>CM060615.1:26628543-29621043 GCA_030578255.1 Tiaroga cobitis | reverse complement strand
TAAACGGTTACGGTCCCAGCTTTTCTAGGTACCGAGTACCGGGTTAAAGCTGCAGTAGGGAGGTTTGAGAAAACGTTGACTTAGCCTGAAAATTTGAACAAGTACAACTTCCAGGTCCCACCCCCTTGCTCTCTGCTGCGCTACAGCCCTCCCTCCACAGCTCGTCCTCCACAGCGGAGCCTGTCGTGAACGCGCAGGCTAGTAAACAGGCCCACCGATGACGGCGGATAAAAAGTTATATGGCACATTCACTAATAGGGACTAAACGTCAATAATATGCTTTACATTGACTATGGCCTGCCCATACTTTGACTACAAACTTGGTCCTCAAATCATTATGTATTTTCCAATAGCCTACATGTAACTTTATAACGTTGCACTCTTTCTATAAGTTATAAATAGCTAGAAAGATAACGTTAATATAACGGTAACTAACGTTACAGCATGTAAGTAATTATTCTAGCGATATATAATGCTAGATAAGGTCTGCTAGTACATTATTTCAGCAACATGACAAGCCAGTGAATTAGCAGGTTTCAATTGTTGCTTAGCAGAGTGCGTGACATTTTATCTACATGTTGTTATGCGGCTAGAGTTTTGACACCGAGTCAATGGGCTCTGTGTAATTCTTTCTTTTTCGCTTGTTTATCGTCATCAGTCTTTTTCCTTTTACCTCTTTGTTTTATGAGCAGGTGTCACTGGAGAATTGGCAGTTTAGGTTGTTTCTCCGTCATAAGCACAGCTGCAGCACGCCGGCAATCTTGAGTTTGAACGACGGCTCGCGCTCCGGCGCTCACGCTGTGCAAGAGAGGGGTGTGATCAGCGCGTACACAAGCGTGATTGACAGTGCTAAGACACTCCTCTCGGCTCTGATTGGTTGTTTCTGACCGGGAGCGTGTATTTCTTGCAAATGGCAATAGGACCACTGGGAGGAGCCAGAGAAGCTTGATTTTTACACAGATTATCTGTCTCATATTCTACTGTCAGGACATAATGACAGTTTTAGCAAATGCATGTTTTCAAAAGTTACCTACTGGAGCTTTAATCCGGTTCTTGATGCGCTGTCGGAAAGATGCAGAGGTGCGTACTCTTCATAAGAACACTCTGAGACACGGCGACCGGCGCTGCTAATGCGGTGGCTCTGAATCCACTTGTTGACAAGAAAGGAGGAAAGAGCCACATATGGAAATATTTTGAATTAGGCTAATGTCACGTTGCCATAAAGGGCCGTTCACACGTTTATATGGCGCGGTTTTTTGCGCGTGCAAATTTCAAATGTAGGCGCGCGGCAAGCGCGCTCATAATAGAAGAGACGTGCGAGCTCGTCTTTCCAGACTCGCCGCTGTTCATGGTTGCATAGCGGAGACACGGGAGAGCAAGCGCTTGTGGAAAGGAGAAAGCGGTGCGATGCGCTCTCCATGATGACGAGGAAGTATCAGAATTAATTGATTTTTAGCCCTTGCATTAGAAATCAGCTACAGGGTTCTCAAGCTTTGAAGACAGGCAAGAGTGACATTTTTGGATTAAAGTACAGTTAAGTCAAATAAAACATGTTTTATCTCCTGGTAACACTACAATAAGACACCATTCATTAATATTACTTAATGCAACATCAACACATTGAGTGAACAATATATTTTTACAACATTAATTAATGTTTGTGAATGTTATTTAATACAAACACTTGATTGTTCATGTTTGTTCACTTCATTCATTGTGCATTAAATAATGTTAACAGATCAAACTTTTGATTTTAAAAATATATTAGTACATTTTTAAGTTAACACCATGGAGAATAATTGCTACAGTATATAACTGTTGTTTATTGTTAGGTAATTTTATCTAATGTTATCTAACAAATAGAATCTTATTGTAAATTGTTTTTAATACTACAGTTTCCATCTTTGTAACCGTGATATACACTTTAATATGTGTACATTTAATCTAAATTAAGCTTTGGTACCGAAATTGGTACCGAGAACCGTGGATTTTCACTGGTATTGGTACCGAATACTGATATTTTGGTACCGTGACAACACTACCTCAGAGTAACCAAAACCTGTACTTGGTCAAAGAAAAAAAGTACTAATGGAAATAATTACTCAAGTTGTAGTAAAAGTATCAATGTTAAAAATGTCTTGAGTAAGAGTAGAAACGTATCTAATGAAAAGACTAGCGAGTACTAGTTACTTCGGATCTGATTCAGAACAAGAAATATATTACAATAGAATTAAAATTATAATTTTATTCGTGAATGGGGCATCGATCATGCCCCAGTTAAAAGAGACGACAGGGATGTTGCCCAGTGTAACTAAGTAATTTTTTTGTCATTAGAAATGCGCTTGAGTAAGAGTGAAAGTACACACACCTTTAAATGTACATATTCTCTAAAATATACTTAAGTAAATGTCATGGGAGTAAATATAGCGTGTTGCTACACACCTCTGGTGGACCTGGATTAACATTTTCTAAAAGTTAATCTGAGCTGAGAATATTACACTATTATTAGTAGATTTATGAAAGTGTTTTGAAATTAGACATGTTTTCACTATGTTTTTCCTTCTTTTAATAATTTAAAACTCTTTAAAATTCATCTTAATCTACCTAGAGTTTTATTTTATGAAACTATTTTTTTTGTTGTTGCACAGATTGTAGCCTGTTTTGTTTTGTTTGTTTTGTTTTTTGTTTTGTTTTGTTTTGTTTTGTTTTGTTTTGTTTTGTTTTTTGTTTTGTTTTGTTCACATTGTAGCCTGGCATGTTTTGTTTTGCTTTGCTTTGCTTTGCTTTGTTTTGTTTTGTTTTGCTTTGCTTTGCTTTGCTTTGCTTTGCTTTGTTTTGTTTTGTTTTGTTTTGCTTTGCTTTGCTTTGCTTTGCTTTGCTTTGCTTTGCTTTGCTTTGCTTTGCTTTGCTTTGCTTTGCTTTGCTTTGCTTTGCTTTGCTTTGTTTTGTTTTGTTTTGCTTTGCTTTGTTTTGTTCACATTGTACCCTGGCCTGTTTTGTTTTGTCCACAATACTTTTGTTTCTTATGCACCAAAACTTAGGAACTGTCATCTTGCGTCACACAGTAAAAAGTGGGGCAACAGATGAATTAAGAGAAAGCTTTAAATTCATTAAGACAGTTGGAAGAAGCTCGGTCATGTCGGCCCATGGTCAGAGGAGAGCTCAACATCAGACACTGAGACAGCGGGCGTCTGTCATCTCCTCCCACTATAGAGTAGCAGTGCTGGAAGAAAGAGAAGAAACAGAGATCATTGAAAACTGAAATTGAAAGTGAAAGTGACATGTGAAGGCCAAGTATGTAACACTCTGAAGTTGTCCTCTGCATTTAACACACTCAACACACCATAACACACTTCGCTGTGGCGCCTGGGGGGTGATTGGGAGTTAGATACCTTTCGCCAGTATTGAGAATCGAACCCGCCACCTTCGGGTCACCAGTCCGACACTCTAACCATTAGGCCACGACTGGCCCACAACCACTGACACAATCATTGTGTCATGCCACAGTTTTCACATGTCATTTGAATATTTATTTTTTCTTGTCCTTGCTTTTCCTCTGGGACAGTCACAGGGACCTGAAGCCGGAGAACCTGTTGCTGGATGAGAAGAATAACATCAGGATAGCAGACTTCGGGATGGCGTCTCTGCAGGTGGGGGACAGTCTGCTGGAGACCAGCTGTGGGTGAGTGAACATGATGAGGACAAGCACTGTGATCAGCGCAGGCCGTAGAGGACGTCAGTTACTCTCCTCCTACCTCCGTGAGCTAAGCTTTAGTCACACTAAATATATGTGGAAAGAATAGCATGTCCTCCATAGTTGCTTAACCCTATAAAGCCACGATTCCAAGACCTCTAAATTAGTATCATTTTAAAAGTACTGATTTTAAGAAAGTAAGAAAAACTTTTATATCATTATTAATATTTTAAGATGAACACCTACTGGACTTGTTTATCCATAAATGTTGTTTTTTTAGGAAAATCATGTTAAAATGTGATAGTCAAATATGATGCATCAGGCTTTTGAGGAACGTTAATCTGCACATCTGTCAATCATTACTGTATTGCCTTGTTTTGCCCCCACAGTACAAGTTACAAAGCTTTGATCATAAAAGCAAACATCTCACTAAGAAATAATATTCTGAGATATTAGTGACAACTGATATTTATATGCACTTTCTGTTATACAATTATAAAGATTTCATTGATCTACATTATATAAATAATTTGATCAGAATTTAAACGTACTTTTTGGGCATATAAATATCAGCAACTGCACCAAATTGCATATTTTTCAATGGTGAAATGAAACGCATTACATTAGTTTAAAGACTGATAGTTAAGTACAGCGGAGACTTAAATGGTTCAAGTTAATTTAGCACAATACAATAGTGTTTTGGCGGAAAACTAAATATGTGTGTTATTTTAAGAAAATATATTTAAGTGAAACAAATAATGCCACAAAACCTCTTTTGAATGGACACACTGCGCTCATTCATTCATAACGTCGTGGACGGCCGTCGGTCAACCATTTTCCGTGTTTTACTTCTGTACCTTTAAGACTTCAAGATATAAATAATGTCTGTTATGATTGGCTGACCATTTTTTTGCATCTGAAATGAGTAACAGCAGTTTTAAATAATCCGTTTTTATTTGAACAAGCAAAAAACATCCTGTTTTTCATCATTATAAATGCAAATGTACATTATAACTTTTGCTCAGAAAAATTTCACAATCTCCAAAATAAATGAATCTAGGCTAGTGTATGTAAAATATGATTTCTTGTTGTGAATTTTTCAATGTGAAATATGACCTGAACATCTCTTCTAAGGGGCCGTTTACACAACACCGATTTCAACTAACAATGGAAAACATTTATAGCGTTTTGGCTGTTCATTTTACACAACGGTGGCGTTTTGGGGGCCTGAAAACACAAACTTTTAAAAATGGGTTTTCAAAGTGCACGTTTTTGAAAGCGATGCGTTATCGTCTCCATGTAAACTACAAAAACTTGAATTTGTGAAAACGGTGACCTCATGCGCATGTACAGTATATTACATGTTCAGTCTATAGGTGCATTACAAAGTGACATCGCCATCTAACGGCCTGGCTGCAGAACTCTGCGCTTTTAGGCGGTATCGTGGATCCGTGCAAACGGGGATCGGTTTGACAATGTTGACGTTTTTAGTGCATCATTGTTGAGTAAATGTACCCTCAGATTTGCCCAAACGTATCATTATTCACTGCCTTCAGCTCATTGTCAGTCACACAGTGTCCACACAGATCTCTAGGACACAAACATAGAGAGAGAGAGAGAGAGAGAGGTCATTCTTCCTTCGCTCGTCTGTGACTCTAGACATGCTCACTCAGGAGTAAAGCATTACCTTAAAGGACACATATTACACTTCACCACAGTGACTCACCATGATCTTATCTGGAAATTATGGAAGACTAGAAGTACAACTTCAAAAATGTATCAATTATTAATTAAAAATAGGTCACTACCTTTCAAAAGTTTGGAGCTGGTTAGATGTTTTGAAAGAGGTCTCACAAGGCTGCAGATATGTGATCAAAAATACAGAAAAAGAAGCAGCAATATTGTGAAATACTGTATTATTGCCATTTAAAATAACTGTGTATTACTCCAGTCTTCAGTCACATGATCCTTCAGAAATATAACTTATTTACAAAAAAAAATGTAACCTTGTCAACCCTTTTGAACAACTGAATGCAATTGCTAAATAAATGAATAATTCATCCATTTGCGAGTTGAGATTAAAACATGTCAGTGTGCCAATGTGGAATCAGCCAATGAACTGTCAGCTGAGTTTTATGACACACCCCCTCTGACATCATAAGTGTGATGATCTGTCATGAAAACGCAGTGCTTTCTTTTCTTCCGTTGTTTGGTCGAGGCCTGGTGTGAAGAGATAGGAGCCCGACTCATTTACTGCCCTTTATTTCTTTCTTAATGTAATCATTTCCCCTTTCAAAAAGCGACTTTTGCCCCCCACATGCTATAAAACCTTTAGCCTTTTGTCAGTTGATTAATTTTCCCATGCTTGCCCGACCTTTAGGATTACACTCAGACATGGCCATAGATTAAACCCAGTGTAATAAAATCAGCACGTCGTTCCCGTACACGAGTCACCTCGTGTTATATGAGCACTGCTCTGCAGAGGTCGAACGGGCGTCCTGTACCTCTGTGTGCTGGCGTCCCGGACACCTCAGGTCAGGATCTACTGGACAGGGAGTCACAGAAGCCTCCCAGCGCCCTGACTCAACATCGGCTCTCAGAAGCAATCTGTTCGGGTCCCGTCATCATCCTAACAATCGTCTCCGATGCAGCTTTGTGTTGAGCCGGGCCGGATGTCCTTGACGTCTCCAGCGACCCCCAAACTATTTTAAACCCCACCCTGAAGGGGTTTGTTCTGTGATACTATCAGTGCATCATCCACACGTAGTTACATAGTTTCTTAGTAAATACATACATACTGTACATGGATGGATGGTTTATTGGTATTATTTTTTGTGTGTGTTTTTTTTTTTTTTTATTAGTCATTATGAAGGGAGACGGCAGAGATCATGTGACCCTCCTCTCAGCTGCTGTAATGATGGAAATATGAAGGAAAAATAGATCCCGTTTACAGTTTACGCAACATGTGTCTGACCACGTACTGGGACTCTTTTAAGGAAATTAAAACGTTTAAAGCATTAATTATTTTAAAAACCTGTATTTATTTATCTACTGTTTGTGTTTATTTGTTTGTTCATTAATATTATTCATTCATTAATTAAAAATAATTGTATCTCTTCAGTAATTCCTTCTTTTAAAAACATTTCATTCATTCATTTATCATTACAAATATTTGTTCATTCAATCTCACCATTTATTAATTCGTTATTCATGTATTCATTCATTTATTTTTAAAAAATCTATTAAATCATTCATTCTTTTAAATCATTTCTCCATATAGTCATTAATTCGTTCATTTAAAAACATCATTCATTCATTTATTAATTATTTTAAATCCTCATTCTTTCATTCGTTTAAACATATTTGTTCAATTTATTTATTATTCAGTCATTAATCCATTCCTTTGTTAATTCATTGAATCTATTTATGTAATCATTCTTTCAAAAACATTTGTTTATTCATTCTTTTAAAAACTTTATTATAATTTATTATACATTTATTTATGAATTAATCTATAGTTCTACTCAAATGTTTCCCTTATTCGTGTAACATGTGATTTGTCTCACACCAATGAATGCCTTTTTATCCAATCCGGCGTCAGATAATACGACCATTATTGCTTCTGATCTTCATGGACGCCTTCCGCTAGTGTGTACGCTGTTTATTTCTCTATCCCTATTACATGCATCATTTTGGCTTAATGATCATTGTACATTACAGCAAAAAGAGACATTTGAACCCATATGTCTGGTGGTTTGCACACCCACATCTGATATGTGCTGTCATTGGTGGAGGAGTTGTGCAGGAGCGAGGGGAAATGAGCTCTGGCAAACAGCTTGGAGTGGATAAATGATCCGGCACACGTACTGCAGGGTTCCTCCATAAACTCATCCGTTAATGGCTCTATTTTTAGCTCTAATTTGCCTTCCTCATCAACATAAACAATGAAAGCATTTTACGGCCTTAAAACATCCGATTGGTTTTGATCTCTGAGATGTGACGCTCCTGCTTTAGATGAAAACAGCTGAACGGCTGTGGGTATGCCATCCGAATCATAACCATCGAGCCGGCCGGTCTAGGCTAATGTGTCGAGGGCAATGCGTGTGGAGTGAAACTGCAGTGTGTTTTGATGTGTGCTGAACAGCTTCTGCAATGTTTTATGAAAACATTAATGGTTGTTTGGACCACTGTAAACCCACATCTTTCCACTGTAGAAAAATGAAGCCAAAATATCCCAGAAACAGTCGTTGGCGATTATGTGAGGTGGAGACACGGTCCCACACTCCCGATCCCGCAATCACAGCTGTCAATCATGACGTTACACTATGAAAAACACTGGGTTAAAAACAACCCAATGGCTGGGTAAATATAGGACAGAACACATGTTGGGTTAATTTTATCCAGCAAATTGGGTTGTTTATTTAACCCAGCATAATGGGTTGATACATTTTTACTATAGTACTAGCTTTTTTATTATTATTTTACTTCATACATGAATTAATGTTTACGAATGAACTTAAATCCTCTAAAATTAAGAAAAAAATATTATGCAAAAAGCCCACGATAAATAACTCAACCCCTGGGTTGTTACATCTGATCCAGTATCTGGGTTACACAAAAACTTCCCAAACACTGGGTTGTTACGTCTGACCCGTGATCTGGGTTAGACAAAAACTTCCCAAACACTGGGTTGTTACGTCTGACCCGTGATCTGGGTTAGACAAAAACTTCCCAAACACTGGGTTGTTACGTCTGACCCATGATCTGGGTTACACAAAAACTTCCCAAACACTGGGTTGTTACGTCTGACCCGTGATCTGGGTTACACAAAAACTTCCCAAACACTGGGTTGTTACGTCTGACCCGTGATCTGGGTTAGACAAAAACTTCCCAAACACTGGGTTGTTACGTCTGACCCATGATCTGGGTTACTCAAAAAAACTTCCCAAACACTGGGTTGTTACGTCTGACCCATGATCTGGGTTACACAAAAACTTACCAAACACTGGGTTGTTATGTCTGACCCATGATCTGGGTTACACAAAAACTTACCAAATACTGGGTTGTTACGTCTGGCCAAAAAAGCTCAACCTTGGATTTGGGCAGAAAAAAGATTTTTTAGTGTTTTTTAGGGTTATTTGTGCAACCCTGTTTTAATAGCAGCAAATAACTAACTAAAACCAAACTTACTGGAAAAAAACAAATACTTGAACATATTTCAGCAGGATGAGAACTACCTAAAATGACTGAAACATCTTAAAAAAAAATAAAATAAGTGTAATTGGTTTTTGCTTAGTTTGGTTCGTGTCCCATTTGATTACACGGAGGGGGCGGGGTTTATGACCTATACTGGTTCCAGCCACCAGGGGGCGATCGAAATGCTGTGGCTTTTGAATGCTTAGATCTCCTAAATGCGAATTTTATCATTGTTTTGGACACACACCAGCTTATTCATAACCTTAAGGGTAACATGTTCATACTAAAAGCTAAAAAACGTACATTTTGAT
Source organism: Tiaroga cobitis (assembly GCA_030578255.1). Lineage (NCBI taxonomy): Eukaryota > Metazoa > Chordata > Actinopteri > Cypriniformes > Leuciscidae > Tiaroga > Tiaroga cobitis. Next base: position 29,611,842 of record CM060615.1, on the reverse strand, counting down.
TTCAGGGAGCCTTTAAACCCGAACGGCAGCTTCATGGTTGACGTTTGTAGTGTTTCTGTATGCAGCTGGAGTTCTTCACGTCGAACGCGTTTAGATGATAAGAAGAAGCTCTCACTTACTGGATTCACATTTGCATAGATGCGCGCTTGTAAAGGTTTTTGAGGGATCATGGAGATGTTTGCAGCTTTACTGAGAAACTCCCAATAATATGATTAACTCTGAGCGCGCCTGTTTATCTCTGAACAAGAAAACGCGGGAAGAGTTTCATGCTGTAGAATAGGATTTGTCAGGAAAGATTAATGGAGACAGGATGTCAGCTGGTGCAACAGGAAGTGCTGTCAACATTGTGTGACCCTAATTACTCCGGGAAGATGTTGTCGTCTTCTTTAGTGTGTCTTTGTGTCCCTCCAACCACATCTTGATATTAATCATTCTCAGCAAACAGTGTCAGACGTCACGGATCAGCGCCTCTTAAACTCAGTGCTTTTGCTTCTGGATGTTACAGCTTTTGTAGAGATCTGTGTTGTCTTCGAGGATTTTACATTTTTTTATTAGACAGAAATAATATAGTGATAGGAATTAATTTGGAAAGATCAGGAGATGTTTTTGTAAGAAGTGTCTTCTGCTTCACCACAGCTGCATTTATATGATAAAAAAAAACAGCGAAAAAGTAAAATTGTGAAATATTATTACAATTTAAACAAATTATTTTCTAGTTTAATGTTATTTAATGTCATTTATTCCCACGATGGTCAAGCTGAATTTCCAGTCTTCGTTGTCGCGTGATCCTTCAGAAATCATTATGTACAGTATTTTTGTGCTCTGGAAATCAGTGCTTTTGAACTGTTTGTTTTAGTGAATCAGTTCAAAAGATCAAATATTCATTGAAAGCCCCATGTTGCATTTTTCATGTTTTAGTTTAAATATATGTTGGTCATTTTTGTCTATTGTCACAGTGCTATGTTTTAAATATATGTTTTAAATAGAGATTCTCCCACGATTCTGAATAGACTAGGTTCTGACAAAATGTTAATTGAAGGTTTATTTTAATTTATGTAATTATTTTTTTTTAAATCGTTTTGAATAAATGATTCAATGACTCGCTCAAAAAGACTTCACTTTTTTCATGAATCAGTGTTTTTGAACAAATCTCTTGAATGATTCAATGATAAATACATTTGAAACAATCACCAATCACTTATTAATGTAATTAATACCATACATAATATTTTTATATACTTATTTAATATAATTCTAATGATTCTGTGCTCATTTAGTGTGATTTTTTTTTTATAATAATACAAAATTATAATAAAATATAATAAAAAAAACATTATTTTAGATATTTAAATGTATATTTGTTGGTATTTGAAAGATATAAAATAATGAAAATGAAATAAATAAGATAGAAATGCTGCCAGTAATTCAGTGGATGTCTTTTCTCAGATCTCCTCATTATGCGTGTCCTGAAGTGATCCGGGTGAGTATTACTTTTACTTTGTGGAAGGAAAAAGAGAATTATGAATGGACGAGCTGATCTCTAATGAGAGTTATTGCACTGTGTGTTATAGGGAGAGAAGTATGACGGAAGGAAAGCAGACGTGTGGAGCTGTGGGGTCATTCTCTTCGCTCTGTTGGTGGTGAGTCACTCGAGACTTTACCTCAGACAAATACAACATTTCTGTCAACAATTACTCACATTCACGTTGTCCTAAACCCACATTCATTCATTTCTTCCGAGAAACATGAAATATGTTTGCGATCAGTGTATGGAACGAAGATTAAAGACTTATTTTTGCACGAGCTATAGATATTTTCCCTTCAGTTCAGTCAAATTATGTAAGTCACAAACAACATTGAAACACATTTTATTATGTTGCTGATTTGAAACGGTTATGGATATTGAAGAGAAAGTCATGTTTTCAGAATCTCATCATCGAGCCTTTTTTCATCAGAAACTGTATTTTGTGTAAAGGAACATGCATATGTGAATGAAGGCTGGGAATTGATGTTTGTAAGTCCCAAAGACTAAAGTTTTGAGCAGGTGTTGGACGCACCCCTGCACTGCATTACTAGCAGATGCAGATTTGAATCGTTTCCCTGCGCTTTCGAACCGCAGCGATGTCACAGGATCATCTGAAATGCTCTTGTTCTGTTTGGAGGGTAAAAGCGGAGACGCTTGAGTCTGAGGGGTTTGTCACTCCACACGGAGACACTGGCCTGCAGTTTAAACCACAGCCGGATTGGTTCTCTCTTCAGAGATCATTGTGTGAAACTGCAGAACAGACGAGAGCTGCACGTTACATGCAAACAAGCACTTTTCCCTTTCCCTTCACCTCATCTTGTCTCTTCTCTTCTGCCCTCTTTTATCTTGTTTATCTCATCTCGTTTTGTCTCTTTTCTTTTCTCATCTCATGTCGTCTCGTCTCAGTTTTGTCTTATTTCGTTTGGTCTTGTCAAGTTCTTCTGTTTTTCTCTGGTCTTATCTCATTTTGTCTCGGTTCATGTCACCTCGTCTTGTCTTGTTTTTGTTCTCTTTTTTGTTCTCTGTTTTTGTTCTCATTTTGTTTATCGCCTTTTCTCTTGTTTCATTTAGTCTCATCCCAAGTTTTTTCGTCTCTTCTCTTCAGTTTTCATCTCATCTCATCTCACGGCATCTCATTTTATCTCGTCTCATGTCACCTTGACTCTTTTATTTTGTCTAATTTCGTTTGGTCTTGTCAAGTTCTTCTGTTTTTCTCTGGTCTTATCTCATTTTGTCCTGGTTCATTTCATCTCGTCTTGTTTTTGTTCTCCTCTTTCATTTTGTCTATTTTGTCTTTTCTCTTGTTTCATTTCGTCTCTTCTCTTCAGTTTTCGTCTCGTCTCATCCCAATGCTTCTCAGTTTATCTCGTCTCATGTCACCTTGACTCTTGACTCTTATATTTTGTCTCATCTTGTTGCATTTAATTTTGTCTTGTTTTGTTTAATCCTGTGCCATATTGTTTTGTCTCTTCTCTTCTGTTTTCCTTTCATCTCATTGCATCTAGTCTCATGTCTCGTATCATTTATTGTCTCTTCTTTTGTTTTATCTCATCATTTTGCATTTAATTTGGTCTTGTCTCTTCTCTTCTGTTTTTTTCTCTCAGGATCACGGCTCTCATCTCATCTCATTGTCTCATTTCGTGTCACTGTAAGTCCGTCTAAATCGGTCCAATGGCGGTACCCGATAGAACGGGTGAAGGTCTCTGCGCGTTACTGTCTTTCCGCGTGGCAAAGTAATTTAATTCCATTTAAGCTTTTATCTTACTCTATTTTATAAAGACCTCGAATTTAGGTTAGCTTGCCAATTGGTTATTGGTCAATTATATAATAGTCTAGCAATACATTTGATTGTTCTATTTAACTCTTTACTCTATATTTTACTCGTTCATTAGGAAGCTATGTCGCTTAGAGAGTCTCGCGCCGACCGTTTACGCGGATCTCACGATCACAAACTCACCAGTCTGATAGATAACCAGAGGTTATGGCTAAAGCAGTTCAACAATGCCGCACACATGCTTGCTATTGTTAAAAAGTACCCATGTAGCCCCCTACAGTCACCCATATAACAACTTAGTTAAAGTCCGAACAATAACCAGAGGTTATGACTAGTACATTAAGATAATGCCGCTTTAACGCTTGCTATTACCTTAATAGTATTTTATCTAGCCCCACCAGTCGACTGCATAACAACTAGTTAACATCACGCAGTTAGTCAGGAATCTAGCATCCCACTCACGCTCCATCTAAACTGGGATCTAGTGTGTACTTAACCCTGGACGCAGATTTGCGGAAACATAAGACTTCATTTAATCTACTTGAGAGTAATTCAGAATAAAATCAAATGTAACAATTTATTATGTCAGGCAAATGTATTATGCCAATTTCATAATCAGTTCAAAGATAATCAATACAATAACATCAAATGCGCAGAGATAAAGAGTAAAAGATGTAGGCTAAACCCGACATTTAGAAATATACATAATGCTGAAGTCTTTGAGGTCCTTCAACATTATGGGCATTGAGAGTTTACACCTTTTGAGAGCCGGATGCTATTTGCCTGGAAGACACCGCTGTCCCCCCTCTGTGTGCCAGTTATCTCTAAAGAACTTTATTACCTTTTGGTTTACTTCTTTGGGAATGAGACATTTGTATCAGTCGCACTGAGACATTTCAAATGATACCAAACATGTATAATACTGTATGATAATTATCCACATTAAACCATATCGATTTTTGGGTGAATATCTGGTGGTCTCCGCGTGAGGGGGAGACGACATGGGGGAGGTGATTGACTCGGGGATGCTAGTTTCTCAAGAGAGAGTCAAATGTTAATTTCGAGAAAGGTCCTTTGTCTTTTCAGGCATTTTCTAATTCCTCAAGTCTTACATCGCCATGCCTTGTCTTGTTGTTGTCAATTCTCATCTTATATTTTGTCATCATATTGAGATTTTTATCTTTTGTCTCTGCTCTTTTTAAATTTGGTCTCACCTTATCTTGTCTTGTTTGGTCTATTCTAATGGCATCTCATTTTGTCTTATCTCACGTTGTCTTGTTTTCTTCGTTCACTTTGTAACTCATCTAACTGCATCTCATGCCGTCTTGTCTCACTGTGTCTCACCTCCTCATCAATCTCTAATTTCGTCTCAACTCATTTCACCTCATTCATTTTGCTTCATGTCAGTCTTCATAACTCATTGTATCTTGTTTTGTCTCGTCTCACATTTATTGTTTCTTTCATTTCTTTACTTCATGTTCTTCTGAAGTTCACTCACTCCCTTTAAACAAGTCCCTTTATGAAATATAAATATATATTGACCTGATGTAGAAAGGCAGACGGTACCAAAACCCAAAATGAAATTGACTGCTGGCAGACAAACTGTGCTTCTGTAGACTTACTCTATGCTGAATACACAAAATCCTCTCAGATCCAAAGTGATTGGAGTGCATTTCTGCTCTCATCCTGTCTCTTTAGTTTTTTGTTATTCCTCTGTTTTGTTTTTTCATCAGAAATGAAACCTCATCATCCTCATCTATAGCATGTCAGCAGTACACACATGAAAAAGTTGCAAAGCAAGATTTAATAAATGAAAACTTAGCATTTATGGGTCAATCCTCTAAGCACTTTTCTTCTAATTTGTTCTATTTTCCATCAGTCCTCATTTACTCTGTATTTCCCCTCAGACTGATGCATTGCCTTTCTTTTGTTGTCTGTGTCTTTCTTTCAGGGCGCTCTGCCGTTTGACGATGATAATTTACGAAACTTGTTAGAAAAAGTGAAGCTGGGGGTGTTTCACATGCCCCATTTTATTCCACCGGACTGCCAGAACCTCCTGCGAGGAATGATCGAGGTCGAAGCCGGGAAACGGTTACCGGTGAGTTACTGATGGGATCATGTCAGATGTTTTTATGGTTTTACTTGCATAACATCAGTTTCATATATATAAACTCAATTTTAATCATGGTAAACTAACTAGTAATTTTAGGGTGTGTTCACACTTGTAGTTCGGTTTGCTTGGTTCGTTTAGTCCGGATAAAAAAAAAAACACATTTAGTTCTGGTCCGCTTTGCGTTCACATTGGCATTTTTAACACTGAATCTACAGATACCGACCCTAAAGGCATAAGGATATGTTCACAACCTGATTGGTCGGCTTTTATGACGTAGATTTTGCAACTGAACTTACCGAACATACAAAACAATGCTGTGTTCTGGGATAAATGCACTTGTTTATCCCAAGTGACGCGGTTCTGAGGCCTGTACTGAACTGTGATGGGCAACATCGCAACTATGATGAGGACAAAACAGGTATGGTTGAGCTTTCTGTCCTTTTTAGGGTCGCATATTGTGACATCATGTACCGATTTTGGTTCATTTACATGTCTTTGGTCCGTGTTGCGTTCATATTTCAGTCGAAACCACACCAGAGTTCATTTGGAAGCAGACCAAGACCCATCTTTTCAGTGGTCTCGGTCCACTTGTTTGGTGCAGACCAGGGTTTGGATGGCAGCGTTCACACTTATTCATATGAACCGCAGAGAAATCACACCAGAGTTCATTTTATTCAAACCAAACCTGCCAAGTGTGAACACACCCTTAGTATCACCATAAAGTCGGGTCCACTTTGACACTGGATAAGAACTGGCCACTCAGACGGGCAGAGACGGCTTAACTGACATATAAAGTGACTATACTATTTTTTTTTATGTGAAGGTTTTTATGTGAAGCTTGAAAAGGCTAATGCATTTCTGTGTGCAATATGTAAGAACTCATAAGAACTCACATTACTAAAGGCACTACACTATGCGACTTTTAAAATCAGAACAAATTAAAAACTTGTCGACTTCATAAATGGTTACATGAAAAACTGGGCCGTGAGTCCGCTCTTCTGAAATGCCCTTCGGTGGCGCAGCGTTTTTCCAGTTGAGACTCTATATGTGTTATGATACAGAATAGCCACAGAACTGATACTAGTATCTGTTTTCGCAAATAGTTTGTTTCTGAATTTAAAAATGTCGACACAACGTACTGCCTCTGGCACGAGTATTGGATGAAGAGATGTGGCGGTTGGTCGGTGTGGTATTTGTCCCGCCCCTCCTCCACTGTGATTGGACGGCTGGGTGAAAAGTGACAGTGATGAGCGTTGCGCTTTACGCAAGGTTGAACATTCTTCAACTCTTGGCGACCGGTAGATAACATTCAGTGTGAAATAGATGCTAAGCGCCACGTGTGTTTTAAAAACTCGGCGCTTCCATTGGAAACAAATAGATAAATACGCTAGCCTCAGGAAAAAACGCTTTTGGTGGACACACGGCCTAAACGACATCCACTACCAGACTTTCAATTCGTTCCGAATACAACAAACTCACATGAACACGTTGAATGTGCAGGAGATGAGCGCAGTAGTTGATGTAGCGTCTTTGTGTGTTGAGTCGCAAAAGAAAAAACGAGTCAAGTGCATTTGGATGCACTAGTTATTTTGTTACGCGAGCTCTTTTGTATTTTTATTGTATTTGTATTGTATTTTATTGCATCACTGGTAGATCAAGGACCGCTCCGCTTTCAGAAGCGTCATACACATAGACTGTAAAAAATATGGACAAAGCGTCTGTGACGTCACCCATAGACTTTCTGAAGAACGGTTTTGAGGCCGTTTATGGGGGGTATGGGCGGCGCCATCTTGGGAAATCTTGGGAAATCCTAACCCCGCCCACCTTCTGGCCAATCCATATACGGGTAAAAGGGCTTTGTGTGAGACTGAGCCGGCCGGTGGACGCGCCTCTTCAGCCGAGCAGCCTCAGCTATCTGTACCGTTACAAGATCGACTGGCAGACTAGGCTACTTTTTACAGCCAGTATCATTCTTATGTTGAAACTCCTTTTCCTCGATTTACTGAAGCCTATATGTAAAACGCATTTGCAGCTGCATAGCTCGCTCATAGGCTGTGCTGCGCCAACTGCACATCCAATGGCGCGGGCGCCTCTGATGTGCGACCAACTAGCCCGCAGATCAGTCTATTCTTATGTTACATTTATTCATTTGGCAGACGTATTAACAGTGTTTCAAATGTCCGTTATAACCATAGGTAAAGTACCTCGGACGCTAACTTTAAAGATTTAAAGGGGAAATGAAGCAGTCAATCAAGTTTATATGATTTACAAGATGGATTTCCATTATAATCAACAATTATATAAGAAACATGACAAATGTAAACATATAAAAGAAAAAAGAAACACCATTATATCTTTCGCGGCAAGGCCGCCACCATTGTGCAGTATTATAACCGGTGACGTCACGGGGTTGGTTGGCTTTAAAGGCTCTGGGCTGAGTTCAGTAAAACGCAGTGAAAGACATAAAGCTTAACATTAAACTACGCATAAAAAGCGTTCATCTGCTATCGTACAATCATTTCAAACCTCTCATACATGTTTGCATCACACTGGCTCGTTAACAAAATGCATGTTATTATTTGTGATAGTGTTACACATTTCTTACAGATAATCACGATGATCATTGCGTTTGTCTTACCGAATGTGGTATGTTCCTGTAAGCAATTACATTTCTTCTATAAGCTTTTTTTTTATTATTAATGGCGACAGTAAAATGTTGCCAGATACTACTACGAAAAACAAGCAAAAGTTAAATATAAAAAAATAATCCGAATTTCGAAATAAGCTCAAAGCTTGTGTTTTGGTAATAAGATTAATATATCACAAACCCTAACATGCAACTTTCCACTTTAATAACTTCCTATAGTGTGACTTTAAATCAGAAAAACAAGTCCAGAAGACTAACTTATTGCACTGATACCTTTCCATAAGGTAAATCAGGGAACACGGAGGCTGCATCCGCGCCACCACAATGCGCTCTCAAGATCCGTTCACTGCGCTAGCTTCTCGCAGCAAAATGAATTTCAAACACTCATATGAGGTGGTTTACACCTTTATTTTACTGTCTATGGTTAAAACGGCTAATTAATCATTCAGAGAGCTTGAAATTTTATTTTTGAAAGTAAAAAAATGACCTCATAGCTGGCTTATTGTCCATGTCATGTCCATGTCATGTATTGCCATGTCCACCACCGGCTGTTCGACATAGCGAAGTACCACTGCTCGGTTCCCACGCCGTATCGACTCAAATGCATAAGCAATGGGACACGACTCAACAGGTCTTTCAAGTGCGTCTTCCACTATTTCAAATCAAGTGCGCATTGAGTCCGGTTGTCTCTGGTCCGGTCCAGTAACGCTTCACTCTCTTCACTCACCAACGGAACCAACCAACCCCGTTACGTAGGCGTCACTCCAAAATGCCGACTCGTAAGCTAGATAGCTAGCTAGAAATTGCGAAATTATTTTGGTCATATCTGTGGTTTTAACAACTTTTAAAAAAAAATTGTTTTGGCAAGGTGATTTTTCTAATATATGTAGCTACTACCAGTGCCAAAGCATGGACGTTTCATTTCCCCTTTAATGCTAGCTGTTGCAGCACCACTGCCCACAAACATTGATGCTAAATAGTGCTAACTACGTGAATGTCACTTTACCGGAAAAAAAGGAGCGAAGTACTCCTAGTCCCACAGTGTCGGTTAGGGCAGTTTATAGCAAAGCAACCCATTTTATGTACGATATTTCAATACAAATGTTCAGAAAGGATACAGAGGTGATCTGATGTGTTAGATCATGGCCGAGACGTCAAATTTTAGGAATTCCACTCGACACAGCCCGTTATCAGCTGTCAATCAAGCTGTCAATCAAAGTTAACCACACGCTTATTTGTCATACATTTTATATCTAAATACGATCTAAACTAACGAGTTAGAAAAAAATTCACCCCCCTCACAGTTGTCAGGCACTCGGAACCTATCGAAAAATACAATAAAAGTCCATGGGACCAACCTGTAAAAACATGGATTTAGGCTGTGAAAACGGACATTTTAACATGGGGTCTATGGATATTTGCTCCCTTTTGGGACCTCCCTCTAGCGGATTTTCGATGTATTGCAGTTTTTCGCACTTCCAGGTAGGCTTCATTTTTCAGATTAGAATGTCGACGCTTGGTCATAAACTACTATATGTGTTCTGAAATCGGCTCAAAATATCAAACATGTTTTGATGTCCTCTAGGGCTGTCACTTTTGTGAAAAAATCCTGTTCGATTTTTGAGACGTAAGTGTTCATTGAATCGATTGTAAATCGATTTTCCCTGTCTAAAGATGTTTCCATTTTCATCGCCAAATATAGGCAAATCCACGTAAACTAACAGGCATTAGGACGAGCGTAAAGAGGGCGCTTGAGACGCGCACAAGTCAGCAATATTTCTGATGATTTATTGGCGTGAAGTTTCAGCACAATGACAAACAGGAGCGCAACATTCAGGGATTGAAATTAACACCCTCCAACTCGCCAAATGCGGGTAAAAATGAACTTTGGCGGAAAACGCTGTCAAATCACGAGCCAATCTGGCGTGTTTTTATGTTTACTGACTTTCTTTGCTGTGGAAGTTCGTGTAAGCCAAATCTGCGTGGATTTAGCGCAAATACGCAACTCGTGAGTCCTAATGATATATTAAATACAGCGTATAGCGCAGAATCTGCGCATTTCTGGCTTACTTGAACACACACGTCACTAAGCAACAAATAACGGCGCGCTTGTTCACTTGCATTGAAGTAGCCTAATAGCGAACATTAAAAAGCATTTGGTTAACAGAAAAGACATTGTTATTTTCCAACATCCTACATGTTCTGTGCACTGTATTGATCTGTCCACCTAAAACACATTTTTGGTAAAAGAAAAAAAAAGGCCGTTAAAATCGATTCCCTATTTTCGTTTTCGATACTTGTGTTGGTTGGTCCAATCGATTGTGCAATCGATTTTCGAACGTAAAGTGACAGCCTCAATGTCCTCTGAATGGATGGAAACATAGTCTGAAGAGAAAAAATCATATTCTGTGCCCATTATACACAAAAAAAATCTGCACTCGTTTGGCAATTATTGTCGACTCATTAAGACTGTAAATTGGAGCAAAAGTCGTAGTTTATTCCAGCCTTATGTTGGACAACATGGTGCAGATAATATCCCTTTGGTTGCAAATGTTTTTCATGTATAATAAATATGCTCAGCTAGTAGTCAGAGAAAGATGGGATTTTGGGACCGAATTGACAATTATGGCTAAACTTGAATACGAGTTTCTGGCGTTTCCTGACTCTCTTGTCTTAGATTCAGTGGGGAACCTTAACCCTGTGACTCGACTATAAAGAGAAAGTTTGATGAGCAGATAGTAAAGCTAGTCGGACGGTTCAAAGGAAGAGCGTTTATCAGCGGTGAGGTTGTGTGTTTGGAGATCACCTCAGCTTGTCCGGACACATCTGCTATCACCGTGACCTTTCTCACTTCATATTCCAACCAAGAAAAAGCTGCTTTTGACCTGAATAAATGAATCAAAAGTCCGAGTCCCTCTGGAACGGCTGTCTGTCAGTTTGTCGGACGGTTGTGTTAAACACGTTGACAGGAGAGAGAAGGGACAGAATATTTGCTGAGATGCTACAGAACGCCATTAAATCCAAATCATGAGCATGTCTAGGGGAAAACGCTCGATTTTCTTGGTGCAAAGGCTCGTGGGAATTCTGCGTTTGTCTGTCCTTATGATGGATGAATCTCTTGAAACCTGTAAGGAACATATCTGGCTTGTTTTTTTGCCCCATAATCAAAAAAAAAATGTAATTAATTAATTAATTCAAAATAAAAAAAAATAACAAATATATTTAGCATAAATAACACACACAAAAAATGTAAGGCTCATTTTGTTTTATGATTTTGTTTTTGATTGATTGCGAAAATATGTGAGAATGTATAAAAAAAATTTAATTAATTCATTACAAATCTAAAACTTTTGAACTTGCTTCTATTTAGCAAGGTTGTATTAAATTGTGTCAGATTTTTATTTATAGTATTTGTCCTGTTTAATTTTTTTTTTTATGCTGTTCATACTGATTAAGTTATTTTATTGTTTTTTTTTACTGTAATAAAGTAAAAAAAGGTCATTTACATTATAATAATGAAAATCTGAGGGGGGAAACGTGTTTAATTATCATGGAAATAATCGTATAATGCAAATTCATTTTCATTTATGCAAAATCTAAATCTTTTCTTTTTCTTTTGATTTTGGCCTGAAAAGCCACAGTAACCTTGAGGACGTTCAGTCTTCACAGTTCATGAGTCAGGTCTCTTCACATGGCGACGGGCTGTCGACCGCCTTCGTCACGATTACATCACACTTCTTTATACACACAGTCCTAGCATTCACACACTCAGCAGGAAGAGTGTTTCAAGACGAAGCTGAACTTAAACTGGAAGTGGAACTGAATTTTCTGTAATAATATGCCTTATAATTTCTCCTAGACTACAAATGGAGACTTGCTGAGGTCTCCTGGTTCTCAGAACTCAGAGATCTTAACAATTGTATGTTAAGAATTGCCTCATTTGTTTCTTTTTTTTCCTTTCTCCTTGAGAATTTTCGGAGTATTGTCTGAGAAAAAGAAAGAAAAACTCATGCCATAATGGCCCAGTGATCTCGCTGTCCTCTTGCAGAACATTGTCTTATGATCACACCCCACGTCTCGTTACCTCGTTCCCGTTACCTTCTACGAGCGTGGCATTTTAATGAGTGCGAATGGTTCTCAGGGACACGAGAAACACGTCTTTAAGTCACCGGTGGAGTTTGATAGCGCACTGTGAAACACCTTCACATGTATCTCAGATTTAACAATGCATGTTCACAATGAACAATGAAATGATTCACTTTCCCAATGTGAATCCCAAAATTCACAACACATTTCTGAAAATACCAGACAGTGTTTACTCTCTAGAGATCTAAAATCAACAGGCTATCACATTTGCAATCATGCTGATGTTTGGGGAAAACAGCAGCACTCTATATCATGTTAGAAATATTAAAAACAAGAACTCATACAGTTCAAGAACTCATAGATATCTTGATTTTTTTGGGGCAAAAATATGAGTTCTTGAACTGTATGAGCGCATGCGGATTTTTGAAGCGAGGCCTGTTTCAAGTGAAACGGGTCAAATATAGCAAAGGCCGCTACTGGTGATGGGGAAATATGGATATCAACAAAGATTAATATCATCCAAGGCAGTGAAAATTCCTTATTGTTGAACCCTATTTAATAAATAGCCAATGTGTTTTTGATTTTAGAAACTCAGCAAATCTACACATCCGATACTTTATCGATGCATTCCCTTTTCTGTCCAGTTATATTTTTGTCTTCTGCATATTTTTCTAAATATTCATGATGACAAAATGGTGACCAAATTTGATTGGATAATTTATTAAAGAAGCAAACTGAAGGACATATTCGGCACAAATGAAAGTATGTTTTTTCCCCTTCACCTTAATATTGTCACATTAAAGGGATAGTTATACCGTGATTTACTCCTCAAGCCATCCTAGGTGTAAATGACATTCTTCTTTCAGACGAACACAATCGGAGTTATATTTAAATGCATTTTTTTTTTTCGGCTTCAAAATCTCGTCCCCCATTCACTCCCATTATAAAGCTTGGAAGAGCCAGGATATGTTTAACCCTCTGGGCTTCTTCGTAAATGGGTTACACTTAGCTTCCTCCCGGTCAAAATCGGACAAAGCCTTACAATTGAACTTTACTTCTTCCCAGGATAACCATTCAAATATATTTTTGTTCTATAATATTTTCTGATTATTATTTAGAATTTTTAGATTTTTTTATGATACTTTGCATTAATTATATAATTTTTATGAGCTATTTTTTCCATTAGAATTAATATACATATTTTTATTTTATATATATATATATTTTTTTTTTCAATAAATACAACATTTCACATCAAAATAGAGTGTCAGCTTAATAAAAAAAAATAATTCAAGTAGAAGAGCGCCACCTAGTGGCTTTAAAAATAGTTACATGTGTGCAATGTCCTGTACCAGCCTGTAGGCTGCCTATAGCTTCCTATATAAATACATAGAAAGGCTTTTTGATTCTTTTTGTTGGTTTAGACATGATTTCTCAATCTTACTCGTTTTTTTTTTTTATTTTAATATACATTTAGATATTCTAAAAGACTAATTATTTATTTTTTAAGATAAATATTAGGTTTTGCGTTATGATTACAATCAAACTATAGCATTTGGTTAGAAAGGGAACACAATGCAAACATTTTTGTTACTCAGTATTTGATCATTCAAATAATTTAACAAAAAAAGGGATGGTTAGTGATAATTCAAAACACTTCATACAGACATTTTGCAATAAATTGGTATTTTTTATTAATTTTAATTCAATAAGTAGTAATAACTTCAGAAGGGAACAGCAATTGTGATGAACGTAAATAAACAAAATAAATAACAGCAAACAATCATTTACTAGGTTAAAAAATAAAATGTTAATAATAATAGTAACAATAATAAACATTATTTTAACTATATACATACAAACTGTAATTATTTTATTTATTGTTGAATATGGAATAGATATCAGGAACTCATTCTAAAATAAAAACAAACAATAATCATCAAACAGTAAATTGATTTTTTTTTAAAGTACGGTAGTAATAATAATAATAATACAGATTATTTGAACTATAAACATACAAACTGTCTGCTAATTGTTTCACTTATGACTGCAGATGCAACAGATAGTGACAGTGTGTTTCTTGCAGACTGGAAGTGTGCCAGTTAATCTCTCTCTCTCTCTCTCTCTCTCTCTCTCTCTCTCTCTCTCTCTCTCTCTCTCTCTCTCTGTGTGTGTGTGTGTGTTCGTGCATGCGTGTGTGGGTGTGAGTGCGCATTTGAGCAAGATTTTTTTCTCATTTATTGATTTTATTTTTCATATTCTACAAATTTGCTGTTGCAGTCTTGCCAGTTTATCTGTGTATGTGTTTGTGTGCGTGTGTGTGTGTGTGTGTGTGTGTGTGTGTGTGTGTGTGTGTGTGTGTGTGGGGTGATCTTATTTGCACTCTTGATGTTCTAGAGTGTCACCCCTTCATTGCTGTACACTTTTTTTCGGCACAGTTGCTGATCTGTAGCTTGTACCAGCAAAAGTTTCTCTGAGTTTTCCTATTTTTTCGTATTTCCCATTCATTTCCTATGTCGGTCATTTTTGACCGGGAGGAAGCTAAGTGTGACTTTTTTTTTTACGACCCTTTAACAAATCAGAATCATCTCCTTGATTTTTTTTTTGTGTGTTCATATAGGTAATACATGAAAAGTCACCAAGTTTCAGCCCGATCCGATCAAGCAAAAAAATTAAACATTTCAAAACGTAACAGTTTTCGGTCATTTTTGACCGAAGAAGCCCAGAGGGTTAAATATATCTCAGACATGTTTTTGGTTGAACCATCCCTTTAAGTTCAAAGCGAAATTTGCACATGAATGTTTTCACTCAAATCTATTTGCATAAAAACTTCACTGAGTGAGTCCCCATATTCAACAAACTTGGCCATTAACGTTTTTAAATAGTATATTTGCATTTTCTTTGTGAATTATATGTCTTAAATGAAAATCGTTTTCGTTGGAGGGTGTTGCATGCAAGCAAATGCATGCGTCTGAGTGTGTAACATTAGCATATGTAAAATACATATCATATATGAAACGGATGATTGAGAAATGTTATGACCCCCTCAAGCATTGATATGCAAATAATAATTGGATATCACGGCACCTCTCATCTCTACACACAGTAATTTGTCATCACATGGTGATGCATGTTGTTTCACATTAAAAGTGAACAGTGATCTGTGTGTCTAGATTACACCTGGACTCACTCCAGTGTTAAGCGTGTGCAGTCAGACTTTGGTGCTCTTGATGTGGATTTGCAGTCTCATGGCCTTCGCTTGCGTGAAGGTCACTGGACTGTAGGGTGTCCCATTCGTCATTTTCCAGAAGGCTCATGTTCTCCCTCAGTGGCCCGTTTGCCAAGCCTGCAACACTGGACTTCACAGCGGACTAATTCCCAACCCTTTAAAGTGTAAATTGCAGGTTAACCACCACAACCAATTAATGTGTAAATTAAAGTGCTCAATGTGTATATATGTAAAAATTTCTGTCTTAAAATGCGTTAAAATGACATTTATTGGGGTTTCTTCAAAGGTAGCATGTTTTTTACCGTAACTGGGTAATGCACTCACTCTGTGTGTTCGGGTTGAGGGAGAATAAAACGATTCGCGGGACTCCCGCAAACTAGAAATATCTATGAATAAAACATAAAAACAAATACATTTTTATTCATCTGTTGCAGAAAAGCAATAAGAACAACTAAAACAAAATAGAAACGGTTTACAGGCAGAGTTTCTAATTCTAACATGTCTGCAGCGTTTAACAATGTAGCCAATCACAGACATATGGGTTGATTTCTTGAAGGCAATAATGGCCAATCAGAAACATTTACGATAGACTTACCTCACCGCTCAAAACTGACTTTTTGTTCAGTGCTGAGTTCTGTATGCTGGCAAATCCTCTAATTATAACAAACATAGTGTATATATTATGAAAGCTTCATTGATAATAACAGAGATGTGTGAGATCGCGATGAACTGATGTCAGCTTTTTAAGAATTATTATGGGAGCGCACTTTGCGCGCCATGCCAAACCATGCACGCAGTAGCCCGCTTGCTTTTATGTTATAACAGTGGTTTGTGTGTTAATGCTTTATAACAAATAATTGATCAGGAGCATGTATGCTGATGTGTATGGTGGCGACAGGTAGGCTAACTTGAAAGTATTTGGAGGTACAGAAAAAAAAGTCTTTTTGCAGGCGGGAGCGGGACAAAACATAAATGTTGCGGGCGGGAGAAAGTAATATAGAAAGTAGTTGAGAACATCAGTTATAATAATGACCGGCCACGTATTAAAAAATGGTCGAGTTTAAATCAGGCTCAGGCTCATAATAACAGTTAATGTGTCGGGCAGGGCCGGATGGGGCTCGGACACAGCGGGCTCGGGTAGGGTCTTGCTTGATTTTTTTGGGCCCGATCTAAGCTCTACCTCGGGTAAGTTATGCTAACACTTACAGGCACGAATCAGCCGTTTGTCCTTGGGGAACTTGTAGAGCCTCTCCCCCGTTTTTGATGTATTCGTACATCCCGCACAAACACAATAGTTAACCATTTTTGCTAGCTAGGTCTCCAATATAACGTAACTCCAGGCCTAGAGCATAGACAGTAAAAGCTTGGAGTACCTTTTATGACGTCACACCCAGCCTAGTGGAAGGGAGGGGGCGTGCTTAAAACCATAGACATAATGAATACATAGACGCCCTATTGGGCGCTTTGGAACGTTGCTGCGATACGTCAACGGGTCCGCCATTTTGCGGAGGGCAAGACTGCACTGTAATCTAATGCAAGTAAACGGGTGAGCTGCGTTTTTTCTGGATAAAAACAAACTGTTTTTACATTTATCAACCGATTTCAGTGGTTTGTATGTAGTGTACAAAAAGTTCCATCTCAAGTTATTTAAAATCTCGATAGTTAGACTTGTATATTTTTTTTTTAAATGAAGAATGGTCAAAGCTCAGGCTTGTCAGAGGGAACGAGTACTGCGTAATATCTTACGCTATGGGGAAAACCTCTTTTCCACGAGATATTGAAGCCAAAAATTATCCTTAATTTTGATTTAATGTAAAACGCTGTGCGGCAGCATGCAGACATAGGCAAGACGGCTCGCGCGCCTATTGGCTGCCCTGCGGCAACAGCAGCAGCCTATCGAGAGAGGCCCTGCGGGACGTGATACCCAATGGGGGTGCTTCGCGCCCATTTCGTCACGTTCCGCCAGAATAGGCGTGGCTTTGGCCTATAAATACACTCGACAGGCTGATACAAACTGGTTTTCATCGCTGAAGCGAACCAGCGCTGTTGTATGCACGGCGAGATACGCAGTACTCGTTCCCTCTCTAGAGAGAACCGAGGTTACGTTAGTAACCGAGTACGTTCTCTTACGAGAGTATCTCTCGTACTGCGTAATATCTTGGGGAACACAATGCAACACGCCGTGCGTACTGGGATCCGACACCAAAGTCCCAAGGGCAGTAGCCCGGGGCTCATATAGTGCATAATCACCGTAGACTCACAGAGACTCGGAGAAGAGAGGCTACATCATTCCCCATGAAATAGCATCCCACAGGAGCTAGTTATGTTAACAGTGTTTCACGCAGACAGGGTGAACGTGTTCAGCCTGAACTGGGTATAAGTACGGGTTATTCAACACCTATGGAACTGTTCTATCGATCAGTGAGCGATGCCAAAGCAAAACTCAGCATTCTGTGCCGGCGCAGTGGGCAGATAGTACTGAATTCTAGACCGACAGCAGCTTGGCCTGTAAGGCGGGAACCTCTAGGTTATAAAACCTTATAAATGTAGACCGCGAGGCCCAGCCTGCCGCCATACAGATATCTTGCAAGGAAATCCCGCTAGACCACGCCCATGACGAGACCACGCCTCTCGTGGAGTGTGCTCTGACACCCAAAGGACACTGCAGGCCCTTAGAAGTGTAAGCCAGTGCTATGGCCTCGACTATCCATCTGGATAGGCTCTGTTTTGATGCGGCCAGTCCCTTGGAGCATCCGCCAAACAAAACAAAGAGCTGCTCGGTGTGTCTGAAGACAGACGAGCGGGACACATAAGCTCTCAGCGCCCTGACGGGGCAAAGGAGATTAGCATCCGCCTCCTCATTATTCACCGGGAGGGCTCACAGGGAAATAACCTGGGCCCTGAACGATGTGTTGAGGGATTTGGGCACGTACCCGTGCCTTGGTTTGATTATGACTTTAGAGTCATTAGGCCCAAACTCCATACATGACACGCTTACTGAAAGCACTTGTAACGCGCTTCATTGAAGCAAGAGCCACAAGAAATACCGTTTTGAAAGACAGGTGTTTCATGTCTGACAAATGGATTGGCTCGAATGGGGCACCTTTCACGGCTTCCAGAACCGTAGAAAGGTCCCACAAGGTCTGGGAGGATTCAGCCTCCGAGCTCCCCTGAGGAATCGTACGACCAGGTCGTTTTCCCCAGTGACTGGCCAGACGTTGGTTTTGCAAACGCTGCTATGGCCGCCACGTATACTTTGAGCATGGATGGGGTTCTACCCTTATCCAGCAGCTCCTGAAGGAAGAAGAGCACTTCCGTAACCCAGCAGTCTACGGGTGAAAAGCCCTGAGCTTGACACCAGGTAGAGAACACTGACCATTTCGAGGAGTAGAGCCGTCTAGTAGACGGGGCCCTAGCCTGCGTGATCGTGTTTAGCACTCCCTCCGGGAGGTTAGCGGGTACCCGTTGATGGCCCATGCGTGTAGGGACCATAAATCCGGGTGAGGATGCCAAATCGAGCCCTTTGTCTGAGAGAGGAGGTCTCTCCTCGCCGGTATAGGCCACGGGGCAGTGCTGGTCAGCCGCATAAGGACTGGGAACCAAATCTGGTTCGTCCAGATTGGAGCCACGAGCAGCACTGGGCATCCGTTTTCCCTGATTTATTCCAGCACTTGAGGCAGGAGCGAGACGGGGGGAAAAGCATAGAGAGGGCAGCGGGGCCATACGTTGGCCAGCACATCCCTGCTCTTGGAGAAAAAGTTCGGACAGTGAGCGTTTTCCTGGGACGCGAACAGGTCCACCTGCGCTCTGCTGAATGTCTCCCACAGCAGTTGGATCGTCTGCAGGTGCAGCGACCATTCCCCTGCTGGGACATTGTCTCTGGACAGTCTGTCTGGTCCCAGATTCAGGTGACCAGGCACATGCGCCGCTTTCAGTGAAAGCAGGTTGTGCTGAGCCCAGACCAGGAGGCGTTCCGTCAGCCTGTAAAGGTTTCGGGACCTGACGCCGCCCTGGCGATTTATGTATGCCACCACTGACATGTTGTCCGACTGGACTAGGACGTGGTGGCCTTTTATCTGGGGACAAAAACGCCGTAGCGCGTTGTCGACTGTCAGCATTTCCAGACAGTTTATGTGTAGAAGCTTTTCCCGTTCCGACCACTGGCCAAAGAACGGTCTGCCCTCGAGCAGCGCTCCCCATCCCGAGGTGGAGGCGTCCGTAGACACCACCGTCACACTCGAGGGAGTCCCCAGACTCACGCCTGACTGATACCAGTCGGCTATTTTCCACGGTTCCAGAGCCGAAATGCATTTCATGTCGACCCTGAGGTGGGCTGGAGCTGGCTCGGGGACCCGCTGAGTACAGCGCTTTACGGCGCGGCACTACAGCGGGCGGGAGTGCAGACTCGGAGAAAAAATGCCAGGCGAGTCCTCAGAGTCACCGTGGCAATAGCTCGCTCAGCGAGCGCGAGAGCTGCATGATCCTTACCCAGGCGGGAAACGCAGATGAAATGGCGGTCCCCGTCGCTGAGTGCGGCTCGGCACGAGCCACAGGAACGAAGCATCTTTAAAAAGACGCTGCTCTTTTAGGTAAAGAGAGAGAGAGCGTGAGTCGCGACGGCGAACACACACTCTCAGCAGAGTAAAAGGATATCAACGCCGGAAAGCGTAGCAGGTATGGCGGCTGAAGGCGGCGAAGTGAAGGCGGCGAAGTAAAGGCCGGCGGCTTCAGACTCAAAGGCTCGTCCCGCTGAAGGATTGCGCTCAGACTGCGTGGCTTCTCACTCCGGATCCAGCGATGCAGTAGTGCTTCGCTAAAGAGATGAAAATCAGTTTGTATCAGCCTGTCGAGTGTATTTATAGGCCAAGGCCACGCCTATTCTGGCGGGACGTGACGAAATGATACCCATCGGGTATCACGTCCCGCAGGGCCTCTCTCGATAGGCTGCTGCTGTTGCCGCAGGGCAGCCAATAGGCGCGCGAGCCGTCTTGCCTATGTCTGCATGCTGCCGCACAGCGTTTTATATTAAATGAAAATTAAGGATAATTTTTGGCTTCAATATCTCGTGGAAAAGAGGTTTTCCCCATAGCGTAAGATATTACGCAGTACGAGAGATACTCTCGTAAGAGAACCACTGTAAAACGCACCAACTTTTCATATTATATTCAGCATTTTGGTATAAAAACATAAAAAAAAACTCAAAAATGTTAATGAATCCAGCCAGTATATATATATATATATATATATATATATATATATATATATATATATATATATATATATATATATATATATATATATATATATATATATATATATAAGGAATATCTCTTATAATAAAATTTATGTACTGGCTGAATGGTTTTGTCTCTTTTTTCCCCCCCTCATAACATCAATAAATTATTGTTTTATATTGATAATCTTAATTGAAAATACATTCAAAAACAGTAGTTAAATTAAAACCACAACTTAAAACTAAAATCATAAAAAGCATTTTCATTCATTGAAATTAAATTAAACTTAAAAAGCGTTTTTTACTTATTAAATGTTAAGTATAATATTAATATTAAAATATATTTAATATTTTATGACGACTTTTACATACAGGCAACCCAATGTTTTTTGTTTCTTTTTTTAAATATAATATATTGTTTCTTTTTTTAAATTTTTTCCTCTTACAATTAATTGCACTAAATTAATGTTTAAATTGACAGCCCTGATTTAAAATGTTTGAAAATATGATTAAAATAAAAACTAATTTCCTAATAAAATTGTACTGTTTTAAATTAGTGCTGGGCAACGATTAATCACATCCTAAATAAATTTCGAATTTACTTGAATCATGAATGTGATTTGAGTGATGAATTCGGACTCATCATAGACGATATATGTTCTGTTGTTGTTTCATGAATTACTGCTGTTTTCCTGATGTGCATCTAACAGTCTGGATCTGTGCTTCTCTTACAGTTAGAGCTGATCCAGAAGCACACGTGGTACATGTAAGTACACAAACTCCCATGATTTGTTTCTTTAGGGCTGGAAACTATACTTGTGACACACAGAAACAGAATGACTAGAATCGGGATGGGCATCAGGGACGGCACATAGATGGGGATCAAATGTGAGCGAGTGTTACTCTGTGTGTGCGTGTATGTGTGATAAATGGCACAGACCCCACATGTCAGCGACAAGGACAAATGTCCCGAGCCCCGGCAGGGATTTGCTGTCCGCTCCGTCGTCTGGCTTCCTCGAGAGAGAGAGAGAGAGAGAGAGAGACAGAGAGAGAGAGAGAGAGACAGAGAGAGAGAGAGAGAGAGAGAGAGAGAGAGAGAGATGCTCGTACCGTGACCTCCTGTCTGACTGCCTCTCTGGGGTCACACACATGGCACACACACTTCCTGCTCAGCGCCTGTGTTTTTAAGCAGAATGCGTGTGTTTTTTAGCTGCTCTCATACACACCAGCATCTTTTCTAACAGATGGCAACAGCTAATATTTAGAATAGGTCTGAGATAGAAGGTTATGAAGACGCTTGTCATGGATTTAGGGTCATAACAAGCTGTAGTTGTTAAGATGTGAATGTAACACACATGCTGGTGTTGACTTATTAATTCTGAGCCCAGCGACAGATGAAATAAAGTATGCATTTCTGTTCACATTCTTATGTAGATTATGTTTTGGGATTTATTGTGTACAATTAATTAGTGCTTGATATGGCTCTGAGGCTATTGGTTAATATTAAGTAATTGTATACATATATATATATATATATATATATATATATATATATATATATATATATATATATATATATATATATATATATTTATTTATTTATATATATGTGTGTGTGTGTGTGTGTGTGCCTCCAGATATATATAATTTTAGTTGGTGGAGAGGGTTAATGTGTGGGGTTTATATATATATGTGTATATATATATATATATATATATATATATATATATATATATATATATATATATATATATATATATATATATATATATATATATATATAGTATATTAAGTATATTTTGATATAGTTTTGGGAAATATTAAAATAAATAAATAATATTGAATTAATTTAATCTCACAATATTTTTTTTATATATTAATATTATATATTATGTTCATATTAACATTATTAAATAACCAAATAGATATATTTTTTGCTATTTATTTACAATTAATTGAATAAATGTTTATTTATTCTGCCATGGAATGCCTACTTTTTACAACCTAATCAATTCCCAAAAGATACAATTTGTTTAAAAGTAAAAAAAAAAATAGCTTCAAGTTTTTTTTTTCACGTCTATGAATCAAGTTCCCTTTCGTAGTCACTCCGAGTTACGTCGGATGATGGAGAATGGGGGTTTCGCCTAGAAAGCCAGTCCTCTTCGAGTATTAAAAAACGAGCCAATGGCAAGGACATGCCATGGGTCTGCGGAAATTGCATAGCGTATCCCCGCCTCCCCACGTGGGTATAAAGGGAGGATGCGGACGCAAACGCAGCTATGTCTTCGCTGAGGAGCCGAGACTGAACTCAGGCGTCTACCCAGCGGTACAGCGGAAGTGGCAGGGAGACCTAACGTCTCCGTTCTCTACTCAGGGAACGAGGGTTACATCCGTAACCGAGACGTTTTCCATAACAAAATAGCTTTAATTTAACCTTAGAATAGCATATTTAATTGGTCATGAACAAAAATGAATACAGAAGGGACGAAAGTAGGCTATGGTCTATTACATTTGTAATAAGGTCACGCCAAATTTTTGGCCATCCATGTCCATGTATTTTCTCCACTGGAAATTATTTGTAAAGGTTCATTTTTAATATTTGTTGTCTGAATGATTGTCACCCACTACAACAGTTCTGTCCCTCTTTTTTATTCACATTAAATATAATAAATTGTGCAAAAATAAAGAAAATAATCTTTAAAAAAAAAATGTAATCGCCCATCTTGTTGTTCCAAACCCGTATGACTGACTTTCTTCTACATGTATACTGTTACCAGCGGCTGATGGTAGAAGGGAATCTCACACATATACAGAACTTGTGTTTGAAGTGTTTGTCTCTCTGGGCTGCGGATAGTCTCAGTGTGAGAGTGTGATATCACTGATGTTCTCCTCAGAGGAGGGAAGAACGAACCCGAGCCGGAGCAGCCGGTCCCGCGTAAGGTGGCGATCCGCTGTATCCCTTCAGCCGAAGACATCGACCCCGACGTCCTGGAGAGCATGCACTCGCTGGGGTGCTTCCAGGACAAGAGCAAGCTGATGAAGGACCTGCTATCTGACGAGTGAGTGACCGCACACTGATCTAGGGTCAGATCTCACCTCTGGAGTAAAGAAAAACACAATGGCCCCCATATGAGAAAAAAAAGGGATCATATTATAGACACATAAGCTTTTATAATCTTGTTGTCCACAGAAAAATTTACAAACATCTTATTGTTTAGAATTAAAGAGGTCATATGTAAAATTAGAAGGACCCAACCTTTATTATTCAATTAGGACTAATATTTTTTAATTATTTTCCTTATTTATTTTACCTTTTCCTGATATTATTAGTTTTATCATTATATCTTATGGATGTATAAAGACAGTTTATTCAATCTAGAAGGTAGAAAATGATAATTTAGCCATTTCATTTTCTAATGTGCTTATTTACATATTTGACACATGGCTGTTTCCCGTCTTCTGTTTTATCAGTGAAAATCAGGAGAAGATGATCTATTTCCTTCTGTTGGACCGTAAGGAGAGATACCCCAGCCAAGAAGACCAGAACCTTCCTCCTCGCAATGATATCGGTAAGAAATGAGCATTCAGATCTCAGATCAGACCAAAACAGAGCTAATAAATCAGACAAGTACAATTAAATTTAAAGGGTTAGTTCACCCAAAACTGAAAATTAAGTCATTAATTACTCACCCCCATGCTGTACCAACCCCGTAAGACCTTCGTTCGTCTTCGGAACACAAATGAAGATATTTATGATTAAATCTGAGAGGTTGATCACTCCTCCATAGGCTCCCTAAGGGAATGACACCGGACGGCCCAGAAAGTCAATGAAGAAAATGTTTAAATATTCCATGTCGCAACAGTGGCTCAACTATGAGTTTATCAAGCGACGAGAATACTTTTTGTGCGAAAAAACAAACAAAAATAGCGACTTTATTCGACTATTCCTTTTCTTCCTTGTAGGCCTGAAACGAGACTTCAAGAGATTTCCACGACACATGCGGGAGAATTGCGATCTCCTTCAACTACTTCAGTTCAGTTCTCGCACGTCGTGGAAATCTCTTGAAGTCTCGTTTCAGGCCTACAAGGAAGAAAAGGAATAGTCGAATAAAGTCGTTATTTCTGTTTTATTTCCGCACAAAAAGTATTCTCGTCGCTTGATAAACTTATAGTTGAGCCACTGTTGTGACATGGAATATTTAAACATTTTCTTCATTGACTTTCTGGGCCGTCAAGTTTCATTCCCTTAGGGAGCCTATGGAGGAGTGATCCAGCTCTCACATTTAATCAAAAATATCTTCATTTGTGTTCCGAAGACGAACGAAGGTCTTACGGGGTTGGTACAGCATGGGGGTGAGTAATTAATGACTTAATTTTCATTTTTGGGTGAACTAACCCTTTAAGATGAAATATATATATTAGGGCTGTCAAACGATTAAAATATTTAATCGCGATTAATCGCAATTATTTTTATCTATTCTAAATGTCTCTTGATTTTCTTTTTGTCCCATTATTTTGTCTCATTTTAATGCTCTCAACATGGAAAAGTGGATCGGCTTGCTTTGTGCAAATGTTTTTTATTGAAAACAACATTGGCATATACTGTGTT
The DNA here is from genome assembly GCA_030578255.1 of Tiaroga cobitis. Classification (NCBI taxonomy): domain Eukaryota; kingdom Metazoa; phylum Chordata; class Actinopteri; order Cypriniformes; family Leuciscidae; genus Tiaroga; species Tiaroga cobitis. The sequence goes on along the minus strand of CM060615.1, from coordinate 29,586,626 downwards.
CAATTTCACACTAACATTCTCACTTGGAGCAAATAATCTCTCAATGTAACACTGTCCATCAATAAAAGGGTGAAAGAAATACTGACGAGGTCCTGATATTGACGAGGGTGCGGAGAATTCGAATCAGTTGTGTGTGTGTGTGTGTGTGTGTGTGTGCTTGGCCATCAAGTGGTATTTCAGACTGGACGCGCTGCGATGATGATAGCTCAGTTCACAACGACAAAACACACAGATCACTTTGGTCGTGTCAATGGAACCATTTGGCAACTTTTTAAAAGTAAACTTTCCATTCAGAATCTTATTGGCATCCATTTCGCCGTCTCGCGCTCGTCATCCACTCAAAGCGTAACGTTAACCAACTATTTGGCCGGCTCGCAAGCCCAAACAAGTGTGTGCGGCGCGCCTGTTGTTTTGTTTCTGGTCTAGCTAGATCCGCTTGCGCTTTGGTCAACGAAGAAACAAAACGTCCTCGCACGGCGCAAGCCATTGAAATGAATGGGTTTCATAGCGCAGCGCCGCGTCCTGTTGTAACAGCATGTGAAAAATAACTACAAAGTTTGCTAGGCCAAAAAGGCCGTTAATCGCGCGATAAAAAAATTGACGCCGTTAAAATGGGTTTGCGTTAACGCCGTTAATAACGCGTTTAACTGACAGCCCTAATATATATATATATATATATATATATATATATATATATATATATATATATATATATAGGGTTTAAAAAGAACACCCGCCAAATGAAGGTAAAAATCAACTGGCGGGTAACGCTGTCAAATCACTAAGGAAGCTTAAGGAAGCGCAGAGGATAGAGCAAAACAAAACACCAGTCACAAATTAGAAGTGTAAAACGACAAATTTTAAACCGAAATGGGGGAGGAGCTTGAGTTTGTTGCCCAGCGCTGTTTGTTTGAACCGGGACAGGTGTCAGAGTTTACGCTTCTCCTACATTCATACGTCACACATCGTCAAGTGTTTTTCTTTTGGGGTACGTCGACTTGCGTAGGCCGTCTGCCGGAAGCTAGTTATTTTAGTCGATAAAGTTTTAAATGTGGATATTTTTCTTACACTAACGCATCGCTTCACTTCAGAAGACCTTTATTAACCCTGCCAGAGCTGCGTGGAGCACTGTTATAATGGATGGATGCGCTTTTATGGACTTCCAAACAATATACCCATTCACTCCCATTATAAAGCTAGAAAGAGCCAGGACATTTTGTAATATAACTCCGATTGTATTTGTCTGAAAGAAGAATGTCATATTATACCCCTAGCATGGCTTCAGGGTGAGTAAATCATGGGCTAATTTTCATTTTTGGGTGAACTATCCCTTTAACAAATGCATTAATTGTAAATTGGGGATGATTACACAATCACAAGCGCTGCTGAGAGCGGCTTTACAGACCAAAAAATGAACACTGCTGTGTGTGTGTGTGTGTGTGTGTGTGTGCAGATCCACCACGGAAGCGCGTAGACTCACCCATGCTGAACAGACACGGGAAGCGGAGGCCAGAGAGGAAGTCGATGGAGGTGTTGAGCGTTACGGATGGAGGTTCACCTGTACCGGCACGAAGAGCCATCGACATGACACAGTACGGACAGAGGTGCAGGAAACACACACACGCACACACACTCACACACACACACACACACACACACACACTTCTATTATACTTTACATCCATCCTTCTCTAGAGATGCTACTTTACGTGATGACTTCCATTTTACCTAAAACATTTTCTTTTGTTCAAAAACTAAGGGATGAGTGGAAATAATGCTTTTGTTAACAACACAATGCAACATAAAACATGAATGTACATAACTGATAACAAAAAAACTAAGAAACAATTATTTAACTGAAAAAACATCAATTTTGAGGCGCCACACTGATAATTCTGGGAAAGTCCATTTACGTTTTTTTCACTGTAAATTGTAAGATGTTCTTTTTCATTTTCCAAAACTGTAAATTGAACAGTCCCGTTAGATCTCACCGTTTAAGGGATAGTTTACCCTAAAATGAAAACTAAGACTCAGCCTGGTGTTGTTCTAATGCCGTATGCCCTTCTTTCTTTTTCGGACCTCAACATTTTTATTTATATAGCACATAAAAAATTCACATTCAATTCAAAATGCTATAAAAAGAATTTTAAAATAGAACCATAAAATAATTACAACAAGTGCATAAGCAACAAGAATGACACTAAAAGCAAAGAACAAGACATTGATTAGAAATTGATTTAAAATGTATTAAAAGAGTAATAAAAAGAACAAAGACAGGACACGTAGATAAGAGTGCAGTCAGCTGGATGTGGCACAGTGCTCATTCAGTAAATACACAGCTAAACACATGTGTTTTGAATCTGGGTTTGGGTCCGGATTAAAAAATGTCCGGCTCGTGCTCATCCATATAACGGCAGTGATAGACACCAGCATACGGCATCAGAACAACACCAGGGCGAGTAAATTATGACTAAGTTTTAATTTTAGGGCGAACTAACCCTTTAACCAGTTAACAGTTTTTTTTTTACAGTAGCATTTGTTAGTCTTTTTTTTTCACAGTCTTTTGCTGTTAATTTTTTTTACAGTGTCAGTAGAGCTTTAAGTGAACCAGAAAATTCATTTAAATACATATATTCCAAAAAAAAAAAATATATATATAAAAAGCCTGTACTGTACCATTTGAAGTCTTAACTAGAGTCTGTGAGCAAGACTACAGCTTTATTTCTACCTATCCTAAATTTTAAGAATAATTCAGTGTTTGCCGCTTCGGGGTTTCTTGTGTCTTACTCAATACTCAAAACAAAATATCAAAATAGAGAGACATATTTTTTTGTGTGTGTGGTTTTGTTGCACATTTGATGACGCAGCGAGTGCAGGCCGTGTTTTCCAGTGAGATTCTCAACTAATTCCCACTTCAGGAATTGTTCATGACCCCTCTGGCTATGTCATTGCGTTCGGTTTATACTGTCAGAGGTTTGGGAAACGATTCCTGTCATTCACATTTCACTCCTTTTTTTTGCGACTCTACCTTTTTAAACTCCATTTTTCCTGTGACGCTTCAAATTTTAGGCTGGGAAAATCATTCCAAAAAGCTATCTGAAGTAGAACCGAATGAGAAAAATAACTTTCCGTAACCAACGCCATTGAAAAAGCGAATACCTTCCCTGTCTTTTATTCTTCATAGCCGGTTAGTTCAGTTCTTTGTTGTTTTGTTCAGAGACTCACTGTTGCTCACTTTGTCTCCCGCTGCAGTAAGAACGTGTTCAGTAAAAGCTTGGATATCTCGGATGCCAAACGCAAACCCCAGAGCAAAGAGGAAAGGTACCAGCTGACCTTCTGACCTTCAGATAGTTCACAGAGCTTTAGTCATCAAAGATGCAGAGATGTTTTTCCTGCTTTCCTACAAGAGCCTTTTACTGACCCTGCGCTGCATTAGAGCCTCCCGGCTTCTGTCTTCAATGATGATAATATGCTCAAAGAATGACTGGGTAAAAACGATTTCGACATTGGTTAGTGTTATGATCTGCGAGTTTGGAGTTTGAACAAAAAAAACTTCTGAATGACAATTAGCATACTACTACTAAATATACAAAAAAGAGTGTAATGTGTTGTGATGGTAAAATATATATATATATTTTTTTTTTTTTTTTTTTTTTTTTTTTTTTGCGTGAAGTGAGGCAATTCTTCTGTATTAGGACAAACTGTGTTGCTATAAGAGTACTTTCGCAAAAAGAGAGAATCTCACAAAACATAAGGATCAAGAAATGTTTTTTTTTTTTCCTACATTTTTCACTTTAAGTATAAACAACTGAAAAAAGTGGAGAAAACACTTCCAATGTACTAAGGCAGAAACATTCCCAGCTTTAATATATCATATAGTGTTGCAAGTTTATTTTAAGAACTTTTAGATATTTGAACTGTAAACCAATACAAAATCAGATAATTGTTTTGCAGTCCACCTCTACACTATTATCAGATGTTATACTATATGAAACAGGTTTTATGATCTTACACAGTGTTATTTTAGTATTGTTTATATACTATTATAGTATTTATTCATATTTTGAATTAGCTCTCATTTTCATTTGACACAGTTTATGTGCTTTTGTCAATGTTTGTTTGTCAAATTTGTCAATGTTTTAAAAAAAATATATATTTCTATTTAGCTTTAATTTATTTTTAGCTGTTTTATTAATTTTAGTTCATTCAAATCTTGTTTTAATTAATTTAATTTAAGTTTTTCACCTACTATTTTTATTTTATTTGAATTCAGCTTTATCTCAGTTCCTAAAACACACACACATATAAGTGTGTGTGTGTGTGTGTTTTGGAAACTGAAATAAAGCTGAACTCAAATAAAATAACTTTTTATTATTTGTAGCATGTTATACAATGTTAAAGGCTAGCACCTGCTTAGCATTTCCCTTATAAATGAACTTAAATCCATTTAAATTGTAAATGGGGCAGCAGAATACATTTTTATTTATGACATACAGTATGCAGATTGAAACTGTCAAGGTCCTTCCGGGAATTCTCACAGACTTCTCACAATTTCACAGAATGTATATCATGAAATGAAGTAGCTTACAGTCTATATGTGTATATATATATATATATATATATATATATATATATATAGTTCATATATACATAAACGTTCGGTATATCCAATGTCGTGCCATCTATCTTGAACCATCATCCCGCAGCCAGACCAAAAATGAACTCCACCTCTATTTATTTTAGCCTCCGCTATCTTTTTCTTCACTACCATTATTCCACGTAAACTTTGAACCCTCACCTTCCACTGTATAATAACAAAGTAGGTCTCGTTCCTCCAATTCATTTCAAAACCCAATTTCATTAAACTCTTTTCATTCCCACTCAAATGGCCCGAGGGGATTGAAATGGGGAATTGACAGGAGATGACCCGAGACTGACACATGCGCCACCTGAGGATTTCAAAATGATTGTGTTTCAGCCGCATACCTAAAGAAAGAAGAGACTAGCTCTGTTCTGCTGTTTACTGCATACACACCGAATACTCCTTATTTAAAAAATGATAATAATAATGAAATAGTACAAACTGTGCAACAATACATTTTTTTTTTTTTTGTCAAATCACATTTGTCCCATGACCTCATTACACTCCTTTAATTCCAGTGGCATCTGGTTATAGGATGTTATCATAAAATGAAAACTGTTATTTTGCATTTTTCAATTTACAGTGGAAGTCGAGATAAAAATGGTGAATTCTGATTCATTTGTCAAGCTTGAGATGTTCAGGGGAAGGGGTTTTAAAATGACAAAAAAAAAAAAAAAAACCCTCTCTGCATCTTTACTTCTATTTGGACTAGACAATTTAGGGTGTGTTCACACTTGGCAGGTTTGGTTCGATTAAAACGAACTACAGTGCGATTTTTCTGTTAGTGTGCGCACCAAATAAGCAGACTGAGAACCCTGTAAAGGAACTCGAACCATTCACAGGACGTGATGTCACAAGATGCGACTCTAAAAAGGGCCAGAATGTTCAAGCAAACCTGGTTCTTCTATCTTCAAACCAAATCTCTATCGTCATAGTCTCGATGTTGCCCATTAAAGTTCGATAGAAGCGTCGGAAACGCCGTCTCCTTGCAACAGATCATCGTTTGTGTGTGTGACGGAGGAATTCCTGGTCTGGACTTAAAAAATGACAGTGTGAACACTGAGTGAACCAGGACTAAATTTGTCATTTTTTTTTTTTTTTTTGCTCTGGCCCAAAAGAAACACTAAGTGTGAACACAGAGTAAATCAAGCATATATTTAGATCCAGTTTTTAGCTATGATTATAGATGGCGTTACATTACATTAGTTATAGACAACTCATCTTTAGTGTAGATCTTGGGAGTCTTTTTGACATTTAAATTTTTTTCCAACTTTCTCTATAATATGGAAGCTTGATTCTGCCACAGAATAAAAAAGGTAATTGTGATTTGTTTTAAATTTACAATTCTGACGTTTTTGAGTTTATCACTCACAATTGCAAGTTTATACCTCACAATTCTCTTTTCTGAGAAAAGTCAGAATTGCGAGAAAAAAGTCAGAATTGCGAAATATAAACTTGCAATTGCGAGAAAGTCAGAGTTTATATCCCGCAATTCTGACTTTATAATTCGCAATTGCAATGTATAAAAAAATTCGCAATTTTCTTTTAAATTGTTTTTTTCCATGGCGGAACAAGCTATCATAATTTACTACCTCCTAAAAAGAGTGCATTTTAAACTAGAAGTGACCTCAGAAACAGACTTTCTGTTGCATCATTTGTGTTTTTGTGCTGTTTTATTGACTTTAAAAGGCATGAGATCAGTGTGAGTCAAAGAAAAAAGAGACTTTGAAATGTTATTTTTAAAAGCTGTCTGTGTGATGAAGCATATGGCAAGGAGTGAGTTTTTTTTAAATGGAAATTTCATTAGAAAGACATGTGAGTTTTGATTTGGTTAGCATCAGCGGGATTCATAGCCATCTCTTCCTCTAAACACCCACACATGAGAGAGATGCCACTCACAGGGTTTCAGCCTAGACTAGTGTTTTACATATAAACACCTATTATATCATTTGACTAAAAGGGATAGTTCACTCAAAAATGACATTTTGTTTTTGGTGATCTTTTCCTCTAAAGGGGCCATGACATGCATTTTAATTATTTTAAAAGTATTAGTATGTTCCTTAAGGTTCACTTGTAATGCTAATAAAGAAAAAAAACCTATTATTTTCATAGATAATATGAAAATAACCCTCTGTCTAGAATGATCCGTTTAGAAATCAGAGAAATCCGTCTAGAAATCAGGAAATTTTAATTCCGAAGTGAACTACTCCTTTAAGGCTTGTCAGTAAACGGCCACTGTTCTGATTGGCTAATGTCATTGCATAGGAAACAGAATCAGCCGACTCGCTATTGCATGCGAGTAAGTGTTTTGAAAGCAATTCGCAACCTCACCACTAGATATTGCTAAAATGTACACACTGCACCTTTAAGCTATGAAATTGCAGGATTTTTCATTTGTACAAAACATCTTATATGTCAAAAGATCCAAGCTAATTTGATTTCTCATGTCATGACTCTTTATCTTGGTCTTTCTTCAGACTCTTGCTGACACATTTGCATGTGTTGTTCTTAGTGAAACTTCCCCTGATTTTTGGGACATAGGGGCTCAAATTTAGGCCGCTGTCCGCCTCAGTGCTTTACGGTCGAGGACGCTGCTTTCATCCCAAACAGACCTGACATCTGACCTGGATTACAGATCCAGAGAGACAGCAGGACAGAGATCAAGATTCAGTGGCAAAAGTGATTAGAATGTGGAGAGAAAGACCAAAGGAATGTTGGTGGAGAAGTCTGAGAACACTTTGAAAATGTATTTTGCTAGTTTAAACCTGAAAATAAAGGGATATTACCATTTTTAACAGTTACAGCACAGAATGACACTGCAATTCCTGAAGATGGAATTGCGTTTTATTTTATTTAAAAAAATATATGCATAAAAAATACATCATAAGTAAAAAAAACTGGATTAAATAACAATAACTAGGTGGATTTTATCTTAATGACCTGCACTATTTTCCACAATAAAAAAAAAATGCATTATCTGGGACAAATATATATTTAATACACATTATATGTTTAAAGGTTTGGTGTCAGTGAAAAATTATTACAATTTAAAATTGCTGTTTTCTATTTAAATATATTTTACATCATTTATTCTTGTGATCAAAGATGAATTTTCAGCATCATTACTCCAGTCTTCAGTATCACATGATCCTTCAGGAATGTTTTTAAAAAAAAGGTATAGTAAACTGTTAGACTTATAAAGCTTAAATTGCTTAATATCTGGGAATGAGGTAAATGTTCCACCTTTATAATAGAGTGTGTACATCAGCACTGTTCTCACTTCCTGTCCCTCCTCAGCTGTAAGCAGCCTCTCACCGTGTGTGTCTTCTGGTGTGTGTCCACACAGGTCACGGTCCATCAGCGGGGCGTCCTCTGGTCTCTCCACCAGTCCTCTCAGCAGCCCACGGGTGAGTAAGCTCCGCCCCCAGCACACCTGCTCCTGTCTGTCCACCAATCAGCACGCAGCTGCTCAGTCACCTTCATGGCAACCATCACACACTCCGTTACACTGCACATACTACACGACTGTGAGTGGTGCGTTGTCTTGATATCTATTAAAAAATTAATTTGGATTATTTTCTAGGCTGTGACATTTTAAATTTGGACTATACATATATGGCAGATGATAGTAATAAGCAAAGTGCTTTTGACACACACTCTTTAGGATCTTAGTAGGTGAGTGTTTAGGTGACAATTTACGGTAGTGTTTTTTTATTGGGAAGTGGGAAGTATTTTTTTTAAGCCCTTATCCAGCAGTCAGGAATGACTGGAAAGCTCAAGAAAATGAACTGGTCGTAAGGTGTAGGATGCCTGGAAATAGCATTCTGGCCTCTAGCAAGCAAAGTAAACAAGAAAGGGAAGAACGCAAGAGTGAGTCGTAGAAGAAAGCAGTTTTTGTTTCATGGAGATATATTCTTTCATCCTATCTGCTGGAAATCCAGCTCAGGGAAGGCTGTAGAAAATCCCACTCCTCTGATTATCACAGAAGCTCTTGGCTAAACTTTTCCAGTTGACTTGTTTAAGACAGCTCACAGATTACAGAGGCCTTGCCCTAAAGCTCAGCAACGTATAGAACAGTTTCCAAGTGGAAATTGATTTAGAAGTTCACTCTAAACCTGTATGTCACATGAAAAGTGAGGATTTTAAAGACGTTATTTTCATGTTTGACATAAATTAGGTTAATGTACTGCTTGTGAATTAGTTTGCTTTGTTTACTTTGCTGGATTCCAACTGTGAAGAGACAAAAGTGTTTGGAATATTTCTGCCACTTTTGTGTTTTGAGACATTCATATTCAGATGCTGAGGTGCTTTAAAGATTTATGAATGATTTAGAATGTGGACGCAGTCCGGCCTTGCATTTTCTTTGACGTTAGTTTGTTAGCAGATTATTCTGAGTTCAAATTCATATTGGTCAATGACATGACTCATCTTTTGTCCTATATATTAATTTATTTAAAAATACAATGAAATGTAATTCATAAATACAGTGAGTTAAATACACCACTACTATGATGAATCTCTATGATTTTTTGGACAAAGTCAAAAATGGCAGGGTGATACAACTGTCCTGATATAATAATGAAAGATACATTTTTGAAGTAATATATTATCTTATATTCTAAGATTAACAGATAATCTAATAATATTTCAACAAAACTGCTTCAGTGCCTATTAGCAGTCATGTGGTGCAACCAACATGCTACAACAGGAAATTATATCATAGAAAGGTCGCCAGTAATCTGTTATGACTGTGTTTTGAGGTCCCAAACACTTTTTACACTGAAAAATACATATTTTTAAAGTAATGATTATTATCTGTACTCTCACATGTATTTCCACGTGTATGGATATGTCATTACTTTTTGCTTACACCACATGTAATTTTTGGGGTTATTAAATTTAAACTTTTGTTGAAAATGGTTCGAAACCATATGAATCTAACATAATGAGTTCATTTCTATAAGAACTTGGCACATGTTTTAAACTGGATTTTTACGATTTTCCTTTTCTTTATCATGGATGTTTTTATATGTCGCTCCCCCAGATACTGCAAATTATGTTGTCTCATTCATGATTTCATGTTTGATGTCCAAGTTTCTCATTTCACAGAAGAAAATTAGCTGTTTAATCCCTTTTTATTTTCCCATTGGCATCTTTCTTTTGTGTGCCTGAAAAGACTCTTGATTTGCTCTTCACAATGGTCTTGTTGCATCTTTGGCTCACCGGTCTTTGCTAACTGCATGATTCTTTTGTTTCTTCTGCATCACCACGGATCCTTTTTCTCCCTAAATGATTCCTTCCCTTTTTGTGTGTTTTACCCTTGCTGCTTTGTGACTCGTGCCTTAATATCTCGATGTGTTCTGCTCTGGTTCTCGACTTCCCCTAAAGCCCGTCCGAAAGTTCTGTGTCCCGCCTAAGTCCACTGAGCTGCTCTTGTCCCCCAGTTCTAGTATCACTGACTCCCTAAAACCAAACTCCGATCAAAGCGGGGCAAAACCCCCAACGTCTAACTCCCTAAAACCAAACTCAGAACAAAGCGGAGCAAAACCCCCAACGTCTAACTCCCTAAAACCAAACTCAGAACAAAGCGGGGCAAAACCCCCAACTTCTAACTCTCTGACACCAAACTCTATATCTGAGTTTCTCTTGCCCTACCCAAAGACCCAAACTCTTCCAGCCAAACCCAAAGACAAACCCTTACAGTCCGTCCGATCAAACCCTTTACCTGAAACCGAGCCTGAACCCATTTTGACAGCCAAGTCAGAACCTTCTACTCCGTGCCAGCCTCAAGCTCCCTGTTTTCCGGGCCCCCCACTGGTGCGACGGGTGACCCCTGCCTCCATCACTCCCCCTACGCTCTCAGTCCCTTTTAGGCCTGTTGTCCCTCTTTCCCCCATCCGTCTACACCACTTTCACCCTGTGCCCGCCTCTGACCACACCACCAAATCTATCCCTACCATACAGGTGACCCCCCACCCCTCTCCAAGGGGCAGCCCTATCCCTACCCCCAAAGGAACGCCCGTGCACACACCTAAGGACAGCCCAGCGGGAACACCGACCCCTACGCCACCCCCCAGCCCCTCCATCGGGGGAATGCCCTGGAAGACTCGCCTCAACTCCATCAGGAACAGCTTCCTGGGCTCGCCACGCTTTCACCGCAGGAAACTGCAAGGTATCGTGAGAAATTGGTGGATGCAGTCAACAATCTACAATTCATCCATCCATCTATCCATTCTCCAAACCACTTGTCCTATGTAGGGTCACGGGTCATTATAGACCTAAAATAAAGCTCTTACCTCCTCCAGATTGACTGGATTTTTTAATGCTTGTTGTGGCTAAATTGTCTCATTTACATATACTGACTGTAAAACTAATAATAAGCCTGCTTCCATGGTTACCACCTTGGTACTTTGTTTCAGTAGCATCAGTTTGCATTTCTAAATACCTTTTACTGCATGCAACCCATTAATGATCCAGTTTTATTGTTGGCATAACTTTTAAGCCCAAGCTGAATGAGCAACCTGTGATAAATACTCATTTGCATGCAACTATAGGCTCTAATTATGTTTGTCCTACTTAGTGAGATGTTAAATTAGTTAAAGAACTATTCGAAAGTCATACGACCTTGATGACTGACAAAAACATCTTTGCTTTATTCTGAACAGTTCCCACTCAAGAGGAAATGTCCAGCCTCACGCCAGAGTCTTCCCCAGAGTGAGTACACACCTTTTTATATCGTCATGGATTTTCCTTTGACTTCTATTGTATTTTTATCAAGCTATTGAATAAAAAGCTAATAAGCTAATATATATACACTGCCTGGCCAAAAAAAAGTCACTGTTTGGATTTTAATGGGCAAATACTTAAGTCTATGATTGGATCATTATTGCAGTGATTATTATGTGTCTAGCATGTTATATGTTTGGCATCAGTTCTTCTAACACTAACTGATGTGTAGTGAGTGTGTAGCTTTTCATTTCTTAAACAACCATGTAGGAACACATCACACATCATGGGCATATTCAAGGATGACAGTGTCAAGATTCATCAGGAAGAATCATTTTCACACATGAATTGGCTCTTCTGAGCTCTTCCTTAAAGGGGTCATATAATGCCATTTTTTAACAAGCTAATATGATTCTTTAGGGTCTAAATTAAAAGTTTGTAATATACTTTAATTAAAAATTCTCATTAGTATTGTAAGAAAACACTTATTTTACCTGGTCAAAAACAGCTCTGTTTTCAGCAAGCCGTTTCAGTGCATATGCCTTTAAACGATTTAGTGACGTCACAAAATCGAATGGCTCAATTTGAGGCAGGGGAAAACATATAAGGAGAAAAAAAAACACTGGATGGATTTTTATAATTTTATGATGGTTGTGTACAGGCACTGCCAACACACATTTTAGTACAATCAACTTGTAAAAGTGCATGTACCATTAAATGACCCCTTTAAATTCATTGAAAATCTTTGAGATGTGCTGGAGAAGACTTTACAGAGTGCTGGACTCTTGCATTGTCAATACAAGATCTTAACCAAAAAGTGATGCACTTCTTGATGGAAATAACATCACAACATTAAGAGGTGCATCAATTTTTCATCAAGATCTTGTAACTAATGTTAACAAATGCAACTTTTGAGTTGAATAATGTATAGTAAATGTTGATAATAACATTTACTAAGATTAATAAATGCTGTAGAAGTATTGCTCATTCTTTGTTCATGTTAACAAAATGTCTTGACTAATGTTAACTATAGTCAAGTCAAGTCAAATATATTTATATAGCGCTTTTCACAATACAGATTGTATCAAAGCTGCTTCACAGTATCAATCAAAACAACTTAACAATGTTTGTTTATTACTGGAAAAAAAGACATCCAAGTTTGGTAGAGCTGATCAATGGTATGATTGGTTAATTAATTTGAATATCCCCAACTGAGCAAGCCAAAGGCAACAGTGGCAAGGAACCGAAAAACTCCATCCAGTGACCTAAAGGTGTCCTAACACACCATCAGATGACCCAATGGAGGAAAAAAAAAACCTTGGGAGAACCCAGGCTCAGTCGGGGGCCAGTTCTCCTCTGGCGTTTATGAACTAGAGGCCGAATTTACAGTAACTGTAAGATAAAAAAATTATATGAATGCCTGGCTAAATAGATGCGTCTTCAGTCTAGTTTTAAACTGTGAGAGCGAGTCTGAGCAACGAACAATATCAGGAAGGCTATTCCAGAGCTTCGGAGCTAAATGTGAAAATGCTCTGCCTCCTTTGGTGGATCTGGATATCCTAGGAATGACCAGAAGCCTCGAATTTAGTGATCTTAAAGAGCGCGATGGATTGTAGGGCGATAGAAGATCCGTTAAATAGACTGGAGCTAAACCATTTAGAGCTTTATAAGTCAAAAGCAATACCTTGTAATTAATACAGAACTTAATAGGTAACCAATGAAGTGATGATAAAATCGGTGTTATATGATCATATTTTCTTGATCTAGTAAGAACTCTAGCGGCTGCATTTTGGACTAACTGTAGCTTGTTTATTGAGGATGCAGGACAACCAGCTAATAAAGCATTACAGTAATCTAGTCTCGAGGTCATGAATGCATGAACTAACTTTTCTGCATCAGAGACTGATAGCATGTTACGTAGCTTAGCAATGTTTCTAAGGTGGAAAAAGGCGGTTTTTGTAACATATGAAATATGCTTTTCAAAAGACAAGTTGCAGTCTAATGTAACACCCAGGTCTTTTACTGTAGCGGATAAAGTAACAGGGCATCCTACTATGTTAAAGTCGTGCTGTGAAAGGTTTTGTGGACGGTTTTTACAACCGATAAGTATTATCTCTGTCTTGTCTGGATTTAATAAAAGAAAATTACGCGTCATCCAATCTTTTATATCTTTAACACAATCTGTCAATTTGGATAATTTAGCGTATTCATCTGGCCGTGATGAAATATACATTTGAGTGTCATCAGCATAACAATGGAAACTAATTCCATGTTTCCTTAGAATATTACCAAGTGGCAGCATATATATTGAGAATAATAAAGGGCCTATACTATATATACAGGTATATATACTGTATATATACTGTATATATATATATATATATATATATATATATATATATATATATATATATATATATATATATATATATATATATATATATATATATATATATATATGGACATTTGTTTTCCATAAACATGCAATAGTGCTTTTCCAGCTTACCATTAAGTAAGTTTTGTGCTGGAAACACCTTTAAAATACAGCCGCCAAGAAACCTCCTCTGAAAAAGAGGAATTGTAGACCTTGAACAATACTTACCCAACAACAGTGTTGATGTAAAACCCCCTTAGCACTTCAGAAATCATTGTGAGTTATGTTTGCCTCTGTTAAAGCATTTAGTGTTGTTTCCTCTAATGGAAGCTCAGTCATATCTTTCTCCCACCGAGGGTCTCAGCGCACACCAGACAGCAGTCACAAACTCTCTCCCCCACACGGAGTGATGCCTCATCCTCTTTTGTTTTCTATTTTGTCTTCCATAACTTATCCGCCTCTCTCTCGCTCTCCGCGCCAGCTGGATAAGCCGCAGCACTTTCTGCTTTCTTTTGTCATCCTCTGCCATAAATCAGTTTCTGGAAGCTAAGTTGTGAGCGACTGTGCTTTGTTGATACACAACACTGGCGAACTGAAGCTTTTTAGAGCTAGAATAATGTTTAGACAGACAGTTATTCCTTTATATGCTAAAACAAGGCCAAATATACAGCTGCTAGTTTTGAACAACAGGGGTTTTGGTTGATTTTCCATCAACAGAGATGGTTTAATTCTCAGAGAACTAATGCAGCGAAATTGCAACAGTTGTTTAACAATACTTTCTCTAAATATGGGTTACAAATGCATATAACGGTAGCTTATAATCTGAAGTGTATCATAGAAATATGCAGAAATATTTTTAGAATTTATTTATTTTAATTTCCTTGCATTGCTGAGTCAGCATGGCCACCGAGACAAAATATCAATAAACATTTCTTAATATTATCAATGTTTAAAACTAATTCAAGAATATTTTTGTGTAAACTGATATTCTTGATTCTTTTCAGAAATCTTTGACGAACAGATAATGGTTAAAAATGGCAACAGTTAATGGTTAAAAATACATATTCCATTCATTAAATCGAAGATAAATACTCCCAAGATATTTTTATTGTAGCCAAATAAAACTCAAAGGTCTACTCTGAGAAGAACACACTAAAGTATAGAAATACTTTATAGAGATCAAAGCAACTTGTACGCCACTAAATATTTGAGCCAATTTTGCACGTCTTCTTAAATTTATATCACAACAAATGATGCATTCATATTTTGGCTTTTATAACAATTGACTTCCTAAAATGCATTTTAGGAGCAAAACACCAACCAGGGTGAATATGTACGAACATTTTTTTTTTAGCTGTGCGGCAAGAGCATCTTATGGATTTTTGTACGACAAAATTATTTTTACAGCCATCAACATAACCTCATGCAAAGTTCATCATGTTAATTCATGGTAGATGCTCTGCTGTGTGCCGATTTTTCATAGAGTCCCTTTTATAAATTATTCAATATCAATTTATTTTGCATAAGCGCAATAGGATCTGTCTTATTCTGAGCTCTGATATGGACTGCTCTTGTAGCCCCTGAAGACTTCATAAAAAGTTCATGTTTTGTATTTCTCTCGCCCTGCAGACTTGCCAAAAAATCTTGGTTTGGTAACTTCATCAACCTAGAGAAAGAAGAACAGATCTTCGTGGTTATTAAGGACAAGCCACTGAGCTCTATAAAAGCCGACATCGTCCACGCCTTTCTCTCGGTGAGAAATCTGTTTTGCATGGCTCCAATCCCGTTTCATTCCAATGTTGTGAACGACAGCTATGAATATTTGAATATATGCTTCTACGTTCTCTCTATCAGATCGAAATACGCAGCAGTTTTGATAGGCTTGGCCGGAAGCCTGTGTTTTTACGTTTGCAAACACCTTTCTGATTTGTGTTTCATTTCTGTAAAATGCTAGAGTGTGATGTTTCCATCCTTCCCTGTGGCTGCCTCTTTCATTAGAGGTCAATGGAAAATCAACGCAGGGCATGAATCATTAGCATATAGATGCTGTGCCTCGAGAGGTTTGTGGAAAAGGGAAAGGAGTTTAGTTTGTCATTTAGACCGGCAAGTGGTTTAAATGTCTGTTTAAAAACGTGCTTGTCGTGGTTAGTGATGTTTTCCTCACATTCGGCTACTCGAAAGTTATAAATAGCCACAAGTTTCCATAGAGGTGCTTCCAAATATGCAAGAGCTAATCGAGCTTTGCCTTTCTCCTCCATCAGATACCCAGCCTCAGTCACAGCGTCGTCTCGCAGACGAGTTTTCGGGCCGAGTACAAATCTACAGCCGGTCCCACCGTCTTTCAAAAGCCTGTTAAGTTCCAGGTTGACATCACGTACACCGAGAGCACCGTGACCACCAAGGAGAACGGCATCTATTCAGTCACCTTTACTCTGCTCTCAGGTAAACACAGCAACTGCAATCAACATCACCAATCATCAAGCCTGTAGACCACGAGCGTAGCTTGAAAACACGAAAATAGCTTTGGGAAAAAGTGAAAAAGATGAATTATTTGTACCTTTTTGAATCTTTTTTGGGATAATCACATTCAATTTGTCAAAATAACCTGCAACAGTATTTTTACAAGGAAAACAATCCCTGGTAGAGCACAGATTGGGTCAATTTGGCAGCATGGTTGGATGATAAAAGCTAAAAAATATATATATCTTAATATTTTTCTGCCTTTTTAGGATCAGTATGCATCTCGATATTTATGTATTTGCTCTGAAATAACTTTTTTATGGTGATTTTTCAGTTATAATAGCCATAATTTTGACTGAAAAGCCTTTGTTGCCAATTAGATTCAAAACGTTTAATGTAAAAGGCTATAAATATACTGTATATAATTTGGTAATAACTTGTATTTCTTAATACAAGAAGGTTAATGTTTATTACTCAAACATTTTAATACATGAGAAATGCCACGGGGGACTATTTTTGAGTGATAACAGCCATTAGGTAGGATTGTGAAACTAGACTGAAAAACATTTGGTGAAGGGATTACTTTGAAAAAAGGTTCACTCAGAAATTGCTAGTAAATTTTACATTTACAAAAAAACGGCAAGTAACATATCAAATTTAATGTGAAATTATGAAGTCGAAAGATGGAAATAGTATTTTCTTGTAAAATGTTTTACAGCGTAGTTGTACATGACATTGGGTCTCATTCACTAATAATAATTAGCAGACTATTTGTATTTATGCGCACATGATAACTTCTCACAAAAAAAAAAACGGACTAATCCTCAACAATTTGCTCTTAAACTTGTTCTAATGGTAATATATTTGGAGTGTTCTAAATGAGTGTCAGTTATTTGCATAAAACAAACCTAAACCATCTCTATGTAAGGGCCATACATTAGGCTTAGCAAACATATTTCGTCATATATATATATATATATATATATATATATATATATATATATATATGACAAAATATAATTGAGATAACACATTTATGAGGCCACCTAGAGTATGTGATTTTCATGTGTAGTTTCACTTCCTTAATTTTTCAGAGTACATTTCAGTAAAAGTAGTTATAGTTCAATTATGATTTGTTTGTGAAAACGTTTGTATGTAGTGAATGAGACCTATTGTCTTGTGGAAACTTATATATTGTTTTTTTGTATTGCAAATGTATTGTGAATATTTAATGTAAAGCCCATTACTGACAGTGTACACTTAGTCTTGACGAAGCTGAATACAGGTGTAAATGGGGCCTAAAACGTTTTGAGCTTGTCCACTTTCGACCACTTCCAGAGGTAGTAGAAAATGCAATCTGGTCAAAATGCATGACCGGATTGCTGTCATAGTGTAAACGCTCATGTGTTCGAACAGCCACAAAAGACCGTCTTCTCTCCCCCTACTGACCTCATGCGTAAACATTATGGAAAGCGCTAGCCAGAAGGGATTTAAACTTTGTCGGCTGGAGACCCAAGTTTGGTTTGAAGACAAAAAAACGTCCCAAGCACAATGTTCTCTCACAATTCCTGATTTCTAACACACACTCGGCTGGGCTTTCTGCTGTCAGAACAGAAACGAAAACTGATGCTCTCAGTGTGTTTTTCCGTCGTCTCCTTTTGTGTTCCTGTCTAAATATATGTAAACAGATTGAGCTTGTTTTGTCCATAAGATTGAAAGATCTGAAAAAAAACCCCACATACATTTACCCTCCAATAGACCCTCACCCTCCCCTCGAAGAAATCAGGACAGAAGTGGTTGAAAGTGGACAAAAGAGACGGATTAAAACACCAGGTGTAAACGGGAATGTGTCTCCCTCGTCGACCAAAACTCATCTTAATACCAGGTGTAAACATGGCCAATGTGACGGCACCACAACATTTCCATTTAATTCTCAGATTGAGCCAAATAGCCTCTTACACACACCAATTATAACATCGGTATATTGCCGAAGTTGCAATAACAACTAAGATAAATAGAACACCTAAAAATACGTTGTAGAAGTATTGGCTAATACATCATTCTCCTTTATTTTCTTCCATTAATATTCATTATGTCTCCACATAACAATAGCAGCTCTTTCTACTGCAGTGTGTGGCCCATGGCGTTGTCCACCTCGCTGAGATGAGAAGGACAAGTAGTTTTACAATAAATTCCTGTCAGATTCCTAAAAGGCTTCTAGGGCTCTTGGTCCTAATTTAGATTTTTCTGTCTGTGGATGTATTTCTCCTTTTACGATGGTGCAAACATGACTTGAATGAGGAGTCAAATAATCCGTCTTAAGGAAACCCCGCCCTAACTTCCAGTTTCAACAAGAAAATGTCAACAGACCCTTTTCTTTTTACATGTGACCTGTTACACTGTATTGTAGGTCCAAGTCGGCGCTTTAAGCGGGTGGTAGAGACGATCCAGGCGCAATTGTTAAGCACACACGACCAGCCGGGGGTCCAACAGCTGTCTGGTGAGTATAAATCCCCTGTCCCTTCCCCCGCCCCGCCCCGAGCCCCATGTTCCCTCTCATACGCCTGTTTATAGCTCTCCTTCATCACGCATGCCCCCGCACCCCTCGACCACAGCACACCGCAGCACAGCATCACAGTATTCTCCACCCTAAAGCAAACCCCTGCAGACGCTAGAAGAGATGAGTTTTCCAGTTCTTGGTGATTCCCTTCGGCCACACCGATGCTCCCATTTCTCAGGCGGCATTAGCGGTAGCATTCCCTGACAGTTCTCCAAACCTGGGCACCTCAGCTTCATGATTTCTAGCTTTGGGAGACTGTGTCCTTATTGGGTGGTTGATTTGGGCTGGTAATATAGAGGTTTATTGTACAGTTTCAGGTCGGGATAACCCCAATACGGAAGTCTTGCTTTGTCCCCATCAGTTTGATCTGACAGCTATTGTGCTAAACCAAACAGAAAACAAAAGACACAAATCAGGGTCATAACAAGAAAAATCTCAAGTTTTGAGACAATATTTTTCAGTGTATACCTTCTAATACCTCAAACTATTCAGAGTTTCAAGGATAAACAGCTGGTTATGTAGTTCATCAGAGGAGAAAGGAAAAGAAAGCCACTTCTTTCATCCTATTCTTCGTTTACCCGGTGCACGTCCTCTCTTTTTGACACATGATGATATTTGACTGTGTCCCAACCATCTCCCTGATAACAGCTCCACCTACTGGTCTGATAGATGAACAACAACATCTTATAGACAAAACCAGTACATTTAACCCAACGTTCTAGGTTTTATCAAATGCACACCAACACAGATGCTCCAGTATTGGAACAATATTATTTATGGCAATGGAAAGATATTTAGTTACTGTATATTTAGCAACTTTGATACTTTTCCTGTGATTTGTTCTAAAAGTCAAGTCAGTCAAGTCACCTTTAAGCAGCTTTTTACAGTGATAAGAGGAAAATAATGCAACAAAGTTTGTTTCTAGAAGAAAATAGCGTCACAGTCCATCTTAAGCACACTGCAAAAAATACTTTTCTTACTGAGTATTTTTTATCTTGTTTCTAGTCCAAATATCTAAAAAATATTAAATCAAGATGCATTTCCTAGATGAGAAAAATGCCATAAATATTATGTCTTGTTTTCTGAGTAAATAAATCAAAATTAAGTGAATTGTTGCTTAAAAAAGCTGCCCCCAGAAACCAAGATATAATATCATTGTACTCTAGTAAATGCATCTTGATTTAAGAACAATTTTATAGATATTTGGACTAGAAACTAGACAAAAATACTAAATAAGAAAAGCATTTTCTGCAGTGTAAGTTCAGTGATGGTTCATTTTTGTTGTAAAAAAGTTATTAATTTAGTTCATTTATAGCTTAATTTAGTTCTACACTCAAAGGTGTTCTGTACATGGCTGAAAATAATGATAAAATAGTTTTATAGTTTGAAATATGTATGTAAATACAACCTTTATTATAAGTTTCTAATGTTATCCAAGGCTGCATTTATTTGATAAAATCATAGGGAGGGGGGGGGGGGGGGGGGTAATATTACAATTTAAAATAATTGTTTTCTATTTTAATATATTTTTTAAACCTATTTTAATCCTCTGACGATCCTTCAGACGATGCTGATCTAAAATTGCTAAATATTAAAGCATTTTTTGCTAATGGTATTTTGGACCCCACTGTATATGTACACATATTCTACCTATCATTAAGTAGTATATCACGACAAGAGGGTGAAGTGGTCATCAACAGTGTTTGTTACTGCCACTTTGGGGAGATTTCAGGGAGTGTTGGGCAACAGGAAGACATTTCCAGAGCATCTCAAGAGAGTAGATCCTCCCTTTTTCTCCTCCTGTCGTCCTTCTCTGTTCCCTTTCACTGTCTATCTCTCTTTCTCCTTCCCTTTCACTCAAACATGTCACATTCCTTGCTCTTCACGTCTCATTCAGCGCTGTATGACTCACTGTGGTTTGAACGCACTACGGCACTGCACAGATGAATGGCACATACTCACTGCAGTCAGATTGCACGCACCGGTCCAAAAATAAATCACTGATTTAATTGTTATTTTGTGGAGGAGGTTGTGGTTTTCTGTGTGTATGAAAATAACTAACCTCCCAATGTTCTTTAGTTTCATAAAACTATTTTTATTCCAAACAAGCATAATTGTCTAATAACCACCCAACCGAAGTCTTCTCGCCCCTAGTGTGGTCTAGATGAAGACGTCAGGTCCCATGCTTGTTAATGGGAAATTGCTCATTTGCTTCACTTGGGCATGATGAAGAGCACACACAGCAAATGTAATGTACTAATGCGCTGATCCGATATATAAACCCAAAAAAAAAAAAAAAAAAGATTTAGGGAATTTTCAGCTTTTTTTTAAGGCTGCTGTTATTTCCGCAAGTTGTGTTCGGTGTGAACACGCGTTTCTCTCTCTCACATGTGTCCAGAGAACTCTCAGTGCGCTGCAAAAACTGGTAATGTCGCTAAGTCAAAGTGTGGTAAGACTCTTACGGCTTGTGTGTTAAATACACCAAATTGCACCACAATTTACAGTGGACAAAAAGAGTATTGAAACACTTAACACTTAAACACGTGTGAATGTCTTTGCATTAGCTAACAAATCAATCCAATTTGGCATTTACAAAAAAAAAAAAAATTTTTTGTGAAATGTTTTGCTTGAAAAGCATGTCTTTGTGCGATCATTCTTTAAAATATAAGCCACTTGCTTTCATATTGTGTTATCTAATACAGTGGTTCAACACAATATTCAAAGAGATATTTCCATTATGCTGTAATTCTGACAAAACTGCTAGGGGGGAGGAAAGAAGTATGATCACAGTTTAAATCTCGATTTCATGTGGGGGTTTTTATTCGAATTTGAATGTAGAAAATACTTTTAAGTCTTCCTGCAGTTTGCCGAGGCCTCCTGGCTGAGAACCATCGGTTTAATGCAATGACATTCAGACAGTTTAAGTTAGACTTAAAGGGTAGTTCACTCAACAATTAAGATTCTGTCACCAATATATGTTTCCATCCAAAGTTGCGAATTTAACTTATGCACAAAATCATCACTACCTGGGAAATTGGTGCAAAATTGACAAAACTTGCTGCAATCGGGGAAGCCACTGTGGCTTTTTTTCATCCATCATAAATGACATAAATGCGCAGACGAAACGCATTAAACACTGCCCTGTTATCTTGCGTTCGGATGTTGGTTTTTGGGAACGCAATTGCTTGAGACGCTTCTAGGAGGTCCTTTTATCAAACCAACTTTTGAGATGCTGTGCACCGGTTAGTCCATTTATACAATCACATCCACTGTTGAGGCAGAGTCACATGAGTTTTTTGTTGAGCATCGAGGGGTTTATTCGGTAAATGTTTTTCCATTGTAATCTATGCGTGTGACTTCTAATCGAAAAAAAAAATTGGTTCTCCTCAATTAAGCGCTTTTAATGGTTTTTAATATGAAAACATCTTTTTGCGCATCTTGGTATTTCCATTCAGCATTTTTTATACAATTTCCCAAAATGCCCATAATACAGGTGGATGGAATCAGCTATTTACTACCATCATATCATTTCAAAGCTGCATGACTTTCTTTTTTCTGCAGACGTGATGAGTAAATGAGGACATAATTTTCATGTTTGGGTGAACTATCGCTTTAAGTATCCAAAAGGTTTTTGGGGCCACTGAATTACTTTATTATGCACACTGCAATTGTCCTTATATAAACCTGTTATAATCACAACACTTGTAATCACGCATGTCATGTATTACATCCAATTTAAAGTGCACCCAGCCCCATAAATACCCTATCACATGTATCGTGATTGAATCAGTAAGTGCAGCACAGTTTTATTTAGTTTTCTTTAAGTTTTGTGTGCACTAAAACACTAAGATGTGCACAACAGAAACTGGCAGTCACAGTACATACTTAGTGTGTGTGGCTTACAAACCTGGTCTTAGTTTCTTGGCTATGTGCGCCAAACAGACGAGGCTATACATATGTACACCAGAGGCTCTGATGATGTTCAAATGAACCCTTCACCACTGACGGTGTGCCAGTTTGTGTAATAGGGTTGCATGTGTAGTCATGAGTTTGGAAGAATCTGAAGTCAAGTACACTAAAGGGGGTTTTCTAATGCAGTCAGAGATTGCTGAAGGCTAGTCTGAGCCTCAGATGGACCAGACCGGCTGTTGCATATTACACACAAATGCCAAGAACTTTTGAAAATTGCCGTTTCCAGTCGCCAGAATCGCCAGAATTAATGAATCAGAATGCGCAGGTTTTTAGTAGCCTCTCGAGAAACAAAAAGTTGACACAAAGTCTGCTAGAATAAGTGAAAGAACTAGTTACTGTATTTGCCAAAGTTTGTGAGGTTTTTGTAATTTATTCTTTGTTGTTAATTAATTATTTGCTTGTTTACATAATTGCTCAGCAGTCTCTGTATTGACATATACGGAAAATGTTTGTAGACATTGTAGTCTTTCTATCCATCAAAAAAGATTTTTCAATAACATAATTACAGAATATACAGCGTTGCTTCATGATGATATCTTGTTGTATATTCCGCCTGTGGAATATGGTGTATAATTGAACCGGACAGATGACACTTCACAGGCTTATGTGACTGAGAAGTGAGCAGAATAAAAATGAAAGGGTACGCTCTACCCATGTGTGGGTTTCCTGACTGATCTATGTGTCATTCTTTCTGCAGTGACAGATGTACAGATGACACATCGCTTCACTCATTACTTTAGAGCCTTTTCTAATTATCTAGCCTCTCTCATGTTGGCTATATAAAGCCTGTGTGCCCATGTGCTTCAGCCCTACCAGAAAATCCAGCTAAAACCATCTTTAAAGTCAACATGGAATTGAACCTAACCCTATTTACTGTCTTAACACATGTTCCTAGTCTTATTGCAGATGATTTTCAGTGCACATTACTGCAAAGAAAAAACAAACGTTGATCTTTTGGAAAAGTGCAATACCTTGCTTAAAGGAGTAGTTGACTTACAAATGAAAATTCTGTCGTCATTTACTCACCCTCAAGTTGTTTCAAACCTGTATGAATTTAGTTCTTCTGCTGAACACAAAAGAAGATATTTTGGAGAATGTCGATAACCAGACAGTTGATGGACCCCATTGACTTCCATAGTATTTGTTTCCCTACTATGGAAGTCAATGGGGTCCATCAACTGTCGTGTTACCAACATTCTTCAAAATATCTTCTTTTGTGTTCAGCAGAAGAACTAAATTCATACAGGTTTGAAACAACTTGAGGGTGAGTAAATGACGACAGAATTTATATTCCTTTAAGCAACTTGCCGTTTCAACTGCCTTCACCTAGGCCAAAAATAGTGTTAGCCAAAGCAGTTTATGTGTTTTAGGTACAATAGTTAATGAGTAATTTAATTGCAGTTAATATTAAAATATGGGGTACTTAAATAATAGTAAATTACAGCATATATGAAAAATGTATATTACCATAAAGATGCTCTTGGGATGAACTTGACCTTCAGCCTCCACCTCAAGGTGAAAAGGGCTCCTCAAAAGTAATCTTCAACAATCAACTGCAACTGGACACCTTCCTAAACCTCACCAAGTAAATCCCTGTTAAGGAAAATTTGCTGATTTTTATGCTTGAATATTCTGTATGACTTGGAACTATGCCGTGGCAGAGGTAAATGGGGTTGCAAATGCTGATTCACGTTGACTTTAAGGTGATAGTTCTGTTTGTGAACACAGTAGCTTGTCTCCAACTGGTCCAAGCTTATTTAGATGGTTGACCAGCTGTTGGGGACCTGGCTGATGTGTTACACCATCTTGGTCAAGGACGTTACTGGAAAAAGCAGGTCATACCAGCTTAAGGTGGTCAAGTAAGATGGTTCATTTGGTTGACCACCCAGTGGGAACCTAATTAAATTTGGCCTAGAAATTCACATGCTATGCATGTTTTTGGTGGTCAAGGCGATTTATCTTGTCCAAGATGGTCTATTAGCTCAGCTAGGTTCCCACCATCTGCTAGTCCAGCTTATCAACCATCTAAACTTCAACTAGCTATGTTGCTGTGGCTCAACTTGTAGACTATAAAGCTAGCAAGCCCATGGTCATTGGTTCCATTTCCAGGGAACACAGATACTGATAAAATATTGTAACTTGAATATACGAACCAGCTATTTGCTACCAGCTAGGTACAACCTTAAGCTGGTTTTAACTGGTTTAACCAGAGAATCCTAATTTCTTGTACAGAATTTGAAAATTAGTGTGGCCCTCAAAGCTTCTCCAAGTCGTAGTCTTCTTCCCTATCCTATCTCTTTTCCCCTTTCTGTCCATTTCTCCTTGTGCGAACCCATTGTTCATTTCTTTGTTCTCTCTTTTTTCCTTTTCTTCCTATCTGTGTACCTAGGCAGCCCATTGAGTAACTTCTTTGACGTAATTAAACAACTTTTTTCAGACGAGAAGAATGGCCAGGTGCCTCTTCCACCTGGCTCGCCCAACAGACACCCATCTAACGCCCGTCGCCACGACCCTCAGCCTAGTGACTCTAAATGCCCAGCGGGCAATCCCAGGGACAATGCCAAGCTGGTGGCATCCTTTGGGATACAGGAGCAGCCCTAACACTTTACCAATCAAGCTTTTTCAAACGTACCTACATAAAAGCACTAAAATATGTCTTAGAGGTGATGGGATTTATATTTGGACAAACTTTTGTATGATGGAATGATTGTTTAAAAACAAGTTATGACACAAATCCAGACACATTTCCTCTGTCACCTTCTTTGCCATGTCAGTTTGCCAGCCCCTTCCCGAACCCCTGTTGTTTCTACCCCAGATGTTTTCATGTCTTTTACGTCTGCCTTCCCGTTTTCCTCACCTTTGTGACGGCTTGTCTTTGCTGCTAGGAATTATCCAGAAAACTTATTAAAACGCTGCCCCACTTCCCTGCACATCCTGTGACGGACATTTATTGACAGACGGCACTTTTCATGACGAACAAGCAGGTAACCAAGGAGATGGACACTTCATCCTTCGTCACACTCTTCCCTCCCCACTCTCCGGTCTCTCCACGCTTGACAAGGACTAAAATACAAATACACACACCGCTTGCCCTACCATCATCTCAGCATCCTAACCTGTTAAAAAGGTCGACCAGCTGGTGGGAACTGGCTGCTCCAACAGAGTCTGTTCCAAAACTTAGTGAGCTGCCTCTAAGATACTGTACCCAGACATCCCACCTGTCCCGGAAGATCCAGGAGTCGATTGATAGTGAGTCCCTGATGGATGCAATATTATATACAATATCCCGGAAATCGATCAAGCGAGAGAGAAAGCCTGTTTTTCATGTGGTATTAGATGCATTTTCGGTGGACCAATCACAAGTGGTCAGCCAAGACGCATTACCGTAACACCTGGGGTTATCCAACCCGTCTCATGGCAATTCGTACGAGTTTTACGAGGTGGCTAATTCGTACGAATTCAAACGAATTACCTACCCCTGAACCCGCCCCTAAACCTACCCATCACTGGGGTTTAGACAAATCGTACGAATTAGCCACCTTTAACTCACTCGTACGAATTGGTCGTGAGATAGCGTTGGATTATCCCACGTTTCAAATGCGTCTTGTGTGACCACTTTGTGATTTTGTGGAGACCCTCTGCTCTTTTTTCGTCACACTCAACTACATCACTTTCACTTTTGGTGCACGGATAATGAACAAACCCGTGTTAAGCATCTTATGCGAATGAATATAATAGTATAATATAATTTTTATTTTATTTTATGGTGGGTGTTGCACCATCTCCCGGAAATGAGTTTTTGCAGGGTGGGATGTCTGGATACCTCACTTTGATCACATTATAATGCAGTCCCTTACTGCAATGCAATAAACTTTGTGCAAAAAAAAATCATTCAACATGGCAGGCTAAGCACTTTAATCAGTCTAATTAAAATAAGGACTATCTTACCCAATATTTGTTTATGTATTTTTATGCACATTAGAGAATGGTGCTGATAGCATGTAGCAAACATGCTAATGTCAAACTCTGTTGAAATCAATTGAGCTGTGCTATTGTGAGCTTAGCAACATGGCAACTCTACTGAAGTCAGTTCGCAAGCCAGTTCAGTTCGAGGTCTCCAGTGCACATGGTGTGAGGAGTGCTGTTTGTATATCACACACAGTTCACTTATGAGGTTACGATTCAGGAAACCATCAAAAGCCTGGTGCACACACTTTTGGCCATGATTTTGCCATCTAGGACAAATTTTCAGGAGTTATTTCATCATAAAAATGTTGAAAAAAGAATCATGTGTGTATCTTGCTTTAGAAGGCAGTAGACAGCAAGGCAGCTCGCTAGGTTTGGAACAAAATCACACTCAAAATACAAGACATGAACACGCACAACTCTAGGATGTTTGCACTCAGATTCATAAGAAAAAAACTAAACGCGTCAAAAAGGAAAAGATGACTTTGAGAGCTTGTCCTGGGGATGTGGATTTTTTTCAAATTGTATCGTTTCAATGTGTGATCTTTTATTTATTTATGACTTTATGTTTGAAGAACATCACTTGATCTTAAATCATTGCTGCAAAAGGACTGAAACATGGTTTAAGTGAGTTTGGGACTCGGGACGGGATGGGGTGGGGGGTGGGTTGATATGTACTGAATGAATTTATCCTAATGAATGAATCTCTGTTGTACAGATTGAACATAATTATGTACAAATAAAATGTCTAGATGTGACACTAGCTTTAGTTCTGTTGTAGATTCAGATTTGAAATCTTGTGTTGCTAGTCTTTATTTAATTATTATTTAACCCTTGTATTTCTGTATTTATTACCTGATGGAACAATTTGTTTCATTTACTCAATTTGGTTAGACTCTGAAATACAGTGTTTAATTATTTTATTTTTTTCTCTTTTTTTCTGATAATGTCTCATGTTCGCTACCAGCAGATACTACAAAAAATGTTGAATACATTGTGAATATTTTTGTATTTTTTTTCTTCTGTTTATCTCTGTCCTTATTTATTATCATCCAGTTATATATATATATATATACATGATAACTTGAATGTTATTTATTTATTTATGACAATAATGTGTTTGTTTGTATCAGGGCAACACAATTTTGTTTGTTTAAAGAAACTTTCTAATGTCTTGATTTGTAAAAGTACCGTGGACTTTACGAATCTTTCTTTCCTAGCTTCAAAAGAGAACAAAAGAGTATGTAAAAACAAACAAACCACAAAAAAGCTAATTTAACAATAATTTAAGAATGTAGTTTAGCCTCTATGGGGAGGAAATGACCTTCTCGATATCAATGTCAGCTTCATATCATTGTGTGTGTACAATGGATGACAAGAAAAGCTGTTCTTGGATCAGTTCTACTGTAAATATGATGTTGTGGCCTACAGGAAAGTCGAAGGCCGTTCCTGCTCTTTGCTTTTGACTTGTATTGCTGTGTGCATGCACGCATTTTCTTTGCATGGCTTTAACGTAACTATTCTCAAAAATCGCACTATTTTCTCAGATCTGCAATCATTTAATGGGAAAAAAACCCACCTGCCATCACCTTTAACCTCTGTTAGTCTCTCTGCGATTTTTTTGTTTTCTTTCTGTTTTCCTGTCATGTTTTCTACTATACGCTGTAAGCGAGCGACACAACGCAGCTTTTGCTCGCTGGCAGTGTCTATGTGGTATCTGTTTATAAAATGCTTCCTTTTGTCTGTATGTACCTCGACCAGGAAAGATTCGGATGTTCACGGCCCCCTTTTTACAGACAGCTGGTTTAAATGAAACAAAAATAAAGCAATACCTGTTGTGAACTTTCCTATTTTATACAGTTATGAAGCAAAACTTTAATGACAAAATAAAATAAAATTGTCCATGCAGAGCAGGAACATGCGTTTAAAGTTGTAAAAAATCCCCTTGTATCATAACTGTGAGCAATTTCAGAGACAAAAATGAAACAATAAACTGATTCACTTAATAGGATGATAGCGAGTGTTCATGATTGTATGTTACTGAGTGGGCGAGGGTTTATCAGTCAAACAATGATCAAAGACAAGTCACATATGCCCATGACTGCATGATATAGGCTAGGATAGGCCTATTCAAAATTACTGTGAATACATGCAAATTTGCTTAAATCAACTTTTATGATTCAAGGAACTGATTTATTTTCTGATTGAAGCCATCTACTTCAGTTTAACATGTTAGATATTATTTTCTATCTATTTCTATAAAATATATTTTTATTTTGTTAAAACGTTTTATTGTGATACAAATGTTCAGTATGTCATTATAGTTATACGTTTAATAACACTGAAATTACATCAATACTGTTTTGCTTTATTTACTTTTATACAACAACTAGTTCTTAACTTTGATTGGCCGAGCGCTGATAGCAGCACTGGGACTTTTTTCACCGTTTGTATCATTCCCCTGTTAGCGTGTTCCAGTTAAAGACAGATTCGACGTTGTGACATGCAGTGAAAGGTATCTTTTCTATGTTAATGAGAGTTTTTGTCCTAACCAGCCGCGACGGTGACATTCAAATTATTTAATTTTAGATATCGTTTTGCTTCACTTTAATAGCCATAATGTAGGCTACGTGACCATGGATAATTTACCTCAGATAAACAGGTGTAGCTATTCCATGACAATGACTTTGTCGGACACTGTAAGTTATTTTGAATAACGTTAAAATTGTGCGGGTTTTTAGTGGCTCTTTGTGCATGTTACATTGTTATGCCAGTAAATTGCGACAAGTAACTGCCGTTTATGTGAATAACAAGTCACTGAATCATTTAGGCTTAGTGAACCGTTTCGTTCTAAACAAGCACTGATTCATTCATTCAGGAAGCAAACACGCGACAGTTTGTCCCGTTTGACGTCGTTTGGAACAGATGTAATGTGTAAGTTACTCAATATAAATTTTTTGTTTATTGAACTGAGAGCAATATCTCACAACTGTGAATACTAGCACCTGGTGTTGCTGCCTTCATGTGCTATCGGAAATTCCCAACTTCCTTAAAGGAGCCTAACCCTGTAGTCAATAATTGTATCCCTTAAAACTCATCTTTGATCACCAAAAGGATATTTTTAAACGTTTTTTTTTTTTCTGCTTTGAAAAAAATGATTCATGCCTTAAAGGTGCACTGTGTAATTTTTAGAGGGATCTAGTGGTGAGGTTGAGAATTTCAACCAACATAAGGTACAGTGGCCGACAGGAAAAGATGTCGTCGTCTGAGACAGCAGAGAGTAGCCAGTTAAAGCTACTATATGTTTTCGTTGCCAGTAGTGTTGTCAAAATATTCGGTACTTCAGTACCAAGTCGGTACTAAAAAATTTTAAAAGTCACGGTACCAATTACCGGTGGTACCGAGTACCAGGTCAAACCCGGTTCTGGATGCGCATGCATGCACGAAGGGCGTGAAGTTGCGTCCTCTTCATGAAAGCGCTGAGACCGGGCGACCGGCGGCGCTGCTGATGTGGTGTCTGTGTATATTAAACTGCAAAACGACTATTTAAATATTAACCCTGCATGTTCTGCTTGTCTCTGTGTGAATGAACGGTGCAGACGCGCGGTTTCATTTAACGTTACCACACACACACACTGAAGCACGAGTGACGCTCGCGCTGTTTTCAGTCTCTGCTGCCTTACGATATGGTGACATGATTCATGATTCAAGTCATCTCTGAGAGTCACTTCATGAGCATTTTACCGTTTCATTTGAGAAACTATCGTCATATCATACACGCACAGAAACTCAAAGGTCTTCACGGCAACCCGTCAAAATAAAAGTTTGGTTTAACTTAAAGAAATTGACAGAAATAATTAGGCTACTGTACAAAAAATTTAACTACGTCTCCATTAATTAAAAATACTACTACTAATAATAATAATGTGTGCATAGAAGGTTGCTTATTTTTCACCTGATTTTTTTACAAGCAATATTTCTCAATATCATCAATATTTTCGTTTTAACAGCATGTAGCCTTCAATGCTTTCATAAATGTACCGTCATAAATAATAAAGTCATTGAATTTAATTTAATATTTTTTTCAAATAATTAAATAAATTGGAAAAATACCGTGGTACCGAAATTGGTACCGAGAACCGTAAAATTTTAATGGTATCGGTACCGACTACTGGAATTTTGGTACCGTGACATCCCTAGTTGCCAGAAACAACAACAAAGACGAAGCTTGATGACGCTATGAAGGAGAGTAGAACTACTGTATGGGAGATGTCTTTTTCACCATCCAGAAATGTATAGAATTCACGAATCATATAAATTATATATCAGCTTGTAAATTCGTTTTTGTATCACCTGTACGTTTGATCACACTATGTTATGTCATCGTAATGAATTAGCTGCCAGGAACGTGAAATGTAATGCTATATTAGCCTGTTATTAATATGTGACTATTTGTCAAATGATTGGGTGGGTTAATGCTGCGCACGTTTTACACGTTTAAAACAATCGTACTAAAAATACATTTTAACAAATCCACAGTATTTGCAAGTAATGGCTAAATATTTTTGTGCAACACATACTTAATTTTATTTCACTGCCATAGACTTGTTCACCAGACTTGATAAAAAGCATTACTGAAGTACAAACAATGTGCAAAATAACTTTAGTGTACAATAAATAATATATATTTGCTTTCCTGTCTATTAATACACATGCGAGAGCGGAGTCTCTGTCGACAGATCAAGTCCATGTTTGTCGCGAAGCTCTCCCCATCCTGAAAACGCCAAAAGCCTACTTGCCTAAATTAATCTATGTTTACGTTTTTTGGGATGTTCTGTACTCGCCAATCTATAATCGTGAACCATGATGACTGAACAACACAACAGCGGTGTGTGAGATATTGTATATTGTATATCATAGGGCGGCAGTGGCTCAGTGGTTCATGTAGGTTGTCTACAAACTGGAAGGTTGGTGGTTCAATCCCACCTGACCAAGTGTCGAGGTGTCCATGAGCGAGACACCGAACCCCAGCTGCTCCCGACCAGCTGGATGGCGCCTTGCATGGCTGACACCGCCGTCAGTTTATAAATGAGTGAGTGAATGGGTGAATGTGAGGAAATATGTAAAGCGCTTTGGTGGCCATTGGGTCTGTGAAAGCGCTATATAAATGCAGTCCATTTACCATTACATAGATTCCTCATTAGCGCCTTACGTATAGCGGCCCATTGAAACGGCTGCTAATGAGGAATATATGTATTGTATCTGTGGTTACGAGCGGAACCCGTGGATAGCGCGAATATTACGTCATTGATAGGCGACAATGACAAGGGACGAGCCATTATTAAAAACTGGAATTTCCCTGGATTTACAAACTCTGGAACTTTTGGGATAAAGTACATACACAACTGCATGAAATATCACACTGTGAAAGTGGTTTTTGTATATTTTATTACACAAATCTTACATATTGTACCTTTAAGCGATGAGGTTTCTTTACAAAGATAAATTAAGAAATGAGGTCTACTTAATTATTCCGTAAAACGATATGTTATTGCAAATTTTTTTTGTTACTTGTTCATCATTTTGTCAGTGTTTTATTCGCTGACTTTAGTTAGCTTCTTTGCACGAAGAACAACATAGTGACAGAGCGCGTTAGTCCGTTTAGGGCCACTGTAGAAACATGTCGGCTCATTTCTGTGTAAGGGGACCCGCGGTGTATGTAGATAGAATGGCTCATTCTCTAAGACAATAAAAACAGGACGGTTCATTATGTAAGGTCTTTATACACGACTGAAAACATAGTTATGTATATGATATTGCATTTCTGTCAACAGATCCTCCTAAATATTACACAATGCACCATTAAAATAGCTTGAATGTAACTCTACACCCTTGCTTGGCATATGTGGTTCTATAAATATGCAAATGAGCCCCACCTCAATTCACTCACACCAGATCAGAGATCCATTCATTTATTATCACACGTTGACCTGATTGGTTACAAGGTAGTTTGTGACTCAGAAACACCAGCGATTTCAAACCACG
Organism: Tiaroga cobitis; assembly: GCA_030578255.1. NCBI lineage: Eukaryota > Metazoa > Chordata > Actinopteri > Cypriniformes > Leuciscidae > Tiaroga > Tiaroga cobitis. The sequence goes on along the minus strand of CM060615.1, from coordinate 29,553,881 downwards.
TTTTTGAGACTGTCTTTGGTACCCCCTGTGGTGAAAATCAAGTTTTTAATGTTGTTTATATGTCTATGTGCGGTATTTTTAATATGCTTTAAGACATCGGTTCCCAACAGGGGGGTCGTGGCCCACAAGGGGGCCTCAGCGAGCTCTGTGGGGGGTCGCGTCATATTTTGAAATGTTTTGAGCAATGAGCATAAAATAAAAGTCCTTAACATTTTTCTGTTCAAAATTTACAAAATTTATATAATGAGCGAGTTCATCATGATCCATTTTTCAATCTGTGTTTTTGTCTTATCCTGAACCACTATGGTACACCTATAATAGGTGTTTACATTGGGACTATTTTACACTGGTTCGGATCGCTGCCGCTGCGGAGTAGCCCAGTACCTGCGTGACTCGTCATAGACGTACACAGAGAGAAGTAGTTCCGGCTACAATGTTCTTCCGAAAGACGCATTATTATGTTAATAAACGCAAGTTTATTATCGCTCGCTAAAGCGCCAAAAGCGTAAAAAATAAAGCCTCACATTGATAAAGCCTCAGAAATAACTTGCAAGTATTGAGGTCCCAGATAGCAGTCATTTAGTAATAGTCTATATTCTTTCTTTTTTTTAACCTCCACATCAGTGTAAAAATTGATGTTTTTGCATTTCAAAAAAGGGCCAATATATAGGCTTCTCCTAGGCTTATGTTTTTAAATTACAAAGGGCCTACTGATGTTTTTGTTATTGTATTTTCAATATTACAGGCTATTGTTTGTGCATAAACATATCTGGTTATAGTAAACATACCGTTTGTTTGAAAACAACATATTTTGTCATCCTTGCTGCAAGCTTACAAGAGCGATGATATCATTAAATGTGAAGGGGGGCCCTAAAATATTTTCTTGGGAAAAAAGGGGTCTCAGACAAAAAAAGGTTGGGAACCACTGCTTTAAGACAAATCATATGCAAATTCATGTCAACACCATTGCTGAGTATTTTCTCCTTAAAACTGCAGTGAACCAAAGACAGTCTCAAAAACACGGTTTGAAATCGCTGGTGTTTCTGACGTCACAAACTATCTTGTAACCAATCAGGTCACCGTGGCGGCGGGCTTTAGCATATCATTAATATCGAACTAGCAGGGGAGTCATGAGAGAAGCCAGGTTATCCCGGTATATTTTTCTGTTGGGTATATTCTGGAAAAATCTGGTAGATTTAGCAATATAGCGTAATGTATGATGTATGTTATGATGAACTATATGCCTTTCTCCACTGACGTTCTGAGTTGTTCAATCTGAGCGTTTCTGATGATTGTTAGAAGGCAGCTGTCTGACTCTGAGATGGCGAACGGGAACATGGTTTGTGTAACATTAGTAACACACTATTAGCTGTTTGATAACGTAGTCGAGCCAAAGGCTAATCATATTAATTACCATTTTGTGTCTGACGTTGTAAAGAGTGATACCATTGTGCAGCGTTTACCTCAGTAAGTTGACCGAGTGGATCTCGAGGCTGGTGTGAGTGAGTGGAGGCGGGGCTAATTAGCATATTAATGGTTCCACGTATACTAAATAAGGAAAAAACTTTTAAATAACCTATGCCATTTTGGTGATCAAACATGAGTTTTAAGGGATACAATTATTGACTACAGGGGGATTTTAAGACTATAACGCTTATTTCAGGACCATATCCTCCACTTTTGTATCTGAACTCGATACAACTCGAAAATGTTTACATTGAGTATTTTTCCTATTTTTGATTTGTCAGGAGTCTACAAATTTCTACGAATCTACTTTAACATCACTGCCTGTGAAATATAAACAAGCCAGTGTTAGAATCATATGTGTGCAAGATCAATCTATCAGTTTATTTATAGAGCAAAAATAAATAAAACAACACTAGTTGACCATTGTGCTGTTGTAACCGGTCATACTTGATCCGCTCCAAACGGGACTCGAACCGAAGGCGGGTGCGCTAACAAGATGGTTAAATGCATCAAAACGTATCAAGAACATAACAATAAGCAGAAATTCAATAACACAATAAAGGTGTTTATAATTTCTAAGCCATTCCAAATAAGTACATTTTAAGTGTAGATTTAAATTCTGCCTCTGTCTTAGTTCAGTAACTATTCCATGGTTTTGGTCCTGTAGTAGCAAAGGCATCATCGCCCTTTATTTTTAATCTTAACATTCATTAGTTTTTGGTCAGATGATCTCAAATAGACTGAGAGTTTGAAGTTAAAAGGTCAGAAAAATAAGTTGGTGCCAATCTGTTCAAAGCTTTAAAAACAATTAACACAATTTTAAAATCAATTCTATAATGTACTGGCAACCAATGCAAGGGCATTAAAAACAGAAGTAATGTGATCATAAATGCATATAAAAAGTCTAGCAACAGCATATTTTACCAATTGTAACCGATTTATAAAAGAGCCGTCTTCAAAAAAAAGTCTTGTGTTAAAAACTTGAGAATTTAGGTTTAATGTAGGGTTTCCTTTTTGTCTGCTGAACCCATATGATGATAAATTTATGTTCTAAGCTTTTGACAAACATTACATTTAAAGGTAGGGCAGGCAATTTCAGAGAGGCTAGCAATAGCAAGCTAGCTTCAAAACACATGAACGTGCACAGCAGAGTCTGCAAAGCATCACGAGATAAGAGACTGCGTTTAACTACCTCACGTCTCAAAGCACATAACATCCCAATAATAATGACCGTAAACAACTTACTGGGGCTGGGTACCGAGTTCGGTACTTTTTAGGTACCGACCGAATTGCTTCGATACTACCGAGTATTGAAACATGTCTTGTTTGTAAACATGTAAGTGGTTAATCTCGTCAACGTCAGTGAAACAATAAGCATGCAGCATGATTGGCTGTGGCGGAAAAGCACTAGTTTACGCGGCTGCCCAGAGACGTAGCCCATCGCACGTGAGGCTAGTGTGTGTGTGTAAGCGTTCCAATCCAGATAGATAGAAAACATGTGAAAATGATCCAAAGTGTACCTATGTGCCAGACCCAATGTCAGAAGCACGCGATGCAATATTTTCGACAAGATAATTGCTGCCAAGACCAACACGGTAAATCTGATAAGGCACTTAGAAGCGCACAGAATACACTTGAGATGGTGTGTTCACACCGAACGCGAATAGAGCGTCAAATACGCATCTATCGCGTCTAGTTCATAGACTGTGGTCTAGTTAGACGCTTGAATCTTCCGCTCGAGTTCAAATTTTTCAACTTGCGCGGAAGACGTTCGTGGCAAACGCGCACATCATTCGCGACGCCCGGCGCCCTCTTTGCATTGACTTTGTATGTAATCTACTCGCGCAAATAATTAAATTCGCGTTCGGTGTGAACACACCATTAGTAAACAAATGTTCATTAATAAACAATTAAAATATCTCCTTGCTTTCCCGACACATTCATAATCATTAGGCTCCTTTTGCCAGTGCTTTGCGGCAAGCTTCATGTGTGCTGAGCGCGAGGCATAGGCTATATCCCGCCTCCCAGTAGCCTACATCTAATTTAATTTGCATGTATTTGTATAGCATTTTTCACAATACATATCGTTTTAAAGCAGCTTTACAGAAAATGCATGTGTCTAAATTACAATTTAGAGTGATCTGTTATCAGAGGTGACAGTGTAATGCATTTCAATAAATTTTCATTCAGTTTCATTGTTAAACAACGCATTGAGTTAAGGCAGAAACAATGAGCTCATTGAAGTAAAGAATACATGTTGTTAAATGATTAGGAAACATAGAAAACTTTAGCATTGGTGCTTTTTTACATACTCAAAATATGAGTGTAAAAAAGTCAACAAACTGAAAAAATAAAAATTAGGTTGTTAAATTATATTGTTAAAACTGGTTACATAAAATTGGTATCGAAAAAAGTATCATTCAGGAACCGGTATCAAAGTCAAGGTATCGGTATCGGTATCGAACATTTTGCTACGATACCCAGCCCTACAATTTAGTAGGGCTGGGGTAAACGATTATTAAATAAACGATTAGTCTGTTGATTATTTTATTGATTAGTCGACTAATCTAACGGTAATTTTTGTAACATGGAAATTGCAGGAGTGCACATTCAATGCACAACAATTTTAATCTGGTTCTTACAGAGTATCTACACTGTAGAATGTTTGGTAGGCTACTCAAATGAGCCCTATCACACTTGGATGTGGTGCTCATTTTAATATTTTCAGTGCTCATAAAAAAACATCCGGACTGATTTTTCGGTTTTGTTGACGGGGGTGGGGTTTACATGCGCTTCATAAGGCACACACGCACATTTGCACACACACGCAAGGTCTCTCGCTCTCTCCCTCTCTGCGCTACACGGTTTGGAGCTCGCGAGCTCTAGATTCCGGGAGATTTTAACTAATTTGCGGGCATCAGGGACCCGCTATCAATATGTGGGAGACTTGGGATGTCAACTCCATTTGACAAAGAGCACAAATAACGACACCTTTACGTTTGGGACTAAATGTGAAGTATTCCCATACCTTCAATGATTTAGTGATTTAGCTGGGTTTTTTTAAGACTTTTTCTTTTGTTGGGACTTTTGCATGGCTTTGTTGTGAATTCTGTGAAGAGGTTGCTGTTTCGTCCTCGATTCTGTCATGTTTCGGTCTCCCACGTGTGTGTGGCGAGCTGTACCGCCGGGAACGGTGCAAAAAAATAAATACATAAATAAATAAAGAAGGGTCGACAAAAAAATATGACGTCGACGAAATTTTGATGTCGAAGCGTCGACGTCATCGGCGCGCCGCTACAGGCCTACAACTTACAGCGCTGTAGTTGTACCACCTGACATAGAAACGCATTAATCCAAGTCTAAGGACGTGAACAGGTCCAGGTAGAACGTCACGGGTGGCCACCTCGTAATTACGGTTACGACATCGGGTGAACGCAGCACTAGCTCATTGTTTTAGTTCAGGAGGAACTGTTAAAGGTGGCTGGTGTTTGTGTGTGGCACTCAGTGACTGACGTCTGTCTACAACTCTGCACAGCCTTACAGAACGAGCTGATGACGTGTGATGGAAACACATTCACAGGGTAACAGGCAGGTAAGACTTCCTATCATTGAATTTAGACCGAATGCAATGACTGGATGAATGTGTGGTGTTTTTGTGTTTTTTTTTTTGCTCTTGAGACTACCACAGAAGATATATGTACATTTTGTTAAATATTTACACCACTTCTATCATTGATTGATATCAGGATGTGTGGAGGGTTTCAACCATTATAACAAACACTTTAATGACTAACTTTTGTATTTTGTAGATTTTTTTTTTTTCAGATGTCATATTTTGACTTCATTCGATGTTAAAAATTGTCTACTTAATATGAATATGGAAGCTTGTTGCCATCACTGAATAAAAAATAAAAAAGGTAATTGCAATATTTTTCTCAGAATTGTGTGACAAAGTCAGAATTGTGAGATAAAATTCGCAAATATCTTTTAAATCATTTTAGTCCGTGGCGGAAAAAAGCTTCCATAACTTAAAACTTATACACTCACCTAAAGGATTATTAGGAACACCTGTTTAATTTATCATTAATGCAATTATCTAATCAACCAATCACATGGCAGTTGCTTCAATGCATTTAGGGGTGTGGTCCTGGTCAAGACAATCTCCTGAACTCCAAACTGAATGTCAGAATGGGAAAGAAAGGTGATTTAAGCAATTTTGAGCGAGGCATGGTTGTTGGTGCCAGACGGGCCGGTCTGAGTATTTCACAATCTGCTCAGTTACTGGGATTTTCACGCACAACCATTTCTAGGGTTTACAAAGAATGGTGTGAAAAGGGAAAAACATCCAGTATGCGGCAGTCCTGAGGGCGAAAATGCCTTGTTGATGCTAGAGGTCAGAGGAGAATGGGCCGACTGATTCAAGCTGATAGAAGAGCAACTTTGACTGAAATAACCACTCGTTACAACCGAGGTATGCAGCAAAGCATTTGTGAAGCCACAACACGCACAACCTTGAGGCGGATGGACTACAACAGCAGAAGACCCCAGCGGGTACCACTCATCTCCACTACAAATAGGAAAAAGAGGCTACAATTTGCAAGAGCTCACCAAAATTGGACAGTTGAAGACTGGAAAAATGTTGCCTGGTCTGATGAGTCTCGATTTCTGTTGAGACATTCAGATGGTAGAGTCAGAGTTTGGCGTAAACAGAATGAGAACATGGATCCATCATGCCTTGTTACCACTGTGCAGGCTGGTGGTGGTGGTGTAATGGTGTGGGGGATGTTTTCTTGGCACACTTTAGGCCCCTTAGTGCCAATTGGGCATCGTTTAAATGCCACGGCCTACCTGAGCATTGTTTCTGACCATGTCCATCCCTTTATGGCCACCATGTACCCATCCTCTGATGGCTACTTCCAGCAGGATAATGCACCATGTCACAAAGCTCGAATCATTTCAAATTGGTTTCTGGAACATGACAATGAGTTCCCTGTACTAAAATGGCCCCCACAGTCACCAGATCTCAACCCAATAGAGCATCTTTGGGATGTGGTGGAATGGGAGCTTCGTGCCCTAGATGTGCATCCCACGAATCTCCATCAACTGCAAGATGCTATCCTATCAATATGGGCCAACATTTCTAAAGAATGCTTTCAGCACCTTGTTGAATCAATGCCACGTAGAATTAAGGCAGCTCTGAAGGCGAAAGGGGGTCATACACAGTATTAGTATGGTGTTCCTAATAATCCTTTAGATGAGTGTATATCATAGTAATATTTTGTTCGCAGTGTTATGACAGTTGTGTTGGATTTATACTGATGCAGCATCATGCAAAATGCTTAATGTTCTCTCAGTTACTAGAAATATGCTAAACACACAACCACTTGCCATGTGATCTCATGAGAAGACCCACTCTAGACTATAAATCAATTTTTATTAGGCCACTGATAGGACTGGAGTCTAGATCGCTTCGTGTAAGTTAGTGAACGTAAAAGGTACGGTTCATTTAATTTTGTGGTACTTGTAAAATTATTGAGTGCACCGTTTGGTATTTCTGTGACAGTCTCACACACCCCTGCAGTTTTATTACCTTATTAGGAGTTTGCGAATTCTCAGTTTGAAAAGTGTTTTTGTATATTTGCATCAGTACTTTGTGGGTGTTTCTGTCAAGCCTGGTAAGTTGACCTCACTGTTTTTCTCCTTTATTTTCTTTTTCATTGATTGCACACAGACGTTATGAATCAGAAAGCAGTTTAACAGCATGCAGTGCTCTCAATAACCAGAAGGTGGCAGCACAGTCTCATATTTAAATTAAACTTTAAAGTGTTTGCCAGCTTAACATACATTACTTAATTTATGTTTTGTAGGTAGACTTGACTGTTACTAAAACACTGTATTTATATATATATACACACACACACACACACACGACTGCAATGAACCCATTGTAATATTTGTGGTCTATTGTTGCTGTTTGGATAATATTTTAGACGCAAAATTGTTTTATATATAACTTTATTTGCTTGCCATGAAACAAGATAAAATAGCAACTTAAATAATCTCACATCTTTAAATAGAACATGTCCTTGTTTTTCTCCATTACAAGATTCATCTATAATAGCTTCAAATAAAACAAAAATGAAGGGAAAAAAGATATGCTCTAGCCTCCCACTTTAGCCAAACTCTGTGCAAAATGGCATCTGTTTTAGGTGTGGGGAAACTGTCCACAATCTTAACATACCTTAGTTCGATAGCTATAACCACAAACGCTGCAGCATTTAATGTCAAGCTTGTGTCCATTAAATGATTATTTTTTAGAATTCATGAAACTTCAGTCAGTCCATCTTTTTTTTTTCAACAGCATTTCCTTTTCATATTTCCTCAGGCTTTCCATAATGTCTTAACACCTTACACATTCACGTCTTTTCTTCTTTGTGTATTTCCTTCTATTTTTACGTCTCTTTCTTTCACACACGAGAAGTCACTAGCAGTGAGCGTAGTCTGCGCGCTAACGTCGCCTCGAGCTCTTCCAGGAGCGAGTCTTTCCCGGATCCGCCTCGCGTCCCGGATCCCAGGATCAGCGCCCGGAAGGCTTCCCTCTCCAACAGACCGGCCATGTTCTGCAGGAAGAAACCTTCACAGTATGTGCTGAGCTCCAGCGCACCGTGAGCCTGGGGGCAAATACATCAATTAGGCCTGGGGAGACACTTCGCTAATAATTATTAAAATGTTTACTGGACAACAATTTAATAAGTAAATATTAGTAAAATGTACCATATTGTCATGTTTTTTTTATTTATATTTCTTTGTCATAGGGCTGTGAAACAGTTAATCACGATCAATCACATCCAAAATAAAAAATTTGTTATAATGTGTATAATTATTTTTATATATAAACTACATATTTATATATAACAACGCCATATTATATATAAATACACACACATGCATGTATAAATTTAAATATTTTTATATATATACTGTATATATTTATATATATATATATTTATATATAAATAAAAAGAAAATCTTAAATATATACATAATAATTATACACAGTACACACACATATATTATGTAAACTCAAACTTTTATTTTTGATGCGATTAATCGTTTCACAGCCCTTTCTCATTATCATGGTAAATATTTAGAATGTTATGATACCTCCGAAATACTTCTTAGTGACTATTATTTTACATTCAACATTATTCAGATTCTTTTTGATGGCATGTTTTTGTTTATAAGTATACAATTGTATATACTTAAATATTGTATATTTACTGTATAAATTAAATCGATTTTTATGATTATATATAATATTATGTAAACGATGGTATATTTTTACCTTAGCAGTGTGGTAGATGTTCACAGCATTGTCAAGGTCAATGCTGTGAGCGCAGAGGATCTCACAGTGCCGCTGTAGCGCCCCCAGCTGGAACAAACTGGCCGCTGACAGCAACTACAGAAGGAAACAAAAGGGTAAACAATGCTTTTCTTTTTTTCCAGCGTCTTATTATTACTTGCTTCAATCTACAAACATATTTTACTGGCCAATCTCAAGGAATGTGAAAAGATTATTGCAGGTTCCACTGCATCAAGAATATTCCCTTCTGGTTTCATTGGCGAAGGCCGTACTTTGCTGGGTTGGACTGTATCTTGTTTGTCTTACCTCCAGTAACTCTGAGACGCCCATCTTCAGAGACTCTGTCCCCCCGCAGTACAGGTAAGACATCATCATCTGGATAAACACAACGAGATCATGATTAACTCCTGATAACATCTCGGAACAACGCCATGTTGTCGCGCGGGTTCATCGAGTGTTCATACCTGGAAGATGTTGTACTTGATGTTGCTGATCTCAATGTCTTTGCGGGGCTGAGAGCCGTCCGACCCGTTCAGTGCCAACAGAGTTTTGAACCTGATCCCAGAGCAAACATCCTTTATTCACAGCGGTTCAGTTGTGTCCAAATAAAATCTACTGCAGAGACCCGTGTTGCAAGATAACACATTGTTTCGGCTCACCTGTCGGACGCTGTGAGTAGCAGAACCCCGTGAGCATAGAACGGTTTCCCCTCCACTAGGAACGTCACGTCAGACATCTCTGGGTTGTTCAGGAAGTGAGGGTCTGCAGAAAGAGGAGGAATCAAACTAACTCAAGATTTGAACAGGGTAATCATTTACAGACAAAAACACAAATGAAAGAATGTGCTAAATATAAGAAAATGAACTACGACTATAATGTTGCACAACCATGTAAATTAAAGCGAAATGACCAGAATCAATGACAAACAAACTTTAGTTTTTGATTTTTAAATCAATGTTGGGTCATTTAATGTGGATCCAGTCAGTGTTGCCAATTATAACTGTACTAAGATGGAGTGAATTACCAAGTTGAGCGGAGAGAGCGGGCTTCTTCTCTTGGATGGGAGGAAGTGGAGCAGGACCGTAACAGTGACTAAAAATGATGCCCATTTGTTGGTTTATTGCCTCGTTCTATAAAGGAAAAGAAAGAAGTTAGTCATAAGGAAGTTTTAACTAGAGACAGCGCTGCTTCCGAAATCCTGTACTGAGTAGGCACTACATTTGAATTTACTTTGCGACTGTTAAAAAAATATGTATATGGGTAGTATGAATGAAATTCGGACGTGCTACATCCGCCACGTTACTGTCACATGACCTAGCAGTTGCCTAGAATCTCGGCTAAATTAGTAGGTCATCCGGGGAATTTTCATCCTCTGTTTTTCAAATACTATGTATTCGGACATACAGCACTACTCTTTTGGCGTACTGTATAGTAGGGAAGTATTCGATTTCGGACGCAGTGTAAGAATTAATTATAGTCCTCTTCACACCAAATCTGAATTTTTGCCATAAAAGCAGCACAAAAATATTTTACAACATAAGGCATGTCCATTTCAGATCCTCGAAAATTGGAAACATTTTATTACAATGAGCTGTCATGTTTTAATTTGAAGTCTAATTACATTTTTAATCGGTCATCATGCATTGACAATGACAAATATGCATAGTCTGTGTAAGGTTCTCAATTTTTATATAGAGATTTTTTGTTTTTTTTGTCGTTACATTGGACTTTCTATGAAGAAATGTCCATGTTTTTTCGTACCTTGTTTTTTTTCAGGATGTTAAACATCAAAGGAAACCCGACGCAGACTACTTCCTCACAGTAGACCTCATCTTTGATGGAACTGAAGTCCCGTAAAAGGGAGAGCGTGACTCCGGCCCTGGACTTCAGCTGAGCGCTGCGCAGCGACTCCAACCATACGTGAAGCTTCCACGGCACTCCTGCAGGATCAGACCATATTATGAAGAACCGTTTGCAAATAATCAAATGCTTGTTAGATAGCTCAGCTTTTTGTAACTGTATCACAGAAAATCTATATTTGATCATGAATTAATGAAAGTGTTACTCTATTACCCCTTTTCCACCAAGGCAGAGCTGGTGCTGGTTCGGAGCCAGAGCCTAGTTTCAAATCGGTTCTTTGGTTTTCGACCACCAAAGCACCAGCTCCGAACTAGTAAAAGTGGTTCTTAAGTAGCACCAAATCATTGCTGGTCTAGAAGTAAGAACCGCTTACGTCAGCGGCTGGGGGGCGGGGTTACCATGGCCAACAAGACGAACAGAAACTTGTGACCGCCATTTTTGAATTAGCAGCTAATCGAGCTAATAGCAGCTCGATTGTAATCTCCGTTTATGCAAGTTACGGCGAGCTGCACGAACACGTTGTATTCGCCGTGTTTGGATGCCGATGTACGTTAGGTTCGCAAAGCCATGAGCATCAATAGTAATGCAACGGCCGCCATTGTTGATAGAAGGCTTGTTCGAGATGCATCGGAGCGGCGCGGACCGATCGGAGCTGCGGGAGTGTTTGGAGATCATGGAGATCTTGTGCTTTTGGATCGCTTTCGCAGTGCTTTGATGTCATGCGGCGATCGATCTGCGAGAAGCCGATGCATCTCGAACAAGCCTGGCGTGTTTGTGTTTGGCGCTACCGCACTAGCGTTGCTGGGCAACATGAGACGTATGCAGTCACGTAAGATCTGGCTCTGTTGTGGCTCTCAAGCCGGTGGAAAGGCAAACCGGTTCTTAGTAAGCTTGTCAGTCGAACCAGCTCTGGCTCTGGCTCTGAACCAGCACCCGGTTCTTGTTGGTGGAAAAGGGGTATATGACATCATCTATGCTAAGTGTATTGTCTGGGGATCTGTTGTTATATGTGCGTCTAACCTACCCAGTGATCTGAGCTCCATGGTGACGTCCAGATAGCCGTGCTCTGCGCTGTAGAAGGACGCCTCCTGCAGAGCTTTCATACGGGCCTTGCACAGCTTGGGCAGGGCATCTTCTGACAGCAGGCTGAGGTTGGGAGATGGAGGAGGGGGGAGAGAGTGTCCGTTCCTGCCAGACGCCCGCGTCTCGCCCTCCACACCCTCGGCTAGGATCTCCTCCAGCGAGAGCACGTCCTCCCGCACCTTCTGAGGCTGGGAGAGGAGCTTCCTCAAAACATTCCTGCAGAACATACTTCTCCGTTAGTTCAGTGATGGATGGATGGTAGATAAATGGTTGTCTGGATAGATAACTAATGATTTGGCATATGGATGGACAGATTGATAAAAATCTAGATGGGATGGAGGGCTGGAGAATGAATAGATGGGTAGATAGTTGACTAGGTAATGATAATGAATAATGAATGCTTGGACATAAGATTGATTTAAAGCAAGATGGATAGATAGCTGGTAAATGATTAGATGGGTAGACAGATATCTGACTGGGTAGATATGAATGATTGGTCAGGTAGATAGATGGTTGATTGGATAGATAATAAATGCTTGGACATATAGATAGCTAGATAGTTGGCTGATGAATGATTAAATATAGGAAGACGGCTGCTAGATAATGAATGATTGGATAGATAGCTAGAGAGTTGGATAGATAGACGTTGGGTTGATGTATAATGAATGATTGAATATTAGGGGTGTGACGAGACGCTTATCTCACGAGACGAGACGAGACACGAGATTAGGTTCACGAGAACGAGACGAGACGAGATTTTTGCACAATTTATCAGAAATCCTCAATGACAAAATTCATGACTGGAAAAATAGTATGCAGGTGCATTTTGCAATGTTTAAATAATAATCTCCTAATGCATGTCATTTCAGGTCTACTTTGTATGAATGATCAAATGCATTAAAAGAAAACAATATACAAGCACTGTAAAAGTTTTTCATTGACTGTCTTTTCTCCTGTATGATTTCACATTAGTCTCTTCAGACCTTACTGTATAGCCTACATTACGCGCTTTCAGAACTTTGATTGAGGCTGTGTGTAACCTCCTAACTGAACTCCTTGAAGTCTTAAGTGCAAACAATAAGTGCAAGTGCAACCATAATCAACGTTAGCACACAGACTCTTTATAACTGTTTTGAAATTGCTGTTTTATTTTGCACCGGCAGTTATAGGGTTAATGCGGTGAGTTCGGAAAAGGTCGGGTAGAGAGAAACGAGGCTGGTGGCTGGTGTGTTTGTCTCTACAGTTGTTCTTGCATTCCGATTATAAATTCAGAAGCCTCCCTTGTCTGTTGTCCTTAAGACATTACACTACTCTCTCAATATTAGAAGTGCAAACAGAGACCATAGCCACAAATAAACAGTCAGTCCAGAGATGGGTATTGGGAGACGGACTATTGTATGTATGCGGCCTAATTTGTGCGCAATGCACATCAGGGAGCTTGTGTTTTACTTTCACTTTCGTGATCGCGCGTACTCTGTGTATAGGGATCAGCTGTGCTGAGCGCGTTTTCTACAAGATAAGACATTTATCAGACGTTAGTCTATGTTGCGCAACGAATCCTCCGCCATCGTCACGCGAACAGTGAACTGTGATTCGTGCTGCACTGATTCCAACGGCGACTCGTGCTGGATGAGCAGAGCAGACTTTTACATTAGTTTATGGTTTTTATTTTTATTTTTCATAAAAACAGCAAAACGATAGTTTAGGCACATATGAGTGTAGCGGTGGAATATTCTATGGTAATCTCACCCTCACGCTCTGTCATGGCGATATCGCGAGACAGCTTTTCACTCGACGGGAAATCTCGTCACAGTTTAGTCTCGCGAGATCTCGTGGCACGAGATCTCGTCACACCCCTATTGAATATAGTGGATAATAGATGGATAATGAATTATTGGACAGATTGATAGAAAGCTATGATTGCTGGGTAGATGGATGAATGATCAGATAGTCGATGGATAAAAATGAATATGACAGATTAATATGGACAGATATATGAATGATTGGCTAGATAAAAAGTGGATGATTTGACATTGATATTCTGTAGATGTGCAGTGACATATTTGCTACATATGATATCATTATGTGGTAATGCAGCTGTGTATTTGTTGCCATAACTGATCATATTCAGAGTTCGCGAGTGTGTTAGTATGATGATGGGATGCATTACCTATGGCCATGTGCAGCGGCGTGACTGAAGCAGTTCATGTCCTCATACAGCGATGATGTCAGAGTGTTACCGTCCTGGGACCTCAGCAGGGGATCTGCACCCCGTGCCAGCAGTAAACTAACCATCTCGTAATTCCCTGTGAGAGTGACCGGAGGAGAAGGAAAGAAGAAACAGATGGTGAGGTTGCAGAGATGTGTAGAATAAATAAGAGAGAACCACAGTAAAAGAAAAGAACACAATTCATGATCATTACTGTAATGATCTTGGAAGGGTCACGTCTTGAGGAATCGACTCTTCCTTGATCTTTAGAGATAAAAGAGCTTGATGTCCTATAACTTTAATAACTCACACCATCTTTCTTGTCCAAAATCTACTCTACTCTTTAGATTTCTGACACCAGAAAAGTGAAATATTACCACTACCGCCCACATTTCCTATAAAAATTGCCTATTGAAGTTCAGAAACTTGGCCCACCTACTCACAGTAGGACAGATAGTGGTTAAGTATATCAAACCTTTTACTTACTAAAGGTAAAACAAAATATAACCCTTGCAGAACCTCTTGTTGAATGTCCCCACACCTATAAAAGGTTTTAAAAAAACCAAACACTCTGAACTGTTGCAAAACACGTCTTGCTGACCCAATTCTGTCAACTCTCGTACAGTTTGTGGCCTCTACAGTTTGGCTCCGGTCTGCTAACACATGCCCATATTTTTAGGGATTCCTGTTTGGGATGGGAGTGACCAGCCTTCCCTGGCAGGCTGTAAATCTGAGCTGGTGGAGGTTGTGAGAGAGAGGCTGAGGCCGAGTTGTGCCACACACACACACACACACACACACCTGCTGCAGACGCCAGCTGGAGAGGCGTCTCTGCGTTACTCTCCTGTCCGTAACGCACGGCTGCTCCTTCCACGTTTGCCCCGGCATCTAATAGAAGCTGAAGAGACAGACAAGCATTCCTGTTAAGAAAGTAACCGCAAAAACTACAGCTAACAATAAACACAAGGATCAAACTTACATTGTGTGGCTACAACTGAAGTGAATAATATTACATTCCTTACAAAAAAGAAGTTTATTTAAGTGTGATATAAAGTATACATAAATTATACTAAAGATAAGAGCGTATACTTTAAATCTACTTTCTATGTAGGCTACTTATCAGAGATAGACTTAAAATGATGCTTACATATGCTTTGCTTCTACTGAAAAATACATTTGGCCTATACTTGTTAAAGTACTGTCGAAGGTCTATTTAAAATTAATAAAAATGTAGGAACCGTGTAGTTTTTTTTTAAATTTATTATTTATTAAAGTGTCTTGCACTTACATGCCCAGCCCTTAGGCTTAAAAGACACTAATGGCATAAAACAAACATAATACACAAAGATGACCATCATACAAAGCACATAGGAAAGCAACCATCAAAAAGAAAACTATATCATCATCATTTTCACAGTATAAAAACAAACAAAACAAGACAAGACACCGTCAATTTAGATCAGGATATAAATTCCTTTGCCTAAGTTTCCACGCCTTTTCCACATATCTAGCTAAACTATAAATTTCATTTTCAAAGAGCCAATTCAACATATCCCCATCCGTCATCCAAAACAAATCAGGCTTTTTATGTTGAATTCTCTCAAACATACCCATTCTTAATTCATGATATAAAGGACAAAAAAACAAAAAATGCCATTCATCCTCAGCCACCATTAAATCACACAAAACACATAGTCTATCCTCTTCTGGGACACCTTTATAGCGCCCCACCTCAATCTGCAGGGGCAACACACCAGCTCTAAGCTGGGCACACAAAGACCTCTGTAACCTAGTTAACCAGCATTTAACATAAGGCTCTGTGGAATATTCATTTTTAAAGTGGACATAACTTCTCAATTTAGGCTTATTTAACACCTGCCATTGCCATTGCTCTTTGTAAGAATTAAACAAAACCTGCCTGACCTGAGATATATCACATTGTAAAGTATTTGTAAATATATACTGTGCTTTTACTGATGAAAGTATTCCAAGGACCTCCATTGACCAAGGATAATTGTGAGCTTTATCCCAATCAAAAACTTTCCGAGTAAGTCTATCTTCAGGTAATCTTATAAAACGATTCCATAATCTTATTAATTCCACCTTTTGTTTCACCATACAAGGCTAGTAGGTGTAGTGTATACTTAAAGTGCTATCCACCTTATTCCTGACGAGCTTACTGCGTTTTGAATTATGGGCGGCACTTCCGGTTTGGGGAACTTCCATTCAAAAAGGCTGAAACGAATCATTTCCAATCATAAGGTTGCCCTACAAATAAAGCTGATCCGTCAGTTTGACTGGATGAGCTGTCAATTTTCCTTCATGATTTATTTTCAGACATCATGAGAATAACGTTATACTTGGTATTTTAACGTGACATGTTATAACAAGAATATCTACAGCAAGAGCTCTTTTCTAGTCGCTGCTTTCTTTTCCTCATGATGATTTTTATTTTTTCCTTTGCAATCCGCTGTAAAAGTATGAAAAAGGACAACATGTACGGCACATTTGTGGTCTGTTCTCCCGAATTTAATTTACGATATTCCATTAATAATTCACTAGAATGCACGAAGAATCTCTCGTTATTCTCCTCAAATCCTCACGTCTCTTTCCAGGTTTGTTTTCACAGGTAAATGCAATCTATAATCTGTCAAAATGACGGAAATCACTTTGATGTAGCGTCACGTAATGCTGAAGTTAATGCACATTTTTGATTAAGGCTTGTTATACAATACAGAGATATATTTGCCTACTGCAGTGATATTTAACCAAAGACTCGCGCTTTTGGGGCTATTTTTGGTCTGTTGATTCTTTTAAACTTTTAAATTTCATTTTAATGCTCGATGATTGAAGGGTGAGTCGATTAATGTCATCTCATTGTGACACTTTTGTCATCGTATTGCGATCATAGAGCGAGCCTTTCACTGATTGTTTACAGCTTAACGGAAGTTACACCCATAATTCGCGCAAAGCATCATGGGGCGCAGGAATAAGGTGGATAAGCATAATGTTAAGTTCCCTTAAGAAACATTTTAAGTGTACTTGGAGTATATAAACTATTAAAATGTGTTCACTGAGAGTATACTTGTACTTTCCCATTAACTAAAAAGCGGGCTAGAAGTCTATCCCCCCGTTTCACAGACAATGCAATGTTGTGCTATGTGGCAGTTGAAAATGCATGTTTGAGCTGTTTTAACTGAAATCAACTTGCACAGACATATCCTAAAATATGTCAATGCCATTGTTTTCTCTCAAGATGCACATCAATAATGTTTTTTTTTTCTCAAGGCATGTTTATATAAGATACTTAAATAATCCTACTTGAACTAAGGCCTAATACTGGCTTAATCTAAGCCCTGTTTGTGAAACCATGCCTATAACTAGTAAAATAACAGTACAGCTGTCTAGCTCACTAACTATACTTTAAATAAGTATAAGTTTAGTATACACTAAAACTTTGATGTTAACTAAGTTGTGTACCACTGTTACACAAAGCATACTTTTATAAACTAAGAAATGGGCCAGTTTAGTTAAATAAGTATTGAAATAGTACACTTGCAAGTATATTACCATTCCATTGATTTTAGTATGCTATACCTGCTAAATAAAGCATACTTGGAAAATATTCAATTAACGAAGTATACTTCTTTGTAAGACATACATGGATGTCAGTAGTATCATATCTTCATGGTACAGAACCAATTGTGCAAAGAAAGAAAGAAGTAAAACAAAGTGATGTTTTCCCACACTAGTTAAGTGCAAAGCCTGGCCTGAAGCCAAACAACTCGATCATGTGACCAATGAAATTTTCCTTGTAAAGAAGACTTTGTGGATTCAGTCAGAAATATGGATAGATCTAGTGCTACACTAGGGTTAGGGTTAGTATGTTTCAGTGTTGTGACTAGGATGACCAATGAAATCTTTAGAATCAGCTGTAGGGTTTGTGCTTGACTGGTTTAGGCAAAAACAAGCAGCTCTTTACCTGAACTACTGATATATGTCCATGTAACACAGCGAACGTGAGCGCCACCCAGTGGCGGCTGTCTGGGTAGACTGAAGGGTGTTTGGGAGAGCAAACGGGTACCTGAACACAAAAACACTGTCAGCTTTCATACAGGGATGTTTTCCATTTCTTCACAAAAAAAATATTTACAACATTACAATAAAAAACAATCTTACAAATTATCAATCATATGCTAGCTTTTTTATTATTATTATTATTATTAATTATTTAGCTGCCTTGTCCAAATTTATTTTTATTTTTTTGAGAATTTTTGGTTGAATGCAAAACAATTCATTCAAGTAAGGTTTTTCCCCCATTTAAAACGTTTTTTTTTTCTTCATTTTTATAGATTTATGGATATTTTTTCTAGTGTTTTTAGAAACAGATTTCTACATCACAACAGGTTACGGTTATCAAAAATTTTTTGAAAGATTACAATATTTAAAAACTTAAAAACGCATTGTTTTTGTCCATAGACTTGGTTGATCTCTTGAAAAATCTTTAGTTGCGAAAAATGTATTCAAATAACTTTTTTTCTCAAAGAATGCTTAAAATTTGGCGTCAGTTTTGCTTTTTTTTTTGGGTAAATATTTTATTGACATTTAATCCCATTTAACTTAGTATAAACTGGCCTTACCATCCAAAAATAGTGACAGACTAATATAGCAACTAGTGGTACATACCGCCACATCCAGATTGGCTCCAGCGTCAATCAGCATCTGGACTAAAGCTTCGTCTCCAGCTGAGCAGGCGTACATCAGCGGGGTCATACCCTGCACAGGTGCAGAGAGAGCAGAGTTGGACATCTGGAGCCACAACATCACATCCGTGTAACAGAATGATGTATAGTTTGGTCTCAGTTGCTGACGGGGTGTTCTGATCTTACGGTACCTGGTCGTCCATGCTGTTGACACCATCTGGCCCCAGCAGCTCGATGGCCTGGCCGATCAGATCAGTGCGGCCACAGTTGAGCATGCGGAAGCCCAGGTCCAGCTGGAACTTATCTGTGGCCGCTCTGGCATCCAGACGCCTGAAGGAACTGAAACAGCACTCCGGCCTACACAAGACAGAAGAAGAGTTAGAAAACACACAGAAACGAGGAGGAGGACAGTGAGTGAGTGAGTGAAATTAATGAGTGAGAGGAGTGAGTGGATGAGAGAGTGAGTGAGTGGATGAGAGAGTGGATGAGAGAGTGGATGAGAGAGTGAGTGAGTGAGTGAGTGAGTGAGTGGATGAGTGAGTGAGTGGATGAGTGGATGAGAGAGTGGATGAGAGAGTGAGTGAGTGAGTGAGTGAGTGAGTGAGTGAGTGGATGAGTGAGTGAGTGAGTGAGAGTGGATGAGTGAGTGAGTGGATGAGTGAGTGAGTGGATGAGTGAGTGAGTGGATGAGTGAGTGAGTGGATGAGTGAGTGAGTGAGTGGGTGGGTGAGTGGATGAGTGAGTGAGTGAGTGGATGAGTGAGTGAGTGAGTGAGTGAGTGAGTGAGTGAGTGAGTGAGTGAGTGAGTGAGTGAGTGAGTGAGTGAGTGAGTGGATGAGTGAGTGAGTGAGTGAGTGGGTGAGTGGATGAGTGAGTGAGTGAGTGGATGAGTGAGTGAGTGGATGAGTGAGTGAGTGGGTGAGTGGATGAGAGAGTGAGTGAGTGAGTGGATGAGTGAGTGAGTGAGTGAGTGAGTGAGTGGGTGAGTGGATGAGAGAGTGAGTGAGTGGGTGAGTGGATGAGAGAGTGAGTGAGTGAGTGAGTGAGTGGATGAGTGAGGGAGTGAGTGAGTGAGTGAGTGAGTGAGTGGATGAGTGGATGAGAGAGTGAGTGAGTGAGTGAGTGAGTGAGTGAGTGGATGAGTGGATGAGAGAGTGAGTGAGTGAGTGAGTGAGTGAGTGAGTGGGTGAGTGAGTGAGTGAGTGAGTGGATGAGAGAGTGAGTGAGTGAGTGAGTGGGTGAGTGGATGAGAGAGTGAGTGAGTGAGTGAGTGAGTGAGTGAGTGGATGAGTGAGTGAGTGAGTGAGTGGATGAGTGAGTGAGTGGATGAGAGAGTGAGTGAGTGGATGAGTGAGTGAGTGAGTGAGTGAGTGAGTGGATGAGAGAGTGAGTGAGTGAGTGAGTGAGTGAGTGAGTGGATGAGAGAGTGAGTGAGTGAGTGGATGAGAGAGTGAGTGAGTGAGTGAGTGAGTGAGTGAGTGAGTGGATGAGTGAGTGAGTGAGTGAGTGGATGAGTGAGTGAGTGGATGAGAGAGTGAGTGAGTGAGTGAGTGAGTGAGTGGATGAGAGAGTGAGTGAGTGAGTGAGTGAGTGAGTGAGTGAGTGGGGAAATGGATAGTGTTGGTCATCACATGTTTTCATGGGTGGAGTGCTGTATTTTCCTCAAGTGTTTTCAAATCATTAAGAATACGGCTTGACATCAGCATGAGGATCAGATCAAATCTGAGGCTTTGCAGCAGCTCTTTGCCAATATGTTAATACAGCCGAGTCACATATAAGGAGTCAGCATGAGATCATGTCTGATACCTTCAGCTCTGCGACACTTTAAGTGCCTGACTGTTTTTTTCAGTGTTTAAAAGTCTGTTGACATTTTAAAACCGATTTAATTAGTCTAACAAGGTTGTGATAAAAAAATTTGTTAAATGCAATAAAAAATATACTTGGAAAACAAGGTCACCACAACTGGAGAACTTGACAAAGAACCTTTAAAATCAGCATGACATTTGATGCCCCTTGCTTTACAGTGCCTAAGGTATTCTGAATGTTGCTAGGGTGTTGCTCTATGGTTGCTAAGGTGTTCAGGGCTATGGTGTGGCTTCTAGGGAGTTTTAGCTGATTATCAAAAGAGCCCACCCTCTGTGTGTGTGTCCCTATGTTATTCTGGTCTGTAGATTTAGCTGATGTTCCTCCATGCGAGTCTAGGATTCTTCACTCATTGTCAGTCGGGATGTTTTATGATATGAAAGTCTTACTTTAGCAGTCTGGGCTCGCAGTCTAACCCAGGCAGGAGGAGCCGTGCCGTCTGTCTGACATCATCACTGTCCACCAATAAGCTGCGGCGATGCTCGGCGTGAACGATGGCCACACGCATCCACTCCATCAGCGGGGGAAGGAGGAGGAACGGCCTGGGGAATGCAGGAAAAAAACAACGTACTTAAGTTTGTTTCCAAGACTTTGGTTGAAAATTGCTTGCAATAATAACAACAGAGTTAATACGCGATCCGTTCGGGAAAAGGCACCACAGTTCGAAACACGCATGATTCTCGGATTAATTGCAACGTATTTAACCATCATAGAGTGAAAGTTAATCGAAGATGATGCGAAAGAACTCGATTCCGAACTCACACGCTGTTTTCTGTGTGCATTCACACACAGCATCGAATTCAGTTCTCTTGTGCTTGAACGGACACACACACAAGCAAAATTATGTCAAAATCCCCATCTCGGTGGGTATTCTCGTAAACACAGTATGGCTTACAGCATGTGAGCGGAGTGGAGCGGGAGCGAGCGGACAGAGCGCAGAGCGGCATTTTTAAAAGGACGGAGCGTCGCCCTATTTCCCGCTCCAATTTCGCTCCGCTGTCCGCTCACACCACGAGTCTGACTCCACGTCTTTTCCCCGCCTGGCTAAAGAAGCTCGCATTGTGTTCAGCATCCCAAGCGGGTCTGCGAGGGCAGAGAGGGTTTTCTCCGCAACCACCGCATGAGTCTGAAGCCTCAGACATTGTCCAAACTTGTGTTCTTGAAGGTGAACTCAAAAGAACTGTAGATGAGGAAGATTTTTTTTTAAGTTTGACAACATAAGCCAATTTAAATTGTAATCCACGTGCACTCTGCGCAAAAGTTCAGTTATACGAATTTTGGCCTAATAGTTTATTTAGCCTACTTTTAAAACTTTGATGTAGCCTGCAGTAGGCCTATAGCCTGTATAGTTTTATTTAGCCTATATAATTAGGCCCATTGATTCGTTTAATTTTACAGCAATGTTTTTGTACAATTGATATAAGCCGATTTTAGTCGCGCGCGCTGTGCAAAAGTTTAGTTATCAAAATGTTGGCCCAATAGTTCATTTACTTTTAAAACGTTTATGTAGACCTATATTTTATTTATATCATTAGGCCCATTTATTCGTTTAAAGGGTTAGTTCACCCAAAAATGAAAATTAAGTCATTAATTACTCACCCCCATGCTGTACCAACCCCCTAAGACATTCGTTCGTCTTCGGAACACAAATGAAGATATTTATGATTAAATCTGAGAGGTGGATCACTGCTACATAGGCTCCCTAAGGGAATGAAACTTGATGTCCCAGAAAGTCAATGAAGAAAATGTTTAAATATTCCATGTAACAGTGGCTCAACTATAAGTTTATCAAGCGACGAGAATATTTGGAATATTGGAACATTTTCTTCATTGACTTTCTGGGCTGTCAGGATTCATTCCCTTAGGGAGCCTATGGAGGAGTGATCCAGCTGTCACATTTAATCAAAAATATCTTCATTTGTGTTCCGATGACGAACGAAGGTCTTACGGGGTTGGTACAGCATGGGGGTGAGTAATTAATGACTTAATTTTCATTTTTGGGTGAACTAACCCTTTAATTTTAGAGCAGTTTGTGTGTACAATGGATAGGCTATAAGCCAATTTGAATTTTAATCGTGCGCGTTGCGCAAAAATTCAGTTGTCACAATTCTGGCATAATAGTTAATTTACTTTTATAACTTTTATGTATATTTTTGTTTATATCATTTTTATTCATATTATTAGGTCAATTTATTCGTTTAATTTTACAGGAATTTTTGTATAGGCTATATTACTTCTTACATAGGCTAGGCCTAATTTGTCATTTGAAATAAAACATTTCTATTTGGAAAATGTTGTTGTTGCTCTTTAGTTCTTTGGGAGGTAAGCCTGTGGTCTAAGCTAAAAGTGAAGTACATGCAGATTTTTTCCCTTTTTTGGAGCGAGCGGGGGGCGATTTGAGTGGAGCGCGAAGCAAACTGCGTTGAGCGCTGAGCGATAATGAGCGGAGCGGTCTGATGTGGCTTTGAGCGGCGGAGCGGAGGGGTGAACAGTTCCGTGAGCGAGGAGCTGAGATTCTCACCGCTCCACTCCGCTCATGTGCTCTGATGTGAACGTACACAATTGAGAAAGAAAATTGATGCATATAATTATATTGGATCAGTGCATTCGGTCTTAAAGTGACAGTAGCCTAATAAACCTGCTGCTGAATGTGTCATTCATGTTAATCAAACTAAAATAGAAAGCGAAAATCACTTTTTTTAGCTTTAACAAAGATTAATTAAATTAAATTTATTCAGTGAAGATTATGCAGTGTTATTTTATATTCTATTACATTTCCGTAGCTGGATACTGAAGACTTACCTGAAAAACAAAGCACTGTTTATTCCATCGGTATCTTTGTTGTATTGTATTTATCTATGTATGTAATTTGTTTATTGTTTTCTATGCAGATTCACTCCCCTTTTGAAATCACCTCAATCTTTCAATGATTAATTCTTTTCACATAGAACTATTCATCTGGTGAAACTGTTTTCATATCGCAGAAAAAAAAATATTGCAATTGAGTTTTTTCCAAAATGGTGCAGCCCGAGTTGTAAGCAACTAAAATGGTCTTTTGTTTGCTCTTGATGATAGACGGACATTCATTGATTTCAGATCTGGTATTTAAAATGTGTTTTATTTTTTAAAATATATAATAGTAAAAATTCCCCTTATTTGAAAAAAAAAAAAATCCAGATTTGTCCTCAAAAGTGAACTAAATCTGACAAAACCTCATGCTGGGACACCCTGAGAGAGTAAACATTAAAGAATGAAAAATGAATTCTAAAAATGTTTTAGCATTAGATTGTGGATTCGAATAAATCTGTAATATATGATATTGTTATATATATATATAATTATGTCTATAGTATGTCCTCGTTTAGATGTACAAGCGTGTGTGTGTGTGTGTGTAACAAGTCAGTTGTGTAAAACAAGTTGGGCCACAGCGCAGTAAATCTGCTAGTGTTTCTAAAGAAGGGCTTGTGCAATGAGAACACTCTTCTGTCATCGAGACGGCCCGTGTCTTTCATCAGCCTGTCATATCAGAGAACTGACGCTGAGAATGAGATGCAGATGCTGAAGTCCTCTTGTTTTCAGCAGCTCATTGCCACTCCCTGCAGACATGAACGTGTTGTGTGTGTGTGTGTGAGCTTCTTCTAAAAACTTCACATGAGGACAGATATGGGCTGTTTACTGGACCCAGATCAAGACTATATTATTCTTCTGAGTCTCAACCTTTGAAAATGAAGACTGAAGGATTTTGTTCCTTCAAAAATGAAGAAATGAATAAGTAAAAATATAGTATAATATTATAATACTCAATTTATTATTGTTATTATTATTGATTCAAGCTATTTTAAGGCATTAATATATATATATATATATATATATATATATATATATATATATATATATATATATATATACACTCACCTAAAGGATTATTAGGAACACCTGTTCAATTTCTCATTAATGCAATTATCTAATCAACCAATCACATGGCAGTTGCTTCAATGCATTTAGGGGTGTGGTCCTGGTCAAGACAATCTCCTGAACTCCAAACTGAATGTCAGAATGGGAAAGAAAGGTGATTTAAGCAATTTTGAGCGTGGCATGGTTGTTGGTGCCAGACGGGCCGGTCTGAGTATTTCACAATCTGCTCAGTTACTGGGATTTTCAACCATTTCTAGGGTTTACAAAGAATGGTGTGAAAAGGGAAAAACATCCAGTATGCGGCAGTCCTGTGGGCGAAAATGCCTTGTTGATGCTCGAGGTCAGAGGAGAATGGGCCGACTGATTCAAGCTGATAGAAGAGCAACTTTGACTGATATAATCACTCGTTACAACCGAGGTATGCAGCAAAGCATTTGTGAAGCCACAACACACACAACCTTGAGGCGGATGGGCTACAACAGCAGAAGACCCCACCGGGTACCACTCATCTCCACTACAAATAGGAAAAAGAGGCTACAATTTGCAAGAGCTCACCAAAATTGGACAGTTGAAGACTGGAAAAATGTTGCCTGGTCTGATGAGTCTCGATTTCTGTTGAGACATTCAGATGGTAGAGTCAGAATTTGGCGTAAACAGAATGAGAACATGGATCCATCATGCCTTGTTACCACTGTGCAGGCTGGTGGTGGTGGTGTAATGGTGTGGGGGATGTTTTCTTGGCACACTTTAGGCCCCTTAGTGCCAATTGGGCATCATTTAAATGCCACGGCCTACCTGAGCATTGTTTCTGACCATGTCCATCCCTTTATGGCCACCATGTACCCATCCTCTGATGGCTACTTCCAGCAGGATAATGCACCATGTCACAAAGCTCGAATCATTTCAAATTGGTTTCTGGAACATGACAATGAGTTCACTGTACTAAAATGGCCCCCACAGTCACCAGATCTCAACCCAATAGAGCATCTTTGGGATTTAGTGGAACGAGAGCTTCGTGCCCTGGATGTGCATCCCACAAATCTCCATCAACTGCAAGATGCTATCCTATCAATATGGGCCAACATTTCTAAAGAATGCTTTCAGCACCTTGTTGAATCAATGCCACGTAGAATTAAGGCAGTTCTGAAGGCGAAAGGGGGTCAAACACAGTATTAGTATGGTGTTCCTAATAATCCTTTAGGTGAGTGTATATATATATATATATATATATATATATATATATATATATATATATATATATATATATATATATATATATATATTTTTTTTTTTTTTGTTTTTTTTTTTTGGGGGGAAAAAGCATTTAAAGGTGCTATATGTATTTTTTAGCGGCCTCTATCGGTGATGTTTCAGATTGCAACCAATTTTTACAAGAGCGCTCGTGCTCTTGCGCGTGCTCGAACACAAGAGCGAGCACTCATGGTACACGGCCACACTGAGACTTTCAACACACCGGAGAAAGCATCACACAACATGCTGGAAACTCATGTAAACTCCCACTGCAACCTTACAATAATAGGCTACTTTTATCAGCTTGACGTTGAACTAATGCTCCATGCTCGTACCATGATAACGTTACATTGACTGCATTTAGCCGGCATGTGGTGTTATCTAGCACAACATAGCCTAGAGATTAATCTATAATATGATAACGAAAACGGTTAGTAACTAGACTGAACAATTTCAGTGTAACAGTAAGATCGCAGGAAGTAACATTACTGTACTGAACGTGTCTGGAAATGTGTATTATAAACAGTCTGATAGTAGAGGGATGAGTGTACATAAAATAAAAGTTACATCCTAAAGCACCTACTGTTTGTTATCCTGGAACAGTCTTTTGTATTCATTTCATGTCTCATGCATGTTGTAGTTTACCTTGCTATTTCATTACAGTTTACCATTATTTATTTCAGCATATCTGAAAACTTGTAATTTATCACAATAAAAATAGCGGAGGTCTCTCCATAATTCAAACGCTCTGCCGAAGTTGATCCGTGTTTTCGTCCTGAGTCGATCCGAATCACGTTTGGCCTGACGAGCTTCAGCAGATACAATTTTGTTTTGTTTTTTATATTTATGTGGAGTTTGTGTTGGAGTGTGTGTTGTGCTGGACAAAGTCTGTTTATAGAGAACGGCATAGTCTTAGTGGCCCCTAATTTAATAACAAATTATCATTTTAACGGAGGTGAATCAATCAAAACTAACTTTAGCTGGAAATAACATTATTCAAGAACCGCTATAAAGCCAAAACAATCTCTGTTACCTTAAATTATATGTTTATCTCTGTAAAGCTGCTTTGGAACAATCCATTGTTAAAAGCGCTATATAAATGAAGATGACTTGACTTGACTTGGAGCCAGGAGTTTTTTGGTGTAATCAGACTCGATGTCGTTGGCTGCAGTGCCGTCGCACAGACTGTATATAAAAAGGAGAGAGGCTCGGGAGCGCGCATGCACGTCACATCCGATGGATTTCGCATAAAATCATAGAAATAGGAATTCACATAGAAATAGGAATACTGGCCTTCAAAGGTAATAGCAAAACCCGACAAGTGGATCATTGTAATGAGTGATTACAACCCCTTCACACACAGGCAATAAAAAAAGGATTAATTTTAGAAGAAAAGTTACATATTGCACCTTTAAATATATAATTTTGGTGATCAAAGATGAGTTTTAAGGGATAAAATGATTGACTACAGAGGGACTTTTAAAGAGGACTGAAGTGAAAAACCCTAAATGTGCGCACTCACACCTAGGACCCCAAGGACAGCCTGTACTGTGTCCCACCATCAGTTAGTTTTATTTGGCATCCAAGTCAGCCTGAACCATGAAGTATCATCACCAGGCACTGATACAGGTCCAGCATCCCCGTCCCAAATCCTAATCTAATCTTTTTCTAAGTAAAGCCTAGAATCTGAGGAACCTCCAGCTGGCGTTTGGTAACGTCTCCGCAGCCGTCCATCGGATTCAGAGAAGATACCAATGTGAAAGTTTGTCCCCAGAGCGCTCGATGCACAGCAGGAGCACAATGACGTAAAAAAAACCACACAAAAAACAAGTCGTCCCGCCGAGAGTCTGTCAGCCTGCAAGATATGCAAATGAAACGTACTGAGAGGAGCGTGAAGCTCATTAAACACACAAGATATGCGCAACAGAGAAACCGATCCCCTGAGACCAACAGACCCGCTCAACCACAACAAACACATCAACTTTGCAGATGACAACTTGATGGGAGCCATTTTGGTTCAAAAGAAAAGACAATTACAATTCTAAAGTCAGCTTTCAAGTGTGAAACATCTGAAGACAAAGCTAAATTTAGAAAGGCTAAATTTAAATATTGAGGGAAGATACAAAAAGACACCGAATCAAATATTTGTTTTTTGTCAGTTGTTTTGCAGGGGAATAAATCAGATGTTTGTTCAGTTCGCATGGCGTTCTCAGTGTTGCCACATTGGGTCCTAAAGCGCACATCAGGGTTAAAGTTGACATGTTTATAGCTAGCATCTTGAAAAATAACATGTCTGGCGAAATGACGTAAACATTTTGAAGGGAACTCCATCGCCCCCTTGAGTACTGAGGTTTGTACCCCGCGAGACATGCGTTAAAAAGGTCAACATGGCAGTATAGTAGCAATTTGGCCAAATATTTGTATTTACGTACTTAAATATATAATATTTCTAGCTTTTTACATTTACATTGGTTGCTGTAGTGATAATTGAGGAAGAAAACTGCTACAAACAACAGATTTGGGCAGGACATGCCAAAAATCAGATTTTATCCGCCTGTCTGAACAAAAAAAGCAGTGTATTGCAAGCAACGAGCTGTGTGACGTCTACAGACAGAAAAACAGATGAGGTTAAATAACATTTGTTTGACTTGTGGTTGTAAAACAGCTCAACCTTAATCCAAGGAAAGATCTTCATGGGAAAGTGGGGGAAGAGGCGAAAAGAAACACTTAATAACCACACAATTTTCCCAAAATAGTTTAGACGAGCATTTTAGTAGCCTACTGTATTGATCAAGGGAATTTTCCAAGTGCCAAAGCTCTTAAAACCACTGTCAAGACGAATAGATTGCAGCCAGCTAAGTGTGTTTACTTTGGTCGCTCAAAAGAGGGGGTGGATGTGTTGGGGGACTTGATATCTGTGAGAGCATACAAGGATTTGATTCTATATCTGTAAGTGTGTTTGTGTGTGTGTTTGTGTGAAAAAAGATATCAGTCAGTACACTAAATAAGTCTGCGACAGGAGAAGTTGATGGGGATTTTTCCATATAACTATCTAAATGTGTATTGGATAGGAAGCAACCACCAAGAGCATTGCTTTATATTTTTTAATTGAAAAAAGCATAATTATCAATAATACCATTTTTTTTTTAGTTTTTTTTTTTCATGGGGCACCAGGTTTTTTTCTTCTTAAATATATAAAATATAAAATTGTCTATTTTAACGTTTTTTTTATTTTCTATTTTTTTCCCTCAAGTTGCATTTTAATTTTTCTCTCCCCCCCCCCCCCCCCCCCCCCCCCCACCCCCTCCCCCCCCCCCCTCCCCCTCCCCATAATCTGAGAGGAACCATTCGTTTGATGGGCTTGGTGCTTCTGGCTGCTGCTACCAACAGCATTAAAAGCTTTAACACTCAAATCTAAATACACACTTGATACACACTTTTCCATTGCTGGATAGAATTATTGAGTCCTCAAAGCTTTTTGACCAACAGACAAAAGATGATTATTATAACTCTGTTAGCAAGCCAGGCTACAACCACCGGCCACACGTTCAGGGACGAACACACACGGACGTAAACTTACTGATGCGTAGTCCACTCCTCTAACCTGCTCTTGAACGGAAAACAAAACCAGCATGAAATGTAAGCTCTTCGACAATTTTACAACTCTGCTTTGTTCTGTTGTCAGAGCGCTATGCTAGTGAAAAGCAAAAGTCGTTGTGCCTCCCTTCATCTCTTGTTCAGTTTGGCCCTTGGGTCAGGCTTTCAACAATGACCCGTGCTTCTGAATCAAGGGCTCAAGTTCAACCCGTGGCCTTCGACCCGAAACCCGAGCTCAGTTTCAGCCTACATCAAAGCTCGGCTAATCAGGGCTTGTGGAAACCTTATAGCGCTTTGGGCTAATTTGGCGGACTAGCACGCACAGACATTTACACACGTGTTAATGCCTCTAACGTGACTAGATTACAGCAGAGATGTAACAGTGATTTAAGAGTTCACTACTGAGACCACACGGCTGTTTCCCTCGCTTTAAACGTATATAACGCTGAAGCATTTCTCTGAGTCATACACAAACACTAGCGTCTGGCAGGCAACTCATGGCCACTGCATATTAAATGCTGTGGTTTTCAAGCCAGGAATTTCTAGCGGTTTTGGCAGCGGATGATGATTAATCCCAGCATCACTTTAAATGGGAGCGTTATTTCCTATATTTGTTTGAATTTAAAAATCATGCGTAAATAGTATACTGTAGCCCACCATTGAGATTTTGATAAAGAGTCTTTTATACATCGGTTGATTCTGAAAGAGGCCTCGCTTGAAGGAATAACAACATGTTATGTTTAATTGGTGGTCTACCGGTCATTCGAAGTTGCTGCTTTTTCTGTTTTTCTGTAATGATTGCTTATCGTTTCCTCACTGCTGGGGAGAGATATAGATATTATGGGTAGATATTACCAATCACACCTTGCACCAAGAGGACAGATGTGCAGTTATTTTATAATACATTATCAATATATGTTTGACAGGTACCAGCATGATTTTTAATTTGTTTTGTTTGTCTGGCTCACTTCTTTCAGTTTAGGTGAGATAATATATTATTATTATTATTATATAAATAAACTAAAGTTACATTTTATTGATTACATGATTACATAATATTCACAAAATGCCATTTTTTTCTTATTTTTTTTTTTCATTTTTATGGTGTAATTAATTATTAGCTTTTCATCAACTTACGCACCCGCAGCTGTTCCTGCACAAACAAAATCCTGTTTGATGCACTTTTTATATTTTTTCACATTACTATAGTACAAGATGATCCTGTTCAAAAGTAATCTAAAAGTAATCAGATTATATTCCCTACAATGTGTAATGTAATAGATTATACAGTTTTCATCATGTAATTTGTATTCACTCCAATTTGTAAGAAATCTACCCAACACTGTGTATATACTTGTGAGAATTTGTCAGACTAACAGCAAACATGATTTTTTTTTTTTTGGTCTGGCTCTCTTGTTTCACAAGGTGAGATAAGAAATGATCAAATGAAAACAATATTAAAACTCTATACTTTCTAGCTGTGTCTGAGGAGGAGACGAGGCTCAGGCAGATCCTACACACACACACACACAACCTACGTCTGTCCTTCTTTAGGTTAAGTCATTTGTGGAAAAAAATGCGTTTTCTCAGTTTGCCATCAGTTGTCAGAAGATAATACTTTGTCGTAGTGTCCTTTCAACCTTTGAGGGGATTTCCCACGAGTCAGCGCTGTTCAATGCCATTGATCTCTATGAAGTGAAACACTTCAGCTTGTGATTCTTATTAATTGTGGGTCATATTTCAGGATTCTTCACCATAGAGAAGTCTCTGAGATCCTGACACCTTCTGGAGACTCCAGGTAGACTGCAGTTCTGGGAAATGGCACCGGAGACTAAAGGGTTCCTGATGCTTTCACACCTAATTCTCCACCTCAATTCCAAGTGTTTTTGTTGTTGTTGTTGTTGTTGTTTTCAGTTCACGTGCCTTTTCTTCTTGGCCTGTTTTTGTATAACCCTGCTGAACCAATGAGTGTTTTGCTGTCCATTGCTCATTTCTTAATTTTGCAATTTCTAATATTGCATTAATATTGCATCCTTCTCATGAGCAGTAATTTTGGACTTTTCAAAGCGAATTAAATCTCACTTTTTGGCCCATTTTACCTGTAAAAGAAAACTTGCTTAATAATTATGCACACCTGAATATAAGGGTTGTTCACTTCCAGCCTTCCTTAACAATTATATATCACGTATAAATGA
Organism: Tiaroga cobitis; assembly: GCA_030578255.1. Lineage (NCBI taxonomy): Eukaryota > Metazoa > Chordata > Actinopteri > Cypriniformes > Leuciscidae > Tiaroga > Tiaroga cobitis. The sequence goes on along the minus strand of CM060615.1, from coordinate 29,522,375 downwards.
TCAAATACAAAATTAATAGTAGTTATTAAGATTTAAGGCCCTTGCACACTGAGTCTGAAATTTTCGTATTCGTGATTCGGTGGCTCTGAATTGTCCAAACACCATTCAAACTGCTTGCTATGGATGCGAAAAACGATCAAATTTTTTTTATGACGGACGAAAGTTTCAGAGGCAGTGTGTGCAAGCGTGATTGACATAACACGAGGTCATATTTATTTTTTAACGTGCAAAAATTTTGGACGCGAATTTCGGACTCAGTGTGCAAGGGCCTTGAGGTGTGGTTTGGAATTACTAAAATATGCTTGAAAAAAAAATATGATCAGAATATCAACTGTAATAAATCAAGAATAATTATTATGCACACACTGTAGTTTAAACTTCATTTTAGAAACGTCATCTTAGTACTCATTGGTGATGGTACTTCTATACTCCAATTAGCTGCTATGTAAGGATATGTCTTGTCTTCTCTGTCCTGATTTGGGGTCAGCGTACCTTCCACCCCTCTCATCTTACAATGACTCCTTAATGTGCGACCACTTACAACCCAGCACTCCCATTCACCTTTCTGACCCTTTCCTCCCTCTCTCTCCACCCACTCCATAAGGGCCAGTCCTCAGCCATCATAAATCAACACTTCCCATTACAAACCTCTAGCTCACACATCCAAACTTCACTGGATCTGCAACGCCCCCTCTCGGTTTACAGGCCCCTGTTAGGACCACACAGTACGCCTGTGTGCCATTGTGGTTTCATTTCAAGCAAAGGTTTTAAAGACTTTTCAATAGAAGGCACAGAGAGGAGACCTTAAATAATGATTGAGCCATTTACCGTAATGACTGCCAGGAGTAAAGCACCACCTGTATCCCATTTTGCCTTTCTACCGAACACACAGAAATCTTTTCTGGCACAAGCATTAAGGAAGATTCATGATTGGGGTCCTGAAGTTGGCAGTAAGGCTCCATTGTTGTTTTCCACTTCAGTTTGTTAGTTGAAGGTCTTAGATAAGTGATCCAGCTGAAGCCAATATCAAGATTTGCCCTTTACTTAAAAAACATACAACCTGATAATTGCAAACATACGTATAACACACAAATCGTAACACATGGACAACTATGCTTGGCGTTCAACAACAAACATCAAAGAAACAAACGTCTCAGCCCATCAACGACGTACTGGATTTACTTTGTTTTTGGATGCGGCATAAAGCTTCCAGAAATTGTTGTTCCTGTGTCACCCATTTTTTTATTAAATAAGTCATTTTTGAGTTGAATTTGGTAAAGTTTGCGAAAAGTGTTGCATTTAAACACACACTTGTTTTCGAAATCAATTACATGTCACAGATGAAACATCACGAATGCAAAAATAATATTAGCTTAGGCTTTCTTTTTTGCTATATAAACAGTAGCAATGCTATCAGTAGGGTAAAATTCACTCAGATGTTTTTGATATGTGTTGTGTAGTTGACATGTTGTGTAGCTACATCGCTAATATTTATCCCATTGAGTGACTTAAATGGCTTCTGTGTAGCTAGTTTTTGTTAGTAGCTAATAGCTAGTGTAGCTAACTACTTTTTCCGAATGCTAGCTACTGTCGTGGGACTGCCTCAAATTGTTAGAAGCTTTTAGCTTGGCAAGTCACTTCCTCAATATTTTTTGTATTCTACAAACAGGCGTCTCAGTGAAGAGCTAATATTTACAGTACACATGTAACTGAACCCTGCATAACATAAACCTTCTTATTTACCCTTAGCAAGCAGGTAATATCCTGAGGACATCCTTGTAGAAAGACAGACAGCTAATGACCCAGTCTTAAAAAAAAAATATACCGAACGTTTAGGAAACAGCAGCTGGAAAAGGGTTTTGAGGACCTCCTCACATTTCTATATCATTAACAGTTTTAAAGCACCTTCAGGCTGTTGGATTTCACAGAGCTTACTTACATATCAATGGGCCATTAGGGGTTTGGGGTGTTAATTAGTTTAGCACCCATTGTGTGAATTGGAGACTGGATTAATGGGAGGGGAATAATAATGAGGCTCACCTTTCTTTGCTCAGGGCCATCCTGGGCGGATCCAGGTTGGGGTTCTCCATGGACTCCATCTGAGGGCATCGGAGGAAGTAGTAGAGCGTGTGGAGGGCGTCCGGGGACCAGGACACTTGCTGCTGCTGGCGGGCATGCCGTGCCGGACTGAGCCCGTGCCGGACAGAACTGAGGCGCTGCATGTGGTGCATGGCCCGTGACACCAGGTCACCTGATGACAATGACAAACAATGGACCAATCAGACACTTCAGAGCAGGCTAATAAAGGTTCATTTAATTTAACGCACTTTGTACATTACAATGACTTGAATACACCTCGCCTATGATTAATATATTTTTGTTTTTTTATTATTTATCAAATTTTTTTTTGTGAGCATAAGGTCAAATATTTAATTGTGAGGTCCTTATTTTTGTTTGTTTTTTTGCACACAAAAAGTATTCTCGTCGCTTCATTACATTCATGTTGAACCACTGTAGTGACATGGACTATTTTAGTGATGTCTTTACTACCTTTCTGGGCTTTGTGGTAAAAAACCCTTAGTAATAGAATGAAATTATAAAAAAAAAAAAAAACTGGAAAATAATGGGTAAGAATAAATTAGAACAGATAAAATGATTTTTAGAAAGAAAAAAAAACATTTCTCAAAACCACAAAAACAAACATGGACAAAAAGTACTGTCAAAATATTTTTCCTTTCCTTTTTCTTCTTTGTCGTTGACCCAGATATCAAATTATCAGCAAAGCTCAAGCAGAAGCTAACAAGTCCTTGGACACTTATTGAAACCAAAAGCCACACGTTGGCCTTCATGGATATGTGGAAGGTGAATGTGAGAGAGATAGTACACGTCTCTCCGCGGATGAAACGCCCACCTGCTGTTTTTTCCCCTTTATGGATCTCACAGTTCCACTAAATAAGAATATCCTACTGTTGTACCATGAGCCGATAAAAAAATAATTCTCAACATGTGGTAGGAAACAGTAGCCTGACTACGTCAGACTTCCTACTTCCGCTAATTTCATTTCGCTCCTATAGTCAGTCTGAGATAGCAGCCTATCTTTCTGTTTTCCACCGGCCTGAAAACAGCCGGCCAATCAACGAACATAGGGCGGGCTGAAAGCCGTGACGTAGTCGGTAAGCGCCGTGTTTAAGATTAGGTCAGGGAAATCGAAAACGACCGCTGATATGGAGACGCGGATGCAATTCGCTCTGTTGTGGAGAATATTCCCGGCATTAGCAAACTGAAGCCCGAACACGAAGAGTGTGTATTAAACATTTTGAATGGAGGTGATGTTGTGGCCCTACTCCCTTTGGGAAAAGTTTAATTTATCAACTATTACCGATCGTCAGCGAGAAACTGGGGAGCCTTTTGACAGGTCAGTGTCTCTTTTCTTTTCCAGGTCTTAAATACCGTAAAACTTCAAATAATAGCCCGGGCTTTTATTTGCCCAAATCGTCGAACTGCACCGGCTTGTACTTGAGATAGGCGTCTAACTTATATGAGACAGGCCTTTATAGTTGAGATGTTGTTCATTGAGATGTTGTTCCTAGAGTCTATAATCTCTAAAAAAATCTCCAAATGCTCCACGTGAAACCGCGGTCTTCCGACCTCTTACTATCTTGTCGATTGATTTTTATGAATATGCGCGAGGGAGAGAGAGCAAGACAGCGCTCGTGTTGTTTGTAGACGTGGGAGTGCGCGCGCGCGGCCGGGGCGCTCTCTCTCTCTCTCTCTCTCTCTCTCTCTCTCTCTCTCTCTCTCTCTCTCTCTCAGCAGTCATTCTATTACATCACTCACAGATCAAAAAAGTCGTTTACAGCCATGTTCACTCGGGTATTTCGCTCGCATCATCAAGTGTTTACAGTGGAAGTTCGATCATAGATTTGAGTTCGATGCATGATGTCTGTGGTTCGATGCGGCTGTGTCGGCGCATAACATACGTCATAAACAAACTTATCTGATTGGCTTACGGGTAACCAATGATTTTAAACTTCAGTACGCGCCCCCTAGCGAGAGAGAAAACACTTCTCTATTATGCTATCCCAGACTCTGTGTACGAAGCAAAGTGAAGTAGCAGAGTCTGGTATTACCAGGCTAAGGAAACAGTCATATTACTAACTAAACTACATATCGACACACAGATATCATTCAATGCATGTCTACGCTAACTTGAGAAGCAAAGTAGTGGGCTGGTCACTCCCTTTGTGGGAACATGTAGACTTCATTTGTGGTAATCACCCCTTGGGTTCATTTTCAAACTACAGAGTGCTTTGTGAGTAGGAAGAGTCCTCAGTTATTATCTGAAAGATGCCAAACGTGTAGCAATAGGGGCCCTATTGTGTTCTAACAGGACCTACAAAGTGTCTTAAGAGAATTTATGAAACAATCAGGACGTTTGGGGCTATGCTACTAATGCCTGCCCTGAAGGCTGAGATCAGTGCGATTGGACTGGGGATATAGCTAAACACAACATCCTCAAAGCTCGTGTCATTCTTGTTGCAATGTAAAGGCCCTGATATACTCACAGAAAAGATCATTTTGTCGTTCGCTAAGTTTGAAAAACATAAGCAGTGGAATACTGTTAGCGAACATCCGGACACAGACTGACCGCGGACTTTCCTCTCAATAATGCAACAAACACACAACAAAAATGACAGCGGTGGGAAAACAGCAGTTAAGAAAGCATTTGATCATAGTGATGTGGATATGTTTGCATGAGCTCCGCAATTCGGCACTCCAATCAAGTCACGTCACGTTTATTTATATAGGACTTTACACAATAGATTGCTTAAAATTAAGCAGCTTTACAGCATCACACATAAAAAGCAACGTCACTTTCAATTAGAATTGCAACTTCAATTTCTACTCTGAAGCAGCTCTCCAGTGTGTTCATGTTTCTACTCGCATCTAATCTCAACGAACTGAACAGAAAAAATGAACCGGAGAAGATTTCCATGGCAAAGTGGCGGGAGGCCCAGGATCACACCCACCTATTGCATCATCACCACGGACCAATGGTAGTTCGAAGGTTTTTACCAGCCGTGGCAACCTTTTCCGTAAGGTTTGCTTTGGCAAGCTGTTTCAAGCATCGGAAACAAACTCTAAATAAACTTCATTTTGCCCTGATTTTGTTTAAAGTGAACCCCGACTAGTGTGGCATGTTGGCTTTATAAGATTAACGTGGGCGTCAGCTATAAAAAGGTGATACAAAAACACTCCAAATGTTTTTGATTTTATTAAAAAAAGACGAAAATCCGTTCACTCGTAGGCCGCCATAGTTATTAACGTCTCAATGCATTCTGGGTAGTGACGTGTAAAGGTTGTAGCTAGCCAAGTTTTGACAGTAGCGAGATGAACACGTCTGCCGTTCAGCCTTTTCAGTTTGGACCCAAGCGCACCGTAGGCTTAAATCAAGAGAATAACGCGGAAAACGATAGGCCTACTCAAGAGTTACATGAAAATGAAGATTATCAGAGAGTTGAAGAAGCGAGAGTGGGGCAAAACAGATGGTGTCTGCGGCAGTTTGCCAATGCCAAGCGAGAACAAGAGCGTTTGCTGTAAAGAGCTCCACTTTTTGTCAGCAGCTGTCCAGGGTAGGCTCTATAGATCAGACGATCGTACTATCGGTATAAATAATTTAATAAGTCATCTACCGCCGTCGTTTGCTTTATTTTCCCTAAGCAGTCACTATGTTGAACCCACAGAGCACCATTTACATAGTTTTATATTAAATTTACATTTATTTGTCTCAAATCGTTGTTAATGTATATACTGACTTCACCCTGCGCAGCAATATACATTTAGTTTTAGATTTATTTACAGAAATCAGCTGGTTGAATGAAAATTGCTGATGTTACCGGATTTTCAGGTGATGTTCTCAATTCATTCAGTTAACGGACGCTCTGAGGTAAAGTGAATTCAGACTGCAGACTAATAAGCAATGATTTATTTAATTGTACAGTACAATCATAATACAGACATGATCTTAATTCCATAATGTCCTTCCTTAAACATAACAATATTGCTGGCCATAAACTGACAAAGTGCGCGTCCGATGTGCAATACCTCGAGTTGTCAGACGCGGCGCTGCGCTGCGCTTCTTGTCCGGACCCGGTGTGCAAGCCCCTTTACAAAGTCAACACTATTCTGCTTAGGGGTGGGAATCTCTAGGCACCCCACGATTCGATTCGATTACGATTCAGAGGGCTGCGATTCGATGCTAAATCGATTATCTGAATCTTTTTGTGTGACTATAAATACTTTGCTTTAAAAGTAAGTAATGACCCATAAAGAATTAACGTACAATAGATTTTATTAACATTGCAAAGAACCAAAAGGAAAATAAATGTGTGCCTGAACTAGCAGCATACTTGTAGTAAATTAATAGTATAACAACAACCGGTACAGCCGAGTGTTTTTCCTCCTCTGGGTGGAAACGCGTCATATGGCTTCTCATATTTGTATTGTTTCCGAAATATTTTAGTTTTATTCTACAAAGCTTACAACTAGTGTGACTCTTGACTGTCCAGCTCCTTTCCCCCTTCAACTTCAGAAGCCAAAATATTTCCACACGTCAGCTTTTAACGAGTGTGTTTGGATCTCGCGCGCCATAGCGTCTCTGTTATGTGCACGCCACAGACGGTCCGGGTGGGCACTGCACTTCGCGCTTCAGAGTTCCGTCTTTTGCGTTCCGTCAATATTAAGTTATTATAAATATATATCTTAAAAAAATTTTTTTTTTTTTGAAAATCGATTTTTGACATTTGTGAATCGATTCAGAATCGTCCACGTCCGCATCGCGATGCATCTAAGAATCGATTTCTTCCCCCACCCCTAGTTCTGCTCATCTACCTCATGTACATTTTCAATCTTACAATATTAATAATTACCATTGCACTGAATTGCCTTGCACTACATATTTAAAATCTTAAATCTAAGACTATAACGTTATTGACTATACTGATCTCTTTACAGCAAACGCGGTCGTTCTCGCTTGGCATTGGGAAGCAGTTGCCGCACAGACACCGCGTTATTCTCTTGATTTAAGCCTACGGTGCGTTCGGGTTCAAACTGAAAAGGCTGAACGGCAGACGTGTTCATCTCACTACTGTCAAAACTTAGCTAGCTAGCCGGTACGTTGGAAAAACAATAAACGAAGCGGCTACAGCGGCTAGGCTCAACCGACTACAACCTTTACACGTCACTACCCAGAATGCATTGAGACGTAAATAACTATGGCGGCCAACAAGTGAACGGATTTTCGGCTTTTTTTAATAAAAACAAAAACATTTGGAGTGTTTTTGTATCACCTTTTTATAGCTGACGCCCACGTTAATCTTATAAAGCCAACATGCCACACTAGTCGGGGTTCACTTTAAAGGTGACATATTAGGCCCCCTTTCACAAGACTATGTGATATAATTATAAATCTATGGTGTCCCCATAATTTGTCTGTGAAAAATCAGCTCAAAATACCCCTCAGATCATTTATATAGCTTGTCAAATTTGCCCCTTTTTGGGTGTGAGCAAAAACACACAGTTTTTTTGGTGTGTCCCTTTAAATGTAAATGAACTGCTGCTCCGCCTCCGTTCAGAATAGGGCCGATCCTTTACACGAGCTTCGGATACTCCAGCAAAAATAAAACACGTGAATCTCACTCATCCAAAATCTCAGTGAGTGCAGCCTTACGGAGAGACTCAGGAAGAAGTTGGAACGTTTAGACGCACCTAGACGTTTCTGAATGGTTAGTGGATACATTATGTAGTTGTTGTGGAGTCACATTGATTCATCTCATCGACTTGCATGTACCGTCATGTTTAACTTTTACACAAGTTGACACAGTTTGTGTAGCCAATGAAGGAACAGTTTGCATGCTTTGCTCGAAGTTTTCCCATTGCGTTAGAACTGGTTACACTGCTGTCGCTTGCGAAAATCAAATGACGGCGCCGTGGGTGGAAACATGCAGACTAAGGGACGGTAATATTATAATAAGATTCCCTTCCTGCGTCAGAAGGGGATCGAAATCAGCTTATTTTTTTACATGCTTGCATAGAAAGGCTTACCAAAACAAAGTTACTGAGTTACGTTTTCCGGGTTGCTAGATGCACACAATTCTAGCACTTAAAACACGGAAAATGTCAGATTTCCATGATATGTCTCCTTTAAAACTACGTCACAACAGTTCGTTCTTTGATTTTGCTTGAAGTATATCAGGGTGTTGAGGTTCTTCCCTTTCAACCACCCCACCAAATCTCAGCTGAAAGGGCTACACACAACAGCAAATTTTTCACAAACCCAGATTTGTTTTATGGGCCCAAATCCACCATTTTGGGTTGTGTAGATTCCCCAATTGTGTCAAGGGTTCCAGGGCAGCTGAAGACGTACAGATGCCCCACTGTCCGCCGCATCTCCTGGGTACAACTGGATCAAACCTACACGAGAGCTCGTGGGGAGGTGCCAACCTCACAGGCGGTGCACAAAGAGAGCTCTCACTGAATTCATAGAGTTTGTGTGCGATTGCTATTTCCCAACCGAACGCTTGGTCTGCATGAACGTGCCCTTGTGCTGTGGAAGACAAGCAGCGAAGTGTTCGGGCTTTTGCAGGAGGAAATCCGTGCCTTCCATCGGAAAGACGCCCACCCTACCACCTCTGGGCCTGTGGCATGATGGGTAAACACAGGTAACACAGCTCAGAGAAAGACAGCCCATGCCAACTAAGACATCCTTCAACTGCAGGGGAAATATCCCATTTTCAAATGTAAACTTGTGTGAGGAGGAGGGAACCCAAACACTGCACAATGAACCGACAGTCAGACTCTGCTGAATAAGGTCCTGTAATCGTTGTACTTTACATTTGTTCAGCTTTCCACTTGTATACAATCCAGAGCAAACAGTAAACCCAAGACCAGATGTTGCTTTTATCAAGGGAACCGTGTTGAGACAGACATGCTTCGTTTCCGTGCAGATGAGTCAGGCATCATGAAGTCAGAGGAGAGACTGGTGAAGCGATTCATTTTCATTGAATTCTTATAGGAGGATCTATTAACGCCATAACATCCTACAGGTATTATCAAAAATAACAGATACGCAAGACTTTCAGTTGACTTCCAGCCTCTTTTTGTTTGTGTTTTCTTTATTTCCGTCACAGAAGATTCTGTTTAGAAATCAAACATGTCTGCTCTTTGGGAACAACATGGTGGTGTTTATCCAGAGCATAAAATCATAGGCTAATCGGGCCAGAAAGATAAACAGTGTCCGCTTTATCTCCTTCTCCATGGTGTGTTTGCAGGGATAACACCAAGCAATAGTGACTCTATATGATACTTGCTACAATCTTGACTCTGTTGAGTGTCAATGCAAGCACTATGTCAGGTAGAGAAAATAACCACACTTTATATATATATATATATATATATATATATATATATATATATATATACATACTTTTATAAGTGAATACAATTTTATTTATATAATAACAATGATATATGAACAATGCTCTGTTTATGTCAAGTCATTATATTTCAGTAAATTAAGTTGATATGCACTGTCACTGCGTCTCTATGGTTTTTGTATGTTATGTTGAACCATTTCGGTTTTCTTGACCACGTAACACACATACATATACATATATATATATATATATATATATATATATATAATGTAATTTTATTATTTTACATATATGCCATAGATACATATGTAAAATAATATGCATATAAGTACACAAGTATATAAAAGTATATTGTTTTTTCAATGTATTTGCTTATTTTATTTTACTTGATTCACTATTATTTTGCACTATTAACACTGAATCCAATACAAATATAGTTTTGTAGTATAGTATAAAGCAATTTTTGCATTCGATATTAAGGATGTGACATTTGCAATAAGTTCAACACTGAAAGATTCCAGCGTGTATAACCTTCTCATAAGCTATAGCTTAAATGTGACCTTTCTGAGTTGTAAATGATTCAGTATGTTTCAGAATGAGCACGAGAGAGAGAAACGGATAAAAGCAAGAGTATCAGACGTAGCAGACAGACAGGAAGGAAGTCAAGACACTCACTCAGTTCTGAGATGCTGCCCACACATGTGGCCAGTAAAGCCTGCTCGAGTGTCCGCAGCTCCAGTTCAGCGTACGCATCCTCTCTGCTCTCCAGTCCCGTCTGACATCCCTCTGTGTACGGACTGAAATGAGCCGGAAGTGACAGCACGCCTAGAACACAAAGAAAGGAAATGTAAATGACACTTAAAATGAGGTTACTGGCGTAATCTGTCTAGCAAAACTCATTTATTTCAATAGGAAATTGAGTAATCTGTTGCTTAATTTATAAAATGTTGCGTATAGAAACAACTCTGCATTTGATCTGTGTACGCACAAAAAAACGTGCAAATGCCTCTCTTCGGATGTGAAATCTATGTTGTTGAAATTTTGGACAGCTGAATGTCTTCAGATCTCTTCCTTGCAAACGCAGCCTAATTAAGGTCATTAACATATAAATAAGCAGCAGTTAAATAATTAAGGTCATTAACATATAAATAAGCAGCAGTTAAAGTCCAAACCCTTTACTTGAGAATGGCGAGAGGCAAGAATTGCTTAGATTTCCAAATACCTGCAGTACTCTAACTCTGCCGCCAGGAAAAGTGCGTCTCTGCCACTTCAAAAACCATTCTTATAAATATGAACATTTTAGCATATCTTGAAGGCATCATGATCCCCGCCTCCACTCACTCACACCGGCTCAGAGATCCACTTGAATTTACACATTCAGAGTAACACATTACACATTCAAGAGATCCATAGACAACATGTGGGTATGCACGTTTTATAGATGAGGCCGCTGGAGTTTCGTGTGACGGCTAAAGCAAATCGTTGTTTGTGGGCATAAAATTAAACTAAATTTAAATTTAAAGTCCCCCTAGGTGGAAATCAAGGTTTTAATATTGTTTATGTCTATGTGGTGTTTTTAATATGCTTTAAGACAAACCATGTGTAAATTCATAAGTCAACACCATTGCTGAGTATTTTCTCCTTAAAACTGCAGTGAACCAAAGACAGTCTCAAAAACACGGTTTGAAGTCGCTGGTGTTTCTGACGTCACAAACTATCTTGTAACCAATCAGGTCACCGTGTGATCGTCAATGAGTGGATCTCTGAGCTGAGTGAGTGAGTGAGTGGAGGCGGGGATCATTTGCATATTCATAGAACCGCGTATAGTAAATGAGGGAAGGGTCTAGAGTTACATACAAGCTATTTTAAGGCATGAAGATTTTATTTTCCAGGAAAAAACACTTAAATATATTTTGGTGATCAAAGATGAGTTTTAAGGGATACATTGATTGACTACAGGGGGACTTTAAACATGGATCTTGCCTGTTTTCATTTGCAGAATTTACCACTTTCAAAACTGCAGTCACAAGAGAGATCAGTCAAACAAAGGTGACATTATTATCCATAACCCAACCTTAAAATCTACTCATATGCATCAGTTTGAGTTCGAGTGAATGTGTTTATTTACTAATTTTTATTGGTGCTAACTGGTTTCTGGACATTTTATTGTATTTGCTGTAAATTTTCTATTCCTTTATTATCTTAACTATTAAAAGCCCTTCTAGGGACAGGTGTTGCGAATTAGCCTTGGCTATAAACACTGCGATACAGGCATCGGATTGTTCTTTATGTAATAATCTGGGTTTTTTTTTGTATCTGTCCCTATTCAAAGAAATTCAAATAAATAAATAAATAAATTTCAATTCCAAACACACTTTTCACATAGGTTTACATGCTTCAGGGAGGAACACACAAACAGCAGACAACCTCAGCAGATTCTATTCTGGGATTGTGAAACACTTTGACTAAATTCAAACAGCATTACTAATAAACGTCACTGCATTTGACCAGAAATCACAAGAATGAAAGCTAATGCTGCCTAGAACGGTGTCTTTTTGTCTCCAAGGTGTTGTCTGAGATAACAAAGGTTGCACAAGGCCAGGACCGTCACTTCCTCTGTAAACATCTTCTCTTACGTCCACAGTGCTGTTTTCAAGAACAACCTGGTGGTTCAGTGTTGATGAGTTAGTGGGACTTTCCCAGTATAACCTGACTGAAATGAGTCAACTCAAGGTTCCCAGAGCAATGCAGCATGCTCTAGACTTTAAACTGATCACCTGCCCCATTAAACTATTGCATAAGACCAGGATGGCTTTATTAAAGCAATGACTTGTGGCAGACAAAGAACTGCTACGGTTACATAACATGAAATGATCTGCTTGGCTCCTTCAACCTCTTTTTATTTCCAGACTTGTTGGGATGTTTTGGACCTAGTGAGTCAGAGTTTGGTTTATGAGACAGTCAAAGCTTCATCCTACAGTTTCCGTCTTTTAATTTGTGTTTTGCTGAGCCATCATTGGTTGGTTTAGTTGAGTTGTCTCCAGTAGTGACATCCTGTCCATATGAAAGGATCAGGAAAAACCGAGATCAAGGAAGGGGAAACTTGTGCAGTTACGTTTCTCACTGGTTCTTTGTAGTTCTGGACAAAGCTTTGCTTTGGCCTTCAGGGGTGAGAGACCTGCCAAGGAAAAGGAAACAAGCAAGAAACCCTACCAGAGAAGCAAAAACAAAGCAATATTGTAAGTCCTGTTTCTGATTTATGCATGGAGCTTCACAGGAAAGACGGATCTCTATCCCATCTGTAAACTTTAAATGAATATTCTGGGTTCGGTACAAGTTAAGCTCAATTGACAGGATTTGTGGCATAACACACAAACAATAATTTCCACTTGTCACTTCTTTCCTTTACAGTGAGGCTCTTACAATGGAAGTGAATGGGGCAGATTATGTATCATTAAAATGCTGCCTGTGTTCGAAATCGCATACTGCATGGGATTATAAAGTGTCCACCGAATCTTGGTGGAAGTAGTACAGTAGGTCATCCGGGTCATTTCTGCCCAATGGGTTTTGACCATTGGGCATACTACTCTTGCTATACTGTTTTTCGCATACTATATAGTAAGGAAGTTGGCATTTTCGGACACAGCGACTGTTTTAGTAGTATAGCCAAAAGACAAATAATATGCTTGTAAATAAAAACAGTTGGTGGGTGGATTTTTATTATTATAGGGTGGTTGTGTACACGCACTGCCGGCACATTTATTTTCATGTAAAAGTGAATTTTGCATAATAGGTCCCCTTTAAAAGAAGAATAAATGTAAGTGTTTTGATTGAAATTATTTTTTTTTTTAAATGTCTGTTGTTAAATCCTCCAAAAATCTCCCATTTACTTCCATTGTAGGTGCCTTTTTTAACAGATTTGAAATAATTTATTGTGGTAATCAATACACCATAAATTCAGTTAATTGAGCATAACTTGTACTTTTAAGGGATCCATCCAGAATGCTGATAAGTGCCAAATCCATACTACTAACAGGGCCATATTCGAGATATGCCAATGGTTTCATGGTTCTGCCAAAGATTCAAGACATTTACAGATGAGGGTGGCTCCAGGTTTCATGAATACAGCTTATTTATAATACCACAGTGTGGCAACAGTAAAGTACTATGGGAATGACTCCTCAGACTAGTCACAAACACTGGGATAATAAATTCCAGTAGACAAAGCTAAATGTTTGTTTACAGTAAACACCCTCATAATGGTATCTGTGATTTACGTTTATTATGGTATATTTACATCTTCAGGGTGGCTGAGTACCAACAACACTCTTAAATGTGACATGAAATCAGATACACATAGAGGGAAATAACCTTTTTACATGCATGAGACCCTAAATATATGCTTCCAGCGACACCACCTTAGCAAATCTAAATGCTAAAGGCTTCTGGGTGGTTCCAGTGCGGTTAGGTGGTTTCTATGGCATAATCTCTGGTTGTAAGGGTCTTTCTATAGGTGGTTGAGTGGGTGTTCTGTTGGTTGCTAAGTGTTTGCTAAAGTTTAATTGCTAAAGTGGTTACAAGGAAGTTTTAGAGTAAAGCCAAAATGTTAAGTATATTAAATTAAGTATAGTATACCCATTTCCTTTATGCACCAAAGAATAGGCCTAGAGAAGAGTATGAGAGATAGTGATATCTGCTATACAACAAGCACCACTAGATATGGCTGACAGGATGCAGAGAGAAGGCCTTATTTCCTCTCCTGTGGTTCATGACTGTAAATATAAAACATATGGCTAGGTATAAAAATATATTGCTTGGTTAGTTCTCCATGACTGTCCAATTAATTGTGGGCCAGGATTTCAGGGAAGTCAGAGAGAACGCACAAGTACATGATTACTGGACTTCCCATTTCAGGATTGTTTTGTGGTTCCAATTTCTTGTTACATCATGGATCAGATAGCATGCTGTATGTGACTATGCACTAATTTAGATGAGTTGCAAACACATGCACATATCTGCCCTCAAACACACAAACGTAATGGATGCAGCATGAGAAACCGCTGTTTATGAGAAGCTTTAGGTTTCATCAAATGGTATTCTAAACCCCTCCATGAAAATCCAACCCACAACAAATTTGTCCAGCTGCAGTGGGTAAAGCGTCTAGGGCAGGACAAAGCCTGGCGTATTTGCTGATGCTGGCCGTTCCTTACAATGGAATCGGCTTTACAATAAGCACACATGCCTGCCGCCACACTCTCCCTGCGGTTACCGTTTACTCACAAGGGTCATAAAGGGCGTCACTTGACAAGCCTGTGATCTATTTACATGTATAGGTTTCATTAGAAGGTGCTGGTGTCTAATCAGACAGGAACACAGGAATATTGTGAAAAATGTTTTTAGAGTTTTAGAATATTCTTTCTGTTTTAGTTTGGCCAGAGGAGAACTGGCCCCCGACTGAGCCTGGTTTCTCACAAGTTTTTGTTCTTCTTCTCCATTTCTTTCACCGGAGTTTTTTTTTTGTTTTTTTTTTGCCACAGTCACCTTTTGGCTTGCTTTGTTGGGGACACTTAATATTATTGATCTGACTGCACTGACACTGTTGTATGAGAACTTAACGGAGCTGGACGATGGCATGACTGTTTTCTCCAGAGCTGCTTTATTGATGAAATGAACTAATTTCAACTGAACAATTACGGTTTGCTATTGTCTTTATAGAGCTGCCTTACAACAGGACTGAATTCCATTCTGAATTCTACAACATTGTCAAGTCAAGTCACCTTTATTTATATAGCGCTTTTTACAATAAAGGTTTCAAAGCAGCTTTACAGTGATAACAGGAAAATAATGCAACACAGATTGTTTCTAGAAGAAAATAGCATCACAGTCCAGCTTAAGTAAATTCAGTGATGGTTCATTTTTGTTGTAAAAAGTTATTAATTTAGTTCATCGTCCAGCTCAGTTCAGTTCTCATAAAATGGTGTCAATGCGGGCAGATCAATAATATTATTGAATATTAATTTAATATTAAATGTCCCCAACATTGAATCAATCTTTATTGTATGAAGCACTATAGAAATTAAGGTGACGTGACTAGCGAAATAATGTTTCATATATATATTGAAATTTAGAAAAGCAAAATATATTTTTTTAAGAGTTTTAGAGCCAGGTAAAACATTTTTCACATTTCATATGGTGGAGTATAGTGGGGAGCAGGATTTTTGGACCAATTAGTTTTGGTGTTATAGAATAATTACAGTGGCACTGTGATCATATAAAATTAAAGATATTCCACTGTATATTTTTTTGGGAAAGGAAACCAAAGATACAGCAAACCATTGAGCATTCATTTTCTGTTGTCATCAAACTGTACAGACTCATTCTTACATGCAAGAGTTATCCAAGTTTAAAGTAAAAAAGGAAATTGCACCGTACAGTTTAGGTGTCACACTAATGTTTATTCAGTATTTTGTGCTATGAATGATTGACATTAGGTAAGCATCCAATCTACTCTATTTCCATGTATTCTTGGCACTTCGCACATCATTTTCGCTCTTGCACCATGAGAGCACGGCTAGTCGAGCTTCTGTAAGTTTAGAAACTGGCAGTGCAAGCGAGAAATCTCCCATGAGTACACGCCTCGTCTGAACACACGCCTGCCTTTCCCACAGCCCATCCCAACACACTCACACACAAAGAATCTCCTTCCCTCGTTCGCCTTAGATCATCACTTCTGGGAGAAAAGTGTGACCAGAGAAAAAGAAAGAAAGACAGAGATGTTATTTCAGTTTAACTTAGGTGAAAATCAATTTTAGAGTTTCCTCACACCAGGAACTAGACCAACAGACCTCTTTATTTGTGTGCATTTACTGAAAGTCATTTTCTTAAAGAAGCCCATTACACTCTCTGAGTAACAGCAGCGGTGTCAGTATAGAGTGCATTCCTGATGGATAATTGGTCTGGAATTAAAGATGTGTTTGGTCTAACGCGTGTCGGTTGTTCCTGTGTGTGTGTCCGAGTGTGTTAAATGCCGAGGTCTCACTCCTTTATGGGCCCAGAGGCCTGATTCTCTGATGTCTAAGTGGCCTTTCACATTCAACGGAGGCCACCTGCTTTAAAAACAAGCTCTTCTTTCATAACAGCCTTGGTCAGCACTTCAGTCATTTCCGGCTGAAATAAAATGGCCTTTGAGATGATAGTCATTCAAGATTAAAACACAATATATAAAAAAGCCACAAATGTTTTAATACGTGCAACCTGCTTTTGGCCCATACTGCCCACACATTCAGAAACAATGGAATTGCTGAGTCCAGATGTCGACCGTAAATTTTTCCACATGGCTAATGTTAACTGCACCTAAAAACAGCTGTTCACGAGGTCAGGGGTCTTTAATCTATTTAGTAATTGTATTAATATGTTAACTTGACCTGAGATCTGTCACAAAACAGTAGCTAACAGATAAGTTAACGATGAAGACGTAAAGTAGCATAGTTAAGTTGGCGTAAACATAAAAAATGCAGTAAATGTAACCTATTAAGTCTGATTCTAAACAAAAATTACAATACGAAATAGTAAATATGACTTAGTCTTAAAAAAGAAACAATACGAGTTAATGATGACTTCTATAGGAGCCAATTCATTTAGTGACGATATTTAATAACTTTCACCACAAAAGAGAGCTGTAGCATACAACAGAAGTTAATAGATAGCTAAACACAGAAGCTAGATAAACTTGAAAGACCGAGCTAAATACTAAATACGAATAAATATTGAGATAAAATACATTGATTATGTTTCCATCCACCTTCTATGCGCATTTTGGAATATCGCATAAAAAACGCTGGCTGGAAACGCCAAGATTCACATAAATTCTCAATTGAGGTGGATACTTTTAGGTGATAGTTTAAGACATGCGCATAAACTATGATAGAAACACATTCACTTAATAAATCCATTGATTCTCAACAAAAAAACTCATAGATGTGATTGGATAACTGGACTAACCAGCTGATCAGTTTCACAGCACAGCAGATGTTGGTTTGGTTGTTCTAAACTGCCTAAGCCAAACTCTGTCATCAAACTGATTTGGTTCAATTCCCTCCCAGAAGTGTCTCACAATGAATCCAAAACACATGAAAGCTAGCATGACGGAGTGTGTTACGTTTCGTCTGCGCGCTCTGAGACGTAAGTCATTCATGATGATGGAGGAAAAAGAGCCACAGTGGCTTCCCCGATTGCAGCAACATCCATATTTATTACAGATATATTGTGCCAATTTTCAAGGAAGTGATGATATTGTTCTCTTGAACACATGGGATGCAAACGCTGCTTCATTCACAAATGTTTTATGCGATATTTCAACTTTGGATGGAAACATAACTAGAGACGGTATATAAACGATTAATAATTTAAACAAAATAAGTCAATATTGATCTATATTGAAGGCAATGTTGCCGTTTCACATGTTTGATATTCCGCTAATTCATACCATATTTAACACATTGATCTGACCTGAGATCTGAATCAGAGAACCGTGGCAGAAAATGTGGCTAACAAATACTAGCTTAGTTGTAGTATTTTCCTGTTATCTCTGTAAAGCTGCTTTGAAATCTGTATTGTAAAAAGCGCAATATAAATAAATGTGTCTTGACTTGACTAGCTAATAGCTAACAGATACGAAAACACAGACACTAGATAATAAACCATGCTTGTAAATTTGACTATAAAGTTGGTGTAAAAATTATAAATTTAATTGTAATGATTATACAAATGTTTATACAAAATGTCCAAAAATTACAAACATAGAAAATATTCACACAAAAAGTAAGCATATTGCTTAATATGGATGTTTGATGATATTTAAAGTAGCGCTAACAGTCTAGCTATAGCAACTGAGAGCTTTGAGGGTGGTTAGCTGTGTGACTGTGGTTGGTCATTTATACAGTAGGCAAAAATAACTAAGCATGTATCTAGTCCAGATTTGAGTCTTATCTGCATCTGAGCGTTCTGGGTTACATCATTAGAGTCCTCATCGGCAGGCACTGATCACTTCACACATGCTTGCCAGGCTAATTAATCACGGTGAGGAAGACTGACTGCCCTGCGTCCCGTCACACCTCAGGAGAGCTTTTAGATACGTTTGGAATCGTTTCAGCAGCTGTGTGACACGTTTTTGCCACTGATCTAGTCAGTCAAGCAGATGTGTTTCTCTAAAGATAAATAAATAACAAAAACAAAAACCCTAAGGGAAAAAACATTCTACATGGATATCCGAAATGATGGAGTACACAATATGAAGTAGTTCCCAAGAGGCTTTGTGGTTTTGTTGAGATTAGGGAATCTCTTTTCATGATCCTCTGACTTTGCTTTGAAATATCTACCATCATAAGCTGAACAAATATTACACTTTATTACAATATGGCTTCATTCCACATGAAGATCTTGCTTTATGAGTTCATACCAACAGTGGAGCCTGTGGTTTCTTTTCATGTTTACAAGAAATGACCACACATTACTTCATTGTTCTCATGTTACAGGTAATAGATTTTACTCCACATCTTGATCAAATCAATTATTTTTTCATTTTCTGAATGAATTATGGGTGGTGTTGCTTTTTAAAAAACACCACAGTGTGTTTTGCAAAGGCCCTCAGATTCATATAATGTACTGGTCTTTAGATCAGCAAAGTTTAATATTAACGGTAAACAGTCTGTTTAAACCACGGGGACTCGTCAGATCTGTGTGAGTAAACCTCACTCCCCTGGCCTCAACAAGCGCACTAGCGATTGCGCCTGCCTCCCATGCTGGTTTGAATCCCGCTTGGAGCGGTGTCAGTAGGACCAGTTATATTGGTACCGTGACCCTAATGGGAGTGAGTGTTAGGGGGGTGAGTGTAATGGAGGCCAGCTAGTAAGAGCTGTGCAAGTATACCTCAATCTCCTGGCCTCAAGAAGCACACTAGCGATTGTGCCTGCCTCCCATGCCGGTGACACTGGTCCGAATCCCGCTTGGAATGGTGTCAGTAGGACCAGTTATAATGGTGCCGTGACCCTGATGGGAGTGATTTTTTGGGGGGTGAGTGTAACGGAGGCCAGCTAGTAAGAGCTATGCAAGTAAACCTCCCCTGGCCTCAAGTGGTGCACTAGTGACTGACGATAGATGCTGCGATCTTTAGTGTTCTTGTTAGTGCACCCACCTCCAACGCCAGTGACAGTGCTTCGAATCCCGCTCAGAGTGGTCTGAGTAGGGCCAGTTACAAAAGCAACATCAATAGTGACACTTGCCTCAATGATTTCACCCTTTATCCATCCGATGTATAGAACACTTTAACAACTGTGTTGTAGTCGCCTCTGGAACAAAACTTCCCTATTAAGAGAGACCGAACACAACGGGCCTGCTGTTCAGCCTCTGAGCGATTGAGCAATGGCAAATCTGATGGACTTGGAACTTCAGCATGGATGAATGGAAATATAGCATAGAGTCAAATGTTGATTTTATTTTCCCTTACTTTGCCTCGCACACGCTTACTCACGCTATACGTCTTCCTTCAGAAGTCTGGTTTCAAGGCCTGCCACTTCATTAAACAAGAACATCTATGAGTTAACACATTTGCCGGACACAAACATTTGCTGAATACATGAGACGAATTTTTCAGTAGAACTATGAATTCTATGCTGCCCTTTAGTGTCATTTATAAAAACACAGGGTACTGTATATTTAAAGTTTGCATAATGTTTTAAAAAAGCATTCAACAGGACAAGCACAGAAAACAAAAAAATCGAGATATCATTCTGTTTTCTTGCATATAAAAACATACAGTTACAAGAATAAGCAGGCAGCAATAATTGTTCACATGTTCTCTTAAGATCTTAAATATTGCAATAGAAATTACTAATAGGATTTGGTCGAAACATCACAAGCAGATCTTGTAATGGTTGTTCACCGTTTTATAGTGGAAACCTTGTTCATATCAGGAAAGACCCAAACCTCACTTTCCTGGCACAAAGTCAGTGATATTCAGACCAATTACACTACATTTAATATACTGCCAGTAATTACATAAGTTATGTACACCCCAGTCTGAGTACCACTCTGCTTGGTCTATTTTATTACATTTCCAGTTAAAGTAGTTGAAATCTTTATTTTATAATTATGGATAATTGGATCTCTTCTCGAGAGAAAAGTAAAAAATAAATAAAAAAAATAACAGACCGTACGTTCCTTAATAAACCATGTACTGCTTATTAAAGGGGGTTTCCATTAAAAGAAAGTCAAAAATCCACCAGAATGACAGGAGGGTGTATCTTGATTATTTAAGCCTGAGGGAAACTCACAGATGTGAAAAATCATCCCGACACCCTAAGCCTCTGACCTCTGACCTTCACACCTAAATGAGTCAAACATTCTGTCTTACTCCAGTGTAGCCATCAGCACGGAAAGCAACCCCCGTTGCATGCAGTGAAACAAAGCTTCTTTGTGGCAGTCCACCCAAACATGCCATTCATAAAGATATCATTGTTTCAACTCCAAACACTCACAGCTAAAATTTTGGTTCAGAAAGTTTGTTATTTGAAGCTGAAAATGTAATCCTTATATGTCTTCAATTACCTTACCTCATTCCTCTGAGCAACTGTAAGTCTTAAGTTCTGCAATTTTATTTATGCAAGAGTTTACGAACTGCAGTGACATGCAAACATAATTTTACAATCGATTTTTGGAAAACTTTTTCAGACAGGGGACTAGCATGAAAAGGATTTTCTAGCATAAGAAACAACAGCTGCTTAACCTGCATTCTTTGTATACATGCACCCATATTGAAGGTACAGTTGACATGCTGACGCCAATGAAGGGTAGTTGCTGTCTGGTAACAGAACACCCAGACAAAATACAGACCGAACCTGATCACTATCAATATCATTATAGGTCCTTACTGCTGACTTGGAACTATGGAGAATTAAAATGTAGTTCCATGTGCTTAAAGAGCTGAGGCTCCAAACTTTGCGGTTGTGCTTGCGTGGACATCAATATCTGTGAGCAGACAGGAGCTTGAGAGAGAATGACAAAAAATAGGGAGTGGACCTGCTACAGAGGCAATAGTGTGGTTTGCAAACTCACCACAAATCATTCAAACACACTCATTGCCATCTCTGGGGTTTTAAACTTTCACCGTTCTCCACCCTTACAACTTTCTTTGAGTTTGTGGCTTGCACAACCAGAGAAAACAAGACCCAGACCTGCTGTACGCCAATGTCAAAAAGCATAAAACTCTTTGCCATCCATGGACAGACTGAACCACAACTTGGTAGATTATCCAAACATACAAACCAGTCATCCGGTGCCTGCCTGAAAACATTTGAACCGTGAGAAACTGGATAAAGGGTGGATTCTTGAAAGAGACATATTGGGACATGTTTAGTCATGTGGTGAGGACTTTGAGGGACTCAATGACTATTGTACAAGACTATGTTTTCTCAAGAACAGGCCATGGATTACAAAGAACCAGAAGGACCTGCTAAACAGGAAGAAGACGGTCTTCAGATTGGAAGCAACCTAAGCAAGTCCAGACGGAGCTAAAGAGAAAGAACCACTGATAAACATTAGGAGCAAGAACAATATGAATGACTCTTGGCTGGTAACCTGGTGGTACAGAAGAACCTGGACGGGGCTAGTGAGATAAATCTCAGACTCTCAATCGCTGGCCCAACCCTCCCCCTCATCGTGGTTTCCTAGGGGGTTTCTGCTCCCTTTTGTACCCTCCCCCTTCCTCCCCTAATTCTTAATCTCCCTGTGAGCACCCATCGGCCACTCTCCCAAACTCCCAACCACCCCACTAGACATCTCCAACTCAGGGTGATGCAGGTGGACACCACGACAGTCTCCAGAAACATCTAAACACACATATCAAAGCATCCATCCTTAAAGCTAAGAAAGGGTCTACAAGCTTGGAGTTACTTTAGGTGCTAGTTTAACACTTCCATATGAGGATTGAATCTCTAAAAAGCCACCTGCCACACAATTTGGGTGGCACCCATCCACAAATTCTGATTACCTGTTGTTTTAAAATGCCAATTCTGATTTGGTATCCTACATTAAAAACAATGACTTCTATCTCCATCGGGGGGCCTTCTGTCATCCATTCTAAACATTGTTCAGGTGCCACACTAATCATGCCTGCTTAAGGAGAGCATGCTGTTATTGCATAACTTGCACTGGACAGGCATCGCAAAACATAGCATGCATGCCAATAAATGTCTGTCATATTTCTCTTGGATACACCTGTTTCAGAATTCCACAGTCTGACCATAGTGTGGACCCAGCTGTCATAGCCACTCCAAGAGGCACCTGTAGCACTTATTGTAACATTCCTAAATCCCAACTATTCTCGCCATTCCTGACCATCACAAACAAACACATTAGGGTAAACACAGACGTGCTCATTCAAATACCACCGTGTCACCACACCCCCGTTCTTGGACAGAAGACAGAACGGAAGGAAACTTGTTCTGGTCTCAGGGGAACCCACACTGCTTTTCCTTCAGACTGGCCGATTAGTTGGGGAGAAGAAATTACTTTTTTAACTTGTGGACTGTTCATGAAGGATTCTAAATTCAGATCATTTATTTAAATTAGATAGTTTATTTGTTAATCAACTTGCCAATGATACAGACAAGTATTTTAGAATCATGAATCGGAAATCAGCAGTACTGAAGGTCTTGTTCGAGGTTCCAGTTGTTAACTGGTTTAAGACTTCTTCCTAATTCATGCAGTAATTTAAAGAGAATTGACTCAATTTATCTCAGCATCTTAAGGCTATTTCACATTTGCTCAGAGCTGGAAAGCTATAACCCAGAGGCCTGTGGGACCACCCACAGAAACCCCATTCAGGCACTCAAGCCAGATGGGAAAAAATGCATCTAGGGAAGACTGCTCCCTTTAAAACCTACCCATCTGCCTTTGCCACAAAATACTCAAAATAAGACCTCGAGGCAAGTCATACTCCCTTGAAAAATCCTGTTTGCTTCCTACAGACATTTCAGAGCATAGATGGTTATGTTATAGGCGTTTCCTGACTAGTACGGGGTAAAGAAAAGGTCAAACCATTTTGTTTCATATTTTTCCAGTCTAAGATCTGCTATTATGACTCAATAGTGTCTGACGGATTATTACAGTATTAAACCATTTTCAGAGATTTGACAGCATTTTCATAAAAAATAAATGTGAGGTTAGTTTGTTAGTAGTTTTGGGGGGTTTTATTAAAATTTCTGCGTTATTATGTGGGCTAAATTGGTTTAGTTAGCTTGGTTTATTGACTTAAAAAATTTACTATTTCCTTACCACATAAAGCATTGACTACACAAACTACCCAAACATCTCAGCCCATTATACAATCCACCCAAATAACACAAAACTAGGACTGGAGGGTTAGCATCCTTCTTTTATTACCACAGCTCGCGTCTGCAAACAGCTAGCTCCCTGCTCCAAATATGTCTACATTTCCCCCCTCCGTTGAGACATGACAAAGTGCTAATAGTGTAGCCTACCCAGATGCCCTCTGCCATTATACTTCTTAGCTGTTGTTCTTAAATAAACAGCAGATATGCATAGGATGAAAAGCTGAGCCTTAGGTTGACTGTGTGCTAAACGGTGGCATAGTCTCTTTGGACATTAGCCTGCTTTATTTCTTGTAAGCTAGTTGGTCCAATGCTTTCTTTGACACTTTATTTATCAGTCTGCTCTGATGTGTCCTAATAGCAGGATGCTGTAGAATTGGGGGATGGTACAGATCCTGAAAGCTAATCTTAGACTTAAGATAACATTTAAGACAAATGATGCATTCTCAGAAGAGAAATGTGCAAAAATTGTACCTTTAGATGTGCAACAGCTTTTCACAGGGCAGTACCCTCAAAGGGACATCTTTGTAGGGCTGCCCCTGACTAAAGATTTTTCTAGTCGACTAGTAGTCGTTCATTTAAGCCATTAGCTGACTAATCGCATGATTCTATTAATTTAATTAGCCTACTTAAATATATACTGGGGGGTGGAATATATGCCTTGCGCTCAAGCGCACACATAAAGCTTGCCGCAAAGCACTGGCAAAAGTAATTATTTTGAATGTGTCGGAAAAAAAAATAGCAAGGAGACATTTTAATTGTCTATCAATAAACTAGTGTTTTCTGAGTCAGTGTCGGCTGCAAAGATGAAGTTGACGATACTGACTCGTCATCTCTGCAGTATAGTGAACGCGCCTATAGAAATGCACCTTTCATATGGATTACATAATAAGAGTGTATTTGTTTTCGGTTAGTTTAAAAGTAAAATTTCAAGCTTTCTATGTATTTTTCATGTCTGTGAGGCAAGTAGCATATGCTGAGTTTTGGTTGTTATTGTAAGCGTACACAAAGACCTTTAACAGTTTGTATTACTCTTATTCAAAGTGCTTTACAGAAAGGAATTAAAATAATAACAACATAAAAACAAGGGAAATTAAAAACAGTTATAAAAGAAATTAAAAGAGATATATGATACAGTTATAAAATGAATTAAAAGAGTAAAAAGATGATACATCGATAAACTTCTCATCTGGCAAAAAACCGGTGTATCATATTTTTCGCAGTTTTACTCTGAGATTTTCCCATGGTGATTACACGGTGTCTATAGTAAAGTGTGCTATACTTTAGCTGCCTTCCATAATCCGCACGAACACTTGGATATGCGCCTAATAAGTTTAAGGTTAACTTAGAGAGTGGCCATTCAAAGTTGCTACTTACATGTTTCAAATGATAAGCATAAGCCACATTTGAGGTTGATGGATGAAAGGTGAACGTTTGGATTTCCTGTCCGACATACTGTAATTACTACAAGGACCTGCCGAACTGCGTGACTTGGACTGCGTGACTTCACCATTTCCTGTGGAGTTTTTTTCTGCAACTAATACAATCTTGGTCGACTAAGCCTCTTCTAGTTGACTAACGTTTAGTCAACTTTTAGGGGGCAGCCCTACATCTTTGTACCTTATTATTCCTAAAATGTTTATATTAGCACCTTAAGGGTATGTTTGGTTTTTAAGGTACTAATATGCACCATGAGGGTCTCTTTAAGGGCTCTGTCCCAGTGACAAGTTGTTTTACCCTTAAACTTTTTGTACAATGTTTTGAAAGTGTGGTTTGTGGAATAATTAAGATTTAAAAAAAAAAAAGTAAATCTGATAAATATCTTGTTTTGCAGTGTAAAAGTAAGACAGCATGTCTATTGGACTGTTCAATTCTGGCTAACGTCAATTCTGCTGCATTTAAGTTGGGAAAATATGTTCTAAATGCACAGTGAAACCTATGAAGTTAGTTATACATAGTCACAAAAACAGATACCACCTCTTCAATAAAATCCATCGTGGGAGTAAATGAGATGCATGTTTGTAGCAGATGTAAAGTCTCACCAAACAACTTTTGATCTGATCATTGGAGATGGATATTCATACCAAGTCTAAACAGGGCCTATATTCCAGTCTTTCCTTTCCATATGCTTCATGCAATTCTCTTTTAGAGTAAAAGCAGGAAGTGCTAATTACCTCTTCTCTGTTATTTTAGGAGACCGACTGTGCCAGACTTGTGATCCAACAGCATGGTTTCTCACAGGCGCAGTGTTTCACACATAAAAGCAGGTGATTTCTACAGCTATGTGTCTATAGAGCACTGTTAGCACAAAGCAAGAGGCTCCACAACTGCTCAATTGCACATGTAATATAAACAGAGACATAAAAAAGTGCATCATTTATGAAGATCCCGGCACTTTAACAGGAAATGCGGCAGTGAATCTTTTCTTTCTCAATGTTGAATAACTCCTTCCCTACTCTTTCCCACTCTCCCAAGAAACCTCTGAAAATTATTTTCTCCATTTTCCCACGAGTTTCAGTATAACGTTATGAGCCCTTTGTGGTTACTCCATCAACTCTGCCTGGCAAGAACCTGGCTGAGGACTAACAGTGCTTCCAAAGATGATTGAGAGAAGGCCTTGGATTCGCTTTCAGGCTACTTGAGACGAGCCAAGTCTGTCCTCATTTTGAAGGGTGATAATCTTAGAATACAAGGAATACACTCTGTGAGTTTACAAAAACCCAACCTCAACTAGAATTCCTGAACAAAATTCGAAAAATAGATGCCCTTCACATGTTTTGTACCAACATGTACCAACACTTTGTTTAAAACAAAAGACAAATCAACCTTTGTTTGGACAAAGATTGATTGATTCTTTCAAGAAAAATTAGAGACCCTTAAAAGTAAAAGTAACCACTGTTAATGAGGCATGGTCTTGATCTAGACCCCAGGAGAGTGTAGACCTTTAACTCCCATCTGTTTCAACCTTGCAATCTGGCTTAATGGCTATTCAAGACACAAATGTGGACAGACGTTGAGGCTTGGCAGCACAACTTAGACCACTAGACCAGGATGAAAAATCCTTAGATGACCTAGTTAGAAAACCTAACTATTAGTGTGAGCACCTTAGGTCATATCCAAAATTTCACCCTCAGTTCTTGTCTTCTTTGGTGGAGTCCACGCTTTGGTGAAATAATGCCGCATGAACTGTTGGGTAGTAGATTGCTTCGCGAAGAGGCGGGCAGGAGCAACAATTTGAATCATAAAATGACAAATGGGACACTAACTTGGGATACCGTCTTGTGGACTACAAGAAGGCCACAAGAACACAGGGCCATAAAAACAATAATCTCCAGTAACACAAATCTTATGCATAACATTATGCAAATATCATGTACATTGCAATGATTTGGAAAGCCTGCAAGGCAAACAGTGGTTCTGTTATCTTTAACATCAAGATCAACTACATCTGAACCCACTTGCATTAATTGAGAAGAAGTTATTTGGAATTACTGAAAGATGCACTGCATGAGTCATTTATGGACTCAAAATTGTCAAAAAGTTTTCCTGGAAAAGCAATCTGTTTTCTGCTGTTGCTTCGGATCTACAGGGGGCCACAGGGTCTTTGTGTGGTCCTTCCTGACCGGTTATTTATGAGTTGCTAGTACAACAGGTACTGGCAAACTCTTCTGAACCTGTTGAGGCCATTCGTCTGAAGTTGTCCTGTAAAACAGGTTTGATTTTAACAATACGCTAATGAAAGAGCTTATTAGTGAAGTGCATTTAAAAACTCAAATGTGATTTAGAAAAATCTTTGTTTCTGTTCAGGCAAACATTGAGACGTAGATCAATTTCTCAATTGGCGTGGCCTTCTGGACTTCTGTCTGGAGGACTTCCTTCAAACACATCCCTTGGGCCCAACAAACTCTCCTGATGTCCAAAGTGCTGTAATACGTACACTAAGCAAAGGCGTAAGAGTCATTATACTTTCATAATTTACTGAATAGCTCAGACGTGCTTTAATGAGTGCGGGTTAATTAAAGTAGGGTCATAACGCTGGCTTTGTCCCCGTTTAAGCCTGACTTGCAGATGTCCCTCATTGCATGCAGAAGGACAGATGTGATGTCTTTCTCCCGCACACGTCCACAAGCACAGCTTGGTTTTATAACCACGGACAAAAGTGTCCAGTCATAAGTCTGTCCCAAGCCAATTAGCAGAGCGCCAAAGAGACACTGAGATGTACATTTGAGGACAAAGGCCTTCACACTAGAAGACAAAGAATCAATTAAGAGAGACTTGTACTCCGCCAATTCATTTGTTTGTTTTTTGTTTACCTTATAATAAGGAGAAGCTATAAAGATTCTATATAGATTAAATATATATTATTTTAAAGTATTATTACTATTATTTCTATTATTTTATAATTGTTTAATAATTACATTTAATAATATTTTTTTATTATTATTATAAATTATTTATTGAACATTTGTGTCCTTTATCATACCGATTTTTTTAAAAAGCCAACAAAAACAACAAGCCATGAGATGCCACTTATTTACACTAATTTCACCATGTTACGGATGTTTTCCCAATTCACAGCTTGCCTACAAACACACCTTAACATGAAATCACATTGAGTCTCATGTCTTATTGCTTAATGATATGTTACTTCAAAAACAGCAGCATTTTGAGATTGCTCTTCTGTGCACTTAAAGTAGGGCAGATGTTTGAATTTTACATTTATTATTACTAGAAATCCAAGAAACCGACATCTCCTGAGATAAGTGACTGACCTCTGACAACCATCGAGGGTGGTGTCCTTTAAAAGTGTCCAGCTGGACACCAAGGTCTAAAAGTTGCATTTACACGATTTATGGCAAGCTTCCTCAATGTCTGAGATGTGTCCAACTTAACAACCCTGTCCAAAATCAGGGTGACCAGGGTCTCGACACAAAAATCAGGCTAAATCTGTCCTCAGTAACAGGCTGTCCTCCAGGCCACCAGAAAAGAAAGATCAAGAACATTCAGTTCGTCCTCCACAACAGCAAAGACACAACGTGCCTCAACGTCTCTCATGCAAATCAGATACAATCACACTGAACATCACAGAAAGAGAATGCGGGAACGCTTGCACAAACAACTTTTACTTCAGCTGAAACTTCCTTTCAGTTCACACTTACAAATACTCAGATAAAGAATGTGCGTTTTTGGCGTGCTGTCCGAGGGGAGGGCTCTGAGCTCAGAATTTGGCCCAAACCCAAAGCACACCCCCCGTATCCCTGGCTGGGATAGGAACCAAGCCAATAGTGAGTCGAGGAACATAGGAGAGTCTGCTATGTGTGTACATACAGCACCTCTCAACCTAATCGGATAGGTCATTTGAATGTGTTCCTCCCGAAATGTGTGAAATAAAACATCATTTAAACTGAAATGTTTAATGATCTTAAAGGGTCATCAAACCCAAAAAACACTTACGAGATGTTAACAGAGATGTACAGTTTACACATCAATGAAAACAATGATATTATGTTCATTATTAAGGGGGACTTAACTTATTATTAAAGGGATAGTTCACCCTAAAATGAAACTTAAGACTGGTGTTGTTCTAATGATGTCCTTCCTTCTTTGTGGACCACAAAGGGAAAATGCTTCTTTTTTTTTTTAATCCCTGATCAAGCTCATCCATATTATGGCAGCGAATTGAAACAGAATGATTACATGCGACACGTGTCATATATTCCAAGTGTTCTGGGGGTATACGATATTACATTTAATTCATTTATTTTATTTTTTAAAATACATTAAGGTGCCCCCAACTCGTTTGTTAGTTTTTTCTCTGCTCATATTTTAATATTTTATTTGTATAATGAGTGTGTTGTAGGTCTGCATTTTATTGGTTGTCGTCTACCCTCTTCCCACCTCTTCCACAGCTTTACACACCCATTTCTTGAGTATTTTTCAAGCCTGAGGTGTGAATGATCAGTGCTAAAACGGGGGTTTCATGGCGCTTTAAAGCCAGGGTAATTTTCTAATGAACTCTATTGTGTCAATGTTTTCTGTTGGCACTGAACACTCTTAATATGAAGGAAGATTCTCTTTCTCTCTCTACCAGTTGTTTCATGTGTCTTTTTGCCCGCGGGGTAAATTCCTACTTGGGTGAGAGACTTTTATAGTAGATTACTGCATGATATATTTCTATGTTATTTTATATAACTGGAAATATGTTGTAGATTTCTCCTGCCTGGGCATGTTTTACAAAATATATATAAAAACAACTCTGAAAATAAAGAAATAGACTTTTGTTGGGAAAATGTCCTCAAGCAAAGATTTCTGCTTGGTTCAATGAATCATTTCTTAATTTAATTTATCTTTCTGATGGTAGTACAGATATAGAACAAACTGAGTGTGTTGTTTTTGTGGTGAACATCTAAACCGGGCATGACTTGAGGAAACCCGTGTGGGAAAGCTCAGGGCAGTTTGGTTTACCAGACAGCAAACCTTTTGAGGGCACCTTAAGAGATAAGAAATCCCCGTAGACATTAGTCAAAGAAAACCTCTCAGCAGCAATTAAGCTTTTATAGCCTGTATATTGAGCGTCTGTCTTCATTAAACTTTTATTCAACTACATTTGTTTTTAAAACGATCTCAAACTTAAGAGCTTTTGACAAATGGAGGGCTTACTCCAACTATTGATTCCATTGGCTACTGTAAAAAACGTATATTGCTTAGAAACTTTCAACATACAGTATGACATGCAGGTTTATAAGACAAACTTACAAATGTGTCTTAATGTTGTAGTTTGTTGTCTAATGCTACGACATTTATACAATTAAATGTGACTAAATGTGACTAAATTAAATGTGACTAAATGTGTTATTAAATGTGACTAAAGTGTCCAAATCATTTTTGTGGCCACTGTATCCACTTTGCAGTGCTGTTTTCACTATTATTTGTTTAAATGTCTTTTTAAACAACACAAATTAGAAAAACTCCTCCATCTTAATCATACACACTCAACGACAGTGTAATAACTATTACAGACACATGACCCAAAAGCTTGCTGAATCTTGTTTAAATGGATTTCTTAGACTATTTTAAGACTGCACTTTACAGACTAAAAATGGCAGATGCAGAATTCAAACCTTACTGTGCATATCTATACAAGCAAGTTTCCATTTACTGCGAGAGCTCCCATTCAGAGCAATTAAATAGTACAGTAATGTTTGCAAATGGCTGCTTATCGACAGCAATAAATCCTCCCTGCTGCATTTGAAGACGAGAGATAGACAAAGTTTCATAGGATCATTCCAATTGTGAAACGATCTGTCAACGAAAGAGAGAAACGAACTACAGGGATAAAAGAAAGAATGTGTCTTGTTTGAAAAGAACATTTAAATATGGGTTATTTTACTCATAATTATCATGACAGATGTTGCCACTATAAGCAAAAATAATAAATCATTATGCAATCGTTGATGGAAGCATATGGACATATTATTTATAATATCTACATGGCATATGGTGCATATTATAATTATAAAAGCTGCAGTTATGTTCTCTGTTTATTGCGAATTAATTCATTGATTATTAAAGTTGTTTAGTATGTGCTAATAA
Organism: Tiaroga cobitis; assembly: GCA_030578255.1. NCBI lineage: Eukaryota > Metazoa > Chordata > Actinopteri > Cypriniformes > Leuciscidae > Tiaroga > Tiaroga cobitis. Next base: position 29,490,961 of record CM060615.1, on the reverse strand, counting down.
TCTCAGGATGCTGTTAAAATCCAAAAATATGGGGTATACATTAAAACAAATACATGTATGAATACAAAGAGGCCTATATAATAAAGTTGTAGATTTCTTGTTAGAAAAAGAGCTTTGAAGGCTATTTTTGTCACCAACAGCTATTTTAGTAGCTGTCTTCTGACAGTTAAACGTGTATGCGACACATGAAAACTGCAATGCGAGTTTTTTTACACTTTGCAGTGAGTAAGAAGAACTAATCATCCATAATCACTCCATTTCAACCTTCTTAACTGCTGGAAAATGCAAGGCTTTTCTCCTCATGATAATTCACCCCAACATTAAACTCCTGCAAGTGTCATTGTTGGCCATTTTCCCATTCTTCACCTAACTTCCTGTCTGGGGTCAGAGTTGTCATGGCGACAGGCAAAGGATTGACCTATGAGAATGTTTACAGCTGAATCAGGAGCGCCAAAATACAATGCCTCGTGCTGACCGGCTTCAATCCGCTGGCTATTCACCCGCCTTTCTCTCCGGCTTTCCAACAATCCTCGAGTACTTTAACAGGATTATGTCCCAAACTAAATCTTGTGATTCCATAAACAACCTCCAAATGAAACACAGAGACACTCGACACTGCTGCCATTATTGAGACTGTAGTATTTGCATCAAAAGCTACAATTCCTCAAACATTTGTTGTTAACAAAGGGTTTATCTATATTCAAACTGTTCTAGTACCGTTACAAAGAGATAACATATTCTAATTAGTGTATCCAAGCTTTTTGCAAACATGATTTCACTAGGCAAACAGGACATTCAACTGCTCTATCCCAAAACCTAGTGAGCTGCTAAGCTAGACAGCTTTTTCAGGCATCAAAGATGCGGTCTTGACACAGAATGCTGTTCAAGAAATGGTAGGGAGCAAAATTGTGCTAGAAGCTCCCTCTTAGATACAGTTGAGGGTAATCCCAGAATGCAATACGACAAGCCTAAGAAGAAAAAGAAAAAAACACCTCATGAAGTGAGGTCTTGTATCTGATTAATGGTTCACCTAGTTATGTATGATATATATTTTATGCTCAAGAGAGCATCATCATGTTGTTAGCTTAGCCACTCGCTAACATAAAACTTTACTGTAATCAATTGTGTCGAATCTCTAGTGTACTTCGCATAAAGTGTGATATATTTTTGTTTCACTCTATGTACTGTGTGTTTCATTTCAGTCACTTATGAGGTTACATGTGAGTTAGGCAAATGCCAATGACTAGTAAAATAAATGTTTTAAGGAGCGCGAGGAGCTTGAAATGATTTTGAACTTGAGCTGTTTTAACTGCTAGTAGAGAAGTCTTAGCTTTTTGTACAGCTGGGCCTTTGGTTTTGGCTTGAAAGAATGCACAAACAGTTCCACTGACCATGCATGAAGGTGTTTTCCTTTTTACTGCCATCCAAAATCCATGAACGATAAAAATAACCTACACAAGACAAGTGCACTAGCTTGCAGACTTCATATTCAAAAATGTAAGTATATTTTGGTGTTGAAATGTTTCCATCAGGGTAGCAAATGTACGAAAGCAGTGCCAGAAATTCCAGGATCGTCCAGAGTCTTGTTTAGCCGCAAATGAAAAGGGACAAAGTTCATGTCCTGATCTGGGTCGAGCTCAGAGACGTTCTCAACAGTGAGAAGTGGGTTTGGGTCGTCAAGTGTGTAGATGTTTTCTCCATGAAACACTTAAGCACTTAAGCACACTCAACTGCAATGTGAACATCAATAGCAACTATCAGCGAGAAAAAACTATACATTGAGTTCAGTCCACCCTCATGACCTTTATGTTCATTGGATTTTAAATGGGATGCTGGTACAGTGGGCGCCTTGTTAAAAGCATGTGCGTTCACAGAAACGGCTCCAGGAAAGAAGGACTAAAGTAAATATAAAGAGGCAGAGAGGGGAATGGAGTGTGTGTTGGAGAAAGTGGGAGTGACTTGAGTTGGAAAAGAGAAGTAAGTCTTAAAGACTTCCAGATGTGGGGCTGGTTGGCAGATGATAGAGAAGAACTTTTGTAGCAAAAGGACTATGAATTACTCTGAAAGTACCTAGCTCTGTAGTCCTGCGAGTAAAGATACTTCTACCACCACAGTAACCTTAAAGGAATAGTTGACTTAAAAATTAAAATTATGTCATCATTTACTCACCCTCAAGTTGTTTCAAACCTGTAAGAATGAAGAACACAAAAGAAGATATTTTGAAGAATGTCGGTAACCAAACAGTTGATGGACCCCATTGACTTCCATGATATTTTTTTCCTACTATGGAAGTCAAAGGGGTTCATAAACTGTTTGGTTACCGACATTCTTCAAAATATCTTCTTTTGTGTTCTTCATTCTTACAGGTTTGAAACAACTTGAGGGTGAGTAAATTTTTAAGTTAACTATCCCTTTAAAGTCCGATTCGATAATGTGATGTCTTTTTGAGTGAAGCAGGTTATGATTCAAATTGTAAGACAGGACTTTATCTATCTGGAACTAATTTGACTGAGGAAAGTCTCTCTATGGCAGCTTCTACATTACACGGTTCAAGTGACCCAATTCTGATTTTTTCTGCCCATGTGGCACAGATCGGATATGATCCACGTGTAAGAGGGAAACAGCTTGTGGATTCCGATACTCTCAGATCGGTTTAGGCCTTATTCATATGTGGAAATAAATCTGATATGAATTGGATATGTGCATTTGCGTCTGCCATGTAAGAGGACAGATCGGATATTTCCATCAATGCCTGTGCAATTTGTCAATTGAAACGTACATCTTCCGTCAATATGTACGTCATTAGCCGTGTTTCCATTACCCTTTAAATTGTGCAAATTGAAATTGCGAATTGAAAATACAGCCAATGGAAACACGTTCTATATCCGCTGTCATGATTTTTGGAATGACTTATCGAGAGAGGAAAAAAATGACGTTTTAGTCACATAACATCGGTTAATGGACCGCCGTCATTTCGCAATCATTTTTTATCGACATTTATAAAATATCACAAAAGTTTTGCCCAAATCTGTAATGGAAACGTGGCTATTGAAAATGTGACGGTGACGAATGACGTCAACTCAGGTGGACACCAACCGTGATCACATTGGCTCAATGGGGGACGAAGGCTCAACCCAAAGTTTTGCTAACCTTTAAAGATGGTGCGGAGAGCAAAACCTCGTATTATCAGTTCGTCTGCATCCATTGCAAATCGCGCCATTTTTACTTCCTTTTGGGCCTAAGCTTTTCCAAATCAGTACGTCTACCTTGGTTTGTTGTGCCAAGTGCATAGTGTAAATGCAGATATCGGATATGGGTCACTTTTAAAAGAAGATTATTCTTTAAAGCCAGGGGATCAGAAGAAAACTATGCAAACTTATAAGATATGTGCATTGATCCATCAAGGCTGTTTAGAAGGCATTCTCAAAAGCCATAATAGCAGCCAACAAAAGCATATTATGAATAATCTGGTTACGAGATGCTTTGCGTAATCAAGTACTGTGAACACATTCTGAGAGGCCACTGAGTCACAGCTGAAATCATCAATGATCCACATTTAAGGCATTTCAGATTCAATCTATTGCACTCGACTGAGGAAACGCAGTGGATCAGATGCCCATTCATCAACAGAAATGGCACGCGAGGGTTTTGTGAAGTGCATGCGCAGCACTTTGTTAACACGGGTGCCCTGAAAGCACATTGATCCGTTGGGTCGTCTTTATGGACAGACCTAATTTGATGCCCACATGGTCATCCGAGAGAAAGCGAGCTGTGTAAGGATTATGCAGAGCTGAGATCCCGACTACCCGTCCCAAAAAAGAGCTTTTAGCTAGCGTAGCCTAATTATTGCACCCACACTCCTCTGATATTTTTTAAAAAATGTTATTTCCCACTACCTCAATAATCTCATGGAAATTATTTTAATGTCCGCAGTGTTCTCATAGCTAGAAGCAATGTTCCATTATCTTCTATCTGTAGCATAGCTGAAATCAGTTAGCTACACTGTTGGAGCGTTTCAATGTTTCATTTCAACTTTAACTTTTGTACAGAAATGTACTACACTACACTACACTCTTTGTTCAACTCCATATTCATCAAACATTTCAAAAATACTTGATAAGACTACTACATTGTTGACAAACCGCTAACCTTCGCTAAGTGCCCTGTGCCATTTTTGCTACAAACATGGATGATACCTAAAATTGTAAATTTGTTGGGGAAATATACTTTTCTAAGCAACCCAACTATCAAAGAAGTGAAAAAATTGCATAACTGTCAACTATTTTATGAGAAACAAACTTCTCAATAGTATGAATAGGTGTGTTTGGCAGGATGTCGTCATTATCATGTGACCTACAGAGTCAGTTGCATCTCTTCACTGCCATTCACAGATCCTCTCCTATGGTCTCATGGGATATTATGAATTTGAACATACTATTCATCTCACATACTGTTTTTCACTTACAGGTGAAACTCGAAAAATTAGAATATCGTGCAAAAGTTCATTTATTTCAGTAATTCAACTTAAAGGGTGAAACTAATATATTATAAAGACTCATTACATGCAAAGTGAGATATTTCAAGCCTTTATTTGTTATAAGTTTGATGATTATGGCTTACAGCTTATGAAAACCCCAAATTCAAAATTAGAACATTGTGAAAAGGTTTTCATAGCTGCCATAATCATCAAAATTATAACAAATAAAGGCTTGAAATATCTCACTTTGCATGTAATGAGTCTATATAATATATTAGTTTCACTTTTTAAGTTGAATTACTGAAATAAATTAACTTTTGCACGATATTCAAATTTTTCGAGTTTCACCTGTATATAGAAGGGAAGTGTGCATATTCGGACACAGAAGGCGGGAATCGAATCATAGGCCCTGTTTACACCTGGTATTAAGATGCATTTTGGTCGATCAAGTAGACGAGAGACACATTCCCGTTTACACCTGGTGTTTTAATCCGTCTCTTTTGTCCACTTTCAACCATTTCTATCCTGATTTCTTCGAGGGGAGGGTCTATGTGCGGGTAAATATGTACGGACTTTTTCAAATCTTTCGATCTAATGGATGAATTAAGCTCACGCAATTTACACATGAATGCGAAAGGAGACGATGCAAAAACATATGAAGAACATCATCTTTGATTTCTGCTCTGATAGTCCACCCCGAACGCTGTGAGTGTGTGTTAGAAATCAAGAATGGTGAGAGAACAGTGTTTGGTACGTCTTTCGTCTTCAAACCAAACTTGGCTCTTCAGTCGACAAAGTTGAAATCCCGTCTGGCAAGCGCTTTCCATATTGCTTACACATTAGGTCAGTATGTGGAGAGAAGACGGTCTTTTGTGGCAGTTCGAATGTATTCGACCACATGAGCGTTCACACTACGAAAGCAAGTGTAAAATGTGGTCAAATGTGTTTTTGACTACCTCTAGAAGTGGTTGAAAGTGTTTAAACCATGTATTTAGTGTCCACTTGTGATTGGATCAACCCTTCTTAATACCAGGTGTAAACAGGGCAATAGTTAGAGAAAATAATTTCATAGAGCTTGACAACCAAGAACACCCACCAAAGTTATGCTTAAAAACTCTCAAAACACCTACATAGCAACACAATGGCAACCCAAATATTGTGGAGGTGAATTCTGCAAGCACAGCTCTGATTTATTCAGACAATATATAAATCTTGTCCATTTTATGTGCATTTCAAATTGTCACATCAACCACTCATATAAGATTTGTCCCGAATGACATCACGGCAGACAGAGAATAATGAATTCATGAGTAATGATGACGAAAGAAAGACAGTCATCAGAACCCATTGTTGTCCTTTTACAGATATCGTTTGTTTTGCATCCCTGTTCAGTTAAGATTGGTCAGCTAAACAAGAAACTAAGTGCTTGTAAAAAACCCATGCTCAATGCTGGTAAACCACAGACAAATCAAAATGAAAATGCAACCTAGATGATGCAGAACTTGGCAGAGAGGGGTAATTCTCAAAGCTGGAGAAGAGGAAGTGTGTAATGACCAGTTACAGGCAGAATGATGTAACTGAACTGTGATTTCTGTAAATTAGGCTAGTTTTCATTTAGACCAAACGCCAAGAAGACTAATAGAGCTATCCATATTTGTGTAGGTCTACCAACAGTGTTTTAGTACAGATAACTCACACCAAATTGTAATTTGGTACAATCATGCCAGTATTTTACCAATATACCACCATTATACAATGCACAAGCTTTTAAATTAACTAGTTTATGAACATGAAAGGTACTAATTTGTCATAATCAACAGGTGTGGCAGTGTTTTTATGAAGATGAGGAAGTATGAAGTCATTTCCCCTCAAGATCACGCAGGTGTCCTAAAGTAACCACAGGTGTAGTTTGTCACATTAATAATGATCATTACTAACGTTTCCATTACGTTTCACAACCACCATACTCATCACAAAACTCATTTAAAAAAATGTTTGTATTGTTGAATAATCTTGAACTCAACAAACTCGTGAAATGATTTGATTAAAAATTTGGATACACACATTTTGTGTTGTAATCAGTGTTATTTCAGCATCTTTCATATAGTTTTTGTTAATATTTTGAATTCATTTTTTTATATTTTCTGTTTTCTTATATATTTATATATATATATATATATATATATATATATATATATATATATATATATATATATATTAATATTTTGAATTCTTTTTTTATATTTTCTGTTTTCTTATATATATATATGCACACACACACACACACACACACACAGAGTAATCAACATTTGAAGTGGATCAAAACCTTCCATCAAAGTTATACATGAATTATTGAATGACTACTATATATATATATATATTGTTTTTATATTTTACACATACACATTAGAGGGCCAATTCCTCTTGAAGTATCTTGAGGTATATCATGCCCAAGTACATAATGGTTCAACACCTTTCAGCCAAATCTACCCACTAACCCACAAGGAACAGACGAGAGAAAGAGTTTAGGCAACAGTACCAGCGAAGTACCTACCATTGGCGTTCTTCCCACAGATGAGATGCTCGTAGTGTTGCAGGACACCCCATAGCTCGGCATCATTATTGATGACCCCCTCCAGCGCCTCTGCAGTCAGGACTTCCCTCTCCGCCATCAGCACGCGCACGCCCACCTCCTCCACGAGCGCCTCCATGCACGCGCTCAGGCAGATGGCCGCGTACTCGTGGATGCGCACCGCGATCCGAGTGTCTACCATCCAGCGGAAAAACCGTCCGACGGAGAACACAAGCCCACACCGAGCTGACTTCCCCTTGCGCAAGAGCTCTCCAGCGCTCATGTTGTATATAGATATGGCCTTCACAGTGGCCGAGACGCAGTGATCCGCCAGCGCCCAACTGAGCACCAGGCGGATCGCGCTCTGGACCTCGAACCTGGTGCACCTGCAGTGCATGACACTGAGCCGCTGCGCCTCTCTAGAGATGCGGATGAGCGCTCTGCGCATCAGGGTGGACAGCCTGCGCACAGCCTCCGCGGAGAGACAGGCCCCCTTCCCCGCGCCTTTACGCACGACCCTCCCCACGTCCTCCTCCGTCCACGGGAACTCCTCCAGCTCCGGTAAGCGTGGGCACTTCGAGAAAATGTCCTCTGGATCCTCGGGAAGCACTGTGTTGACTGTATCCCAGCTGTTGTTTCTGCTGTTCATGGATCCGGAGAAGTACCACCAGTTCCCCCGGTGAGGGGTGTTCATGAACGCCTGCGAGTTTGACTTGGACGACGACAGGCTCAAGGACTTACACGAGTCCCCCGCTCCATAACCAGAGTCCAGAGTTAAATCCTCCAGAGTTTTCATGTTTGAGCTGCTTGTTCCTGCCATTTCTGCTGGTTCCCCGAGGGTTTTCTTTTTAAAAGGAACCGGAGAGCGGATGAGACTTTCCAGCTGCGCGAAACTCAAGCTGGTTCTACTTGTTCAGCTTCTCTTTGACATTCATGTAACAGTTTTTTTGATACACCACTGACGATAAATATATTGCGTGAAAGTTTAAAATGTCCAAGTTACATCTTCTGAAAAAGAAAAATGTTTGGGGAAACTTGCTCACCTCATCAAATGACCATTCCCGTAAGAAAAGTGAAGTGCGCAGGATTTCTCGTTTACTGTTATCCGGTTCTTGAAAATAATAGTCCGAACTGGACATGAAGTTTAGAGTGGAGATCCATCAATTTAGTCTAAATCGGAAGCTCTCGGTAAAATGAATCCTTACTGATACTTAAGGAACGGGTGATGTTTCTTTCTCACCACACGCCTCTTCTTACTGGAAACTCATGACTGAATGAAAGCAGGAGAGCGCGAGAGAGTGTAGTGGTGTTTGATTCGCGAGCGACACGATTCATTTGAACTTCTGAACAACTCTTTTGAAACGATTTGGAAGCGTTTGTGAATTACGCCATCAAACTCAAATCTACATTACAGAGGCGACAAACTCTCACATATTACAACCAACGACGTCGTCTGATTAAAATGTTGCTTTTTAGAGGTTTACAACTAATCTTTAACAGGCTATAAGCTACATAATAATAAAATACAAGCGGGCACACAAGGATTTAGTGGATGTTATTTTGGCAGTAAAATAAAGTGGAAAACGTTCACAAAGTGAATGAACGAATACCGCCTAAGCGAACTGCGCTTAAGTCCCCCCCCCCCCAAAAAAATAAATCAGTCATCATTTACTCATCCACACTTGTTCCAAACCTAACCAGAGATAGTTGATGGCACTTAACTTCCATTGTATTTTCTTTTCTATGGGAGTCAATGCTATCGACAACTGTCTGGTTACCAGCATTCTGTAAATCGTGTTTTGTGTTAAGTGTGTTTTGACCAAATTTTCATTTTTGGTTGAACTATCCCTTTAACAGAGACGAATCAAGTTAGTCGCTGGGGAGTCAATCAATCAAAAAATTCTGGGTTTCTCAGAAACATAGTGAAGTCAACAGATTATTTTGTTCGTGTCGTTTTTTTTTTTTTTTTTAATCGGATTTTGATACTTTTAATCTGAATCATTAGGCTATTTCATTTTTTTTTATTGTAGGCTACAAATATGGTTCCCCTATATTTAACCCATTTACTATATTTTTATTTTGCCTTTGTTTAGGCTATACCATATGTTCCCGCATATCTTATTAATTTTCTATGCCCACAAATAGCCAAAATTATCAAGAGAATAGCCTAAATAAAATTGTATTGTATTGAAATCAAAGTAGACTTAAAAGGGTGTTGTTTCAAGTGACGGTGCTAATCCCCAAGTCTCATCTATTTTAAGGAATTTGCATTAATTGTGTTAGTCTGGGAGATTGCAATGGCACCCAGACACTCATTATCTCATCAGCATCTCTCATTTATCAGCTTCAGGTTAATGACTGAACAAATAACGCGGTTTATAAAGGATTTCGACTAAAGTGACAAATATAATATTTGTTATACTTTCATCAAGTCAAAGTGCATTCCAAATATTGTTTTCATACATTGTCATTAACCATAGGCCTATTTTTAATTGAAATTCTAATCAAGCATCATTCTGTTTTAATGACGTATGCACATTTCAATAAAGTGTTAACCTATAGGCCTACCTTTCCCTTCAAAACACCTACATACACTTCTCAAATACCTGAGTCTGTAGATGGCCTAGTGATGAATAGTAAAGGTTTGCTCACACCATCAGGGACGATAACAACTATACAATGTTATATAATCGTTCCAATTCTATAAGAAAAGCCCACTACACACTTGTGATGACACGCAGAAACTATCATTGGAATCAAATTCAGAATGTTTTTCTCCAGCTGATGAACAATGAACAGCCAATCAGAATGCGTCCGACTTTAAAGAGCTCGAGCATTTAAAGCGGCATGCGATATATTTCTGCAGCGCGCGCTGAACAGATGGTTATCGCCCGTTGGTGTGTGTGTGTGTGTGTGTGTGTGTGGTCGTTTAGTTATCGTTATTGGTGTGAAGTTTTGTGAACCTGAACGGGCCTAAATTGTGAGGCATTGTTATTTATTTTTTATTTTTTCCATTAAGCTCTTCACAATGAGTCACTGAAAGCAGTCTCAAAGTCCTCCAGTGTGACACTTATTTTTCATATGATATGAGTAGGCCTATGCAATGTTTACATTTGTGCATAAATCTGCCCCACCCATCTACACTGCAGGTAAATTATTTCATTTATCTTTCTCTTTTCTCAGAGTCACAATAGATTTTTCACATTTCCGGGGTTCTCAACAGCGAAAGTTATGATCATAGTTGGCTAAATGTATGGTGAACAGGAAACTAAATATAATTTGCTATATATGTATTCCCATTTGCTCCAATAGCAAAAGCTAGGCCTATAGCTCCACAAATATCCAAAAGATCAATCCATAATTGTCACATTTGCGGTCGCAACAGTGCTAATTCGTTTTTTTTTGTTTTTGTAATTTACTGTCAAGTTAATATAATATAACACAAAGTTAACGTTATAGCTAAATGTATGATTTTTGACGAAACTATGAAAAAGTTGTGTGAAGCTGATAACTGTAGGCCCAGAGTCGTGTTAGCGAGAGCCAGCACTGAGATCTGTATTAACACCCACAGAAAGGTAATAAACCAATAGGCCTACTGACCCACAATCTCTCTAAAGTACAGAATCATTAGCTAAGACCTATTTTTGGGTTCATGAATCAGAGTTCGACTCTTCTCTTGCCTCATGTTCAGTCTTGTGCAGTATTGTGCAGTCATGAAGCCTAAGGTGTATATTAACTTGATGAATCTTGATTAGAAAAAGAATGCAGTCAAAAATATATGGGCAGAGCTTTTGATATGATTTCTTAAATGTAGTTTTCTTTTCACTGACTGACTTTGAACATCTGGCTTGCATGATGAACTGTAACGCTGTACTTGTGCTCCCTCTAGCGGCTGAAAGCTGTTGGAGAAGATATTAAAAAACACAACAACATCGTAAAGTGCTCTGACTGTGTGTATATATTACACATTATTATGTCATTGTTAGCACGATCTGCCTGTTGAGCAACCGGAACAAAACAAAATCTCGTTTCAAGATCAAAGATTGTAATAAAACAAACCTACTCCAGATGCTTCAGCTTTAAACTTTATTTTTCAGAAAAATGAACCCCGAAAATGTTAAAATAAAATGCAAACATTTTGAAAAGTTTCTACACAACAATTTCACAGAAATTACCGTGTAATGCAGATCCCTGTATTAGGCGTAATGTTAGTGTCATGTCTTCGTTGTGTTTTAAATACGCGGCCTGAAATGACATCGAGTGGAGGAGGAGAAAGAAACTTCTCAACTTACTCTTTTAAAAAGGTGAGGACGATTCAAAATCACAAAAGATGGTCTGACCACTCGGTATTTCTGATATGAAATAAAAACACATAAAAATGTTATGCCGGCTTGTAAACATGAACATTTGTACGAGATATTAAAGGCTACAGCATTGAAACAAATGATACACCATTTCATTAACTCGAGCTGCCAGCGTGAGTGTAAAAACAGTTTCACCTACACACTTCTCAGATAGGAAGTCGACCGAATTGCTGTCTATTATCACAGAAAACCATTCTGACTCGTTGGCCAGTTTGTAAAAACAAAAAAAAAATCTAATTTAAAGTAATGTAGGCCTACTTGTAATGAAAGTCTATGCACTGTAAAAAAAAAAGCGGCTTACATTAAGTAGCCTACATTCAACTTGGGTGTTTAAGTACTTTTAACTTAAATTACATTAAACTGACTTAAAAAAGGAGTTGAATCTTGTATAACATAAAAAAGTAACTTATTTGAATGAGTTGAAGCAAAAATATGTTTTTATAAGGTATTGATCATATTTTCTTTTTACAGTGTGTGTGGGGCAAGATATTCCAGACGAGTATCTGAAACTGTAGCTGTATTTTTGTGCAAAAATGTTGAAATCTATTAACAACTGAGGAATACAACAAGTAAACCATATTTTTATTGTTTTTTCGCTGAAAAAAAAAAAGTGTTTGAGCTGTAAAGCTGTCTAAATAAACAACCCTTTAGCAGCCGGACTGGTCCAATGTGGATGAATTATACCGCGGTAAATGATATGGGTGGATGTAAACAGCACTTTATAGATAGTTACGTTACGTCCTGCTATTTTTTTGTGTGTAACTTACCATCTTTAAATGCTTTATATGGTTCTGACAGCACTTGAAATATATGGTTCTATCACATAGGCCTATATTTTTATGCCTCGCCCCATATATATTTATTTTACGTCATTTACTGTAAACACGCTTTGTGTTTTTCTGTAATAACAATTAGGAGTCAAAATGATTTTCTGTGCTAAAAGATCCAGGAACATTTCTTTAAAAATGGACCAAATAATAGTGGAACCTTCCAAAAATTCAAGATATTTTTTTTGTCCTAAAACATTTTCTATTCATTCATCTCCATAAAACAATGCTATTAAGGGCCTACACAATCCAGACAGCTAAACACCAGGACTCCTTCCTCACCCTGTATGGACTGCCATGTTAAATACGTCAAAGAAAGGCACACAACTTCTGGACAACGTCCTTTTCCTACCATTATACTCTGTAGAAATCCATACGGCATCAATGAGATTAAGTTTAGGCTAAAGGTCCGGACTAAAAGGTTTCTGCATCTGGGAAACTATAGCCAATAAAGATTAAACCTATGTTGAAACCAATTGGAAAACGAGAAAAGAAGCAGCTCAGACATACAGACAAATACACAGACGGATAATTTCATTTGTCAGTGGGCCCTTCTGGGTCCGCTCGCGTCCGTAAGTTCAGCAGGACTTGGAAAGGGAAAAGCACATGGCCGTCCTTTACAGCAGAAGTCGAAGATCATTTCCACAGTTCAAGTGTAAGAAGGCGTCACATCTGAACAGGAAGTGACATTTACAGCTATAAAAGCAGACGTCTAAGAACCAGCGCACATCTAAACCTTTAGACAATCATTTCAGCATTTAATATCTTAAGTGCAACCCATATTTATGCGACCCAAAGTGCCTGAGCGGCTAGCTTAGTGTAAAATTCACCCAATCTCTTATAAATCTGCGATGATCTCTCGAGTTTCGCGCACCTAAAAGAACTCCTGACCTAACAGACAGAGATACGTACAAACACACACTCTGAGTCTCTGTCTCGGTCGAGTGTGTTGAGTTCGGACAGCAGCTTGGCACATCATGTGTCCTCGCATGAGACGGGTCCCAGCTGGTTTGGTCCTTTGAGGTCCTGGGACGTTTGTTTGAAGTCTCTCATTGAGGTTCAGTTTTATCCTTTAGGGATTTTACTGGACTGAGAGTTCCACATGCCTCGTTTAGAGTGATAGTAGTGGAAAAAGTTTCTCAGTCGTAACCGCTCGACCTCCAGCCCGTTCTGTAGAACTCTGAGAGAGAGAGAGAGAGAGAGATTCATTTCCTTTTCATCATTTATTATTTATTTATAATTAAGCTATTTCATTTGAATATTTAATTTAAACAGTATTTGATTATATTATCATATAATAACAATATGTTAAAGTATTATTATTATTATTAACAATAATGGCATCCCTGTCACAGCTCTAAGTTGAATTCAATCAGAATTTGAATAATATTAATAACAAATGTTTTTAATTTATCATTATGATTATTATTAGTATAATAATAATATTAATAACACTGTCCACATCTCTTTCAATTCAATATCATAATTTTAATAATAATATTAATAATAATGACATTTATTTGACACATTTATTTAACAACATTATTATTATTTATATTATTAACAATAACATCCCTGTCAAAGCTCTCTAAATTCAATTAAATCATAATGTTAATAATTATATTAATTAAAAAAAATCATTTATTATTATTATTATTGCTAAACACAAAATAAGTCACTGTCAAAATATCTCAATTCAATATCATAATTGTATTATTAATAATGTATGTTATGTAACATATTATTATTATTATCAACAACATCAATAATGATAATAATACTACCAACAAAAATAATAATATTGACACTGTCAAAATATCTCAATTCAATATACTAAGTTTATTAATAATAACATTATTTTTTATTCAATGTTATTATTATTATTAGTAGTAGTAGTAGAATAAAAATACAAATTATAACAATAACAAAAACAACATCACTGTCAAAATTCATTTAAATTCAATATAATTTGAATAACAATATTAATAATAAAATATTCATTTAACAATATTAATATTACTTAATATTTAATATTACTACTACTACTAACAACAAAAACTACAAAAATAATGTCTGTCAAAATCTCTCAATTCAATATCACAATTATAATAATATAAATAAATTATTATTATTATAAATAACAACTACAATATTATTGTGACTGTCAAAATCTTTTATGTAACATGTTATTATTATTATTAGTGTTAATAATAATACTATTAATAATAATACTAACAACATTGTCACTGTCAAAATCTATATAAAAAATAAATAAAAAAATAATAATACATTTTTTTATTTTAATAATAATATCATCATCATCATCATCATCATCATCCTAAATTGTATTGGAAAAGAATAAAAGAATAGTATTAAAATCTACGTATTGGGTGTAAAATCCTTGTACCTGTCCAGTAGTTCCCAGTCCTCTCCTCCCCAGCGGTCCTTAAACTCCTCCGTGTTCATCCCACCAATCTTGTCAAAATCTGTTTTGTAGATCCCGAACAGACCGAAGCCGTTCACTTCCCAGTAACCTACAGCGACAGAGACACGCGTGTTTTTCAGTCCAATGTGATAGTGTGTGTGGTGTTTCTGCACGTGTTTGTGGTGTTTCTGCACGTGTTTGTGGTGTTTCTGCACGTGTGTGTGTGGTGTTTCTGCACGTGTTTGTGGTGTTTCTGCACGTGTGTGTGTGGTGTTTCTGCACGTGTTTGTGGTGTTTCTGCACGTGTTTGTGGTGTTTCTGCACGTGTGTGTGTGGTGTTTCTGCACGTGTTTGTGGTGTTTCTGCACGTGTTTGTGGTGTTTCTGCACGTGTGTGTGTGGTGTTTCTGCACGTGTTTGTGGTGTTTCTGCACGTGTTTGTGGTGTTTCTGCACGTGTGTGTGTGGTGTTTCTGCACGTGTTTGTGGTGTTTCTGCACGTGTTTGTGGTGTTTCTGCACGTGTTTGTGGTGTTTCTGCACGTGTGTGTGTGTGGTGTTTCTGCACGTGTTTGTGGTGTTTCTGCACGTGTGTGTGGTGTTTCTGCACGTGTGTGTGTGGTGTTTCTGCACGTGTTTGTGGTGTTTCTGCACGTGTTTGTGGTGTTTCTGCACGTGTTTGTGGTGTTTCTGCACGTGTTTGTGGTGTTTCTGCACGTGTGTGTGTGTGGTGTTTCTGCACGTGTTTGTGGTGTTTCTGCACGTGTGTGTGGTGTTTCTGCACGTGTTTGTGGTGTTTCTGCACGTGTTTGTGGTGTTTCTGCACGTGTGTGTGTGGTGTTTCTGCACGTGTTTGTGGTGTTTCTGCACGTGTTTGTGGTGTTTCTGCACGTGTGTGTGTGGTGTTTCTGCACGTGTTTGTGGTGTTTCTGCACGTGTTTGTGGTGTTTCTGCACGTGTTTGTGGTGTTTCTGCACGTGTGTGTGTGTGGTGTTTCTGCACGTGTTTGTGGTGTTTCTGCACGTGTGTGTGGTGTTTCTGCACGTGTGTGTGTGGTGTTTCTGCACGTGTTTGTGGTGTTTCTGCACGTGTTTGTGGTGTTTCTGCACGTGTTTGTGGTGTTTCTGCACGTGTTTGTGGTGTTTCTGCACGTGTGTGTGTGTGGTGTTTCTGCACGTGTTTGTGGTGTTTCTGCACGTGTGTGTGGTGTTTCTGCACGTGTTTGTGTGGTGTTTCTGCACATGTGTGTGGTGTTTCTGCACGTGTGTGTGTGGTGTTTCTGCACGCGTGTGTGGTGTTTCTGCACGTGTGTGTGTGGTGTTTCTGCACGTGTTTGTGGTGTTTCTGCACGTGTGTGTGGTGTTTCTGCACGCGTGTGTGGTGTTTCTGCACGCGTGTGTGGTGTTTCTGCACGTGTGTGTGTGGTGTTTCTGCACGTGTTTGTGGTGTTTCTGCACGTGTGTGTGGTGTTTCTGCACGTGTGTGTGTGGTGTTTCTGCACGTGTGTGTGTGGTGTTTCTGCACGTGTGTGTGATGTTTCTGCACGTGTGTGTGGTGTTTCTGCACGTGTGTGTGTGTGGTGTTTCTGCACGTGTGTGTGGTGTTTCTGCACGTGTGTGTGGTGTTTCTGCCTGTGTGTGTGGTGTTTCTGCACGTGTGTGTGGTGTTTCTGCCTGTGTGTGTGGTGTTTCTGCACGCGTGTGTGGTGTTTCTGCACGTGTGTGTGGTGTTTCTGCACGTGTGTGTGGTGTTTCTGCACGTGTGTGTGGTGTTTCTGCACGCGTGTGTGGTGTTTCTGCACGTGTGTGTGGTGTTTCTGCACGCGTGTGTGGTGTTTCTGCACGTGTGTGTGGTGCTTCTGCACGTGTGTGTGTGGTGTTTCTGCACGTGTGTGTGGTGTTTCTGCACGTGTGTGTGGTGTTTCTGCACGTGTGTGTGGTGTTTCTGCACGGGTGTGTGGTGTTTCTGCACGTGTGTGTGTGTGGTGTTTCTGCACGCGTGTGTGGTGTTTCTGCACGTGTGTGTGGTGCTTCTGCACGTGTGTGTGTGGTGTTTCTGCACGTGTGTGTGGTGTTTCTGCACGAGTGTGTGGTGTTTCTGCACGTGTTTGTGGTGTTTCTGCACGCGTGTGTGGTGTTTCTGCACGCGTGTGTGGTGTTTCTGCACGTGTGTGTGGTGTTTCTGCACGTGTGTGTGGTGTTTCTGCACGTGTGTGTGGTGTTTCTGCACGCGTGTGTGGTGTTTCTGCACGCGTGTGTGGTGTTTCTGCACGCGTGTGTGGTGTTTCTGCACGCGTGTGTGGTGTTTCTGCACGCGTGTGTGTGTAGTGTTTCTGCACGCGTGTGTGGAGTTTCTGCACGCGTGTGTGTGTGGTGTTTCTGAACGCGTGTGTGTGTGGTGTTTCTGCACGCGTGTGTGGTGTTTCTGCACGCGTGTGTGGTGTTTCTGCACGTGTGTGTGGTGTTTCTGCACACGTGTGTGGTGTTTCTGCACGTGTGTGTGTGTGTGGTGTTTCTGCACGCGTGTGTGGTGTTTCTGCACGCGTGTGTGGTGTTTCTGCACGCGTGTGTGGTGTTTCTGCCTGTGTGTGTGTGGTGTTTCTGCACGTGTGTGTGTGGTGTTTCTGCACGTGTGTGTGTGGTGTTTCTGCACGTGTGTGTGTGGTGTTTCTGCACGTGTGTGTGTGGTGTTTCTGCACGTGTGTGTGTGGTGTTTCTGCACGCGCGTGTGTGTGGTGTTTCTGCACGCGCGTGTGTGTGGTGTTTCTACACGCGTGTGTGGTGTTTCTGCACGTGTGTGTGGTGTTTCTGCACGTGTGTGTGTGGTGTTTCTGCACGTGTGTGTGTGGTGTTTCTGCACGTGTGTGTGTGGTGTTTCTGCACGTGTGTGTGTGGTGTTTCTGCACGCGTGTGTGTGTGTGTGTGTGTGTGTGTGTGGTGTTTCTGCACGCGTGTGTGGTGTTTCTGCACGCGTGTGTGGTGTTTCTGCACGTGTGTGTGTGTGGTGTTTCTGCACGCGTGTGTGGTGTTTCTGCACGCGTGTGTGGTGTTTCTGCACGTGTGTGTGTGTGCTGTTTCTGCACGCGTGTGTGGTGTTTCTGCACGCGTGTGTGGTGTTTCTGCACGTGTGTGTATGGTGTTTCTGCACGTGTGTGTGGTGTTTCTGCACGCGTGTGTGGTGTTTCTGCACGCGTGTGTGGTGTTTCTGCCTGTGTGTGTGGTGTTTCTGCACGTGTGTGTGGTGTTTCTGCACGTGTGTGTGGTGTTTCTGCACGTGTGTGTGGTGTTTCTGCACGTGTGTGTGGTGTTTCTGCACGTGTGTGTGGTGTTTCTGCACGTGTGTGTGGTGTTTCTGCACGTGTGTGTGGTGTTTCTGCACGCGTGTGTGGTGTTTCTGCCTGTGTGTGTGTGTGTGGTGTTTCTGCACGCGTGTGTGGTGTTTCTGCACGTGTGTGTGGTGTTTCTGCACGTGTGTGTGGTGTTTCTGCACGTGTGTGTGGTGTTTCTGCACGTGTGTGTGGTGTTTCTGCACGCGTGTGTGGTGTTTCTGCCTGTGTGTGTGTGTGT
Organism: Tiaroga cobitis; assembly: GCA_030578255.1. Classification (NCBI taxonomy): domain Eukaryota; kingdom Metazoa; phylum Chordata; class Actinopteri; order Cypriniformes; family Leuciscidae; genus Tiaroga; species Tiaroga cobitis. The sequence goes on along the minus strand of CM060615.1, from coordinate 29,472,733 downwards.
GGTGTTTCTGCACGCGTGTGTGGTGTTTCTGCACGTGTGTGTGGTGTTTCTGCACGCGTGTGTGGTGTTTCTGCACGTGTGTGTGGTGTTTCTGCACGCGTGTGTGGTGTTTCTGCACGCGTGTGTGGTGTTTCTGCACGTGTGTGTGGTGTTTCTGCACGCGTGTGTGGTGTTTCTGCCTGTGTGTGTGTGGTGTTTCTGCACGTGTGTGTGGTGTTTCTGCATGTGTGTGTGTGTGGTGTTTCTGCACGTGTGTGTGGTGTTTCTGCACGTGTGTGTGGTGTTTCTGCACGCGTGTGTGGTGTTTCTGCACGCGTGTGTGGTGTTTCTGCACGCGTGTGTGGTGTTTCTGCACGCGCGTGTGTGGTGTTTCTGCACGCGCGTGTGTGGTGTTTCTACACGCGTGTGTGGTGTTTCTGCACGTGTGTGTGGTGTTTCTGCACGTGTGTGTGTGTGGTGTTTCTGCACGTGTGTGTGTGTGGTGTTTCTGCACGTGTGTGTGTGGTGTTTCTGCACGCATGTGTGGTGTTTCTGCACGCGTTCTTTGTGGTGTTTCTGCACGTGTGTGTGGTGTTTCTGCACACGTGTGTGGTGTTTCTGCACGCGTTCTTTGTGGTGTTTCTGCACGCGCGTGTGTGTGGTGTTTCTGCACGCGCGTGTGTGTGGTGTTTCTGCACGCGCGTGTGTGTGGTGTTTCTGCACGCGTGTGTGGTGTTTCTGCACGCGTGTGTGGTGTTTCTGCACGCACGTGTGTGTGTGTGGTGTTTCTGCACGCGTGTGTGGTGTTTCTGCACGCGTGTGTGGTGGTTCTGCACGCGTGTGTGTGGTGTTTCTGCACGCGCGTGTGTGGTGTTTCTGCACGTGTGTGTGTGGTGTTTCTGCACGCGTGTGTGGTGTTTCTGCACGCGTGTGTGTGGTGTTTCTGCACGCGTGTGTGGTGTTTCTGCACGCGTGTGTGGTGTTTCTGCACGCGTGTGTGTGGTGTTTCTGCACGCGTGTGTGTGGTGTTTCTGCACGCGCATGTGTGTGGTGTTTCTACACGCGTGTGTGGTGTTTCTGCACGCGTGTGTGGTGTTTCTGCACGCGTGTGTGGTGTTTCTGCACGTGTGTGTGTGGTGTTTCTGCACGTGTGTGTGTGGTGTTTCTGCACGTGTGTGTGTGGTGTTTCTGCACGTGTGTGTGTGGTGTTTCTGCACGCGTGTGTGGTGTTTCTGCACGCGTGTGTGGTGTTTCTGCACGTGTGTGTGGTGTTTCTGCACACGTGTGTGTGGTGTTTCTGCACGTGTGTGTGTGGTGTTTCTGCACGTGTGTGTGTGGTGTTTCTGCACGTGTGTGTGGTGTTTCTGCACGCGTGTGTGGTGTTTCTGCACGCATGTGTGGTGTTTCTGCACGTGTGTGTGTGGTGTTTCTGCACGTGTGTGTGTGGTGTTTCTGCACGCGTGTGTGTGGTGTTTCTGCACGTGTGTGGTGTTTCTGCACGTGTGTGTGTGGTGTTTCTGCACGCGTGTGTGGTGTTTCTGCACGTGTGTGTATGGTGTTTCTGCACGTGTGTGTGGTGTTTCTGCACGCGTGTGTGGTGTTTCTGCACGCGTGTGTGGTGTTTCTGCCTGTGTGTGTGGTGTTTCTGCACGTGTGTGTGTGTGGTGTTTCTGCACGTGTGTGTGTGTGGTGTTTCTGCACGTGTGTGTGGTGTTTCTGCACGTGTGTGTGGTGTTTCTGCACGTGTGTGTGGTGTTTCTGCACGCGTGTGTGGTGTTTCTGCACGCGTGTGTGGTGTTTCTGCACGCGCGTGTGTGGTGTTTCTACACGCGTGTGTGGTGTTTCTGCACGTGTGTGTGGTGTTTCTGCACGTGTGTGTGTGGTGTTTCTGCACGCACGTGTGTGTGTGGTGTTTCTGCACGCGTGTGTGGTGTTTCTGCACGCGTGTGTGGTGGTTCTGCACGCGTGTGTGTGGTGTTTCTGCACGCGCGTGTGTGGTGTTTCTGCACGCGCGTGTGTGGTGTTTCTACACGCGCGTGTGTGGTGTTTCTACACGTGTGTGTGGTGTTTCTGCACGTGTGTGTGTGGTGTTTCTGCACGCACGTGTGTGTGTGGTGTTTCTGCACGCGTGTGTGGTGTTTCTGCACGCGTGTGTGGTGTTTCTGCACGCGTGTGTGGTGGTTCTGCACGCGTGTGTGTGGTGTTTCTGCACGCGCGTGTGTGGTGTTTATGCACGCGCGTGTGTGGTGTTTCTACACGCGCGTGTGTGGTGTTTCTACACGTGTGTGTGGTGTTTCTGCACGTGTGTGTGTGGTGTTTCTGCACGTGTGTGTGTGGTGTTTCTGCACGTGTGTGTGTGGTGTTTCTGCACGCGTGTGTGGTGTTTCTGCACGCGTGTGTGTGGTGTTTCTGCACGCGTGTGTGGTGTTTCTGCACGCGTGTGTGGTGTTTCTGCACGCGTGTGTGTGGTGTTTCTGCACGCGTGTGTGTGGTGTTTCTGCACGCGCATGTGTGTGGTGTTTCTACACGCGTGTGTGGTGTTTCTGCACGTGTGTGTGGTGTTTCTGCACGTGTGTGTGTGGTGTTTCTGCACGTGTGTGTGTGGTGTTTCTGCACGTGTGTGTGTGTGGTGTTTCTGCACGCGTGTGTGGTGTTTCTGCACGTGTGTGTGTGTGTGTGTGCGTGTGTGGTGTTTCTGCACGCGCGTGTGTGGTGTTTCTACACGCGCGTGTGTGGTGTTTCTACACGTGTGTGTGGTGTTTCTGCACGTGTGTGTGGTGTTTCTGCACGTGTGTGTGTGGTGTTTCTGCACGTGTGTGTGTGGTGTTTCTGCACGCGTGTGTGGTGTTTCTGCACGCGTGTGTGGTGTTTCTGCACGCGTGTGTGGTGTTTCTGCACGCGTGTGTGTGGTGTTTCTGCACGCGTGTGTGTGGTGTTTCTGCACGCGCATGTGTGTGGTGTTTCTACACGCGTGTGTGGTGTTTCTGCACGCGTGTGTGGTGTTTCTGCACGCGTGTGTGGTGTTTCTGCACGTGTGTGTGTGTGGTGTTTCTGCACGTGTGTGTGTGTGGTGTTTCTGCACGTGTGTGTGTGGTGTTTCTGCACGTGTGTGTGTGGTGTTTCTGCACGCGTGTGTGGTGTTTCTGCACGCGTGTGTGGTGTTTCTGCACGTGTGTGTGGTGTTTCTGCACGCGTGTGTGTGGTGTTTCTGCACGTGTGTGTGTGGTGTTTCTGCACGTGTGTGTGGTGTTTCTGCACGTGTGTGTGGTGTTTCTGCACGCGTGTGTGGTGTTTCTGCACGCGTGTGTGGTGTTTCTGCACGCGCGTGTGTGGTGTTTCTACACGCGTGTGTGGTGTTTCTGCACGTGTGTGTGGTGTTTCTGCACGTGTGTGTGTGTGGTGTTTCTGCACGTGTGTGTGTGTGGTGTTTCTGCACGTGTGTGTGTGGTGTTTCTGCACGTGTGTGTGTGGTGTTTCTGCACGCATGTGTGGTGTTTCTGCACGCGTTCTTTGTGGTGTTTCTGCACGCGTTCTTTGTGGTGTTTCTGCACGCGCGTGTGTGTGGTGTTTCTGCACGCGCGTGTGTGTGGTGTTTCTGCACGCGTGTGTGGTGTTTCTGCACGCGTGTGTGGTGTTTCTGCACGTGTGTGTGTGGTGTTTCTGCACGCACGTGTGTGTGTGGTGTTTCTGCACGCGTGTGTGGTGTTTCTGCACGCGTGTGTGGTGGTTCTGCACGCGTGTGTGTGGTGTTTCTGCACGCGCGTGTGTGGTGTTTCTGCACGCGCGTGTGTGGTGTTTCTACACGCGCGTGTGTGGTGTTTCTACACGTGTGTGTGGTGTTTCTGCACGTGTGTGTGTGGTGTTTCTGCACGTGTGTGTGTGGTGTTTCTGCACGTGTGTGTGTGGTGTTTCTGCACGCGTGTGTGGTGTTTCTGCACGCGTGTGTGTGGTGTTTCTGCACGCGTGTGTGGTGTTTCTGCACGCGTGTGTGGTGTTTCTGCACGCGTGTGTGTGGTGTTTCTGCACGCGTGTGTGTGGTGTTTCTGCACGCGCATGTGTGTGGTGTTTCTACACGCGTGTGTGGTGTTTCTGCACGCGTGTGTGGTGTTTCTGCACGCGTGTGTGGTGTTTCTGCACGTGTGTGTGTGGTGTTTCTGCACGTGTGTGTGTGGTGTTTCTGCACGTGTGTGTGTGGTGTTTCTGCACGTGTGTGTGTGGTGTTTCTGCACGCGTGTGTGGTGTTTCTGCACGCGTGTGTGGTGTTTCTGCACGTGTGTGTGGTGTTTCTGCACGCGTGTGTGTGGTGTTTCTGCACGTGTGTGTGTGGTGTTTCTGCACGTGTGTGTGGTGTTTCTGCACGCGTGTGTGGTGTTTCTGCACGCGTGTGTGGTGTTTCTGCACGTGTGTGTGTGTGGTGTTTCTGCACGCGTGTGTGGTGTTTCTGCACGCGTGTGTGGTGTTTCTGCACGTGTGTGTGTGTGCTGTTTCTGCACGCGTGTGTGGTGTTTCTGCACGCGTGTGTGGTGTTTCTGCACGTGTGTGTATGGTGTTTCTGCACGTGTGTGTGGTGTTTCTGCACGCGTGTGTGGTGTTTCTGCACGCGTGTGTGGTGTTTCTGCCTGTGTGTGTGGTGTTTCTGCACGTGTGTGTGGTGTTTCTGCACGTGTGTGTGGTGTTTCTGCACGTGTGTGTGGTGTTTCTGCACGTGTGTGTGGTGTTTCTGCACGTGTGTGTGTGGTGTTTCTGCACGCGTGTGTGTGGTGTTTCTGCACGCGCATGTGTGTGGTGTTTCTACACGCGTGTGTGGTGTTTCTGCACGCGTGTGTGGTGTTTCTGCACGCGTGTGTGGTGTTTCTGCACGTGTGTGTGTGGTGTTTCTGCACGTGTGTGTGTGGTGTTTCTGCACGTGTGTGTGTGGTGTTTCTGCACGCGTGTGTGGTGTTTCTGCACCCGTGTTTGGTGTTTCTGCACGTGTGTGTGTGGTGTTTCTGCACGTCTGTGTGGTGTTTCTGCACGTGTGTGTGGTGTTTCTGCACGTGTGTGTGGTGTTTCTGCACGCGTGTGTGGTGTTTCTGCACGCGTGTGTGGTGTTTCTGCACGTGTGTGTGTGCTGTTTCTGCACGCGTGTGTGGTGTTTCTCCACGTGTGTGTGGTGTTTCTGCACGCGTGTGTGGTGTTTCTGCACGTGTGTGTGTGTGCTGTTTCTGCACGCGTGTGTGGTGTTTCTGCACGTGTGTGTGGTGTTTCTGCACGCGTGTGTGGTGTTTCTGCATGTGTGTGTGTGGTGTTTCTGCACGCGTGTTTGGTGTTTCTGCACGTGTGTGTGTGGTGTTTCTGCACGTGTGTGTGGTGTTTCTGCACGCGTGTGTGGTGTTTCTGCACATGTGTGTGGTGTTTCTGCACGCGTGTGTGGTGTTTCTGCATGTGTGTGTGTGGTGTTTCTGCACGCGTGTTTGGTGTTTCTGCACGTGTGTGTGTGGTGTTTCTGCACGTGTGTGTGGTGTTTCTGCACGCGTGTGTGGTGTTTCTGCACGCGTGTGTGGTGTTTCTGCACGCGTGTGTGGTGTTTCTGCACGCGTGTGTGGTGTTTCTGCACGCGTGTGTGGTGTTTCTGCACGTGTGTGGTGTTTCTGCACGTGTGTGTGGTGTTTCTGCACGCGTGTGTGGTGTTTCTGCACGTGTGTGTGTGGTGTTTCTGCATGTGTGTTGTGTTTCTGCACGTGTGTGTGGTGTTTCTGCACGTGTGTGTGTGGTGTTTCTGCATGTGTGTGGTTTTTCTGCACGTGTGTGTGGTGTTTCTGCACGCGTGTGTGGTGTTTCTGCACGCGTGTGTGGTGTTCCCTATCGGTCAGTCACTGACCAATAGGAATCTCGCTAGAGAGGCCAATCTACTTCGAGTGAAACTATAACAAGCCAATGCACATTGGCGTGCAATCATTTGCATCAGCTGTGCAGCCTCGCAGCGCGGGTATTTAGCGAGCAGCTGTTGTGATTACACATTAGCTTTTTGCTTCGGAGCCAAACGACTTCATGCTTGGTCTTCAAGAGTGTGACTCTACGAGCCTCTTTTTTGGACCTCTCCTTCCCGGTGCGGGCGTCACAGCACGGCAGCGCGAGCAGTCTTCTTTTTCTCTCTCCTGTCTGTTGTGTGGATCTGCAACCTCTCTGCGGATGACGACTCGGCACCGCTACCTCCTTCGGGTGTGCCAGCGGTGCCTGAGACGGACCCAGAGATGATGGCCATGCTTTCCCGGGCCGCCAACGGGGTCGGGCTCGTGTGGAATCCTCCACCGCGTCCAGAACCCTCGAGGTTGGACGATTGGTATCTAGGGGTGGCGCGTGCTGGTTCTTAGCAACCCACCCCAGTGCCTTTCTTCCCGGAAGTGCATGAGGAGCTTATGGGGACGTGGACGGCACCTTTTACTGCCAGAAACCGTTCCGGTGGCTCCTCCTCCTTCACCACCCTTGATGGCGGGGCGGCTAAGGGATACACGCGCATCTCGCCAGTGGAACGGGCCGTTGCTATGCAACTGTGCCCTAACTCCACTTGGCGTGGAGAACCGTTTCTCCCTTCCCGGGCCTGTAAGTACTCGTCGGATTTAACCGGCAAGGCTTACAAGGCCTGTGGGGAAGCTGCCTCTGCCATGCACGCCATGGCGTTGCTGCAGGTCCATCAGGCCAAGGCACTGAAGGACCTGCACGAGGGTGTTCACGATCCCCAAGTTCTTCAGGAACTTCGTATCGCGACGGACCTCGCGCTTTGTGCGACGAAGGTGACCGCACGGTCGGTGGGTCGTGCGATGTCCACCCTGGTGGTCCCGGAACGCCATCTCTGGCTGGGTCTGGCTGACATGAGGGAGTCTGACAAGCTCCGGTTTCTCAACTCCCCTGTGTCCCAGACCGGCCTCTTCGGCGTCGCGGTCGCGCCCAGCAGTTCTCGGCTGTACAAAAGCAGACGGAGGCCATCAGACACATCCTGCCGTGGCGGCCAGCTGCTGCCTCCACCCCACCGCCTGCGTCCTCCTGCGTCTGCCCCTGCTCCCGCGCCGCTGCAGCAGCCTCCACCTAAGCGGCGCCGTGGAGCCAGTCGCAGGCAGGGCGCCCCGCCCGTCCAGGCCCCCGCCAAGAGGGGCGGCAAAGCCAGGGGTAAGCGGCCCTAGGACGGGCGACCCGGAGATGGAAGGGACTGCTCTCCAGGAGACGATGACCGCATCGCTCCCTCCCCCGGAAGAGGGCCGGGTGGAAAATCTTTTGTTTCGTTTTGTTTGTGTTCCGTCGCTGGCCTAAAAACTAGCGGCACCCAAATTTTCAATAAAAGAGCAGTTTCTACCATCTCTGGGTCCGAAGGGGACCCGGAGAGCAGTGGGGGGACAGAATCCTCACCACTCTCATCCGCCTCCTCTGTCGCCAGTGAGCAGCAGTGTGCAGTTCGAGAATGCCACCAAGCCGCCTCCTTCACCTCTTGCCCCGTGGAACCAGGTAAGTGCTGCACAGCACACACAGACCCCGCTACGGGACGCCTCCGAGAGAGAGCCTCCCGAGCCACGTCCCTGTGTTTCACCTCGCTGCCCCACTCCGGGTACGCCTACGGTCCCTTTGGTCCCGCTTGCACGGTCTCTGAGAGCCTGGTTAGCGCACCCCAGTCCGTCTCGCTGGCTCATTCGGACCATCAGGCTCGGCTATGCGATTCAGTTCGCCCGGCGTCCCCCCAAGTTCCGGGCCATCCACTCCACTACAGTGAGAGCAGCCGATGCCCATGTCTTGCGTGCGGAGATCGCAGTCCTACTGGCGAAGGACGCGATAGATCCGGTCCCTCCAGCCGATATGAGGTCAGGGCACTACAGTCCCTACTTCATTGTACCCAAGAAAGGTGGTGGGTTACGACCGATCTTGGATCTGCGAGTTTTGAATCGGAGCCTCCACAAGCTACCGTTCAAAATGCTCACGCAGAGACGCATTTTCGGATGCAATCGTCCCCAAGATTGGTTTGCAGCGATCGACCTGAAGGACGCGTACTTTCATGTCTCGATTCTTCCTCTACACAGGCCGTTTCTGCGCTTTGCGTTCGAGGGTCGAGCATATCAGTACAAGTTCCTGCCCTTCGGGCTGTCCCTGTCTCCCCGTGTCTTCACGAAAGTCACGGAGGGGGCCCTTGTTTCCATGAGAGAACAGGGCGTTCGCCTCCTCAACTATCTCGACGACTGGCTCATACAAGCACACTCTCGAGATCAGTTATGCGGACACAGGGACATCGTGCTCATGCACCTCAGCCAGTTGGGCCTTCAGGTCAACTGGGAAAAGAGCAAACTCGCCCCTGTGCAGAGGATCTCTTTTCTCGGTATGGAGTTGGATTCGGTCGCACAGACAGCGCGCCTCACAGAGCCACGTACAACGGGCATGCAGTGTCTGGGGTGTGGACGGCTCCCCAACTGCATTGGCATATCAATTGCCTTGAGTTGCTAGCAGTACATCTCGCTCTGAGCCGCTTGAAAAGGCCGCTACAGGGCAGGGACGTACTGGTCCGTACGGAAAACACAGTGACCGTTGCGTTTATCAACTGACAAGGTGGTCTACGCTCCCGTCTCATGTCGCAACTCGCCCGCCATCTCCTCCTCTGGAGTCAGAAGCGTCTGAGGTTGCTTCGAGTCATGTATGTCCCCGGTGTGCTCAACCGTGTGGCCGACGAGCTATCACGAGTTGTGCTTCCGGGAGAATGGCGAATTTGCCTCCTCAGAGACCTCCCACTGCCAGCTGTTTTACTCCCTGACCGAGGGAACACTCGGCACGGACGCACTGGCACACAGCTGGCCCCGGGGCCTCTGCAAATATGCATTTCCCCCAGTGAGCCTACTTGCACAGACACTGTGCAAAGTCAGGGAGGACGAGGAGCAGGTCCTTCTGGTGGCTCCCAATTAGCCAAGCCGGACTTGGTTCCCAGAACTCATGCTCCTTGTGACAGTCCCTCCCTGGCCCATTCCTCTGAGGAAGGATCTTCTGACTCAGAGACGGGGGACCCTATGGCACCCGCGTCCAGACCTCTGGAAACTCCATGCCTGGTCCCTGGACGGGATGCGGAGGTTCTAGGAGACTTACCCCCTGAGGTACTTAACACCATCACTTCAGCACGGGCGCCGTCCACGAGACGTGTTTACGCCCTGAAGTGGAACCTGTTCGTCGAGTGGTGTTCTTCTCGCCGAGAAGACCCCCGAAGATGTTCGATAGGGTCTGTGCTTAACTTCTTGCAGCAAGGGTTGGAGCGAAGGCTGTCTCCCTCCACTCTCAAAGTACATGCTGCCGCTATTTCAGCTTATCACGACCACATAGATGGCAAAACAGTGGGGAAGCACGACCTGGTCGTCAGGTTTCTTAGGGGGGCGAGACGATTAAATCCTCCTCGACCTCCCTCCATACCCTCTTGGGACCTTTCCTTGGTGCTTCGAGCACTTCAGGATGTTCCCTTTGAGCCTCTGCAGTCAGTAGACTTAAAGCTTCTTAATATGAAGACTTTGCTACTGGTTGCACTGGCCTCTGTCAAGAGGGTAGGAGACCTGCACGCATTTTCGGTCGACGAATCGTGCCTAGAGTTCGGGCCGGGTGACAACCATGTGGTACTAAGACCCCAGCCTGGCTATGTGCCCAAGCTTTCTACCACTCCCTTCAAAGACCAGGTAGTGAACCTGCAAGCGCTGCCTTTGGAGGAGGCAGACCCAGCCCTGGCTTTGCTCTGTCCCGTTCGCGCTCTGCGTATGTACGTGGACAGAACTCAAAGCGTTAGGACCTGAGACCAGCTCTTTGTCTGTTACGGAGGCCAGCAGAGGGGAAAGGCTGTCTCCAAGCAGAGGATGGCCCACTGGATAGTGGATGCCATCGCCTTGGCTTACCAAGCACAAGGCGTGCCCTGCCCGCTCAGGTTGCATGCACACTCCACGAGAGGCGTTGCATCCTCTTGGGCGCTGGCACGTGGCTCCTCGCTAACAGATATCTGTAGAGCTGCGGGCTGGGTGACACCTAACACGTTCGCTAGATATTATAGCCTACGTGTAGAGCCGGTCTCCTCCCGTGTTCTCACCCTAAACGGGTAGAAGCACCGAGAGGCCCGGCTCTGTCGGCTTGCTGCACCCTACTGTGCTCCAGAGTGAAAAACCTGTCGAGTCCTCCTAAACCCCTCGGCCCGGACATGGCGGAGCGTCCGGTGCCAGGCCTTTATCCGCTGAATCCCTGAGAGCCGGATCTGGGCTGGCCTCCATATGTGTGACCCTACGGGGATCCCATATGTGTATATTCTCCACGGCTGCTCCTAAGACGGAAGCCCGTGTCTTTCCCCTGGGCTAAGTTTCCCATTATTCATATGCAGTACAACTTTCGGGTTAGTCCATATGTATTTTCCACATAACTCTTTGAAGAAGTGGCATCCGCAGCGTTCTCCTTCCTAAATAGAAAGGGCACGCTTTCCCAGTGTTATCCAATAATCTCACTGTATGGGTTATTACGGAACAACAGTGACAGATACACTCTGTGTAAAGCCTCCTCCTATCGTCCTTCCAGGCAAGAAGGTGTAGAGGCTTGCACGGGGCGCTGGATGGGGTGCAGCAGCTGTAGCGCTTTGGTAGGGATTCCTATTGGTCAGTCTGACCTACGTTGTAGTGACTGACCGATAGGGAACGTCTCAGTTACATATGGTAACCCTCGTTCCCTGAGGGAGGGAACGGAGACGTAGGTCCCGTCGCCACATCTGTTGCCGCCCGCTGGGGCGGCCAGCTTTTTCAGGTTTGGCTCCTCAGCAAAAAACTAGTGTGCAATCACAACAGCTGCTTGTTAAATACCCGCGCTGCGAGGCTGCACAGCTGATGCAAATGATTGCACGCAAATGTGCATTGGCTTGTTTTAGTTTCACTCGAAGTAGATTGGCCTCTCTAACGAGATTCCTATTGGTCAGTCTGACCTACATCTCCTTTCCCTCCCTCAGGGAAAGAGGGTTGCCATACGTAACCGAGACGTTTCTGCACGCGTGTGTGGTGTTTCTGCACGTGTGTGTGGTGTTTCTGCACGTGTGTGGTGTTTCTGCACGCGTGTGTGGTGTTTCTGCACGCGTGTGTGTTGTTTCTGCACGTGTGTGGTGTTTCTGCACGTGTGTGGTGTTTCTGCACGCGTGTGTGGTGTTTCTGCACGGGTGTGTGGTGTTTCTGCACGTGTGTGTAGTGTGTCGCACCATCAGGCTCTCGAGGCGAGCTCCCACAGCCCAGTCGCATCACGATCGGAGCGAACACCAGTTTACCCTCCACACAGTGTTTCCTGATGTTCTCCAGGATGTTCAGAGGGAAATGAATGTGCAGGTCACACAGAAACACGATACTGTGCCTGTCCTGTAAACACGCACACACACACGGAACGAGAAAACATGTAAAATCATCCCGCACTGGTGTCATCTATGAATCACCAGCCACATTCATACACTTTTGAACACAAGGAGGATTCCTAGAACAACCCTACACCTCATCAGTAAACAGTGACTCACCGCAAAAAAACGTTCACGTGTTTGTCAGAGCCTTAATCTGGACTTTATGAAAGGTTTATCTTCAACAAACTGATTGTAAAGTCATGTGAAAAATAGTAGGCAACATCTGAAGTGGATCAAAACCTTTCATCAAAGTTATACTTGAATTTTGAACAATACCCGTTCTTGTCTTAGGACAACTGATGAAGTTTTTTGATCTTCTTCAAATGTCGACTACTGTGGTAAACTTTTAGTCTTGATAATGTTGATAATGATGATGATGTTTATCTGAACATTCGCATATCCAAAGCATTTTTACACGAAAACAGAACCTACATCCGTCAGTTGAGCTACAGGAACGGTTGATTTGCAGTTATGCGTTTCACCACAGAAATTAAACATTTCTGAAGATGTGGTCCGTGTAACGCTTCACTATTCATTTTTTTCCTCAGTTACTTCATCAATGGATAATTGACATTTTCTCTCTTTTTCAATTTAACTTTTGCTAAGTTGTGACTTTAGAAATGATCATTTGAATAAATGAAATCTAACCGATTTTCTCTTCTTTTCTTTCTTTTGTCTGCCGTGGGCTGTACCATTAGCAGGGGGTGGCTAACAGTTGTATATTGCATGGACGTTGAGAAGTAGTTTAAGGATAACACAAAGGATGACATTTTTCACACAAAGTGGCATCTTTTTTTATTGTCAATAGACCTTATGCGCCAGAGAAACAATCTTCAGAATTGTGTGTTTGAACTTCTGTTTTTGCAGTAGCTCTGTATATGTTTATGGCATCGCTGTTGAAGAGTAATCAGCTGGTGAAGTGGATTTACTTATTGTAAAATTAAAGAAAGTTATCATGAGCATTGTAATGTTTGAAGCGGATGTAATAACAAATGTCAGTAGATTTTAAAACGAGCAGTTCATTCATAAATCCGTAAGATCTTTCCTTCATGCTGTGGAAATACAAACCGGAAGACAGAAACACAACGAGAACAGCGCAATGTAATGCAGGCTCGGACTGGCGTTACACGGACCAGATGTGAACAGCTCTTAGTCTGAGTCTTAAAGGTACGAGTGTGCGATTACCTCTATGGTGTCCACACCGATCTGTAACCCGGCAGAACGTTCAAAGTTTCCTTCCCTCCTCAGATATTCATATCTGTGTCCAAAAAAGTCATTCAGATAGTCAATATAACATTACATTTAAATAATGTATATTAGTGTTTAAAATAATATACATCAGTATATTAATATAACATGTTAAAATATTAATATATAGGGAAGGTTTACGCATAATGTGTCAATTATGCTTTTTTATATTTATAAAAAAAAAATGATGTTCAAATTTACATCCATTTTTAAAGTAAAGATTAGGGATGGACAAGAATGAGTCCGATACGATACTTACATTTTTGATACTCGCCGATTTTGTAATTTAAAGGTAATATTTAAATATATAATTAATATATTATTTAAATAATTCAAATATAGCCTAATACATTTTTTAAATATTGGGTAGAGAGATCAAAAGAATATGAATCATAGTAGTTGGCTTAATTCATTTAGCAAATAGATGTTTTCTTCAGTTATTTTCATGCTTAATTGTGCCTTAATTGTGTAATTAAGTGTAGTATGAGCTTCTGTTCACTGATTATTCTATTGCTCTGTCGTTATTTCATCTACAGCGCACATTTAGATCACAATCATCACACAACGTTTTCCTGTAATAATGTACGAAACCACGTTATACATAAATCACGTAACAGTTCATGTTTTTACTTAGAATACATATACTATTCTCCTTTACCCTCAAGTAACATTATAAATTGGTGCATCGTTTTACTGTCTTTGCTATTTAAATATCCAATCTAACAACAAACTTTTTAGCGATGTATGTTCCTCTGCACGCATGGTATCGTTTTTTGGTATCGGAGCATTTTAACACGAGTACACAAGTGCAGTATTGGTGATTCCCTAGTAAAGAGAATATATCAGGTTTTCTCAATGAATGTGCTCATAATAATTATACAATATTTAGCAAATTCCTGTTTGAAATAGTTTTAGATGGAGTTTAGCACAAGACATGTCAATTACCTACATATGCAAACTTCTATATAATGAATATTGTGTATAAGCGTGTGTTTGTGGACCTTGGGACGGAGCTTTCTCTGAGGGCCTGTTCCACATCCATGTCTTCACTCTGGAAGTCCACAATGATGATGTTAAAATTGTTGTCCTTAGTCTCACGGTGGAGGAGCTCCATGTCTGAGATGAACTGCTGAACCCAGCGAGCTTGATTCTTCACTACAGGAAACATCAACAAATGCATTCTTATAATATTACATAATATTTATACATCAGCCATATCAAAGATCTAAACAAAGATTTGCTTTATTATTTGCATCACAAAACAAGTCACTGGGCTTGAATTGCAAAACAAATCTATATTTATATGACATAGCTGTCACTAATGTTTACACTTCAGGCAAGGCACAAATATGATCCTGCTGTTCTATAAGTTACATTTATTTAAGGCTCTTGAGGTATCGAGCGCTTCATTTAGTACATTATGAACCTGTGGACATTTACAAATGTAGTCCCAGTTGGCCTGTCAAGCCAAGACCCACATGAGTACTAGTGTTAAATTGTTATTAATACAGTTCTATTAAACCAACATTTTGTTTTATCTATGAGTGAGTGTTATATGGCACCATGCACATGACATGTGGATGGAAAAAAAAAAGTACACACACACACACACACACACAGGAGAGAGCAAAGGCACGATTTACTCATTTGTTCCCTAGTTTTAAGTAAATCGAGCACAAGATATAATAATTAGTTCCTTCATTTTACCAAGTTTGCATGCTTGTTTAGAATGTTATGTCACATGTGGTCACCAATTTTCATGAAGTTCCGAGTTTTCGTTTAGGATTTATAGGCTTTTTAAAAAATATGTTCTATATACGCCTGACGGTTTAGGAGTAATGAGCCATTTCGTACTTTTGGCCGCTGTAGCGCCCCCGTCAGGCTGATAGGTGCGAGCCTTGGTGACGTTGTAGACGGTGTGAGTACTACCAGCCCTCAAAGTTTCAAGTCTCTACGACTTACGGTTTGGTCTGCTCGATCACTTTTAGGGGGGAATGCTGATCCTTGTGAAATCTAAACAATTACATTAGGGTTTCAGCGTTTCGCGCTTGAACCCCTAAAAATCAAAAGCAAGAATAAAAAGCAAACCAGGTCCCCATCTTGTTTTGATTTATGTTTTTTTTTTTTTGCCGATATATTTAGTTACCGTGACATAAGATACTCCATTAGGTACATATTTTCAGAAAAATAGATATCTATTACTTACCTGGCACCACAAAATGCACCATGACATTCTTTTTCCACTGCAGCATCACTGGCTGGCACAGCAGGGGTTTGGCATACACTGTGCCCCACTGAGGGGTGGTGTGGGCCCCACGGGTAGGTGTGCGAGATGCCGGAGCCGGTGGACTGGCGACAGGGGTAGAGGGGGAGGATGATGTGACCCCTTCCACATTCTCCAGACTGTCTTCTACCCGGCCGCGGTGCAACAGCATGTAGATGTACTCAGAAAGACGGACCACTTTACGGCCTCTTTCCATCAGCTCCAGTTCTATCAGGTAACGGTTACCGCGAGCAGAGTCACGCCGCTTTTCTACGTTTATGATTCGGAGGAGAGTGTAAATCCTGGAAAAGATGGAGAGAAAAAGATCAACTATTGGTTGTACAAGAACTTGAAATGTGTCACCAATGGTGCATCTTGGTTTTGGTTGGAAAATACAAATATTAAATATGAATAAATAAGGTGCCCCTTTTTAAGAGTAATTAAAGCAATTATCTGTATTGCTGAATAGCTATACTGAGAGAGGAAAAAGAAACTGAAAATAAATGTAAGAATAAAATAACAAAAATACAACTACAAATATAAAATGTGGACACAAAAATATTCCAAATGTTTTTCCAGATAAAATCCCAGCACACATTCACACTTGTGTGAATACCAATATTTTACCGATATATTGTGAATAAAATTTGTATGAATTGTAAGGGTTTTTATTTTCAAGAGTAAAGAGTCCGAAATTCTCATCCGAAATTTTCGCACGTAAAAAAATAAATACGACTTCACGTTGTGTCAATCACGTTTACACACTGCCTCTGAAACTTTCGTCCGTCATAAAAAAATTCGGATTGGGTTACATTTTCTGTGTTTTTTGCATTCGTAGCAAGCATCTTGAGAAGTGTTTTGACTCAGAGCCACCGTACAAGCGAACAAGTTGATCCACATCTCACAAAGCACTGTATGACAAACAAAGTGCGGAATATAAAGACAAAAGCATAATAAAAACATAAAGCAAAGCATCAAACTGAGCCACTAACCCTGAAGTAAACTTTGATTCGCTCTGGAAAATCCCGCAGCTCCTTGATAAGGAGGTGTAACTCTCATTCCTATCTACGCAATCTCAGGATTGGATGGACCCAATATTTCCTCTTTCCATCTTTTTAAGAAAAGAGGACAACAGAATCCTCCTCCTGCTTGAAGACTCCATTTCGTATTAATTGTATTGTATTTTTCATTAACGGATTAATTAATATGCATCGAACTCAGTGTGCAAGGTTTCTGTGTGTGACAAAATATTAGGACTCAGAATGCAAGGATCTAAATTACAGAAATTCTCCATATCCCCAAATTGTTGTAAAGTTAAACAGCAGAAATAGAAACCGGAATCAATAAACAAAGACGTGAATACAAATATATAATGTCTGATGTACCAATTTATCTGAAACTAAAATACTGCTGTGAGCCTCACCCTCCATTGCGTTCGTTGAGTTTCTCCATGTACTGCGCAAGCACATCCACCACTTCGCTCTCGGACAGCTGCAAGTTTCCAGACACGTTACACCGAAGATCGTTCCAGTCAGAGCGCAATGTCTCAAAGTCCATGCTGTTGACGGAAAACGTCCTCTGCCAATTAATGGCCTCCTCTACCCACCCAGGCCGAGGCTCCACATCCTCATAACTATATTCCGATAGACCTCCGTCCTCCTCCGGTTCAGGGTCCGTGTCTGGCCGCTGCTGTTGGGACTCGGTAATCTCGGAAGTGTGCAAGTAGGAAGTGACGTGGAGAGGTTTGGTCGGAAGCACGTTCTCAGAGGAGTTATTGGATGGAGCGGTGGGAGCAGGAGGAGGTCGAGCAGTTGTGATGGGCCTCAGAGAATGATGGTGTTTTTCCCAGACGCCTCGTATCCTCCGCTCAAAACGGCTCGGGATTGCTGCTCTGTTTGGGGCCACGGGATTTTCCGCTGGCTTGCTAAAGTTGGGGCTAGCTGGAAAGATCTTGTTCTCCTGCAGAGGAGACCGTGCAAATAACTGGGATGCACGTAGAGGTCCTTTGCTGAGCTTTGGTTTGGCACTGAGGTTCACCACTTTTGTGGTTTTGCCATTCTGATACAGGAAAACGCCAGGGAAGACCTCTCTAGGATGGCGTGAAACAGGACTTTGCTTCTCCTTAGCTGGTCGAGGTCTTGTGACGTAAATTTTGTTGTCCTCCTTCTTGTGTTCCTTGTTGGTGTGGCTGTTTCCAGGATTGTGGCTGTTGTCATGAGCGTGGTTGTTAACTAGGGAAGGGACGGTGTGGGCAGGACTGCCGAGGATTTGCTTGGCTCGGCTGTTGAGAGCTACCAATGAGGATTTCGGCGGGAATAACAAAGCTGATCGGCTTATTTTGGGAGAACGATCTTCTGACCGACCCTCTTTGAAGTCCTGGCGGTCTTTTTGAACCCAAGTGAGAGAACGACCTTGCACCACACTCTCACTTTTTGGTAACCCTACCTTAGCCTGATGGTCTAGAGTGTCTTGTTCTTCTACAGTGTCTTGATGTTGAGCCCCGACCACTTGCCTTGCACTTGTGAAAAAGTGCCTGTGCTCTCTCCTCAAAGCTGGGTTGTCTGACTCTACCTCGTTTCTCTTCAGCATTGTGGGAACAGGCTTATCAGAAGTGGTTACGGTGTGACTTGATTGGCTAGGTTGGACAGTCTTCTTTGCTGACTGAGTGCCAACAAGTTGTGCTTCATCATCAGGATCTGCCCCCTCTTCTTCTTCAAGAAAATCTAAAGTAAAACACCAAAAACACTAATCAGATTCAGAACGATGATCAAAACATAGATGGAGTAGATTGAGTCCATCAACAACCCCTAAACCGCCACAGTTCCAGTACCTCGTCCTGGGTCGACAATTCATTCTGTAACACTAGGCAGTTTTGATTTATATGCTGTTTAATGTTTGATGATCATGTTGTTTTACATGTGCATAAGAAATGATTCTATCACTTGTTTCTGCTTCTTCTTCACCTGTGTTTTGATCAGGAGATTCCCTACTCTTTCAGAAGATGCGTAATAGCGCCCCCTACCATATAACCGTGAAAAATGGAGTGCTGGAAAATTCTGTCAATGGCGTGGAAAGAGTTAATAATAATTTGTATTTTTATATAATATTTTATTGAAAAATGCACCGAGCAATAATGTATAAACTTTTATTATTTGTATAGTTTATATCTTAATTATGATAAATGATACACTATTTACCAATGAGATATTAGCAAATGTGATTAACTTATTGGTACGCTGTACCCCTCTAGCACCAATTCACCATCTATTACTATGAGTCTCTATTATTATCACTATACGATGAATAATTCCTATATCATGATATCACTGCTCTGAGTTTTAGTATTATTATAGTGTTTTGCATTGTGTTTGTGTTTTAGTGTTATTATAGTCTATTGCATTACTTCTGTATTGTGTGATATTTTCCTAACATCGAGGTAAGTCTGTTATTTTGCATTAAAGTGGGTGATATTCGTATTATCAGAGAGGATATTTCCCATTAAACCATGAATCTAAGGCCTGGTTTCACAGACAGGGCTGAGATTAAACCAGGATTAGGTCTTAGTTCAATTAGGACGTTTAAGTAGATTTTTATAAAAGTGCCTTAGAAAAAAAATATTATTGGTGTGCATTTTGAGAGAATACAATGGCACTGACAGATTTTAAGATATGCCCGTGCAAGTTGCTTAACAGCTCAAACAGGCATTAAGCCTTGTCTGTCAAACCGGGGGGAAGTGTTTATTGTTTTGGTCTTGGTATGAATACATTTAGTCAGAAATTTGTTTAGCATTTTAATTTGGCTGTTGGAGTGACCAGTGACCAGAACTCCAGCCATTCATTTAATTTCTGGCTCCAACCCAAGGCCATTATCTCCTGATGAATATATCTGCCATGTTGTAATAAAGCAGCTTGTGACGGAACGATGCACTAATGAAGTGTTATTCCTCTTCTGGATCACTGATCACACACACATACAAACTCACCATCAGGATTAGGGAAGAAGAATGGCCTGTCATCTTCCTCCTCATCCATCTTCATGTATTTATAGAAGCCAAACCTGTTAGAGAAAGAGATGGAGAGAGAAAGATCAAGTCCATGAAAGAGAGAATACAGTTTTTAGTTTTAGAGAACTACATTTATTCATTTATTTTATATTCAGTGCTCATCTGCGAGTCCATTTCATTTCAAGAAATCCAAATTAAACCTAACTTGCTTTCTTGATAAATATCCCTGCTGGTCTTACTGTGCACACTATTATTATTTTTTTAATAAAAAATAGATTTCTAAATATTTCATTATATATATTTTGGTATGAATTTTTTTTAGCAAAATATGATACATTTCTTTGTAACTGAAATTACTTTCTGCTGATGTAACTAAGACATCATGGCCCGGGAAAAAATATTACTCATTAATATCACAGCCTAACATCCAATCAAATCCTGATCAAGTTATTTCCAGCTGAATATTTTGTTCCACTTATAAATAAGTTCCACAACAAAAGCTAAATGGGTTGAGAATGTCCTATACTATATTATTCCTAAAGTACATTATATATACTCTATATAATTACAGCTGATCAGTCTTTGAATAGAATTAGCATTAATGTCATTACAATCTATACACAAGCTTACTTTTCCAGATAGATGGGCGACTCTCTGTAGAAGCACTTGTTTTCTCTTTCCATGTGTGTGAGGCGGGTGAAGTCATTGGGATAGACAAAAGAAAGATAAACCTGCGGACAAAACACCAGGCATGATACCCTGATAAATAACTTGAAATGTCACTAGCTCACTAGTGATCAGTGGAGTATGTCTGTGTTCAGAATGGAATAGGTAACAGCATGTGTTTGCTGACTACTATTTTCTTCTTCTTAAATATCATTTGAAAGTAGTATGCAACAATAAACAACACTTTCATTATTCTGTATTTCTTGCTTAATTAAGCAAGTGGTATAGAGTTTTCATCTCAGGAATCAAGAACAGTAACTATTTTGGACTAATTTTGTGTAAAATGTCTTAACTCTTGGCATTCAAATCACAAAATGAGTCAAGAAACAGACCTTTGATATTTCCTCCAGGTTCACTTATCGCAAATGGAAGGTCAAGTGAAGAACACTGCATTGTGAGATATAGTTCAGTCCACACAGTGTGCTTTGATTGAACATATCACCTTTTTTTTTTTTTTTTTTGCAGATGCAAATGGTCAATCCATGCAAGCGTTGCAGAGTACTAATTAAAAGTAAAAAATGTCAAATAAAAATGTCTGCTCTTTCCATACTCTCATATGGAGTATTGTGAAGTCTAATTCATTTTATTGAATCTTTTCATTCATTTAAATGAACTTTTCCGAAAAAAAAAAGAAAGAAAGAAAAAAACGGCATACAGTAAATTAAATACAGCATGTTGGTAGGGTATACCATTCCAAACATCCCAAACACTGTGATCGGCTTTTATTGTATGCCTGCAATTACATGTGCCAGCCAAAAGGGGTCAGTAATCACACAGGAAGTTTTAGTACACTGCAGCATCAAGTCAACAGGTGCAAGTAAATTGTTAAGCCTTTTCTGCTATAATATTTGGCACGTGTGCATTAATGTGTGTGTTATACTCACAAACTGTAGGCCTTGATAGCGGGCAATAGGGAAGTCTTTGACCACATATGTTGGCGAGTAGAGACAGGAGGGCAATACATTTTCAAGATGAGCAGGGTCAATCATGGGGACTATGACGAATATTGTGAGAGAGGCCGTTAAATATCACCAGAGGAACATCATGAAATTAATTATTTATCATGCAGAATGCAAATACAAAACACAAAGAGTAGAAAGACAATTTAAGTGGACATAAACTCAAGAGCAACAAAGAAAGAGAGACAGAAGAATCAAATAAACTGTGAGTAGAAAGGGGACCTGAAGAGAAAGAGAGAGGCTCACTGTTGTAGAAGGTGTCGCGGGGGTCCGGTTGCAGCATATCGGCGCCGTGTTGGCTGTGGGTGCGGGTCTCTGCTGGGACCGGCCCGTGGCTGGCCAGAGTCTGAGGAATGTGATCCACATGGTTCATCTTCAAACTGCTCTCATCTTTCACAAAGAGAAAAAAGGAGAATGATAAATGGGGATGAAAAGCTATTGTTTATGAATATGCACTATACAGAAAGACTGTTAAAGGCAGCATGGAACAAGAGTTTCTATTGACATAAAAGGAGGGAACCAGGACATATCTAGAAACCAGAATATCATAGAGAATCAGGGTTGGGCTTTTTGACTTGGGCCAGTAAACAATTACAAAGAGCCGTGGCAACTGTTTAGCAACCCCCGGAAAACCCTATTGACTGTCTAATAACGCTTTAACCACCACACAGAACACCCTAGAAAGCACCAATAATGCCATAGCAACCGCCTTACATCATAGCAACCACCGAAAACACCTAAAAACCTAGCAACACCCTACTGATTAGCAACCCCTAAAAAGTGCAAATGCCTAACATCCAAGAACACCCTAGCAACGACCAAGAACACCCTAGCAACCATCTAACAACACCCTTACTGCCTAGCCATCCCCAGAAAACAATAGCAAGTGCATACCAATGCCATAGAAACCAAACAGAACACACTAACAACCACTAACAGCAACTGCACTGCAACACCGTTTCATTTTCAGGCCCACAACCACCAAGAACCCTTGCTACCGTCAAAACACAACAATAACTACTTATTTACTGTATCTACACCCCCAAAAAACACAGAAAGTGCCTTACAATGACTTGGAAACCACACAGAACACATTAACAACAACCTAACTCCCTAGCAACTGCATTGCCCATAACACCCTGGCAAATGCATACACAATTTGCTTAGCAATCCCCTGAAAAGAAAACACAATAGCAATAGCAACTACCCAGAACACCCTAGCAACATTCTTACACCACCCTAGTAACCACCCAGGACAACACCCTAGTAGCCATCCAGAACACCTTAACAATCACTTAGCAATGTCCAGACAACCACCTAAAACCCTATAGGAACTGCCTAAAAACACCCTAGCAACTACCTAACAATGCCCTAGTAACCAGCCAGAACACATAGAAAGCACCCATAATAACCTAGCAACCGCCTAACACCATAACAACCACCTAAAACACCCTACTAAGTGCCTAGCAACACTCTGCAGCTTAGAAACTCCTAGAAAACTGCAAATGCCCAACAATGGCATAGCAACCACCAAAAATACCCAAGCAACCATCTAACAACACCCTTACTGCATAGGCACCCCCAGAAAACAATAGCAAGTGCATAACAATGCCATAGAAACCACCCAGAACACACTAACAACCACTAACAGCAACTGCACTGCAACACCGTTTCATTTTCAGGCCCACAACCACCAAGAACCCTTGCTACCGTCAAAACACAACAATAACTACTTATTTACTGTATCTACACCCCCAAAAAACACAGAAAGTGCCTTACAATGACTTGGAAACCACACAGAACACATTAACAACAACCTAACTCCCTAGCAACTGCATTGCCCATAACACCCTGGCAAATGCATACACAATTTGCTTAGCAATCCCCTGTAAAGAAAACACAATAGCAATAGCAACTACCCAGAACACCCTAGCAACATTCTTACACCACCCTAGTAACCACCCAGGACAACACCCTAGTAGCCATCCAGAACACCTTAACAATCACTTAGCAATGTCCAGACAACCACCTAAAACCCTATAGGAACTGCCTAAAAACACCCTAGCAACTACCTAACAATGCCCTAGTAACCAGCCAGAACACATAGAAAGCACCCATAATAACCTAGCAACCGCCTAACACCATAACAACCACCTAAAACACCCTACTAAGTGCCTAGCAACACTCTGCAGCTTAGAAACTCCTAGAAAACTGCAAATGCCCAACAATGGCATAGCAACCACCAAAAATACCCAAGCAACCATCTAACAACACCCTTACTGCATAGGCACCCCCAGAAAACAATAGCAAGTGCATAACAATGCCATAGAAACCACCCAGAACACACTAACAACCACTAACAGCAACTGAACTGCAACACCATAGAAACCACCCCGAACACCCTGACAAGTGCTTCGCAACACTGTAATGCGTAGCAGCTCCCAGATATCTCCCCAACCACCAAGAACACCCTAGCAACTGTCTAACAATACAATAATCCACCCTAGCAACCACTCAGGACACACACTGGCAACTGCCTATCAATGTCCTAGAAGCCACCCACAACACTTTAACAATCACTTAACAATGTCTAGACAACCACCCAGAACACTACAGGAACTGCCAAACAACATCCTAGCAACTGCCTAACAATGCCTTAGCAACCACCCAGAACTCACAAGAACCCACCTAATAACCACCCAAAACCCCCTGGCAACTGCTTATTAACACATTATTAACTATGCAGAACACCTTAACAAGCGCTTAGCAATGTCCATGCAACCACCCAAAACACTGTAGGAACTACATGTCAGCACTCTATCAACTGCATAACAATGCCCTAGCAACCACCCAGAACTCTCAAGAACACACCTAACAACCCCCTGGCAACTGCTTATCACCATCCTGAACACCCTCACAATCGTGTAGTAAACACCTTGGCAACCATTCAGGAAACCTTTGACAAATTTACCTATGCCAATATGCAGTCTGTTAAACTCAATGATAATGCCTGGCTAATATGTGAGTCACTCCACATCAGAGGCAACACAGCGTCCAGGTGACAAATAATGGTGCCACCCTTCAAAAGATGAAGACCCCTCCACACAAATGAGACAGGCTTTGATGTGCGCTTGAAACGCAAGAGAGAGCAGAGGTGGCGGTTGTCACACACTCCGCTCTTTAATGTGTGTGAGATGAACACTGTGAAGTGCTTAAGCTCTGTGTTTCGTTCAAAGGGAGTTCACATAAAGGTCAAAGAAACCAGCAGCTGAATCCAAACAAGAACCAAAGCGAAGAGGAACATACTCAAGTATTTAATATTACAAAACCACTAATGTAGTGAAACTTAACAACACGAACTTTCCATTCCATTCAGGCCCTGGGCTATTTTAAAGCACCACAGCAGAACTAGGTGTTCAAAATATACATTTCTCACACATGCAAATGAGGCATATAGCCAGCGGTGGCATGCTCTATTTTGCAGAATATTTTAGTTGCTCTTTTTCATACATCAAAAGGTCTCCTGGGTCTTACACCCTTTGGTTGTCAATCCCAATCCACCCCCATCAGACAAACTATGAATGAGTTTCTTCATTATGTTGCATAAAATAAGCCTTGTACAATGTACAATACAATCACAATTCTAAAGGGAACTCGTTTCATAGTATTTGACACTTCATGCAAGAAAGCCCTTGTCAGAACTCAATTTTTCACACAAGGCATTCAAGCATAACTCTGAGTCTTTTAGGAGAACTGATGGCTTTCACCAGCCCTGTTGCCTAGAGACACATTTACCACAACCCTCCGCTTCCATCAGCGGCGTCTCTGAACGAAATGTGCAAAAAGAAAAAAACTGTTACATTAACAGTTTACATGAAGTTTTAACAACTAGGAAAGTTTTAGTGCTCACAACAAGCTTTCCTTTAAGCATCCTTCCTTTATCCTAAAATCCTAAATTCCTTAGGATAAATAAAAATGGACACAAATGAGAATTTGTATTTAGGGCCAGATTTACTAAACAGGTCAAATTAGCATGAGAAGAAAATCAAAGCACAGATGGGAGAGGAAAGTCTTGCTGGTGATCTGAGAGTGCGCAAAAAACACAGACGCAGATCATTTCCATTATGACCAACGGAAATCAGCATAGCAGAGGCGATAATCAAGTGCGGCTAATCTACTAACAACACAGGCACACGTTAAAATAACATGGCTTGGCAAACGATATGTTCGGATAACATCTTCCTCTGGCATTCCACATTAGGGTCCGTTTAAACAACAACTATGTACTAAATACAGAAACATTTTTCCTTTGCGTTTTCGCGTACAGACGACAACGTTGTCAAAACGATCCCGTTAACACGCATCCGCGAAAACGAAAAAAAAAAGCTGTATTATTCATGCCAGGCCAGTAGGTGGCGATGTTACCTTGTAAAGAAAAATCACGCGCATTTAGACTGAACACGTAATACGCATCATCACCGTTTTCACAAATAGCGTTTTTGTAGTTTACACGGAGATGAAATCTGCACTTTGAAACCCATTTTCAAAAGTTTTCGTTTTCAGGCCTGCAGAACGCAGTTGTCGTGTAAATGAACGGCCAAAACACAATAAAATGGTCAGTTTTTAGTTGAAAACGGCGTCGTTTAAATGGCCACTAAATGAAAACGAGTGGAGAAAATGCTCACCCTTCTTCCATGCGCTCCTTGTTCTCTTTAGTTTCTCCTCCAAGCAGCAACAACCACAGCATGTCAAGCGCAAAAAGGGTAAATATATGCTTTTTATCTGTTAAATAATTTTATTTAAATAATCTTCTCCCATAAATGTTGCATCTAAAAGGGTAACTCCTACAAATGCATTTGTAATAGGGTCAGCAGCAAAAATAACTGTCCGTTGCTTTTTCATTGCTAATTTTTCAGGGTTTGTTTTGACGGTAAATCCTGACAGTAGTTTTTTAACTCCAAAAGAGGGTTTGTGTTGGCTTAAGCTGTTAGTAAATCAGGCCCATATAGTTGAAAACAAATGAATATGGTCATTTTATTAAGTATCCTTAAGTAAATTTCAAGTACATTTTTTCATTTTTTCAATATTAAAAGTCAATACTACTCAGCGAGTCGTGGCCACATTACCACCTCGGGTGTGCATTATTTGTCTAATAATTCAACGGCCCATCTTCCTGACTTGAATGCGGGGAAGTTTCATAAAAAAGCAACATTTTAAACAAAAAGCAGAAAAAAAATCAAATTTTTGTCAAAGACTACATCCGGATGGGATTCAGAACGATGATCAAAACACAGATGGAGAAGATCGAGTCCATCAACATCCCCAAAGCTTCACAGTTGTTTCCTCTTCCTAGGTTGACATGTCATTCGGTAACTTCAGTCAGATTTGAACTTATATGCTGTTTAATGTTTGATGATCGCGTTGATTTATATTTTCTTGTTTCTGCTTCTTTTTCACCTGTGTTTTGATCCAGAGAGAAGATGTGCAACAGTGCCCCCTATCCCGTATAACAGTGAAAACATCGTCAATGGCGGGGAAAGAGTAAAGAAGATTTTAAGTAAATTCCTCTGTACTCTACCAGCGGACTAGCCTGCACAAAAATTCAGATACTCAGAATTAAGAACATATCTGTTTTCTTTATAAATCAATATTTTCAAACAATGTAAGCTTATAAGACAATACTAATGTAAAACTATGTCATCACATCACCGGGCGGGCTTTTTAGGCGCGATGATATTTCTCCACAATCCTCTTTCTTTTGACATGCTGGTCAGCTCTTCGTGTAGTCGTTCTTTATCTAGGTCTAGATGTTCGTAGTCCCGATAGACGTAATCCCTGTATGATATTCTTGGTCTACCCCGCCGGTTCGATGCGACTTCCGACTTGTAAAGAACATATATCTGCGCTGGTTCATTGTTTCCCATGCGAAGGCAGTGTCCGATGAACTGGTGCTGCCTTCTCCTGATGATGTCACTAATTAGCTGTTGACCTGTCGTGCTGTACAGTTTTTCATTTGTCATGTGAGACTCTGCTTGGTTGATTCCCAGCATGATTCGGTAGCACTTTCTAGCAAAGATGTTTAGTTTCTCTTCAAAGGCTTGAGTGACCGCCCATGACTCGCACCCGTAAAGAAGCACTGATATGCACGATGCATGGAATAGGCGCATCTTGAACTTTACATGCGGCTTGGGCGATCTCAAAATGGTCTTGAGTTTCGTGAATGCGACCCAAGCTAAAGCTATACGGTTGTTGACATCTTTTTCGGTCGACACTATGTATGATCCCAAATTCTTAAACTCGTCCGCGATTGCGATCGGCTTCCCATCAATTGATAGATTGTTCTTTATTTGGGATTTATCGTTTAGTTGGCCTTGAACGTTTTTTTCAATGCTTATCTCGAGACCGACGGCAGAGGCATTTATGTGAAAACTATGTGAAAAAGTTTTTAATAGGCTACTCAATCAAAAGAGTAAACACATCTACTACAAAATACCCAAATACCTTGTTGATTTGGTACAGCCATATGTTCCAACTCGGGCCCTTAGGTCTAGCACTAAAAACCTACTCGTGGTACCCCGGGTCAGACTCTCCACGGTGGGCGGTAGGGCTTTTAGTGTTGTTGGCCCTAAGCTGTGGAATAAGCTGGCCTCGAATC
Organism: Tiaroga cobitis; assembly: GCA_030578255.1. NCBI lineage: Eukaryota > Metazoa > Chordata > Actinopteri > Cypriniformes > Leuciscidae > Tiaroga > Tiaroga cobitis. The sequence continues at coordinate 29,445,502 of CM060615.1, read as the reverse complement.
TTCGTGCGACCGACAACATCCGGACCTTCAAAAAACAACTTAAAACTCATATCTTCAAGCTTGCCCAATAAATCAGTATCCTAATCACTGCTTTCTCTGTTCTTCACTCTTCCAGCTCTATTTGCTACATAATTGTAAAACACGTAATTGTATATTTTGATAAATAATACAACATGTCTTCCTTTGATTCATGTCAATCAGTGTATGCTTGTTTCCACCTGTTTTGTCTCTCATAAGCAGATGGCCTTTGTATTTGTTTGCTTGTTGTTTGTTTGCTGTTTGTATTACATTGTGAAGCGACCTTGGGTTCTTGAAAGGCGCTATAGAAAATAAACATATTATTATTATTTTTATTACAAGCCAAGTACACTTAGAATACTTAATTATAATATATACAAAATATTGAGTACAAGTATAGGCCAAATATACTTAGACTTTTCTGTCAGTATACTTTAGTGCAATTTTAAGCATATTTCGAGAAGAACATAAAAAGTAGACTGAAAATATAATTTCTTATTTATAGTTTAAAAGAAGTATACTAATAACACACTTGAATAAACGTCTTTTTTAAAAGGGGAGGTCAGATAACTTGGTCAAAGATTAATATTGTGAAAAATTAGTCCTACTGATCTGGCCATTCGTTACCCTGCCTTCGGCCCGAAGCACTAGGATAGGGACGTCCGGATTTTGCCAAGTTAGATGCGTTCCTAATCAACATATTTTGTTGATCCTGGAACAACATTCCTGTCCAAAAATTTTGCATCTAATTACTTCTAAACCTAACCCTGCCCATAACCTATCCCTAAAATCAGAGGAAAATGACAGGTGAACAACTGTAGAAGCACCTAACCCTGGTTCTGTGCCTAAACTTGACAAAAACTGTAAACTTGTCCCTCAAGTCTGATTGGTTGATTGGAATGTTGTTCAAGGATCAACAAAGATGCAGAATCCAGTAGTCTCAGCCTCAGACGTCACGCCCACGGAACGTTGGCTAAACGTCTGATGCATATGGTACACTTAACTGGAAACACTTCAGGAATGTCGAAGTCGTCATCTGATTGGTTGAATTTTATCGGATTTCCGGGGGGGGCGCGAGTGTCGCGTTTATTTTCGCTCCGCCGGGAAACAAAGCGCAGACGTGTGATTGCGGAAGAAAAACTGTTGTGTTTACATGAGTGACAATGAGCATTTATCAAGATCAGCTAAACGTAGAATTCTCAAAAGTATGCGAGGTTCACGGGAAAGACTCTTGAAGTTTTCTTCTCCTTCTTTGATTTTCTATGCTGACTGACTTGTTGCACGCAGGTCTGTTGTTGTGGGGACATTTCCACGCACCGAAACGTGACGCTGAACGAAACGAACTGCAATTGGTTGTTTTACATGTCGGTCAAACGGCCTTATGGGCGGGCCTTGGCCAAAGAAAGCTGCTATGAATTCCAGACCTTCAGCCGTCAGTCTGAAGGTCTGGCCACGCGAGACTAAGAATCCAGGAACATGTTCACCTGGTGAAATCAGGTTCTGCGCTAGGAAAGGTTCCAGCATCCCTAAAATCCCACAAAGAACACATGGTTTGAAGAATAGATGGATAGTTCACATGTAGTTCTCTGACTTCAGATAGTTGACCTTGGTATCTTGGCAAATCTGAGCAAAGTTTGAGAAATTGCTGGGATGTCTTCTGAAATTCAAGAGGAGACGTGACATTATTTAGGTCTTTTTGTTTTTGTAATGAGAACCACCTAAAACGTAGGATACTTCTGCAATAGTCTCAATTTTCAGTACAGTTAATCTTAATAGCTTTCTAGGAGAAACAATTTAAATATTTTGGAGATCTCATTTGTAAAATTTTTTTCCATTTTGAATGTAAAATCTTTAAGGCCAGAGTGTGTGTTTGGTGAACTGCTTGAAAACATTTAAGCTCTGAAGACACTTCCAAAATGCTAGCCTTGAAGGTCAGCGTGATCACCATGGCAACGGTATGCTAGCTATGGATGTTAGCGCTACATGCCTGATCTCCCCTTGAAAGCAGGATCCGACCGAGTCTTTATAACCTTGCTCTTTTTCCTGTGCCCTTTCTCTCTTTGTCACAGCTCTAAGCACATTTTCAATTTTGCTTCACCTCAGGGCACTGCAACCTAAAAGCAAATTACATCTACTAAACTCATTAATTTTGTGGTGAACTCAGTAGGACGCTATTAAAAGTCTCTGCACTTACAACTTTAGGCTCGGAAAACAACTTTAAAGTGTAATGCGGCTAATACATCTAGTCGTTTTAAGCCCGACGGGACGCACTGTACCTTCCCCTACACAAAGACCAGGGACTGGAAAGCCTCAGGCAGAAGAAGTCACTGTTATCAATCTCACTGATCCTGAAAAAGCCAGTTTCTTCCTTCTCGACAATTCTCGGAGACACCGTATGTTTCATAAACAGTTCACAGTGAAACCTCTCGTGCACCTCAAAGAAAACCATCAAAGACTAAAGTTCAAACTGTCACATCATCAAACTACTCAAAGCATGATGGTGTGGCGGCAGTTCGGTGGCTAGTCAATGCTGGTTAGTTTTGAAATTGGTGGAGTTTGCAAGATAGGGAGGGTTACCTGTGTACAAGGAGATGTAGGCGGAGTCAATGACCTCATACTTGAGTCCTGGCAAGAAAGGGCGCCACTGTAATAAAGACAAAGAGGAAGAGTTAGAGAGAAAGTACATCGACTCAAGCCTAATATGGCACGGCCAATAGACCAGTCTTAGACTGCATGATACATATTTCACATCAATATATTAACAAGATCGCAGTTTTATGGGAATCAAGGACATAGGTTTTCATCAGTCCACCAGGAAATAATATTTTGTTTAGATACCGATATAAAACAAGTGCTTTTGTGGAAGACTCGGTTACAGGGTTTTATGAACCGTATAAAGTTCATGCTTTTAAATCTTTTGAAAGATACTCATGCTGCGTCCCAGTTCGGATCCTATCAGTTCTAAATAGTATTCGAAATTAGAATTAGAGTGTCCCAAATCGTAGCATGTTGAAATGAGTTTTCCAAACACACCCGGATGGTCTACTTTCCTGGTTGGAATCCAAAGTGCAGATCCATGCAAACTGTAGTGGCGTATACTGCCCACATTCGATTAGAACTACAAACACGAATAAAAAGTGTTAAAAACTACAAACATGGCGGATGTGCGAGTCCGGCGGTTAAGTAGAGAGGTTTAGTTTTAGGGGTTTGAGTTATTCATAATCAGTATCTAACCTGACGAAAATATATTTATTCAATGTTATCCACATTATATTTCATCTGCAACATTATTGTGACCTTGTGTAAAAATACGTTCATCGTTATGCAAATTGCAAACACATGAGGAGAGTCTCCGCATGAAATACCAACGACTAGCAGATCATCGTGCTACTACATTTCTCTCCGAAATGGTAGGAAATTCAATTAAATGTGAACGATTTTAACTGTGACAAGATTATCGACAGGGCAGCTTGAACAGTGAAAGGAAACCAAAGCGACAGAGCTGTCCATTAAAGACGCTGTTATGATGAAGTAATATGTCCCAAAGCTCTTCTGCTACACACTCAAAAGTATGTACTTTTTCTTCACAAAAAGAGTACATACTTTAAGGGCACAGTATAATGTAAGTAGGCCAATTGGGATGCATCATCAGGGTTTTGTAGGAGAAACCTGAGACAACGTCTTTCCATCTTCAGGCAGAACAGTTACTTTTGTTGAATTGTCCTATTGTCTGAGCTTGTTTATACAGTTTTAATTTCTTTCTGCATTGTGGTGCTGCAAAATCAGCTATTTAGCTTACCAGGCTTAGATTCCATGTGTGGAACGATTTGAAATCATACTATACTCAACTGTGCTCTAATAAAAATGCTACTGGTAATGCTAATTGTCATGCTCAGAACCATTTAGCCTGGACCTTTTGTCCCGAGCTCGGACTTAGGGGGGGCTGGAAAGCCATCACGATTTCGATCTAGAGGAAATCCACCATGAGTTTGGGTCTGTTGCATCAGTCAGAGAGTCCCTTCTTGTCTAAGTGCATGGATTTTGGCCAAAAGAAGCTGCAAAGTGGACCTGACAGTCAAAAGTCTTTATGTTGGCAGTCAAAAGTCTGGCAACAAAAGACTAAAGAGAAACTGCAATAAGACACACAATTTCTGATGAAAGTATTGCACAAAGTGATGAAATCACCTCTTGACAAAGGACGTCTCTGTAAAATTATAACGTCAAGTTAAGGCCATCAAATCATCAAACCCTTTAGTGCCGGCATGTCAATGGCTGATCAAAGTGTTGAAATGGTGTAGACAGGAAAAGTAAAGTGATTGAGTCCAATTCAGATGCCAAGGCAAGTTTCCGACCTCACTGAAAGTGGAAATGTTGCACAACCGACAGAATATCGTCACTTTACAGTTGAGGCTAATTAAAATATAAACTCTGATTATGATGGAAGAGATGGGATCGGTTGTCATTTTATCGCATCAAACTGTTTAGGACATGACGTAAAAGTTTGGAGAAAAAAATAGGAATCAAAATGGTCCATGTGGAATCAGCGAGTTGTATTGTCTACAAAAACTATTGATGAACAATGAATGGAACTAAAGAAGATGGAGGGAAATCTGCTGTTTATTCATCTACATTTCAAGCAAGGTCACCCTCACTAAACAGATTCACCTATCCAATCACAACACAACACACAGCAGGAAATGAGACACACACACATCAACAGTAGCTTCTTCAGCCGCACACTTACAAACCATCCGACAAGCTACAATTCTTTTAATGACGTTGTGCAATTACCATGTCACTTCTGCTTATGCTTGCTGTAATTAGGGGAGACAGGCCATTTTCCAAACACACACACACACACTCTTAACATTATTGAGGAACGACCAGTAAAGGTGGATACATATGGGTAAATTTCGTGTCATATTTCTTTCCAAAATCTCTTTTTGACAACAATTAAGCACATTTTACCCTCAAATTCCCTCTAATTTTCATTATTAACAATTTTATGTCAACATAAATTAAAATACGCTCAATAAATAGTACCATCACATATACATATATACAAACTAAATAGCAATAATAAGCACACATTAAAGGCACAATCTGTAGTCTTTCACCGCTAGAGGGCACCTATTCAAGACAAAGGCGCTTCCGCTTCTTCCGGTCAAGCGTATGTGGGAAACTCAGCCCTGTTTTACAATTGTCTGTTGAAAATGATGTTATATCGTTACTCTGTGCGTTTGCTCCGTGGCTGCTATGAGACACTTGTTGCACACTGCAGTGAGCTAGATCAATATTAGAATATCATATTCATAAATGCTGGATGGATTGTGTAGCTAAATGGCATGCAATTAATTTTAAAACATATTGTATGAAGTAGAAAATGAAAATAAAGCTGCACCTGATTGTTATGTTAGCCACTTGACACAATAGTGTTTTTGTCTGAGGCATGGTAAAAACATGTTACTCGCGGAAAATCAAGAAAACAAGTGATTCAAACAATAAGACTAACAGTGTTGAGCTGAATAACAATGAAACGTTTTCTGTCTTTAAATGTATCCAAACAGTTGTTCCCTTTTCTAATAAAACATAATATATTAAAGCGTCTTTGGTGTTTCCATGGTTTCTACTAAATAAAACCCGGGAAACAAGGGTAACGCAGGTATGATGTCACTGACAGGCGACACAGGTATGATGTCACTGACAGGCGACACAATGACACATGGGCTGCATTCCAAACCGCATACTTCCCTACTATTTAGTATGGGAAAAAGAGTAGGCGAGCGAAAAAGTATGTATGAATCCAAAAGAGTAGGCGAGAATTACCTGGGTGACGTAGTAATTATCGCGAGATTCGGACTTAAGTGCGTTCGAATATGCCTACTTTCCTACTATATAGTAGGCGAAAACAGTACGTGAAGGAAGCAGTACGTTCGAAACATCAGTATTCATAAAAGAGTAGGTGAGAAGTTCCCGGATGGCTTACTGCTTGTGCCCAGATTTTTGAGTGCTCGTCCGATGGATACTCTTCTATCCCAGGAGGCCACGCGAGAGGATACGTCATTATCAAACATCACGGAGATCAGCGGCGCGAGGGTTTTCAAATGTGAGTAAACACGGTTCCTTGTGTCTTATGTGATTAACTACTAAAGAGTAAACGTTTTAACTGTTCAAGGTGTAAAGGAGTTAGACAGTATAGTATAGTATAGTTGTGATTTAGCTGTGAAAACATGTTTTATTATGTATAGCTAACAGGAGAGCTCCAGTAAGCACACGTAACGTTATAAGTTACGTCTCTAAACTGAATTTAAATAACCATATACATCTTAAACACGCTTATTTAAAATGTCTATTTACATCTGAAAGAAAAATATTGTATAAATATTGCAGATGAGCACATCCCAATATGAATAAGACATCTGAGCGATGAATATGTGCTATTATGTAGGATAATTCACTGTTGTCAACACTGTTTACATTAGACAAATGTGCAATAAATAAGGTAAATAAACAAATCTATAAAGTAACTAAACATGTTATAGATTTTATTTGTCCCTTATTACTGTTGATAAATTGAGGAACATTTAAGTTGGATAAAAAGTGAGTTAACACATCAGCTACAACCTCAGCATGTAAATGCAGTATTGAGCTCATAAATCACAGAGGTATAATGTGAATCTTGTCTGTATGTTACAGGGACAGAAGAACACGCGTGTGTTTATCCGGTGGAGAGAGGCTTATGATGCTGAATGCTGTCATCAAAGGCTTTGAGTGAGTATACTACAGAAATGGATAACAAAATCTATTAAATCTTAAGTTGTAGTTTATTTGAATTATTGTAATTTCATGGAGAAATTACAGCACTTTTCTGATTCTTGATTTCTGTGCATTTGCTGCAGAGTTTTTGTGGTGGAGCAGGACCTGCAAGGAAAGATGATGGCAGCATTTGTTGGGAAAAAAGGTTTTAGGGATTTTACTCAAATATAAACGTCATTTTTGTTATTTTGAATACATAAATCAAATGACATTGTGCTGTTAAAATGACTATGACTACATAAAATGTTAAAATAAAAGTGTGAGCACTGAGGATGAGGAGCCCAGAGCTGAATCCTGGAAGTGGTGCCATGGATAAGACGCTCCATCTCTCCATCTGCCCTTACGAGACCCTCCATCACTCCACCTGCCCTTATGAGACCCTCCATCACTCCACCTGCCCTTATGAGACCCTCCATCACTCCATCTGCCCTTACGAGACCCTCCATCACTCCATCTGCCCTTACGAGACCCTCCATCACTCCACCTGCCCTTATGAGACCCTCCATCACTCCATCTGCCCTTATGAGACCCTCCATCACTCCACCTGCCCTTACGAGACCCTCCATCACTCCACCTGCCCTTATGAGACCCTCCATCACTCCATCTGCCCTTACGAGACCCTCCATCACTCCACCTGCCCTTACGAGACCCTCCATCACTCCATCTGCCCTTATGAGACCCTCCATCACTCCACCTGCCCTTATGAGACCCTCCATCACTCCACCTGCCCTTACGAGACCCTCCATCACTCCACCTGCCCTTACGAGACCCTCCATCACTCCACCTGCCCTTACGAGACCCTCCATCACTCCACCTGCCCTTACGAGACCCTCCATCACTCCACCTGCCCTTATGAGACCCTCCATCACTCCACCTGCCCTTATGAGACCCTCCATCACTCCACCTGCCCTTATGAGACCCTCCATCACTCCATCTGCCCTTACGAGACCCTCCATCACTCCACCTGCCCTTATGAGACCCTCCATCACTCCACCTGCCCTTACGAGCCCCTCCATCACTCCACCTGCCCTTATGAGACCCTCCATCCCTTCACCTGCTCCACAAGCTCCGGCACAAAGGCACGGTCACCTCTGGTGAATTCATCAGAATAAAGCTGCAGAATGGGAACCGCTGTGTTGAGATGGCAGTAGGATTTGGGGTTCAGCGCCTGTAAATACATGCTTGTAGTTTGAATAAAGCTTTGTTCCATGTGTTGTTGACTTGTATATGCATTTGTTTATTGTGATGGTTACTTTTATTTGTTCTTTTACTCATTTATTCATGTTTTTTTATTGTTGTCAGTATATAAAATATAATTATTTAATTGATGTATGCATTAATGCATTGCTTGACTGACAATTGAGATGTTTCACTGCATATATCAATATAAATGTATTCATGCATAAGTATGTCAAATGACAAAACAAATAACATTTAGCTTGTTTTATTCAATTATATCATTTTTAGTATGTAAAAAAAGTAATATAAGTATTGGTCAGCATTTAATATTATTATTTTGTTTATGTTTTGAGGTGGGCTAACAATGCAATTCATTCTGAGGTAATATAAATTTTTAAGGAGTGATACTTACATTTTTCGAGTAAAAAATCAACAGTTTTCTCCAAAGGAGAGATCTTCGAGCAGCGGCCCGTCTCCTTTGTGCAGACATTACAAACGCAGAGGGAAACTGTTCTAGGTTGTGCTGTCGAGTTACTGATGTTATGAAGTGTTAGTGCACCTGTCCCTCATATAATTTAAAATTACATACAAGATCATGGAAAGATACCATAGTTGTATCTAACAATGAACAATCATGATGACAAAACAGAAAACAAAGATCATTGGTTTGTGTACATTATAACATGATATTTATACACAGGAAAAAAGAATAACAAGGCTAAATATCTTTAAATAGTTTTTAATACATAAAAAAAATTGTTATAAGTCTGAGGGATGAAACGAGAGGTTTCATCAAGAAAGAGGAAAACTTAAAGGAGAAACTTTTTGGGTATAAAATAAAGAAATTAACAACATATTCAAGAGATGACGATTTGGGGGTTTCTTAATAAATCGTTATAGCCTAAGGATAAAACTGGGTCACATTAGTAGGGTTTGAAACAACTTAAATCAACTATTCACAAAATAAATGGGCAGCTATTTCTTCAACAATACTACCACAAAATGAGCAAGTTTCATCAATATCAAGATATTTACAGATAGATCAGATGAATTAAACGTGTCGTTCATATATTTTAAGTTGTCGCGCTTGGGATAACGCGTCGTAGGTCACATAACGTCAACATAGCAGATGTCCGGATTGCATTCATACTCAACGAGATTTGGCTATAAAGTACCTACTCTTTCGAGCTCGTTAAGTACTTATTGAAATTAAGTAGCTACTCATTGAGCATGCGGTTTGGAACACAGCCATGGTCCGTGTCCTAGTTAAAAATGCTTATTTCTCTTGATTGTAACATTCTTGAAAACATAGGATAATGTAAGTGTCACAGGTCGGGGGGGCCAAGCCAGACTGCGCCCACCCCTCAAACCCAGGACCACCTCGAGGAGCGTACCAGAGACCAGGCAGACAAGAAGAATTTCTAAAAGTAACAATCTTTATTGAATAAAAGCAAGATTTAAAAGTCTTAATGCGGGCTTCGTCTCGCTTTCCAGGGAGGAGGAGGCCAAGGGGTTCACTGCGAGGGCCCGGGTTACTGGCAACCACAGAGGAGGAAGGAGTCGAACGCCCGTCCGGCGTGCAGGCAAGTAACGTGGTAAGTAGACTTTTTCCGGTGTAATACAGGCGGGCAGTGACCCGGGCAGACCAGGGCCGGGGCCACGGGCCAAGAGGGGACTCTCTCCACAGGACAGGTGGGTAGCAGGTAAGTTTTTACCAAACGTCAGCTATTCGGCAAATGACCGGCACAGGGGGCGATGGAGTCCAGGAGGGGGACTCGCTGCCGGCCAGGTAGGTAGTCGGGTAGGCAGATCTCCCCCGTGTAGGGTGCTCTCCTCTGTGGCGTCACTGAGCAGCAGGTGTGAGGTCCTCCGGGTGCCTTTCCGCCCTTGACGGCTCCAGCCAGAGACAAGGGTCCCCTCTAATCCAAGATAGAGACAAGTTTGCAGGTTCAATTCCATTTCGGTGAAGTAAGGACTTACGGCTGGAGCGGGTGGTTCTGAACAAGCAGCGTTGCTGCTGGGATGTGTCTCTCCTCTGAACAGGCAGCACACAAGAAGGCCGAGGCAGACGAATCTTCTATTTAAATAGACAAAGCCTTTGATACAAGAACGAACATGATCCTTTCATATAATGGAGAATAGACTTACGGCTGGACTGGGTTGCTCCACACAGGCACTAGGGCTGGGATGTGTCTCTCCTCCGACCATGCAGCACCCAAGAAGGCAGTGGCAGGAGAATCTTAAATAGATGGATTATTCGATACAAGAACAAACATGATCCTTTCGTATAATGGAGACTCAGGCTTATGGCTGGGCAGTTTCCACGGCAACACTAAGGCTGGGGTGTGTCTCTCCTCTGAACAGGCAGCACACACGAAGGCGGTGGCAGAGGAACGTTCTATTTAGATAGACAAGACAAGTTAAACACCGAAATGGAACATCCACATTCAACCTGAGGGTTTTGCTCCGCAAACACTGGACGAGGACGTGAACTGGAGAGTACTGGCGGTTAAATAAACGTGTACATCCACACACTGCAACTTCACATCCAATACTGTGTGACACTTCAATTCAGGCACCGCAATCCACTCTCAAATCTTCGTGCAATAAGGCCAGCACTCACCCACTGTTCAATCTCTCCACTGTTGCGCTGGATCCACACTCAGAAGCTGAAGAGATGCAGAGGACTTCACACCGCATGGAACACAGCGTCTTCAACACTCTCACACTCAGAAGATATCAGGGTTTCACAGATGAATCAGTTCACACTCTTGGTGGCAATTATATTTGTGGTCAATACACTTCACAATTCCTTATTCAGTTCAATACACGGCATGCATTCACACGGATCCGGTGTTTCATTACTTAGCTTTCTCTCGAGTGATGACATTCTCCAATCTTGACTCAATCTCCAAAATACACTCACTTCACATCCAATTCACGTTCCAACTTGTGGTCCCACAATCACCGTTGCACCCCTTTCCAGTCAGATCCTCACAGCCACTCCAAAGATCCCAGCAAATCCAAGCCACTGCCCAAAGAATCAATTTCTCCCGGGGGAGTACCACACCCGAATGCGTTTTCCTTTTCCTTTTAACTGCTTCTCTAGGCCGTGTTTCCCAATCACAAATCCCCACACCAAACGCCCGCACCTGGTACCGCTTAGCTAATCAGCTGCCACTGTCATGGCAACTGACAACAAGCAAACCAGCACGGTGTGTCAGTGAAATTGTCCCGGGGGGAAACACTCCTAGCGGAAAATGGTTCCGCTGGATTTGTCACCTTGTGACATAAGTACACAAGTCAACAAAACATAACACTGTTCTAGTAGTTTTTGGATATTTTAATCCAAAAATCTTACATATTGTCCCTTTAAATAATATATTTTATTATCTTAAAAGAATATAATTTGTTTATCTTTAGCCAGAAAAGACTCTTGACTGGTTTTGTGAAATTCACACAAGCATAAATTTAGAAACTAGAATAAAAGTATATAAAATATTAAGTCTAGAATAAAAAAATTAGATTTTATTAACAAAGTTCGGGAGGAACACGTTCAAATGATCTATCCAATCATCACGTCATTCCAACCAGCAGTCAGAAATCAGTAATCATCAATCACCAATTCACCAATCAGAATGAGTGGAGGCCTATATATATATATATATATCAACCCGTCTCCTCACACTCACCTGGTTACTTTCCTAACCAGAAATACGGGGGGAGTACTCTGGGTTCGTGCCAAAATACTGAGCTCGGATCCCTCTCCTCGGGCAGCACGCCAAATACACACACTACTTTACTCTATCTGATTATTTGTAAGTGTGAACTCGTTAAATAAAGATTAAGGAGAATAAAGCACTCCAAGAGAGATAGAAATAGCACCCACTAATACCACTTAAAAGTATAATAAAACCCATTGGCAGTTATAAGCCTCTTCTTTGTGATAAATGTAGGTGTCTGGTTATGTGGACACTATAATCATTTCAGCTTTTAGAAAAGACAGAAAGATAGAGTGCATGAGAAAAATATGTGTTGTGGCTGAGAAAACAAAAAGGCTTTGTGTTTTTGTGCATGTGTGTGTGTGTGTGTGTGTGTATGTCTGGTTTTGACCAAATGTCCTTACAATGATAGTTAAACTTGAAATAACCTACAATTTAAGAACATCCCAGATCCCCGGGAGGATAATACCTTAATAAAGGGACTAAATAATGTGTTCCTGTTTCAGGCTCTATAGTAATTATGATGAGCTCAAACAAATAACAATAGAAGTCTCTATGTTATGTGTCCATTGAACTAAAAAAATGTGCGTGTTTTGAATTAGCTGTCCCTGTCTTCACGGTCTCATGTGTCTGATGACATTTCTTCTGTGAAACAGAGGTCTGATTCACTGGCCGGAAACCTTCAGTGTGAAAAGACAAAAATCAATACGAGAGGGAAAACAACAAAATGTAACAATAAGGCTAGAAGTACAAGTGTGGGTTGACATAATTTTATTAGGCTCAGTGCCTGACAAATATGTACCAGTCACGTACTGTGAAAGCTTTTCAATGTAGTTTCTTGTATCAAGAGTTCTGGCCAAGTTGAATTCCCGGAATGGCAATTCATATTGAAAAAAATGCTATTTTAAACTATCTTAATATTAACAGCTCTGTTTGGTTTATTTAATGCATGTTATCTATCAACAACTGCTGCTGTATGAGATTATATACAGTGCCAATACAATATATCAATTTTTTTTTTCTTTTAAAAAATATTTTACATGTAAATAATATAATATCATGCATCAACACCACAACCCCAATTGATATTGGGAGACCACCATAGGGGAATGCATTGCCCCCCAATATTTCTTTTCAATGGCAGATTATGTGCTACAGTCTTGTTACTAAAAAATTTTCTATACATTTTAAAGAAACAATTTCAGCCGTGTCACAGTATGTTTGGTATTTATAAACATATAAGTTTTATAGGCCACATTCACACTGTACATTTTCAGGAGTGGCAACACAAGAGAGTCAAAGCTTGTACCACTTTCCCAGTGGTTTTCTTGCACAAGAGAGACACATTTTTGTGAATTTTTGTGAATGCGGTTGTCACTATAGGTGCATTATTCAGGAGTTCATTCGGTTGTAGAATGCGGTTCTCAATGCAAGGGTGTAGAGTTACATTCCAGCTATTTTAAGTCATGAAGAATTTTTTTTTTTTTTTCAAGGAAAAAAACGTTTAAACGTCATTTTGGAGATCAAAGATGAGTTTTAAGGGATAAAATTATTGACTACAGGGGGACCTTAAAATATATTTTTTAATATATATTATCATTATTGTAAAACAAATTGTATCATTGTTATTTTTCCCATTCCTCACAACTCAATCAAAGCTCATGGAGCGGCTCAACTCAAGATATTGTCGTGATATCTTTTCTTGGAAGCTCCACCACCATAATCTCAAGTCTAGAGCAGACGGTCAAAGGCAGGAAATACATTCTGAAAATTTCATTTGGAGGCCCTTTTTTGTATTTGCTCAATCCTTTTAGTGAAATGAGGAGCAGCCAGCTGCAGCTAAATCAAACATAAAGTGGTTTCGAGCACTCTCTCCATTTCTCTCTCTCCCACAGAGCCTGATGCTTGCTGATGGCTTCACACAGGGGGGCCATACTTGTTATTTTTGGCATTTGGTATAATAATGTGATGATGTTAATTTATCGTACCATGTTTTTTCTGCTCTTTTCTAAAACGACAGAAGGCTTTGCACATATGGATTGTTTATGTTTCCCCATACATACTTCCAGCATTGTGTATATAATTAACATGGATAGATAGCTTTTTTACATTTTTGTACTCAAACAGTATTTGTAACTTTGTATTGTGGGAAACAGTACACAGTGCAGTTGTATACATTTTAACAAATATAGCAGGCCTATGATTCAATTCATAATTCTTGATTCCCAAAATATAAAGTAAGTTATATTGTTTAATGTATAAAAACCTAATATTTCTGTGGTTGAAAAATATTATGTGTGATATTATAGAGACAAGTCAGTTATGTTTTTTTTATATAGGCCTGTCATGATTCTAGTCTGTGTTCCCGTCTTGTTCCATGTTTAGCAGGGGAAGCCGTTATGTTTAATGTTTATTAGTCTCCCCAGGTGTTTCCTATTAGCTATGCCCTCTTGTTATCTTGTTTGACCTGTCTGCCTCTGTATTTAAGCCCTGTGTCTAGTTTCAGTCTTCATCAGTTCTTAACGTTGTTTGTTCTGTTCCCAAGTCTTGTTCCTGAGTCTATATTTGTGTAGGTTTGAGTTTATTTCATAAAAGAATGCTGCACGTGGATCCTGCTTCAACCAACCGTGACAGAAGCACTGACCATAACATGGATCCAGCAGATTGTCTCTTCCGCCTCTGCCAGAGCAACCGTCCAATGGAGGAATATGTGAAGGAGTTTTGTGAGCTTTGCCATGGGGTGGATTTAATGAGGCTGTCTTAAAGGACATGTTTGGACAAGTTTCTTTATTTCCTCATGCCTGACGATACCCCTTACTACACTCTAGTGCAATATACTGGCTTTGCCCTTTTATTGAGCGGTTCATCATTTACTGTGGGCTTTGCGGATGAGGAACCCCGCAAGCTCACAGTATCCCCTAAGCCTGAGCCAGTTCATGTCATGCCCATGTTTGATGTTGGCAACTCCAGTACTCAAACCGCTCGCTAGCACAGTCACGCCAGAGCCTCATCGGATCCGCCCCGTCATGCCCGCCAGCCCGGAGTCTCGTCCCGCCGAGACCAACCTTCCAGAGTCTCTTCATGTCAGTCCTGCAGAGCCTGAGACTGTTCACATCATGCCTGCCCAGCCAGAGACTGTTTGCGTCATGCCTGCCCAGCCAGAGATTGTTCACGTCATGCCTGGCCAGTCAGAGACTGTTCAAGCCAGGTCTGCAACACCTGAGAGTTTGTCTACGGCCAATATGGCCACAGCCACGCCTGAGTCTCGTCCTGAGATGGCGACTCTACTCGAGATGGCAGCTTCTACGCCTGTGTCTTCAGACAAGATGGCCGTCTTTGCGCCTGACCAGCCGGCGCCGCCATGGCCCCAGAAGCGTTGCATCCGCCCTGGACACCTGGACAGCCTGCTCCCCCTGGTCGCTGCACAGCCTGCTCTGCCCTGGTTGCCTACAAAGCCTGCTCCATGGACCTGGCCTTCCATCCCTTCCCCAAAACCGCCTCCGCTACCAGCCTCCTGGACTGTTTCCTGAGGAGCATCTGGAATCTGCTCCTTAAGTGGAGGGGTTCTGTCATGATTCTAGTCTGTGTTCCCTTCTTGTTCCATGTTTAGCAGGGGAAGCCATTATGTTTAATGTTTATTAGTCTCCCCAGATGTTTCCTATTAGCTATGCCCTCTTGTTTGACCGGTCTGCCTCTGTATTTAAGCCCTGTGTCTAGTTTCAGTCTTTGTCAGTTCTTAACGTTGTTTGTTCTGTTCCTGAGTCTGAGTCTATATTTGTGTAGTTGTGAGTTTATTTAATAAAGGAATGCTGCACGTCGATCCTGCTTCCTTCTCTGCTTCAACCAACCGTGACAAGGCCTCCCGAACTTATATTGTTTCATAGGTATAGGTTCCTGCTGTATCAGTAGCCAATGAGCATGTTGCTCAACATTCAATTACTTGCCTATCGTTTGCTGTAGCAGTTTGCAGCATGCTTTCAGAAACCCTCCACCTTCCCCAGCTCCACCTGTATAGATCTGCTATGGGGCTGATTCATTTATGCTAGTACAGTAGCAGCATGTCTTATTTGCTCACAGCAGCATATTGTCTCAGTTGTATGGTTGAATCCAACACAAAATATTCACTCAAATAGACTTTAATCCATGAACAGAATTACATAGGAGAATCTCAGGAGAATAAACACATTTACCACACTAACGCAATGACAATAACCGACAAGGAACAGAACAAAACAGGGAGTACTTATACACGGAGGGTGTGCTTACACGACAACGATATGCTTAAAATTGAGAAGTTATTCCTTTAAGTTTTCTGCATACAGACTGAAGCTGAACTGAACTGAAGCACAAGAAACAAACATATAGGAACGAAAACTTTTTATGCGACGTGATGAATTCTCTTAAAGCACGGCTAGCCCAATATTTCCTCTTCCTAAATGAAGACAAGACTGAGGTCATTGTTTTCGGCCCAAATTAAAACTCTCAGTGTATAAGTCCAGAGTTAAAGAGTCTATCGGCTTTTAAATCCCCAGGTGTGCGGAACTTAGGTGTTCTTGTTGACCAGCCTTTAAAATTTGACAAACAGATCTCATCCGTAATCAGTTCCGGTTTCTACCAACTTCGTCTATTGGCTAAAATCAAAGGCTTTCTCACCCCGAAAACTCTGGAAATGGCTGTTCATGCATTTATTACATGTCGGCTAGATTACTGCAATTCCTTATATTGCGGTATTTCAAGTTTTCAAATTGCTCGTCTTCAGTTAGTCCAAAATGCTGCGGCCATACTTCTACATTAAGTGTCGCAAATATGACCACATCTCTCAGATTCTCAAATCTCTACACTGGCTACCAGTTCAACAGAGAATAGATTTCAAAATTCTACTCTTTGTTTTTAAATCACTTCATAACTTAGCTCTTGCCTGTCTCTCTGAACTTGTTCATCCCTATACTCCTTCCAAAAGCCTAAGATCCACCGACCAGGCTCTGCTGGTAGTCCCTCGCATTAGACTCAAGCGTAGAGGGGAGCGTGCATTTATGGTGGCAGGGCCACAACTCTGGAACACCCTGCCCCATGAGATTAGAAAGGCCCCTACTCTGTCTGTTTTCAAATCTCTGTTAAAAACCTACCTATTTTCTTTAGTGTATTGATCTCTTCTCTAATGGTTGGTTCTACTATTTTATATTTGAGTTTGATACTGTTTTGCTACTCCTGTATTTCCATTCTATATTTGAGTCTGATTCTACTTTGCTACTCCTGTTTAACTACTTTATTTTTGAATCTGTTACTGTTTTGCCACTCCTGTTTTTACATTCTATATTTGAGTCTGATTCTGCTTTGCTACTGCTGGGTTTTCTTCAGTCTATATTTGAGTCTGACACTACTTTGCTACTCCTGTTTTACTATTTTATATTTGAGTCTGATACTGTTTTGTCACTCTGGTTTTAAGGTTTCGCTTAGCTTTGCTGCTCTTATTTGTGATTTATGTGTTGTTATGCAGGTCTTACTATATTTTAATCTGGTTGTTCTGTGAAGCACTTTGGTCAGCCTTAGTGGCTGTTGTAAATGTGCTATACAAATAAAGTGAACTTGAACTTGAAAAGACAACTAAACAAAACATAAGCCTGACACATATTGCACGTATCGGCAGTGGAAAAGTTCCATATTTGCTCTGCAACTATAATCAACAGCAGCAGCAGCAGCAGCAGCAGCAGCAGCAGCAGCGTAGCTGATCTATTCCGCCACGACCAAACACATTAACATGGTCATATTCATTACCATGCCAAACTCTCAGAGTTGTCACAACAGAAATGCACTGTATGTATATATACACTATATTACCAAAGTTTTGGGACGTCTGCCTTTACAGGCACATCAACTTTAATGTTTTTCCCATTCTTAATCTGTAGGATTAAACTCTTCTGGGAAGGCTTTCCACAAAGTTTAGGAGTGTGTTTATGGGAATTTTTGACCATTCTTCTGGAAGCGCATTTGTGAGGTCAGGCACCGATGTTGGTCGAGAAGGCCTGGCTCGCAGTCGCCGCTCTAATTCTTCCCAAAGGTGCTCTATCGGGTTGAGGTCAGGACTCTGTGCAGGACAGTCAAGTTCCTCCACACCAAATTCGCTCATCCATGTCTTTATGGACCTTGCTTTGTGCACTGGTGCGCAGTCATGTTGGAACAGGAACATCCCCAAACTGTTCCCACAAAGTTGGGAGCATGAAATTGTCCAAAATGTCTTTTTATGCTGAAGCATTAAGAGTTCCTTTCACTGGAACTAAGTGGCCAAGCCCAAACCCTGAAAAACAACCCCACACCATAAACCCCCCTCCACCTAACGTTACACTCGGCACAATGCCTTCAGGCAAGTCCTGTTCTCCTGGGAACCGCCAAACCCAGACTCGTCTATCGGATTGCCAGACAGAGAAGCGATTTGGGACTCCAGAGAACACGTCTCCACTGCTCTAGAGTCCAGTGGCGATGGCTTTACACCACAGCATCCGACGCTTTGCATTGCACTTGGTGATATAAGGTTTGGATGCAACTGTTCGGCCATGGAAACCCATTCCATGAAGCTCTCTACGCACTGTTCATGAGCTAATCTGAAGGCCACACAAAGTTTGGAGGCCTGTAGCTATTGACTCACTTCATGGCTGAGTTGCTGTTGTTCCCAATTGCTTCCACTCTGTTATAATACCACTAAAAGTTGACCGTGGAATATTTATTAGTGAGGAAATTTCACGAATGGACTTATTGCACAGGTGGCATCCTATCATATAATAACTGCGTTTTATACAACTGTGGCCATGGAAGTGATTGGAACACCAACATTCAATGATTTGGAGGGGTGTCCCAATACTTTTGACAATATAGTGTACTTTTTCCACTAACCAAAAACACACTATATTGACAAGAGCATTGGGACACACCTCTTAAATATTGAATCCAAGTGTTTCAATCAGACCAGTTGGCACAAGTTTATAAAAACAAGCTAATCAAACACACCTGAAGCAACCAATTAAGGTCTTTAGGATCACTTGAAAATTATATTCAGGTGTGTTTGATTAGGGTTGGAGATGAACTGTGCAGGACAGTCGATCGCCAGGAGCAGGATTGGGCACCCCTGCCGTAGAGCTTCCGGCTGAGTTTACTGGTACTTCTCATGGGGGACCGAGCATAATATCACACTTAATATCTTTCTCACACATCATAAATAGGTTTTGTCCTACATACACACACTTATTTTTCATTTGCGGTGGAGGACGGATGGGTGATGCTGCTTTCTTCTGGGGTGGCTGAATAACAAGCAAGTGAAGTGATGTGATTTAGGAGAAGATGAAACTGTCTATAAAAGAGGTAGGAAGAGACGGTCAGTCAGAAAGAGTGATAAAGAGACAGACAGTACCTTCACTTGTCCATGCACAATAAATAGGGATGCACCGATACCAGTATCGAGTCCAATACTGCACTTGTGTACTCATACTCATTAAAATGCTCCGATACTGAATACATGCAGCGTGATGTGTACACTACCGTGTTTGTGTCCAGACAACAGAACAAAAAGAGATTTAGAGATATCAGAGATTAAAGATTTCTATGATTGATTTCTATATATTATCATTATGTTCACAACTTGTAATACTGTAATTACTTTAATGAGCTCATTGTTTCTGCCTAAAATTAAAACATGTTAGCTAACTGCATGTTCCCTTTCAGTCAGTCACATTCGACTTTATGTCAGAACTGAACTGACGATTTGGCATCTCGCTTGAGAGTGAGTGTATAGTATTGACTCCACCCTAACAAGGCAGGATCTACCACAGAGACCTTCCATATGTATAGCGCTGCCCTAATGGTCAGTCCATATGTGTAACTCCACGTGTTACCTACAAATGGGCAGGGTCTGGTCTCTGTAGCGTCCATTTCCGTTTGGAATAGGCACGCTTCCCCAGTGTTATCCTGTAGTCTCAATGTGTAGGCTAAGAGGAACGCCAGTGATCAACGTTCTCCGCACAACGCCTGTTTCACACATACTCCGTTTGCAGTACGTATGCGGCGCACTATTGTGCTTTCACATATGCCGCGTTTGCAGTGGGGAACTGATCCGTGGCTGTAAATACCAAACACAACATATATTTGTTTTTATTGAAAATCCAAAAAGTTGTTTCTGAACATGGCTTGTCAGCATTGCAATTTTCTTTAAAGCTCCTATGAAATGATATATATTGTGAAAAGCGCTATACAAATAAATGTTGACTGAATTTATTTTGATTGTATTGAAAGTAAATGTATCTAATTAATATAATATTAAGCATAAATGTAATTTTTAAGCCTGTATAGCCGCTCTGCATGAGCTGATAAGTGAAGCAAGCTAAGTGGACGAGATGAGTGCACATCCCTTTTCTCACAAACATTGAAATGTTTCTAGTTTGGTCGGCTAAATTAAATCGTATTTGCCACATGTACGATTTCATTTGACGTATTTTAAAAAAATATGTGCCGCTGCACTGAAGCGGCTCTAAATGTGCGCTGTAGATGAAATAACAATAGAGAAATAGAATGAACAGTGAACAGAAGCTCGTACTACATTATAATATTCCCCTGTAGTCATAACTTTATACCTCAAGTCATCTTTGATCACCAAAATGACATATTTAAAAGTTTTTCCTTGAATTTTTTTCCCCATCACCCCCTAAAATAGCTTGGATGTAACTCTACACCCTTGCCTTATTTAATATAAGCAGTTCTATGAATTAGCAAATTAGCCCCGCCTCCACTCACTAAAGGCAAGTGCAATGCTTAAACGTACAGTATGTAATTTTTGGCCACCAGGGGGCACTCGATCTAAATAATAACAAAAGACGTACTTTGATGACGTCGGGAAAGAGCGTGGGCTCACGGGAGTTGTTGTCGCTGTCAATGACAACCAGCCCTCCGAGAGAGAGAGAGGGAGTGCGCGCGCGAACCAGCGATATGATGTTCATTGGAACACGCGCGATCTGTCATTCCCCACATTCCTCACTCATTCTAACTATGTATTTTGATAATCACGTCTTTTCGAACAGAGAGACATATGAATGATCAGACCCCTATTCAATCAATATTCCATCTAGCTAGTATTAATAGATGTTTAAAAAACACGGTCACCTTTCGTTAAAAATATAATTACTTTTATACTATGATATCGAGCAAGATAACGTTAGTGAACTGCATATGAAGCTACTTTCTCCAGCTATATATAGAACAAATATGAATTTACATTATAGCTACATGAGAGCTAGCCCGTTTGCGTTTTACACATGACATCATTTCACAAAATATACGGATAGATATAGTTAGCTGAATGGGTACTTAGCTGTTTATTAGAATGCAAGCGAGATCGGCATCTCTCTGTAGCCTATATTTAGCTTGTCACAAAGCTCTCTAAATTTTTTAAATGCAACCCTACAGTTTACCCGTGTCATGCTTCTTCTCCTGTCCCAAACCCTTCTCGGGTCATATTTTTCACCCGTACGTTTGCTAGGGTGACCATATTTTGATTACCAAAAGCCAGGACAATCGGCCAGCAGTTTTTTTGAAAACCAGGACATTTTCATCACTTTATTAAAACAGCCAGGACGGCCAGGACAGAACGTGAAAACAGGACATGTCAGGACTGTTGGTCACCCTAATGTCTGCGCTTTGAGCCGGCTCCAGCAGCAGAACGTGCAGGCAAAGCGTAATCGTGGTTCATAACTTACAGGACTGCCAACTCTCACGCATTCAGCGCGAGACTCACGCAATTGAGAAAATTCTCACGCTCTCACACCACACCCCCGATTTCTCACGCTGAAGTGTCAACCTGGTCGGTCAAAGCCAGAAAGATGAGTTTATCTATAGATCTACCTGTTGAGCCACCCGTGATCGATTAGTTTTACCGCAAATTAGTTAAAATATCCTGTAATCTAGAGCGAGCGTGCACGCGAGACAGATCTTGAGCTCCTAACCGCGCACGTGCACGATGTCAGAGAGGTAAGCGAGCGAGAGATCTTGCGCGTGCAGCCAAACCCCCCTCAAGTTTGGTGCAGTTGCAAAATGATACTAGCTACTACTTTTTTTTCTACGTCGTTTTCTTTTCTTTTATTGGCGGAAGTCCGGTGTTCCCCTTTGTGTTTGGCGATTTCGCTGGGTTCCGCAGGAAGTTAGAGAAAATAGAGGAGTCAAAGGTTATATGACGCCATAGACGGGCGACAAAATGGAAATAAAGAAACGGTCCGTGTCTTCGAATTAAACTATACATTTCTCCGGATATGAAAGTTGGTGGAAACTGTCGGGATAATGTAAGTACATATCTCATAGAAATATATAACACAGATACAGTTATTTTTGCTATTTTAAAGCAGAAAAAAATACATATTGTGCCTTTAATGTAATAAACTGAAAAGTTTTTGGAGCAAATACAGTTGCTAAATGAAAACAGAATGTGTTTGCAGGGTCAAACAAAATATGGACTGGAGCTTGCATGGATAGATTGGACTGAATATTTGAATGTTTTAAAATATGTTTTAATGACTTAATGGCACTGAAAGTCCAGGTATTTACATTTCAGAACACGCTTCCACAAACCAAAACATCTACTTTAGAATATTTCAAACTTCATTTCCATGGGCTGATTCGTTCCAAAACTAAAATGTGGTTCCTTTGTTCCGACAACATGAATGAAATAAATAAAGTTTCAATGTCTTTCTGCATTTGTAAAAAAAAAAAAAAAAAAAAAAAAAAAAAACTAAAACCCTGCAGATATGTAATCACAGAGCCAGTATGTGTTGCAATAAATGTAACAAAACAGTAACAAAGACTATGAGGCGTACTCTGAGGTCTCCCAAATTACCTGGAGAGTACACTATATGCCTAATGGAGTTCAGGGTCAGAAAATATCTAGGGCTCTGGGCAAAAATGTCACCAAAAGTTATGAAAATGGCCCAGATATGAGTTATGTGGGGACAAAAATTATTCTCCATAGTGAATTCCATAGTTTTATTTTGTGTCATTATTTGTATAGTATTGGTTTAGTGCCTCTGCAGACACAATTATGACCTATAAAATTGCTCTAACACAGAATTTTCAGAAAATCTCAACACATCTAATCATGTTGTTAAGTGCATGTTATTTGGTGGAAAAAACTAATCAATTCCAGGGCCAAAATATTGTTCCTTATTAAAAAAAGGTCAATTTATAACACTGTTATGGTTGCAATTGAACAGGAAAAGACTGTCTGCTTGACAGACTGGTAAAGTGGCCAAACACAGATAGTTTTGTTTAAATGCGGTGTTTAGAGGTAGGTTATATGAAATATATTTTGCCACAATAAAATTTCTTGTGGATTTTTTATTATTACTTATTATGTTTTATTTATTTGTTACATTTATTTACTACTTATTATTTTATTTATTAAATATTTAGTATTTCATTTAGATCTAAATTTATAATTTTAAGATATTTATTTCTATTTTTTGTAATTGGATGTATTAAGTTATTTACAAAATCAGTATTCAAATCACAGAACATGTTCATTAAAGTCTAGCATAATTAAAAAAAAAAGTCTTTCCATGACATTGATTGAAGTGGAAGTAATTAATTTGAGAATATATTTAAAAAAATACGTCCAATGTATTCCAATTGTTACATTAAAGTGTTATTTCTACCTCATTTAGCCAAGAAAAGTAAGTTTCTTGGTATAAATTCGTGCATTTAGTATGATTCAGTGATGTTAAATAATATTTTTAACTTGAATAAAACTAGTTCATTTAGGTGTTAACATTAACATAGGTTACTAATTAGTCAGTGCATGTAAAGTGGCCAAACACAGATTCTTTTGTTTATACAATTTTAAATGATTAATTTCTATATTCATATTTTTATTTCATGAATTGTTTTAACCGATTTAACACATCAGTATTCAAACCACAGGATTTTCAGTAAAGGCTACAGTCGCAAAAAAAAAAAAAAAAAAAAAAACCTCTTTCCATGACATTGATTCATTCATTCATTAAAATAAATTAATACTAGCAGAAAGACCGATGAATAGGCTCATGAAAAGACCTCAACTCAATGCTGGTCAGGTTGAGAACAAAATAAGAAGTCACCCGTTCTTAAAACCCGGTTTTGTCTCTCTCAGGCCGACTGAATGGAGTGTTTTCAAAAACAGATATGACCAAAACATTCAGTATCTTTAGCCTCTATTATCAATCCTCAGCCTGTGGACTGAAAAGACTCGTATAATAATAAGATTCACCGAAAGTGGACAATAACAGCTGTTTTGGAGGTTCAGATAATGGATAGTGAAGGATGCATGATTGCACATGTTTAGATTGAATAAACAGAACATGAATTGAAAAGCACTATGTGGTCTGAAATGCATTAAGAATCGTTTTTGAAGCTCAGAGTGTAACAAGACCTGTTTTGTGTTGTTTCTCCTGTTTTGTGTTTGAGGACTTTGATTTTGATATGTATTTTCTGTTTCAATTGTTCCATTGTTTCACCAGTTTTTAATTCCTGTTTGCTTTTGCTGTGTGTCATAGTTACCCTTATTTGTTCCCATAGTGATTAATTTCCCTCACCTGTCCCTTGTTAGCCCATTGATATATTAAGTATATAAATCAGTGTTTCCTTTGTTTATTGTCAGGTCTTGTCCTTTTTGTGTATATTCTTGTTATTTCATTAATAAAGACTACTATCAGCATTTGAATCCATCTCTCCCTTTGCCTCAGAGTTCCCTCCATGTTACAATGAGCTTGAGTTTAGCCAATTCAAAACTCACCCCGACTTCGACGTGATCCGAGCCTTTGTCGTCCTGCTTGTGGAGAATCTCAAAGTAGTATCGTCTGGAGGCCATGAGACTAAAGGGGAAAGAACGAACATGGAATCTTAATGTATTTCATTTGTAAGTCCTGTATTTTTATTACCGCATTACCATATCATCTTTTATCTTATCTAATATTCTATATTGTAACATCGTACCATATCTTTTAAAGCAATCAAGTCAATTATTACTTTTACAAAATGGCAACCACGGCCATTTACATGACAAAACACAGCAATGTTCAAATAAGTTACTTTTATTCTTATAATTGGGAAAATAGGTAACTGTGGAAACTCAAAAAGTGCTAAATATTAATATAAAATATAAAACCACATGTTTGCGTGCACTTCACAATGCCTTTAACCATACACTCCTAATTTATAGTCTGAGCTATTTGTTCTATAAATTGTAATCAAGTCACCTTTGTATATAGCGCTTTATAAAATACAAATAGTTTCAAAGCAGATTTACAGTGATGAACAGGAAAGTAATGATCAATGATGCAAACAGAATTCAATTAAAAAAGGGAACGGTTCGAGGACACTATGCCTTCTCACGCACCCCCTTCCCGACCGTGGAGCCAGGTAAGGGTTGCACCGCACACTCAGACCCCACTTCGGGACGCGAGTGTTGGTTGTGTATGTGTGAGTTGCTCTCTGTGAATCCTATGTGCTCTGCTATGGCACTCATCTCATCAAAATCACATCTCCTCAAACGGGCCACATCTGCTGTTAGACCAGCACGATTAAAGGCCTGCTTGATTTCACACCTTATAACACCTCCAAATGTGACACGTTAAAAACATCACACACAGGTGTGACTCGATCTGTCAATCTCCAATCAATACAGCACTACTGCCATTTACAGAGAACATAACAGTATTTAAACACAGCCAAAATCTTTGGGGTGAGGCTCCATATTATATTAACATGCAACAATTATTTTATATTTGTTTTTTTGGCGCCCTGGCAATTTAAGAGATTATTTTTGCAACATGAGGCTCCTGATGAGTAAATTTGCTCATGAATATTCATGAGCGTGGCTAATGCATGAGACATAATTCTGCTCAGATGCTAACGCGAATGTCTTGTTTGCTCCAGTGGGCCTATGAAATACCGAGAGCAAATGGAAAGAGGGAGAACAGATGCGAGAAAGGGATAAAATCGGTGAATTGGAAAGCAAGAGAAATGAAGAAACCAACTAGGCTATAGCGGCTCTATAATGCAGGGTTTAAATTATAATTAATAGCAAAGACCGATATAATAAATACTTAATCATATATCTATATATACACACACATTGATGTTAATAAATACATATTTATCTAATGAATATGTATCAGACAATGGTTGAATGTGCAGTACTGTAAAATTAGCGAAAGAAAGGAAACCATTTAAAACGAGAAGGAATTGAAGAGACGAAGAGACAAAAAGAGAAACCGATAAAGTGTGTGAGTGAATGAGAAAAACAGGAAGTGTGATATAAAGTCTGCGTTAAAAGTAGAAAATAGACCCTCTCAGCGGGAATCGGTGAAATTCTCAAGAGCGCGAGTGGGCCGAAAGCTCTCAGATTGAGAATTACGGTCAGAGGAGGGTGTTGGTGACAGTGCAATTTCCTCAACTTCACACCGACTGATTCGCTCTGCCCGTCTTATATTCCACACTACAATCAATCACAGCAGGTGTGCCGGCTTCGTGCCAAAACAAAGAGGACCTTCATAACGTGGAGTGGGATGCAGGAAATAGGAAGACCTTTCACTCTTCTGTTCAGAAACCTATAGTGAGCTTCCCAGCTAGGCAACATTTTTAGGCCTCACTGCGAAAAGGTTGCTTTAGACCATAAAACAGTCTAAGGCCAAGTTTGTTTCATCCAAGACTACAGAATAAACTGAACTAGGATGTGTTCAGTACTTCGGAAACTTGCACACTATGTATTTTTTTATGCTTCGTAGCATACGGCACTGTTAGCTTAGCAACATGCTAAAATCATGCTGACTAAACACACGATAACATATGAGATACAGTCTACAATGAGATACAGTACAATGTGTTAGGTAATGCTAGGGAGTTAACTAATGTTCTGTTTCACAACTCAGAATATAGATTTTTCTCTCCCACCTCCAACTTGGAAATAAATAACTTCTAGAACGTCGCTCAGTCGTATTTCAGACCTGTGAACTCTGGGCACATCGATTTACTCCGACCTCAGCAAGACACTTCCAAGACAAAGGCAAGTTCTGCTTCCAATGCGCATAGCTTGACGTGGAGATAACTTATACATAAATATATCTTAATGATTGCTTCGCGTCAGCTGTTGCTAGTGAATGCAAGCATTTTGTGTTCATTATTTTTTTTCTGCTTTTGTGATATAATTGACACAAAAACATGAAAAGCTCTTGTTTTGTCATTGTGACATCATGTGGCCATCATGTGTAATTTGACTGGAACTCATTGAGATTGGAAATTGGACATTTAGTCTCAGATATTATCCATTCTGACCCCTTCTCGAACGCGGCATAACAATTAGGCTGTTGTGTGATGAAACTGAAGTAGCAAAAGATCTTTTAATCTGTATTGTGACGTACAACATTAAGTTATTTGAAAAAAAAAAAAAATTGGCATGGTTTTATCAATCATTGTTGATTGGATGAACGCAGATCTGAATGTTAAGAAAGTGGCAGAGTTTAAGCAGAACAAATGATTGGCGGAGTCCGGCGTGAGACATCAGAGGGAAGTCTGTTATTTTATCGGAAGAAAAAAATAAAGTTACGACATTTTGATTAGAAAAAAATGGTAAAAAAAAAAAATCTTAATTTTACATGATTCATGCATGGATGAATTGTTCACAATAAGATCATTGAGATGCATTTCTAAAATCGATTTTCATATTTTATACTGACTTTAATATGTGCTAGAGCTTTAGAACCTAAAAAACAGTAGTGATGCTTTCAATTTAAAATGAACATTTTTACAATTTATAAACACTAGCAGTCAAAAGTTTTGGATCGGTAAGATCTTCTCTGTTTTAAAAGGAAATCTCTTCTGCTCACCAAGGCTGCTTTTATTAGATAAAAAAACTAATATTGTTAAATTTTATGACAATTTAAAATAACTGTTTTCTATTTTAAAATGTAATTTATTCCTGTGATCAAAGCTGTATTTTCAGCATAATTTCTCCAGTCTTCAGTGTCACATGATCCCTCAGAAATCACTCTAATATGATGATTTGCTGCTCAAGAAACATTTATGATTATTCGCAATTCTTTGTAGGATCGCAGTTCATTTGCTTATGAAAGAAAACGCTTGGAGTTTACTCTGAATCAGTGTGTAGTACTGTCTCAGAGGTGTGTGTGTGTGCTCATTCACACGTCCAGGAGATGATGAATAAAGCCACAGTCAGACTGAAAGAGAGAGAGAGAGATATAGAGGACAAGCTACTAATTGTCTGAATAATTGCAAACCCTGACTCAGTCTCTCAGTAACTGTGTCGAGTCGAGCCCAGACATGAAGATGAATGCGAGGAAGAAACTAACAACCTCATTACCGTTACACTCTACGCCAACAAGATCTGTCTCAAGTCATTTGACTTTACTTTGTCGAACAGAACAACACTTCACCACAGAAACAAACAGCAAAATGCTTATCTGGTTACACAATGTGGATTTAACATCAGAGGCAAGTGACAAGAGTGAAAATATACGATATTTGAGGAACATGCTCAAACTTCAGATTCTTCTCAAACAGAGCGGGCTAGTGCCTTTGTCAATAATTTAGATGGTCTGATGGATGCATCGCCTCTCTTTTGCAGGATCTGAAAAATAGCCAGGAAAACACAGAGTCTGTACTGACAGCAAAGTCAGATGGGACCATATTGCAGTCTGTACTGAAGTCTGACTTCACCAGAGTAGATAGTATTTTTAGTCAACATGAAATCCATTTTACATTCTATAATGTGACATATTTCTGAAAATAATTAGGATTTGATTTTATCAATTGCGAGTAAATTGGTTGAAAAGTAGCCTCTGTATCAATGAAAAAAAAAAATATAAATATACATACAGTAAATGATATACATATATATATATATATATATATATTTATATTTATATATATATATATATATTGTATATACATTTTACACTATATATGTATATACTGTATATATAGTGTAAAATGCATATATATATATATATATATATATATATATATATATATATATATATATATATATATATATACATATACACACTGTATATGTATGTGTGTGTGTGTGTGTGTGTGTGGTGTGTGAAATGCATGTTCCAAGGTTTCAGAAATTTAATCTTTGTATTTATGTTGGATTCCAAAACATTTTATAATATTTTTAAAGAACCACAGAGAGATTTTTGGCTCTAAAAATATGATGAAATGTGATGAAACCATCAAAAGTAATAACATATTTTCTCAAAATTTTGTATCTTGATCATCATCATAAAAAAAAAAAAACAAGATAAAAAAAATTCTCAGAAAATTTTCAAATATCATGAATAATGTAACCGTAATTTTCATTAGGTTTTTGATTATCTGCTCATTTAAGAGATACTATTTTTCTGCATGTTTTTGCATGTTGGTTGTATGACTTTGATTTGTCAGACAAATTATTTAAGGTTTTCTTGGCAATCATTTAATTAATTTATTGAGGCTTTTCATTGTAATAACTGTATTATCCTGACATTTCTGACTTCATGGCCACTGAAAATAAAAATAAACAATCTCATCATAGAAAAGGGTATATTAAAGTTAAATTTAATGTGAAATTAATTTTAAATATATTTTTAAACTAAATTCATATAAAGAGACTGGTGACATCAGTCCAATAAGGAAAGTCGAGCATGAGTTTGACATACGATGGTGAAATAAATCTTTAAAATTTTTCTTTATTTGAAACAATGTTTGATGATAACTGAATCTTACAAACATATATTAAGAAATGAAATATGGTCCATTTTTATTTCACATTGACTTGAAACAAACTGAAAGCGAGGCTATTGAGGGACAGCTTAATTTAGGCTAAATTTGCAGCCCTGTTTGCAAAGCTTTTGATTCGTAAAGTGATCTGGCAGACCTATACGACAACACTGTAGGCCCACAGTATGTACGCTTCATCTAAAGATGAAGGAAAATTGAGTTTGACTTGAATCCAGGCGATTTTATAGACTGACTTGCTTAAGACTTTTAAACACGAGTCGTAGCTGCAGTGTTGACACCCTTGACTTTGACTTCATCGTGCTAATGAACTCCACAAAGTCCTGGGCAGCGGCAGTATCATTAAGATTCACACAGTTTCAGCTCTGTGTTTTTGTAGCATGCCGTATTAGTGTGAAGTGCGCGGTTTCTGGGATCTCAGCCACTTCACAGCAGACGTCAGGCGGACGTCTCGAGAGGGAGTAGGAGTTCAGAATCCAAGGGGCATCAGCTATCATCAATTAACTGCACTACTGTTTAAACTTAAAGGGGTAGTTCACCCAATAATTACTCGCCCTCATGTCATTCCAAACCTGTAAGACCTCATGTCATTCCCTCATGTCATTCCAAATGTCATTCCATCATGTCGCCCTCATGTCATTCCAAACCCTGTTCATCTTCAGAACACAAATGAAGATCTTTTTGATTAAATCTGAGAGATTTTTGTCCCTCCATTGACAGCTACACAACTACCACTTTGACGCTTCAAAAAGTTCATAAAGAGATTGTAAAACTAATCCTTAACTGTATCGAGTGGTTTAGTCTAAATTTTATGAAGAGACACAATCACTTTATATAAACAGATTGAATTTGGTCTTTTATTCACATATAAACATTGATCAACGAACATGAACAGAAGCTCAACTGAACATGCTTGATGCGTAAGAACAAACCTCTTACAAAAGCTCAAACGTGCTGAATAACACGAGAATGAACCTCATTGGTTCTTACAGAAGCTCAAACGTGCTGCTTAACACGAGAATGAACCTCATTGGTTCTTACAAAAGCTCAAACGTGCTGCGTAACACGAGAATGAACCTCATTGGTTCTTGCTGAAGCTCATAAAAACCTCATAATGACCCCCGAACCCTTAATGTTCTTTCAGAGCAGTTTCACAGTCAACAAACAACAGTTAGTTGAAATGCTCAGTAACACTATAAAAACTAAAAACAATAGGACAAATAAAACAGAAAAAAGATATGAATAAAATGAACAATTTACAAACAACAGCCTACTATACAGAAATGTAATGTAATCAAATGGGGAAATAAATTAAATCAATAAAACTACATAATCTTCACTGTATTAATTAAATATATATTGATTCTTATTAAAAGTTATTAATGTTATTCAGTGAAGAGCAGTGAATGATTCTCAAATTTTCTTTTGTTGTTTGATTAACATTAAATGACAGAGATAGCATTAGGTTTATTAGGCTGCTGTCACTTTAAGACCAAATGCAGATCTAAGATCTAATATACTGACAAGCATCGATAACTTTCCCAGCTGTTATGCTCACCGAAGACATAACTGAATGCGTTTAAGTTAAAAAGTCCCCAAGACAGACATTTTGACAAAAATTTTTTGTGTATTTGTCGGTTTAAGTGCACGCCCGAAACCCAAAGTAGCCAGTACTTGTCCGTGTTTCTCTATCCCGAATTCTCTCTATCCCGGATTGTGCAGGCAGAAAGCCGCCTGTTCAATACGCTTGTACACGTGACATTACATGATTCGACTGATTTGGATGTTACGTATGGGTGACAGCGCACTGCTTTAAAGGAAAAGAATGGAAAGCGGCATCGTGTTTTCATAATCGTTGGAAGCCAAAATCAACAACGAAACTAAAACACAGCCCTAAATCCTTCTTGAGGCCAAGGGGCCCCCTGGTGGTTTTGGGGCCCTACGCAACTTCCGTACTTGGAGGACCGTCACTGAACACAACCAAAGTCCTTTTAGGCAAGTCATGCCACTCGGCCGCCATCTTGGCAACGCCTCCGGGCAGCTATTTCGGACTAACAAGACCAGGCTCCTATCTAAATGAATGGGCAGAGAGTCAGAACTGCACTTTCACTGGTCACCGGGACATAAAAACTGCTTGTATAGAAACAGCAGTAAAATATGATAAAAATCGCTGAAAAAGTTTGATGACTTTGCCCCAAAATAAGGTTTAAAACGTCTTTTTCCCCACAGGTTATACGTTTACTACGCATGCGCAAGGGTTCTCGTCTCTGCTGTCGCAAACCTCAACTGACCGCATGCATCAGTGGAACCAAACGATAGGCTTACATGTTTCCCGGCTTGACTGTTAAAAGCAGACGATTGGTTTTCCAGAGGGAGGGGTGGGGCATGTGCATACAACCGCCATCTTTGGCGTTACGGGTTTTCCCTATATAGTTGTATTGAGGAAGTGGCATGTCTTTATATAAATTGTCTCTGACACAACTGATGGGTTGATGAATTGATGAATTGAGTTGATGAATGTTTGTTTATATGTATATGTAGAAGAAGCCTAAATTATTGTCCTGTCCCACCCCGCCCAGCCAGTCATGTTTCCCCCTATGGGGTAGTTTTTCTTTGTTTTCTTTAAATTGTAAAAAAAAAAAAATGTTTTTATAAAAGCCCATTTCTGCATTCTTGAGTCCTCGCCTCAAATCTTCACCTAACCCTGACAAGTTAACAACAGAGACAATAACTATAACTATAACTACGTATATTGTCCACACTACAACTAACGATAATAGTGCAGTAGAAACATAACATTGGAATCTATAAAAAACATTGACAACCAATCCTAATCCAGCTGAGTTTAAAGAGCTTGCGCATTTAAAGCAACAGACAACATCTGCATCTGCACGTGCTTATAAACAAAACGTCATCGTCAGTCGGTGTGGATGTTAATATAGTTATCTTAATAGTTATCGATCCTGTTGTGAATAGGCTTTTACTGGTATGAATCAGTCTGAAACATTTCGCTATGTAATTTACAACATCAGCAGGGAGAGAATGTCTTTAATATTACACCAAAATGGACACTATAACTAAAATTTAGTACCTAAATAAATCACAGTTAAATCACCTGAATCGTATTGAGAGCTTGCGTATCAAATGCGAACTGAATCTGGAAATATGTATCGCTTTCCATCCTTACAAGTCATACACTGACGTGGCAGGTTTTCCAGGCAAAAATGACACAGCACTTTTGTGTAAATGCCAGATGCCTTATTAATTCTTGAATATGCCAGCCTCTCTATCTATGTGGTTAAAGGGCAGAAACAGATCGGTTGCATCTAGGGGTGAGTCACATCCAGTGGAATCCATCTCTGCATCCTCCCTCCGGTCTTTGCCTTTCCACAAGCATTAGGCCACCTGGTCTTCCCACACACCATCATTATCCAATCTCATAAGCAGGACTAATCTAATGGAAGGCCCATCAGAGACGCCATCCTCGACTCCAACACTCACTTTAAGAATGCAAAGACAAATTCAACAGAATCGACATGCGCTGTTGTCAAATCTACCTATTTTAAATAAACCAAAAAATATTTTTTATAAAGGCCAATATTAAAACTCCATCTAAATAAATACAAATACAACAATAAAAACTATAATCTATCCTTTTTAAATGTATTTTAAACATTAATTTATGCACCACAACATTATAATATGTAACAGTATGAAACATGGTTATTCATTTTGAGATTCAGAAAAGATAACATGTACAAGTTTACAAAAGTTTTATAAAATGATGGATCAAAAACAAATAACAATTCATGAACACATTACTCTTAATAACTTGTTATTTTTAGTGAATCAAACATAAAGCGTGAGCAGCGTAGACTGATTCACAAACAAAATGACTCTAATGAGCCAGTTCTTTTAGTGAATCAAAAACTTACAACACAACCAGTGTAGAGTAGATTGATTCCCGAAACAAATGACTCTTTTGAATCTGTTTTTTCAGTGAATCAAAAACATACAGCACAACCAGTGTACAGTAACATGTTGTAACATGTTAATCTCCATGTTGTAATAACAACAGTTGTGGTGTGAACACATAGAAAGTAAATCGATTTTTCTCAGAAAAATGTCTCACTGTTTCAATAAACAGTTCTTGATATAAAAGCAGGCACTCAGCTCAACTCTATATAACCAGGCGAGTGCGCTCTGAATGGATGCCAGCTGAGAAGTCTGTCTTTTCTTGCATTGGCTAGATGCGCCGTTAGATAAGATGCTTTATCTAATCAATGCTTTGTAAGGGTGGAAAAGACTCCCGCCTGCTTCTACAGGATGAACTATCCTGCTTGAAAAGCAAAGTGCCTAACCTCCGATCAATACACATCATTCCCCTTCTCTCTCTCTATTCCTCAAACTCAATAATAGCATTGATTTAGGACCACGGTAATCATGATAAACGGCGTTACGAAAAGTCTTAACAATTCCAAAAGATTTGTCTTTATTCCCTCTCGCTGCATCACTTACTCTGTGTTATTGAAATAATTGCTCTTATAAAAACTAGATAGGACATGAAGGTGTGTCTAAAATGCATGCAGAAATAATGCCCTTTAAGATACCTTGTAGTGCCGCTGCTAGCCATTTTGGTGCCCTAAGCATAATTCCTTTATGATGCCCCCCTCCCTAAAAAAAAAAAAAACATTTTCATTTAGGATTTTCATTTAGGGGGTATGATTTATGGCAATGGCATGGTTTTATAATCACTATGGTCCCGAATTTGAGGCAGGATAGTTAGGGGGGTTCGGGGTTTCCCCGAAATTTTTTTGAATTTCTCTGAACTACAGATGTGCATTTTAAGATGTTGTGAACTCTAAAGTCTCAGGAGACTTTAACCAGGCTAAACTAAAGGATGTTCTGCCACGTTTGCACCAGCATGTCACCTTAGCAACTAGGGGAAACAATACACTTGACCAGGTGTACACCAACAGACGGGAGGCATACAGAGGGGTGCCCCGCCCCAACCTAGGCTTCTCTGACCACATCTCCATCCTGCTGGTTCCTACTCATCATCCTGTACTCAAAAACAACAAGCCCACAGAGAGGACCATCACTGTGTGGCCAAACGGAGCTGTCTCCATGTTACAGGACTGTTTTGAGCGTACCTCCTGGCAGGTATTCAGGGAAGCAGCAACAGGTGGAAATGGGGTGGACCTGGTGTCACGACACACACGGGAGATAGACAGCAGATCCAAGTGCAGTAAAGATGTTTTAATGGGTAATCCGTAAAGCGTAAATCCAGTCCAGGCAAAGGTCAAATACCGTGTAAACAATCCAAATACAAAAATAACAAAACACAAGGAACAGACCAAGAAGTGTCAGACATAACAACGACTCCGTACACATATTAACACAGACAGGGAATATATACACAGATCTAACAAGACTAACAATGAACAGCTGGGAACAATGATGACGGGGAACAGCTGAGTGCAATGACCTGATGAGTGACAATGACAGACAGAATGCTGGGAAATGAAGTCAATAGTGAAGGACACCGTGAAGAGGACCTCTAGTGGAAACCAGGAAACATAACCAGACACTGTGACATAACCTCCCCTCTACGGAGCGGCTACCAGACGCTCCAAGACCATACAAACAAACAAGAGTCTAGGCCGGAGGTGGAGCGGTGGAGGATCAGCGGGAGGGATGGGGGGCCATGTCCATGAAGGGGAACAAGAACAGGGGGTGATGGCTCAGCCGGCGGCCAAGGCGAGACAGACAGTCTATCAGGTGGCCAGGGCGGAGACGATCCCTCGGGCGGCCAGGGCGGAGCAGGCTGTGCGGGCGGCCAGGGCGGTGAAGACCCCTCGGGCGGCCAGGGCGGAGCAGGCTGTGCGGGCGGCCAGGGCGGTGAAGACCCCTCGGGCGGCCAGTGCGGTGAAGACCCCTCGGGCGGCCAGGGTGGTGAAGACCCCTCGGGCGGCCAGGGCGGTGAAGACCCCTCGGGCGGCCAGTGCGGTGAAGACCCCTCGGGCGGCCAGGGCGGTGAATACCCCTCGGGCGGCCAGGGCGGTGAAGACCCCTCGGGCGGCCAGGGCGGTGAAGACCCCTCGGGCGGCCAGGGCGGTGAAGACCCCTCGGGCGGCCAGGGCGGAGACTTTCCCTCGGGCGACCAGGGCGGGGACGACCCCTCGGGCGGCCAGGGCGGAGACGACCCCTCGGGCGGCCAGGGCGGAGCAGGCTGTGCAGGCGGCCAGGGCGGTGAAGACCCCTCGGGCGGCCAGGGCGGAGACTTTCCCTCGGGCGACCAGGGCGGGGACGACCCCTCGGGCGGCCAGGGCGGAGACGACCCCTCGGGTGGCCAGGGCGGAGACGACCCCTCGGGCGGCCAGGGCGGAGACTTTCCCTCGGGCGGCCAGGGCGGAGACGACCCCTCGGGCGGCCAGGGCGGAGACGACCCCTCGGGTGGCCAGGGCGGAGACGACCCCTCGGGTGGCCAGGGCGGAGACGACCCCTCGGGCGGCCAGGGCGGAGCAGGCACCGGCTCCGGCTCAGGAACAGCAGGCACCGGCTCCGGCTCAGGAACAGCAGGCACCGGCTCCGGCTCAGGAACAGCAGGCACCGGCTCCGGCTCAGGAACAGCAGGCACCGGCTCCGGCTCAGGAACAGCAGGCACCGGCTCCGGCTCAGGAACAGCAGGCACCGGCTCAGGAACAGCAGGCACCGGCTCCGGCTCAGGAACAGCAGGCACAGACATATCCAGGATCCGCGCCAAACGTTCCAAATAGTCCGTAAGTGCCTTGGCGGCCACACAAATGGACATTTCCGGATCTGTCTCAGACTGGGCAGACTGGACGTGCTCAGTCTCTGACTGGGCAGACAGAGCGTGTACTGTCTCTCGCTGGGCAGACGTGACCTGAACAGTCTCTGGCTGGGCAGACGGGACGTGAACAGTCTCTGGCTGGACAGACGGGACGTGAACAGTCTCTGGCTGGGCAGACGGGACGTGAACAGTCTCTCGCTTGGCAGACGGGACGTGAACAGTCTCTCGCTGGGCAGACGGGACGTGAACAGTCTCTCGCTGGGCAGACGGGACGTGAACAGTCTCTCGCTGGGCAGACGTGACCTGGACGGTCTCCGGCTGGACGGTCTCCGGCTGGACGGTCTCTGGCTGGATGGTCTCTGGCTGGACGGTCTCTGGCTGGACGGTCTCAGGGATAACAGCGGACTGCACTAGGACGGCCTCTGACACCACCGCATGCTGTACAGGGACGGCCTCCGAAATGAAAGCGTGTTGCACAGGGACGGCCTCCAAAACGCCCGCGCACTGCACAGGGATGCTTTCCGAAACGGCCGCATGCTGTACAGGGACGGCCTCTGAAATGGCCGCATGCTGCACAAGGACGGCCTCCAAAATGATTGCACGCTGCACAGGAACAGCCTCTGAAATGACCGCATGCTGTGCAGAAACGACCACCGGGCCGTTGGGGAGATAAGAACCCCTTCCCCTCCTCCTCCTTCCTTGATGGCAAGGTGCAGCCTCAGTACCAGACGGGACCAGCGGTGAGGACTCCAGACCGGATGAAACCAGCGACGAAGATCTTGTGCTGGGCGGAACCAGCTGCGAAGATCTTGTACAGGGCGGAATCAGCGGCGAGGATCTCGTGCTGGGCCAGTCCGGCGGCTCCGGACCAGAAAAATCGTTAGGCGGAAGACGGTGTCGTGGAACTTGTCGACCACCTCCTCCCCTGCAACCTCCCCGAGTTCCGGAAAACCTCGCCAGCCGTGTCCCCAAAAACGACTCACCATTTCTGCTGGAAGACTTCGCTGAAGTTTTAGCTGCTGCTGCTTCCTCAGTTAGCTGGGCCCATAAGGCAAAACATTGGTGAATATTTAGTCGGGGCGCTTCCTCCCCAACCTGCAATCCTCCTTTCTGCGGCCCCCTTCCTTCCCCATATACGGGAGAAGGATTACAGAAACCCGAACTGCTGGATCTGTTCATGTGGACGGAGTCGTTCTGTCACGACACACACGGGAGATAGACAGCAGATCCAAGTGCAGTAAAGATGTTTTAATGGGTAATCCGTAAAGCGTAAATCCAGTCCAGGCAAAGGTCAAATACCGTGTAAACAATCCAAATACAAAAATAACAAAACACAAGGAACAGACCAAGAAGTGTCAGACATAACAACGACTCCGTACACATATTAACACAGACAGGGAATATATACACAGATCTAACAAGACTAACAATGAACAGCTGTGAACAATGATGACGGGGAACAGCTGAGTGCAATGACCTGATGAGTGACAATGACAGACAGAATGCTGGGAAATGAAGTCAATAGTGAAGGACACCGTGAAGAGGACCTCTAGTGGAAACCAGGAAACATAACCAGACACTGTGACACCTGGAGGAATATGTATTATCTGTTTGTGGATACATCAGCAAATGTATCGATGACGTCACTACCACCAAGAAAATAACCATGTATCCAAATCAGAAACCCTGGTTAAATGGAGCAGTGCGGTCTCTTTTAAAAGCACGGGACTCAGCCTTCAGGTCTGGAGACGCAGTGGCACTGAGAGCAGCTAGGAAGGAACTAGTGGGTGGCATCAAAAACGCTAAAGCTACTTATGCCCTACGGATTCAGGGTCATTTTTACACCAACGACCCTCGGAGCATGTGGAGGGGCATTAAGAGCATCACAGGATATAAAGGCAAGGATGCAGAATGTCCCCTGGACCCATCCCTTCCTGATGATCTAAATGCCTTTTATGCTCGCTTTGACTTATCAAACTCCTCCAAAAGTACCAAGCTCACAGTATCTCCAGGTGAGCTATCTTTCAGTGTGTCTGCTGAGGAAGTGAGGACAGCACTGCGGCAGATTAACCCACGCAGGGCAGCGGGCCCAGATAACATCCCTGGCCGGGTTCTGAAAGAATGTGCTCAGGAGCTTACGGGGGTGCTAACAGACATTTTTAATCTATCACTCTCCCTAGCTACTGTGCCTGTCTGTCTTAAGACGTCCAGTATTGTACCAGTGCCCAAAAAATCAGTGGTTGAAAGCATGAATGACTATCGTCCTGTGGCCCTCACTCCACTGATCATGAAATGCTTCGAGCGACTGGTTCTGGCTCACATAAAAGGCACTGTTAACATCAATGTGGACCCCCATCAGTATGCCTATAGAAGGAACCGGTCTGTGTCTGACGCAGTGTCAACTGTCGTCCACTCTGCTCTCACCCATCTAGAGAGCAGGGATTCTTATGTCAGGCTGCTTTTCCTAGACTTTACATCTGCCTTTAACACCATCATTCCGCACACATTAATTAACAAACTGCTGCTGCTGGGAGTAAGACCATCTCTTTGCAATTGGGTCCTGGACTTCTTGACAAACAGGCCACAGTCGGTTAAGATCCACGACACCTCATCTTCCACCCTCATACTCAACACGGGCTCCCCACAAGGATGTGTCCTGAGCCCTTTGCTGTATACGCTCCTCACATATGATTGCTCTGTAACACGTCTGAGCAATCATATAGTGAAGTTTGCAGATGACACGGCTGTGATTGAACTGATATCTAACAATGACGAGTCAGCATATAGGCAGGAGGTGGAGGAACTCATGGTCTGGTGCAGAGAAAACAACCTCTGCATCAACGTGGGGAAGACTAAGGAGATGGTTGTGGACTTTAGGAGGAGAGGTCATACCCTACCTCCTCCCCTCTACATTGATGGAGTAACTGTGGAAATGGTGACCAACTTTAAATATCTGGGCCTGTACATCTCCAACGACCTCACATGGTCCACCAACATAGCCAGCATTATTAAGAAGGCCCACCAACGCTTGTACTTTTTAAGGAGGCTGAAGCAGGCCGGCCTCAACCCTGCTATCCTGACCTGTTTTTATCGGAGTGTGGTGGAGAGCACACTGACATTCTCCATCACTGTCTGGTATGGAAACTGCTCTGCAGCTGACAAGAAGGCGTTGCAGCGAGTAGTTAAGTCTGCTAGGAAAAGAACAACAAATGACAGCCTTCCTTCCCTAGACGACATCTATGTCCGCAGGTGTAGAAGCAGAGCATTGGACATCATGAAGGACTCCACTCACCCAGCGAATAGACTGTTTACCACACTCCCCTCTGGCAAAAGGCTGCGCAGCCTTAAAGCAAGAACTACAAGGCTATTGTGCAGCTTTTTTCCAGAGGCAGTGAGGCTTATGAACTCCTTAGTTTAGGGCTCCTCCTGCCCTCCTGCCCTCTGCTCGCTCATTGCTGCTACTGTACAAGGCACTTTGTGATGTTATGGGTTAATTATGGTCTACGGTCTTTGATTCTGTTATACGGTTAAGGCTATTTTAATGTTGATAGAGATTTATTTTATACGATTTATATAGGGTATATCTTAGAATTTTAAATTGCCATTTATTCTGTATTACGCTGCTGGACCTGGGAAACGAATTTCGTTCCTTCATGTCTAACATGTTTGAATGACAAATAAATGAAACTGAACTGAAACTGAACTGTGAAGGCAAACAACAAAAAACAAAAAACAAGAAAAAATTCAATAGCAACAGCTTTAAAACCATGTCAGTGGGCAGCTGATTATTTTTCTCTCCTCATCAGCATCACACTCTTTTTCTCTTTGTTTTTATCTTGCCCTGTCTCTTCCACTCCTAAAGTTGGCTTTTTTAATTTACTAAAGGCTACAATTTGTATTTTATTCTCAATATGTACACATTCATTACTAATCCTGTGCCTAACATAATGAAAACGGCTTTGTTCATGTTTCTTGTCCCCTCACAATGACACAACTATTACACTAGGCTACATGTTACATAGGCCTATTTTGGCGAAAATTAGACAAAACTATATTAGTTTGCCTAATTATTTTTTGTCATTCGTTTAACATTTATGACCTAAGAAAAACCTGTAAAATATATAAAGTTAAGTTTAGCTACTTACATCTTATCTCGCACTTGACCGTACACTGAAGCGTCGACTTGCACTGTTAAAATTCGTGCTCAGCGTCTGTGAACATAAAGCCCGCCTACTTTGATTTGATTGGTCATCTCAAATATTCTGACATTGACGAGCAGTGACAGACCAATGAGGCTCAGAACACACACATACACACACACACCCTGTCCTCTGTTTCTGACGTGCTCTCTGCTCGACGGATTAAAGATGAAAGATGAAGAACGCGCTGAATCTGATTATAACAAGAAGTTTGATGATTGATTTTTCATTAGGCTATTTTTGGTGCCCCCTCAGCACTTGGTGCCCTACGCACAGCGCGTGATCCGCGTGGTGGGAGCGGTGGCGCTGACTGTAAATGTTAAGGCATTGCATTTATCATTCACAGAAAATGCAGTCCCAGAATGCACTGCGATGAGCTCAGTGGAAAAGTCTGTTGATTATAAATATAGTTCATTTAAGTATTGTAGAATCAAAACAAATGACTTTTTTTTACCCCCAAGTTGTGTGCTATGTATTTTTATGCTTAGCATGTCAAGTTGTAGCCTGATACGTCAGACTTCGTACTTCCGCTCTGTTTCAGTTCGCTTCTGTACTCAGTCTGAGACATCGACATGTCTCTCAGTTTTTCTCCGGCCTGAAAACAGCCGACCAATCAACGAACAGAGGGCGGGCTGAGAGCCGTGACGTAGACGCTAAGCACCGAGTTTAAGATTGTATTTTAGGTTAGGGAAATCGAAAACGACCGCGGATATGGAGACACGGGATGCAATTCGCTCTGTTGTGGAGAATATTCCCTGCATTTGCAAACTGAAGGGAGGATCAGGTTAAGGAGGTAGCAAAACTCGGTCAGCCATGTTCACTCCGGTATTTCGCTCGATGGTTTCGTTTTCGCATCATACATGCGTTTACAGTGGAAGTTCGATGCGGCTGAGCTGGCGAATAACACGCGTCATAACCAGACGTTATGTGATTGGCTTACGGGTAACCAATGATTTTATACTTCAGTCAAGCCCCCCCCCCCCCCCCCCCCCCCCCGCGCCAGAAAGAAAACACTTTTCAATGATGACATGCCAGACTCTGTCTACGAAGCAAAGCGAAGTAGGAGAGTTTGGTATTACCAGGCTAATCAAGTTGTTAGCTAAGCAACATGCTTAATTCAATCACAACTGGAATAAATTGTGATTTGAGTTCACCATGTACTTCACAAGCAAAATATCTGGTTGTTAGCATAGCATCATGCTAAATAAACCTCAACTACAATCAATTGTGGTTCGAGTTTACCATGTACTTCACAAACAAAACATATTATTGTTAGCTTGTTAGTCGAGTTTACAGTGCAAATCGTAAGTAAAATATCTGGTTGCTAGATTAGCAGTATTCTAAAGCCAAACTCAATTCAATCAATGGTAGGATGAGGTTACCATGACTTTCGCAAGGAAAAGAGTATCTGGATGTTAGCTTAGCAACATGCTAATGTAAGACATTTGGAATCAATTATGGGTCCAGTCTACTGTAGCTGTGTCCCAATGTGAAGGCTGCATCCTCCGAAGGCTCCGCATTTGAAGGCTGATTGCGTCACCGT
Organism: Tiaroga cobitis; assembly: GCA_030578255.1. Taxonomy (NCBI): domain Eukaryota; kingdom Metazoa; phylum Chordata; class Actinopteri; order Cypriniformes; family Leuciscidae; genus Tiaroga; species Tiaroga cobitis. The sequence continues at coordinate 29,403,409 of CM060615.1, read as the reverse complement.
GGCGCGATGAAGGCTGTCCCAATTCAGTTCTGCATCCTCCGAAGGCCGTGTTCGAAGGCCGGTTGCGTCAAATAGCGTTCATTTACTCAATTAGCTAGAGAAACCAGAGTTAAAAGCCACAAGTTTTTCTTTCTTATTCACTTGAACTCATTCGTCACCATTGCGTGGCTTAATTTGTCATGTGGTTTGAGGCAAAACTTATTAAACTGCTAATATTAGTTTATTAATTGTTTCAGGAACAAGGAGCAGGCAGCTCCATTTATTAAATTGCGGTCTGAAGATTACCATTTTTTACGGGGGCGAAAACTCCGCCAGCGTAAGACAACGACCTATTTGTAATATTTGCACTAGTCTGTCTCACTAGTGTAGCCTATTATAAAAAAAATATAAATGGCAAAGGGGTTTCACTTTTATGTGTTTTTGTAGTGCTGTCATGCAAGCTATGTCTACAAAGGTTTTAACCAAATTTGAGTATCCAGAAATATGATTTCTGAAGTATTTTGTATTCATATCCTGATGTGTCATATTTTGTAATGTTAAAGGGATAGTTCACTTTGAAATTAATTTTTGATATGTTTTAGCTTACCTCCAGTGCATCCAAGATGTAGGTGTCTTTGTTTCCACAGTATCTTCAATTTTGATAATTTTAGGTAAAACCGTTGTTGTCTGTCAGTCATACAATGGAGGTGAAGGGGGTCCAACTCAAAGAGCAGTCAAAATTAAACATTATTTAATGACTCGTAAATGTAAGTACACATTGATGCCCTAAGACACGAAACGAGTGGTTTTTGTGAGAAAACGAACAGTATTTATATCTTTTTTAGCTCGTGTAAGCATATCCATGTCCAAATGATCTGAGAGCAGGGCGCTTCGGTCTGCGCATGCGTACAGCGTTCGCCGGAATGCCCCGGAAGGGCTCCCTCGCGCGTGTTTACGTCACTCATTGTTTATGCAGAGATTTCGGAAGTTTTACCTTACACTGTGAAGATCTAAACATATTTAGATATACAGGATCGCAATGGAAGACGATTTCTATATACCAACAGACAACGTTGATTTTTTTTCACAACCTTATTTATTTGAACACAACCGGGGCATTCCGGCGAACGCTGTACGCATGCGCAGACCGAAGCGCCCTGCTCTCAGATCAGTTGGACATGGATATGCTTACACGAGCTAAAAAAGATATAAATACTGTTCGTTTTCTCACAAAAACCACTCGTTTCGTGTCTTAGGGCATCAATGTGTACTTACATTTACGAGTCATTAAATAATGTTTAATTTTGACTGCTCTTTGAGTTGGACCCCCTTCACCTCCATTGTATGACTGACAGACAACAACGGTTTTACCTAAAATTATCAAAATTGAAGATACTGTGGAAACAAAGACACCTACATCTTGGATGCACTGGAGGTAAGCTAAAACATATCAAAAATTAATTTCAAAGTGAACTATCCCTTTAAGGTTGCACTAATGTTAAGATTGGACTCCTGTCTAAATATATTTCATAAGTGGTTCCCTTTTGTTTTGTTTTAGGAGAATTCTAGAGAAAATGGACCTGCTGGGGAAGGTGAGTCCCATGCAGGACAACATATAACAAGTCAGAAAGTTTTACAGATCTTTGTTTAAATGTATTGTGTCGTTGTTGTTGTTGTTGCTAACAGGCATGCTTTATTTGCTCTGCCTTAGGGTTGCAAGTGTCCTGGGACAGGACAGACCAGGGGCGAGTTCAGGAGTGTGCGACCAAGAAGAGGAGAGGCCAGTTGCACCAGCATCAGCACCAGCACCAGAGAAGGCGAGACAGAGAGGACGAGTTTTTGGACTTGATTAGAGAAGACATGGGACTGCAGAGGCGCGGAGAGTAGGAAGAGGATGGACAGGCTGTTTTCTCTTCTTGAAAGAATGATTGAGAATTTATTTATTTACATTATGTTCTTGTTTAACTTTTTTTCACTTATATTTTTTTAAAAGGAAAATTTCTGTACATTATTTATTTATTATTCATTATTTTATGCAACTTTAAATGTGTAAATAAAAGAGAATTCATGGCTCTGGACATGGTCTTGGCTCAGCCGAAAATACATGACTCGACGGCGCCGGGGCTGAAACATCCTCCCCATGTCCTCCACTAAAATATAAAAAAAAAAAATTGGCAATAGCCAATTCTGTCTCCATAGCCGTTTACTCAATTATATCAAATGAATGATCAGGATGGCAGCTGTACTCTCGCACTGTTGCTTGGCGCCAGGAGCGGTAATCGGGAACACCTGTTTGCGCAATTAGGAAATCCCACGAAGGCTACATGGTGCGTCCTTCGAAGGACGAATAGGATGCAGCCTTCACATTGGGACACAGCTTGTGTGTTTCACATAGAAAACTAGTGTGCTTAGTGTTAGCTTGGCAACATGCTAAAGGAAATCCCTATTGGAATTCATTGTAGGTTTAGTCTAGTGTGTTCCCATGTCAAAGATTTTAAATCCGTCACTAATCAGGTGTAGCGGCTGATCTGATCAGACACACAATTGACCCTTCGCAAAGACCCGCTCCTCTTAGTTACTGTTGCTATGTCCGACAAGCCATGGCGCTCTCGCGCCACACAACACGTTCTCTTGCAGTGAAAAATACATTGTGGAGCAAAGAGGACAGTAGGGCTGCACAATTAATCGAATTTCTAATCGTGATTACGATTACGGATGCCACGATTACATAATCATTCAAAGCAGCGATTACAAAAAAAAAGTCCACTTACATAATTCTGCCTGCTTAAAGGGACACTTCACCCATTTGCATTAGGCTTTGTATCATTAGAAACCCAGTCATATTTTTGAATGGTCGTGCATTATTCCCTAATTTTTCTGAGACAGGAGAAATAAGGATTTCAGTGTTGCAGTTCCTGCTTATAATGATGTAAAAATCGTCATTTTGTGTCATTGTAAGCAGGAAGTCCCATATCTTGGTAGAGGCGCTGAGACTATAACACTCGTTCCTTATTTTCCCAGGGGGTGGGACCTAGCCTAGTTAAAACCAGACCATTCTCAGTTGTAACTGAGTTATGGTCTGGCAAAGCGTCATAGACAAATCATTTCCAGAGGGGCGTCACCAACGGACGTTGCGGATAGACCTAAAACCAATCAGAGCAATGAAGGAGATGACGTATGCAGAGCGGTGGCCGGCGGCGAAACATCTAGTGTTGTTCTTTGCTCGGTTTTTAACAAAAAGGAAACGTTCAAATCGCTTAAAACAGATGCGATAGCTGATTCGACCGAGTGATGTTCGACAGCGGCATCCATCTTTGTAATGTAGGCTACAAAATCTGCTTCAAAATCCCAGCGCTGTCGTCATCGTGTAAAGCCCGCCCCAACGTTTCTGATTGGTGCCTCGATTTCGACGGATTAGAAATGGGCTTGAATGAGCTCTTTGCCAGACTAACTTTCAGAGCAAATCTAAATTTGCCGGAAGTTGTCTGGGTTTTCCCAGGCTAGGTGGGACCCACTCATGCTACAGACCTATTACAGATCAGTGGATGGGACTTCACTTAAACTAAAAGCAATATCCTCCATCTTGTTTGGAAGCTTTGCTAACAGGTGCTGTGGAGCTAGATGTGAAGTTACGACAATGGCGAAATGTACTCAATATGATATGGAAGAAGAGGATTTAGAAAGTCTGATGTTCGTGGCTACTTTTACGAGCCGCAATATAGCGAAGAGCAGCTGAGGCTGATGGAGGAACAGGAGGCGGCTGCCTGTCGCGGACGAGGAGACCGGACTGGCTCGAGCTGGGCGGACTGGTGGTGCCTGTGCTCTAACTGTGCGCCTACGGACACAGACAGAGTCCGTCTGCCAGTGGCGGAGCCAGAGAGGGGTCCGGGGTGGCACTGGACAGTTTGCTACTGGCAGTTGCTGATGCTGATTTTAAAAAAAAATACGTCCGCCGGCAGCGCGGCGCGCGCAGTTTTCAAACGTACGAGCAGAGGACGAGAGATGGTTGCAAGATACCGAACTTAACCAAATAAGAAAACATCATATTTGAAGTAAGCTTTTAAGGTTTAGCATCAGGGTGGTTTGCTCCCAATAGCCTACATTAGGCCTAATACACGCATATACAGTACCTTGCCGTGTGTAGTACGTTACACAAATGTTCTAGCTAATGTGAGGATAGGAGATCAAAACGCTGGCAAAGAAGAGCAGAAACAAGCGATATCATAATGCGATCACTATAGGACTATGAAGCTTTATGGGTGTAGGGTGTTGATGGACTCGATCTACTGTGTTTTGATCATCATTATGAATCTTATCTAGATGTAGTCTTTAATAAAAATGCGATTTTCTCAGCTTTTTGCTCATGTTGCTTTTTATGAAACTTGCCAACTTGAATGTTGATTAAAAAAAAGACGCACTAAGCTAGAATAATATTATTTTTTTGTTTTTGTTTTAAAAGCACAGGGTTTGTTCTTTCTTTTGGTATGTTCATATACGTAACCGAGACGTTCCCTTTCAAGGGAACTCGAGCTGCGTCGAACGCTGCGGGAACGCGAATACCCACGTCGCCATAGGACCAAATGACCGCCATGTGAGAACTAGCGCACAGAGGACGAGAGCACTTGTGCCCCAGGGGTAGAACTTAAGTCTAGGTCATAGAACTTAATAAAAGTATGCGGTGAAGACCATCTAGCCGCATCACAAACATCACTCAGGGAAACCCCCGACAATAGAGCTTTGGAAGCAGCCATACTCCTAGTAGAGTGGGCTCGAACAGCCAAAGGTGAAGGCTGACCAGCCGACTCATAAGCAAGTGAGATAGCCTCGACCACCCACTTGCTCATTCTCTGTTTAGACGCAGGGCACCCTTTCCTGGATGGCCCGAAACATACAAATAGTTGTTCTGATTTCCTCCACAGGGCAGCTCTGTGGACATAAGCATCTAACGCCCTAACAGGGCAGAGTAAATTAAGTTTCTCCTGGTCCGATGACATAAATGGAGGAGGACAGAAAGCCTGCAGAACCGTAGGTCTAACAACATTAGTAGGGACCTTGGGAACGTAACCTGGTCTAGGATGCAGAAAAGCCTTAACCATGCCAGGCGAAAATTCCAGGCACGAGGGTGACACCGACAGAGCCTGCAAATCTCCGATTCTTTTTAATGAGGAGATAGCAAGTAAAAAGATAGTTTTAAAAGTGAGAAACTTCTCAGGAACTTCTTCGATAGGTTCAAAAGGAGCTAGGGAAAGACCTTCCAATACAATGGCCAGATCCCAGGTCGGCACCCTCGTACGAACTGCTGGCCTCAGCCTCAAAGTGCCACGGAGGAAACGAGTTACAAGCGGGTGTCTCCCAAGAGAAACTCCACTGAAAGGGACGTGGTAAGCAGCTAGTGCCGCCACATACACCTTTAGTGTGGAGGGGGATAACCCTGTGGAGAAGCGCTCCTGCAGGAACTCCAGCACTGCACCCACTGGGCAGTTAACTGGGTCCTGCAGGTGTTCTCCACACCAAGAAGTGAAAAGTTTCCACTTCAAGGCATAAAGCTTCCTCGTGGATGGAGCTCTGGAGTGAAGAATGGTCTCAACAACCTCGGTTGAGAGACCAGACTCTATGAGCTGGGCCCCCTCAGAGGCCAAGCCCACAGTTTCCACAATTCTGGGCGGGGGTGACATATCGTGCCGCCCGCCTGAGAGAGTAGATCCCTCCTGACCGGGAGCTCCAAGGGAGAGCCGTCCAGGAGAGAAATCAGGTCCGCAAACCATACTCGGGCCGGCCAAAACGGGGCTACTAATAGTAGGCTGACCCCGTCCCGGCGAACCCTCTCCAGAACTCCTGGTAGCAGAGCAATCGGGGGAAAGGCGTACAGGCGTGACCTCGGCCACGGCTGCACCATAGCATCCAACCCCAGGGGGGCTGGATGACTGATGGAGAACCACAGATGACAATGCGTGGTCTCCCTGGAAGCGAATAGGTCCACCTCGGCGCGACCGAAACTCAACCAAAGGAGCTCCACCACCTCGGGGTGGAGTCTCCATTCCCCTGGCCTCGGCCCCTGCCTCGACAGGGAGTCCGCTACCACATTTAAATACCCGGGAAGATACATTGCTCTCAGTGATAGTAGCTTCCCCTGGGACCACAGGAGGATCTGACGGGCCAACTTGTAAAGCCGGCGAGACCGCAGGCCCCCCTGATGATTTATATAAGAGACCACCGACGTGTTGTCTGATTGAACTAACACATGATGGCCCCTCAGGTCTGTTAAGAAGTGTTTCAGAGCCTGAAACACAGCCAACATCTCTAGACAATTTATATGCCACGATAGATGATGGTCCTGCCACAGACCTTGGGCTGGGCGGCCACTCATGACCGCCCCCCACCCTGTGAGGGAAGCATCCGTCGTTAGCGTTATGCGACGACAAAGAGCCCCCAGCACAGGACCTTTGGATAGGAACCAAGTTTCTCTCCACATGACCAGAGCACGAAGGCAGCGCCGCGTGACTTTGAACGTGCGGAGCGGATTTCCCCTCGGGGAGAATCCCTTGGTCCTGAGCCACCACTGTAACGGTCTCATGTACAACAGGCCGCAAGGTATAACGTTGGACGCTGCTGCCATCAGACCCAACAGTCTCTGAAACTGCTTCACAGTGAGTAGCTGGCCTAGCTTTACTCGTTTCACAGCTGAGAGAATCGAAGCGATGCGGGTCGGAGAGAGCCGCGCCCGCATCGAGACCGAATCCCAAACGACACCCAGAAAAGTGGTCTTCTGAGAAGGAGATAGTACACTTTTCTTTGCGTTCAGCCTCAACCCCAACTTTCTGATATGAGCGAGGACGACATCTCGATGCCGAACCGCCATCTGCTCCGTCTGAGCCAAAATCAACCAATCGTCGATATAATTGAGAATACGAATGCCCTGAAGCCTCAGAGGCACTAGTGCTGCATCCATGCATTTCGTGAAAGTGCGGGGTGATAAAGCTAGGCCAAACGGAAGAACCCTGTACTGGTACGCCTCGCCCCCGAAGGCGAACCTCAGGAACTTCCTGTGTTGTGGAAGGATGGAAATGTGGAAGTATGCGTCCTTTAGATCTATCGTGACAAACCAGTCCTCGGATCTGATTTGAGACACGATCTGCTTGATAGTGAGCATCTTGAATTTTAGCTTCCCTACCGAGCGATTCAATAGGCGCAGGTCTAAAATTGGACGCAACCCCCCATCCTTCTTTGGAACGATGAAATATCGGCTGTAATAACCTGACTCCAAACTGGGAGGAGGAACCCGTTCTATAGCCTCCTTTTGGAGGAGCGTTTTCACCTCTTGTTCCATTACCAGAGCCTGCTCGGGGCCCACCACTGTGTGCAGAACCCCTCTGAATTTTGGTGGACGACACCTGAACTGGATAGCATATCCTTTTTCTACTGTCTGCAGGACCCAATGAGATATTCTTGGAAGGCTTTTCCACTCTGCCAGAAAATCTACTAAGGGTACCAGTCTCTCGAGACTGGCCTCTGGTGTAACTTGAGCAGCAAACACAGCGCCCTGTAACGGCGCACCGGCAGGGAACGACTGGTTTGACTGCTGTGAGACCCTCCTCAGAGGGAGCGAGCGTTCCTTTGGGAAAACGCTCGCTGGGACCGCCTACGCCCCGGCATGAAGGCGGGGTTGGCAGAACGGCCCCCTGAGGGCACCGAGGAAGAATGGGCACCGTAAAGAGAGGTGAACTCCTTTCCGCCTCGGTGGGGACCACCCTCAGCATCCTGAACGCCTCGGCGTCAGGACTTCTTCTTAGCTGAAGCCTTCTTAGACAATATCACTGTCCTCAGATCAGGTCTATTGCTAGAAGACTTCGGCTGAGAGTGCCGCGCCTGAGCCCACTGTCCAGCAGGGGGAGCACGAGACGCGACACTCTGCTTCTGCTGCGCCCTATGGGATGAGCTTGTAGACGGCCGGGGCTGCTCCCGCCCAGCAGCCCCAGGGACGTGAATTTTTAACGGGAGAAATTTTTTGAAAGCTGCAGCTTGTTTTTTCTCTTCCTGGAATTTGTCTATAACAGAATTAACAGCTTCGCCAAATAACCCCGATGGAGAGAGAGGAGCATCTAAAAGAAAAGCTTTTTCTTTCTCTTTCACATTTGTCTGATTTAACCAGAGATGTCTTTCTGCGGCCACCAGAGCTGCCATAGATCGACCCACTAGCTTGGCCGATTCTCTGGTGGCGCGCAGGGATAAATCAGCAGCCTGACGCAGTTCTCGAACTACGTCAGTACTGACTGCCTCACTCTCACTCACGTCCCTCAGCAGGTCAGCCTGGTATGCCTGCAAGATTGACATTGTATGCAGACATGACGCAGCCTGACCTGCAGCCGAATACGCTTTACCCACCAAAGCAGATGTATTTCTGAGGGGCTTGGTGGGTAATACCGGTGTTTTAAAAGATGACGCCGCCTCGGGGGAGAGATAGCTCGCGAGCGTCTCTTCCACGCGAGGCAAAGCGCCATAACCATATGATCTAGCCCCCATTATATTTGAATATGTTGATGTCTGGGGACTAAATATTCTATATGAAACCGGTTTCTTCCACGATCTCGACACCTCAGTGTGGAGATCGTGAAAGAACGGCAGACACCGGCGTGGAGGCTGAACACGTGAGGGCAAAAATCTTTCATCCAGTTTCGATTTTGACACAGACTCCTGTCTAATCACTGGCCATTCAATACTGAGTTTTTCAACAGCTCGTGTTAAAACCTCCATAAGCTCATCACTTTCGGGAGAGTGAGGTGGCGAATCCTCAGTCTCTCCCTCCACACTAACAACATCCAGCTCCTCAGAACTGGATAGCTGTAGTACGGGTGCCTCATCCTGAGCGGAAGAAACCGCAGCGCGTGCTTCCGAACCCAGGAATGAGGCACTGGATCTCACAGGTGAAGGGAGAGATAAGGCAGCGCCCGTCTCAACCCCCGCTGAGAGATCCATCTGCGATCCCCACGATAAGCGCCGCCGCTCTGCCTCGGCAGAAGCGGGACCCGAACCGCGGGGAGCGCGCACCGAACCGCTCTCCTCAAAGAGCGATCGGCGGGAGCGGAGCGTCCTTAACGGCAAACGCTCGCAATGCTCACAGTCTGCTCCCTCGAGAGCAAACTGGGCATGCTGAACTCCCAAACAAACAACACAAAGATCATGTGTATCCCCGCTCGTTAAATAACGCGAGCAGGGAGGAACACACTTTCTAAACTGCTGTTCGTCCGCCATAATCTCTCAATATATATATATATATAGGATAAATTGTTTGTGTGGTGCAGGGTATGTAAGACAAACAATATCAGACAGGGACAGATTCACATGTAGCGCGACTGAAGGCACAGAAGCTACTGCGCTTATGTTTTTGGGGTGCTTTATAGTTTCCTGGTCGATGACGTCACCCGCCTATGACGTTTCATCTCTCCATTGGGCTGATTCCATACGTGCTTCATGACGCACAACGCAGAGGCGTTCCCGCAGCGTTCGACGCAGCTCGAGTTCCCTTGAAAGGGAACCACATTTTTTTTATACTGGCGAGAAAGAGTTAAATGTTGGTAATTGGATGATGATTAGAATATGAATATGATTGGAATCCTATTTTAAATTTGTCATATTTTTGAACAGGGTCAATTAAACATGAAAAGAAAGGGAGAGATATCAGAGTTATTTTAAAATAAACACAAACATAGTCCAGTCATTTTATGAAAAAAAGGTTGAACAAATTGCAACAGAAGCAAACTCAACAAAATAATTGTGTATCCTCATTATGTCCTGAGTAAGGAAACAAAGTCCCTAAGAATCCCATTTGGGGAAAGTTTGGAAATCTGTTTCTGGGGATTCACTTTTTATTTTACTTACCTTTTGTCTTCTGCATTCTCCTTACCCTTGTCTCCTGTTCTTCCCTTAGACTCGTCCCCCAGAAACAGTCGCACAGACCCAGCTCCAAACCCCATCTCTTAATAATGAAAAAAGGCTGGTTTCTAAAGTACTTCTTCCTGCCTCTATGTATTAATGCTCATGGGTAGCCTAAATGGGTTACATTCAGACTTTAACATTAAGTATTTTACTGTTATGTGTCAACAAGATTCAACAAGACATTTTCACCTGGCTAGACCCAATGTTTAGATCTGTTGTGGTATTTATGCAAATAGCACATATGTAATTAGATTATGCACCGTTTGTCCATTTTAACAAACAATTAAAAAAAAACTTGGAGTACACTTTTTGTTTGTCTTGATGCAAGTAATTAACTCAGCAATTTTCATGGTGATATCTAAAGGTTAAACTTTTTACCCTATTCTCGTAAGAAAAAGAATGAATAGGCGTATGAATAGGCTATATATATTTTTTTTTTCTAAACTTTCCCTAATGGGATTCTTTGGGACTTTTTTTACTTACTCAGGACATATTGAGGATACAAAATCAGTTGAGTTTGCTTGTTGCAATTTGTTCAAGGTTGACCCCCATTTTGGCTCAAAATGACTGGACTAACAGGCAGATCAGGTGCAAACAGACCCCCCAGCCCTTGCATCACCACTGGCTAGTCAGAGTCAGTGTGGTCCGACTTCAGAACCAGCAACAGGTCAGAGCATCTCCCAGACACAGGCAGTCAATCACATACCCAATTCAGGAATTTAAGTTGAGATGATTTTGCCAGATTAAAAGGATAGTTCACCCAAAAATGAACACAAAAAACATTTATAAATTAAATAATTAGAATTAGAATTATTATAAATTGTTATAAAGAAAGAATTATGTTGTATTTAATCTTCCCAGGATAAGATTTTATACTAATGGGCAATAAAATTGTTTAACTTTTTCAAGGACATGTCTGCTTGATGCCTGTTATATCTAATAAAAGATAAAATAAAATAAAATTAAAAAAAAAAATTAAATAAATGCAGCAGTTCATAACAGACACATGCAGTATCTTATCTACTTGGTGCTTCAGCTTTGTTTTCTGCAAATATTTTGGATGTTCAACACTTATAGACATAAACAGAGTGACCCAATTCCTTCCACAAGCTTTTCCACTGTGTGTGTGTACTGTGTACCCCCGAAAGTAGCAGTGGCCACCCCCTGTATAAAACTCTAGTTCCGCCACTGCCGTCTGCTGCAAAGAATTTCAACGATGGCAATTTCTCCTGGGCGAAATTTCTGACGAGCACACGGACGTTTGTATTGAGAACCATCCTAGTTTCGCACCGCATATGTTCTGACTGAACATCCCGGTATCATGCAGTAATTCACCATTTCGAAAGAAATACAAATGAGGAGTAATTCACTAATTAGTTAACCACTAACTAACTAGAAATTTTGTGTGAAATGAATTTCAAGCTCTGGTGGTAGCTAAGTTAGCCTTGTAGATGGAAGAGTGATTTCTCTGACAGCCAGATACCTCATAGGCGCTGTTCTGGATTAGGGGGAGTGGCTTGCGGAGCTGTGCAATGTGGTGCATTGTGGGAGTTGTTGTCTTTCATACAAATGCGCCCTAAAGTTACTTTATATCTTTTCTCGGTCAAGAAGTCACCAAATTCGAAATTAATTTTACATTTCGACTACATATATTGCCCACTTTCAATAAAGATTAATGTTCCCACGGGTGAAATGCTCCTTTAAGAGGTGTATTTAGACGAGCATGTTACGTTGTGAGAGGCGAATCACAGCTACTTCAGAGAACCCAGCACTATAGGAACTACCAGTGACGTAAGTGTACGCTGATTGGTTGAATACAGGCGAAACACCAGTACATTTTTTAAAAGCTGTGTACACAGCCTAGTGTTTACTGGACGAACAGGTTAATTGATTGAAATATGAATTATTCCTCTATTAACTAATCCAAATATTTATAATTAATTCTAAAGAGTTATAATTGATTACTCCTATTTCACTTTAGCTGATTTGTTAAATGGGTTCCATTTCAGTTAGGATGCTGCCTTACTAGTTAGTTGCCTATGTGGGCAGTAGATGTGCTATGTTTTGGAGTAGAGCTTTTGAACTTCTGAATTCAAGGACACAAATACAAATGCTTCCTTCTCTTTTATCTTCTTACGACTTTCTGCTTCATCAAGAGCCATCTTCGCTTTAGTCCTTGCCAGAAGTTGTATACAGTTTTGAATGTGTTTTCATATCCAGTGATGGTAATATGCACAACAGCATTGAAGACGTAGTTCAACGGGAAGTTCTGAACGCAGAGATGAGACAAAGAGAAACATCAATGTGTTTCTTTGATGTTGTTGTGAGCCTTATAGGATGGCAGTGAAAATGATATGGACAAAACAATGCAGCTGATTTTATTATACTGGCTGATATTCATCATATGAACTGGGTTGTTCTGTAATTATGGATCTCCTTGATTAAAACAAAAGTAATTAAGACATTATTAGTGAGCACCAGTCATGGATAAGCCTTGTAATTTATAGCACACATCACAAGAGATGAACAAAGAATCCCTGGTCTTAAGGCAAACATTAGCAGCGAGTTTATTATAATAAAAGCTTTGTGTTAGCAAATTTACTTTGAATCATCACGAAATTTGTTCAGTGTTTTGGTCTGCTTTCTTGCCCCCTCTGTAGACTGTCTTAAATATCTCCATTCAGTCTTCATAAAAATAAAAGGAAACTATCGGATGGTGCAGAATGAGGGTTAAATGCTGTGTTTCTATTAAGGTCTGGGATCATAGCAGCATTCCCAAGGGTGCATTTCCTTCATCCAGCCCCACGCCAAGGGCAGGAATAGGTGAACGACTTACACGCAAGAACACTTGATGAATAATGCAGAAAAATCAAATGCTCTTTAGTGACTCACAGCCAACGGTCAGGAGCAGGTGAGGTGTTCCAGAGGTACTGTTGTGCAGTTGTGTTTGTATTAATTTCTATATATATAATATATAATTCATAGACTTTCAGTTGTTTGCAATGAACAAATCAAACAAAAGTAATTGAAATAGCTCAGTAGAACAAATGTTTTAAGTGGTTTCCCCAAATTCAGCTTAAAATGCAACTTTTAATGACTTCTCAAAATTATTCAACCCCTTCATGGCAAGCAACATTAGTACTTTTAATGACCTGCTACAAACAGGATGTATAACCAGACACCAGCTTCTGGCAGCGTTTCTGAGGAATCTTAACCTATTCCTCATGAGCAATGGCCTCCAGTTCAGTAATGTTCTTGGGTTTGCGTGCTGCAACCGCCTTCTTCAAATCCCACAAGAGATTGTGGGATGGCCACTGTAGAGTCTTCCAGGACTTCTTCTGCAACCAAGGAATTTGAGGTATGCTTGGGATAGTTCTCCTGTTGGAAGGTCCAATGACGCCCAAGCTTCAGCTTCCTCACTGACAGCATGATGTTTTCTTCTAGGATTTCCTGATACTTCGATGAATCCATCTTGCCCTCCACACGCTGCAGGTTTCCAGTGCCAGAGGATGCAAAGCAGCTCCAGAGCATCACCGAGCTCCGCCATGCTGAACTGTAGGCAGAGTTCTCTTCAGCAAATGCTTCATTCTTCTTCATCCAGACCCGCTGATCCATAAGGCAGAAAAGTTCCAGTTTTGTTTCATCGCTCCACAGAACAGAATCCCTGACTTCTGTGGCTTATTTATATGATTTTGAGCAAATTGGAGACCAGTTCTCTTGTGCTTTTGGGTCAGTAGTGGTGTACGTCTTGGAGTTCTGGCATGTGTGTAGTAAACACCTTACAGTGCAAACTGAAACCTCAGTGTTTGTTGCTACCAAGTCTTGCTGCAGGCCTTTCCGACCTTCGCAGAAATCTGGTTGCAGCCATTGATATCTTCCTTTTTCTGCCACTTCATCCGCTTCATATTCGTAACTGCTGTTCCTTTAACTTTGAACTTGCGAACTATGCTTCCAACAGTGTCTCTAAGAACAGTTAGTGCCTTCACTATCTTTGGGGTTGAATAATTTGGAGACAGCAGAAGTCATTAAAAGTTGCATTTTCAGGGTACGTTTACACGACATCGATATGCTTAAAACGGAGAAGTTTTCCGCGTACAGACGACATCATTGTCAAAACGATCCCCATTCACACGGATTAGCGAAAACGACTAAAAACACTGTATTCTCCTGCCAGGCCATTAGATGGTGACGAAACACTGTAGACTGAACAAGTAATACGCATATGCATGACGTCATTTTGCTGTTTACACTGAGATCTTTTTCAAAAACTTGCACGTTGAAACCCGTTTTTTACAATTTTGCTTTTTCAGGCACCCAAAACGCTGTTGTCGTGTAAACGAACGGCCAAAACGCATAACATTTTTTTACGTTTTTAGTTGAAAATAGTGTCACGTAAACAGCCCCTCAGTTGAATTTGGGGAAACCACTTGAAACATTTGTTGTGTTGAGCTATTTCAATAACTTTTGTTTGATTTATTCATTGCAAACAGCTGAAAGTCTGTAAGTTTTGCCAATAAACCTGATTTGCAATGGGGGTTTAATCATTTAGATTACAACTGTATATGGGTCATTGACAAATAAAGCTTCAACAAATAAAAAAATAAAAAATCTTTTCAAAACGTATGTAATGGATATTTTTAAGTCATGAACAATGTGTTTAAACAAGTTTCAGTTGTTAAATAGCATTTCAAAGTGTGTTAAATCATTTTTTGAATTTTTATGTCAGTGGGTACAAAAAACGAATCCACTGCATCTTCAGCGGCTTCGATGTCTGGAGCACATGAAGACTTATGTTCATTTTTACATTCAACAACAAAACACTTGCTTAGAGTTGCTTACGAGACATTCTTATTGCTACAGCTGCTCCGGCCTGGAGAAAATGCCGGAGAGTGTACGGCTCGCTCAGGGCGGGGTCTATGCTAATAGGGCGGGGTCTATGCTAATATGGCAGAGTCTGTCAGCAGTCGTGGGCGGGGCCAGTACAAAGTGACGTCACTTTTCCCAGAATCTGTGAACTGCTTGTTCTGAGACACTGCTTATGATTTATGGGCTGGGGGGAAGGAGTAGGTGGATTTTTATCATTATAGGGTGGTTGTGTACACACACTCTACACACATTTATGTTCTAACACCATGTAAAATTGAATTTGTCATAAAAGGTCCCCTTTAACATGTCCTTGCTGGTATTAAATATCTTACCGACACCAAAATTTAGAATAGCAGTGAACATTTATAAAAATGTAGATACAAGAATATAAGACATTATGCGTATTAACAGTTACAGAGACATTGAATCAGTGTCAAACACTGGATTTATTGAAGATTAGTAGATAGTAGGTTTGTTTTTGTATTTTTTATTTATATGAAAATGCCTATATGGCACCCCAGATGTCTAATATCCTGTACTTTTACAAATTGAAATGGAATTCATAAATATAAAGGCTAAAATCATCCAGGCAGCGCATTATCTACTAGAGAATAAATCTAAAAAGGTGCCTCTGTGGTTACTATCTATACACTCAGGTTCATGAAATGAGGTCGGATTAGTTTATGCATTATTAAATACACTCAAGATAAAGGCCAGGCTATGGATCACTTTACAGCCATATGGAAACAAACCCACTGCTAATTCCAGCAGATCCATTTGAAGCCATTATTAATGGCGCATTAGTGCAGAGTGCCGAATTAAAATGGTTTGCTGGCTGTAGAGGGCTTTTTATGGAAATACTAGAAATACGATATGCTAATCGACCGCTCATTCACTGCTGATTTGAAGCGGAAAAGGTGTTTCTATCTTAGAAGCGACAGCTCTTTCTTCGATGTGATATTTAAATCACAGAAGTTGTATGGCTGTAAATGATGTGAGTGCTTTGAGAGGAGCAGAGAAAGGCGATCATTAAATGCCCGATCAGATAAAGGCCAGCAATTTCCTCCAATTACCAACCCAATCAACACCATCAGGGGTAAAATAACTGCATCAATAGCCATGAGTGAGGGCGGTTTGTTTACAAAGGAGGAATTGAGGCCCTGGATTGGACAATAAAACGTGCAACAGAAATATACACAGCATACAAATTTCTGTACTATGACCAAAATTTGCACAATATACCGAAGTTTGCTTTGCAATTTCTAACAATGCAATGCTATGGACACATGCAAATTACAACAAAGGACATGGAAGACATAGATGCTGTGTTTGGAATCGCATACTAAGATGTTTACAGCATGTACTTACTGCACAGATTTGGATGCCTGAGACCTGAACTTGGTAAACTCTCCTGGTGCAGTCCACTCAGATCCCAGCTGAAACAGAGCAAACCCACAAGTTGTTAATGTTGTAATGTAATTACAGTGCAATTAATGTCGGACGGGCAATTACAGTGGGCGGGGGGGATTTTTTGGGGGCTCTTAATCAAAAGTGCCCCTCTCAACAATTATCCACAATAATATTGTGGTAAAAAAACAAATTGCATTTGAATTATAATTAAAATTACAACAAAACAGTAACGAATCACTCAAAAGTCAGACAATTCATCTTTGTATGTACCTGGCATCAGACGTCGTTGCCATAATGCGTTGCTGCAGGTTTAAAAATATCACATAATTCATCGCTCCCCATTTGTTATGTATAATACACCAACCAATCGTTATGTGGCACAACACACTCAAATTTCATAGCACAATATGAAGTGGAAGGTAATTTACCGTTCTTATTCATGAATCAGAAACCGTCTGTCTGTCTATCTATCTATCTAAACAATGAATATATGTATAAATGTGGGCGGACATTCAAATGACAATGACAAATAAGAGTGTGCACAATAAATAAATAGATACTTATTTTCATAATAAATTCATAATAAATGTTGTTCCCTTTCGTCCTGGGAACTCCGACGTGTCGTCGGGGGAGTTCCCTGACGAATTGGGATCACGCTAGGGAGCCTATTGCCTTTGAGAGAATTAAAACGAGCCAATGGAATTGGCATGCAAAATTTGCATTCCGCAGCCCGCCTACCAGCGCGGGTATAAAAAGCGGAAGTAAATATTGCGTAATGCTTTTAGCTTCGGAGCCTCCAGTGTGTCTCTTTGAGCTGCTGTGTCCTCTGAGAAAGCTTTTTTGAGAAGAAAGAAGAACGAGCGTCTTTTGGAGAAGAGAAGAATCCTCTGCTGCTGGCGTGACGGCACTCGAGCGACCATCGCTTCCCGCGGCTGGCTTAAAAAAAAAAAGAAAAAAAAAAGCTGTTTTTACGGCTGGTATTGGGTGGTGAGTGCAGCACTCGGGCTTGCAGTTTCCCCGTTTGTCTGCCGCGGTGGTCCCTCTGTGCCTCGGCACATTTAAAGAGTTTTCTTTCTTTTCTCTAAAAGAGCAACACGGGTGTTTCGCGTCCTTTTCAGGATGACGTTTCACCCGTGCGTTTCTGGATGCGGTCGATCTCTCCCTCAGGATGATGGCCACAAATACTGCCTCTCGTGCTTGGGCTTAGCGCACGCTGAGGCAGCGTTTGTGGATGAGTCATGCTCTCACTGTGGGAAAATGACTCTCGCGACGCTGCGTTCGAGACTGAGAACCCTGAAACATGGGGGAGTCCCTTCAGAAAATCCCAGATCTAGTTCGTCTGTCGATTCAGTTCGGCAGGCGGCTACTTCTGTGATTCCTGTTGGTGAGCGTATGAGGATTACTGTGAGCAATGTTTCGACTGGTGAAAGATCCTATCGGCACCCTCACACCTCTAGCAGCTCGCGGCCATCGGCGCTTCCGTTGGAGCGGCCGGAGCCCCCTCGGGCGGTTCCGGTTGTCTCCTTCGGAGCACCACCTGAGGATCAGATGTCGATCGCGGCATCGGAGGAGGAGCGGTCATCTTCTGGTGATGACTCGGCAGGACTGCCCCCTTCGGGTGTGGTGGTTCAGCCTGAGCCGGATCCAGAAATGGCTGCTATGCTCGAACGGGCGGCTGCGAATGTCGGGCTTGTGTGGAACCCTCCGCCGGGTCCCGAACCTTCGCGGCTGGATGATTGGTGTATTGGGGCGGGCCGTTCTGTTGCCCCACGGCCTGCTCCAGTCCCATTCTTCCCTGAAGTGCATGAGGAGTTGAGGAAGTCTTGGCTGGCACCTTTTGCGTCCAGGCGTGGACATCCTCGCTCCTCCCTCCTCACCACCCTGGACAGTGGAGCGGTGCACGGGTACGAGGGAATCCCCCCAGTGGAGCGGTCGGTAGCGATGCTATTGTGTCCTAAGACCGCTTCCGCTTGGCGGGGTGCCCCTTCCCTCCCCTCCCGCGCCTGTAGGTTTTCCTCCGGTCTGACCAAGGATGCCTACGTGGCGTGTGGAGACACCGCTTCCACCCTGCATGCCATGGCGCTTTTGCAAGTACATCAAGCAAAGGCGCTCCATGACTTGCAGGCGGGTGGTTCTGACCCGGCTCTGCTGCAGGAGCTGCGTGTGGCGACGGACTTCGCCCTCCGGGCGACGAAAGTCGCCGCACGTTCGCTGGGTCGGGCGACGTCCACTCTAGTGGTCCAGGAACGCCACCTATGGCTGACCCTGGCTGAGATGCGGGAAGCGGAGAAGAACAGACTTCTCAACTTCCCCATTTCCCAGGGCGGCCTCTTCGGCGACGCGGTGGAGACCTTAGCCCAAGAGTTCTCCGCCGCCCAGAAGCAGTCGGAGGCGATACGGCACGTCCTGCACAGGAGACGGGCTGCTGCGGGTCCGTCTTCTGCTCCTGTTGAACCTCCAGCTGCTTCCCGTCGCCGAGGCCGTCCTCCTGCGCCAGCTCCCCCTCCAGCGCAGCCTTCCAACCCTGGAGTGAGGAAGTCTGGTCGTAAGAGGTCGGCCAAACCCGCTCAGACGCCCCCGGCCCCTTCCCGTAAAAGGAAGGGAGGGAAGCGCTCCTGAGACGGGCGACCTGAAGGAGGACCAGATGACTGCTCTTCAGGAGGGTGCCCCTGCACGCCTCCTTCCCCCGGGGGAGGGCCGGGCGGAGAATTTTTTGTTTTGTATGAAAAAACTTTCTGTTCCGCCGCTGGCCACTCGGTCAGCGGTACCCAAAAATTCATTAAAAGAGCAGTTTCTCCTTCCTCCTTCAGGTCATCCTCGGTCGAGACTGGTGGGCACACAGTCTCCTCCGTCCAAGAGGGTCAGAATGGCAGTGGGTGCTGTCACCGAGCAGCATCGCTCCCGTTCCCCTCTTCCCAGTCTGCAGAGAGCAGCGACGCTTCCTCGGTTGCGTCGCTCCTCTCAGCGGCTGGGCCCAGAGGGGCAGAGACCAGCTCACGAGGAGGCAGGGCCTCGTACCTCGTCTCTTCCCCTCCTCTCGCCAAGGGGCAGCCCGCAGCAGAAAGCCCACGCGCTCTCTCTGCCGTCTGCCCCTCGGTGGAAGCAGGTCTCTGGCAAACTCCACGCCCAGACCCCGCTTCCAGTGGCCACATCGCCACTGCAGCCGGGTCCCTGCCTTCCACCTCGCTGCCCCTCCGCGGGTACGCCGGTGGTCCGGGTGGGCTTGTTGGCTCGGTACCTGGAAGCCTGGCTAGAGCTTCCGGGTCCGTCTCGATGGCTCATCCGCACCATCCGGTTCGGCTATGCAATTCAGTTTGCACGCCGGCCTCCCAGGTTCAGGGGCGTCCACTTCACCCGTGTGCGGTCAGTGGATGCCCCTATCCTGCGGAAGGAGATCGATGTCCTACTGGCGAAGGACGCGATCGAGCCGGTCCCTCCTGCCGAGATGAGGTCCGGGTTCTACAGCCCCTACTTCATTGTACCCAAGAAAGGCGGTGGGTTACGGCCAATCCTGGACCTGCGAGTTTTGAATCGGGCCCTGCACAAACTCCCGTTCAAGATGCTCACGCAGAAGCGCATTTTCGAGTGCATCCGTCCCCAGGATTGGTTTGCAGCGATCGACCTGAAGGACGCGTACTTTCACGTCTCGATTCTTCCTCGTCACAGACCGTTTCTTCGGTTTGCTTTCGAGGGTCGAGCGTATCAGTACAAAGTCCTACCCTTCGGGCTGGCCCTGTCACCCCGCGTCTTCACGAAAGTCGCGGAGGCGGCCATTGTTCCCATGAGAGAACAAGGCGTTCGCATTCTCAACTATCTCGACGACTGGCTCATTCTGGCTCACTCGCGAGATGTGTTGTGCGAGCACAGGGACATGGTGCTACGGCATCTCAGCCGGTTGGGGCTTCAGGTCAACTGGGACAAGAGCAAACTCTGCCCCGTGCAGAGGATCTCTTATCTCGGTATGGAGTTGGACTCGGTCGCCCAGACAGCGCGCCTCACGGAGGAGCGCGTCCAGTCAGTGCTCACCTGCCTCAGGTCTTTTCGAGGCAGGACAGCGGTCCCACTGAAACAATTTCAGAGGCTCCTGGGGCATATGGCAGCCGCAGCCGCAGTAACGCCGCTCGGCCTGTTACATATGAGACCGCTCCAGCACTGGCTTCACGATCGAGTCCCGAGGTGGGCGTGGCAGAGCGGCACGTTCCGGGTCAAAGTAACCCCGCACTGTCGCCAAACCTTCTCCCCGTGGTCGGATCCTGCGTTTCTACGGGCCGGAGTGCCCCTAGTCCAGGTTTCCAGGCATGCTGTGGTTTTCACAGATGCCTCTGCCATGGGGTGGGGGGCCACGTAAAAAGGGCATGCAGTCTCGGGTCTGTGGACGGGGCCCCAGCTGCATTGGCATATCAACTGCCTAGAGTTGCAAGCAGTACGCTTGGCTTTGTGCCGCCTCAAGGGGCTCCTCAAAGACAAGCACGTACTGGTCCGTACGGACAGCACTGCGACCGTTGCGTACATCAACCGACAAGGTGGTCTACGCTCCCGCCGCATGTCGCGACTCGCCTCCCACCTCCTCCTATGGAGTCAGAAGCATCTGAGGTCGCTTCGCGCCACTCATGTTCCAGGGGAGCTCAACCGTGTGGCAGACGAGCTTTCACGGTTGCCTCCCCTGCCAGGAGAATGGCGACTCCATCCCCAGGCGGTTCAGCTGATCTGGAGTGTTTTCGGACTCGCACAGGTAGACCTGTTTGCCTCTCCGGACACGACCCATTGCCAGTGGTTTTACTCCCTGTCCGAGGGGACCCTCGGCACGGACGCCCTGGCTCACAGCTGGCCCCGGGACCTGCGCAAGTATGCGTTTCCCCCAGTGAGCCTTCTTGCACAGACTCTGTGCAAGGTCAGGGAGGACGAGGAGCAGGTCTTGTTAGTGGCGCCTTATTGGCCCACCAGGACTTGGTTCACGGAACTCATGCTCCTCACGACAGCCCCTCCTTGGCCGATTCCTCTGAGGAAGGACCTCCTTTCTCAGAGACGGGGCACTCTATGGCACCCGCGTCCAGACCTCTGGAAACTCCATGTCTGGTCCCTGGACGGGACGCGGAGGTTCTAGGTGGTCTACCACAGGCAGTGGTAAACACCATCACCTCTGCTAGAGCCCCCTCTACGAGGCGCCTCTATGCATTGAAATGGAACCTATTCGTCGAATGGTGTTCCTCCCACCGGGAGGACCCCCGAACTTGCCCGGTCAGAGTCGTGCTTTCCTTCCTACAAGATGGGTTGGAGCGAAGGCTGTCTCCCTCCACCCTCAAAGTGTATGTTGCCGCAATAGCCGCACATCACGATGTAGTAGAAGGTAAGTCCGTGGGGAAGCACGACCTGATCATCAGATTCCTCAAGGGTGCTAGGAGGTTAAATCCACCTCGTGTTTTACACTCTGTACCCTCTTGGGACCTAGCTCTGGTACTGAGAGCTCTTCAAAGTCCTCCCTTTGAGCCTTTGCTGACAGTCGAGCTGAATATCCTGTCCATTAAGACAGCGCTCCTGTTGGCATTGGCCTCTTTTAAGAGGGTCGGGGATCTGCAAGCTTTTTCGGTCGACGAATCGTGCCTAGAGTTCGGGCCGGGCCTTTCTCGCGTTATATTGAGACCCTGGCCCGGATATGTGCCCAAGGTTCCTACCACTCCCTTCGTGGATCAGGTAGTGAACCTGCAAGCGCTGCCCCAGGAGGAGGCAGACCCAGCCCTAGC
Source organism: Tiaroga cobitis (assembly GCA_030578255.1). Taxonomy (NCBI): domain Eukaryota; kingdom Metazoa; phylum Chordata; class Actinopteri; order Cypriniformes; family Leuciscidae; genus Tiaroga; species Tiaroga cobitis. Next base: position 29,381,480 of record CM060615.1, on the reverse strand, counting down.
TTTTCTCTGTCCAGTCCGCGCCCTGCGAGTTTACACTGACAGAACGCAAAGCTTCAGGACCTCAGACCAGCTCTTTGTCTGTTACGGAGGCCGGCAGAAGGGGAAGGCCGTCTCTAAGCAGAGGTTAGCTCACTGGTTAGTGGATGCTATCACCCAAGCGTATGAAGCTTCGGGTGAGCCTTGTCCTCCCAGGTTGCGTGCTCACTCTACAAGAGGTGTTGCCGCCTCCTGGGCGTTGGCACAAGGCGCCTCGCTGACAGACATTTGTAGAGCTGCGGGCTGGGCGACACCGAACACGTTCGCTAGATTCTATAGCCTACGTGTGGAACCTATTTCCTCCCGAGTACTCGCTACGGCCAGTGGTGCGAGGGAATAGGTTGTGTCGGCTTGCTACGCCACTCCGTGCCTCAGCCGGATACGTGCGTCTTTCGCTCCGTTGGCGCCATACGTTGGTTAGCCTCGTGAGTTCCTCCATCACCCCTTCGGTGCCAGGCGTGGCGGACCGCCGGCGCCAGGTCTACTACCTCTATGGAGTTGTTGTGTAGACTGGGTGTTATGTCCAGTGGTCTCTTCGGTGACCCATTATGCCACGTGCAGTCTAGCCGTGTCTTCCCCTTGACAGACTCGTTCTGTCGTCCCTGTTGAGTACGCTCCCACTCCCCTTGGAGGGGACTACCTCAGGGACTGCCATATGTTTCACTATCCCCCTGGGCTAGTACATATGTGTATTCCAGGCCTTCTTCAGGCATCTGGCTTCCGCAGCGTTCCCTTCCCCTGTTTACGGGTTGGGCACGCTTTCCCAGTGTTATCCTATCCACTGTGCGGGTCTTGCGGAACAGCAGTGCGATTCCCTTGCTAGCTCCCGTAATTTGTAAAACTGCTTGGGTAGCTTAGCTGGGCGCTGGAAGGGGCCAGCACCATGGCGTTTTGTTAGGGATCCCAATTCGTCAGGGAACTCCCCCGACGACACGTCGGAGTTCCCAGGACGAAAGGGAACGTCTCGGTTACGTATGTAACCCTCGTTCCCTGAGTACAGGGAACGGAGACGTGTCGTCCCTTCGCCATGTTGCTGTACCTTCGCGGAGGACTGGACACTGTTCGGCTCCTCAGCGAAAAGCATTACGCAATATTTACTTCCGCTTTTTATACCCGCGCTGGTAGGCGGGCTGCGGAATGCAAATTTTGCATGCCAATTCCATTGGCTCGTTTTAATTCTCTCAAAGGCAATAGGCTCCCTAGCGTGATCCCAATTCGTCAGGGAACTCCCCCGACGACACGTCTCCGTTCCCTGTACTCAGGGAACGAGGGTTACATACGTAACCGAGACGTTCTTTGGACTTTCAGTTTTACCACTGATAATTATAAGCAATGTTTCTTGAGCAGCACATCATCCTATTAGAATGATTTCTGATCATGTGACACTGAAGACTGGATAAATGTTTCTGAAAAAAATCAGCTTTGCATCACAGGAATGAATTACTTTTTAAAATAGGTTCAAATGGAAAACACTTAAATTCAGTACAATAATACAGTGATATTGTAAAAAAAAAAAAAAAAGAAAAAATAAAGATTTTTTTTCCAAAAACATCTTACCACCCCCAAACCTTTGAACACTAGTGATTATTTTACTCTTATACCATTTTCAAAGTTTTTGAGGAGTTGTACCACATGACAATTCACAGCCTGGCGAATCTTGCCTTGTCATAAAAAGGTCAAAATATCTGTAATTTTAAGAGGCTTATTGACCCAGACACCAAGGGTCTGCAGGGGTCCTCTCTATGACATAATATCCTGGTTTTTTTGCTTTTATATACACCAAAGGCAAATCTCTATCACGTTTTCAATAAATGCTCTATTTTGGATGTGAAAGAAGTTGTTTATTCTGATTTTATAGTATAATGAAGCCTTTCATCTTGAAATATCAAGGACATTATGAATCCTCATAATATGACCCCTTTAAAACACTTGGAGGGATTTGTGTTTTCCTCCAATAAACCTTAATAATAACCCTTCTCACAGTCGTAATGTTTTTATATAATCCAAGGCATCCCTCTCTTGACCCGCAGGGCAACTGCAGCGATTTCCACACCAACCCTCAGTAACTAATGAGTGCTCTTAGAGCAGTGATCCAGAATGAAATCTCCCATCTCTCCATCCCAGCATGCCTCTCTTTAATTGTAATGTGTGGCATCTCTCTCGCTCTCAATGCTTCTGTTCACATCGCACGTCGATGCAATGAATCATAATGCCTCCTGGATCATCCAGGATTCCTGCTGCCCTCAAAGACGCCTTTCATTCATCACACACACACACACACACACACACGCCAACCAAAAAAAGTCCCGCTGCAGATTCTCCCACACTTGCCCCTCTTTTTGCCAAAAGGAATGCGTTTACTTTCGCACACACCTTGCTTGGCCATCAGGATCAACACACGTGTGACTCAGCCAATGCTAATTGCCTCCGCTGCCAAACACAACTTGGCCTCTCACGGGTATTAGAGGACAAAGATGCGTTGTGTATTTGCATGTGTGTGTGTGTGTGTGTACGTCTGCCTTCAGAGGCGAAAGCTACAGTATATTTCCACTTGAAGGTGACTACAGGAAAATCTTTCAAATGCGAGGGGAAGAGAAAACATTGGGTGGAAATGTTTTGCTAGCGCACTTGCTAGCAACAGTTCTTTTAAGTTAAATAAAAATCACAGCTTTGAAAAAAGATGTACACTTTAGCATAAAAAAGTCCTTATTATGGAAATAATCTACTTTAAATTGATACACATAGGGCCCTATTTTAACGATCTGAAACACAATATCAAACGCGAAACGCAAGTAACATTGTGGGCGAATCTAAAATCTAAAATGCAAATCTAAAATGGGTTGGTCTGAAGTAGCTACATTACTCATAAGTGTGGTTTGGGCGTAACGTGAAATAAACCAATCGGAGCGTCTTCTCACATTCCCTTTAAGAGCAGGCGCGCTTGTTCCATGGCGGATTGCTATTATAATGTTGTTTTTCCCAGGCGCGCCAGGAGCGGTTCACAGCCGAGTAAACCGACGTTCTCGTCAGGGCCGTAAAAGACAGAGAAGTGATGTTGTATGGGGAAGGGAGAAACCCACCCAAATTATCTTCGGTTAAACAGGCGTATAATAATATGGGTAGATGTGTAAGCTAGATTTATGCCTATTTTTTCACATCTTCGTGGACACCACAATGATTTCCCTCGTGTGTTAATATATTTCCTTGTAATAATGTATGATTTGCAAAAATGAGAACTGCTGCGTAGATGAGAGAAGCGAAGTGTATGAGCGTTCCGCACGCGCTACATTATGGCCAAGCGTGTTCCCCTAAACTAACATCTGAATAACACCAGGTTTTTCCTGGTCTGCAGCAGAGTTGTTTTCTGGAACCTCACAATAGCACCAGGGAACGTTTGCGCCGGAACACGCCTCCTCTTTTCGCTGAACCGCCCCGGGAGCGCAAGTTCATAATTTACCAACAATTTGTCTGTGGAGGGAAAAGTCTGCTGTGCGTCGGGTGCAAAATAGGAATGATACATGCGTCGGTGTACAAAGTCAATTGCGCTGGGTGCAAAATAGGGCCCTTAAAGTGAAAATGAAGCTCATGTAGACCGATGACTCATTTTTTTTGCATATGGTGCTAATGCTACATCTTTTGCCACACGGCTTTGTGCCGTTTATAATTGCTAAGCGTTCTTGGTTCCTGGTGTTTTTTAGGTGTCTGCTTGCTAGCCTGAGTCAATGAGTCCACTCATAGCCTAATATGAATGGGATGGATTCCTTCTTTCAAAGCCTATGGGATTTTGATAGCTTATTTTATAGTCCACCAAGTGAAATGGATAGTTCACCCAAAAAGAAAAATTCTGTCATCATTTAGTCACCCTCGTGTCGTCCCAAACATGCGTGTCTTACTGTCTTCTGCGGAACACAAAAGAGGATATTTTTTAATAAATGTTTCACTCTTTTGGAACCCACTGGCTTTCACTGTGTAGAAACAAAACAAAAAAACATGGGTTTGTGTTCTCTCTTTCCCTGTCAGCTTTTTTTTTTTTTAAGTTGCCATCCAGTTTTCACAAAACTTTCATGGCTTCCAGAATATTTGGTTGTATGAATATCTGAAAATGCAATATATAAAAAGAAAGAACAGAGACTCTGCTTTAAAAAAATACCTTTTTTTATTCTAGCTTCATTCATTCTTTTTTATTAACACTTTAATGTCGGGAAGTTTCATAAAAAAAAAAAAAAAAAAAAATCAAACAAAAAGCAGAGAAAATCGTGTTTCTGTCGAAGGCTACGCCCAGATCGGATAAGAATGGAGAAGATTGAGCCCATCAACTAAGCTTCTCAGTCCTATACCTCTTCATGGGTTCATCATTTCATTGGGCAGTTTTGATTAACATACTGTTAAATAGTTAATAGTTAAGATTATAAAGAGGACTTGAAAATTTGAACTGCAACTTGCATAGCTACATGGTAATCATTGTAAAACTAAAGTGAAACAACATATTTTACTAAATAGATAGCAATGGCACACACCACTAAAAAAGTAGTAAACTACTTAGTTTTCAACAAATACACACAAAAAAAACACATTGTGTGTGACATGCATTCAAATATGCCACATCAAGTAGGGTTACACTACGCCTGATGGTAGCGACAATCGATCACAAGACAAACAAGAACCAATGCTTTCGTTGTTGCTGACTTACCGTGATGCATTATATTCGATTGTTTGATTCTTACAGCATGTGCTAACCAGAAGCAATGCGATAACATGTGTCTGTCCACAACAGGTGCATCTCAGCCAATCAGAAGAGTGTGTGGGAGGAGCTCTGTCTGAAAGTGCACGCTGTCTCGCACTCACAGCGTACATAGTACATAATCAAATCACTAAAAAAGTAACCATTTCATCACTATTCAAAATTCATAATCATGGTATGTTTCCTCAAGAAAGACATACTAAAAACAGAAATGATTTTCCTTTGCTTTTATTGTACTGCTTTTATTGTACTGCTTTTATTGTATTGCTTTTTTTGTACAGACGACAACGCTGTCAAAACGAACCCGTTCACAAGGGTCCGCGAAAACGACTAAAAGCGATGTATTCTGCTGCCAGGCCAGTAGATGGCGATGTCACTGTAAAGAAACCTATAGACGGATAGACTGAACACGTAATACGCATACGGATGACGTCACCGTTCTCACAAATTCACATTTTTGCTGTAAACATGGAGATGATAACAGTAGCGTTAAAAAAGAAACCCGTTTTCAAAAGTTTGTGTTTTCAAAAGGCCCCCAAAACTCCGTTGTCGTGTAAATGAACGGCTAAAACGCATAAAAAGCGGTGTAGTGTAAACGGCCCCTCAGTGACTAATACAATCTTTGTCACGAAATACACTTGTTTGTTTACATAGAGTTCAGTTTCTTTCTTGTTTCCTTTAAGCTATGTTCAATATCTGAGGTAAATTATAGCTATTTAAGTCACACAAAATGATACTCGAATTACAATTACAAATCAAGCTTTCGCAGGAACAGAAACCGTTTCAAAAATGGAATCAACTGTCGCGCATCAGCATAGCGGCACGTTTCACGGCATGTGGTTAGCTTCAAAAGATTTCGTTTGTGTCATTTCTGGAGGTTGACAGCTTGTAAGATAATTAGCATTTTGGGCATGGTATAAGAAAAATAAGTCGCACCGATCCAGAACAACGTGAAGGTGAGTAAAAGATGACAGAATTTCATTTTTTGAGTGAACTATTCCTTGAAGTTCTCTCTGTAACACAATTTGTCTAGTCAATGCAAGTGCAACGGATAACCTGACAACGCAATTTTTCATCTTTCAGAGATGTCTATGGTATTTCTGCTGGTATTTCTCTCCTTTATACCATTCCATCTATTTTTGAGCCATGTGAACTTTCCCCAAACACAGAATTACATTGAAGAAACTCATTTTGTCTATCTGCGACCCTGGAGTATTGAATAGATGGAATGGGGGCAAACAGAGAAAATACGGGAGCAATGGAGTCACACTGACGCCAGATATTGCACTCTCTTCTTTGTGTCTTTCTTCACTCTCAGCTCTTTTGTTCCCACTTCTCACTCTATTTGTCAAGCGGTCGCCTCAAAATCTTCGCTAAATGAACTTTCTGCCTTATTCAGACGGATCTCTTAGAGTTGAAACTTTTGAGTGCCTATATTTAAGTCCACAGAAACAATGTGCTTCTCTGTTTCTGCAGCTTGGATGGATTTCCCCATCTACAGTTGTGACTGGAAAATGTCTGTCGCTTCCGTAAAGAGTCACTCGGAATTCCGGACAGGCTACGATTCTTTTCTTAGACAAAGAGACGCCTTTCAATCGATCACGCATCTCTGCGACAGGGTATCAAGTCCTCGGCTGGCATGTGTGAGCGCCAATTCCCATCTGAGCCAGACGTAATCGATACACACTCCCTGTAAACTCTCACAGGCTTCTGGCTAAGGCACTAATTGTGTTTTACAAAGCCAACGCTCCCTCACATCGTACAAATCTACACTTCTAAGCACCAAGAGCACTGGGGAATAAATCTAAATCTAAATGAAATCTACCGTGCAGTAACAGCAAGGCCTTCTGTTTGAGGAAATAGTCACCGCTGCTCACAATGACACAACGACTGCCGATCAATGAACAATGAAAGGAGTGTTGATTGATAATTATACTTTAAAGCCTATAAAATTGAATACAGATTCTTGGGCAAGTATTGGGATGTGCCCAAAGCCGAATATCTTATTTTGGAAATGCACAGAAAATGAATAACCCCTTCCCTAAAGGGACTAGGTTAGGATTTCTGCGGTAGAATTTTTTCAAAGCGATTTCAATACCACGGATATTGATAGCGGCTCCATGATGCCTGCAAATTATATACAATATAATTACCAAAATATATAATTGCGAGACATTGCAAAAGCATTGAAATATATATTTTTTTAAATTTCCTTTTTGAATAAGGTATTCAGCTTTGGGCACATCCCTAATACACAATATAATATGCAATATATATTTACTTATATAAGTACAATATTTACTTATTTTGCTGACTTAATTATAATAAAATAAAATAATAATAATTTTATTATAATTATAAAATTATTTTAATATAATTGCTATACAAATTATTCAAGTAATTAAGTGTATATATATGTATTAATATAAATAAAAGTATATATATACAAAAGTATATAAAAATCCAATATATATATATATATATATATATACACATAAACATAATTACTTGAACAATTTGTATAGCAAAATTATACAAGTTATAAAAGTATATATAAATCCAGTATATATATCCAGTATGTATATACTGTATATATATATATATATATATATATATATATATATATATATATATATATATATGCAATCTTAAATCCCTTACCTTTCCCACGTAGGCCAGCAGACGTGCATTGAGAGGACTTTCATCTGAACTCAACCAGAACTCTGAGTTATCATCAGAAGAAACTGCAAACTGAAAATCACCTGGACAAATGAGAGCGACGGACAGTGTGAGCGACAGGTAACAACGCTGCTTCTAATCTAGGACACACTTCTTTGATAACGCTGTGAATGTGATTGTGAGAGGATGTCACCTGCTCTACATTCTGTATCTCCATGAAAAATATCTAAAAGCAATTTTTACTTTTAATACAAAAGAGCATTTACCATCCCTGTAAGGTAGAATGTATCCAAATATTCTCAGGCCGTAGTTCTTCCATTTTGGAGCCACGGCCAACTTCTTCACTGTAGTTCTCGTCTGGAGAGATGAAATGTTTGAATATGAAATTAGTATGTAAAATAACATTGTGGTGGGGTGAGTTGTAGAAAGACATGGTGGGTGGAGAGACCGGCGTTTCTCATCCCTGAATGTGTAAAAAAAATATGATCTGATGATCTTTACAATGGAACTGAATCAACACTTGAACAATGACAGTTTTATTAATTTGAGCTGCTTTATACAGCCAACATGAACTCTGCATCATTTTACTATCATCACTATAAAGTGTTATATAAATAAAGGTGACTTGACTTTGCAGTTTAAGATGGATTTGCATATATTTTTATATTTGCTAAATGACTAAATGTAAATTTTAACCCTGTGGGACAAGAATAAAATAATGACATTTATACAATAAAATATTTGAACAAGCAAATATGAAAATTTAAGACATGATTAAAAGATTCCATGTCAGTTTTAATGCCATCCCCATAAAAAAAAAAAAAAACGAAAATAAATAATAATAATTCCTATAGTTTTCACAAATCAATCACTGAGAGATTATGGTGTTCATTTATATTCTATTGTATTTGAAAATAAAATGCCTGTGTGAGTTTTGGAACCGCTCCTGCTGTGTCTGTTCAGTCTCACCCTGCCATAAACACTAAACAGGCACACACATCACTCTGTGTGTGTGTGTGTGTGTGTGTGTGTGTGTGTGAGAGAGGGACTAGAATCTCGGCTATCACAACGACAGAAAGATGGAGATCAAGAAACAGAGGAACAGGGAGGAGGATTTCCAGAACAGAGATACACTATTTTCACAGTACGCGTCTGTGTGTGCTTTTACTTTCGGGTGGGTTCTGTCAGACTTATTTTGTCTGTGATCTATAAAAACAGGACGGCCAAAAAAAGAACCAAAAAATAAATAATTCACAAGGTAAAAAGTTAAGGAGGTGGGAGGACTGTGTAGGGGGTCTGAACTAAACAGCATTCGCAATAACAGTTCATGAGAAGCGTACTGTATAATCCCACCCGTTACACCCTATAGGGGCTCAGTCGATTAAAGGAGACCGTGTGTGCTGAGAGAAGGGTTGAGGGTTTCAGACACACCTTCCAAACCCAGATCATAATCAACAGAAAAGTGCTTCTTGATCAATTAAAGGAATAATTCAGAATAATAGAACTGGAAATAAAATATTAGAATATTATTATTAAAATCAAATAAATACATTCAAAATAAATCAATAAATAGTAAGTAAATTGTGACAGAATTGGCATATGGTACCAAAATGAAAGTAATCAAATGGAAAAAAAAATCGAATGAATAAATGACTTGATTGGATTGACTGATTCAATGAATGAATGAATTAATATATGAATGAATAATTCATTCATTCATTCATTCATTCAAATAAATGATGACAGAATTGTGTTATGGCTATAGTGATACCAAAATAAAAGTAATCAAATAATAATAATAATAATAATAATAATATCATCTATATAATCTATAATCTCATAACTTCTAAACCAACAAGTAACTTGTATATTTTACTTGTACTAAACAAAAACATGTACACTTGAAGCATTTACATTTACACCAAAAATGAAAATTCTCTCATCATTTACTCACCCTAAAGTTGTTCCAAACCCGTATGAATTTCTTTTTTTCCTGCTGAACACAAAAGAAGATATTTTGAAGAATGTCAGTAACCAAACATTTGCTCATCCCCATTGACTTTCAAAGTATGTTTTTTTGTCTATACAATGGAAGTCAATGGGAAACAGCAAGTGTCTGGTTACTGACATTCTTCAAAATATCTTCCTTTATTTTCAACCGAAGAAAGAACTTCTTGCAGGTTTAGAACAATTTGAGGGTGAGTAAAAGCTGACAGGATTGTCTTTTTTGGGTGAACTGTCCCTTTAAAGATCCAATGAAACAGATCAACAAGCACACTTTCATTACTTGCATACATTTATTTCCTGTGAACATTTCTTATGGGGTGGGGCATATCGAAGGGCACATTCATTTTTAATAACAGCCAGTAGATTTTAATTACATCACAGCCAAGCCATGTAACCTGATTCGCAACTTACTAAAGCAGTTGGTATTGGGGGAGGGGAATTTGTGTTTGATTGGACAGAAATGTGGACACACCATGGAGTGCAAGATTAGTCATCAAGGTCGATGTACATTTTAAACACATTTATGTCCACTAAAAGATTGCGTTTGTCGGTAGAACTCTAAAAACACTGAAAAACACTGAAGTTCCCTTCCACGAAAGAGAAATGGATTTTCCAACTGAGCGACACATACTGACAAGTTCTTCTAAAGAGCAAATTCCTCCCAACGATCACATAGCTGCATGTTTACCCAGCTTTCTGCTAATATTTACTTTCCACCGTTTCCGTCACGCTTCACTAGGCTCCCCATGCAAATTCATGGCCGCTGTAGAGCGAGACGTGGGCTGGTGTTTTAAAATGCCTATCTGACCAAACACAACACTGTCACATTACTCGAAAACTCAATTATGTTTTTCTCATAACCGAAACAACATGCTTTCTAATATCCCTACTAAAGTTTATCATACCAATGACTATATATGGTGCATCATATCCCTGTTTTAGGAATATTTCCCCCTTTTGTAGCATTAATCTGTTTCCGTTCTACATACTCAATCATAACGGTATGCTCTATCTCATAAATCATACACGCTAAACAGATACTCAATAATTAACGTGTTGATATTAATAATTAACTCAGTCATCTAAAAACAAATTGTCCTCTTTAAAGCTAAAAACTGGCCAATCAAAAGAGTACAAACCGTTTCAACATTGGAATTAAATGTTTATTTTTTAAAACATCTCATCGCAGCTTTACTGTACATCAGTAATTCTCATAAATTATCATTATGCACAATTTCCAGAATAGATAAGCACTGATGCATTTGTCTTTAAGTCCCCCTTGATAAAAATCAAGCTTTTAATGTTGTTTATATGTCTATGTGGTGTTTTTAATGTGCTTTAAGACAAATCATGTGCAAATTCATAAGTCAACACCATTGCTGAGTATTTTCAGATTATTTTTAAAACTGCAGTGAACCAAAGACACCGTCTCAAAACGGTTTGAAATCGCTGGTGTTTCTGACGTCACAAACTACCTTGTAACCAATCAGGTCAACGTGTGATCGTCAACCAGTGGATCTCTGAGCTGGAGTGAGTGAGTGAGTGGAGGCGGGGCTCATTTGCATATTCATAGAACCGCGTATACTAAATTGAGGCAAGGGTGTAGAGTTACATTCAAGCTATTTCAAGGCATGAAAAAAAAGTTTAAATATGTAATGTTGGTGATCAAAGATGAGTTTTAAGGGATACAAATATTGACTACAGGGGACTTTAAAATATGTTCCCACTGTTTTCCCTCTATAAACTCATAATGTGTATATGACCACACATGTCTCTTGAGATGGGAGTTTCAGACTTATAGCCGCTCAAGGACAATACACAAACCAATTTCATCTACCGTTTACCCAAGAATACATGAATATGTGATCTGGTCTATGGGAGTTTGAAAGACATTGAAAGTATGAAAGACATATACATGAACACATTCTTGAGAAAATAACAAAAGGACATATCCAAGTGTTCAAACGTCTGAGACCTTCATGTGAACCCGGAAGTGTTGTACAATGAACCAAAAAAAGTACGATTCTGCATTATATTTAGTCACTAATTTGTGACATTGATCATGTGACTTCTTTGTCAGATGTTATTTCTTTTATTGAAGCACAAGAAACTCTTCGGATCATTTTCAAATGATGCTGGAGAACATAACCGTTGGGTTTCGCTCATTTTAGCTAGCTCATTACAGCAAGCTCATTACAGCAAAAGAGGGACACAAAAAAAAACATTTTTTATTCGCTCAAATTGTTATGCTGATAAAATAATGTCATAAAAAGCAGAAAAGTCTCAGACTTTTATATTCATACTCACATGGGGGTAGAGAGGAAAATGCAGGTTCTTCCTGAGCTGAGCGACTGAGGAGCCACACCAGTCTTCAAACACGTGGAGGTTCGCTTGACCTTTAAACTGTCAAGAAGACACATGGAAGACCTGAATTAAGATTACTTTCTGAGACACTGGTGAAGTGAACCAAAAACCGTGCCGAACCTCAATACAATCACTGTAATATATACTGACCTCAAAAGTTTGGGTCAGCCTTTTTTTTTTTTAAAGAAATAAATACTTTTATTCAGCAAAGGGGGCATTAAATTAATCAAAAGTGACAGTGAAGACGTTTATAATGTTACAAAAGGTTTCTATTTCATATAAACACTATTCTTTTGAACTTTCTATTCATCACAGAATCCTGGGGGAAAAAAATATCACTGCCTCCACAAAACTATAAAGCAGTTTTCAACATTAAATAATAATCAGAAATGTTTATTGAGCATCATATCAGCATGATTTCTGAAGGATCATGAGACACTGAAGACTGGAGTAATGAAAATTCAGCTTTGATCACAGGAATAAATTACATTTTATAATGTATTCAAATGAAAACTAATTATTTCAAATTGCAATAATACTTCAACATGTTGCTGTTTTTTAATTAGATTGATCAAATAAATGCAGCCTTGTTGAGCAAAAGACTCTTTTAAAAATGTTTTACCGACACCAAAACATTTACAGTATAATTTTTTTTCAGCCAAATATTTAAAAATTCAAGCCTAATGCTGTCACAAAAGTTGTGTTCATTGGTGAAAATGATGAACAAAATGTGTAAGAATCATATTTTGTATCTCACGAAGCTTATTTTCTGCAACAATCCAAAAACCAATGGGTTTTTGTCAATGGCAACAGGTTGCATTAAAACCCCATCCCTGCAGCACTCTATATAGTCTTTTATAAAAACAACCACGATTTTTGGCAAACCCCTGCAGTATTATGAGATTTATAGCTGAATGACACAAGGGATTGAGTCACCAAACCGCTGAAGATCCGTGAGAAGAAGGGATGCAGATCTAATCCTGTACTGACCGCTGCTGAGTGACCTCAACAGAACTGAACCGAAAACACAACAGCTATTTAGACGACTGGTGTTCTGGCACATTGTTCCACACGCTTAACGGTGCGTCTACAGGTCCCCCCACCCCCCCACCCCCAAAAAAACACAACAAAACACAGCGGAAAACATCCAAGGTGTTACACCCCGAAGCTAAAGGGAGAAAAACAAGAACATTTTCCAGCCCAGTAGAAAAATCCGATCGTTTCAGAAAGCGCTCATGGCGCTCGCTTCTGATGGGGCGCGTCACAAACGATTAGCATCAGTTAGCATGCTAAAGCATGGATGACCACGTACAATACTGAGAATGCCTCCTCTCGCCGATGTCAGTTAAAGCTTTTTAAGCCCGACAAATAGAACCGACATATTCACATTAGACAGCCGGCTACACTTTCAACCGAGTATATTTTATTCCCGGTATTTGGTGCCTGTCAGAAGACATTAGACTCGAGCAGACAGAAGAGAACTGGGAGTTATTGTTTATTCCTTGCTGTTGGCGTGAAATTGATTCTTTTCTCTCCCTCGGCGAATTCTCTAAACGCGATCAATACGAGAAGATCAGAAGCACAATTCTGTTACACACCACATTTGCACACACCACAGAGACTCAGAATAAAGGCACCTTGCGGTTGAGGACCTGGAGGAAAATTCATTCGCTTTCATGAGCTGGAGAAAGTTTGGTTGCATCAGTTTGCAATGAATCTTTGAAGTACAAATGTTCCTGACTATCACAGTTGACTCGGTCGACCCATCAGTTCTGTCCTTTATCTAATAGTATCGGTAACTGACCTCAGGCACAGGAGGGATGGTGGGCTTCTTGCAAAGAAAGCTTGAAGTAGTTGGTGATGCAATTTCAAGGCCTTTCCAGGAGTCATATCATGCAAAAAGAAATCTTTTGAAATAAGAGTTTGTAGATTACTATGTTCAAACCCAAACAAAGCTGCAAAAATAGCTCCTTCAGAAATCTTCAAGGTTGTGATATAACAAGGATGGACAGGGCTCCAAAAAAATATTTATCCAATTGTCCATATCCGTTTTTTAAATCTTTTTTGGGTGATTGATTGCTTGTTAACGATGGTTGTTACGAGGTTTAGTTCCAATTTAATGGCGCAATTCACCCTTCGCAGGGAGTTTGATTGACAGGCGATCTGACCAATCATAACCTGCCATCCGCCGAATCTGCCACTGTGTCCGACAAAGCAGTCAGGGGCCGGTAGTAGATTAATGTCGGTGGATTTGAACTTGAAAAACGGTGCGTCCTGACGTCTTTCCACGGTTAAAACAACATTCCTTCTGATGTTCATTCATGTTTATTTGATGCTATAAATTAACTTGAAGGAAGAGATAATCGGCTCACGAGGCGCTACAGCGATCTGCCACGACACATTAAAGAGCCACAAAAACGTTTTTTATTGTTTAAATTTCTTTTAAAAAGGACCAAATTTGAAAGTTGAGGTTTTGTTTCATATCAAAAGTAACCTGGTCTGTCCTGTCTGTCGACGTGTTGTCAGTGTCCACTTTGCTCTGTGAGAACATGATGTGTGGTGTGAGAGCGGCATGGCTTGTTGGACGTAGCAACAGAAACTAACGGGGGTGGGTCTTTGCGAACGGTCAATTGTAGTGACCATTATTGCAGTTATGGCATTGATATGGCAAAAGCACACATTTAAACACGCTTTCTAGACATTTGTCAATGGTAGTAGATTTTACATTATTGTCTAATAATTCTCTCTTTTTTGTGTTTGTGTCAATTTCTGTTGTTGTTTGGAGCTCTGGCTGAAGCAGTGCTAACTATATTGGCGAACTATACACAATACAAATTGTTCCACAGAAGAAAAGTACACAGGTTTTTTATACAAAGTATTTTATAAAAGTGTACTTACAATGTTCAGGGAGAAAAAAATCTAAAAAGTAAAGGATATGGCCAATTTTCAACTGAATAATGACTTTTTGTTTACTATTGCCTTTTTCAGTATCGTGATATGTATCGAATCGTGACATGAGGGTATCGTTACACCCCCATTATCACTGTAAAAGCAACTTTGAAACAACCTGTATTGTATTAAGCACTAAATAAACAAAATGACTTGACTTGAATTGACACTTTAACAGCAGAATTGAAAGCACTGACCACATGCATTTCCATCCTATCTTTAACAAAGTCACACCCTAGGAGATGTCTACACTCACCCTGAATTTCTACTATGAGAAATTAAAGAGTCCAACATACAAGAAAAGTCTGAAAATAGTTTCTGTTTCTGCACATATACATACAACCACAGGGAATGATATAAGCATCAATAATGTGCACTTTGATTCAATTCTCGCAACTGTTTTATTGCGTATCCTGTTGAATTCAGTGAGTCAGTCTCTCATTTGTGCTGTGAGCTTTTATCCTCGGTACCAGCCCACAAACTAGGCCACAGAGATTAACCCTGCGATTCCACTGCTATAAATAAACACCATCCAGCAGAACATACTGTATTTTCATCGAGTGCCATCCTTGTTTAAACCACAGGGATTTTTATGGGGAGGTTTTGATTAAACTCAATCGCCTTCATGGGTAAATATGGCAGCTGTCTTTAATGTTTATATAATCTTCATGTAATATCTCCTGTGCATTGATTGATTGAAAGATTCATTGCTACGCCAAAAAGCAATGAAATGCTACAGTAACTAAATTGTAAACTCCAAGTATTCTGAAGTCAAATGAGAGCTTTGTGCAACAAACAGACTGAGATTTAAAGTCGATATTCATTGATAATCATTCTAGCCAGAGAGCCGTTAACTCCAGAACCACTGCAACTGGATCAGTGAATCATTGAGTTGAGTTTGAAGACCGCATCGAACCACTGCAACCGGATCAGTGAATCATTGAGTTGAGTTTGAAGACCGCATCGAACCACTGCAACCGGATCAGTGAATCATTGAGTTGAGTTTGAAGACCGCATCGAACCACTGCAACCGGATCAGTGAATCATTGAGTTGAGTTTGAAGACCGCATTGAACCACTGCAACCGGATCAGTGAATCATTGAGTTGAGTTTGAAGACCGCATCGAACCACTGCAACCGGATCAGTGAATCATTGAGTTGAGTTTGAAGACCGCATTGAACCACTGCAACCGGATCAGTGAATCATTGAGTTGAGTTTGAAGACCGCATCGAACCACTGCAACCGGATCAGTGAATCATTGAGTTGAGTTTGAAGACCGCATTGAACCACTGCAACCGGATCAGTGAATCATTGAGTTGAACTTGAAGACCGCATCATTGAAAAGAGTTTCCAAAGAGTGACTCATTCAAAACGCTCTTTGGGAAATGGATCTTTTCAATCACCAAATCACAGAATCCACAGTTCTCTATTCCAGTCTTGCTCACAGGTGGTTGTGTGGATTGCATGGCTCTGAATCTGATTTAAGAACCTTACTTACGCAGCTCTTCAATAGCTCAATGTGACTTGGAGAGGCACGACTGACCTTCTGAACATGCTAGTTCTTGTCATCATTCAGTTAATGCAGTCGCCCCAAAATTGTTTGGACACTTGAGCCACACTTAAACATGTTTGAAGGTCACTGCATTAGATACAGAATATAATAGCAAGGGAATCTGCAAACAAATGTCAGGGTTTGGTGAGGGATGCGGCGAGGAATGTGGGCTTTTATTTGACAAAAAATAAAACAAAACGATCAAAAAATACTCCATGGGGGAAACAAGACCGGCATCTGGACAAGGCAGGACTGGACAAGGTAACAGGAGCAGGATATATATGTAAATATACAGTATATATAATGACAAACTGGCACAGGACTACAAACACAAGGAGCATAAATAGGGAGCAAACAAAGCAGGTAATGAGGGAGGACAGGTGGGGCAATAATCCCATGAGTGACAAAACATGGAGCATGAGTGTCCGAACCGAGACATGGAACCAAAACCAAACTAAACATAAGAGTGCCGGGATCCGAACACCGCGCTCCGAACATGAAACAAGGCACAAGGACAATAGAGCGCACGGCTCGAAACCGCATGCTCACACAGTCAGACTTGTGACTTGATGACTTGGACTCGAGTCGCTATTTTTATGACTTGTGACTTGAATTGCAAAAAAAAAAAAAAATACTTGAGACTTGACTCGGACTTGGAAGTTAAAGACTCGGGACTTGACTTGAGACGCAATGACTTGAATGACTTGAGTGTTAATCACATCATGTTTTCAGTTTGAATATAAAACATATAAATTATTTAAAAAAATAAAGTTGATCCAGCTGGAGCGCAGGCTGAGAATAGCGTTGTCATGACACTGGATCACTACAACCCTATCATCAGTCATGCCCTCTCGTACCTTACGCACACCACGCCCACTTAGATCAGAGATCACATCAACATGTCAGCCGGAGGGGTACTGAGGGTCATCGCTTTCGGCTTCAAGAATTATTCACAAGATGGCAAAAGACGAACAGCGCTTTGCAAGACATGCAGCATTAACATCGCGGACAGCCAGACGACAACCTCCAATTTCATCCGTTATTTAAAGAGCCATTCTGCCCAGTAAGAGCTTGTCAATTTGTTAATGTTATCTGTTGGTAACAGTTGGTAGTTAGCTAATGTAATAGCAGCTAAAGTAGCCATTAAAAGTTGTATCAGCGATTTCAGGCCCAAAAAAGGCCCAAACATAAATGATCACATTCATCTAATCTTTCCTAACGATTCGCTAGCTGCCCGCCCCATAAGCAGGCTGTCAAAATAACTCTCTGTCTCTGTAGGCAGCCTAGGCTCTGAGATCTGCACACAAAAACAATTGCTACCAACAACATAGGCGTCGATTTCGGTGGGGACGGTGGGGACGCGTACCCACCAGATTTCGTCAGACATTTTTTGTACCCACCACTTTTAACTTAAAGGGTTAGTTCACCCAAAAATGAAAATTAAGTCATTAATTACTCACCCCCCATGCTGTACCAACCCCGTAAGACCTTCGTTCGTCATCGGAACACAAATGAAGATATTTATGATTAAATCTGAGAGGTTTATGACTGCTACATAGGCTCCCTAAGGGAATGAAACTTGACGACCCAGAAAGTCATTAAAGAAAATGAAGAAAATGTTTAAATATTCCATGTCGCAACAGTGGCTCAACTATAAGTTTATCAAGCGACGAGAATACTTTTTGTGCGAAAAAAAACAAAAATAACGACTTTATTCGACTATTCCTTTTCTTCCTTGTAGGCCTGAAACGAAAGTTCAAGAGATTTCCACGACGCACGCGCGAGAACTGAACTGAAGTAGTTGAAGGAGATCGCAATTCTCGCGCATGCGTCGTGGAAATCTCTTGAAGTCTCGTTTCAGGCCTACAAGGAAGAATTGTTTGATTCCATGATGTATTTTCTGCAGGTAAAATTACAATAATAAGGTGACTTGACTTGACCTACTACAGCTACAGGACTTGACTTGACATGCCCTGTGACTTGACTTGCCCAAGAAAAAAATACTTGGGACTTACTTGAGACTTGCACATGTGTGACTTGGTCCCATCTCTGCTGATTTGTGGATTTTTTTTCCTTCTAAATTTTGACAACCTATTTGGCCCAACTGCTTTTTCTTTTGATAAAACATAATTATTTTCACAACAGGTTTTCATTAACTGTCAATTTGCTAAAAAGTTTTACCGCATGAAACCTGGAGAAACCATTCAATCTATTCTAACATGAATATAGGAAATATGAAATGGCATATATCAACTGGATTGTTTGTTGTGTTTGTTGCTTTATGTATATCCATTGATCGATCTCTCAAACGATCACTCATCTGTGTCCTTTATGATGTCACGTGGCCTCATAATGATTGATGATAGTAATCAAACGCTCTCATTAATGCATTCCCAGAACCGACTAATGACCTGTATTTGGGAAGACGAAGAAAGAGAGTCCGCTCCTCAGATTAATGTTACACAGCCGACATCCCAGCTGACAGGGAGCGCTCTCAGGACACGGGCTGGCTCTCTGGCACGGTTCTCTCAAAGTTATCAACAAACGTTCCAGTAACAATAATAGAATGTTCGTTCAATGTTGCCCGGTCTTTAATAATGGTCTCAAAACGTAAGCAGCAAAAACATCATTATAAAAATACATCGTTCATTGAACATTTTCTGAAACATTTCAGTTGGGCATTCATTTAATGTTTTACTTGTTTCAGAACGTTCCAAAGCAACTTTCCCAAAATGTTTGCAAAGTGATTTAATGGAATGTTTCCTTAACCCTCGCATAACCACTTTTTTAAAACATTTTAAAAAACACTTAGAAATAACGTTTTTATAACTTAATGGGAACGTTAGCAAAATGTTCTTAGAACATATTTAGTTTGTGTTAGCTTGGATCACCCTGTCGCATCATAAATGCTAACCTATGCTGTGAAAATACTTGTCTTATCTGGCTGGAAATATTTATTTTATTTTATAAACAGAAGTAAAATTAATGTCTAGTGATCACTTTGTCACTGCAGTTAATGTCCCATGAGAGTTGTTGTGTTTGGGAATTTTTGGTAGGGTTCACATGCTACAAAATGACTGAGAATCACACCATACACACTTTACAGAGCCAGAAAAGATGGCTCTGCTCCAGCACAAAGAATCACCAGAGTAATATATTGTTTTATCCCAGGAGCCTATTGTATTTCTAAGAGCAAACCTCACATCCCATGCGTGCGTCTAAACAAGCATCTGACCTTCACTTTTCTCTGTCAGTCCGGATGAGGCCCATTGATCTAAATCCTCTCAATACCAGACACTTCAAAACACCTCCTGTCACAAGCCCACAAGCAACCCACGGAGGAATCACGTTCCACGAAAGCAGGCCCGTGTGTGACATAGACAAACAATCCACCAACGCTCAGAATGACAAGCAATGCCACCATTTGTCACCCATAATGCCTCTGGGATCTGGCATCAGAGACGTGGCGTGCCACAATTGTGCATCTGTGGGCATCTAATGCAGGATTGCTCTCTCGAGTCGGTCTAGACGGTACGCCACGTTCCCATTTGTGGGAGAGGCCTAAATGGTCGGCTAGTCCACCAACAAACAACGAGCTGATCGATGATGTCACTCAAGATCCCACAGCAAAACCATTGAGTGCAACAGCCGTTAACAGTGCACATCTGAAGTGTCTCGGCTGAAGGACATATTACATTATTTAGCTTTTATATTTCAGCTTTAATATATCGGCCACATTCACTTATAGGGTGGATAACTAAAACGAACGATAGTTACAAATTACAAATGATCATATTTCGTCCGATACCGATATGGAGAGCGATATATCGTGCATCCCTATACAGTAGAGGCCAAAAGTGATGTCCGGAGAGAATATATGTTTTTAATGACCCTACAAGTTTGATTTAATCATCAAAATGAGGAAAACGTTTTTGATTCATTTAATTTTTTTTTTTAAAATGAGTGGATAACAAAACTCTAAACTTGGTTAAGGTATTTATCTGGCAAAGTTGTTTGCAAAAAAAAACTACAGCTACAGGTTTTATTTTACAATGCAAAAAAATGCATTGAAAATCAAAAAGCATGCATTGACAACTGCATATATTTAGTTAGTAATAATTTCTTTGTGTTATAGCCTGGCCAAAAATGTCCGCACAATTTGACATGTTTTATTGTGATTTCACAAGTAAAACAATTGACTCAATAAAAAAAACAATAAAGGATGAAGATGTCAATTTTCCTAGGCTGGACGTTTTGGCCACTACTGTATATGGAGCAAGTTTCGCTAATAATGTTGGAAACCTGGTGGTCTAATTGGTGGAAATTTTCACCAGGACTGTTGAACGTGACCAAAATCGCCCCTATACCCATAAATAGGGCACTATTTGATGGAACAGCCATTTTGTAGTGGTGTATGAAACCATAGTGGGCGTTATTGAGTGCACTCATTCAATCCCATAATGCACCTCAATAACGAGTGTGCAAACAATGTACACTCAACAGCTAGCAAATAATGCACTGTGACGGTCGCGTCAAATGAATTCCCGCGTCTAACCAGAAGATGGCGCCTGCAACTGAATCATCCATCCATTCATTTTCCAAACCAATGGTCCAATGTGGCTACAGCATAACAATAGACGGGTATTATTATTAAATTGTTTAATTATTGCTAGTTTCCACAGCAGAATTCAAGATACGTCTTTTCATTACTACTGGAGCTGGCAGTTTGCCAAGTCTTAAATAGTTATTTCTTTATTAACAGTAGCACAAACTATGCAGAAGCGGCAGCCCTTCCGGCGCACTCAGTGTCTGAATTCCCTCACTCGTTTTCATTCACTCCTTCAGTGGACTATATTAGTGGAGTAATGTAGGGAATAGTGAATGAGGGTTTAGGGGGCGATTTCAAACAGAGCCTTTGACTGACTTCCGTTCTTTGACTGACTGGTTGGAGAAAAAATCAGCAGGAAAGTGGATCTCGAGGGCCAGAGTTGAGAACCCCTGGCCTAGATTTAGCAAAGTAATCAATCAATGCAATGATCAACGTAATTAGCATACCATTAGTTGATTAGCCGGTTAGCTTAGTCTACAGTTTTACTTGTTTTCACTGTTAGACAGTAGGGGCGCTATTACGCAGCTTCCTAAAGACCAAAACTGCCTAATGTTACTGAATGAAATGTCGAGCAGGACGAGCTATAGGACTGTGCAACCTTAGAGGGTGTTTGTGGACTTGATCTACTCCATCTGTGTTTTAATCATCCTTCAGAATCCGATCTTTGACAAAAACACGATTTTCTCAGCTTTTTGCTCAAAATGTTGTTTTTTTAAGAAACTTAATCCACATTCTAGTGTTGTGTAAAATCAGAGGCTCTGTTTTTTCTTTTGATATATTGCATGTTCAGATATTCATACAACAAAATATTCTGGGGGTAATGAACATTTTGTGAAAATGATCAAAAATGCTAGTGGCTGGCGACATTTAAAGAACAAATCGCTGGCTGGGAAGAAGTTAAAAACATCGTTTCATTCTGTCATGCTCCATCTAACTGTTTGTGAATGCAATAACACATACATACTGTAAACACTCCCTACGAAATGTGTCAAATCGGAGTCACTAACAAACCATTCAGTACTTCTCAGCTGGCCATTTAGGAAGCGCACCGACAAGCCAATTTAGACAATATGTAGTTTTGCTGCTATAGAAGATGTTTGTGCTTGAGATCATAGATATAATACAGATATACCAGCTCTGGTCTTCCTGACTGTACTGTAATAACTCGATGGGAAGTTGCTGATGCTCACAATTTTCTCAAATCTCTAATGACACATAATGGCTGTGGATAACTGCTGTCGGCACTGTCATTTAGTGGCAACTGGGAGACTAAAAAGAGTTCCTCAAAGAAGGAAACGAATATCATCCTCAGAGGAGGAAAAAAAGCAATGATGCTCTTAGCACAAAGGCAGAAATGTGGAAATGAATCCGAGCGGTGAAGGCCAGAGGTCAAAGTCTTCTATATGAAACTGACGTATGAAGCCCACTGTGGTTGCAGTTAATCTATAAAGCGCCATAAATTCAACACACTGTCCATTGCCTGTAGTCCTGCTAATGTCCTCGGTGCCCATTACCGTCAATCCGTTCTCCTCAGCCTCACACCCACATCTCTCTTCATGAAGGGTTCAAGGTCCGTCCATCTTTTTTCACCGTCGTCTCTCATTGGTTGAGTGAATGGCCAATCAGAACAGCCGACTTTGCCAATTTACAAACCCACAAGCCACGCGTCTTGTCACGAGTTTCGGGAATTAATTGCTCTAATTCTAAGCGATATCAGCCTCTGTTTGCTTTGCTAAACTGTGAACATCTGCCTGGACCCAGAGGCTGTTATTCGGCTGGCTATCACTTGTGTTCACTCCTATAAATAACACGGCCTGTGAGACCTGTCAGGGACCGGCCATCCATTCTCCCAGAAGCAACTGGGGCTGACGCTTAACACAACACCGGAGAAAAGCAAAAGCTGCAAACTTATAAAGAACACTACTAGTACATGTAGATAATATATAAACGATATATACATATATTGTCGGTAATGTTCCATATTCCATATATATTTAGCCTATATTTAATTGTAAATGTCTTTTTTATTAGTAGTAAGGAGTAAGGACTCTGTTAAGAAATCATTTAAGAAATCATTATGCATTAATATTATTAGTATTTTTTTTATATGGCCAATGTGAAAATTCAATGCTTTGAGAAGTGTTGATATTGTTTACCAAAAATATTAAAAAAGCTGAAACAAAATAAAATATAAATAACACATGAAAAACTTTGAAATGTTGCTTTGGCAACTACTGGTATACTCTGTATATGTGCGCACATACAAGACACTTTGTCCTTGAACTCTTTCTCAGATGATTTAAATATATTTGATACTAAATATATTTGGAACTAAAATTACTAACCTAAAACCGAAATAAAAATAAAACTGAGTAGAAATATAAAAAACAAACAAAAAGCACGAAAAAAAATTACAAAAAAAAATACTACTAAAAATGAAAATGAAAATATTAAGAAACACTACAAATTATATAAAAAAAACTAAAATAACAATAAAAAACAATGCAACTTTAACTTTAAAAACAACTTTAACTCACTTAAAGTTAATCTTGTAACATCGTTAAATGTAATCTTTAGCACAATTCCAAATGTGTAATTTGTTCATACTGTGCATACATGCATGTCGTGATGCTTAAATAAACTTCTAGCACTTAAAACTATTATGTATTTCTAGTGTGTATTATTATTTTTAATTTTATGGCCATATCATTTGAATATTGCCAATAACATTCAAAAACATCATTTTAATATTGGTGCATCCCTTTGAAAAGTGGCTGAAAATATGAACAAAAAATGAATACGGTAAAATCTGATAACTGCAGTGTGCATCCATGTGCAGATCCATGTTTATTCATATGATGTTTTCTTTCCAGATGAGTCCCGACACAAGTCAGTGTTGGAAAAAGAGTTTGTTCGGTGGGGACCAGGACTGGCCTTTGTGAAGGTCAGTCGAATTCCTTCGCAGGCACAGTAAAGCACATCAGGGATATCTTGTCATGCTGGAACTGCCGCACCGGCTCGGATCCTCGAAGCGGCACGTCATCTCCGAACGTTCACTTTCACGGACAATCAGCTGCAAAGCTCGATACTACTGTCCACTTCAGCAACAGTACAATTGGTAAATCCTTGTGTCTTTCTTTGGTGCTCACTGTGCCAAAAGCTGTATATAGTAACCCGGCGGCGGCTAGAGAGTTAGAGAGCCCTGCGTTAACGGGACCTCTCAGGGAACAGGTGCCATCACATCCATAATGCCCATGAAAACAAACCGCTGCCATTCGCCCACAGCATTTCCCCACCTCTATGCTATTATTTTAAAATGGTACATCTAATTCACCTGCCCTCATTCACAGTGATTAATATAGCGGCTCTGACTCATTATGTTGCATGTGGTGGTTTGGTTTCGCAGCCTCATGGTTTGAAATGCCCACAGTTCAGAGCACTCAGTTAAATCCTGTGAGCTCTCACATAAGCAGCTTAGGAGGAACCCTTTTTACTTTATCTAACAGGAATAATTATGACAATAATGTCACTTTAATGGAGTCGGATAAACCGTCCAATTTAATACATCATCCTCCCAACTGTTTGGTCCAGTATACTAGGGCAAAAAAAAAAAAAAAAAGCAGAAAGAGATTATGATTTTCCAAATTTGCATTTTATTTTATCCAGTAGGTTGAGCAGCGTTTCAGTTCAGTAATTAAGTAAAATTACAAGAACAACCACACTCAGACTTTGAATACTAATAAGCACTCTAACTTAAGCCCTAAAAAAATGTGAGCTAAATCTTGGCAGATATTGCAGATGATTTTGAAATCTGACAGTAATGCAGTTTGTTCATTGCACAAAATTGCACGTTTGGACCGGGCCAACATGTGCTTATTAAGAGCTTCAGTGAAGGTTTGAGAAGTTCTCAATATGAACTTACACAGCTGGCAAACAAAAGAGAGCGACAATGAGTCATTGTCACATTGACAAAAAAATAAAGTCAAGCATGATGCTAATACCTCTGGTTTCCATGGCAACTTCTTGTACTTCTGCGTGAGCAACTTGCGGATTTCAGCTTGATCTTTGTCATGAACGGTGCCAGCGTTGCGCTCATCTTCCTGCTAGAGGGAAACAGAGAGAGATGTCAATGGCAACATTTCATTTTCAAAGATTATGACATTTTAATATCTAATATGGTATTTTCTGAAATATACAGTAGTGTCAACAGTTGAAGTGGATCAAAACCTTTCATCAAAGTTATACATGAATTTTGAACAATACCCGTACTTGTCTTAGGACAACTTTGATTAACTTTTCTTTGATCCACTTCAACTGCATGTTACCTACTGTATATGTATGTATGTATATGTATATATATGTGTATATATATGTATATGTATATATATATATATATATATATATATATATATATATATATATATATATATATATATATATATATATATATATATATATATATATAAAGTATATATATTAAACACACACAAACATAAATGCTGTACCAGATCTAGACAGGTGGAGCTGGGGAGGTGGAGGGTTTTAGATTAACTCTGATAGCGCGCTGTATTTTGCTTACAGCAAACGATGAACCAGATTATTTAAACGTTCAGCAAGCAATCTCATTGGCTGCAGGATCAGCAGAGGCCAATCATCTTGTGCAATGGTGTAATGATGTGAACGAAAGACAGAAAGTAAAATTTATTGTATTAACTATTAACTAATGTAAGAAAAAAACATGAGAATAATGATATACAATATAATAGTTATTTAAATAGTAATGAATGTATTATGCTGTATTTGTTGTACTACCTTTGATTCATATTAATAAAAAACATACAGTAGTATTAAATGTATAAATAATGTGAATCACCACTGAGAATAATGAGAATTACAATAGAAGTTAAAAAGTAAAATGGATGCATCACAATAAGGATTTATGGTAAAAATGTGCATACAGTACATATCCTGAAAATAATACTACAATGCAAGAAATAATAATGATTCTAAAACCTGCTTCATTTTCCTGATGCAAAATATAATTGTGTATGTTTTTTTTATTTTAATCCTGGGGTGAAATCTGACCATCCGTTTCAGATTTTCCTGACAGCCAGTAACTTCACAGATCTTTAAGATCTTTTAGAAAGCAACTCAGTTGTACACTTGGTGTGTGTGTGTGTGTGTGTGTGTGTGTGTGCGTGTGTGTATGGTCTGTCATGTTCATTGGCTTAAGACATGCACCAGCTTTTCTTTCGCAAGCTCAAGTCGGACAAGATGCCATTGGCAGAGAAACTGACCATTCTCCTCTTCTTTTCAGCTCTCAGTTCATTTCTCTTCATATTAATCTCCTTCTTCTGTGATGTGTCACATGTCAATGTTCAGCGTTAATTGAAAATTGCGCTGAAGCATCACAAAACCCGATTAGGAGTGGCTTAAAGTCAATACTGCTGAAGAGAAGTCAGAGTAATAAAGGCCTTTTATTGTGTTAATTACTATACATCTCATTTGACAGCTAGAATGACTGGCCTATGTTCAAAAACGCATACTACTATACTATTTCAGAAGTATATAAGTGTGTAAACTGTGAATGCTTATTTTCTGTATGCAAACAAGACCCGATGACCTACTACATTTGCTAAAATGTACAACTAAAGCAAGCATACACTGTGCTAGAAATGGTATCCCGTAATACAATGTGCTTAAATTGACTTTCCATTCCCAATCATGTTAACTACAATCAGCTTACTGTTGCATTATTTAATTGGAATGCAAAATAACCATTTTAACTGGATGTGACTGTTTGCATTATGCATTTAAGGAGGCCATGTGACAACTATGGATACTACTGATTAAAATAGAAATGTATCAAAAGTGACAGTAAAGACATTTATAAAGTTCTTCTATTCATAAAAGAATCCTGAAAATACACCATGATTTCCACACAAATATTAAGCAGCAAAACCAAATTGGTAATAGGATATTAAAAGATATGTTTCTTGATCAGCAAATCAGCGTATTACAATGATTTCATCCTTTATTACAATCAAGATCTTAAAGTCAGATCTCATCTCAAGACAAAGGGACAAACACGAAGCAAGTTCTGAGATGGATCCTAGACATCAGGATGGGTTTGCAAGTACGAGCCCAGAATATAAACGAGGTTAATTAATTCTCCTCGTTCAGGGGTAAACAGACTCGCTCTTAGAGCAGGAGACTTGGGCACATTTTTCACGTCCGGTTATCCACCAGAACGACAAAACACAGCCCCTCCACAAATCAAATTTTAATTTTCTCTGCCCTGTAACGTGGAGGATAATGACCCAAGCGATCGGTTTCATCAGTCATCTTCATCTCTGCTCTGATGAACTACAAACACTAGCTGGTGTAAAAAAAAAAGAAAGGTGTTGAGATGATACCTGCAAGGTTAATGCATTCGTCTGACAAAACAAGAGCCTAACCTCGTGCTACATGTTAACAAAAACTCGCCTGCCGTGTGATTTGTCTTCATGCAATGAATGGGTATGGGTAAAATAACTGAGTAAAAAAAGAAAGAAAAACAAGGCCTGAAAAAGGGAAAAGACTTAATCATATACTACAGTATGCGCTAAAAATATGTACTTGGATCAAAAAGAGTGACCTAAATGATTTGACCTCATATGCTGACCAAAGGAAATTCCTGTCCACACTATTTAATCGACAATATATTCATGACACAAACATTTAACTCAATCTCAGGTTCACCGATTCTGTTGAGCAGTTAAGTGAGTCTGGCAGATGTGTCAATATACTGGACTTCGAAATTAAACATTGAAAAACTCAATAGCGTTAACCTAAAGGGTACAGCTGGTAATTTCTTAACCAATTATGGTAATTGTGAAATGCCATACTCACATACTCATGCTTGTGTAAACACCAGAAGAACACAGGGAAGTCAATGCTAATGGGGTTATTGTTTTTTAGTTTTTCAAAAGTGTTCAGTGATAATTGTTTTAACTGGAAATTAATCAAGCAAACAGGAGAAGATGAGACAAGTATGAGACAAGCTCGATATGGGGATTCACAAGTTGTCAGTTGGTAGTTGTCAAGTTCCGCAAGGAAACAAGTAGGCTATGTACAAGAAATACAGGAGGATAGATGTGAAATTACAATATTGACTGATGAATGAAAGGGATGGATGGAGGTAGATAGATAGAGAGGGATGGATAAAAAGTGGATGGATGGATGGAGAAAGGATGGATGTTAGAATAAGAAATGGAGGGGTGGATACAAATTAAGCATGAATGGATGGAGACATGAATTGATAGGGAGGGAGGAATTGAAGGAAGGAAATAAGGAAGGAAAGAAAAAGGGAGGGATAAATACAAATTAAAGATGGATGGATGGATGCAAGGAAGGAAGGATGGATGGATGGATGGATGGATGGATGGAATGAGAAAGGGAGGGATGAATACAAATTAAAGATGGATGGATAGATGGATGTATGGGTGGATGGAATGAGAAAGGGAGGGATGGATAGAATGAAGGAAGAATAGATGGATGGATAGATTGAAGAAGAAAGGGAGAGACTGATAAAAATTAAGGATGGATGATGGAGGGATGAATGCAAGGAAGGAAGAATGGATGGATGGATTGAAGGAGAAAGGGAAACGTTGTGTTTCTGTCTTCCTGTTTGTATTTCCACAGCATGAAGGAAAGATCTTACGAATTTATGAATGGTTTATACACATATAAATGAAGATAAATGAATTAATGAATGGATGGTTTATACATGAATGGTTTATACACATATAAATGAAGATGACTTGATGAATGAACCGCTCGTTTTAAAATCTTCCTTCCGGTTTACTGACATTTGTTATGACATCCGCTTCAAACATTACACTGCTCATGATAACTTTCATTAACTCTACAATAAGTAAATCCACTTCACCAGCTGATTACTCTTCAACAGCGATGCCATAAACATACAGAGCTACCGCAAAAACAGAAGTTCAAACACACAATTCTGAAGATTGCTGCAGGCTTGTTTCTCTGGCGCACAAGCTCTATAGGACAACATGGACTTGAAGCCAAAATTTCAACTTTTGATTTAAATGGGTTTAATGTGCGTCAATGTTACAGAGAAATGTTTAAATCTTAAATCTTAAACTGGCCTAATGTGGTCTTATCTGGTTTCAGATGGTCTAGTTGGTATCCGACCCTGGCCAACCAGACAAGATGGTATCCCAGACTAACATTTCCATTGACCCCCAACATGTATGACACATAGCTGCCACTCTGGACACCAAAGTTCCTGGACAGAAAGCCGACCATGAGGTCAAAAGAGTCATTATTACCCAACCTCACAAGGATCTCCACCCATAGCAGCGACAAAGACTCTATTTATGTTTGTAAGTTTCCATCTTGCATAAGTGTTTTGATATTTTCAGAACATTGAATGGTACATGATTTGGTACATTGAACTGCCTATTGAACATCTGGTGGGTTTCTATATAATGCATTGATGCTGAGAAAATGCTGTTTTATTAATGCTATCATGAAGGCACAGTTGTGTAAAACGCTAAATTCACCTTACTGCACATGCGTAAAACCTCATAAAAGTTCACTGAGATGATACAGACGGAACAGACATCGTAAAGTTCTCATGCTATTCTTCTGGCAGGATCAATTTATTTAGCAAAAATATCTCACCATTCACCGGGTCACACCATTATATGTTTGATCAAAAACGCAACTGCTCTCATGTTTTGACCCAGGACAGCAATTGCGAGTAAATCTTCTGTCATCTTTGCATCTGTCATATGAAGAGTGTGAAAAGTAACATACTGTATCTTTATCTTTTGTTCACACTGGAATCTGATATTGGCCACATTTAAAACAACAATGTAAACAGCTATATGACAAAAATAGGATCTGAGCAATAAATCAGAATTGAACACTAAGGCTCGCAGTGTGAACGTAGCCTATAGATGAACCAATAAGAGGGAACGAGACGCTGCATCACCCTGCCATACTCCCGGCATGCCCGTGATCGACTTGCTTCAGCCTATCAGAAGCTGACGCTGTTTGGTTCAGGTGTGCTTTATAGTTTCCTGGTCGATGACGTCACATGACGTTCCGTCACGCCATTGGACTGGTTTCATACGTGCTTCATGACGCAATCATGCAGAGGCGTTCCCACAGCGTTTCGACGCAGCATCTCGTTCCCTTTTCAGCGAACTAGGGTTACATACGTAACAGAGACGTTTCCCATAATGATTTCCATTACATGAGAGTAGATGTTAAAACTTCATGCTGATTTGTACTCGGCTTTCGCCAAGATAAGCAAAACTAAGACGTAGCTTTACAGTAAACTATGCTTCTCCGTCCATTTACGCTTCTTTCCATATGGTGGTGTGACTCCCCTTCTGTCCGGCGTTAACGGCTGCAGTGTACTTGGCGTGTCAGCACACGCGACGGCTGCA
This sequence comes from Tiaroga cobitis, assembly GCA_030578255.1. Lineage (NCBI taxonomy): Eukaryota > Metazoa > Chordata > Actinopteri > Cypriniformes > Leuciscidae > Tiaroga > Tiaroga cobitis. The sequence continues at coordinate 29,351,079 of CM060615.1, read as the reverse complement.
ACTACAGGACCAGCACGACAACCGTCTGGATTGAGCCGAGTAGGGGACATCTCTAGTGTCTTCAAGTGGGCACCCTCCGTCCTCAGTGTTTCGTCGACAAGCCCACGACACCTCAAGAGTGCTCGACAGTGACTCTGGCGTCCCAGAGTAACCCCTCTCCGTCCCCCACTCAACTCAGCCCAGCTTACTGACCTCTACATCCCTCCTGCTGCTGAGACCTAACCACAATCTCACAATCTCTCCGCAACCCAACCATACGCGCCAACCCGTTTGACTAAGGCTGTCGAGCCCCACTGGTGCGTTAAAGCAGTTTCAGTGGAAACGGTTCCGTATGGCATACCACCTACCGCAAAACACAATATCTGCCCAACCACCCGTCATTCACGCAATATCCACAGGAACGTATACAAATAAACCAACAGACTCTTCAAGTTTTCAAGAATTCTACAAAACCGTAGCGTGGCGGCCTGTACACAGCCAGCTAGAATCTTTCCGTCTCAACCACAGCCAGTTGCTGCTCCTCTCTGCTGCTTCAGATAAGCTCTTTACTGTGCGACGCAACTCTTGGCCACTGAATCCGACGTCTCTGAGGAACCGGGTTGTAGAGTGTGCCACAAAACCTCGACAACCCACTTCCACTGGATAAACCTGGACTCTCCATCCTCGCTGTTCTGCTTCAGTGGCCAGATGAGCATACTGCAGTTTCTTCCTCTCATATGCCTCATCTACAGCATCCTCCCATGGCACTGTTAACTCTATCAGTTGAACAATGCGTGCTGATCCAGACCACAAAACAATATCTGGTCGTAGGTTAGTGGTGGCAATCTCAGGTGGAAAAATAAGCCATTGATCAAGATCAGCCAGCATCTTCCAGTCCCCAGCAGCTTCCAGTTGTCCTGGGCGAGAATTGGTGTTAACACCTTTTCTTGGTGGTTGCTCGCCTGGGCGGAGGAATATTGTCTCCTGTGTGTAATGTTTTGCTAGAACAGGCGGCAACTTATTGGTCATACTACACTTGCCTTCCAATGCTAAAGCCAAACATCGCAGTACTTGGTCATGGCGCCAAGTAAACCGACCTTGGCTAAGAGCCACCTTACATCCTGTTAAAATGTGCCTTAATGTGGCAGGTGATGAACACAAAGGACAAGAGGGATCCTCTCCTACCCAGAGGTTTAGGTTCTGCGGTGATGGGAGAACATCATATGTTGACCTAATAAGGAAACTGATCCTACTCTCTTCCATTGACCAAAGGTCTTGCCAGCCCATCTTGCATTGTTCCACACTCTCCCATCTCATCCACTCTCCCATCTTATCCACTCTCCCTGCTTGTCCTGGGAAATGGCCTTTATACACCTCATCCTCTCCTCCTGCTTTCGCACCTCGTTGACTACCAGCTTCCTCCTTTGAGCTGGGCCTGCCTTGTGCCATTTAGGAGGAGTTAAACTGAGCCCAAAACCCCCTCTTACATGCTGTACCTGTCCCACAATATCCCCAATTTGAAGGGCAGCCTTTGCCTCTACTACAGATTTCTTGATAAACTTACATACATAATTTTAAATAATTTCTGCACTACATATACATTATTAACATACAAATAAGACCCTCACATCAGTTTTGTCCTGTAAAAATGGTAGGCTGCACTACTAGCAGGTGCAAATCTCACACTAGTGTTTTCTCCTCCCGCAGCTGATCTGGTATCAGTCAGGGGCGTACGGTGGTGAGGAGAGTGACAGGCCAGCGGGAAGGAGAAGACAGGGGACAGCAGGGGTGACGGAGCTGCCATGCACGCTCATATGAGACAGGTCTGATCCAGCACAGGCTGTCACATCACAGCTGTCACTAATAATCAGAGCGCGTTCGCAACCAGATGAGCTTCTGCTGCAGGTACAGCTGATAAAAGCCAGAGAAAAAGTGGAGAAGAGCTAACGAACAGATGCTAATGTTCTTTTCAAAGGTTGTACATTTGCTTGAGTCTGGATCTAAATTAGAATGCGCTGTTTTGTTGTTCCGAACCATGTTACATTTGAAAAATGGTTTTGTCTGCCATTAAGTTGATTATTGCTTCAGAATACATGTAAACAGTGACCTCCCGATTGTTCAGATTCTAATCAAATTAAATGTACCAAGCTTTATGGTTATTCGAATGAAGGAAAAATGGGGTTAAAGGAGTAGTTCACTTCAGAATAAAAATTTCCTGATAATTTACTCACCCCCACATCATCAAAGTCGATATTCATGTCTTTCTTTCTTCAGTCGAAAAGAAATTAAGGTTTTTGAGGAAATTTCAGGATTTCAATGGTTTGAAGGTCCAAATTACAGTTTTAATGCAGCTTCAATGGCTCTACACGATCCCAGTCGACGAATAAGGGTCTTATCTAGCCAAACCATCTGTCATTTTCAAAAAAAAAAACAACCTTTATATACAAAACGAATGTGCAAAGGTCATTTACAAAAAAAAATATATAAATAAAAGGTAAAACAAGGATGACAGATGATTTTGAAGTTGGAGGAGAAAATGAGATGGAGTTTTTCACCCTATCCTACATTTTCCGCCTACATCAGGTTAAAGTTGTCGACGTCCAAGACGAGCATTTGTGTTTAAAAAAGTATATATATTTTTATTTATATTAGAAAATGACCGATGGTTTGGCTAGATAAGACCCTTATTCCTCGGCTGGGATCGTGTAGAGCCGTTGAAGCTGCACTGAAACTGCAATTAGGACCTTCGACCCGTTGGACCCCATTGAAGTCCATTATATGGAGAAGAATCCTGGAATGTTTTCCTCAAAAACCTTAATTTATTTTCGACTAAAGAATGAAAGACATGAACATGGGGCGAGTAAATTATCAGGAAATTTTCATTCTGAAATGAACTACTCTTTTAAGCAAGTAGCTAATAGTGGCTGGTGAGTGTATAGCCTATTCACACACACACACACACACACACACACACACACACACATTAATGTTCGGAAGTTAGGGATAAGATGTGTTTTAATATATAAATACATATATATTAGGGGTGTAACGGTTCACAAAATTCACGGTTCGATACGATACACTTGTGTCACGGTTCGGTTCGGTTCGGTACGTTTTCGATACAGCAAAAAGAAAGAAATGGCAGAGAAATTTCCTTGATTTTTTTATTTTTTATTATATTTTTATTAAACCTAACATCATAAAGTATGATTTTTTTTTTACTTTGAGCAATGATGGAGCTATACTTGACTTTTCTTTGGAGCATATAAAACAAAACAGCTCCTTGAACAAAATTAAATGTAATATTGTAGTAGTTATAAACAAAGGTTTATTTTAGTTCAGATTAACATTTGATAAAACCGACATAATGTTACTTGAAAGCATTATAGCCTACTATTCCTGCCAAACTCCCATGGTCACAGTTAGTAGTGTTATTTACTACAGTAAATCCATGGTGAATGTTGCTGATCTGTGGACACTGAAGAGTTCATTCATGGCACAATGTTTCTTCCTGGTTTCCACGTCAGCGCTGTTTAATCCCTTAATGAGAAATGTGAATGTTTCTCACTAGATCTCGCAGCGATGTTATTACTTCACTGGCGAATTAAATTTTTTCTTTACTGGATTTCGCTGTATAGTAACAGTGCTGCTTGATTAAGATCGGCTCGCGCTGCATTGGTCTGATAAACGGTATGTCAACCATAGAATAACGAGTAGCTCAGTTTCGTTCCGCTTACATTACATTTGCCATTTGATGTAATGTTGTGGTTGTGGTCACGCCAGCGTCTCTTACATTATGAGCGCGCTTGCCACGCGCGATGCGCCTACATTTGAAATAACGAATATTTGGTCGGCAGGAAAACCAACGAACCGTTTGGTTTAAAAATGCATACCGAAAACCGAACCGAAAGCCTCGTACCGAACGGTTCAATACGAATACGTGTATCGTTACACCCCTAATATATATATTGGAAGTACCAATGGACATTGTATATATCCCGAAATATTCCTTTAGTCCAGTATTCTTTTTCAAATGATTTTGACCTGAACTGGTTTGAAACATTGTCATTTCACAGGTGGCGGTCAGATAAACAAACCTTGCTTTGGAAGGAGCCAAAATTAAATTGAGTTTCTGGTCAATGGTTTTTGTCATTCACTCCATCGATATGGATGCAACCAAAGTGGAAACTCAATAGCCATAATCTGCTCAGTGCTCATAAAGCCGGGCTCAACAGCGGCTCCTGGCACAGCTATGGGCCTGATTTATTAACTCTCTAATAGGATTATGGCCGCCACCCCATCGCTGCCACTGACATTTGTGCTGAGCTGCAATCTCCTGCCTCTGTGTGCTTGTATCACAGACCTGCGGTGTCTCTGATCCTAATACTCCGCCCTCCCTCCGGACAGGAGGGTTTTAGGCCAAAGCCAAACGTCACTCATCCTCTATTTCAAGCCATTCACTTGCTCATCGCATTTTTTTCCTACATCATAAAATCAGTTTTTGGACACTACTGTCATTTGCTCAGGTTACAAATTCATAAGAAAAAAAAATAATCAGAAATAATTTTTAGACACATGAAATGCCTTCAGCAACTTAGTACTGTTATTTTTTTTGTGTTGACGTATTTCCCGTAGTCAGTCATTGTATCCCTTAAAACTCATCTCTGATCATCAAAATTACATATTTAAGCGTTTTGTTCCTTATAAAATTTCTTCATGCCTTACAATAGCTTGAATGCAACTCTCTGCTCATGCCACATTTAGTATACGCGGTTCTATGAATATGCAAATGAGCCCCGCCTCCACTCACTCACACCTGTGGTGCGTTCCAGTCCACTTTTAGACACGCACTTGCGAACTTCCCTAAGCACTTCCCCTCGGGGGAATCCCTGCCGCCATTTTGAAGTGCGTTCCACTTCGTGAAGTGGACGAGGGAAGTTTATATGGACAGACCCTCGCTCCCTTGATTTTGACTGAGGGAGCGAGTCTACATATGTACACTTCAGGCAGCTCCATATACCACAATGCAACACGATTGTGACGACACCGCAGATCTCGTCTAATCACCACCACCACAAACAACTCTATGATGTATTAATTTTTTTAAATTTTTTATTAAAACAACCCAAACACATACATTTGGATGCTGCATTAAACAAATTCTTAAAGGGAATTTGTTTTTTAATAATAAAAAATGAACTCCATAGCTGATTTTGGACTGGAACGCAGCCCAGATCAGAGATCCACTCGTTAACGATCACATGTTGACCTGATTGGTTACAAGGTAGTTTGTGACGACAAAAATACCAGCGATTTTTAAACCGCGTTTTTGAGACTGTCTTTGGTTCACTGCAGTTTTAAAGAAAAAATACTCAGCAATGCTGTCGACTTATTTGCATTATTTTCCTGTTATCTCTGTAAAGCTGCTTTAAAACAATCTGTATTGTAAATAAAGGTGACTTGACTTATGAATTTGCAGATGGTTTGTCTTAAAGCTTAAAACACCACAGAAAGCTTCACATAACTGCTGGTCTAGGATCAGTTTTCTCAGTAATAATAGCATATTGGCGAAACAGAATTGCCAAGCGATCCAGGCTTCTATTTGCAACGTGTTTTTCAGCGTTGAGCATTGTAGCCATCACAAACATATCTGCTGATTTCTTGAATGCAATGGCCAATCAGAGGTGTTTAAGATAGCACTGGATTTTCATACGGTCATATGCTGTACGGTTAAAAAATACACTCTACACAAATAAAATAGAATTTTTGAGAGAAAAAAAAAGCTCGCATGTAAGTCACATTTTATTATACATTCAGGAATAATGTGAAATACCGTTAAATAAAACAAAATGTTTACTAACATTATAAACACTATAAACATAGATATTGGCTATTTCAGTCGTCTTGGGATGCGGTGAGGAATAATCCTGGAATAAATTACCTCAGAAGAAGTGCTGGTTTCAGTTTCATTTTCATGAGCAATGGATTCAGCCGAGGATTAGTTCTTTATTCTTAAGTTCTTTATTCTAATCGCGATATGGACTAGTGTCTGTGAATATGATATGAATATAACACGTACTTACATTAGTAAACAGAACATGAACACATTGCCTATTTTGGCTTTTTTCCAAACTATATTGATGTAGTATATTGAGTGAAATCGACTGAAATATGTTGAAATAAAAGGGTCTTTGTATAAGCAATGTATTAATATGCAAATGATATGCTCTATAATATAACATAATTACAAAATATAATATGTTCCAGATGTAATATGGGGTCCAACTTTTTTTGGACATCAACGATGCTTTTGTTCGCAAATTTCTGCTCATATGCTAAATATACAATATAAGATATAATATACACATTTTGTTCGCATACTGTGCAATAATGCATGCATGCATGAGATCAAAAAGATCATGTTTTCTGTTAAGATTGGACATTATATTAATGTTAACACAATAGTTGCTATGATCCTGTTCTCCTCACAGGTGTTGTTTTCTTCTTCACAGATTTGAGAATCCCAGTGACCTGATACTGGTCCGTATTGGACATATTCTGCATGCGTATGGTGAAGGTGAGCTCACTGACTACAAGCAGGACACTTTTTTTTCTCCAGTGCATAGAAACGCCAGGAAAAAATGCCAGGTATGTGATGTTCACTTATATATTTGAACCAGATTTTTTGTTTCCAGGTATGACATAATTTAAGCAAAATAATCCTTATGTTACAGTATTTTTTACTGAAATGCAGTAATAGCCAATAGGCTTTAGTTAAGTCACAGCCATGCACACGTGTTGCCATTATGATTATTAAGTGCTTTTAAAACATCCCTCTGTTTTATTGATTTCCCTTGTGCCATATGTGACCGCCTCAAATGTGCCTGCGCTAAAAAGTATGGCCAATCTATAAAGGGTCCCAACAATAAAACCAATTTAGCTTTGGCTGTGTCCTTGTCACCACGTGGCTTGTGCAATTATTTCTCCATCTTTTCCCGCTCTGTTAGTTTGGTCACAGTGTCCGTGTGCCTTGAGCCACACGTGATGAGTTTTATCATTACACTAATAGGTGAGGATGACCATCCGATGAAAGTGAGACATGACTCAGGGAGTTTGGCACTAACACCGTGGAACGGCAAGGCAATGACCAGTAAACAAATACGACATTTTCAGGTCACATAACATGTTTGTGTGAGGAGAATGAGTACATTTGGAATGGCATGTTACCTTTTTGCAATATGGACTTAGCATGCTGTGCACACTATGCAAATATTCTGTATGAATATGCAAAATACCCAACTGACCAAAGTACATTTCCCTAAATATGCAGTATACACACAGAGCAGACTGCAGAATATAATCCCACAATCCAATAAACCCAGATTGAATTTAATTTTCATTGTCAAATTAAATGTTTTATTTGTTTTCAGTCATTATTTTTATCTTTTTATGATTCAGTTATACTGAATTCATGATTTGTGATGCTCATTAATTAGTCAATTTCACTGCTAAATCATTTTAGTCAACAATAATAAAAACAAATTCTCACAGTAATTAATTTTCAGCTCCCTAAAAATGTTTCAATCAATATTATAATGCTGTTCAAAAGCTTGGGGTCAGTAAGATATTTTTGATGTGATTGAAAGTCTCTTATGCTCACCAAGGCTGCCTTTATTTGATCATAAAATAGTAATTTGTAAAATATTATTACAAGTTAAAATACCAGTTTCCTATTTTATTTTATTGTAAATGTAATTTATTAACGACAGCAAAGCTGAATTTTCAGCATCATTACTCCAGTCTTCAGCGTCACATGGTACTTCAGAAAATGTTCTGATTTGATGATTTGGCAGTCAAGAAACATTTTTGTTTTTTATTGGACGATCTAGATAGGATAACAACGATCTAGATAGGATAACAAGGGGGCGTGGTTAACGGGAAACACCTGTGAAGACTAATAGACAGACAGGGAACCACTAAACATGACAGACAAACCCACACCGTGACAATACGTATGATTGTATATTAAATGTATGATTATAAATGTCTTTACTCTCACTTTTAATACATTTTTATACAAAATTACTGAGTTTTAGTAGTAGTAAAACCATAATCCCCCCTTTCTACAACAAAAAAAATCAATGGGAAGTGGTTTCTTTTCCCTTTTAAGGACCAATTTATTTTTTTATTCTTACAATTTACAATAATACTGTATGACTGCATTTTATTATTTGTATAAATCACACCAGATGAGAGCCACTGAGCCAGAAATAGATCATATTGAGGAGTACTACCCATGAAAAACAGCGAGGAAAAACCACAAAAACCACAGCCTCCATAAGGACTCTTTGAATGTTTGTTGATTCCTAACAGACACCATAACGCCATAATCATCGGATCAACTATAAACACAGCGCTATTTTTCTCAACAATCTCAGGTCCTTTCTGAGCCCTGCAGAGCACAGGTCATTAAAAACACCCATGCTGATGTGTATCTCACAACTCCTACTTTCAGCTGTAACCTTCTGTTGGCTGACACTTTCTGTGTGGGATAAAGATGTATGTGGTGTAAATTGGGCAACACATCTTTGGATATTTAACAGCCTAAGCTTAAACTTCCCTGTAAAAAAAACCCTGAAATAAATCCATTCTTTTCGAGCATGTATGTGACGAACGGTACGTGAACCATTTTTGCCAATTGTATTCTGTAAGTTTAGTCAAGAGATCTCAAAATATCTTAGTTTATCATCAACAGACAACTTTTTACATCTTTTATATGATGCTGAGATGCATAGAGCTGCCAAAGTTGCAGTCAACTTTTCACAATCCAATCAATTCCCATAAAATGCCCAAATATACATCACATTACAACGTACAACGCTGTTTTTGGTGACTAGATTGGTGTCACCAGTTCCATAGAGTTGCATTTAAAACTCCAAGTTGGGGGGGGTTTGGGGAATGGGATGGGCGCTCCCGAGCTTTTAAAGAGGGGCAGATTCGATGTTGTGGACACGCCTGGGGGCCGAATACTTATATATATTTTGTCTCTTGGAATTGCACATTTGACAGTAGCTTGAGTTGACAAAAAGCAATATCGCGATTTCTATTTAATATTCGTATATCGTGCAACCCTAGACTAGGGTTTTTTTGTGTGTGTCATTCACTGAAACGCAAATTTAGCTGCAGCCAAGTGACTTTGCGCGACCCATCTTTTCCCACTCTGCGACCCACAAATAGGTCGCGACCACAGTTTGAAAACCCCTGTTATAAAGCCTTGTATTATGTCAAGTCATGTCAACAACTCTTGCACCTCTCTGTGCAGCTCTTAAAACAGCTAACATACGGACAGATTACGCTCTCATAAAGACAACTGCAAATGTCTAAGACGTGAGCTAGAGTCCGTAAACAGAAAATTAAGAAGATAAATCATATTTAAATAAGTCCTCTTGCTGAAAACTAAAAGCACCATAAAAACAAAGCATTAAGTACATTGACAAAAACAATAGAAAACATGCATATAATTCATGAGCATAATGTTGGAAGTAGAACAGCCGGGCTCAATTACGCTGGCCTTGATCTCTCGAGAAACAGCAAACTGAACGAAGCTTTTGGCTCCAAGCTAGAACAGAAATCTACAGCTGAAGCCTGTTCTGTTGTTAATATTTAAAGCTGTGCAAATAAAGGCTAATTCTAAAATTCTAACATGGCATTTCCCAACCCCAGCACATTAAAAAGCTCCGAGTGTTTTAGTTATGATCATTTGAAGTTTAACATTAGTTCAGACTGTGATAAAGAAAAATCAGGAACGTTTAGAACTTTAAAAGTGTATCAATAGTTTGTAAAATGTTTCTACTTTTTCCCAATGCTTTGCTTCTATTTATTTTTTGTATTTCTTTCAGTGTTTGCATACCATGGGGCATACTGTACTTTTCACCCAGAATTTGAAAAATTGCAAAAATTTTATAATAAGAAGAAAAAATATTAGAACTATTTGCCACCTACACTGCAAAAAAATGATTTAATCAATAAGTTATGACAACATATGTTTTAACTAATCAAGTTGAAACATAAGCAATGTTCTACTTATTTTCTTAAGTTATACAAGATTCAGGTCATTAAGTCAGTTTAATGTAGTTTAAGTTGAAATGACTTAAACATCCAAGTAGTTTGTACTTAAAAATTTAAGGCAGCCACTTTTTTTACAGTGTAGCACCAATTCTGACTAAATTTAGAACACAGCTTCATTCTGACACTGTACGCACATGCCTATTTTCGTAACAGTCAGCCATTTTCATTTAGAGTGCCTCCTATGGGCAGAATTTAATGTAGCTACTGTATATTACATATAACTCACAGCCGGTCTCCAACGTTATATAAATACAGGAATCATTAAGAAACATAAATTCCTTGTCATTGTACCATCGCAGTATGTTTTTGTGAGACTAAGACGAAAAATAAATTGAAGAAGGGCTTGAAGGAATAAAGTGCATTCAGGCTAACAATGCCCATCAAAGAGATTGTCGAAAATAGAAAACTTTAAAGATGAGAGTGTAAATTAAGAATGCCAATATCAATTGGGGCCACGTTTGCAGCAGGATGAAAGCAGTGTGAAGGACACAGTCGAAGCCTCTTGAGCGTTTCCCATGATGCATTAATCATTAAGCTAATCACGATAGTCTTTCACCAGCGGAAGCGAAATTGGTCAATTGTACGAGTTCTCAAAAGACTGTCCATTGGGAAAATCAGTCATAATTGAGAAAATAAACAAATTACGAAACAATGTTGCATTGTTATTTTACCAATCAATAATGAATTCATAAAAAAATGTTCCATGACCCTTGAGTTTTTTTTTTTTTTTTTATTCTATTGCTGCCTCCCAATTCGCATAGCCTAAAACCACGTACTATTTTTGTGAAGAAAAAAAGTGTTATTTTGAGTGTATAGCAGAAGAGCAGGCAGGTTTTGGGACATTCTACTAGTTGCATTTTGCATTAAATTAAAGTTGCTACTAATGGTTAAGTTAATAAAGTTGCATTTTGAAACCAACAGCCCACATTTTCACTCTTTTTACGGGCATTGATGGTTCCATGAAGAAACTTTAACATACACAGAACCTTCCCATTGCACAATGGAACAAGTTTTTTTAGGTTTTTAACATTCCACACTAAGAAAAAAAAAGGTTATTTTAAGAACTATTCACAGAAAGGTTCTTCTATTGCATCACTACAAACCCCCCTTTTGGGACCATTATTTTTAAAAGTACTCTTAATACCACTTGCCTCGGACTAGCAATAGCTATTTAATTTGTTTATTTAATGTTCAATTCACATTTATTTGACGGACTTATCTTCAATGGCACCATTTATTTTCAAGTATTACTTAATGCCATCTTTTTATGAACGAAAGCCAGTATCACTAATATTATAGCTACTGATGTCTCGATGAAAATGATTTTCCCCCAAATTTGAAACATTAGGCTTAAAAAAATATAAAAACTTTTAATTTAAAAAAAATATAAAAAACTTTTAAATTAAAACAATCCTCACTTACACCCATAATAAATGGAATTTACCTGTACCATACAGAAATGTAATAAGTTTATAAAACAGTCCGCACTGCATAAATTATAAATAAAATATAGATTAATCCTTATCAAAGCTACAAGCATTCTTTAGTCAAGAGCAGTGAGTAATTTTCTCTGTTCCCTCTGTTCTTTAGGTTAATTTTACTGACAGACAGAATTAATGACTCCTGTCACTTTAAGATCTGCCGCTGCTGACAGGATCTCACGCATCTCATTCTCTCACTACTATTTACTTCCATTTAAAATTTTATTTAACTCATTTAAGACTGTTCTTGTGAGTATACTCGACAAAACTGACATTTTGGCATAAATGTGTGTGTTATTGTTCGTTCAAGCGCGAAAGAGAACTCGATACTGGCGCGCGTCTTTCTGTGCGTCGTGTGTGTGTGTGTGTGTGCGCGCGTGTCAGGAGGACATTCACTGACAGCGCGTTCTCTTTTGTCTTGTCTCGCATGAGTGGTTTAAAGCATTTGCGTGAATAAGAGCATGATCATAACCCTAGCTAAAGGATGCCAGAAAGAACGGATGCTGTGTTAATTGCGTTAAATATTTTAACACGTTAAAGCTGGACAAAAATTAATCGCATTCGAAAATAATATTTTTTCCTCATGGCCGCAGGCCGGAGATCCGGCACGGAGTCGGAATACTTTAAGCCCTGCATTTAGAAAAAAAATGTAGCATTGATCCAGAATATGATCAATCATAGATTCCTTTTTCAAAAGGGAAGACCAACACAAAAAAAAGAAAACAATGTTCATCGAACTACTTCAGTAGTCTTTCAACTGCTGTTTTCATTGGGCTTGAGGTATAATTAGAGCGCCTCAATATCAAACACACATACACACACATGCGACAGATTGCACTGCCATGGCATATGTTGACTATTAGTCATCAGCTCCACCTCTGATGGCGTCCCATCTATGACAACACCGTTCCATGCTTGCTTCCATCCCGCAAAGCCAGCAGGTACAGAAAACTACTTAACAGTCATACACAGAACAACAGCACTTGCAGAGGACAGCTGGTGGTGCTGTCATTTAGTGGGAGGCGTGGACCCCTTTTTCCATTTATAACAATAGAAAAGTGTCTGCAGTCCATTTGTAGTCTCGGACAAAGGGGCTAAGAGGGTGAGCAGGGGAAATCGATGCTTTTGCAGGGGAGATCAATCATGGGGCCGGCGGGCTGATAAAAATCAATGTGAAGTGAGGGCCATGGGTTGTTTTTCAATAGGAGACAGTGCATTATAAACTGCAAACATAGAGACAGTAACCAGGGTGGACGAGCTTGTTTCTCAGGAGAGAGCCTGCAATGACTTCTGAATCTGGGGTGTAAGCCAGAGATGATTTTGGAGTCAGATGGCATCCTTACAGACCACCCATAGTCTGTTCACTGACACATACTGCAAACAAAAATGGCTGTACAATTAGCAACTAGCATTCACAAACATACAAATAGGGCCTGTGCATGTTCATCTGCGTTATCGCTAAAATTGTTGGACAACAATGGACAGACACCGGTGGAAAATTCATGAAAATTCATGCTGATAGTCTCTGAGACAACTGTATGTTAGAATTATATTAGGGGACACAAAGTCCCCTTGTGGTGAAAATCAAGCTTTTAATGTTGTTTATATGTCTATGTGGTGTTTTTAATATGCTTTAACCATGTGCAAGTTCATAAGTCAGCACCATTGCTGAGTATTTTCTCTTTAAAACTGCGGTGAATCAAAGACAGTGTCAAAAACGCGATTTGAAATCGCTGGTGTTTCTGACGTCACAAACTACCTTGTAACCAATCAGGTCAACGTGTGATCGTCAACGAGTGGATCTCTGAGCTGGAGTGAGTGAGTGGAGGCGGGGCAATTTGCATATTCATAGAACCGCGTATACTAAATGAGTCAAGGGGGTAGTTACGTTCAAGCTATTTTAAGGCATAAATATTTTTTTCTCAAGGAAAAGAACGCTTAAATATGTAATTTTAGTTTAGTCAGTTTAGTTTTGAGAGATAGAACTACTGGGGCACTTTAAACAAGTCAGTTCACTCGGCTCGGCGGCCATTTTGTTTATACCCCCAGACAGCTATTTCTAGTCAAAGTACAGCATTTACTTGAATGAGGAAATATGGACATCTTCAAAAGTCTTTGTCATTAGTCAACGCTGCGGGAACGCCTCTGCGTTGTGCGTCATGAAGCACGTATGGAATCAGCCCAATGGAGAGATGAAACGTCATAGGCGGGTGACGTCATCGACCAGGAAACTATAAAGCACCCCAAAAACATAAGCGCAGTAGCTTCTGATAGGCCTGAAGGAAGCGCTAACGGGAGTGCCGGGAGTATGGCGGAACGACGCAGCGTCTCGTTCCCTATCAGGGAACTAGGGTTACATACGTAACCGAGACGTTCCCTTTCAAGGGAACTTCGAGCTGCGTCGAACGCTGCGGGAACGCGAATACCCACGTCGCCATAGGACCAAATGACCGCCATGTGAGAACTAGCGCACAGAGGACGAGAGCACTTGTGCCCCAGGGGTAGAACTTAAGTCTAGGTCATAGAACTTAATAAAAGTATGCGGTGAAGACCATCCAGCCGCATCACAAACATCACTCAGGGAAACCCCCGACAATAGAGCTTTGGAAGCAGCCATACTCCTAGTAGAGTGGGCTCGAACAGCCAAAGGTGAAGGCTGACCAGCCGACTCATAAGCAAGTGAGATAGCCTCGACCACCCACTTGCTCATTCTCTGTTTAGACGCAGGGCACCCTTTCCTGGATGGCCCGAAACATACAAATAGTTGTTCTGATTTCCTCCACAGGGCAGCTCTGTGGACATAAGCGTCTAACGCCCTAACAGGGCAGAGTAAATTAAGTTTCTCCTGGCCCGATGACATAAATGGAGGAGGACAGAAAGCCTGCAGAACCGTAGGTCTAACAACATTAGTAGGGACCTTGGGAACGTAACCTGGTCTAGGATGCAGAAAAGCCTTAACCATGCCAGGCGAAAATTCCAGGCACGAGGGTGACACCGACAGAGCCTGCAAATCTCCGATTCTTTTTAATGAGGAGATAGCAAGTAAAAATATAGTTTTAAAAGTGAGAAACTTCTCAGGAACTTCTTCGATAGGTTCAAAAGGAGCTAGGGAAAGACCTTCCAATACAATGGCCAGATCCCAGGTCGGCACCCTCGTACGAACTGCTGGCCTCAGCCTCAAAGTGCCACGGAGGAAACGAGTTACAAGCGGGTGTCTCCCAAGAGAAACTCCACTGAAAGGGACGTGGTAAGCAGCTAGTGCCGCCACATACACCTTTAGTGTGGAGGGGGATAACCCTGTGGAGAAGCGCTCCTGCAGGAACTCCAGCACTGCACCCACTGGGCAGTTAACTGGGTCCTGCAGGTGTTCTCCACACCAAGAAGTGAAAAGTTTCCACTTCAAGGCATAAAGCTTCCTCGTAGATGGAGCTCTGGAGTGAAGAATGGTCTCAACAACCTCGGTTGAGAGACCAGACTCTATGAGCTGGGCCCCCTCAGAGGCCAAGCCCACAGTTTCCACAATTCTGGGCGGGGGTGACATATCGTGCCGCCCGCCTGAGAGAGTAGATCCCTCCTGACCGGGAGCTCCAAGGGAGAGCCGTCCAGGAGAGAAATCAGGTCCGCAAACCATACTCGGGCCGGCCAAAACGGGGCTACTAATAGTAGGCTGACCCCGTCCCGGCGAACCCTCTCCAGAACTCCTGGTAGCAGAGCAATCGGGGGAAAGGCGTACAGGCGTGACCTCGGCCACGGCTGCACCATAGCGTCCAACCCCAGGGGGGCTGGATGACTGATGGAGAACCACAGATGACAATGCGTGGTCTCCCTGGAAGCGAATAGGTCCACCTCGGCGCGACCGAAACTCAACCAAAGGAGCTCCACCACCTCGGGGTGGAGTCTCCATTCCCCTGGCCTCGGCCCCTGCCTCGACAGGGAGTCCGCTACCACATTTAAATACTCGGGAAGATACATTGCTCTCAGTGGTAGTAGCTTCCCCTGGGACCACAGGAGGATCTGACGGGCCAACTTGTAAAGCCGGCGAGACCGTAGGCCCCCCTGATGATTTATATAAGAGACCACCGACGTGTTGTCTGATTGAACTAACACATGATGGCCCCTCAGGTCTGTTAGGAAGTGTTTCAGAGCCTGAAACACAGCCAACATCTCTAGACAATTTATATGCCACGATAGATGATGGTCCTGCCACAGACCTTGGGCTGGGCGGCCACTCATGACCGCCCCCCACCCTGTGAGGGAAGCATCCGTCGTTAGCGTTATGCGACGACAAAGAGCCCCCAGCACAGGACCTTTGGATAGGAACCAAGTTTCTCTCCACATGACCAGAGCACGAAGGCAGCGCCGCGTGACTTTGAACATGCGGAGCGGATTTCCCCTCGGGGAGAATCCCTTGGTCCTGAGCCACCACTGTAACGGTCTCATGTACAACAGGCCGCAAGGTATAACGTTGGACGCTGCTGCCATCAGACCCAACAGTCTCTGAAACTGCTTCACAGTGAGTAGCTGGCCTAGCTTTACTTGTTTCACAGCTGAGAGAATCGAAGCGATGCGGGTCGGAGAGAGCCGCGCCCGCATCGAGACCGAATCCCAAACGACACCCAGAAAAGTGGTCTTCTGAGAAGGAGATAGTACACTTTTCTTTGCGTTCAGCCTCAACCCCAACTTTCTGATATGAGCGAGGACGACATCTCGATGCCGAACCGCCATCTGCTCCGTCTGAGCTAAAATCAACCAATCGTCGATGTAATTGAGAATACGAATGCCCTGAAGCCTCAGAGGCACTAGTGCTGCATCCATGCATTTCGTGAAAGTGCGGGGTGATAAAGCTAGGCCAGACGGAAGAACCCTGTACTGGTACGCCTCGCCCCCGAAGGCGAACCTCAGGAACTTCCTGTGTTGTGGAAGGATGGAGATGTGGAAGTATGCGTCCTTTAGATCTATCGTGACAAACCAGTCCTCGGATCTGATTTGAGACACGATCTGCTTGATAGTGAGCATCTTGAATTTTAGCTTCCCTACCGAGCGATTCAATAGGCGCAGGTCTAAAATTGGACGCAACCCCCCATCCTTCTTTGGAACGATGAAATATCGGCTGTAATAACCTGACTCCAAACTGGGAGGAGGAACCCGTTCTATAGCCTCCTTTTGGAGGAGCGTTTTCACCTCTTGTTCCATTACCAGAGCCTGCTCGGGGCCCACCACTGTGTGCAGAACCCCTCTGAATTTTGGTGGACAACACCTGAACTGGATAGCATATCCTTTTTCTACTGTCTGCAGGACCCAATGAGATATTCTTGGAAGGCTTTTCCACTCTGCCAGAAAATCTACTAAGGGTACCAGTCTCTCGAGACTGGCCTCTGGTGTAACTTGAGCAGCAAACACAGCGCCCTGTAACGGCGCACCGGCAGGGAACGACTGGTTTGACTGCTGTGAGACCCTCCTCAGAGGGAGCGAGCGTCCCTCGGGAAAACGCTCGCTGGGACCGCCTACGCCCCGGCATGAAGGCGGGGTTGGCAGAACGGCCCCCTGAGGGCACCGAGGAAGAATGGGCACCGTAAAGAGAGGTGAACTCCTTTCCGCCTCGGTGGGGACCACCCTCAGCATCCTGAACGCCTCGGCGTCAGGACTTCTTCTTAGCCGAAGCCTTCTTAGACAATATCACTGTCCTCAGATCAGGTCTATTGCTAGAAGACTTCGGCTGAGAGTGCCGCGCCTGAGCCCACTGTCCAGCAGGGGGAACACGAGACGCGACACTCTGCTTCTGCTGCGCCCTATGGGATGAGCTTGTAGACGGCCGGGGCTGCTCCCGCCCAGCAGCCCCAGGGACGTGAATTTTTAACGGGAGAAATTTTTTGAAAGCTGCAGCTTGTTTTTTCTCTTCCTGGAATTTGTCTATAACAGAATTAACAGCTTCGCCAAATAACCCCGATGGAGAGAGAGGAGCATCTAAAAGAAAAGCTTTTTCTTTCTCTTTCATATTTGTCTGATTTAACCAGAGATGTCTTTCTGCGGCCACCAGAGCTGCCATAGATCGACCCACTAGCTTGGCCGATTCTCTGGTGGCGCGCAGGGATAAATCAGCAGCCTGACGCAGTTCTCGAACTACGTCAGTACTGACTGCCTCACTCTCACTCACGTCCCTCAGCAGGTCAGCCTGGTATGCCTGCAAGATTGACATTGTATGCAGACATGACGCAGCCTGACCTGCAGCCGAATACGCTTTACCCACCAAAGCAGATGTATTTCTGAGGGGCTTGGTGGGTAATACCGGTGTCTTAAAAGATGACGCCGCCTCGGGGGAGAGATAGCTCGCGAGCGTCTCTTCCACGCGAGGCAAAGCGCCATAACCATATGATCTAGCCCCCATTATATTTGAATATGTAGATGTCTGGGGACTAAATATTCTATATGAAACCGGTTTCTTCCACGATCTCGACACCTCAGTGTGGAGATCGTGAAAGAACGGCAGACACCGGCGTGGAGGCTGAACACGTGAGGGCAAAAATCTTTCATCAAGTTTCGATTTCGACACAGACTCCTGTCTAATCACTGGCCATTCAATACTGAGTTTTTCAACAGCTCGTGTTAAAACCTCCATAAGCTCATCACTTTCGGGAGAGTGAGGTGGCGAATCCTCACACTTCTTAAACTGTTGCTTATCCGCCATTCTCTCAATATAAATTGTTTGTGTGGTGCACAGTATGTAAGACAAACAATATCAGACAGGGACAGATTCACATGTAGCGCGACTGAAGGCACAGAAGCTACTGCGCTTATGTTTTTGGGGTGCTTTATAGTTTCCTGGTCGATGACGTCACCCGCCTATGACGTTTCATCTCTCCATTGGGCTGATTCCATACGTGCTTCATGACGCACAACGCAGAGGCGTTCCCGCAGCGTTCGACGCAGCTCGAAGTTCCCTTGAAAGGGAACAACAGGCGCGCCGCACACACTTGTTTGGGCTTGCGAGACGGCCAAATAGTTGGATAACGTTACGTTTTGAGTGGATGGCGAGCGCGAGACGCCGAAATGGATGCCAATAAGATTCTGAATTGAAAAAAAAAAGTTGCCAAATGGTTCCATTGACAAGACCAAAGTGATCTGTGTGTTTTGTCGTTGTGAACTGAGCTATCATCATCGCAGCACGTCCAGTCTGAAATACCACTTGATGGCCAAGCACACACACACACACACACAGCTGATGCGAATTCTCCGCACCCTCGTCAATATCAGGACCTCGTCAGTATTTCTTTCACCCTTTTATTGATGGACAGTGTTACATTGAGAGATTATTTGCTCCAAGTGAGAATGTTAGTGTGAAATTGAACACAGTATATGCCAATGTTGTTTTCAATAAAAAACATTTGCACAAAGCAAGCCGATCCACTTTTCCATGATGATAAGAGCATTAAAATGAGAAAAGAATGGGACAAAAATAAATCAAGAGACATTTAGAATAGATAAAAGTGCGATTAATTGCGAATAATCGCGAGTTAACTATGACATTAATGCGATTAATCGCGATTAAATATTTTAATCGTTTGACAGCACTAATAATTATATATATTTTTATATTTATGACATTTTACTGAGCATATGATGCCGTGAAAGCAAGGTATTGTAGGAGTAAGGATAATTAGGAAGGCCACCTTTTGGAAATATCTTCGCAATGTAAGCGTGTCTGCGATGTTCCCTTCGTAGGAAACTAACTAGGTCTTGCAACAGAGTAATTGTATCGCCTTACCTTGAGCTCTAAAAAGTTTCATGATTCAGGTGTTGAAAAAAATTGTGGTTAACCATAGGGGTATTTATTGAGATGGTTCAGAGATCAAGAACTTAGTGGTAGACTGCAGAGAATTAAGATACTCAAAGTTGAGTCTGTTGAACTTTAAGACAAGTCTGAAAAGTCAAGAATATAAGGTGGACTGAAAATGAGAATTCAGTAACCGGTGTGCATTCAGTGTGACAGCTTGAACCGAAGGTGAAAAAAATAAATAAATCCAGAGATAGAAGCAAGAGGTGGAGGTGGACACTGATTATGCTATGACTTTGTGTGGGTGGACAAGAAATGCAAGCAACCATTTCCATTTCCCAGACACATATTGCATGATTGAGGTGTAATTTAGGTGGAACTGTGTGGCAATAATTCTGGGTTTATTTAAAGGAGCCATATGTAGGATTGTGGCCAAAACTGGTACTGCAATCACTTTAAAAAATACCATAGAGCGCTGTATCCCCTCCCCCTACCCCCTGACTCGAGGTTGCCAGATTAGCTGCAGGATTCAGCAGAAACGTAGGCTGCTTCCAATGGCAAGTGACGACGAGACGTACACAGTAAGTTTTTGGTGTGTTGAGGGGTGTTGAGGTGCTGGGGCCATAATAGCTGAAGAGATAAGCGTTTTTGATTTGATATTTAATTTAATTTTATTTCGTTATTTTGAACATATAAATACAATTACAATAAAAAAAAAGTCTGTGGAAAAATAAATGTATAATAGTAAAACAAAACCAAAAACATTTAACCACAAAATAAAACTTCCTTATTTTTAAAGACGAAAAAAAAAAAAAAATCGATTTACAAGTGCTTAAGTTTTTGTCATAAGCGGGCTAACAAATAACCAAAACATTTACCACAGCAATTATAACGCCGGACAAATTCAATATCACCAATGGCTATCACAGGGTTGTTTTCAGTTTCATCATAAAATATTGTTAGAGTAACTAAACTTGATTAGCAATGTTCATACAGGTCAACTTGCAGCATGTGTAACTTAGTCCACGATATACGCGAAGAACGAATGACGAATATTTTTTTCTGAGGTAAAGTTAGGCTTCTGTCTCAATTATGCTTCAAATTGCCATAATGGGAGTGCTAATGTTGTTTTCCTCTGCGTCTCAGCATAAGGACAGAGAAACTGGCTCCTATAATACAGTGCTAATGTTAGCATACGTCCATGTGAGCTTACGTCACGTTACTTTGCACGAACATGCATAACTTTGTTCGACTGTCATGATGAATATATGAAATGTCCATTGACATCAAGTACAAGTTAGCCAAGCATAGATAATTCTTACCTGTCCAGGAGAAAATTAGCAACGTTGGCGTCTGTGTTCAAATTCTTCTCCGTTTTCAGCCGTCTCCATCTTTCAAAAGCATCTCCAATGCAAATTCTGGTTTTATTTCTGACTTTGTCACGACGAATTTCTGAATCATAACGAGGTCTTTTTGATTTAGTAACGTTAGACATCTTTATCCGACTACAGTTATGGCTTATTAGAGCAAAGCTGGCAACCCGGATCCCGAAACACTACTGACTTCGGGATTGGTGGATAGGTGGAGGGTGGCGCATCAGACCAAAACACAACATGACAACATCAACATCAGTTGAGGGCTGCAAGTCCACTTTTTAAATGACAATATCCTAGCCATACTACTGTTGTCAGTGATATTAGTATTTGAAATGAACATGATTTCTTAATGTCTAGTGACATATTAGGGCCTTTTTATTAATAATAAAAATAAATTTCTTACATACAGCTCCTTTAATATATACGAATAAATAATCACATTTAATAATAGTATTTCCTTTAATATTAAGGTTTGGGGGTCTTTAAATAACGCAATTACTAAATGTATGTAAAATGACACATATTTTATCAATGCAGTTCACAGCCGAGATATAATTGCATAATAACGCATAATCAAAAAGATTTAGTATGAGCAGTTAAAAGATGAGCAATCCGCAAATGTTGTTCAGTAGTGAGACAAAACAAAAGAAAAAAAATGTAACAATGGGAAACATGCTTTCTTTGAAATGTAAGGGGAAAACATGAAAGGATGCAGATGTCCCACAGGAACGAAAGACAATGCAGACCTTAAAAACATCAACGGCAACAGCAACGGCAGAGCAAAAATAAACGATTAAACTGAGATTTCCACATCAATTATTCATCATGCTGAAGGCCTCAGTGCTGCAAGGCTGCCAAATCTCATGTCAACGTTTCTTTCCCTGATACTTCAAACAAGTGAGACTACTAGAAAAAAAAATATCCTTTACTATTTTAGTATCTTTAGAGAGCTTTTTATTTTCTGCTCTTGTTAAACTTTCCTGGATAAGGCAACAATATTAAATCCTTAGCATCTCCAGCTCTGTGTGTAGGGGTTCAATCTGTTGACTTTGGTCATGCTGAAAGATAACAAATACTGTTTGTATAGTCTTAATAGCTATATAAGTGATCTATAATAAAAGTAGCTCTAAAAAATCCCACAAATGTGATTCAGTGGTGCTACAATTGAGCTTTGCAAGTGTCTATATTTATCGAACTGCGTCTGAAAACAGAAAACTGCAAACACACAACTCGAATGTGCACTAAATTCATAGTAAAATAACTTCCCCCCACACTTTATGGATTTCATTTTACATGTATGTTTTTGCTGCTGGCCTGCATTGACGTTTCTATTAATGATGATGTTTCACTTCTTGTGGGTGATATTTAACCTTTTTAAATAGTATAAATGATTTGTTACACATCCTCTTATAGGTTCGATTTATAAATGAATAACATGTAAAGAATAGCTTCCTCTATTTACTGTGCTAGGGAGAACAGAACAATATAATGATTACATATAAAGTATCATACATGAATACATTTTAATATGGTAACTATGACGTCTGCCGTAGTTATTAAACAATAACTGTATGACATTTTAGTTTTTTAAGAGCCTACACTGAATACAAAAAATACACCAAAAAAAGTCAATATGAAAACTATACTACTACTATTTAAAAGATGTATTAAATAAATTAAACTAATAATATTCATAAATATTTTATAAATGAATAAATATGGATTGTATTAATTGAATTGATCAAAAGTGACATTGTTACCAAATTAACACAAGGTAAAAACAAACAAAAAAGGTAAGTAAAATGTATTTATATAGCACCTATCACAGATAAAATCACAAAGTGCTTTACATAGCAAGTTTAACAAAATAACAACAATTAAGACACATCATACAGAAATAAAATAAAATAAAACATACAAACAAAATAGCTCAGTCAACTGAAAGCTTGTCTAAAAAGTACTGTCTTTAGCTGTTTTTTAAAAGAATCAACAGAATCGGCCATGCGCAATGACGAGGGCAGCGCATTCCACAGTTTGGGAGCCACTGCATAAAATGAGCACTCTCCCCGAGTTTTAAGGTGTGTTTTGGGGACCATCAGGAGGTTTTGACCTGAAGAACGAAGAGTGCGGCCGGAAGAATATGAGGTCAGCATGTCGGCGATATATTGGGGGGTCTGTCCATGTAGTGCTCTAAAAGTTAAGACAAAAATTTTAAACTCAATTCTATATTTTACTGGAAGCCAGTGAAGATTAAATAAGATGGGAGTAATGTGAGCCGTTCTGTTAGTTCCTGTGATTAGCCTGGCTGCAGCGTTTTGCGCCAATTGAAGACGGTTCAGAGAAGATTTGTTAAAACAGGTAAAAAGAGAATTACAATAATCAAGCCGTGAAGAGATAAAAGAGTGAATGATCAATTCCATGGTAGCTTTAGGTAAAATAGATCTCAGTTTAGAGATATTTCTCAAGTGAAAAAAACTATTTCTGACCAACTGTCTAGAATGACCATCCAGAGACATAGATTGGTCGAACAAAACACCCATGTTTCTTAGACTCATCTGGAAGGACGAGTCCAAGGAACAGAGGTGTTGTTTAATTTGGGGTAGTTTTTGTTCTGGAGCTATGATCAATGTTTCAGTCTTTTTTGTGTTTAGTTGTAAATAATTATTATATAACCAGGTCTTAATGCATGACAGGCATTCTAAAAAATCGGTTAATTTACCTAATTCTGACTCATTGAAGGAGCAATACAGCTGAATATCATCAGCATAAAAGTGATAGGACACATTATGAAAATTACGAATTATTTCACTAAGGGGGCTAATATACAATAAAAACAAAATTGGACCTAAAATCGAACCCTGAGGAACTCCATATGAAAGCGGGGTCATGTCAGACAAGATGTTGTTTACGGACACACAAAATGATCTATCACTCAAGTATGAAGTGAACCATTTTAGAACAGACCCAGAAAAACCCAATTCATTACGTAGACGATTTATCAAAACTCCATGATCCAATGTATCAAATGCCGATGATAAGTCAAGTAAAATTAGCACAGTGTATTGTCCAGAATCAGCAGCCATCAAAATGTCACTTGATACCTTTAGAAGAGCAGTCTCAGTAGAGTGGAATTTGCGAAAACCTGACTGAAATACATCATAAACATTTTTCCTTCTAGAAATGAAGTCAGCTGCCCCACCACCACTTTCTCAAGAATTTTAGATAGAAAGGGCAATTTAGATATAGGCCTGTAGTTAGTCGGTTCAAAAGAATCCAAATTTGGTTTCTTTAATATGGGGCTGACAACTGCTTGTTTAAAATTGATAGGCACAGAACCAGATAAAAGGGAAAGGTTAATCAGACTAACAACATACGGACCAACTAAATCAAACACTTTTAACAGCAACGAAGTCGGCAATACATCAAGCGGACTTGAAGATGGTTTAACTTTGCTTAATAAGCCCTAAATATCCTCTCCATTGACAGGTGAAAAAGTATCCCAAGAGTATGAGGCAGCTAAACCACAGGATATGGACTCAAGAGATGGATTTATAGTAGCTCTAATATCTTGCACCTTATTTACAAAAACCTGTAAAAACCTATTACAGTCAGACTTTGAGTGCACAGGCACTTGGGAAGCAGGAGGAGAGACAATCTTAGATATGGTATCAAACAGGACTTTAGGATTTTTCTTGTTCAGGGTTACAAGATTCGAAAAATAAACTGACCTGGCCTGTTTTATCATAACATTAAGCACTGTGATAAGCTCTTTCAAATGCAGTCTATGTACTTCCAGACTATTTGATTTCCACAAACGTTCAACTTTACGGCACTTTCTCCTGAAAGACATTATTTCTTCATTCAACCAAGGGCACGGATTCTTAGGGGATGTGCTTTTATTTTTCAGAGGTGCAACATTATTTAAAATAGACAAACAATGGCTAACAGGTAAAACTGTTTCAACAAAAGTATTAAAGTCCCCCTGTGGTAAAAATCAAGCTTTTAATGTTGTTTATATGTCTATGTGGTGTTTTTAATGTGCTTTAAGACACACCATGTGCAAATTCATAAGTCAACACCATTGCTGAGTATTTTCTCTTTAAAACTGCAGTGAACCAAAGACAGTCTCAAAACCAGGGTTTGAAATCGCTGGTGTTTCTGACGTCACAAACTACCTTGTAACCAATCAGGTCAACGTGTGATCGTCAACCAGTGGATCTCTGAGCTGGGGCACGTTCAATCTCAAACCGGTGCTCAGCATTTTGCTACAGTTTCCGGGTTGAACATGTTTCCTGGAAACGGTGTGCAACGCTGTTTGAGATGATGTTCAAAAATGTCAGCCCAATCAGCAGCAACATGTATATAAACCACGCAGAATTAAAGAGACAGCTTGCACAATGGGTCCAATAAACTCGTTTACAAATGTGTCCGCTGCAGCTCGCTATACGCAACAATTGAAGACATGTTTATCGTAAGAGTTTTATAGTAAAAATATAGCATATCAACAGTAATCAGCAATAATGATAAGCCTAATACAATAAAAATAATAAGGTCATAGATCATAACAGTCTCGGAGGTAAGAAGTGGATTATCCTTCACCTGAAATTATTGTCTTTTCATCCTGAAATGAGAGGCAAATGTTGGATCACAATAATTAGGAACCACAGTTTCCACCAAAACCCTTCACTCGATTGGGATGTTCTCTTTTATTCTGTAAGGGCAGTGACTGTAACATCGAGCGTATTTTGCAGTATTAAACACGTATTTATACCGATTTCATCAGGCTCTGAAAATTCAGCTTTGCATCACAGGAATAAATTCCATTTTAAAATATTTTAAAATAAAAAAAATGTTGTTAAGTTGCAACAATATAACTGTTTTTTATTGTATTTTTTTTTATTATTAAATCAAAGCACTGAGCAAAATATACTTCTTTCAAAAACCTTTCTTACCTAACCTTTTCTTAAGCTTTTGAACTTAAAACTTGTTTAGCTCTTTTTTTAACTTAAGCTTACCTACCACAAGCTTTTGAAGAGTATTGCACTTGTACAAATACTTGGGAAGACAGTGTAACTATCCTGAACATTTCAGTTATGGCACATTAGCTTAAAACAAGCTCTTGTAAAGACTCTTCACATCTCTGACAGAGTCATCACCAGAGCTTGAGCCTTAATCATTGACCTTGTCCTCTGGCTAAGCCTGGGAACCTCTTCAGAGAAGGCAGAGCCCATGAGGATCCACCCACCAGGGCCCTAAAGTAAATTGGTTTCAGCGCCTCAATCCCGTCCTCATTCTGGTCATGAATTAGAGGAGGAATAGGGCTCTCTGGGGTGCCTGCAAGCCACCAAGCTTTCATACACAGCATAGTTTGACAGGAGAGCTGCCTGCTCTGTCCCCCAGGAACCTCCTGGACAACCTGTGCTGTCCTTCCCTGGCTTTAGCCCATTAGCTGCAGGGTTTATGGAGCACGGAATGAAGAACGAGGAGCCGATCAGCCCGGGGGTCCAATGCATTCTGTGACCTTTGAAATAACCCCCAGTAAGGGGTCAATCAGAGCCAGTGACATCTCCCAATTCCTCATTTTTCCTGATAAATTGGAGACTTCAGTATAAAGAGATGGGATAAAGGAATATAGGGCACCGAAGAAGCAGAAATATTTTCAGAGCAAAAGAATGAACGAGGTCATTGGTTTGCTGTCATTGGTTTAAGCACTCCAATCTTCTCAAATCATTTCTCTAGAATGAATCAATTATTCCTAGATCTACTACTAGAGTGCAGCGGACAAATCTGTTTCTGCCCTGTGGCATGTGGGTTTGCGTAGAAACAAGATTGCATCAAATGCTGAGATAGATCCGTCACCATAGTACTTTTGTGTTAACCAGGGTGGAACGCACATGCAAGACATACCGTATATACCCGAATATAAGACGACCCTGAATATAAGACGATCCCCCCATTTTCCCGACTTATTTTGGGGGAAAAATCGGGTTTTCAACAGAAAATAATTTTAAGAGCAAATTTCCGGGGCGTTGTTCCAAATGCCTCGCATCACCTGTGCCTCGTGTAGAGGCCCGCTCGTCGGCGGGGACCGGCACATATGCGCTTCCTGATTGGCCATGACTGGGGCTGCCCTGAGTGCGACGGGATGGATTTAACCCTGCGGGGTCGTCTGGCCGTTTCCGGCTCCCGCTCTCTCTCTCTCTCTCTCTCTCTTCCTCTGCTCGAGCCGCACAAGAAAAAGCGCCGTTCACAGAGGATGCCAGAGCGGACGGAGACAAGGCATTTAAGCATTTAAGCATAATAAAACGTAAACTGTCCAAGCTCTCAACTCCGCCCTGCTTCATATCACAGTAACTTTAATAAACCTTAAATACATCAGCTCATCCATGAGCATGATTTCTGCCTGAGTCCCATCGGACTGCTTTCCATCAGCTATGGAGATGAAGACGACAACTCCCATGATTCCACGCTTATTCAAGGCGTCATCATCAAGCTAGGCCTTTGTTATTGTTTTTAAAAAGCAACCTCTAGCGGTGAAACTTACATTATGTGCCTTTAATTTGAGCTGGAAACTGCAGTGAATTGTCAGAATAGGTACATTTTTGGACTCTTGTAGAAATGTATGTATAGCGGCACATTTTTACAATTAGACTAGGTTGTTAATACCTTATACCTTTATACGTTTTACTACTCTTTTCCATTTCAAATGATTTAAGACATCACTTTAAATCTCTATCCATAAAAAAACCCTGTTTTCTCAATGCGTGTTATAACTGAGCCAAAATTGCATCCTCAGTGTTTCATAGTGTGGTATAGTAGGTATGCCTGCATTGTGGCAGTGTTATCTCACAATTTAAACAATTACATTTAAACAAAGCCTATTGAACCCCCATGACCTTATTATCCTCTTCCCCACAGCACAGCTATTAAAAATGCCATTTAGGCAATTAGTAAGACCTATTGGTATATATGTAAAGCTCATTAAGAGGTGTCTCTTGGCCCCATATGAGCCTTATTGACCTCACAGCAGACAGGCTCAGATATTGAATCAACACGTCATCTGTGCTGGCCAAAACTATATTGACTGCATGGTCGCCTTTAACCGCCACTGACGATGATTGACTAACTACTTTTACAGCAGTGTGCTTGAGGAAGACTGCCTGCTAACAGCAAAAGGCAACCTAAAAGCATAAGTTTATTTATTGGGCGGGCTGGAGCTGGAAACATCGGTCAATGCCAGGATGACAGATGGTGTGGCAGGCCACCCCATTGCCCATAAAGCATAAGCAAGGCTGAAGAGCTTTATTTTTATGCCAACAAGTTTTAAAAGTCAAGCACAAAATATTCACTGCAAAAAGCTTTGAGTGGGTGAAAAGACACCAAAGTAATTATAATCTGGTGAACCTGAAATTTAGGAAATCAGCTGAAATTCTCTCAACAGAACCAATGATTTGTCCATGTAATACACACAGCAGAAACCTTTAATTGGAATAGACATGTTGCACAAGAACATGAAAAACTGGGAGAAATGAGTGATTGTGATTTGGTTGTAGTGACATTCTAACAGTTTTGTGTGGGGTGACATTAAAGGATTAGTCTCTGGACTCAAACCCTAGAGGGAAAAGAATCATCAACCATCTCCCTTGCGCCCTTGAGGAAGGTGCTTTTTGGTCCAGATGGACAGTGTCCAAGGAGATCTATATTACCCAGAGAAAGCAATCCATTAGGATAGTTGCTTAGCTTCTGTGGAAGTACTTTCCAAAGTATTAGATTCAAAAATATATAGTAACATATAGTATGGTATAGTAACATATAAGTAAAGTATAGTAAATCATGTGATCTTGTCATGCCCAAAATGTATAGCTTCGATGTTGTACAATATTTTAGTATAACTGTGAAGGGTGCTAAAAAAAGAGTTGTGGGTTAAGTCCCAACTATTAGGTAACCCATAATCTGAGGATTTAGTTTGGGGTGTCGAATGTCATGCAGAGTTTAGCTCCAACCCTAATTAAACACACCTGAACCAGGTAATCAAGGTATTTATAAGTGCATGGATCTTTCAAGCAGGTGTGTTGGAGCTAAACTCTCCAGGACGTTGGCACTCCAAGAGCAGGATTGGGCACTTCTGGTTTAGTTCATTACAACTGTGCTTTAACCAAGCTTGCTCCAGGTTTACTACTCCAATTAGTGTACCATACACTTTGGATGACGCTTACAAGTTCCACTGAGAGTTGCATCAAGCGAGTCCTTAAATAATGTTTCTTCGTTTAATCTCTACCTTGAGATAAACATTCTTCCAACTTGAACGCCTACTCCTTGTCTTGAGGACAAATCTGAGCACATTACCTCAAGTTTCCTAGCTGCTTCTCTCTCATGTATATCTTGACTTCCAGATTAATTTGGTCTTTCCTGACTCCCTGCATCTCCACTGCCTCTGCAGCCATAAATATTGTAGGAACTGCTTGTGAACCCAGAGACCACCCTACACCACAAATTCTGGTTGTGGTAGACATTTAAATGATCAAATGCTGTTAGCGCCTAAGTGGACTATTACTTCTTCTAGAGCCCAGTGGCATCATCAACCATTAACAATAGCATGGATTTGTAGGCAATTATAAGAAGACAGTGGCCACAGATGGAGTGTAACTATTGTCCATTCAACAAATCAACTTTTGCAATAGCCAAGAACTTTGTTCTGTTGGGGTGTATAAGGTTTATCCAGTACTTGAAAAAGTGAGTAGCACCTCAGATGTCTTGTTGTGGCTGACATTGACAGAAAAGCTGAGCTCATGTAGGTCTCACCTGAAAGAAGTCCTCAGGGTCATTAAAATGGATGATCACCAAGACTGACCTTCAATCCAGCACTATACAGTGCTGCCACATCAACCCTTGGAGATATTTTCATAGGCAAGAGTAAGGTCAAAAGAGTAGAACAGATATATAGTGTCATCATTTACCTGTCACTGTGAAGCGCTTTGATGCAATCTGTATTGTAAAAAGCGCTATATAAATAAAGGTGACTTGACTTGACTTGACCCTCGTCCTTCCAAACCTGCATTACCTTCTTTCATCCGCAAAAGCCAAAAGGAGAAACAAATGCTCCGGCTCTATTTCTTACAAGGGAACCATATAGTGACAATCCACTGTCAAGCTCCAAAGAGGAAGGGAGTAAAGCAAAAGACTACCTTCATGGCACTTCTTTTTTTCTACTTTTTTTTGGAGTTTGACAGGCTGTGGTCACAGTAAAACTCATTTTGTGTTCCACTGAAGAAATAAAGTGATATGGGGAACAGCATTGGTGTGGGAAATTTACAGAACTTTCATTTTTGGGTGAACTATTCCTTTAAAATTGTTTTATAACAAAATTGTGAGCTATTCAAAGAAGTCCAAAGCAAGAGAAGCCTTTGAATTGAGGGGAATTGGGAGAATGTGACTAAATGAGTATACACATATAGGCAAAGCTATTAATTAGCTCCCAGGCAAGCTTGTAAATCACTACATCCTTAAATTACTGTATATAAAAAAGTCTTTCCCTCTAATTCAGTCTCTGGTGTGCTCTGGAATGGAGTCCACATGTCTCGGATATTTTACATTCAAATCTGTCATTTTACATATCACAGACTTTCTGATGGCCTGTCAGGACACAAATAGTACAGCTTGAAGAATTTTGTTGACTATGAGAACAAAGACTGTCTAATAACGTATGAGATAGATGCATATATATATATATATATATATATATATATATATATATATATATATATATATATATATATATATATATATATAACAGAGTCGCGTAAGGTTGGAAATGTTCTCACAGCACAGCAGTGTACGGAGTAGTCTGTGTTACCATGGAGACCAGTATCTGAAAATACGACGCTATAGGGCCTACAGTGCTTTGCTAAAGAATTAGTAATGTGAATTCATTTTTAAAAAATGTACAACAATAATTTAATGTGGCATTGGTTTGAGTCACATCTACAGGTGCACTGTAATTAGAATTAAATAGACTAGTAAATTAATTCAATCTAAGCGAAAAAACATCAATGGACAAATTCAAGCTTAACATATATTTGACTAAAAGTGCATATATTTAACATATATTTGACTAAAACATATATTTGTTTGTAATATTTTTAGAAGACATTTGAAAATGTTTTATATTTAAAAATATTTAAAAATATTTAAAGTTAGTTACTGAATGAAGTTATGAAAGCAGATGAACTCAGTACATCTATTTCAATTATAAAAAAAATCATAATCAAAGAAATGTATTATTATTCTGAAGATGAACATTGTATTATTGAATTGTGCATTTTAACTGAACACTTTTCAAACTTCTGGTCATAACTCTACATCATTCTTACTCTTCTGACTGAAAGAAAACTGCTTAAGGACTAACTTTTCCGTGTAGAGCCAGTGTGTGACATTGAGATTATGAAGCAGAACTAAACAGCAGTAATGTATTCACAGCACAGCACAGCAATGATAGATTTATCTCCACACACATAAATCACTCCACCAGCACAGCATCTGTCACAGACTCTCTGTTTGTCCACATCATCTTCTGCAATCTCCATTCCATTATGACTTGATAAATCCTTCCCTCACAGCTTTAAAGCCATAGAATTAAAAGCCTATGCTGTGGTTTGTCAAACGCAATTTGCTTTTAAGTGTTGACATATTTCCTATCGAAAAAGGATTCATAAATCCTACAAATTAATGGACTAGTTCACTCAAAAATGAAAATTATCCCATCATTTACTCATCCTTAAGCCATCCTATGTGTATATGACTTTCTTCTTTCAGCCGAAAACAATAGGAGATGCACTATATTGCCAAAAGTTTTGTGATGTCTGCCTTTACATGCACATGAATTTTAATGACATCCCATTCTTAATCCGTAGGGTTTAATATGGAGTTGGCCCTTAGTCTATGTTGATAGATGGCTGTGCAAACTGATTTCATTTGACACTGAGGGTTTATTGGTCTGGTAATGTGGGAGCATTTGGACTAGATTGTGTGTGACACTGTGCTTGAGATGAAAGGTGCTAAAAGCCAGGCCCCTCTGTGCAGTGGGAGGAACGGTAATGCAGCGAAGGCTGTTTTGAGAAACATATTGGATAAGCGCAAGGTTCATCAATCATTTAAGCCGGTATGAACGGTATCGTATTCCCGACAGTATATTCTCATCTTTTAGAGGTTGAAATGACCTGATATGTCCTCAGTAAGTGAAATAAAGTCAACTTTTTTTAAGGATGCATCCATGCACTAAAAGAGCTTCTTGCAAAAAGTGGAGTGCGTTTATTATTTTCACAGACAGAGACAGTTTAACATCAACCCCAGCATGGTTGTCTTCTTTTTACTGAAAATAAGGCTGCACGACTTTTAAAATCACGTTGTGATCACTTCTTCATAGATACTGCAACTTCACTAAGAATTCAGTTCGCTTTTGCATTCACACTGCAACTGAATTTGAAAGTGGATTCAGATCTCGTTCTGGCCTCTACTACAGAGCTGCCAACTCTCACGCATTGGCCGTGAGACACACGCATTTGATTGGTTTCACACGCTCTCACGCCACACCCCCGATTTCTCACGCATGAAGTGTCAACCTGGTCGGTCAAATGCCTGGAAGATGAGTTTATCTATATATCTACCTGTTGAGCCACTCGTGATCGACTAGTTATGCCGCAAAGTAGTTAAAATCAGAGAATGTCTAATTGAAGAGAATTGGCACTCTCTGGTTACTTCCGGTTTTTGGACTGGCTGCAGTAACACGTCTCTGTCCATGCGGGGGCGCTCGCGGTCAAGTGCAGAATGAATGGGAGTCTATGGGGTTTCACCCCCAGAAATCCACTTTTCTCAGGATGTAATTTTTTGTCAAGTTATTTGAAAGTTGCATTCAAAAGGGAGGGCTAAGATAATACACTCAGCTGAAAATTGCATTTTTAAGTTCACTTATCTGTTCTAAAAATCCGTTAAAAAATGTGATGACGTCACATAATAGCAGAATGCTAGCGTGTTCCGGCCAACAACGGCCTAACCTGTAAGACATCGAAAGGACAGAAGTACTCGTTCATTCGACTTTTGGCCTATAATCTATATTGAACTTGCGGAATCAACAATAAAATCTATGTTGATTCAACGACAAGAGATACATTTAGCCGTTTAGCCCCATAGACTCCCATTCATTCTGCACTCGCCCGCGATCACCTCCAGTGGAATTCTAATGGAACTGCAACCAAGATGATACACAATGGGGTTAATAGGAAGTGCCAAGGCTCTCCGTTAGACGGGCTCTGTTAAAATCTCCTGGAATCTAGAGCGAGCGCGCACGCGAGACAGAGATTGTGCTTCAAACCGCGTAGAGGAGAGAGAGGGAAAGCGAGCGAGAGACCTTGTTTGTGCAAGCAACCCCTCCCCGTTGGAGAATGTCATTAAATTATAATGAAGTACTTTACATGTGCTTTAGTATGTTAGTCAACGCATAACAATAAGTATAGGTCTGTATAGCGTGACAAAAGATTATTAAAACACTGATTTAAAATGTAAAAAGTTTGGCATTATTAGAAAGTCTTAATCTCGTTAAAAAAAACTCATGAAAGTGTACTCTCTTTAAGTACACTTAAATAGCCTTTTAGTTCAGTAATATTATATTATCTTCAAGTACAGTTTTTGAAGTATACACTACAAGTGTATATTCAATAGATTTAAGCACACTTCTTTTTAAGCCCTGTAATCCTTTTGAAATATAGATTTTTGGTGGAAAAAAACAACAACAAACAAACGTACTGTGTTTTCGTCCTCCTGGCTGTTGCTGGCATCTTCGTTTTTGTGGTACTTGTCTGATGAACGCGAGTCTCTCTTACGGCTGGTATCAGTTCCCTCCATTGGCCTCTCTCCATCTGTAAATGAGACAATGACCACACACATTCAGTTTATATTTCATCAGCAGTATTATTGGTTCTATATCATTACCATTTATATTGCATATACAGCACACTGAAACTAGCTGTCATCATAGAGACTCTTCTGAGCAGATTTAGATCATTCTCAGAGAGAACACATGGAAATGGCTACAGCTGGGGTGCAAAATTAACACTTGCCAAGTGCCAAATGCAAATAAAATTGCCTTTGGCAGGGAAATGAATAAATGAACACCTCTCATCCACCTGGATGCCAGCACCTGTGTAGGCAAGTATTATGAAAAATGCCTGAAGAAGGTGTTTAAACAATTTTGTTTATCAAAAAAAATATTTGCAAGCTACAACACTATGATTGCTTTTTGCATTATTTTCACTATTTTGGAGAGGAACGCTACTGATCAGTTAGCCAATAGTCTCGCAGAGGTCAAATTTGACTATAAGCACAAGATCTGATCCAGATAACAGCTTTTTTCAGAAAGGAAGTTCCCTCATTGTTTTGACATCCTAAGACCAGTTAGCCATTGACTTTTATAGGAACAGCAGCATGATGCACTTGGGTGACATGATTAAACCAAGAAAAATGATAATAGTACTCCACTAACAAAAAGTCCAGCAACTTACATCTTGGAAAATGTGGTTTTCAGTGTTTTAACAAGAAGTGGCCTTGTGTCACTGCCTGGCGACAGGCCAAATAACTAGCAAGTAAATGATACAGCGAGCGACACAATTTCTGTGTGATCTTTCTGTGATATTGAGTCATTTACATTTCAAAGTAAATTAAGAAAATTTTGTTTTCATATTGTGTAATGCATAACTTGCATTCCAACCTTCCAGTTCTCGCTCCAGGCATGTGGGCACATTTCAACGAAATTATGTTATGTTGCTTTTTGCATGTTTTTGCAACACATTCAAATTGAAATGTCCAGTGAGTGGGACTAAAAACGTTTTCAGTTTATCCGAAACAGATAAGTGTGAATCTAGCCACATTTTATTACATGGGTCGTCATATGTATCGCGGCAGTTCGGAAATTAAATGTACCACCTGCACCAAAACCCTGCCCTAAACCTAACCGAGAGTGTTAACAGAAGCAAACTTGAGATAAAAACGCTTTTGTTGAAGCATCCATGCCTTTTTAGCTCGCTTCCACAAGTTTTGGAATCTTTTTGTTGTGATGCAAGGTACTTATACAAGAGCAAATCTGCCCCAGGTGAGCTACTGAGCAAGTTTACTGCATCAGAACAGCCATACAAGGAGCTGGTTACATGACGCAAATGTCCAAATGTATTATTTTACAAACAATGAACTATGGTAAAAGTGTTTTGAGGTCATAATATAGTACTATGCACTGAACAGTGTACAAATAAGTCGGTCCCACTTTATTTAAGTGGCTTTAAGTACTATGTACTTACATCTAAAAATAAGTACAATGTACTTATTGTATTCATGTTGTATTGTAAAACACATGGCTGCTATATTGAGAAGTGATACGGGTAAGGTTAGGGTCAGGTGTGGTGGTACGAGTAGGTTTAAGGGTGGGTTAAGGTGTTAAGGAAGGGTCAACAGTGTAATTACGAATGTAATCACAGAAATTAATTCCAGCTGTAATTACATGCAGGTATTTTGAAAATCCATTATTAATTTCAATGTTAGTACATAGTAGTTAAAGCCACTTAATATAAAGTGGGACCCAATAATCTGCCCTTGTTATCATAATTTGAATGAAAATAAATAAAAGTGATTTTTTTTTTTTTTTTTTTACTGCCTCTAGTGTTCATTTCAGCTGAAAACTGCATTGAATTCTTCACATTCTTTATGTTGTCTCAATGAGCCTAGGATGTAAACACCAGCATTCTTGGAAAGATGTTCGGCCAATCAAACTGCCTTTAAGAAATATTTACACTATGTCTACTAGTTATTTTCACCAGTCAGATATGGCAGTCAGTTAATTTTAGACTGGCTACAACCCAGAAACCAGTGCCACTGGGTCAGTGACACACTTCAGATGGATGGATTATGAGATTGTCCTCCATCGACTGCTATTAGGAAATGAGGATCACTCAGGTGGCATGGAAAATAGCTAGAAGGATATACTTGGAGGTGTGCTAACATCGACAGATGGATAACATATATTTTCAGCAGTCAGACTAGGAGAGGGACTAAACGGACACAAAATCCGCCTTGACAGAAGCTCCTTATAAAAGGAAACTGTGTGACAAGAGAATAACACATTATTGCATGAGTGTTATTGCCTGTGGGGTGATTACGACTTCTTTACAAACACAGTCACACATACTATGAGCTAAACAGTTTTAAAAATGAAGTTGTACTATAACCAGAGGGAATAAAGCTATAAAATATAATGAATGCTTCACCTATAATAAAAGATTCTCTTGATAACTACTGATTATAGAGGAAGGGTAGTTTGTGGTCACCGCCTGGAGGTCTAGGAGACATTATGTTTACACTTGCATGTGCATAGATGTCTGTGTGAGCGTGTGCGTATAGGACATGGCACTGCTAAAAATGTAAGATTGGGCCAAATGCACAAATTGTAAGAGTGGGCCTCAAAAACTCAGGCAGAGTTTAAATTCACCCACTGGATGCCTGGAAGTATTTGGCATTATTGATTTTCATTTATTATCATGTATAGTATCGTGTAGATATGACAGTGTTCTTCGACTTTATACTAACACCTACTGGTACGCATGCAATATTATGCAAACAGAGTTTTTTTGTTACAGATTAGTGCACAAGTATAAATGTATTTGGTAATCCATGCTTTATTGATTCTGCAAAATGATCTGATAATAGGAGTTTACAAAGATAAAGAGTTGAAGGTAACACATTTATGCGAGTTATGCAAGTAGTATTTGTCTGGTCATGATTTCAACGTGGCCGCCAGCATAAAGGCGATCCCCATTGCGTAGAATAAAACCACTTTTTCTTCTCATTTGAGTTTACTTACTTTAAACATGTCTGTCAAAAGGACAATTCATTCCTTTAGATGTAAAGTTTCAAGACCACGAGTATAAGTGTACTACACTCGTCCTTTGATATTTCATCTACTCAGAATGAGGTTTCAAATGTCAAAAAGATAACATAACAAAGGCAAACTCTATCGCAGGTATACAATTTCTGTGTCAGATAAGCGTTTGGAAAACGAAAGCCTGAGTTCCCGGGAAACTGTCAGGGCGACCCCAGAAATTCACTCAGTGGATTAAAAACACGAGGATGAGCTTCAGTCACAGTGTGAGTCTCCGTTTCCCACAAGGACATTGTTGTTGCAGTAGCAAAACAAGGGAACATTGTATTTTGATTGTGGCTATATCACTTCATTTATCACTTCACATTCTTGAATCTGTGAATTTCACAGTGAAAAATTACATATCGACTGAAGTTTTTATGGTATTAATTCCAAATGGAAAGTGTCATACTCTTAATTAAGGGATATTAGCCTCAGAGAAACCAGCAGAATTGTTAAAAAAAAAAACATTTTAACATAAATAAAACCAACAGAGACAAGTGCTGTCCTCCCAAGGACCATGCAAATGTCCATGCTTAAAATAATCAGGAGTTGCAAAACTAAAATGAATGGAATTTTCAGTGCTGTATGTGATTGGATTTCGAGCTCTTTTATGTTTTACCCACTCGAGTCCCTCAGCATGTGCCTGAAAAAGGTGTGGATATTGTGGATAAGATCCGTTTGCAAAATCATAGAGACACAGAACAAACACAGAAGCAAAACTTCAGAAAAACCTACATACACACATGAGTCCAAATGTTGTTGTAGTGACACCAAAAAAAGAACCTATGAAATCAAATTCAAAATATTCTTCATGTTTATTATTTATAATGTGTGTATATATTTCAATAGAGAGTACTTTGAATCAGTTTAATTTGTCTCCATCTAATCTGTGATCATTCCATTTGGACACTTCAGTTATTTAATTTGTGCTTTGGGGTCTATATGACCCCAATCGACTTTTCCAAAGTAAATAAACATGGTTCCCTTCATCTCAGTTGCATAAAATTTTGTCACTTTTCCTACATTATCTATATTTACACACACAAAAAAACTGGGCTTGATTCGGTTGTTCTAAAGGTATGTAAAAAAAAAAGTCACACTCATGACCTTTGGGGTCAATATGACCCCACATTGAAATGAATGGGAAAATCGGAAAAAAAATGTTTTTTATTTTTCATTTGTAAAAAAAAAAAAATTAATCCAGAATAAATCTGAAAATTTCTATACCACAATGAAGTCCTGGTACTAGAGCACAAATGCAATGTGGAACGAACATGATCACTTGCACACACACGTGCACACGCACATAAACACACACACCGGTGTGACTCCAATAGAAAGCCTTTTTATAGAAATTGGCAAATAAAATCAATAATTCCAGCATAAATCTGAAAATTCTCACACATAAATGAAGGCCTGGTACTAGATCACTAATACAATGTGGAATGAACATTTTCACACACACATGTGCGCCCACACAGACAGAGACACAAATACACACACAGATAGAGACAGGTGTGACTGCAATAGAGAGCATTTTTATAGAAATTGGGCAATAAAATTAATAATTTCTGCATAAATCTAAAAAAATTCACACACAAATGACGGTATGGTATGAGAGCACAAATGCAATATGGAAAGAACATGACTACACACATATCACACACACAGAGAGACACACACAAACAAACAGGTGTGACTGCAAAAGAGAGCATTTTTATCGAAATTGGCAAAAAAAATCAATAATTCCAGCATGAATCTAAAAATGTCCACACATAAATAAAGGGCCTGGCATTGGAGCAAAAAAACAATGTGGAATGAGCATGATTACACACACACACACATGCACGTGCGCACACACAAACACACACAGACACACAGGTGTGTTTACTCTTCACTGTTCCTATCCGGCTATAGCGTTTTGTTTTTTGTTTATATTTACTTTTTAAAAATTAATTTCTTATTCTAAAGTTAATCATTTTATAAATTTCGATTATTGAAATATGTAATTGCAATCAAGTATTTTCTTTTAGTGGCAACTTATGTGGCATTATTGCAAATTTATTTGGCATTACTGCAAATTTATAAAACATTATTGCAATAACAAGATACTTCAAAAGACCTCAAACAACAACAAAAATAATTCTAAACTTTGACAAAATACTGATATAATGTATTTTAAATGTTTATATATATATTCATAACAAAAGCTGTTATAAGAGCAGTGAATCACATCCAGAAAAATGAATGGATCTCTATGGGGCCTCTGCTGGAAGTATATGGTAATTACACTTTCTGGCTAAAACTATATTATCTACAAAAAAACATCTAACCAGCAGATGGCAGAATTATGCATCTAACACCTAGATCAATATCCAGAAACAACTCATATTTAAATTTGATCATCATTAATGTGTTTTTTTCATAAAAATGTAATATTTCATATTTATGCTAATGCTGTAGTTGAGGAATTCTGCAGTAAATAGGTAAAAAAGTACTTCATATCCCCCAAAACACAGCATAAAAATATAGATGAGAAGTAAACGAAAAAAATGATATATAATTTGTATTATTAAAATTTGTATTTTTTGTACAATAGCTGTATGCATCTTTGGGGTCATATAGACCCCAAATGCACTGAGTGTAAACAGGAAACTAAGAGCATATAAGGGTTAAAAGATTTAATCCATCCCAATTGTGCCTTTGTGAAACACACAAATCCAGTTTGTTTAAGGTGAACTGCCTCTTATAATAAGCACTGTAAGTTGCTCTGGATAAAAGCGTGTGCTAAATGACTATACTTACTGCACTGAAAATTGAATGCTCTCAGGACATGGTTATTTGTGCAAAGACACGATAGCAAAAAGCGCTAGCATGTATTTTCCAGTGCCAGTGGTCTTCACATTAAATGCATGAACTGAGCCAAGGATACTAGCGTGAGACTTTGCTGTGTTATGGATCCAATCAATGATCTAAAAATGTGGTCAGTTTTTTAACACAGCTCTAAAAGCCTATAAGTGGATTTTCCCCATGGTTCCTCTCTATGGTTTCTGTAGCTCAAGTGGTATACGCTAGCAACACCAAAACCCAGGGAACATGCAAAATTACATGTATAGCCAACTGTGCCTTGGAAGCACTGCAAGTCGCTTTGGATAACAGTGTCTTGGTTAAACATCATGCAGTTACATGAAAACTGATGGCTTATGTAGCCTTCATAAACACACACTTCTCGCTGCAGAGTAGAAATAAGCACAGCTTGACGTACAGTTTATTTAACATTATAGAGCGGAGTCTTCGTGAGGCACACTGGTATTTATGAGCTTGAGCACGGTGTGTTCATGTTTCAAAAAAGAAAAATGGCTTTCTGACCTGGTTTCTCGTCTGGTTCAGCTGTTAATGGGCTAGATTAATTGATTTAATCAACAATAACTTGCAAAACAATCCAATGAGTGCATTGGAAGCACACTGTGAAATACAAGGATTAACATCTGGGTAATTCACATCATAACAATAAAAATGCTGCAACTTTGGCATCTGCCCGTCTGTGTAACTGCAATTCCGACAGCATAAAGTCTAGTAAAAATGCTTCATTAGAACCAAAAGGTGAATCCTGAGATTCCAAGACGTATTTAATAAATCACAAAATGTTACAGGTCTCATAGACAGATAGATGAGTCTTGAAAGCTACTTTTGCAAGCAATTCTTTAGTACTCTGGCAATTCTAGCACTTTACCACAAGCTTTATTGCTGGGATGTAGGTGTGGAATGAAGGGAGAAATGAACAGTAAACAGTAAATTTCTCTACCAAACCAAACACTGCAAGGATTGAAAAAGAGACTTCCGGATTATCCAAAATGGTGCCAATGTGCGAAGAAGTAAAAGGGGCGTACATATCACATTTGGTCACAAACAGAGAGAAGAAAAGCATGGCTTTGTAAAAATCTAATGCTACAGCATAACAGACCAAAATAGAATAAAAAGACAAATAATATTGATGTTTTGCTACTAGTACCCCTAAATATTTTATTCAGATTACCAGCAGATATGCTAATTAACAATGAGCTATGTTTATTTTATTGTCACTGTACTAAACGTTTAATACCGTGGGAGATTCAAAAAAAGGCAGCAAACGGATGAAAAGCGCTGTTAATGTCACAGCAGACTCTAAACATCAGGATTAGGACATGTTTTAATTGCACACATCAGTGGAGAGACAAGCTCTAATTAGTCAATTAACTTCACAGTGAATTGTGAGGGTGGAATATGATTGCGGACGTCAATCACAAGTGTGCTTCAGGAAAAGTTACAATGAAGTCGTATAGCTGAGAAATTCCTTTTTCAAGTTTTCTTCTTAAGTCTTTTCTTATAATACAGTCGTACTCCAATAGCCGTTTTGTCACAGCTACAGCCTAACACTTAGCAGATGCTAGCTAACACATTGGCGACCAAGGTGGTTTATAATATCTTAAGAGTGTTACTGTAGAATCCATTAGCGTTCCCACTGTGATTTGTGATATTAAAGTTAGTAATCTTAATTTAGCCTACTTGCTAAGCATAGCGCTAACTGGTTAAAAAAGCTCTTATTTAAGGGACTGTTCACACAACACTATTTACAACTAAAAGCTGGAGACTTATGCATTTTAAGCCCTCATTTACACAACAACAGTGTTTAGGGGGCCTGAAAAAGCAAACTTTTCAAAGTGCAAGTTTTTGAAAACAATGGCGTTATTGTCTTTGTGTAAACTACAAAAACGTGAATTTGTGAAACCTGTGACATCATGCGCATGCATATTACGTGTTTAGTCAATAAGCTTGAAGTGTTTCTTTACAAAGGGACATCGCCAGCTATACTGGCCTGGCCTGTATAATTCATTTTGATTATTTTCGTTGGATTATTTTGACAACGTTGTCGTCTTTACATGTTTTTAGTACATTGTTGACGTGTAAACGTACCCTAAATGACTTGGATCTTGAATATTGCACAACACCAGAGTTGAGTTGTAAATGTCATGTGACTAATCACCGTAGATCCAAAGGAAATTGACATCTTGGCAATTCTGATTGGCTGATATGAAATATGTCCACAAACTATCCTCAAGATTTGATGTCAAAATAGTCAATTTCACGGTTTTAAGAGTCCTTGGATGGAGCCATGCTGCTCACATGGGGGACAAAGGTTTGAGTCCAGATTGTGACATGATCCCTTTTAGGGATGGGTTCTAGACCTGTATATGAATAATTGCAAAGAACACATAATTCCAACTTCATCTATTTATCTATTCTCATCCCTTACAGGCTGAATTTCAGATGTTGCCATCTGGATCACGCTTTAAACTCCCAAAATTCAGAACCAACAGATAAACAGTCTTTTGTACCTGCAGCCATTCTACTCCTTAATTCTATAAAGAACCATAGATAACTTATAGACTTACAATTTATTGATTGTTTACTGTTTTTTATTGTTTTAACTATGCCTGCAAGGTAGGCAATCTTTGTATTGTGTGTGTGATTGTGTGTGATTTGTACTATACTATCTGCTGCACAACAAATTGCCCCATCGGGGACAATAAAGAAACTAACAAATGAAATAATTCAAACGTCATTTAATTGTTCTAATCGTTGACATTTTGGGCCGTACCTTGTATACCGAGTTGGAACAGCACCTGTCCCGTACATGGTACTTTTCAACTCAAAACAACACTCGATGCTGTTTTCAGAGGGTGTAGCAGACATCCACGCATCTAGGACGTCAGCAACACCCTCTCCAAAGAGAACATCGTGTTCAAAAGCAGTGCGACTGATGGAACGTAATGGAATAGAACGCAGGGGACACATAGTTGAACAAAATTTATTTTTAACTTGACAAGCCATCTTAAAAACGTATCTGACGATTACGTGCTTTGACCACACTTAAAAATAGCACAGGCGGAACTCGCTCCATCAAACATTTCCTCCAGAGAAAAAGAGGGAGTACATAGTGTTAGTGCATCCCTTTGCCAAGTCCACTGCTTCGTCCGGCTGCTTCTATTTCCAGGAGCAGATCCCGATAATGCAGCGCAGCAGGCCAGAAGAGTGAGCTCCTAAAATCTCCTTAATTTCCTGTAATCTGGGTCATGGGCAATGGGCCAGGAGTCCACGTCCCCCTGGGCAGTACACGTACCTCACTACACACACTTGCACGGCTTAACAGGCAGCAACACACACCCACATAACACATGCTTGACTGTGCCCATTCACATCTCGCCAGCCCTCTGAGATGCAGTAAAGAGGGTCAGTTTGCTGGAGTGCAGATATGTCACTCTCAGCGTGCAGTTTGCCATGGCTCTTTGGATAGAGTGGATTAAATTAATTGAATATAAGCAGATCAAGCCAGTAAGCTTGATTAAATAACGATTAGTAGCTTGAAAACACTTTTGCTGCTCTGATGGTGGAATCGTTTTTTTCTTCTTTCCGGAGACAAGCATAGCAGATGGCTAATGTGTTTGTTTATGCTGTTTGTTTAGTCGTGCCAGAGGCAAAATTATGGTTGATATGCTCTTTGTGGTGAAGAAGAACAAGGACTCTTCGCTCCTTGTCTCCTGATGTTTGGTCCCAGCTTCTTTTCTCGCCTCTTCTCATTTTGTCTCCTCACATGTCTCTTCCTCTTTGCATATCCTCTTCTCTCATCTCCTCATCTTTCGACACCTCTCCTCATGTCTCATATTAGCTCCTTTCTTCTGCTTTTTCTATCTATCCCCTCTCCTCTTCTCTCTGTTCCTCGTCCTTTTCAGCTTTTTGTCTCCAGCGTTGCACACCAATTCCTTTGGGACGTATCTTAATCTTTCGTTCTCATCTCCTCTATTTTTTTTACTCCTCTCGTCACCTATTCGGTTGTCTTATCTTCTTTCCTCATCTGTTTCTCGTTTATCATGTTTTGACTTCTCCCATCATTTCTACTCACCTATCAACTCCTCTCCTCCTCTTTCAACTATCTGTTTTTCTTTCTCTTTCTCTCTGCCTTGTCTCTCCTTTGCTCTTTCATCTTGTCTCCACATTTAACTCATCTCTGC
Organism: Tiaroga cobitis; assembly: GCA_030578255.1. Taxonomy (NCBI): domain Eukaryota; kingdom Metazoa; phylum Chordata; class Actinopteri; order Cypriniformes; family Leuciscidae; genus Tiaroga; species Tiaroga cobitis. The sequence continues at coordinate 29,307,337 of CM060615.1, read as the reverse complement.
TCCTCATTTCTTTATCTTCCCCTCCTCTTAGTTGAAATTTGATTGCTCATTAATGAAAACAATCACTCACTGAATGCTTGCTTTGCTTCTCATCTCTTGTCTCATTTCCCTCTTTCAACTTCTCTTCTCCTCTTTAGTCTCTTTCCACAGTCTTTTCCTCATTTTTTGACTCCTCGCCTCTTGATTTCTCTTAACCTCCCCGTTTTTGACTCCTCCATCCTTATCTCATTTCGTCTCTACTCCTTATCGGTTTTTCCCTTCCTTATTTTTCATCTCTTTTCACCTCATCTTGTCTTTCCTCATTCACTCCTAGTTCAACTTCTCTCCTCTCATTTGCTCGGCTTCTCTTTCCAACCGGTCCTCCATGAAGGAAAATTTCTGATCATTCATATGGATTTGCCTAATTAACTTTTTGTTGCTAGCAGGGCTCCCATTGCCATTACCAACCCATTGCCCAGGAACTCGGACTGGGAAAGCAAAACATTTCCATCAAATTCAATTAAAACCTGCCCTCTGAAGGGCTGAGGCAGGCTAAACACTTCTTACCAAACAAACTAGTCCTCTCACAGAAGGGAGGAAGTCTCATCAGAATGAGGTATGCACCACACAGACGCCCTTAACATACAAACACACATAAACACAGTTATGGTCATACCAGTACTTCGCACTCAGATGAGTGTTAGGTTTGTTAAGGCACAGGACGGAGGGCCGGACTCCAAACTCAGGGAATGAAGTCCAGCCTCTCATCACCACACACAAAGAGACCCATTTATCTCCAGCCCACTACTCATAAAGACCGAAGTGATTTTAACACTCTCTCTCTCACACACACACAGACACATTTACCGTTCAGTGTTACACAGGGAGAGAAGTGTGTGTCTCACACTTCCATGTGAAGCTAAGTGATGTTAAAGAAGTAGTTCACACACACGCACGCACACACAAAAACTCTGTTAGTGAAAATTATTTATGAGCAAGTTATTTTAGAGCTTACTTCCAACCTTTCGACACAGAACATGTTTTTGCATTTACACATGCGAGATGCGGGCAATGAAATAAAAAACTCAAGGTCTAGAGAGGTGTTATTTTTAAGTACAACTTCTTTTAACTTGCGCACTGCGTTTGTAGAATGCCGTGTCATGCTCGAGATGCGGCAAAAGATGCAAGAGCAATGGTCAAACTAATAGCTCTTTACACCATTGTTGCCTCGCTTCACACCACAACTCCAACAGCTTGTGTTTGTCTATACAAGATGTGTCAAATCGAATGTTCCAAATCCATTTGTCCTGTTGTCGGAAGTTGCACCAACATGTCAAGTGTGTCAGAAATAGAACAAGGCATTTGTTTACTTCAGGTGAAGACGTATTGTGCTGCACTGCATCCAGTGTAGACAGTATCTTGTATAAAACATATCAAGCCAAGGCACTTGAGAATTTAAGGAAATATGGTGTATAAAAAGACATGGCGTAGGCAATTAAAAGGTAACAAATAACCGCACACCGACACATTGCGGATGAGGAGTGTCTCTTCTTCAGTATCTCATATTATGAGTGGTATTATATTGTGTCTTCATCAGTATCTCGTACACTGTAAAAAACAATTAGTTCAATTTACTTAATTTAATTATGCAAACTCGTTGCCTTAATTTCATCAAGTAAGCATAACTTAATTGCATCAAGTTATTCTTACTTAATCCATTTAAGTTTTGTCAACTTAATTATATCTGTGATCTGAGGAAGTGTACTCCCAGAGTGCATTGCGGCATGAATAAATGAATTGCTTTGTTTTACTATTTTTGGCTTTGTTTTACCATTACAATTTAATTTGCTATCGTTATTGGGGTTATACTGACTCAAGAGACAGCAAATAAAATTGTAATCATCTAATTAACTAAATTATTTTAAAAAAAATGTTACCATTGTTGTGGTTTGCATGCTGAATGTTGAAGTTTGTGTGTGACAAGCAAATTTGAAAGATATCATCACAAATATAGAGGGATTATATCAACCCAATGAAAGATTTATGCCATAAGTGTTAGCAATAAAATGTTAAAAGATCGTTATGAAATATAGCTATGTTATAATTAATACATTCATCCATAACATGGAAATAATTTAAGTATAAATATGTATAATATTTATTACTTCAGTTCCTTTGAAATCAAATATTTGTGATTTCATGTTGCATCACTGCATCAATTGGAAGATAATTACAATAATATAAATTAAGTTCCAAGTGCCCAACCAAAGGGAACATTAATCACAATAATGGTGAGAAAAGGGAAATCAACATGAATTTATGAAGTCAACTAAAGAATTTTGATGTTCACTTAAAATTTGTAGGTGTATTGACAATAATATTCAAGATGACTGGACAATGAGCGAATGCAAATAAGAATGATGACTGCAAAGTGGAAGAAATAAGTAAAAGGTCTATTAAGAATTGCCCCGCCTAATAAACCATTTACTCCGCCTGTTTGTTTGTTTTTTTGCTTTGGCAAAATGGTACCCAAACCAGTCAATTAATGTTTACTAGGTTTTTCTGAGTAACGAAGGCATAGCATGCAAACAGTACAGATTAATAAGAAATTTTAAGTAAGTTCAACAAATTATTAGACATTAAGTAAACTTAACTTAAAAATTCTTAGTAAGAACAATGTTAGATTTACTGGGGTCTATTTGCTTTTCATAATAAAGTGAATGTAAGAGATGTAGATGAGGGTATGCAGGAAGAGAGACTGTCCAGATGTAGTGTCTCTAGGCACACGTATAGCACTGAGCTGTTCTGTGAAGGTTAATCATGCCCTCGCTCAAATCAAGCAGCCACAAAGGAAAGGACTAACTGGTGAAAGATAAAGTATAAAAGAAATAATGCAAGCTGAGTCTCTCTCTTATCTGCAAAGTAACGTAGCTGTCAATGGGGGGTTACAACTTAAACAATGTTGCCTCACAATACTATGTGTAATCCTAGACAAAGAAAAAAGTCTGGACCAGCATTTAGATCATTCACTATGATTCAGCTAATAAAGCATCACAACATCACTAGCCAAATAGCTATTTAGTCAGTGTTTCAGTGTTTATGCAAACTGGTATGTAATGCCCACTTCAATTCAATCACCCACTTTTTTATTTCACTCAAAAATGTCACGTTTAGCAGTTCCAAGTACATTTTTGGTTATTTTCAATTTTATGTTGGCAGTTGAAGCTATTAAAAACAACGTCCTGATGAACGTTGTGCACGATTCAGATGTTAAAAGCCACTGAAATGCTAACCTGTCACCTGTCAAAATATAATTGCTTTGAGCTTGCTGCACTTTTATCACCTTTTCATTTAAAGACAATCATCATGAAGAAATTCTGTCAACTACTTTGATACAAATTCTACAAAATAAGAGATCCTAAAAGAAGCATCTTGTTTCTAGCCTTACTTTATAACTAGCGCAATTCATGAACCTGTGTTGCAGGAGAAAAACAAAAAAGGAGCATGTGAAGAATGGTGTGATTTCTGCGTACAGAGAGATGATTCACAATTGAAAAGACGTCTGTCCGCCTTTCCGATTTCTGGATCTTCCGCCGGCAATTAGCGCTTGATTGCTGAATTGCTAGGAAAATGCCATTGTCTCCATCTCACTGATTACAATGCTTTTAGAGTCATGATGATGTTCTTCATCATTGTGTATCGAGTACGAGGGGAGATCACCAAGGCTCTATAGTTGACAGAACTCGTTAAGCTCTCTTGGTGCAAAAAACGGAAACTGGGAGTTAAAAATAGTGCTCTTATTGTAAGCAGGGATAAACGTTTCCATGGTGTGAAATCCATGACTCAAGGTAAAGTGAAAGCTTAACCCGGTGCCAGACGACACGGCAGATCCCTAGCAATACACTTGTCCAGATCATACAGCGTCAACATAAAGCACGGTAAACATTACAACAGCGATTCTGTCCAGTTACATCCATGGAGGTTTCAAGTTACTCAAATACAAAATCTGTTTTCTAGCATTGTTTTCTAACTAGGCATGATGTGATGAAGCAATTAGACACAGCTGCAACGAGCAAGAGGACATTTTGCAGATAATTGTCCATGGTCTGTTTCTCTAGTTGTGTTGGGTAAGCCCTGTCCACCAAAAACGAACATTTTGACATTTTAAAAAAAGTCTTTTTTTGTCCATACAATGAAAGTCAGTGGGGTTTATTGTTATTTTCTAACAAAATTGTTCAAGACAAAATTATCTGGACTAAATGTCAACATTAGCTATCTCTAAACCAGAGCTGTTCAATCCTACTGTCCTACAGAGTTGAACTCCAACCCGCTCCAGCCTGCCTTTAAGCTTCTAGGGCTCAGTCCGAAATTGCCCCAATACCCTTATATAGTGTACTATTTTATGGTAGAGCAATTTGTAGTGATGTTCAAGACCATAGTGGATATTATCGAGTGCACTCAGTCAATCCCATAATGCAGCTTAACAATGAGTGTACAACCGATGTACACTTAATGGCTAGACACTAGAGAATACCCATACATTGGCTGTCTCAATTCAAAGGCTGCATCCTTCAAAGCACTCAGACTTCAAAGTACACACCTTCGAAGGCCAAGAATGTCGTACTGTGTGTTGCTGAATGGGACGGTCTAGTAACATTACAGAGGATTGTTCTTGTCGCCTAGCAACTGTGGCAGCTGCTGTTGATGAGTGGCAGTAACGTTTGTACTAGACTGTTTTGAAAGTTATATTAAACTGTCTGAAAACATAATAAAGAGTATAAACTATATATTATCACATCTTAGTAAGATCATTTGAGCATTTGTATGAGCATTTGTTTGAACCGCTTTAAAGTTTTTTTTACATTTGTATCATTAGATATTTGAGTAGTTGAAACTCAATACTTACGTTTAAAAGTCAAATCTGTAATTTCTCACAAAAAATCCTGTCGTCACTGGCGCGCAATGAACTCTGGGGTAGGCAAGGCCGAGAAGGATCCATCTGTTGTATCCTTCATTTCACGGGAAACGAAGGGCACATTTGAAGAAGCCTTCGACAGTCAAATGAACACTAGTGAGCGTTGCACCAAATGAATTCTTGAGTCTCGCCAGATGATGACGTCCGCAGCATTTCCGGCACACTAAGTGTCCAAATTTGTTCACTTGATTTCATTCATTGGATGATATTAGTGTGGGGAATAGTGGACTATATTAGTGTAGAGAGTAGTGAATGAGGGTATAGGGGGTGGTTTCGGATACAGCCTAGTAATCCTGGAGACATTGATTAGCTGGATCAGGAGTGTTTAATTAGGGTTGGAGATAAACTCGGCAGGATAGCGGTCCACCGGAAACAAAACTGGACACCTGCTTTTTATTAAATTATTGTCTCATACATGTCTATTTTTGTCTCCCAAGGACCAGAAAAACATCTGGGACAAAGTTGGGAACTGAAGCACAAAACAATTTTTAGGGGAGACACGGCAGGCAAAAACATGTTTTGTTTTTTTCACTGGTCAAATTTGAGATTTTTGTCTTCAATAACATGTCCTTCTTTCAGACAAAAAAGGCCAAAATACACATTTAGGTCTTTGTTTTACTACACTTTGTCTATTTGCGTCAGTAGATTTCTCCTAAATTCAACAAAAGTTGGCGTTCTAAATCAACATGCTGCTCCGCGATCGCTGTCTGCACCCTGTCCTCACACACACCGTTAGAAAGCTCTCTCTCTCCTGTACAATGTTGTCGGATCCAAATATGCTAATTTCCTTTTTTTATCAGCAACCAATCGTGAAAGTACAATGGGGCATTTAACTCTAAAAGCGAAATCTCATTGGCTAATGTCAAATCTAAAAAATCTTTAAAGGCCGTTTTCTCGAAATGTTTTTTTTTTTTCTTATACTCTGCCAGAAATCTCAACTTCAGCAGCACTTACATACACACAAAACTTCCCAGTTGTATTACTATCTATATTCTTAAAGTTTTTACAGAGGGGTTTGTTCATATATCATTCAGATTCTGATTTATACAACATTTTATACATAACAACGGGGCGAAAATTGTTTTTTTACGGCTGTTGACAGTTTTCAGCAAATTAGCGCATAGTTAATGAGATACTACCTAATTTGCATATTTAAACATAAATATTCTAAAAACTTGTAATACAAAAGATATTTGTCTTAATGTCAGTAATCAACTGGGGAAGTTTCATGCTGATATCTATTAGTTCATTTTGTTTCCCTATTCACCTGGGGTGTCTCCCCTTAAAGGGTTAGTTCACCCAAAAATGAAAATTAAGTCATTAATTACTCACCCCCATGCTGTACCAACCCCGTAAGACCTTCGTTCGTCTTCGGAACACAAATGAAGATATTTATGATTAAATCTGAGAGGTGGATGACTGCTACATAGGCTCCCTAAGGGAATGAAACTTGACGGCCCAGAAAGTCATTAAAGAAAATGTTTAAATATTCCATGTCGCAACAGTGGCTGAACTATAAGTTTATCAAGCGACGAGAATAGGGGAGAGCGGGGCACAACCTAACACATTTTGGTTTTGGCTCAATTATTTAAAAAATAATTAAGTTAGATTCATCTTTTTTTTTACACAAGCAACATACACATCTCTGCTACATATGAACACTTAAAGTTTTTTTCTAGGAGCTTCCATTTTCGTACAGTTGCACTGAAAGTGACAGAAGTGCAAATGTTACAACCTACCCCATATGTGGGGTTAATTGTAACAGACAGAGGGGTTAGTTGTAACACTTGTGTGTAACACACATAATTCAGTACTATTTTATCTGTATAGTTTGATATTGTTTGTGCATATGTATAGATAGATATCCATACATCCATCCTTCATCCAATCATCCTTCTATTATGGATCAATATCATGGATAGAGACATAGAAAAGGGCTGCACAGTTTTGCAAGCAATACATAAATAAATAAATAAAATCATCAAATATTGTAATTGCAATTGAATTACATTTATGTGTGGCAGCTGCATGTAAAATTATTATTATTGATAATAATAAAAGTAATAATAATAAAAACTTAATAAAAAATTTTAATAAAAAAATTAAAGGGTTTATTGCATTAAAACCAGGCTATATTTAAAAAAAAAAAAGAAACAAGTGATCAATGCATAGTAAACTAAATAAAAAAAAACAAAAAAATAAAAAATACTCAAACCTAGAAGTTGTGTGGCTCCCTGTTTTCATTTGATTATCATTGTACACTTGGCGGCTTGTTTGTAACACTGTGCTACAACTAACCCCGCTGTGTAAAACATATTTTAAGCCTAGCTAACAGTTGCTAGGAGTTGCTGACATGTTTCAAAACGGTGCTATGTTTTAGCCAACAAGACAGTTATTAAGGCAATATAAAGTTAGATTTGGTGACGTACACACCCAACTCAGAAACCGAAAAAAACCTATGATGAAAAAATGTACTTGCATGGTGTCAAAACACTCTTTGTCCAGCATCTTCATGAAATCTTATCAAAACTTTCCGCAAATTCGCGGGAGACCGTCTTCTGGCAGCGCGAGAAAAAGAGTGGAAACACAACCGGCTTGATCCTGACTAACTATGTAAAAGGTCCGTGTTACATTTAACCCCGCGTTAGGTTGTGCCCCGCGCTCCCCTACTTTTTGTGCGAAAAAAACAAACAAAAATAACGACTTTATTCGACTATTCCTTTTCTTCCTTGTAGGCCTGAAACGAGACTTCAAGAGATTTCCACGACGCGCACGCGAGAATTGCGATCTCCTTCAACTACTTCAGTTAAGTTCTGGAAATCTCTTGAAGTCTCGTTTCAGGCCTACAAGGAAGACTTTCTGGGCCGTCAAGTTTCATTCCCTTAGGGAGCCTATGTAGCAGTCATAAACCTCTCAGATTTAATCATAAATATCTTCATTTGTGTTCCGAAGACGAACGAAGGTCTTACGGGGTTGGTACAGCATGGGGGTGAGTAATTAATGACTTAATTTTCATTTTTGGGTGAACTAACCCTTTAAGTGTCCTGGCCTATGAAACTTCCACTGGGTGTGACTGAGGTAGTATTAAATACAATCACACACGTTAATACACAAGCATAATAACGTAGACGCAGATTTATGACTGTTGTGGCAGATGTTTATTCCACTGTCTGCCTCTTCTTTCTCTTTCGGCCTCTCTCTAGAGACTCTCTTGAGCACCTGTAGACAGCAGCTGTCAGGGCAGTCTCACACATCACATTATTAATGAGGATCTGTCCTTCTACCCTGCTGTCACTGGACTCATACACAACCACACAAATGTGCTCTCACTTGTTCAGGTACATTATGAACACCAGACAAATTGTAAATCTTGCTTTCCTCCATTGCTCCCTGAAACGTCTCCCTACATACTTCCTCTTTAGGCCTAACGGAAGTCTTGAGTGTCACATCCTGTTAGATGACAATTCAAGCCAAACATCATCATTAAAAAAATAAAAATAAATTGAGATTGTGTTGCTATGCAGGTGCTACGAGTTCTTGCCGGTGAACGTGATTACACCAAGTACAACATTCCAATCAACCAATCAGATTTGAGGGACACGTTTACAGTTTATGTCAAGTTTAGGCTCACGGGGTTTGGTGTTTCTACATCAGTGTTATCCGCCTATCATTTCCCTCTGATTTTAGGGATAAGTTATGGGTAGGGTAAAGTTTAGGAGTAGGAATATGGTTAGGGCAAAATCTTTGACCAGTGGTTGCCAGAGTATTGTCATACAGTTGCTAGGGTCCTATTTTGAGTGGTTGCGAGAGCATTCCATAATCTTCTTGGTAGTCGTATCGTATCGGCTGAAAAATCCTGATCGGAGCAAGATGGTTCCAGGGTGTGCTTAATTAAACATGAATTCATAAAATTCAGAGAATTAACACTCAATCCCAAACAGGAATTCAACTACATTTAGAGTAGGTGCAAAGGTGCTAAACAGAACGGAAATCAATAATTGAATGTGTTACCTTTTCTGTCAAAGATATTAGAAAAAGCAGTATCTTCACAACTATGTTCCTTGCTAGAAAGAAATGATATCTGCGAGGATTTTCAGTCCGGATTTAGACCGTACCATAGTACCATAGTGTTACTCGATCTTGGTGCTGCATTTGACACCATTGACCACAACATTCTTTTAAATAGACTAGAAAACTATGTTGGCATTAGTGGAATTGCACTAGCATGGTTTAAATCATACTTAACTGACCGTTATCAGTTTGTAGCAGTAAATGAAGAGATGTCTTATCGATCACAAGCAGGGCCAGCGCTAGCCATTTGGGTGCCCTAAGCACAAATACTTGGTGGTCCCTCCACTCCCCCCTCCCTCCACTCCCCCCACCCCACTCCCCTCACTCCATACAAATATTTGCATACAAAAATATTGCACACATTAGTCTTTTATATAGGCCTATGTGTCACTGGAACATTTAAAATTCAAAACTCTATTTTACCTTTAAAAGAGGTCTGATGAGGCACAATATAATAATTCTGTACATAATTTGTAGGGCTGGGAAAAGATTAATCGCGATCAATCGCATCCAAAATTAAAAGTTTGTGTCTACATGAATGATATATGTGTGTGTACTGTGTATAATTATTTTGTATATATATAAATACACATTTGCATGTATGTATTTAAGAAATATTTGTTATTTATATATAAAATATTTAAATTTATATATAATATAAATTATATATAAATATATACAGTATATACATGCAAATATTTCTTAAATATATACGTGCATATGTGTGTGTATTTATATATACAAAATAATTATACACAGTGCACACACATATATTATGTAGACACAAACTTTTATTTTGGATGCGATTAATCTTTTCCCAGCCCTAATAATTTGACAACTCTGTGAATATGAAAATATACAAACACTGAGATTGTGGGGGTTTTTTTTCTAATTGCAGTTTCACCAACAGATGTCGCCCTTGGGCCTTGGGCTATGAACCTCTTGATAATGACCGCATTATCCGCATAGAACAACAACGAAAAACAACTTCCTTTTCTTCTCAAACAAACTAACTGCATCTTAAATAGCCTAAGTTTAAGCGCGGCCCTGATCACAAGTTTAGTATGGCGTACCACAAGGCTCAGTACTAGGACCGTTGCTGTTCACTCTGTACATGCTACCATTAGGAGATATCATTAGGAAACATGGAGTTAGCTTTCACTGTTATGCCGATGATACTCAGCTGTATATTTCTTCAAAACCCAACGAAACTTACCAATTCACAAAATTAACGGAATGCATAGCTGATATAAAAAAACTGGATGACTAGTAATTTCCTACTACTAAATTCTGAAAAGACAGAGATTCTAATTATTGGACAAAAAACTTCCACACATAATAACCAAGAATACTGTCTAACACTTGATGGCTGCTTCGTCGTCGTCGGTTAGGAACCTGGGTGTGCTCTTTGATACCAACCTTTCTTTTGAAAGCCACGTGTCTAGTATCTGTAAAACTGCATTTTTCCATCTTAAAAATATATCTAAAATACGCCATATGCTCTCATTGGGAAATGGGGAAAAATTAGTTCATGCGTTCATGACCTCAAGGCTAGATTATTGTAATGCTCTACTGGGTGGTTGCCCTGCACGCTTAATAAATAAACTACAGCTAGTTCAAAACGCCGCAGCTCGAGTTCTTACCAGAACCAGGAAATATGACCATATTAGCCCGGTTCTGTCAACACTGCATTGGCTGCCTATTAAACATCGTATAAATTTTAAAATATTGTTGATTACTTACAAAGCACTAAATGGTTTAGCTCCGCAGTACTTGAGCGAGCTCTTAACGCATTATAGTCCTTCACGTCTATTGCGATCTCAAAATCCCGGCCAGTTGATAATACCTAGAATATCTAAATCGACTGCTGGCGGTAGATCCTTTTCCTATTTAGCACCAAAACTTTGGAACAGTCTTCCTACCATTGTCCGGGAAGCAGACACACTCTGTCAGTTCAAAGCTAGACTAAAAACACATCTCTTTGACCTAGCATACACATAATACATTATAGACTTCTATAATTCAATGTTAGGCTGCATAGATTTGGTCAGCCGGAACTGGGAACACTTCCCTTAAATCTTGATGTACCCGTTACATCATAAGAAGAATGGCATCTACGCTATTATTAGTGTCTTTGTTTATCCTGAGGTTTTCCCACTGCCTGCCGGATCTACGCCGTATCCAGATCTGACGAAGGAGATCCGCCTGGACCCGATGACAATGCAGTGCTGAAGTGTCCACTATCCTCTCCCTATGGAGGATCCCTTTCCCACTCTACAGATAAAGCGTTGTGAATTCCGGCTCGCGTACCCCGAAGTGATAAAATAAAACAAAATTCTGTATCAAAATGTATAGGCAAGACAAGTAGTTTGTTTAGGCTGGGTTGTATGAATTACAAACCTGCGCACATATTTTCAAAAGCACATAACTATAGAATCAATTCTGAATGAGCATGTGAACGCCGTCAGCGTTAATCACAGGTTCGCGTTTAAAGTCTGATCATTTAACTTTAGCTGGAAATAACATTATTCAAGAACCGCTATAAAGCCAAAACAATCTCTGTTACCTTAAATTATATGTTTATCTCTGTAAAGCTGCTTTGAAACAATCCATTGTTAAAAGCGCTATATAAATGAAGATGACTTGACTTGACTTGACCAATGGCAACTACTCCTCCAAAGTGTTCCCTGAACCTCAACTGGACACAAATCAGCAGATCCCAAGAGAGCTGTGTTTGCTTCATACAAACACTTCATTTATCTCTCTTATGGACTAAAGCCGAGTACAATCTGTCCTTCCCCTGTGCATTCATCAGTTCTTGCCCTCAATGCCTCCACAAACTGGTACTTCCATACCTGCTGATCTCTCTCCACCTCACATTCAATTTTAGTGGCGTTTACCAAGGCAATCATCACTATTGCTCATACTCAAGGTTAGCGGTTTCAACAAACATCAGAGCCTAAGTATTAACCTTCAGATCCATAGAACATAGATCCAACTTTGTTTGCACTCCAGACATGAATGGTATCTCACATTGTGCACTGTGCAGCTTTATTGCTTTATTAAGCTATCTAACTTTTGCCTGGTGGACAAAAAATGGCTTGACTTACATTGAAGAAGGAACCTGAGCCATATCTACAGACCAGACTAGCAGAGACTAGGGCCAGTAACCAGCAGCAACCAAACAATGTTCATCACTCAAACATCATTGTATTTGCATTGCATTATATATTTTGCCCCCATAATAAAAACTACAGAGCTTTGATCTACCAATCATTTAAAGCTGCAGTTTTCGGGGTTAAAAATTATCCAAAATACATATTTGAGAAAATACACAACCAGCCAGTGTTCAACGCTATCTGCTTGCCGTAGCTCGATTCAAAGCGGTAAGCTTGTAATAATGTTTTTAACTTCAGTGGTACTGGTGGATTTCCGCGGGAGATTCGAGCATGTCTTTGCGTCATAACGTCACATCAAAGTATAATTTGCACGGTTTTGCGTGATATGATAAGCGATTTTTAGATTTAATCAGCGCGATTTACTGCAATGTCAGAACCAGAACAAAAGTGGATGTTTCTTACTTGTTCAGACATTTTCCGGTGAAAATTATTATGTTGGTCATACTTCCAAAAAGAATAATCTGTGATTCTGAATGCCAGTATCCACACCGGCACTGCAACTGACAGCCACACACTCTCCTCAAACATTGTGTTCATCCGCGTTGTGCCGTGTCGAGGGTGTTGAAGTACAACCCACGTAAAGTTGATAATTCCGCGAATGACTGCAATTACAGATTTCGAACAGAGATGGCGACAAAGAGGAAAAACTGCGGACTGCAGCTTTAAATATAATCATACTAAGACATATTATTGGGAGATATAGAGTGCAAACTTATAATTGTTATAATAAAGATCTAATTGAGTTGCATTATATGCTATTACACTATTTCACTTTTTGCCCATGTAAATATCAGCATCTGCACCAAATTTTTTTATTTTTATATTTCTGATTATTATTTAATACTTTACAGGGTTACACAGTGCCACAGTCTGAATCGCAGTGAAATGCACAAGCCTCAGCCATGACAAAGAAGGATTTCTACTGCCGCTGTCTCCCTGTGGCTGAAATGGCTCATTTAAGGGAGAGAGAGAGGAGAGGACGGGCTGGGAGTTGAGCTAATTGATGTCCCTTCATTCCCCACAGAGCAGCTCTGGCCTGTCTATCACGCTGTCTGCCTGAATGCATCCTGGAGAAAAGACTAGACAGGAAAAATAGAGGTCCTTTCCTTCAGCCTCGGCAGACTGGAACAACCCCTAACAGCAGGATAGGCCATACAGACAGGCAATTCTGCTGTTAGACTCCATACAGCAGTCACCCAATTATCCTCCACGAATACTCTTCCTGAAGGACTCAACTAGAGGCTCCGCGTGCAATACATCCACACAAAAAAAGACTGCTTTACAGGGTCAACTGACTGAAAGTGGAGCTCAATGTGGAGCTGTTGGGCTATTCACACCAAGTCCAAGTGGTTGACATAAAAAAAGAAAAAAACATGCACGACAAGGCAGAGAACCAGGGGCGGTTCTCGACCCATTTTAAGGGGGTTGTCGTCTCAAGCGCTTTTACGTCATGTCAGTATAAACCTGATTTTGATTGTGTGTGATTGTGATTTTAAAGGGATACTCCACCCAAAAATGAAAATTCTGTCATCATTTACTCACCCTCAAGTTGTTGCAAACCTGTATGAGTTTCTTTCTTCTGCTGAACACAAAGGAAGATATTTTGAAGAACGATTGGAACCAAACAGTTGTCTGGCACCATTGACTTCCATAGTAGAAAAAAAAATAGAAGTCAATGGTGCCAAAGTTCCAATCGTTCTTCAAAATATCTTCCTTTGTGTTCAGCAGAAGAAAGAAACTCATACAGGTTTGCAACAACTTGAGGGTGAGTAAATGATGACAGAATTTTCATTTTTTGGTGGAGTATCCCTTTAAGCCGTTCAAGTGCAAGAAGACGGTGTGAAAGAGAACTCAATGTGGTACACCGGAAGCGCGCACACAGAAAGCCGCCTCAGACAGCAAGCGAGTACCAAATTGAATTCTCTTTCATGCCTTCTTGAGCAAATACGCACCAAATTATGTCAAAATACCCATCTTGACGAGTATCCACGTTAAAAAAAAAGTCGTAAGTGAACGTAAACGGTTAAGAAAATAAAAGCAGCCTCATATACCTTCTGTTTCAAATGTTAATAATGTTAATCAAACATGAAAAGAAAAAGAGAGAATCACTTACTGCTCTTATCTAAATAAATTCTGTAGCTTTAATCGGTATGTGTGTATATTTTCAATAAACCGTTATTGAATCAAAAATCGGATAACGCAATAATAAAGATGTTCAGCTAAATTAATAGCGTGCTTTATGACTGTGCACGGTCACTGGCTGCAATTTTTACAATTTACACGATTTGGCTCGTTTTTTTTCTTCTTACAGTTTTTTTCAGGCGCTAACAAGCGTTTATCCAACCAGTTGTCACATTTTCAAAACTCTAAACACAATAAGCACAGCATCGGTCTTTTGTGGCCATACCATTCACACATTTCATGTCGTTATCACACAATATGCAGTCAGTGAACACATTTCCACAATGCTTACATTTTCTTAACAGACAAGCTATACCTCCCAACAAAATTATGGATTATTTTTGTAGTATTTACAAATGTTAACACACACAATCCCACAATAGCAAAAACAATATTCCAAACCTTAGATACAGTATAAAAACCTCTGCTTCTGCAATGATATCAGTTCAAAAACAATATATCACAGCTGATAATAAACAAACAATTGAATAATTGACCCACAGCTTATTTATGTTGGGTAAATTGGGCCAACCACAGCTGATTCCAGTCTGGCTTACACTCAGTGGCCGGGGTTATTTTTTTTCTACTACATTGACACTTATACAGTAAAAGGAGGACTTTGAGGAGTGATGTTTTTTGGAAACAGAAACAGAAAAAGACAAACACTGTAATGTCTGGACGAGGAAGAGGAAGAGGCCCAGGGAGAAGAGCAGGCCCAGTTAGAGATGCAGTGAGATGTGCAGGTGCAGTGAGATATGCAGTGAGAGATGCAGTGAGAGGTGGAGGAACAGTGAGAGATGCAGTGAGAGATGCAGTGAGAGGTGCAGGAACAGTGAGAGATGCAGTGAGAGGTGCAGTGAGAGGTGCAGGAACAGTGAGAGATGCAGTGAGAGGTGCAGTGAGAGATGCAGTGAGAGGTGCAGTGAGAGATGCAGTGAGAGATGCAGTGAGAGGTGCAGTGAGAGATGCAGTGAGAGATGCAGTGAGAGATGCAGTGAGAGGTGCAGGAACAGTGAGAGATGCAGTGAGAGGTGCAGTGAGAGATGCAGTGAGAGGTGCAGTGAGAGGTGCAGTGAGAGATGCAGTGAGAGGTGCAGTGAGAGATGCAGTGAGAGATGCAGTGAGAGGTGCAGTGAGAGATGCAGTGAGAGAGGTGCAGTGAGAGGTGCAGTGAGAGGTGCAGAGAGAGATGCAGTGAGAGATGCAGTGAGAGATGCAGTGAGAGATGCAGTGAGAGATGCAGTGAGAGGTGCAGTGAGAGATGCAGTGAGAGGTGCAGTGAGAGATGCAGTAAGAGATGCAGTGAGATGTGCAGTGAGAGATGCAGTGAGAGGAGCAGTGAGAGGTGCAGTGAGAGGTGCAGTGAGAGATGCAGTGAGAGGAGCAGTGAGAGGTGCAGTGAGAGGTGCAGTGAGAGGAGCAGTGAGAGGAGCAGTGAGAGGTGCAGTGAGAGGTGCAGTGAGAGATGCAGTGAGAGGTGCAGTGAGAGATGCAGTGAGAGGAGCAGTGAGAGGAGCAGTGAGAGGTGCAGTGAGAGGTGCAGTGAGAGGAGCAGTGAGAGATGCAGTGAGAGGTGCAGTGAGAGGAGCAGTGAGAGGAGCAGTGAGAGGAGCAGTGAGAGGTGCAGTGAGAGATGCAGTGAGAGGAGCAGTGAGAGGTGCAGTGAGAGATGCAGTGAGAGGAGCAGTGAGAGGAGCAGTGAGAGGAGCAGTGAGAGGAGCAGTGAGAGGTGCAGTGAGAGATGCAGTGAGAGGAGCAGTGAGAGGTGCAGTGAGAGTTGCAGTGAGAGGTGCAGTGAGAGGTGCAGTGAGAGGAGCAGTGAGAGGTGCAGTGAGAGATGCAGTGAGAGATGCAGTAAGAGATGCAGTGAGAGGTGCAGTGAGAGGTGCAGTGAGAGGTGCAGTGAGAGGTGCAGTGAGAGATGCAGTGAGAGGTGCAGTGAGAGGTGCAGTGAGAGATGCAGTGAGAGATGCAGTGAGAGATGCAGTGAGAGATGCAGTGAGAGGAGCAGTGAGAGGTGCAGTGAGAGGTGCAGTGAGAGGAGCAGTGAGAGGTGCAGTGAGAGGTGCAGTGAGAGGAGCAGTGAGAGGTGCAGTGAGAGATGCAGTGAGAGATGCAGTAAGAGATGCAGTGAGAGGAGCAGTGAGAGGTGCAGTGAGAGGTGCAGTGAGAGGTGCAGTGAGAGGAGCAGTGAGAGGTGCAGTGAGAGGTGCAGTGAGAGGAGCAGTGAGAGATGCAGTGAGAGATGCAGTAAGAGATGCAGTGAGAGGAGCAGTGAGAGGTGCAGTGAGAGATGCAGTGAGAGGTGCAGTGAGAGGAGCAGTGAGAGGTGCAGTGAGAGGTGCAGTGAGAGGAGCAGTGAGAGGTGCAGTGAGAGGTGCAGTGAGAGATGCAGTAAGAGATGCAGTGAGATGTGCAGTGAGAGATGCAGTGAGAGATGCAGTGAGAGGAGCAGTGAGAGGTGCAGTGAGAGGTGCAGTGAGAGATGCAGTGAGAGGAGCAGTGAGAGGTGCAGTGAGAGGTGCAGTGAGAGGAGCAGTGAGAGGAGCAGTGAGAGGTGCAGTGAGAGGTGCAGTGAGAGATGCAGTGAGAGGTGCAGTGAGAGATGCAGTGAGAGGAGCAGTGAGAGGAGCAGTGAGAGGTGCAGTGAGAGGTGCAGTGAGAGGAGCAGTGAGAGGAGCAGTGAGAGATGCAGTGAGAGGTGCAGTGAGAGGAGCAGTGAGAGATGCAGTGAGAGGTGCAGTGAGAGGAGCAGTGAGAGATGCAGTGAGAGGTGCAGTGAGAGGTGCAGTGAGAGGAGCAGTGAGAGATGCAGTGAGAGGTGCAGTGAGAGGAGCAGTGAGAGATGCAGTGAGAGATGCAGTGAGAGGTGCAGTGAGAGGAGCAGTGAGAGATGCAGTGAGAGGTGCAGTGAGAGGAGCAGTGAGAGATGCAGTGAGAGGAGCAGTGAGAGGTGCAGTGAGAGGAGCAGTGAGAGGTGCAGTGAGAGATGCAGTGAGAGGAGCAGTGAGAGGAGCAGTGAGAGGAGCAGTGAGAGATGCAGTGAGAGGAGCAGTGAGAGGAGCAGTGAGAGATGCAGTGAGAGGTGCAGTGAGAGGAGCAGTGAGAGATGCAGTGAGAGGTGCAGTGAGAGGAGCAGTGAGAGGAGCAGTGAGAGGTGCAGTGAGAGATGCAGTGAGAGGAGCAGTGAGAGGAGCAGTGAGAGATGCAGTGAGAGGTGCAGTGAGAGGAGCAGTGAGAGATGCAGTGAGAGGTGCAGTGAGAGGAGCAGTGAGAGGAGCAGTGAGAGGTGCAGTGAGAGGTGCAGTGAGAGATGCAGTGAGAGGAGCAGTGAGAGGAGCAGTGAGAGGAGCAGTGAGAGGAGCAGTGAGAGGAGCAGTGAGAGGTGCAGTGAGAGGTGCAGTGAGAGATGCAGTGAGAGGAGCAGTGAGAGGTGCAGTGAGAGGTGCAGTGAGAGGAGCAGTGAGAGGAGCAGTGAGAGGAGCAGTGAGAGATGCAGTGAGAGGAGCAGTGAGAGGTGCAGTGAGAGGTGCAGTGAGAGATGCAGTGAGAGGAGCAGTGAGAGGAGCAGTGAGAGGTGCAGTGAGAGGTGCAGTGAGAGGAGCAGTGAGAGGTGCAGTGAGAGGAGCAGTGAGAGGTGCAGTGAGAGGTGCAGTGAGAGGAGCAGTGAGAGGAGCAGTGAGAGGAGCAGTGAGAGGTGCAGTGAGAGATGCAGTGAGAGGAGCAGTGAGAGGTGCAGTGAGAGGAGCAGTGAGAGGAGCAGTGAGAGGAGCAGTGAGAGGAGCAGTGAGAGGAGCAGTGAGAGGAGCAGTGAGAGGAGCAGTGAGAGGTGCAGTGAGAGGTGCAGTGAGAGGTGCAGTGAGAGATGCAGTGAGAGAGGTGCAGTGAGAGGTGCAGTGAGAGGTGCAGTGAGAGATGCAGTGAGAGATGCAGTGAGAGATGCAGTGAGAGATGCAGTGAGAGATGCAGTGAGAGATGCAGTGAGAGATGCAGTGAGAGGAGCAGTGAGAGGTGCAGTGAGAGGTGCAGTGAGAGGAGCAGTGAGAGGTGCAGTGAGAGGTGCAGTGAGAGGAGCAGTGAGAGGTGCAGTGAGAGATGCAGTGAGAGGTGCAGTGAGAGGTGAAAAAAACCCTGATTTGCTTTTTACTGGAATGGTTTTGAATGTGAACATTACTGTACATGTGGACATACAGTTTAGTTAGTGTAAAATTTAGTAAATTTAGTGTAAAAACGATGGATTGCATGTTTTGCATGCAAATACCTGCAAAACTGAAACATCAAAGTCTATTCAGTTTTTGTAATGTCAACAATAGCCAGTATTTTGAAACCTGGTGTACTTTGATTGACTTCATGTACCTTGTGAAGTGAAAACAAGTGTCATTCTTTGACAGAATAATTTAATTTTGAGTCAGATTTCCAGTGTTTTGGTAAAGTTAGTGTGTGCAGAGAAAGATGTGTTCTATTTTTAAATGAAGAGTTAGTATATATTTAACAAAATGTGTTTTTGAGAAGAAAATTATCCATTTGGCCAATTGTGTTTTGTAGGTGTGAGTCTGTGTTAAGAGTTTAGAAAAAGTATCTGAAGTATGGGTAAGCGCTTGTTAGCGATTGAAAAAAACTGTAAAGGGACAGTTCAGTCAAAAATGAAAATTCTGTCATCATTTACTCATGTTGTTCCAAACCTGTATGACTTTCTTTCTTTTGTGGAACACAAACAAAGGTCTCTGTGCTAATTGATACAGATGGGGTCCAGTATTGTTTTGGACCCCATTAACTTGTATGGCCAAAAACTCAGCAGACGTTCTGGCAAAATATATGTAATTACTGGCTCTATCGAAATGCCAAAACAATTCTTATGAGAAATTAGGTATACTCTATTCAAGCATCACACTTTAGGTCTATGAACTAGCCACCAGGGTGGTTCCCCGAGAGCTGATGGTTCCTCAGGACTTAGCTGGACAATAACTTTATTCTAGAGCTGCTATAAAGCCAAAACAATCTGTGTTACTTTACTTTCCTATTATCACTGTAAAGCTGCTTTGAAACAGTCTATATTGTTAAAAGCGCTATATAAATGAAGGCGACTTGACTTGACCTAGGAACGTTTTCCTGGTTGCATTCTGCATTCACACGTCAGAGTGTGACACACAGTGCTCGTATTCTCTGTGTTCATTAGTTTACGATCTATCTAACAGTCCTGTCTAATACGTTATTATATAGAACTGTTATATATAGAAAGTAGGCAGTATATGAAAAGGGATTAGCGTATGCCGTGTGGTGGATGTCCAGTGTCGCTAGCTGAGCAGAAATACATAATCATGTTTCTCTCGGTCCCCTCAACGTAGCGTTGGATTTTCTCCTCAGCGTAAAGGTTAAGAGGCCCATCTATCACTGTTTTCCATGTTGGCAGAGTTAGTTTGTGGAGTAAATATATAGACAATAATCTGTGTGTTTACACAGCTTTTTTTTTTTAAATGGCAGGGGCTGGTGTTGCGTTCGTTCATTCGGCCAATCAGCGTTCACTGACGTCACTGGTAGTTTCTATAGTGCTGGTTTAGACCCGACTGTGAAGTAGAAGATAAATGAGTTCCTCCAAAAGGAGTTCCTAGAACTAAAATCGATTAGTTCCTGCCGTTCGAACACGCCAAAATCAGGGTACTTCCGCCAATAGGTCTAGGAACTATGAAAAGGTTCCTCCGGTGTGAAAGCCCCTATTAATACAGAAGATAGGCACACATTTATCAAAGCAATGAACATAAAGACATGCTCAGTGTAATTAAGGCACTTATGAAGGCTTAACTTGATTCTAGTTCACTTTCTGCCACTTGTACAACTGATAAAACTGTAGTGTGATTGGTATAACCTCTACTCTTCTAACCTAATCGCGTTATATGTTTAAAAGGACAAGGGGACGTATGCAAACGTAAGTACACTGAACTACAGCTAATGTTATAGTGCTCAGTGTGCAAATGCAGAAAATGTGTGTGTGGGATGTGAGCAGGTGGTGAGACCGAGCTGTGCATCAGAGGAAGAAGGAAAATAACAAATGCTTGCTAAGGTCAGGCACTAAAATAAGTGTTACTGCTCAAAACTGTGGTTTAGCCGCAGGGGACAAAAACACTTTGTATTCATGCCGGCAAACGGATCATGCAAACAACAACAAAACAGCAACCTGAGCCAAACAACTCTAGCTGAAGGTGTTTATAAAAGACAACATGATGAGGAGATATACACAATGTCTCAGTGCATATTCCTATAGATTGGTGGTTCTCAACTGGCTTTGATTCGGGACCCAGATTTGACATCATTTGGACGTTTTAGATGATGTCACACAGCCTGTCCATGCTGGCATCTGCCAAATTTGGCTTCTACCAGATGAATTTTCACCATTTGGGTTTGACTGCAACAACTTAATAAATGGGAAGCTTATTTTTCTCCCTTTAAAAATCTGCAACACTTTATTTTCTTATTCTAACTGGGTTAATGGCATGTAAGAGTGTCCGTGATAAAAAAAAAAAAGGAAAAATTTAGTTGCATTGTATTCATGTTGGTTTTCATAATGTTTAATAACATTTTCAAGAAAAGTTACAATATAATGACTGTAAAATGTCATGTGGTGTAACCACAAAGTAAAAAGTAATAAAGTATTTCCCAAACACCTTCAATACAGGTAAGTGTGCACATATTTTCCAAAAATGTTTTTAAATCTATTTTTCAAGGTAAAGGTATTTTTTACTAATACGCTGAACTAATAATTCATAAATATTGTTTTCCACATGACATACCACATGACATTCTACCGAAACTAACAAGATCGTATAGCCTATTATTGCTTTGTGCATCAAACATTTAAAAATGTACTTTGCGACAACAGCGGTTTGGTCCAAAAAAAGGTTATTCTGACTGAATGAAAAAAAAAAATACAGTATGAGGGTTAGAAGACTCTTGTTATTGTTTTTTATGATCAATCTCTCTGTCACTTCCGAATACTCAAGGTACTTTGAGCGCATCTCCAGTTAGAACATATTCACCATTATTGTGTTCTCTATTTCCTTAGCTCATTCACCTCTACTCTACAATTCAATTGAATCTTGAATGCATTCCCAATGAAAACCTCATTTCTTTTTCTCGCCTCACCAAACATCGATTTCATCTCTGCAAATAAGACCAATATCAACCATCATATCCACCCAAATTCATTTGAGCATTATTATTACTGCCATCTAGGCTATTTTTGCTGTGTCCCTGTGAAATGAAATCTAAAGCTTTAACCCATTAAATCATTTTCAATAAGCCTCCAATTTGACCAATGTAAACAAAAGCTAAAAACAGTGAACTTTAAGAACCAATTCCAAGGGCTGTAACACAGAAAACCCCATTCAGTAATATAAAAACCTCTTTTATTACCATAAGGCAACGTGATGGGATGAAAACAAATGTGAAGCATCTTTTGGGTCCCATTTTGAGCTGATGAATGACAGTGGAGTGGATGATTAACGGATGATGCTTTCATCGTCCTCCGAATAAGGTTGCTGAATATCTCAAGGGCAAAGTCAATGAACATTGTGAACAGGATGATGGGAACATTGCAACACCTCAGAACATTTCTGTGGTTTGTTTAAGAGTACTGCTATCGTGATATATTATTGGATTGCTCCTGCCTGATCGCTGATCGATTGCTCCTGTCTGCCTCGCTGCCTGCTGTGTGTTTGTTTGCTTCGAGGCTGTAAGCTTCGCCTGAGCCTCGTATTTCTTTATGTTTTGAGCCATCATTTACTATCTAGTTGTTTATACTACTAAATACAGCTTACCCAACATCTCAGATTAACCTTACATCTCTAGCTTCCGTTATTCTTAACACAGCACGCTAGTAACTCGCTAACGTTAGCCTGCTAACGCGCCACCCGTGCGCTCATTTATTTATTTATTTTCTCTCGCGCGCCCGCGCCTTTGAGTTCATAAAGTCCAGGTAAGTAAGAAATCAGTCAACAAACACGGTGAGTAATGTCTTCTTGTCCTGTTATTGTCACCTGTGTCACATGTCATATGTTTAGTATAGCCTTCTCCGATGGCAATATAGGATTTATATGTGATAAATGCAAGGAGACAGTCAGGCTGACGGAGAAGATTTCAGAACTAGAGACACGCATCCAAACTTTAATTGAGGATGGTAAGAATGCTAGATCTTTAGATAGTGTTTTGGATGCGCCTAGCATAGTGAACTCTTTACATGATTCGGTTCCGGCTGAAGTAGAGCCCGTGCAGCAGGGCAGATGGGTGACCGTGAGAGATCGTTCTAGTCGTGGATCAAAGAACCACTCTTCCGTTCCGATTCCCATAACAAACCGATTTGCCCCACTCAGTGAAACACCCACTGAGAATTCTGTTGATTGTGCCCTGGTAATTGGTGATTCGATCACACGGAACGTGAAAATAGAGACACCAGCCACCATAGTCACATGTTTGCCGGGAGCCAGAGCGCCTGACATCAAAGCAAATTTAAAAGTGCTGGCTAATGCTAATCGTAAATTCTCTAAGATCATTATTCATGTCGGCACTAATGATGTTCGACTCCGCCAGTCGGAGATCACCAAAATTAATATTAAAGAGGTGTGTGAACTCGCAAGTACGATGTCAGGCACTGTAATTTACTCTGGCCCCCTTCCTGTACGCAGGAGTGATGAGATAGTTAGCCGATTGGCCTCACTGAACGGTTGGCTGTCGAAGTGGTGTCCGCAGAATAATATAAAATTCATAGACAATTGGAAAAGTTTTTGGGGCAAGCCTGATCTGTTGAAAAGAGATGGTATCCATCCCTCCTGGGCTGGTGCTGCTCTTCTCTCTAGTAATTTGGCTCATAGTCTTAGAGATAAAACATGACAATCTGGGGCTCAGGTCAGGAAGCAGACAGACTGGCTAAACCGACCGTCTGCTAGCGGCCTCACGTCACCAAGGTCAGATAAATCCCATCACATAGAGTCTCTTTCACCTAGATGTCATCATATAGAGACTGTGTCTGTTCCCCGAATTTGGAACTCCAAAAAACGTCAGGTTAAACATTTAATTGATGTTCAACAAATAAAAAACAGATATAATACAGATGAGCAAATGATAAAGCTTGGGTTGCTGAATATTCGATCCCTTACTTCAAAATCTCTCATAGTTAATGATATGATTTCAGATTATAATCTTGATATGCTGTGTTTGACAGAAACCTGGCTAAAACCAAACGATTACATTATTTTAAATGAGTCAACCCCACAAGATTACAGTTATAAACATGAACCTCGTCTGAAAGGCAAAGGGGGAGGTGTTGCTGTAATTTATAGTAATATTTTCAAAACCACTAAGAAATCTAGCTTTAAATATACTTCTTTTGAAGTATTGGTGCTTAATGTAAAAATCTATAGTGTAAACGATAAATCACATTTGAGAATTATGCTGGCTACTGTATACAGGCCACCAGGGCACCATAAAGATTTTATCAAAGAATTTGCGGACTTCCTATCAGAATTAGTATTGGCTGCAGATAAAGTACTAATTGTTGGTGATTTTAATATACATGTAGATAATGAAAAAGATGCATTTGGATTGGCATTTAAAGACATTGTAAACTCAATTGGAGTTAGACAACACGTGTCAGGACCTACTCATCGTCGTAATCATACTCTAGATCTAATATTATCACATGGAATAGATGTTGATACCGTTGAAATTCTGCAGCAGAGCGATGACATCTCAGATCATTATCTAGTCTCATGTAAATTACATTTAGCCAAGGCTGCAAAGCCGACTCCGTGTTATAAATACGTTAGACCTATAACTTCTGCCACTAAAGATTGCTTTATCAATAATCTTCCTAATCAGTTTCATCATCTCAGCATCCCGGATAGCTTAGAAGAACTTGATATTGCAACAGAAACGTTTAACTCTCTCTTTTCCAGCACTTTAGACGCAGTTGCTCCGTTGCGCTTAAAGAAGATTAAAGAAAATAGCCCAACGCCGTGGTACAGCGAGCACACCCGGGCCCTTAAGAGAGCAGCCAGAAAAATGGAGCGCAACTGGAAGAAAACTAAACTAGAGGTATTTCGGATTTCATGGAAAGAGAGCTCGATTGCTTACAGAGAGGCTTTAAAAGCTGCTAGATCTGCTTATTTTTCAAACCTATTAGAAGAAAATAAACATAATCCAAGGTATTTATTTGAAACAGTGGCTAAACTAACGAAAAAGAAAGCTTCAAGCTCAGAAGTGTCCAAGCAACACAGCAGTGATGACTTTATGAACTTCTTCACTTATAAGATTGATAATATCAGGGACAAAATTATAACTATGCAACCGTCTACCACAGTATCGCATCAGGAAGTGCATTGTAGTCTCCCTGAGGAAAAATTTGATTCATTTGTTGCTATAGGAGAGGAAGAATTCTGCAAACTCGTTAATTCATCTAAATCGACAACTTGTATGTTAGATCCTATACCGACTAAGCTACTGAAAGAGATGTTTCCAGAGGTCATATATCCTCTTCTTAATATCATTAATTCATCTTTGTCTCTAGGATACGTACCAAAAACCTTTAAACTGGCTATGATAAAACCGCTTGTTAAAAAAACACAACTTGATCCTACAGAATTAGTCAATTACAGGCCGATCTCGAATCTGCCTTTTCTGTCAAAGATATTAGAAAAAGCAGTATCTTCACAACTGTGTTCCTTTCTAGAAAGAAATGATATCTGCGAGGATTTTCAGTCCGGATTTAGACCGTACCATAGCACTGAGACCGCTCTCATTAGAGTCACAAATGATTTGCTCTTATCATCCGATCGTGGTTGCATCTCTCTATTAGTGTTACTCGATCTTAGTGCTGCATTTGACACAATTGACCACAACATTCTTTTAAATAGACTAGAAAACTATGTGGGCATTAGTGGAATTGCACTAGCATGGTTTAAATCATACTTATCTGACCGTTATCAGTTTGTAGCAGTAAATGAAGAGATGTCTTATCGATCACAAGTTCAGTATGGCGTACCACAAGGCTCAGTACTAGGACCGCTGCTGTTCACTCTGTACATGCTACCATTAGGAGATATCATTAGGAAACATGGAGTTAGCTTTCACTGTTATGCCGATGATACTCAGCTGTATATTTCTTCAAAACCCAACGAAACTTACCAATTCACAAAATTAACGGAATGCATAGCTGATATAAAAAATTGGATGACTAGTAATTTCCTACTACTAAATTCTGAAAAGACAGAGATTCTAATTATTGGACAAAAAACTTCCACACGTAATAACCCAGAATACTGTCTAACACTTGATGGCTGCTCTGTCAAGTCTTCGTCGTCGGTTAGGAACCTGGGTGTGCTCTTTGATACCAACCTTTCTTTTGAAAGCCACGTGTCTAGTATCTGTAAAACTGCATTTTTCCATCTTAAAAATATATCTAAAATACGCCATATGCTCTCATTGGGAAATGCGGAACAATTAGTCCATGCGTTCATGACCTCAAGGCTAGATTATTGTAATGCTCTACTGGGTGGTTGCCCTGCACGCTTAATAAATAAACTACAGCTAGTTCAAAACGCCGCAGCTCGAGTTCTTACCAGAACCAGGAAATATGACCATATCAGCCCGGTTCTGTCAACACTGCATTGGCTCCCTATTAAACATCGTATAAATTTTAAAATATTGTTGATTACCTACAAAGCACTAAATGGTTTAGCTCTGCAGTACTTGAGCGAGCTCTTAACGCATTATAGTCCTTCACGTCCATTGCGATCTCAAAATTCCGGTCAGTTGATAATACCTAGAATATCTAAATCGACTGCAGGCGGTAGATCCTTTTCCTATTTAGCACCAAAACTTTGGAACAGTCTTCCTACCATTGTCCGGGAAGCAGACACACTCTGTCAGTTCAAAGCTAGACTAAAAACACATCTCTTTGACCTAGCATACACATAACGCACTATAGACTTCTATAAATTCAATGTTAGGCTGCATAGATTAGGTCAGCCGGAACTGGGAACACTTCCGTTAAATCTTGATGTACTCGCGACATCATAAGAAGAATGGCATCTACGCTAATATTAGTGTCTTTGTTTATCCCGAGGTTTTCCCGCAGCCTGCCGGATCCAGGCCGTGTCCAGATCTGACGAAGGAGATCCGCCTGGACCCGATGACAATGCAGTGCTGAAGTATCCACTATCCTCTCCCTATGGAGGATCCCTTTCCCACTCTACAGATAAAGCGTTGTGAATTCCGGCTCGCGTACCCCGAAGTGATAAAATAAAACAAAATTCTGTATCAAAATTTATAGGCAAGAAAAGTAGTTTGTTTAGGCTGGGTTGTATGAATTATAAACCTGCGCACATATTTTAAAAAGCACATAACTATAGAATCAATTCTGAATGAGCATGTGAACGCCGTCAGCGTTAATCACAGGTTCGCGTTTAAAAGTCTGATCATTTCGACGGAGGTGAATCAATCAAAGTTAACTTTAGCTGGAAATAACATTATTCAAGAACCGCTATAACGCCAAAACAATCTGTTACCTTAAATTATATGTTTATCTCTGTAAAGCTGCTTTGAAACAATCCATTGTTAAAAGCGCTATATAAATGAAGATGACTTGACTTGACTTGACATATATTAAAAACCAGAAAATCTATTTGGAAACACAAAAGCTACAAGTTCATGATCATTAAGTGAACGTCCGCCTCAGAGCTGTAGTCTAGACTGCTCAACCTCTTCATCCGTTCATCTCGCCGGAGTTTAAACGGAAGAATTCTTCCTCGGGCGATACGACCCTTTCCTTCAACATGGGAGATTCAAGCTCGTGGATATACAGCGAGTTTAAAGCTTCAGCGTCTACAGCAGATTCAGTGTGAGGAAGTGAGTGATCCTTCCACTAAGACAGGTTTTCTGTGGCCATGAGTCAGTGACTCCCTTGTTGAGAGACATTCAATTATTAGCAGCCAAAACTAATTACATTTAACAGCAGCCATCCACCAAGATTACAACAGACAAGGGACAAAAGTGCTGAGCGTTAGTTAATAGATGCTGTTCATCTCGGGTGAGAAAAGAGAGTCGGATCTTTACCGAAGGACAGTATTTATTTATCTGCCTTTGCTTTATACTAGGGTGTAACGGTACATGTTTTCGTCCTGAAACGTACGATACGGATGTTGCGGTTCGGTGGATGCAGTCGCACGACAAATACATTCAGTCACAGGCGATCCGAGACACTCCAATCCGCACGGCAATGCAACGCTGTTTTCTACCAGTAAAAAGCACAGAAGAACAAGAGATAGATCGGTATGTTTACATCTGTCAACCAGTGTTTCAACTGCGGAAAGATATCAATAAAGCAGCTTGAGAATAATATCTCAAGCAGCGTTACATTTACCTCAGGCATTTAGTGTCAACAGCAGAGAAAGAAGCGTTTCAGATATATGCACTATATTAGCCTTCATTCATTATATATCCTTAACCTGTTAGTAATGTCTTGATTATTTAATGTATGTTTAAATACATTTTGTCATGAAAACAAGTTTACAGTGCCTGTTTTTTTTTGGTGTTGATTATCTAAAAAATAAATAGCAACTGAATTTAATAATTTGGGCTCTGTTGTTAATTGTAACCTACTATAGTAATGTGTAATCAAGGGCTCCCCATATAGTTTACAGCAAGATTGATTTTTTTTTTATCCTTAAGAAAATTTGAGTTATAATAGAATTTATTTAAACAAAATAGACATCTGTAAAAAAAAATGCTGTTTAATAAAAAATAAGTAATTTTGTGTTTAGTTTTCTTGCCCCTGATGTACCAAATCGTGACTTTAATACCGAGGTTACACAATAAAAATTAGGGGTGTTGTTGTGTCGAATTTCGACCCCCGCCAAATTATTACCCCCTGGTATTGGCAGGTTTATGATTAGTTGTGGGGGAGGGGTTAGGATTAGGCAATCGGGGTAATAGTTTGGCAGGGGGTCGAAATTCGGCACAACACCGGGCCATTGGATTATTAGAAAAATAATGCACGCAAGTTATGCGGCAACAACGATCAGAGTGTGCATTCTTTTCTAATAATTCAACTGCCCGGAGTTATTACGCTTATACTACAGTTAACGTACACCTCAAAACACTGGTCAGAAGGGGGGGGGGGGGGGGGGGGGGGGGGCTGTGTGTCTCTCAACCGTGGACAGCGTCTTACTAATAGCGAAACTACGTTTACACCTCGCAACTGATAAACTTCATGTAGCTTTTAAGTTGCTAAGCTATTTTACTGATACAATCGTCAGAGCAGCGCTGACAACACGCGAGTGTGTGTCCATGTGCGTTTGAGTGGCAGAGAGAGCGCGAGAAAGAGCTTTTCCACAATAACGAACAAATGCATAGGCTAATACTAAAACGTAGTTTTGTGGCAAAAAAACTTTGCTCGATCAGTGTCGTTGTGGGTTTTGATTGTAAAAATATGAAATGACATGACTGCATCATTTGGCGAAGTGATATGGAACTGTAATGCGGCCAAGACCTGCCTGGAACTGCTTTAGCCGTGCGTTTCCCAGTAAAAAAATCTTAATCAATTTTATTTAATTTTTTAACTTTACTAACTTTTTAATAGCTGGTTATTTTACAGTCTTATTCTGCATACCATGTAGGCTACTTGTTGTAATTACAATAACTGGGTTATAACTAGGTACTTAGTAGGCTACTATCCCCGAACCTACCCCTAAATTTAACCTTAACTCATGAAGCTTGCTTATTACTCAGTAAATACATTGTAGGAGCACATACTGTAAAATAAAGTTCAACCAAAGATGGTGAATGGGTTAAAATAGTTAGAATAATTTCATGCCAAAAATAAAAAATGAAAAAGAGAGGTAGCTAGTCTGTCAGACATTTCAGTCAATTTAACTTCTACTATAAGAACTTTTACTTCGAGTATAACATTTAACTACTACTACAGTGTAATGTATACTTTAAAATGTAAATATATTATGTTTCACATTACAGTTATGGGAATGAGATTTGGGTAATGCGATCTTAAAAAAAAATGTATACAGATCAATAATGATAAAAATCATTTTGACATCCTGTTGATTTATCAGAGGGAAACTGACACAACTTGATGGAATCAGAAAGAAACCAGTACCAGCATGTAAACTCTCATTACCTGGTAATGATGACAACTGAAATTCACAGAATGCAGAATCTTACTCAAGATCAGATTACAGCCACAGGCCACAGATCACAGGCCATTCACACCAAATCTTTGAGTAAAATACAATGACATCTCAAAAACAACAGCTGTGATAAAGCAACAGGAAATGTTCTTCAATTCATGAACCCTGAAACACTGAACACTGGTTGCATACATATACCAGTTCAACCCAAACCGCCCATAGGGAGCATATTACAATAAAAGGCACAATTTCCCTCCCTGGCTTCCACCGCTCACAAATATCAGTTTACACCATGTCTCAAAGTGGAAAGCAAGTGGCTTTTCAGAGTGACTTACAGTGGCATTGAAGACATTTAAAGCGGAAGGATTGAGACGGGCTGAAGTTATGCTTTGTGTATAAGAACTTGACTCTGACCTTTACAGTAAGCAGTAAAGATAGGCTGTAAAAATAACCTGAAATTTAATGGTAAAATAATATATAATGCTTGCTTACTTAGTTCACTGTAAGTTGACTAATATCAGAGTAATGACTAATAAGTATAGGCTACTGTATGGTGAAAAATAAAATGTAGCCAGTCAAATTACAGAATTTACTGAAACAATTTATGACTATTTTTATAATACTGTTAAAATATTGTTTTCCTATAATAAGTTAAGTACAATGATAAGGTTACAAATCAATTATGTTTGCCAATGAATGTATACAACATTTCTTTTCTCTATTTCAAGTATAACAATGTATACTGTTATAAACGGCAAAATATTAAAGTGGTCCTTTTGTGCTATTTTTAATTTTATATTGGAAGTCTCCTATAGGTTTACATCCAACCAATGTCAAACACACTTCATTTAGCATATTTCTTATATCTACTACCACAGAAACCGAAAATTCTCGGGCCAGCAGCATGTGTCCAAATTTCAATCTTAACCGCTCTATTTCATCAGAAACGATCTTAAAGCAGGGCTTAAAGTGTAAAATATCGAACTTGTCCTTTAAACAGTCTACTAAAAGTCTCCTCAATCTCAGGAGCCACAGTCTAGCCCAGGGACCAAGAGATCAGCCCTTAAATACACGAAGAGAGGACAGTATTGTGGAAAAGTGGCTTGTTAAGTGAATCCCTTTCCAATTTATGCAGGATTTATAACTACAGTGACACACTTGTCTAACAAACAAGACAAAAATGAAATACCACAGGAAAGATGAATCTAGCATTGCATGCTGACAGCTGCTAATTGCCTAATTAGTCAACAGAATGAGATTGGGCTGTTAGTATCAAACAAATATACTCGTCACTGTGGGCATATTTTACACCAAACAGTGCAAACAAATCCTTCAAAAATCTAATTAATGCTGCTTAATAAAGCAATAAGGCTTTACTGAGCGCAAAACATTCGACTTGAAGCTCTTAATTGATTTCACGAGCATGACAAGACTAGTCCCACGTTACCAAACTATTTAGTAGTGACAACAAGTGACAGAAAGCTAGTGTCAAAACACTTCTATGATTTTGTCATTTGTGATGTACAAAAAACATGACGCACAACTTTTCAATAACATATCCAAGACCAGGTCATATCTCACCCCCCAAATCTAAGGCAATAAATTAGAAACTACATTTTTTTCACACATAAAATAAAGCACATATAAAAAATAAAAATAAAAAAAAATTCCTGAAAATTATGAGAAACATTTCTCTCTATTTTGAATAGTATAAATGCACAAAAAATATGTGTGAAGTATATAATTATATTAATACATTTAATAGATGGATAGTATGGACAATCCACAGACGATGCGTGACGCAGAGCAATACAACTACACAATCCACATGACGTTGACACAAGACGTAGAGGAGAACGGCAGGCTTAAATACATAGAGGAAGGTAATCAACGCAACAGGGAACAGGTGTGGCACTAATCAGTGAGTATGGCAACATATGAATGACTAGGGATGTGTTCGAAATCCTACCCTATATCCTGATTCACAATTCCCTACATTTCTCCACTAATATAGTCCACTTGAAGGAGTGAATGAAAAAAACGAGTGAGTGAATTCGGACACTGAGAGGGCCGCCGCTTTTGCATAGATCGTGCTTGCTGTTTAATCATTCAAAACTCCATTAGTAATGAAAAGATTTATATTAAAGGTACAATATGTAGGAATTTTGTAATAAAATATCCAAAAATCACTTGCACAGTGTGATATATTTCCTGCAGTTGTGTACTTACAATACCCCAAAAGTCTCCAAAGATTTTTTATTTCAGAGAAATTCCAATTTTAAATAAGTGGCCATCCCAGAAAAAAATGTCGCCTGTCAATGACGCAATATCCGCGCTATCCTCGGTTTCCGTTCATACTGCCATGACGTAACCATGGCGACAGATGTGGACAACTGCGTACATTTAGCGGCACACAGTTCTTGTTTCTTTCAAACATAGACCATGGCAAGCAGACTTTGGGACAAACAAGGAGAACTAAAATGAGGATCAATATCAGCGTGGCGTCTTTGAGATGCCGAGAGCTCCACGTCCGTGACTAACTTGGACTTGACAGAGCTTCACGAGTCACGACTTGACAGCTTTATTAGACAGGTGAGCTAATGTATATAAAACAAATCAATGTTATAACGTTAGCTCAACATGATGAAATGTTAGAATATGGTCAGTATGTTATTCTAATGTTGATCTAGCTTAATGTTACTGCTAGTTTCATATAGCAAACAAGCTAACACGTAGTATAACATTTTAACTTTCAACACACATTTAAATGCCGTTTAGTGTGATACTGTAACGTTAGACCACGTGAAGCAGCGCTGCGTTATCTCACAAGTTTAATTCGTCTAATAAACTGACCTGTGTGAGTAATCCAGCACTTGCGGGTAGTTCGGTAGAATTAAATGTCCTCATTCCTTTATATCCGCGGGACTCGCGTGTGATATCTGTCTCTTTAGCAATCGCGACCTGCTTCATACCACTGTAATGTTAAAAAACATGAATGTTTGCACTCATCCATAAACATTATTAGATCCATCAGCTTGACAGCAAGTCCCATCATTCAGCTCATCACTACGCCTACGCCTTTGTTATTGTTGGAAACTGTGCCCTCTTGTGGCGAAAAAAACCTACATATTGTGCCTTTAACTCTATAACTCTATCATGGAAACTAGCAGTATAAACCTTAATTAAACAATTTAATAATCAATTAAAAAAGGAATATATTCTTGTATGATATTACGCTGTACCCACATTGGACCATCGGTTTGGAAAATGAATGGATGGAGGATTCATGGATGGATGAGCGACCCTCGCAGTGCATTATGGGTATTCTCTAGCCAGCCGTTGAGCGTACATCAGTTGTACACTCCTTATTGCGGTGCATTGTGGGATTTAATGAGTGCATAACATCTACTATAGTTTACACTGTTAGACCTTACCAGGTTTTTTTACAGTAAAATACTGGCAACACTGTTGCCAGTAACTTACTCTTAATTGTACAGTTATTTACTGTAATCTACAGTATGTTACTGTAAAAATGCACTAAAACTCAAAATAACTAATTTCACTTGCAGAAACCGACTTCCTTAAACTGTCATTTAAAAGTAGGAACTAAAATTTATAATGTGTTAATAACGTGAGCAAAGTATTATTGTGAACTTATTTAATTAGAAACCACAAAAAAAAAAAAACTTTTGCAAATAAAAAGATTTCCACTGGACCAGCAACTACACAGTCAGTGCCTTTTAAATAA
Source organism: Tiaroga cobitis (assembly GCA_030578255.1). NCBI lineage: Eukaryota > Metazoa > Chordata > Actinopteri > Cypriniformes > Leuciscidae > Tiaroga > Tiaroga cobitis. The sequence continues at coordinate 29,274,016 of CM060615.1, read as the reverse complement.
AGCAACATGCAGCGTATCATCAGTGTTTGTAGATCTTCTCATGGACTGAAGCACAGGCTCTACTCCTCAGCACAATGGTGACCCAAAAACAATATTTTACAGTAAACTACTGGCAACACTGTTGCCAGTATAAACCTGTTTTATAACTTACAGTTTTTGTGGGTGTGTATTTTTATCTTTCTCTGTTAACCCTTTCAACCCCACAGGAAAATCCACACTACAAAGAGTAAAAAGTAACATTGACAGTGTTGCACCGAGATAATTAAGATAATATGTAAGTGATTGTTGAGCATTAGTGATGAACACCTGCTGTTAACAAGCAGAATCACTGACTTCCAGCCATTACTCATTATTACACTTATTATTAACCAGTATGGCTTTATTTCTGTCATACATGTACGTTACCATTATAGAGATCAGTGTTTGCTTTAGTTGGTATGCTGATGCTATAACATGAGTTTTTCTTTTGCTGCATGAGCTGTGCTTTTGCAAGTCACACTTGTGCACACACACAGTTTATGAATGATTGGATTTGCCAAAATATGAAAATCATCATATTGTCTGTTCATTCATTAAAGGAATAATTCTCACTCATTCAGAGTTTAATTACTCTCCAAAAGTGTTACTTTACCACCACCGTGAAACCACAGAAATAAATTACAATGACTCTTTTTTTTTTAACAAATCATTCATAAACCAAAAAAATAGAGCCACACTGTCTTGTAGAAACACAGAGATATCAAAATTTAGCACATTAATCTCAACAATGGTGGCAATATATTTTTTTATTCATGCAGCAGTGCATGCTAGGAGTTGTATACTATCCTGGGACCCAGCATGCACTACTGCATTAAAGTTTTGATTGTTACCATTGTTGAGATTCATATTATATTTGTTGATGTCTGTGTGTGTCTGAGTCATACAGGATTTTTTTTTAATGTATTACATGATTACAAAATTCTTCAGAAAACACGACTAACCAAAATATTGATTTCATGTTGTAGACTCACAGATTTATTTTATACCCATAAATTAACGCAATTTTCTCACTGGCCCTCAGAAGATGTAGGAGGCAGGAAACACACGGACCAGCATTTTAGAGAAATATAGTTTATATATACGTGTGTGTGTGTGTGTGTGTGCATTGAGGAAAAAATTTAATAACAATGTACTAACACAAAAACAAAAAAAATAACATCAGTGTCAAATTTCAAATGATTTGACCCTTCGGAAATCATTAAATTGAGAAAAAATGGACAGAAAAACCACTAAAAATCAAAGCACATCACATTCAAATTTGGAAATTTCTCTTTTATCTTTCAGTTCTTCTGGAGGTTCAGCAGGAACACGAATATCTGGTACCGATCCTTTTTTCAGGAGCAGCTTCTTAGCAAAACCAGCTTTATACAGATCCTCGTTTATAAAGCAGTCTGGTGTGTGAAATGATTCGCGCAAACATGAACGCATTGACGTTGCTCGTGGGGAATATTCCCTTCGAAAACGAACTCAGCCACTGCGTCTTCAGCGGTTCGGATTTAGGAACATTAAAATGACTGTGTTCGTTATTACACCCAAGAACAGAACACCACAATCGCTTAGAGCCATTCTGCTCATAGACAGAGCTCCAGCATATCAACAATGACCGCGCCGGTCCGCGCGGAGTATGATTGACAGCTCCCTCAAGAGCGAGGGCGGGTCTGTGTTGAAACCCGGCTGTCAATCAACAATCGCGGGAGGGGCGTCCGAGCGTGTGACGTCACGCGGTCGAACGGCTCGATTTGAGGCAGGGAAAAACATATAAGGAGATTAAAACAAAAACACTGGATGGATTTCTATCATTATATGATGGCTGTGTACAGGCACTGCCAACACACATTTCACACATGTCATATTAAATATCAATACATTCAAAGATTATATACAGGAAAGATCTGAAAATCAGACATGTCCAGAATGACTCACATCATCTCAAAAGCCAATAACATCAGATCAATTTCCTCTTGACTTTTTCTTGCTACAACAAATATGCTTTACAAACTCACTGTTACAGCAGTCAGAGAGAGATGAATGTAAGAAGTCCAGGGACAAGAGACCAACTAAAGCAAATACCGATCTCCATTATGGTGACAACAAACTTTATTATTTTTACTTTATTATCTGTTAATTCTCAACAAGAACTTTTGTACATGTATGAAATAAATAATCGTAAACTGGTTTGTAATCTGGTTTCACACTCAGTGTTGCTGGAAGTCAGTTGTAGTTTTTGTGTTTCTCTTTTCTGTTCTTGTTTCTCTGTCCTTCAGTGATTCTGCTTATCAGGTGTTCATCAGTGTCTCAATTCACTCACTTCTTTTCATTCAAGTGGACTATATTAGTGAACTATTGTAGGGAATTGTGAATGAGGGTATAGAGTGTGATTAGGAACAGTCTCTGAGTGTCGACTTTGAGAGCTGTTAATTCACAGTATATTCCCGTAGGCTAGTTTTGTTTTCTACGGTATATTACTGTTTTAATGGAAAATGGTATGATAGTGTCAGAATTTGGCCTTTTGCCAGTATTTTACTGTAAAAAACCTGGTAAGGTCTAACAGTGTAGTATACCACTACAAATGGCTGTTCCCTCAAATAGTGGATGGATGATACTTTATTTCATTTCAGATAACATTAATTGTATTAAGTAACTTTTTTATGATTTTAGTTTCTTTTAGTTAACCCTGCCTTGACGTGTTTCTAAGAGATTCACTCAAAAACTATAACACACACGCAATACAAAAACAGACCAGAATAAAAGCCCTGGGTGTTTTGATCATATCAGAAGTTCTCTGAGCACTTTTACATCAGAATGCAGGAGGCGATAGCATCTGAGATCAGAGATGGACGTTATAACTGCTAGCTGACAGGCTCCTCTGAGACTTCGTGTGAAAGTCACATTTATATGCTGATCCCGACCAAGTCTCTAATCAGATCCTAACAAGAGGACTTAACAGGGAACTGAGCTGAAAGTCCGAGACAAGAGACCTACAACACTTTCTAACAGGTTAACGAAACGCTGGAAAATGTTCACAAAGCAAATGTAAATTTGACATGAGACTATGCAAGCGAATCATGTAAGAGAGAATGATGATCACTAACTATTGCTGCAGGAGATGTGTAAGTGTGTTTTTATGTGAGTCTCGGTTACACTTTAATTTAAGGTGTCTTTGTTACAGTGTTACAGTGTTGCTACACTACTGAGTAACATTAATTAACAACATGCATTAGGGTTAGTTGCATGTAATTACTATAAATAATTTAAAAAAAAACACTGTCAAACAAAAACAACAACAGGGGATTTGTAAATGTGAAGCAGTTGGACAAAAATAAGCCTTTGTTTTTAATGCAAATCCCTAAACAATTTTCAAAGCATAGCGCCCCTGTGGAGACTTGAGAGGAACATGTAAAACATCATTCTCCGAGGCATCACACAGTAGATTAACTACTAATAGCTACTGACTGTGATTTGAACTAACTTACGTATTCAGAGGCACTCCTGATACACCTAAAGGGAGCTCAACATCTGTGCTTCGCGAAACATTAACCAGTCACATTTAAAAGTGTCCTTTTATACCCATGTCCCTTCTCGTACTTCCAAGTGTAAGTTAGTAAGGGAGTTTCAAACCAGGATGGTGTTGGTTTGCCCCCGGCAGAGATGGAAACGTTTGATCTACTGTAAGCCTGAGGGCACTTGTTCTCAAATGGGCAGAATAAAAAACGAATCGGTTACCTAACGTAACCTCGGTTCTCTCTAGAAGAGGGAACGAGTATTGCGTAAGCTAGCTTACGCTACGGGAAAGATTCATCTTTGCTGAGATATTGAAGCCAAAAAATTATTTCATAATTTGTATCCATACACAACGCAGTTCCTCTGCGGCAGACCTAGAGCGGGCTAGCTAGCAGCTCATTGGTTCGCTCAGAGAGAACTGCTTAAGCCTATGGGAGAGCGGGGCTGAACCCGCTTCCAATGAGAGGCGCCCGCGCGCTCATTGCGTCATGGCCCGCCAGAATGGGCGTGGCCATGGTGTATATAACAGTCTCTCCCAGGCTTATATGTTGATTTATTTCAGCGTGAAGCGAAACGCTAGTAGCGCAAGCACGGCAGGGAACGCAATACTCGTTCCCTCTTCTAGAGAGAACCGAGGTTACGTTAGGTAACCGATTCGTTCTCTTACGAGAGGTTCTCTCGTATTGCGTAAGCTAGCTTACGCTACGGGAACACCTGGTCAACGCCGTGCGCGCTATGAAACCACACATGAAATCCCAGGGATCTACCGGGGGATATTTAACGTGGAGTGAATGTACTATGAGGCCGGCAGAGCGGGCACATGAAAAGTACACATAAGCATGTATAGGGCCAGCAGAGCGGGCACATGAAGTGTAAAAGCATTTAAGGAGAGCACAAGGGGCGAACCGGTTGTGAGGGACTCTCAGAAATGCAGCTTCTTAGAGAGCTGGTCATTAGACAGCTAGTAATTTTGCCTGCAAGGCGGGGACTTCCAAGTTGTAAAATCTGACAAAAGTGGACGGGGAGGCCCATCCCGCGGCCACACAGATGTCATGAATGGAAATTCCACAGGACCATGCCCACGATGAGGCCATGCCTCTAGTGGAGTGCGCCCTGATGCCCAGAGGGCATGGCAGGCATTTAGATGCGTAACCAGAGGCAATCGCGTCCACTATCCATCTAGACAGTGTCTGTTTGGAGGCAGCCATACCTTTGGTGCGCCCCCCAAACGACACGAAAAGCTGCTCAGCGCGTCTGAACGCGGCAGCGCGCGTCGTGTACAACCTCAGCGCCCGCACCGGGCAGAGGAGATTGGCGTCGCGCTCGCTATCGGATGCAGGCAGAGCCGATAGGGAGATAATCTGCGCCCTGAACGGGGTACCAATCGCTTTTGGGACATAGCCATGCCTAGGTTTGAGAATGACAACCGAGTCATTCGGCCCAAACTCAAGACACGCGGCGCTGGATGAGAGCGCGTGAAGGTCCCCTACGCGTTTTACTGAGGACAGAGCTATCAGAAAAACGGTTTTGAGCGAGAGGTATTTTAGGTCCACAGACTCGAGCGGTTCGAACGGGGGTGCTTTCATAGCTTCGAGGACTATGGAAAGATCCCAAATAGGAACCGACGGGGGCCGCGGAGGGTTCATCCTCTTAGCTCCCCTGAGGAAGCGGATGACTAACTCGTCTTTGCCCAGGGACTGAGCGCGTCGGGGTTCAGCGAACGCTGCGACGGCTGCCACGTAAACCTTGAGAGTGGAGGGGGACCTGCCCTTGTCCAGCATCTCTTGAAGGAACATTAGCAAAGACGGCACCTCGCATGACCGTGGGTCCAGCTGTTTTACGGTGCACCATTTTGAGAACACAGACCATTTAGACACATAGAGCCTTCTCGTGGAAGGTGCTCTAGCCTGTATGATAGTGTTTCCTACTCCCTCTGGCAAATCGACGAATAGTCGTTGATCACCCATGCATGTAGCGCCCCGCGCTGAGGATGGGGGTGCCAGATCGTGCCGCGAGCTTGAGAGAGGAGATCTGCTCTGACTGGGATGGGCCACGGGGCTGTCTGTGACAGCTGCGTGAGCTCCGGAACCCAATTCTGACTCTCCCAATGCGGGGCTATGAGGAGCACCGAGTGGCGTGTGTCCCTGATCCTCTGAATTACCTGTGGTAACAGAGCGATCGGAGGGAATGCATAGAGCGGGCGGCGAGGCCATTCCTGGGCTAGCGCGTCCTCGCTCCTCGAAAAGTATATTGGGCAGTGAGCGTTCTCTTCTGACGCGAAGAGGTCTACTTCTGCTCTGCCGAATAGCTGCCACAGTAGTTGGACCGTTTGTGCGTTCAGGGACCATTCTCCCGTGGAGATGAGGTCCCTGGACAGTATGTCTGGACCGTCGTTGAGATGGCCCGGCACATGCGTCGCTCTGAGCGAGAGCAGGCGGCTCTGAGACCAAACTAGAATGCGGTGTGTCAGTAGACAGAGATTTCTGGATCTGACACCGCCCTGACGGTTGAGATAGGAGACCACCGCCCTGTTGTCCGAACGGATCAGGACGTGGTGTCCCCGAATGAGCGAGAGAAAGCGCGAGAGCGCGTTCTCGACCGCAAGCATTTCCAGACAGTTTATGTGTAAAGGGCTTTCCTGAGTCGACCAGTGGCCGAAGGCCGGTGAGCCCTCGCAGACTGCACCCCAACCCGTGTTGGATGCATCTGTCGAGATGACTTTTCGGCAGGAAAAAGTCCCCATCGTGACGCCCTGGCGAAACCATTCTGCTACTGTCCATGGCTGCAGTGCCGTGAGACAGGTCTGCGTAACCTTGATCAGCTGGCGGCCCGTGTTCCACGCGCGGTGGGGTACACGGCTGTTTAACCAGAGCTGAAGCGGGCGCATGTGCAGAAGGCCCAGCTGAAGTACAGCGGAGGCTGAGGCCATGTAACCCAGCATCCTCTGAAAAGCTTTCAGAGGAGTGCGGGCGTCCATCTGAAACGAGGAGGCTAGGCGCTGAACACTGCGCGCGCGCTGTGTAGACAGGCGAGCCGTCATCGTGACCGAGTTCAAATCTATTCCTAGAAAGGAAATCGATTGACTGGGGAGAAGGGAGCTCTTTGACCAGTTGACAGAGAGACCCAGCGCTTCCAGATGGTTGAGGAGAACTGCGCGGTGCGACAGAAGCTCCGTTTCTGATTGGGCCAAAATCAGCCAGTCGTCCAGATAATTCAGAATGCGCAGCCCCTGACTTCGCAGGGGGGCGAGCGCCGCGTCCATGCACTTCGTGAATGTACGGGGCGCCAGAGATAAGCCGAACGGGAGAACGGCATATTGATAAACATGACCCTCGAAGGCGAAATGTAAGAATGGCCTGTGACGGGGATTTATCTGGATCTGAAAATAGGCGTCTTTCAGGTCTAGAGAGATGAACCAGTCCCCCTGGCGCACCTGCGCGAGGAGTTTCCTGGTAGTGAGCATCTTGAACGGTCTCTTCATGAGCGCTTTGTTCAAGGACCTGAGATCTAAAATCGGTCTGAGGCCGCCGTCTTTCTTGGGAACCAGAAAATAACGGCCGTAAAACCCCGACTCGGTCATAGATGGCGGGACTCTCTCTATAGCGCCCTTTTGCAACAGCGTCGCAATTTCTGAGCGGAGCGTGCCGGCGGCCAGCGGGCTGACAGTAGATTCGAGCTGCGCGCGTGCACGAGGCGGGCGGCGGCGAAACTGCAGCAGATAGCCGTTCTTTATAATGCTTAACACCCACGGGGAGATGCCTGGAATGGCTTCCCACGCTTTGAAGCATGCGGCTAGTGGCCGAAAGGCTATATTGCCCTGATTGCTGCACATAGCGGGCTGGACACAGTGTGTGGCGCGCTTTGAATGTGTGTGGCAATGGGACTTGCACTCAGAGAGGAGTCTATGGGCCGTGTAACAGAGCGAGCAGAGAGGGGACACGCGCACGGGCTCGTGGGCGTGTTTATGTTCTCTGAAACTAGAGCGGGCTCTGCCCGTTTCATGTGATGGGGCTCTGATAGAGACACGGGATATGTTATGCTTGTGTGTATCGGTGAGCACATGATTGTGGGCACTTTTTGTACACAACTAGCAAGATTTCTCTTTTTGAGATTTCTCTGGGTAGCCGCAAAAACAGCCTTTTGTCGCTCGCAAGCGGGCTGGGACACCGGCTTGTTTGTGGCGGTCAACACTACAGCAGTCGGCGAAATAACGGGGACTGGCAGAGGGCGAAGCTTTGACGGCGGTCCGGCCGCAGCGGTAGATTTTTCTACCCGTGAGGCTTTTATGCTCTTTTTGAGATATCTCTGGGTTGTTTCACTGGGACGCGGTGAAAACGGCGTTTGTGCACATGCAAGCGGGAAAGAGACCGGCTTGTTGATGGCGGTGTACACTGCTGCAGCAGCCGTGTGAACGGGGACTGACAGAGGGCGAAACCTTGATGGCGGTTCAGCCATGGTGAGAAATAGCCGTCCTTTTCTCAGCTGAGGCTGGTCACGTGAGTGGCCTGCAGCGGGATATATATTAGCCTGAAATCGGCTGCACTTGTGACGCGCGTCGCGTGCAAGTGCGTGTTAGAAACGTGAGCGCTGCAAGCGGGCACGAGACTATTTTTAGCCTGCAGAGACTGGACTTGTGACGGCATATAAAATTATCTGCGAGAGCCGGAATCGAACGCGGGTCTCTGGCGCGAAAAGCTTTGTGATACACCACTCACAGGGGTAATGACACAAGCACAGTAGCGCGAGCAGATAAGAGGGCGTGATAGCAGTAACAGGTTCGGCCTCAGCGGAACTAACACACTTTAACCCATTTGCCCAGCTTTATGCTCGGAAATGAGAACGTTTCTCATGAGCGCGGGAGAGCGCGGCCGCTTTCTGTCACGTAAGAGAGCTGGGCGCGAGCTCAGAGCTGCATAAAGATTATCTGCGAGAGCCGGAATCGAACACGGATCTCTGGCGCGAAAAGCTTTGTGTTCCACCACTGAGCCAGGGGTAAAGACACAAACATAACAGCGCGAGCAGATAAGAGGGCGTGATAGCAGAAACAGGTTCGGCCTCAGCGGAACTGATACACTATAGACCCTTTATATAGCGTTATATGCAGGCGGGAGAGCGCGGCCGCTTTCTGTAACGTAAGAAAGCTAGCCGAGAGCTCAGAGCTGCATAACAAATTATCTGCGAGAACCGGAATCGAACACGGGTCTCTGGCGCGAAAGGCTTTGTGCTTCACCACTGATCTAGGGGGAAGACACAGGCTTAATAGCGCGAGCAGATAAGAGGGTGTGATAGCAGTGACTAGTTCGGCCTCGACGGAACTTAACGCACTATAAACCCACTTACCGGTGACGGCCGGGCTAGCTCTCTTGTAAAGTAAAGAAAGCTAGCCGCGGTTGGCACAGCTGTACGCGGCTCGTCCCCCATTCAGCGCTCGTAGGCGGTGAGAGGGGGAGGCGGCGTAACGCTTCGAGTCGAGCCCGCAGGGTCAACAACAGAAGCCCAATCGCAGAGGAAACATCCGCCGTTGGCGAGAGAAAGCTCTGCGTGTCCCAGTCCCAGGCAGAGAGCGCAGAAGAAGGCGGGCTCTGGCGCTGAGAGGGACGCGGCATGAGCCGCAGGTGTGCGAGGCATCTTAAAAAAGACGCTCGCTGCTCTTTTAGATACACACACACACAATACAAGACGATTTTTGGTAAGGATATGAATCCGTCGGATGGCTTAGCTTGCAGGACGGCTGAAGGTGGCGAAGACGGCCGGCTTCCTCAGACTCCTAGATGCTCGCTAGAAGGTGCCTTTTCCACGACGGCGGCTTTTCTCAGGACAGCAGAAGCGTGTAGCTCGCTGAAGATGAAATGAATCAACATATAAGCCTGGGAGAGACTGTTATATACACCATGGCCACGCCCATTCTGGCGGGCCATGACGCAATGAGCGCGCGGGCGCCTCTCATTGGAAGCGGGTTCAGCCCCGCTCTCCCATAGGCTTAAGCAGTTCTCTCTGAGCGAACCAATGAGCTGCTAGCTAGCCCGCTCTAGGTCTGCCGCAGAGGAACTGCGTTGTGTATGGATACAAATTATGAAATAATTTTTTGGCTTCAATATCTCAGCAAAGATGAATCTTTCCCGTAGCGTAAGCTAGCTTACGCAATACGAGAGAACCTCTCGTAAGAGAACTAATGAAAGCACCCAGAGCGCAGGTCTGCAAAACTGCTCACCGGAAGCTTTAGGGTGTATGTGAAGCTCATGCGAACCTACGGCTGACCGTGGTTAATGCTTAAAGACCTGGGAAGAAAGGGGAAGCTTCCTTACAGATGCTCTTTACAAAGAGAGATACTGAGGATTAATTCAGCTTAAAATTAAAATTCATCTTTTACTCATCCTCATGTCATTCCTAACCATTTAACAAGAAAATATTCAGATGAAAACTTGTGTTTTTACTTGCGATACAATGCTTTCAAGCTTCATATGAAAAAATGTAATAAACTAAAAGTAGTCCACACAACCCATGCACTTTAGTCCAAGTCGTAAATAGAACAAGATAACAAACCAAACTAAGGCAAGGGCTTTTAAAAAAAATGTGGCCACTGATTTCTAAATCCCTGTTTGGATGGGACTAGATTTCGAAAGGAAGTTTGAGTTACAATTATCATCACCTGAAGTCTGTGATTTCATGTACCCTTTCAACAGGACTAATATCTGGGAGTAGAGTATCCAGTAGATATTCGGTACCACGATACCAGCATTTCCCTCTAGCATTTTGAGCGCTGTTGAACGGATTCTTAAACACCTCTGATTGGCCATTGTGTTCACGTGCTCAACATATATATATGTCTGTGATTGGCTACAATGATCAACGCTTCCAAAACATGTTGTCTTCACCGAGCGCTTACACAGATACACACGAGAGCGTTTGAAAGCTACGTCTATCAGTGGATATATTAGGGATCGGTTGATAGACGCCTGCTTTTAAATGCTGTGCATCTGTGTAAGCGCTCGATGAAGAGCGTCAAAGATGTCATTGTTGATCATTGTAGCCAATCAGAGACATATATGTTGAGCGCGTCAACACAATGGCCAATCAGAGGTGTTTAAGAATCCGTTCAACAGCGCTCAAATTGCTAGAGGGAAATACTGGTATCGTCACATTTAAAAAATTTCAGTACTGACTTCATACCCAAATCAGTACTTTTTGACAACTCTATCTGGGAGTTTGTGTTTTTTCTAGATGTGGGCGTTACAGAAGGTCATGTAATGTAGTTGTGTGTATCACATATGATGTATATGTCTTTTAATGAAATATTCATTTATATTTTTTAAAAATGTATTATAAATAAACTTTATGAGCTTATAATAAATCCACATAAGTGAGAAGAGAAATCTAGACAAGTATTATACCTGATGTTTAAATACCCAGTTTCCACAATTTGGCTTTCCTCTGTACCATTTATATTGAAATGTACAGCATGTGGAGGATTGGTGTGCAAACGGTAGCTTCGGCAGGTCAAAAAACGCAGGAGAAGCGTTGGGGTAAAACAGTATCAGCCATAACAGACATTCGCATTCAGACAATATTAGATTTCACGGAGAACCACTAAGTTTTTCAGAAAGTTATAGTATAATTAATCAATTCAGTTGTAATCAGCTGTACAATATCAATGCAAATTGGAGTCCTCATGACCCTTAGTGCTCAGTCGGACTAAATAAATAAGTCTAATCTGATTCAAATGTTAATTTTTATTTTAGTAGTGCCTCTCAAATAATAGAGATTTGTCAGACAATCACATTTCCTGATGTTTTTTTTAACAGGACTCCTATTTGGAAACCGCTTTAATTTAATGCCTTAGACGTACTGATGAGTCATTTTTTTTTAATTTCCAATGGATTTTCATTGGATTTTTTCTACATTCAGTTGGGTTTATGCATAAAGACTGCCTTTAGCCCACAATATCTGTTGGCCATTGTTCACTGTGTAGAATCCCACCTGCTATGGGCACACATCCCAATGGAATGATTATGTCCCGTTGTTTGCTCTTCAGAGTCACATGGAAGCCAAGGCAAATGAGTCCATTTTAAAGTCTACCTAAATTAGAAAATTAATATTCTACCACAGAACCGACAAATGCTGCTACACAAATTAAATATTCTGATGTTTTCCCAATGGCCAGATCTAAACATCACTGCGCTTCACACCTCAAAGAGCTGCAGTCTTTTGCAACATCCCACTACAAACAGATGGGAATTTGTTTGACAGCGTTCAAAGAGGGACTGAAACTCTAAAGACATAGGGTGGCCCTCTAGACCTCAGATGGAACAGCATAATTAATTTAAGGCAAACAAAAACAAGGCTGTCATGAATTGGAAGCACTGTCCATTCAATATGTGTCAGTTATGGGTTGTGGAAATTAGACATGGTTTGCCTCACTTCTTTTCAAATTAAATATGGAATCTGGGACAATGACAAATAGAGAGCATGAGATGAACAAAAGGAAAAATCATGGTAACACTAGAGTCCACTTAAGACATTCTACTAACTATATACTGTATTGTATATACTGTATATATACTGTTGACTATAAGTAACTTTGCAACTACATGTCAACTAACTGTCATTAGAGTATTAGTAGACTGTCTGCTTAATATCTGCTAACACTTTATATTAATACTCCCCAACAGATATTCTACTGACTAGAACTAACTTGGCAACTACAAGTCAACTTATTCTACTAACCCGAACCCTAACAGCTAACCATAACCTAACAGTTTACTAATACTCTAACGAGAGTTAGTTGAAATGTAGTTGACAAGTTACTTAAAGTTAGTAGAATGTCTAAAGTGGACTATCAAAATAAAATGTTATAATCTGAACAGGAGGGTCAGGTAACACATTGAATTAAACTTGAAAGTTAAAGACTTTCTTGTCAAATACATTTGTTATAACTTTACAGTGATGAACATGTTTACATGGTTTAATCAACCGGACATTTTTGGCATTATGCTAAAAAAAAAATACAACATGTTGATCATACAGGTGCATTCGATTAATTCTCATTCACGTTTAATTTATTATTATATTTTGACCGTAAGAATGTAAATCCAAGTGTGCCATTCGGGACAGGGGACAACTTATCACCGTCACCTGTATGGTGGACAAATATTGGGTTCTGTATTTTGAGATCAATAGATCTCATACTTAATAGTTCCTGCTCTGTTCAAAACCCAAACTTTGCTTGGAACCGCTATGACGAAGTAGATACTGGAACAGCTCACCACTGAGTGTGATTGACTGTTCCCATCACTTCCTTTTCTTGTCATCTTCTGCCAACGTGGGTGCAAAGAGCAAACAGTTAAGGTGACCTTTACACACACAACCACAATAAAAGCCACTCAAAGCAGCTTCAAGCCTTTGATGATCGATTGTAATCCAGCATTACCAGATGGATCGCTTACAGTAATATAACACCGACTTCAATGTGAGGCATCTCTCTGTCAGGACACTGATATATGATACACGATGAGAGCGATAACAGGAAAATAATGCAACAAAGTGTGTTTCTAGAAGAAAATAGCATCACCGTCCAGCTTTGTTCAGTGATGGTTAATTTTCGTTGTAGAAAAGTTATTAATTTAGTTCATTTATATATAAATATTTATTTATATTTATACAGGTTGTAAATAGCCTTTTTAGCCGCTAAGATTTATCTTATTTCACACCTGACCTAAGTCTACCTGGGTCTCGTCTACAATTGACGTCCCTGAACGTCTATAGTCGACGTTAGTTTCCTAGAATATTTATAATCTAGCGCGTCTTCTCATCGACGTGGGCTGAGTCCCCTAACTCTATGCGTCGGCTGAGTCCCCGAACTCTATACTCTAGCGCGTCTTCTCATCGACGTCGGCTGAGTCCCCTAACTCTATACGTCGGCTGAGTCCCCTAACTCTATACGTCGGCTGAGTACCCTAACTCTATACGTCGGCTGAGTCCCCTAACTCTATACGTCGGCTGAGTCCCCTAACTCTATACGTCGGCTGAGTCCCCTAACTCTATACGTCGGCTGAGTCCCCTAACTCTATACGTCGGCTGAATCCCCTAACTCTATACGTCGGCTGAGTCCCCTAACTCTATACCTCGGCTGAGTCCCCTAACTCTATACGTCGGCTGAGCCCCCTAACTCTATACGTCGGCTGAGTCCCCTAACTCGTCGGCTGAGCCCCCTAACTCTATACATCGGCTGAGTCCCCTAACTCTATACGTCGGCTGAGTCCCCTAACTCTATACGTCGGCTGAGTCCCCTAACTCTATACGTCGGCTGAGACCCCTAACTCTATACGTCGGCTGAGTCCCCTAACTCGTCGGCTGAGTCCCCTAACTCTATACATCGGCTGAGTCCCCTAACTCTATACGTCGGCTGAGTCCCCTAACTCTATACGTCGGCTGAGTCCCCTAACTCTATACGTCGGCTGAGTCCCCTAACTCTATACGTCGGCTGAGTCCCCTAACTCTATACGTCGGCTGAGTCCCCTAACTCTATACGTCGGCTGAGTCCCCTAACTCTATACGTCGGCTGAGTCCCCTAACTCTATATGGCGGCTGAGTCCCCTAACTCTATACATCGGCTGAGTCCCCTAACTCTATACGTCGGCTGAGCCCCCTAACTCTATACGTCGGCTGAGTCCCCTAACTCGTCGGCTGAGTCCCCTAACTCTATACATCGGCTGAGTGCCCTAACTCTATACGTCGCCTGAGTCCCCTAACTCTATACGCCGGCTGAGTCCCCTAACTCTATACGTCGGCTGAGTCCCCTAACTCTATACGTCGGCTGAGTCCCCTAACTCTATACGTCGGCTGAGTCCCCTAACTCTATACGTCGGCTGAGTCCCCTAACTCGTCGGCTGAGTCCCCTAACTCTATACATCGGCTGAGTCCCCTAACTCTACAGTATACTCCAGCACGTCTTCTCATCGACGTCGACTGAGTCCCCTAACTCTATACGTCGGCTGAGTCCCCTAACTCTATACATCGGCTGAGTCCTCTAACTCTACAGTATACTCTAGCACGTCTTCTCATCGATGTCGACTGAGTCCCCTAACTCTATACGTCGGCTGAGTCCCCTAACTCTATACGTCGGCTTAGTCCCCTAACTCTATACGTCGGCTGAGTCTAGACATGTGCCGGTATTCGGTAATGCGATAAATCGCGGTAATGAATATGCACGATATTGTTATCGCGGGGACTTCGAAATACCGTGAAAAATAATAGATCCGAATTTAGATTTTTAGAACGCGCATCAGCTTATTTTCCATCAACCGCTTAAAAAACAATGCGTATGCTGCGCAAAACACGTGCGCACTTTGATGTAAACAATCCCCACATCACATGTATAAGCACTGTGTGCATGCAGTGCGCACTCTAGTCTAATGTAAACAATCCTCACATGGAGAAGAAGCACGGCGGAAGGAGGAACGCTGCCGACTATTTATCCCCCGCATGGCTGCCAACTCTCACGCATTCAGCTTGAGACTCACGCAATTGAAACTTTCACACGGTCTCGCGCCACACATCCATTTTCTCACCCAGAGAAAAATCGCGGAGCAAAGAGGACACTGACACCGACAGACTAGACAGAGCAAGTTACTTTTGATATGAAAAAATATCAGCTCTCAGGTTTTATAACGAAATTCAGACAATAAATACTGTTTGGGGTGCTTGTAAATGTGATGTGACAGATCGCGCGCCTCAGATCAAGTAAACCGATCATCTGTTACTTTTTATTAAAGATACAGTACAACCCACCGAAAGGTACGTACTTTCGATCAATCAGTGTTTTTCAACCGAGGTCAATAACACTGCAGGAGAACAATTATGTCACAGAACGTTACATTTACCTCAGGAAAGCCATTTAATGTTAGTTGACTATAAGAAAATAGCTATAGAGGAGTATTTTGCTAAATATGTGCACTATATTACATATTTTAATATATGTACTTGTCATTATATAATTGTTATTATAATGAAAATTACGGCATATATTTTTTATATTTATATTATTATTATATTTATATTGTATGCATTATATTTAATTTCTCTCTGTATGTTTACAGCATTATGTGAGATATATTTTTTCTTGAGAAACATTTAAATGCAGGCTATCTACTGTAGCCTACCTAATATTTATCCAAATGAGTCAATATTGAATCAAGATTGAAATTAAATCCAAGAATTTAATTGAAATCATGAAAATTGTGTTGTGTTAAGCAATAATACAAACAGTAGCCTCAGTAACCATGTAAACATTATAACATGTTGTCACTAAAAAATAAAATTAATGTTTTGACAATCACAATTACACATTGTGATGCAAGTTTTTTTTAGATACCCCCAATCCGTCTGTTTCTCTTGTGCAATTAAAATATCGTGATAATACCGTATACCGTGATAAAAGCTCAATCAATTAATCGCAGCATGAAAATTTGATACCGGCACATGCCTAGCTGAGTCCCCTAACTCGTCGGCTGAGTCCCCTAACTCTATACATCGGCTGAGTCCCCTAACTCTACAGTATACTCTAGCACGTCTTCTCATCGATGTCGACTGAGTCCCCTAACTCTATACATCGGCTGAGTCCCCTAACTCTATACGTCGGCTGAGTCCCCTAACTCTATACGTCGGCTGAGTCCCCTAACTCTATACGTAAGCTGAGTCCCCTAACTCTATACGTCGGCTGAGTCCCCTAACTCTATACGTCGGCTGAGTCCCCTAACTCTGTAAGTCGGCTGAGTCCCCTAACTCTGTAAGTTGGCTGAGTCCCCTAACTCTATACGTCGGCTGAGTCCCCTAACTCTATACGTCGGCTGAGTCCCCTAACTCTATACGTCGGCTGAGTCCTCTAACTCTATACGTCGGCTGAGTCCCCTAACTCTATATGTCGGCTGAGTCCCCTAACTCTATACTCTAGCGCGTCTTCTCATCGACGATGGCTGAGTCCCAGACAATGCCTTTGAATATGCTTTCATCACGGCCGGAGGATCTCAGACAAATTTCAGAGAGAGGAATACAACCGTTTTTATAGAATTTGAGCTTGGCGAAAATTACATGATACATTACATTATTTCCTTACAATTTGATTGGTTCTTCATAGGCAAACCCTTTTATTACTAGGTAGAAGCAAACTCTGTTTTCTTGATTACTTCATTGTTAATCACAAGTTTTCAAACCTAGACATCTGTCTGGTTTCATTTCCCCCATATTTACACACTCACACACTCAAAGTCACAAGTTTTCGACCAAAGGGTTTGGATCTTAAACATTTAAGATTCAAAAGCATATGAATGTTGTTCCAGCAAGAAAAATAAATGATATTTAAGATTAATTTAAAAATCCATCACACCGCTCTGGAGAAAATGGTGATGTCATCGCCCAGCTCAGTTCAGTTCTATAATGGTGTCAATGCAGGCAGATCAATGACAAAATATGACAAAATATTGATATTGATAAAATAAGATATTTTGAAGAATGTTTTGATTACAAAAGGAAAGTCAAAGGGGGCTAAATATCTTTGAGTTGGCCAGAGAGTCTTGTAGGCTAGTCTATAAGCTATAAGCTTTTGTTGTCTTCTGTTTTTACAACACCTGTTAACTATTACCGTGTAACCAATAGAGTTTATACAGAGAGTAATTAGGTGAAAAACATTACTCTTTTCAATAGTCATAACATAAAATGTATTTAATTTGTGTAGACTTTTTTCATTATTACTGACTGAATTATTTGACTTAAACATTCCTGCAAGTTTTACAAGTAATTTATAATTTAATTTTAAAAAAAATTCAAGCCCACTGTTTTTATTTAATTTGTTAACACTAAAATGTAACTTGTGTAACATATGCAACAAACAAGCATGTTCAATAGCATATTAGTTTTTGTTGTGATTTAAAAATTGGTATAAACAAATATGATATTTCACTGTCAAAAACTGTCTTTTTGCAAGTTGTTTAAATGTGAATTAATAAAACAAAGCAAAACTACATGATGACAGCAGAAAGACGTCTGATCTCTCAGTGAAATCATGTCCATTCATAGCACACAAAATATAATAATAATAATAAGTATGTCACTGTACACTTTCTTGAAGATTTGAAGAGAAAACAATTGCTGGGTTCCTGCTTTATCGACTAACAAAGGCAAACCGGCATCCCACAGGTTTGGTTATTCATGCTCAATTTCCCTATTACCAAAAGCACTTGATGAATAGCATAACTACACTGTGAATCTGCACACTAATGCAGTTTGAATCTATTAATGTCATTATCCATAGTAAAAGAAGGCGTGTAACTTATAATGTATTCACTGTTGTAAAATAGTCATTCATTAATATAATGTTACTGTACTTTCTTCTTATATGTAACATGTAAGTGCTACATGTCATACATCTTTTCATAGTTACAAAAGACCAAGGCTTTCGGGTACCTTTTCAGTAAATGTAAAATGATACGTCAATTATACAGCAACGTAATTAACTCTGATTTTATGGCCTCAACAGCCGTCATGATTTAGTACAGCCAGATTAGGGTGGGAAATGGCTGCTTTCCATTCACACACTCACTTGTATCATTATGACCTTTCCCAAAAGCCCTTTCTGTGGCTGTAACCAACCGTGCCACTCTTACTGCTTCTCAGTTCAGTTGTGTGTATTTCTCACACCCTTTCATTCAGCACTCAAATGGGTCCTGGTTATAGGTTGACCACCGATGCCAAACTGGGATCAGTTCCCTTGGATTCCTAAACATAGCAACCTTTAAATTATAAAAACAAAACTTGATACTTGATGGTTATCATTTACTGAGGGATGTGCATCCATATTGACCAGTGTGTCCAGCCAATCAAGATTTTAAATGCAATATAGCCTATAAGTCAATAGTCAATGTCAATGCATTGCTTTCCATCTGGCTTCATTGCAGAGTTGTAACTAAACTGACATTGGCTTGTTTTAAAAATATGTGCGCCTATAATGAGGAGTGCCATCATCACGCCCAAAAATTGTACTGGTCCCCACAGATGTTTTGCTGGAAAGTGCGCGTTTCATTTCGTGCACGCGCATATGAACACATGTTAACGCGCGACGCGGTTATCTTTTCCGAGTTGCAGTTTATAAACAAACATCGTTGCCCTTTGTCGTTTATCAAACGTAATAAATAGTTGTATTTCACTCTCAATTTTTTGTCAGACACAAAGTCACAGAACACAGCCTTGGAAGTGGGAGGCATTAGCAAGCAAGACACAGACAGAACAAAAGATGCACAGCCCAGCTGGGTTAGACAGACAGACAGACTACAGAGAGACGCACATCAACTTCACTTTACTGTTCTTTACTGACATCAAACTTGGAGAGTAGAGAACACAAGTCTACCTGATTGCTGTTCCCGAAATTCACTCTCATGGTGTTTTTTTCTCTCTTTTCGTGACCAGAAGGATAGTTCCGGTTAATTATCTCATTGATATTGTAAACTTTGATTAACGCGCTTTGACACGAGGGGGAGGCGGGGCCTTGAGTAATTTGCGGGGCCCTACGCAACTTGCGTAGTGAGCGTATAGGGAGGATCGGCTCTGACCTAAAGCAAAAAAAAACTCATTTGAAATCAGCGCAAATAGGCCTCCCCTTACAAACACTGTGCTTGGGTCATCCCAAATGTTCACAAACTTTTAATTATTATACTTATTGTTAGTAATTAAAAACTAAAGTATTTTTTGATGTTAAAGAGCAACATGCAGGTTGAATTTATTTCTGAATTAATACTTAAAATTGTCTGCAGAGGTATTTTAAAAACACATATGTAGAAATTACTAATGAAATCTCATTTGATATTGAGATTTTGATGAAAATTTACTAGGCTCTGGAATACGCCTTTCCCGCTATAGCAACGCGTCATATGACGTAGGGCGAGGTAAATAAAAGAGCTCGCGGTTAGCTTTCTCATTGTTGGGTGTTGGTGTAGTAGTTAGAGCAGTATTGAGAGACAGAAAGTTGTAGATCGAGTTTTAGAGAAGCCATAATGGTAAATTATTGTGTTTGTGTTAGTTGCACGAATTCCAGCCTGTCAGGACATCGTGTCCATAATTTTCCTTCTAGGAAAAACAAGGCTTTTCAGTCTTGGGTGCGTTTTGTGCAGGTGAAGAGAGCAGACTTCACTGCCGCGTCTGTTACCACACACTCGGTCGTTTGTGGCGCACATTTCACTCCGGAGAATTATGTGGAAAAGCGCCATTAGACTGGTGCTATTGTGGCTTAGGTATTGTCATTATTAATTTGTTGTTATGGCATGGTATTTAGTCAATGTAGATAGTGCTAACCAGCTTGGATGGACTGCATAATCACTGTCAGCGTAGAATATGAGAAGACAAAATGTTGCTGGCTTAAATTAAGACAATCTAAATGGATGTTTAATCAAGAACAAGGTCGAACGTATGTTTGCTAAAGAAGATTTATTGCAAAACACCAAGGTACTAGCCATACAGTAGATGAACCAGCGTTAGCCACGGTGCTAACTTACATTAACTCACCAAGTCACTTGCCCTGTGGGCCATCATAAGCATGTTCGTCCACATCGGAGAACTCGGTTTCTTCATTCGCATCCATTGTAATCTGAGCTTGAACATGACCAGACTCCCTCACCGATCGTCACTTCCGTCAATTTATCTCAAAATATCGTTAATGGCTAAATATATATTACTCCAGTTAAGAAAATCTATTTGTTCTATCATCAACATACACTATGCTATATAGGGGTGTCCAACCTGCATGTTGCTCTAAAACATTTTCCCCTATCCCAGTGTAATGTGCAGAAGTCGATCTTAAATAAGCCACTGCAGGTTGATTTCCCTAAATACTATAAACAAAGATATAAACAATATCAAAATATTGCTCTGTTTTTTTTTTAAAATTCTGACCAGCCTGACTCAATCGGCCAATGGCAGTCAGTTTTTTTAGACCAATGGTAGATGTTCTGAAACAACTGTTTTGGTATCTGTAGTTGGGCAGAAATTGATTTAAACACACTCTTTAATTTAAAATAGAAATTTAATTTTAATGGATAAAAGATTCACCAAAAGTTTAGTTATGTTTTAGTTTAGTGTAGTTCTCTTTCATCATCTCGTTTCGAGATCCACCTATGGGAAGGGCATCCGTACCTGACCTCTGCAGAAGCATCCAATTGCACCAAGTCTGGCTAACAGACAGAAGCGCGCACCCAATGCCAGGTGAGGCCACACCCCTTTACCTACGGGCATATCACAGCTGGGCGCGCTGCTATTCCTCAGTTGACATTCGCTTCTCGCGATCTCTGCATTGACACAGTTCGGTTGGATTAACGTTACGCTGCTCACTTTCGAGTCTTCAGGAGGACATATCGCCAGATCAGCCTCCGCCAGACGTGAGTGACAGTCGTTTCTTCAGCCTATCCGCTGTGTTTTTTGCATCCGGAGCCGCCCGAGCTCTCGCTGTCCTTTACCTGCTCCTCCTTTACATGGCTGCCCGCCACGGATTTTTCCGAGTTCTTCACCGCTGGCCCACCCATGGCTATGTGACCGTCTAAACAGCCGCTTCCCCTGGGGAACAGCCTATCACGACGAGCCTGCCCGGCCGCGTGTGGTGCTCTCATCGCCGCTAAAGACCCTCTCATTCTGCGCGGTCTGCTTGGGCTTAAGCTTTGGAGAACCAGGAGGATTGCGGTCATTGTAATTGCTGCCCATGTAGCTTTTACAAAGCCGGCTTTTAGTTGCACGACACAGCGCGCCGTGCTCGGCCTTTCTGACTCGGAGGGGAGACACGGTGATGATGACGCGCTACCGGGGGACTCCCGGAGCGCCACCTCTCTAAAATATTTGAGCTGACATCAGCCCAATCCGCATTCCCTGAAGAGGACATCTTCGCGGGAAAACCTCACTCTCGTTGACGAACCGGTCGGTTCCGGCGACGGGGATGACGCGGTCCTTTTAGCGTTCCCTAGGCTAGCGCTCATGCGGCTTTGCCTCAGTCCATCCTCCTGTAAGTTTGTGAGCGAGCGGCCGTTCGTCTCAACATTGTGTGGCCAGCTCCACAGAGCGCCACCGACCAGGATAGGAATATTTACGACGTGTAAACGCTGGGACCACCGCCCAGTCCGAGGAAACAACTCTTAAGAACGTTTTTTCCAAAAAAAAAAAAAAAGGCGTTCGCGAAGCTCATAAGCACGGCTGGAGCGTCCCGCTAGACTGTTAACACGGTCTCACGGGCCTTGATGTGTTACGATTACGCGTTGAGGTTTTCAATTTATGCCTTCCTTGGAAGGCGGTCCCGGACGCAAGCGGCCTGCCTGTTGTTCGACCATTGGGATTAACGTTAACTCAGGGTCTCCCACCTACGGTCAGTTAATCCCGTCTCGTGGCTGCCCAGCCCGTGTGTTAGTGGACGTTGTGTGTGTGTGCCCCCCTCCCCCCACAACAACAAGTTACAGGGGGGGGGGGCTGTCGTGAGGAAAAGTACATAGCAGTGTTACCACTCCGCACGCACTTGGTTCCCCTCACCCAGTTATTAAAGGCTTCGGCCCCAGTGTTTACCAACACAAACACACACATTACTAAACAACACATTTAATAAACGAATCAAATGAATTCGTTCAGATTTATATATCTGCCAACATAAAGAGCAAATCTCTCTTGATCCCATGCATGTCGCCCTGAGTCCGTCCACAAGAGGGCGCCATTGCCTCACAAATCAACCAACTGGGCTCACACAGCTCAGTTGCGGCTGTCCAGCCGATGTGTTTTTAGTGGACGTTGTGTGTGGAAGGCCCCTGTGTTCCCCAACACAAAACACACACATAACTAAATAACACTTTAAAAACAACAACAACAAAAAAACAACGAATTAAATAAATCCGTTACAGAGAGAGCATCTCTCTCCGCGGATATTATTTTTCTGCCTGCACTTGAGACTGCCCAGTTCATGTGTTCAGGAGATATGTGTTTTTCCCCACTTTTGGGGGCACCTTGTGAGGGAAAGTTCAGCACAGTGGACACCACACTATGTTCCCCTCACTCTGTCAATAAAGGCTTCGGCCCCAGTGTTTGCCCAACACAAAACACACAAAGCTACAAATCAAATGAATTCTTTTTGGAGAGAAGACCTCTCTCCGCAGAGAAAACTTCTCACTGCAAAGAGAGGAAATCCCTCCGAACCCCTGCATGTCGCCTCTAGTGTGCCCACTAGATGGCGCCTTTGCATCACAAATGAACCAGCTGGGCCCATACAGCTCCACTCCGGCCCGAGCGGGGGCGCTCGCGAGTCACAAAGCGGCTTGGTAAGCCGTTTCAGCGCCCGAGTGGGTTTTTGCGTACCGTAACCCAGGGTTACAAGCTGCAGTTTGCAATTAAACCTCCGCTTTTCAACGGTGTTCTCTCTTCTCACACAGAAGAAAACGCCTCACACATTCTGAAAGAGGAAATTTCCTCCCTCCTAACAAGGGAGCGATTCAGATGGTGCCACCCAATCTGATAAACCATGGTTTTTATTCCTGGTATTTTCATGTTCCAAAAGGCGTGGCGCCCCCCGCCCTATATTGGACCTTCGAGTGTTGAACAAACATTTGAGGAAATACAATTACAGAATGTGACACAAGGCTCTCTCGCCTGTGCCATAAAGCAGAACGACTGGTTCACATCAGTCGATCTGAAAGATGCTTTCTTTCACATAAGCATCTACCCTCCACACAGGAAATATCTTCGTTTCGCCTACCAAGACATTTGTTACGAATTCACAGTTCTTCTGTTCGGGCGCAGTTTGAGTCCCCAAACTTTTTGTCTGTGTGCGGAGGTGGCCGTAGCGCCCCTGAGACTATCAGGGCTGAGAATTCTGACTTACTGGCTCATCATAGCCAAATCAAAGGAGAAGGTGTCGCTGGACACCGGCCGGGTGCTCGCGCACATCACATCCCTCGGGTTGGAATGCGAGCAAAAACAATCTGACTCCCAGTCAGAATGTCATTTTCCTGGGCTTGGAATTAAACTCAGTCTCCATGCGAGCGCGTCTCTCTCAAGAGCGCGTTCGCTCGCTGATGGACTGTCTGTCTCAGTTCAGAGAAGGGGCGAGAGTACAATATCGCACATGCCTCAGGCTGCAGGATCTCATGGCTTCATCTATCCAAGTTGTGCCATTGGTCTCCTGAAAATGAGAGCGTTCACGAAATGGGTTTTGTCACTACATTTCAGCCCGATTCGCGATCTCTGCCGCTCTGTAACGATGACGCGCGCCTGCTCGGCGGCCATGCGCCATTGGGAGAGCGAGAACTTTTACGCACAGGGAACCCCCCTCGGCACGGTACGATGCGAAAAGTTTTGACGACAGATGCGTCCTTAACAGGCTGGGGAACCACCCAGGAAGGCAGAACAGTGAACGGTCTGTGGCTGAGCAGACTACATTCAGCGCACATTAACTATTTAGAGCTTTTACTATTTGGAAAGCTCTGAATCATTTTCTGCCTTGCCTGCAGGGACATCCCGTTTCTAGTACGGTGCGATAATACCACGGCAGTGGCTTATATCAACCGTCAGGGCGGCATGCGCTCGTCGAAACTCCACACTCTAGCTTACAGGCTTTTGGTGTGGAGCAGACAGGTTTTTCTGTCATTACGTGTGACTCATGTCCCGGGCATTCGGAACAGAGGCGCGGATCTGCTATCGAGGGGAAACCCAATCTACGGGGATTGGCGTCTTCACCCGCAGATAGTGGAGAGGCTATGGATGAGATTCGGACAGGCAGCCGTAGATCTTTTCGCCTCGCGAAAATCACCATTGTCCTATGTTCTTATCGCTAAAGGACGTGGACGCGCCCCTCGGGGCAGACGCACTGGCCCACCCATGGCCCAAAGTGCTGCTGTATGCTTTTCCTCCCCTGTGCCTGATAATTTTCCCACTGGCCAGGGTGAGAGAGCACGGCCTGTCTCTCATTCTGATAGCACCCAGGTGGCCCAAAGCCCCGTGGCTGGCAGAGATAATCCCTCTGTTATACGCCGAGCCATGGCGCCTCCCCCCTCGCACGGACACACTGTCCCAAGCCAACAGGGAGATTTACCACCCCCACCCGGACAGGGTGGCTCTCTGGGCCTGGCCCGTGAGAGGACGAACCTAAATGCACTGGGGCACCCGCCGCGTTTAATCGCCACTACTCAGAATGCCAGGGCCGTTTTCACGCGATCCCTATATGGCTGTAAGTGGCAAGTGTTCAAAGGGTGGCATGATGGGCGTGGTTTCACATCTTATCAGTGCTTGGTGCCTGATATTCTGTGTTTCCTGCAAGACCTCATGGAAAGAGGCAGGTCCTTTTCCACTATTAAGGTCTACCTGGCTGTGTTTTCACCGGGGCTCCACCGTCAGGCAGCACCCTCTAACCCGCAGATTTATGGAGGGTGCACGCCGCTCTTTGCCGGTGCTGGAAGCGCGGTCTCTGTATCCTTTTGAGCCTCTGGGGAGTATTTCCCTTAAGCTGCTGTCCCTCAAGACAGCTTTGCTCTCAGCCTCGGCATCTGCTAAACGGGTCAGTGAGCTACATGCACTCTCGGTTCACCCCTCGTGCGCCAAAATTCTCCCTAAGTGGAGATAAGGTTTTCCTTAAGCCTAACCCGGCCTTCATGCCGAAATGCTTCCCTGCGTTCACTTCGGAGGTTTTGGAGCTATCCGCTTTTCACCCTCCACCCTTTGCCTCCCCGGAGGATCAGGGGCAGAATGCTGTGTCCCGTCCGTGCTCTATATATGACCAGGACCAGTGCTTTCCGCAAGAGCGACCAGCTCTTTGTTTCGAGGGCTCCTCTGCACAAGGGGAGTCCCATTTTAAAGCAATGCCTCTCACATTGGCTCGTGGACGCTATACTATGGCTTATGAAGCAAAGGGAGTGCAGCCCCAAGGGGCATCAAAAGCTCATTCCACAAGGGGCTTAGCCGCCTCTTGGGCTTTGTTCAGGGGAGTGCCACTGCAGGACATCTGCTCCGCGGCCAGCTGGGCCTCTCCTCATACCTTTGAGCGTTACTACCGGTTGGATGTCACCAGAACTTCGGTGGCACACTTGGTCCTAGGGGTAGGGTCCTCTTAGCCCTTTCCCACAGCCCCGTTTGGTTAACCAACGAGGAGTGAATGGGCCGGCTGGCCATGTTCATTCCTGTCACCAAGCATTCGCATTCCTTCTTGGGTTTAGCTATGTGCATTGGTGGTGCGGGGGCCATTATCATGTATGTGTCTCATGCATGTTTCATGCCCTGCTTGTCCACAGCAGTTAGCGTGGCGGAAAACTTGCAGGGTCATGTTTGTGGGACGTGTCAGGCACCGCCTCTCTGAGGTGACCGTCCTTCTCTGGCCTTCAGAACCTCACTGTGAGTGTATTGGGCAATCGGGGAGCTGTCCATGTCTCTCCCATAGGTGGATCTCGAAACGAGATGATGAAAGAGAACAATAGGTTACTGTCGTAACCCCGGTTCTCTGAAACATCGAGTGGAGAGATCCATCAGCTATGCCCCGC
This sequence comes from Tiaroga cobitis, assembly GCA_030578255.1. NCBI lineage: Eukaryota > Metazoa > Chordata > Actinopteri > Cypriniformes > Leuciscidae > Tiaroga > Tiaroga cobitis. Next base: position 29,247,944 of record CM060615.1, on the reverse strand, counting down.
TTGCCGCACGAGAAGCGAATATACTTACTGAGGAATAGCAGCGCGCCCAGCTGTGATATGCCCGTAGGTAAAGGGGTGTGGCCTCACCTGGCATTGGGTGTGCGCTTCTGTCTGTTAGCCAGACTTGGTGCAATTGGATGCTTCTGCAGAGGTCAGGTACGGATGCCCTTCCCATAGGTGGATCTCTCCACTCGCTGTTTCAGAGAACCGGGGTTACGACAGTAACCTATTGTTTTTCCCCCATGTTCACAGAGCTTAGTGCGGTTAATTTTGAAAATTGGTGCTTCTTAATTTCTTCCACCTCTAATCTAAATATTTCAAACCAAACAAATCATGTTTTCTCTGAAGTATTGTTTTAATTAGCCCATCAACAATAGATGGTTTGTCTTTTGTAATATCCCTAACAAAAGCCCGTTTCTTCAGTGATATCATCCTCCAAGAAGTTACATTATTTTCGGTGGCATAACAACCACATATGAGCAAATATGGTTCAATTTAAAACATTGAATTATGTTATAGATACAATGAAAGTCATCTGTATTATAAAATAACATTTCAAAAGATGATTAAAATATATTGTAATTAACTTCCTGACCTCATAAGCCAACTCAAAATCCCACACAGAGCAATGGCTAACTTTAGCACTTAATTTCCATCCAGTTAATTTTCTTGCCACCATGTAAATAGGTTATAATTAATTATGTTTAAGTGCCTGAGCTTGACCAGTGCATATATTTGCAAGTCTAGTACACTCTTAAAAATAAAGGTTCGGTTTCACTTTATTTTGATGGGCCCTTTCACACATTCTGTTGTCTATAAGTAATGTTGCGCCTGGATGTCTACTAACTCTTATTGGAGTATTAGTAGTAGTAGACTGGCAGGTTTAGGCTTAGAATAAGTTGACATGTAGTTGCAAAGTTACTTCTAGTCAGTAGAATATCTGTTGAGGAGAATCACAATAAAGAGTTAGCAGATATTAACAGTCTACTAATACTCTATGAGAGTTAGTTGACATGTAGTTGTAAAGTTACTTATAGTCAACAGAATGTTCAAATGGGACCATCAAAATAAAGTGTTACCAAAAGTTATTTATTGGCGTAGAATCCATGGAATCTTTCATAGTTGAAAAGGTTCTTAAGATTATTAAAATTATTCACACTAAGAAAAAAATGGTTCTTTCAAGTACTGTTCACTGAAAGTTTTTTTGGGGAACCAAAAATGGTTCTTCAATGGCATTGCTTTGGAAACCCCCTTTTGGAACCTTTATTTTTAAGAGTACTTCTATATGAATTACAACCCAATATGCGTTCTTTTTATTAAAAAAACGTATTGAGTTTAAAAGGTACTGCATTACAGGAATGACCCGCTTGTTCCTTCAACACATTCCTTCACACTTGGTTGCTTAAAAAGACCCTTGTTCACAGCAACCTATCACAGCTGGTGCATAGCTATATCTTGACCCAGCCCTATGGAGCCTGTAATTGGCAATAAGGTGACCATTGTGAGCCCTCAGGCGAAAATAGGCCAGCCTATTTGTGCAAACATGCATTTTCACAGCCAACATCTCTGATTAAAATGTCAGTAACGTCACTCGGCGAGCCCCACAGACTTTTTAATTTCGCTATGGATGGTTTGGTGCGATGCCACGTTATTTTCCAGACATCTTCTTCGTGCTATTATAGGGTTTGCACGGCCTTTCTCGCACTTGAGTGATTCCAGTGCACTTTGTGCGATTTGGAGGCCCACAGTAAGAGGCCAGACAGAGGCTGAGGTTCCTGGGTTATGATTGAGGTCAGTTTGGGGCAGTCAAGGAGAGATGCCAAGCCAAACAGGGCTTTTAGCAGCTGCTAATGAGAAGAAGATCCTCTTGTAGAGTGGCAGACACAAAAAGATGGTGTCAGACGGGCTCTAGGGGTCCGACCCTGTGTTAGAGCACTGCCAATATTAGTGTTCTTAATATACGTTTTAAGGTGCAGTCACATTAGCAAAACTGCGAAAGCAAAAAGGGTCTACTGTTTATTAGGGGCTTTCGCACTGGGTAATTCTAGGAACTCTGGGAACACCAGGGTGGTTCCCCGAGAACTAATGGTTCCTATAGGAACAATTTCCTGGTTGCATTCGCACCGCCAGTAGGAACTCTGAAGTGACGTAAGTCGCACTTGTTGTGATTTTTATTTTGACGGCGCTGAGAGCGCCATGCACACAGTGCTCGTATTCTCCGTGTTCATTAGTTTACGATCTGTCTAACAGTCCTGTCTAATACGTTATTATATAGAACAGTTATACATAGAAAGTAGATAGTAATGAAAAGGTATTTGCGTATGCCGTGTGGTGGATGTCCAGTGTCGCTTTCTGAGCAGAAATACATAATCATGTTTGGCTTAGTCCCCTCAAAGTTACGTTGGATTTTTTCCTCAGCGTAAAGGTTAAGAGGCCCATCTATCACTGTTTTCCATGTTGGCAGAGTTAGTTTGTGGAGTAAATATATAGGCTATAATCTGTGTGTTTACACAGCTTTTATAAAAAATGGCGGGTGTTGGTGTTTCACGTGCATTCGGCCAATCAGCGTTCACTAACGTCACTGGTAGTTCCTATAGTGCTGGTTTAGACCCTACTCTGAAGTAGGAGATAAATTAGTTCCTCCAAAAGGAGTTCCTAGAACTAAAATCGTTCCCAGTTCCTGCGGTACGAACGCACCAAAATCAGGGTACTTCCTATGAACTATGAAAAGGTTCCTCCAGTGCGAAAGCCCCTATTGTCGATAGTATAGCGATGCATGAAGCACCGCTCACACAGAAGTCACTTTCAAACCATGCAGCTTTCTGTTGGTCAATTTGTCAAAATCACCAAAAATAACCAACCCTCACCTTCAAATTCCCAACCCCCTGGATTCCCATAAAATCCAGCTGCGCGAATTCGACGAACAATGGTAAATGTGATTGTACCTGTCCTTTACTCTTAACATTCAGACCTGAAGCTAAAGTCAGTTCAATGTTAAATTTGGAAGCATTGGTGAAACATGAACACTGCCTGTTTCACAAAGGCACTGAAACCTCTCAAGTATCCATTGACTGAGATCAGATGGATGCGTTCGGCATGCGCCCAAAACATACGCACATGCACTGTCCGTACACGAGGGGGGACAGACATCAACAAACTGTGCTGATGACGAAAATTTGTGTCTCATTGACTGTCCGTGAAACTAAGTAGAATGCAGATAGGGGAAGTATACTTTGGGTTTTAGGATTAAACTTTGGCCAATTACTTGAAAAATCACCTGTTTTTAACCTAACAGCCAATAAAGCAGAAAATAAAACTTCATTGACTTTCACTAAAGTCAAACCCAAGCCATACCTAGAGAATATCACAGAGACTTGACTTGGGCTAGTAGGCAACCACCTATCAATCACCCAGAACATGCTAGCCGTGCGCTCTTCTGTCCATGTGTATTGTCTTGTGTGTGGGGCGTGGTGTTCGGATCCCGGCACTTCAGTCTAGTTTGGTTTCGGTTTTGTGTCGGGATTCGGACATTCATGCTCCGCGTGTTTGTATTCTGTTGTGAGCGCACAGGATGAGTGTTTAGTTGTTCTCGTGCGCTCTGTCTTTTTGTGTAAGCGTGCGGCTTCGAGTTCGCTCGGGCCATACGTTCTTCTTTCCGCTGGTGTCGTGTTCTGTGTAGCACGTGTTTTCATTGTGTTTTCATGCTATGTTTTGTCTTGTTTTGATATTGCAACAGAAACGTTTAACTCTCTCTTTTCCAGCACTTTAGACGCAGTTGCTCCATTGCGCTTAAAGAAGATTAAATAAAATAGTCCAACGCCGTGGTACAGCGAGCACACTCTGGCCCTTAAGAGAGCAGCCAGAAAAATGGAGCGCAACTGGAAGAAAACTAAACTAGAGGTATTTCGGATTTCGTGAAAAGAGAGCTCGTGAAAAGAGATTGCTTACAGAGAGGCTTTAAAAGCTGCTAGATCTGCTTATTTTTCAAGCCTATTAGAAGAAAATAAACATAATCCAAGGTATTTATTTGAAACAGTGGCTAAACTAACGAAAAAGAAAGCTTCAAGCTCAGAAGTGTCCAAGCAACACAGCAGGGATGACTTTATGAACTTCTTCACTTATAAGATTTATAATATCAGGGACAAAATTATAACTATGCAACCGTCTACCACAGTATCGCATCAGGGAGTGCATTGTAGTCTCCCTGAGGAAAAATTTGATTCATTTGTTGCTATAGGAGAGGAAGAATTCTGCAAACTCGTTAATTCATCTAAATCGACAACTTGTATGTTAGATCCTGTTTCCAGAGGTCATATATCCTCTTCTTAATATCATTAATTCATCTTTGTCTCTAGGATACTTACCAAAAACCTTGAAACTGGCTATGATAAAACCGCTTGTTAAAAAAACACAACTTGATCCTACAGAATTAGTCAATTACAGGCCGATCTCGAATCTGCCTTTTCTGTCAAAGATATTAGAAAAAGCAGTATCTTCACAACTATGTTCCTTTCTAGAAAGAAATGATATCTGCGAGGATTTTCAGTCCGGATTTAGACAGTGCCATAGTACTGAGACCGCTCTCATTAGAGTCACAAATGATTTGCTCTTTTCATCTGATCGTGGTTGTATCTCTCTATTAGTGTTACTCGATCTTAGTGCTGCATTTGACACCATTGACCACAACATTCTTTTAAATAGACTAGAAAACTATGTTGGCATTAGTGGAATTGCACTAGCATGGTTTAAATCATACTTAACTGACCGTTATCAGTTTGTAGCAGTAAATGAAGAGATGTCTTATCGATCACAAGTTCAGTATGGCGTACCACAAGGCTCAGTACTAGGACCGTTGCTGTTCACTCTGTACATGCTCCCATTAGGAGATATCATTAGGAAACATGGAGTTAGCTTTCACTGTTATGCCGATGATACTCAGCTGTATATTTCTTCAAAACCCAACGAAACTTACCAATTCATGCATAGCTGATATAAAAAATTGGATGACTAGTAATTTCCTACTACTAAATTCTGAAAAGACAGAGATTCTAATTACTGGACAAAAAACTTCTACACGTAATAACCCAGAATACTGTCTAACACTTGATGGCTGCTCTGTCAAGCCTTCGTCGTCGGTTAGGAACCTGGGTGTGCTCTTTGATACCAACCTTTCTTTTGAAAGCCACGTGTCTAGTATCTGTAAAACTGCATTTTTCCATCTTAAAAATATATCTAAAATACGCCATATGCTCTCATTGGGAAATGCGGAACAATTAGTTCATGCGTTCATGACCTCAAGGCTAGACTATTGTAATGCTCTACTGGGTGGTTGCCCTGCACGCTTAATAAATAAACTACAGCTAGTTCAAAACGCCGCAGCTCGAGTTCTTACCAGAACCAGGAAATATGACCATATTAGCCCGGTCCTGTCAACACTGCATTGGCTCCCTATTAAACATCGTATAAATTTTAAAATATTGTTGATTACTTACAAAGCACAAAATGGTTTAGCTCCGCAGTACTTGAGCGAGCTCTTAACGTATTATAGTCCTTCACGTCTATTGCGATCTCAAAATTCCGGCCAGTTGATAATACCTAGAATATCTAAATCGACTGCTGGCGGTAGATCCTTTTCCTATTTAGCACCAAAACTTTGGAACAGTCTTCCTACCATTGTCCGGGAAGCAGACACACTCTGTCAGTTCAAAGCTAGACTAAAAACACATCTCTTTGACCTAGCATACACATAATACATTATAGACTTCTATAATTCAATGTTAGGCTGCATAGATTAGGTCAGCCGGAACTGGAAACACTTCCCTTAAATCTTGATGTACTCGTTACATCATAAGAAGAATGGCATCTACGCTAATATTAGTGTCTTTGTTTATCCCGAGGTTTTCCCGCAGCCTGCCAGATCTAGGCTGTATCCAGATCTGACGAAGGAGATCCGCCTGGACCCGATGACAATGCAGTGCTGAAGTATCCACTATCCTCTCCCTATGGAGGATCCCTTTCCCACTCTACAGATAAAGCATTGTGAATTCCGGCTCGCGTACCCCGAAGTGATAAAATAAAACAAAATTCTGTATCAAAATTTATAGGCAAGACAAGTAGTTTGTTTAGGCTGGGTTGTAAGGAATTACAAACCTGCGCACATATTTTAAAAAGCACATAACTATAGAATCAATTCTGAATGAGCATCTGAACGCCGTCAGCGTTAATCACAGGTTCGCGTTTAAAGTCTGATCATTTCGACGGAGGGGAATCAATCAAAATTAACTTAGCTGGAAATAACATTATTCAAGAACCGCTATAAAGCCAAAACAATCTCTGTTACCTTAAATTATATGTTTATCTCTGTAAAGCTGCTTTGAAACAATCCATTGTTAAAAGCGGTATATAAATGAAGATGACTTGACTTGACTTGACTTGACTTGACTTGACTTGACTTGACTTGACTTGTGCTGTGTTGTGTTGTGTTGCTTTCTTGTCATGTTTTGTGTTAACACACGTGGCTAATGAGTTCTCATTAGCTGCGTGTTCATGTCTCATTTTGTTTGGGGACATGGCTTGTCCTGTATGTTTCCATGAGCCATGTGCTCTCTTGTCTATTGTCTAACCCCGCCCATCTTGTTACCTGATTATTGGTTTATTTGCCCTACCTGTCCTCTCATTACCACCCTTGTTTGCTCCCTATTTATTCTCCTTGTGTTTGCAGTCCTGTGCTGGATTGTTGTTGAATGTAAGTCAAAGTACAAATCAAGTCAAGTCTTTTGGTTTCTCCCTTGGGTTAGTTTTTGTTTGTGCTTTGTTTTATTTTGCTTCATAAAAGCCTATTTCTCCTGCGATTGAGTCCTTGCTTCATCTCTTCAACCACAAACCCTGACAGTTTGAGCTTCAGCAGGAACCGATGAGATTCATTCCCGTGTTACGCAGCACGTTTGAGCTTCTGCAAGAACCAATGAGGTTTGTTTTCACGTCTCAAGCACATCAAGTCAAGGTTGAGCTTCTGTTTTATGTTCACTGATTAATGCTTATGTGAATAAAAGCCTAAATTAAATCTGTTCATCATTATACAGCAATCCAGTCTCCAGAAAATTTGGACTAAACCGCACAATTCATATGGACTAGTTTTACGATCTCTGTGAACTTTTTGAAGAGTCAAAGTGGTTGTTGCGTAGCTGTCCATGGTGGGACATAAATCTCTCAGATTTCATTAAAAATATCTTCATTTTAGTTGTGAAGATGAAAGAAAGTCTTACGGGTTTGGAACGACATAAATGTGAGTAAATTACCTTTTTTTTTTTTCATCTTTGGGTGAACTAACCATTTAAGTGCATCATCCAAATATTTGAAATTCACTTCTTATAGTTGGGATTTTCAGGGTGAACACAGTGCTTGCACTAAATACTATATAACATGTTCAAATTTAGACGCACCTTCTCAACAATTAACACTTATGTTCTTTGGAAAATGGAAAAGTCTCTTTTTGTGCAATTCTGTTTATATTTCTGCTAGTAACAAACATGTCACACTTCACCTTAAAAAAGGAACGTGTTTGTGTGGGAAGGGTTCTGACATTGACGCACATTTCATTAGCAATCAAGTCATGTTCTTTAATACAAGACAAAAAGTCTATTCTTCACTGCCTACATGTTTATCGTAGAAGGTAAATTCAAGTCCAGTTGCCATACCACATAAAGAGTGATTTTTATGGGTTTGAATCTGAGGTAAAAGATTCTCACAAGCACATGGCTTGTGCAAACACACTTTCTGGTCATTCACACTCGAGAAAATAGTTTCTATGAAGGTTCATCACAGCAGACCATAAGCTCTGCACATCTGAAAACATTTCTACTTATGTTTTCCATATGGGCATAATTTTAGCACTGAAACCAATATAATGCAACATTAATTTAATTCAAAATTCAATCATTTAACTTTCTCTGCAAAGTGCATACTAATGTTGCACTATTAAAAGCCCAATTGAATCCACCAAATATTAAATGTTTAATTTAATATGTGAAGTGAGTTTATTGCTGGTGTAATTTTGCTCTCTGTGGGTCTTTTTGAATAGTCTTGTTATAAAGAGTAAAAGAAGTGCTGGTGCCCAATAGTTGTTAATTAAAGTTAATAATAAAATTGATAATTCAGCAGTTCCTTTATTCATCTCACTCTTTATTCTGAACCGCAGCTTCTTTTACTCTTTATAACAAGACTATTCAAAAAGACCCACAGAGAGCAAAATTACACCAGCAATAAACTCACTTCACATATTAAATTAAACATTTCAGACATACACCTTACCTTTCCCATAGTTGAAGTGGAGTTTGATGGATTTGCCCTGGTTGATGTGCAGGTACGTAAACCACACGGCGAATGTAAGCAGCACCAGCAGTAGCAGAAGTTTGAACTGCTTTCGTATTTTCTTCACAGGGAATCGCAGCATTTTCGCAACAGCATCATCAGCAGCAGCAGCAAAAAGAGAGTGTCAGCTGCTCCTCTGTCTGGCGCTTTAGAGACAGACTCCTGATGTCACAATGTCATATTGACATCAGCTAATCCACAGTTTGCCACATCTCAATGTCTGACATCAAAATGTCATATTTGCAGCAGCAGCAGAATAAAAGTCCGAGCTGCTTCTTACTTTGCCACACCTAAATTCGTAATGTCACAATGGCATATTTCTCCAAAAAAGCAGCAGAATCAGTCTTAGCTGCTACTTTAGTTTGAAGCATCAAAAAGAGAGGCCTCCTGATGTCACAATGTTACATCTCTGATTATTTCCACTGTCACAAAAGTCATATTTACAATTTGTGTCAGTTGCTTCTCTGTTTGGCACGTTTAAAAAAAAAGATTCCTTATGTCACAATGTCACATTACAGCAGCAGAAAAATGTCAGCTGCTTCTCAGATTGGCGTGTTTTAAAGACAATGTTATTGAAATGTATTATTGAAACTATAGTTAAAACAGTTTACTTGAGTCTTATAGAAGCATCATATATGATTTATTCGCGATAAACAAGTTTTAAAAATAGGTAAAGATGAAGAATAGTCCATAAAAGGATATTATTGTAGGCGTACAGGCAAAAGAAAAGAGCAGCGGGCTGTTAATCTTGTGGAAGCCGCTCTGACAGCAGTCCAGCCACTCCGGAGAGGATCATCCTATGGATTTAAAGCTTTCGCTCAAATGACCAGTCTAACTTTTTAACGCTTTTTAACACATTTAATTAACCATAAACAACACAATCTAACTGCAGAACCCGCAGTTGCGAAGTTGCCCCTTCCTAGGGTGCATTTTAGATTTGTTGGGATATCTCAAACAGTCATGATAACTATAAAACCATTCTTATAAACCTGTAACTTAGCCATAACAATTAACAAACCCCAAATGTAGAGTGAAACCACCTCATATCATAAAATATGTGCCTATTATGAATTGTGAAAAATGCTTAAATCTTTGTTTCCATTCATTTAACTCGTAAGGATAATTTAATTTCTACACTTTTTCTTTAGGAGTAATTAGCTTCAAAGTGGTCAAAAAAAGTGACTTTAGCACCACTTTGAATTTACTTTAAAATGTAAGGCATGCAATTGTATAGAGATAATTAAACGTAATGTAAATAGGCTAAACACAGTGCATAAGACACTTGATGTAAGCTACAATAATCACGCGCCTGGTACCATATCGCACTGCGATGAAAAAAAAAAATTAAATGAAATAAATGTTGCTTTGTAATCAGATACTATTTTCCGGAGCTTAAAACACTAATATGCGAATAGAACAACAATGATTGAAGAATCACATTGCTCTGGCGGTTTATAGGTGATGCGTTCATGCACCTGCTATCCATCCAAGTCCACGCGCAACTTATTGACTCTTTCAAAAAAAAAAATGTAAATCAAACGCGTGCACCTAAACGTTCCGTCCCCCGTTAACAGAAACCCCTATTCATAAAAACAATAACAATGGTCTATTGGCGTCCGTACGCTCCAATACCGCTAGCAGCATCTGACATTTTGATTCCACTAGCGCGCTCCTCAAATCAAACGCTTTGTTTCACCGATGTGATGTGATGCGTCAGTCTCCACACGCGGGTCCTATCCGCGTGGATGCTGTCACGCCTTTAGTCAGAGAAACTATTTAGCAATGAGTCTCATAAATCCCACGAGCTCCGCTTCCAGTCCTACGATGTGACCGACTCTCGATCCTCACGTTCAACTGAGCATCCATGACTCTGCCGGGGAGCGACATTACGAATCCTACTATTGAACTGGATGCGCTAATGAATTATTCAACAGGCCATGATGACGTTGCGCGGAGCATCTCGTCGTTGGGTTAATTAATATTCATAAGCCAAGGATTACCAGGCAGGCTTACTGGCCGAACGTTCTCTGTACGTAATTAATATTCATGAGCTCAATCGTCACCATAGTATTATTCGGATGTTCGCTGCCGGGCAACCGAACTTGTGTGGAGCTGTAATGGGCAGCAACGCCGTCCAACCATCGGCGGAAATCCAGCGCAATGCATTATTATTGGAAGAGCTCGGTGACGAAATGCATATATTAATCGTTTGCTGTGATGATCTCACCTTGTTTATTTGACGTTTCCATCATTTGACAGACGATAGTAACGCTTAAGTCATTATGTTTATGAAACATTTCTCTTTTTATTAATGAAAAAAAATATCATTTCTATTTCAAGTATTGTTTTTCGTATGATTTATTTAGAAAAGTGTTTTAGTGTATTTTTTAATTATTTAGTCAAAATTAAATATTTTATATTTATTTATTGTGTGTTTGACTTATATTTAGAAAGGTGCATTATTATTATTATATTAATCATAGCTAAATTATAATTGAACAACATCTTAAATCAATATTTTACTCGTAGAATATATAGTTTAATTTAGTTTTTTTTAGGGCATTACATTGTTGGAAGGTGGGGGGGGGTTTAATGAAAACTTGTAATGAAAAAAGACGTGTACTATTGGGAGTTATACGTAATTGGGAATATTTGCATTAAAATATCATATTTAAAAAAAAATATTGGTATATAATTTATCATTTCTTTCCTTATTCACTTGTTAAGTCTCCCAAAATGCCTGACATGCCATGATGTTAGTCCTGGTGTACGTGTGTGTGTATGCCCTGTTACGTAACAGAAAGTCATATTCTGATTTGAAACATTTCCCTGAGATGTTGATTTCTTACAAACAATTTGAAAATGAGTCAGATTTAAATGATAATTACAAATTATTATCATATTTCCATAAGAGTGCTAAACCAGATAGAGGGAGTTGTCAAGGTGAAACCTCCAAACATCTGGTATCTCTGCAAAGCAATGCATGTTTCTATAAACTGTGTATGTTGTCAGAGAAATTCGCTAAAATATAATGTCCTCTACAGATGCAAAATGCCTATTCCTGGGACTCTGGAGGTAATCATTTTAAAATAAATTAATATTAACCGTGCACTGTTTTGATTAATAATCAGAATAAAAATTAATGTAAGGGTTCTGTGACTTCGGTGTGGTTTATTCTTGGTTTTGTAAACAGAGCTCTGAGACTCATGTTAAGTTTCATCGCCCCTCTGGATTATATACGCTATAGATCTCCTTGAATTAGCCCAGGGGGTTGGTGAAGATGGCTTTAATGAAGCTTTTCCTTGTCGGGAAAGGTTTTCCAACGTTTCAGTGTGGATGAGAACCTTTTGGAAAACCGCCTGAAAACACTTAATTTGCCTTTACTGCGCATGCGGAAAACATCACTGAGATGATACACAAATAAGTAATAAAGTTATCGTGCAATTCTTCTGGCAGGATCATTTTATTTAACAAAATATCTCAGCATTCACTGATGCGTCCAAGTCACACTCTCACCATTATATGTTTGGTCAAAAACACAACAGCTCTCATGTTTTTCTGCAGGACAGCAAATGCGAGTAAATCTCAGGACTGCGATATAAAGAGTTTATAAAGTAACATATTTTAGCAAGCGGTGTGAAAGTGAATCGCACATAACGGGCACAATAGCGGTATAAACATGAATATCTATTGGTATATGCGTCACATGACTAAACTTACGTCATCGTTTTCAAATACCTCCGTTTTCACAGTCCACACTACAACACGAAAACTGCGTTTTAAATTTATCCAGTTTGGAGAGCGTTTTCAAAAAGCTTCGTTTTCATTAATAAAAATCGCCGCCTCAGTGTGGATGGAAGGAAACCGGAGAGAAAAAAAATGCGTTTTTAAACGCCCTCAGTTGCATTCAATAATACATGTCACTCATAAAAAAGTCTGGAAAAGCTTACCTTGAGATGGATTCGTCTCATTATGATTTTACGAGGTAATTTAAAGTCTGGCATTTCTAAACTCCTAATTCGCATTTGAAGTATTCTGCATATTTCCTGGCTTTGATCATTTACAGCATAAGCACAAGACTCATCAAATCTGTGAATAATCGTGCCCCGTTTCTAATATGCATGAAGCTAGAAGCCAGTGCAGAGCTTAAATGGTGAAATATTAGTGTTTTTATTCCGGCAGTGATCTCTTCCTTATGCAAGGAGCTGTCAGAGGTGGAACAACCACAGTCGTTTCTCTCCCAATGTCTTATTCATCCTCTTTCCCTGCAGACATGGTCATGTGCGGTGAGTTTGAGCATCACTGGGCCGGGTAGGTTTTAAATATGTAGCTGTCATCATAGCTTGCGATTATTATGACACAAGAGCTCACAGCTGAAAGAGAGAAAGACTAAGCAGGACTATTCTAATGGTGTGAGATTTTCTTCCTAAGATATTGTAATATCTTTGGTTGCCAATAGGCTGCTGCCACCACTTTTAATTTTAGCCAGTATGGTCTGGCACCAGAAGACAACACACCACCACAACTTCAATCAAACGGTTCCAGCTCGTTTCGTGAAGAGAAAGGTGAACGCTCTCGGCGTATCGTCACTTCAGCAGTCACTTTGGCATTAGGCAGTCTCAGGCACACAAGGGGAGATCCCACCATCAGTCCATTTCGAAAGGGCAAAGTCCAGCCGGGCTTGTGCGAATCAATAGCATCAGCATTACACACAGTAGTGGCGGCACTCCTAACTTCCCCTCGCTATACTCTCTCTCCCCGCACCCGCTATCTATCTATCTTCATCGCCGGCGGTCCTATCCAACCGCGAACGACACCCCCCTCCCAAAGAAAAGGTGAGTACCGCCGTCTTCTACCTTGTCCACAATGCAGACCGAACCGAGCCACCCGCCATTGTCTTTTGCACCCCATTTAAACCTTTTTCACACGCAGCCTCTTAATACACCACTCCCGCCCCGGTGCTTCTCATTTCCTAATCAATCTCATTAATTAGTTGCCAAGACAATATCCCAACACGCCACACACATTACACTATCCCCTCCCCAAAAGAACAGACTCGTCCCAGAGTCATACTGGATCCATCTCATAGTCCTGCGTCCATCCAGGTTGACGTCGCTCTCGTACTGGGCGTTGTGACTTTGGCTGGTGTATCACCGTAGAGCCATCCTGCCGTCCATCCGGGTCCCTTTGTTGTACATCGGGCTCCTTGACAGACTGTTGTACTGGACCAGCCAACACTAATGCTGACCCTTCCGAGTTACGAGGGAGCACAGGTGCCCTTTGATGAACCCAACTAGCCCCCAAAGGGACATCTAACTGACCGGGGCCCTGGGACTCGGCTCCCTCTTGCGGAGGGAGAGAAGGTGCAGCAGTTTCTGAGAGAGAAGAACATACGGTTTAAGTATGTTCAAATGTACAACTATCTCCGGCCCCCCCTCTGCTAACACCACGCGGTACAATACATCAGAGATGCGTTCCACAACTTTATAAGGACCCCGGTAACGCCTATGTAATTTTGGGCAAATGCCCTTTTTCTTCGCCTTATTCCGTACCCACACCAATTCCCCCATAGAATAGAACTGCAGCTTAGCCCGAAGATCAAATGACCCCTTCTGCTGCCCAGAGGCTTTAGCCTGATGTCTCTTTACTGCCTCTACCACTGTGGATAATGTGTCTGCCAACCCAGTCACATACTCACTGGCAGACACAAATTTCTCATGCTGGCCTACATTTAGCATCACGTCCAGAGGGAGAACAATTTCCTGTCCAAACAAGATCTTGTAAGGTGTAAACCCTGTACTGGCATGGACACTACTCCGATAAGCCATTAACACGTATGGCAACAGACAGTCCCAATTGGATTGATTCTCATCAACAAACAAACTCAACATCGACAGCAAAGTACGGTTAAATCGCTCCACCAAACCATTAGATTGTGGATGATATGGGGAGCTACGCGTCTTACTCATATCCAACAGTTGGCACAATTCTGAATACTGTGAATACTCCGGGGAGTGCCAAAGCGACATATCCACTCCCCAACCAGGACACGAGCCACTGACTGTGCCTCCTGGTTGAGAAGAGAAAATGCCTCCGTCCATTTAGAAAAGTAATCGCTCACGACAAGGATATACCTATGCTTTCTAGGCGTCTCAGGTAGAGGCCCCAAAATGTCCAAAGCTATACGTTCATGAGGACAAGATGTAACTGAAGAATTCATTGGAGCACAGGGGGCTTTCCCATGTGTTTTTCGAGAAGCACAGTCTACACATTGTCTACACCACTGTCTCACATCTGCAAACCATCCTGGCCAATAGAAACGATCTCTTACTTTCTCTTGCAATTTTTGAATACCCAAATGGCCCCCCGTTACTGAACTGTGCAATTGATTTAACACAGATGCTACCAGCACCTTAGGGAGAACCACCTGTACTTTTGAAGCTGCATTGAGAAAGGAGGGGGAACTCGTACCAGCCGCTGATCTTGCAATCGCAATTGGTCCCAAACAGAACTAAACTTCTTCAGGGCAGCATGCTGCTGTATTTCAGCAGCATTCTCATCTGAGTCCTGCCTAAGATGAATTAGGAGGGCCAATTCTGGATCATCTCGCTGGGCCTGTGCCAAATCATCACTCACCCCAAAATTCATTTTCTTCTGCACCACCTGGGGACCTTCCTTAACAGCGCACACTGATATAGCTGGTCTCTGCATAGGGCTGATGGGGCCTTCCTGCTCCTTGGCTTTCATGTAAGCTGGTAGCCGCGACAAGGCATCTGCATTGTCATGCTGTTTTCCCGGGCGATGTACAATTTTGTAGTGAAAACTTGCCAACTGCTCCACCCATCGAGCCAGCTGCCCCTCTAAACCCTGAAAGTTATGCAACCATCTCAATGAGTTATGGTCTGTACGCAACACAAACTCTTTACCTAGCAAAAAATGCTTAAAGTACTTTGTGAACGTCACCATCGCTAACAACTCTTTCTTTGTAGTTGCATACTTGCGTTCCTCTCTAGTAAGGGCCCGACTGGCATAAGCTATTACTCGTTCCAACCCACCCTCCCCTTGTGAAAGCACAGCTCCTACCCCCACATCACTAGCATCAGTGTCCAATATAAAAGTTTTATTGGGGTCAGGATAAGCGAGCACAGGAGAAGTAATTAAACTAGCCTTCAACTAGTTGAAGGCTATCTGACACTCCTCACCCCACCTAAATCTTCTCCCCTTCTCAGTCAGCTGATGTAATGGACGTGCTATTTCTGCAAACCCCCTTACAAACCGTGTATAATAGGACGCCAAACCTAAAAAGCTCCTCACTTCAGTCTGAGTCCCAGGGATGGGCCATTCCCTCACTGCTTCCACCTTTACAGGGTCGGCCATAATTCCATCCGCAGAAATTATATGCCCTTAATACTTGACACGAGAGGAAAACAAATCACACTTGGAAGGTTTTACCTTCAGATTTGCAGCCTTCAACTTAGCCAATACTTCCCCCAATCTCGATAAATGCTCCTGAAATGACCGACCAAACACTATAATGTCGTCCAAATAAACCAAACACGTTGTCCACTGCAAGTCAGCCAAAACCAAATCCATTAAGCGCTGAAATGTGCTAGGTGAATTGCAAAGACCAAAACTTAACACGTTAAATTCAAATAACCCATTTCTGGTGGAAAAAGCGGTCTTGCACTTATCTTCAGCATCTACCTCAACTTGGCAGTAACCACTGGCAAGATCCAGGGTGGAAAATAGCTTTGCATTAGTTAAACTATCAAGAGCATCATCTATTCGGGGAAGGGGATAGGCATCTTTAGCTGTAACATCATTCAGCTTCCGGTAGTCTACGCAAAAGCGCAAACTACCGTCCTTCTTTCTTACCGGGACAACCAGAGCCGCCCATGGACTACATGAGGGCTGTATGATCCCATTTTCTTGCATTTGCTTAATATGCTCATGTACCTCATGTTGCAAATGTAACGGAACCCGACGTGGGGGTATCTTAATTGGCTTTGCATCCCCTGTATTAATCTGGTGAAAGGTCAGGTGGGTTCGCCCTAGATCATGATCCCCAGTGCTAAACACTGATGCATACTGCCCCAACAACTCACGGATGGCCTGCGTTTCAACCAGAGACAGCCCCTTTTGGTCTAACCCCAGTTGCCTTAACAGAGCCTCCACTGACCACCCTACGGGCACCTCCATCTCATTCTGTTGGCTGCAAGCCACTGCTTCAGGACCAACTACTATGTCTGTAGCCAAGGTCCCAATCTTCATCCCCTGCCTAAGGGTAAGAGGATTCTCTGTTACATTAATCACTCTAACAGGAATAACCCCTTGCCCCACATTACAGATGACTCAAGCCACTAAAAGGTCACAGTGTTTTAATAAAGTGGGTTCCACCATCCCAGCTTTCTGTCCTGCGAGGAGCCCTTCTACTACCCCGGAAACAATAGCCTCACTACGCGGCTGTACTACGGAGTCTATTTGGACAGTGACAGCCTTAGGCTGGCAAGCATCCACTAATAAAATTAACGGGAACTTCCTACCCATGACTGAACAGCACTTTTCCTTCACATCAATGATTGCCCCATACTTCAGCAGAAAATCCATTCCCAGCAAAATATCAGGGGTACATATATCCGCTACAAGAAATTCATTTATTAATGCTAGGGAACCAAACTGACAAATAGTTTGCCATCGGCCTAGAATGTACATAGTACCCCCATTAGCTGCAGAAGCTTCGCCCCCATAATCGAACAACTGACACCCCCCCCAGGTTAACTGTAACCACACATGTTTCGGGATAATTGAGGCCTGCGCCCCAGTATCCAATAACAAATGTACATCAGACCCACCTATTTTGGCATTGAGATACACTCCAGAGCTGGGTTGGTTACACAGGGCCAATCTCGTGGACTTCACTAATGAGGGGGCAGGCGTTTCGCCCTCTGTGCCTGCCCCCTCTAGTTTCCCTGCAAATAGGGACAATTTCGACGTAAATGCCGGTTAGACCCACACTCCCAACAGGCTTCTCGATCACGAGATGACCGGTCCATAGCCCACCCCATCTGTCCTCGAGTCTCCAAAGAACCATTTCGCCTCCCAGATGGTGGCATCTCAACACAAGCCTGTAGTGACTGAACTGTCTGCTGCAAAGTTTTCACTTCCTGCCTCATCCCGTCAACCACTCCCAAAAGTGTCTCCATTTGTTTATTATCTGTAATACTTTCTGACACCACCCGCACTTTAGTATCTGCAACAGGGCAATTTCGCTCCAAACTTCGAATTAATTCTAATTCAGAAGCCAAATTAACAGCCTCTTCTAAGGTGGATGGTTTTGCACTGCGAAGTTGGACACGCAAATCCCCACTTCCCACGTGTTCAATAAAATGGTCACGGGCAAATAGATCACGTGTATTATTATCCGTGGCAGGGTAAGCTTTAGTAATCAACCGACGCAAAGCATTGCCAAATTCCCTCGCAGTCTCACTATGCAATCGCCGACGGGCTAAAAAAACTGGCCCGGTTCCAATCATCACTATCACACGGCTCCAAACACCTCCCTAACGCTGCTTTTAGTACTATATAACTGCTTCGAGACTCGGATGATAGTCCACAAAAAATGTCTCGAGCCCTTCCAGATAACAATAAGGAGAGGAACTTCAACTTTAAACTATCGTCCCAGCCATTCACCTCAGCGGCCATTTCAAATTGTCCTATCCAATCTGACCAATCACGATTAACTCAGGCATAAATACTGGTCGTGTTGTTGCCATCCTAGATGCTGAACGTTGCCCTGTTAGCACCCTATCAAAAGAAGCTGATGGTGTGTTATCTCCCTCTGGGTCCAACATAATGGCCCCTAAGGTCCCACCGCTGCCACCAGTGTAATATCTTTGGTTGCCAATAGGCTGCTGCCACCACCTTTAATTTTTGCAAGTATGGTCTGGCACCAGAAGACAACACACCACCACAACTTCAATCAAAATACAGTTTAATTTAACAGGGGGGACTGCAAAGACAGGCTCAACACAACCTGGGAAAGCTTGAGAAAATACACAGAGCACTACGTGCATTCACTCACTTCATTAGTGAAAGACCCCAGAATCAATTACAGTGGCACTTCAAACTCATGTAAAACCTCAACTTCATGCAGGTGCAAAATGGTACCCATGACTATTCCCTAAAACTTCCCCATTTCAGCCCACCCACCTTCACTATCGCCCTCTATTACTTTTAAAGCACAACTTTATTTAGCACATTAATTTAGTTTAAAACCAGAAACAATCTTAAAACACTTAACTCGCCCACCGCGACGTTGCCCCTCCCCACTGCGGTTCCAGCTCGTTCCGTGAAGAGAAAGGTGAACGCTCTCGGCGTATCGTCACTTCAGCATTCACTTTGGCATTAGGCAGTCTCAGGCACACAAGGGGAGATCCCACCATCAGTCCATTTCGAAAGGGCAAAGTCCAGCCGGGCTCGTGCGAATCAATAGCATCAGCATTACACACAGTAGTGGCGGCACTCCTAACTTCCCCTCGCTATACTCTCTCTCCCCGCACCCGCTATCTATCTATCTTCATCGCCGGCGGTCCTATTCAACCGCGAACGACCCCCCCCTCCCAAAGAAAAGGTGAGTACCGCCGTCTTGTACCTTGTCCACAATGCAGACCGAACCGAGCCACCCGCCATTGTCTTTTGCACCCCATTTAAACCTTTTTGACACGCAGCCTCTTAATACACCACTCCTGCCCCAGTGCTTCTCATTTCCTAATCAATCTCATTAATTAGTTGCCAAGACAATATCCCAACACGCCACACACATTACAATATAAACGCTCTTACATAGAATGGCCTTTTCCCTTATACTGTTTGTCTTCCTCGCCACTTACCGGCGTGACATTACAATAAAACGGCCCGATTCAACTGAAATGTCAAGTGGATTAAAAGGAAGGACTTTTCTTTAATGTTGATCTCGATCCAACACCCGCGTTCATTCCAGTTACAGGTGTAAATTACTGGCCTTTTTTTTCAGGAGTGAATCATTTCCACTGCATCTTTAAGATTTGAAACGTGACTCCGCTGACTTCCACTTCCAACACACAAACAAACCAGAGAGGATCGCTGAGAGCGCAAAGGGAATCTCATTGGCATGTTAATGCACTTAATGACTGCGTGTTTCTCATATTCAGCAGCCTAATACAATATTTGTCCCATGCGTCAGGCTGGTAAATCATGATTTACGCATTTAC
This sequence comes from Tiaroga cobitis, assembly GCA_030578255.1. Classification (NCBI taxonomy): domain Eukaryota; kingdom Metazoa; phylum Chordata; class Actinopteri; order Cypriniformes; family Leuciscidae; genus Tiaroga; species Tiaroga cobitis. The sequence goes on along the minus strand of CM060615.1, from coordinate 29,228,325 downwards.
AAAATGTTACTATTCAATATTATCATTCATGGTAATATTCACACGTCAATGTTTGATTTTAGGGTCAGGGACAAATAAAGAGTCTGAGATGTAGATTAAAACATGTGTCAAGTTTGTGCGATCCAAAAATCCATTTAGGTTGATCACTAATTTTAATGAGTCTTTCTTTTTTAATTATTAAATAAGTTAGTTGTAGGCCTATCACCCTGGAAAACTTATGTCATTGACCCTCTAGGGACATTTTCATATATTTGTGCATAATAAACACTTGATATTGTGTTGGGTCGCCACTTGATGAGCAAATCTATTTGACAGCTATAGTAATACGTATTTTGTGTGTTTGTAATCGGACTAGTATCACATAACCATGTCAATTGGAATGAATTGGCCACATCTAATTGAGATTTCATACGGATTGTAAGGGGCGGTTTAAACCGTATTTAATCCATTTGATACATGTAAACACTGGATCAAATTGAAAACCGAAACTAGAGATGTATGCGCATATGCAATGACGTATTGACGTAATGACGTATGATGCACAGAATGAGTTGTTGTTAATTCCTTGTTGTTATAGGGATAATTTTGGTCCCCTGTAAGGAAACAGCTTATAAATCATACTAGGTGAATATAAATAATTACGGTATATGAATAATATTAATAATGTAAAAATGCAGAAAGTATTAAGGGGATAGAATATTCAATTTGTACAGTATACAAATAATTATATCCATGGAATGTCCTCATATAAACATGAAAACCCAACAAATATTTCATTTGAAATGCTTATAAAAAGATAAAACAGAAACATTTTAGTTTAATGTTCATAGTAGGGAGGGATGAAGTACACATGTGGACCTGAGGAGAACTGATTTCATCATCCACTAAAATCACTGAGACGGCTGATAAAAAGTCATTGCAAAAATGTTTACAGTAGACTTTAAAGTAAAGTTAGACCAAATATCCAACGCATTCTCATCCTTTGGCGTCATATAAGTGACGCCTGACAAAACGTCGAAATACTACGCACATGGCACCCTTTAGCGTGAATATAACACGCGAAGTGATGGGTAGGTTCTCTTACGAGAGGTTCTCTCGTATTGCGTAAGCTAGCTTACGCTACGGGAAAGATTCATCTTTGCTGAGATATTGAAGCCAAAAATTATTTCATAATTTGTATCCATATACAACGCAGTTCCTCTGCGGCAGACCTAGAGCGGGCTAGCTAGCAGCTCATTGGTTCGCTCAGAGAGAACTGCTTAAGCCTATGGGAGAGCGGAACTGAACCCGCTTCCAATGAGAGGCGCCCGCGCGCTCATTGCGTCATGGCCCGCCAGAGTGGGCGTGGCCAAGGGGTATATAACAGTCTCTCCCAGGCTTATATGTTGATTCATTTCATCTTCAGCAAGCTCACGCTTCTGCTGTGTTCTGGGAGAAAGCCGTCGCCGTCGAGAAGGCACCACTAGCGAGCTCCGGACCCTGAAGAAGCCGGCCGTCTTCGCCACCTTCAGCCGCCCAGCAAGCTAAGCCATCCGACGACTGTATCCTTTTTCTCATATATTTCTAAAAGAGCACGAGCGTCTTTCTCAAGATGCCTCGTTTTTCCTGCGGCTCCTGCCGCGCTCGTCTCGAGGACGGAGACCGCCATGTCATCTGCGCTCTCTGCTTGGGACTCGAGCATGCAGAACTCGCCCTCGCGGATGGAGGCTGCGACTTCTGCGAAAGCCTGCCGCTGTCGTCCCTGCGGGCACGACTTCTGGCAGTGAAATCCGCTCCCGCGCCGCCTGTCTCTTCGCCACGGAAGAAAAAACGCCGCTCTCAGAGGCCGCCGGAGCCACCAGCGGAAACATGCGGGCCGCCGCCGCCGCCTCCCGCTTCCCGCTCTCCCTCCCCGCCCCTGCCGGACATACAGTTGCCGCCGAGTGGCCGCTCTGTTGCCTCCGATGACGCCGCGGAGGAGAAGGACTCCTGCTCACTGCTCGCTTCCGACAGTGAGGACTGGTCGTCTCGCGGTTCCACGAGAGAGTCGACGGGGACCCGCGCCGGGATAGAGGAAGAGCTGATGCGCCTCCTCTCACAGGCCGTCGAACGCCTCGGTCTCGAGTGGTCTCTCCCACCCGAGCAGGCCCCGAACCTGATGGACGGCAGCTTCTTTCATCGGCGTTCGACCCCCGCGTGCAACCGGGCCGCTCCATTTCTGCCTGAGCTTCACGCAGAATTAACAAAGTCCTGGAATGCCCCGCTCTCGGCCAGAAACCGCTCCGACATTTCCGCCTCGCTGCGCTCGGTGGACGGAGCCGCCGAGAAAGGCTACTCAGCCATGCCGCCCGTCGAGGACTTGGTCGCCACGCACCTCTGCCCGCCCTCTGCTAGATGGCGTTCCTCACCCACGCTTCCTTCTAAAGCGTGCAGAGCGACTTCGAGTTTTCACGCTCGCGCATACGCCGCCGCCGGTCAGGCCGCCGCCGCGCTTCACTCGATGTCTGTCCTCCAGGTTCTTCAGAGCGATATTCTCCGTGAATGTGCCGAAGGCGGCAGGAACCCCGCCCCCGCTGTCACGGATCTGAGAAGTGCTACGGACCTCGCCCTTCGCGCCACTAAAGCCGCCGCACAAGCTCTGGGGAGATGCATGGCCAGCCTGTGTGTTGCCGAGAGACACCTATGGCTCACGCTCGCCGACATGGGAGACTCTGAGCGCGCCGCGTTTCTCAACGCGCCCCTCTCCCCGACGGGCCTGTTTGGATCCGCTGTCACGGGCATCGTCGATCGCTTCTCGGAGGTACAGAAAGCCACCCAGGCGATGAATTTGTTTCTGCCACGCCGCGCTAGCTCTTCCGCGGGCCGCTCTCGCGAGCCTCCCGCCAGAGCTCCGCCACAGCGACCTCCTCCGCAGTCTCAAACAGCCCAGCGCAGACAGGGCGCCCGCCCTCGCTCTCGCTCTGACAGCCGCCGCAGACCGCCGCCCCCACGAGGCCCGCGTTCTAAGATCACGCTGAAGCCTGATCATCAGAAGTCTGCCTAGCAAGATCAAGAAAACGACGGCGCTCTCCCGCTGCGGCCGGACCGCCGTCAAAGCTTCGCCCTCTGCCAGTCCCCGTTATTTCGCCGACTGCAGTAGTGTTGACCGCCACAAACAAGCCGGTGTCCCAGCCCGCTTGCGAGCGTCAAAAAGCCGTTTTTATGGCTACCCAGAGAAATCTCAAAAAGAGAAATTTTGCCAGTTGTGTACAAAAAGTGCCCACAATCATGTGCTCACCGATACACACAAGCATAACATATCCCGTTTCTCTATCAGAGCCCCATCACATGAAACGGGCAGAGCCCGCTCTAGTTTCAGAGAACATAAACACGCCCACGAGCCCGTGCGTGTGTCCCCTCTCTGCTCGCTCTGTTACACGGCCCATAGACTCCTCTCTGAGCGCAAGTCCCGTTGCCACACACATTCAAAGCGTGCCCACACACTGTGTCCAGCCCGCTATGTGCAGCAATCAGGGCAATATAGCCATTCGGCCACTAGCCGCATGCTTCAAAGCGTGGGAAGCCATTCCAGGCATCTCCCCGTGGGTGTTAAGCATTATAAAGAACGGCTATCTGCTGCAGTTTCGCCGCCGCCCGCCTCGTGCACGCGCGCAGCTCGAATCTACTGTCAGCCCGCTGGCCGCCGGCACGCTCCGCTCAGAAATTGCGACGCTGTTGCAAAAGGGCGCTATAGAGAGAGTCCCGCCATCTATGACCGAGTCGGGGTTTTACGGCCGTTATTTTCTGGTTCCCAAGAAAGACGGCGGCCTCAGACCGATTTTAGATCTCAGGTCTTTGAACAAAGCGCTCATGAAGAGACCGTTCAAGATGCTCACTACCAGGAAACTCCTCGCGCAGGTGCGCCAGGGGGACTGGTTCATCTCTCTAGACCTGAAAGACGCCTATTTTCAGATCCAGATAAATCCCCGTCACAGGCCATTCTTACGTTTCGCCTTCGAGGGTCATGTTTATCAATATGCCGTTCTCCCGTTCGGCTTATCTCTGGCGCCCCGTACATTCACGAAGTGCATGGACGCGGCGCTCGCCCCCCTGCGAAGCCAGGGGCTGCGCATTCTGAATTATCTGGACGACTGGCTGATTTTGGCCCAATCACAAACGGAGCTTCTGTCGCACCGCGCAGTTCTCCTCAACCATCTGGAAGCGCTGGGTCTCTCTGTCAACTGGTCAAAGAGCTACCTTCTCCCCAGTCAATCGATTTCCTTCCTAGGAATAGATTTGAACTCGGTCACGATGACGGCTCGCCTGTCTACACAGCGCGCGCGCAGTGTTCAGCGCCTAGCCTCCTCGTTTCAGATGGACGCCCGCACTCCTCTGAAAGCTTTTCAGAGGATGCTGGGTTACATGGCCTCAGCCTCCGCTGTACTTCAGCTGGGCCTTCTGCACATGCGCCCGCTTCAGCTCTGCTTAAACAGCCGTGTACCCCACCGCGCGTGGAACACGGGCCGCCAGCTGATCAAGGTTACGCAGACATGTCTCACGGCACTGCAGCCATGGACAGTAGCAGAATGGTTTCGCCAGGGCGTCACGATGGGGACTTTTTCCTGCCGAAAAGTCATCTCGACAGATGCATCCAACACGGGTTGGGGTGCAGTCTGCGAGGGCTCACCGGCCTTCGGCCACTGGTCGACTCAGGAAAGCCCTTTACACATAAACTGTCTGGAAATGCTTGCGGTCGAGAACGCGCTCTCGCGCTTTCTCTCGCTCATTCGGGGACACCACGTCCTGATCCGTTCGGACAACAGGGCGGTGGTCTCCTATCTCAACCGTCAGGGCGGTGTCAGATCCAGAAATCTCTGTCTACTGACACACCGCATTCTAGTTTGGTCTCAGAGCCGCCTGCTCTCGCTCAGAGCGACGCATGTGCCGGGCCATCTCAACGACGGTCCAGACATACTGTCCAGGGACCTCATCTCCACGGGAGAATGGTCCCTGAACGCACAAACGGTCCAACTACTGTGGCAGCTATTCGGCAGAGCAGAAGTAGACCTCTTCGCGTCAGAAGAGAACGCTCACTGCCCAATATATTTTTCGAGGAGCGAGGACGCGCTAGCCCAGGAATGGCCTCGCCGCCCGCTCTATGCATTCCCTCCGATCGCTCTGTTACCACAGGTAATTCAGAGGATCAGGGACGCACGCCACTCGGTGCTCCTCATAGCCCCGCGTTGGGAGAGTCTGAATTGGGTTCCGGAGCTCACGCAGCTGTCACAGACAGCCCCGTGGCCCATCCCAGTCAGAGCAGATCTCCTCTCTCAAGCTCGCGGCACGATCTGGCACCCCCATCCACAGCGCTGGGCGCTACATGCATGGGTGATCAACGACTATTCGTCGATTTGCCAGAGGGAGTAAGAAACACTATCATACAGGCTAGAGCACCTTCCACGAGAAGGCTCTATGCGTCTAAATGGTCTGTGTTCTCAAAATGGTGCACCGTAAAACAGCTGGACCCACGGTCATGCGAGGTGCCGTCTTTGCTAATGTTCCTTCAAGAGATGCTGGACAAGGGCAGGTCCCCCTCCACTCTCAAGGTTTACGTGGCAGCCGTCGCAGCGTTCGCTGAACCCCGACGCGCTCAGTCCCTGGGCAAAGACGAGTTAGTCATCCGCTTCCTCAGGGGAGCTAAGAGGATGAACCCTCCGCGGCCCCCGTCGGTTCCTATTTGGGATCTTTCCATAGTCCTCGAAGCTATGAAAGCACCCCCGTTCGAACCGCTCGAGTCTGTGGACCTAAAATACCTCTCGCTCAAAACCGTTTTTCTGACAGCTCTGTCCTCAGTAAAACGCGTAGGGGACCTTCACGCGCTCTCATCCAGCGCCGCGTGTCTTGAGTTTGGGCCGAATGACTCGGTTGTCATTCTCAAACCTAGGCATGGTTATGTCCCAAAAGCGATTGGTACCCCGTTCAGGGCGCAGATTATCTCCCTATCGGCTCTGCCTGCATCCGATAGCGAGCGCGACGCCAATCTCCTCTGCCCGGTGCGGGCGCTGAGGTTGTACACGACGCGCGCTGCCGCGTTCAGACGCGCTGAGCAGCTTTTCGTGTCGTTTGGGGGGCGCTCCAAAGGTCTGGCCGCCTCCAAACAGACACTGTCTAGATGGATAGTGGACGCGATTGCCTCTGCTTACGCATCTAAATGCCTGCCATGCCCTCTGGGCATCAGGGCGCACTCCACTAGAGGCATGGCCTCATCGTGGGCATGGTCCTGTGGAATTTCCATTCATGACATCTGTGTGGCCGCGGGATGGGCCTCCCCGTCCACTTTTGTCAGATTTTACAACTTGGAAGTCCCCGCCTTGCAGGCAAAATTACTAGCTGTCTAACGACCAGCTCTCTAAGAAGCTGCATTTCTGAGAGTCCCTCACAACCGGTTCGCCCCTTGTGCTCTCCTTAAATGCTTTTACACTTCATGTGCCCGCTCTGCTGGCCCTATACATGCTTATGTGTACTTTTCATGTGCCCGCTCTGCCGGCCTCATAGTACATTCACTCCACGTTAAATATCCCCCGGTAGATCCCTGGGATTTCATGTGTGGTTTCATAGCGCGCACGGCGTTGACCAGGTGTTCCCGTAGCGTAAGCTAGCTTACGCAATACGAGAGAACCTCTCGTAAGAGAACGAATCGGTTACCTAACGTAACCTCGGTTCTCTCTAGAAGAGGGAACGAGTATTGCGTTCCCTGCCGTGCTTGCGCTACTAGCGTTTCGCTTCACGCTGAAATAAATCAACATATAAGCCTGGGAGAGACTGTTATATACCCCTTGGCCACGCCCACTCTGGCGGGCCATGACGCAATGAGCGCGCGGGCGCCTCTCATTGGAAGCGGGTTCAGTTCCGCTCTCCCATAGGCTTAAGCAGTTCTCTCTGAGCGAACCAATGAGCTGCTAGCTAGCCCGCTCTAGGTCTGCCGCAGAGGAACTGCGTTGTATATGGATACAAATTATGAAATAATTTTTGGCTTCAATATCTCAGCAAAGATGAATCTTTCCCGTAGCGTAAGCTAGCTTACGCAATACTCGTTCCCTCTTCTAGAGAGAACCGAGGTTACGTTAGGTAACCGATTCGTTTAGGTGTGTTGTAGGGTCTGCGTCTCATATTCACGCTAAAGGATGCCAGTCAACTTTATGACGCCTTGGGTTCGCGTGTTATATTCACGCTAAAGGGTGCCATGTGCGTAGTATTTCGACGTTTTGTCATATAGCGTCACCTATATGACGCCAAAGGATGAGAACGGGCTGAAATATCAGTCACACATTCTGGTCACACTTTAGATTAGGGTCCAATTCTCAATAGCTATTAACTACAACATTTGCCTCAATAAACTCCTACTGCTTATTAATAGTTAGTAAGGAAGTTGTTAAGTTGAGTAAGGGATGTAGAATACTGTTAAGCAGAATAAGACATTAATATGTGCTTTATATGGACTAAAAAACAGCCAACATCCTAGTAATATGCATGATAACAAGCAACTATGAGAATTAGGCCCTAAAATGTCAACAACATTTTCAGGTAATCACCTCCAAAAATTGTCAAATACACTAAATTTTACATCTAACTTTGAGACAAAAGAGAGCAGCATGAAGACATGAAAACAATGTTGCACTTGCCACAATTCTGTGATCAATCTCTGCTTCTCTGAGGACTTCAAGAACCTCAGACAGGAACGCGTTGATCTCACAACATGTGACCAGTAATTGCCTTTCCAAACAAACACCTCCGCTCCTGTTTTCCTGTCAGAGATGATGGTATCATCACAGTCAAAACCTTTGGAGAACATGATTACTTCATATTTAGGCTAATTTGATTAAGGTTTCAGCCACAAATAACACTAGCACTATAAGACTCGATGCAGAATTACATACACAATTACCCAGCGTTCTCAGAAAATGTTTTCTCAAATAAAGTTATCTACAAGTGTTCTTCTACTAACGTTAATAGAACATTCATTCAAAGTCATCCGGTCTTTAATAATGTTCTCACAACGTTAGCACAAAAACATCGTTCGTGAAACTTTTTTTTCCTGAAACGTTTTAGTTGGTCATTTTTAAATGTTACTGCTTGTTTCAGAATATTCAGAGAACATTCAATATTGTTTGCAAAATGGATTGAAATTTAACTTTCGCATAACCAAGAAAAAAAGTTTGTAAAACATTGGTAGTTCCAGTACTTGAATTTGATTGGCCAAGCAGTTGGGACTTTTCATTGTTTTATGATATTTTAGCTATTATTTTCATTTTCACTATATCCCTTTTTGTACCACTCGCGACAGACTAGTGTAGTGGTGGGACATTTTAAGTGGCTTTTTCTGCAAGTTATATAGTAACCACAAGAAAATGGTTCTTTGAATGATTCAATGACTCATTTGAGACAGTCGGTTTATTTAGTTCCTGATTGATTGAGATTTGACTGAGTTTTCGAATCACCTGGCGTAACTACTGTCTCAAATGAGTCATTACGCCATTAGTAGTTACGCCAGGCGATTCGAAAACTCAATCAGTCAAAACTCAATCAATCAGGAACTAAATAAACTGACTGTCTCAAATGAGTCATTGAATCATTCAAAGAACCGTTTTCTTCAAAGATGCCGATTCATTCAGGCATGAAACACTGTTGTGGTGTTGCGGGGAGACATTCGTGTTCGTGTTTTAACCTCGTTTGGAACTATTCTTAAAGTAAGTAGCAATGTTTTGTCTAAAATGTAGGTTAAAATCAAATTCTAATTTATTGAACTGTAACAATCGACAAAATGCAGGAAGGATGACAGACACAGAGCAAATTATCATATATAAATATGGAATCATTATTTTGTTACCCCCCCCCCCCCCCCCCCCTCTCTTTCTCTTTCTCAAATAAATAAATAAATACTTTAAAAAAAATCTAAATATTCAAGTAGACTTGTTCTTTATGCACTTCAATGTCACCATTTTCAAAAAATACAATAATTTGGATGTTTTTATGACTCCAAAATGCGATTTGCAAAATAACACAGAAGGATTTTAATTTCCATGTTTTGCTGCATGTTAATCACTTTGGTTAATCCCTCTAATGACCTGCTTAATCATCAAGGGCGTTTGCACACAGTCGTCGTCTCCTGCGCCCGTATTTGAGGTTTGTGAATATATAAGTCACTGACAATCCTGTCACCTGTCAGTTATTAGACCACGTAGAGTCGTAATAATCCGCTCTGGAGAAAGAAGCTCCATTCACACGCGCTTGTGTATTCCTGTCATATCTCAAGGAGGGAGAGTGGCATGTGAATGCAATAAGCCAAGATTTAGCTGAATTCAAAGCACGGATGAGACTGTCAGACACAAATGTTTATTTGTTCATGCAGTGCAGCGCCGTTGGAGCTTTTCATTCATTACAAGTGAGAAACAGAGCGGGTCTATGAAGGATAGACGTCACATTCACCTGGACAGAACAAACGTCTCTCACAGCTGTGAATGCAGCACCTGCCTTGGGTTTTTCTCTTCCTCATTCCTTTTGATGTTAGAAAATAAGGCCTCGTTTCAGCACAGGTTACAAGCGATCAAAGATTAGGAATAGAATACAAAAAGACAGGGAAAAATTGGGAATTTTGGCTATCTCTGTCACAGCTGGTCAGAGTAGATGCAGGATCTATGCCTATGTGCAGCAGTCAACTTTATTAACAATAAACCAGAGGTGTAAAGAGTACCTGAAAACCATACTTAATTAATTAATAAAGATCTCTTTGCTCAAATTTGGCTTTCGTTCGTATATCTCTAATGCCCAAGACCCCAGAAGGATAACTTCCCACACTTATAAAAGTTTGTTTAACTTCTGGCTCATTGTCTTACCTTGAACACCTCAGTGTTCCCAGCTACAAGGATTAGTGACGGTCATCCTTCGGTCCCACAGATCCACAGTTACATCCGAAACCCACAATCTGTTATGACCTCACTCTGACCATCAATATGGTGTCACAAGAAACTACAGAATCCACACTGTTCAAAACTTGCTGTGCACCAGATGTCAAATAGGCAGTGCTGACAGGGGTTACACTAGTTACGTCAAGTCTGTAAAATCTTGCAAACGTTCATGATGTAGACCATGATGCTGCCACACAAATGTCCCCCACAAGAACTCCTTACACTGCAGGCCATGAAGTAGCAACACTTCCGGTTCAGTGTGCCTGTATTCCCATAGGAACTGGTAACCCTCCTTCTGTATAGGCATGGGAGATAACATCAACCAACCACCGTGACAAATGTTGAAAGTGGCAACCTTAGTTTGGCCTTAGCAAACAAAAAGCTGAGAATGAGACCTCCTCAAAAGCTGAGTAAAATTGACATATGTATTGTGCGGGTTAGCAAATCCTCCTTTTCTGCCTGCGATGAAAAAAGGAGGTTGAAATTGAACCACCTCCAGTGAACTGAGGATTAAGAATATTTGGCAAAAAGGCAGGGCTAGGCCAGAGAGACACCCCTGTGCCATCTGGCCTCCAACATAAACAATCATTACTAATAGTTAGAGCACACAATTCTCCAACCCTTTCAGCAGAGCAGAGAAAAAAATAGAAGAGGAGGGACAAAGCTTTTAAATCTGCATCAGTCATACCCAGCAAGAACGTTGGCACAATGTACCCAACCTTAACAACATGGCTAAAATGTTGCTATAACTACGTTGTGTGGTTAAGGTTGTTAAAGCGTTGTCACAATGTTGACATTGAACCACCTTCAGGGCCATTGCTTAAGGTTGTGCCTAGGGTGTCTGGACAACAGCCACTGGACGACATGTACTCGTCACTGCCCTGAAGCGCGCCCGCCGCGAATCAGACTTTTAAATTTCAACCACCGTTGGGTTGTCTCATTCTTCATCGAGCCTACGAGAGAATTGCTTACCTCAGCTAAATAAGATACGTAATTATTCAAACACTATCTATAACTTCGTTGTCTAATGTGACATTTATTTGTTCAGTCTAAAGCCTGGTTCACACGGGACGATTTTAAAATTGTCGGCCGATTTTCCAAACCTGAGAGACTCCACACACGGCGATAAAAAATCACGGGTCTAACAGTTTTGGTCGTACAGTGTGTGGTGCGCAGCCACACGGCAAAACCAACACATCACACACGAACCGATTTGACTCCAGAGCATTCCCAGGTCAGACGGAAAATCTCGCAAAATCCCTCGAGATCAAACGTGAGTTCAGAGTAAACAATCATGGCGGACGAAGAGGATGCAGTGGCGATAGTTTGTAGTTTGTTTTTAACCGGAAAAAACGTTATCAAAAGAAAAGGCGATGGTCAAAGAAGTGGAGACAACGCGAGCATGGACGGCTGTTTTGATTTTGTTTCCCGGTGCTTCCTCTGCGCGTCGTCACCTCGCTTTCTGATTGGCTACACGCCAGCGTGCTCGTTTGTCCCCGGGGGACACCACACACGAGGAGAAATCGGGCCAAAAAAATCCAACATGTTGGATATCCCCGATTTGAGATCGGAGCGGTCCCGACGTCCTTCCGAGCAGACGAGAGCACTCTTAACACACCACACACGGCAGGAATATCAGATCAGATTATTTTACGATAATCGGAGCATACTTAAGATTGTCGGAAGGGGTAAATCGGGGCTAAAATCAGCCTAATTATCCTGCCGTGTGAACCAGGCTTAACTGAAGGGACAGAATAATGTTATGCCTGGTTCAGATTACACGATTTTAGCCCGATTTTGGCATGCATGATCTGTTTGACCGTAGGGTGTCGTGGGGATTCGTAAACGACAACGGGGGTCGGGACGCAAGATTCAATCGTATCATCTCGTATAGTGTGTCATAGTGGGCGACAACCTACATGCTACATAACCTAATGCTTCACGACATCACGACAAAAAGACTAGCATGTTTAATTTTTTAATGGTCGTCCATGACGGGTTCCGTCACATGTATGAGGTTGACCAATAGGAGCACAGAAGCTTTCAAAAATGGCAAAACAAAAGAGAGACGATGGTGCTACTAGGTGGAGTTATGACATTGAGGAAAGGTTTGTGGAGCTGTGGCACCAATATTTTACCTCAAGTTCTCTTTGGAGGATTGACAGCCCATACTGTCCTCTTCCGTGTCCATTGTCGGGTTTTCTTTCTTTTTTTTTTAACGTTTTTCTGAACACAGGACAGCCAACACTTACCGCTTCGCCTTCTCGATGACATCACGCGTGTCGTTAAAGACGGCTCGCGATGACTGGTCAGGAAGCAACGTGTAGTCTGACATGTTTCTTGTCCACGACATGACAAGATTTTAGGAGTCAAAATCGCGTATCATAACAGACAAAAACAAATCGTGTAATCTGAACCAGGCATTAGCTGATAATTCATGGAGTTTGCGATCTTGTGTAAATTACAGTACCAGTGTATGCTAAAGTTAGCTATTTCTTTTAGTTTTCAAGATATCGGCAGTGGCTATCGGCAGATATCGGCAGTGGCTCAGTGGTTCATGGTTGTCTACAAACTGGAAGGTTGGTGGTTCAATACCCGGTTCCACCTGACCAAGTGTCGAGGTGTCCATGAGCGAGACACCGAACCCCAGCTGCTCCCGACGAGCTGGATGGCGCCTTGTATGGCTGACACCGCTGTCGGTGTATGAATGAGTGTATGAATGGGTGGATGTGAGGCAAAATGTAAAGCGCTTTGGTGGCCATTGGGTCTGTGAAAGCACTATATAAATGCAGTCCATTTACCATGTCCTTTAATCCTTATACCGTTAGGAAAAGTGTTGAACATCTTCTAGTCAGGTATGACAAATATTTTGCAGTCCAGCAATAATTATGTTCATCCGGTTACCATATTTTATTTTTAACCAAAATAACACCATTTATTGTTGAAAGTGAGAAAAAAATGCATTTTATTTAATGTTGCATGAGTAAAATGTAGCCTGTGTGATAATGAAACACCCCTCTCCTGAAAATGGTCTGAGTAGGCTATTTTTTGTTGTACGTAACGCAAAGTCATAACGCCAGTGCTTCGCGCCAGTTCGCCGTCAGTAGTGCATGTGAGTGACACACGATGGAGTGCGCGAATTGACCCCGTAAGACCATAGACAGTAAAAGAAAAAGTAAGACCTATTGCTCACCACCTCCCCAGTGTGATTGAAGCAATCGATGGCCTAAAATCGTCCTGTAAATGATCTAATGAGGCCTTATCAGATGCGCGAGGACTGAGAGAATATTTCATGTCATTTACAGCAGTTGTCATGTACGTGCACTGTCCGGCTAAAACTACTACAACATATCGAAGATAGGATGGAATTTGCTTCTGCAGAGTGGCAGCCTTAGATGTTGGACAGGTCGCGAGAATGGGGTTGTTTCATGACAATTTTCATTTTTTTTTTTTCAATGGTTGTTGCGTTAAATCGTACCCAGATACAATAGTACTATTTTCTGATTGGCTTTTGTGTAGCTCGACTAACAACACGCGCTTGATTCCTGCCGGGTCCACAGTGAGAGCGGCGCAGCCAGATGACATTATTAGATTACCCTTTGACTTTATGAATATAAATTACAGCTTAATGATTTTTTTTATATATTTTTGCATTTATTTACTATTAATATTGTGCAATATTAAAGTTTTTTTTATGAAATATTATTTAAATAGTTTCAGCACATGTAGTCAGTTACAGGAAAATTATAATAATAATGCAATAAATAACAAATTATGTTTTATTTATTTTAATCAGGTTAAAAGTGTGCTTGAATGATTTGCAATTTGCTAAAAAGAAACTATTTGAAAACCAGTTAAAATCAACTTGTGATGCAATCCTCTAAATCTTAACTTTGAGTGTAAGCAGAATTAAAATGATGTAAAATTATCATCGTCACGTCATGTGATATTTTATTTAATGTGACATGTAGCCTACTATATGTCATAGGTGATTCATTGTGTCACTGGTGTTACTGTCTTTTTTTTCTAAGACCAAAGATCATCATTCTTCAACTATAATTAAGTAGATGAGACTAAATTGTTACATCTGGCATACAATCTAAATGAATAGCTATAAAGTTGATCTATAAATGGGAGTCACTGGTGTTACTGGTGTTACCCATAAGAAAGGTGACACCAGTGACAGTAACATCAGTGACAATTTTCATGAAAAATTCATTTTTACAAAATGGCTGCTGCAAGGTATCAAACCACATGTTGTCAATCATGGTATAGGCCTACTAACTAAATTAAGTATAATCCATTTGTATTATAGATTTTTACAATTACCTAACAATAAAGTAGGTCATACCAGTGAGTTCAACTAAAAGCTTCATATAAAATCATGAGATAAATTAGAAAATGTCTGATAACTGAAACGAGACAGGATTATGGGCATTTCCTTATAGTTATTCAGGAAATTGTAAGGAGAAAGTCAAGTGATGTCATCAGTGTGATTTTTATTTTAAAATAAGAGATTTTTGTCAACAACACCATGACTCAACTTCCGTAGACCACTTCTTTCATTATAAATTTTATAATATTTATTCGGCATTTTGTTTTTTTTAATGTAATTTACAAAATATTTTTGATAGTTATGTATGCATTATATATTTTAAATGGTGGGAAACCCTGTTATTGAAATAAAAATAAAGCATTTTCCCTCTGAACATGACTGTGGGGACGAGCACGTCTGTGGTGCTTGGGATTCTGTATAATTAATTAAAAATCAAATATTGCCACATTGATGAGTCAAGGTGTAGCCTAATTGTTCAAATTGAATATTGTTTTATTTTAAAAATAAAGAAAATATTTACCCTAAAGTGTCTTTTAAGTGTAATATTTCTGTAAAGGCTAGGGACAGAAAAAAATAGATTCCTACAGAATGACAGTAGTAGATCGCCCTGGAGTGGTCACTTTCCATTATTAAAATGTAGGCTATGTAAGATGTCACCTAATAGATGTAAATGCATAGATATCACCTAATTTATTGTTTTCGAAACCAGTTTACGACTGTTTCCTCTTTATTTTGTCTGCAGCTGTGGTGCTTTTGAGTGACAATTCCTCATTTGTCCTTTAACTCTCATTGTGTTGCCTTTCAATTAAAAGATTTTATTATGGATGTGCTTGTTCATTTGTCTCAAAAGTATCATATTTGTTTGTCAGCGGTGCATTTAGCTGTTATTTAGTGCTGTTGATATCAGTTATCATTTTTAATCATCAGCCAAGGCATACAATACGATATCAAAAGATGTTTAAAATTATTTATTTAAAAATAAAATAAAAATACAGCCCAATTTCAAAAGGATATATTAGAGCTTGCTCCACACTTTAGTTGAGGTGGGAAGGATAATTGATAAAACATTAAATTGCAATATGGTTTCTTGCAATACATTATCAATACCCTGGCACTAATGCAGATTGCAGCTTGCTTTGTATACCAGAACATGCTTTTCGGTTCTTAAAACAGCTAAGAGTCAGTTTAATCAACTCCAGTATGTTCTGTTTATGTTGTTAAATTCGTGCGATTCAAAAGCATACAGAACTGTGTTCTAATCGCTCTCGCGGTAATACACCGACCGGTATTTGCAGCGCTGCTTTAAACAGTGAGCGACTTGAAGTGGGCGTAACTTGAATGGACGTAATTTGAAGGGGCGTAACTTGAAGTCTTGCAGGATGCAGACAGACTCTATTGGAAATGAGTGACTGTCATGCTCAATGTGTGACACTTGAGAGCCCTGGGTGTGTGTGTGTGTGTGACCCCATCACTGAGTAAGCCTCCCTCAGTTAAAGGTGCTCTAAGCGATGTCACGCGTTTTTTAGGCCAAAACATTTTTTGTCACATACAGCAAACATCTCCTTACTATCCGCTAGCTGCCTGTCCTCAGAACACACTGTAAAAAAATGCGGTCTCTGTAGACAGCCCAGGCTCCACAAACAGCAACAAAAACAAACTGCGGCAACCCGCACCACGAAACAAAACAAACAGTGTTCCAGCCTGGGGGTGGGGTTAGTGAGCGTACATGGGGGGGTGTGGAGGAGAGAAGCATGAAGAGGGAATTTAGAATTATAACTCTTTAAGTTTGATATGGCCGACACACGACCAAAGAGACGACGTTCTGATGAACAGATTGCAAAAATACAAAGAAGAGGGAAAAGGAGAAGGAACGCATGCCAGAATTTACATTGGAAAAGCCTTTGAAAGGTGGTGAGAACTCCGCCGGCAGAAGGGCTTCCAATCCGACATTCAGGTAACGTTAGCTCTGTTTTTGCTGGACAGGTGGGTAAATCCAGTTTGGTTTTTCTAAATGGACTTTCATGTTCGCCTAACAAACACAAGGATATAATTAGCTAGAACAATGCAGTCAGCGCTTACTTTGGTGAATACAACATATAGGTTTCTACCAGCTAGCTATCAAGCAAACTCACAGTAGGGCGACAGTTTGTGTGAATGATTGTTTTCACCAACGATTTATTATGAAATTGCGGGTCTTACTGTTTACAGAAGACGAGTGTGACTTCTAGCGCAACACGTTAGATTTACCGCTAAAAGAGTAGCGGACAGTATCAGGTAAACATTTAATATTTGACAACTGTTTTACGAGAGGAATGTTGAACGACCGACAGTTATATCCAGGGATGCAAGCTACTCAACTTTTTAAGAAATTTCAGCGTTTTGAATATAAAATATGCTATAATTCATCAAATAGGCTATGATTCATGAAATGCATAACTGAATGAGACTAAACAAAAACCGATTTGCTTTTTTGATATATCATTGATATATCAGACATACCAGATTTATGAGTTATTATTGAGAATTATTTTGATTGGAAGCATGGTAGCATATAGATGAGGTTTCATTAACTAGTGGTTCTATCATAAAGCATGCATAAAACAGTATAAAATACACAAAGATCATACATAAAGTAATAATCATTAGTTACACCCACAAAGTAAAGGTACGTCGGGTAGATATATCTGGTGACAGCTGCATGTTGTTCCCATCAACTAGTTAAAAAATCAAACAATGACAAAGAACAAGCTGCTTGGACATTCTGCTGTTATGTCTTACAGGAGACTGGATAATGCTTAATTAAAAACCTTTTTACATGCCATAAATCAAATAAAATACTGTGAATAGCAATATTTAACACTGCTATCATATATCAGCTCTGAAATATGTCCACTTCGAAATTCGGCTCATGTAATATTCCCTCAGCTTTTACCATTAATAAGAATGTTGCTCAGCTGGTTTTCACATGCATGATCAGACACGGCAGATGTTCTGAAATCACGGATTTGACAGAAAAATTATAAACAATAAGAATTTTTATGGTGATGAGTAAATAAATGCCTTTTGGTCTAAAGGTTTTTAACCCATCCTCTTGCAGGGGACCCTCTTTCTAAAATATATAGACAGATGTGCATTTTCCTACACATCTGTTGACTGGATAAATCTCTTTATACAGTGAAACATAAAATGAAAATAATATAAATGTGATCTGGAAAATATTTACTTTTTATTAAGACGTTGTCTTTTTTTTGGCCACCATTAGATCACTGTAATATAGATCTGAAGAGAAACGTAAAACTACAGATGTCAAAAGAAAAAAATTATGTGTGATTAATTTCGAATTTCAAATTTTTAATAACCAGCTCTGGTCTTCTGGTAAAATCCCGTGTGGTCCCGGGAACTCACTTTGACCGAAAGACTATTTGACCTTTTCTTTCTTTTTCTTTTTTTCGATAGAGAACAGTTATTGTTGTAATAATATTTCATATTACTGTTTTACTGTATTTCAATCAAATAAATGCAGTTTATAAGATACTTTCAAATATATCTTAACAATGTGCAGTGGTGTTTCTATATAGAATACTAGCATTCTTAGCTCAATTTTAAAGAACCCTTTATGTCAAAAAGGTATAAGGAGAAATGTCGGAAATGAATAATGTTTGATACTATATTAATACTTAATAAATGTTAAATACTATCATTATTGACAGGTTATTTAAAATTTTCTAGTGATAATGTATATTTGCGAGCTCTTTAATTCGTCGTTAAAATTAATTAGTAATAAATTTAAAACATTTTTAAAAATGAATCAAAACTAAATTCATTTAAAAATAAATAGCTCTTGACAGAACCTTTTCTTCTAAGAGTCTCCCGACCCCAGACTTTTGAAAAAATATTTAAGTATTGATGCATTTGTAACAGACTGCTATTAAATGATGAATAATGTAGAAGCTGAGATGCAGTCATCCGTTCATCTGTTCAGAGATCTCTAAACACCGCTGACCCCTGCTGATCATCTGCGTTAATGCAGTTTTCAAAGATCCAACTGTCTATTATGTGCAACAATTCTTTCTTTTCCACATTGTATTTGATGTATTGCTTAGTAATAATAATCATCGAAAATTTTTTTTATTGATATAGCACCCTTTGAAAACAATGTGTAATAAGTGAATAACAAAAAAGACCAGCACAAAATGTAGTACTATCAAATTTGAAAATATTATTTAGTTGTTTATATTTAGGATGCATAAAAAATACTTGGTGTGATGCATGTATATCCACTACCACTGCATTAAACAGAGAATATGAAAAGTGTGTTTTAAAAGAGTTCAGTTTCCAAAAGTCCACAAGACCTGAAGTGGTAATAGTTGATAAGTTATTAGATGATACAGAACAATTCAAAATCTAAGGGGACGTTTACACGAAAACGATGTACTAAAAAAAAGGAAAAGTTTGTCCTTTGTGAGGTTCAGGTGTACAGACAACAACACCGTTGTCAAAGTTCACAAGAATCCGTGAAAAACGACTAAAAACGCTGTATTATTCACGCCAGGCCAGTAGTTGGCGATGTCACTTTGTAAAGAAACACTTTGTGCCTATAGACTGAACATACAATCATAGACAGTAAAAGAAATGAACACAGCGACCCCATTGATTTCAACGGAGAAGACTGAAGCCCGATTATTGCACTTCTTGTCTGATGTCTGAGCGACTGCAGGCTCAAACTGAGCGTGACGACAGTCTGACATTTGTAAATCTTCTAGTAGCTGTGCCAAGACAAATCTGAATCACGTAATTCCTTTGCTTTTATGGACTCTCTATTTATGGGCTTCTCCCTTGACTTTGTGCCTTCATGTCCCCCCGATTGCCTCATAGACAGTAAAAGATTGCCGCGAGCTTCTCCTCCTGTCTACACGGTAATGTCTCTATTGTGCGACAGAAAGTCCCGTGGTTATGACGCAATCGTTAGCCTATTTTTACAAAATGGTTTCTATGGGGCCGTAACGTAAGATACAAAGTAATGGAGCATTTTATACATTGTCGTGTTTCTTTAGACATAAATAATGGACAAATTAAGCCTTTGGACGCCTCAGATGTAAAGTTATTCGCCGTCAAAGTGACGCTAAAATGAATGGGAGTCAATGGGATGCTAACAGCAGGTGAAGTTCTGCTACAATGGCGGCTCCCGCGAGGCTTCAACTTCCAACTTCAACTCCCGTTTGTGTTTTCAGGCCCTCAAAACGCAGTTGTCGTGTAAATGAACGGCCAAAACGCAATTATTTAATAAAATATGAAAAATAAATGTGCACTGTTGATCACACTAGTCTACTTTAATGTCTCACTATTTTCGGGGAAAAGAAAATCTTCTCCGGGTCAAAATGACCCGAACACAACATGAGGGTTAATATCAAGCACATACATTGACAGAAGAACATGTTTCATTGACTGCTGGGAGAAAATTGTACATCTGTAAAATGTATATATATATATATATATATATATATATATATATATATATATATATATATATATATATATATATATATATATATATATATATATATCAACACTAGTGCTGAACATTTGTGAGTAGATTAAGAAGGACTTTGGTTCGGTTACTGCGAATCTGTGTCTGGATGTGATCACTAAGGCTTGATTTCTACAGTGGTTTTATCGTAACCACAGAGTTTTGGGTCACTGAACACTTTATGTTTTCTCAGATCATCATAAACCACCTCAGGGTATGTCGGGTTCCTGGAGAATGCTGGGAAATGCATCGTGTGGCAGGGAAAGCACCACAGACAATGGAGGCATGATGATGGTGAGCAACATCAGTGAGAGGTGCCGTTGCAGTTAAAATCCGTGACGGTAACACTTTATTTTACGGTGTCCGTGATACAGAGTAATTACTTAATTAATTACTTAGTAGTAGACATTGTAATAACATGTAACAAAATGTAATTAACATGTAACTAAGTTATGGAACAGCTTGTACTTACAGATTGTTATTACACTCATGTAATAGGCATCTACTGTTACACATATGTAACAGGCCGAGTCGGTTCCGTGTTACCGACTTGGTACAATGTAATTATATAATAATAATAATAATAATAATTCATTACATTTATATAGCGCCATTCTGGACACTCAAAGCGCTTCACATAGAGGGGGGAATCTCCTCAACCACCACCAATGTGCAGCATCCACCTGGATGATGCGACGGCAGCCATATTGCGCCAGAACGCCCACCACACACCAGCTTACTGGTGGAGAGGAGACAGAGTGATGAAGCCAATTGGTATATATGGGGATGATTAGGAGGCCATGATGGACAGAGGCCACTGGGCAAATTTGGCCAGGATGCCGGGGTTACACCCCTACTCTTTCGAAAGACATCCTGGGATTTTTTGTGACCACAGAGAGTCAAGGCCTCGGTTTAACGTCTCATCCGAAGGACGGTGCTCTTTGACAGTATAGTGTCCCCGTCACTATACTGGAGCGTTAGGACCCACACAGACCACAGGGTGAGCGCCCCCTGCTGGCCTCATTAACACCTCTCAGCAGCAACCTGGTTTTCTCAGAAGGTCTCCCATCCAGGTACTAACCAGGCTCAACCCTGCTTAGCTTCAGTGGGCAACCAGTCTTGGGCTACAGGGTGATATGGCTGCTGGCAATATAAGAAAGTACTTTGTACTACTCAATGTAACAAGTACTTAAATTCGTTATTATGAAAAAAGCCTGCTACACATGGTCATTTTGTACCTTCTAAAATAGTGTATCAAGATTGTACTTAAGTGTACTTCATGTGTATAAGGTATGTAGATACACATGAACTACACTTAAGTACAATCTTGATACACTTTATTTTACATAGCTTACCCCTGTGTAATATTATGTAATTGCAATGTAATTAGGAAGCTACCGCATGCATTTAAGCTGTGAACGAGGGAGTTAGGCCTAATTCAAACTAAAGTATATATGGATAAGGTTTGTAGATACACATGAATTACACTTAAGTACAATCTTGATTCACTTTATTTTACGTAGCTTATACCGGTGTAATATTTTGTAAATTGAATGTAATTAAGAAGTTACTGCATGTATTTAAGCTGTAAACTAGAGGGTTAATTCAGATGGATAAGGTATGTAGATACACACGAAGTGCACTTAAGTACAACCTTGATACACTTTATTTTAGAAGGTACAACTTGACCATGTGTAACTGCAGCTTTTTTCCGTAGTAACATTTTTAAGTACTTGTTACATTGTACCAAGTCCGTAACACGTATGTAACCGACTCGGCCTGTTACATATGTGTAACAGTAGCTGCCTATTACATGAGTGTAATTACAATCTGTAAGTACAAGCTGTTCCATAACTTAGTTACATGTTAATTGTTATTACAATGTCTACTACTAAGTAATTAATTAAGTAAATACACTGTATCACGGACACCGTAAAATAAAGTGTTACCCTTTAGGTATGTTCTCGTGATGTGATACATTCATGCCCACGCCACAGGTTACATATGACACAGAAGAAAAGTAAACACATCAAATAGTTCCAAATGTCATACACAACAAGTCTCACCAGAAATATTAATGTGTTAAAAAAAATCGGCTAATTATATCTCTAAATTGTGCTCTAAACGTATACACGGATCATGTTCTTATTGTTCCGACTGCTAAAACTCAACATGCTCATGTTATAATAATTATAATAGAATATTATTGTAGCATGGGCAGAGTTGTAACACCACCAAGTCCACTAATGATCATTTCCTATCATTGTTCACTTCCTTCCAGATGCTAAATGAATGGTGGTCAATAGGCACATGCAGATTTTATAAAGAAAAAAAATATTTTGCGGGGTAGAATGTAATTTTTTTCCACCAAACTATATTTTGTTAAGCACTTAAATTTTAAAAAGATACAATTTTACTTATTAGATCAATTAGATTAAATTGTAGTTTCTCAGGCAGAAATATGTTGCCGTTTTTACCTACTGATTTCAAACCATTATGCTAACTCAGCTTGTTTTTTGTTTGGTTGTTTTCAAAAGGAACTGACTGATGAGATTTTAAAGCTGCTGTCCGTAACTTTTTTGGGTTAAAAATTATCCAAAATAATAATAATTAAAAAAAAACATAACCAGCCAGTGTTCAAAAATATCTGCTTACCTTTGCTCGATTCAAAACGGTAAGCTTGTAATAATGTTTTTAATTCCAGTGGTACTGGTGGATTTCCGCGGGAAATTCGAGCATTTCACGAGTTCACACTTACAAATAAGTCAGATAGAATAAATGAGTATTTGGCGTGCTGTCCGAGGAGAGGGCTCCGAGTTAGGTATTCGGCCCGAACCCAGAGCACTCCCCCCGTATTCCTGGCTGTGAAATAAATAAATAAGATAAGCCAAGAGTGAGGAGTCGGGGTGGTGGAGGGATGCTTAAACTGTCAAGAAATGTTAGGTGAGTTGACAGAGTGAATATTTATATGCTCCTTCTCGTGCTGGTAGGGTAGACATGGTAATTGTTTGATGACCAGTTGATTGGAATGATTATTTGAACGTGCTCCTCCCGAACTTTGTTTATAAAACATCATGTCTTTGCGTCATAACGTCACATCTGTACACATAAAGAAGGAGTCCCGGCAAGTAGGCTATATTGCGTGAGCGGATGTTGGAGTTGGAAGCTTTTAGCCTTTTCTCACAGCTCTTCAAATAATTAAACTCATGGCGGATCCAGAAAGATTCAAACGACAACCACCAGTGACAACTGGAGATTCACCCGTGGTAAAACCATGGGTAAAACCCAGGAGAATTCGGACTTCGGAGTGGGTAGAGAAAAAAAGAGATTGCAACCGGGCCCACGCGAAAACAAGGATTAACATTGGCAGGGCTTTTGAAAGGTGGCGTGAACTCCGTGATATTTGAAGGGGTTCAAAACGGATGCAGAAACGGCTTTTTTTCTGTTGGACAGGTAAGACATTTCAATAGTTCAACCGTGTAACAGTAGCACACTTGTTCGCTTAATTCACACAGTTACGGAGTTCTCTTACTGTGTCTGAAAGACATCTTTGGCTCACACTCGCCGACATGGGAGATTCTGAGCGCGCCGCCTTTCTCAACGCCCCGCTCTCTCCATCCGGCCTCTTCGGATCTGCCGTCACGGGTATCGTCGACCGTTTCTCCGAAGTACAGAAAGCTTCCCAGGCCATGAATCTCTTTCTGCCTCGTCGCGCTAGCTCCTCTGCAGGCCGCTCACGTGACCAGCCTCCTGCACGAGCCCCACCCCAGCGCCCAGCTCAGCACAGCCAGATTTTTCAGCGACGCCAGGCCGGCCGCCCTCGTTCTCGCTCTGACAGCCGCCACAGACCGCCGCCTCCCCGGGGGCCTCGGCCTCGGATCGCGCTGAAACCTGATCACTCGAAGTCTGCCTAGCACAGCTGAGAAAAAGACGGCGCTCTCCCGCCGCGGCCGGACCGCCCTCAAAGTTTCGCCCTCTGTTAGTCCCCGCTCACGCGGCTACTACAGCAGTGTACACCGCCATTACCAAGCCGGTCTCCCTTCCCGGTTGCATGAGCGAAAACGCCGTTTTCACGGCGACCCAGAGAAATCTCAAAAAGAACATAAAAGCCTCTTGTGTAGAAAATGTGCCCACAACACTGTGTTCACTCATACACAAAAGCACTTCAGTCCCTGTGTCTCACACAGAGTCCACTCTCATAAAGCGGTTCCAACCCGCTCGAGTTTCAGAGTGCATAAGCGCGCCCACGAGCCCGTGTGCGCATCCCCCCTCTGCTCACTCTGTTACACGGCCCATAAACTCCTCTCTGGGTGTAAGTCCCACTGTCATAAACAATATGAGCGCGCTCACGCAGCCCGCTATGTGCAACGACGGGGACCAGGTAGCCATTCACCCCCTAGCTTTACGCTTCAAAGCGTGGGAAGCTATTCCGGGAATTTCCCAGTGGGTGCTAAACACAATAAGGCTAGGCTATCGCTTACAGTTTCACCGTCGCCCTCCACGTTTTCGAGCGCGGCTAGAAACTACTGTGAACCCAGAAGCAGTGACGCTGCTCCGTTCAGAGATAGCAAAACTATTGTGCAAAAGGGCTATAGAGAGAGTTCCTCTGTCTATGAGCGAGTCGGGGTTTTACGGCCGTTATTTCCTTGTCCCCAAGAAAGACGGCGGCCTCAGACCAATCTTAGACCTCAGATTTCTGAACAAAGTTCTCATGAAGAGACCGTTCAAAATGCTCACGATCAGGAAACTCCTCGCGCACGTGCGCCAGGGGGACTGGTTCATTTCACTAGATCTGAAAGATGCTTACTTTCAGATTCAGATAAATCCCCTTCACAGGCCATTCTTACGTTTCGCCTTCGAAGACCAGGTTTATCAATACACCGTCCTTCCGTTTGGCCTATCCTTAGCACCCCGTACATTCACGAAGTGCATGGATGCGACGCTCGCCCCCCTCCGGAGTCAGGGGCTGCGAATACTGAACTATTTGGACGACTGGCTGATTTTGGCACAATCGCAGAGAGAGCTACTGTCTCATCGTACAGTTCTCCTCGACCAGCTGAAAGCTTTGGGCCTCTCTGTCAATTGGACAAAGAGCGCACTACATCCCAGTCAGACTATCTCCTTCTTGGGTATAGAGCTAGACTCGGTCACGATGACGGCTCGTCTGTCAACACAGCGCGCGCGCCGTGTTCTGCGTCTCGCCGCATCTTTTCAGATGAACAGACTCACACCTCTGAAAACTTTTCAGAAGGCATTGGGTTACATGGCCTCAGCCTCCGCGGTGCTCCAGCTGGGGTTACTGCGCATGCGCCCGCTTCAGTTCTGGTTGAAGAGCCGCGTGTCTCACCGTGCGTGGACCACGGGCCGCCAGCTGATAAAGGTAACGCAGACCTGTATCACAGCTCTGCAGCCATGGACTGTGGCAGAATGGTTTCAGCGGGGCGTTTCCATGGGGACCTTTTCTCGCCGAATAGTCATCTCGACAGACGCATCCAACAGGGGTTGGGGTGCGGTCTGCGAGGGCTCACCGGCCTTCGGCCCCTGGTCAGCTCAAGAGAGCCTCCTACACATAAACTGTTTGGAGATGTTGGCGGTCGAGAACGCGCTCACGCGCTTTCTCCCGCGCATTCACGATCACCACGTGCTGATCCGTTCGGACAATATAGCCGTGGTCTCCTATCTAAACCGTCAGGGCGGAGTCAGATCCAGGAATCTCTTCCGGCTGACAGAATGCATCTTAGTTTGGTCTCAGTGTCACCTGCTCTCGCTCAGAGCGACGCACGTGCCAGGCCATCTGAACGACGGTCCAGACTGTCTGTCCAGGAACCCCATTCCCCCCGGGGAATGGTCCCTGCACACTTTTACAGTTCAAAAGCTATGGCGGATATTCGGCAGAGCAGAGGTGGACCTCTTCGCCTCAGAGGAGAACACCCACTGCCCAATATTTTTCACAATGACCGTGGACGCGCTAGCCCAGACCTGGCCCAGCCGCCCGCTTTATGCTTTCCCTCCGGTTTCTCTGCTACCACAGGTGCTTCAGAGAATCAGGGAAACACGCTACTCGGTGCTCCTCATAGCCCCGCGTTAGGAGGGTCAGACTTGGTTCCCGGAGCTCACTCAGTTGTCACTGACAGCCCCGTGGCCCATCCCAGTCAGAGCAGATCTCCTCTCCCAAGCTCGTGGCACGATCTGGCATCCCCACCCAGAGCGCTGAGCGCTACATGCGTGGGTGATCAACGACTACCCGTTGCTTTGCCAGAGGGAGTGTTAAACACGATCATGCAGGCTAGGCCGGCTTCTACTAGAAGGCTCTGTGCGTCTAAATGGTCTGTGTTCTCTAAATGGTGCACCGACAGAAAATTGGACCCACGGTCATGCGAGGATCCTTCCTTGTTAGTTTTCCTCCAGGAGATGCTGGACAAGGGCAGGTCCCCGTCCACTCTCAAGGTGTATGTGGCAGCCATTGCAGCGTTTGTTGAACCCCGGCGTGGCCAGTCACTGGGCAAAAACGACTTGGTCACCCGCTTCCTCAGGGGAGCTAGAAGGATGAACCCCCTACGCCCCCCTTCGGTGCCGATTTGGGACCTTTCCATGGTTCTCGAAGCTATGAAAGCCCTCCCATTCGAACCGTTAAACACCGTGGACCTCAAATACCTTTCGCTCAAAGCCGTTTTTCTGCTCGCGCTCGCATCAGTAAAACGTGTGGGGGACCTTCACGCGCTGTCCACTAGCGCTTCCTGTCTCGAGTTTGGGCCCAATGACTCCTTAGTCGTTCTCAAACCTAGACATGGTTATGTCCCAAAAGCGATTGGTACCCCATTCAGGGCACAAGTTATCTCCCTATCGGCTCTGCCTGCATCCGATAGCGAATCTGACGCTAATCTCCTGTGTCCGGTCAGGGCCCTGAGATTATACATTACTCGCACTGCTCCGGTCAGACGATCCGAGCAGCTTTTCGTTTCGTTCGGTGGGCGCACCAAAGGGTTGGCCGCCTCGAAACAGACTCTATCAAGATGGATAGTTGATGCCATTGCAGCCGCATACGCATCAAAAGACCTGCCATGTCCTCTGGGCATCAGGGCTCATTCCACTAGAGGCATGGCCTCATCGTGGGCATGGTCCAGCGGAATTTCCATTCACGACATTTGTGTGGCAGCGGGATGGGCTTCCCCCTCCACCTTTGTGAGATTTTACAACCTGGAAGTTCCTGCCTTGCAGGCTAAACTACTAGCAGTCTAGTAGGTTACAGCTCTTCTGGTTGAGCTGCACTATAGGGAGTTATTCACACAGACCGGTTCGCTCTGTCCCTCTCTCTCATGTGCTTATGTACGACACAATCACCGGCCCGCTCTGCTGGCTTTTGTCACATGTACATATATTTATTCCCACTTATAAGGGCCCCCCGGGGTCTCCCCTGGGACTTGTAGTGGATGCTTAGCACGCACGGCGTTGACCAGGTGTTCCCGTAGCGTAAGCTAGCTTACGCAATACAAGAGAACCTCTCGTAAGAGAACGAATCGGTTACCTAACGTAACCTCGGTTCTCTCTAGATGAGGGAACGAGTATTGCGTTCCTGGCCGTGCTTGTGCTACTAGCGTTCTCGCTTCATTCTATGAAAAACCAGAGTTGACAGCCTGGGACGCCAAGATATACTCTCTGACCACGCCCGTTTCGGCGGGCTCTGACGCAATGAGAGCAGGTCAGACTCTCATTGGCCGAGAGTTCATCTGCGTCTCCTCATAGGCTTAAGCAGTTCTCTGTGAGCGAACCAATGAGCTGCTAGCTAGCCCGCTCATGGTCTGCTGCAGCTGAACTGCGTTGACAATGGATACAAAATTATAGGATAATTTTTTGGCTTCAATTTCTCAGAAAAGATTAATCTTTACCGTAGCGTAAGCTAGCTTACGCAATACTCGTTCCCTCATCTAGAGAGAACCGAGGTTACGTTAGGTAACCGATTCGTTTTCTTTGTTGTGGCTTTTTTCGTTTTGCATTCATATTCATATTATGGTAAATATGAATTATTTTGTGCTAGCTATGAGGGAGCAAATCACTCTACTCAAAGAAAACCAAACCCGCCTCCTCCATTGTCAAGCATTGGATCTGAATCAGATCGGTAAAGTGAAAATGATCCTTTTCCCAAAAAATATTAGTTATATTATGTAAAACACGTTTATGCATAACAGGGATTCAGTTCATAAACCGTTTATTTCATAGCACTATGACTACTTGTCAGTATCCACACCGTCGCGGTGACTGACAGACACGCAGTCTCCTTAAAACAGTGTTCATCCGCGCTGTGTCATGCCGATGTACAACTCACGCAAAGTTAATAATTCCGCGAATCACTGCAATTACAGATTTCAAACAGAGATGGCGACAAAGAGGAAAAACGCCAGACTGCAGCTTTAAAGGGGTGGTTGATTATGATTTCACTTTTTTAACATTAGTGTGTAATGTTACTGTTTGAGCATAAACAACATCTGCAAAGTCACGACGCTCAAAGTTCAAAGCAAAGGGATATATTTTCTTTTAAAAGAAATAGCCTTTTAAGGACTCAAACAAACGGCTGGTAGGGACTACATGACATTAACCCTAAAATTGACATAAACCCCACCCCCGGAACACGATTTATAGATTATCAAGACAGAATAATCAACGACTAGAAGATGACTACACATAAGCTACATAAATTCATCAACTAACCATTCATAAATGTTGTCACTTCTCAAGTCTCTCCATCTTTCTGACTCGGTTTGAATATAAAAGGCTAACCGTTTTTGAAATGTTCAGTGCTTGTCTGTGAGGTAAAACGGTAAAAGGACACACGTTGTTGAAGCTCCGCCCTCTGTGCCGGGAGCAGCCGCTCACTTGCATTTAAAGGGACAGGCACAATAAATGGTGCGTTTTTGCTCACCCTCAAAAAGTGACAACTTTAACATGCTATATAAAAATATCTGTGGGATATTTTGAGCTAAAACTTCCCGAACACACTCTGGGGACCAGGGGCGTCACTAGGCCCTTTTTAGGGGGGCTTGAGCCCCCCTAAAATTATGCCTAGCCCCCCTAAAAATTTGTGATTAATATGCTACACAAATTCGTGTTCGCTTCAGTCTTCAGTCTTGTCTTTAATCAGATTCAGCGCGTTCTTCGTCTTAAATCCGCATTCCGCAGAGAGGAAAGTGTGTGTGTGTTCATCTGAGCCCATTGGTCTGTCACTGATCGTCAATGTCAGAATATTTGAGATGACCAATCAAATCAAAGTAGGCGGGCTTTACATTCACAGACGCTGAGCGCGAATTTTAGCAGCACAACTCGACGCTTCAGTGCACGGGCAAGTGCGAGATAAGATGTAAGTAGCTAAACTTATAACGTTATATATTTGACAGTTTTTTGAGGTCATTAAAGTTAAACGAATGACAAAAATAATCAGGAAAACTAATATAGTTTTGTCTAATTTCGCCCTTTTGAACTGAAATTAGGCATGTAACGTCAGCCTAATGTAATCATTCGTTTACTGTCATTGTGAGTGGACAAAAAACATTAACAAAGCCGTTTTCATCCTGTTAGGTACAGGATTAATAATGAATGTGTACATATTGAAAATATACCTAATACAAATTGTAGCCTTTAGTAAATAAAAAAAAAGCTCAGCTTTTGGAGGGGAAGAGAAAGGGCACGATGAGGAGACTGAAAAAAAAGAAAGGAAGATGGAGGAGAGAGCAGGTATTGACAAATAGTCTACTGACATAGTTTTAAAGCTATTTCTTATCCTTTTTTGGTCTTCAAACGTCTTGAAATACACATTTCAGAGATTAAAAAAATGTAACCCCCAAACCTCCACCTCAAAAGCAGGACCTCTGTGATTATAAAGCCCTGTCTACAGCCCTGTATTAGGCATCAGAATCAGAAAGCGCTTTATCCCAAGTGTGCTTGCACAAGGAATTGGTTTTGGTGCTGATGCTTCCAGTACACATATACAAATATGTGATAAGGCATAAGATCAATAATGAATGTGTAGCCTTTAATGTGAATTAATTTGATAAACTTAGTTACCTTTAGTAGTTTTCAGTAAATTAACACGTCTGAGAAAATGATTCATAGGCAAAATCAACCAGTTGACCCCCAAAGAGAAAAGGAGTGTGATGCTGATGAGGGGAGAAAAATAATCAGCTGCCAAATGAAATGGTTTTATCCCAAAAAAAATTGCCTTCAAAACATCTTAAAATGCACATAATAGTTCAGAGAATTAAACATTTTCTCGGGGAAACCCCGAACCCCCCCTAATTAACACAACTCGAATTCAGGACTACCTTACAGTGATTATAAAACCCTGCAATTGCATGGTAATGAAAGTGAGCATTAGACCCTAAATTAAAGTTTTACCTTGTTTTTTTTTATTTATTTTTTAATCATACCCTCATTGGGGGCTTAGCCCCCCTCAAAGGAAAATCCTAGAATCGCCCCTGCTGGGGACATCAGATATTTATTTTACATCTTGTGAAAAGGGCATTATACCACCCCTTTAAAGAAGGGCAGGTCAGTCAGATCAATGGCGAAGACGATTGATACATGCACCAGCTGGAGGGCCCTTTATCTCCACCAGAGGACACTCCTCTCGACTCCTGTACTGTCTCATCACAAACATCATTTCCCATTGCCCAGACTCATTATGTGTGATTAGATTCAGCTGTGTCTCATTATCCTTGTTAACCCTGCATAAGCCATGTGTATTCAATCATTCATAGCCAAGTCATGTATGGGTCACACTGCATTTCTGAGTGCTCTCGCTGGTTTCCAGTGTAATGGTTCTGCCTGGTTTGCTGGATATCCCTGTTTGCCCGTGTTTTCTGCCCCGTTTTCTTCAGGCACACCCCAGCTTATAAGGGGTGAGATATTCTTAAAGAAGTTTGAATTGGTGGCGTTTGTTGTAAATAAATGTGGGCGCTATAAAACTATAGCTCCAAAAATTCAGTGAGTTACAATTCAAAAAGCGTTACAATCATATCCGGTCTCCCCTACATTAGTAATCATACATGTATACAATATACATAAATATATAACTGTTTTGATAACATTACTATTAAGTTATGAAAACGCTATTTCTGAATGTCAGAAGATGACAGCAAATATTATCTTTGTATTCACATTTGCTCCAATACCAAAGTAAAATAAAATACATGATAGCGGATTCACGACTTTCCGAAAAAGGAAAGAAATATAGAGAGATTGATTACTTTGAAAGAAAGATGTCAAATTTGCAGTCATTCCCTCAGCTGTTGCGTTGGAAAAACTCACAAAGCAACGTTTATTCGTTTTTTGTCATTGACTGCCAAGGTAATAACACAACGTATAGTGTTATAAATGAGTATTACATTTAAAAAAAATTGTATGAAAAAAGATTTGCAATGTTTATAACTGGAAACATATTGGTTGTTTATTTGGCTAAAGATGATCAATGTCTTCGGGAGTCTCTTTTTCAAAGAATTCTGGGAAAGAAACGCTCAATATATAGGCTAGCTATAGGAAACCAAAAGGTGAAAGCCGGGATCAATACTCCTCAATGACGCCCTGAGACAGAATGACTGAGACAAGAGTGATATTTTATTAATGATTCAGTTTAAAGCTGCCATTGAGAACTAAAGGCTACTTCAAGGTTACATTTATGAACTCTTAGTCACGCCCGAAACTGTGCTTTTTACCACATGACATTTATTTTCCTTGCTTCAAGGGATTTTTAAGAAAGGTTAAACAGCCTCATAGATCATTAATTGTCAATAAAGGTTTTGTTCACATGATTTAACGATTATTATTGCCAAAAGGAAATCGCCTCCTTACTTTCCACAATTGCATCCATTACAGTTTGTATGATTTGTTGGATGAGGAAGGAACCTGAGGCACTGAGGTAAATGTTGCCAACATGTTCTGAAATGTATTTACAAAGCAATTTTGTAATACATCAACAAAGTAACTGGGTGTTAGCAATAGAGGTGTTTAAGAATTAACAGAACAAAGTGAAAACAAGACTTTAATGATTACACAACAATACACAAATGTTATGTCAAATAGTACGCTGCACTGCTCTTCATGACCACTAGGTGTCTTGTCTTTTGGTCACCAGTGCTCTTGATGAAATTCATATTCCACAACCGTCAGCCGTAGTAGAACAGGGTCATCAGAATTCAGCTCACTTGCATCTGACCTGGGCAAGCCTTCCCGAACGCTGGTCTTTAGACCAGTGTTTCCACACAGGAAATCCAAATCTCATGCTGGACACACCAGTCAGACTTTATAATGGAGAGGACAGGCTTAGTTTGAATGTCTTTTCCTGTCAAATCTTTTGAAATGTAAAACAGACTCAAACTAATGTAAGCCCCACATTATAAAGATATTGTTTAAATGTTGTTAAACATATTTATCTAAGTTTAACCAGTACAAAGTCTTAGGTTTCACAACAGTCAAAGTGTATGTAATTCAATACGAGCACTATGATATCCGGTTGACTGTTGTCTGGTCATTGCACTGTACCATCTGTGAATGATAGTTAGCGATCTATCCTCCTCTAGTCACTTATCTACACAATAGTTAAAAGGAAAATGTTTAGCAAAAATTGGACTTATGTCTTCATTTTATTCAACCTGATGTTCCAAAGTTTCTTGTGGACCACAAAAAGAGATGTTTAGCAGCATGTTCAAGCTGCTCTTTTCCATAAAATGGAAGTGGATGGGGAATGGTCAAGATTCAAATAGGAAAAAAAAAAAAAAAAACTTTTCACATAAATAAAAATAATACAATTTTTTATATAAAAAAAAAAAAGTTAGCCTATATTTTTTGCAAATGTAAAGGCCCTTTTACACCAAGGCCCTGTTTACACCTAGTATTAAGCTGCGTTTTGGTGGATCGGATCACAAGTTGACGACGATGAATACAGTACGGGTGTAAACGGTGTCTAAAATGTTTTAAGCTTGTCCTCTTTCGACCACTTCCAGAAGTAGTCGAATACGCATTTGACCGGATTGCTTTTGTAGTGTAAACATTCATGTGGTCGAATGCCACAAAAGACCATCTACTTTCCGCTACTGATCTCATGCGTAAACATTATGGGAAGTGCGCTGACCAGAAGGGATTTAAACTTTGTCGGCGTTTAGTTTAAAGACAAAAAACGTACCAAGCACAATGTCCTCTCTCCGTTCCTGATTTCTAACACACACTCACAGCATTAGTTGTGGTCTTGTGGCTGTCAGAGCAGAAATGAAAGCTACTGCTCTCCGTATGTTTTTCCACCGTCTCCTTTCGCGTTCATATGTAAATTGTGTGAGCTTAATTCGTCCATTAGATCAAAAGATCTGAAAAAAAAAACTACAAAAAAACAACAACATACATTTACTCTACATAGACCCTCCCCTCGAAGAAATCAGGACAGAAGTAGTTGAAAGTGGACAAAAGAGACGGATTAAATTAAAACCAAAACGGGATTGTGTCTCCCTCGTCTACTTGTGATCAGATCGACCAAAACGCATCTTAATACCAGGTGTAAACAAGGGTCCAAAAGTGAAATGAATAAGCCTCAGGCTGAAGGAAACGCAAAGCTCAAACAAACCTTTCAGCTGTGCTGCCATTCTGGATTGCAGAAGGATAGGACGCAGGAGAAGAAAGTACAACACTTTTTATTAAATAAAAAACAAATGTAGCTAATGTTTATTTATTGCATCATTAAAGATCAGCAGCGAAGACATTGGTTAATAAAGTGAGATTAAATAGGTTTTAAATAAGCATTTCACTGTTTTTATTAATTTTGAGGAAAACTGAATCTGTTTTTTGCAAGTGAGGTGAGTAAATGCATGTTCACAAGTCTAGATTAGATCTACAATAAGAATCATATTTACACTGCACACACAACGCTTCTGCACGTACTCACGGTTTCTCTCAACATGCGGACGGAAGAGGTGTCTGTCAATAAATGGAAAAACTATAACTAGCGTTACTCAGTTGAAAAAGTCATTCAGAGATTTTGTTGTGAATTTTAAAGTTTAATTCAAAGTAAAAGTGAATTTCAAAGTGAATTTCAAAGTAAAATTCAATAACTTGCATTACTTGTAATGCGTCGTTACCCCAACACTGACACTGTCCCTTTAAGGGTTCATCGTCTTCTGCAAGTTGCCAATGACAATAATGAGACAAAGACTTGTAAAAATGTTTTCAGTTGCATTGCAGTTGCATTTATTTCTTACTTGGACTGAATCACATTCATAGCAGTATCACTATAGTAAAGGAGCACTACAGTTCTTTAACACAATAACGAAACGAATTAAACTACTTGATAGTAACAATAAGGCAAAATATTGAATAGACCTCACATCTACTCAGAAAAAAAAAACAGCATTCGTTCACAACATAATGGTAACTTTACAATGTTAAGGGTCAAATGTAAAAATATATAGATATATATATATAGCAAGAGAGAGAGGTACTCCAATAAATATGCGTTTCCCTTATTTAGTAATATTGTTCACAGGCAGACCATAAAACCTCCTCAAGGATTTATTTTTCGATTTTTAAAGATTGTAATTACAACTGCACAGCTTTCACTACCAAACTATTATCACTGCCTTACATACAGCATAGCCTAGTCATAAAATATTTTTTACATATATTCAATTCCAAAAACTTTATACAATATTGGTCCAGCTTACATGCTTTATACTGTTCTGTAACTGTAAATGTGAAATCCAACATGAATACACTTGCAGTATGTGCTTTTAGTACTGGACAGTGGTGACCGTCAGCTATGGGGTATAATAATAATAATAATAATAATAATAATGTTATTACACTGGTCTCTTATAAGACTTTCTCATAAGATGGAATCACAGGATTATACTATATTTGATGTTAGTAACAGCATCTACCCTTGGATTTACTCTTACAGGCAGAGGTGATACAGAATAATATAAAGCAAATTTGGTAAAGTTGTGATTGTACATAATGTTCGTCGCAGATGTTAGAAAAAAGTGTG
The DNA here is from genome assembly GCA_030578255.1 of Tiaroga cobitis. Lineage (NCBI taxonomy): Eukaryota > Metazoa > Chordata > Actinopteri > Cypriniformes > Leuciscidae > Tiaroga > Tiaroga cobitis. Next base: position 29,193,523 of record CM060615.1, on the reverse strand, counting down.
TTAAAGCAAACACAACAACAAACTGAATAAATCAGAAATAAAATGTGTTTTCCCCCCTCAAATCTAATGTCTGAATACTAAACTTAGTGAGCTATATACCTACCTATACAGCATTTCAAGATATCATAGATGCTTCCATCATGAAGTGTACATTCTCAGATATCTCAATTAGCTAATTAGCAATCTTTTACAGAGAATGCAATCCCCGAAAACACTGTCTGAAAAATCAATCCAAGATGGAGGACGGGTTGAAAGAAATGTTCATTATAAATACTTAAATTTCACTCAATACTGAAAACACATTGATAAACACTAGTTAAATAATAAAAGTTGTTTTCTGAGCATACTGACGTGCTATTGCGTTAGCTTAGCAACATGCTAATGCGAGAATCCTGTCAGTCACTGATGTTCAATCTAATTGAGACAGCAGACAAAATGGTAGCTCATTAGGTTTAGGAACAAAGCTTTTATATTAGTGAAAAAAGACGGCAACAATACTTTGAAAGGACGTATTTTAAAAGTGCATTTTATACTATGATGCAAAAGGACAGAGTTTAAATTAAAGATAGAAAATTCTGAATCATTGAGAACTTCATCCACAAGGTATAAAACTGTAGTCAATACCACTGTAAGGCCAGAAATATACTGTACGCAACAGGCTAAAGATGTGTTATGAAGGCCTGCTCACCCCAAGGACAAGAACTATAACATTTTAATCATCATTCGAGAATAGTCAAATTCACAGCACAATGATAACGTTTATTAGTATGGGCTTCTAATAAACAACATTATCGTCCGTTGGGGGGATGCTACTATGATTTTCGTTTTAGTTATCTTTATAGTTTTGTTTATTCAAGTTGCTAGCTATAAACATTACATTTATTTAACTAATTTGAACTAAACTGCTCAATAAGATGCTATGGAAGCTTGTTATAAAAAAAAAGCGAGATATAAACTCACAATGGGGGGGGGGGGGGGGGGGGGGGGGGTATGGGAAAGTCTGAATTGCGAGATAAAAAGTCACAATAATCTTTTTTATTTTTTATTCAAGCTTCCATAGGATGCTATTCAAGCTGTTGACAGAAAAAAACTGACCGTAGCTGAACACAGTTTATAGCACCCCTTGTGGTGACGCTGAGAATGCAACACGTCACGTTATGAACTGTCACCTGAGGCTGACACGTTTCAGAATGCAGTTATGCACACAATTGGACTTTATGAATTGCATCCGGCATTTGCGTAGAGTAAGTTTCAGGCCTCAAACTCCTAAAGATAATATCAGGAAAGTTATACAAAGATAAAATGGAAAAGTGCAAATATTTACAGGACATCCCTCAATGGTGTGCTTTGAACCAAGTGGATTATTCCTCATTATCTTTCACAACTGGACTACACAGTCATCAATACTGAACCCAATGAACGCCCAGCATTCAGTTTCATCCCCCCTCGACCCGTCACAAAAGCATCAAACACCCGAGTGCTGACAGAGGGGGTAAAACGATCGCGCTCACTGCCATTTGAATAAGGTCGCAAGCTAAAGCAAAGCCAGATGGAAAGGAAATCTTCCCCGTGCCAGTGACTGTCTCCACGCTTCTCAAAGGACAGCATTTCAGTGAGGGAAACAGAAGGCACCTGTTCTCCTCTACGGAGTTCGCATTCACACAATAGAGAAGGAAACGACCAGGCGAGGTCGAACTCTAATCTGGGAGGTGGCGGCAGGTTGCAAACAAAGAACAAAAGAAATGCTAAGTATAGAAGAGGAATACTGACTTTAGAGGAACTCTTATTTTCATGAAACCCATCCTACGAACAATTATAACTTCACTCAAAATGTCGTTCTGCCGCAGACCTTCACAACACATTACTGATTCGTAGTGTGGGACACAATGGCTCTGAAATGACATTCTGTTTTGATGACCTTGCAAATCATGTACGTTTTTTCCCCGGCTAAGCTGAAACGGTTTGCTGACAGTGTGACCCCTGGCCCTGCATAGGGAATCTATGAAACTTGGCATTAAGCAAATGTGTAAAAATAGCCTAGCTGATTCTCGAGGGCTCAGCGGTTGAGCGCGTGCGGATAGTGACAGGAGGGTTTATGCCGGTCTCAGTATGCTAAATGCTAGAAGTGTAGATGCCATATTTAATGTGATGTGAAAGAAGTCTTTTTTTTTTTTTTTGGCTTGTTTTACTTGAGAAGCAACATGTTATCCATTGAATTAAAAATAATTGAACATACAAAGAATGTTTTTTGTCCCCTGGAAATGTTCAATGTTTTGTTTGCTGAACACACCAGTGTAACGTTACACTGGATGTTGCTGTCCCGTGCAACACGACCAGGTTGTGGATGCCATATGACTTTAAAATGGACCACTGTTGAGTGATCCGCTGTGTTTGCATTCAAAGCTCGTTTCCACTCACACCTGAGGGTACAACAGCTGAGTACATATCAGACCAAGCAGCATTTCCCATCATGGCTGACGGTTCCCTCATTTAGCATCAGTGAAGGATCAAGCTGATTATCCTTTTTGAGACTTATGAATAAAACAATGATCATTTTGAATCAACTGATAATAGGTATAGTACATGTGCTATTTGCTTAAATGGCAGAATCTCACAAAGCCTGTCAGAAAAATGTCCAGGTCATATTTCACCCCCAAAACAGAATATTTTGCATAAATAAAATGAAGCCTAGTTTAGCACCAGTTTTCATTTGTTGATATTGATATTTATTATCGCAGTTACGGTTCATATTAATTATATGAATTAATTACCATTAACGTCATTTGAAAGATACATATTTAAATCGTAAAGTACTTGCATGATTTTAGTATTTGTTGTCCCATAAAGAAAAAAAAACAAACAATGAATAATTCAGAATAATTCTCAGTACAGTACTGAAAATCTAATGAGAATCATCATCGAGAATAATGAGAATTATAAACAAAAGTAAAACGTCTGGGTCCATTACAGGAATGACAGCAATTTTTGGTCTGATGGTCTGATGAGAATGTCATGAAAATAACGCAAAAACACCTTCATGATGCTAAAATAGACATTTTCTTTATGCAAAATATATAACTTTTAAATTTGTAGTGAAATATGTCTACAAATATGTTGTGATTCACCCTAGTATGTGATTCAGCTAATGCAGCACAGCCCCAAACGAGAAAAAGAAGGACTGAAAAAAGGACTGGCTTACAGATAAAATACCTCATCTAAAACACACGACATAGTATATTCGCCCACCACAGGACTTCCCACTTTCCCTTGAGTAAGATGCTCCCTACTGGGAAAAGACAAATGAGAGTGGTTGGAAGCTTGATACATGCGTATCATCTGACATCACTCCCTCTTTACAAATATTTTCTGATACTATACAGACAGGATTAACAGTACAACTTGTACTTATTTGCTGTTTCATTGTGGTAGAGGTATTGAGCAATACTGCTCACTTGACAGAAACCTCAGAAAAAGATAACAGACACCGTCACCCTTCCCTTTTTATGAGAGTTTCGATCTGTTTTCTCATATACATGTCAAATCTTAGTGAAGATAGCCTCATCCAGAGACAATGCTAGCACTGGTTGCAGTCATTTGGGCTTGATGGCCCATTTGAGCCAAGACAACTAGGCTACTCCAGCACATGTGTATTTAGACATGACGGTTTGTGTTCTACTGAAATCAACACTTTAAAATGTGTCAGTGACACAGGATAAACATTAAGGTATACCTCACAATACTACAGCAAAGATTGTGCATTGATTTCCAATACAGCAGCACAACGCTAACATATCATCTGCTTTAATATGAAATAATTTTCTTGCTTCTCTCTGATTACGTTTGGGAAATCTACGGTGAGACGGGGAAACCAGCCCCTAAGAAAAACCAGAACCACTTTGTATTGTTTGCTGGTCCATTCTGCAGGACTGAAAGTAGGTTCCAGATGAAGACTAGTCACTCAAGACTCTCTCTTTGTTCACAGTACAAGCCATCAAGGACTATCGGACTATCGGACTATCTGAAGAGGACAACATATCAGAGACACCGAGAAGACACTGTGGTTGAAATGGAGAACATGCTAAGGTAAGGAAGTAGGGTATATTGAGGATCTAGTAACCAGAACTCAAAAACTGTCTGTCCTTTCCTGACACCAAAATAGTGGTACTACTAGAGGAATGTAGGAAACAAATGCATTATTGTAAGACTGAGGAACTATGGTGAGAGACTTGACTAAGTCAATAGACTAAAGACCAAGACTATCAAACCTTGTACATGAATCCAGCAAGAATTCCCCCATTGGTCTGGTCTTACATGGATTTAAACAGACGATTCTTCAACTATAACCAATATATCCCAGTCATGCTCAGACAGGGGAACTGTGGGAGGACCAGAGGTTTCAGGAAGTGGAACTTGAACCTGTGCAGCTGCTACTGATGTTGAGTCATTAGGGGAAGGTTGGTTAATGTATGGTCCCTCAGGCTCTTTTCCAAGATGCATCGGCATCTTGACATTCCACTGCCGACAGTGCGATCAACATCTGTGCTGCATAGTAGGTCGCCATTATGATGGCTCGAGAGTGGGGCACAGGGAAGCAGAACTTGTTGACGGCAATGGTGAGGTCAGATACCATGAAGAGGACGGCTCCGAGGCAGGCCGACAGCTTCGTCCAGGTCCACAGGTCATTGGCGAGCTGGACTCCAGCAATGGCCCTCCAGCCCATGAAGCCGATGAGAGCGATGTAAACGGCCACCAGGTAGGTAAAGGGACCAGAGAGGTAGGGGTAAAGAAGGGTGTAGCTGAGGCCTGAGATGACAGCGATGACCAGACCTGCTCTCGAGTTGATGGGCTTCATCCCAAAGGCTGAAGAGTAGAGAATGTGGGTGATGGCGAACATTAGCAGTCCTGTCAAGGCAAATTCAACTGAATTGAGTATTCAATGAAAGCATCATAATGAAAGCAGAGGGTGTCCAAACTAGGGATGCACAATATATATCGGCCACCCTATCGGTATCGGCCCATAAATAATGGATTATTTCCTTCAGCTGAGACACTTCAGATGCGCACTGTTCATGTGCAGATGGTTTTAAATCAATTGAAATATGATTGGAATCACTTCAAAAAAGGAAAATGCAGTCACGTACAACATGTGCAGCGCAAGTCGGTGCAGAACATCATTATAATTGTATCCTTGGGACATAGATTTAATGGTGAAACTTTAGTTTTTGTAACCAGGCTCTCAAATTATATAAAAATTTGGATATAGATTTATCGGCCAGTATATTGGTTATCGGGTTTCAAATATAAAGAATTATCGGTATCGGCCAAAATTTTCATATTGGTGCATCCCTATTCCAATCCTGCTCCTGGAGGGAAACCTTCCTGCAGAGTTGAGCTACAACACACAATAACTTTCAAGCAATCCTGAAAACCCTGAATAGCTTCGGATATGATAAAGATCAACGCTGCAGGAAGGTCTCCAGGAGCAGGATTGGACACTCAATTAACATTGATATCTCTTGCACAGGATATATCAAGAAACGTGTTAGTCTTGGTACCATAACCCTGTTGTTTACTCCAAAGGAAAACTTGAGTAACTCTGTGGTTCCCAAGGGTATCTTTGGGCAAGAACGGTTTGTCCCAACCCTCAACCTTGACCTAAAAAAACATCATTGAACCTCTACACTACTTTCTTAGTACAAGAGCCGCTGATACAGGCATGATAGTTCAGGGTTGGAACATAAAACTTCTTGCTTGAGAGTGGAGACCAAAAAACCATGGTTTGCATAAAACCAGTCTGCTTTCAAATAATTAGCATGAACTAATTTAATCACTTTTGACAGTGCAAAAGTGTTATATTGATACAGAGCTTTCGATAAACAGAATTATACATCTTTCCCTTCTCATCAACACACATAGCAAATAACTCTTAATCCATTTCTAATCAAATCAGAGCAAAACAAATGTATTAACTCACCGTGACTAAAGTAGCCTTGTTCTTGCCAGATGAGAAATGCGTCACCCAAAGCTGAAAAAATAAGTCCTGCCAGGATTTTCCTGGCACTGGAGTGGGCACCTAAAAAGCTGAAGCCATGAGCGAGCAGAAAAACCCAAAGACAGAAGATGGGCAGGCATTTGATGAGGGCACTGTACCAGGAGGGGCTCGAGGTGGGCAACCATAGAACAAAGTAGACGCAAGTGGCTTTGAAGAACGGAACAAGCTTTGGACCCTCGCTCTTGACCTGTAGGACAAAAGAGAGATTGAAGTTGTATTCATGGGAAGTGAAACACACTATCACGTGAGTCAGAAAGACTGACACAGAGCTCCTTTTACATTTAACAATTGGAGGTGATAAAAACACTTAACAAGAAGCACTTCAGTGAAATGTGATCCATGCGTTTTCTTGGAAATGTGAAATATAATGAATAAAAACTATGACAATTGTTAAATCTCAGAAAGGATACCAAATCCAAGAGAAGTATGTCAAAGTTTTGCTGTAAACAAGACAGGAAGAACTGGGCATCTTTCTACCCAAGAAACCTTATAAGTTTCGAGTTTAATTTATTTCTAGAGCACATTTAAAAACAACAGTAGTTGACCAAAGTGCTGTACATAAAGGGTCATAAAACAAACAACAATAATACGGATGAAGTATTGACTTACACCCACATACACAACTATTAAAGAACATACAGCTTGTTTTGTGACCCATAGGGTCAAATGAGTCTGATTACACAACCCTCCCCATTACAAAACTGGGTGATTCTAGACTTCACACCACATTGAGCAGTAGCTGTCATAAATGCAATGTACCACACGTTTAATCTTAAAATTATATTTCATACACAAATGTATGTGTAACTAGTACATGTAGAACTGGATTTTTTTTATATCATATTCTCAAGTAGGGTTGTCAAAAGTACTCTGTGAAGAGCATCAAAGGTTTCTATTTACAACGTATGTTTTGCAGCGTTGAGCATTGTAGCCAATCACAGACATGTTTGTTGATCGTGTGAGTGCAATGGCCAATCAGAGGCATTTTAGTTAGTCAGAATCCGCTTAATACACCAGAGTTTGTTCAGTATTAGATTTTGTCATAACCAACAAAGTATAAAGACTAAATACATAAGAGATTTATTGTGCAGTATAGACAGATTTTTGATTTTAACAGGAGTTTTTACTCAGTGAGCTTGTGGGCATTGATTATAATAGCACTCTTTGCTCACTTTCTGTGTAAATAACCCATTTCATAATTTGAATACAGTTTTATTGTTCAGGTAGCAAAGTACACACTGCAAGGTGCAGGAGCGACGACCGTATTAAAATAAAGGCATTAAATCTGAAACTGCGACGTTTGACAACGGACGAGAGTAAAAAAAAAATCAGATGTCAAAATAGATACGTGCATTGAGTCTGAAAGTGCAATAGACCTTCCACTTGTTCTGTTGCCTGCAATTTGTTTCTTTGTTTTTCATTTTATTACTAACTTTTCATGTGATTTTTTAATGCAATGTTTATTTAACTGAACAATATTTGAAGGCTAACATGTTTTAACATATTATTACTTATAATCATTAATCATTAAAATGAACTCATTTCATTTATTTATTTTAAATAGTTAAAATTAAACATATATATTACAACAAAATAGTTACAATATGCTATTAGTAGGCTACCGAAAATGGTACCGAGAACCGTGAAATTTGACTGGTATTGTTACTGAGCAAAATTTTGGTACCTTGAAAATCCTATTCTCAAGACAATCGGGTTTTGTTTTACTATGATGTTTTGTGATGTTGCTGCTAGATGGTTTCTATGTTAGTTGCAAGGGTGTTGCTAAGTGGTTGCTGAGGTTGTTGGTGGTTTCCAGAAGGACGCTATAAGTCTCTTGGATTTTTTGCACATTTGCAGAAAATTTGCGAAAATTGTAGGTCATGTTCTTTAGAAAAGTAATATCACAAGAACAACCCCATAACAGTAACTATGTACAATAATAACAGTATGTGTTACACATAACACAACTGCTTCAATGACCTGTATTAACTGAAGGTGGGAAAATGTTATTGTCCTAATCCTCTTCTTAGTCCATGACAGTTGGTCTTGGCTTAGTCTTGGAATTTATAGTTTGAGCTTTAGCCCGTGGGGGAAGTGGAAAAAGGCTATTGTTAGACAGCGTACATTTTAATCAGATTCTGGTGTACCCCGCAGTCTGAGAAAGGTCACACTGAAATACAGAGACTTTTATTTTCAAGCCAGTTGATGTGAAGAGATGCACACAGCAGGAGCTCTTTATAATGCAGACTTGTGGTGCAGTTCTTTAAAATGGATGTGGTAAAACTTTTTGGTTATAAATATAGGCTGGTAAAGAAAAGGTTGTAGGCTACATGTGAACCTCACAAGGAATGATCCATTCACTATAACCAGTGTGCTGGCGGGACTGTCCTAGTAATAATTGTACGAAATGCGTCCCCTAAATGTCTGTTTACTAAAAATTGAGTCCAAATCATGTAATCCAAGCACACCATTTAGTAGACTAATTTAAAATAACCCAATTTGCTAAATAAAATAGATAACAATATACAGTTCATTAGGCTGAACAGTGGGGCACGTTGTCACACCACCCACCAGTTTCACAGACAAGGCTTAAGTCTAGTCCCAGACTAAAATGCATGTTTGAGCTGTTTGAATTGAAAGCAACTTGCTCTGACATGTCTTAAAATATGTAAGTGACATTGTTTTGTCTCACTAGTAATGCTTTTTTTTCTCGAATGCATGTTCATAAAATCTACTTAAATGTCCTAATTTTACTGAGGCGCAATCCTGGCTTAATCTAAGCCCTGTCTGTGAAACCAAGTCTACACGGGATAAATTGTCACAGTGAGAACCTGCTGTTCAACAGCCTATTACATGTTTTTCAGGAAAAATAATGAAACAGTAAAACATCTATGAAGCTCAAAACAATGTATGAAATGTATGTAACAAGTCAAAAAGGCCTATAAAATATCAAACTAGTTTGGCCAAATGAGAAATCAATACATTAAAAGAAAAAAAATGCAAAATTAAAGCATAGGACAACTCGTCTCAATTTCACCTTTGTGAAAAACAACCTGAGAACATTTAGTTGGTCATACATAATAATATAATTAAAACAACAACAAAAAATCATTAGTGAAAAGAGATGCTGAAAACAGGACATTTGAAACAAAAGGTTTTGCTGAAACAGTGCAACTACATCACTTCAGAAACCGCATGAACTCACGCTCTTCCAGACAGAATGCGTGTATGAAAGAGGAATGAAGGATTGTCACGAGTTTTCTACTGAATAAAGCCCTTTGAAAGCAGATGAAAGCAGAGAAAATGGGGAAATACTGAGAATGCAAACCCCGCAGAGCGAATTGCACAGTGCTAACTTAATTATAGATCAATGGAATCTTTGCATGAATAAACCAGCAATTCATGATCATATAGCACATGGTTAGTGGAGGTAAAGTAAACATGAGCATGCTGGCCATAATCACGTGCTCATTGTTATTCCCAAGATAACAGACTCAAGGATGCATGGACAAAAATATACATATAAAACAAACAGTGATGTCAGCGTATGTGTATTGTTCTCCCTAACAGCAAAAACAAGTCATTATAAGCATATTTTTTTATATTTATACGACATAAGAATAAGTGATTTGCAGCGTTAAGCAATGCATTAATTCGAAATTAAAATGATCACTTCAAAAACTTATGAATGCATATGTTATGCCAATCTCTGTTGAACTGATATCACGTCTTTATGAAGTGATAATGTCGATTAAACATTGGTGTTTTAATGAAAAGCTTTAATGGAGAAAAGAGGTAACATACTTACCACAGTGACCGGAGAAACCATCTTTATCTGAGGTTGAATTGCCAGAGGAAAGATGAACAGATCGGTCGTGGCGAACAGAGCACCCGCTAATATTTACGTCCCTTTGTATGCGCGATTTGTTTTTGTCTTGTGTTTGGGACAGGCCATCATCAGTGGGAGGAGAGAAATCAGCTGTACTGTGGCCCGCCAATCAGAACGCATGAAAGTGTTTACAACGCGGACGTGTGGGCGGGATTTACCGGCATCACAAGTGTTTAACCTGGAACCGTGTCTTCCTTTTATCGTGTCTTTAATGTTTGATTGTCAACGACTGTTTCTGATATATATAATGGGAGTTCTATAAAAAAAAAATCGGGATGTTAATAAAACGATATTTAGTTAAGTAAACAGACCGCTGAACTGTTTCGTGGATATCGACACCTTGTGGTGGCATTAAAAAACAATATTGCGTCATTCTTCAATGTTTATTTTCCCTGAACAAGTCAAGACAATATTAAATTGCAAAATGATGTGTCGGTAATGTATTGAGAATGAGAAGGTGACGTAACGCGTATCACTCCGCGTTGCATTGTGGGAAGGATTCGCCATCTTGGTAGGATACGCTATCCGTTGTCATGGTTACTTCGACCGTGAGACCGAGAGAAATAGCGACAGAGAGAGAGAGAGCAGCTTGATATTTGTTTGCATTTTTGCGATAAGGCGCCGTTTCTTGGGAATAAATGAAGAAGGGGGAAGCAAAAGGAAAGGGGCTCTATCGGGAGAGACTATAACAACACCAAGCAGCGTTATTTAGAGAAACTACTTGACATCAACATATGGCCCCGTACGACCTGCTACAGAATGGACGAAAGACCCAAAGCACTACCACCTTTCACATACGCTGACATAGTTAATTACCTGGTTTGTTTATTGTATCAGTGACTAACGTTACTGCCTACACAATGCAAGAGTTCAGAAGCTTTAAGTCATTAGAAGCTGAACAAGTCTGCTGCGGCTGGGTGCAATAAGACTTAAAAACCCCAAAACTTGTAACATTAAACTGCGAGAGTTCAGTCATACTTGATGTTTCAGGCCTCATTCATATGTGGAAATAAATCTGATATGAATCAGATACGTGCATTTGCACCTGCCGTGCAACGTTAAGCGAACAGTTCGGACATTCCCCTGTCAATGCGAATCGTACGTCATTAAAAAAGTGTCTTTTTAAAACATTTCGCGGTACAGATATATCTATAACAAATGAAACAACTCTAAATGAATAACAGAGTATTCATTTCGTTCGTTTGTGTTAAATAAAAGGCGAACTGTGCTGAAATGTGTTGCTTTTGAAAGCAGACTTTGCTCGCTGTTGCTGCTGTCAGTTTATTGACAAGCAGTTTCTCTTTATTTAGTCTCTCCCGATAGAACCCCTTTCATTTCTCTTCCTTCTCCATATCTTCCAAAGAAACTGCGGCGTATCGGTAAAATGTAAAATGTAAACAAATACTAAGCTGCGCTGTCTCTCTTTCGCTATTTCTGGAATGTTTAGTCGCGCCTCTGTGAAGTTCTGAAGGCGTTGCCCCTGGCAACCGATAGCGTCTCCTACCATCATGGCCGACCGGCTCAGACCCCGCCCAAATCGGCACGTGACTCCTCACTCTCAATCGCAAGTCAGCTATATAATAAATATGTAGCATGCAAAATAAAACACGTGTTATAACCAAAGAGTAATATCGTTCTTGTATATATGGTCATTTTTAGAATTTGTCTTTATTGTATTAGTATGTTTTAAGTTTCTTTTGTTTATTAATTTTTGTTTAGTGACCTCTATTATTTATTTTTTATTAATTGTTTGATCTATTTATTAGACTATTTGTTTTGGTTTAGATTACGTGTTATTTTCCTAGTAATTTAGTTGCTTTTAAAATCTCATTGGCTGTCAAACAAACAAAAACAAGGAAACACAAGAAAAAGCAAATGTGAAAAAGATAAAATGTGTATGGACCTTTGGTATGGACTATGGACTTATCTTTTATTTAGTATATGTATATAATTAACATAAAGGGTTCATTTGTTTCGTTGTTTGTGGTGTACTATTTACGGTCTAAGTTAAAGAAAAGTTGCGAAAGAAGATAAAGTAGAAAATTGAAAAAAGAAAAAGAAGAGAACGCATGTCTTTAACAACCGGACGTGACGTGGAAATTTAAACCGGATGACGTGGGCTTGGTTGTCGTTTCTAGAGAACGCAAATCTCACAAGAGGATTTCCATATTCACGTTGTTTTACAGCGTTTCTCTTAAATGTCGTTTAATGACAATTTAGGGAAAGTGATACGGTATCACTGAACAAAAAATGAACGGAACTTTTTATTATTAATCGGTCGAGCTCTCCGTTGTTTAACGGTTTAAATGTACAGCAGCTGATCAGATATGACGGCCAGAAGCTGAAGGCATTAATCGATGGTTTTCTTTTTTTAGTTAGTTTCTGCTTCCTCTAAACTCGTTTGATTTTGACATCAGGGGAGATATCAGTTGACTCTTAGATCGTGTTTGCGGGCACAAAGGCTGGCTGGGGTGAGTGTTTGTCGACTGGATAGTGGTAGCTATTGCTATTAGCTAAAGAAGTGAGCTGTGGACAGTGAGGGACCATGGATTTCGACAATGTGCTTTCCATCGCCACCCAGAATCGAGGGCTCGGCGGCGTACCGGTATGTACGAGGAGAAATATGCATTCAAAAATAAGATAACGTCATTTAGTCTGTGAAGCAGATTCAAATATGTGCAAGCGAGGCTTTTGGTACGTCCAACTTTATGTAGTTGTTTGATTAATTCAAGTGTTTTACTGCTCTAACATGTCAAACTAGCATGTTTTATGGTAATATTAGTAAAATGTGCCAACATATTGAAATAAAAGTCTAAGTCATGTGGAACCTTGAGGCTAATGTAACTGTATACACATGCTCATATATACACATATCATATATGTTCATACACATTGCTATAGTGTCATTCCGTGTCAACTCAAAAAAACAAAAAAAAATTCATCTGGAAACCTCTGGTTATGTTGATCATTTTTTTCCCTAGTGAAAGAATTACATAAAGGAAGAAGATCCCCATATCAATGTGATTTAACCACACAAGGCCTTGAAAATGAAGATTTCAAAAGAAAAGTTTAAGAATCAAACAGTTTAAATCATATTAAGATATCTTTAATACTTTTTGAGTTACAGGCACACAAACTTTGGAAAAAGAATATTCATGGCACACCTACAGGTATATTCTATGCAATTGTGTTGATAGAAAAAAAGAGATACATTTCTAGTTTAAACATTTATTCTTTCGTTATTCCTCTTTAAAAAGAAAAGAGTATCAGCTGTATGCGCATTGACCCACATTTGGTTTTTGACCACTGAAAATGTTTACAATTTACTCATGGAGCCACATTAAAATCTCCATATCTCTGGGATTGAACCACATGTGGCCTTTAAAATGAAGATACAAAAATAAATGTTTGTTAAAAACCAGAAGCTAAAAGGATATTAAGAGATCTTTAATAGTTCTTGAGTTCCAGCCATGCAAACTTGGGGCAAATAAACACATTAAGTGCTTTTCCCCATTTTTGGTCTGGGGAAGTTTCTGAAATTTGGTTGATTTGACATGGAATGACTATAGCTTTCAATGATTTCTGTCTTTTATAGAAGCGGTATAGCTTGAAAACTGGACCACCCAAGAAAGATGACAGAGTCAAAGGTGTTAATTCGGCTGCGGTGCAAGCCTTCTTGAAAAAACAGGCCATGGACCAAAGGAAAAAAGGTACTTTTTTTCTTTGTAATCTTTGTTTAGCTATACGGTATATAATATTTCTTCTTAAAGCCTGCCAGCCAAGTCATTGGTTATGTCCTCATGTCACTACAAACCCTGTGGACCACAAAAGATTGCTCTTTCCATATGATTAAAATGAATGGGGACGGATGCTGTCAAGATGATAAAAAAACGACCTTAAATCACCATACAAGTAGTTCATGCTACTTCTATTTAGAGATCATGTCAAGGTTGATCTCAGCAACATAAATGTCGCTGATTTCATTGTAAAACAACCAACTGCTTGTAGGCGGTTAAAAAACTGAACATTTTTAAATAAATGATAATAAAGAACCAAGACCTCAGATCCCCCTAAAGGGGATTTATAATACCTTTACAGTTGTTTTCTTTCAAAAAAATGTATTGCTTATAAAAATCAAATATATTATTATATTATATGTATTCATATATTAACATTTCATATCAAAATAAATATTTGAGTCAAAATCATTCAGCTGCCTTTCTTTGCTGCACTTCTGTCTGGTGGACGCAGTCTTCTAACATTTGCAGATAAAATGTAACTGCAAAACATAAAACACTTGTCAGCACATTAAACGGCACACACACCTGAAAAGGTAGCTCATATGAAACTAAATGGTTGTAAGCTTCTTTGAAGGGCTTATTCTAAAGTCCTCCCATGCTTTGGACTATTTAGGCTAGAGCATGCAATTATTTAATAATTTTTCAAATACATTTTTCTCCATGGAAATGCCTCTTTAAGAACTGTAAAGTGATGTCGCTCAGGATCTTTGGGGCCAATCACCAACTATTGGTCACTGGAAGCGGTATTGGCCAATACTGATCACCGAAATAAATAATAGGCCAACTCTTAATCAGGGTTTTTCCTGGCTCAAAATGAGGCGGAGGTGGTCAAATCGTAACACTAGGGGGGTCCGGGGGCATGCCCCCCCGTGAGAAAAATTTTGCACATTTTAAAGATAAATGCATTCACCTGGTGCACTCCGCACGTCATTATGGAACATTTTCTGGCTCAAAATTACGTGATAAAAAAAAAATCCAGATCGTTTGTACACATGAAAGTGTACCGCGCCTTCAACTGGCTGAAAAAAGAACACTTTTTACAAGCATGTTTTTTTTTTTAGGTATTTTAATAATCAGATAATTTGATTTTATTTACAGTTCATAGGGGCCATATTAACAACAGTGTAGTTGAATGGCAACAAGCATTTGCTTTCATTTACACAACCAGAAAAATGTGGCTCTATTTCAGATTTTTCAAACATTGCATTATCAACTTCACAGTGTACAACCAGAAGCAGAACATTTCAGCCTCCGATTTTTCATTTTATAGAAAAATGTCTCTTTTCAACGACGACACTTGGCAGATTATTGCTCAAGTGAAAACAGTTTGAAAAGTGAACTTTACAGAATTGTACGTTTATTGTTATGAAAATTTTTATTTTTTCAAGCTGTGTATATCACTTGAATGTAAATAAAGCGCAAAAAAACTACTATGCAACGTAAATTAGTAAGCCATGAAATTACAAAACAGTAGTAAATTACGTGCCTGCTAAGTTACTTGTGATAGCTTATTTTATAAAAACGCCAGAAAAATGTTGGACTATTGCCTAAGTCAGGCTGGCTCTATGGATATATTTTAAGTAACTAAGTGTTTTAATTTCACAACAAAGCCAAAGCTTAAGAAAAACACTATCGGTACCTGGCTGTGACAAGTGAAGGCACTTCGATGCTGCGGAAGGAAGGTGCTTCTTGAGTTGCGTGCGTCTGTGGTGGTTGTGATGACTGACAGGAGATGTTGAAAAGGGGGAGGGGCAGCGGCTCGTGCGGTTTCACAGAAATTTACCTTGGTCCGTTCGAGACCAGGAAGTTTAAATGCTTTTTCTGATGCCATCGAAATGCGCAGAACGGTTTGAGAATGGACACAGGCCGTGAACCCGCAGCGGAACCGTGTCGGTGGAAAAGAGGTATCTAATCATGTGATTCCCTGACTTGAGTTTTGTCGAGAGGCGGAGGCAGCCCGAAAATTGACGGAGGTGGCCGCCTCATAATTGTCTATGCAGGAAAAACCCTGTCTTAATGTTTTTAAAAAATTAGAAAAATAAGAAAAAGTATCACGAATAGCCAACTCTTTATTTATTGGTAAGCAACATATTTCATTCCCTCTCTAAGAGGTGATCAGGAACAGCTTAGAGCTTCACAAATATAGCATTCCTGTGAAAAAAACAGCAGCAGTCTTTATCAACAGAGTAATTAAGTGTAAAACACTACATAGTATTCACTGTATAAATTAAATGCAGATTAATCCTACTAAAGAGCAATGAGTAATTGTTCTCTTTATCTCTTGTTGTTTGATTATCAATGACACAGACCTCAGCAGGAATATTAGGCTGCTGTCACTTTAAGACAGAATGCACAGATCCAATATACTCTTACTCATCCATCTTAACCCAATGGTTTGTGTTTACTTAAAGGATAATTCCGGTATTTAACACTTTGAGTCTATTTTCTAGTTTGTTTTGGATGAACTAGAGTGGTGGACTTGTGGTGTGGTGAAATGTTGACGATGGGTCCTGTCTCGACTTTTTTACTATTTTAGAATCGCCTCTGAGCGCTTCAGAGTGGCTGTCTATGGGCATGCTCAAACATGTCCTTAAAACAACCCTTAACGTTCGTTTTCAAAACTGTGCAACTCACCGAGTGGTTGGTGGTGTTCGCTGATGTTCCAAAACAAGTAGCGTAGCGAAATACAGTTTCTGCCGTGTTTTATTTGCCATTTTTTTAAATCGCATTGATGTCTGCTGGAGGACTCAGTGCTCGTTGATATTACTGCGCTACCGGAAACGGAAAGGGGTCTTTTTACATTTGGTTGTAGTCTTTTCGCCCGGTTCTCCGTCTCTCAGAAGGCTAGCGTGAGCTGAGCAACTGCGGCAAAGTGGTTGTCGCCATCAAGTGGTCGGGAGTGTGCTAACACTTCAGACTCAAATATCGAGCGGAAGTTTATACGCGGATGTGAGGTATCTGAAAAAATAGTTCCACTATAGCAAATAACACGGATTGAAAGCATACATTGCGCCGATATAATCATTTGTTTTTAATCCTCAACAAACACCACCAACCACTCGGTGAGTTGCACAGTTTTGAAAACGAACGTTAAGGGTTGTTTTAAGGACATGTTTGAGCATGCCCATAGACAGCCACTCTGAAGCGCTCAGAGGCGATTCTAAAATAGTCAAAGTCGAGACAGGACCCATCGTCAACATTTCTAAGTCCACCACTCTAGTTCATCCAAAACAAACTAGAAAATAGACTCAAAGTGTTAAACACCGGAATCATCCTTTAAGACATGACCGATGGTAATATAGAATTTCGTTCCTTCATGTCTAACATGTTTGAATGACAAATAAATGAAACTGAACTGAACAGGTGTTATGTCAATACTCTCCTAGCCGGGCATTTTGACATATTTCTGTATTTATCAGTTTAGGCACGAAACCAAAGCTCAAAGTTGACTTTGCTTCTCCGTGTTCCATGCACAGAAGCAGGTTAGGGAACAGGATCACATCCGCGGCTTAATGCAGCGAAATGTCTTAATGTGTTTATTGCGATAACGATACAAATATAGAGTACCATTCACCACTGTTTTTTGGCTACAAGCTGCATGCACTCTTGAGAGCCCCAAACAAACATTGATCTGAAGTAATACATTCCCTTTATCAAATAGGCTCCTATAATATAACAATTACATAAAAGAATAAAAAATAAAAATCCAAACACCAGCCCATGCAGAAATGGAAAAGTTGCAGATATACGTTTCTTCTGTAAAAGTGCAGATAATGTTTAAATAGTGCAACTGTACTGAAAAACATCACACAATAATACACACAATAATAATTCAAATCAATAACAAGTTTGAAATGTAAACACATAATCTGTATGTATTTATACTCTCATGGTGCAAACAGTTGCAAAAAAATAGTGCAAACAACAAAAGTAACAATCCGTACCATGTCTTCAGATAGGTTACAATATCACAAGAGAGTGCAAACAGTCAAGCATTATTTAATTATAGAACTTAAGTAATTAGAAATAAAACTTGGTAACCAAGTATGAAGGAACATGTATTGAATACATTTGTCATTTTAACGGAACTTAGGACTGGTGGTGGTGCTTAAGATATTGTTGGTTATTCAGTGTTTCTGGAGAAAAACAATCAACTAACAATAATACTGATAAGATAATAATACTACTACAAATTATATTACCTTTAGGGAATTTACAGTTAAAGACCCAAGGACCAGATATGATTAAGACCAGGAGTTAGAAGTGCGGTCAATTTAAGACCAGAGTCAGAATTCTAATAAATTGAAGATAATTTTTACTGTAGTTTGCAGTTTCATCTGGCAAAAGTCCTCTTCAAGACTCACAAGGAGTTCGTAGGCCGCCCCGTTACAGTTACAAAGATCACCGCAGTTATACATCAAGGTATAGCCTAAGCTACGTCATTGCTTCAGGTTGAATGATTCTGATTGGCTAAGAAATAGATAAACATAGTAAATTTCCACCATGGACTGATAGGCAGTAGCACATCTCCATAGTCTGTACGGCTGCCACCAGGACCCTGAGTTGGGTACGAGTGGCCCTCCGAGGTCACAGGACTGTGTGTCCAGCATGTCGAAGAAAACAAGTCAGTCAATCTCCAATAATGCCAATTGTTCCTTAACCTGTAACCAAGAATACTAACACAGACACACAGCTTCTTCAAGGTTGGATTTGGTCTGGCTTTAACTATAAACAGGAGACTCTTTCCAAAACATCCAGATAACATGTTATTTCTCTCAGTGAAAAGACACTGTAATATAGAACAGTAAAGTAAATGCTTTAAATAAGAAATGGTCACTCAAACTATTGTTTCCAATGGCCCTTATGACCTATTGCTGTCATGGTGAGCTAGAAGAACAGATATATGTTTTAAAACATGTTGACCTTTTTCAAAATAAATAAATAAAAATAAACCATATTACATTTCTGGAATTTTAAATGAGAAGACACTGTTACTGCATTCCTGGCATGGGCCAGACCCTCAGATATTTAATACAGACATTAAAGAATACATGAAAAGAACATTTCAGTAATCACACCTTCTAACGAAGTAAAATCTCATAAGCCTAGAGAAAGTCATTTAACTATATGAAAAATATTGATTAATACCTTGATTATAATCACTCGTTAGATATACATTGAAGCACCAGTGGATTCCAGAATCCACTCTCTTCATTACTAATAATAGAAACCGCACTAAGGATTGATGAGCTGCTGGGTTCATGAATATTAATCACATTGACAGCGTTCGCTCGAACTGATTTGGTGAAATCAAAACAGGGATGGTAATAGATGAGCGCCAGCCAATGAGATTGCCGTTTGCGCATTCGTTTCTGCTTGCTCATAAAGACGGAATAATTCCAAATGAACTCGGTTCTTTTTACAGGAAAATACAACAAAAAATGTTTACATGTATCACTTCAATTCTGCGTTGTTTGTAAGACTCTCGCTCTCTCTTTGTGTGTGAGAAACTGAGCGCTCGCAGCGAAGCGACGGTGAGTCGTGCGCCTCACTAGTGTTTACTGTGCGTCAAATACTCGGTTCATTGAGATGAACTGAAATAACGCTTACGGATCGCTTGACATAGAGCGAAACTCTCAAGAGTGTTCGACAAGTGAAAATATATCCGTGTACCAGTTCCAGATTGTAGAGGTAGTTCCTCGTTTAGCGATAAACTCACGTCCCCCTTCCGCCATAGTTGTTTTCACTCTGCACGTGAGCTGCGAATGGGTCCCAAACAGAAATGCGTCATCAACTAGGCTTTACCGTTTTCGCGGGAAGACTAATTCTTATCGTGATACTTTTTACCCGTATATCGCAAGCTATAATATATCGCCCATCCCTAATTTGGATGTTAAGTTTGGGTTTGTAGGGAGGAAAGAAATGCACTAAAATATAGGGCTGGGTATCGATTCAGATGTTCAAATTCGATTCGATTTCGATTCGCAAGCTCTCAATTCGATTTCGATTCTTGATTCGATTTCGATTCCTGATTTGATTCTCGATTCGGCTATAATGAATATAGATGTAATACAAATCCTATAACTATAAAAAAGAACAGTGGACATAAGTTTACAAGTGGTTAATTAATACAAAGAAATTAAGAGCCACAAACCTGAATATTAAACTCTTTTTATTTTAGGTACACTAGGCACTAAATGCATACAATGAATAGACAGGATTTTGATTCAAGATGCAAAATTGATGCTGAAAATTGGACAAGTCAGAACAGTCGCACGCCTTGATCGAACAGGATCAGGTTATTTTATGTTTAAGATATATAGATAAATAAATATCAGTTATAATTTAAGACAATTTTTTATTACATTGATCTCACCTAAATGTTTGTTTTTACAATGGGGTAATTATTTTGTTAAGAGTTGAAGCAACACATGGAAGCTTGATTTCAATCTTTGAATTAAATTGAAAAAAGTAGCACGAATAAATACAATAGAATAAAGACACAAATAAAGAGATGTACAAATAAAAGTTTTTGGGTAGGTCAGAAATACAGAAACTGAATAAAGTAATCCAATGTAAAATAACACTGTATAGTCTTTTAGTCCAGACTGAATTAAATACATAGGCTATTAATTCTGATTCCTTACAATTTAATGCTATATTATGTTGTTTTGACAACAAAATTAATGACAGACACACATGGCTGCGTTCACTTTAAGAACTAGTGCACGGATCCATTACTGTTTCATTATACTGTCTGTCACACCCGTGTTATGCGGGTTACTCATCAAGACCAGAGTTTTGACATAATTTTGCGTGTTTTTAACTGTTAAAGCGATATAATCCATGAAAAAGAACTTTTGTTACTGGCGAGCTGTTTGTGAGGCGGATTTAGGCTTTACTGTATGTGCACGCAGTGAGAAACATCTCTGGGAGTGCGCGAGCACGGGATAGTTTAAAATTGCTTGAATGTTTAAACTGGTAAAACTTAAAAAGACGTGAAAATGATAAACGTTAGTTACGATGCAATGCTGCCCTGATTGTGCAAGTGAATATTCCATCATGTCCCGACTCCTAAACACGAGTGTGTATCGACGCCTGCAGCGCTTGACGCTTCCCTTGTGCAGAGAGAGAAGACGCAGCACCGCGAGCCCTGAATATGGAAAAAATCGATTCGTGGCCGTTGAGAATCGATTTTGAATCGACCACATTTTAAAAAACGATTTATCGAAAAATCGATTTTTCTGCCCAGCCCTACTAAAATATCACAGCCCTAGTTTCTTGCTGTCATTGCTGTTGGGTTGCTGCTGTTTTGCTCTTCGCAAAGACGTCGCAAATTTATTGTCCTTTTCAAACACCTTGTGGAACTGCCAGACCGGTGATTGTAGTAAAGCAATTTTAGATGTGCATAGAAAAATTGCAAGTTTTGCACAATCTGAATGCCTATATAGAGACCACTGATCAAAATAATATAAAGCTAAAGATTGGCGCCCAATCCATCAGAGCACCCTTATAATCGATAACAATAGTCAACAAATTTCGTTACTGATTTTATCAATTTGTTGTTGAGGCCCTGTTCCAGTATATTACATATCTCTAACACACAAGTTGTATGGACCACTTTTTTAATACTTAATTTGTTCGTTTAAATTTAAAATAATGTCAGCATCCATCCACATTTGTGTTCATTATAAAATTTTACATTCTGTGGTACACAGAATATGTACTTGGGCATGTGTCCAATCCTGCTAACGTTCTGCAGAGTGTAGCTTCAACATGCACCTACACACTTGCCAAGATGTTTCTAGTATTCCTGAAGAGGCAAGACCCTTGTTTGGTGGTTCAGGCATATTTAATTGTGATTTGAATGAACTCTGCAGGATAGTGGCCATCCAGGAGCAGAATAGGACACCCCGTCATAGGGATTTGGAAAGACTTGAGGGTGAGAAAACGACAGAAAATTCAGTGCTCCAGACTGCTACCAAATGGTTGCATTTTGCGACCTTTTTTCCTGCTGGTGCGACAATTTTGTTAGAGGTCGCACTGGTGCCACCAGCACATTGACCAACTGATAAGAGCTGCCATTTCCATATGAGAAACATTAAACGGCAAGCGAAACGAAAGCAGAACGAAACTGCACTTCTCATTTGAGCTGCGCAGCGCAGACCGTTTATCATCTCAGACCAATATTAGACCGCCGCATGAGCTCAGTCAGAACTCTTGCTTGATGATCTCGATCACACGACACAACTTTACTACACAGCGCTGGAAGATCCGAAGACAGTGTTTTAATTCGCCGCAGTATTAATAACATTCCTGCAAAATATAATGAGAAGTAATCAAATCCGCCGAAGAATTCTCAGATATCAGATCAAACAGCGCTGACGTGGAAACAAAGACAAACATTGTGCTATGAATGAGCAAGTTATAGAAGGCTTTTCAATCCACAACATTCACCATGGATTTAATGTAGTATTGCTAACTGTAACCATGGTATTGTGGCAGAAATATTCGATTGTTTTTACGTTATTTATTTCAGGCTTCGTACAACTATTTGAGAGTGAAATTCACTCTTCACACCGTTTCAAGCTCTGAATAATTGAATGTTTTTTTTTTTTTTATGTGATTTGTAAAACTAAAAGTTTAAAGATGATAGATAAAGGAAAATAACATCTCAATTCAAGCTGTTAAATTTCTAATAAATAAACATGTATTATTTATTATTAGTAACTAACTTCACTTATTAATGCAAAGCAAATGTAATATAATTCAATTAAATTACCTCAATGATTAAAAATCCCCCCGGCGCCACCAAATCAGTTGCCGGTGTCACCATCTGTAGGGCTTAGTGGCACCAGAGCTACTGCTCTCATATGTTAGTCTGGAGCCCTGAAATGGCACTCACATGATGCATATTTTGATGTCACTTTGCTTCTCCTTTTTAGAAATCCAGAATAAGAAGGCAAAAGAAGAACTGTTAGCCAAAAGAGTGGAGCTGAAATCAGACAGGAAGGCACGAGCAATGGCTTCACGAACCAAGGACAATTTCAGAGGATACAATGGCATCCCTGTCATAGACCAGCCCAAAAAGAGGCAGTCGAAGGGAGACAGATCAGAAGAGCAGAGGTCAAACACATATGATGATGATGATGATGTTGATAATTACGACTATGAGGGTACAGATTCTGAATCTGAGGAACATGAACAAAGCAGGCCTGTTAAGCCTCCGCCTACGCCTCAGTCTCGGGCGGAGTTCTCCAACAAAGCTGACAGCAAACCGAAAAAAGCGAGCGCTCCAGCTAGGTCCGCCCCGCCATCAATGAACTTTGCAGAACTCTTGAAACTTGCGCAAAAGAAGCAGTATGAACCTGTTGAAATAAAAGTAGTGAAGAAGACTGAAGAGAGGCTCAGAACAGCAGAGGAGATTCGAGAACTCGAATTGGAGCGCAGGGTTAAGACACAGAATAAAGGCAAGGACGCAAAACCAGACAAGAATTCAGGACAGAAAGACAGCAGATCTCAATCCAGCTCAAATTCTCAGAAGAAGAATGTAGACCGAGATGGCAAAAATGGGAAATTGCCCAAGCCACCAGTAGAAAAGCACCAGTCAAGTAGTGCCAGCAAAAAGCCAAAGCTTCAAGCATCCAGTGAACGAACTCCAGGTTCTGCCAAACTACATGGAGACAGAAACAACTCGGGCTCATCGGGTGTCTTAAATGGTAAATCTGCCATGAAATATGGTGCTCAGTTTACCTCGAAACAAGCACCACCTAGACCATCGCAAGGCCAAAGGCCCACAACCTCAAGTGACCTTACCCCAAGGAAGGGGAATACCTCAGTATCTCAAGGTAAATCAAGTATTTCGGGAAGTCGCACAGTAGCTGCTCCTGGTGCAGCCAGATCAGGGCAAGGACCACACAAGAACTCCGGGCAGGGGAGACCTAGTAACTCCGATAGGGGTGGGCAACCTCAGAAACCAGCAAAACCAGTACATTTATCACGACCTGGGAGCGTTGCTCCACCTCGGCCTGGTAGCAACGGACTTGTACGACCCTCTTCTGGTGAGCCCTCGAAGCAACCAAGACCAGGTGGTAGTTTTCAAGGTCAGCAAGTTCCTGGAAGCTCCAGGGCCTTTACAAATGGACCAAGTAGGATGGGGGGTAGTGTTTCTGGGAGACCGGTAAATGGCGTGGGATTTGGCCCTGGTAGACCTCAGTGTACTGTTGTTTCAGAGACCATTTCATCAAAGAACTTTGCATTGAGACCTGGGATGGCTTCGAGGCCTCCGGGGCCACAAGGCCCCAGGACAGTGATTGCCCCCTCAGGCCACCGAGTCTTGGTTAAACCTCCTGGTAAGCGATAAGAGAAGCGTTTCATTCATTCTAATTGTTAATATTGTGAATATAATTACTGTTTACATCACAATCCCAAGATACCCCAAACGAATTCCTATTTGTCCCTTGAAAGAAACAGAAGATCCATTAATATAATAAACTTACAACACAAGTAGGCATTACAGAATTAAACGTTATACGCATTTCAAAAATGTCATGTCAACCCTTAACAGAATATGAAGTGTTAGTCACTTACTGACCGTGTTTAGTCAGTGTTTGTTAGAAATGATTTATTTGTTTACATAATTTATTTTTATGAATGCACCCTCGTAATCTTTAATCAAAACAATAACTTTCCCTTCCCCTTGCAACAACATCTCTACTCTGATGACGTGCACCAGTGTGAGGGCATGAGATCAAGGAAATTGGCAAACTGCAATGATCTAATCAATTCAGGAAGCTGAAAAGAAAGTTTCATGCTGACACTCATGTCGTACTTGTTTGTTTTACAAACTGAGGGGACAAGTGGAAATTATTATTGGTGGTAATTGACAGCTCATCAATTGACAGCTCATTGTCGTGAGAAATCCTCCTGTCGCAGAGACCTATATCCCTCAGACTCTAAAGCCATTCCATTGGCTTTTTATGATACTGTAATTGGTGTGCGATTAGAAATTAAGATGAATTTGCTTGACTAGCATATTTTCATTCTGTAATACTAAATATGCTAAAGTCTTTTAAATTACTTGCAAATTTACCAAAATTAAAAATGCCATAACTTTTCCCTTCGGTAACTTTTGGCCTGCGGTTAACATCTAAGCCTACTAGCTTAGCATAGTGCTAATCGGTGTGAATTTCTTTGGATTTGCTTCAAGAAGATTTTGAGATCACATGCTGTGTTTTTGAGATGGGGAGGAATTTAGGATTTTGCAGACACATATTATACAATAAACAGGAATAATCCTTAGTTGATCAGGGATGCTTCTGCTTTTTCAAAGGCAATTGATTTAGTGAATCATCTGCAAAACTAGGAATCCTGTTTTTTGTTTACATACTCTGTAATTTATGAAACAAGCGGAATTAATTTGTGAATCAACTCTTAAGTTAATGAGGTCTCTGAATTGCTGCGTTGAATTTGCATGGGTTTATGAATTATTTACACAAACCTTCATTCTTGTTTTCATGAATGAGACAGGTTGTCTTTAACTTGTAGTCAGTAGCAACATCAATGCCTTGTTTGTTCTTGCATGTTTTTGAAGTTGTATCCCCTGCTATTTTTGAAGGACCATCGTTGCCCCCCATAACATCCACTTATAAACGGAAGTATGAAGAGGAGGAAGAGTACGACTCGGAGATGGATGACTTCATCGACGATGAAGGGGAAGACCAAGATGAAGTTTCAAAACATATCAGGGAAATCTTTGGCTATGACAGGAGCAAGTGAGTTCTTGCCCATTTTAAGGTTACATAAAATATCCTTTGCCTTGAAATATACTCTACACAAGTATTTGATCTTGGTAAAGGTGAACAAATGTTTGCGTATAGAGCCTTAAAGTGTTTTTTGCATGTATTGTGGTAACGTGTCCCTCGTTTCAATAGATATAAAGATGAAAGCGACTATGCACTGAAGTTTATGGAGAGCAGCTGGAAAGATCAGCAGAAAGAGGAAGCAAGGAGGTAAGCCAACGCATTCATCTGCGGACTCTGAGTGGGAAAATAGTAACTTTGTAGTATGTGTAATAGGAACCACTGATGTAATAGTAACCACTGATGTGGTTCATCATCATTTTTACCAAAAATCACCACACCATTGCCTTCTTTCTGTGTGTTTCTTGTGCTATGCCTTGCCCCGATTGTCTGATTAGCCTGCGAATGGCAGTGCTTGAGGACCAGGAAGAGGAAAGACGAGAACTTGAGGAGATGAATCGGAAGAATGCCAAGAAGAGAAAATGACTGTTTTCCGATAGACTGAAATAAAATGCTTCTCTCCCTTTAACGCAGAAGACCAGGGAAAGTTCGTTCCATAATGACATCTGTTTTTTTTCTGCTTCAGTTTACGCCTGGGTATCAAGGAGGATGAAGAAGAAATGCGAATGGAGGAGGAGGAGATGAAAAGAAAACTAGCAATGAAAGCAAACCGGAAAAAGATTTAGTTTACTTGACTTTGATCTAGTCTTAGGTGGTTGGAACCGAGCGGGGTGGAAATGTGCCACGGACATTGTTACATTATTTATTTGAATGGCCAAACCGTGGGAGCAGGTTTGCACTATCATGAGCCCATCTGACGTAGCTGAGCTTCGGAGAAAATCATGTATGGAATGAATATCTGAGAATCACAATGGCAATTTTTGTATCTGTAGAAACAATGTAAGTATATTCATGTGAATGCCTTACACCTCATGCACCAACAACTTCAAAATTGGTCCTGATTTCGGGAGAGTTATTTTATTACTTATAGTACTATTTAATTGACGAGAACAGACAGAAAACTGCCATTTTTCCTGTGCATTTTTTTGTTAAAATTATTTGACAGATGCTTTTGTCCTGTCATTTATTCAATATTTTTGTTTTAATTATGGATCTGGTTACAGAAATCCGGAAGACAAATTAGTTAGATGGTATGGAACTCAAATATTAACTTTGTCACTTTGCACATGGTCTTGTAATGCGAATTACATCATTCAAATTTCAACATGTCTTGCTTTGTCTATAGACAACTAGTCCACAAACTAATTTGTAACATATTAGTTGCAATGCCATGGTATTCTGTGAAGAACCTTTAAGCACCATTGGATACTATTGGTTACAAATGTGAATTAAATATATTATTGCCACCACAGCACTTCTTAAGGGTTATTGATCCAGACAACCATTGTAGAAATGAAGCATTATGCTCAAATAAAGTGCTAAAGTGGTTTTGACCACTTGATCAGCATGACTAGCTATAGCTGTGGATGAGGCATGCTGCTAACATTTGCCTACCTTTACTAATTATTTGCTCGCTCTAATTTTGTCACTGACCAGACTAGAGTGAAAGCCTGCTCAAGTATTACCATCATGTGTCTTCATTATCTATGGAGTGGGGTGAGCGGGGCTAGTTCTAACACACATGGTTTAAAACTTTCCACACATGCTAGCATGATTTACTAGTGTCCATTTACTAGTTGCCATTTCAACACTATACAGAGAAAAAATAGAGCCAAAAAATAAATAAAAAATCTCTGGAAGATATTGCTGAACATGTATTTGTCTATAGCAAAAGTAAATTTCTTAAGTTCATTTTTCATCTCTGTTTTACGTGTTTATTTAAAATGAGACAAATCGATATTATTTTAATCTTATATCTGATGTTTAACAGTTGAGATAGTTCTGTAATGCTGATCTAACCAGCAGAAGACACTAGCCAGCTTTTAATGTTGTTTATATGTCTATGTGGTGTTTTTAATATGCTTTAAGACAAACCATGTGCAAATTCATAAGTCGACACCATTGCTGAGTATTTTCTCTTTAAAACTGCAGTGAACCAAAGACAGTCTCAAAAACACAGTTTGAAGTCGCTGGTGTTTCTGACGTCACAAACTACCTTGTAACCAATCAGGTCAACGAGTGGATCTCTCAGCTTGAGTGAGTGAGTGGAGGCGGGGATCATATTTGCATATTCATAGAACCTTTTATACTAAATGAGGCAAGAGTGTAGAGTTACATTTAAGCTATTTTAAGGCATGAAGACACTTTTTTTCAAGGAAAAAAAATAACGTTTATATGGGTAATTTTGCTGATCAAAGGTGTGTTTTAAGGGATCAAGTTATTGACTACAGGGGGACTTAAACTCCTAGTTGTGCAGGTGGGGGACGTTCTAACACTGCGTTACAAGCGGTTACAATATGCCCCTATTAGAACTATTCTATTCTATACTTTTATTAATTCTATTGGGAAACCGTTAGAAAAAGGTCAATAAAGACAGTCAATGTTAAAAAATGAATTATGTTTTGAACTATGCTGTATAGCTGTGTTTTGTGGTGTGTTTGTCAAACTCAAAAATTACTTTATTTTTATTTATAAAAAAATGCCATTATTTTATATGAAAAAGTTAATAATAGCATTTTATTGACAAATACCTCAACATTATTGAAAACATATTGCAAAAGAAAATATAAATATTCAGTGGGAATTCACCCAATATATTTGACATTTATTAAAGATGGCATGAAACAGAAGTAGCTATCGGCTTTTCTACCCTATGGACCCATTTGAAATTTCCGGGTTTCTCAGAAGTGAAAGTTGTCATAGTTGGGTAAACTTCTATAGTGGTGACGGGAGATAACAGCAAATATAATTTTTGTATTACCATTTGCAATAGCAAGAGAGAGAGAGAGAAAAAAAAAATCCACAACAGCTTTTCTCTGACTTTAAAAGAGGGGAAAATGTAGAGAGAGATTGACTGCAGCAGTCAGAGGAGAGAACGATGTGAGATTTGTTTTAGAAACACTAACCCAGTCGTGTTCATTTGTTTTTTTTGTAATTCACTGCCAAGGTTATAATACATGGTGTTATAAATGTCTATAAATTAAAAAATTGAAATAAAAAAAACTTGACTAGATTTGCGAGTGAGATGGCTTCTCGAATGACAAAAAAAAAAAATTAGGGCTGAACTTGATTTTGTCCATCGAGATTGGATCGTTGGATGGTTGTGATTTGCTATTGGTCGATCGTGACAGGTTGTCCCGCCCTCGTGCCAGTAAACACAGGTGGAGGGGAAGTTATTTAGATTAAAGATGAGAGGGTTAGTTCACCCAAAAATGAAAATTCTGTCGGTAAATACTCACCCTCATGTTGTTCCATTGACATGTCTGTCAATATGGTTTCTTTTCATAATGGTGAGCCCTGTAAAATAAAATTAGATTTACAAATATAGTTTATATTATGGATACATGTAAGATTCATAAAGGTGCCTTCAGAAAGCCATCCCTAAAATATTTGTAATCTCATAAATGATAATATATTTATTTATATTTGTACTTTTTTAAATTCAATTTGGGATGACTGATTTAGTAAAATAAATAAAACCGCCTAGCGTATTTTATTTGCATGACATCAGCCCTCTCGGCTTGCCGTAGGATAGACAGCAGTCTAATGGGTGAAATGTTTTTGCGGAAGTTTGAGTTCCACTATTGCATGGATGAGATTCAACAGCTCGGGCTTCCACGGTTTTACCGCACAAGTTTTAAACAGCGACCATGGATTTAAATTCGGAATCTGTGAAGAAAGTTCTCTCTAAGGTGAGTAACATGAACTAGTAAGAATATTGGTAATAATTAATTCTATTGGCGAATAAGGGTGATGATAAACACTGGTTAAACCTGTTTGAAAAGTTTAATCAGTGTGTCAAAAATCACACCTTTAATTTTAAATGTGGATTATTTACTCTCTCTCTAACATGGTACTTGGTTTCCTTACTAGTATAAATATCGTGATGTGGCCATTGAAGAGCTCCAGAAAGTGTCTCGCGTTCACACTGATATGGAAGTAAAATCTGGAACATACAGTAAGTCATTTTCATAAAACATAATAACATATAAACACACATTTATCTGTTTCATAGGGAGTTCAAAGCTTAAATTATTGTATACATCTTTCTTGTGACCATTTGAATCTGCTGAGTCATTACTGAAACTTATTTTGCAGCATTTAATGACAGTTTACAGAAGGATCTACTCAAACTGGTTGGAAACATCCCAGTCGGATATCAAGGTGAGACTCCATGAAAGAGAATCTATTGTTTAATTGAACAATGAGTATACTAGATATAATAGCTTTTATAATTGCTTGGAAGAGTCTTCTTTATGTGGATTTGAACACTGTCTTTGTTGATGATAATGTATTCACACACAGGACACTCATATAACCTGCCCGTCTTGCTCTGGCTCTTGGATTCCTTCCCCTTCACGCCTCCCATGTGCTTCCTGAGACCCACTTCCAGCATGGTCATACGGGAGGGTAAACATGTCGATTCGAAGGGTAGAATACACCTGCCGGGCCTGCACAACTGGGACCACGTAAGAGGACTTGTTTACAGCATGCAAAATGCTTTTTTCGATTGATTGTTTGATTATTCAATTCCTAATTTAAAAAAATGTCCCTTATGCTCACAATATATATATATATATATATATATATATATATATATATATATATATATATATATATATATATATATAAAAAAGAGTAATATTGTGAAATATGATTATAATTTAATGGACCTGTTTTCTATTTGAATATGCTCTAAAATGTAATTTATTCCTGTGATCAAAGCTGAGTTTTCCACATTAATACTGCAGTCTTCAGTGTCACATGATCCTTCAGAAATCGTTTGATGTTCACACATGAATCGGCTCTTCTAAATCCCGACCTTAAATTCATTGAAAGGGTTTGGGATGTGCTGGAGGAGACTTTACAGAGTGCTGGACTCTTGCATTGTCAATACAAGATCTTGACCAAAAATTGATGCACCTCTTGGTGAAAATAACATTTATTTCTTCCATCAAGAGGTGCATACATTTTAGGGTCCAGAAATTATTCAGACACTTTAACCTGCCCGTGTTTTGCTTGCCAATGCGGCCTTTTTACACCACAGACTGAACAAAATTAAGCATTGCTTGGTAATTGGTTGAACTAGATTGGTATTATCTAATTTTGTACTTTAAATTTAACTGCCACTATTGCAGCCAAAGTCGTCTGTGAATGGGCTTCTGGCAGAGATGACTGCTAAGTTTGAAGAGGAACCTCCACTGAGCACCAAACCTTCAGCACATGTTGACACTCCCAACGATCTACTGGCCTTTGTGGCAAATCTCAAAGTTAATGAAGGTATGTCTGAAATGGACCAAAAAAATGCACTTGCACATGTTGAGTACCGCTTTCATGAATTCAAATCATAATGTGGTATTGCTCTTTTAGGTGGAAATCGTCCTGATCAAGAGGTTAAAGTGTGTGTGATTGGCGGGGGAGATTTGGGAATTGCCGCTGTCTTGAGTATCATGGCGAAAGTAACATCATGATTGTCTTTTGTTTGCCGGAAATAGCTTATGGCTACGTAACCGCATTTTTATGACCAGGATGTTGTCATTCTTTCTGTCATAGTGCCGTGTTGACAAACTGGTTTTGATTGACATCCCTGAGAGCTCAACCAAAGGCGGCACGATGGATTTGGAAATTTTCAGTTTACCAAAGGTCGAGGTCTCGAAAGGTGCTTTTCATCATTACATTCACAGAATCTCACAATGTCTGTCCAGAACATGTCTGGTGCCGTGTCCCAATTGGCCTACTTATACTATGCCCTGTTTTTGAGAAGAAAAAATACATACTTTTGAGTGTGTAGCGGAAGAGTATGCAAGCTTTTTGGACATATTACTTAGTTCGTCATAATTGCGTCTTTAACGGACGCTCTGTCGCTTAATATCGTGCAACCTGTCACTGTCTATGTTTACATGCACACCTTTTGTTTCAATTGGACTGAATTCATTGAACATGAATGCTAAACGTGATCGGGTTGATGTGCGCTTTTACACGTCACAGGATTCAAATCGGAATGGATTTTTTGACATGTACAAACTGCACGAATATACAGCGTTTCCTGCTGTTTGCTCATAATAACCATTCTCCTACTTTGGTTTTTTATTTGTTTTAAACAGCAGACATAATATTTATCCATTTCTGGTCATAATTTGGAGACGATGATCATATGAACCGTTGTGCTGTGCTGCTTATATTTATCACGCAGTAAAAATGCTCAAAACCAGTCGTCTGTGCATGAAACGAGGACTTGTCCTGCTCCACTTCACAGACGCTGAGTGAAAGGAGAATTTTAGAATGACGGGACACTCATTTATACGACACTTTATTCAACAGGCTTATGACCGATGTTTCAATCCGATTGAGCCTTCAATCCAATTACTAGCAGATTAATTGGTTGAATGTAAACGTAGCCACTGTTTAAACTGCCCTGTCAATCATCTTGCCACAGTTAAAATCCTCCACATTCAATTACATTTAATTTCCTACCGTTACGGAGAGAAATGTGAGAGAAATCGCACGTTGATCTGCCAGTCATGGGTCTTTCATTCGGTCTTTCATTCACTCCTCACGTTTGCATAATGATGCATTTAAAAGCTAATGGACCAAATGTATCGTTATTCAAGTTCACAATGTTGTTTTAGATTAAGTATAATGTGGATAACATTTAATAAATATATTTTTGTCAGTTTAGATGGGCTACTGATTATTAATCACTCAAACCCCTTTATCTAAACCTATTCAAAAAAAAAAAAAGTAGACCATCCGGGTATCTTTGGAATACTTATTTCAACATAGTATGATTTGGGACACTAATTCTAATTTCGAATACTATTTAGGACGGATAGTATGCAAATTGGGACGCAGCATCTGTCATATTTCACTCCGAAATCAAAGGAAAGAAATCAGACATCATATTTTGCTTTGTGACAATTATTTACATGCCATTTAAACACATTTTCAAAATCTCATTAGTGTTAATTTAATATTATTTATTTAATATCCTTGGATTATTAATATTTCTATATTTTCAGTTTTATTTAAATTTTTTGTTTGTTTTAGTAGTTTTGTTATGCGTGTTGTCATTTATTAGTCATTTCTATTTAACTTTCATTTATTTTCATTTCAGGTTTAGTTTTAGTAATTTTAAGTTTTTCACCTTATGTTTATATTTTATTTTATTTTCAGCTTTATTTCAATTACCAAAAGCTATTTTTAATAGTTTTAGTTCACAATTATAGCCCTGCTTCTTATTAATGTAATCCTATATATATATAATTTAAATGATAATAATGATGCAAAATAATTTTATTTATTTAAATTTTGTTGAGAAATAAAACTTAAATAAAGACAATGTATTCATAATCCCAACCCTCCATTATGTGAAGAAATAATTTCAGTATAATTATATATATTTTTTGATTACATTTTTGATTTTATTTTTATATTTTAGGTTTTCGTTTTATTTAAAGTTGTGTTAATAGTTAACAACTTGTGTTTTAAATACCTGTGTGTATATAGGTTTTAGTTTTAGTCATTTTAGTACTAAATTAAAATGATAAATGTTGCCTGGGCAACTAGCTGAAATGAAATGTGTCTTTTATATATTTTTTTCCAGTTAATTTTACTTCAAGTAATGAAAATTAGTTTTTTTATGGTTTTAGTTTGAATGATAATAACTTTAATCTTAATTCCACAGACCTGTCGGCCTCAGCGGGCTCTAAAGTGGTGGTCGTCACAGCGAATGCCTGGAGTGATGAGCAGTCATATTTAAGTGTAGTTCAGACTAATGTGGACATGTACAGAGGAATCATCCCACATCTCGCCCAGCTGAGTCCAAAAGCTGTGCTGCTCATCGCCTCTCAACCAGGTTAGTGATCGGAGGCTAGCTTAGCCTGTGCTCAAAGACAACATCAAATCAAAATGTCAAATCATTTTCTTTATTGATTGTTCTTATTAGAGCTGCTCGATTAATCGTTAAAATATCGATTCAAACACCCACGCGATCTCATTCCTAAATGACAACGATTCGCCTGTGACTATTAAACCTTTGACAAAATCACACCGGAACATTCAAATCTGTTACAAATATTCATATTATATTCATATATTATCACAGACATCAAAATAGCATCAAAAGAGAGCAAATCACCATTTGAAAGTAACTCGGCTCTTCGTTATATCGTTACACCAGTAGGTGGCGACAAATTACTGTTAAAATGTATTTGACATTGAATCATTCATTCAAGAGATTTGTTCAAAAACGCAGATTTATCCTTTAATTAACCCTCTGGGGACCAGAGTGTTTTTGGGGCCCTTGGGATGTTTTGACATGCACTGACATTTATGCTTTTTTCAGTTATTTATAAACATGTTAATGGCAAAGGTGTAAATTCACTCTATATAGCACAAACTTGGCTACCATGAGATCTGAGCAACATGTATGTACGTGTTTGTATTTTTAATAGAATAATGTTTATGCGTGGTTATTGAAAAAAATAAAAATGAAAGTTGCTGAAATAAGACCACAAAACACATATTGATTATTTCTTCACAAGACTTTTGAAAATTGTATCACATAGCCTAGAATATTTGCTCCAAAACAATGTGAGAATCATCCTGACTACTCATTCAGATAAGTCAATAAAGTCTTTTACATTTTTAATGACGTGTTTTGTTTGAGAAAGCTTTATGCAGGAGGCGTGATCTCTCATTAATATTTGTGGCATTCCACACCTGAGAAAGACAAAGACCCTCCCCATAATGGCCCTATTAGGTGCTATCAGGCCATATCATTACAGGAGCCTTGCACAAAGAATGAGGAGATTTAAAAAAGAATGGCTTTTAGATTGTTTGGATTTATATAAGGAAAATACAGGGTGCATACGTCTGGACACTTCTATCACACACCCTTCACCATATAGACATGGTTTTATTTCAGTTCAAAGTTCAAAGTTAGAGTTGGAAAAATCTTGAAAAGAAAATTGTCTTTCTCCATAAATGTCTTAGTTTGATCATACATATTTCAAAGTTGAGGATTCATTATTTTGATATAGCTTGAACAAACACTATAACATCTTAGTTGATTAGTTTATTGACAAAACATACTATATATTTAACATATGAGCAGAAACTCCTAAAAAAAGCTTATTTGATGTCTATTTTAGAGTAAAAACTTTATCCAAAACGAGTCAACGAAATGTTGTCTGTTATTTAGTCTGTAACAATGCGTATCTGTGCGTTCATTCATTCATTCATTCATTCACACACACACTCACACACAAACATGATTCACATTTAACAGTATGCTATTTTTCCGTTTACAGACACTACGTTATTCTATATCGCGATTAGAACAAAGCACTTGCAAAAAACACTTACTTCTCAGCTGAATCTGTTCATCCTCGAAGTGAAAATAAATCCAGTGGTAAATGTCCCAGGATTGTTCCTCATAGCCGCGCAAGATGACAGTAGATTAATCTGACTAAAAAATATAGTGTGTTTTCAGAGTTTATGGGCGTTAACGCGTCTCAATGTGTTGCTTCACATATTTGCGTTTGAATAGCGCGTGCTCTCCGTGGGCGTGTCACATTACCAGAGATAATCAGCTGAGAGAACAATAATGAGACGGGCTGACACGTCTCTCTTTTTATATAGATGACATAAACGGAGAATAATAATTTTAGTTTTGAATCGGATCATTTAAAAGTACAAACTCAAATGATTTAAAAGATATATTGCTTATGGCTGGGTGAATAGTATTAGCTGAGTTGTGTTGAAGATTAGAGATGTGCTCCAGAAAAAAAGTTCACGGTGACTGAGAGGCAGAACGCACACCCTGTTTATTTTCTTTATTTTACAAACGCACAATATTTTATTTCGATTGTATGTGGGCACATAAAAAAGTAGACATTTAACAGATTATTTTCTCATATTTCTTAACTCTATATGAACAGAAATGATGGTAGTACTTTAAGTCTATTTTTCTGCTATGTGAAAAAAAACGAGCAAAACGCGCCGGCGCGTTTCTGGTCCCCAGAGGGTTAAACTGATTTTTCAAACTTCTCGTGTTACGCAGCACGTTTGAGCTTCTGCAAGAACCAATGAGGTTCATTCTCGTGTTATTCAGCACGTTTGAGCTTCTGCAAGAACCAATGAGGTTCATTCTCGTGTTATTCAGCACGTTTGAGCTTCTGCAAGAACCAATGAGGTTCATTCTCGTGTTATTCAGCACGTTTGAGCTTCTGCAAGAACCAATGAGGTTCATTCTCATGTTACGCAGCACGTTTGAGCTTTTGCAAGAACCAATGAGGTTCATTCTCATGTTACGCAGCACGTTTGAGCTTCAGCAAGAACCAATGAGGTTCATTATCGTGTTACGCAGCACGTTTGAGCTTTTGTAAGAGCCAATCAGGTTCATTCTCATGTTACGCAGCACGTTTGAGCTTCTGCAAGAACCAATGAGGTTCATTCTCGTGTTACGCAGCACGTTTGAGCTTCAACAAGAGCCAATGAGGTTCATTCTCGTGTTACGCAGCACGTTTGAGCTTCTGCAAGAACCAATGAGGTTCATTCTCGTGTTACGCAGCACGTTTGAGCTTCTGTAAGAACCAATGAGGTTCATTCTCATGTTACGCAGCACGTTTGAGCTTTTGTAAGAACCAATGAGGTTCATTCTCGTGTTACGCTGCACGTTTGAGCTTCTGTAAGAACCAATGAGGTTCATTCTCGTGTTACGCAGCACGTTTGAGCTTCAACAAGAGCCAATGAGGTTCATTCTCATGTTACGCAGCACGTTTGAGCTTTTGTAAGAACCAATGAGGTTCATTCTCATGTTACGCAGCACGTTTGAGCTTCAACAAGAGCCAATGAGGTTCATTCTCATGTTACGCAGCACGTTTGAGCTTCAGCAAGAACCAATGAGGTTCGTTCTCGTGTTATTCAGCACGTTTGAGCTTCAA
This sequence comes from Tiaroga cobitis, assembly GCA_030578255.1. Taxonomy (NCBI): domain Eukaryota; kingdom Metazoa; phylum Chordata; class Actinopteri; order Cypriniformes; family Leuciscidae; genus Tiaroga; species Tiaroga cobitis. The sequence goes on along the minus strand of CM060615.1, from coordinate 29,156,915 downwards.
CAAGAACCAATGAGGTTCATTCTCGTGTTACGCAGCACGTTTGAGCTTCTGTAAGAACCAATGAGGTTCATTCTCGTGTTACGCAGCACGTTTGAGCTTCTGCAAGAACCAATGAGGTTCATTCTCGTGTTACGCAGCACGTTTGAGCTTCTGTAAGAACCAATGAGGTTCATTCTCATGTTACGCAGCACGTTTGAGCTTTTGTAAGAACCAATGAGGTTCATTCTCGTGTTACGCAGCACGTTTGAGCTTTTGTAAGAACCAATGAGGTTCATTCTCGTGTTACGCAGCACGTTTGAGCTTCTGTAAGAACCAATGAGGTTCATTCTCGTGTTACGCAGCACGTTTGAGCTTCTGTAAGAACCAATGAGGTTCATTCTCGTGTTACGCAGCACGTTTGAGCTTTTGTAAGAGCCAATGAGGTTTATTCTCGCGTTACGCAGCACGTTTGAGCTTTTGTAAGAACCAATGAGGTTTATTCTCGTGTTACGCAGCACGTTTGAGCTTCTGCAAGAACCAATGAGGTTCATTCTCGTGTTACGCAGCACGTTTGAGCTTCTGTAAGAACCAATGAGGTTCATTCTCGTGTTACGCAGCACGTTTGAGCTTCTGTAAGAACCAATGAGGTTCATTCTCGTGTTACGCAGCACGTTTGAGCTTCTGTAAGAACCAATGAGGTTCATTCTCGTGTTACGCAGCACGTTTGAGCTTCTGCAAGAACCAATGAGGTTCATTCTCGTGTTACGCAGCACGTTTGAGCTTCTGTAAGAACCAATGAGGTTCATTCTCATGTTACGCAGCACGTTTGAGCTTTTGTAAGAACCAATGAGGTTCATTCTCGTGTTACGCAGCACGTTTGAGCTTTTGTAAGAACCAATGAGGTTCATTCTCGTGTTACGCAGCACGTTTGAGCTTCTGTAAGAACCAATGAGGTTCATTCTCGTGTTACGCAGCACGTTTGAGCTTCAGCAAGAGCCAATGAGGTTCGTTCTCGTGTTATTCAGCACGTTTGAGCTTTTGTAAGAGCCAATGAGGTTTATTCTCGTGTTACGCAGCACGTTTGAGCTTTTGTAAGAACCAATGAGGTTTATTCTCGTGTTACGCAGCACGTTTGAGCTTTTGTAAGAGCCAATGAGGTTCATTCAAACTGATTCTCTCAAATTAATTAAACATTTTTAAATCATCATCGTTTTTTTTCTATTCTATATCTATTTATCATTGTCATGCAGCTCAAGTTCTTATAGGGAACGATTCATGATTTAGTCAGTAATTACTCATCTAAAATATAACAGAAAACAAAATCTTGCTTTGTCGACCACGAATGTGACCTCTGACCTTAATGTTCGCAGTGGACATCATGACACATGTTGCCTGGAGACAAAGTCATCTTCTGCCCTCTCAAGTGATCGGTGTGGGGTGTAATCTGGATTCAGAGAGACTGTCTCACATCATCAACATTTCACTGGTGGCAAATAACACAGGCAAGCAGGCCTGGGTCATTGGAGAACTCTCAGAGAACAAGGGTGAGTGGATCAGGAGCAGCTTGACATATTTTTAAGTGTTCATGAAATCATTTTCAGTTTATCGAGGTTATCTTATGAAGTTAGCCAAGTTTTTTGCATATTTTAGAAAAAAGATCATTTTCCATCCTCATTTTGACTCTACCACACCCTATTTCAAGGAACGTTTCTTCTTTCAGAAACGCAAGTAAACGCCCACTGCTGTGATTGGCCAACCTAACCACAGCATTTGTGATGTGTTTTAATGTAAACAGTGGTGTAATAGAGCCAGATTAAAATGAATTAATTTATCACTGCACCAACATTTAAGTAGTCACAACTAATACCAGTAAAACTTTGCAATTCTCTGTACCAATTTAGGTACCAAAGCAAAAACTGTTGAATTAAAGGGTTAATTGACCTAAAAATGTAAAGTCTGTCATTAATTACTCGCCCTCATGTCGTTTTTTTGTTTTCGAACACAAATAAAGAGATATTTTTTATGAAATTTGAGAGCTTTCTTTTCCTCCATTGACAGCTACGCAACTACCACTTTCACGCTTCAAAAAGTTCAAAAAGAGATTGTAAAACTAATCCATATGATTTAAGCAGTTTAGTCCATATTTTCTGGAGAGACTCCATCACTTTATATGATGAACAGATTTAATTTAGTTTTTTATTCACGTATAAACTTTCATCAACTCACTCATCAGTTGTGGTAAACGGAAGCTCAAGCAAGTTCGCTTGACGTGCGAGAACCAATGAGGTTCATTATCGTGTTATTCAGCACGTTTGAGCTTTTGTAAGTCAAGTCATCTTCATTTATATAGCGCTTTTAACAATGGATTGTTTCAAAGCAGCTTTACAGAGATAAACATATAATTTAAGGTAACAGATTGTTTTGGCGTTATAGCGGTTCTTGAATAATGTTACTTCCAGCTAAAGTTAACTTTGATTGATTCATCTCCGTCGAAATGATCAGACTTTAAACGCGAACCTGTGATTAACGCTGACGGCGTTCACATGCTCATTCAGAATTGATTCTATAGTTATGTGCTTTTTAAAATATGTGCGCAGGTTTATAATTCATACAACCCAGCCTAAACAAACTACTTTTCTTGCCTATAAATTTTGATACAGAATTTTGTTTTATTTTATCACTTCGGGGTACGCGAGCCGGAATTCACAACGCTTTATCTGTAGAGTGGGAAAGGGATCCTCCATAGGGAGAGGATAGTGGACACTTCAGCACTGCATTGTCATCGGGTCCAGGCGGATCTCCTTCGTCAGATCTGGACACGGCCTGGATCCGGCAGGCTGCGGGAAAACCTCGGGATAAACAAAGACACTAATATTAGCGTAGATGCCATTCTTCTTATGATGTAGCGAGTACATCAAGATTTAATGGAAGTGTTCCCAGTTCCGGCTGACCTAATCTATGCAGCCTAACATTGAATTTATAGAAGTCTATAATGTATTATGTGTATGCTAGGTCAAAGAGATGTGTTTTTAGTCTAGCTTTGTTTTTAGTCTAGCTCTATTCTAGGTATTATCAACTGGCCGGAATTTTGAGATCGCAATAGACGTGAAGGACTATAATGCGTTAAGAGCTCGCTCAAGTACTGCGGAGCTAAACCATTTAGTGCTTTGTAGGTAATCAACAATATTTTAAAATTTATACGATGTTTAATAGGGAGCCAATGCAGTGTTGACAGAACCGGGCTAATATGGTCATATTTCCTGGTTCTGGTAAGAACTCGAGCTGCGGCGTTTTGAACTAGCTGTAGTTTATTTATTAAGCGTGCAGGGCAACCATCCAGTAGAGCATTACAATGATCTAGCCTTGAGGTCATGAACGCATGGACTAATTGTTCCGCATTTCCCAATGAGAGCATATGGCGTATTTTAGATATATTTTTAAGATGGAAAAATGCAGTTTTACAGATACTAGACACGTGGCTTTCAAAAGAAAGGTTGGTATCAAAGAGCACACCCAGGTTCCTAACACACGACGAAGGCTTGACAGATCAGCCATCAAGTGTTAGACAGTATTCTGGGTTATTACGTGTGGAAGTTTTTTGTCCAATAATTAGAATCTCTGTCTTTTCAGAGTTTAGTAGTAGGAAATTACTAGTCATCCAATTTTTTATATCAGCTATGCATTCCGTTAATTTTGTGAATTGGTAAGTTTCGTTGGGTTTTGAAGAAATATACAGCTGAGTATCATCGGCATAACAGTGAAAGCTAACTCCATGTTTCCTAATGATATCTCCTAATGGTAGCATGTACAGAGTGAACAGCAACGGTCCTAGTACTGAGCCTTGTGGTACGCCATACTGAACTTGTGATCGAGAAGACATCTCTTCATTTACTGCTACAAACTGATAACGGTCAGTTAAGTATGATTTGAACCATGCTAGTGCAATTCCACTAATGCCAACATAGTTGTCTAGTCTATTTAAAAGAATGTTGTGGTCAATGGTGTCAAATGCAGCACTAAGATCGAGTAACACTAATAGAGAGATACAACCACGATTGGATGATAAGAGCAAATCATTTGTGACTCTAATGAGAGCGGTCTCAGTACTATGGTACGGTCTAAATCCGGACTGAAAATCCTCGCAGATATCATTTCTTTCTAGAAAGGAACACAGTTGTGAAGATACTGCTTTTTCTAATATCTTTGACAGAAAAGGCAGATTCGAGATCGGCCTGTAATTGACTAATTCTGTAGGATCAAGTTGTGTTTTTTTAACAAGCGGTTTTATCATAGCCAGTTTAAAGGTTTTTGGTACGTATCCTAGAGACAAAGATGAATTAATGATATTAAGAAGAGGATATATGACCTCTGGAAACATCTCTTTCAGTAGCTTAGTCGGTATAGGATCTAACATACAAGTTGTCGATTTAGATGAATTAACGAGTTTGCAGAATTCTTCCTCTCCTAGAGCAACAAATGAATCAAATTTTTCCTCAGGGAGACTACAATGCACTCCCTGATGCGATACTGTGGTAGACGGTTGCATAGTTATAATTTTGTCCCTGATATTATCAATCTTATAAGTGAAGAAGTTCATAAAGTCATCACTGCTGTGTTGCTTGGACACTTCTGAGCTTGAAGCTTTCTTTTTCGTTAGTTTAGCCACGGTTTCAAATAAATACCTTGGATTATGTTTATTTTCGACTAATACTTTTGAAAAATAAGCAGATCTAGCAGCTTTTAAAGCCTCTCTGTAAGCAATCGAGCTCTCTATCCACGAAATCCGAAATACCTCTAGTTTAGTTTTCTTCCAGTTGCGCTCCATTTTTCTGGCTGCTCTCTTAAGGGCCCGGGTGTGCTCGCTGTACCACGGCGTTGGACTATTTTCTTTAATCTTCTTTAAGCGCAACGGAGCAACTGCATCTAAAGTGCTGGAGAAGAGAGAGTTAAACGTTTCTGTTGCAATAGCAAGTTCTTCTAAGCTATCCGGGATGCTGAGATGATGAAACTGATTAGGAAGATTATTAATAAAGCAATCTTTAGTGGCAGAAGTTATAGGTCTAACGTATTTATAACACGGAGTCGGCTTTGCAGCCTTGGCTAAATGTAATTTACATGAGACTAGATAATGATCTGAGATGTCATCGCTCTGCTGCAGAATTTCAACGGCATCAACATCTATTCCATGTGATAATATTAGATCTAGAGTATGATTACGACAATGAGTAGGTCCTGACACGTGTTGTCTAACTCCAATTGAGTTTACAATGTCTTTAAATGCCAATCCCAATGCATCTTTTTCATTATCTACATGTATATTAAAATCACCAACAATTAGTACTTTATCTGCAGCCAATACTAATTCTGATAGAAAGTCCGCAAATTCTTTGATAAAATCTTTATGGTGCCCTGGTGGCCTGTATACAGTAGCCAGCATAATTCTCAAATGTGATTTATCGTTTACACTATATATTTTTACATTAAGCACCAATACTTCAAAAGAAGTATATTTAAAGCTAGATTTCTTAGTGGTTTTGAAAATATTACTATAAATTACAGCAACACCTCCCCCTTTGCCTTTCAGACGAGGTTCATGTTTATAACTGTAATCTTGTGGGGTTGACTCATTTAAAATAATGTAATCGTTTGGTTTTAGCCAGGTTTCTGTCAAACACAGCATATCAAGATTATAATCTGAAATCATATCATTAACTATGAGAGATTTTGAAGTAAGGGATCGAATATTCAGCAACCCAAGCTTTATCATTTGCTCATCTGTATTATATCTGTTTTTTATTTGTTGAACATCAATTAAATTTTTAACCTGACGTTTTTTGGATTTCCAAATTCGGGGAACAGACACAGTCTCTATATGATGACATCTAGGTGAAAGAGACTCTATGTGATGGGATTTATCTGACCTTGGTGACGTGAGGCCGCTAGCAGACGGTCGGTTTAGTCAGTCTGTCTGCTTCCTGACCTGAGCCAATGAGGTTCATTCTCGTGTTATTCAGCACGTTTGAGCTTTTGTAAGAACCAATGAGGTTCATTCCCGTGTTACGCAGCACGTTTGAGCTTTTGTAAGAACCAATGAGGTTCATTCTCGTGTTACGCCGTATGTTTGAGCTTTTGTAAGAACCAATCAGGTTCATTCTCATGTTACGCAGCACGTTTGAGCTTTTGTAAGAACCAATGAGGTTCATTCTCGTGTTACGCAGCACGTTTGAGCTTCTGTAAGAACCAATGAGGTTCATTCTCGTGTTACGCCGTATGTTTGAGCTTTTGTAAGAACCAATCAGGTTCATTCTCATGTTACGCAGCACGTTTGAGCTTTTGTAAGAACCAATGAGGTTCATTCTCGTGTTACGCAGCACGTTTGAGCTTCTGTAAGAACCAATGAGGTTCATTCTCGTGTTATTCAGCACATTTGAGCTTCTGCAAGAACCAATGAGGTTCATTCCCGTGTTACGCAGCACGTTTGAGCTTTTGTAAGAACCAATGAGGTTCATTCTCGTGTTACGCCGTATGTTTGAGCTTTTGTAAGAACCAATCAGGTTCATTCTCATGTTACGCAGCACGTTTGAGCTTTTGTAAGAACCAATGAGGTTCATTCTCGTGTTACGCAGCACGTTTGAGCTTCTGTAAGAACCAATGAGGTTCATTCTCGTGTTACGCCGTATGTTTGAGCTTTTGTAAGAACCAATCAGGTTCATTCTCATGTTACGCAGCACGTTTGAGCTTTTGTAAGAACCAATGAGGTTCATTCTCGTGTTACGCAGCACGTTTGAGCTTCTGTAAGAACCAATGAGGTTCATTCTCGTGTTATTCAGCACATTTGAGCTTCTGCAAGAACCAATGAGGTTCATTCTCGTGGTATTCAGCACGTTTGAGCTTTTGTAAGAACCAATGAGGTTCATTCTCGTGTTACGCAGCATGTTTGAGCTTTTGTAAGAACCAATGAGGTTCATTCTCGTGTTACGCAGCATGTTTGAGCTTTTGTAAGAACCAATGAGGTTAATTCTCGTGTTACGCAGCACGTTTGAGCTTCTGTAAGAGCCAATGAGGTTCATTCTCGTGTTACGCAGCATGTTTGAGCTTTTGTAAGAACCAATGAGGTTCATTCTCGTGTTACGCAGCACGTTTGAGCTTTTGTAAGAACCAATGAGGTTCATTCTCGTGTTATTCAGCACGTTTGAGCTTCTGTAAGAGCCAATGAGGTTCATTCTCGTGTTATTCAGCACGTTTGAGCTTCTGCAAGAACCAATGAGGTTTATTCTCATGTTACGCAGCACGTTTGAGCTTTTGTAAGAACCAATGAGGTTCATTCTCATGTTACGCAGCACGTTTGAGCTTTTGTAAGAACCAATGAGGTTCATTCTCGTGTTACGCAGCACGTTTGAGCTTCTGCAAGAACCAATGAGGTTCATTCTCATGTTACGCAGCACGTTTGAGCTTTTGTAAGAACCAATGAGGTTCATTCTCATGTTACGCAGCACGTTTGAGCTTCTGTAAGAACCAATGAGGTTCATTGAAATGTTACGCAGCACGTTTGAGCTTTTGTAAGAACCAATGAGGTTCATTCTTGAATTATGCAGCACGTTTGAGCTTCAGCAAGAACCAGTGAGATTAATTTTTGTCTTATGCAGCATGTTTAAAGGGGTCATATAATGCCATTTTTATACAAGCTAATATGATTCTTTAGGGTCTAAATTAAAAGTTTGTAATACACTTTAATTAAAAATTCTCATTAGTATTGTAAGAAAACACTTATTTTACCTGGTCAAAAACAGCTCTGTTTTCAGCACGCCATTTCAGTGCATATGACTTTAAATGATAATGAGCTTTGCTCACCCCGCCTCTCTGTCCTGCGCGTAGACTGTTTGTAACACAATAACAGAATAACCATAACGCGTTGTTCATTATAAACGTGGGATTATGAATTATATTGAGAACGTCGTACATAGAAAACATGCCGTAATGTACCCTGAGTGTAAACCTTAGACGCATTCATCGTGAAGCGATTTGCAAAGATTAATATAAATATTAATATAAAGGTTAATAAAACGTTACACTTACTTCAGTTCTTCTGGAGGTTCAGCAGGAACACGAATAGTTGGTACCGATCCTTTATTCATGAGCAGCTTCTTAGCAAAACCAGCTTTATACTGACCCTCGTTTATAAAGCAGTCTGGTGTGAGAAATGATTCGCGCAAACATGAGAGCATTGACGTTGCTTGTGGGGAATATTCCCTTCGAAAACAAACTCAGCCACTGCGTCTTCAGCGGTTCGGATTTAGGAACATCAAAATGACTGCTGTGTTTGTTATTACACCCAAGAACAGAACACCACAATCGCTTAGACGCCATTCTGCTCATAGACAGTGCTCCAGCATATCAACAATGACCGCGCCGGTCCACGCGGACTATGATTGACAGCTCGCTCACGAGCGAGGGCGGGCCTGTGTTGAAACGCTGCTGTCAATCAACAATCGTGGGAGGGGCGTCCGACCGTGTGACGTCACACGGTCGAACGGCTCGATTTGAGACGGGGGAAAACATATAAGGAGATTAAAACAAAAACACGGGATGGATTTTTATCATTTTATGATGGTTGTGTACAGACACTGCCAACACACTTTTCAGTACAATCAACTTGTAAAAGTGCATGTACCATTATATGACCCCTTTAAGCTTGCAAATGTGATCAGCACCTCAAGTGTGAACTCATGTTCTGAGGTCGGAGTCAAGCTTTAAATAATAAATTGGATTTCTCTCTGGTTGTTCCTCAGTGGCAGTGTGGGGTAATATGGAGCCGGGAACTGATCAACTACAAGCGTTAACCCCAGTGTCCAACTCCACCAAACCCTTGATGGACAGGTGTGGGTTTAAATGATCTCCGTCCAGATTTTTTTTCCAATATTGTTTTTAATAGAAACGTGCGTTATGACGTGTGAACGTTTTGATATGTTTTTAGGGCGTTAGAGATGCTCAAGGGCAGAGGTCAGAGGTCATGGTCAGTTGGGTTATCCATTGCTGGCATCATTCACAGCATCGTAACAGACCAAAGGAAAACGCATTCTGTCACAACATTGGCTGAGGTATGTTCAGTGAAGTAACTTTGTGGCCAGTCCTACATGTGCATTAGTGATGAGGATTAACATGCAATTAACTTTCATAAGGGTTTTGAGATTTAAGATTCAAATTGTCTGTCCATTTTTTTCAAAATTATTTAAGTCATATTTTGGAAGTGAAAAGCTTATAGAGTGCATTAGTGTTCTGCCACTTTTTCAGCTGCGTTGGTTCAGTAAGTATTTTTCCATTAATTTTGTTAAAGTGTTCTAAGCCATGAACCGAACCAACCAGCTACGAAGTGAATCAAAACATTGCAAACATCTGTTTGAAGCATTTGAAAATCAGACAAAGACGACAAAGGTTCAAGGCTGTGCACTTATTGGCTTCAATGAGGGAAAGAACTACAATCCCATGAAGCATTGCGAATGACAATCAAATTAAAAACAATGGTGAAAACTATTAATTAAAGTTAAATTACATCTATATAACAATATATTTTATTGCAAAAAATGCATATATATATATATATATATATCAAATGATTTTTATTGGTTTGTTATTGCTTTATGAAATGTGAATGGTTTGATATGTTTTCAATAACAATATATATGCAAAAATGAGAAACCAACCAACTCGATTATGTAATTCACGGTGCTTCATGGGAGTGGACGTCCCCTCAAAGCTCTTTTGGTGCGATTTCCTCGCCGCGATACAATATCATGGGTAATGTCGTTTTTCAGCACAAATTCCACTATTAAATACAAGTATTAAAAAAAATATTGCAAACTGATGGCTTCAACCAAAAGCATATACCATCGATTAGAACAACAGGTCTGTCTTTAAAGGTTCATAAATTATCGTAAAAAATATTTTTCATATTTTTATACCTTTTGCACTCTAAAGGAGCCACTGAAACATCCGATTGTTTTGCAATAAAATGTTAAAGATGCAGTTAAATATCCATGTCTGTAAATGTTGAGAGAATTGAGTCTCATATGTGTGCGTTTCCTTCATTTAGGGTTGGGGTGGAATCGGTTCAAAAGTGTTCCTCAGCTTGCCGTGTATCCTCGGGGAAAACGGCTCCACCAGATTACCAGGTGTGTCTTTAGGTTCAGAAGAAGAAATGACGCTGAGGGAGAGTGTGGCATGTCAGGTTAACCTCTTCATGCAGCTGAGATTGTAATTCAGGAGCTGGATAAAACACCATCACGTCTACAAGCGGTACATTTTCTCTGCTAAAACCGCAGCTTTCAGAACAGTTACGGATGAGGGGCTATTCAAAGAAATTTCTAATAGAATGTGAAGATTCAGGTTAGTCCTTCCTGCAACACTTGCTTATGTTATATTCTCACTGCCGTCACTGTGAAGTGAAAGTCTTGCATCTGATCGCAATAGCACTTAAAGACACTATCCTGGCTTCTGGTGAAGCATTATGCATAATATTACTGCACTTCAATATTGTTTACAATACAAACTATGTAGATGCAATCCTTTTTGTCATATAACTTATTGTATGTGGTTACCTGTGAAAATAATGGACAATGTTGCCTTAATGGAAGGATAAATTACGGTTGAATTGTAAAATGAATGGCTTTAAGTGCTTGTTAAAAGAGATAAAAAAATAAATAAAAAAAAACCCCAAAAAAATGTATTCTATCATTACTCACCCTTAAGTTGTTCCAAACCTGTATGAATTTCTTTCTTCTGCTGAACTCAACAGATTATATTTTGTGGTCACCATATTCTTCAAAATATTCTTCCTTTGTTTTCAGCAGTAGAAAGACATTTCATATAGGTTTGGAACAACTTGAGGTGAATAAATATTGACAGAATTTTCATTTTTGGGTGAACTATCTATTAAAATGCTATTATCAATCATGCAAATCTGTGATGTAGGTTTGCTTAAATTAATTAAAGGGTGTGGGTTCTTAATGTGCTTTTCTGTAAGTGAATGTACATTTTCATTTCTAAAGAAATAGAAATACCTTCCTGGTATTATATTTTATCACGTTGTGCTTGTCATGTACTGTACCAGTGAATGGAATCAGAAATGATTATAGCAATAATGTAAATAAAACACTCCACTTTACTATCTATTTTTTCCATTGGTGCATGAGGAAAACAAAAGTTTTTTTTAGTTAAGCAAATAAGTCAAATGAGCATAAACCAAAATACATTTTAAACTGGGGTTAAAACACCATTTTAACCTGAGAATCAATATAAAAAGCAATTAAATATAGGCTGTTAATACAAATAAAGTACAAATCAAACTAATTCTATTTACAATGACACAAAGCGACCTTGAATATACAGTTGCTTCATTTTAACATTCACTGTGGTGGCTGTATTTCCCAGTAAATAAACTGACCAAGCTGGGCTTCATTTTCACAAGGTGGCGCTAAAGGGCAGTATATAACACTAAGGTTTACATTTCAAAGGAAATTCCTTTGAGCAAATCAAGGACCACTGAAAAATATCTTTCAATTATTGTAACCAGGGAACTTTTGCTTGTGTCTTGTGTCGGTGTGGTGATCCTTGTTTACATTTCCTAAATATGATAGTTTCAAAAGAAACAAAAACAACACAAAATTGCACTTAGATATAAAATAAACCCACAAAACATAAGACAAAGACAATAATCTAAAGGGAAAAACTTGAAAAAAGCAGTCTAATCAATTATTGTTGCCTTCCATCAAGTCGAAAACCAATGCCACTATAGTACTTGTATGTAGGGCTGGGCGATATGGCCAAAAAAAATTATCACGATAACTTTTTTTATATCAGTCGATATCGATAATTATCACGATAAATGTCAAATCTTTATTTCTTTCAAGTTTAAAGGCATATTTTTGCTCCTAAGTGAAAGTTGTATAAACCAGAGCGTTAATTGTGGTTTTAAACTAACGTTACTCTTTATTGTCAGAACATATCATGACAAACTCTTGCCAAACAGGTGAAAATTTCACAAATCTGAGGTAGAACATTCAAACATTTGTCATTTTTCCTTAAAATAAATATCTGAATAGAAAAATATTTCTTCAGCACAGTTTGCAGTGCTGGCTGCAATATTCAAATTACATGTTTTGTCTCGAAATGCATATTTGACAGTGAGTTGACAGCAAATCTGCATCCTAACTCAAGCTAATACTACTTTGTTAAATTTATGTTCATTAATAAAAACAGTAACATCTGTTTTAAAAAAAATGTAACGACCACATTTTTTATTGGTAAAATGTAATATTCTGACTGTTTGAGTTTTATTAAAATTAACCATTGGTCATCCAGTATCATGCATTTAGATCATGATAACCACAGATAAAACCAGGCATAGCCTATAGCACCTCACTATCATGGCAAACTGCAACTTTATGGTTTCTATGGTATTTGTATGAAAAACAGTAGCCTAACAGTTAAATACATTATTAAATACTGTAATTATATTCCATTAGTCATTTAATACATTGTCTACATTAATAATATTATACAATTCATATGTATATCCCACATTTCATGGTGCAGTTAATATTACTAGGCTAACCTTACAGTAAATCCATGGTAACGTTAGGCTAAATGGATTCAGTATCAATTCAGATTCTGACTGTATCGTTGCGCGCAGTGTTTCTCCTGTTTGTCAGCGGTGTTTCATCTGCCTTTAAACTGGTTTAAACTGGACATTTGTGTTCTTCGCTGTTTCGTTCCGCTTTTTGGCGCATAAACATTATCGAACATTTATCGACCTCTTGATATCGTTTTATCGAGAAAAATGATATCGCGATAATTATCGTTATCGTTTTATCGCCCAGCCCTACTTGTATGACTGACAAAGAACCCCCTCAGAAAACAACATACAGACAAAAAAGACCCAAACAAAATAGTGGTGACTGTCACATCTCAGGGTCCAGTGGACATATCAATAATTGCATCCCTAAATTATTAAAATTATCCCTTCAAAACACATTAAGACTTCCCGGAAAACTGCTTACTCAACTTGCTAGCTGGTGATTCTGATAACCGATCAGATAAAAATAATCTTCTTCACCTTAGACAAGGGGATTTCAATGCAAAAATTTGCCTGAGACACACACTCATTAAACACAAACACACATTCTAGCATCCTGTTTTGATCTTATATAACACATATGGCAAGATAAGAAAATAATCCCAACATCTAAAAGATTAAAAAAAAAACTTTCACTTCATATCATTGAAGTATAAAAGTCCAAAAGATGGAAACACGTCTTCAGTTCACTTCACACAAAAAATGGTACTTGCATGATAAGGTTGATTCCAGCAACTAGTGACTTGGAACATGCATTCGGTAGAAGTCTGAATCCGAGTGTACAGGAGAGAGTATTGTGGGTTGAGATTTTTTGGGCGGTAGTCTCGGGGGCTGTGACTGACCCCTATCTTGTTCAGTCTGGTTTACAACCACCTGATTGCATGGGACAGAAGATATGAGAAAGGGTCTATCTGCAAAGCCGGTAGGTGGGTGGGGGAAAATGGAGTCTGGAGTCACCCAACGGTTTGACTCCTCAATGCATGGAGGTGGAGGGAGTGGCGAAGAGTCAGGGCTGTAGAAGAACATGCATGGGGATGGTAGAGGAAGAGACATGGCATCTTCTGAAGGAAAGGGAAGGGTGTTGTTCCTGAGGCCCAAGTTTGGGTTTTGCGGCAATGTGGCCGCCATCTCCAACAGCCTCTCCACAGACTGATCCTCCTCTTCCGAGAGGTTGTCGTAATGCGAGGTGTTGGAAGGCCTCCGGTCACCTGAGGATGGCGGGACATACAGGTTGACAGGAAACTTGCTTAGCTGCCGATAGGATCTATACGAGGAAGGTGATGAAGATGGATCCTCTAAGATGAGATCCAAAGGTTGGGTAATTGGGGGTGGTTGAGGTGGGAGAAGGTAAAACTGGACATCCTCTTCGGAAGGTAAAAGCTCGACCCCTTGTTCGATGCAGGGAAGAGGTGGAGGAGGTAATTCAGGGAGATTTAAAGAGTGGTTACTGGAACAATCTGTTAGGGGTGTCTGGTACGGAGGAGGCCAGTCTTCAGACACCACTGATAAGGGCCTATTGACACATTCATCCTTTAACGCAAGAGTCTCTGTTGAAAATGGTGTAGGTTCTGGTTGGAGTAGCTGATTTCTCTGTACTGGCGAACGGTCTTGATTCTTCAGTGTGGACCCTGAATCTTCAGGTGTAGCTTGTGACAGTGAGGAGTTGGAAGATGAGTGGGTATGCTTTGAAACAGGGGAAGATGATGTCATGGAAGGGATGTGTGTATCGCTGCCCTGGTTGTGGGTGGTGGTGTCTTCCGCCTGAAGCTTGTTTGAGGTTTGATTGTTGTGTGCGGCTGGTGGTAAGGGTACAGACTCAGTCTGGAACACTGGAAGCAGCACTATTGGACGCTCCTCACCCAATGGTATCTTTGGGAACTCTTCTCCCTTGGCTACAAGACAAACCAAGAAAAGACATTTGTTGTAACAGTCTAAAATCGTATAAAACCACAGGATGCGCTTAAAAAAGCTTGTTACAAGGTTCCTTAGGTTTAACAAATAACCATCTATTAATTAAGGATATTTTTTGTTCTATTAGGTTCTGGATTTGGTAATATGGTTCTTGATTTTACATTATCAGTTTGTGAGAGAACTCAATTTGCCTTCCAACTTTATTGGAAGACCTGTACAGATGGTTTTCTAATCAACTAGGGGATATAAACTGCTTTGTGAAAGCTTCTATTGCATCAGACTGTAAAACAGTTTTTTGGGGTTCTTATTGGAACCTTTACTTTTAGAAGTCTACACTTACAGACAGCAAAGGCATTCAGTATAGAATAGTAAAGTACACCTTGTGAACACGTCATCCTTAATTATGCTATCTGGTATTTGCACAAAATATTGTCATTTACAAAAATAACTTTTACCTGGAGGAGGGAGGTCAAGCTTCATCCTGCGGAGTTCTGACATTGACGATTGTAGGTGCTCAATAACAACATCATCGCTCATGCTGAAGGATGAAGAAATGCGGTCCTGCAGGAACTCCCTCAGATCCTCCAGAGACATCTTCAGAAGATGCTCTGAAAAGAAGAATAAAGCTTTAGACTTTATAGACTTCAAATTAATCTCATCTACACTAACCAAATAGCAACATTAGAAACTATTGGCTGACAGTATATCTAGGAAGCTCATTTACTACTACAACCATAACTTGTGTTTTTGAGCGCTACTGCTCAGACTAAATATAACCTTATATAATGCTCAATGGTGCAATGATGATAGCTGAATTGCCCAAAATGGGATTTGTATAGCTAAAAACTGTCGGTAACCCGACCTTTAACCACCATACAGTTCTGTGCTGTAATAGGGATTGCTCATGGATTGTCCAATGTAGATTCTGAACCTTCAAACTTTCAGTTGCCAGCCCAGATATTTAACCACTGGGCTACAGAGATCCACCAAAGTGAAATCTAACTTACTTTTGTACAATTTGAGGAGAGTATAGGCCATGGCGGTTAGAATCTTTTCTCCTTCTAATATGTAGATGTCCCAAAGACGCAGGGTGAGTGTGAAGGGTGTCTATGTAGTAGAAACACAACAGAGGCAAGTCATCAACCGGCTAAGCAAGAGCTCCGACATGAATAAAACATTGACAAGATTCTCTAAGGGATTCAGCCAAGCCATATAAAACTTTTAGTAGATGATGTTTCCAGTCTTTTTTACACAATTCACTGTAAGCGAGTGATGTGAAGAGTTGCAGAATTTGGATTCTGCTGGTAAAAAATGTTTTACCTTTTGCCCCAGCCTGGACAAGATCACGTAGAGGGGGTCCAGAAAGAGACAGTGATTGCAATTTCAAAATGTATCTATGCTTAAAAGGGTCATATTAGTACCTTAGGGCCTTTTCACACATATAGATCGTTTTTTTTTGTGTTACGAAACAGGGACTTAATTTGTTACAATGTTGCATTTTCTTCTTGGTTCGGTTCGCTTTCACAATGCAACTTTTCAAAAGTGTACCAAAATGTGTTTACGCATGTCACATACGAGTACAACTGTCTACGTATTGGTTAGAGTTTCCTCTGCGTCATCCATCAAGATGATTGACAAGTTCGCTCCATGAGCTTATTGTGGCTTTATTAGTAACTGTTGAGACACGCAAACACTATACGAATGCTATAATGCAGCTATAGTGCAGGAATCAAGGCTTCATCGGGACAGCATTCTCGCACAGAGAAGCGCAATTACACAACGTTTTAAGATGAGGAGGTGCTCTTTTGGTTTTCAACTGTGACAACTAATATCCTCACTCACAGAATCAGACACTACTGATATTTATATAACACATTTCCTGTTATGAATTATAATACTCTTTGGTTCGTTGGTCCATTGGGTCAGATTGCTTTCACACCTCAAAGGAAACCACCCCAGAGTTTGTTTGCAATCGGGCCAAGACCACCTCATTCAGGCGATTTTGGAGCAATTATTCTGGTGCGGATCTGAGCGTGATTGCCATGTTCACATATGCCTAAACGAACCAAACCAAGGGAGAAAACGCACCCGGTTCCGAAACAAATGCTCAGGTGTGAAAGCACCCTAAGAGTAGTAATATGTAACGTTACGGTACCACTATGAACCGTTTAAGAGTAAATAACAATAGTGAAAATGTTGACAAGTAGAAAATGAACATTGTGCCTCACCCTGTCAATAAAACATTGAAGGAACCATTTGGTTGTGTAGATACCAGTGGACATCTGTTCCTTATCCTGAGTTGAAGACAACATTTGAAAAACTGAGAAAGTTTTTACTTATATTTTGTTAAAGCCAAGCAACTTAAGATTAAAATAAGAAATCTCACCAAGTGTTTCCTGAGTTTGGGAAGGAGTTTGGACAGTATTTGGTCATGATGAAGCTGAAAACGATGGAGTTTGGGAAAACCTGGGATGAAGAATCCTTTTAGAAACCACAGACAAAGACAGAGAGATGTATCAATAATTACAGTAGGTTCTACAAAAACAAAAGATCTATCTATTTATCTACAGAGAATGAGAGATACTCACCATGCATGGCATGTTTCTGATTGGTCAGTAGTTGTGATAAGGCCCAGAACGCATCTTCCTCATTCATGTACATGAGCAGAATGGCAGCGATCTGGCTCATCCCCTGGCAGTAGCTCACCTCCTACACAAAACCACATAACCAGCAGTGTTGGGTAATTGCGCTAAAAAACATCAAACAACATTCAGACATATAGAATGGCCTAAGCCCTAAGGAAACAGTAGTTCTCATTTCCCTAATTACAAAACTTTTTAGTGCTTCTGTAATACTTTTGCTATAGAAAAAGAACATCTCCTGCTTGTTCACTCCACCTCTTTCGCTCTCCCAATCTCTCTTCCCCCCCTCCATCGCCCTCATTTTGCCCAGTTGACCCACTTTGTATAGGCACATCGGGAAGGAAAAGGAATAGAACACCATTTCCTGATTCTTTGAGACTGACACGCTCCTCATTTTTACAAACAAGGAAATGTATGTGCGTCTAATATTCCAGCAGTTTTGTCAAGCATCCTGTCAAACCATCATTATAAAAAACATTCTTCAACTTGTCTTTGTCGATCCTTTACATCGTTTCTGTTTATGGTGGTCAGTTCCCAATAAGTACCCCAAAAAATAAATTAAATCGTCCAATTAGCACCAGACAGACAGCCTCCGTTATCGTTTTTAGATCCTGGTCAGCCATTGCCAGTGGGCAACATCAGAGTCACTGTCTCTGAAGTTAGTCTTTCTCCAAAGCAGAATCTATTCTTCAGTCCTCAAGAACCAGACAAACAATCAAAATTTGAAGTCACTATAAGAAATAAGAAGTCTCTTATTTTGTCCATCTTGAATTTATATTGTTACTGTACTCAGTGTATTATACGATTGGCTTCTTCGCAAAAAAAAAAAAAAAGATTATTTGTTTGTCTTAGCTGGTTTTTCCAACCTGATCAAACTGGTTTGTTAGCTGGTTTTAGAGTGGTTTTGGGCTGTTCAACTGGTCAGGCTGAGAAACTTGGTAACTTGCCAAACATCTGAAATCACTTATAGGCCGGAGTATTCCATGACAACACAATTTACTGTCTGGAGGAGCCAGTCTGCAGATATTGTGCAGTGAAGAGTTGACCAATTTCACAGAGAATAGTATTGTGTATGATGGGTACAGACTTCCTGGCGTATTCCAGCTTTCATTTTAAGTTTATCCAACTTTGAAGTTCATACATTTGCAAACAAAAGGGGTTGTGGGCAATATTAACCCAAAAGAGACATGCACAGTTCCAAAATTGGGAATAGTATATCATCCGGGTTTATAGTACCTACTATTTTCAACATGCTACCATTTGGGACACAATTGTCCTATGTAGCTTGCATGCTATACAATACAAATAAGTATGGAAATTGTCATTCAGCCATGTCTTTATTCACTCACTGATAAAATACAAGTTTTATTTCATTGTTAGGGTCTGTAGTCATTATATTTAGCTCAACTTAAGAACAATAGAGATGAATGGGAAGTCGCCATTAG
This sequence comes from Tiaroga cobitis, assembly GCA_030578255.1. Taxonomy (NCBI): domain Eukaryota; kingdom Metazoa; phylum Chordata; class Actinopteri; order Cypriniformes; family Leuciscidae; genus Tiaroga; species Tiaroga cobitis. Next base: position 29,138,307 of record CM060615.1, on the reverse strand, counting down.
TGCGGTATGTGTGTCGGTGTAGGACACCGAACTGCCCTTCTTCCCCTCCGCACTGGTTCATCCAGCACATGCTGTTCTGAGTTACATAACACATTTACACACAAACATTCAGACTCCGTCAGTCCCTCACCGTGTTGTAGACCGAATAAGCTGCCAGCACATGGAACAGGGCTTGCTGTCTGTTAAGGACAAAAAACACAGGTCAAAAACGGCCTTCAGTTGCAATCAAAAGTTAAGGAAGTTCAACAACAAGATTTCAAATATACAGTTTTAATGCGTTAATGATGTGATACTAATAGTGGGCTAAAAATTGGGTCAATGACATGAAGCCCAAAATAGACAGACTACAGAATGTTTGAATATGATTCTTCTATGATGAACTTGTCTTCAATTTCGGAATTAAAATTAATTGATCATATTTTTGTATGTGCAAAACGTTTTTATTATTTTATGAGACGTAGTCAACATTTGAAAAACTTGACAACAAAATCGCTTCCTGCAGATTGGTTATACCACACTTTGTTTTGGCAGACATGTGACACCAAAAACATTCAACAGGAAATGATATATTATGATAGCGAAGACCCCTGCAAACCCTAAAGATCAGATTAATTTGACCTGTTTATGACAGCAAAGTATAACCCTAAGAAAACTTCATGATATTCATGCCAAGGTTGTTTATGCCAGTAAATATTGAAAAAATAAACTTATGTATAATATGTTTGAAAATGTTTTATTTGATCGTTACACCATTTGACATTTTTTAGCTTAAAACTATTGAATTCTTAAAAGGCCATGGATTATTATATTTTTTTGTGATCTCGACATCATAAATGTTTTTTATAATGATTGTTTGATTCTGAAACACTGAAACAGGAGTCTACTGTTGTAACCAATGCAACTTTCACGCGCATCTGATCGACAGATAAACTGTGCGCTCTTATATGTTGTGAATACTTCAGCAAAAAGTTTGCTTCACGTAATAATAAAGTCTACAATAAATAAATAAAGGCTAGTGATAACAAGAAAACAACTTTATGTCGAGATCATGAGAAAGTTAAGTTAAATTAAGTAATACCGATAAAACTTTTGTTATGTCATGATCACGAGAAAATGAAGTCATAATAACGAGAAAATAACTTTGTCGAAAGAAAAATAATAATAATCCATGGCCTCTTAGGGCTTCCCCAGAAAACTGTATAATTTTCAATTAAAATATAATAAAATATTCAAATATAAAATATAAAAAAATTTCCAAATTTAATTAATTTTTATATTTTTCCTTTTTTTTTGTTGATCATGGACATCTTTGTCAGTAACCCAACTACATTTTGAGCAAAAATCCCTGAGGGTCCAGCCCAAATTGAACAGAAAGAAACCAGCTCACAGTAGCAGTAAGAGTCCATTCATGCATAAGCCATCACATCCAAAGGAGATGCATGTTAATAATTCATAGCATCTGCAGATTTAAAAAGATTTAGCAATGCACAGCAAGACCCTTGGTAACAAGCCAGAATAAAGCAGAATTGTGACTAGTGTGTTGTAGAAACACTGATGAGTAACGCAAACAAACAGCAGAAGTGTTAAACTGCACTTCCGCCCCATATCCTCTTATTGGCTCTGCTGCACTAATATAAATGTAGAAGTCATTACTCAAACCTTCCATCCACCAGATACCCTGCCTGTGCAAAGAGTTTGGTGGTTGATCTACGTCTATTGTGAGTGTGCCACCCGTGCAAACCACATGGCTGAAACCCCTCATGCACTTTGGTCTACACACCTTGACGTTTGAAGACCATTTCAGTTTGCTAAGTACGAGGAGCACTGTTGAATATCAAATTTACTGAAGGGTTATTGAAGAGCATCTGGTCTACGCTTTGTTAAAAAGCCATGATTGACTCGTTGGCAGTTTAAAAACAGAAAATATCTATTTTTTTGTGACATCTGTCCATTCTTAAGAGGATATACGATCCCAAGTGGGTCTTTATGCTTGTCCGGCGCAAAAGGAAATCTTTTTTTTTTCATGACACTGTGGCAAAACTTTAGTTGTTATGGACAACATCAAAGTATATATTTATTCTGGGCATAATGGTTACGAGTCACCGGTTGTGTCATTTCCTGTTAGGCCACTCACAGAAACAGGAAGCCGAACAAAAACGCAGTGACAAAGAGGAAGTTGCTTTTGTTTTGGTTAACGAGGTCTGAGCACCTCATTTAAGAACCATCTCAACACAAAAGTCTGGGTAACACACACACACGCACGCACACACTACAAAAAAGTACAATGGCAAACAGACCTTGAGTGAAACGAAGATAAAACTAGATTTTGTATGCGCATGTATTCATTCACGGATCTTCTCGGATATCTTACTTGACCCCAAAGCGCTCCATGAACATGATATGGTTTCTGAAGGTCCTGTTGACATCAAGGTCAATCTGCTTAATTTCTGTTGAATATTTCTTGGCTTGTTCCTTCATTTTCTGCAACAACATGAAAACAAAAATGATTCGAAATAATGCACATGTTATAAAACAATTTCGAGATTTGCAGAAACTACAGACTGCTGGTAATTAAATGAACAGGTAAAAAAAAAAAAACCTTTCAACAGTTAAACATTTATATTTTTAAAAAGATTTCCCAAACACTGCCCATCTGCCATTGGTCAGTCAAACGGAGCGTCACCTCCCACACTCATGCCATTGGCTGATCCAAAAAACATGACAAAATCGAACTGCTCAAGTAAATTTTTGAAGCATCAATGTTCATCCAGTACACTGAAAAATCAATGAACAAATGGCTTATGAATGGTTATCAGTGCATATTAAACTGATAGGAGATTTTTTTTTTTTTACATTGTCACTAAACTGTTGTTGTACGCAAAGATCTGCATTAGCTTTCCACAGGGAAAATAACATTATATAGGCAGGTTTCGAGCAATATGACATAATTATCATTTGTAGTAAATTATCCTTTAAATTAAATCCACAGTTAATCTTTTAAAAACAATGCATTTACAGTAATGCTTTTATATATTTAACAAATTACCAGGTGACTGATTTTCACTGAAGTATACACTATGTACTAAGTACACACTGTATTCATACAGAAACCTTGATAGACACTGGTTTCGATTTAAGAGAAACACTTCTGTTTTTTATCATCCATCAGAGCAGTAAACAAGTTATAAATATTACAGGGGCACCGAGATATATTTAGAAATTCAGATACAGATACACATAAATATAAATCCTGAGCTCTACAGTTGCTCCCATGACTGAAAACAAAAAAGTACCTGTACCAGAACGTTCAAAAGTTTGGGGTTGGTAAGATTTTTGAAAGAAGTCTCTTCTGCTCACCAAGGCTGCATTTATTGGATCAAAAATAGTTAAACAGTAATATTGTGAAATATTATTACAATGTGAAATAATTTTTGTTTATCTCTGTGATGTTAAAGCTGTATTTTCAGCATCATTACTCCAGTCTTCAGTGTCCCATGATCCTTCAGAAACATTCTGATATGATGATTCGCTGCTCAAGAAACATTTCTGATTATTATCAATTTAAAAATATATTGCTGCTTAATATTTTTGTGGAAACTGTGATACTTTTTTCAGGATTCTTTGATAAATAATACATCTTTTGTAATATGATAAATGTCTTTATTGACATTGATCAAGTTAATGTGTCTTTGGTGAATAAAAGTATTAATTTCTTAAAAAAATATATGAATCTTACAGCCCCCAAACTTTTTAACGGTAGTGTATATATATACACACACACTACATAGTCTCAATTAATGAGATTTTTGGTTTGCGGCATAAAGTCTCGTCTCCTTTACAGCTTATTCTGGAAACTTTGTTTTCTTTTTTGGTATATTTTTTTATGTTAAAAGTATAGTTTATCCAAAAATGAAAATTGTTATTAATTACTCAAGCCTAAATTAAATTTGTTCATCATATTAAGCGATCTAGTCTCTTCAGAAAATTTGGACTAAACCGCTCAATACATATGGATTAGTTTTACGATCTCTTTATGAACTTTTTGAAGCATCATAGTGGTAGTTGCGCAGACTGTCTATAGAGGAACAGAAATCTCCCAGATTTAATAAAAAATATCTTCATTTGTGTTCTGAAGATGAACGAAAGTCTTACGGGTTTGGAACGACATGAGGGCGAGTAATTAATGACAGAATTTTCATTTTTGGGTGAACTATCCCTTTAATCCCAAGGAACTTTTATGTAAGAGTTCTTAGATTATACAAACCATGCAAAGCAGAAAACCTTTGTTGCGAAATTAAAACATTGTTGCGCCAAGGGGGCAGAGACAAAACATGTCTGGCTAATTTAAAACCAAACAATCACACAGGACAAAGTAAAACCCAAACAAGTGAGTCATTGAATGAATGTACATCAAACAGCCACTTTTAATTCAAAGGAGCTACTGGAACCCAAACAGAAGATCCTTGCAAAGCTTCTACTGTACCTCGTACTTCCTGAAATTTGCCTGTTTCACATTTTGCACATCCAGAAGCAGAGCCCATGCCTGACCGCGCAGCTTCAAGGGAATCCCCTTGTACACCCGCTTCATCATCTGCAAAATGCACATGGGAAACAAATAGATGGCAAGATTTATTTTTGGATCTCCATAATGCCGGACATGTGAAGCTCTTTAAACACAGCCTTGTTAATATAATGGCAGCATTATGATAAAAGACAACGTTCAACATTTCAATATGGGAACTATTTTACGATTGTTTCGAATTCATCCAATTAAAGCTGGAACAATCAAATGTACAAGTTACCTTTTCACTGTTTTGGTACTTTTCCCACTTTTTCACCATCTTAACCCATTTTTCCTCTCTTTCGACCTCCTGGAGTTTGAACTAGAGACAGAGCATAATGAATTTTAGTCTTAAATCTAAAAATTTACCTGAAACAAAGAGGATAGCCATACACAGAAACAGGAAATGTTTAAAGCTAAACACCCATGTTGGTTTAAAGGGGTCATGACATGGTTTTTTGTTTTGTTTTATTATGTTCCCTTATGTGCAATTATAGTATTACTATAGTTTTTGTACAAAAAAAAATAAAAAAATGTAGTGATTTATGACCCTTTCCCACCCTGTTTCTCACCCTCTGATTCAAACAGTCTGTTTTGGAGGTGTTTCCCCTTTAAGAGTTCAGTGTTAACGCCCATTGTTATGATTGGCTAACGTCAGTGCTGCTTATGCATAAATTATTAATCATTTTGTATCACATGTAGGCTACACAATGCTCCGCCACGTGAAACTTCGGTCTTCCGATCTTTTACCATCGTGTCAATCTCAATTGATTTTGATTTATATGCGCGAGGGAGAGCAAGACAGTTTGAAGGCGCGCGCGCGGCCGGGGCTCTCTCTCTCTCTCGTGTCATTCTTTCAGTAACATGCGCCCTGTCACACTCATCTACATCACTCACCGAACAAATAAGGCTTTGGCGGGCTGCATATGCTGCAAATAAACTGCATCCAACTGCTTTCCCTGACGTCTGGATCGTTCGGCAGCATTCAAACATGTTGTTTGTCCACAGCCAGGAACAGCACATCTGCGTGGCGTATACAGACCCCCTCGCTGCACGTCCAACGCATGCGATGATGTCAAATGAGGCGTAGTTGTCTTGCGCTGGAGGCGGTCATATGCAAACGACTGGTACGTCACTTCGTACCGTGACGTCACTAAGTTCAGAGGATCTAGAACGAGCTGTATTTAGAGCTTGATTAAATAAATGCTTTGTTTATAATGGGGAGGACATCTTAAGCTATGAAATTTGCAGGAGGTTTTAATGGTACAAAGACCTCTTAAATACCAAAAGATCAAGGCAAATTTGGTTTCTCATGTCATGACCCCTTTAAATGTAACATCACAACTTGAATGCCTAAAATTGTATATAGTAGACACCATAATTCAATGGGTTAACTTATTTCAAATGAATTTTGAAGATTTAACAAGGATTGCAGGTGCAAGGAAAGCTGATATCCTAATGTCACCTTCTCCTCCACTGCGGTTGGTGTTGGCAGTTCCTCTTCACTGGAAAGAAAGTATAAAGGGTAAATGGTTATTCAATCTGTATTTCAAAATTCTGTAGCTTCATTGGACGATTTTACTGTGAACTTATGAAACACAATCCTGACAACACTGTTTTAGCATTCACAGTCAGGCAAAATAGTTTGGACATATTCTTTGACAACACAGTTGAGCAATTAAAGGGATAGTTCACCCAAAAATCTAAATTCTGTCATTAATTACTCGCCCTCAAGTCATTCCAAACCCGTAAGACTTTCTTTCATCTTCAGAAAACACAAAAGAAGATCTTTGTGATGAAATCTGAGAGCTTTCTGATCCTCCATTGACAGCTACGCAACTACCCCTTTAACGCTTCAAAAAGTTCATAAAGAGAATATCGCAAAACTAATCCATATAAGAGACTCAATCGCTTTATATGATGAACAGATTTAATTTAGGCTTTTATTCACATATAAACATTGATCAGCGAACAAGCCGAAGCTCAACCGAACCTGCTTGATGCGCGAAAACACACCTCATTGGTTCTGGCAGAAGCTCAAACGTGCTGCGTAACACGAGAATGAACCTCATTGGTTCTTGCATGTCAAGCAAACATGCTTGAGCCTCTGTTTACCACAATTGATGTGTGAGTTGATGAATGTTTATATGTGAATAAAAGCCTCAATTCAATCTGTTCATCATTTAAAACGATTGAGCCTCTTCAGAAAATGTAGACTAAACCTCTCAATTAATATGGATTAGTTTTACAATCTCTTTATGAAATTTTTGAAGCATCAAAGTGTCAGTTGCGTAGCTGTCAATGGAGGGACAGAAAGCTCTCAGATTTCATCAAAAAGATCTTCATTTGTGTTCTGAAGATGAATGAAAGTCTTACGGGTTTGGAACGACATGAGGGCGAGTAATTAATGACAGAATTTTAATTTTTGGGTGAACTATCCCTTTAACATCTTCAAATAAGGTGAGAGGTCATCGTATTGTTAGACTGAGTGGCAAAACTGCCAGGACAGGCGAGACTTACTGCAGGAAACCGAAGCGGTCTGTGACCCTGTAGACCCTGTAGTCGGCATCCTCCCAGGGCTTAATGTGCACACCCTCCTGCCTGCCCTGCAATCAGCCCAACAAACACACTGAGAAACTAGAGCAAAGGCAAAATATCCTCAATCCATGAGACGATTGAGAATCCAATAACAACATGACACAGTAAAAGGCAAGAAAAACATTTGAAAACACCCCAAACTCTGTTTAGAACAATCCAGATATCCAAAATAAATGGGAATACAAGAAACTCCTATAATCCATAATTTATTCTAACAGAGTGATTTTTCTGTATAATCCTGAATTCCTTAACTGTATAAACTTCACACACTTATCTAAAAAGGTATCTTAAGTACGCTGAGAATTTACATCCAGACTGTAGTCAGTGTAGCAGAAATGCAAGCATGACATCCAGCTGTTGTCCATCAAGACGCTTCCTCCTCAAAAGATTTTGGCTGTCGAAAGCTAAAACATGCTGCCTTCGCAAGCTGTATATGGAGGTACGAAGGGAATAAGACTTGTCTGGACCCAATGCTCACATAACATCCGGTCTACAAAGTGTTGACCTTTTTATGGACAGGTTTATAAAGGCAGCATAGATATACCTTCAGTGCCCATGATATCCCACAACCCTGTGTCTACAGTTCACACACAATAAAAACAAAATGGCATCCGATGGACACATTTTGTGGAGCAGAAGAAACGACTCGGTTACTAACGAAACCTCGGTTCCCTGAGAGGAGGGAACGAGTATTGCGTAAGTAGCTTACGCTATGGGAAAACTCCTTTTCTCGAGAAATATTGAAGTCTTTATGTAAAACGCATTGCAGCTGCACAGCATACAGCAATGAGCGAGGCAGCTCGGTCATTGGCTGTGCTGCGGCAACTGCACGAACCTATGACGGGGCGACTCTGAACCCGCTTCCAATGAGCGTGCTTCGCGCCCGCGCGCGTCAGAGCCCGCCAAGATGGGCGTGGCCAAGGGCAATATATTGGGCGCCCCGTCGTCTGAGTTCTTTAGGTTCAATCGACTGAAGCGAACTGACCAAGCACAAGCACGGCAGCTTACGCAATACTCGTTCCCTCCTCTCAGGGAACCGAGGTTACGTTAGTAACCGAGTTGTTCCCTTTCGAGAGGTCTCTCCTATTGCGTAAGTAGCTTACACTATGGGAACACCATGTAAAACGCCGTGCGTGCTGACTTCGCTCTATTAAGCCGGAGGCAGATGCCTGAGCCTTTAAGCAAAGCAATTATCCAACGAGCCGGCCGAAGGCGGGCTTTATAAGGGACAATGTGGAACGGCCCAATGGGCGTCCAGAGAAACACACAAGCACATTTTATGTACTGACATGCATGAAAAACCTCTAAGTCAGTCAGAGGCGGATCCTATAAGGGAGGAGACAATGCTCAGCATGTACACACTCCAGCCTATGCATAGTTAGACCGACAGTATGTTGGAGTGCAATGAGGGGACCTGTAGGTTATAAAACCTGATAAATGTTGCCGGTGAGGCCCAGACTGCTGCCGCACAAATATCTTGAATGGGTATCCCAATCCCACCGTCACGTCTTCCATTGAGGAAGCAGAGGCTGAGGGCTCAGAGGTGGACTCGTCCATCACCCTAGCTGAGGTCACCGAGGTAGTCAAGAAACTCCTCGGTGGCAAGGCACCGGGGGTGGATGAGATCCGCCCTGAATACCTCAAGTCTCTGGATGTTGTGGGGCTGTCTTGGTTGACACGCCTCTGCAGCATCGCGTGGCAGTCGGGGACAGTGCCACTGGGATGGCAGACCGGGGTGGTGGTTCCCCTTTTTAAGAAGGGGGACCGGAGGGTGTGTTCCAACTACAGGGGGATCACACTTCTCAGCCTCCCTGGGAAAGTCTATGCCAGGGTACTGGAGAGGAGAATACGGCCGATAGTGGAACCTCGGATTCAGGAGGAACAGTGTGGTTTTCGTCCGGGCCGTGGAACACTGGACCAGCTCTATACTCTCTACAGGGTGCTGGAGGGTTCATGGGAGTTTGCCCAACCACTCCACATGTGTTTTGTGGATTTGGAGAAGGCATTCGACTGTGTCCCCCGAGGCGGCCTGTGGAGGGTGCTCCGGGAATATGGGGTCCGGGGTCCTTTGCTAAGGGCTGTCCGGTCCCTATATGATCGAAGCAGGAGCTTGGTTCGCATTGCCGGTAATAAGTCAGACTTCTTCCCAGTGCATGTTGGACTCCGGCAGGGCTGCCCTTTGTCGCCGGTTCTGTTCATAATTTTTATGGAAAGAATTTCTAGGCGCAGCCAGGGGCCGGAGGGTGTCAGGTTTGGGGACCACGCGATTTCGTCTCTGCTCTTTGCGGATGATGTTGTCATGTTGGCCCCTTCACACCAGGACCTTCAGCATGCACTGGGAGGGTTTGCAGCCGAGTGTGAAGCGGCTGGGATGAAAATCAGCACCTCCAAATCCGAGGCCATGGTCCTCAGTCGGAAAAGGGTGGCTTGCCCACTTCAGGTTGGTGGAGAAATCCTTCCTCAAGTGGAGGAGTTTAAGTATCTTGGGGGTTTGTTCACGAGTGAGGGAAGGATGGAACGGGAGATTGACAGACGGATCGGTGCAGCTTCTGCAGCAATGCGGTCGATGTACCGGTCTGTTGTGGTGAAGAAGGAGCTGAGCCATAAGGCAAAGCTCTCGATTTACCGGTCAATCTACGTTCCTACTCTCACCTATGGTCATGAGCTTTGGGTCATGACCGAAAGGACAAGATCCCGGATACAGGCGGCCGAAATGAGCTTTCTCCGCAGGGTGGCTGGGCGATCCCTTAGAGATAGGGTGAGAAGCTCGGTCACTCGGGAGGAGCTCAGAGTAGAGCCGCTGCTCCTCCACATCGAGAGGGGTCAGCTGAGGTGGCTCGGGCATCTGTTCAGGATGCCTCCTGGACGCCTCCCTGGGGAGGTGTTCCAGGCACGTCCCACTGGGCGGAGGCCCCGGGGAAGACCTAGGTCACGCTGGAGAGACTATGTCTCCCGGCTGGCCTGGGAACGCCTCGGTGTCCCCCCAGAAGAGCTGGAGGAAGTGTCTAGGGAGAGGGAAGTCTGGGCATCTCTGCTTAGACTGCTGCCCCCGCGACCCGGCCCCGGATGAAGCGGAAGAAGATGGATGGATGGATGGATGGATGGGTATCCCACTCGACCACGCCCACGAGGAGGCCATGCCTCTCGTAGAGTGAGCTCTGATGCCCAAGGGGCACTGAAGGCCCTTGGCTTCATAAGCCAGCGCTATAGCATCAACTATCCAGCGCGATATTCTCTGCTTTGAAACAGCGAGACCATTGGTGCGGCCGCCAAAGCATACGAACAATTGCTCTGTCTGTCTGAACAGGGCAGAACGTTCCAAATATACTCTGAGCGCCCTGACTTGGCAGAGTAAATTAGCTTCTCTTTCGTCTGCTGGAGACGATAGCGCGGCCAAAGATATCACCTGTGCTCTGAAGGGTGTAGAGAGCACCTTAGGAATATACCCGTGTTTTGGCCTGAGGACAACTCTGCTGTCGTTAGGTCCAAACTCCAGGCAGGCAGCGCTTGATGACAGCGCGTGCAGGTCGCCCACTCTCTTGACCGAGGCGAGAGCCAGCAAGAGAGCAGTTTTGAGCGAGAGCTGTTTAAGGTGCACAGTTCGGAGGGGTTAGAATGGGGCACTCTTGAGTGCGTCCAGGCCCATGGCCAGGTCCCAGATCGGCACTGAGGGGGGGCGTGGGGGATTTATCCTCCTGGCGCCCCTCAGGAAACGAACAACTAGGTAATTTTTCCCTAGTGTGCGTCCTTCTACAGGGTCGTGTGATGCCGCTATGGCAGCCACATATACTTTGAGCGTGGAGGGGGTGCGGCCTGCCTCCAACAGCTCTTGTAAGAAAACGAGCACACTCGGTACTTCGCATGTCTCAGGGTTCAGGTTCATGGATTTGCACCAGTCACTGAACACCTTCCATTTCTGGGCATATAAGCGCCTTGTAGAGGGTGCTCGCGCCTCAGTAATGGTTCTCAACACTCCACTGGGGAGGTTCCCGGGAACCCGTTGAGGGGCCATGCATGGAGGGCCCACAGATCGGGGCGGGGATGGAGGATCATCCCGTTGGCCTGCCTGAGGAGGTCCATCCTCAGCGGAATCGGCCATGGAGCAGATTGCATCATCTGCATCAGTTCTGGAAACCACGTCTGGTTCTTCCAGAGTGGGGCTACCAGGAGCACTGCACATTTCTCCTCCCTGAACCGACTGATGACCTGAGGTAGCATCGCGACCGGAGGGAAGGCATACAGCGGGCGGCTCGGCCAGATTTGGGCGAGCGCGTCTGTGCTCTTTGAAAAGAAGAGAGGGCAGTGCGCATTTTCCTTGAAGGCAAAGAGGTCAACCTCTGCTCTGCCAAAGGTTTGCCATAACCACTGAATTGTCAGGGGGTGGAGAGACCATCCCCCTGGGAGAATTTTGTCTCTGGACAGCATGTCCGCTCCCTGGTTCAGAACACCTGGCACATGCGCTGCTCTCAGCGAGCGCAGGTTGCGCTGGGACCATAGGAGGAGCTCCCTGGCCATCGAGTGCAGGGAGCTCGATCTGAGTCCGCCCTGACGATTTATGTACGAGACTACCGTCATGTTGTCCGTTCGGACTAGGACGTGCTCGTCCTTCAGGTACGGTAGCAGGGCTCTGAGAGCCAAAGCGACCGCTTTCAATTCTAGACAGTTTATATGTAGGCGTTTCTCCGGGTTCGACCACAAGCCGGAGACAGGCCTGCCCTCGTAAAGGGCCCCCCAACCTATTTTGGAGGCATCTGTTGTGATCATTTTCCTCCTTGTGTTCACGCCCAAACTCACGCCGGACTGATACCAGTCGACAGCTTTCCAGGGCGTCAGGGCTCTTATGCAGCCGTGATTTGCTCTGATTAAAAAATGGCCCGAGCGCCAAGCGTGAGTGGGGACACGGCTTTTGAGCCAGCGTTGGAGAGGACGCATATGCAACAAACCTAGCTGGAGTACAGCTGATGTCGAGGCCATGAGACCGAGCATCCTTTGAAATCGCTTGACGGGGGCGCGCGCGCCCGCTGTGAACGATGTTGCAAGGCGCCGAATAGTGAGCGCGCGCTCTGATAAGAGGCGCGTCGTCATCTGCACTGAGTCTAGCACTATTCCCCGAAAAGAAATATTCTGGCTGGGGGATAGCATGCTAAATTGCCAAATTGCCAAATTGGCTCTTAGACCCAGGCATTCTAGATGACTGATAATCCAAGACCTGTGTGTCACTAACTGGCTCTCTGATTGTGCTAGGACTAGCCAATCGTCGAGATAATTTAGTATTCGCACTCCCCGCTGTTTCAGGGGGGAAAGTGCTGCATCCATACATTTCGTGAATGTACGGGGTGCCAGTGACAGGCCGAATGGTAGTACTGTGTACTGGTATGACTGTCCCTCGAAAGCGAATCTCAGAAAAGGCCTGTGATGAGGCGCTATCGGAATGTGAAAGTAAGCGTCTTTCAGATCCACTGATAGAAACCAATCCCCCGGGCGAACTTGCGCGAGTATATGCTTGGTTGTTAACATTCTGAACGAGCGAATCATTAAAGCTTTGTTCAGATGTCTGAGATCTAGAATGGGGCGGAGACCACCATCCTTCTTCGGGACGAGAAAATAGTGACTGTAAAAACCTGCCTCGCTCATAGAGGGAGGGAGTGTTTCTATAGCGCCTTTCTCTATCAGTTTGAGCACCTCAGTGCGTAGAACATGTGAAAACTCTTTTCTCACTTTCGTCTCGACCACCGCTGTGAAGCGGGGCGGTCTGCGAGCGAATTGAAGCGAGTAACCGTGTTTTATTATGTTCAAAACCCATTTGGCATGCCTGGGATATTTTCCCAAGCTTTCGCTCGCACAGCTATGGGCTGAAAGCTGGCTGGGGGCGTGTCGCAGTGACGTATGGCTCCCTAGCATACAGGTCTCAGAGGCGCGGGCGCACGCTGAGCAGCTTTGTTGAATGCCGAGTGCAGGGGTGCGTGTGAGACTACAGGCACGCTCGCCGTAATGCTCACAGTGTGAGATGGGGAAATGTTTAAGACTGTATGGACAGTGCTTATAGGTGGGGGTGCATAGACTGTGGTAGGCACGCGCGCCACTTTCATAAAACTTTCCGCTCGTGGCGGGAGGTTTTTGGCCATATAAACAGTGTTTGTGAGTTGGGGTGCGTGCATAACAGCGGGCACACGCGCTACTCTTATAGAATTTCCCTCTTTTACTGGGGAAGTGTTTATAACTGTGGGAACAGTGCTTATGTGTAGTGGTGCATACGTGACAGTTGGCACACAATCTACATTTGTGGGGCGTCCAGCCTGAGCTGGGAAAGCATTTGGCACTGCTTTGACAGTTTTGATATGTGGGAATGCGCACTTTGGTGTGGACACGTGACCCTTTAATGACACAGGCAGAAAATGTCTCTTTTTGTGATTTCTGTGTGTCGCCGTAAAAACGGCGTTTGTTTGCAGGTGGGCGAGCTGTGTGGCTGGCACATTGGCTGCTATACAGACATTTCCAGCCGCCTGTAAGGGGACTGGGTAATGTTTTAAACGTTTTGGAGAGAACGGTCCGGCTTTTGCGAGACACGCGTTCTCCCTTTTTCTCCCTGTAGCTAGGAGGACTTACGAGGCTCTGGGTTCAGCACAATCTTGGGCCGAGGTCCCTGTCGCTCGGGCGGTTGCTTCCTGTTGGCAGAGCGCGAGCGGCGTCGAAAATCAGTTTCAGGTCTGGGCTGAGAGACGGGAGGCGCCGTCTCAGCTCGCTGCTGCTGAGGCAGCCTTTGCCGGCTCTGTGATGAGCTAGATCGCTTGGGCAGGAAGTGACGCATAGCCTGCGAATCCTTACGGGCTTCGGTGAAGCGCTCAGCGAACTCCTTCACCGCTGGTCCGAACAGGCCGCTTTGGGAGATAGGCGCGTCGAGGAATGACGCCTTATCTGCATCCTTCATCTCTGTTTCTGAAACACCAAAGTGATTCTGAGCAGAACCAGAAAATTTGAACATATCACACCAGTCCTCAGGTCTTTACACTGGCTCCCAGTTACATTTAGGATTGATTTTAAAGTATTATTACTGGTATATAAATCATTCAATGGGCTAGGACCTCAATATATTGCAGATATGCTCACTGAATATAAACCCAACAGATCACTCAGATCATTAGGATCACATCAGTTAGAAATACCAAGGGTTCACTCTAAGCACGGAGAGTCTGCTTTTAGCTATTATGCCAGCCGCAGCTGGAACCAGCTTCCAGAGGAGATCAGATGTGCTCCTACAGTAGTCACATTCAAATCCAGACTCAAAACACATCTGTTTAGCTATGCATTTAGTGAATGAGCACTGTGTCAATGTTCGTCCGACTGTTTTTACTGTATTTTATTTTTTATTCTAAACTGTTTTAATTATTTCCTCCTATGTAAAGCACTTTGAATTACCATTGTGTATGAAATGTGCTATATAAATAAACTTGCCTTGCCTTGCCTTGCCTTGCCTTGTTAGCGTCAGCCACAGATGGCGCTCAAGGACAGTTAGGTTAACCATAGCACGGCCGATGGATTGGGCGGTGGCTTTTGTGGCTCGCAGCGCTATGTCGGTGGCGCTGCGCAGGTCCTTGAATGCCTCAGGATCAGGTCCAGACTCGTCCATACTGCGGAGAAGTTTAGCTTGAAACACCTGGAGTACAGCCATAGAGTGAAGCGCTGATGCAGCTTGGCCGGCGGCGGCGTATGCGCGACCGGCGAGAGCTGAAGTAGACCGACAAGGCTTTGAGGGATGAGAAGGTTTGGCTTTCCATCCAGCGTTGGAGGGTGGACAGGTGATTGGCCACAGCCTCCTCGAGGGGCGGAGTCCCCTCATAGCCTCTTTCTTTCGCGCCGTCCACAGAGGAGAGCGACAAAGAAAAAGAAGGCTTCAGGCGAGCAGAGTGTGGGGCTTTCCACGACTTCGTGAGTTCGTCGTGAACTTCCGGGAAGAAAGGGGAGGGCCTTTGCCGAGGGGCCTGTCGGCGCCCCTGCAGGAACCACTCGTCCAGTCGGCTGCGGGCGGGTTCTTCCGGGGAGAACCAATCGAGGCCGAGGTCTTCCACGGCCTTAGACAGGATGCGAACGATTTCCGAATCCATGCTGGAGCCCACGCTTGTGGCCGCTAATGTCGATGGCACGGGGTCGAAGGACGAGCCCGGCCAGTCGTCGGATGCAGCATCAGAGGAAAGGCTGTCATCCTTTTCGTCGTCATCCCTTGACGCGCCAAACGAGACGAGACCCATCGCTCCGCTGGAGGGGTGCTGGTCCGCCTGTGTGAACTGGACTGGCGGCGGGGAGTCTTCGGGTGGTGGTGAAGCACGCGGGGATTGGCCCGGCGTGACGTCACTGCAAACCGCGTGCTCTGGCGGCCTCTGTGAGCGGCGCTTTTTCTTGCGCGGCTCGACCAGAGGGGATGGTAGCACGGTGGAGGTGGGCTCTTTCGCGGTGAAAACGGCGAAGCAAGCGCGCAGCTCGGTGAGGCCCAGGGCGTCACACTCGGGACATCCGCCTCGAGTAAGGGCAGCCTCTGCGTGGTCCGGTCCCAAGCAGCGGGTGCAAATGATGTGACGATCCCCGTCCTGAAGAGGGCCTCGACACGAGGCGCAGGAAGGCATTTGAAACAACGCCCAGTTAATTTGCTCTTTTAGAAGTGTCGCGGAGGCGAACACTGTTGTTCTAGCTTTGTAAAAGGATATGAGATGATGCGCGCCGGATGGCTTAGCAGAAGGCGATCGAAGGCGGCTGAAGGCGCCGGCGTCCTCGAAGCAGTCCTGCTGTAGGCTGGTCGACGGCGGCGGCGAAAAGACTCCAAGAAATCCGGAGGATCCAGCGAAGAGAAGGTCTTTGCTGAAGGAGATTAAATCTAAAGAACTCAAGACGACGGGGCGCCCAATATATAGCCCTTGGCCACGCCCATCTTGGCGGGCTCTGACGCGCGCGGGCGCGAAGCACGCTCATTGGAAGCGGGTTCAGAGTCGCCCCGTCATAGGTTCGTGCAGTTGCCGCAGCACAGCCAATGACCGAGCTGCCTCGCTCATTGCTGTATGCTGTGCAGCTGCAATGCGTTTTACATAAAGACTTCAATATTTCTCGAGAAAAGGATTTTTCCCATAGCGTAAGCTACTTACGCAATAGGAGAGACCTCTCGAAAGGGAACTCCATTTATCCTGAGAAACACACATTGTGGTCACAACATATTTTTGGTTTTATCAAAAGCTTTGATCTTGGCTGCATTTAAATTGAATTTAAATTAGTTTTAGATCATGATGTTTTATGCCTTTGAAGCATGTCTGAAACATTTCCTTCGGTGGTACATTCCTACAAAACCACTGTCTGTGAAGTCATGACTGGGCAGTGAGGTAGACACAGCCACAATCTATCCCCAACAAATGACCACAATTTGAACCACATCTACCTTTACCGACATATTATACATCAGCCTTTATATAACTTGTCTTACATCAGTTGTGTGCAGCATCTCTAATGCCTAGTTCACACTACACAACTTTAAACGTCGGCAGATCGTGTGCTGTTCAGACTACATGACTTGATCTGGAGTCTTGAAGTCATTGTGCTGTTCACACTACGCGACACTACGTGACTGATCTGCAACAGGAGGTTACACACTACACGAGCTGACAACAACTCTGTCACTCAACGAAATTCTTTGCCTGTTTCAAAGTGCCTTGGACAATGTGACCACAACAATCCAGCAATATGAATCAGGTACCATTAGGTCTAGATGCACATGTCTTTTATTTTTAACATTTCACTTTTATTGAACCTATATTTAGGTTACCATTACAGATTACAATAGAGATGCAATAAAAGACTATGACATTTTCATCCTCACCTAATATAAAATCTGAATTGCAAAGACCACATCACCATTACAAAAACAATCCTGCAAATTATAGCCTAATGCAAATGAATATAATAGCTACACCTTGACTAAAAATGTCACTGTAGCCTACATTTTATGAAAATAAACGTAAGTACAACAATTATGCTGAAATGTATAAAGTAATAGTTATGTTCATTGAAATATTAATACATACAATACTGTGTTATTACAACTCAACTTCAATCTATCTCTCATCGTGCAAATGAATTACGTATGTTTGACGTTAGCTCACCTGGCTGTTGAAGAGCATTAGCGACTTCTGTCCACCTCTTCTCTTTCTCAGCTCGGTTGTGGTACATGTCGTCTGAAACATCATAGAGGCAGTTATGCTCCTGCCAGAGTTCTATTAAATTTTGCTCCATTTCTTGGTTCCATTTCCTTGAAGTCATTGCTGGTGCTGCTGCTATTTTTCTTTCGGTGTATGCCTCAGCGTATGCCTTGCTTTCTCATTGGTTGTAGCTCGCCACGACACGTGACACCACACGCTACCGAGTCGCACGACAGCTCCAGATATTTGGCATGCTAGATATTTGTCCGGCGTCGGCGACGCGTTGGCGATGTATCAGCGAGCGTTTTTGATGCGTCGTTTAACGTTTCACACATAAAGATTGGCGTGCGCGATCACCCACAGATTTGCGCACGATTACAGCCCGATCTGTCGGCGAGCTCGTTAACTTGCAAATCGGGCTTAAATCGGGCTTTAAATCCTGTAGTGTGAACTAGGCTTAAGGAAAGTTGTTCCTTGCCAAGATCAGCAAATTGCAGCAACTTTTTGGGAGGTGTAGTCTAGTGGTTAGATATCTGGGATAGTTGATCCATGAGTTATCACAATCATTCCCTTGAGCAAGACACTTAACCCTAGGTTACTTCCAGCAGTGGCGTACCCCAAATCTTGGCCTCTCCCAAGAGGATTGTCCTTGTATGTACTGCAAAGACATCTGATTTAAAGGGATAGTTCACCCAAAAATGAAAATTATACCGTGATTTACTCACCCTCAAGCCATCCAAGGTGTATATGAGTATATTCTTTCAGACGAACACAAAAGTTTTAAAAGTTATATTTAAAGATATCCTGGCTCTTCCAAGCTTTATAATGGTAGTGAATGGGGGGCCAGATTTTGAAGGCCCCGAAAAAAAGCATCCATCCATCATAAAAAATAATCCATACGGTTCCAGGGGATTAATAAAGGCTTTCTGAAACGAAGCGTTGGGTTTTTGTAAGAAAAACATCCATATTTAAAACTTTATTAGCTATAATATCTAGCTTCCGGCAGACGGCCGTACGCATCGATTTGCAGCGGAAGAGTAAAACAAAACACCGGTCACGAATTAGAAGTCTAAAACGAGAAATTTTAAAGAGAAATGTTGAAGGATTTCAATATAAGAGAAGAGGAGCTTGAGTTTGTTGCACAGCCCTGTGTTTAAACCTCGAGAGGTGTCTAAACCTAAGAAACTCCTACATAGTCATTAGGGGTGGCACGGTTCACAAAACCCACGGTTCGGTTTGTATCACGGTTTTAGGGTCACGGTTTTCGGTTCTGTAAGGTTCTTGTTGTTATTTTTTCTTTTAATCTTTAACACTCCAGAAATGTACTTCAGCATATTATATATAGCTTAATTATCCACAATTTAGGATACAGTATTAACTGTATTATTTTAGCACACAAAGATTGAAATTATCTGGCATTTATCAAACTGCCAACTTAAGTGTAGCTCTTACAAAAATTGTATCTTTTAAAAGAAAAAGAGAGGAACTCTTAAAACTCTTTTATATAAGTCGAAATACATTAAACATAATTGCCTGTAATTAGGCTATAGCAATAGCAAAGGCCATAATCATAAAGTGAAACATAAGTTCAACCTCAACACATAAACGGTATCAACAATGCTTCTATTCCCTGAGAGTGAGCATACACTTTTTTCACTTGAAATTAAAGTGCAGTATTTGGAAACATATGACTGGAGTTCTTATCTAAACTTAAAGTGCCACTGTAGCTGCTATATATTTAAATATCATAACATGAAATCCAAAATGTTCCCACACACCGGACTTATACGACGCTGGCGCATCCTCCAACTCCCGTTAGCCTTCCTTATCTCTCCCACTTGCCACTTCTCCGCGTGACGTGTCCTGCAGCGCTCCATACTCCACTCTTACTGGCGTGTTCGAGTTGAACCGGCGCTGCACAGAGCGATCGGTAATGAAATCACCGCGAGAGTGATTGAAAAGCATACGGAACCGTCGCGCTCGCGGTACTTTGATGTCATTACCGATCGCTCTGTGCAGCACCGGGTCAAGTCGAACAAGCCTCATATGTATCCACACGTCTTATTTCGCGCGAAAAGGAAACACACGTCTGAGAAAAGGAAACACACGTCTGAGGTCACATAGGGGCACGAGGCTACATTGCGCATGTGCCGAACCGTGAGACGCACACACGCTCCGAACCGAGACAAGCGAACCGAGCGGTTCGGATGTTTTTTCATGTACCGTGCCACCCCTAATAGTCATACATCGCGTCAGAGTTACTCTTGTGGCGCAAGTGGACTTTGCAGCATCCAGTAGTTAAGTTACTATAGCTAATAAAGTTTTAAATATGCACAAACGCATCGCTTCGCATCAGAAGGTATACTTTTATGGATGCATTTTTTTGGGCTGTAAAATCTCGTCCCCCATTCACTCCCTTTATAAAGCTTGGAAGAGCCAGGACATTTTTTAAATATATCTCAGATTGTGTTTGAAAGAAGATAGTCATATACACCTAAGATGGCTTGAGGGTGAGTAAATCATGGGATCATTTTCATTTTTGGGTGAACTATTACTTTAATGGCTACTTACTACTTTTACTTTACTGCTATTTTGTCAGCGTGCCTTGCTGTCCATGACATGTCGCTGAAGGTCAGATCATTAACCAGTTTCCTCTTGTCTGGACATTGGCTCAACCGGTCAAACTCCAAAACTTAGGTCAACAACTACAGAAAGTCAGAAGGTAGACTACTGAAAGGTTGTAACTTGCCTTCTCATATTTGTTGATGATTTCAGCCCGTTCTTCAGCTATTAGCGTATCAATGTCCTTCTTCATCTCAAAATCTGAAAAGGGAACAAAACAAACATAAGACTTTTGTGCCAACTGGCTCATCCAGATGCATGGAAACATGTCCCTGAGTGTTGCTGACATTACTATTCCTCTACTGATCCACCTTCAGTTCTGTTTGGGTTAAACGCATGAAAATGATCCGAGGAATCCACATTCCACCAATATTACAACATTCATCCAAGTTCTGCCAGAAGCTGAGAGACACCCATGTGAGGTGTGGTTGCACAAATGCACATTCATGATGAGCCAAAAACAGACAAGTGCTGTTATGTCAGCTAATTCTTCAAGCACTTTTTTTCAGTCTAACAGTCTTGTCAGGAAAAATGCTGGACAAACTCATGTAACATGCAAGAAGACCAGGACTGAAGTCACATAGGCAAACAATTGAGCCTTTGCCCTCCCATATAAATGACCCAATGTATGGTTCTCTAGTCAGATTCATTAACAAACCCAAGCTTTGACAAAAAAATTGCTATAAAATTAAGCAGCAAGTAAATTTTCATTAATGGAAGGTGGCCAAAGAAGTTAAACAACTGTGCTGGTAAATGAAAGGTTGTAGGTTCAAACCCCAGTAGTGGCAATCCATAAAGCCCTACCCATTGTGGCCTAAAGCAAGACACCCATATTTATTACTTTAGGGCAGGCTGACTAAACCATTAATAAATTAACTGAAACTTAAAGGGATAGTTCACCTAAAAATGAAAACTCTGTCATCAATCACTCATGTTGTTCCAAACCTGTAGGACTTTCATTCATCTTCAGATCTCTTTATGAACTTTTTGAAGCGTCGAAGTGGTAGTTGCATAGCTGTCAATGGGTGGACAAAAATCGCTCAGATTTCATTAAAATATATAAATGTTTGTTCCGATGATGTGAAAGTCTTACATGGAACGACATGAGGGTGAGTCATTATTGACAGAATTTTGAACAGAGAGTCCTGTGAAACTCTCTGGCGACAGCATGTAATCAGAAGCTGACAGAACTGACGCAGCTGATCCTCACCATGTGTTGAAAACTAGCGAGGTCTGTTAGTTCACGTCCTCTGTGGACAGGTGGGACTCTTACGGTCTACAGTTCACCAGACAACTGCTCTGCTGAGACACATGGCCACCTTTCTCTGTTTAACCACCTGTCCTATTCAAAACATTAGATCGTATAAAAGGAAACCCAAGTTCCCTTTCAAACTTCTCTTCACTCTCAGAGAACGGCGCAATTTTGTTTTAACCTTTAACTCCTAAAGGTTTGTGCTGTGCACATTTTTTCCTGTCATTGTTTTAAGCTCCTAAATCGATAAGTGAGCTGAATGTTATATGGTTGCTAAAGTTATTAAAGGAATAATTTACAGAAAAATGAACATTTTGTCATAATTTACTCACATTCTAAATCAATATGACTATTTCTTCTGTGGAAGAAATGTTATTTGATAAAGAGGGGTCATTATATTATTCAGCATTCCTCATTTTATGTTCCATGGAAGACATAAAATCATACAGATTTGGATTGGGTTAGTAAATAATGACAGGATATTTGTTTTAGGAGGAACTATTTATTTAACAAGGAACTATATATTTAACAATATGTTCCATGGAAGAAATGAAAATTAGCCTATATAGATTTGGATTGGGTTAGAGTAAATAACGCCAGGATTTTTGTTTTAACACCGTTTTGTTGTCTATGGTAAGGAAGGAATAGCACTATCCGAATGCTCTCTACACGTAACCACCACCCTCGTGAGAAGTCAAATGTGCCACAGTAAACAGATCAGTCTTAAGACTTGATCTGGAGCCAAAACACTTTCATTTACTGCTAAAGGCTTCTTTGAGAAACATTACGTCTCCTATAAGCTGACCAGGGAAAACAGGTCAAAGCTAGCAAGAGATGCAAGCATACTTTATTCACCGCAGTCTTGTCTATGAGTCGGGGAACTTAATGGCTTGACAGAAATCATGGGATTAAAATGTGGGCCACTACAAGTAGGATTATAGCAATGCCTGCAATAAACGTCTATCCGTTTGGTAAAAAGCAATGAATGGTTTTTCGTGATATTGTGACTTTTCCTCCACACTATTTCAAATGAAGGTTAAGCCAAAGCGGTTTCAATATTCTCATGAAGCTAAATACAGAGAGGTCACCCGCAGATCTAAACAAATAACCTCACGCTTTCAATTATAAGTGCACTAGTATGCAGCCATTTCTCATTGATGTTTCAGACAAAACCACTGGCACAATTTTAGTAATTATCTGAGAAGCTCATGGTCTTAGTGGAACTACTTGGTTGTGCAAATGTTTATCATTTGTAACTTTTTGGATCCCCATTTGTGACACCTAGCATCAAACCAATGGATTTTTCACTTACAGGTGAAACTCGAAAAATTTGAATATCGTGCAAAAATTTGATATTTCAAGCCTTTATTTGTTATAGTTTTTGATGAGTATGGCTTACAGCTTATGAAAACCCCAAATTTAAAATTAGAATATTGTCAAGTCAAGTCATCTTCATTTATATAGCGCTTTTAACAATGGATTGTTTCAAAGCATTACAGAGATAAACAAATAATTTAAGGTAACAGATTGTTTTGGCATTATAGCGGTTCTTGAATAATGTTACTTCCAGCTAAAGTTAACTTTGATTGATTCACCTCCGTCGAAATGATCAGACTTTAAACGCGAACCTGTGATTAACGCTGGCGGCGTTCACATGCTCATTCAGAATTGATTCTATAGTTATGTGCTTTTTAAAATATGTGCGCAGGTTTATAATTCATACAACCCAGCCTAAACAAACTACTTTTCTTGCCTATAAATTTTGATACAGAATTTTGTTTTATTTTATCACTTCGGGGTACGCGAGCCGGAATTCACAACGCTTTATCTGTAGAGTGGGAAAGGGATCCTCCATAGGGAGAGGATAGTGGACACTTCAGCACTGCATTGTCATCGGGTCCAGGCGGATCTCCTTCGTCAGATCTGGACACGGCCTGGATCCGGCAGGCTGCGGGAAAACCTCGGGATAAACAAAGACACTAATATTAGCGTAGATGCCATTCTTCTTATGATGTAGCGAGTACATCAAGATTTAAGGGAAGTGTTCCCAGTTCCGGCTGACCTAATCTATGCAGCCTAACATTGAATTATAGAAGTCTATAATGTATTATGTGTATGCTAGGTCAAAGAGATGTGTTTTTAGTCTAGCTTTGAACTGACAGAGTGTGTCTGCTTCCCGGACAATGGTAGGAAGACTGTTCCAAAGTTTTGGTGCTAAATAGGAAAAGGATCTACCGCCTGCAGTCGATTTAGATATTCTAGGTATTATCAACTGGCCGGAATTTTGAGATCGCAATAGACGTGAAGGACTATAATGCGTTAAGAGCTCGCTCAAGTACTGCGGAGCTAAACCATTTAGTGCTTGTAGGTAATCAACAATATTTTAAAATTTATACGATGTTTAATAGGGAGCCAATGCAGTGTTGACAGAACCGGGCTAATATGGTCATATTTCCTGGTTCTGGTAAGAACTCGAGCTGCAGCGTTTTGAACTAGCTGTAGTTTATTTATTAAGCGTGCAGGGCAACCACCCAGTAGAGCATTACAATGATCTAGCCTTGAGGTCATGAACGCACTAATTGTTCCGCATTTCCCAATGAGAGCATATGGCGTATTTTAGATATATTTTTAAGATGGAAAAATGCAGTTTTACAGATACTAGACATGTGGCTTTCAAAAGAAAGGTTGGTATCAAAGAGCACACCCAGGTTCTTAACACACGACGAAGACTTGACAGAGCATCCATCAAGTGTTAGACAGTATTCTAGGTTATTACGTGTGGAAGTTTTTTGTCCAATAATAAGAATCTCTGTCTTTTCAGAGTTTAGTAGTAGGAAATTACTAGTCATCCAATTTTTTATATCAGCTATGTATTCCGTTAATTTTGTGAATTGGTAAGTTTCGTTGGGTTTTGAAGAAATATACAGCTGAGTATCATCGGCATAACAGTGAAAGCTAACTCCATGTTTCCTAATGATATCTCCTAATGGTAGCATGTACAGAGTGAACAGCAACGGTCCTAGTACTGAGCCTTGTGGTACGCCATACTGAACTTGTGATCGAGAAGACATCTCTTCATTTACTGCTACAAACTGATAACGGTCAGTTAAGTATGATTTAAACCATGCTAGTGCAATTCTACTAATGCCAACATAGTTTTCTAGTCGATTTAAAAGAATGTTGTGGTCAATTGTGTCAAATGCAGCACTAAGATCGAATAACACTAATAGAGAGATACAACCACGATCAGATGATAAGAGCAAATCATTTGTGACTCTAATGAGAGCAGTCTCAGTACTATGGTACGGTCTAAATCCGGACTGAAAATCCTCGCAGATATCATTTCTTTCTAGAAAGGAACACAGTTGTGAAGATACTGCTTTTTCTAATATCTTTGACAGAAAAGGCAGATTCGAGATCGGCCTGTAATTGACTAATTCTCTAGGATCAAGTTGTGTTTTTTTAACAAGCAGTTTTATCATAGCCAGTTTAAAGGTTTTTGGTACGTATCCTAGAGACAAAGATGAATTAATGATATTAAGAAGAGGATATATGACCTCTGGAAACATCTCTTTCAGTAGCTTAGTCGGTATAGGGGATCTAACATACAAGTTGTTGATTTAGATGAAAAGGTGAAAAGGTTTACATAGCTGCCATAATCTTCAAACTTAATAAAGACAAATAAAGGCTTGAAATATCTCACTTTGCATGTAATGAGTCTATATAATATATTAGTTTCACCTTTAAGTTGAATTACTGAAATAAATGAACTTTTGCACGATATTCTATTTTTTCGAGTTTCACCTGTACGTGTCTAAATTGTGCATCACTCTTTTTCTTTAAAACTCAATGCCAACTCTAAATCCACAGTTGGATCCTGTTGAAAATGCCATTTGGTGTTCAGCCAAAGGAATACAGGTGTGCCACCGCCAACGTTTGCACAGCAGGAGTGCTTGCTTTGCATCAATCACAGGTCAGTGGCAGGAGGGCAGTGAAAAAGTGCTGACGGAGAAAGGTCCTAAGCGCTGATCTGTGCTCAGTTCAGCTGCTTTTACTGGCAGAAGCCAATACTCAGACATGCAACAACCAACAAGAGCAATACACAGCCAGAGACGCACTACAGTTTACTTGAAAGTGTGAATTATCACCATTCATGGACTGCTTTGGGTTAGTTTTGACTGAGAACTGAGTACTTGAACTTCCCCATGTAGGTTGTATTTAATAAACTGTGTACAAAAGTGAAGGTTTAGATAGCCTACATCATTTTCACTTTAGGTTTGAAGTTCTCACAGTCCGGGGAAAGTCCAACCACATAGTTTGAAGTTGCAAAGCCAAACTACAGAAATCTCACCGAAACTCAAGACTCAAACAACCAATAAATTAAAATACACGTGTCACGTACAGTACTTTAAATAAATGGGTGTTTTGTAAGATCTCGTGTAAGTTTCTCATTTGTATGCCATGCATGGATCTTCTGAACTTTGCAGAGAACAAGTTATGGACTATTTGGAGTACAATATTGTGGCATCCCTTCTCTGATACAATGCCAAAAACTACTCAAACAATCAGACGTCATGACAAGTTCAGCATGTGATACACACTATGAAATATCCCTGAGAAACAAACAGTTGATTTAATAATCAAAAATATAACTTGATAAGCCTTATTACGTACCAATACATCCTAAACTTCTATGCAATAAGCCAGTCAACCAATTCCAGAGCAATTCATTACAGAAAAAAGGAATAAACAATAATATTTTCTTAGTATGCTCCTTTTGGGTGAATTAACCTTTTAATACACTGAAAAATGATCTTATTATTTTAATTGATGGATCAGAATATGTAAGCACAGGGCTAAAAACTAT
The DNA here is from genome assembly GCA_030578255.1 of Tiaroga cobitis. Lineage (NCBI taxonomy): Eukaryota > Metazoa > Chordata > Actinopteri > Cypriniformes > Leuciscidae > Tiaroga > Tiaroga cobitis. The sequence continues at coordinate 29,112,232 of CM060615.1, read as the reverse complement.
GAAAAAAACATGTTCATTGTTTGTTGCCCAAGTCTGGCGAATTCACATTATTAGTAATGTTCTGTTAAAATAGCTCAGCCTATTTCCTATGAACCCAGTGTCCCCCCGGACTCTTCCCCAGGGAAAAAACTCAAGTGGCCTTCTCAACTAAATGTAACTGTATTTCTGAAGAATGTAAGAGTGCCTGAACCATATCTTAATGTCACAACCTTTTTGCAGTGTTATCATCTGATCGACTATAATAAAAAATGGGAGACCACCAATAACAGTGCAGAACACTGGCGGAAGAACCTACAGAACTGCCGAGTTATCCGTCAAGCTTCTGCAGATTTACGCTGAAAGTTTGACAGCTGTAGATATCTTGACAACTTTAAAAGGTTGAAGGTTAAAATAATGAGAGATCATTTCAAGAGCAAATCCTGTTATTTTCAGAACTGTTTTTAACCATTAATAATAATAAACGGTTATTGGGTAGAAAAAAACAACATAGAATGATTTCTAAAGGATCATGTGACACTGAAAACTGGAGTAATGATGCTGAAAAATCAGCTTTGATCACAGGAATAAATTACATTTTAAAGTATATTCAAACAGAAAACAGTTATTTTAAATTGTAATAATATTTCACACTATAACCGTTTTTTTATTTTTTTATTAAATAAATGCAGCCTTGGTGAGAAAAAGAGATTACTGATCTCAAACTTTTGAACGGCAATATATATATATATATATATATATATATATATATATATATATATATATATATAGGCATATATATATATAGGCATATATATATATATATATATATATATAGGCATATATATATATATATATATATATATAGGCATATATACATATATATATAGGCCTATTAAAGACTATTAGTAAGGAAACACATATGCGCAGCAGGAGGACACACGTCAGTGAGATTGTGGTTCATTAGTTTTCACTGGAGGGTTTCAGAAACAGAAACACATGCTCTGTTGCCCCACTTCCTCGAAATATATTTGAGTTCAACTCAAAAAGAACATCTAATCCACTGACTTCTGGCAACACCTTGCACACGATAGGAGATTTAAGGCTATGCCAAAGTGTGTGTTATTACACACAAGAGCAGTCGCCTGAAGTGGAAACCGGCGTGGGCCACGCCTCGCGCGCTGAAAGAAGGCAAGGAAGTAAGCTGGTGACCACAATGCATCCTGTCCTTCTGAAGTTCAAGGTTTTCAACACGAAACACTATCTCATGGGAAAGACCAGCAATTATTCACGTTTAAAATGTAAAACGGTAGTCTGGGGTAGTGTATTGAAACGAAGACACTTTACGTTCTCACTGCAAAGGTGGAGTAGAAGCACTTCTGGCGTGCTTTACACACACTGTCTGATGCTCAGAGGTGGAACAAATGTGTGTAATGGGAATAAATACACAGTGACAGAAATGACTACTGTAAGATTGATACTAGTCAGGATTAAGTCTGGCTTTAATGCAGCATTGCATCTTAACTGTAAGCATATTTACACAGCCAAGTTAAGGCTGCTCTGTGCCTGCTCAAAATTCAGTGTAAAGATGCAATGCTACATTAAAAACCAGACTAAATTGTGCCTGCTCTGACTCACCTCAGCCCCTACAGTTACAACAATGCCCCCTCTGAGCAGTATTAAACAGCCTGTATAAAGACGCCGAAATGCCGTTTTTGGAAGCGCTTCTGTTCCGCCATCGTGGTGTAAATTTGGCATGTGTAAAGATGCCTTATATTCACCTCAATATAGTAGAACTTGTGGGTTAAATGTTCGATTTGGAAGCTGACACGTGACCCATTATAGATTTATTTACTGTACATCCATAATGGAAAGATGAAAAAGCACTCAAAAAGACACAAATGACTGCTAGCCTACAATTCATATAAATATGACATAATATGATCTGCCGATGTAAAATGTTGAATAGCTAAAGGCATATATCAACATCAATCGGTTTCAGTATAATCAAAATGTCTTACAAACTAAAGCCACATGAAGTTTATTTAGCGGCAACTTTTAATTGTGAAATGGCAACACTACAAACAAGACCAAGCTCCTCTAGACAAAATAAACACGTTGAAAGCAAACTTTATGACTTCAGACGTTCATCTGAGAACTCACGCACAGACGCCACAGCAAAACACAATCTCATCAAACTGAGCGAAAATAAAAACAGCATTGTATGAAGTCTTTTACCTTTGAAAACAGACACTCTGCGCTGCACAGGCTGTTGTTTAATAATAATCTGTGTTCATAATGAAGCCGCTCAACGTGGACAGACGAGACTCCAGTTCAACTGTCTGATCGCACCAGTGCACGAGAACACGAGCGCGCGCGCGTGGCTGTGACCGCGGTTCAACTTCACAGTTCAGAGGCAAGAGATAGTTTCAGTGTAACTGTAACAACCACAAGACCTGTAAAATCATATATATATATATATATATATATATATATATATATATATATATATATATATATATATATATATATATATATATATATATATATATATATATACGACTATTATTATGATTATATATGATGATTATTAATAATTATACTAAATATAATTAATAATTTAGTATTATAAATTGTATACAAATTATTAAATTATTAGATATAGGCTTCTTAATTATTATATTATATTATATTATATTATATTATATTATATTATATTATATTATATTATATTATATTATATTATATTATGCAGTGAGTGGTCTTGGTGCGTCCTCTAGCGGCCATGCGTATTTCTGTCCAACAATTTGGTTTAGGTGTATATTTTGTATACATCTTTTAATATCTGAAATAAATATTTGGTTTATATAGGTTTAATATAAATGTATGCCATATTTATTCATTTTTGTGTTTTGCTCCTTAGCAGATGTTTCTAGTTTAAATTTGAATTTATTTATTCAAGGATAGCCTCTTGAGATGCAACATCTCATTTTCAAGAGGGTCCTATAAACACAAATACAAAAGACAAATCATAAGAAAAACATTACATAACATACTTTACAAATACAAACTCATTCATACACAGGCTCTCTCACCCACTCACGCGATCTCTCACATTAACTTATATTTTATTCCAAGTTAAATAATACAAGTTGTAATAATAATAATAATAATAATAATATCACCAGTAACTTACTACATTTAAATTGAATTGAATGAAATAAGAAAAAGTAATTAACAATAAAAAAAAAATAAAAAAAAATCCAAATTGAGAAAATTTTTTGACCAGATAAACAAATGAAACAAGGATTGCATTTAACTTAGAAGTTAAAAGCATAGACAAGTTGTTTTAAGATATAGAGATAGGGATGATCTGAAAAAGCGAAAAGACGCTATAGATCTCGAGGAAAGAGGGAGATTATTCCAGTCACTTGGAGCTTTATATTGAAAGGTTCTACATCCCACTTCTTTATAAATTCTGGGTACAAAGAAAAGGGGATATTGCATGTGTCTGAGAGGATATGAAGATCTGCAAGGAATTAGATACTGTTTTAGATAGGAGGGGCAGTTAAAATAAACACATTTAAAGATAAACTGAACCCTAGTTTCAGATAGATTTGTCTGTACTAAAAAAAATTTATATATAATGTAACATTAAATATTGAAAGGTAATACAAATATGTTGTGGGAATTGCTTGAGAGAAAAAAAATGGATTCAATATGTTTTAAGACAGACAAGACATATTTGTGTTGTTGTTCCATATTTCACCACAGGAGGGTTTCAAGAACAATGGATCAGACACCAGACTTGAAGATTTGTCTGTAAATGGTAGTGAACGTAATAAACATAACATTATTAATCCATCTAAAGGCAGCTTAATGTTTTTGTATTGATGTTATCAATCACTGATTTTAATTATTTTTGAAAAATTATTCGATTTTTCACGTTTTTTATGCACAAATGATCCTACATTGATTTTGGAAATCAGTCAACTGAATGCTTACTTAGTACACAAAATGTCTTTTGCTAGATTAATTTTGTGTTGAGTTGACTAATTTTCTGCCTGAAGAAATGTCATTTTTAATTATTTCCTATGATGACAGTATCATATTGGTGTTGTTTTATTTAGATACCAATATAGCATATAGTGATTTCAAAAGAATACAAAAAATAGGTCTACAGCTTATAGCCTAATATGAATACATAACTGAGAAACATAAATTGCTAAAAGACAAGCAGCTGCAGCACACACTAAAATTGCAATGTATGGGACTTGATGGACAAGAAAAAAAGGAGGAGCTATCCCTCCTTTTTATAGAAAATACTTAATACTCCTTGCCAGTATCAACGGTTCAGGGTTTGGCTGGTGCGCATTAGCAGTCAGCCACCGGAGCGAAACACATTTCAGTGTTTATATTCAAAATTAGCTGTGTATTCTGATACAATCTGTTATTTTGCAAGAAACATATACATCACTATGTGGTTCATTATGCAAATGCTAATCCGCTTTAGCTAGGTTGGGTAAAATTAGTGGCTTCACATTATTTTGTCAGTAAATATGACATAAAATATTTTTTTGAAGTAGGCTATACCCCCTGATATTTTGAGTTAATATTTTCATCATTTAACTACACATGTTCACTGAAAATTAAAATTGTTCATCTTCAAAACACAAATGAAGATAATTTAACGAAATATGAGAGATTTCTGTCCCTCCATTGACAGCTACGCAACATCCACTTTGACGCTTCAAAAAGTTCATAAAGAGATTGTAAAACTATATGAATTGAGCGGTTTAGTCCAAAATAGGGGCCTGTGTAAATGGCCCCGTTAATGCAACAACAGGCCTAATTGTGATAAGAGTTGTAATAATACAATTGTACGTTATAATATAAAAAAATACTTGATAATTATAATAATTTTACAACTTCAGTTTGTTACAAAACTAATAGCCTATGTCTTAATTCTTTTAAACGGGTAAACCCTCAAGCTTTTATTTTGGCAAAATAGTCAGGAAGGCTTTAAAATCTGTTAAGTTGAAACAAGTTTATAAATGCTTCTCATTACAAATCTGATAAAATGCAGAACACATATGCACTGATACGTTGAAAATAAAATGACCCTGGTGCAAGTTGCATCCTAGATGCACATTATATAGTCTAAGCGACATGCAAAGATGGAGTGGATTCACTGTGAGGCGAACCGCTAATTAATAGCGTTTAATGAACTCAACCCAGAACCCCTGTTTGGGAAACGACTGGCTGCTCTCTCTCTACTGAAGTGACAGGGTTTGAAGCCCCAGGGCCCAAACGTGGCGTCTCTGGCTGGTCTCAGGCACACAGTGACATTTACCGGGTGCTCTGTTGCCTGCATGAAAAAAAATATATATATCAAACGTCACTGTGTAATGGTAACGTGTTTAGTTCTCAGAGGTTTCTCTTTCAGAGATCATAAGTTTAATGGACTTCTCAATTATGTTTCATTTAAAATATCATTATTGTTTCGGATGTTTTTCAGTAGGCCTGCCTCAGGAGAAGAAAATAGACATAAAACTCAGATAATTTGAGGAGAATTGTTTAAGTTCATATTTGGATTGTGCAAATCTGAGCACAGTTTGAGACATACTGTGTGTTTTTAAATCTGAGAAGTAAAAGAGTAAAAGACTTGGCTACTCAATGATCTATATTGGTTCTCTATGTAATCTCATTGGAGTTGTAGAGAAGGAATTTGACATATTAAAGAGATCTTTCTTATTTTTAATTCCGATAGGGAAACACAGTGCATTGTAACAAAATTTATATGATCAATAAGTTATGACAACATTGATTCCTTAAGTTGTCGAATTGATAATTTTATGTCACTATTTGCTGTGTTATTGTTGTTCTATGTTTGTTGTGGTTATGTTTATTGTGGTTCCCATGAGTGTAAAACAAATTCCCCACGGGGCAATAAAGGTTTCATTCATATGTTTTTACATTGCTTTAACTCATCAAAATCAGTTAAAGTCCCCTTTCAATAATTTTTCCATAAAAAGAATGTTGTCATGCCTTAAAATAGCTTGAATGTAACTCGACACTCTTGCTTCGTTTAGTATACGCGGTTCTATGAATATGCAAATGATCCCCGCCTCCACTCACTCACACCAGCTCAGAGATCCACTGGTTGACGATCACACGCTGACCTGATTGGTTACAAGGTAGTTTGTGACGTCAGAAACACCAGCGATTTCAAACCGTGTTTTTGAGACTGTCTTTCTGCAGTTTTAAGGAGAAAATACTCAGCAATGGTGTTGACTTATGAATTTACACATGGTGTGTCTTAAAGCATATTAAAAACACCACATAAACATATAAACAACATTAAAAACTTGATTTTCACCACAGAGGGCAATTTTCAACGGTTTTTTTTTTTATAAGTAAAAACAAGATTCAAATTTGTTTATGTAATTTAAGTTGAAATGACTTAAACATCCAAGTTGGATGTACTTAAATGTAAGGCAGCAACTTCTTTTTACAGTGTAGTTGACAGTTGTAAAAATGACTTAACTAGAAGGAGAAGAAAAAAAGAAATAGGTACAACACAAGGAAACGTGTTCGCTAATATATGCTGTGTGGTTGTTAGCATTTCTGTTAGTTATGGTACTTACAATACAACAATACAAATATTTAAAATTTCTTCCCATTATTAAAGAAGGCAAAGCACATTTCCCACAACACCAATCTTTGCAATGTAGCTAAAATGAGTTAATTACAAATAAATACTATTTGTATTTAGCATCATCTTCTAAAAAAAATTTTATGTGAGTACATGTTTTAGTACATTTACCCAATTTAAATTCATTTGCATGTTTGTGTGTGTGTCTGCGGTGATAAATTGTGTTCCCAAAAAAAACAAGGGACACACAATGGCACCCAGTGTGCTATAACTGTGCTCATTATTGTCTGATCAGTGTCACAGTGGAATAGCCACCATTCACATCAAGAGCAATTGCATTAAAACACAGGTGATTCAAATGATAATGCCACATTTCTATCTCTATTTGACATGATGATCTATAAAACTGCCAGTGCTACACGTTCCCCATACAAACCGGTGCTGACAGAGGATCCATTCCCGCTACAAAGAAGCTTGTTTGTTGTGAAGGGTGTAATTTCCAAACAAGATGGCGTGATGTGCGTGGTGTTTTGGCAGATGCACAATAGGAGACACCTGTGACAGGCAATGGACCCTTTAACAAGCCAGACAGTGGCGTAGCCCACGTCATTCACTCTGTACCCCCTAAACCACACATGACCATGTCACATACACACACCTGCCTGATCAGATATTAGCAAAGTGCATCATTTGTGTGTAAATATGTTTTTGGCAGACATTTTGGGATAATTGGTTGATAAGTCTTTCTCTTCATTGAGTCAATGGGAGAGAGGATGTTTGCGATATGTGGCGATGGTTGATGACAGTCCCTAACATCTTAATTTGTCCCCTAGCAAAGGGGTCGAGCAGATAGTGTTGCGCTTGGCTTCTGACTTGTAAAAGTGATTGCTAGGCATCAAGTAAACGCAAGAAAGAAGACAGTTTTAAACACAGTTTAGATGTTATGATGGTGTTCATAGTTATTCGTTTGATTTCGAAGTGCAATGCAGTCAGTTGAATTTTGCATGGCAAATGGCAAAAATTAGAACAATTTATGTAATTTTGGCGATTGATTCATCATTACCGACTTGTTGGTTAGATTTTGACTGGCAAAATTGTAACAATTTGAGTAATTTGAAGAAAATTCAAATCAGGTAAATAGATTAATCGCCATTGGTGAAGGCTTTGAAACTTTGCCAGTTAGATTTTGAATGGAAATTTATTTTCAACTAAGTATAGACCAACGCTACTTTTGCGTCATCGAAGGGTAACGCCCCTTTTTGGGGGAAAACAAACGGATTCCCCTGAGAACAGAAATCGCTCTAGATCTGCTAACTAAGTTTCTTGATAGCAAAAATGGCACAAACATACACACTCTCTTTGCCGGCCGAGGACCGTGAGCTACTGGATATGGGGTTACAGAGGTGTCCCTTTGAAATGGTCGAAAACTGGATTAATGACCCCACGCAGTGGCCAAATAGACTATTCAGACATCTAACGTTACCACTATCTCGTGGAATCACCAAGTAAGTAGCCTATTTTTTTTGCTGTTGTCATTAACACTCACAATATGACAAACTAGACGATGAGGCCATGTCACTTGGATCATATTTAACTTGATTTAAGCTATTGACAGTTTTGTTGTCGACTAGTCTAGGACTAAAGTGGACTTGGCTGGTTTCCGCTTGTGTCTAGAAAGTGCTAGGACTTTGAAAGTTGTAAAAAGGTTTACAGTGTACGGCAAAATATGTATAGGACCTATGTATGCATGTATGGGGCTATCAAATTGGATGTTGTGACATTATGCTATCCTATCTAGCCTAGAAGGCTTGATCTACTGCCGTTCGTGTTGTTACATGTAGCCCAGAGCAGTGGTCGTCGATAAGTCATATAACAGTTAGGCCTAAAGCACTTTCTAGACACAAGCAGAAACCAGCCAAGTCCACTTTAGTCCTAGCCTGCCACTATTTCAACAGTAAAAACAGTTAACAGCCAAAGTAGCGTGCCTAGTGAGAGCTAATCACGTAACGTTAGCTGCTAGCAGCTTCGTCTTTCTAACTAGTATAGCTAGTCGACAACAAAACTATGTCAATAGCTTAAATCAAGTTAAATATGATCCAAGTGACATGGCCTCATCGTCTAGTTTGTCATACTGTGAGTGTGTTAATGACAAAAAATAGGCTAACGTTACTTACTTGGTGATTCCACGAGATAGTGGTAACGTTAGATGTCTAAATAGTCCATATTTGGCCACTGCGTGGGGTCATTAATCCAGTTTTTGACCATTTCAAAGGGACATCTCTGTAACCCCGTATCCAGTAGCTTCTTTAAGTTTGTGCCATTTTTGCTATCAAGAAACTTTGCAGATCTAGAGCGAGTTCTGTTCTCAGGGGAATCCGTTTGTTTTCCCCCAAAAGGGGGCGTTACCCTTCGATGACGCAAAAGTAGCGTTGGTCTATTCCTACAATTTTTTCTACCATTTTTTTAATATCCCATAATTCACATAAAAATAGGTAGATGAAAACATACTTACACTTACTATATCCACACACACACACAAAATTGGAATGATCTAGATAAGTCTGACAAAAAAAGTCATACTCTCGTATTTTAGTTTGATGTTTTTTACTTAATATTTTGTATTTTTAGGGGATTTTATGTTACTAAATTAAATTTACACTGTATTTATAATCCATTTATTCTCTTTTTAATTTCCAACTTCATAAATCTTGAATGTTTTAGAGCACAGACTTAAATGTGATTTCTTTTCAAAGAGAATTTCTTGGCAGATTATTGCTGAAGTGAAAAAAAAAAAAAAGAACTTTAAAAAAGTTTTACATTTTACGCTTTATGTTTTAAGTTTATTGTTATAAGAAAATTCACAAAAATGCTATTTTTCATTTTTATATGAAATATATATTTTCTAAAAACACGTTTTACTCTAAAACTGCAAGAAAATCAAAGCCATAAATCTAAATGAGCTGTTTTACAAATATGAGCTTGATATCACCAAAAATGTCAGGACCATTTAACCATTTCGAATCATGTCCATGATTTTGTTTTTTTTTCACGTCGCAAGTATACAACCTTTACCAAGTTTTGTACCATTTAAAGTTTTCGGTCTAAAGATGACCAAGGGTTAATTCGGCTAAGTCAAGAGGTCATGCTGTGACATTATTGTTCTTCGTGTGATATGAATTCGCAGGTCAGAGTTTACAACCCGATCTCATGGCAATTCGTACTTATTTTACGAGGTGGCTAATTCGTACGAATTCATAAGATTTTTGCTAAATCATACATATTTTACCAGTTGCCCAATTCATATGAATTCGTACGGATGACCTACCCCTTACCCCTAATCCTACCCGTCACTGGGGTTTAGACAAATCGTACGAATTAGCCACCTCGTAAAATATGTACGAATTGGTCGTAAGATAGCGTTGGACTTTACCCTACTTGAACTTTAAAACACAGTGAAAATCGCATGACATTGCTTTTCCGGTCTCCTGCATTTGCATGCGTATGAATGAAAGTCAATGGAACGAAGTGTACGACACAAAACGATTCAGAAGCTGCATGTGTTGATGCTTGTTCGCAAACACTATTCTTTTGCTTCCTTGCAAGCCCCAGGGTTTCCTCCAGGAAATGCAAATTGTCAGTTGATTTATGTGAATGAATCCGTAAGGTTGAGGGTTGTACATTTGATAAACAGGACTTCTTCATCGCATTAGAAGTTCAAGAAGTGGCAGGTTCCTCTGTTCCAGGGTCAGGTCAGGCAGTAAGTACGCAGTTAGACTGTCTCAAATCCAATAAATACATTTGGCTCCGTTGACTCCCTGATGCGATAAAGGCTGCAAAAGCCCTCAAGCGCTGCTGTCTGCGTGACCCTCGACTCCATTGGTCAGAGATGAGACGGAGATTGCGCCCTAACACACACACCCTCTCCAGTCCTCCCTGCATATGCAATTGGAGAGAGGAGTACAATTTGTTGGTCAGCCCAATTTATATTTACTCAACCAAAATTGTTGACGGATGTGGAAATCGAAACCGTCTGGCAAATGTTGCCCGCCCTGTATATGCGCTGTTTTTACATCTAATGGTGGAATTGAGTTTGACTGAAGTGGGCAAACATGAGAGGTCGGATTATTGATACAAACAGACTGTAGAGTATGAACTGCCTGTCTGTGCATCCCCTGGTCTCCATTAGGTCCTCTTCAGCCTAACTCTGCAGTGATGGCTTTTCTGGGAGGCTTGATGAGCCCCCGAGCCACTTGTGTGAGTTTAGGGGGCCGGCGTGGACTCGTGCCACAGCTGCAACCATTATCGAGAGGAAGTAGACGTCATTCAATGAGCGCAACAACACCCATTGCCTCCACGTCACAGCCACAGACTGCCATGTTTACCGAAATGGCATTGATCCAGCCTTATGACGGCGTCAGCTCTCCGGTCACGGCACATTTCAGAGGCAATTTACTCGCATCTGCTCCGATAAGCAATTTCAGACACAATGTCTTATTTGTGTTGTGTCGTCTCACGCATTCCATGACAGAAAGCCTTTTATCGCTACATGCAAACATCATTCTGCCCTCTGCTTTGGAAAAGATCTGTCTTACATTGTCATTCCTCACAATTGTTTTGTCACTCAAAACTGTTGGAATGCTAAAAGGATAAAGCATATCACCTAGAAGACATAGATGGTGTAAAAAGGTTTTGTTTTTCTTTAAATAATGAAAGTCAGTGGGGTCCATAGTTGTTTTGGGCTTATTGACTTTCATGGACAAAACAGTTGAAACATTCTTCAGAATATTTTCTTTTGTGTTCCACAGAAGGAAGAACGTCATGGTTTTGGAATGACAAGAGGGTGAGTAAATGATGGCAGAATAATTAAATTTTTTGGTTGAACTAGCAAGCAATAGCCGTCATTTCACCGTCTTGGTTAACTATGGACCCGATATAGTCTGGCTATGAGTAACCCACTTCTAGTCAAAATAACCTTGAATTTGGTTATAATGTCATTTTTGCCAAAACAACAAAGATATTCTATAATGTAAGCTAAGTCAACAGTGATTACAAGGTGTTTGGTTTCATTTCGTTGACATGTTCTATGCGTAGCCTGTGTTTCTATTCTTGGGCTTTGGTTAGACGTCTAATCAATTTTCACTGACAGCCCAAATTTTGCATTGTTGTAGCCTAGACGACAGGGCTGTGTTTGGATGTATTTTAGACGTATTTTACACGCAAAATTACTTGCTGGGATCCCTTGATTGTGCCACTTTTGTATTCGGTAAATCTGATGAGCTTATTAGTGGTGTTTGCTAAGGCAAGCATAGTCTCAGCCTCAGACGTCACGACCACAGACCGTTGGCTGAACGTCTGATGCACATGGCACACTTTTCTGGAAACTTTTCAGGAGTTTCAAAGTCGTGATCTGATTGGTTGAATTATAGAGGATGTCCGGGAGACGTGTGTGTCGCGGTCTTTAGCAGTCCGCCTGAAAACAAATGCCGTGACGCCAAAACCCCTCGTGGAAGAAGAACGCCGTCATGTTTACAACTGTGACAATGAGAGCTTACCAGGATCAACTAAACGCTGGATGTTCAAAATTATGTGAAGTTCGTGGCTCTATTGTTACAGTAAACTTGCACAAAGTTCTTTAATTAATCATTTATTAGATGCACGCCGGTCTGTTATTGTAGGGACATCGACATTATATTCCCACGCCCCTAAACATGCCGCGGAACAAACCGAACTGTGATTGGTTGCGTTACATGTCAGTCAAACGTCCTCTTGGGCGGGCCTTGGCCAAGAAAAGCTATACAGTCCAGACTTCTGAAGATCTGGCTATACGCGAAACTAAGGCAAGCATAACTATTGTTTAAATTTAGGACTGGGGATTTGGTAAAAAAAAAAACAACAACTAAAAAGTATTAAACTTTGCATGAAACACATCCTGGACCATTTCTGGACATCAATGATGCGACCAATATTAGCAAGAAAACTCCATCAACCACATAGCAACATGTTAAATTCCTATATTTTCTGGTGCGAATATTTTAAGGGCAAGCATCACCCCAAAACATACAAATATTCTTTGACTGGAATGATTTGTATTTTGGCTAATGTCACTGTCAATTCATGGCTTGAGGGTGAAAACTCCTTCCTGTTGTTCTTAAGGGCTGTAGATTTGTCTCTGTGAATTATGGCAGACATTTTCTTGGCTCATTAAAATTTCAAGAAAGGTATTAAAGAACATTTTTGTTGCTGTTTTATCATCAGAGCTGATTTTGAGAACAAAGAGCAACAGGGAGGTGATAAGACAGAGGAAAACAGTGTGTGTGTTGAGTGAAAATGTCAGAGTTTAATTAGGAGGTGCGTCTGTGGGTTTAGGGTGTTCGTAATTATCACATCCAGTTCCATCCTCGCCTGCGGCAGGGGCTGCACATGGTGCCATTACGAAAGGTAAATTCAATAACACGCTCCCTCTTGGAGAAGGTTTGGGACTAATGGGAGCAGGGAAGCAGTGCTGTTGTGCCAAAATAAACCCTCAGGTTAGAGCTGTTGTACATATGATGTATCTTATGGGTTTAAGTTACAATGTGAATGTATTCAAAACAACGTTTCTATTTCGAATGGATCCAGACAAGACAAAGAACATAAATCGGTCAAGTGATGTAAATTTCTCTTGATTGATACATATTAAATATGAGTTTTAGGCTTATGCCCTGTGAAGACCTTGTTCCTGATCAAATATGACACACATCTTCTAAACGCACCGTCATTTAGAATCCAGACAGATCAACAGTGACATAAAGCTAGAGAAAAATGCAAATCCCAGGGAACTATTTAAAGCTGCAGTCCGTAACTTTTTTTGTGTTCAAAATTGACAAAATGTATATAATAAGCGAGTACATCATGAATCCATTTTCAAAACCGTGTTTTTGTCTTGTCCTGAATCACTACGGTACACCTATAATAATATAAGGGTTTATATTCTGACCATTTTGGTACGGTCGTACCGCTGCGGAGTAACCCAGTTATGTAAAAAAAATGTGAAAAAAAGTTTTTAAAAAATATACATGGTACGTGAAGTAGGCTACATATAGGGTGAATTGCCCTAATGTGGGACATTTTTTGCACTTCAGACTTCTGTGACATATTGTAATGTGTAACCAAAACATTAAATCCACACCCAATACCATTTTAAAAACCCCAGTATGTTTCCTAAGCAAATCAAAGGAGAAAATTCAAATAACCCATTCATAAGAGAAATTATAGACATATTAGTGCTCTTATAGCAAGTCGTCTGAGACAATCTGCAGCTTTCCTACTGTGGGACAGTTGTGTTCCCGATATGGGACACTGAAAAATGTATGATAAAAAGACCAAAAATCACATTGATACATGTAGAATAGTAACATTTTATTTTAGATTCTCTCTTAAATCTCATTTTCAACATTTTCAACAATCAACCATCCTCAACAATCTGCCTATACTCCTCTATGGCTCCTTTCATCCTGTCCTGCCTCCACTGATTAAGTTTCTTTCTCTTATCCTTTCCCTGTTTCTGTCTCTCTTTCTGCGTCTGACAATCAGTCCCTGTCTTTCTCACCTTTGCCATTGTGATCTGAAATACATTTCATTAAATAATCAGATGCATAAAATAAAGTGGAATGGCTTTATCGGTTTTCTACTGCGTTTTTAAATTCAGACCTATTTTTTATTTGAAGTACCTTTTACACACACACACACACACACACACACACACACACACACACACACACACACACACACACACACACACAGAGAGAGAGACACACACACACACACACACACACACACACACGTACGTACGCATGCACACGCACACATACACACAAAAAAGAGCCTTCAAACCGCCCTTCAAGAATAAAAAATTCACATGACTGTAAAAATCTGCATTAACAGTATTCTAATATTGCATTACAAGACTAAAACCATGTAAATAACCATGTTTGTCCCACAAACCATGCCCCACCACACATTTTTGACTCATTGAAGTACTGTCCCACATTAGGCTGATCATGTTGTCCCGGATTTGGAAACCACATGTCCTAATGTGGGACACTAGGAAATTTGATAAAAATATAAAATATATAGTTTATACACACAAAATTACACTATTTTTTGATGGACGAAGATTTCATAAGCATATTAGGCTAAACAGTAGCAGGATTGTTTTGTTTAAAATGTATTTAACTCCTTAACATCAAATTTGTTAAAACTCTATGTCACTAACCTTCGGATGGTCTTCACTCAAAGTGCCTCCTGTTTGATGATTGCTCCACCCTCAAATATGATTGGACATTTGATAGGTCATGTGATTTTGATCACATGACACCACAGCTTTGTCTAACCCATAGTTTTACTATCATTCATGTATTTATGTGGGATCTACAAACACTAGACCTTAGGTGTCCCACATTAGGCAGTGTCCCACATTAGGGCAATTCACCCTAACATGGCAAGTTCCTAACACTAAATATTAATCTTAATAAATCTATTTAATATATGTAATACATTTATCTAAATATTGATCTTAATATTCAACAATATTGTTGATCTGCCTGCATTTACACCATATATGAGAACTGAACTGAGCTGGACGACGACATCATCACTGTTTTCTCCAGAGAGGCTGTATAGATAAATGAACTAAATTAATAACTTTTTTACAACAGAAATGAACCATCACTTAGCCTACTTAAGCTGGATGACACTATTTACTTCTAGATCTGCTGTACAGCCGAAACAAACTTTGTTGCATTATTTCCATCACTGTAAAGCTGATTTTAAACAATCTGTATTGTAAAAAGCCTGACTAGACTATCAATAAAAATAGAAGTAAACTATTATTCACAATTATTATACCCTCAATTACTTCAATATATTACACAATACATGTGATCTTATTTTGAAATGGTACAGTATGTTATTTGTAATGCTCTGTGGGTTTCTCTCTATCTGTCTATGTCCGCTTAAATATAATCTTCCACTTTGGCTATACTCAAAATAGATGGCAATTCAATCACAAATATAGAATCATCTCATTAAAGTGAAATGTCATCAAAATGAACGGTTTCAGAAAAGTAATTACACAGTAGCGTACACATTACCCCAGCTAACAATTTTATGTTCTGGGAACGTTCTGGGAACGTTAGTTTTTGGTTCCCAGAACGTTCTGGGAACGTTCCCAGAATGTTCCCTATTGGTTCTCCAGGAAAGTTTTCTTAACGTAAATAGAACGTCCCCTTAAGGTTAGGGGAACATTCCGGGAACCTATTCGGAAAATGAAACCTAAAAAAATAGAATAGAACCTAAAAAGAACCTACAGGGAACGTTCCTGGAACGTTCTCGTTTGGTTCCCAAAAAATAACCAAATGGGAACCAAATGGGAACCATACGGGAACGTTAGGGGAACGTTCTGTGTTTGCTGGGACATTACTTCATGCTAATGCTTCATAGAACATTGTGTTGTTTCCTTAAAGGTTCTCTGATAAAACTGGCACCAATCATACATAATGAGCATTAAATATATTCCCAATATGTGAAATTTTCCATTTTTAAAAAGACACCATACAAAAAACCAGTTACTACAGAGCATCAAACTGCACTAGTATCGACTACAAGGTCCTTTTTGAGGCCGTCACGACACAACCATTGTCACAGCTCAAACCACCTCTGACAAATTACATGCGCAAAAACTGACGGGGGTGCACTCTACGTGATTAGCCGTTTTGCTTGGCAGCTGTATTTTGACACATTGAAGCGCAATTATGCCAATGGGTAATTACATCCACAGCATGAAACAGGTAATACAGATATGGCTTTTGTGGTTCAAAATTAAGTTTTCTTCCACCGTGGTCAATAAAAGTGAACTTATTAAATAGAATCAATCAATCAATCAAAACATCCATCCATACATCCATACATACATATCCCTTATTTCAAAATTCATTGCAAATTTTGTAATTAAAGGTTCTGTATGTAAGTTTTTGACCGTACTAAAGCATACAAATACCATATGTTTTCAGATATTTAGGAATCATGCCAAGTTCACATAATTGTTTCTCTGAAAAACAATGCTACATCCAGTTATTTTACTTTGAAATGTGCGCTCTGTGTCAGAAACTCAGAATGTCTGTTTTTGTTTTGGTCTGTGCGAAATCGCACGCTGCCAATTTACCCAATAGTATTTCGCCACCACAGGTTGCCAGTTGGCAGAAAACACAGCATATTGCAGCCAAGAAAGCCAGCGAACAAACAGTGTCAGAGATCGCAGATTATACCCGACCTAAAAAGCCTCAGCACCCATCTAAAAATCTCTATGAAAGGGAGCATATCAACTCATCATAAATCAACTTACAGTGTAAGTCTCCTCGCATTTCATTGTCAGTTGCGCTCGTTCCTGTTGCGTGTCCTCAAACTGGCAACCCACGTGTGTGTCGAGTCTGAGCAGGAGGGGCCGGGGGAAACAACTCTCTCCAATATTTTGGAGATAATATATTTTGGAGAATATATTATTTTGGACTGCAGTACCCATTTCAACCGCTAGCTGTCAATTTCACATACTGCATCTGTAAAGGCTTTTTAAACTTTTCCAAAACATCTAAACCAAGGCATTTCTGATTTACTTAAATTTGAGGCAAACCCCGAGGACCACATTAGGGATTTTTTTTTTTCTGACGTGCAATAACCGATAACCAGATTGCTCGCTTTGCATTATATATTAAAATAGCCTTAGCAAGTGGTCCAAAGCACGCTTTCCTGTGGATGGTCCTCAAGGAAACGTTGCTACCTATGTGGAGTGGGTGCTGGTGAATTGGGGATCACCTTTCATCGTCTGGAAGAAGACCCTGCCAGCCCCACTCCAGACCCAGAGCCCAACCAGTCATCAACACTGCACAGAATGGACATACTGCCCGAGCCAATCGCAGACCCGAGCCTGCCATGGAGCTGAGCCGAGCAAAAGACAAACGCCATCTTCGTTCCGGAGCCGAGCCCAACAGAGAGTCTGATCAGGTACAAGAGCCGGCAACATCTTGGGCCGTTGATCACTTGGCTTCACTTGGCTTCTCCCTCCCTCGGCTCCACCTGGGACCGTTGTCCTTACGGCTCCACCGGGCTCCCTCATCCCTTCGGCTCCACTTTGGTCAGTCGTCGCTCTGCCTATGCCGTGGACTTTCAGGCCTTCGGCAGCACCTCATCCCTCCACCCTTTCGGCTCCGTCGGGCTTCACCTTCCCTCCAGCTCTGCCTTGGTCCTTGGCCCTAGGGTCTCTAGTTCTCCTGGGTTCACCCCTGGTGGTCAGACCCTTGACTCCACCCTAGCTCCTCCCACCATCAGTTATGCCACGGGTCTATATCCTGGCTGTACTCTGGGTTGTTATTTGGATCCTCTCTCCATCAGCTCCTCACTGACTCTGCCAGGTCATCTCTGCCATGTTTTTACCAAAAAGGTACTTCCGGGAGGAGGATGTCATGTAAGGGTTATGTTTAGTTCTGTTAGTTCATAGATAACAGCCAGTTCATTTTAGATAATGACAACATGGTGAATATAGTACGTCCAGATTGCATTCATATTCATACTGTATAGAACAGACTTTTTTACCGGTTGTGAAGTAAGTACTTATTCTGAATAAGTACCTACTCAAGAGAGTATGCGATTTTGGATGCAAACCCTGATGTGAAGTAACCTGATCTCATGATTATTCTTAAGTATTGTACAAGTGTGTGATTTTATTTGAATTATTCGGTAAAAACATGAGGGTCCACCCCTAAACCAAACCCTAATGGGGGCATGAGCAGACTGACAAAAACGTACAAATGAGATCTTATGAATTCACAACCAATTTAACAAATTATAAAGTACTGACAAATTGTAATAAGACTTTTAATTGTATATCACCTACATTTCGTTTCTCAGAGATATTAAGTGCTCTGATGTAAGATGTTTCTGGAAAATTGATTTATGTGAACTTCCAAAGTGAACAAGACAAACCCACAACATAGGTCACCCGAAGGTCTCACAAATCTGATATTCGACATGAAACCTGTCACATTCATGTGCTATTGTCAGCATGTATTTCAAAATACTCATTGTTATGGTTATTAAGTAATGTAGTTGATTACATTTAATAGAATATTTATTTGTTGTCGCTCCAATGACCCCTGTTGAGATGAAAGGTGACATTCAATGAAGAAAAATGAGAGAAAGGACGATGAAGGAAAGAGAAAAGAATTGTGGGGGACGAAGAATAATCGCACAGCTGTGAGCGTGCTGCAATTACTCTGTCTGAAGTCTAACAATTATGCCGCGGGCCCCTTCGAGAGGAGGCTACCATCCAATCAATATGTAATTGTGATAATTGTTGTCAGTGTGCCGGTGTAGGTTCTTCTGTAACTTACAGAAAAGGGGGAAAATGAATAAACAGTGCACATTGAATGCCAAAGTGATGTCACCTAGTTTGGAACGGCATTTAGAACAAAGACTCTCAATATGCCGTGCGTGGAAATGGGTTGTGAACGACAGTGAGTCAGCGCAGGGTTGATGGGTAGCCATTGTTTCTACATCCGTCTGTTAATATCTGTGTGTCGTCCAGAGCAAACCGGGACATGTTCCATCATGTGGTCTTAATGATTGTTGATATTTAATGGCCCTGGCCTATAGCTTGGACATCTCAGATTGAATCCTAATCCAATATTTGGTTTTAAAGACAAGTTAAAATACAAAAAAAAGGCTTTATATATATATATATATATATATATATATATATATATATATATATATATATATATATTAGGGGTGGAACGGTACACAGGAGTCACGGTTCGGTTCATACCTCGGTTCATACATCACGGTTCGGTACGATTTCGGTACAATGGAGGGAAAAGCAAAACAAAAATGCAGAAGGCATTGTATTTTTTAAATAAGTTTTATTATTAAAGGCATAGAACCAGTTTATTTGTAGTGCACTGACAATAGTTTTATATAATTAGTTTATTAATTAAATTAATAAAAAGACAAAAAGACCTTGTGATATGTTTGGTAATTGTACCTGAATTAATTTAAAATTAATTTGCTATATTTCAGATCAATATATTTGTTTTCCTTATTGACATTATTAATTAACAATGTAACATATTCTCATCTGAATTATAAATAATTGATTTCTGTATAAAATAATACTACCATTAAAAACACATTCGATTTTCTTTTTTAATGAATGTAGAATGTGTGAGATTAGTGCTCCGAGGACAAGCAATGAAAACCAATGATGATGAATGTCCAAAAGACGGGACCCACAGACTGTTTTGAAATGGAGTTGGATAAATATGTTTTGCTTTTAAAACAGTGTGTGTGTGTGTGTGTGTGTGTGTGTGTGTGTGTGTGTGTGTGTGTGTGATTTTGGATGGTTGACAGTTGTTACAGTTTGACAAGAGTTTACAGTGTGACAAAAGTACAATGTTGTGTTTTATTGCGAGTGTACACAAATATAAGTAAACACTTTGCAGGTTTAATGATCTGTATGAACAAAATGAGGGCGCTTTATATAGCCCAGACCATGAACCGCCTACATTAGAGCAACCACTACATGTACAGTGCTGAGCTAAAGTTATTTTGTATCCACATAGCATTATACAGGTGCTGATAATATAATTAGAATACCATTAAAAGGTTGATTTATTTCAGTAATTACATTCAAAAAGTGAAACTTGTATAATGTATACATTCATTAAGCACAGACTGAAATATTTCAAGTGTTCATTTCATTTAATTGTGATGATTAACTGACAACTAATGAAAATCCCAAATTCAGTATCTCCGAAAATGTCGCTACCGCCACCTGCTGGTGTGGCTAATTAACTGCTCTCACACGAACGCCTTACAAATCTCTTTTTGCAGATCGCAGCGGGACAGAATCGACAAAAATACACAAATGTGTAAAAAGGAGTTGCAAATGTCACGTGACCTGCAAATTGCCCGGAAGCAATCCGCAAATGCGGAAAAACAGTTTTGTGTGTAGAAATGGATCCACAAATGCGTAAATCACAATTTGTATGTGAAATAAAAAGATATTTGTACAGATTTAATTGTGTGTATTTGCAAATCGTGAGATATTTCTGTATATGTTTATTTACAGATCTCCGCAGTACACATTGGACAAAATTCCACAAATGTGTAAAAAGGAACTTACAAATGTAACATGAGCCACAAATTCACAGGAAGTAATCTGCAAATGTGTAAAAACGGTTTTGTGTTGTACACATCACCCTGTATTTTTGTGGATATGATTTTACGTAACACAAATGTAAAAATACACATTTGCAGATAGTGAAATATTTGCGCATCATTGTACACATTTGTAGATTGTCTTCTGTGGGTTACAAATATTAAAGTCCAATTAATTCTTCCATACCTGTCTAACGTTTGGTGGCAGTGGCGCCTCCAGAAATTTTTCATAGGGGTGGCCAGATGGGGCCACTTAAAATCTTGGGGTGGCACACCAAAACTATAAACCATAATTTCAGAATTGTATTCTACTGTTGTAGTAAACCGGCCTGTAGAAAACTATCAGAAAGACTTAAGGAAACTCCTGATATACTTTGGTTTATTGTGTTATATTTAATGTTACTAATGATATTAGTAGGGCCCTACTAATATATATTATATTATATATAATGATATATATTATATAAGGGCCCTCGCCCCGCGGCAAATTTCCAGATACTTACATAATTGTGATGAATTTAATCCTTTTTAAGTTATTATTTTGCAGTGTAAGATTACAGTTAACATCTTTAAATATTACATAAATCTATTATTCATTTTTAATAAACTTAATGAGTGTATAAATCAGCAGCAAAAAGCAATTCTTGAAAAAAATCTGCAAAGTAATTTTATAAAATCTAAATATGTTAATAAAAACAAATTACTATTAGTTCTCTTATAAAATTCAATCAGGCAATCATACATTTCACAATTTTATATTTATATATATGAATGTCAAGAATTCAGAAGTGCATATATAGCCTACACTACAAAGAAATAATATGGAATTAAATTATGCCTATTGTAAATGTATTGAGCAGGCTATATATTGGCTTTTAACAATATTTCAATGCGCAAACCCATGATAACATGAAAAACAGAGCGCACACAGCGTGTATGCGCATCGCGGGTGCAGAATGATGTGCTCAAAGCAACATGGAGTCACAGTGTGCAGCGCTGCATAAGTGCGCATTTAAAAGTTCACGTCACAAAGCGAAGAATTGTCGAGCGCACAAATCCTAGTGCGATTTGTTCCTTTGTTTCACAGTTTTGAATTCCACTTATTGTGCGTTTGATGCCGATTCATAGTCCTTGTGATGTGTGTGATCTAGCAAGCACACGGTAGTGAGTCGTTTAAAAACAGCAACAAACTCCAACAAAATAAAGTAATTTTATGCAAATCTACAGCCTTTCATCTACAGATAATGCATTATAATGTGAATATATCATATTGGGGAGAGTTTTACCGTGCATCCAAGAGGCGCGCGCGCTGTTTGAACATGAATGGAGAATGATTGACAGCCGCAGAGGAGGGAAAACGAGTTTCCGTATAGGCTACTTTAATGATGTAAATAGACTTCTTTCCCTCACATTAAGCTATGGAATGACTTCAGATGACTTTGTCACCCAAACTGAAGTGAAAAAATCGGGAGGCGCCGAAAAGCACGCTGTCTGCATCCCTGCTTGTCAAAACGTGGCAAAGACACGTCAAAAAGCTGCTGAAACAGTATACTGTAACCGTTTGGCACTTAAAAAGCACGACACATAATTCCCCGTCTTCTTTCACTAAAGAATATTTTTGACTTATTTATGAAATGCATGACTGATGCTACTAAAATTTGTACTGGCCATTGGGGTGGCCAGTGGGGTGGCCAGGAGTCGGCCAGGGGTGGCCACGGCCACCCCTGGCCACCCCCTGGTGGCGCCATTGTTTGGTGGAGGGGGGGTTATGGTGTGGGGTTGTTTTTCAGGGTTTGGGCTTGGCCACTTAGTTCCAGTGAAAGGAACTCTTAATGCTTCAGCATACCAAGACATTTTGGACGATTTCATGCTCCCAACTTTGTGGGAACAGTTTGGGATGTTCCTGTTCCAACATGACTGCGCACCAGTGCACAAAGCAAGGTCCATAAAGACATGGATGAGCGAGTTTGGTGTGGAGGAACTTGACTGTCCTGCACAGAGTCCTGACCTCAACCCGATAGAGCACCTTTGAGAAGAATTAGAGCGGAGACTGCGAGCCAGGCCTTCTCGTCCAACATCAGTGCCTGACCTCACTTCTAGAAGAATGGTCAAAAATTCCCATAAACACACTCCTAAACCTTGTGGAAAGCCTTCCCAGAAGAATTGAAGCTGTTACAGGTGCAAAGTGTGGGCCAACTCCATATTAAACCCTACGGATTAAGAATAGGATGTCATTAAATTTCATGTGCATGTAAAGGCAGACATCCCAAAACTTTTGGCAATATTGTGTGTATATATATATATATATATATATATATATATATATATATATATATATATATATATATATATACACGTTTTTGATCCGGCAAGTAAACCAAACCGAAAAAATCCACAGAACATTGCGCTTCTCCTAGCAATTCAACAGTAGTGCAGTGGTCAATGTCAATTGAATCGATTTGATTGATTTTTTTCAATCAGTGATTCCATGACTCACTGATATCGATACTCATTTGTTTAAATTCAATAAATTGATCAGCATTTTTGAATGAATCATTTGAGATTTAATGACTCACTCAGAAAGTGGCTGAATTCGGAATAGCATACTACTCTTCTACACATACTATTTCATCAATATATGGCAGAAATAGTAAGAGAGAGTGTGTGTTATTCTGAATACAGAAAATTTTTGAACAAATCGTTTGAATGAATGATTCAAAAGAAAGGCTTGTCACAATGTAATGATGGAACCTCCTTGGTGTCCTGATGTAACCTGCAGAAAGAGTTAATACAATGCAAATCCTCACTATTAAAGACCCCCTGTGGTGGAAATCAAGCTTTTAATATTGTTTATTTGTCTATGTGGTGTTTTTAATACGCTTTAAGACACACCATGTGCACATGCATAAGTCAACACCATTGCTGAGTATTTTCTCTTTAAAACTGCAGAAAGACAGTCTCAAAAACGTGGTTTGAAATCGCTGGTGTTTCTGACGTCACAAACTTGTAACCAATCAGGTCAACGTGATCGTCAACGACTGGATCTCTGAGCTGGAGTGAGTGAGTGGAGGCGGGGCTGATTTGCATATTCATTGAACTGTATACTAAATGAAACAAGGGTGTAAAGTTACATTCATGCTATTTTAAGGCATAAATATATTTTTTTTCAAGGAGAAAACTTTTAAATATGTCTTGTACACTTGTAGCATAAGTTTTTGCGCTGATATTTTAATGTGAGTGGAAGTGTCAATGACCCTGCTCTTTGACTTTAAATAGCTGCTGTTCCTAAATGCTTCCACTTTCCAATAACACCACTTACTGTGGAATTATCTGGCAGGGATGAAATTTCACGAAGATGGCATCCAATCACAATAACATGCTTGAACTCACTGAGCTCTTCAGAATGACCCATTTTCACAAATGCCTGTAAATGCAGACTGCATGGCAATGCTTGATTTTTTGCACCTGTAGATCTGAATTCAAGAATTAAGAGGTGTGTCCCAATACTTTTGTCCATATAGTGTACAATAAAACTAATTTCAACAAATTTGCCATCAACCACAGCCATTGTTTCTGACATGTTTTCGCACTGAAATATCCCCAACTCTGGGCTCAAAGAAAATCTTGAGTTTCCCTCTCGTAATTACGACTTTGTGGTGGCGTTCATGCACGTTCAACTTCTAAATCCACTCAGTCTGTCATGACTTGAATGCAAACAAACAGTGAACAAACAGTGATGTTTGACAGATTCAAGGTCCCGAACTAACTAAATATGTTGTTTCATGATTCATTGAAGAACTTAAGTGACCCCCATTATCACTTTTTGAAGCCACAATTTGAAAACAGAAAACACTTAAATGTCTGCGAGAGCTGTGGAGCTCTTCCATGGAGAGATCAGAGATCAGAACACAAGTTCAGCTGCATTTCATACTCAAACTGACTGTGAACAATCCAGAAAATCTGTGTGCTTTCTTTTAATGTCACTGAGCGTTATCTTTTCCTGTCCTCCGCCCTTCCCAGCAAAGGACACTCTTTCGGCACAGAGCCCCGAGGGTAGACAAGTACTCTTTAGCATTTCATCTCATCCTACTAGAGACACAACCCCCCTGTGACCGAGCGCTTTTCCAGCTGTTGCTGCATCTGAGGCTGAAACTGCTGGTAATCCGGACCGCAGGGCTCTGTGCATCATGACTTTAATCAATTTACACATCAAACTGTTCACGGCTGGAGGGATCACTTGATGCTCAGGTAGAAGACAGAAAACAACTGGCAGTTTTTAATCGCAATTACATCTGCTGAGGAAAATGACAATGGATTTTCGGTTGAGCTGATAAAGTGACTCAATTTACCACAGTTGACTTTTGTTTCCTTGTTGGAAGAAAGTGCCAGGCCCGGTAGGCTACTTGATTTTGAGTGTTGTATGGTGCATTAGAAGTGTGTTTTTTAAAACGGCACTTATTTTTTAGATATCCTTAAAAAGTCCCTATGAGATATCCAGACAGCAACATAGTGTCGGCCCAGATCTGGCCCACATCTGATGTGGGCCAGATCTGGGCTGACACTATAGTTGCTCTGTGGGATATCTGAAGTGTATACCTTTTTTTTTTTTTAAATCTAAGTTGCAAACTGATTTGTATTCAGCAGGGTAACAGATTACATTTTAAAGTAACCCAGTCGAGCTCTGGCTTATGTCATTTAACATAAATGTTAGACCCTCAGGGTGACTGGATAATGTTTGAGGGTCTGGGCTGCTAAAACATAGGTTGGAGGTTCAATCCAAAGTAAGTCCTGTTCTATCATCATCATGCCCTTGACCACCGCTTGCTCCAGGCTGACTGTCATTGCAGTTGGTGCCTTATAAGTCACTTTAGATTAAAAATCTTAAATGCCAAGTATCTAAGACCTACAGAAGAGTAACTAGAGCTGCATGGGCAGGATTTTAAAAAAGGGTCAATTAAACCAAGGCTTTAGTAAAATGGATTGTGGTAGAGTTATCAATTAATTGGTAAACGTCACAAAACGATTTATTTTTCAGATGTTTTCTGCGCAGTAAATGTATTAAAAATAACATTAACAACAAAAAACATTGCAGATATTTTTTATAGCCACATACTGTACCTTCATTCCAAGGCTATATTATAAGATTTTCAGCACAATTTAGACAAAAAAAAAAAAAAAAATGGAAAAGAAAAGAAAAAAACAAAAACAATTAACAACACGGCAATACAAATAACAAAAATATAGCCCACAAATATTGTTTGACCAACAAAAATTACTATGACACGAATACATTCTATAAAATTACCACTTCTAAAACAAACAGTCATTTTTGTCATTAGATTTTTTTTAAAACTCAAAACAAATGCTAACCTAAAAATGGTAACATCTAAATTAGCTGGTTTTATTTGAATTAGAAAAACTAATTCCATTATTTAGCATCACTGATATTAGCATGCTTAAATCAAGTAATCGCTCTTTGAGGTAACAATTGCAGGTTTTTCATTCATACACTAACAAGTGACAAATGTAAATGACAGACAGTTACGTAGCAAAGAATCGAATTATCAACGAATGTGTTGTGAGGGGCTTCAAGATGTTCAATGACGGAGAAGGAGGGGGTCAGTTTGACGTCAGTCAAGTGAAATTATCCTATAAATAAAGGGGAAAGAAAGCTACAGATGGAAATAAGTGAGCACTCCCAAGAGAGCACAATAAGATACCTTCATCTGTCCCGTGCGCGCGTCATCTGAATATGCCGAATTCAAGCAGCTCCACATCTTCCACGAAGAGCATCCGGAGAGCTGCGTCTGAACTCGAGCGCTCGGACTCTATCACGGTAAGAACCTTTAACTTCATTGTGCGCTCCTCTCAAATAGCTTTAGAATGAAGGACAAGAAAGAAAGAAAGAAAGCAAGAATAATTTGACATTTCCTCCTCGTCAATCTTTGTAATAAAATTGAGATGCGTTTACGCATTAAACTTCATGGGAGTTTGGTCATGAAAATCTAAACTGTCTACGATTACATTAATTAATCTATACAGATGGGCAGATTTCGACACCTAAGACTCACTTTAAAATGTATGAATTTCATTTTATCAGAAAACAAGTGTCATTTATTTATCAGTTAAAAAATAATAATAATGACAAATGTTTATAAATGGAATTATACATTATATTATACACACATATCACTGTATATAATATATATATATATATATATACATATAATTTAAAAGTGAGAAAACCTACAGAGTGGCATTTAAGAAGTTAGTTCTGAGAAAAAACATTCGTCCAGCATTTATTTGCAGATGCCAGTTAGTTTGGTATTATCTGATGCAATAAAATTCATACATTTCATTAACTTAATTAATACTTTGAGAAATATAATTAACTTCTACTTCTCGCATATTGCGTAATGTGTATGCACCTCCATCTATACCGTTTTGCTGTGAGTAAATAGAATCTCCGTTGAGAATTACGCACAGCATTACGCGGTTATTAGTTAACGCAAACGCTTTGAAAATAAGTCTTTAAGTGGCTGTAACATTGGCTCAAGAGCAAATGATTAAGTCTGAGCTATATGGCAGGTTTACATACACTGCATTGAAGTTCTTATGCGCTTTTGGAGATGTAAATCACCTCCATCCGATGTCCAACAGGTAAGCAGGTCTACGTAATTATTTATAGATTAGATGCATCTTAAAAATGAGTAGACATGAATGTGTCGTCTTCAATGATGTGCGGTGTTGTCTTCGAACAGTCTCAGAAGTTTGTGGGAAGGCGGCAGAGTTTGATCGAGGACGCGCGTAAGGAGCGCGAGGCGGCGGCAGCGGCAGCGGAGGTAGCGGGACTCAACGAGCAGATCGTGTTTGAGGAGAGCGATGGAAAAGCCTTGCTTAGTCTCTTCTTCTCTCTGAGGATTTCAAAGAGCCCAGCGCTGTCCCGCACTCTCAAGGTTTTTGAGGTAAGGCAGATTTAATTTTTTCGCAAAAGATTTTAGACCAGATATCGTGAAGAAAGAAACGCTAAAAGATGGTTTTTGAAAATATAGAATCCTAACGAATAAGAACCCATTGTGAATCAAGTAAGATCCTGAAAAACAGCGATTTGGGGTTCTTATTCTCGCGTTAGATCCTTTAGGAATATTTCAAATGATGATGTTTCAAATTTAGTTAGGCTACCGGTGCTTTTTTTCACGTACTAGGCTACTTAGTCTTTGTCTTGAAATATAAAATATTAGTTATTCGTCAATTAGGTTAAATATCAGACTAAATTAATTGCAAAATGTACGGTACATTGACATGAGTTACAAAACTAGAAAACTTAGAAAATTTATTCTAAATATCGTCAAATCTTTGTTTAAAATTGTCTACATTTAATGTAAATATGTTTTTCTTCATATATATGTTCTTGAGGAACAACAAAATGCAAAAATGTTGCAAATTAAAGGATCTACTTATTAATGTATGACATTATTTTATATGTAATAATATTTCATATAATAATATATCAATATGTATATTATGACATTTATTTATATGTATTTAAATTGTTAATTCATTTGAAAATCAAATGTTATAAATAGTTTTGGTCGCACTTTAGTTTGTGGAGCATATTCACTATTAAATACGTCTTTTGCCTCAATAAACTCTTAATTACTGCTTATTAATAGTTAGTAATGTAATTGTTAAGTTTAGATATTGGGTAAGATTAAGGGATAGAATATGAACATGCAGAATATGGCATTAATATGTACTAATAAAGAGCCAATATGCTAGTGATATACAAGCTAATAAGCAACTATCAATGGTGAGAATTGGTCATCGGTTTCATATATTGTACATTTGAGAGTTCACCAGATTAAGATTTTTTTTTTCACTTTCTTAATGGCTTTGCCACAATATATGCATTCATTTCTAGAATTTTCTTTGGGATTTTATTGTAATGTTTAACAACTGAACACCACAGACATTTGAAGCCAAGATCCACCATCTTGAGACCAGACCCAGCCGAAAACCAAAGGAGGGCTTGGAGGATCTGGAGTATTATGTTCAGTGTGAGGTGCACCTGTCAGACGTCAGCACGCTGGTCAGCTCTCTGAAGAGGAGTGCAGAGGACGTCAAAACCACAAAAGAGGTCAAATGTGCGTCTATTAATACGTACGGTTGCTATGTTTTTATTTTCCTTATTTGAATGTCATTTACGCTTAGTACTTTTGTCTTTCTTCAGTTCATTGGTTTCCCAGAAAAATCGCTGAATTGGATAGATGCCATCATCTTGTCACCAAATATGATCCCGATCTGGATCAGGATCATCCAGTAAGTGTTGGAATGGTTCCTCCTATATAACTACATTTGATTACCCAAATTCTGTCATGTATTTCTTATATACGTTGTTTAATGTCTTTGCAGGGATTCACTGACCCTGTTTACAGGAAACGACGGAAGATGATTGGAGACATTGCCTTTAAATATAAACAGTATGTTGCAACAGTGTTTATGTCATCTTCATTTATATAGCGCTTTTAACAATGGATTGTTTCAAAGCAGCTTTACAGAGATAAACATATAATTTAAGGTAACAGATTGTTTGGCATTATAGCGGTTCTTGAATATGTGTTTATGTTTGCCTCTCATGTATGCGCAGATATTTGACTGACACTTGTCTCTTCCCAGAGGAGAATCGATTCCTAGAGTTGAGTATACGGAAGAGGAGATCGGAACATGGTGCGTTGTGCTGAAATAAACAACCTATCCTTGATGAACAAATTAGTTCAAATTTGTCACATGCAACCAAATGTGTGTGCAGGCGAGAAGTGTACTCCACCCTCAGAGATCTGTACACGACCCACGCCTGTAGTGAACACTTAGAGGCTTTCCAGTTGCTGGAGAAACACTGTGGCTACAGTCCCGATAACATCCCTCAGCTGGAGGATGTGTCCCGCTTCTTAAAAGGTACAAATCAAATTATCGCACAGCTAGACAACAGTGCAACCCGTGCATCATTCAACATGCTATTGAATGTAACAAATCATGTTTGGTTATTGTAAATATTCTTCAGTATTGCCAGTGACAGAAAACACTAGCAATATGTTAAGTGTTTCGGAAAACACCTCAGCAACCACCTAGAATACCTTAGCAACCACATTGCCATGCCACAGCAACCACCCAGCAACACCCTGGCAACCACCTATAAGTCAAAACTAACACCCATAGCAACTCCATAGCAATGCATTAGAAAACATGAAAAATAAATCTGGCCCACATATGGCATGTGTGGATTCCACATTTACCAGATGTGGGCCGGATTTGGGTCGACACTATGTTGTTGTCTGGGAATGCCAAAACGTCCACCTACAACACCCTAGCTACCACATATCCCTAGAGGCCAATTCACACTGCACAGACAGACACAGACCAACGCCAAGAGTCACCAGATCACAGCACGTCACTTCTCAGATAGTCTTATTCTGATTCAACATGTTCAGTTGCTGGAAACAATCTCCTGACTAAGTTACCGCATGTCCTGATTTTGCCGATTTAGCCGATAGCCGTTTTTTGCGAGATTTTGACGCTTTCCTGGGTCAACATATTTTGTTGATCCTGGCACAACATTCCTGTCCCAAAAATGTAGTCCTAACCCTATCCCTACCCATAAACCTAACCCTGCCCATAACTTATGCCTAAAATCATAGGGAAATGATAGGTGAATAACACTGATCTAGAAGCATGTAACCCCGGTTGCAATCCTAAACTTGACATAAACCGTAAACTTGTCCCTCAAATCTGATTGGTTGATTGGAATGTTGTACCAGGATCAACTAAGATACAGGATCCTGGAACATGTTGTACTTGGTGATATCAGGTTATGTGTCAGTTTCCGTCTGTAGGTGCGTTGTGAATTAGCCTTTAGAGACCACTCAGAGCATCCACATAGCAACACCCTAGCAACCCACCCTGAGAGTCCTAGGAACCACCCAAATAGCAGTGTGTTAGCATTCGCTTTGTAATAGTGTGCAACATTGCCCGCCCCTTTTTTTATCGGCGCTGGTTTCGGAAGTATTTTTTCAAATTATTTTTCCTATAGGGATTTAAAAAAGTCTTTGTTAAAGAGTTATAAGCAATGAACCAAACCAACCAGCTATGATATATATATATATATATATATATAGATATACATACATATATATATATATATATATATATATATATATATATATATATATATATATATATATATATATATATATATATACATATATACATATATACGATATATATGTATATTTATAAAAATAACAATATATTTTAAGTTCATTGAAAAATATCCATAAATACTAATATTTAAGTATTTTGAGAGTGTAGGAGACTTGATGACATCATTTGCAATGCTTCATGGGAGTGGGTGGAGATCTTTTGGCACATGTCGCTTGTTTCGACTCTCTGATTGATGTAATCTTCTGTACAGCATCATGGGTAATGCAGTTTTTCACCAGAAATTCTGCTGTTAAGCATGATTATAAAAAAAAAAAAAAAGCTGAAATATTTCGGCAAATACCATTGATTAACAACTTTGTAGCTCACAGTAGATCTGTCTTTAAAGGGTTATAAGTTATCGTTCACAATTAATTTCCCTACGGAGAACATGAATGGAGTTTTTACATCCAAAACCCGACTGTTGCACAGTTGCCGGATCAACTACCCAGAACACCCTTGCAACCACATCGCCCATAGCGACCACCCAGATCATCCTCATTGCAACGCCCTAGCAACCACCCAGAGCACCCTAGAAACTGCATAACAATGCCATAGTAACCACTCAGAACACCTGCATAGCAATGTCATAACAGTCACCTAGATCACCCTAGCAACCACATAGCAACATCTTGGCAACCACCCAGAACTTCCTCACAACCACTTAGAACACCTTGGCAACCTCGTAGGAATTTTCGCAGCAACTACACACCAAAACCCCGGCAAATACTCAGGAAACCTTAGCGACTCCATAACATTGTGCTAGCAAACAACTAGTAATGCCACAGCAATCACCTAAAACACCTTAGCAACCAATAGAAACTACCCAGAACATCCACATAGCAACGCCCTAGCAACAACCCAAAATACCCTAGGAATGGCATAGCAATGGCAATTGCTCTCTCTCTCTCTCTCTCTCTCTCTCTCTCTCTCTCTCTCTCTCTCTCTCTCTCTCTCTCTCTAATGTATAAAGAGCGCACAGGTTTCCAGCTGAGGCCAGTGGCAGGTCTCCTCTCCGCACGAGACTTTTTGGCCAGCTTGGCCTTCCGTGTGTTCCAGTGCACGCAGTACATCCGGCACGCTTCCTCCCCCATGCACTCGCCTGAACCGTAAGAGAATTACTGTCACACATTTTACATTTATGAACACACTTCCTGTTTATTAAGCATTTGATTTACATCCAGATGTAGGCTGACTAAAATAAACGAGCTTGTAGTG
Source organism: Tiaroga cobitis (assembly GCA_030578255.1). NCBI lineage: Eukaryota > Metazoa > Chordata > Actinopteri > Cypriniformes > Leuciscidae > Tiaroga > Tiaroga cobitis. Next base: position 29,079,882 of record CM060615.1, on the reverse strand, counting down.
AAAAAGGAGTTCAATATAGTACTTATTACTAGCCTGGCTAACGTCAGGGTCTGGGAACCACATGTTCATTTTCTCGTATTTGAGGCGTGGTTTACGAATGCCCAGAGCCGTTTATTGGGTACAATGAATGTCTATCAAATGCGCCTGTACGTAGCTCATAGCCAAACGTTTCAATTATACCAGATGATGTATGTAGAGCGACAGAAATTAGACGAGGAAGAAGACGATGGGTCAGAGATGTATGTGTACACGATGGCGTTCAGCGACAATTGCCGTTTGTACAAGACAAACATGAGGGTAGAAGGTATATATGGACACTCTACAGACATGTTTTTATCAAAAAACACAGACGTCGTCATCATCTTGCTGCTCCCTCCCTGTTCTGTGATTGGTCCCCTCGTTGAGGCGAAAATCTGGTCCATGGAATCCAGGCTGCCTAGCAGCGTGAATAAAATCGCGCTGCGCAAAGGCAGCATGGGGAAATCCAGTCTAACTTATTACAGAAATAATACTTTTTAAAAGAATATACTTAAATAACTTGAAGAGTCTGTTGGTTTATTTGTATACGTTCCAGTGGATATTGCGTGAATGACGGGTGGTTGGGCAGATATTGTGTTTTGCGGTAGGTGGTATGCCATACGGAACCGTTTCCACTGATACTGCTTTAACGCACCAGTGGGGCTCGACAGCCTTAGTCAAACGGGTTGGCGCGTATGGTTGAGTTGCGGAGAGATTGTGAGATTGTGGTTAGGTCTCAGCACCAGGAGGGATGTAGAGGTCAGTAAGCTGGGCTGAGTTGAGTGGGGGACGGAGGGGGGTTACTCTGGGACGCCAGAGTCACTGTCGAGCCCTCTTGAGGTGTCGTGGGCTTGTCGACGAAACACTGAGGACGGAAGGTGCCCACTTGAAGACACTAGAGATGTCCCCTACTCGGCTCAATCCAGACGGTTGTCGTGCTGGTCCTGTAGTTGCAGCCGTCGCGTGTGCTGACACGCCAAGTACACTGCAGCCGTTAACGCCGGACAGAAGGGGAGTCACACCACCATATGGAAAGAAGCATAAATGGATGGAGAAGCATAGTTTACTGTAAGCTACGTCTTAGTTTTGCTTATCTTGGCGAAAGCCGAGTACAAATCAGCATGAAGTTTTAACATCTACTCTCATGTAATGGAAATCAGTGCAAACTGATTGCAATGTTTTTGGACACTTAACTGCATGTACACTGAACAGAATTATAAACGCAACACTTTTGCCCCCATTTTTCATGAGCTGAACTCAAAGATCTATGTACTCAAAAGGCCTATTTCTCTCAAATGTTGTTCACAAATCTGTCTAAATCTGTGTTAGTGAGCACTTCTCCTTTGCCGAGATAATCCATCCACCTCACAGGTGGGGCATATCAAGATACTGATTAGACAGCATGATTATTGCACAGGTGTGCCTTAGGCTGGCCACAATAAAAGCCGTGAAGAGAACACCTCTCCAAAGTGCCAGATACCATCGAATGTGAGCATTTGCCCACTCTTATCGGTTGCGATGACAAACTGCTGTCAGGTCGTGACCCCGATGAGGATGACGAGCATGCAGATGAGCTTCCCTGAGACGGTTTCTGACAGTTTGTGCAGAAATTCTTTGGTTATGCAAACCGATTGTTGCAGCAGCTGTCCGGGTGGCTGGTCTCAGACGATCTTGGAGGTGAAGATGCTGGATGTGGAGGTCCTGGGCTGATGTGGTTACACGTGGTCTGCGGTTGTGATTCCGGTTGGATATACTGCCAAATTCTCTGAAACGCCTTTGGAGACGGCTTATGGTAGAGAAATGAACATTCAATTCACAGGCAACAGCTCTGGTGGACATTCCTGCAGTCAGCATGAATGAATGTGTTTGGGATGCTCTGGATCGGCGTAAACGACAGCGTGTTCCAGGTCATGCCAATATCCAGCAACTTCGCACAGCCATTGAAGAGGAGTGGACCAACATTCCACAGGCCACAATCAACAACCTTTTTTTTCTTTTTTCGAAAATAAATAAATAAATAAATAAATACAGTAAAACTGCACATTTTAGAGTGGCCTTTTATTTGTGGCCAGCCTAAGACACACCTGTGCAATAATCATACTGTCTAATCAGCATCTTGATATGCCACACCTGTGAGGTGGATGGATTATCTCGGCAAAGGAGAAGTGCTCACTAACACAGATTTAGACAGATTTGTGAAAAACATTTGAGAGAAATAGGCCTTTTGTGTACATAGAAAAAGTCTTAGATCTTTGAGTTTAGCTCATGAAAAATGGGGGCTTATAATTTCTCTCAGTGTAAAAACAATTTAATTAACATATTACACTTAAAATGTTTAACTTAAATGCGATTAGCTAAACTTTAGAGATTTTTCATGTGCACTGATAAAAAAGATTATGTGGTAGGTAAGTAAATAAATAAATACTAGAGAAATGTATAGAAATTTCTACCTGAATAAGTTATTTCAGGCAAGATTAAAAAAAGTAAATTCTATACTCAATTTAAGCGTGTAGAAATTAAACTGTAAATATCAATGTTATAAAAATAAGTAAAACCTACCCAACTTTCTGATACTGGTGTTCCCATCATGCACTGGGGCATGAATAATTATAAGGTTGCATTTTTCAATAACATAGTCTTGCAATAAACTTCAACCATAAGTAGAAATTTCTCACCAAACTTTAACTGGCTAAGTTAAAGTTACCTATTTTCTTTGTTTATTTGACTTAACTCGTAGTAGTTAGTACTTAATTCCATTTGTGAAAATAACTTAAAACTATGCGTGCAAAAAAAAGAAGAAAATTGTACTTATTGTTCCCTTTCGTTGTCACTCCGAGTTCCGTCGGATGACGACGAATGGGGGTTTCGCTTAGAAAGCCAATCGACTACGAGTACTACAAAACGAGCCAATGGCAAAGAAATGCCATGGGTCTGCGGAATTTGCATAGCGTAACTCCGCCTCACCTCGTGAGTATTTAAGGAGCGCGCTCATAGCAAATAGGCATGTTTTCGCTTCGGAGCCAAGAGTATCTCTTCGCTCCACAGCCATTTCTGACTTCACTCTACGAGACGAGCCACTCTCTCCGGTGTTGGTGTGACGGCGATCTGCAGCGAGTTCACATTGCCTGCTGATCTGTGCAGTGATCTGCCAATGAGTGTGTTTCTCCCTGCTCGCTTCAACATCGCGGAGTTTCTTCCTCCTCTCACAAAAGAGCTCGCACGCGGCACGTCTTTTTAAAGACGGCTCGCCCGTGCATTTCTGGTTGCGGTCGACTCATTTCCGATTTTGATGGGCACATTCTCTGCTCTGCGTGCTTGGGCTTCATCACGCTAGAGCAGCGTTTGTGGATGATTCACGTTCTCCCCGCGGGAACGTGATCATCGCGTCATTACGGTCGAGACTCAATGATCTCGTTAGAGAGAGAGTCCCCTCATCCACACCCCGATCTAACACTCTCCACGTGAGGTGCTACTTCGGCTGGTGGCCAGGGTGACCTGAGGGTGTGTGCGTGGAACAAATCCGCCGACTCTTTGTCCGTGGACCACGCCCCCCTCTTCAGTGACGCAACCCGCGAGTGTTCAGGGGATTCCCCGGGTCTATTTTCGGATGCCCCGCGGGTTTCCCTTGACGCTCCAGAATCGGATCTGTTGTCCATCGCAGCATCACAGGGTGGGCTAGAATTTTCAGGAAGTGAAGATTTGACAGTGCTGCCACTTTCGGGTGTGCATATGGCATTGTCGAGTCAGATCCTGAGATGACGGCCATGCTTTCCCGGGCGATTGGTTTTTGGGCGTGGCCGCTGACTCCTGTCAGCGTCCACTCCAATACCTTTTTTCCCGGATGTGCATTAGGAGATCTCGAAATCCTCGAAGACCCCCGTGTCTTCCAGCGATCCCTCGTTGATCTCCTTCGCCCTTCCTTCCCTCGACGGGGCCGCTGCCCATGGGTACACTGGGGTCCCCCGGTTGAACGCTCTGTTGCGATGCTACTGTGTCCTCAGAGTGCTTCCTCTCGGCGCGATCCTAAGCACCCGTCCTAAGCCTGTAGTTTTTCGTCTACACTTGTGGCGAATTCCTATAGCGCTACAGGACAGGCAGCCGCCTCACTGCATGCCATGGCCATTCTGCTGGTCTACCAGGCCCAGATGCTCACGGACATGCACGAGGGTGGGACTGACCCAGGGCTCTTCAATGAGCTGCGCGCCGCCACTGACCTTGCTCTCCGAGCGACGAAAGTGGCCGTGCGTTCCCTGGGTCAGGTGATGTATACCAGTCTGTGGCTGAACCTGTTCGATGTGCAGGATGTCGGGCGGACCCATCTGCTTGACACCCCCATATCCCAGGTCGGCCTCTTCGGCGGTGCGGTTGAGGGCTTGGCCCAACAGTTCTCAACCGCCCACGAGCAGACTGAGGCTTATCTGCCCCGACGGCCCCGCCGTCCGAGCTGATCCCTCAGTCTGCCCACCGCCGAAGGCGCCCTCCTGCGGCTCCCACCCCGCCCGTTCACCCGGGCTGGCTCTGGAAGCCGCAGGGGGACGCCACAGCCCTCTCCAGCCCCGCCCCCCGCTATACGCCGGGTTAAGCGGCGTCTCTTGAGATGGGCTCCTCAGAGATGGGACTCAGTTCTTTCCAGGAGCTGGTAGCAGGGCCACTCCTTTCCCTGGTGGAGGGCTGGGGAAAAATCCTTATTCAGAAAGAACTGACTCTCCCGTTTCTGAGCGCACAGAGTTCTCGGACGACACGGTGCGCCGCCCCCGGGCCGTGCACCCCTCGTCCTCCTCTGTTCCAGAGCCGGATGACAGTGCGCGCCGTCCCCGGACCGTACCACTCTCATCCCCCTCTGACGCCAGACCCCTGGCAGAGCAGACCCCCGTGGAACGTTCGTCCTTCCCTGGTCTGCTCTGTCAGGACGCGGTCTATGGCTGCACCCCCACACCGGGCCGCTATGCCGTCCACGTCTGGGTCAGCCATACCGCCTCGCTGCCCCACCGACGGGAAGTCTGTAGTTCGCATGACCCCGCTGGTTCAGTCGTTGGGAGCCTGGCTAGAGCTTCCCAACCTGTCCCGCTGGGTCGCACGAACGATCAGGCTTGGCTACGCGATTCAGTTCGCGCGGTCTCCTCCCCGCTTCAGGGGAGTCCGCTCCACTATGGTCGGTGGCAATGCCCCTATCATGGGAGCGGAGGTTGCAACCTTGCTGGCGAAGGGTGCGATCGAGACTGTCCCTCCAGCCGAAATGAAGACCGGCTTCTACAGCCCGTATTTCATTGTCCCGAAGAAAGCCGGTGGGTTACGGCCAATCCTGGACCTGCGCGTTCTGAACCGCTCCCTTCACAGGCTGCCGTTCAAGATGCTCACCGCCAAACGCATTTTCGAATGTGTGCGGCACCAGGATTGGTTGCAGCGATCGACCTGAAGGACGCCTACTTTCATGTCTCCATTCTCCCTCGACACAGACCGTTCCTACGGTTTGCTTTCGAGGGGCAGGCATATCAGTACGCAGTTCTCCCATTCGGGCTAGCCCTGTCTCCTCGCGTCTTTACGAAGGTCGTCGAGGCAGCCCTTGTTCCCCTCCGGGAACACGGGGTTCGCATTCTGAACTACCTCGACGACTGGCTAATCCTAGCTCACTCTCGAGATCAGCTTTGCGAACACAGGGATTTGGTGCTCCGCCATGTAGCCCGTCTGGGCCTTCGGGTCAACTGGGAAAAGAGCAAACTTTGCCCCGTGCAGAGGATCTCTTTTCTCGGTATGGAGATCGACTCGGTCGCCATGTCCGCGCAGCTTACGAGCGAGCGCGCGCAGTCACTGCTGACTTGCCTGTCACAGTTCCAGGGCAAGAGTGCGGTTCCACTGAAACTTTTTCAGAGGCTCCTGGGGCATATGGCGTCCGCAGCCGTGGCAACACCGCTCGGATTACTCCATATGAGACCGCTTCAGCTTTGGCTTCGCGACCGGGTCCCGAGGTGGGCATGGCAACACGGCACTCTCCGAGTACCAGTTACTCCGACCTGCCGTCAGACCTTCACCCCGTGGTCGGACCTCAGTTTTCTACGGGCCGGAGTGCCCCTGGAACGAGCTTCGCGGCATGTTGTTGTAACGACAGATGCCTCTACCATGGGCTGGGGTGCCATGTGCAATGGACGTGCTGCCGCGGGCTCCTGGACAGGACCCCACCGCTTATGGCACATCAATTGCCTCGAGTTGCTGGCAGTACAGCTCGCCCTGCGCCGCTTCCGAGCCGTGCTCAAGGGCCAGCACGTACTAGTCCGTTCAGACAATACCGCAACTGTAGCGTACATCAACCATCAAGGTGGTCTGCGCTCCCGCCGTATGTCGCAACTCGCCCGCCACCTCCTCTTATGGAGTCAGAAGCATCTGAGGTCGCTTCGTGCCATTTATATCCCCGGAGCCCTGAACTGTGCAGCCGACGAGCTCTCACGGTTTCAGCCCCTCCCTGGAGAATGGCGACTCCATCCCCAGTCGGTCCAGCTGATTTGGGACCAGTTCGGGGACGCACAGATAGATCTGTTTGCCTCTCACGACTCGACCCATTGCGCCCAGTATTATTCCCTGACCGAGGGCACGCTCGGCACGGATGCTCTGGCGCACAGCTGGCCGCGGGGCCGCAAATATGCGTTTCCCCCAGTGAGCCTTCTCGCGCAGACCCTGCGCAAGGTCAGGGAGGACGAGGAGCAGGTCATTTTGGTCGCGCCATACTGGCCCGCCAGGACCTGGTTCCCCGAACTTGTACTCCTCGCGACAGCACCTCCTTGGCCGATTCCTCTGAGGAAGGACCTCCTTTCTCAGGGACGGGGCACCCTATGGCACCCTCGTCCCGATCTTTGGAACCTCCACGTGTGGCTCCTGGACGGGACGAGGCAGGTTTGAGTACCCTACCACCAGCGGTGGTGGCTACCATCACTTCCGCTAGAGCGTCGTCCACGAGACACGTCTATGCGTTGAAGTGGAACCTCTTCGTCAACTGGTGCTCTTCTCACCGAGAAGACCCCCGGAGATGTCCGGTCAGTGTCCTGCTTTCCTTTCTTCAAGAGGCGTTGGAGCGAAGGCTGTCTCCCTCCACCCTCAAGGTCTATGTCGCCGCTATTGCCGCACATCATGACCCGATAGAAGGTAAGTCCGTGGGAAAGCATGACCTGATCACCAGGTTCCTGAGGGGAGCGAGGAGACTGAATCCTCCTCGCCCTCCTCTCGTACCCTCTTGGGACCTCGCAGTGGTCTTAACTGCCCTGCGCAGCGCTCCCTTTGAGCCTTTGCAGTCAGTCGAGCTTAACTTCCTGTCTATGAAGACAGCGCTCCTGACTGCATTGGCCTCCATCAAGAGGGTAGGGGACCTGCACGCATTCTCCGTTGACGAAGCGTGCTTGGAATTCGGGCCGGGTGACTCTCACGTGATCCTGAGACCCCGGCCTGGATATGTGCCCAAGGTTCCCACCACTCCCTTTCGGGACCAGGTGGTGAACCTGCAAGCGCTGCCCCCGGAGGAGGCAGACCCAGCCTTGGCACTGCTCTGTCCAGTACGTGCTCTCCGCACCTATGTAGACAGAACGCAGTGTTTCAGGACCTCAGACCAGCTCTTTGTCTGTTATGGTGGGAAGCTGAAGGGAAAGGCTCTCTCCAAACAAAGGTTGTCTCACTGGATAGTGGACGCCATTGCTTTGGCATACCAGCAGCAAGGCCGACCGTGCCCCCTTGGTGTGACCGCCCACTCCACCCGGAGTGTGGCATCCTCTTGGGCCCTAGCGCATGGCGCCTCGCTAACAGACATCTGCAGAGCTGCAGGCTGGGCGACACCCAACACATTCGCCAGATTTTACAATCTCCGAGTGGAGCCAGTCTCCTCCCATGTACTGTCTTTTTCAAGCTAACATGGGACCCGTTAGGTGTCTTCGCTTGCTCGCCATTCCACTCCACGGACTGGATGCGTGCGATATTTCCTCAGGTGAGCTTCCCCGAAAGCCCTGAGTTCCTCCAGCACTCCTGATGCTGGCGCCAGTGTCTTTTGCCTGCGCGTCGGCTAGGTGCCTCCCGTGTGCATGGTACCTCCTCTGAGCTACCCCCACATGTGTATTTCCACTGTAAGCCTCTTGAGCATGTGTCTTTCCCTTGGCAAGCCACCTTGCCACCCCTGGGGTTGAAATATTCCACCTGCGGCTGGACACCCCAGTGATTCCCCATATGCATCCCTCGGGTCATATGTGTATTTCTAAGTCCCCCCCTCTGGGTTGGCAGTAATTGCATACTTCCCTTAAAGACCTTGGGATATGCTCCCCAGTGTACCTTGGTATTCCTGTGCTAATAGGAGTCCTTCGTCCGTGCTATCTCACGACAGGGATCTCAGATTACGCAGGGCACTGGAAGACAGCTGAGAAGGTGGCGTGATTAGACTGGTATCCCCATTCGTCGTCATCCGACGGAACTCGGAGTGACAACGAAAGGGAACGTCTCGGTTACGGATGTAACCCTCGTTCCCTGAGTAGGGAACGGAGACGTTCCGTCTTCCTGCCACTTTCCGCTGTGCCGCGGGGATCGCCTGAGCTCAGCCTTGGCTCCTCAGCGAGAAAAACATGCCTATTTGCTATGAGCGCGCTCCTTAAATACTCACGAGGTGAGGCGGAGTTACGCTATGCAAATTCCGCAGACCCATGGCATTTCTTTGCCATTGGCTCGTTTTGTAGTACTCGTAGTCGATTGGCTTTCTAAGCGAAACCCCCATTCGTCGTCATCCGACGGAACGTCTCCGTTCCCTACTCAGGGAACGAGGGTTACATCCGTAACCGAGACGTTTTTCCATGTGGTTAGTATGTATTTGTACATAGTATACATTGCATAATTGTACTTGCATTATATAAATACTGCAGCCCTTGTGAAAAAGAAGTGTATTTAATTGTTTTAAAATATTCACTTGCAGCATACTTCAAATCTTAAAAGTATTTGTAAACAACTGTGCTTGCCGATAATATAATATTAATAAAATAATAAGGCCTATTAAATGTACTTAAAAAGAGAAGACATCTAGAACTGTTTCTTAACACACTTACACTAAGTACACATTTAAAAAGTGTACTTTGTAGCAATGTCAAATGAAAACTGTTACTTTAAAGTACATTTTAAAATCATTGTTTTAATAATCTTTTGTCATTCTTTGAAGAAGAATGTTACACTTTATTTGGTAACACTTTATTTTAGTGTCCTTGTTGCATATGTTACATGCGCTTACTTACCAATAGCAATAACAGTAAATTATGCATAATTACATGCAACTTACCCTCAAACAACTACTAATCCTACCCTAACCCTATAGCAAGTACATGTAGTTAATTATTATTACTCAGTACTTAAATATATAATTACATTGTAACAATGACACCTTAAAATAAAGTGTAACCGTAGGTGTCTTTGTTACAGTGTAATTATATGTATAACTACATTAAGTACATGTAACAAGGACAATGTACAATAGTGTTACCAAGAACACAAATTTTGATTTGTTGACTGACATAATAAAGCACATGTATATAATTATAAAACTGTGTATGTTGTTAACTTATACATTTAACATAAATAACTTACAAGAAATGACATTAAAGTGTATTTTAGTTTATTGTCAATACATTTGGCACTTTAACCATGTTTTGAAGATAATAGAAGTAATGATGACATTACATATTGCGATATTCTTAAGTCCTACTTAAGTGGGTAAAAAAAAGTAAAGTCTGCTTTAATGAAAATGATGGCACTGTATATTCACAAATAATTGTATATTTTCCGTTCCAGGGATTGCGTTCATGAACTTCTTGGACATGTGCCGATATTGGCTGATAGAACATTTGCACAGTTTTCTCAGGTAAATAAATAAACTAAATGTACAAAAAAAAAAAAGCTTTATGTACAAATCCCATATTTCCTTACATCTTTGATCTTGGATCTATGTCCTGAAATCTCTCTGTTTTCTCAGAGTATTGGTCTGGCCTCTCTTGGAGCTTCTGAGGAAGATATTGAGAAACTGTCAACAGTAAGTACAAAGCATCTCATCAAACTCTGCTGCTGTACACTAGAAACCCTGAATGTGTTTGTCCTGAACGTGTCTTCCAGCTGTACTGGTTCACGGTGGAGTTCGGACTGTGTAAGCAAGGAGGGAAGATCAAAGCGTATGGAGCGGGACTGCTGTCGTCTTTCGGAGAGCTGGTGGTTGGTGGCGTTTGTCGAATGAATAGTTTTGGCTGCTTTTTATGATGAATGCATTTGACATTTAATGTTGCCCAATGTTTTCTCAGCATTCTCTCTCAGATGAGCCAGAGAGACGGGAATTCGACCCGGACATTGTGGCTGTTCAGCCGTACCAAGACCAGACATACCAACCCGTCTATTTTGTGTCGGAGAGCTTCATAGTTGCCACAGAGAAACTGAGGTGAGCTGCATCAAAAATACTCTGTGGCTGTCAGTGCTGTATTGGCCATCATATCATTTAGTATGAATGAAAATAAGTTTTAAAAAGTGTAAATAAACGTTTTTAAAATTATTATAGTGGTCCATAAAATTCAAAAAAAAAAAATTTGTATGTATTTTATTTGCAAATAACATCAACTGTTACTTATTTACATTTACATTTAGTCATTTAGCAGACGCTTTTATCCAAAGCGACTTACAATTGAGGACTAAACCAAGCGAGTCATCGTGAATAGACAAAAACAACACAAGAAGTGCTCAAAATACAAAGTTCAGACATTGCTCGGAGTAGCATAAGTCAGATAAGCAAGGATTTAAAGGAAAACGAAATATATATATATATTTTTTACGTTAAGTGCTCACGGAAGAGATGAGTTTTCAGTTGTCTTTTGAATGCTGTCAGGGATTCTGCATCATTCCACCAGCATGGAACCGTGAATGAGAATGTTCTGGAGAGTGATTTTGAGGCTCTCTGTGATGGTACCACGAGCCGTCGCTCATTGACCGATCGTAGGCTTCTGGTAGGGATGTACACTTGTAGTAGTGAGTGGAAGTAGGAGGGGGCTGAACCTGTGGTCAATCTGTAAGCAAGCGTCAAAGCCTTGAACTTGATGCGAGCAGAGAGTGGTAGCCAGTGCAGAGAGATGAACAGAGGAGTGACGTGGGCCCTTTTGGGCTCGTTGAAGACGAGACGAGCAGCAGCATTCTGGATCATTTGTAGAGGTTTAGTTGCACATGATGGAAGTCCAGCCAGAAGAGCATTGCAGTAATCAAGCCTAGAAATGACCAGGGCCTGGACGAGAAGTTGTGTTGCATGATCATTTAGGAAAGGCCTGATCTTCCTGATGTTGTGCATAGCAAACCTGCATGATCGAGTTGTCTTTGTAATGTGGTCAGTGAAGGTCAGCTGATCATCAAAGATTACTCCAAGATTTCTGACCGACCTTGATGGGGTGATTGAGGATGAATCTAGCTGGATAGTGAGGTCGTGCTGTAGAGACTGATTGGCAGGGAGGACGAGAAGCTCAGTCTTTGCCAGGTTGAGCTGCAGGTGATGTTCCTTCATCCACGCCGAGATGTCCGCCAGACAGCTTGAGATCCATACAGCTACTTATTTATTTTTTTATTTTATAAAACAATTTTACATAATGCATTTATGACAACAAAATATATAACAGCGAATAATTACATTCTCTGTAATGAAAAATTAAATGAATGAATGAAAATAAATAAATATCTATATTTTTAATTTGTGTCAAACTAAGTAATTAAATTAGTCAATAAAACAAATGCTCACGAATAAAATAAAAATAGGATATTACATACTGTACATATGAATTGTTTTTGTCTTTTTTTTTTTTGCAATCAAGTTATTTACTGTTTTTTTTTTTATTAAAAAAGTTCATGGACATGTAATGCATTAAATAAATAAATAAATGTATTTATTTATCGCATTACATGTCCATGAACTTTTTAATGAACAATTTTCATTAATATTTTCACCAGAATGAACAAGACTTTTGGTTAAAACATTAATGAAAATATAAGGCAAATTGCATATTTATGACTAATTTTAAATGTATGCTAATTAATATTTCAAATAGTTTTAGATTGCATATAGCATGTCACACCACAGGACATGCCGACTTTTGAAAAGTATTTCATTCATTCATTCAGCTTATTTTACTCTATAAAAACTTAACTTAGTCAGAACTTATAAAATCTAGCAAGTATTGACTAATAAAAGAAGGAATTACTGCATACATTTTCATGTAATTTATAGTCTTAACTATTTGGTGTTAAATAATTTCAGGTGTTTATAACAACAATGAAACATTTTTTTTTTTTTTAAACAACAGAGCGTACGTGACCCGCATCAAGAGACCATTTTCTGTGCGGTTCGACCCCTACACAGACGGCATAGAAGTGCTGGACAACCCTCTGAAGATCCAGCAGGGGCTGGAGACCATTAAAGACGAGCTGAAGATCCTCACGGATGCCCTGAATGTGTTGGCTTGATTCTGTCTCCAGGAGCCAAACGACTCTCCTGTTCCTCTCTGCTTCACATGTGACGTCTCATCGTTATGCTGTGCTCTACGTCTACATCTGCTGCTATACTGACGTCGTTGCTTTTAAAACAGCCTCAAAACTTCATGTTGGAACTCTATAACAGAAACCTTAAAGGGATAGTTCACCCCAAAATGAAATTTCTACCATCAATTACTCACCCTCACGTCGTTCCAAACCTGTATGCGTTTCTGTCTCCCGTGGAACATCAAAAAGATATGTTGAAGAAAGTCTGTATCCAAGCAGTTTTGGTTCGTACGGACAAAACATACAATGAAAGTCAATGGGAACAGAAACCAGCATTCTTCAAAATTTTCTTTCATGTTCCACAAAGAAAGTCACACAGATTAAAAGATTAATGGATCGATACTCTACTAAACAAAAATTGTGTCAACATGACATTAATTACATTTTTTATCATGCCCATTGTAAATTAAGCTAATAAGGGGGCGTTTACACGACAACTTTTTCAACTAAAAACGTAACACTTTTTACACAATAACGGCATTTTGGGGACCTGAAAATGCTAACTTTTGTAAACGGGATTCAAAGTGCACGTTTTTGAAAAGGATAATGCTATCGTCTCTCTGTAAACTACAAAATTTGAATTGTGAAAACGGTGACGTCATGCGTAATGCGGTTCAGTCTATAGGTGTAGTTTTCTATACAGAGTGGCATCGCCATCTACTGGCCTGGCATGAATAATACAGCGTTTTTAGACGTTTTTGCTGAACGTTGTCATCTGTTGGCGATTTTTTTTTTTTGGTGGGGTGGGGGAGTAAATCGTTGTTGTGTAAACGTACCCTGAAGCTATAGACAAAAGTTATTTATGAAATATCACGAGATTAAGTAGTAGGCTACTATACAAAAAAAAATAAATAAAAACAACTATGTACAATATATAATCAAATGTGTATAATCAATACAAATTGAATGTATTAGTATTCCAAATATATCCCTAAAATAATACATTGAGCTGATTCTTCTACAGATGGTAGAAATATTTTATTATCAACAGCAACTCATTCATAAAAAGAAAACACTGGCCTACTGATTGGTGCCTGTTTATATTCAAATTTCTCCAGAAAATATGAAATATAAATATGAATAGTCTCTGCAATGTCAAACAATGCCTAAAAAGTGGAAATACCATTGCTGTTATTAAGCATAAATAAAGTTGCAAGAAAACTGTGTAGTGCAAATTGGATGTGCTATTATAAAGAAATATATTTGAAAACATCCCAAACTGTTCTTGTGGTTTACTTCCTGACTTTATATTAAATCGACGCGTTCATAAATGCTTTTTACAGGAAAAGTATGTTGCTTTCAGTAGACTATTTGTCTCACTGAACCTTAAATAAAACAACCACCACCAGATGGTAGTCTAAGCATATATGTGGGTGAGGCGTCCCACACCAGCACTTTTTGATGAGCGCTTTTATATTAAGGACGGCATAATGACTAGGGATTTTGTAAGGGTCGTGTCATGAGGTTAGAGGTTAGGATCGGGACGAGGATTCTGATTTTGGATCCGAAGATCTACCATTTGAATACGCAACCAACCACTAAATACATTTTAAAAATCCCACAGTGGAATACGTCATGTAGTAAATCAGTAGGTGCAGGATATTACGCTAACGAAGACTGATATATTATAGTAGTTGCATAATTTTCACAATTAAACTGAGGTCACTGAGTTTAAAACAGGGAGCTATTCAGGTCAAATATTGTATATTGCTGACTGTAGATATTGGTTATCACAAAACCTCCTGTGCTTTTTACTGATGACCTCTAATGTTTTGTTCTGGACTGGTTGGTCCTGTATCATGGGCAGTTTTATACATTGTTGTGCATGGCAATGTGACTAAGATGAAAATGCAGCTTACTGAATGCAGTGAATGATTTATTGCAAGGCCCTACAGATCTTTTGGGTTTCCTGCTTCCTTCATCTGATGGATAATAGGAGACAGAGGAAGAGAGGTTTAATGTCTTTATAATGGTGCTTCCAGTAACAGAGTGCATTGATAATTCATGCCAGCAGCAGCAGGCCCCCCTTTTTTCATGCTATTCCGCTATTCTTCTTCTTACCAGCAGGGGCGCCATTTCAATCAAAGAATACAGGACCATTGCTTTTCTCTAATTTTCTCATCAATTTCTACCCGATTTCGCGCTGTTTATCAACACTTTACATATCGAAACGTTTCATTTGCGTTGTTTTTGGCAAGAAGATGTTAATTTTACAATGTACGGTTTGTGATTTCCACATTTTGCCAGTCGTGGTGTTTGCCTACGGAATTTCATTGAAGATTTCCAACCCTAAAATGAGTTTTCATCAAATATTCATTGGCCAATCCAATCACACCATTTAAAAAATAAAATAAAAAATAGCTTACATTCATCTTAATGATCATGCCATTCAAAACACGGAACAAATTGCCATATGTTTATTATGTATAGTAGGCCTATATTATATACATATATTATGTAGGCTATTTAGTTATTATAGGCTATAATATTATATTATAGTCTAATATTATATACAGTTTGCAATATGTAACTGCAACTGCAACTGTATATAATATAATAGACTATAATATAATTTAATATAATATAAAATAATAACTAAATACATAATAGATGTATGTATTGCAAACTGTATACAATATATATATATATATATATATATATATATATATATATATATATATATATATATATATATATATATATATATATATATAGGCCTATCCTTAAACATCCAAGTTGATTGTACTTAAAATTTAAGTCATTTAAACTTAAATTACATTAAACTGACTTAAAATATTTTAATCTTGTATAACTAATAAAAAAAAAACAGGAGAAAATTGCTTAACTTATTTTGATGTAAAAACATATGTTGTCATAACTTATTGATAATATAATTTTTTTTATATAATTTATTGTTCACATGATAATTATGATTTAAAACAATTTCAAAAGCTGTTTTAGTAAGGCAGTAGACATTTTGGACCCTGCATTTCATATCAGATGGAGACTAGTGTCCACGAAGAAAAACATCTGCATCAAATAATGGCCCTTATTGCTTTGCCAGGTGATGGATGACATTTCCAAGTAATTCAATCAAACCAATTTAAGTTCAATTCAAGTCGAGCTAATTCTTCATTATCCTCTCAGTGCTCTGAATGGTCAGCCTGTAAAGTGAATTACCATCATTACAGCCACTATTCGCGTGAGGATCGATAAGGCAGGTGGATATCAGAGGAAATGACGGCGTAAAGCGTTTTATCTTCACTCCTTATCATCCGGACACTTTCCATTGTAAAATTTTACACATCGACTGTCCTGACAGAACTCTGTACACTGATACTGATGACGTGTGCGTTTCTGAAATGTCGAACGTTGTCTTATTCATTAGTTTATTTGGGCTACATATATTTTATTTTATTTATTTTATTCTAGTCTACATTATAAATGAACTGACTGAGATGCTGTTAAAATAATTTGTGAAATAACGATGTAGCCGTCATAATATTTTAGGAAAGCATAGCCAATTTTTTTAATGCTCATTGACCTTTGTGTGATCTGGAATTCTTGGAAAACTGCTGGAGATTCACTGACCACCTCGAGTTTTACCTCACGGACATGCGCACGAGAGGGGCGGGGGGTGGAGGGGGGTGTTAAGGGGCGGGTTTGGGTATATAATAGTTCTCTCACAGAACTTTTGCCTGTCGCCTGATTTTTGGGACAGCTCCACACAACATCCTAACACCAACTGGGGAAACTAACAGACCTTTTCAACCAAATACAACAGCACCGCGTATTTTTTTTACGTTGTCATGGAGGACCAACTAAAACATCATTCTGTTTGCCATACCTGCTTGAGAACAGACAGTTTCATAAATAAGGTAAATCAAATATTTTGACAACCTTAAGGACATCTTGGACATATCTGAAGATATTCTCTCTTTTTTTTATTGACTTGATTAAACATCAGAAATTGACAGGTTTGGAAACGAATAGAGATTTTAGATGCAGTCTTTTGCACGTTCAGTTCGCGTAATGCAACGGAGATGTTTTTGACACTCTAAACTGCTAACAGCTCTAAACATCTTGACAGCTCTAAATGTGAAATATAAGATATTATAAACATTTACATAATGAATTTCGGTAAAGCTGATTTGAAACAATGTGTAGTAAAGCGCTTTACAAATAAAAATGTAGGCTACTTGACACTTCATTCAGGATACGAGCGCACGGGGAAGAAGTTGCGCAAGGGGGCGACAGCACTTTAAATGAGCTGGGTTTAGGGAAATTATATGCTGAGTTGTGTGGAATGAGATAGCTGGGTATGTTCAGCAGTCTTGCAACTTGTTGAACCTTGTGTAAAAGTATACCCTAAATAAGGGAGATAAAAGCTCTTTTTGACGTGGATAAGCAATTCATCTTCTAGCGTTAATTAAAAAGTCGATGCATGCAAGTTCAATCACAGCGTGTTTGAAGAATTGCATTAGCGATTTGGAATGCACTGAAGGAACTAATGGCTATTACCAGAAGAAGATCTTGAAGATAATGATCAGCAGGTCTTTAGACTTTAAATTATCATCTTTTTAGTGAAAAATTAAACTACAAAATGCACAATTTCCCCAGGGTGTATTAAGTATTGCATTTGGTGAATTCGATGCATCGAAGAAAGAAATAATACTGTAGTTACTCAAAAATATGACCTATTTTTTTTGTTGCTAAAACAAAGGCTACATGCATTAGAGCGAGAAAAGCTCGATTCCAGTGTTGCATGTATATATTTCACTTTTTGTGAACTACACAGCATGCTTTGCATACTGTACATTGACATACTGGTTTAAACCATGTGATCAAGCAAGTCGATGGCCATGCATGCAGACATTGTATTGCATTACCAAATTCAATGCCTTGATGAAGCTAATAATAGTTGTTCAGTATATTTAAGGTATACATGATATCTTTATAAAAATGGCATAAAAAATCAGCTTTGTACATTAAAAATGAAATGCACCATCTAAACTAACTAAAACACATTATCTTTGCAGGTCATAAAGATGTACTGGTCCGTACGGATGCCCATATGCATACTATTTTTAACCCTGTCTGTCTTCGAAGTCGCCTCAGCTGAAACGTTATGTGGTGGAGAGCTGGTGGACGCGCTACAGTTTGTCTGCGAAGACAGAGGCTTCTATTTCAGTACGTACATTTGGACATCTCTGTGTTTTGTTTTCTTTTCTTTGGTTGCAAACCCTGCCAATTGTATATCACGAACGACCAGAGTTACGAACGAAGTCTCTGCAGATTGTGCTGACTGGGCGCATTCTCTCGCGATATCTGTGATTGCATATGAAAGGGATGCTAAATGAGCCACAATGGCCTGGTTGTTTACTTGCACATTCCGCCAGGGAAAGTAATAGTACCCAAGTGGCATTCCATTCACCTCTCCAGAAATGTTCCCAGGCTACACTCAATTGAAAAAAAGTTGTTTGTCCTCTTACACGGCTGGATGGATTGAGACAGCTTCATTGCTAGTTTAGCGTAACAGATACTAACCAATGGATTTGCACTAGTTCAGTGCAATGATTGCCGATTGTTCGATCTAGATCCAGATCCAGATCCATCTGCTGGTTGTACACCGTTCACATGCACGGAGGGGGTCGAGAGCACAAGTTTTTAAATATTTGTCGTCTTCCTCGCGCCAGCACTGACAAACAGACAAGGTCTTTGTGTTCTCTTGTCCACAGAAGCCTAACTACCCCGAAAGATCATTATCCAATTTGGGCCAGCGCAGATTTTCCCCCCTCTATCCACCAGATCCACTCTTCAATGTTTCCCATCCTACAATCAAGAACACCCTTTCAGTTCGTTGCGGTTGTGAGAAGCGCCAATCGTTCGCATAATATTTGACGGAAAATCAATTGTTCCTTCCTTTTCCCCGGTCTGGCTCCCCCACCTCCATTACTGTGTCCTGTATCTTCGCTCTTTCATGCCAAGTCTGTTCTTCTACCCCTCCCCCTTCCTCTCTTTCATGCTCTCTTTATCTCTGCTGAGCTGGCAAAGGACAAGGTCAAAGGATATCCACCATTTACTCATCCAAACAGAAGCGAAGACTTTTGCCCTTCAACACTCTAGCAGTCTTATTTGTATGCTTTCGGTCTTCCATTCCTGGGATCCGTGTTGCTGGGTTGTCGGTGAATTCTTCGAAACAGATTTCGAACAGCTCAATCAGACGGCATAACGAGATCAGTCCGGGCGAGAAAACAAATAAACAGACTCCATTTTATGCCACAGATTTTGCCTTTATTATACACCGTGCATGCGTCTCAGTCAAAACACAATGAATCGATAATGAAATCTGCTTTGACAATGGAATCAGGCCACTGTAGCTTGATTTAAATTGACTTGTTTGGGGTTTGTTGAATGTGTTTGTATGTTTGATGGCGACTGTTTGGAGAGTTTGAGCCAAATCTCTTCTTCTTTCTTGCTAAAACAGACAAAACTAGCATCCCCCCCCCCCCCCCCCCCCCCTAGTCTTAACTGGTTTGAGATGGTCAAATGGCCTTTCAGCATGGCTATGTTGGTGTGCAGCTGGATCTCCAGCTGAAAAAATAAAATAAAAAAATAAATCAGTCTATGCTAGTTTGCTCGTCTGTTGGCTGGTTTTAATTAGGGATTTTTTTTCTCACCTTTCAGCTGTTCAGGCTGGATGACTAGCTGATGACTCAGGCTCAGTGAATGGGAACTTAAAAAAATGTATGATAATCAAACCAACTTAGGCTGGTTTAATCAGGCTTTTTCTGTAGAGTTACCTGGTCAGCCAGCTGGAGTATTTGACTAGTGCCCCAAACCTGGGAAACCAGCAAACCAGTTTAGGCCTGTATAGTTCAATCAACATTGTATAATCCTGTCAACATTTACTCACCCTAATGTCCTTCCAAACCTGTATGACTTTCTGGAATACAAAATAATTTATTTTGAAAAACAGTTTTTGACTATGCAACGGAAGTCAATGGGGTCCAAAGCAACATTGGTCACCACTGACTTTCACTGCATGGACAAAAAACTGGTTTTGAACACAGGTTTGCAATGACATGAGGACATTTTTGGGTGACCTTTGTCTGACATGTGACCATCTAAGAGTTTCTCTCCCTGTCATCCTTAAACTTATTTTATTTGTATCCCTGCAGGTCGACCAACTAGTAGGTCGAATAGTCGGCGTTCTCAAAATCGTGGGATTGTGGAAGAGTGTTGTTTTAGCAGTTGTAACCTAGCTCTACTGGAACAATACTGCGCTAAACCTGCCAAGTCAGAGAGGGACGTTTCAGCCACATCCCTACAGGTCATCCCGGTGATGCCCGCATTAAAACAGGTATGTCGACTGTGGGAAACAACAAGAACTCTCCAGCACTTTATCACACGCACCATCTTGATTGTCCTGTGCTTTCTGCCGAACTTGTGCATCCTGGCATGTGGGTTTAAAGAAAACAATGAGCCAGAGTAAGGAACTAGTAAGCAAGTATTGCTCTAAAACTGCTGACCAAGTGGAAAATGATATGATAGAAGTGAGAGGTCATATCTAGGTTAAAATTTTCCTGTAGATTTACATCACATACTTGGATTGGGTTACAAAACCAGTGTCTCTCAAAATGACCTGGATGTTGACTAGCTGGTTGGACATTGGGGACAAGTGGAACTGTGCCCGTATCTCCTTCCTTGTCATTTTTTTGTGTTGAGTTTTTTTTTGTCAGTATTAGAAATTGAAAGCCCTTTAAATAACATCTGGTATGGAGAGTTTGCCCAAAATTCATAATTTCCTCACCATCATGTCCTTCCAAACCTATATGACTTTCTTCTGCGGAGCACAAAAGGAGATATTTTGAAGAATGTTTTTATCCATGTAAAGAAAGTCAATGGGGTCCAAAATAACACTGACTTTCATTGTATTGATTTTAAAAGGAGGAGACTGTTTGGAACGACATGGGAGTGAGTAAATAATGGTAGATTTTTCTTTTTAGGGTGAACTAAGACTTTAAGAAAGATGAGGATTGGGCAAGAGAAATTCAAGTGGGGTGTTGTCTTGGTAGTTTAGGGTTTTTAGCTATTTTTGGCAAAATATCTGCAAAATCATTCAAATTTTTAGTAAAAACTTTTGAGTTTAAGAGAGTTTAAAGTCATTTTCAGAGATCTTCCAAGCAATCATAGAAGATATCTGTCAAGTCACATTTATTTATATAGCGCTCTTTACAATACAAATTGTTTCAAAGCAGCTTTACAGAGATAATAGAAAATCTGTGAGAATTTCAACCCGTTTCAGGAGTCATTTTCTAACACTATTATTACTTTCGCAACAGGAGGTCCCAAGAAAGCACGTGACCGTGAAATATTCCAAATATGAAGTGTGGCAACAGAAGGCCGCCCAGAGGCTACGGAGGGGCATCCCTGCCATCCTGCGGGCCAAGAAGTTTAGGCGGCAGGCGGAGAGAATCAAGGCCCAGGAGCAACTGCACCACCACAGGCCTCTCATCACACTTCCCAGCAAGCTGCCGCCCATCCTTCTCCCCACAGAAAACTACGTCAGCCACAAGTGAAACCAGGATCATTTGCACAGAGTCGATAAAAAAAGACTAGGGGATCAAAGCTTTTTGTCTCTGACGTCATTTCTGTGGCAGTCCTCAACAACCCTTCTTCCTTCCCCACCAGACGTGCTCACACGCTCTTCAAGTTTCTATTCTTGCTGTTTCGTTCACCAACAAAAAGGCAAATCATAAATGAGAGGTGAAGAAGCAAAAGAAAGAGCGAAGAAGCTGCGGAACGTCGAACGTTTTCGCCAGTTTGGAGGACGTCAGAACTCGAGGAACAGCTAGAGCTAGCATGAACGAACCCATTCCACTGCATTCTCCCGAGACAAAAGTATCTCTCTTTTAGCCCTTTTTAAATATTAGTTTGCACCTGTAACTATAAAGGGACATCCACACTGTAAGGAATTGTTGTAAAATTAGATTCCTGTTCCAGCACCTTGTAATCACAAATGAAAAGCAGAGAAGAGTCTGCGAATTGCACATCGCCACGGATTACGTCAAAGTTCTTGTTAAGTAAATAAAAAAGGCACTATTTTTTTATGGACTATGAACATGTAGCTCAAAAAATGTCATGGTGCTAGCTTTGGGAATGGACTCAAAGGAGAAGGGGTTGAAAAGCATGTTTTTTTTTCCTTTGAAACTTTATTAAACTTTCCGTTTTAAGGAAAGTGTGACTTTGGAAAGAGCAAACAAGAGCATATTGGCCGCAGGGATATCAGATGCGTATACGTAAGACACGCGATGTATGCCTTGGGTCCCGGCGCTGGAAGGAGCAGTGTGGGGACACTGAAGGGATCATGTTCAAATGCCTGGACGTGAAGAACTCGCCTCCTTTCGAGCGTGGCTGCACAAAACCCCTGCTTTGCACTGCAGGAAGAGGGACATTGTGACCTTGAAAAGTGGGATGTTTGTATTTTCTATGTTCATTTTCGTGAAAACGCTTCAAGGAAAAAAGAAAAAAAAAAGCCCAGTTTGTTTTCTGGTACCGTGACATTCTTGTTGTTGCAAAATAGGCTTTGTGTTTTTGTAACGTTATTTTACAGTTCTGAAAAAAAAAGGCACAAATATCAATTCAAAGGGAAAAAACGCAATAATGTCAACTAACATATATTTTAAACGTTTATCCGTAGTATTCACATGCTTTTGCCTGAGAAACAAATACTTGAATATATATATATATATATATATATATATATATATATATATATATAAATATATATAGAATAAATATGGAAATATATATTATAATTAGTTTCCAGGGACATCATGTAATATTCTTTTAGTCTGAGCTGTATCTTGCGTAATGAGCCGCCAAGCTTCTTTTTGTTTGTTTGTTTGTTTAAGTACAAATATGGGCACTGTATAAAGGCATTATTTATTTTGTTATAAAATTATATATTAAAATCAGTCCAAATACAGTAATATACATAGCACTGATGCTCAACTGATGGATTTTATTTTATATGCTCTCCCCCCCCCCCCCCCCCCCCCCCCCCCCCCCTATTTTACATGTTAATGCTTTTTGTAGATGCTTTGGACCAAAAAAACATTTTCCTTTTTTTTTTTTTTTTTGCTTCTCCACAAAGCTATTTTAAAATCAATATTTTAACAGCAGCTGTAGCCTGGATTGCTTAGGCATGTTGTAATACAAAAATAGGCACATACTCTCTCTCTACTCTCTCTAGAATACTCTCTCTCTCTCTTTCTCTCTCTCTCCCTCCCGCATGGCTTTTTAATCTGCCAAATGGATTTCTGTTTGTAAAAAAAACAACAAAAACAACTACAAAAAAAACTTACGTTTAACTTTCCTCACGAGGTTCTGGATAAACCCGGTCTCTATTCCACTATTGTACACAAAACCACTACAGTCTTCATTGTTGTATCATCATTTTTCTAAGGTATGCCATGTTTTGGGGGTTGAGAAGAGTCTGTCCCTGGTTCAATGTTTGTTCTTGTTGCTGAGTAATTGAACTGCAGCCATAAGTTAAATTAAAAATCCATTATGATGTCACAAAGATCCATTATGAAGTCACAAAGATCCATTATGAAGTCACAAAGAGTGGAATGTTTATACGTCCCTTCAATCTCGCCATTTTACAATAATATGCCCTAAATCCTCTTATTTCCTTTTGGTCGGGGTGTTTTTTCAAGTCCTCCATGTATCTTCATCTCAGTTGTTGAAGGGCTACCGTACTTATTTACCCTAATACTCAGGAAATATCAGCGGATTTATGTGAAAAACCCAATACAAGGCCATTTTCTCTGCAGTTTCTCAAACAAGGACAACAAGCCAACATCATTTCTTGTATAAGCCCCATCTTAAGGTCAAAAAATTATACTATAGTATCGCTTAGTATCTTGAAACTTAAAGGTCTAAGTGCCTGCGGTGTATCCCTCTGCCTTGATAATCCCGATATTTATCTGATTCATATCAGTTGTGACTAAGCAGTGCAATTATTATAATTACTATCATTATTTTTATTATTTGAACATCCCATATTTCCAGAGGCATTGCCATTTGTCTATTATGTTATTCCTGCAAGGACTGCATTCACTGTTGTTCTTTCCAAACTGGTTACTTATCTTTCCGTGCGAAAAAAGGAAAACGCGTCCTTTTGCGCTAAAAATGAAGGGATCTTTTGTCTTTCATTGGCAACAGTTTAATATCAGTAGCCCACGCAGCCTGTGTGTATTTTAATTGATTTAACCTCTGCACGCTAGAACGTCCGAAATGCACAATTCATGTACTTTCATTTTTAATATCAATAAAAACCATTTTATCAAACATGTTTCAGTCATTTGCAAGTGTACGTGTTTTTATTGCCGGGGTTGCACTGTAAATGATTTAGTAGACGTTGAGGCCTACAAAGAATTTCCTTGATGCTTTTAGCATCTTTTCTGCACTGGCTGATCTGCAGTGTGCCAACAAAGGAAAATGTACTAAAATGTGACCAAACAGTGAGCAACTGACATGGGAGCAGATGCACTTCAGCTCCGCACGCTAGGGTTCAAAGAAAGCTCTTGAAAACTTTGTATCCAGCAGAATTCAAGCTACAGTAACATCCCCACGTTCAAGCAATGTAAAAACTGGTAACCTGCAATGTTTCGACCTGATTTTACCCATAAACACTAGTTTTGTTGGCATAAATGAACTTATTTAGATTGATTCAGCGATATTCAACTACAGCGGAGTTCAAAAGTCTGGTGAAAAATGTTTCTATTTTGATTTTTTTATATACAAACTGTTTCATTACAAATTATATTATCAGCATGACATTTTGAATTTCAGAATTGATCATTTATTTGATTATCCAGGTTTGTGCAAAACCTGATGATTCATGTCATCCAGCATGCGAATGTTCCAAAGAGCACATTCTGCTTATTTACACATTTCCTTGTTTGATTAGTGACATAACAGTGCAGAACCTTATTTCTTATTAATTTTACAACATAACATTGCTTTGTATTTTATTTCCAGGTATAAATAAGACTTTGAATTCCATATTTTCACTGTGAGCTCAAATGTTTGGACCCCCGCAGAATTTATCCACCTAAATCAAGTGATCATAATGGGGATGTTTAGATAATAAACCTAATTCTGTGAAATTCATTTGCATGTGCTGCGCTGCTAAAGGTTAAGGGCTGGTTACACATGACTGATCATGTCTTCACCCTGCAAACGTGCAATAATCAGCGATAAGCAATTGTAGAAAGCAGCTTTAAATGATCTTTATTTCATTAAATCATTTATTATACCAAATGTAATCTTATTTCACCCGTGACAGACTGCTCTGTCATTATTTACTCACCCTCTGTCGTTCTAAACCCACATGCTTTTATTTTTTCCATGAAACACAAAACAAGAAAATTCACATTTCATAGTGACCATGTCGGTCAAGCTCCAAATAATAAAAATAAAATAAAATAAAAACAAAATCATAAAAGCAGTATATACAGCAAATAACTAATGGTATTTTGTCATTAGCATAAAAGTGCAAGATAATGTCAGCTGTTATATTTTAATGTCAGCTGTGTTTTTTGATGCTTAATCACTATAAAAGGCTGCCAATGTAAAGATGTGGACACAACTGATTTCATTGAAATTTAATTGGCAAAAAAAGTTCATTTTCTTTTGTCAATCAATAGTGTAGAGATATATGAAGCACAACTTACACAGAAGACACTTTCACACCACCGCGGTGCATTTATTTGATGAAATGAACCTGATCTGCATGAGGAAAAATTTTATATAATTCTCTTCTCACTGCTATAATTTTCATCATATGGAAAGTTGTGGAAATTCTATCATGGATTTCCTTCTTTTACTATTGGAATAAATGGGAATACAAAAACTATAGTTGTTGTCATCTCCTGTTCACCACTACAGAAGTTTACCCAACTGTGAACATTTTTGCTTCAGAGAACCCGGAAATGTGAAAGGGTCCAATCAAATAACTGGATTTCACACATGAAAATTTACCAAACAACAGTAAATGTGACTCTCATCAGAGGGAGGGTAAGTTATTTTGATTAAAGATTACAAGGGCACTGTTAAAGGGGGTTCATTTTGGTGACTTTAATAGCATTTAATTATAGGGGCAATATTCCTTTAAATGATTCGGCTTTGTTCACGTAATCCCGCCGGTCGGTCGTGTCCCGAACAGCTAAGGAGTACGAGCGCTTCCTTGATGCACTCCAGATTAATTTGAGCTGTCAGAGGCTGCAAATTAACGCACAGAGCACTAGATTGTGACACATCAACTAGTGAACCATGGCGGAAGGCAACCTGGCGTGTGTTAGTGAGTAGGCTATTTGTGTCTGCTATAATGATGGATGCTCTCGATGTATCCCCTCAAGACGCCACGTGAATGTCGTTAAAGAAAACGTTAAATGTTGCACGACGTTAACCTGCTTGTTTAATTTAGTGCACTGTGGTGGTTTAAATATTAACAGCCGCTTCTACAAAATTCCATTTCCCTGCAATAGATTTCAATCGGAGAAGTCTTTACAACATGAATGAATATTTCAAGAAGTAAACTAAAATTCAAGATCACGTGAGTACGCTCACCATGAACTCAATGAACCTCTGCAAGTAAATGGAAATATTTTACTTATAATTTTCCATCAGTTGAAATAAACAGATAAATTAATTACACACACTATAACAGCTATTTTTAACTTTTCTGAAAAAAATTTGTTTTAATGTTTCTTGTCCATTTCTAGGGTGTTGTAGGTGGTTGCCAGGATGTTGCAATATGGTTGCGTGGGTATGTATGGGTAGTTCCCAGCAAACACAGAACGTTCCCCTAACGTTCCCGTATGGTTCCCATTTGGTTATTTTTTGGGAACCAAACAAGAACGTTCCAGGAACGTTCCCTGTAGGTTCTTTTTAGGTTCTATTTTATAACCTAAAGGCAACGTTCCCAGAACGTTCCCTGCAGGTTTTTTTAGGTTTCATTTTCCGAATAGGTTCCCGGAACGTTCCCCTAACCTTAAGGGGACGTTCTATTTACGTTAAGAAAACTTTCCCGGAGAACCAATAGGGAACATTCTGGGAACGTTCCCAGAACATAAAATTGTTAGCTGGGTTGTTAGGTTAGGGTTTTACAAGGTGGTGGCCAAGGTGTTGCTAGGGTGTTTCCGGGTTGCTATGTGTTTGTTATGGTGTTAGAAGGCAGTTGCCAAATCATTTTTCTAAGTGGTTGCCAAGTAGTTAATGCAGTTGCTTATGAGTGATTTTACCATATTGTTATAAGGTTTCTTTAGGCGGTCGCTAGGTATTAGTTATGGTGTAACTAGGTGGTTGCTAGGTTCTTGCTATGCCCAATTCCAGGTCATTTATGTAGGTTTACTCAGGGGGGGTTGCTAGCTGTAGCCTATTTTATGGTGTTAGTATGCGGTTGCTAGGTAGTTGTTGTTACACGGCCATACTTGCCCACCGCCCCCACTGTCGTTTCATAGTTTATTCATGTTCACTGCACAAACTGAGAGTGTATAACTTTATTTAAAATGTAATGTGTTTGTTCAAATTCCCAAGCTTATGTATAAGTAATAGCAATAGTGATACTGGCCTTATAGCAAACCTTCTGTACTGATCCTACTGTTACCCTGTTGTGTTTAACCTATTGTATCTTTTACAAGGGCATGACCCAATAAACATAAAGTATGCCCCATAGTGCTCAAAGATAATTCAAAAATACTGAATGTCCATCTATTTACAAGTCATAAACTATGGTTACATAATTAGAAAGCCTTCCTCACATTACTGGTTGATTAGGAACTGACAATTAGATCGCTTTGTGGAGCAGTGAAGAAACACAATCTCGTCTTTATGTGGTGCTCCTGCTGTAACAAACAGCATCGGCTGGGATGTGGAGTGAAATTGATTTCATTATGAAATTAGGCCCATTGGAAAAAGGAAAAGAAACAAAAAAAAAAAAAGAAATTTGAGGCATTAATTTTTAAACCAAGCGGAAGAACATAAAAAAACATGGCGGTTTGAAGAGTTTTCTCGGTTCAGGGAAGTGACCCCCTTTTGCTTCCTTTCAGACTGGAGTAATTAGAGGAGTTGTTGCTTGTACAGGAATGCCTGGCCACGCTCTAACCCATAAAACTGGCATTGGGCTTTCTGGCCAGGCCAAGACCTGTCCAATGCCGCTGCCAATCCACTTTCAATAGTTGGCTGGAACTGCTATGCATCCCGTGCATCCGACCAACCACAAGTAACGCTTCTCAGAGGTTGCACTTTGGCCAAGTCTTATCAGTGGCCAGAGCCTCTATGCCACAGCTTCAAGTTGACAGAAATTGCGATGGTTCATGCTGCCCATATGGGTGCATTCTGTTTGTTTTCCATACAACGAACTGGTGCAACTTTTCTATATGAAGGCAGCCTTCCAGCTACTATGAAGAACGGAAAAATTGGTCCACTAGCTCTTCAATGGGGACATGTCACGTTCACAGGTACATTGAGCGTAGTATGCACCTGTGATAAACAGGTGTGGAATACTTCTAGTAACCTAATCAGCAGTTTTAAATCTAAATGTGCTGCAATGTACAACCAAAAAGAACATGCTGAGCTGGGGAGTTTTTCTCCAGTGGCAAGAGAGGTAGTGGCTTGTCAAAAGAATTTGGATGAAAAAAATCTCTAGAAAAACATTCAAATAGTATGTAAAGCAATTCCACCATCTTTCTGTCAATGTAAAAATGTTACCAACCATTTTGCAAATATTTTTAGTTGTAGTACACACTACCGTTAAAAAGATTGGGTTTATTATGTTTTTTTTTTTTTAAGAAGTCTATTATGCTCAACAAGGCTGCATTCATTTTAATAAAAATATGTATATTGTTAAATATTAGTTAAAATAAATGTTTTCTATTTTAATATATTTAAAAATGTAATTTATTCCTGTGATATTAAAGCTGAATTTTCAGCATCATTACTCCAGTCTTAAATGTCACATGATCCTTCAGAAATCATTCTAATATGATGATTTACTGCTCAAGAAATATTTCTTAATATTATCAAAACTATTTCGCTGCTTACTATTTTTTTTTAGGAAGCCATTATTCATCTATACAAATTGTTTTATTGACTAATGTTCCAACAGGTTTTAGTAAAAAACAAAAGATAATTACTTTTGTTACGCCATTATTGTAATTATTTTTGAAACCAACAACAACAACACAAACTTTGAGAATTTGATTTGACTTGAACTTAATGTTTATTTGTATATATTATTTTAAATACACAAATATGTTGTTATTGGTAGTTTTTTGATAGAGAAGGTAAAATTGTGTTCTATATGTAACATGAATTTACAAAAAACCCAAATGCAGAGAGTATACTTTGCCTCCTCATTTCATAAGCCCACTACACCACTGATGTTAATCTAGTGCTAACCTAAAATTCAACCACAAGATTAGTTTCGTCTACCTGCCATGCTGTGGTTAAATAACCGGGAATTGTTTTGATACGAGAAATGAAATGTAGGTGAACATGCCAAACATGGTCAAAATATTTACAGTAACCATAGTTTTGGCCACCAACAAAAAAACAATATGATTAAAAATGATGCTGTGGAAATACGAAACTAACCACAATCAAAATACCAGCCGCGAATGAAGGATCTATATGGGTTCTGGAAAAGAAAAACTAAGTGGAGTACAAGCGTCAGACATGAAATTGAAACATTTCTTGTCATGGCCGACAGTGTGCGTGACAGCTAAATGAGCTAGCTATGTTTACAAGTTCACTTAACTGCAACTACTGAAGGTTATACTGTACAGTGGCTCGACGCCAGGGCTACAAGGTCACAGAGCAACACGTGCAATTCCAGAGACATCACCAACTGGTTTAGTCTAACCATTACCCTGATAAACAGGTGAGATGAAAGGGTAGATTTCCTAATAGAGTTATTGTGTAAAGCTACAGAATGTGCAATTGAAATTGAGCGATTGTAATTCAAGAAATATTTAGCAACTTTTAGCAGGAAAAGATACCGCCTGATTATTAGGAAGGCATTCATTTTTATTTTGTTAAGGTTGGACATACAGTTTGCTTGAACTGTAAGATGAATTGCATTTTGGTGCCCACATACTGACCCAAGAAGAACATTGTATTGCTCGGAGTTTGCTCATTCATGGCTCCAGAGAATTAATGAGGCTCTCAGATTTGTTCAATTTAAGTATGAACTTTGTCCCAGATGTTTCTTCTAAAATAGGGGAAATAAAAACCCACAAGTGAGACAATTGTTGGCATACAGGAAGACATTTGGTCTTGTGAGAACATGATGAGAAATGTTACTGAGTTCATTTTGAATTCTTTGTCTTTTGTTTGCAGACGTTAGTATCTTGGTGAATTTGAAAATAGTTTGAATCTCCTAATGAGATGTCAGTTGAATATAGTTGTTTCTTAAAAAAACTAAAAAACAAAGCAAGGCTCCATTTGGTTTCTTCGTATTCTGGAGAAGCAATGATATATTAAAGTTGTTTTTATGGAAGATGCTGATAAGTGAATTCATCATCTAGCAGAGTCTAGTATTATGCAACACATTCTAAATGAATCTAGATTAAATTGGATTGAATATCAACATGCCTCTTGAGCTGTGAAGGGTACCGTAGTGATGGGTATCTGTTGTGATTGTGTGCATAACCTTGGCCAGTTGGCAGCAAACTGATTCATTAAGTGGACAAAATAAAGTTGATAAGGTAGTCAGCCAATCTGTTATGATTGTACAGAAACTTTATCCAGTATCCTGTATCCTGTATCCACTTTATCATGTATCCAGTAACTTTCTAAAAGCTTTTTTTTAAATCTTTTAGTGACAGTGTTAAGATATTAGATAAATACAAAAAAGCCAAGAGTTGTGTAACTGCGTTTAAGGTCATGAAATGTTTAAAACAAAACTGTAAGATGGATATTATGGCTGTTTCCTCTACTTTACCAGCATAGAAATGAGTAGTAAAATGGTATTTTAAAATGTCTTCGCTCAGTTTAAATTGTCAGACCACAACTCATGTGGTCACTGGACGAGTCATTAATAATATTTGGTGCAACCAAGAACTTGTGCAAAACCTTACACATCTCTTTTATAGTTCCATGTCTGTGGTTTTCTTCTCTTCTCATATTTTTCCTCAGTCTCTTGACATTCAAACCATTTCAAAATTTAAGGAACTATGGTATGGAATGAAAAATCCATATGGAGTTCTGATTGACCTCCAGAGTCTATAGCCATGTTGCGTATATTAGGGGTGTCGCAATGTACAACACTCTTAAAAACTCTGGGCTACGTTTTCAACCCAAGCAGTGGGTTGTGACTGTTGGGTAAGGAAGCTGGTTTGATTTGGACCGACAGAGAGGGACCTTTGAAACAAATTGCAGCGAGTAGTGTGGACAGACAATTCAGCCCAAAAGACAGAGTTCTCCAATACGAACCACAAATGTCTCACTGATTTAAAGGTGCTATATGCAAGTCTTTGACTGTACTAAAGCATAAAAATACCATAATATGTTTGCAGATATTTAGGAATCATGCTGAGTTCACATAATCGTTTCTCTGAAAAACAATGAGTTATTTTACTTTGAAATGTGCGTTCTGTGTCAGAATGTCTGTTTTTGTTTTGGTCTGTGCAATACCAAATGTTGCCAATTTACCCAATTGTATTTCGCCACCACAGGTTGTCAGTTTTGCAAAACACAGCGTATTGCAGTCATGGAAGCCAGCGAACAAACCGGGTCAGAGATCGCAAATTCTACCCAACCTAAAAAGCCTCAGCACCCATCTAAAAATCTCTATGAACGGGAGCATATTAAAATGCAATATCAACTCACCATAAATCAATAAATTGACTCATCAACTCTCAGTGTGTAAGTCTCTTAGCCTTCCACTGTCAATAAGCTGATTTCACGCAGCCACCATTTTGAAATCGAAAGCGAAGCTCCGGTGGGAAGAACCCCAGAAGTACAGATAGACAACAATGCCTTGTACTAAGTAAACTGAAGCTGCTGCCGCGATTTACACTATTGGATGTTAATATCCAATATAGGATATGTATATAGTTCATTCCTGCTTCTTTTTTTTACGTTCTGAATTATATATAAAAATAATTTTATTTTTAAATGAATTTCACTGTATATAGTCTAAAGTATGAAAGAAATGTATGTACATTTTTAGAATAATTTCTACATTAAACACAACAATACGCCATCGCATTCGCGACTCCTATGATTAAAGGTGACACTTCCGGTTCCCTTTCGTTGTCACTCCGAGTTCCGTCGGATGACGACGAATGGGAGTTTCGCTTAGAAAGCCTATCCACTTCGAGTAATACAAAACGAGCCAATGGCAAAGAAATGCCATGGGTATGCAGAATTTGCATGGAGCAGCTCCGCCCCACCTCGTGGGTATAAAGGGCGGAAATTCCATCAAAGCAGTATGTTTTCGCTTCGGAGCCAAGTTCATCCTTCGTTCCACAAGCCATTCCTGATACTGTCAGTTCTACAGACGAGCGAGATTCTCTGGTGTTGGTGTGACGGCGATCTCCGGCGAGCGCGCGCTTCCTGCTTATCTGTCTGTGATTCGACAGCGAGTGTGTGTCTCCCCGGGCGCTTCAACACAGTCAGAGTTTCTTTTCTCTCACAAAAGAGCTTGCACGTGGGACGTCTTTTTAAAGATGCATCGCCCGTGCACTTCTGGTTGCGGTAGATTCGTTGACATCTCTGATGGGCACGAGCGTTGCATAGTGTGTTTGGGCATTGATCACGCTAGAGCAGCGCTCGTGGATGACTCATGTTCTCTCTGTGGGAACATGACCATCGCAACATTACGGTCGAGACTCAGTGATCTCGCAAGAGTGAGAGTCCCCTCATCCACCCCCCGTTCTACTAGTTCTAGAGATAGAGCTGGTACTTCGGCTGGTGGCCAGGGTGATCTGAGGGTGACGGTTTGGAACAAAGCGCCGACTATCAGTCCGTGCCCAGCCGCACCCTCTCCAGTGTTGCAACCCGCGAGTGTTCAGGGGATTCCCGTGGGACAATCTTCGGATGCCCCGCGAGTTTCCTTTGGCGCTCCAGAGGAGGACGCGATGTCTATCGCAGCATCACGAGGTGGGTCTGAATCTTCTGGAAGTGAAGACTCAGTGCAGCTGCCACCTTCCGGTGTGCATACGGTTGTGCCTGAGTCGGATCCGGAGATGACGGTCATGCTCGCCCGAGCCGCCGCGAGCATCGGTTTAGAGTGGTCCCCACCACCCTGTCCCGAGCGCTCGCGGCTGGATGATTGGTACTTGGGTAAGGCCGCGGACCCCCGTCCGCGTCAAACCCCAATACCTTTCTTCCCGGACGTGCATGATGAGATCTCCAAGTCCTGGAAGACCCCCAGCTCTTCCCGTGACCGCTCGTTGGTCTCATCCGCCTTTCCTCCCCTCGATGAGGCGGCTGCCCGTGGGTACACTGGGCTCCCCCCGGTTGAACGCTCTGTTGCGATGCAACTGTGTCCTCAGAGCGCTTCTTCTCGTGGTGAGCCTAAGCACCCATCCAAAGCCTGTAGGTACTCGTCTACGCTTGTGGCGAAGTCCTACAGAGCGGCGGGACAGGCAGCCACCTCTTTGCATGCCATGGCCATTCTGCAGGTCTACCAGGCCCAGATGCTCAGGGACATGCACGAGGGGAGGACAGACCCAGGGCTCTTCAATGAGCTGCGCGCCGCCACCGACCTTAATCTCCGAGCGACGAAGGTGACCGCACGCTCCCTGGGTTTGGTGATGTCCACAGCCGTGGTCCAGGAGAGACATCTCTGGCTGAATCTTGCTGATATGCGGGATGCCGAGCGGTCTCGGCTGCTCGACACCCCCATATCACAAGACGGCCTCTTCGGCGGAGCAGTCGAGGACTTCGCCCAACAGTTCTCGACTGCGCAGAAACAGACTGAGGCGATTAAGCACATTCTGCCCCGACGGCCCGCTGCTGCCTCCACCCAGCCGACCGGGCAGAATACTCGGTCTGTTCGCCGCCGAGGGCGCCCTCCTGTGGCTCCCGCCCTTCCGGCCTGCCCAAGCAGCAGCCTTCACCCGGGCCCGGTCGTGGAGAAAGCCGCAAGAAGGCGCCCCAGCCCTCTCCTGCCCCGCCCCCGCTAAACGCCGGGCCAAGCGGCGCACCTGAGACGGGCTGCTCAGGGATGATGTGCACTTCTCAGGAGATGGTAGCAGGACCACTCCTTCCCCCGGTGGAGGGCCGGGGGAGAATCTTTTGTTCCACCGCTGCTCACCCACGGGTGGGCAGCACCCTAATGTGGTTAAAGAAAGAAGTGACACAATTATCCCTGAGCACACAGAGTTCTCGGACGACACGGTGCGCCGCCCCCGGGCCGTGCACCCCTCGTCCTCCTCTGTCCCAGAGCCGGATGACAGTGCGCGCCGTCCCCGGACCGTACCACTCTCATCCTCCTCTGACGCCAGACTCCTGGCAGAACAGACCCCCGCGGAACGTTCATCCTTCCCTGGTCTGCTCTGTCAGGACGCGGTCAATGACTGTGCCCCCACACCGGGCCGCTATGCCGTCCACGTCTGGGCCAGTCATTCCGCCTCGCTGCACCACCGGTGGGAAGTTTGTAGTTCATTTGATACCGCTGGTACAGTCGTTGGGAGCTTGGCAAGAGCTTCCCAACCTGTCCCGCTGGGTCGCTCGAACAGTCAGGCTCGGCTACGCGATTCAGTTCGCGCGGTCTCCTCCCCGCTTCAGGGGAGTCCGGTCCACTATGGTCGGTGGCAATGCCCCTTTCATGAGAGCGGAGGTTGCAACCTTGCTGGCGAAGGGTGCAATCGAGACTGTCCCTCCAGCCGAAATGAGGTCCGGCTTCTACAGCCCGTACTTCATTGTCCCCAAGAAAACTGGTGGGTTTACGGCCAATCCTGGATCTGCGCGTGCTGAACCGCTCCCTTCACAGGCTGCCGTTCAAGATGCTCACTGCCAAATGCGTTTTCGAATGTGTGCGGCACCAGGATTGGTTTGCAGCGATCGACCTGAAGGACGCCTACTTTCATGTCTCCATTCTCCCTCGACACAGACCGTTTCTTCGGTTTGCTTTCGAGGGGCAGGCATATCAGTACGCAGTTCTCCCTTTCGGGCTAGCCCTGTCTCCTCGCGTCTTCACGAAGGTCGTCGAGGCAGCCCTTGTTCCCCTCCGGGAACACGGGGTTCGCATCCTGAACTATATCGACGACTGGCTGATTCTAGCTCACTCTCGAGATCAGCTCTGCGAACACAGGGACTTGGTGCTCCGCCATGTAGCCCGTCTGGGCCTTCGGGTCAACTGGGAGAAGAGCAAACTTTGCCCCGTGCAGAGGATCTCTTTTCTCGGTATGGAGATCGACTCGGTCGCCATGTCCGCGCAGCTTACGAGCGAGCGCGCACAATCACTGCTGACTTGCCTGAGACAGTTCGAGGGCAAGAGTGCGGTTCCACTGAAACTTTTTCAGAGGCTCCTGGGGCATATGGCATCTGCAGCCGTGGCAACACCGCTCGGATTGCTTCATATGAGACCGCTTCAGCTGTGGCTTCGCGACCGAGTCCCGAGGTGGGCATGGCATCACGGCACCTTCCGAGTACCAGTTACTCCGACCTGCCGTCAGACCTTCACCCCGTGGTCGAACCTCAGTTTTCTACGGGCCGGAGTGCCCCTGGAACGAGCTTCGCGGCATGTTGTTGTAACGACAGATGCCTCTGCCACGGGCTGGGGCGCCATGTGCAACGGACGTGCTGCCGCGGGCTCGTGGCCAGGACCCCACCGCTTATGGCACGTCAATTGCCTTGAGTTGCTGGCAGTACAGCTCGCCCTGCACCGCTTCCGGGCCGTGCTCAAGGGCTAGCATGTACTAGTCCGTTCAGACAATACCGCGACTGTAGCGTACATCAACCATCTAGGTGGTCTGCGCTCCCGCCGTATGTCGCAACTCGCCCGCCACCTCCTCTTATGGAGTCAGAAGCATCTGAGGTCGCTTCGTGCCATTTTTATTCCCGGAGCCCTGAACTGTGCAGCCGATGAGCTCTCACGGTTTCAGCCCCTCCCTGGAGAATGGCGACTCCATCCCCAGTCGGTCCAGCTGATTTGGGACCAGTTCGGGGACGCACAGATGGATCTGTTTGCCTCTCACGACTCGACCCATTGCACCCAGTATTATTCCCTGACCGAGGGCACGCTAGGCATGGATGCTCTGGCGCACAGCTGGCCGCAGGGCCGCAAATATGCGTTTCCCCCAGTGAGCCTTCTCGCGCAGACCCTGCGCAAGGTCAAGGAGGACGAGGAGCAGGTCATTTTGGTCGCGCCGTACTGGCCCGCCAGGACCTGGTTCCCCCAACTTGTACTCCTCGCGACAGCACCTCCTTGGCACCCTATGGCACCCTCGTCCCGATCTTTGGAACCTCCACGTGTGGCTCCTGGACGGGACAAGGCAGGTTTGAGTACCCTACCACCAGCGGTGGTGGCTACCATCACTTCCGCTAGAGCTTCGTCCACGAGACACCTCTACGCGTTGAAGTGGAACCTCTTCGTCAACTGGTGTTCTTCTCACCAAGAAGACCCCCGGAGATGTTTGATCGGTGTCGTGCTTTCCTTTCTTCAAGATGGGTTGGAGCGAAGGCTGTCTCCCTCCACCCTCAAGGTCTATGTCGCTGCTATTGCCGCACAGCACAACCTTAAAGGTAAGTCCGTAGGGAAGCATGACCTGATCGTCAGGTTCCTGAGAGGAGCGAGGAGACTGAATCCTCCTCGCCCTCCTCTCGTACCCTCTTGGGACCTCGCAGTGGTGCTAACTGCCCTGCGGAGTGCTCCCTTTGAGCCTTTGCAGTCGGTTGAGCTTAACTTCCTGTCAATGAAGACAGCGCTCCTGACTGCATTGGCCTCCATTAAGAGGGTAGGGGACCTGCACGCATTCTCCGTTGACGAAGCGTGCCTGGAATTTGGGCCGGCTTACTCTCACGTGACCCTGAGACCCCGGCCTGGATATGTGCCCAAGGTTCCTACCACTCCCTTCCGGGACCAGGTGGTGAACCTGCAAGCGCTGCCCCCGGAGAAGGCAGACCCAGCCTTGGCACTGCTCTGTCCAGTACGTGCTCTCCGCATCTATGTAGACAGAACGCAGTGTTTCAGGACCTCAGACCAGCTCTTTGTCTGTTATGGTGGGAGACTGAAGGGAAAGGCTCTCTCCAAGCAAAGGTTGTCTCACTGGATAGTGGACGCCATTGCTTTGGCTTACCAACAGCAAGGTCGACCGTGCCCCCTTGGTGTGACTGCCCACTCCACCCGGAGTGTGGCGTCCTCTTGGGCTCTAGCGCATGGCGGCTCGCTAACAGACATCTGCAGAGCTGCAGGCTGGGCGACACCCAACACATTCGCCAGATTCTACAATCTCCGAGTGGAGCCAGTGTCCTCTCATGTACTCGCTTCAACCAGCTAGTACCGGACCCGCTCAGGTGTCTTTGCTTGCTTGCCATTCCACTCCACGGACTGGATACGTGCGATATTCCCCTCAGGTGAGCTTCCTCGAAAGCCCTGAGTTCCTCCAGCACCCCTGATGCTGGCGCCAGTGTCTTTTGCCTGCGCGTCGGCTAGGTGCCTCCCGTGTGCATGTTACCTCCTCTGAGCTACCCCCACATGTGTATTTCCACTGTAAGCCTCTTTGAGCATGTGTCTTTCCCTTGGCAAGCCACCTTGCCACCCCTGGGGTTGAAATATTCCACCTGCGGCTGGACACCCCAGTGATTCCCCATATGCATCCCTCGGGTCATATGTGTATTCTCTAAGTCCCCCCCTCTGGGTTGGCAGTAATTGCATATTTCCCTTAAAGACCTTGGGATATGCTCCCCAGTGTACCTTGGTATTCCTGTGCTAATAGGAGTCCTTCGTCCGTGCTATCTCACGACAGGGATCTCAGATTACGCAGGGCACTGGAAGACAGCTGAGAAGGTGGCGTGATTAGACTGGTATCCCCATTCGCCGTCATCCGACGGAACTCGGAGTGACAACGAAAGGGAAAGTCTCGGTTACGGATGTAACCCTCGTTCCCTGAGTAGGGAACGGAGACGTTCCGTCTTCCTGCCACTTTCCGCTGTACCGCGGGGATCGCCTGAGCTCAGTCTTGGCTCCTCAGCGAGGAAACATACTGCTTTGATGGAATTTCCGCCCTTTATACCCACGAGGTGGGGCGGAGCTGCTCCATGCAAATTCTGCAGACCCATGGCATTTCTTTGCCATTGGCTCGTTTTGTATTACTCGAAGTGGATAGGCTTTCTAAGCGAAACTCCCATTCGTGGTCATCCGACGGAACGTCTCCGTTCCCTACTCAGGGAACGAGGGTTACATCCGTAACCGTAACGTTTTCTTCCCACCGGAGCCATTTCAAAATGCCGGCTGCGTGAAATCAGCGTATTGCGCTCATTCCTGTTGCGTGTCCTCAAACTGGCAACTCCTTACCATGACCGGACGCGGTACGCTGATCTGTGCCTTGGCCTGCTTGAAGAAGTGGGATCTAATCAGTTAAACCCAGGTTACCCATTCAAAACTCACTGTCAGATGTACCTGACTATCATTCTAACTCAAAACAAGCCAATATCCACGAGTGTATAATCCTATGATGCTGGTTTTTGCCAACACATTCAGCACTCCACTTAGTTCAAACAATACACTGAACTGCTAACAGTACGAACATTTACGATATGCTGAGAACTGTCTGCCTAGGGTTTCATAAAGAGGTTAATAAAATGTATGTTTCTGTTGTCTTTTTTTCTGAAAAGAATGAAGTATAACAAATAAAACATATTGGAAAGATAACAGTGATCTTATGGCAGTAGTTGTTGAGTTAAGAGTTCTCGAGTCACCAGTACACTGATGAAACAGTTCGGACTCGGACATGTCTGTGGATAAACGATGAGCTGCTGATATGAGCATTGCGTAAACGGAGCATTGAGGGGGCAAAAGGAAATATTTTTTTAAATAGTATGGTTTATGTAAAAGGTGAGTTTTAGACAAAATTGGTCTTTTATTAATACAATTTATTATATGTGACGTCATTGCATGTTTATGTAAACAAATGTAAATCGTTTTTTTTTTTAACCGGTTCATTGAAACTAACTGTTTTGTTCTGTTTTGTTCCTGTTTGCTTGTTCCCGATCCTAGTTTGTTTTGGTTACTGAGGATGTTAAGCACCCTTCTCTAGTTCAGTTGATTAGGTATCCTGTGTACATAAGGCCCTCAGTTTGTTCAGTTCTTTTTGTGTTGTTTTTTCTGCTATGTGTTTTTTTTCTGTGATTTCTGCCTTTGGATTATATTCTTTGTTTTTTTTGTTATTAGTAAAAGTTCTGAATTTACATTCATTTCTTCTCTTCTTCATTGCCTGCCCAGATATGACAGAACACAAGACTGACTGAATTTATGGATCTAACAGCAGTTAAAAAGCAAGTGGAGGACCGGCTGCCTATCATCCACCAAAACGGCCAGCCACTAGAATGGTATGTTGAGGAAATTCTGGACTTGTACCATAAGGTTACCTGGGGTAGACACACACTGAAGACACACTACACCATGAGGACTATCCAGCTCCATCCTGATCCAGTCTGTCTACTCCCTTCCTACCCAAGCCAGTGCCCAAGCCCTCCATGGACCCAAAGCCTATGCCCACCATGGAAGCTGAGCCAACACCCATCACAGACCCAGAGCTGATGCCCACCCCAGAGCCAGAGTCTGAAGCCATGTCCGTCCCGGAGTAGATGCCCTCTGACCAGGTGTGTGATCTGATTTCTATGTCCGTCCCCCTGAGATTATTAGTGGAGTTGGATACCAAGGAGTTCGGCAGAGCTAGTTCCCACCCTTGTCCCCACGGACCTCTTCCTCCTCTGGAGGTCCTGTCTGGCTAGGTGGATGTCCTGGTCCCATCTGAAGTCCTCCCTCCTCCACTGATCTCATTCAACCTTCAGTCTCCTTTGTTGCCCAGCTCCAAGTCTTCATCGCGGCTGGTTTTGTCCAGCACCAAATCTGTTTTGTCGCCTAGCACCAAGTCTGTTTTGTTGCTGATGGCCCCACCCAGCCTCCCACTCCCTCATCCAGTTCCTCTGCCCCACCTCCGTTTGGCTACTCGGCTCAGCCTTGGGCTTCTCGGTCTCCAGCTGCGCCTTGGTGTGGTGATCTCCTGGCTTTACCTCGGCCCGTCGACCAGTCGGCTCTGCCTTGGCTTCTCCCACCCTCGGCTCCACCTGGGAGCAGGGACGGATTATGGCGATGATGTGCCCTGGGCACGGATGTATCAAAGGCCCCCTTCACCAATTTTTTGGACAACAGTGTTGCACCTGTTTGCACAGGCGCCGCAATAGGGCAGGAAGGCCGGGCATTTTAAGGGGACCCCCGAGGGCTGATCATTTAAACAATCAGAAATGTTAATATACAGACGCAGCCACATCTCTGCATCCCCCTTAGTGTGGGCCCCTCTCTCATTACGCTCGTTATGCTTTTACCTTTTTCAAACTGGTGCAGCGCTTACTCGCGGTAGGTAGAAAATGGATGATTTGATTTGTTAAACATGAAAAGGACTTATCCGTCTGGCATGGCATCTCACTCTAACTTTAACCTAGATATGCATATCCAAAGTGTTTGTGCGGAGTGTGCAGCGCGCACTGCATGGCAGGCGTCGGCGCGAACACTTGCTTTTTCCTATCAACAGTGGAAACAACTTGAAATACTCAATCTTTTCTGGTCATAGGCCTATACAGAAAAGAATAAAGCATCAGTAGCTACTTTTATTTTTGTGAACTCACAATAACAAGAAAACGTTGTGCTTTTGTAAAATAAAATAAAACAAACAGGGCGTGCTTTCATGGTCTCCGTGACGTGAACTGGAGCGCGTCTCAAAAATTAACTGAAACACAGTCTATAGCCTCACAGACATGATGAATATTTCTATATAAAGCTTGGAATGTCCACTTTTAAACAGAAAAATTCGAATCGAAAGCAAATACCGGCTGATATGATATGAAAGGTGCATTTCTCTCTAAAGGCGCATCCACTTTACAGCGGAGATATAGATATGTTTGCAGCCGACACTGATTAAAATTTTTTATTTTTTATTAAACAATAAAAATGCCTAGTTCTTTTTTCCAGACATATATTATCATTAGCCTGCTTTTGCCGGTGCTTTGCGGCAATATTTATGGATGTGCTTGCTTGAGCGCGGAATAGGCTATATGCCTCCATGCACTCAGTATTTAAGCAGAAATTAATATTAACGTGAAATTAGTCGACTAATTGCTTAAATAAATGACTACTAGTCGACTAGAAAAATCTTTAGTCAATGGCAATTCTAATCAATGCATTTAGGGTAGTTGACATTTATTTAATTAGTAATTCTAGTATCCAGGTCTTTACGTTAAATTAGTTGAGTTAACAATTAGTTAATGAACTAAAATAATAAAACAAAGATTAATTTAAGATGCTATATAGCATTGCTTGTTCCACCACAAAAGACACTTTTTAAGGTGACAATCCGTTACACATTTGAAGATTTACTGTATCTTGAAGATTGTTGTATTGTATTTTATCTTCTGTTATAAAGATGAAGATTGACATTTTGTAAAAAAAAAAAAAAAGGCCCATAGGCTACTATTGTAAAACATCAACAACTTAGCCTATGTTCTGTTTAGATGTTCTGCGTTTTGACTACTGAATTTTGTATAATTATAGGCCTACATCTAGGTAATGAAGATAAATCAACAAAAAAAATTATATTACAGTATATAAAATGGGCCTTATTGATTAATTTTGCCTGGGGCCCTACTCAGTGTTGGTTCGCCTCTGCCTGTATGCCCCATCATACAGGATTAACAATGGCACTAATACGCAGGGAGAGAATGCACACAATATTCTGTACTTCCACACCACAAATTGGTTTATTTATATCTCACCAGTATCTATCAACATACAACATACTCAATCAAAAAGCTTCTGACCTCTCCAAATCCTATCACAGGAGAAAATTCCATAAATGATTTACATTTCTACATTTAGCAGACATTTCATTACATTTCATGTGTAACTGTCTTTCACCACAGGCATTTAGCTTTGAACAAAAAAAGTTGGTTTAAATTTACCTATCTTTCTCGATTTCCTCAGAGAAAACACTTCCACAACATCATCAAAATCCAATTCCCTCACAAGATCACATTCAATGGCCAATAAAGACAGTGAATTTAGACTTCCTTGACACATTTTGCTTCTTAGTTAGTTTTTTACTCTTGCCATTAGAGAAAATGAACGTTCTCCTTTAGAGTTGCTGACTGGCAGGGTGAGGAAAAGCTTTAGGGCAAAATAAACATTGGGGAAAACCGAACGCAGTCCATAATCAATAATTGTTTTCAGCATTTTTGATGGTGATATGGGGTGCGTTTCCCGAAAGTAGCCAACTATGTTCCCATAGTTAGCCAACTATGGTCGCAAGTTCCATCGTTACCAATAGAGTTCAATGGGAATTGCGCCCATAGTTGGCTAACGATGCTTTCGGGAAACGCACCCCTGTCCGGCTCCATTGAAATGGAAGATCTGAACTGAATCAGCTCATCAGCAAGACAGCTGTTCAAGTCATCAGGGTAAGCAGCAGAAAGGTTATGGGCTCCTGTTATATAATGTTGCTGTCAGATTCTGAGTCTGGCATGAATAGAACACCAAAGAGACTATTCGTGTGTTTATAGGCATCTATTCTGTGATCAAGGCAGTTGACAAGATTGTCAATGGTAGCATTAAATGTGTCCACTTGAAATTTACGGCTTCCACTAAGGCCTGTATCACCATCTGTGGTCTTGTCAGCAAAAGTTTTTCTTTTCTTGATGCATTGAACTTCATGCTTATAAGACACACACCTGTCACACTTAAAGCACTCCTCTCAAAGTGTTCAAATATTTCTCTCTGAGCTCACGCAATGATTCAAGCAGTCGCATCGCTGTTCGAAGGTCCATATCATTTTTTTGGAGACATAAACTGGTTACGTTGAATCGTTCGTGTATTGTATTACAGAACTGCGCCATGAATGCAGTTTCCAGTTTGTCCATCTTTGCGCGTAGTCCTGATGCTTCGTTGCGTGTTTCCCTTTTTTCGTTCTCATCTGCAGCTATACTGTTCAAGGCTTCTCTTATATTACAATAATTTTGCCAGAGAGCTTTGGCCGAATCAGCCCTACAGCTCCACCAAGTATTAGACAAATGCTTAAGTGTTAAGTTTGTCTTTTCGAACACTTTTGCCCATCGGCGAGTAGATGCAGAACAAAATGAATACAACGACTGTAGCAGACTAAAGTACTGTTCGACATCTGGACTGCTGTGTATACTGTTTACACCTGCTAAATTCAATGAGTGAGCAGCACAAGGGATGTAATGGATCAATGTATTTATCTGTTTTAAGTGAGCCTGCAGTCCATTGTATCTGCCCGACATATTACTCGCATTATCGTACGATTGGCCTCTACAGTTTAATATGTCCAAGCCAAGGTTGTTTACCATTTTAATGACGTAATCACACAAACTCTCATCTGTGTGACATGAAATGGGCTCAAAAGCTATGAATCGTTCTAGTACATTCCCTTTCTCATTGACGAATCTGAAGACTAATGTTAACTGGTCTGTGTGGGACAAATCTGGTGTTGAATCAACGATTACTGAAAAATATTTGGCATCCTTTAATTCATTCACGATTACTTGTTTAGTTTTTTCTCCCAATACATCAATAAACTCAACATATACTTGATGACAAATAAGATACAGTTCCCCTTCATTTTTGCCCGCGTGTTTTAATGCTCCGATAGAAACGGGTCAAACTGAGATATCAGCTCTAAAATTCCTAGATAGTTTCCATTGTGAGGCGAACCTAGGAGTTCATCCTCCCCCCTGAAAGCCAGTCCTCTTTCGGCTAAAAATTGTATTACTGCCACCACACGTTTCAGTACCTCTTTCCGGTATTCCCTCTCTCCAGCAATTTGTTTGACCAGAGCTGAGTCAATCGCCTGAGTGTTTTTAGATCTATGTAATAAGGCTAGCATAGAGGACATATAGCCTGGGCTCCTCTCATGTTCAAAAATCCGTTCTGGGTGCTTCCAGTCACTGAATCCATCTGTAAAGGCGTGTCTTTTGGACGATAAAAGTTTGCAAGAATAGCAGAACACCTGTCCCGTGACACAATCTGGCTGTTTGGTAAGTGAGTGTTTAATAAATCATTTGTAAGGGAGCGAGTCTTGCCACCCAGACCGCTATCCCTTATGGAAGAAGTATATTTTGAGCTTCGGTTATGGAAAGCGGCAGCCCCTCTGTTAATAAGAATACTTCTCACCGAATCCCCTTTTATATCTCCCCACAATGCGGGGTTGTTGTTTGTGTCCCAAAACAGGTGGTCATCATCATCTGTCTTACTCTTAGTGTGATCATCCTGACATTGTGATGGTGATGGTGACGGTGGCTGTAGCGGCGCCGGCGGGTTGTAGTAATCACAGGCCGGCTCAGTATCACTGCTATCACGGTTAGTTGTGCTAGCGCCATCTTCACTTGAAGCAGCAGAAACGTTGTTGTTGTTGTTAGCATCAACAGTGTTTGCATTTTTAAAAAAAGCTGGAGATTGTTGGTAGCTTTTGTAGTAATTGAGCTTCTCTTGCTTCTTTGTCCTTTTTGTGCTTTCTTTTCATTGATCCACTTGGTTGTGGTTTTAAACTCATTTTTTTTTTTTTTTTCACTCGTCTTCTACGCGTGACTTATATTACGCAATGCTTTTCACTCGCCTCTAGATGTCCTTCTCAACAGCGCAGCAATACATACAATTTTTTTATTTGATTTATTTACTAGTTAATATTTGCAACTGCAAAAAAATTACATTAATCTTCAATATTTAACACAATTTTACTGAAAATAAAAATAAAATAGAAATAATTATTTTAAAAGAATAGACACAGTAAATTTTACAGGGCCCCCTGCTGGCCCAGTGCCCTGGGCAAGTGCCCAGTAGGCCCGTGCATTAATCCGTGCCTGCCTGGGAGCACCATCCACATGGCTCCACCGGGCTCCCTCATCCCTCCAGTTTTACCTTGGTAAGTCATCACTCTTCCTAGGCCACGGACTTCTGCGCCTTCTGCTGTGCCTTCTCCACATATTGGCTCCATCGGGCCCATTCGTCCCTCTGGCTCCGCCTCAG
The DNA here is from genome assembly GCA_030578255.1 of Tiaroga cobitis. Classification (NCBI taxonomy): domain Eukaryota; kingdom Metazoa; phylum Chordata; class Actinopteri; order Cypriniformes; family Leuciscidae; genus Tiaroga; species Tiaroga cobitis. Next base: position 29,035,022 of record CM060615.1, on the reverse strand, counting down.
TCCTCCGGGCACCCTGGCTCCACCTCAGCGGCTCATCACCGCGTCTCCACGGTCTACTTGGCTCTGTCTTGGTCTCCTGGTCTCCAGATCTCCTGGCTCCACTGCTGGTGGTCGGATCTCTGACTCTTCCCTGGCTCCTCCAACCATTGGTTATGCTATGGGCCTTTGTCCTGGTTAAACTGGATCGCCAGCTGGCTTTTCCCTCCATTGTCTCTTCCTTGATGGTTTCCTCTGGAGGAAGACATGGAGTTGGAGAGAGGATGTCAGAGCACCCTGCCCTCCCTCCTCTTTTGGACTTAAGTTAACGACACAAGGACGTGCCTTCTAGGAGTATGTTCGTTTCATTGTGTTTTGGTTTGGATTGGTTCTGTTCCAGTTTGCCCGAGTTCCCGATCCTAGTTTGTTTCCATGGTTACTGATCATGTTACAGTTTTTCTCAGTCGCTTTGGTACATTTCTCACATCACTACTTACATTTGCACAACAGTTAGTTCAACCTCCACAACATTTAGTCATTTGTGCACATCATAGTAGCAGTTCATTCCTTCCAACAAATTGCAAATGCTTTTGGACATGCATCAATTGCTTTCATAAAACTCTCTGCTGTTTTATAACATTATCATTTTCTTATGTCATGCCAGTCAAAATTAACTATACTTGTGAATGCTGAATAGTCATTCCATATAAAACTAATAGTCCTCATTTCATTGCTTGAGGCATCACATACAAACATTTTGAACTAGTTGTCAAAATCTGTCAAGCAAATTTTACCTTTAAAAAAAAAAAAAAAAAAAAAAAAAAAAACTTTTTATCCTAAATTAAACAATTTCTCTCAGGTGAACCTCAGCTTTCACTGATGAGAGGGTGTGTGTGAAGCATTAGTTGCAACCAATGATAAGCCACTTCTCTACAATCACTCAAAGCTGAATCCCATAAACCCCCACTTTTCAAGCATATATGAACCAAGAAGGACAGAGTGTGTACCGTTTCTACAATACTGTGACACAGAAATGGAAGAGGGGTGAGGGTGCGGGGAGGAAGGGTAAAGGAACAAAACAGGGGACGAGGAAGGAGAGGCCAAGTACATAGGCGGATTCCTGATGCAATCAGGGCTACAATTGTGGATCATGTTGTCAATCACGGCCTCACAATGGCTGAGGCTGGTCGAAGGGTGCAGCCAAATGTTGGGAGAACCACTGTAAATTCAATTATTTAAACGTTTCGTCGGAAGAACAGGTGTGTATAAATGGACAGTAATTCAGCACTAAATCTGCACTGCACTACTGTAATTGTCATACATGAAGCTTACAGTGGGACAAGAACTTGTAACTGTTTACATTTTAGACGTACAGCTTTACTGCATCACACATTTAGTGTATTGTAGTGTTACAGTAAAGATCTGCCATGTTTACTGTAATTTTTCTCTGGACCACACAGGATTGCAAGACAACCTTGCTGAGGTGGAACAGGGCCACTTTTTACTCCGCAACAAGAGGAAGCCAGTTGTGCAATGGTGATTGCAAACAATGCCATAAGGTTGAGAGAGATACAAAGTGCTGTTATAGAGGATGACAACATCTTTGGGAATATTGAATCAGTTGCTACAATTGACAGAGTGCTCAGGAGGAATGAAATGCGCATGAAACAATTGTACAATGTGCCATTTGAACAGAACAGCGACAGAGTGAAGGAGATCCGTCACCAGTATGTACAGGTAAAACATGTATGTGTTCTATGCATATTCTAATGTTCAGTGCTTTAAACTGTTTACTTTGTGTAGTGTCATGCACTACACTTACATGACAGTTCTGTGTATGTGTATTCACAGTCCATACTGTACAATATGTTGTCCAAAATGCATTATGTTACACAAGAAAAGTTGTTAGTTTTTCTCGCTCCCTCTTCTGTAATAAAGCATGTTCTGGAGCTGGAGGCCAGGGAACCGCTGCACACATTCATATACGTTGATAAGGCCGGTTTTAATCTGGCAAAAGGTAGAAGACGAGGAAGGAATCGCATTGGACAGAGAGCAACCATTGATGTCCCAGGCCAACGAGGAGGGAATATTACTATGTGTGCAGCCATCTCAGAAACGGCGTCCTCACCCCATATCCCCCGTCTTGGTTCATACAACATCTGCTGACTTTTTTTAGACACTCTTTACAAGGAATGAGAGGGGTCTAACTGGAGACCATCTGAACAAGCATGTTGTTGTTTGGGATAATGTGCGTTTTCACCACTCAGATGTCGTCAGACAGAGGTTTGCAGCACATGATAGGATGCTGGTGGAATATCTCCCTCCCTACTCACCATTCCTAAATCCAATAGAGGAGTTTTTCTCTTCCTGGAGGTGGAAGGTATCCACATCCACATACCCAAATTGTCCTGCCAGCGGCCATGGATGCAGCATGTGATGACATCACACCAGAGTCCTGCAGAGGGTGGATTCGCCACTCGAGGAGATACTTTCCCCGCTGCATTGCAAGAGATGATTTTCGCTGTGATGTAGATGAAGCTATGTGTCCAGACAGAGAGGAACGTCTAGATGTGCATGAATGATTTACAGTACTATGTATGTCGTTTGTTCAGTTCCAATATGTACTGCAATATTCTTTACAGTTGTGCACAGCTCTACCCAAAGGGAGTTTGTTTGTTGTAAATAAGGGTGTATTTTTTCTTTTGCACAATGCTGTGAACAAATCAGAATTGCAAAGAGCATATGCAGTAAAAATGTAAAACAAACATATTCAGTGTCTTGTACTCCGTTACCTCACTAAATACAGTAATGTGCAACTTTACTGTAGTTTTCAAATGGCTGTGCAAATAGTATATAGTGCTGTCTTGAGCATTTTCAGGTAGTGTCACCAAGATCTGACTTTTTTTGCATTGGAAAACATTTACAGAGTAAACTGTCATAATGTAAACATGACAAAGCCCTTTGACTATCTTGTTCATAAACAGTGGTGTCAGGACTTTTCATCTTGATGACACTGACCCTTTCATTGACATGAATACTTGCTTTTGAGGAATGAGCTATCTATTTTGAGCAAGTGACACACTTTTGCAGGTTATCAACTAGGTTTTGCAGTTTGTACTAATTGTTTTGAGAACTGCATTAACTGTTGTGCAAATGTAGTTATGTGAGAAATGCACCAAAGTGACTGAGAAAAACTGTAAATGCCTGTCTCTAGTTCATTTAATTAGCTTTTCTGCATATATAATGCCCTCAGTTTGTTCAGTTCTTTGTCTTGTTGTTTTTCCTGCCACGTTTTTGCTCCTGTGATTTCTGCTATTTGGATTATCATCTTAGCTTTTTTTTGGTATTAACAAAACTGTTTAGATCCTTTCTTCTTCTCTTCATTGCCTGTTCAGACAGGACAGCATCACTACACACCATTACTGTAACCATGTTATTGTGGTCGAAATGTGGGATATTCATTATATAAAATCTTGTTATTTTGTTAATGTAATGTACAGTAATTTTACTAATGCTACTGTATAGCAGTTTTGTGAATTTGTATTTATACTAAATGTGTCAGGACTCAAGTTTGATCATTCCTTTTTTTCCTCTTGTTTTGTTTCTCTCTCTTCCTTGTCCGACCGCGCTCAACTGATCACGCTCTACTATCAGCGCGGCCAATTGTTATCGTTATCGAATCTCTTCGTTTTTTTATTTCTCTGCTATAAATATCCTTTGTTTCCCTCTGATTTCTGCCAGTGTGTTTTGTGTTTCCAGCCTCTTTTCCTGTTATTTTGTTAAGTTTGGGGTCCCTGTTTGTTTTGCTTAGTTTTTCTCTTCTGCCCAGTTGTGATGTTGGTTGCCTGTTTTCCCCCCAGTACTCTCTGGTCTTGTACAGCTCTCTTGGTTTTGACCATCTGATCTGGGTCTGGTTTTGGAGTCTGGATTCTCTTTCAGTACACTGCTTGCCTGCTTTTACTGCCTTGCCTAAAACTGTGAGCTTGGATTTCTCTGATACTGTCTGCCCCTTTTTGGATCACTCTGTTCGTCTGACCTTGACTCTCGCCTCACGACTGGATATTATATGCTAATAGACTGATCTGGATTTCGACCCCAGCCTGTTTGACTTTTTTTGCCTATTGCACAGTTGGTTCAGAGCCCAGCGGCTCACGCTGTTTTTTGTGTTGTTATAATAAGTTGAGCATTTTTCTGGTTTTGGGTCCTTCCTTTCCTGGAATGTAATGAAATCTGTTTAGACTATATAACATAGAAATCATATTGCTCCTTTTTTATTTTCACCATGGTACAATGAGAGGCCATGCATGGTTTACCAGTGGCATGATCTATGTATGATACTATGGAAGACCAAAGGATAATTTTTTTTAGTTGAGTCCTAAGTGTTAAATTTAAAATTTACCCTATAAAATTTGGTTACATTTTTTAAATTTAAATATTTTTTTTAAATAAATGTACATCCCCACCACCCTGGTGCTACACAATCAGTTACCAAATCTTTTGGTGGCACCAGTGCCACTGTTCTCAGATGTTTGTCTGGATTGCTATAAAGCAATGTAAACTATATAACTGTAAGCTGTATAATTATAACAATATCCTTTAAAAGATACCTTTCCCCCTGTGTGTTTCTGTGCTGGTCCTTATGCAATGCACAAGGCTGCAACGGCTAGCACTGAGGGCGATATGAGGGCAACACCAGGAGCATTTCTGCCGGGTCTATACCAGTGGACCTCCCTTCCCTCGTCAAGCACGTTGGAGTTCCCGGATGAGTTTGACGTTGTGCTGCATGGCACAGCTGATTTCTCTTTCAGGATTTATATGTCGATAGCAGCATCTTAGGGTGGGCCAGTGCTAGAGCTGCACGATTATGACAAAAATCATAATTGCCGATTATTCCCTTGAAATTGTAATTGCGATTATTAATTACGATTATCACAATTTACATTGAATATATATAGGCATATTATAAGACATGTTTAGACAAAAATTGTTAACACACACAAGTACTGTCCCCCTTTACTTAAAGGGTTAGTTCACCCAAAAATGAAAATTAAGTCATTAATTACTCACCCCCATGCTGTACCAACCCCGTAAGACCTTCGTTCGTCTTCGGAACACAAATGAAGATATTTATGATTAAATCTGAGAGGTGGATGACTGCTACATAGGCTCCCTAAGGGAATGAAACTTGACGGCCCAGAAAGTCATTAAAGAACATGTTTAAATATTCCATGTCGCAACAGTGGCTCAACTATAAGTTTATCAAGCGACGAGAATACTTTTTGTGCGCTTGATAAACTTATAGTTGAGCCACTGTTGCGACATAGAATATTTAAACATTTTCTTTAATGACTTTCTGGGCCGTCAAGTGTCATTCCCTTAGGGAGCCTATGGAGGAGTGATCAACCTCTCAGATTTAATCATAAATATCTTCATTTGTGTTCCGAAGACGAACGAAGGCCTTACGGGGTTGGTACAGCATGGGGGTGAGTAATTAATGACTTAATTTTCATTTTTGCGTGAACTAACCCTTTAACATACACATAAATTGTAACAATGACTCACAAAGACTAGATAAACATTAGGACTATGCTAAAGCAATTAAATAGCAGTCCCAAACTAGTTTTTGTTAATACAATGTTGATATGAGCCACCACAGTCATTTAAAAATATAAAAAATTACACAAAGTGAAAATAAAGTGGCATTTTGGGGTTATGGAAACGACACTTACCATGGTAAATACACAATACTAACAATAACTGTTAATGAAACAGCTCCTGGTAATATAATGAAAATCATACCTGCATGCAAATCCTTCTCAGCTAACACGTGATTTATTGGTATTTTACTTTTATTTCGTGACTTACTAATTTACAGTGTAACGACGTTGCATACTCGTACTACGAGCCTCGTAGTTTCTTTTGCACTTTATACAGTGAAGCCATACACAGCGCGCGCCACCGCATTTGCGCGTGCAATTGAAGAGTGCCCGCTACGAGCACAGTATAACGGCTGACAGGACAGTAAAGTCTGTTTTTCTGAGGTAAAAGACTTTTTATTTCAGCGTACACTTACGTCACTGCCTGGTATGTCATATTGTGCTGGGTTTTGTGAAGTAGTCGTGATTCACCTCTCATAACATAATATGCTCTAAACACACACGCAGAGTGGATTTTCTTTTGTAATCGCGGCTTTGAACGATTACGTAATCGTGGCAATCGTAATCGCAATTAGAAATTCGATTAATTGTGCAGCCCTAGCCAGTACCTTCTGACGTGGAAGACTAGGCTGGCCTTATACCCTTGGATGCTGGGGGCCCAGTATATGTAATGACACAGAGTTGCCGGCCATGATTGGATGATTGGTATCTGTGCTCTGAGTGTGACTCACAACATGCCCTGTCAGTGCCATTCTTCCCAGAAGTGCATGGGGAAAGGCACCTTTTACTGCCCGGTCCCACTTCACAAGCTCTTTCTCCCTCAATAAACTTGACGGAGGTTCCCCAGGTGGAGCAATTTTAGACACTCTTGGGACATATGGCGTCCTCGGCGGTGGTAACACTGCTCTGGTTTATGTGTATGAGACTGCTTCAGAATGTTTTGCCCCTGGACGGAACGTGGAAGTGAGTGGAGTGATTCCTCGGCGGAGGAATTCAGTGGCAGGCCCGGTACTCATGATGCATGCCCTTTCAGGTCAGCCTATATACTTGGGCCAGGTGCTCCATTTATAGTGATTCCCTGATGGTAATCCAATATGATGTATTGTCCACAATATGGTTTCCCTGACGGTAAACCTGTGTCTTCCCCTAGACAGAGTGCTGTCTCTGCCACCAGTCTCTGCATTTGTAGAAGTTCCTCCCTTTTTATGTAGGATTTCTCTCCATGTGTGGTACTTCCGGGGTGGTAAGTCCATGCGATTTATTCTCCACATTTTAACCCTCTGGGGTCTGAGGTGTTTTCTGGGCCCTGTAGGTGTTCTGACATGCTCTGACATTTGTGCTTATTTCAGTTACTTGAAATATTTTCATGGCTAAAGTCTGATTTTTTTTCTGTGTTAATTTCATCAAGTGGAAAGCACTAATTGCTAATGAGGGTGATTTCAGAGCACCCCTATTTCACAGATAACAGTCTGTCTCCAGAACACCCCCCTTGTTTTCACTTTTTTTGGATTAGCCCAACCCAATGCCTAAACCTAATGCGCAGTTGCACTGTCCACACTGTTTGTATGTGTTTTGAGCCTATTCTTTATTTTTCAGTTATGCACTTTATTTCGTTTCTGCTCTTGTCTTGATCTGGTTTGTTTAATAAATATAATTTTTTTTATTAAAGTAAACGTGACTTTTGTGTTTCAGAGTAAAAGCTTTAAGTTAATAGTCTTTGTGTCTCAGCCACGAAACTGAGCTCCTATGTTCAGCCTGAAATGGTAGTGTCTGTCACTTATTATAACATATGACACAAACAATTGTCTAAATGATGTTGCATATTCCTCAACAGTTCTTGTGCTCACATCACTAGTTGACATAGTACTATTTTTGGAAATCATAGGCTAGCTATGATATTGCGCAGTTGCACGTGATGCAACGCTGTCAGAGCCGACAGACTCGAGTGTGTCATTTCAGTGCAAAATAATTAGGTCAAAAACGATTTAATATACTGCAAATAGCCTACTAGTTTTTATGTTTATTTATAATTGATTAAGGCGTACAAGGCAGCTAATTAATCTAACTTTTTTGTGTCTGTGTGTTTTTCCGGGTCCCTCGATTTCTAGTCGAAATTTCAGGACTTCAGTCGACCAAGATTTTCTTTGGTTAAGTACAGCTCTACAAGTTAGCGTTAGCTCGTTAATGACAGTAGTAAAGCAGGGGTGGTATAGTGACACTCCTGTCTGATCGCTGATCGATTGCTCCTGTCTGCCTCGCTGCCTGCTGTGTGTTTGTTTGCTTCGAGGCTGTAAGCTTCGCCTGAGCCTCGTATTTCTTTATGTTTTGAGCCATCATTTACTATCTAGTTGTTTATACTACTAAATACAGCTTACCCAACATCTCAGATTAACCTTACATCTCTAGCTTCCGTTATTGTTAACACAGCACGCTAGTAACTCGCTAACGTTAGCCTGCTAACGCGCCACCCGTGCGCTCATTTATTTATTTATTTTCTCTCGCGCGCCCGCGCCTTTGAGTTCATAAAGTCCAGGTAAGTAAGAAATCAGTCAACAAACACGGTGAGTAATGTCTTCTTGTCCTGTTATTGTCACCTGTGTCACATGTCATATGTTTAGTATAGCCTTCTCCGATGGCAATATAGGATTTATATGTGATAAATGCAAGGAGACAGTCAGGCTGACGGAGAAGATTTCAGAACTAGAGACACGCATCCAAACTTTAATTGAGGATGGTAAGAATGCTAGATCTTTAGATAGTGTTTTGGATGCGCCTAGCATAGTGAACTCTTTACATGATTCGGTTCCGGCTGAAGTAGAGCCCGTGCAGCAGGGCAGATGGGTGACCGTGAGAGATCGTTCTAGTCGCGGATCAAAGAACCACTCTTCCGTTCCGATTCCCATAACAAACCGATTTGCCCCACTCAGTGAAACACCCACTGAGAATTCTGTTGATTGTGCCCTGGTAATTGGTGATTCGATCACACGGAACGTGAAAATAGAGACACCAGCCACCATAGTCACATGTTTGCCGGGAGCCAGAGCGCCTGACATCAAAGCAAATTTAAAAGTGCTGGCTAATACTAATCGTAAATTCTCTAAGATCATTATTCATGTCGGCACTAATGATGTTCGACTCCGCCAGTCGGAGATCACCAAAATTAATATTAAAGAGGTGTGTGAACTCGCAAGTACGATGTCAGGCACTGTAATTTACTCTGGCCCCCTTCCTGTACGCAGGAGTGATGAGATAGTTAGCCGATTGGCCTCACTGAACGGTTGGCTGTCGAAGTGGTGTCCGCAGAATAATATAAAATTCATAGACAATTGGAAAAGTTTTTGGGGCAAGCCTGATCTGTTGAAAAGAGATGGTATCCATCCCTCCAGGGCTGGTGCTGCTCTTCTCTCTAGTAATTTGGCTCATAGTCTTAGAGATAAAACATGACAATCTGGGGCTCAGGTCAGGAAGCAGACAGACTGGCTAAACCGACCGTCTGCTAGCGGCCTCACGTCACCAAGGTCAGATAAATCCCATCACATAGAGTCTCTTTCACCTAGATGTCATCATATAGAGACTGTGTCTGTTCCCCGAATTTGGAAATCCAAAAAACGTCAGGTTAAAAATTTAATTGATGTTCAACAAATAAAAAACAGATATAATACAGATGAGCAAATGATAAAGCTTGGGTTGCTGAATATTCGATCCCTTACTTCAAAATCTCTCATAGTTAATGATATGATTTCAGATTATAATCTTGATATGCTGTGTTTGACAGAAACCTGGCTAAAACCAAACGATTACATTATTTTAAATGAGTCAACCCCACAAGATTACAGTTATAAACATGAACCTCGTCTGAAAGGCAAAGGGGGAGGTGTTGCTGTAATTTATAGTAATATTTTCAAAACCACTAAGAAATCTAGCTTTAAATATACTTCTTTTGAAGTATTGGTGCTTAATGTAAAAATATATAGTGTAAACGATAAATCACATTTGAGAATTATGCTGGCTACTGTATACAGGCCACCAGGGCACCATAAAGATTTTATCAAAGAATTTGCGGACTTTCTATCAGAATTAGTATTGGCTGCAGATAAAGTACTAATTGTTGGTGATTTTAATATACATGTAGATAATGAAAAAGATGCATTGGGATTGGCATTTAAAGACATTGTAAACTCAATTGGAGTTAGACAACACGTGTCAGGACCTACTCATCGTCGTAATCATACTCTAGATCTAATATTATCACATGGAATAGATGTTGATGCCGTTGAAATTCTGCAGCAGAGTGATGACATCTCAGATCATTATCTAGTCTCATGTAAATTACATTTAGCCAAGGCTGCAAAGCCGACTCCGTGTTATAAATACGTTAGACCTATAACTTCTGCCACTAAAGATTGCTTTATCAATAATCTTCCTAATCAGTTTCATCATCTCAGCATCCCGGATAGCTTAGAAGAACTTGATATTGCAACAGAAACGTTTAACTCTCTCTTTTCCAGCACTTTAGATGCAGTTGCTCCGTTGCGCTTAAAGAAGATTAAAGAAAATAGTCCAACGCCGTGGTACAGCGAGCACACCCGGGCCCTTAAGAGAGCAGCCAGAAAAATGGAGCGCAACTGGAAGAAAACTAAACTAGAGGTATTTCGGATTTCGTGGAAAGAGAGCTCGATTGCTTACAGAGAGGCTTTAAAAGCTTCTAGATCTGCTTATTTTTCAAACCTATTAGAAGAAAATAAACATAATCCAAGGTATTTATTTGAAACAGTGGCTAAACTAACGAAAAAGAAAGCTTCAAGCTCAGAAGTGTCCAAGAAACACAGCAGTGATGACTTTATGAACTTCTTCACTTATAAGATTGATAATATCAGGGACAAAATTATAACTATGCAACCGTCTACCACAGTATCGCATCAGGAAGTGCATTGTAGTCTCCCTGAGGAAAAATTTGATTCATTTGTTGCTATAGGAGAGGAAGAATTCTGCAAACTCGTTAATTCATCTAAATCGACAACTTGTATGTTAGATCCTATACCGACTAAGCTACTGAAAGAGATGTTTCCAGAGGTCATATATCCACTTCTTAATATCATTAATTCATCTTTGTCTCTAGGATACGTACCAAAAACCTTTAAACTGGCTATGATAAAACCGCTTGTTAAAAAACCACAACTTGATCCTACAGAATTAGTCAATTACAGGCCGATCTCGAATCTGCCTTTTCTGTCAAAGATATTAGAAAAAGCAGTATCTTCACAACTGTGTTCCTTTCTAGAAAGAAATGATATCTGCGAGGATTTTCAGTCCGGATTTAGACCGTACCATAGTACTGAGACCGCTCTCATTAGAGTCACAAATGATTTGCTCTTATCATCCGATCGTGGTTGTATCTCTCTATTAGTGTTACTCGATCTTAGTGCTGCATTTGACACAATTGACCACAACATTCTTTTAAATAGACTAGAAAACTATGTGGGCATTAGTGGAATTGCACTAGCATGGTTTAAATCATACTTATCTGACCGTTATCAGTTTGTAGCAGTAAATGAAGAGATGTCTTATCGATCACAAGTTCAGTATGGCGTACCACAAGGCTCAGTACTAGGACCGCTGCTGTTCACTCTGTACATGCTACCATTAGGAGATATCATTAGGAAACATGGAGTTAGCTTTCACTGTTATGCCGATGATACTCAGCTGTATATTTCTTCAAAACCCAACGAAACTTACCAATTCACAAAATTAACCGAATGCATAGCTGATATAAAAAATTGGATGACTAGTAATTTCCTACTACTAAATTCTGAAAAGACAGAGATTCTAATTATTGGACAAAAAACTTCCACACGTAATAACCCAGAATACTGTATAACACTTGATGGCTGCTCTGTCAAGTCTTCGTCGTCGGTTAGGAACCTGGGTGTGCTCTTTGATACCAACCTTTCTTTTGAAAGCCACGTGTCTAGTATCTGTAAAACTGCATTTTTCCATCTTAAAAATATATCTAAAATACGCCATATGCTCTCATTGGGAAATGCGGAACAATTAGTCCATGCTTTCATGACCTCAAGGCTAGATTATTGTAATGCTCTACTGGGTGGTTGCCCTGCACGCTTAATAAATAAACTACAGCTAGTTCAAAACGCCGCAGCTCGAGTTCTTACCAGAACCAGGAAATATGACCATATTAGCCCGGTTCTGTCATCACTGCATTGGCTCCCTATTAAACATCGTATAAATTTTAAAATATTGTTGATTACCTACAAAGCACTAAATGGTTTAGCTCCGCAGTACTTGAGCGAGCTCTTAAAGTATTATAGTCCTTCACGTCTATTGCGATCTCAAAATTCCGCCCAGTTGATAATACCTAGAATATCTAAATCGACTGCAGGCGGTAGATCCTTTTCCTATTTAGCACCAAAACTTTGGAACAGTCTTCCTACCATTGTCCGGGAAGCAGACACACTCTGTCAGTTCAAAGCTAGACTAAAAACACATCTCTTTGACCTAGCATACACATAACACACTATAGACTTCTATAAATTCAATGTTAGGCTGCATAGATTAGGTCAGCCGGAACTGGGAACACTTCCCTTAAATCTTGATGTACTCGCTACATCATAAGAAGAATGGCATCTACGCTAATATTAGTGTCTTTGTTTATCCCGAGGTTTTCCCGCAGCCTGCCGGATCTAGGCCGTGTCCAGATCTGACGAAGGAGATCCGCCTGGACCCGATGACAATGCAGTGCTGAAGTGTCCACTATCCTCTCCCTATGGAGGATCCCTTTCCCACTCTACAGATAAAGCGTTGTGAATTCCGGCTCGCGTACCCCGAAGTGATAAAATAAAACAAATTCTGTATCAAAATTTATAGGCAAGAAAAGTAGTTTGTTTAGGCTGGGTTGTATGAATTATAAACCTGCGCACATATTTTAAAAAGCACATAACTATAGAATCAATTCTGAATGAGCATGTGAACGCCGTCAGCGTTAATCACAGGTTCGCGTTTAAAAGTCTGATCATTTCGACGGAGGTGAATCAATCAAAGTTAACTTTAGCTGGAAATAACATTATTCAAGAACCGCTATAATGCCAAAACAATCTGTTACCTTAAATTATATGTTTATCTCTGTAAAGCTGCTTTGAAACAATCCATTGTTAAAAGCGCTATATAAATGAAGATGACTTGACTTGACTTGACTTGACTAGTTTGCAAGACTAAAGACGTTTTTATTCACTCGTCTTTTTTGGCGCATTCATTTTTCAATCTGTTGTCATGTATAGGGGTGAGCGGGGCACAACGTAACGCGGGGCTTGTTGTCAAGTCAAGTCACCTTTATTTATATAGCTCTTTTTACAATACAGATTGTATCAAAGCAGCTTCACAGTGATAACATGAAAATAATACAGCAAAGTTTGTTTCTAAAAGAAAATTGCGTCAACGTCCACCTTAAGTAAGGCAGATCAATAATATTATTGAATATTAAATGTCCCCAACTAAGCAAGCCAAAAGCCAAGGCAACAGTCGCAAGGAACCAAAACTCCATCAGGTGACAGAATGGATGAAAAAAACCTTGGGAGAAACCAGACTCAGTCGGAGGGCCAGTTCTCCTCTGGCCAACGAAGGAACAGTGTATGATTCGGGCAGCATTACAAGTCAGATAACACACTTGTTTTAAATACTTCCACACATGCTAGCATGACGAAACTTTGTGTATTTACTAGTTTCCATATCAACACTATATAGAGAAAAAAATTCTGTGAGTGTAGTGTAGAGAACAAGTTCTGACGTTCAAATAAATCCTTTATTTTTTATAAATTATTTATTGGTCTGACAGCTCAGGTCCCTTTAAACTAAAATATACATCTTTTGTGCACTTTATTTAAAAAAAGCCTATATATTTGGCAGATGTAAAGCATACATGTGTATGTTATTATTTAAAAAAAAAAAAATTACTTTAACAGCTCAGGGATGTTCAAGAGTTGGAAATTAATGCTTTTTTAAAATCCGATTTATCGATTAATCGCAAAAAATGATCGATAGATTAATCGATTATTAAAATAATCGTTAGTTGCAGCCCTAGTCTTATCGATCACAAGTTCAATATGGAGTACCACAAGGCTCAGTACTAGGAGCGTTGCTGTTCACTCTTTACATGCTACCCTTGGGAGATATCATTAGGAAGCATGGCATTAGTTTTCACGGTTATGCTGATGATACTCAGCTCTATATTTATTCACGCCCTGACGAAACTTACCAATTCACAAAATTAACGGAATGCATAGCTGATATAAAAAAATGGATGACTAGTAATTTCCTACTACTAAACTCTGAAAAGACAGAGATTCTAATTATTGGACAAAAAAAACCTTCCTCACGTAATAATCTAGAATACTGTCTAACACTTGATGGCTGCTCTGTCAAACCTTTTTTTCGTCAGTTAGGAACCTGGGTGTGCTCTTTGATACCAATCTTTAATTTGAAAGTCACATTTCTAGTATCTGTAAAACAGCATTCTTCCATCTTAAAAATATATCTAAATTACGTCATATGGTCTCAATGACAAATGCGGAACAATTAGTTCATGCGTTCATGACATCAAGGCTAGATTATTGTAATGCTCTTATGGGTGGTTGCCCTGCATGCTTAATAAATAAACTACAGCTGGTTCAAAATGCAGCAGCTCGAGTTCTTACCAGAACCAGGAAGTATGACCATATTTGCCCGGTTCTATCAACACTGCATTGGCTCCCTATTAAACATCGTATAAATTTTTAAATATTGCAGATTACTTACAAAGCACTAAATGGTTTAGCTCCACAGTACTTGAGCGAGCTCTGAACGCATTATAGTCTTTCACGTCTATTGCGATCTCAAAATTCAGGCCAGTTGGTAATACCTAGAATATCAAAATTGACTGCAGGCGGTAGATCCTTTTCCTATTTAGCACCAAAACTCTGAAACAGTCTTCCTAACATTGTCCAGGAAGCAGACACACTCTGCCAGTTTAAATTTAGACCAAAAACACATCTCTTTGACCTAGCATACACAACACATTATAAACTTCTATAATTCAATGTTAGGCTGCATAGATTAGTTCAGCCGGAACCAGGAACACTTCCCATAAACCCTGATGTACTCGTTACATCATAAGAAAAATGGCGTCTACGATAATATTAGTCTCTCTATTTATCACAAAGTTTACTGCAGTCCGCCGGATCCAGGCCATATCCAGATCTGATGAAGGACCTGCGCCTGGACACGACGACAATGCAGTCCTGAAGTGTCAACTAGTCTCTCCCCTGTGAAGGCCCCCTTCTCCTTCCCTTTACCTATGTACAGATAAAACGTTGTCAAAATGGTTCCGGTTCACATGGCTATGCAGAAGCGATATATAATTCTGTGTTATACATTTTTAAGGCCAGACAAGTAATTTGTTGAGGTCAATTTGTAAAGAAAGACTAGTCAAGTCAAGTCATCTTCATTTATATAGCGCTTTTAACAATGGATTGTTTCAAAGCAGCTTTACAGAGATAAACATATAATTTAAGGTAACAGAGATTGTTTTGGCTTGATAGCGGTCCTTGAATAATGCTATTTCCAGCTAAAGTTCATTTTGATTGATTCACCTCCGTCGAAATGATCAGACTTTAAACGCGAACCTGTGATTAACGCTGACGGCGTTCAGATGCGCATTAAGAATTGATTCTATAGTTATGTGCTCTTGAAAATATGTGCGCAGGTTTGTAATTCAATACAACCCAGCCTAAACAAACTACTTGTCTTGCCTATTAATTTTGATACAGATTTTTTTTTTATTTTATCGCTTCGGGGTACGCGAGCCGGATTTTCAACAACGCTTTATCTGTAGAGTGGGAAAGGGATCCTCGATAGGGAGAGGATAGTTGACACTTCAGCACTGCATTGTCATCGGGTCCAGGCGGATCTCCTTTGTCAGATCTGGATACGGCCTAGATCCGGCAGGCTGCGGGAAAACCTCGGGATAAACAAAGACACTAATATTAGCATAGAATAGATGCCATTCTTCTTATGATGTAACGAGTACATCAAGATTTAAGGGAAGTGTTCCCAGTTCCGGCTGACCTAATCTATGCAGCCTAACATTGAATTATAGAAGTCTATAATGTATTATGTGTATGCTAGGTCAAAGAGATGTGTTTTTAGTCTAGCTTTGAACTGACAGAGTGTGTCTGCTTCCCGGACAATGGTAGGAAGACTGTTCCAAAGTTTTGGTGCTAAATAGGAAAAGGATCTACCGCCAGCAGTCGATTTAGATATTCTAGGTATTATCAAGTGGAAAGGAATTTTGAGATCGCAATAGACGTGAAGGACTTTAATGCGTTAAGAGCTCGCTCAAGTACTGCGGAGCTAAACCATTTAGTGCTTTGTAAGTAATCAACAATATTTAAAAATTTATATGATGTTTAATAGGGAGCCAATGCAGTGTTGACAGAACCGGGCTAATATGGTCATATTTCCTGGTTCTGGTAAGAACTCGAGCTGCGGCGTTTTGAACTAGCTGTAGTTTATTTATTAAGCGTGCAGGGCAACCACCCAGTAGAGCATTACTATAGTCTAGCCTTGAGGTCATGAACGCATGAACTAATTGTTCCGCATTTACCAAATGAGAGCATATGGCGTATTTTAGATATATTTTTAAGATGGAAAAATGCAGTTTTACAGATACTAGACACGTGGCTTTCAAAAGAAAGGTTTGTATCAAAGAGCACACCCAGGTTCCTAACACACGACGAAGGCTTGACAGAGCAGCCATCAAGTGTTAGACAGTATTCTGGGTTATTACGTGTGGAAGTTTTTTGTCCAATAATTAGAATCTCTGTCTTTTCAGAATTTAGTAGTAGGAAATTACTAGTCATCCAATTTTTTATATCAGCTATGCATTCCGTTAATTTAGTGAATTGGTAAGTTTCGTTGGGGTTTGAAGAAATATACAGCTGAGTATCATCGGCATAACAGTGAAAGCTAACTCCATGTTTCCTAATGATATCTCCTAATGGTAGCATGTACAGAGTGAACAGCAGCGGTCCTAGTACTGAGCCTTGTGGTACGCCATACTGAACTTGTGATCGATAAGACATCTCTTCATTTACTGCTACAAACTGATAACGGTCAGTTAAGTATGATTTAAACCATGCTAGTGCAATTCCACTAATGCCAACATAGTTTTCTAGTCTATTTAAAAGAATGTTGTGGTCAATGGTGTCAAATGCAGCACTAAGATCGAATAACACTAATAGAGAGATACAACCACGATCGGATGATAAGAGCAAATCATTTGTGACTCTAATGAGAGCAGTCTCAGTACTATGGTACGGTCTAAATCCGGACTGAAAATCCTCGCAGATATAATTTCTTTCTAGAAAGGAACATATTGTGAAGATACTGCTTTTTCTAATATCTTTGACAGAAAAGGCAGATTCGAGATCGGCCTGTAATTGACTAATTCTGTAGGATCAAGTTGTGTTTTTTTAACAAGCGGTTTTATCATAGCCAGTTTAAAGGTTTTTGGTACGTATCCTAGAGACAGAGATGAATTAATGATATTAAGAAGAGGATATATGACCTCTGGAAACATCTCTTTCAGTAGCTTAGTCGGTATAGGATCTAACATACAAGTTGTCGATTTAGATGAATTAACGAGTTTGCAGAATTCTTCCTCTCCTAGAGCAACAAATGAATCAATTTTCTTCAGGGAGACTACAATGCACTCCCTGATGCGATACTGCGGTAGACGGTTGCAAAGTTATAATTTTGTCCCTGATATTATTAATCTTATAAGTGAAGAAGTTCATAAAGTCATCACTGCTGTGTTACTTGGACACTTCTGAGCTTGAAGCTTTCTTTTTCGTTAGTTTAGCCACTGTTTCAAATAAATACCTTGGATTATATTTATTTTCTTAATAGGGTTGAAAAATAAGCAGATCTAGCAGCTTTTAAAGCCTCTCTGTAAGCAATCGAGCTCTCTTTCCATGAAATCCGAAATACCTCTAATTTAGTTTTCTTCCAGTTGCGCTTCATTTTTCTGGCAGCTCTCTTAAGGGCCCGGGTGTGCTCGCTGTACCACGGCGTTGGGCTATTTTCTTTAATCTTCTTTAAGCGCAACGGAGCAACTGCATCTAAAGTGCTGGAAAAGAGAGAGTTAAACGTTTCTGTTGCAATATCAAGTTCTTCTAAGCTATCCGGGATGCTGAGATGATGAAACTGATTAGGAAAATTATTGATAAAGCAATCTTTAGTGGCAGAAGTTATAGGTCTAACGTATTTATAACACGGAGTCGGCTTTGCAGCCTTGGCTAAATGTAATTTACATGAGACTAGATAATGATCTGAGATGTCATCACTCTGCTGCAGAATTTCAATGGCATCAACATCTATTCCATGTGATAATATTAGATCTAGAGTATGATTACGACAATGAGTAGGTCCTGACACGTGTTGTCTAACTCCAATTGAGTTTACAATGTCTTTAAATGCCAATCCCAATGCATCTTTTTCATTATCTACATGTATATTAAAATCACCAACAATTAGTATTTTATCTGCAGCCAATACTAATTCTGATAGAATGTCCGCAAAACTACACGCCTGTGCACATATATATTCAAACGCGCATACCTATAGACTAAACACGTAATACGCATGTGCACGCCGTCAGCGTTTTCACAGGTTTGCATTTTTAAAGCTTGAGCAGAGATAAAAAAATAAAAAAAGTTAAATAACTAATGATCTTTGGAACGGAAGTGAATCGATCAAAACTAACTTTAGCTGGACAATAACTTTATTTTAGAGCTGCTGTAAGGCCAAAACAATCTCTGCTACTTTAATTTCCTGTTATCACTGTAAAGCTGCTTTGAAACAGTCCATATTGATAAAAGCGCAATATAAATGAAGGTGACTTGACTTGACTATTGTTACCACATTACAAATATCTACGTTTGAGCAGATATCCACAAACACAGTATTTAACAGTAAACATGGGTCTAAACATTATAATATTCACCATGTTAGTGTAAACACTCATACTAGCCTACTTTTATATCATGCTGTGTTTTATTACTAAACATAAAAACATCGTTGTGTCATACATGTATATAAATTTAAATTCTAACGCGCTTTTCTTAGACTCAAAGCGCTACAATATACAAAAAGAGAACAACAACAATACGATACAATAAGACAAACACATTCAGTTGCAATAAGCAGCTCTAAAAAGGTGTGTCTTTAAATAATTCTTAAAGCAGTCCAATGTTGGAGAGTCTCTAATTCCCGATGGTAGAGCATTCCATAGACCTGCTGCTGAGACCGAAAATGCTCGAGCACCCATAGACTTTAATTTATATCGAGGCTGTTGAAGGATGCATGACCTAGAAGAGCGCAGAGGGCGAGCTGGAGTGTGAGAGGTAACTAAACTGCAGAGATAGGCAGGGGCCGTCCCATGAATAGCTTTATACATTAAAGCAAGTGTTTTGAATTCGATACGTGCTTGTATAGGCAGCCAATGCAAGTCATGGAGTCCCGGGGAAATGTGTTGACCAGCAGTTGTATGTGTCAATAGCGGGCGGCTGAATTTTTTGGCATTTTTATTGTCATTTTTTGATGGATCGATTTGGGAGACCAGCATAGAGTGCATTGCAATAATCAAGCCTCGACTTAAAGGGTTAGTTCACCCAAAAATGAAAATTAAGTCATTAATTACTCACCCCCATGCTGTACCAACCCCGTAAGAACTTCGTTCGTCTTCGGAACACAAATGAAGATATTTTTGATTAAATGTGACAGCTGGATCACTCCTCCATAGGCTGCCTAAGGGAATGAATCCTGACGGCCCAGAAAGTCAATGAAGAAAATGTTTAAATATTCCATGTCACAACAGTGGCTCAACTATAAGTTTATCAAGCGACGAGAATACTTTTTGTGCGGAAATAAAACAAAAATAACGACTTTATTCGACAATTCCTTTTCTTCCTTGTAGGCCTGAAACGAGACTTCAAGAGATTTCCACGACGCATGCGCGAGAATTGCGATCTCCTTCAACTACTTCAGTTAAGTTCTCGCGCGTGCGCGTCGTAGAAATCTCTTGAAGTCTCGTTTCAGGCCTACAAGGAAGAAAAGGAATAGTCGAATAAAGTCGTTATTTTTGTTTGTTTTTTTCGCACAAAAAGTATTCTCGTCGCTTGATAAACTTATACTTGAGCCACTGTTGTGACATGGAATATTAAAACATTTTCTTCATTGACTTTCTGGGCCGTCAGGATTCATTCCCTTAGGGAGCCTATGGAGGAGTGATCCAGCTGTCACATTTAATCAAAAATATCTTCATTTGTGTTCCGAAGACGAACGAAGGTCTTACGGGGTTGGTACAGCATGGGGGTGAGTAATTAATGACTTAATTTTCATTTTTGGGTGAACTAACCCTTTAATAAAGGCGTGAATAAGCCTTTCGATAGAAACGGTCGTAGTCTAGCAATGTTTCTAAGATGGAAAAATGCAGTTTTTGATATTATTTTAATATGGGCAGCGAACATCAGTTCTGGATCAAAGATAACGCCAAGATTGCGCACTTGAGAGGACGACAGGGCCGTGCACAGACCTTTTGAGGGGCATGTGCTGAAACTGAAAAAGGGCACCCCCCTCCCTTTTTTCCCCACCAAGTAATCAAAATTCATATAAGTACAAAAAATTGTTATATCAGTTATAATTTTTTTATTTTATTATTCAGTTATTAAAAAATGTGTGTGTGTGTGTGTGTATATATATATATATATATATATATATTTTTTTTTTTTTTTTTTTTTTCTGCTTTGCACACAAAGTTCAATAAAAGTTTTTGCATTATTATAAATATTATAAATATAAATAAATTAAGCATTGGAATGAATTAAATCATGGATTACATTCTGCATGATAAAATATAAAGATTTCAAAGTGATCTTCTATAATGTTTTTGTTTTTTTAGTTACTACTACAACATTACTGTAGTAAAACCATGTTTTAGCCTACTACATTTATACATGTGAGGACGAGCGGAGTAAAATAGGCCTAGCCTACTATAGATTAATAAAAACTATATAGCGAATAAGTGCATATCAACAGCCTTGAATTAACCATAATTTAATATTATTACCATTGTCAGGTTCTTTCCATAAAATTTTCAGGAGACATTCATGGAGTCAACAAAATGTCATTTTATTGACCGTAACAATTAAGTGCTGACCACACATGGTGCAAAAATAAAGGAACAAAAAAAAAAACACTAACTAATAAATGGGGCAACAACAGCACATTACTGAGTTCTGGGTCTCAGATGTTTCTCAGGGATCCCTCACCAGAACTAACCCAGCCACAGACATTGAAGCTCTTTTAACAATCCAGACCAAACCATTTTGATAATTACAGGGGTATCACAAGACTTCTCATTCCATTACATCAAACAGAAAAAGGGAAAAATATATATAGCAACACACGGACACAAATGAACATAAGAATAACATTTACCATAAAGCAATAAAGGCAATACACTTAAACATTCATACATAAAACACCTCCTTTAAACACATGTGAATTAACACACGACCCCAACCCATATTGTCCTGAAAACTACATTTCCCATAATTCCCCATGAGATATATAAAGGACACCAGGAAAAAGCCGCACCCTTTTCATTCCAAACCAGACCATGCTGCAGTCATGGATCCCGGCGAAACCATGGGTGAGATATACATATAACAAACTTAAATAAAACTTTAAACCCATATTTTGGTTGTGGTTTCATTTACTCTAGCGTGCACTCTAGAAATAAATGTTTATATACACTTTGTTGCTCTTTGAGATTTAAAACATTAAAGGGACAACGTAGCTTCTCCAGTTCCAAGGTCTGGGTAAATTATATTTAAACAAACAAATTGATTACATAGAAATGTATAGTTTCCACATACAAAAAGAAAAGAAAAGAAACTAGAACCATTCAAATGAAATTCTTATTCAAGTGTGGCCTCAGCCATCACAACCATAACAAGATGAAATATCAATAAATAAAGTGTATCAGCAATCATATATCAAAGAAGAAAATTTCTTAGAAATATATAGGTGACGAGGATCACTCAGTCGCTTTGTGTAGTTTCAGTAGCGCGCGGGCGCGCCTTTGCCTATGATTTTCCGATGGTAAAAACAAATTATATGTTAAGTTGTATTATTTACTTGAATATCTTGTAAACATTTTACAAAAGTCATACTCAAATACAGTTACTGGGTTTTTGACCATGTGTCCAAATGTGCATTTTGTCCATCATTAAAACGGCGCCGGCGGCATCACATTACATTTTCATCAACGGGTTAGTTTGTTGTAGCCTGTTGTAGCTATATAGGCGCTAATTTTTTCCTGTTGTAAAATACATTTGGCCAAAATCGCATTTGATAAAAGATGAAATGCTACTGTATGCACAGGCTATTAAATGTAGGCTACTTATTGGCTATGACTAGATGGCAAATTCAAGCCTAGACCTCTCTCTCAGGTCCAACATGTCTCAGTCACACATCAAATAAATAAAATATGAGCTTTTATAGACAACGTGTTTAGTACTTCTTCAAACAACAAGATCTTTATTTACCCTTGCAAAACTTCGTTCAGCTGCTGTCTGCTGTGTGGCCGCTGCGGAGTTTCAGTTGATTCAGTCAAGATAGAGGGGCGGAGTTATCAGCTTTACTGACAGTTTGAGGATCGAACAAGATTTACACAAGCTCTTTTTAAGAACTTTCATTGGCTAAATATTTTTAAAACAGACAGACAGACGTAAAGGGTGAGCAATAGCATTGATTTATTGAAGAAGAAGAAAAACACCACTACCAAAGAAAAGGGGCACTTCGAGTGTCATAGCAAAAAGGGCATGTGCTCTGCATAGGTTGAGCCCTACCTGTGCACGTGCCTGGAGGACGGAGTAACAAAGTCATGGCCAGTAATCAAATTTGAACTGTTAAGTTTAAGTAAACCCGTTGGTGTACCGACGAATAGAAGTTCTGTTTTTGATTCGTTGAGCTTAAGAAAATTATCATGCATCCAGGCTTTTATCTCATCCAAGCAGGTGGTAAGAGCAGTAACTGCAAGATTTGGATTAGGGTGCATGCTGATATAGATCTGCGTATTGTCAGCATAACAATGAAACCCAAACTTACGAATGATGTCACCCAAAGGCAACATATAAATGCTAAATAAGATGGGACCAAGCACAGACCCTTGTAGGATACCCTGCTGAACTAGTGTTGGTATAGATTTGTTTTTCCCCAAAGACACAAACTGGAATCGATTAGTGAGATTGGATGTAAACCATTCAAACGCAGTACCAGAGATTCCTAGCCAGACAGAAAATCTGTCAAGAAGGACAGCATGATATATTCTGTCAAAAGCAGCAGTGATGTCTAAAAAACCTAAAATACTACAGGCACCCAAATCAGCAGAAATGAGAAGATCATTTGTGACCCGTTGTGCTTTTGTAAAATGAAAACAAACAGGGTGCGCTTTCTGCCATCTCAGTCTCTGCGAAATTCTTTCTAAAACGCATTACAAAATTGAATCGTAACTCAGTTAAAACTTGCCACACAGACATGAGAGATATGCCTTTAGAAAGCATGCAGTGTCTACTTTTGAATTAATGCTCTGCTTATGTAATCCGTATGAAACCAACAAAAGGTACAATCTTCAGTGTGTGAGCTCATTATCTTGAAGGCGAGACACGGTAGGCAAAAACATGTTTGTTTTATTTCACTGGTCAATTTTGAGATTTTGACTATTTGTCTTCAATAACATGTCTTCTTTCAGACTTGTGCTGAAAAAAAGTCCAAAATACATATTTGTTTTACTACATTTTGTCTGTTTGCGTGTATTTCGCCTAAATTCATCAAAAGTTGGCGTTATAAATCATCCCGCTGCTCCGCGATCAGCGGGATGATTCTCATCACATTTACCGTTAGAAAGCTCTCTCTCTCCTTTGCAATGTTGTCAGATACAAATATGGTAATTTCCTGTTTATCAGCAACCAATTATTAAGTAAAATGGGCAATTTAAAGGGCACATATTATGGAATGTTGAAAATTACCTTTCATGTAGTGTGTAGCATAGATCTAAGTGAACGAAAACATCCTGCAAACTTTTAAATATGAAAGTTCACCGTATAAAAAAAATTGTCTCTCAAAAGTAAGAGTCGACTCGGAGTCGCTGATATGAATCGATAGACGAACGATTCTCTATCTAAATGACGTCAACTTGACAAGTTATTTGAATAAGATACGCCCACTCATTGCGCGCACAGACACCAGGGTAAACTTGAAAACATCATGTCGACAACAAGACGTAGTGTTCTGAAGTGCGAATCAAAAGCGACCTTTTTTTCACTGCCCAGGGACGAGCATTTGAAGACTAAGTGGCTACAGTTCATATATACAACGATACCACACAAGTATAGGCCGAACCTTGTGCTGTGTTCGCGTATTTTTAATGACGATTGCTTTACAAACATAAATGCTTTCAAGTGTGGATTGGCGAGCCGGTTGATACTGAAGGAAGGTTCAGTACCAATTTTATTTGGATCAGCTTCCTCCTCCGAATCACAACCTGTAAGTATTATTAATAATTGTTGCTTTTATGTGTTTTGTAGCATGCTCAATAAGTATTTGTGTGTGTTGTGTAAGTTACGCTCAGCTTCTAGGTCTCCAATGTAATTTTTTTTTAAATGTGTGAAATGTATGTCGTTGTAATTGGAGTTGTCATAATAGAGCATGCATTGGGGATGAGCATGTTTATGCATTGGGCTAACGCAAACAATAACTGATTGGGTCATCTGACCAATCACCGCAGATTAGCGTCACGCACAGGGTGGGGTTTTGAAAAATTAGTCGTTGAACGAATCATTTGGGAGTCGGTGAGCAAATCCGGTAAAAATAAATGCATATTATAAGACAACAAAAGTGTTTTTTTTGTCATTGCATGCATGTAAAACTGTTGTTGGGGACTCCCAAAACAATATTAGGAACATTTTAAATGCCATAATAGGTGCCCTTTAACTCGAAATGCGCAATCTCATTGGCTGATGCCAATTTCTGACAACGTGAATCGTTCAGAATCGTCACTCTGACACATACAGTACATACATCACATATTATACTCTACACACTATATATATACAAAACAATTACATTACACAACACATTTCAGTTTTTGTATAATATAATTACTATAATACTAAACAAATCTGTAATTGTGGGATCCTAAAGTGGTTGTGAGTCCCTCAGGCAGATACATTCACCTGTGTGATGGACTGTTGATGTGTTGTTTTGATGTTTTTATGTGTTGTTTTGGATGTTATGATCACTGATGGATGAAGCAATAATGAGTTTTGGATGTTAAACAGTGTGATACATGGATTTTACTTGGACATAAAGCATATTTTGTCTGTAATTCATGGCTTTCAATAGAAATTAGTGGAATTTTGCCATAAAAATCTTTAAAGGCCTTTTTCTCAAAATTAGTTTTTTTCTCACACTCCTAGTGACGGTTTTCCACTTCTGTAGCACCTACATACACCAAACTTTACAGTCATATTCCTAACTATATTGTGAAGGTTTGTCCTGAGGGATTTGTTGACATATCAGTCTTGGCAGTATTTTCTGATTTACAGGGTAACAAAATGAGATATTCATAATCCCCTCTGGTAATGTCTTTTCATTATATATAAACAAAATGCTAAAATAATTTGGAACCTTGTTTTTTTCAATGCTCAGATTTGTCATTTTAAAATATATCCAAATTAGCGCATATTTAATTAGATATAGCCTGATTAGCATATTTAAACATAAAATTACAGAAAACTTGCAATAAATGTTTTTTCTCCTATTCATGCGAGTAATCAAATGGTAAAGTTTCATGGTGATATCTGTAAGTTAAAAAAGTTTTTACCCTATTCACCTGTAGTGTCTCGCCTTAGTGTGTCCACAACCACGCACAGCGCAGGCTATTCAAACGGTAATCGTCCATGTGAGCCATGAAAACCTGTAAACGCCCCAATCACCTCAATAAACAAAGTATCAAGCTTCATCAGGTTCCTCTGCTTTTCATTGAGTTTGGAAGAGGACACGGAGGAATATTTGTACTTTCAGCGTGAGGGCGCCCTCCGGCTTCCAGTATGAATGAAACAGCTCAATAATTCTCACTCCAGAATCAATGGTCAGGAACAGAAAATGTTAAAAGGAAGTCTGGCTGAAGTGACCTATTCCCATTAAAAGTACTGTCCTTTCAGTCCCGACTGGTACGAAGGACTACACGGCTTACGTGGGGTGCTGGGTAGGTGATGTTGTGAGTGCACTTGTTAACCGGCATGCAGTGGTTTGCCGACATCTCGTAACTCATTTCAGCAGTTGTGGCGCTTTCCAAAGAGACCCCTAGTGTCAGTCTTCGACACCATGATGAAGTGACTCAGAAAGGGAATATCTCGGTTACTTTTGTAACCTCCGTTCCCTGATGGAGGAAAAATGATGTGGTGTCCCTCCTGCCACAATGCTGGACTACCCGCTGGATGGCCGGGACATGCCCTCAGCCCCTCTGCACAAACCTGAATGAGTGGATGCGTGCTATCTCTTTTTATACCCGTATGTGGCACATGCAAATTTCGCTCGCCAATTCTCACTGGCCTTTTCTGAAGTGTCAGAGGTGTTTGGGGCTGTCAGGTGTGACCCCTTGTGTCAGTCTTCGACACCACGTCTCTTTCAGAAGCAATGCTTTTATTACTTGTTTCTGCTTCTTCTTCATCTGTGTTTTGATCTGGAGATCTACTCTTTCAGAAGATGAGTCAAGTCATCTTCATTTATATAGCGCTTTTAACAATGGATTGTTTCAAAGCAGCTTTACAGAGATAAACATATAATTTAAGGTAACAGATTGTTTTGGCTTTATAGCGGTTCTTGAATAATGTTATTTCCAGCTAAAGTTAACTTTGATTGATTCACCTCCATTGAAATGATCAGACTTTAAACGCGAACCTGTGATTAACGCTGACGGCGTTCACATGCTCATTCAGAATTGATTCTATAGTTATGTGCTTTTTAAAATATGTGCGCAGATTTGTAATTCATACAACCGAGCCTAAACAAACTACTTTTCTTGCCTAAAAATTTTGATACAGAATGAGTAATAGCGCCCCTACCGTATAACAGTTAAAACATTGATTACTGGAAAATTACGTCAGTGTCAAGGAAGCGTTGTGTCATAAATAACAGAAAATTCCATCAGTGGTGGGGAAAGGCAAATGTAAATTCAGTATTTGGCTCTTGCAATTTCAAACTTTGTGATCTACAGCAGTGATCATTTTTTCAATCAAAAAACACGGAAATAAATTACCAGTTAGTAATTATGGCTGTTAATTACAAAATAAAGGTCTAGAGTAGAATAATATGATTTATGAATTCACTAGCTCATATAATCCTAGTGTATAATGAAGCTTAAGAGCTTTGGTTTGCTGCCCAAGATAGAGGGCTCAAGCTTGAGAATCGACTGGAGCTGTAAATACACCCTGACAAAGTTAATAATTTAATAGAAATAAAAGTGGAATTGTAAGTCACTACATGCTTTTTGTCTTGAAGTCTGAGTTTAGACATCTACAGTATTTTTTTTTTTTTCACTTTTAATGTTCTTAATGTTTCACTTTTATAATATTTCCCCTGATCCCTTGTGTTATTTATTACTGTGGTAATAATTTTTTTAGAAGATATGTTGATATCATTGTGTCCCTTGATCAAAAGAACTTGCTTATTGGCCAGGCTCATGATGCTAGCTAACTGGACAGTTTGGGATTTTTTTTCCCCCCTGCACCAACCCTTTCTCTGAAAACTGTCAGTTTCACTTTAACGCCCCATTAATGTTGATGGGACAGCATCCAAAACTGCTTTTGCACTGGGTCGGTCAGTGCACTTGCACACCACACGTTACAACGTCTTTTCTGTTTGTGAGCTGTACACAAGACTTTGTGACTAATGATGAGTGGCAGTGCAGTATCTATGTGTCCCAGAGCAATTGGCGTTATTAGAATAGGGAAATCAGCAGCCAACCCCAAGAGAGGCAATTAACGAGCCAACTATATACAGTTGACAAAATGATCTAAAAATGGAACTCAAGATCACAGTAGTCAATTGTAAGTCAATGTAATTGTCATGTACCTTAATCAGTATCGAAATGCATTATTGACAATGAAAAAGTATAAGTACCATCTACTATTTGTCACCTTTATATATCACCATAATGCATTTGACAGACAAAGAGACTTGCATGGCATTCAATGTATGCATTTTACCAGTCAATGGGAATTTAACCCATGACTTGGGTGTTGATACATTTGTATGTTCACCAATTAGCCTTTACAGTATGTTAAAGTTGCGGTAAAGCCGTGGTCAATTTAACAGGCTAATGAAAGACATACTGAGTGCTTCCGACACTACTTTAATATGTCAGGATCAGAGCAGATAAAAGCACACTACGTAAAAGTCTAAAGTGTTGGGAAGTTTAAATAATTTTCAGTTCTTTTGAACCGTTTCAATAATTGGGCTCAAGTTGGATCAGGTACAAGTGCTTGTTGAACTCAGGATAGGTATCTTGACCAAACTATGTGAATTAATTTGAATCAAGGGCAAACAACCTCATTGTTTAAGGTATCAAAGCTTCTGTCATCCGCATAACAACAAATGTCATGTTTCTTGACAATATTGCCGAGGGGGAGTGTGTACAAGCATACCACAAAGGGCCTAAGACAGAACCTTGTGGCACTACATACTCCAAACCTTTTCAAACTAATTATTAACTGAAGTATATGACCTTCCAAAACCTCTTGATACAAACAGACAAATGGTCAGATATTAAAACTTACCTATGCTGGTCCATCAGCTAGATCAGCGCCAATCCAGATTTACCTAAAGTAGTCTTTTCAGCAGGCTTGTAAACTGTTTCACAAGGATCGTGATTAGGTTTCTTTACAAGTTTTGTTTTTACTTTATCAGAAACTGCCACTTTGAATTATGAATGATCATTATTAAAGTAAGTAAAGGTTTAAAATTATAGTCTAATTCATCTTTTATTAGCAGTGTTACCAGTAAACATATAAAGTGGCATACACAGTTGTAAAACCATTCAACCTTTGTACAGCTAATGAAGAATTTTATTTTGCTTTAAAGTTTCTCACAAACCACATTCACCCAATGATATTAAAAGTCTTTTAGGGTTTTCATTGAGCTTTCAGTTCCCAACGGCAGTTGTGTTATTAAGCCAATCAATCCAAAATGTGACTGGTTTTTCAGGGCAGGTAAACATGTATTATTTCCTGCATAGCAGACAGACTGTGCGTGTGTGCAGTTCATGTGGCGTATAATTTGGGGCCTTAAGTGAACATTTACTTGTCTCCACCAAACCTACGCTGTGTTATTTACTGTATGTTGGAGTAGGTCAGCCAGTGCTGTCGTAGATGGTATTAAATGTGAATGAAAACCAGACATTCAAGAACTGCTGATTCTTACACATCAGTCTCAGTATGCATACAGTTAGTCAGTTTAACTCTGAGGGACAAGGGACAACAAAATCACAGTGGTCATTTCCTTCTTTTTTGCAAAGCACGTTGTTTTGTCCCATTGCTTAATGGTAAAACATAACATTTTAAACTCTTAGGTAACTCTAAAGGTTGCTTAGGTATTGGCCAATTTTGCATTTTCCTTAATTTACTTCTCTAAATACCTAGACAGCTCATTATAAACTGTCTGAAATAGAAATCCTTTTATATCTATCTATCTATCTATCTATCTATCTATCTATCTATCTATCTATCTATCTATCTATCTATCTATCTATCTATCCCTATCTATATATCTATCTATCTATCTATCTATCTATCTATCTATCTATCTATCTATCGTTCGTATTATCTCAACACAGATGATAGATGACGGACTCACATGCAATGCAACAAATTAGATTTTACGTTAACTAATTTATCACCATTTGTCTTACTTTTCAGCACCTCCTTGCAATTCAGAATTACAGTGCAGAATCACAGTGTTAATAGTGTTTTGTTTTATTAAATCATTGCCTTAAACGCATTTAGCAATGCCAATTACAAACCTATTGTATATCCTAAGAATATGATAGGGGCCTATTTGAAGAGATTTAAGCTGTATACACACATATATTGTAAATCTCTTGATTTATGATGTCAATTTGATGGTTTCAGAATAAGAGTTTTAACAAGAACTAAAGATCAGTAGAATGGAGCCCTTTAGAAAATGGTGGTCAGGGCCATGGGTGGTAGCTCATTTTCGTTCACAACTAATGATGATGATATCTGTATATTACACTTTTTTAAAATCTGGTGCTAATATTTACATCTTGGTTTTCAACCCCCTCTGCACATATAGGTAACATTTAAAGAGTGTGTAAATGAGGTTGTATTTTTAAAAGACCAATACATAAATGCTTAAAGTGACAGGTCATTACTGGTAGTACAATGACGTATAACCTTAAAATTAACATCAGTGTCATATATTCCTATGGTGGTGCTGTCAAAATTCACAACTTGAATCCAGGTCCCGGTGCGCAAGTGGTGCTGTTATAGTCATTATAGACTGTACCTTTAAAACCCATTAGAGGAAGGTTATGAAAATGAAACCGCTGCAAAGGACAATTTTTCAGGCTAGCTTCATAAAGAGTTAATGTAGTTGCCAGTGTATGTGTGTGTGTTTTTCTTACTTTAATTTGTCTTGAAAATGTTGTTTTGTTGTGACGTGGATTCCAGACAGAAAAAAGATCATTTCGTGCATTTAGAAAATTCGCCCCCCACAAATTATGTTCAAAACAAGTCAAATCCATCCATAATGCATAACTATTTCTGTAAAAACATTACATTTTAACTTTAGCCAAAAAATAAATAAATAACATCAGGCATGTTGAAAAAAATGTTGGCCCTTCTGTGAAAACAATCAGTGGTAGCCAAGAAGAAAAACATATTACTCAGCGAATATCCTCACATTCTCAGGAGTCCTATCAGTTTTCCGTGTTTTCCTTTCCAAGAGTGCACGGATAAGGGTGACTTGCTTTTGCACATCACTTTCTCGAAATGTTCGGCTCCACATTCCAGAGCGGCCAGAAGTTCCAGTAATGCCAGCGTCAGTCACCGTTTCGAAATCTGGAATTCAGAACATCATCCATGACCCCTCGTAGATTTCAACAATTAAAGAATGTGAAGGAAATGAGGGCAAAACAACTGGGGATAGCATAGAGGATCAGAGAAAATATGAGGAGAATTCTCGTTTTATATTTGTTTCGTAAATGTAGTATTCGACAGGTGCCAAGAGAAACATATTAAGGTCATGGGTGGAGCAGATGAGCTCCAAACCGCTCCAAAAGTACATCTCTAACTGGCAAAACACAGCATTTAAAGTCAGCTCTAAGATTCATTATTCATATTCTCAGTGTTTAGCTTTTATCAGATGGTTTAAGTAAATATTTGAGGTTTCCACAGTGTTTTTTCTCATAACAAATGTAGCTTAGTTTTAAGTCATACATACGTACAGTTCAAATGAGGGAACTGGTTTCAGTTAGTCTAAAGGACTGTGGCGCCTACAGGTCAATTTCATTCTTTCTCTGAATTGTGATT
Organism: Tiaroga cobitis; assembly: GCA_030578255.1. NCBI lineage: Eukaryota > Metazoa > Chordata > Actinopteri > Cypriniformes > Leuciscidae > Tiaroga > Tiaroga cobitis. The sequence goes on along the minus strand of CM060615.1, from coordinate 29,003,665 downwards.
TAAGGTGAACTGTATAAGGTGGCTGCTGTTTGTCTGCCATTCTTGCTCTGTGATTCTATCAATGGGAATCCACTGATAACCTGTGATGTCTGAGGTATTCAAATACATGGGTTGACAGGCAGACAGGACATCTTATCTTTGCATTCAGACCCGATTGCAATTAATGGACAAACATTTTTTGGCCCTGAGACTTCAACAGATTTCGGCCAAGCTGTTGCTTTCGGAGAGATGGCCTCACATTTGACCCTAGAATACTTTGGTATACAGAGGAGTTCATAGTCGACTTAATAACTGCAAGGTGCCCAGGTCCTGTGACTGCAAAACAAGCCAAAAATCACCAACCCTGCATCAGCGTGATTGTCAGCTGGTATGAGGTGTTTGTGCTGATATGCTGTAGTTTCTGACTAACTTGGTGCTGTATATTAAGGGCAAACATCTCCACTTTGGTCTCGTCTGTCTGAAGGACATTGCTCCAGAAGCCTTGATGTTTGCTCAGATGCAATTTTGCAAACCTAAGTCTTGCTGCCATGTTCTTTTAGAGAGAATAGCTTCCATGTCATTCCAACAACCCTTCCATGTCATTCTCGTCCCGTCTTTTTCTAATTGCACTGTCATGCACTTTAACATTGAACATGTAAACTGAGGCCTGTAGAGTCTGAGGTGTAGTTCTTGGATGTTTTGCTATTTCTTTGTGCATTGCACAGTTTGACCTTGGGGTGAATTTTTCAGGGACGTCCACTCCTGGGACGATTGGCAACTGTCTTGAATGTTTTACCACTTGTGAATAATATTCCTCACTGTAGAATAATGGACTTCAAATTGTTTGGAAATGGCCTTGTAACCATTCTCAGATTGATGGCAGCAGCAATTGCTTCTCTAAAATCATTGCTGATGTTTTTTCTACTTTGCATTGTGTTAACACACACCTGAATGCCCTGGACCAGCGAACTGTCAAAACTACTTTTTTTATAGAGGTGATCACATTTGCTTATGATCAGTTAATCAAAGACATTTGATTAGCAGCGCCTAACTGCTACTTACCCTATTAATTCCCATGGAAGCAGTAAGAGTGTACATACTCTGTCACCCAGGTCAAGTCAAGTCACCTTTATTTATATAGCTCTTTTTACAATTCAGATTGTATCAAAGCAGGTTCACAGTGATAACATGAAAATAATACAACAAAGTGTGTTTCTAAAAACAAAATTGCGTCATCGTCCACCTTAAGGAAGGCAGATCAATAATATAGTTTAATATTAAATGTCCCCAACTAAGCAAGCCAAAAGCCAAGGCAACAGTGGCAAGGAACCAAAACTCAAGTAGGTGACAGAATGGAGAAAAAAAACCTCGGGAGAACCCAGGCTCAGTCGGGGGCCAGTTCTCCTCTGGCCAACGAGCGAACAGTGTATGATTATGATTCAGGCAGCATTACAGGTCGGAAGTCAGATTGGATCAGAACATTCAGAAAATTAATCCAGATATGGTTGGAAGTCGGAGTCATCACGCCGGTATGGAGACGAGTTTGTTGAGGATCAGTGCCGATGGCTGTCGTGTCAATGAGGCCTTCACAGGGCTTATGAGGCTGGCACTTCAGGGATGCGTCATGGATGGGTCCAGGTGCAGGTCCACCATCTGATCTGGATACGGCTGGGATCCGGCTAACTTTAGTAAACAGGGAAGGGACTGGTTGACACTTCAGGACTGCGTTGTGATCGTCTCCAGGCGCAGGTCCTTCATCAGATCTGGATATGGCCTGGATCCGGCGGACTCTATAATGTGTTATGTGAATGCTAGGCCAAAGAGATGTGTTTTTAGTCTAGACTTGAACTGACAGAGACTGTTCAAAAGTTTTGGTGCTAAATAGGAAAAGGATCTACCGCCAGCAGTCGATTTTGATATTCTAGGTATTACCAACTGGCCGGAATTTTGAGATCGCAATAGACGTGAAGGACTATAATGCGTTAAGAGCTCGCTCAAGTACTGCGGAGTTAAACCATTTAGTGCTTTGTAAGTGATCAGCAGTATTTTAAAATTTATACAATGTTTAATAGGGAGCCAATGCAGTGTTGACAGAACCGGACTAAATTGGTCATACATTCTGGTTCTGGTAAGAACTCTAGTTGCTGCATTTTGGACCAGCTTGTTTATTAAGCGTGCAGGGCAACCACCCATGATAGCATTGCAATAATCTAGCCTTGATGTCATGAACGCATGAACTAATTGTTCTGCATTTTTCATTGAGAGCATATGACGCAATTTAGATATATTTCTAAGATGAAAAAATGCAGTTTTACAGATACTAGACACGTGACTTTCAAATGAAAGGTTGGTATCAAAGAGCACACCCAGGTTTCTAATCGACGACAAAGACTTGACAGAGCAGCCATCAAGTGTTAGACAGTATTCTAGATTATTATGTGAGGACGTTTTTTTTGTCCAATGATTAGAATCTCTGTTTTTTCAGAATTAATTAGGAAGTTGCTAGTCATCCATTTTTTTATATCAGCTATGCATTCCGTTAATTTTGTGAATTGGTAAGTTTCGTCAGGGTGTGAAGAAATATAGAGCTGAGTATCATCAGCATAACAGTGAAAACTAATGCCATACTTACTTATGATATCTCCCAAGGGGAGCATGTACAGAGTGAACAGCAGCGGTCCTAGTACTGAGCCTTGTGGTACTTCATACTGAACTTGTGATCGATAAGACATCTCTTCATTTACTGCTACAAACTGATAACGGTCATTTGAGTATGATTTAAACCATACTAATGCATTTCCACTAATGCCAACATAATTTTCGAGTCTATTTAAAATACTGTTTTGGTCAATGGTATCAAATGCAGCACTAAGATCGAGTAACACTAATAGAGAGATACAACAACGATCGGATGATAAGAGCAAATCATTTGTGACTCTAATGAGAGCTGTCTCAGTACTATGGTAAGGTCTAAATCCTGACTGAAAATCCTCACAGATATAATTTCTTTCTAAAAAGGAACTCAGTTGTGAAGATACTGCTTTTTCTACTATCTTTGACAGAAGTTCGAGATCGGCCTGTAATTGACTAATTCTGTAAGATCAAGTTGTGGTTTTTTAACAAGCAGTTTAATCATAGCCAGCTTAACTTTTTGGTACGTATCCTAGTGACAAAGATGAATTCATGATATTAAGAAGGGGATCTATGACCTCTGGAAGTATCTCTTTCATTAGCTTAGTAGTTGGTATAGGGTCTAATATACATGTTGTCGATTTACATGATTTAACGAGTTAAACAAATTCTTCCTCTCCTATAGTAATGAATGAATCAAATTTTTCCTCAATGCACTTCCTGATGCGATACTGTAGTAGACGGTTGCAGAGTTATCATTTTCAACCTGATATTATTTTGTAAGTGATAAAGTTCATAAAGTCATTACTGCTGTGCTGCTTGGAAACTTCTGGGTTTGAAGCTTTATTTTTCGTTAGTTTAGCCACTGCTTCAAATAAGTACCTAGGGTTTTGTTTATTTTCTTCTAATAGGGTTGAAAAATGGCTTTGGCTTTTCCATTTTGGCCTAATTTTTGTTAAAGAAATAATGACATAGTGTAATATGTCTATTTGTGTATTATATATACATTATTATTATAATGTATATATTATAATCCGAGGCTGTAATGTAAGACCTGCCAAGGACCAGATGATTTTGCATTATGTCTTGATACATCAAACCATAGAATTCAATTAGGGTGTCCTATCTTTTCCACATGACTATATATATATATATATATATATATATATATATATATATATATATATATATATAGTCATGTGGAAAAGATAGGACACCCTAATTGAATTCTATGGTTTGATGTATCAAGACATAATGCAAAATCATCTGGTCCTTGGCAGGTCTTACATTACAGCCTCGGATTATAATATATACATTATAATAATAATGTATATATAATTTATTTATTGTGCAATGTTTTTCATAAATGCTTATACTGTATGTATATATATATATATATATATATATATATATATATATACATACAGTATAAGCATTTATGAAAAACATTGCACAACCCACCTTTAACTATTGACATGGTTATAATGTATTCATTATACATTCCTGCTTCACATTAGGTTATGTAAATAAATTGACTAATGGCATTTGGTAATTTCAATTTCTAATAATTTTTATGTGTATTTTTTGGAGTCAGTAAGATACATAGGAGCCTGATAAAAATGTTAACGTGAACAAAAACTTTAGACAGACTTAGAGGCTTTTGCATCTTTAGTCTTCATACAATATAAATATATATATATATATATATATATATATATATATATATATATATATATATATATATATATATATATATACACATACATAATCTTTTTCTTTTAAGAAATCAATGCCTTCATTTAGCAAGGAAGCATTAAATTGATCAAAAGTAAAGCCTATTATTATTTTTTATTTAAAATTAATGCTGTTCTTTTGAATTTTAGAAATTTCTAATAATCAAAGAAACTTGAAAAAAAAAGTACCACGGTTTCCCTAAAAATATACTAAAAGCAGAACAACATTGATAATAATAGTAATTCGGAAATGTTTCTTGAGCAGCAAATCAAATATTAGAAGGATTTCTGAATGATCATCTCCTGAATGAGACTTCTTTCAATAACACAAAAAATCTTACCAACCCCAAACTTTTGAACGGTATAAAGCTCAATAGTGTCCCTCCCAATTCGGTTTCATTGTATTGAAAATAGCAGCCGGGACATTATCCTAAAACCTTTCCTCCTCTTCCTAAACCCTCTCCTTTTTCACCTTTTTGATAAGACAAAAATTGGAAGACGAGACTCAAACCTGGGTCGCATCTGCTCCATATGTCAGGCACAAGGCAATGGCTTTTACCCCATTCATATTCTACAGAACAAATAGAACTGAATCCATGTGATGGTGTGTAATGAATGTCAAAAACCTTTTAAAATATTTTATGATAAAGTTGCCTAAAGTGATATTGTGATTCTAGTTTTCCGCTCCATTATTCCAGCGATAAAACCACTTGTTTTCATGTTGCTGGTCTTGACAGAAAACGTTCTTGCCCTCCTTTGCTGACAATTGAAGGCCCATTACCCCTGTTAAGAGGTCATAATTCAATCACTCTGTTATTGCACAACCTTGCCAGTCTTGCCTCTTGGCAAGCATGCCAGGGCTTGGATATTTCAACCAACAAAGACAGCTCTGTGCCACTCCAAATCAAGAGAGGAGATTAAAGAAGGGATAGATTGAAAGTGTCCTGGCCCAGTGAAAGAAATGCAAACTGCACCGTGGAAAATAATGAAGTAATGATATAAAGTGGCTCTTTTCTGCCATTCAACCCCCTCCCCCATCCAATCCTCACTGATGAATCAGCAACCTGCTATCATACAGGCCGCTGGCCCAGTTCTGCAGTGGAATGTGACCTATGACATCAGTCGGTCTGTTTCAGAGAGGGCAAAGTCTGCGGTGGGCTCTCCAAATCTCCATTCGTCCCTTTAAATGGGAAAGCATGCTTTGAAGACTCGAGTTTCCTAAATGAGTGACCTTTGACCGCTTTTTTTTTTCTTCCTTGTTTCATTGTCTGACACACAATCCAGGCGGCTGAAAAGGAGACAAAAGCTGGAGGAAAGGGGAAAATGCAGAAGAACAGAAAACCTGAGAACAGAGCAGAGACTAAGTAATCCCGTCTTTGGTCCGGGTTTCTTTAGACCGGGCTTAAGAGCCCTCCCTTTTCTGAGGAGATGATCTTCACATGACATTTTATTATTAACAGCTTCTTATTTGGGAGGAATCTCACGACACCTGTCAAGAACTTGCGCACAGTTCATCCTAAATTAAAGAAAGATTAACTAAAATATAATGCTGATTGATCACGAATTGATCAATTGATCAATTACAACTTTATTTTTCACAATTGTAATTTTCCTACTCGTAATTGTGGCTTTCTATCGTACAATGTGACATATCATTTTTCAAATTTCAGTCAATTTATTATAATAAATTTTATGCAGAATGAAGCAGAATGGAAGCTTTCATAGAAATGTGACCTGGAAATATTTTTTGTGCAATTCAATTTGTTAAATGCTCAAAAAAAAAAAAAAAAACAGGCGGCAAATGTATGACACAAGACTTAACAATTTATCCCAAACTTTTGTCAGCCACGCATTATTTGTCTAAGCGAATGAGCGTCCTGTGTGTTTTTTGATAATACGTTCTCTCTAGTCGCCAATCCTGTTTCAAATACATTCAGGAATCCATCCAAAAGTTAAGAAAATTGGCCTAAATTCCACTTTAGGAACAGAAAACAAAAATATTTTTGTAGTACACGCTGTGCCTTTCATGTTTTAGTCGACAAATACAACCCGTAGTTAATGAATGGTAATAAATCTCTCTGTTCCTGTGGTTATCCAGAGGAACTAAAGTTTCATGCAACCATGTAGGGTTTCCATTAAAAACCATCACACGATGTTGTTTTTGAGTTGCGTGCCCTTTGCGCCATTATAAATACTTTTCGTATTATTTAAGTGTTGTTTTCGGGTCATTTACGAGGTGACTGATGATCTCGCTCATTTTTTTCTTCGCCCTTTGAAGGTTATCAGAACCCTACCGGCCGAGACGCGTCTTTTCCATCAGGTGGCATCGTTAAATCCTCGTCCACATCAGCAACCTCATTATTTCTGCGAGAAATTACATCACTTTTCCCGAGTTTGAACTCACCTCAGCTGGAGTTGGAAACATGAAGGAATGTTTTCTCTCTCTCTCTCTCCGGTGGGAAGCGAAAGGGGAAATGAGAGGGAAATGGCTCGAGTGTTTGCCACAGTGTAAACACCAGATCACAGGGGCCTGACCCGAGCTTATCAGGACCGATACGGGAAAAACGTCTCTCTTTTTGAGAGTCTTGAGGGAATGCGGGTCACTTCCCAGCATCCTTTTTGGCCGTTCTCCATTGTTCACGCATATCTCTGTTGTAAACGTGACAGGCGGTATAGCTCTTTCCAGGGAAAGTAAACAGTCGTGTTTGGCTGTTCTAAAGAATTCAAATGTGTTGTTAAGACCCTGCTTTGTTAGTCAAAGTAGTCTAAGTAGACTTTATTTGGCCCTCTTAACAAAAGAGCGTTTTAGCGCAGTGTGTTTGTATACACTCCCAGGTGTGCGAGAGATGCGAGAATTTGCGGTATGCTTTTCAGTCTCGCTCTTACATCAACAGAAGACGCCTCGAAAACATCTCCTGAGAAGACTGTGATTTGTTACCTCGTTCACATCGTAGTGATCAGACAGAAGGGTTGTGGATCGCTCTCTCACAGAGGCTCTTGTGCTTTGATCCATAGCGTGGCTCTGATGCTCTGACTCCGCGTTGACATGTCGTGTATCATCGGCATCTTCTGAACTAATAAAGATGGACGCTGACATGCCGTTCAGTTGGGCAACACTGTCATAATACATGCAGCAGTCAGCGTGTTATTGAGTGCAGATGTTCGGCGGTAATGAATCCAGTGCCGGTTTCTGCTCACAAAGAGCTACAATGTCTGATAAAATGAGTAAATTGTAAGAGGTTTGGGAAAATAAGGCAGGTGCGGTTTTGCTTATATCTGGAGAAGCACCACCTGTGAGGCTACAGTAGCCGCCTGTGCCATTTGCTCATCTGTAATATAGATGGACCACTGTGTATATTTAAGGTTCATACAAGGAAATGCTGTGAATGCTTGCAATAAAGAGGGCAAGGTTGGAAATAGTGCCAGATGTTGACTTAGATTTGGACTTTAAATTAAAGTGACAGTTAAAAAAAACGATGATTCATTCATTATTTACTCGCGTTTGTTCCAAAAGCTGTATGACTTTCTTTCTTGTGTTGAACACCAAAGCAGAATCATGCAAGTTGTTCTCAAACCAGGAGCTTTTTGCTGTGAGGTGACGGCCATGTGCTGAAAGATCTGAATCATTTCAACTGGATTATTGAGTCTTTTATGCTTTTATGATGCTTTATGCCATTTTGAAGCCCCAGCCCTCATTCGCTTTCATTACGCCAGGATTTTCCTATTGTGTTAAGTGGAAGAAAGAAGGGCATATGGTTTTGGAAAACATGATGATTTACATTTTTTGGGCTGAACTATTTTTAGCTTTTAACTTTTTATTAAATAAAGGCAAATGATAAATAAAAAAGGGCTTGGATTTGTTTTATTGATTAATAGTAATTTAAGTTAAAATAAAGGTCCTGGTCCTCTTGCTAAGTTGTGCAATAGAAATCCACCCTTCTTTAAACATAAGCCAGCACTTTCAGTTCCTCTTTAGAGGCTTAATTTAGTCTAACTTAAATCAAAGTGTGCTGAAGTTCAGCGTGGGCGCTTTTTGGAAAGTTGTGCAGAATGTCAAAAGTTGTTTACTAAGTTCTGAAATCTTAACGTGTCAGGAATGTTTTGCTTTAACGCAACATGCCACTCCTTATTATAAAAAAATACACTTTAAAAAAAGAGTGTGAAGGAAGTGCAATGACCATTACCTGGATTTTATAGTCCTTTTTATACCCACTTAATTAGGACTTAAGTATATCTTTATATAATTTCATAATTACTTTTGTTTTCTTTGAAATATGGTTAAAGTCGAATGCACTGACAAGCATTTAAGTAACCTAAAATATACTTGTGTATATAAAAAAATATTATCTTTAATGTCATTTCTATTGAAATTTGTGTCATGCGTTTAAATATATTTGTAATTACACATTTGTAATGATGAATTTGCAGTGTATTGTATTTCAAATATTTTGAATTTAAATGTAATATAGAATAAAATGATTAACATGATAACGATATAGAATGTAAAAATTAAAATCAAGTACTTTGTGCTCAAGTATTTTCGTCAACACAACAAGCACAACAATTTTTTTAAAAGCAATTATTCCCAATGTATTTTGAAGTGAAACTTTTAATTTGATAATATTACAAAACGTACTTTTTTAAAAAGGGTTCTTTAGTGTGTTAAGGAACGGTCATGGAAGTCTGCTCTTTTTAAGTACACTTAATGGTCTTTAATTTCATCAATATTGTATTATCTTCAAGTACAGTTTTTTGTTACACTACAAGTGCACATGAGTTAACTTCTTATACGCAAGGGTCATTTGTGTCAGATAGTTTCAAAATTAGAAATCCACCCCATAAACATTGGGTTGGACTTCAGTGCGGCTGTCTTATCAGTCTCACCTTGACCTGTCTGTCAATGTTGATGGGACGTGAATATTTAAGGAATGGTGTGATGGTCCATCAGAGGAAGATGTATGTGAAATGTCAGCACGTCTCTGCTCTGTGTTCCCTCACACTTTCCTGTTCGTTCCTGTTCTCTCCTCTCACTTGCTTTGAAACGGATAGGTTCACTCAAGGAATGTTTTTTTTTTCTTCAATACTCTATCTATCTATCTATCTATCTATCTATCTATCTATCTATCTATCTATCTATCTATCTATCTATCTATCTATCTATCTATCTATCTATCTATCTATCTATCATCTTTCTGTCTGTCTGTCATCTGCACCTTTAAATTATATATTATATAGATATTTCATTATTATTTGTATATTTTAGATAAATATTATATTCATTTATATTTCTCCATGAAACTAATTTTAGGCATTTACTTATGTTTTTAAATAAATGTTATTAAGCTTGAGATATTTACATTCAACATAAAGTGTGCACAAACTTTGACCGCATGTATAAACAACACAAAAATGTAAATTTTAGAGCTTAATCCAATACATTTACTGATTACCAATTTTTTTTTGACTTGCATACCATTTTTTGGATTAAAACATGAAAAATCAGAAAAAAGACCTGCACACGAAAATAGACCAAAAAGCTCACATGATTTTATTGTCCACAGGCCACAAATGAAGTGCAAAAGTCCAAAAAAGTTCAAGGATGCGCGATACGTTTTCGGGTTCAACCCTTCATCAGTGCCATGTGTTACCAAGCATACACTTGAGGTAATTTACAAACTTATTACCGTACAAACTTATCAATGTAATATACCGGTATCTGACTTTATCCCATAGAAAAATAATTACTTAAATAGTCTACATAATTATATCACAACATTCATCTATTAAAAACTTTGAAAATTCTAAAAATCTGACCATAAATATTCTCATTCCCATTATTGAATATCACAAAAAAAGTACCATAACCAATACCTACACGTCACATGATTAGACATTGAAATGCAAAGTTAAACATCAAAATCAACCAACATTTATAGAAAACAATAGAGAGTTAATTCCTCATTCATGCCCAAAGGATATAGACATTTTAGGTCAAAAAATCCATTTACATTCCCTCATGGCAATATTTTCACATTTTACAGTTTTTTTCTCAGTCGCTTTGGTACATTTCATTTAGTACATTACATTTGCAAGCCAGTAAGCACATTTCTCAAAACAATTCGTACAAACAGCACCACACAATGGATTACCTGTAAAAACCTGTAACTTGCTCAAAATCTTTACTTCAATAGCAAGTATTCATGTCAATGAACATGTGTCATTGTTCACATACAAGATAGTCAAAATGCTTAGCCATGTTGTCAATATAATAGTATGGCCTGACAAATGAAAAATGCACAAGGCTGCACTTCCTCTGTATGGCACATGATTAGACAGTTTAGACATTCCTTAAATTTACACATTACTGTATGGGATATTAATTTAAAGAGACCTATGGCTGGCGATCATAGACCTTCCACCTCCATGCTAAATATAACTCCTCAACTGGGTTAAGGAATGGGAAACAGGGTGGGAGGAATTCCATCAGCATCCTGTAGTGGGTCACAAACAGGTGTTTGAGCGATGGAAACTCACATTTTCCCAAATTACCACATACTTTGGTAAATCATCTCGAAACGTACACCTCTCGTCATCGGGGATGAGAGCCCTGTAGAGGGTCTCTAAGAATGTGAGGAACCGCTGTCTGTTGTATGGCCCTGTAAGGGGAATATGAGTTACCCCACCACGATCTGAAATAGCAGCACACATGGTGATATTCCAACGTTATCTCACGACCAATATGTACGAATTCGTATGACCTCACTCGTACTAATTCGTACGATTTGTTTAAACCCCAGTGATGGGTAGGGTTTAGGGGCAGGGTCAGGGGTAGGTTATTTGTACGAATTCATACGAATTGGGCAAATCGTAAAATATGTACGATTTAGCAAAAATCATACGAATTCTTACGAGTGAGGTCGTATGAATTCATACGAATTAACCCCCTAGTAAAATACGTACGAATTGCTGTGAGATTGGGTTGGATATTCCCTGGCAAATCAACAGTAGCTCTGTGGCCAATGACATTTCGACCACACCTTCTGCTTCTGGTCAGGTTGAAGCCAGCCTCATTCACGTATATGAAGTTGTGAGATGGTTCCCTTGACTCAATTCCATTACATGCTATATCACATAAGTTATATGGTTATAATTAGTTTTATGAATAACATGCATTTTCATTTTAAAAAAAGATAGTTACATCAAACTTATACAAATTGCATGTTCTTTTCTACAGTCATAGCAAATGTGTACAGGTCACACTTTATGTACTATATATATTTATATCACTGTACAATGGTGCTTTTAAAGTAGTTACTGTATGCACATAGATGTTTTACCTGTACATACTGGTATTCCTTTCGATTGGTACTCTGTACAGCTGTTTCATGCTCGTGTGTGTGTCTTTTTAGCACCCTGTTGATAGTTAACAGATGGTTGATAGTCCGCACCCTGTCGATAGATGCTAACAGATTGAATGTTTTCAAAGACATTGTTGTAATGGCTGCATCTCCCTTCGTCTAATGGCATTGTTTGCTCTGACCATAGTGCAAATAGTGCTCCTGTTGAGGTGTGAAAGTGGGTCCTCTGCCATCCCTGTGAGTGAATCTTGCAGTCCTATCTGGGAAAAAAATGCAGTAATGCAAAACACACTATTTTACACACGCACACACAAAACGTTTGAATTATTGAGGACGCGATTGTTCTCCGAACATTCGGCTGTGCACCCTCCGGGTCGCCTCGGCCAGGGTAAGGCCATGATTTACAACACGGTTGTGGCCCTTATTTCATTTGATCGAGCGTAGCTGAAAGAAAACAAAACAAGGTATTTCGCATTTCATGCAAGGAAAGTGTTATTGCATACAGAAAGGCCTTAAACAATGCTGGATCTGCTTACTTTTCGACTCTCTTAGAAGACAACAAACACAACCCTAGGACTTTATTTAATACAGTGGCTAAAGTAATGAGAAATAAAGCTTCAACTTCAGGTGTTTCCAAACAGCACAGTAGTAATGAATTTATGAATGTCTTTACTTGCAAGATTGATACTATCAGAGCGAAGATTATAACCGTGCAACCGTCTACTACAGTATCGCATCAGACGTTGTATAGACCTCCTGAGGAACAATTTTATTCATTGCTTGCTATAGGCTAAATTTGTTAAATCATAAAAATCAACTACACACATGTTAAGACCCTATAACGACTAAGCTACTGAAAGAGATGCTTCCAGAGGTCATAGATCCTATTCTTAATATCATTAATTCATCTTTGTCATTAGGATACGTACATTAAACTTTTAAGCTGGCTATTATTAAACCTCTTATAAAAAAAAACGCACATTGATCCTAAAGAATTAGTCAATTACAGGCCAATCTCAAATCTACATTTTCTGTCAAAAATACAGTAAACAGCAGTATCCTCACAACTATGTTCCTTTTTTTTTTAGAAAGAAATGATATCTGCAAGGATTTCCAGTCAGGATTTAGACTGTACTATAGTACCGAGACTGTTCTCATTAGAGTCACAAATGATTTGCTCTTATCATCCGATTGTGGTTGTATCTTTCTAATAATGTTACTGGATCTTAGTGCTGCATTTGATACTATAACATTCTTTTGAATAGACTTGAAAATTATGTTGGCATTAGTGGAATTGCATTAGCATGGTTTAAATCATGCAATATGTAATTTACTGGTAAAGTTTCAATGCAATGCGATCTTTACATAAAAAATAAAAATAAAAAAGTCCCCTATTTACCTGCAGTATCTGGCCTTAATGAAAGGTATGCTTTTGACGTATAACTTGTTTAAATTAATCATTTAATTTAAGACTGAAGCCCCTCTATTCGCCTCACGCCTTATTTAACATGTTTAAATTCTTCCCCATTGCATTACTCCCATGGAAACAGTCAAACTCCTGACAGACAGCTCTAGTGTATCCTTCAGCAGTCAAACTAATATGCGCTGTCCGTGGTTCTGAACACGTATCCACAAAATTCCCGCCTGGGCAGTCTGGCTCCTGCGTTTACACAGCGTGTCTTTAAATACCAGCATGCCAGTGTTTTCATTCACATTCTGTGGTCTGAGGCAAGACCTACCATCGGTTGCACACTTTTTTTGGCATGCAAAATACAGTCTACACCTCTGAATTTCCAGTGTCTGGGCCAGTTTTCTTAGATAATTCATAGTAAAAGGAACAGTCGGCAAAAATGCTCTCATTCGCCCCTGGATTGCCCTAGGGAGACTAACATCCTGTTGACATATGGTAGGTTGGGCAGAGAGGCACAGGGATCAAATGCTTTGCACAATGCTCTTCATAAAGAGATCTCCTTCGTAGATTACAGTACAGGAAGTGAATGCCACTTCTGATGACCCTTTGAAAATCAAATAAAATGGCCTTGATATTTTATCATAAAGAAGATCGTGCACAAACAGTCATTGTATCTTCTCAGTGAAAACTGGGTGTTACTGTCCAGTTTACGTCAAAGAATAATTGTCATTTGTACATCCCTTTGTGCCATTTTCCCCTGGTGTAAACCGCGTAATCAAACTGGGTCTTAAAGGCCCCCTGACATCAAAATGTAAGTTTTTTAGCTTTTAGTATTAATATGTTAGCCTTAAGGTTATGAATAACCTGGTGTGTTCCAAAACAATGACAAAATTAGCATTCAGGAGATATATACGTAAGCATTCAAAACTTAGTCTCCCACTTTCTGCTAAAATGAATCACAGATTTTTATGACATCCCCTTCAGGTTCTCATCTCAACATCTTCTGTCCAATCAAATGCTCTCTAGAATCTAAAGCCCTGCCCCCTATGCTATAAATACCACCTAGCCAAAGCGACCATTGACAGAGCAATATGGGTTTGAGATATGTGTTCGGTTGCTCAAACACTCAAGTTTTATTCCTGTTTCCAATTGTACAATGGTCAATGAATGGCTAGAATTTATTCACACCTCTACTGTTGAATCTAGCGTATCATCAACGCTCAGATTCGCTTCCATAGGGCTGTCAAGTACGACTTGCAGTCTGTAAGGTAAACTAAACGCCATTGGCTGTTTGAAAAGGTCGAGGAGCCATTCAAGGAGGAGCCTTAGCTTCCTGTTTCAGTGGAAATCACGTCAACGCATCAAAGTTCAGTGGGCCTTTAAGGTTAATAATTGTTTTGGTGGCACATATTTTTCTTATTTTAATATCAGAAAAAAATATTAAATTATAATTGTATTGTTGTCTTGATTTCAATGGCATCACACTCATCTTATTTAGTTCACCCCCTAAAAAACAATATTCTGTCATTATTTTACTCACCTTCATGTTGTTTTAAACCTGTATGTTGTTGTTTTTGTTTGAAATGAAACCCCATTTTTTTTACCCAATAGCAGTTCATAATGCCCACATATTGCAAGCTACAAAAAACAGCAACAACAACAAAAAGTCCATATTGCTAATACAAGTACAATGAAATATTAGGTGAAAATAATTACTTTGGCTAAAGCTATTCTAAAATAAGTTAAAAGCTAACACTTATACTTTTAACAACTTACCAAGTTATTAAAAATGTATACAGACAACAACTTAAATAAACATCTTCTATGATGAGCATATTTTCAGTTTCTGAATTAAAATACATTTTGATATATTTTATGAAGCTACAGTTACACCACTTAGTAAAACATTATGACATTTTCTTTAAATAAGCAGTGAATAACTTTTGTTCTAAAATATATTAATAATATATTAGTAATATTTGAATATTTTTAATTTGCCAAATTACAATTAGTGTGGTGTAACCAACATGCAAGAAGCTGCTTCGTTCCCTTTCGATGTGGTTCACTCGCATTGCGTCAGTTATCTGACGCTTATGGGGGGAAACTCCTGTTTTCTCCTGATTGGTTCATGTCTGTGAATTTCACAGACAAATAGAAGAACTTGATATGCAGCAGAAACGTTTAACTCTCTCTTTTCCACAGACAAAAAGAAGAACTTGATATTGCAACAGAAACGTTTAACTCTCTCTTTTCCAGCACTTTAGGAGCACTTCCAGCAGTTGCTCCGTTGCGCTTAAAGAAGATTAAAGAAAATAGTCCAACGCCGTGGTACAGCGAGCACACCCGGGCCCTTAAGAGAGCAGCCAGAAAAATGGAGCGCAACTGGAAGAAAACTAAACTAGAGGTATTTCGGATTTCGTGGAAAGAGAGCTCGATTGCTTACATAGAGGCTTTAAAAGCTGCTAGATATGCTTATTTTTCAAACCTATTAGAAGAAAATAAACATAATCCAAGGTATTTATTTGAAACAGTGACTAAACTAACGAAAAAGAAAGCTTCAAGCTAAGAAGTGTCAAAGCAACACAGCAGTGATGACTTTATGAACTTCTTCACTTATAAGATTGATAATATCAGGGACAAAATTATAACTATGCAACCGTCTACCACAGTATCGCATCAGGAAGTGCATTGTAGTCTCCCTGAGGAAAAAATTTATTCATTTGTTGCTATAGGTGTAACGATCACCAGCTGGAGTGCCCTCGAGAGCCACCAGAGGGCGCTCCACAATAGACTATGATCTCTTCCTCACAAACTACATTTCCCATACTCACTGCCTGGACTCATCATCACTGATCACATTCACCTGTACCTCATTGTCACTGATTGTATTCACCTGTGTCTTGTCATCCTGCTAGTCTCAGTCTATTTATACCATGTTCATTCATTCACTCACCGCAAAGTCTTGTTGTACTGTGTGTCTGCATTTCTGAGCGGTTTCCCGTTTTTGTTTTCTGTTTTTGACTTTGGATTGTTCTTGGACTTTGGTTATTGCTGCCTGCCCTGACCTCTGCCTGTTTCTTGGATTCCCTCTGTGTTTTCTCCATTGTCCAGTCTGCTGATTCTTGACCCTGCCTATGCGACTATTCTTGAATAAAGCTGCATTTGGATCTTCATCTTCATGTCTCGGAGCGACAACTTGTATGTTAGATCCTATACCGACTAAGCTACTGAAAGAGATGTTTCCAGAGGTCATATATCCTCTTCTTAATATCATTAATTCATCTTTGTCTCTAGGATACGTACCAAAAACCTTCAAACTGGCTATGATAAAACCGCTTGTTAAACCACAACTTGATCCTACAGAATTAGTCAAATACAGGCCGATCTCGAATCTGTCTTTTCTGTCAAAGATATTAGAAAAAGCAGTATCTTCACAACTATGTTCCTTTCTAGACAGAAATAATATCTGCGAGGATTTTCAGTCCGGATTTAGACCGTACCATAGTACTGAGACCGCTCTCATTAGAGTCACAAATGATTTGCTCTTATCATCGGATCGTGGTTGTATCTCTCTATTAGTGATACTTGATCTTAGTGCTGCATTTGACACCATTGACCACAACATTCTTTTAAATAGACTAGAAAACTATGTTGGCATTAGTGGAATTGCATTAGCATGGTTTAAATCATACTTAACTGACCGTTATCAGTTTGTAGCAGTAAATGAAGAGATGTCTTATCGATCACAAGTTCAGTATGGCGTACCACAAGGCTCAGTACTAGGACCGCTACTGTTCACTCTGTACATGCTACCATTAGGATATATCATTAGGAAACATGGAGTTAGCTTTCACTGTTATGCCGATGATACTCAGCTGTATATTTCTTCAAAACCCAACGAAACTTACCAATTCACAAAATTAACGGAATGCATAGCTGATATAAAAAATTGGATGACTAGTAATTTCCTACCACTAAATTCTGAAAAGACAGAGATTCTAATTATTGGACAAAAAACTTCCACACGTAATAACCCAGAATACTGTCTAACACTTGATGGCTGCTCTGTCAAGTCTTCGTCGTCGGTTAGGAACCTGGGTGTGCTCTTTGAAACCAACCTTTCTTTTGAAAGCCACGTGTCTAGTATCTGTAAAACTGAATTTTTCCATCTTAAAAATATATCTAAAATACGCCATATGCTCTCATTGGAAAATGCTGAACAATTAGTCCATGCGTTCATGACCTCAAGGTTAGATTATTGTAATGCTCTACTGGGTGGTTGGCCTGCAAGCTTCATAAATTCAATGTTAGGCTGCATAGATTAGGTCAGCCGGAACTGGGAACACTTCCCTTAAATCTTGATGTACTCGCTACATCATAAGAAGAATGGCATCTACGCTAATATTAGTGTCTTTGTTTATCCCGAGGTTTTCCCACAGCCTGCCGGATCCAGGCCGTGTCCAGATCTGACGAAGGAGATCCGCCTGGACCCGATGACAATGCAGTGCTAAAGTGTCCACTATCCTCTCCCTATGGAGGATCCCTTTCCCTCTCTACAGATAAAGAGTTGTGAATTCCGGCTCGCGTACCCCGAAGTGATCAAATAAAACAAAATTCTGTATCAAAATTTATAGGCAAGAAAAGTAGTTTGTTTAGGCTGGGTTGTATGAATTACAAACCTGCGCACATATTTTAAAAAGCACATAACTATAGAATCAATTCTGAATGAGCATGTGAACGCCGTCAGCGTTAATCACAGGTTCGCGTTTAAAGTCTGATCATTTCAATGGAGGTGAATCAATAAAAGTTAACTTTAGCTGGAAGTAACATTATTCAAGAACCGCTATAACGCCTGTTACCTTATAATCTGTTACCCTAAATTATATGTTTATCTCTGTAAAGCTGCTTTGAAACAATCCATTGTTAAAAGCGCTATATAAATGAAGATGACAAATGGCATTTCATCCCGCCAAAACAGGTGGGCTCTGATGCCTATAAACGCGCAGAAATGCCCACTTGTCAGATCTTTCTCCTTCAGCGTGAAGATCATATCGCTGTTCCGAAGAAGACTGAAGCCTCTCTACTCGCCGCTTATCGCCCTTGAATCATGCCCTTGTAGAGGATTAAGATGCTCTGCTAGCAAGTTGACTCAGCAGCACGCTGCTACAGCTGACTGCTCGGAGAACAGCTGATCCTTATCGCTCAGCGGGCTGATCTGAAGCAGGCGCTCTACAAGCAAACTGACGCAGTGTCTTCCCTGGGTAATAAGGCGATCTTAAATAAGCAAATCAAACCATGCTTCCACTCGGCCAAATGCTACCCTTTCCCAAAGCGTCAAGGGCCTTGCCCCAGGCTGCAGTTAGACCTGATTCATACCTTGGTGTCAGACGACAGCTCCGATGTCCTCAGACTCGAAGTTCAGTCTCTGCTAGAAAAAGGCGCATGGAGAGAGTTCCCATGGAACGCAGCGAGTCAGGCTTTTACAGCCGATACTTCCTCGTCCCCAAGAAGGATGGGGGCCTCAGGTCCAACCTCGATTTGAGATGTCTGAATCAAGAGACAGCCCTTCAGAATGTTAACTATCAAACAAATCCTCCCGCAAATACGTCCCAGGTATTGGTTTGTATCTGTGGATCTGAAATACGCTTACTTTCATATCCAGATAGCCCCTTTCTTGAGATTCGCGTTCAAGGGGGTGGCATACCAATATACAGTCCTTCCGTTTAGACTCTCTCTCACTCTGTGTACTTTTACGAAGTGCTTAGACACGTCTCTCGGTTTGGACAACAGGATGGTGGTTGCCTTTATAAACCACCAAGGAGGTCTCGCCCTCTACACATTGGCGAGCCGTTTTCTCCTATGGGCTCAGAAGAACCTCATCTCAGTGAGTGTGGTTCATGTGCCGGGCTTCTTAAACAAAGGAGCAGACATGCCGTCTCGCAGCGGACCTTCCCCGGGCAAATGGAGACTCCACCCCCTGACTCGAAACGATATGGCACACGCTAAAGCCTTTATTCCTTCACTCCAGCGGCCAATACCGCTGAGAAGAGACCTTCTCTCCCAAGCGAAGGGGTCAATATGCCCCCCCTATCCGGAGTCTTGGAACGCTCATGTTTGGCCTCTGGACGGGAGTCGTCAGGCCTTCCCCAAGGAGTCATGAGAACCATAACAGAGGTGAGGGACCCTTTTACAAGGCGCCTATAGACCTTATGCACCAGAGAAACAAGGGCGCAGCAATCTTTATAATATTGTCTTTGAACTTCTGTTTTTGCGGTCGCTCTGTATATTTCTATGGCATTGCTGTCCAGGAGTAATTAGCTTTTGAAGTGGATTTACTCAATGTAAAGTTAACGAAAGTTATCATGAGGATTTTAATGTTTAAAGCATGTCTTAACAAATGTCAGTCGACCGGGAAGATTTTGAAACGAGCCGTTCATTCACAAATATGCAAGATCGCTGTGAAAATACAGACCGGAAGACAAAAGACAATGAGGGCAGTGCTGAAAAGGGGCGGGGCTAAATGCCCAGAAATTGTCCTTTTTCTCAAGCTGTTGCTCAGCTCGGAAAGCTCCCCAGTGTCCTACCAGTCAATTGGGAAACACATCTTAGTCGTTAAATTCCTTAGAGGGGCTAGGAGGCTGAACCCTTCACGCACCTGCTCGGTCCCATCCTGGGACCTCTCCACAGTCCTTAGGGTCCTACCTTTGAGCCGCTCGAGTCTTGCTAAAGACTGCCCTCCTGCTAGCACTAGTATGTCAAGCGAGTTGGAGACTTACATGCATTCCTCATGTCTTGAGTTCGGTCCAAACGATTGTAAAGTTGTTCTTAGGCCAAGGAAAGTATATGTGCCCAAAGTGCTCTCCCCTTTTAAATAAGAACACATTTTACACATTTTAAATAAGAAGACAAGACCAAAACTGTCAAACTGCCCTCCGTACTCACACCGGAAGTGACATGAAATGATTGAGGCGCACATTTCTGTATATTGAGATGCTGCAAGTAATGATGTACATATACAGAGATGTACCAAAACATGCTGACCAGTCACAGGTGAAGCGAATATCGTTGATCCTCTCCTAACAAGGCCACATATTATGGTCTGGGTGGATTAGATGGTAAGTAAACAATCAGTTATCATAATCAATGTGTTGGATGCAGGAGAAATAGGCAGGAATAAAGATCAGAGCGATGTCGACAAGGGACAAATTATTATGGCAAGGTGACTGGGTCAGAATATATATGAAATGCCAAGGCTTGTGGGTTGGTCCCGGTCAGCAGTGGTGAGAATTGACCAACAATGATCCGAGGAGGGACAAACCAAAAACCGGCGACAGGGTGTAGGGCGCCCAAGGTTTATTAACGCATGAGGGCAACAAAACCTATCCAGTCTGGTCTGAGCCAACAGAAGGTCTACTGTGGCACAACTCAAACACAATTTTATTGATGGTTATGAGATGAATGTGTCACAATAAGCAGTGCATCACACTGCAGCGTATGGGGCTGTGTTGGCACAGAGCAATCAGAGTGCCTATGATGACCCCTGTCCACTGTCGAAAGCACTTACAATGGGCACGTGAGCGTCAGAAGGTCACCTGCCGATGAGTGCCGTTTTCTTTTACATCACATGGACGACAGTGTACATGTGCGCTGTTTATCCGAGGAAGTGATGGCACCAGGATACACTGTGGGAAAACATCAAGCCGGTGGAGGGAGTGTGATGTTCTGGGCAATGTTCTGCTGGGTCCGTCCATTCATGTGGACCTAAATTTGACTCGTGTCTCCTTCCTAAACACCTTTATGACATTAGTGTCCCCTGCTGGGAAGTGTCTCTTTCAGCAGGATAATGCACCCTAAAACACAACACACATTGTTCAGGAATGGTTTGAGGAACATGATGAAGAGTTCAAGGTGTTGCCCTGGCCTCCAAATTCCCCAGATCTTAATTTAATTGAGCATCTGTGGGATGTTCTGAACCTACAAGATCCACAAAGGCTAAATCTTGCAACCTAAAGTACTTGAAGGATCTGCTGCTAACTTGGTTTCAGATACCACAGGACACCTTCAGATGTCTCGTAGAGAATTACATACTCCTCATATTTCCACTGAAAATGACAAAGATTTGTTAACATTGACTGCTGATCATTCTGTGGTTGCTGGCGATTTTAAGAGGACCTAATGGAGACTGACATTTGGTCAGTCAATGTTTTAGGCGAATGGATCTGTAACATTTTAACTCGGTAGAGATAACTTTAAGAGAAAGAGCACAGATAAGGGCTCAACTCAAACACTACAGCAGAGCATTGACATCAGAATTACGTTATGAAATACTCTTTCTAGTATGAAGCAGTAGACAGCGTGCCTTCATCCACATTGCATGTTCTTCATGCTTAACCACACATTTATTAGATGTATCCCTTGTTCTATACATTTCATCCACACTCTATAAATATATATCATCCATTGTAAACAATTAACAATTACTTTACAACAAAATAACTTCTGAAATATCTTTCACTACTAATAAAAGTATCAAAATTAGTTTAGCAGAAATGTAAACAAATCATATGGAATGCATACAGAATAAACATTTTATATATATATATATATATATATATATATATATATATATATATATATATATATATATATATATATATATACAATAAATACATTTAAAATAAAAACTACTAAATAGTAAAAATGTATTTAAAATGTTTAACTTTTAATGAAATAATTATATTAATATCATTAAATACAATTTGGTATATTTCTTGTCAATAATATTTATTGTACATGTATTTTATACATAAAATAAAAAAATATATAGAAATAAAAAAATGATCAAATTAATAGTGTTAATTTCCCCCCCAAAAAAGAAAGAAAATAAATATAGGCTATGTTATGTATGCAGGTATTAAGGTTTGTCACTTTGCAGCTTTTAAGTGAAATTAAATGAAAATTATTTATTTTTTTGCTGTTTAGCCACTGTAAATAATACATGAGTATTATCTATAATCAAATTGCTATAATCATGTTTTCATCAATTAGTTGTTTAAAATGTTTAATAAATAAATGCTACTGTGCACTGTTTGTCACTGTTTGTGAAAAGTCAACATTTATGTATATTATTATTATTATTATTATTATTACTGTCATCATATTTATTAATTTTATTTGCACATGGAGTGCAAAGTATTTGCTTCCTAAATATGAGGCATCTATCCAGATTATTTATTGGATATTTGATTATACCGTGAAATGGGTTTATTCAGAAAGGCAAACCTCCAATCTCTAATGATTATCAACTTCCAGTGAAAGTAACAAAAATTGTCCTTGACTTTGATTGGTCCAACATCACACAGTCATTCATAAACTCAGTGAACCAATCTGAATGGTGAACAGGAACATATTTCAACTGACAAAGTCATCAAGTTCAAACTGAATGAGAGAAACATAAAACATGGCTGCTATACGAGACATTTACAGATTTATTCATGTGATATTCATGTGTAGCAGATAAGGTTTGGTTTTACTGTAAATGTTAATATGTTTTCCCCCAAGCAAGTATTAAAATTTAACCGTAATTGCACTGAAATTATTTTTAGCATTGAACGTGTTCAGGACGGAAAATAGCATAATTTATTTAGGGAATGCACAGAAATAATTCACAATATATTTGAATTATCATGCTGAGAAAAGATAAATAAATCATATAAATGTATGCATGACACAAGAATAATCAAACCATGAATTAGAAAGGAACTGACAGATTTAATAAACTACACATCTATAAAAAAAAAACATTAAAATGCTTTTTTTTTTCAAAACAGGTCAATGTAAAAGAATAAGGTGGGATCTAGTAATTGAAAATACATAAAAATGTCTGTTTTCTGAATGTATGCTAGATTGAAACTGTCTTAAAAGAGTTTTTATCCACTGGTGTCTAAATTGAGCAATGTGCTACCATCTGCAGTTATTGGAATTGTAACATTGCATGATATACATCAGTTGTTCCTTTAGGGCTGACTTCAATTATAGTTTTTTTTAGTACAATCTGCTTTCAAAAAGAAATGCAGACACGCAAGAATACAACGGGAGAGACAGATAGAGCAGTGAATAAAAAACACATGATAAACAATCATAATCGAGAAACAAAAGGGGCCTAAGACCGACCCTTGCTACACACCATCAATGATTTATTATTAAAACATATTCAATAAAGAATTGAACCAAATTTAAAGAAGTCCCCTTTACCTAAAAGAATGTCTACGTGGAGGACATTAAATAAATGGTGTGGTTTCCCAGTCGGTGCATGGGTTCACAGTAAATCAGGGTTACTCCAGACTGTTGAACCATGTTCAAATCCTCAAGAATGCCAGTAAAGTAATTGTTTATTTGTATCGAGTGCAAATGGATCACATGCCACATGTCTGTAACTTGTTTACGCTTTGCATTTAGTTGACCATAATTGCTTTGCTTCATTATTAAAATGTGATCCATAAAAAAAATGATCCATGTTTGACTGTGTCTTGTTTTCAGAGAAGTCATCATGTCCTGCTCGGTAATTGTGGGACACATAAACATTTGTAGGATCATAAATTTCCATCTTCATTCTTTGTTAGTTTTCAGTCCAGACCTGTGGTCAAATTTTCAACAGCTGAAATAACAATTTCTCCTTGACCAAACGTTAAATTAAATAAAAGTCCTCTGTTTATGGAGTATTTTGACATTTGAAGTCACAATGGCATTCTAGATTTTATAGACGGCAGTTAATGTGGAAGCACTTATGACGTGCACACACACAACTGCGTAAAACGATATCTGTTGACAACGCATAATTCAACAGTTTTTGTAAAGTATATTTCATTGTAGATGTTTAAGAAGAAGGTAATATGCTGTTTGATTTAGTCTTCAATACTTTTTATTCTTCAGGAGTCACTCTTTCAGGGAAGACCCATACAGAACTGTTCCTCCCGTACCTTATTTTATTTTATGTTTTTGTGTCTTTAGACATGTGTCTTTAGACATTTTTTTGAAAATGGCTAAAGACTCAAATGCTCGAATTGAGATAGGCAGGTCATTCCAAAAGCTGGGAACCGTCCAGGAAAGGTCCGTGAGATTGATTTCGTGCCTCTTTGGGATGGCACCACGAGGCGTCGTTCACTTGCAGAGCTCAAGCTTCTGGAGGGCGCATGAGTCTGAACTAGCGAGTTTAGGTATATTGGTGCAGAGCCAGTGGTTGTCTTTTAGGCAAACATCATATCAGTGCCTTGAATTTGATGTGAGAGGCTATTGGCAGCCAGTGCAAACTGATGAAGAGAGGTGTGAAGTGGGCTTTCTTCGGCTCGTTGAAGACCACCCTCGCCGCTGCATTCTGGATCAGTTGCAAAAGCTTGATAGTACATGCCGGAAGGCCTGCAAAGAGAGCATTAAAATAGTCCAGACTGGAGGGAACTAATTCATAATATAATATATATAATATAATATAATATAATATAATATAATTTAATATAATATAATCACAGAAATATTGTAATCTAATCTATTTTCTGCACATTATATAATATATTGAAAAGTAAATTGAAGCATTCTGGGAAATGTAGTGTTTTCCCTAATTGGTTTATACAATTAAAGTTCCGTCACATAATATCTCTCAAATGTCTCTCCTGTCTTTGTTATGCACATGAGTGTTTTGTTATGTTGGGCCATGTGCTCTTGTCATTGTCTGGTCCCTCCCCCTTTTTATCTGATTATTGGTTTATTTGTCCCACCTGTTATCCTCGTTACCCTCCTTATTTGCCTTCCTATTTAATCTACCTGTGTTTGCTGTCCTGTGCTCGTACGTTGTTTATTGTTTTGGTGTTAGTCGGGTGGAGTTCTGTACCGGTCCTGTTTTGCCATGTCTTTGTTGGATTTAGTTCTGAAATCATTGGATTCTTTTGTTGGTTTGTTTATTTTATGTTTTCTTTATTAAACTTCATCAATTCACTCCGCACTTGAATCCTTTCTTCCATTCTCCACAACCCACTGTGACAATATCGATACCAAATATTTAATTAAGAATTGTATTCGCATGAAAATTACTCTGTAAAATAAGCGAGAGGAACATTATAATAAGAGTATAATAAGAGGAACATTTGAGAATTTTTTTATTTTTGGTAGGTAATTAGTTGTTTAATTCTCAAAATTTGAAGTAAAAAAAAAAACTATTTAACAAAGGTATTGGCAATAGTAGCTTTGATAATCACAGAAACATGTTTTTGTATACATTTCCCTGAATTTTTTTTTTAATTCTAACTGAAATTGAACTAAATTGAAATTCAAGTTGAAATTCTGCATTTTGATTGCAACCTTAATTTTAATAAAATTTAAATTCAGTATTGAAAATGGAACAGGATTTAAATGCACAACCCTGGGGCCGTATTCACAAAGAATTTTAAGGCTAAAAGTTGCTCCTAACTGGCGAATTTAGGAGCAACTCCTAAAAATAATGGGCGTGTCACTCCTAACTTTAGGACTCCTAATTTTTTTGACTAAGAGTAATTCACGAAGCATTTTAGCCCTAAAAGTAGCACCTAAGCCTGGGACAGCTTAAAAGAAGTCGAGAGGACTCTTAACTCACTAAGACCTATTCACAAACCGCTTTTTGTGGCATTTCACGTTGCGATGTTTTGAAATGCGTATGCGGCGGCTAGCTAGGAGCTTCCAATCGCGAGGGAACAATTTTGCATTGTAGGCATAACTAGGGATGCAATAACGCCACCAACAACAACCAAAACTAGGCTACTCTCTGCATGTAAACTAATTGTAACGTTTCATTGTGAATCAAATTAAAATGTTCTTCTCTTTGCAAACGTAGGCAGAGGAATATAGTGACAGATTAATTCAATAATGTTGCAAAGATATTGCAACATTGTTTCAATAGGCTACTAGGCTATTTGTTTTTCCTTACTCTTATTCATTTTGGCTATGTATTCAGTTATTCATCATCTTCCGTCCTTCGCACTACTTGTGTAGCGCACGCATTCTCAGACCTGTCACTCATCATCGTAGGGGAGGTGTTTGGAATCATTCCCGCGTTACAATCATCAGCCAATCAAGGTGATCACTTCAGTCAAGCTCGTGCATGAGTAATGACGTCATCCATAGCAACGAAGACTCACTCTTAGTTTAGGAGTTGTCATTTTTCTTTGCTAAGAGTAGGTCTGAAAGACGTTGTGAATAACTTTTAAGAGAAAACTCCTAGCTAAAATCTTTGAGTGCAATTTAGGAGCACTCCTAGTGGTAAGATAAAATGCTTTGTGAAAACGGCCCCTGATGAAGACAACTTACTTCAATAATCATATTCGTCATGGAGTCATTTCATGGCTTTGTAACGACACACATTTGAACCATCAACTTTTTCTTACATAACTGGCTTTGATCTTTGGCGGTGTAATTGCACTGTTGTTTTTCTACTTCCTGTTTAAGCAATGTTGTTCATGTCATTGTTGCGCATGGTCCAAGACTCAGCTGTATGTCTGATCCTGTAATGATTAATTATTCAAATCTTGTTTGTCACATTTCTGTGCATTCAACTGGGACATGAACATGCTTTTGCGGTCAACAGTACGTGATTTATCGCAAAGGAATGTTATTTATTCAAAGCATGATGCCAAGTAAGCTAACAGCTTAACGGCAGTCGATCTGATTCGTTTAATCAGTGGTGAAATAATCATCGAAAAGGATCTTTCAACACTTGTGTGATTACATGACTGTGGACCATTTGGTTGTTATTTGCTACCAACCAGCCTTAAAACAAATTACTTTGTCCCTCCTTTACAAGTGTGATCTTTACTCTGAAGTTTTGTTGTGTTTATTTCTCATAGACTTCTTTAATCTTGTTGCATCTGGCCACATATAATTTTTCCCTAAGTGGACCCAAATGTTGGATTAGGACTCGCCAAAAACATTTCCAGTAAATGTAAGATATATAAAGAGTGATTGTAAAAAAGAGACAAATCCATGTAATGTGTTAATGTAGTGTGACCAATGTGCATAAGAACCAGGGAAGCTATGAGTAAAGATCCTTTCTGAATGTGTAAAATATTCCTTGTGGGACTTCAGCCATGACTCGTTTAGTCTCTGGATGGCATTAAAGGCCCTTACAGCCAATGAGGATTGTCAGATCTCAATTACACTCACCTTTTAAGAAGCTGTGAACATTTGCATGTCCAATGAATCATTTCAGACTGTGGGGGTGCACTGACTTATGGGAAAACAGACAATGAGTGTTACAACATGCAGTTAAGAATGAGTAGAAAGACAAATGTTTCCGTTTTATGTGGCATTTGATATTTTTAGTGGTTTTGCCACATTGGTCAGACCAGACGTGACACGGATGGGGGAAAGTTGACTGTTCTTCCAGGTAGAACTGGCCTCCTTTTATCGTAGTCTGGCATTGCCAACCCAAAGACATTGCAAAAGCAACCACAAGCGCATCTCTCACAGCTGAACGACAACAACATTAGTGGCCATTTTTGTCTGTGTGTGTCTTGGTCAGGAGTGGATAGACAGTCTTGTGTGGTTTTTAGTGAATCATCCAGTCAACATCCTGACTCTGGTTTATATCTGTGAAAGCTGCGCTATGTCAGGAACTGACCAGTAGTGTCTTAACAATGTTGAGCTACAATTTTTTGTGCCAGCAAACTACAAATACAGTTTTAGTTGACAACAGACAGAGAAGCTCAATCTTTCGACGTTAAAGACCCCCCTGTGGTCAAAATCAAGTTTTTAATGTTGTTTAGATGGGTGTTGAAATAGCATTTTAGCTTAGCATAAAGTTAAACATTGACAAAGAGCTAAACTACAGTAGTCAATATTTGAAGTGGACCAAAAAAGTTAATCAAAGTTGTCCTAAGACAAGACCGGGTATTGTCCAAAATTCATGTATAACTTTGATGAAAGGTTTTTATCCACTTCAAATGTTGACTACTGTATTTCTAGTCAAGTCAAGTCAAGTCCCTTTTATTTATAAGATACAGACTGCTTCAAAGCATCTTCACAGAATGATGCAAACTTCATCGAATCAACAAATTCAACTTCTGCTCTAAAGCAGCTCTACAGAAGACGATAATGTTGTTATGCAGCTGAAGTCAGTTAACTCTTTATTCAATTCAGTTCAATAAGTGTTGATTTTTTTTCTCAGTTTTGTCAATTATGAAACAAAGTTGATTAAATTATAAAGCAACTCTATAGAAGAGAGCAACTCATCCAGCTCAGTTCAGTTCAAGTTTTTGTTTTCATCCAATAGTGTCAGTGCAGTCAAAAAATATTTAGTCAAATTACTAAATATTAAAAATTCTGTCATTAATTACTCCCTCATGTCGTTCCAAACCCATTAGAATTTTGTTCAGCTTTGGAATGTATACATTCTTTTTTTTACTGTATATAAAAAACATAAATGGACCATGTATTGCCTTAACTTGTTTTTTTAGATATTTCATTAATTGAATACCAACGATTTCAATTATAATTAACATAATTTGGTCAAATATTTTGTATTACAAATATGTAACAACACTGTATGTTTTGATTATGAAGATGATTCGATGGAACTAACCTGGCAAAGTTTGGAAAACTCAGTCACTATTTCATTTTCAAAAGAGCTTCCCCTCAGTACCTTGGAAACAGTCTTGTTTTCAAGGAGATTGATGAAAAAACCTCCCTGCATTCTTTCTCGTGGAAGCCAGCCAATCAGTTTACAGCTTGCCAGATTGTGAAAGTGCTTTCCAGTTATGTGTGCTCAATATGCATCAGACTGTGGGTGTGCAGTCTCACGCTGAAAATATTCTACGATTGGCCTACTTACGGTCTCCAAACATAAAATGAGAAAGTATTATTACATCGACAAAATTACTCACATCTGCTTCAAGTAGGCTACAGAAATGACAGATGGGTTGAAAGACACTATTTATATCATTCATTTATATCAGAAAACTTCAAGAGGATCTGTAGGAGTAATCGCTCGTTTAATGGATTCCCTCCTAATTGATCAGAAGGACACAACGCCTCCTTGGTAGTGTGATTTATCTCGATCTGGCAGTAGCCAGGTGCTTATAAGGCCGAGATGACTATTGCAGAAGCCTTGAGCATGTGGGTAAGTGCTTATGTGAACTGTCAAGGGTTTGGCCCACCCACCGGCTGGAGTCCCCAGTTCATTTGTTGAGTGTAGGGGCAAATGTTAAGCCCATCAGTGACCTGGACAGCCTGTTCTCTAGGAAGTTAGCCCACCCCAAAGCTGTGTTGAATAACTTACTGCAAATAGCTTTTACCAGGCCTTTCTAATCTACTTACCTCTATGAAATATTTTAATTTCCCATGTGGCAGTTTGAAGGTAAGAAATGTTCTGTAGATTACATCCACCCAAGCAGGGGACAGCGGATTATTTGTATATTATAATGGAACCGACTGTCAAGGGACCGGCTCCAACATACGTTCTCAGAGGGAATGCCGGCATGTTGTTTTTTTTTTTCCTGCGCTATAGTCGAGGTGCAAAATTATTGGCTAGATCATCAACCTGAAATGTTTAATTCGAATAAGAGGATTAAGATTCTTTACACTGTTCAGTGGCTCAGCCGGCATTTGGATTACCTGCACCCCAGACTTACTGTACGAAGTTGGAAAATAAACCTTGATAAAGATCCAGGGCCCAAACAAAGCAAACTCATTACCTGCAATGCTGAAATTATGAAATTTCTGCCACTTCTGCAACCCTTAATTATCCCTAGAAAACTGAGGTGTAGGCAGGTTTTCTTTGTTTTGACTAAGACATAAATTGACGTGTTCAAAATATGGACCTTCTGTGATTTATCTCCTGAATTTCCCAAGACCGTAAGATCTTATCGCAAAGTACTTTTGTTTTCCAGAAAAAAATCCTCTTCGGCGTGATTACAGGAGATTTGGCTTTCTAAGACGTCCAAGTCACAGGTAATACCGCGAAGCAGACAATAAACACAACAAAGGCATAGTTTCCAAAGAAAATCCATTTGAGGCTTGCCCAAAGGAACTCTTAGAGTCTCCTGGAAAAGACTTCTCTTCTGATACCTCGGAGAGTTTGCGTACACAGCGGGAGCCGTGAGTGGCGGCGGCCGGAGACAAGGACAAAAGATCAAACTAAGAGAACCACACATGACCTGATGAAAACAACAGCTTCATTGTGCGGCGGCGGGCGTCCTTATTGGGACCCCCTCTCATTTGCTGCTTCCTCCATTTTTTCCTCCCCCACTTTCTGCGTTTTTCATGTGGTAACAAATGTATAAGGAAGCAATGATTTGAAAGATTCTTCGGTTGGGAAAAAAACTCGATTTGAAGCTTTGTAATTGAAAACACACATTGAGTCAGAGAAGCTGAGCTACCAGGGGAGGGTAGAGAAAGCCCCAATGAACAAAGGTTTGAATTGCGAAAGAGACAAACTAGACTCTGCGTGACATCTGACTAAATACTCTCATTGTTTTTCTCCCCAAAAACAAGTATCGCATAACCGGTGGAGGAAAAGAACAGAGGAGAGGGATGTCTGCCGAACCCAGACCTGCTGCCTTGACTTCCCCCAGCGAGCTTCAGAAACAATCCGTCCGGTTTTACGGCGACGTGCCCTTGAAAACTGTTTATCCGTCTGACTCTGTGCAACAATATAAACTTGTGAACCGTGTTTTGGAAGTATCTGTGTTTTTCAAAAGCTATGAATGGTTTCAGACCTCCTTCAAGGAATGTTTAAGCCCTCAAAGTTAGATAATAGGGTAAGTCACAAGTGTTTATATTGTAGCGGTTGCATCAATCTGTTGCACATTGCTAGAGAGGCATAACAGGACACTGACTCTGAGCTTAAATTTCATGGATATTGGTTCCAGATTTTGTTCATTCATGGAGCTACGACTCAAATCGTGCAGCTTGTTAAGGAGAGGGGTGCTATTTTCAAAGCGATCAGACCTGCAATTTTCGCCTGTCGGACAATAAAACTCTATATCTAGAAATCAGAGTATCATAGAGACTGGAGGGTAAGCTTTTCTGACTCAGGGCTGAAAACACTGGGTTAGTAACACCCTAGCAACCACTCAAAACACTAGCACCCACTCAGACTGGAAGAACCACTCAGAATCCATTAGCAAACAAGGAGAAAGCTGACTACAACATTATTTCTTTTTTAATTGTTTTTAATATTTTTTTATATAGTCTTGCATGGAGTTCAAATTAAATGCAAAATAAGTAAATTAATAAATATGTTATTAATTTCAGCATTAAAATAATTGTTTTAATATTTTATTTATTTTGTTAATTCTTAATATTTTGTCTAATATAAATTATGAAAAAAGTCAAGGGTGACACAACTTTCCTGATATTATGAAGAAAAAAGGCCTCATTAAAGGAATTAAAGTCTTGAAAAGAATTTCTTAATATGTACATTGAAATGTATTTAATGTGTAAGAAAGAAATGCTTACTTTTTACTTATTAGTCTTTCTGTCACAAGACGAAGAAGATGAAGACGAAGGTAGACAGGATCCAATACAAAGTGATTTTAATATTACAACGAACACAGGGACAGACAGAAGATTTAACAGTGCATACAACATGGGGTAAACACACAAACATCGACCGACCGAAACTGAGTGAACAAAACACATAGTGGTGACGCTATGATGAATGAATGTCCATGGTTACTGACGAGTGGCGGGAAAATCAAACAAAGGACCACATGTGATGAATGAAAACAAACCGAAAGTCCATGAAAACAAACTAACTGAACATAACTGATACTTTCTTTCTTCTTCATTTATTTATATAGCATGTTTGACACAACTCATGGTTGACCCAAAGTGCTGTACAATACATGTATACAAGTCAGACAAAATAGAAAGACAATACAAACAATACAGTATATAAGTTATACCTGGTTAAAAGCTATTGAATGTAAATGTTTTTTTAAGCAAGTAATATTAAAACTAGGTAAAGAGGAAGCCGTTCTAACAGAAATTGGTAGGTTATTCCAGAGACTAGGACCACTCTGAAGTGGAGTGAAGGATACCAAGATTTCTAGATCTCAAGGACCAGTTTGGTTTGTGGGTGGAGATCACTTACGTATGAAAGATACACTCACCTAAAGGATTATTAGGAACACCTGTTCAATTTCTCATTAATGCAATTATCTAATCAACCAATCACATGGTAGTTGCTTCAATGCATTTAGGGGTGTGGTCCTGGTCAAGACAATCTCCTGAACTTCAAACTGAATGTCAGAATGGGAAAGAAAGGTGATTTAAGCAATGTTGAACGTGGCATGGTTGTTGGTTCCAGACAAGCTGGTGTGAGTATTTCACAATCTGCTCAGTTACTGGGATTTTCACGCACAACCATTTCTAGGGTTTACAAAGAATGGTGTGAAAAGGGAAAAACATCCAGTATGCGGCAGTCCTGTGGGCGAAAATGCCTTGTTGATGCTAGAGGTCAGAGGAGAATGGGCCGACTGATTCAAGCTGATAGAAGAGCAACTTTGACTGAAATAACCACTCGTTACAACCGAGGTTTGCAGCAAAGCATTTGTGAAGCCACAACAGGCACAACCTTGAGGCGGATGGGCTACAACAGCAGAAGACCCCACCGGGTACCACTCATCTCCACTACAAATAGCAAAAAGAGGCTACAATTTGCAAGAGCTCACCAAAATTGGACAGTTGAAGACTGGAAAAATGTTGCCTGATCTGATGAGTCTCGATTTCTGGTATGACAGTCAGAATTTGGCGTAAACAGAATGAGAACATGGATCCATCATGCCTTGTTACCACTGTGCAGGCTGGTGGTGGTAGTGTAATGGTGTGGGGGATGATTTCTTGGCACACTTTAGGCCCCTTAGTGCCAATTGGGCATCGTTTAAATGCCACGGCCTACCTGAGCATTGTTTCTGACCATGTCCATCCCTTTATGGCCACCATGTACCCATCCTCTGATGGCTACTTCCAGCAGGATAATGCACCATGTCACAAAGCTCGAATCATTTCAAATTGGTTTCTTGAACATGACAATGAGTTCACTGTACTAAAATGGCCCCCACAGTCACCAGATCTCAACCCATTAGAGCATCTTTTGGATGGGGTGGAACGGGAGCTTCGTGCCCTGGATGTGCATCCCACAAATCTCCATCAACTGCAAGATGCTATCCTATCAATATGGGTCAACATTTCTAAAGAATGCTTTCAGCACCTTGTTGAATCAATTCTACGTGAATTAAGGCAGTTCTGAAGGCGAAAGGGGGTCAAACACAGTATTAGTATGGTGTTCCTAATAATCCTTTAGATGAGTGTATGTAGGTGATTGATTATGCAGTGATTTGAAAAAAAAATAATAGAATTTTTAATACAATTCTAAATTTAATAGCTAGTGTAGCGAAGTTAGAATGGGTGTAATGTGATTGAACTTTCGTCTGCCAGTCAACAACCTGGCAGCGGCATTTTAAACCATCTGGAGACGCATTAGACAGGACTGACTTACTATATAGTATAGAGAGTTGCAATAGTCTAGGCGAGATAACATAAGTAAATTAATGATTTCTTCAAAATGTCTAGCTGAAAGAAGACTTAATTTTCTCTAAAGGTCGTAGATGTAAAAAACACAATTTGACCACAGCACTAATTTGCTTCTCAAATTTCAGGTTGCATTCAAAAAGAACACCTAGGGTTCTCTTACGAGAGTATCTCTCGTACTGCGTAATATCTTACGCTATGGGGGAAAACCTCTTTTCCACGAGATATTGAAGCCAAAAATTATCCTTAATTTTGAATTAATGTAAAACGCTGTGCAGCAGCATGCAGACATATGCAGGACAGCTCGCGCACCTATTGGCTGTCCTGCGGCAACAGCAGCAGCCTATCAAGAGAGGCGCTGCGTGACACATATCCAATGGGGGCATTTTGCGCCCATTTCGTCACGTCCCGCCAGAAAGGGCGTGGTCTCGCCCTACAAATATAGCTCGATAAGGCTGGTACACTGATTTTCATCTCTTCAGCGAAGCATCAAGCATCGCTGGATCCGGAGTGAGAAGCCACGCCGTCTGAGGAAAAGCACACAGCGGGACGAGCCATTGAGTCTGAAGTCCCTGGCATCGCCGCCTTTAGCCGCCGTACCTGCTACGCTTTCCGGCGTTATATCCTTTTCAAACTGTGTGTGTGTGTTCGCCGCTGCGACACACATTTTTTCACTGTCTCTCTCTCTGCTAAAAGAGCTGCATCTTTTTCAAGATGCAAAGATCCTGCGGCTCGTGCCGAGCCACACTCAGCGACGGGGACCGGCATGTCATCTGCGTTTCCTGCCTGGGTGAGGATCATGCGGCTCTCGCTCTCGTCGACGGCGGATGCCCTCACTGTGAGCTACTGCCTTGTATGGTGACTCTGAGGACTCGCCTGGCATCTTTCTCAGAGCCTACACTTCAAAAGCGCCGTGCCCAGCGCGGCCCCGAGCCTTCTCCTGCCCGCCAAAGCTCGCCGGTTCGCCCGCCAGCTTCGCCGGCATCGTTCGAGTCCCTCACCGACGGACAGCGGGCGCCGTCTGCCGCCGCTTCCGCCATTGAGGTCGACGAAACAGCCCTGAGCCTTCTGCAGCCCGTGATAGCTCGCTGGTTCGCCCGCCAGCTTCACCAGCTTCACTCGAGTCGCTCGCTGACGGACAACGGCCGCCGCGCGCCGCCGCTTCCGCCATTAATGACGACGAGATAGCTGCATCTGTAGAGAAGGCCAGCTTCAAAACCGCGGCTAGCTTTCTTTACGTTATAAGAAAGCTACCCCGCCCCCGCCCCCGTGGGCATGCGTCACCGGCGAAATGAGGAAAAGTGTGTTTTTAGTCCCGCCGAGGCCGGACTAATCTCCATTTCTCAAACATTTCTCAGCTCCTCTTAGTTTGAGCGGCTGAAAATGTCAATATTGCAGCAATGAGCCTGTTGTATAACACGCACGCCTGCAAACAAACGCCAACACACACAAACTGTGATGACGCTCTCTTATCTGCTCAAGCTATTTTAAGCTTTTGTCGTTTCCCCCTGTGGCTCAGCGGCGAAACCCAAAGCCTTCGCGCGGGAGACCCGTGTTCGATTCCAAGTCTCGCAGCAGATAAAAATTTAGTCTCGCCGCGGCCAGACTTGCACCGAAACATTTCGCTCGTTCAGTTCCAAGAAAATGCGACTGTTCCAGTGTATTTTGCAGTAAACAAGCCGGTACCATGGCCCGCTTGCCTGCACAAAAATGCCGTTTCCACGGCGACCCAGAAAAATAATTTAAGCAGTGTATTTTCTGGTATTCCGGCCACAGCCGATGGTGTTATGGGTGTAATAAAAATGCCCACAGCCCAGTGTTCATTTCTACACACAAACGCAGCCCGCCACAGTGCAGGGCACGCACAAATGAGATCGACTCATGTCATTGTGCATTAAATGTAGTGAATGTGCCCACAACCCAGTGCCCACAAACACTACACACTGCATGTGCCACGTTTTCTGTAAAACAAAACCAACACACATACAGTCAGCTAAAACCCACGGTGTTTAAGTCTCGCCGCGGCCAGACTCCACCAAAACTTCTCGCTCGTTCAGTTCCAAACAATGTGACTGTTCCAGTGTATTTCGCAGTAAACAAGCTGGCACCACAGCCCGCTTGCCTGCACACAAATGCCACACAATGCCCAGATAAATCCCAAAAGAGTGTTTTTTCTGGTATTCCGGCCACGGCCGATGGTGTTATGAGTGTTGTAAGAATGCCCACGTCTCAGTGCCCATTCCCACACACAGACACAGCCCGCCACAGTTCAGGGCTAGCACAAATAAAATCGACTCATGGCGATTGTGCAAAAATGTAGTGAATGTGCCCACGACACAGTGCCCACAAACACTACACGATGCATGTCCCTCGTTTTCTGTAAAAACGGAACCGACACGCATTCAGTCAGCACAAGCCGACGGTGTTCTCAGTGGAGTGAATGTGCACGCCGTCCCGCTCCCACATTCCTTCACAGACACGCTCAACCCACGGGGTTTGTCCCGCTCGCTCTCTCTCCACAACCTGTCATAGAGAATTTGAGCCCGACCAGGCTGCCCGCCATGATCGGCGCGCCTCCTGCCTCGCACACTATAAACACAGTGTTTATGTCTCAGCACACCGAAGCTCTGCAGCCGCCGCTATGCCGCGGCCAGAGCCCGGATTTCATTTTACCCCTAGCTATTCACGCACATGCGTGGGCAAAGCTTCCCGGGGTATCAGAATGGGTGTTGAACACTATAAAAAGAGGCTATTCGCTACAGTTCGCTCGACGTCCCTGCCATTACACGGCGCGAGTCGAAACCACGGTAAACAGTGAAGTATCACATCTACTTTGAGCCGAAATAGCGAAACT
Source organism: Tiaroga cobitis (assembly GCA_030578255.1). Taxonomy (NCBI): domain Eukaryota; kingdom Metazoa; phylum Chordata; class Actinopteri; order Cypriniformes; family Leuciscidae; genus Tiaroga; species Tiaroga cobitis. The sequence goes on along the minus strand of CM060615.1, from coordinate 28,967,146 downwards.
GCTGAGCAAAGGGGCCATAGAACCTTTATCTCAGGCTCAGAGCGAAGGGGGGCTATACAGCAGATATTTTCTGGTACCGAAAAAAGACAGGGGTCTCAGACCCATTCTAGATCTGCGACAGCTGAACAGAGTGCTTATGAAGCGCCAGTTCAGAATGCTGACAACCAGGAAAATCCTCGCGCAATTGCGCCAGGGAGACTGGTTTATGTCAATAGATCTGAAAGACCCCTATTTCCAAATACAAATAGCGTCACGTCACAGGCAATTCTTGAGATTCGCCTTCGAGGGCCAGGCATATCAATACACAGTCCTACCGTTCGGCCCCTAGCACCCCGTACATTTACGAAGTGCATGGACGCAGCCCTCGCACCCCTGAGACTTCAGGGCATGCGAGTTTTTGAACTACTTGGACGATTGGCTGATTCTAGCTCGATCACATTCAGAGCTCACAGAACACAGAACCACATTACTCGAGCATCTCGATAATCTGGGTCTCACAGTCAATTGGGCGAAGAGTTTGCTGTTTCCGGCCAGAATTTTTTTTCTGGGAACAGTACTGGACTCGCTGTCTATGACAGCACGTCTGTCGGCAGAGTGAGAACTGGACATTCAGCGCGCCGCGAAATCCTTTCGCCGCGGCTCTATAGTCCCGCTCAAAGATTTCAGAAAATGCTGGGCCTCAAGGCCTCGGCATCTTCAGTACTCCAGCTGGGCCTGCTTCGCATATGCCCACTGCAGTTATGGCTGAAAGTGCGAGTTCCACCCCGGGCATGGACCTCTGGTCTGTTTCGCCTCAGGGTTGACATGAAATGTGTTTCGGCTCTGGAACCTTGGAAAATAGCTGACTGGTGTCAGTCAGGCGTGGGTCTGGGGACTCCCTCGAGTGTGACGGTGGTGTCCACAGACGCCTCCACCTCGGGATGGGGAGCGCTGCTCGAGGGCAGACCGTTCTTCGGCCAGTGGTCAGAACGGGAAAAGCTCCTACGCAAATGCTGGCAGTCGACAACGCGCTATGGCGTTTTTGTCCCCAGATAAAAGGCCGCCACGTCTTAGTCCGGTCGGACAACATGTCAGTGGTGGCATACATAAATCACCAGGGTGGCGTCAGGTCCCGAAACCTTACAGGCTGACGGAACGCCTCCTGGTCTGAGCTCAGCACAACCTGCTTTCACTGAAAGCAGCGCATGTGCCTGGTCGCCTGAATCTGGGACCAGACTGTCTGTCCAGAAACAATGTCCCAGCAGGGGAATGGTCGCTGCACCTGCAGACGATCCAACTGCGGTGGGAGACATTCTGCAGAGCGCAGGTGGACCTGTTCGCGCCCCAAGAAAACGCTCAGTGTCCGAACCTTTTTCTCCAAGAGCAGGGATGCGCTGGCCCACGTATGGCCCCGCTACCCCCTCTATGCTTTCCCCCCCGTCTCGCTCCAGCCTCAAGTGCTGGAACGAATCAGGGAAAACGGATGCCCAGTGCTACTCGTGGCTCCGCTCTGGACAAACCAGAATTGGTTCCCAGTCCTAATGCGGCGGACCAACACTGCCCCGTGGCCGATACCGGTGAGGAGAGACCTCCTCTCTCAGGCAAAGGGCTCGATTTGGCATCCTCACCCGGAATTATGGTCCCTACATGCATGGGCCATCAACGGGTACCCGCTAACCTCCCAGAGGGAGTGTTAAATACAATCACGCAGGCTAGAGCCACGTCTACTAGACGGCTCTATTCCTCAAAGTGGTCAGTGTTCTCTGCCTGGTGTCAAGCTCAGGGCTTTTCACCCGCAGACTGCGGGGTTACGGAAGTGCTCTCCTTCCTTCAGGGGCCGCTGGATAAGGGCAGAACCCCATCCACGCTCAAAGTATACGTGGCGGCCATAGCGGCGTTTGCAAAACCAACGTATGGCCAGTCACTGGGGAAAACGACCTGGTCGTGCGATTCCTCAGGGGAGCTCGGAGGCTGAATCCTCCCAGATCCCCCCCTCAGTCCCTGTGTGGGACCTTTCTACGGTTTTGGAAGCCATGAAAGATGCCCCATTCGAGCCAATCCATTTGTCAGACATGAAACATCTGTCTCTCAAAACGGTATTCCTTATGGCTCTCGCTTCAGTGAAGCGCGTAGGGGACTTGCAAGCGCTTTCGGTAAGCGCGTCATGCATGGAGTTTGGGCCTAATGACTCAAAAGTCATACTCAAACCAAGGCACAGGTACATGCCCAAATCCCTCAACACACCGTTCAGGGCCCAGGTTATTTCCCTGTGCGCTCTCTCGGTTCATAACGAGGAGGAGGATGCGAGTCTCCTTTTGCCCTGTCAGGGCACTGAGAGCTTATGTGTCCCGCTCGTCTGCCTTCAGACAGACCGAGCAGCTCTTCGTTTTGTTTGGCGGACGATCCAAGGGACTGGCCGCATCAAAACAGAGCCTATCCAGATGGATAGTCGACGCCATAGCACTGGCTTACAGTTCTAAGGGCCTGCAGTGTCCTTTGGGTGTCAGAGCGCACTCCACGAGAGGCGTGGCCTCGTCGTGGGCGTGGTATAGGGGGGTTACCTTGCAAGATATCTGTACGGCCGCGGGCTGGGCCTCGCCGTCTACATTTATAAGGTTTTATAACCTAGAGGTTCCCACCTTACAAGCCAAGCTTCTGTCGGTATAGAATTCAGTACTATCTGCCCCGCTGTGCCGGCCCAGATGCTGAGTTTTGCTTGTGCATCGCTCACTGGGCGATAACACTGCTCCATGGGTGTTGAATAACCTGTGCCATTACCCAGTTCAGGCTGAACACGTTCACCCTGTCTGTGTGAAACACTATTAACATAACTAGCTCCTATAGGATGCTATTTCATGGGGAATGATGCTTGCAGCCTCTCTTCTCCGACTCTCTGTGAGTCTATGGTGATTATGCACTACATGAGCCCCGGGCTACTGCCCTTGGGACTTTGGTGTCGGATCCTAGTACGCACGGCCTTTTGCATTGTGTTCCCCATAGCGTAAGATATTACGCAGTACGAGAGATACTCTCGTAAGAGAACGTACTTGGTTACTAACGTAACCTCGGTTCTCTCTAGAGAGGGAACGAGTACTGCGTATCTTGCCGTGCATCCAACAGCGCTGGTTCGCTTCGGCGATGAAAACCAGTGTACCAGCCTTATCGAGCTATATTTGTAGGGCGAGACCACGCCCTTTCTGGCGAGACGAAATGGGCGCGAAATGCCCCCATTGGATATGTGTCACGCAGCTCCTCTCTCGATAGGCTGCTGCTGTTGCCGCAGGGCAGCCAATAGGCGCGCGAGCTGTCCTGCCTATGTCTGCATGCTGCTGCACAGCGTTTTACATTAATTCAAAATTAAGGATAATTTTTGGCTTCAATATCTCGTGGAAAAGAGGTTTTCCCCCATAGCGTAAGATATTACGCAGTACACGTTCCCTCTCTAGAGAGAACCGAGGTTACGTTAGTAACCGAGTACGTTTTTGCACAAGGTGTAATATAGCAAGAAAGATGGCCTAGATTAAGGACACTTTAAAGTTTACCAAATAAATTAACTTCAGGATTGTTTTGATTTAGCACCAAAAGGTTTGTTATAATGATATTTGTAGTTCGTTTAAACAGGCTAAAGTTGTCCTAAAGATTCTTTGTTTTTATGTTGCAAAGGAAGATGTAACTAATTGGCATCAGCATAAAGACGAAATTACACTATATTTACACTTAAAAATACATTAAAGCTACACTGTGTAACTTTTTTAGTTTATTCTTAGCTAAAACACTTAGTTCTTTCAAAAATATATGTGCTCATTAATGTATATTTACTTCGTTCAAGTAATAAAGTATTCTCGTGAGTGTATAATATGCCATTGAAAATACATACGGGTAAGGGGTTCTAATGTCGGTCGCCATGTTGCCCCTCCATCTTGAAAGTACATTAGCCAAAGAGGGACATACCCGTTAATTCAAGCTTCACCTTTCGTGTTTTAACACTCGATGGCACCGTGTCGAATGTGAAGAGGGGGATTGCTTGAGACTGATATATAAAAACCTGAAAGCCTTTTTGAAAGTCTGTTGCTGATGGAGGATCACTCTTATTCTCTAGGATACGTATCAGAGTCGCCAAGGAAGCGAAAAAAGGGAATTAAGACGGCAACGCAACAGGCAAATCAACGAGACAAAAGTAAATATTGGAGTGGCCTTTCCAAGATGGAAAGAGCTCATGACGAGCAACGATTTTAAAAAGGACGCCGACGTTGCCTGCTTTCTTCTCGACAGGTAACGTTAATTAAGCCTATTTGTGTATATTGGAAGTTTTATTGTTGCTTGGCTAATTATATCATGGTGTGCTGTCCATCTGTCCTAGAGACATCTAGGATAGGTTTCCTCGCGTCAATGATGAAAAGTATTGTTTACCTTGTAACATAAACCCGTGTTCTATGACATATTTTAAAGGTGCTATAATTTGTAGGCTGCAAGTTATATGTAGGCACTTTAAACTGTGATAATGTGATAATGCCTAATTATCATATTAAATAGCCTAATATGATAATGCAGTTGTAATGCTGCGTTCCAGGCAACCTGTAACCCGTGTTTTTACAACATGTAACTGGGAGTACATCGATCTAGTACGAATAGAATAACGGAAACATAAAACTATTAATCATTTTACATAGATGTCATAACCTGTATGTTACCTGACAAATTAAATTACTGAAAATTATAATAGTTTTCTAAAATAACCTCATCACTTGAAGGAACACTTATGGACGAGGTCGAACTGGAAGCCATGTTAATCTTGGACTACTTTGGCCACCGTAGGAGTTAAAACGAAATCGGAATTGAGAGGAACAGAAACTAATATTAACTGGATGGTCATATACCTTTTCACCGCTAGATGGGGGTAAAAATCACACAGTGTAGCTTTAAAGACACATATTTCTTAAAAATAGAACCCATAGGCAACATACTGAAAATAGAATCGGACCAAGAATTAATCCCTGGGGTACAGCGCATGCAAGAGGACACGAGGAAGAAATATATTGACCAATAGAAAATAGAAAGATTGAACCTTCTGTTTGTAAAAAAAAGAACAAAACCATTTTTAAACAGTGATCCGCAGTCCAACACAACTCTCCAGCCTGGAAATGAGAGCTTTTAGCATAAGTTCTAGCAGGAAGATTCTAATGCCACCTCATTCATTCATACAAATAGATCTGGCCAATCATTGCTTGACACCTGGAGTATATAATCACTGAACTCTCTGTTTCATGTTCACAGTTGATGATGCTGACATTCCCCTCCATCCTCCCCGCCAACACCAGGTTGGCTCCTGTCCATCCATTGGGGTAGGCTCCACCCCTGCCTTTGTCTTCAGGTAGGATCAGCTGAATATGCATCCCCCAGGATTTAGACTAAGGAAGGGGCCTACGCCAAAGAATCTTCATATACAACTCAACCGGAATCATTGTAGCTCACAACCATCCGTTAAAGCAGCACTAGGTAACTTTTCAAACTTCATAATATATTTCCAAGTCTCTTGTGATGGTACATCGACTCACAATAGGTTGAATGACACGTCTGCCATAGCCTGACGGGGTCTGTAGCGTTTTTAATCGTACTTTTAAACTTCGGGTTTCGGGTAGTAACCGGCGAACAAAGAGAACTACAAAATTCGATTGCTTTACGGCATATACGTCACTTCCACCACCACCCCCACTTCCTTAAAATCGGACGTGCGAGCCAAATGTTATAGTCATGGCCGAAGCAGCACAGAAAAACAAAAAAGCAAAGGTTTTATCAGAGCAAAGCAAAAAGAGAAAAAGAGAAAGTGATCGCGTTAAAGGCAGAACGAGGATATACATTGGGCCAGCGTTTTCTCGCTGGCGTGAGCTGAAGGAGGAGGAGGGGTGCCCGACCGATGCGGACTTGGCTGTCATGCTTGCATACTATCTCTTTGTTTTTTTTGTCTGCCTGACTATGTTACGGAAGCTATCTTATCCTCCGTTTATCTTCATGAATCAAGTAATGATAGTAGAGTAGCGAATTATCAATCTGGTAGCTAGTAAACGATATTCTAGTTTTTGATGGTTAGCTATCGCTAGCATTCTCGTTCTGATTTGAACTTTGCAATCGATTAAATGCAAATAGCAAATGTTTGACCTAAAAAGTGTACTCTACTCAACATGTACAAAGAAAGGAGGAAGATTATTAATATTATCATTGTGTTCATAGCTTCTCATTTGTTACATGTGTAAAGTTACTTGATTGTGTAATTTCCGAGTATTGATAGCTACAGAGGCAAACGGGATTCTTGTCGCAATTTTTTCGGATGACGAATTTCCACCCTCATGTTGTTCTTGTGCAATACTAAATAAAATTTAAAAAAATCAAATGAAAGCCTATGTCTAAACGGCATGTACAAGTTTGGTAGGGGCATATATAAGATGTACAAAATCATATTTTAGGATACCTAACATGTCTGTGATATTTGTTTATTTGTCTTGCCTCAAGCTATAATGCAAATCGATTTGTAAAATTTGCAGATTCATTTATGGTAGCTTGATATTATAATATTGACGATATATGGTTATTATCTACCACTCAAACATTGCATTGAAGTATCATATAGATTCAGTAAAACGGTAACCAATAGACTAGGCTACTATAATGACGCTGGCTTGTAAACGTGATCATCGCGATCATTTGTCGTCAGAAAAAAAATAAAACCCATGAAATTATATTCATATGACATGCTGAAATATATGCCACTGTACCGGGGATGAAGACATTTCACACGCGACGCAAGCAGAACACCTGCATGTGACCTCCTCCTACAGTGTTCAGGGCTATCATGATTGTCAACAAATGCACATGCATGTAGGATGACAGAGTTTACGACAGTAGTAGAAGACAATACTGTTTCCCAACTGCAGGGGGACCCCGAGAGCAAAAGTTACCTGTTGTTACTTTAATACTTTATGGAATAAATACCAGACAAAATTATAACTATGCAACTAGTTTTCAGTCCGGATTTAGACCATACCATAGTACTGAGACTGCTCTCATTAGAGTCACCAATGATTTGCTCTTATCATCCGATCGTGGTTGTATCTCTCTATTCTGCCCTACAAAGCAAAAAAGGCAGTAACTACGCAGAGTGCAGAACAGAGAAAAATGACTTTAAAGTTATCCTGTCATCCAGCCTAAGTAGTTGAAGGTAGATTATTGGACATGTGGCTGTTTTGTGACTTTATATTAGCGTATTCTTTGTACATATCAATCCTCATATTTAATTTGATATTTTACCCCTATTTTGCAGTTACTGTATTCTAGCTTTGTATTACTTACCAAAAACATGGCACCAAACCAAGGAAAAAGCCAGTAACTACAGATTCTCCAAAGACTATTTTGCCACAACTTGGGCTCTGGGTGTGTTAGATACACTGTATTTGAAATAATTGGAACCATTTGGACAACATTTTTTTTCAACATTTTTCTGTTGCGAAACTAGTGTTGCAGAGCGGGTGTGTTACGGATACGTGGTGTAAATTTTTAGTAATCAAAAAAACTTACTTTGTCTACTTAATTGAAATCATGAAACTTTTATTATAAACTATTATTAAACTAATACAATATTTAAAAAATATTCAATGAATATTACAAATAAAATATATAAAAATTCTAATATATTATTAATTATCCTACATTTCTTTTAATCATATGAAATTAAACACACATTTTTTGTCAAACAACATGTTGCACAATGCGCTTTACTGTTAAAATTAAAACATTGAATAAAAATTTAGTTTTAATCTTAATTTATTTGTATTAGTGTTAGTATTATTATTACATTGAGACGTTTCTAAATTCTACTGTACAACAGTAATAGGCCTATATTTCTGTAAAGTTAAACCGAACTTTTATTTTGACGGGTTGCCGTGAAGACATTTGTTTCTGTGTTTATGACATGACGATAGTTTTTCTCAAATGGAGGGGTTAAATGCTCACAAAGTGACTTTAAGAGCGGATCTAGAGTCTGGAGAGTAAGTTCATGCAGTCGTATCCTCATATGCAAAAAACAGCTCGAGCGTCACACGTGCTTCAGCGCGCGCATGTGTGTGTGTTAAATGAAACTGCCCTATTTATTCACAGAACATGTAAGATTTGTATTTAAATTGTACTATTATTACGGTTTAATAATCACACAGTAGTCTATCACGATTTAATTTCAAGTGTACTGAACTGCTATATCGCGAAAATCATAGTAACAGCTAAAATACATGGAGCTCTTGCACCTTTTTTTTTCTTTCTGGAATATTTTTTTCATTCTTTCAGGGGAGGGGGGTAGTTTGGTAGGGGAACAATTTGGGGAAGTTAGAAGGGTGAAATCGCAATGTTAAAATCGTCCCGTGAGGATGCCCGAAAATCAGCTGTGTGTTCACCATTGCAACAGTAACTACACTGCGCAGAAACACGGTTATTTTTTGTTAGGTAAAACATAACAAGAACACAGTAATGGATGTTACTGTACTCTTGCTTTGTTTCACTAGGGCTTTTTGCAGTTACTGTACAAACGACTACAATTTTTCTCCAAAACGACACACATTTGAGATAAGATGTTTTGTCACATAACAAAGGATGCCTTGAAAGTCATGAAAATGATAATAGGTAATTTTTGACCAAAAATGCAGTTACTGCCTTTTTGCTTTGTAGGGCAGTATTAGTGTTACTCGATCTTAGTGCTGCATTTGACACCATTGACCACAACGTTCTTTTAAATAGACTAGAAAACTATGTTGGCATTAGTGGAATTGCACTAGCATGGTTTAAATCATACTTATCTGACCGTTATCAGTTTGTAGCAGTAAATGAAGAGATGTCTTATCGATCACAAGTTCAGTATGGCGTACCAGAAGGCTCAGTACTAGGACCGTTGCTGTTGACTCTGTACATGCTACCATTAGGAGATATAAGTAGGAAACATGGAGTTAGCTTTCACTGTTATGCCGATTATACTCAGCTGTATATTTCTTCAAAACCCAACGAAACTTACCAATTCACAAAATTAACGGAATGCATAGCTGATATAAAAAAATGGATGACTAGTAATTTCCTACTACTAAATTCTGAAAAGACAGAGATTCTAATTATTGGACAAAAAACTTCCACACGTAATAACCTAGAATACTGTCTAACACTTGATGGCTGCTCTGTCAAGTCTTCGTCGTCGGTTAGGAACCTGGGTGTGCTCTTTGATACCAACCTTTCTTTTGAAAGTCACGTGTCTAGTATCTGTAAAACTGAATTTTTCCATCTTAAAAATATATCTAAAATACACCATATGCTCTCATTGGGAAATGCGGAACAATTAGTTCATGCATTCATGACCTCAAGGCTAGACTATTGTTGTAACGATCACCAGCTGGAGTGCCCTCGAGAGCCACCAGAGGGCGCTCCACAATAGACTATGATCTCTTCCTCACAAACTACATTTCCCATACTCACTGCCTGGACTCATCATCACTGATCACATTCACCTGTACCTCATTGTCACTGATTGTATTCACCTGTGTCTTGTCATCCTGCTAGTCTCAGTCTATTTATACCATGTTCATTCACTCACTGCGAAGTCTTGTTGTACTGTTTGTCTGGATTTCTGAGTGGTTTCCCGTGTTTGTTTTCTGTTTTTGACTTTGGATTGTTCTTGGACTCTGATTATTGCTGCCTGCCCTGACCTCTGCCTGTTTCTTGGATTCTCTCTGTCTTTTCTCCATTGTCCTGTTTGCTGATACTTGACCCTGCCTGTACGACTATTCTATAATAAAGCTGCATTTGGATCTTCACCTCCAAGTCTTGGAGCAGTTCATGACAGAAGACTTCGCCACACCCAGATCCAGCAGCACAGATCTCACCTGATCTTCCCAGCATGAGCCGGGAGTTCGCCGGTCAGATCGCGGCCTTGGCCCTGGATAGCCGCGACCTGTTCCAGTATACCTGGGGGTTTGCCCCTCTCGCTGCCTCCTGCTCTCTCGGTGATGAGGCGATTAAGCTGTGTTACCGGCTAGGGGCTAAGGAGGTCGACCCGAGGGAGCTCCCCGATCTCTCTGGTCTGAATTGGAGAGAGGCACTCGGCCGATGTCTGGAGAGCTTCCTTCCGCGGTACGCCAGGTCATCACCTGATCTCCACGTCCAGCCAGAGACCGTCCAGCCAGAGACGGCCGAGCAAGAGGCTGCTGTTCACGTCACGCCTGCCGAGCAAGAGGCTGCTGTTCACGTCACGCCTGCCGAGCAAGAGGCTGCTGTTCACGTCACGCCTGCCGAGCAAGAGGCTGCTGTTCACGTCACGCCTGCCGAGCAAGAGGCTGCTGTTCACGTCACGCCTGCCGATCCAGAGACTGAGCTTCACGTCACGCCTGCCGATCCAGAGACTGAGCTTCACGTCACTTCTGCCGATCCAGAGACTGAGCTTCACGTCACTTCTGCCGATCCAGAGACTAAGCTTCACGTCACTTCTGCCGATCCAGAGACTGAGCTTCACGTCACTTCTGCCGATCCAGAGACTGAGCTTCACGTCACTTCTGCCGAGCCTGATCCTGAGCTTCACGTCACTTCTGCCGAGCCTGAGCCTGAGCCTGATCCTCTTCCTCTTTCTGAGCCTGTTTCTTCAGACAAGAAGCCGGCTCCGAGCCAGTGTCTACGGACAAGATGGCCGCCTCCGAGCCAGTGTCTACGGACAAGATGGCCGCCTCCGAGCCAGTGTCTACGGACAAGATGGCCGCCTCCGAGCCAGTGTCTACGGACAAGATGGCTGATTCAGAGACTGTTCACGTTACGTCTGCCGAGCCAGAGTCTGTTCCTGTTCCTGTTCCTGTTCCTGAGCCAGAGCCAGAGCCAGAGCCAGAGCCAGAGTCTGTTCCTGTTCCTGAGCCAGAGTCTGTTCCTGTCCTAGTTCCTGAGCCGGTGTCTGTACCTGAGCTGGTGCCTGTTCCTGCGCCGTGGCCGCCCGAAGGGTCTTCACCGCCGTGGCCGCCCGAAGGGTCTTCACCACCCTGGCCGCCCGATGGACTGTCTGCTCCGCCCTGGCCGCCCGATGGACTGTCTGCTCCGCCCTGGCCTTCCGTCCAGTCGCAGTCTCCAGGTCCTCTTCTGCTCCACGGACCTGGCCCTCCATCCCACCCCCGGATCCGCCTCCATGCCACCACCCACCTGGACAGTTTTGGAGCGTCTGGAAGCCGCTCATTGGGGGTGGGCTATGTAACGATCACCAGCTGGAGTGCCCTCGAGAGCCACCAGAGGGCGCTCCACAATAGTCTATGATCTCTTCCTCACAAACTACATTTCCCATACTCACTGCCTGGACTCATCATCACTGATCACATTCACCTGTACCTCATTGTCACTGATTGTATTCACCTGTGTCTTGTCATCCTGCTAGTCTCAGTCTATTTATACCATGTTCATTCACTCACTGCGAAGTCTTGTTGTACTGTGTGTCTGCATTTCTGAGCGTTTTCCCGTGTTTGTCTTCTGTTTTTAACTTTGGATTGTTCTTGGACTCTGATTATTGCTGCCTGCCCTGACCTCTGCCTGTTTCTTGGATTCTCTCTGTCTTTTCTCCATTGTTCTGTTTGCTGATACTTGACCCTGCCTGTACGACTATTCTATAATAAAGCTGCATTTGGATCTTCACCTCCAAGTCTTGGAGCAGTTCATGACAATTGTAATGCTCTACTGGGTGGTTGCCCTGCATGCTTAATAAATAAACTACAGCTAGTTCAAAACGGCGCAGCTTGAGTTCTTACCAGAACCAGGAAATATGACCATATTAGCACGGTTCTGTCAACACTGCATTGGCTCCCTATTAAACATTGTATACATTTTTAAATATTGTTGATTACTTACAAAGCACTAAATGGTTTAGCTCCGCAGTACTTGAGCGAGCTCTCAACGCATTATAGTCCTTCACGTCTATTGCGATCTCAAAATTCCGCCCAGTTGATAATACCTAGAATATGTAAATCGACTGCTGGCGGTAGATCCTTTTCCTATTTAGCACCAAAACTTTGGAACAGTCTTCCTACCATTGTCCGGGAAGCAGACACACTCTGTCAGTTCAAAGCTAGACTAAAAACACATCTCTTTGACCTAGCATACACATAATACATTATAGACTTCTATAATTCAATGTTAGGCTGCATAGATTAGGTCAGCCGGAACTGGGACACTTCCCTGAAATCTTGATGTACTCGTTACATCATAAGAAGAATGGCATCTACGCTAATATTAGTGTCTTTGTTTATCCCGAGGTTTTCCCGCAGCCTGCCGGATCTAGGCCGTATCCAGATCTGACGAAGGAGATCCGCCTGGACCCGATGACAATGCTGTGCTGAAGTGTCAACTATCCTCTCCCTATGGAGGATCCCTTTTCCACTCTACAGATAAAGCATTGTGAATTTCGGTTCGCGTACCCCGGGAAGTGATAAAATAAAACAAAATTCTGTATCAAAATTTATAGGCAAGACAAGTAGTTTGTTTAGGCATGGGTTGTATGGAATTACAAACCTGCGCACATATTTTCAAAAGCACATAAGTATAGAACCAATTCTGAATGAGCATGTGAACGCCGTCAGCGTTAATCACAGGTTCGTGTTTAAAGTCTGATCATTTCGACGGAGGTGAATCAATCAAAATTAACTTTAGCTGGAAATAACATTATTCAAGAACCGCTATAAAGCCAAAACAATATCTGTTACCTTAAATTATATGTTTATCTCTGTAAAGCTGCTTTGAAATAATCCATTGCTAAAAGCGCTATATAAATGAAGATGACTTGACTTGACACAGAGAGACAGAAGGTTCAGGAAAGGTATTAACAAAGGGGTTGATCACAGAGTCAATGACTTCAACTTTTATTTATTTATATAGCACATTTAATAGCAACATTGCTGCCCAAAGTGTTTCACAGTTAACTAAAAACAGTAAGACATTCATGTATAAAGGCATATATGAAGGTAAGACAACACACTCTTAGACACACCCCCTCACATAACAGTATAGTTAGGTTAGTGTAGAAATAATTAAACTAGTGAAAAATAAAAGAGAGTAAATTATGTCTACAGTGTACAACGCACTTAACCAAAAGCTAGGTTAAAAAGATACGTTTTTAATTGCGACTTAAAAATTTCTATTGTCTGAGCTAGCCGGATATGAGAGGGAAGACTGTTCCACAGCTTGGGAGCACAAATGAGAAAGCTCGGTCACCCTTTGACTTCTTTTTGGAATAAGGGACTGTCAGCAGAAGTTGGTTCGTTGATCTTAATGTCCTGCCTGATTTGTACGATCCTAAAAGGTCAACAATGTAGTTTGGGGACATGTTATGCATTGATTTAAAAACCATTAGTAAAATCTTATACTCAATCCTGTAATGAACCGGTAGCCAATGAAGACAGCGTAGTACTGGAGTATGGTGTAAGGACAAGCAGATGGCTGAGAAATGGATAATACGTAGAAATGACAGAGAAATGGATAATACCTACGAAGGTCCATGTTGATTGTCACCAATGATCTCAGATAGATATTTAGACTTAGCAGTCTTAGCAGTTTTCTGATAAGCATGTAAAGAATCATTCCACATTTCATGAGAGACCTGTAGCTTGTCCTTACACCATTTACACTCCGCTCCTCTGCAAGCCTTTCTGAGCAACCGAGTTGAATCGTTGAGCCATGGTCAGATTTTATACGCTTAATGGAGCAATCAGAAGAGTCAAACTTATTGATTAAAACAACTAAGTAGTTTTTTCGCATCAGGAAAAAGAGGAGGTGCTAATAGCCTGTCAGCCATAGAGTAAAGGGCAGCAAATCTCACCTTAATAAGTGAAGAAAAAGCAATTCCAACAGACCATGGAAGGTGTTGTAGCAGCTCGGCCAGGGAGGAGAGGAGAAAATAGTTTAGATTTGTGGTCTAAAAAACGTATGTCATTGGTTTCAATTTCCAAAATTTGAAATCCATGTGAAAGAACCAAATCCAGCGTATGATCATGGCCATGTTAGGCCCTTGCACCCACTGTACAAAATCAAATGAATCAATAAGATTTTAAAAAAAATCTTTAGTGGGGCAACACAAATGAATATTAAAATCACCCAACTACTCCTATTAATAGATCAGCAAATTCATCTAGGAAGACGTTGTTAATTCGAGGGGGGCGATAGACAGTAACACATAGAACTGGACATGCCAGATTTATCTGAAAGCGCTGTACCTCCAAGCTAGAATAAACATCAGCTGGGATGATGCGTGTAATGTACTTGCATTTGAAGACAGAAATTGTAAAAAGTGCAATCATGAGGGACAAGTTCTGAAAAGGGACTAGAGTCTCCCTCTTTAACACAGGTTTCAGTCATAAATAGGAAATCCAAGATCTCTGAAGTGAAGAAATCATGCAGAATGAAAGTCTTATTGACCAGAGAACGAACATTGATAATGCCATCCTGAGCGGCAAAGGCTTGCTAGGCAAATGGCGAGCTTGATTTAACAGATGGAGAACTCCATGGTTCACTCCTCCACCGCGTACCTGGGGAGAAATGGGATGCACATGCTCGTCCAGGAAGCCGGAGACAATCGGTCGAATCCACTGATGAGGCAGCTCCGACGAGCACCTTGCCACATGGTAGCCAGAAAAAGTCTCAAACACCGGTGAATAGAAATCCAGACCTGATGGCAACACCTGCCTGCTTCCCTCGTCTCCTGCTGCGCCTCCTCCGAGGAACGTCGAAAGGCCATCAACACAGAAAGTCGGAAATGTTTGAGAAGAACGGCGGTGGGTAAGTATGGGATCCACTCCATACGGCATCAGTCGAAAAAGAGACTAAGTTTACGATTTCAAGTAGGGTTTGACGGCCATAGATTAATGAGGTAGAACTAGTATATTAAAAATAACATTAAAATAGTCGAGAACAACACACAGGACAGACGGCTCAACACAAACACCAGCGCAATCTTGCTCATAAGCTGTCTTGCTCATAACCGTTACACCGCATGACAGTTTTTAGAATCATTTAATATAAACATACCTTGAAATCGGTATGAGAAACCAACATTAATATATTTCTAAGAACTTGATGCATGTTAGACTAGATTTTCCCTTGTTGTTATTGTGGTCACTCTTATATGGCATTGAGCATCTCGAGTCCTATTGCTGTAGCCGACAGCTTATTGTATTAATACTCATTCAGTCATTAAAAAGCTTTTTTCCCCAGGAGACCGGTTTCTTATTTAATTCCTGTTTGCTGACTGAAAGCCTGGTATTTCTTTAGCATCTGTCCTGAGAGGCATTGTTTTTTAGTTTTTTTTTTTGGTCTCTAAACATCCTATTGAAATGCATGAGTCAGATTTTGATGGTTTGGCAGACCAATGAGACAGCTCGTTCCCGCCTCTAAAATGAAGCACCATTGTAGCGTTGGTCTAATTGCCCTGGTATACGCTAGAACTGCATCTGAAAGGAAGTGGACAAAAGTTCACAGTGGGTCATTTTGGCTTGCTAAGATGAAAACCGCTTCCATTTTTAATGAGGATTGACCCAAAAGGTCCCTTTTACTCACAACTTTGGAGGCTGGCAGTGCATGTCCTCTCTCACGCAGAAGTCCCCTGAGCTGTTGGAGGCCCCAACTCCATGTGACCCTCTCCCCCATATTGGGCCATGCGGCCCCCCGCACATCATACACAACGCGAGTTAAATGAATTCAGTGCCCAAATAGGGGCCTTTCATCTTGGCCTCACAGTCCCATACTTGTTTGGAGGTCAATGTGTCAATTCGTGTAATGGAGGTCCTCCATGATCCAGTGTGTGAAAAGTGTGTTCAATTCCGTGTGTGCAAAACGTCTCGGGTTATGACTATAACCCTTGTTCCCTGAGAAGGGAACGAGACACTGCGTCGAGAATCGACACTTTGGGGACGCTCCCTAAGGGTGCACCTCTGAAGTATGAATGAAACTTATCCAATCCTGATTGGTGTTGCGTTGTGACGTAACATGTGATGGCATACCCGGAAGTATAAAAGTGACGCTGTCACAACACACACTAGCCTCGCGATGAAGCAAGATGCTCCAAGGCCTCAAGGGGCGTGGAAGAACGACGCAGTGTCTCGTTCCCTTCTCAGGGAACAAGGGTTATAGTCATAACCCGAGACGTTCCCTTTCGAGGGAACTCTACACTGCGTCAAGAATCGACACTTTGGGGAACGAGTGCCCACTAGGCCACGCACCGAATAGGCCTGTCCCGGAGTGAAACTGTTTAGGCACTCAGCAAGGACTGAGCAAGTGTGCGCCAGGCGTACTAGGAAGGTGGAGACTGTGGAACCTAATAAAAGTATGTGGAGTAGCCCAACTGGCTGCCTCACAGATCTCCTGTAGAGGAACTCCCGAAAGAAGGGCCCTAGAAGAAGCCATGCTTCTAGTTGAGTGAGCCCTCACGGCTAAAGGTGAAGGCAAATCACGCACCTTGTAAGCCTCAGTAATAGCCTGAACAATCCAATTACAAATAGTTTGCTTGGATGCCGGGAGCCCCTTCTTAGGTGTCCCAAAACATACTAATAATTGGTCCGACCAATTAGCTTCTCTTCTTCTGCCGACAGATGAGGTGGAGGACGGAATGCCTGAAGAACTGTAGACCGAGCCGTATTCAATACTTTAGGCACGTAGCCCGGACTCGGGTGCAAAAAAGCTTTTACTCTGCCAGGGGCACACTCCAAGCAAGCTGGTGTACCAGGGCTTGGAGATGTCCCACCCTCTTAAGTGAGGTAATAGCTAAGAGAAAAACCATTTTCAGCGTTAAGTCCTTAGGCGAAGCCGACTGTAGAGGTTCGAAGGGGGCCAGGGACAACCCTTCCAGAACTATTGCCAGGTCCCAGGCAGGAACCCTGGACCTGGTTGCCGGTCTCATCCTCCAAGTACCACAGAGAAAACGAATGACCAACTGGTGCCTCCCCAGAGGCCCATCACTTAAAGGTGAGTGGAAAGCCGCAATGGCAGCCACGTACACCTTAAGCGTGGAAGGGGAGAGACCCGCAGAGAAACGATCTTGAAGCAACTCCAGAACTGAAGCCACCGGGCAGTTAACTGGGTCCAACTCATGTTCTCTACACCAAGTGACAAACACATTCCACTTGAGGCCATATAATCTCCTAGTAGATGGAGCCCTAGAGCTAAGTATGGTTTCAACTACTCCAGCTGATAGACCAGCATTTAGGTACTGAACCCCCTCAGAGGCCAGACCCACAGCTTCCACAGCTCTGGGTGAGGGTGGAAGATTGTGCCCTCCTAGCGGAGCTATCAGGAGTGATATTATGTCTGAAAACCATACCCGGGTCGGCCACCTCGGGGCAACCAAAAGTAGACTGATGCCCTCTTGACGGACCCTCTCCAGGACTCCCGGGAGCAGAGCGATCGGGGGAAATGCGTACAGGCGAAGCCTCGGCCAGGCCTGTACCATGGCATCCAACCCCAGTGGGGCTGGATGTTTGAGGGAGAACCAAAGTGGACAGTGGGACGTCTCTCGAGACGCAAACAGATCCACTTCCAATGGTCCTAACCTCTCCCATATTGACTTCACCACATCTGGATCAAGTCTCAATTCCCCGGGCCTCAGCCCCTGCCTCGACAGGATGTCTGCTCCCTGATTCTGAACCCCCGGAATATACATTGCTCTGATAGAGAGTATTTTCCCCTGGGACCAAAGAATAATCTGATGCGCCAGTCTGCACAGAGGGCGCGATCTGAGTCCCCCTTGTCGGTTCAGATAAGCTATCACAGACGTATTGTCTGATCGTACTAAGACATGGTAACCTTTGATGTCTGGGAGGAAGCTCCTCAAAGCCCTGAACACAGCCAACATTTCTAGGCAGTCCATATGCCAAGAATGATGATGGTCCTGCCACAGACCCCTGGCAAAGCGGCTGTCCATGACTGCGTCCCAGCCAGTGAGGGAGGCGACTGTCGAAACGGTTTTCCGGCGACATGACGCTCCCAGCACTGGCCTTTGGGATAGGAACCAAGGTTTCTTCCAAATTACTAGAGTACGAAGGCATCTGCGCGTAACTCTGATTGTACGGAACAAATTCCCCTTGAGGGAAAAAACCCTTGGCTCTCAGCCACCACTGAAGGGGGCCTCATGTGTAGAAGGCCCAAATGTATAATGTTGGATGCCGCTATCATGAGGCCCAGCAGTCTTTGAAACTGCTTTACAGTGATGTCCTGGCCTAGCTTTATCCCGGACACCATGGCCAGGATGGATTCGATACGAGCGGGAAACTTACGTGCCCGCATTGTAACCGAATTCCATTTCATGCCCAGAAGAGCAGTCTTCTGAGCTGGTTCCAACACATTTTTCTTAGTGTTGAGTCTCAAACCCCCGATTCTAATTTTTGGCCAAGGACAACATCCCAATGCCGAACTGCCATTCCTCGAGACTGGGCCAATAAGAGTCAGTCGTCGAAGTAATTCAGTATACGGATGCCCTGAAGCCTCAGTGGAGCCAGAGTCGCATCCATATACCTACACATGAACATGCGGGGAGAGAGTGCTAGGCCGAACGGAAGAACCCGATCTAATAGAACCAGCCTCTCGAGACTGGCCTCTGGTGGTTTCCGAGCACCCTTCTCGACTGCCTGAAGCGGAAGACCGGCAGGCTGTAGTCGATACGGTTTTTGTAACCATAACTGATGCTCGTTTTTTATTTTTCGAGGAAAAACCACGCAGAGTGCGTTCGCTGGAAAATGATGCGGCCCGAAGCGTCATAGACGGCGGGCAATACACATCGTTCCCGGGCCCTGCTGCAAGATCAACATCCGATCTAAGAGAACCAGCCTCTCGAGACTGGTCTCTGGTGGTTTCCGAGCACCCTTCTCGACTGCCTGAAGCGGAAGACCGGCAGGCTGTAGTCGATAGGGTTTTCGTGACCATAACTGATGCTCGTTTTTTATTTTTAGAGGACAGACGACGCAGAGTGCGTTCCCTGGAAAATGATGCGGCCCGAAGCGTCATAGACGGCGGGCAATACACATCGTTTCCGGGCCCCGCTGCAAGAACAACATCGGTTGCCCTGCAACTGAGTGGACAGCCCCAACTTTTAGATCTACCATGCCAAACCAGTCCTCGGATCTGATTTGGTTTCCGATAATGGAAATTGTATTCATTTTAAACCTGGATCTCCTCAAACAACAAGTCAATAGCCTTAGATCTAAAATTGGTCTCAGTCCAACATTCTCCTTTGGAACTAAAAAGTACCGGCTGTAACACCTGGACTTCCTGTCTGGTAGGGGAACACTCTCTATGGCCCCTTAACTCCAGTAGAGTCTTTACCTCTTGTTCCATAACCCGAGCCTGTTCTGGAACCCCTGCAGTCGGTACGACCCCAACAAAGCTGGGAGGTCGGTAACCGAACTGCAGTCCGTACCCATATTTAAAAATATTCAGGACCCATATAGATAATTGGAAGGCGTTGCCATTCTACAAAATCTACTAAGGGAACCAGCCCCTTGAGACCGGCCTCGGGTGTTTCTCGAGCACTATTCTCGACTTCCTGAAGCTGATGACCGGCAGGAAAAAGTCTAGAAAAATTTTGTGACCATAGACCATAGTGCCCGGTTGCAAGCTCTTGGGGTGAACGCCACGGTGTGCGTTCGCTGAAAATTGATGTAGCCCGAAACGTTCAAAACGGCGGGACAACATATATAGTTTTATATATATATATATATATATATATATATATATATATATATATATATATTTATTTTTATATATATATATTTTATTTATTTATTCATAAACCTGTCGACGATTGAAGTTACAGCGTCGGAGAACAGGCCAGAAGGTGATAGCGGAGCGTTCAGCAGAAAATATTTGTCTTCCCTTTTTTTATACCAGACAAATTAAGCCACTGATGTCTCACAAAGCCATCATAGCTGCTACAATAAACTATGGTACGTTTAGTGCCATGGTACGCCTGCAAAATCGTCTTAGAGTACAGGACGCCATATAAGCCCAGCCAACCAGTGCAGAGGTGTCCCTGCACGATTGTTGGGCAGCGCCGCGACTTTAAGCGAAGATGCCACATCAGGAGAAAGATAGCTCACTAAAGCTTCCTCCATTTACAGCTTCTTGCCATAACCCGCCCATCTCACACCCACCACATTCAAATAATCATTTGTGACCTGATCCAGCAAAATGAGTCACAGTGACCCAAATTTCAAAATTGAGATTTTGGTATTACAGTTTTTCTCGATTGTTTAAACACTATAACCAGGCTTTTTAACTAAAATTTAAAAACTATAATGCCATTAATCAAAAAGCACACCCATTTCACTGAACTTTGAACACTATTCCCCTGTTTTGACACATAAGTCAGATTTGTTGAACTGTTACAGCAAAACTCTACACACAAATCCCTTCATTTCTCATTGCCTACGCCACGTGGTCATTTAGAAAGCACTAGCATTCAAAATTGTTCACTCAAGTCAGCTCAGCTTTAGCTCAGTTGGCACAAAATTACCCAGGTGAAAACACTAAGAGTCAAAATTGAACACACATTAGTCAGATCCTTCAATAGATAGATAAAAGGTTATATAATCTTTTATAAAAGATAAAAATCAGTTTACTGAGTTTTGGAACAATGGATCCACAGGGAAATTAAGCAATATGTCGAGGAGGGAGAGGAAGAGGAGGAAGAGGAGGAGGAAGAGGAAGAGGAAGAGGAGGAGGAGGAGGAGGAGGAGGAGGAGGAATAGGAGGAGGAAGAGGAGGAGGAAGAGGAATGAGGAGGAGGAGGAGGAGGAAGAGGAACAGGAGGAGGAAGAGGAATAGGAGGAGGAAGAGGAGGAGGAGGAAGGGCAAGGGCATTAAGACGAGCAGTCTCGAATGAAATTCAAGCCACTTTAGTTGGCCATGTCCTTGTCCATGGTATGACTATGAGGGAGGCTGGGCAACGAGTACAGCCAAATTTGAGTCGCTTCACCGTCGCCTCCATCATCAGAACCTTCAGGGAGGTGTGGTGGCAAACTCATTTCTATTACTGAATAAGAGACAAACATTTCCAATTGTCTTTGATGAGGTTTATGTTCTTGCCAGAAAAGGTCAACAGTCGTACAGTCACACAGAGTGGCTGCAGAGTGGGACAGTGAAGGGAGGGCATCCTTTCTCCTTTATTGTATTGACTCCCAGAATGTTATCTTTCTAGGCCAATGATGGTATTTCAACCATATGTGGAACATTCTTAGACTTGTTCATCATATTGTATCCTTGAGTGGAGGCATGTAACAACACTCTTTACCATCCCAATACAATTCCATATTTGAATAAGGTTTGTGTGTGCTCTTTTACTGTCATATGATGCTCGAACATCTTACGTAAGAGTAGGAGAGAGTAAAAAAAAAGATTTGGGCAGGCGGGGAACATGCACAAGCAACATGACTTACCAGTTTTGGAAATGTTGTTTTGAATTTATTGCACCAGTGTGTAAGACTGTGTTGTAGTGTGTGTATTTTTGAGGGCTTGTGTGTCCTGTCTGAGGGCAAAGTTTGGTTTTTCAGCAAGAGTGAATGGTTTTGAGGGTAGAGCTTCATTTTGACCTGAAAATAGGATGTTTGGGGGATTGGGTGAGACGTTATGGATTTGTGTTTACTGTTTTGAGAATACGAGGGATAGTTTCAAGAAATGTGTCTAAGCAATCGAGAAAAACTATAATGGAAAGAGGAGACCATCAGCTTTCAAATGATATCCTAGTCAAAGTCATACCTTAATGGTTGTAAAGATATACACATTTGAATTATGGTCGTCTGCCCTCTTTTTCCAATTGAAAACCTGAGAAAATCGCTTTGAAAGTTTTTTGCCCGTTTTTTGTTGATATCTTTCAAAATCCATTGCATTTAAAGGGATAAACTATTTATTTTACAGCTTAATTTGACCAAAGACATTAATATATATATATATATATATATATATATATATATATATATATATATATATATATATATATATATATATATATAAATGCTATTAAACCAGACTGAGGCTCAAATTATTGTAAAGTTTTTATTTAAATAAATAATTTAAAAGGCACTTTTACAAACATTTACTAAAATCAGAAAGATTGAATAGAGGTGCTACATTTTTGCTTGAGAGAGAGAGAGAGAGAGAGAGAGAGTGTGTGTGTGTGTGTGTGTGAGTGTGTGTATGTGTGTGTGTGTGTGTGTGTGTGTGTGTGTCTGTGTGTGTGTGTGTGTGTATTTTGTGTGTCTGTGTGTGTGTGAGAGAGGCAGAGAGACAAGGAAACAGAGAACAAATAATGCTAGCCCATGCAATCATATCTTTGTGTAGGCTATTTGACAATAACAATGTAACAAATTCATAACGGAGATACCAACAGTTAAATATTGGGCTAAAATAAATCAAACACATTGTAATGGATTATTCTTGCAGATAAATACACTCACACAATAATTGTACTCACTCACATCCATACACAATAAATACACTCACTCAGATTCAAATTGGACATTAAATTCACATTTCAGCTCTTTTCTTCTTGGCTGGGCAGGGAGAGGGACCACTTACTTCCTCAACTGGCGGTTTTGGGCATGTAATGTCCTTTGTATTTTCTGTGCAAAACTCACGGATATTTTTGTACAGATAAGTCTTTCTTTTCAAATCCAGGCCAGGGGGCTTGATGACAGGGGGCCTCTGGATTGGTGGTGCGTCCTCTTGGAGCAAGCATATTCCTTGTTCCTCAGAGGTGGCAAAGGTCTGGTAAAATACCCAGCCAGGATGGTCACTGCTCATTCTGAAAAACACAGAAGATTGGGGAAAACTAGTTGTAAAAGATCCATTCACTATTATATGCAGATACCCATGTAACACAGAAGCACACACCCACACACACACAGCACTTGAGCATAATAGACATATTCCATTAGTATTATACCATAAATTACATACCGATAATGCTGGTGTCGGGTTATTCCCTGGAGATGTCGGAAGAATGGCTTCAGGAATGACTGCCAATCACGCTGCTTCACTATGACTTCCCCTTCTTCTCGTCCAACCAGTTGCGGTATGTTAACTCCAGTCAGTGTGCTGCTTCGAACAACATCAACAGTATCATCCAGACATGATACCAGCTTTCGGCGATAGCTTTGTTTCACCAAGCCAAATGCCCAATCTGGTGCAAACTTTGTATGGCCCACAATGAGAAAGTTCAGTGAAATTGTTTCATGCAATCCATGAAGAACTCTCCATAGCAGGTACTGTAGCACAGTATTGTTCTTGTTCTGGCCTACACAGTTGTCACAATGTAGCTGGACATGCTTTTCACCCATGCCATATTGAGTGAAGAAATTATCAAGGAATGACACCACAGCATTTGGCCCTTTGGTGATGCATACACTCTCATCGATAAGGTAGTTAACCTGTCTTGGAATAGCCTCACAGTTAATGCCAAACAAGCCACATTTTCGAGGGGTCAAGAAGTACATAGGACCGGGCTGGAGTGGATTGGAGGGAAAATGCACCTGCTGGGCAAAATCAAACGAGTAATGCATTGTGATTTCTCGGGAGCATGGATCACAAGGACCGAGTTCATGAATGCCATGGTCAGAGCCGATCCTGACCTCCCTGGGGCCCTAAGCAAAATTCTGGTAAGGGGCCCTCCTACCTGACCCATGAGCCATATAAACCATTTGCCATTGCCACAGTCACCTGACACCCCAGTGCTCCCACTACAATCCTCCCTCCTTTAACTAGTTCTAATGAAAATGTAATTCCTGATATCAGAAATATACATTTTTACTATAAAAAGTACATTCTTAATATCAAGAATTCACATTTTAAACAGTAGGTACAAATGTAATTATTGATATCAAAAATGCATCCTCTGAATGAATAAAAGCTAAAATGGGTTGCCATAGCATGTCACTGTATTTTAAATTATAAAAACAAAACTTATTACTTGATGGTTATCATTTACTGAGGGATGTGCATCCATATTGACCAGTGTGTCCAGCCAATCAAAATTTTAAATGCAATATAGCCTATAAGTCAATAGTCAATGTCAATGCATTGCTTTCCATCTGGCTTCATTGCAGAGTTGTAACTAAACTGACATTGGCTTGTTTTAAAAATATGTGCGCCTATAATGAGGAGTGCCATCATCACGCCCAAAAATTGTACTGGTCCCCACAGATGTTTTGCTGGAAAGTGCGCGTTTCATTTCGTGCACGCGCATATGAACACATGTTAACGCGCGACGCGGTTATCTTTTCCGAGTTGCAGTTTATAAACAAACATCGTTGCCCTTTGTCGTTTATCAAACGTAATAAATAGTTGTATTTCACTCTCACTTTTTTGTCAGACACAAAGTCACAGAACACAGCCTTGAAAGTGCGAGGCATTAGCAAGCAAGACACAGACAGAACAAAAGATGCACAGCCCAGCTGGGTTAGACAGACAGACAGACTACAGAGAGACGCACATTAACTTCACTTTACTGTTCTTTACTGACATCAAACTTGGAGAGTAGAGAACACAAGTCTACCTGATTGCTGTTCCCGAAATTCACTCTCATGGTGTTTTTTTCTCTCTTTTCGTGACCAGAAGGATAGTTCCGGTTAATTATCTCATTGTATATTGTAAACTTTGATTAACGCGCTTTGACACGAGGGGGAGGCGGGGCCTTGAGTAATTTGCGGGGCCCTACGCAACTTGCGTAGTGAGCGTATAGGGAGGATCGGCTCTGGCCATGGTTTTTTACAGTAGGCCCTATCCTTGGCTTTCTGAACCATGTCTTGATACAGTGAGCGTTCTAATATCACTTTCATGAGGTGGTCTTCCTGGTTTCTGCATCGCTCGGATTTCTCTGCTTCGGTCAGGTTGGCAGAATTGTAGATGGTCGAGTTGTTTTTTTGGCATTCCCAACACAAGTCAGTCATTGGCTTCGTCCGGACTATGTAGGGCACAAGGGTCTTCCACAGGCGCAGAAAGGTCACAATGTTGACTACTTTATGTTGTTAAAACGTAAACTTTTTTATTAATTTTAGAAATAACCGATCGTTTCGCTAGATAAGACCCTTATTCATTGTCTGGTATCGTTTAAAGCCCTTTGAGGCTGCACTGAAACTGTCCTTGAACCGTTTGGGTCCCATTGAAGTCCATTATATGGAGAAAAATCCTGGAATGTTTTCATCAAAAACCTTAATTTCTTTTCGACTGAAGAAAGAAAGACATGGACATCTTGGATGACATGGGGGTGAGTAAATTATCAGCAAAAGTTTTTTTTAAAAGTGAACTAATCATTTAACTAATAAGCCTATCACTCAGCAAGCATAGGCTACATATGCAAATCTAATGAATAACATTCATTATCACATTATGTTATTTTTCAGCATAATAGGTTTATCAATTCAGCACTGAAATGCTCATTAATAAAGAATACATACCTCCTGACCTAACTGCCTGTTCATAGGCACGAAAAACTGTGGCCTTGGCGTAATGAGAGGGCAGCAACTTGATATTAAAACGTTTGTAGCCAGGGACTCGACCTGGAAGAACCAGTCCGTGAAGCTCCGCGAAGTTGACGATGAATGATACCACACGACAGATGTCATCATGCGTGAGCAGGCGCTTGTCTGATTTCTGACGGCCACCGGATGTTGTTACACGGGGGGTCAACCCATGTTCTTTGTAATGCTTCAGGAGAGCTGTCAACTTATTTTGGCTTATGCTAAAATAAAGACAAGAACAACCCACTGTCACTAAAATACAGAGCAATGCATTTCGCTATAATAGCTAGTTCTGAATTAAGAGCTGCTTACATTTTTAAAGTTACTTACCAATGTAAAAACTTGAATGTCTCTCAACAGACTCTATTGCCATTAACGTAATTGTCTGTCCGTTGGTGCTGACGCTCTTGCTGCACTTTCTTCTTTAAGCATCTTGTCATTTTGGAATTGTGAAAGTGGCAACTCAGTTTCCCCAACAGGACCAGGTATTTCTCGTATTCGGTGAGAGAGGCCATAGATAGACTTATCTCTTAAACAAAATCGTCATCAAATGACCGAAAACACGGCTCTCCATCGTTGAGTTTACACCCTTTACAGCAAAATGCTCGTATTTTTGCTAACTCGTCATCTCGCTCACTACTAACTGCTTCACAACTAGACATGACCCTATTAACTTCCCCGACATCAGTCACAGGGTGTTCAACGTTTTCATCATCATCATCATCGTGATCCTCTTCCACAGGCCTGTCACTTCCGCTGTCGCTGTCATCAGAGGATGACACATCTCCAGATCCAAAAAAATCACTGACAAGCCTTAGCCACTCTTGCTGACCAGCAGCAGAGCTTAGGTTAGAAGCCTCCAGTGATTTCAACGCTTTGGCGACTTTGCTCTCTTTAGACAGCGACATTTCTCAAATTAATAATATTTAATCTTTCTGAGGAGATCTGCTAGCTTGTTTACAAAGAGCGCTGCGAGTCTGACAGGAGGATGGCTGGACCAATCGCGTGCCTGTCAGTCGAAACGGGGCTTCCCATTGACAAATGATCAGCGTTTGTGTACATTTCTAAGCTTTTTGATTGGTTCCATACAACGTGTAACACCATATTTGGAGAGCAGAGATAGTGACGTTTCATGGGATAACCGGGAAATGCTCAGAGGTCAAGTCAAGTCAAGTCAAGTCAAGTCAAGTCAAGTCATCTTCATTTATATAGCGCTTGTAACAAAGGATTGTTTCAAAGCAGCTTTACAGAGATAAACATATAATTTAAGGTAACAGATTGTTTTGGCATTATAGCGGTTCTTGAATAATGTTATTTCCAGCTAAAGTTAATTTTGATTGATTCACCTCCGTCGAAATGATCAGACTTTTAAACGCGAACCTGTGATTAACGCTGACGGCGTTCACATGCTCATTCAGAATTGATTCTATAGTTATGTGCTTTTTAAAATATGTGCGTATATCAATTTGTAATATCATACAACCCAGCCTAAACAAACTACTTTTCTTGCCTATAAATTTTGATACAGAATTTTGTTTTATTTTATCACTTCGGGGTACGCGAGCCAGAATTCACAACGCTTCATCTGTAGAGTGGGAAAGGGATCCTCCATAGGGAGAGGATAGTGGACACTTCAGCACTGCATTGTCATCGGGTCCAGGCGGATCTCCTTCGTCAGATCTGGACACGGCCTAGATCCGGCAGGCTGCAGGAAAACCTCGGGATAAACAAAGACACTAATATTAGCGTAGATGCCATTCTTCTTATGATGTAGCGAGTACATCAAGATTTAAGGGAAGTGTTCCCAGTTCCGGCTGACCTAATCTATGCAGCCTAACATTGAATTTATAGAAGTCTATAGTGTGTTATGTGTGTATGCTAGGTCAAAGAGATGTGTTTTTAGTCTAGCTTTGAACTGACAGAGTGTGTCTGCTTCCCGGACAATGGTAGGAAGACTGTTCCAAAGTTTTGGTGCTAAATAGGAAAAGGATCTACCGCCTGCAGTCGATTTAGATATTCTAGGTATTATCAACTGGCCGGAATTTTGAGATCGCAATAGACGTGAGGGACTATAATACGTTAAGAGCTCGCTCAAGTAGTGCGGAGCTAAACCATTTAGTGCTTTGTAGGTAATCAACAATATTTTAAAATTTATACGATGTTTAATAGGGAGACAATGCAGTGTTGACAGAACCGGGCTAATATGGTCATATTTCCTAGTTCTGGTAAGAACTCGAGCTGCGGCGTTTTGAACTAGCTGTAGTTTATTTATTAAGCGTGCAGGGCAACCACCCAGTAGAGCATTACAATGATCTAGCCTTGAGGTCATGAACGCATGGACTAATTGTTCCGCATTTCCCAATGAGAGCATATGGCGTATTTTAGATATATTTTTAAGATGGAAAAATGCAGTTTTACAGATACTAGACACGTGGCTTTCAAAAGAAAGGTTGGTATCAAAGAGCACACCCAGGTTCCTAACCGACGACGAAGACTTGACAGAGCAGCCATCAAGTGTTAGACAGTATTCTGGGTTATTACGTGTGGAAGTTTTTTGTCCAATAATTAGAATCTCTGTCTTTTCAGAATTTAGTAGTAGGAAATTACTAGTCATCCAATTTTTTATATCAGCTATGCATTCCGTTAATTTTGTGAATTGGTAAGTTTAGAGGAGAGAAGTTGACGAACGAATCCAACGAATTTAGTGAAAGTGTGTACACTTTAATAGTCATTTAAATACCTTTACTAAATTATCTGGAGTATGAAACTTTGGGAGATTATTTTTGAATGTCTGTTCTTTGAAATAAAAAAAATAAAAAAAAAAATAAAAAATCATTGTTTTTCCACATAATCGGCCCATATCTTAAAATGGAACGTAGCGAGTTCCGACTCATTCCGCCAGAGCGGGTCACATTTAGTGAATGTGATCAGATATGAAAAAGAGTGGGGTTTTTCCCAGGAGAGTATCTATCTCTTTATTTGTAAGATTGGGGAAAACAGTTAGCCCGGCGCTGAGGTTGTGACCTGTGCTGCAGGAAACGCTCATCAAGCTTGCTTTTCACTTGCGTTCCTTGCTCATCATGTGGCCAGCTGATGTTAAGTCTGGCCACAGCACGAGTCACAACCTCTACCAGCTCCTCATAGCTTTGGCCGTGAACTGGCGCGCCCAAATCACGGTCATCCGCATCAATACTGAGCACATCCACTTCCTCGGAAGCAGAGAGCTCAAGCATTGGGACCTGATCGTGGGCAGGAGAAGCCGCGACGCGGGCTCCTGTACCACTCTCAGGGGCTACGGGATCCTCAGACGAAGAATGAGTGTAACAGTTAAATGTTACTTATGGTGTTATTCTACTACCCACCATTAGGGGACACCATGGTTCGTTTATGCTTAGTTAAATACCGGTAGGGAGTAGAAGAAGGGAGAACTGTTTGCTAAGAGGAAAGCATGGCTTCCCTCTGGTAACCTTACCTTTACTGATGTCCTGATTGGGAAACTTACCGTTTTATGCTCAATCAAACTAAGTTTTTTTTTATATTCAATGGTGGCTGTGCTGTACAAATTGTATTCCATTGTTGGTGAGATTTATAATAATGTTTAATATTTTGTTTGTAGAAGGACTCCTTTTACCTACCCTTTTTTTTGTACCAATGATGCTTTTTCCTACTACATGGTACATGTTGGGGATAGAAAGGAGTAATCTACCTGCATAATATCTCATTGGCCTTGGGTCATCGAAACGGGATATTTAATGAAGAGGATAAGAACTGTTTTCTACTTGAGTCTGGATTTGCTGTGAGGAGTATTGAATCTGGTCTGGACTATTACCAAGGATTCAATAACTATGTACATCTACATCAGCTAGAAGGGTTTTTTTCTTTCACCTATGGACTGTGATATACAAGTATATCCTCATTCATTGCATTCAACATTACACGCTGTTTGTTGAAGACTTTGTATTATTGTATTATGGTATGCTAATGGGTTTTGGGTTTATTGTGCATTTCACTATTGTTCTTTTCTCATAATATATCTCTACGAAGTAAAGCATTTTTCTGTCCTATTGTTGTTGTTTTTTTACATCAACCAGTTTTATGATTGTGATAAGTTGGTATGCAGATCCCTCCCTAAAAGACATTCAGATTTATAGTAAACTTTACCTATAGAAGTACGAGTTTGTTATATAATGGCGCCCGAACAGGGACATACTAATTAACTTCACACACGGATGTTTTACTGTGTTTTGAGTCTTTATTAAGAATGACAAGCCATAATACTCTGGATTAGGATGAGGTCGTACCTAGCCTGGATTTTGCATCAGAGTCCTTCAACGCTCACAGAGAACCACTCAAAGAACTAATCAATACATTTAGTGATTTGTACCTGGACTCTGAGGAAGATAACTCCAGTGAGGATTTGGATCATTTTCCTTTACCTCCGCCACTTGAAGATGATAGAGAACTGGGACAGTCAATCCCCTCTGTTACACATTTTAATGAATGACTGGATGGAAGAGTAACATCACTTGAAGGCCGAGTTGAAGACTGTCGTCAGAGATTGGATGAATGTGTCTCTCAGGATGAGGTGGAAAACAAACTTGGATTGCATTGTTTTGTAGAACGTGAATGTGACAGAGTTAAGAAACAGCTGGAGTTTGCCATACAAGATATAGGAAGATCCATGGTAGACTGTCTAAAAAGGAGAGATATCCAGATTGATCAAAAATTCAAATCTCTTATGTAAAACATGTCTACTCCCAAACAGCCCCATCTAAGTTCCTCATGACCCATTCCAGTCAAGAATGGAAGAGATCAAACTTTTGATGTGCAGCTCACTAGTCCCGTAACTGGATATGAGTCTTCAATGCAATACAACCCTCCTGTAAAAATTGACTTTCCTGACTTTAGCAATACTCAAGATGAAGATCCTGTAGAGTTTATTGAAAGATGTGAAGAGTATTTTGCTGTTCGTCCTCTTTCTGACTCTGAGATACTGGCTGCCTTAACGACTGTATTGAAAGGAACAGCTAAAGATTGGTGGATGGCTGAAAGAAGGAATGTCAGAAATTGGAAGCAGTTTAAGGAAGCTTTCTTACTCTCATTTGTGAAGATTATGAAGAAGTGGCCGCAAGAAAGTTATTAGAAAGGAAACAAGGAGTCAAAGAAAATATTCGAGACTTTGCCTTTCACTACCGTGCTTTGTGCATGAGATGGAAAAAGGAGATGACTGAACGAGAAGTAGTACAGGCTATATTACGGAATTGTAATCCACGGTTAGCGAGTCTGATGAGAGGAACTGTGAGATATGTGGGTGAACTGGTAAGAATTGGCACACAGATAGAGCGAGATTTTGAGGAGTCTAGAAGATACTGGAGTCAGGTGAATGGGGAAGAACAAAGGAGGACACAAACCTCTTGTGAATCTCAACGAAAACCTCATATAGCTAATACCAGAGTCATGCAATCCACTCAAAATTCAACACGACCAGACATTAAAACTGTCTATATTCCCATAGTTATCAGAGACTTTTTTCAGCCATGGTGGATACTGGTAGCACTTTATCCCTTATCCAGGAATCCTGTTGGAAACAACTGTGTAAAGCAGAACCATACCAGCAGTGCCAAGAACAGTCCTTCATGCTAGCCAATGGACAGAGGCAGACAGCTTTGGGAAAGGTAAATTGGAGACGTAAAATTCAAGGATCGCAAGTGGATATGACATTGTTCATTATGAGGGATACTGATTTGACCGTGCCAATCATTTTAGGCATGGATTTTCTACTGATGACGGGAATCGTGTTAGACTTCCAAAAAGCTCAGTACGCGTTGCCTTCTGCCATAGGAGCTAAGCCAGATCTTTTTTTTTTCATTTTTGAGCAATGATGTCTGTTCCACAGTGTATTTTTATCTTGCTATACCCAATCTTCCAGTTCCTGATGGCACTTTGCAGACTATTCAGCAACTTGTTCAAAATGCTGACACTCAACCATGGATTAAAAGGAATCTAGAAAATGTTATGTTAGACTGGCCAACCGTTTGTACCCACGACATTGGACATACAAACCTGATAAAACACCGCATTATTACCACAGATGAAATACCGGTCAGGAAAAGAGCCTACAAAGTTTCTAGGGATAAGCAGCAGTTCATAGGTACTGAAATCAAAGAGTTGTTAGTCAAAGAAATCATACATCCTTCAATCTCTCCTTGGGCTTCTCCGGTGTTAATCGTTCCAAAGAAGGATGGTGGATCAAGATTCTGTATTGACTATCGAGGACTGAATATGAAGACACATCTTGATGCTTATCCCATGCCACAAATTCCGGACATTTTATAGTCACTACAAGGAGCTGCTGTGTTTACCACACTCGACCTTAAAAGTGGCTATTGGCAAATGGAGATTGAAGCAGATAGTATCCAGAAAACAGCATTTGTGACGTCCTCAGGGTTATTTGAATTCTTACGGCTTCCTTTTGGATTGAAAAACTCTGCCGCTTCATTCCAAAGATTAATGGAACACGTACTCAGGGAGTTAAGAGGAAAATGTTGTCTGGTATACATAGACGATGTGGTGGTGTATTCTCGGAACGAAATGGAGCATCTTCAACATTTAAACAAGGTCTTCAAGTGTCTACAGGATGCTGGCCTCACTCTAAATCTGAAAAAATGCAACTTCATCCAAAGAGAACTGACTTTTCTTGGTCACATTGTTTCAGCAGAAGGAGTAAAAACTGATCCAGCGAAGGTAGCTGCTGTCCAGGATTTTCCGATACCCCAATCGATTAAGGATGTTCAGCGTTTCTTGGGTTTGGCAGGGTGGTACCACCGTTTTATCCCAAATTTCTCAACAAAAGCTGCACCTTTACATGCTCTTAAACAAAAGAAAGCTTCATGGATTTGGACTGATCAAAGTCAGCGTGCCTTGGAGATAATAAAGAAAGACCTTACCCAAACACCAGTACTGACTCCTCCAGATTTCAGTAAGACATTCAAGGTACAGACCGATGCTAGTGAGACTGGTTTGGGGGCGGTATTAACCCAGGAAACAGAAGGAGAGGAACATGTGGTAGCATATGCTTCTAGGCTATTAAGAGGAGCAGAAAAAGCTTATTCAGTTTCTGAGAAAGAGTGTTTGGCTGTCGTGTGGGCTGTTGAGAAATGGAGACATTACTTGGAAGGGCAACCTTTTGAAGTCATCACAGATCATGCAGCTCTCACATGGGTTTTTCAGCATCCCAAACCAAACTCTCGTCTCACACGGTGGACTATACGTCTGCAAGGCTTTCAGTTCACAGTTAAATACAGAAAAGGTATATGTAATGTCGTAGCCGATGTGTTGTCTAGAAACCAAGAACATCCAGGATCATCAGAGCTGCTGGCTGTAGTTAAAGCTACCAAGTCGACTGCTTTTCCAACAAATTTACTTGTAGATCTTGATTAGATCACTACTGCACAACAGAATGATTTGGAGATCCAGGAGATATGTAAAAAGGCTAGTTCACAAACTTCTCAGGACCTTTCAAGAGTACATTACTTCCTCGAGAATGGAGTACTGTTTCGCAGTGTACCTGATGGAAATAAGGGACAGAAACTACAGCTCGTCATACCAATGTGTTTTCGTAAAGAGTTCTTGCAATATGTACACGATAACCCATTAAGTGGACATCTTGGAAGATTAAAAACCCTTCTTCGACTTCTGGACATAGCCTATTGGCCAAATGTGAGAACTGATGTGTGGAAGTATTGTAAAGAGTGTCAACCATGTCAAAAGTATAAGCCTGTGTTAACCAAGTTATCTGGATATCTACAGTCCACACCAGTAGTTGAACCCGGTTATATGCTTGGAGTTGATCTGATGGGTCCATTCCCAAAGAGTGTCAAGCAAAATGAACATCTCTTAGTTATCGTTGACTACTGTTCCAAGTGGGTGGAGTTATACCCTTTCAGAGTGGCGAAAGCTCCCCAAATAGCCAGAATTCTAGTAGAGGAAATCTTTACTCGATGGGGCACCCCTGCTTATCTAATGTCAGATCGCGGAGCTCAGTTTACTTCACAGCTACTTTCCTTAATCTGCAAACAGTGGGGAGTAATACAAAAATTGACCACATCCTATCACCCACAAACGAATATGACAGAACGGATCAATCGCAACCTAAAGACAATGATTGCTTCGTATGTGGGAGATCAGCATCGCCAGTGGGATCAGTGGTTACCTGAATTTAGGTTTGCAATCAATACTACTTTCCAGGAGAGCACAGGATTCACACCAGCCGAAGTAGCTCTGGGACGGAAATTAAAGGGACCGTTAGAGAGAGCTTTACATCGACCTCCGGCTTCTTGTAGTCCTACCTATAGTGTGTTGGAAAGACAAGAACACCTCATTGACCTTGTGAAGAAAAATGTGGAACGAGCTCAACATAGACAAAAATACTACTATGACCTGCGACGCAAGTATTGTAAATTTCAGGTGGGAGATGTAGTCTGGGTCCGATCTCACCCTTTATCCAGAGCTGAAGAAGGCTTTATGGCTAAATTAGCCGCAAAGTGGAAGGGTCCAGCTAAGATTGTCAAATGTCTTGGTCCTGTCAACTATTCTGTTTCTTTCCTTAATGATTCTGAAAATGTTGAGACTTATAATGTGCAGAATTTGAAAACTTGTTATGGTTATGACAAGTCTCTTTCTGATCAGGGGGGTATGTAACAGTTAAATGTTACTTATGGTGTTATTCTACTACCCACCATTAGGGGACACCATGGTTTGTTTATGCTTAGTTAAATACCGGTAGGGAGTAGAAGAAGGGAGAACTGTTTGCTAAGAGGAAAGCATGGCTTCCCTCTGGTAACCTTACCTTTACTGATGTCCTGATTGGGAAACGTTTTATGCTCAATCAAAGTAAGTTTTTTTTTATATTCAATGGTGGCTGTGCTGTACAAATTGTATTCCATTGTTGGTGAGATTTATAATAATGTTTAATATTTTGTTTGTAGAAGGACTCCTTTTACCTACCCTTTTTTTTTTTTTGTACCAATGACGCTTTTTCCTACTACATGGTACATGTTGGGGATAGAAAGGAGTAATCTACCTGCATAATATCTCATTGGCCTTGGGTCATCGAAACAGGATATTTAATGAAGAGGATAAGAACTGTTTTCTACTTGAGTCTGGATTTGCTGTGAGGAGTATTGAATCTGGTCTGGACTATTACCAAGGATTCAATAACTATGTACATCTACATCAGCTAGAAGGGTTTTTTTCTTTCACCTATGGACTGTGATATACAAGTATATCCTCATTCGTTGCATTCAACATTACAAGCTGTTTGTTGAAGACTTTGTATTATGGTATGCTAATGGGTTTTGGGTTTATTGTGCATTTCACTATTGTTCTTTTCTCATAATATATCTCTACGAAGTAAAGCATTTTTCTGTCCTATTGTTTTTTTTTTTTTGACATCAACCAGATTCATGATTGTGATAAGTTGGTATGCAGATCCCTCCCTAAAAGACATTCAGATTTATAGTAAACTTTACCTATAGAAGTACGAGTTTGTTATATGAGAAAGTGCCGCAGCACTCTCATTCTCATCTGCAAGATCCCGCTGCGAACCCCGCGATCTCAATCACCGCGCCGCCTCAATGGACGCGGGACCAGAACCGTGGGGAACGCGAGCCTGACCGTGCTCATCAAAACACGCCAGCCGGGAGCGCAGCACTCTTAATAGGAAGTGCTTCACAGTCTGCACAAACAGCTCCCTCAAGAGCTGCTTGTGCATGCTGCGCTCCCAAACAATTCACACACAAAGCATGTGTGTCCCCACCCGTAATAAAACGAGGGCAAGGATGACAACATCTTTTAAATTGTTTGCTGGCCATTCTGATCAACTGATTGACAAACAACACCAAATAAGACAGACAGTTTCAACACAGAGCGCTTGCTGAAGAGCGAAAAGCTAGTGTGCGTTGTGACAGCGTCACTTTTATACTTCCGGGTAGGCCGTCACATGTTACGTCACGACGCAACACCAATCAGGATTGGATTAGTTTCATTCATACTTCAGAGGCGCACGCTTAGGGAGCGTCCCCAAAGTGTCGATTCTCGACGCAGTGTAGAGTTCCCTCGAAAGGGAACAAATACTGACACTTGTTTTGCAACAGTGATATGATGAATAACACATTGAATGATGTGTCAGACGTGACTACGAGTTATAAATCTTATAATTACTCGATTGCAATATCTTTCCTCTTGAGTAAGAGATGACAATTATTCATTTAAAAGAGAAGGTGGGTGGAAACGTATTCATTGAAAATAACATTCAGACATTATTAGCATTGGTTCCAAAGACAAACATCACTTTTATTGCTCATAATTTGAGTTATATGTTTGAACCTCAAATATTCAACTTCAGCATGTAACTGTAACATG
The DNA here is from genome assembly GCA_030578255.1 of Tiaroga cobitis. Classification (NCBI taxonomy): domain Eukaryota; kingdom Metazoa; phylum Chordata; class Actinopteri; order Cypriniformes; family Leuciscidae; genus Tiaroga; species Tiaroga cobitis. The sequence continues at coordinate 28,931,207 of CM060615.1, read as the reverse complement.
TAATAGGCCTATATATTCAACTTCGACATGGAAATTGACAAGCGGGACCTTTTCATGCAAAACTATAAACTGACATTTTCTGCTAAACCATTAAGATCTTTAGCCCATTCTTAACCTTAATCTAACCCATACTACAATGTCAAACTTAAAACTAACTGTTATCCTCACTTTGGCAATGTTCAAAAGGAAAGTGTTCATCCAGAAAATCGGGTCAGACTGACCCCCAACCCAAATCCCAGCACACACACACTCTCTCTGGATTGAGGGATGGACTACAAGTGTACAGAAGGGAAGGGGGAGTTTGTTTATGGAGGGAAAGACTTGAAATGCAAATGTTCACCACAACAGCGCCACAAGACATCAGGACACAAACTCTGCCAGACCAGTTGAGACTTGTTTACATCAATTTTCTACTGCCGCTCATCTAACAAGTAATAAGATTACCTAGCCCAATTTCACATTAGCGTTATATTGTTCTCTATTATGTTGATTTACTTAGGCACAGTATCCATCCATCCATCCATCCGTCAAGCCATACATCAAGCCAGCCAGCTGAAAAATCCACCAAAAACTGTCATGAATTACATGTTGGTCCAAGCTGGGTTATGCTGGTTGGAGCTGGTATATTCCTGGTCTAGCTGGTGGTCCTGCTGTTCTCAGGCAAAAGTGAGCTGGTTTATCTAGTCCACCAGCACTTCTGCTTCATTCTTATGCTGGGGACCAGCAAACCAGCAACCAGGATCCCATGCTGGTACCAGCATGTAAAACATACCTTATTCTGGTTTGTTTTGACCTTACACCGACTAAGCTACTGAAAGAGAGGCTTCCAGAGGTCATAGATCCGCTTCTTAATATAATAATTCATCTTTGTCACTAGGATATGTACCGAAAAATTTTAAGCTGGCTATTATTAACCCTCTGGGGACCAAAGGTTTTTTGGGGCCCTTGGGATGTTTTGACATGCACTGACATTTGTGCATCAAGCCCTGAAGAAGGCTCCATGCCGCTACGCGTGGGTGTTTTAAAATTGTCCGTTTAGGACATGTCAGTTTTCCAATAAAGACATTTTAATTAAGGAGTGCCTCGGTCATCAGAGATTTCTTTTCTCTACACTGTCTCTAAAGCTTATTTGATGTCTATTTTAGAGTAAAAGCTTTATACTCTATCCAAAACTAGTCAACAAAATGTCTTTTATTTCATCTATAACAGTGCGTATCTGTGCGTTCATTCATTCATTCATTCTCACACACACACATACACACACACACACACACACACACAGAAACATGATTCACATTTAAACAGTATGCTATTTTTCCGTTTACAGACACTAACGTTATTCTATATCGCGATTAGAACAAAGCACAAGCATAAAACACTTACACACTTCTCAGCTGAATCTGTTGCTCCTCCTCGTGGTGAAAATAAACCAGCACTTGTTCTGAGGTAGGTAAATGTCCCAGGATTGTTCCTCATAGCCGCTCAAGATGACAGTAGATTAATCTGACTAAAAAATATAGTGTGTTTTCAGAGTTTATGGGCGTTAACGCGTCTCAATGTGGTGCTTCACGTATTTGCGTTTGAATAGCGCGTGCTCTCCGTGGGCGTGTCACATTACCGGAGATAATGAGCTGAGAGAAAGATAATTAGAAAGGCTGACACGTCTCTCTTTTTATATAGATTACATAAACGGAGAATATTTATTTTAGTTTTGAATCGGATCATTTAAAAGTACAAACTCAAATGATTTAAAAGATATATTGCTCATGTCTGGGTGAATAGTATTTGCTGAGTTTTGTTGAAGATTAGAGACGTGCTCCAGGAAAAAAGTTCACGGTGACTGAGAGGCAGAACGCACACCCTGTTTATATTCTTTATTTTACAAAAGCACAATATTTTATTTCGATTGTATGTGGGCACATAAAAAAGTAGACATTTAACAGATTATTTTCTCATATTTCTTAACTCTATATAAACAGAAATGATGGTAGTACTTTAAGTCTATTGTTCTGCTATGTGAAAAAAAACGAGCAAAACGCGCCGGCGCGTTTCTGGTCCCCAGAGGGTTAAACCTCTTTTTAAAAAAACGCAACAATCCTAGAAAATTAGTCAATTACAGGCCAATCTCGAATCTACTCTTTTTGTCAAAGATACTAGAAAAAGCAGTGTCCTCACAACTATGTTCCTTTTTTAGAAAGAAATAGTATCTGCAAGGATTTCCAGTCAGGATTTAGACCATACCATAGTACTGAGACTTCTCTCATTAGAGTTACAAATGATTTGCCCTTATCATACGATCGTGGTTGTATCTCTCTATTAGTGTTACTTGATCTTAGTGCTGCTTTTAATAACATTGACCGCAACATTCTTTTAAATAGACTCGAAAATGGCATATGCTGGCATTAGTGGAATTGGATTAGCATGGTTTAAAATCATACTTATCTGACCGTTATCAGTTTGTAGCAGTAAAGGAAGAAATGTCTTATCGATCACAAGGTTCAGTATGGAGTACCACAAGGCTCAGTACTAGGGCCGTTACTGTTCACTCTGTACATGCTACCCTTGGGAGATATCATTAGGAAGCATGGGATTAGTTTTCACTGTTATGCCGATGATACTCAGCTCTATATCTCTTCGCGCCCCGACGAAACTTGCCAATAAAAGAAATTAACGGAATGCATAGCTGATATAAAAATTTGGATGACTACTCATTTCCTATTACTTAATTCTGAAAAAAAACCAGAGTTTCTAAGGATTGGACCAAAAACCCTGCACGCACTAACCTAGAATTCTGTCTAACAATTGATGGCTGCTCTGCCAAGTCTTCGTCGTCGGTTAAGAACCTGGGTGTGCTCTTTGATACCAATCTTTCATTTGGAAGTCAGTTTTCTAGCATCTGTAAAACAGCATTCTTCCCTCTTAAAAATATATCTAAATTACGAAATATGCTTTCAGTTAAAAATGCGGAAACAGTTAGTTCATGCGTTCATGACCTCAAGGCTAGATTATTGTAATACTCGTATGGGTGGTTGCCCTGCACGCATAATAAACAAACTACAGCTGGTCCAAAACGCAGTAGCTAGAGTTCTCACTAGAACCAGGAAGTATGACCATATTAGCCGGTTCTGTCAACACTGAATTAGCTCCGTATTAAACATTGTATACATTTTAAAATATTGCTGATTACTTACAAAGTACTAAATGGTTTAGCTCCCCAGTACTTGAGCGAGCTCTTAACCCATTATAGTCCTTCACGTCTATTGCGATCTCAAAATTCCGGCCAGTTGAAAATACCTAGAATATCAAAATCGACTGCTGGCGGTAGATCCTTTTCCTATTTAGCACCAAAACTTTGGAACAGTCTTCCTACCATTGTCCGGGAAGCAGACACACTCTGTCAGTTCAAAGCTAGATTAAAAACACATCTCTTTGACCTAGCATACACATAATACATTATAGACTTATATAATTCAATGTTAGGCTGCATAGATTAGGTCAGCCGGAACTGGGAACACTTCCCTTAAATCTTGATGTACTCGTTACATCATAAGAAGAATGGCATCTACGCTAATATTAGTGTCCTTGTTTATCCCGAGGTTTTCCCGCAGCCTGCCGGATCCAGGCCGTGTCCAGATCTGATGAGGGAGATCCGCCTGGATCCGATGACAATGCAGTGCTGAAGTGTCCACTATCCTCTCCCTATGGAGGATCCCTTTCCCACTCTACAGATAAAGCATTGTGAATTCCGGCTCACGTACCCCGAAGTGATAAAATAAAACAAAATTGTGTATCAAAATTTATAGGCAAGAAAAGTAGTTTGTTTAGGCTGGGTTGTAAGGGATTACAAACCTGCGCACATATTTTCAAAAGCACATAACTATAGAATCAATTCTGAATGAGCATGTGAACGCCGCCAGCGTTAATCACAGGTTCGCGTTTAAAGTCTGATCATTTCGACGGAGGAGAATCAATCAAAATTAACTTTAGCTGGAAATAACATTATTCAAGAACCGCTATAATGCCAAAACAATATCTGTTACCTTAAATTATATGTTTATCTCTGTAAAGCTGCTTTGAAACAATCCATTGTTAAAAGCGCTATATAAATGAAGAACAAATAAAATAAGCATAAATAGCATCTAATTACTACACTTATTGCAAAGAAAATACTGCTATTTTTACATAGTGTAAATATAATCTATTGCTATTTAAACAGTGTAAATAGCAGCTATCGCTAAGAAAATATGATATTTGCACTTAATGTAAATATCAGCTATTATATATATATATATATATATATATATATATATATATATATATATATATATATATATATATATATATATATAATGAAGACTTCAGATGCAAAAGCCTCTAAGTCTGTGTAAAGTTTTTGTTTCTCAGTAACATTTTTATCAGGCTCCTATAGGTTTCTACCCAATACCGGCATTTCAATGGGCTGAGGCTGGGATTTAGTGAGGTTGAAGTAAAAGTATTTGATAAGCATACTATGTGCGGAGAGCATTCACTCAATATTATCATCTTATTTTTGACAGAGGTGGCTTTTAGAAGCTTTTGCATTCGAGGTCTTCATATACATATACATATACATATATATATATAAATAAAGAGCCACTCTGAATTCAGTTATTGTTTCAAACAGGTTTCTTGTTAGCAATTGGTCTAATACTAAATATCGCGTCATTGATGTAACTGATGTTGCCATGTCTGGTCAAGCTGTTCAACAAAACTTTAAGTAATAATAATAATAATAATGAAACAAATGTATGATATGCACCCTTTGCATGAAAAGAATAACCTTGCCATTGCATAAGAGCCTTCATTTTTTAATTTCACAGGCAATTCTCAGGAGGTCGACACATCACATTTTGCGAGCGTGTCAAACTCCAGAGTTCAAATTCCAGATCAACCGTAAACCTCATCTGAATCCACATTAAAATGTTGCACACATTTAAAGCAATTGAGTTATTCCACCAAACCATGAGGCATTCGAGAGGAAACACTCTGACAGCTTTTATAATAATAATAATAATATATTTATTTTGTATAGCGCCTTTAAAAGTAGCTTTCTCAAAGCGCTTCACAGACAGACAAAACAGCAGAGGAGTAAGACAATGTAAATACAAAAATAAACACATGACATTATGATCATGTAAAAGCAATCCTAAAATAAAATGTTTTAAGAAGAGATTTAAAAGTCACTAAAGTTTTTGCTTCCCTAATGTCGGCCGGAAGAGAATTCCAGAGCTTAGGAGCATAGACAGAAAATGCTCGGTCACCCCACGTATGGAGCCGTGTTTTCGGAACAACCAAAAGACCACTCTGCGAGGAGCGCAGATTGCGACGTGGTGTGTAAGGGATTAATAAATTAGTCAAATACTGAGGTGCCAGATTATGCAGAGATTTATAGGCCAGCATAAGGATTTTAAAATCAATACGGTACCTAACAGGCAGCCAGTGCAGGCACTCCAAGACCGGGGTTATATGGTCCCTGGCCCTGGCCCCAGATAGTACTCTAGCAGCTGAATTTTGAAGATATTGCAATTTATCCAATGATGATTTAGATACCCCAGCTAGAAGACCATTGCAGTAGGCAATGCGCGAAAAAGACAAAAGAGTTGATCAACTTCTCAGCAACAGAGAAGGACAGCATGGGACGTAACCGGGCTATATTTCTGAGGTGATAAAATGATGTTTTAACTGTATTCTGGATAAAAGGCTCAAATGACAGTATGGCGTCAAATATGACACCCAGATTTTTTAATTTGGTCTTAAACTCCAATGCAACGCCATCAACAGATAGAGTAGGGGACCCAACCTTTCGCAGCTGATGAGGAGATCCAAGGAGCATGACTTCTGTTTTTGAGCCGTTTAGTGCCAGAAAATTATTGGACATCCAAGTCTTTATCTCAGCAATACAGTATAATAGCGATTCTACATCTGCAAAAGATTTGAAGGGGGTGTGACCAGGATTTCCACTTAACTACAGTGAGGAGCATACCAGCACAGCACTCAATTATCTCTGACAAATTCCAGTGATTCATTGTCTTATCAGGGAAATTACGGCAATTGCCTATCTGTCTCCTCTTTTCAAAGAATGGCCAATCTGCAGGAGACTGAGCTTAAGCACACATCACAGACGCATGTGCTGGCATCCTCTCCATCGCTTTTATCTCGTAGTCTCAACCGTATCAGAGATTGGAAGCGACTCCATAAACAGAGCTAGGGAGGGATAAAGGGTTTGTTCATCTGTGTCCTCAGCCAAAGGCATAGGCCCGTTGATGAGCCATGTGGCTTTTAGATAGACGGTTGACATCAGTTCCAAAACGCAAAGAGAGCGGGGGAAAGAGAAAACATATAAATGTCTCGTATGATTGTGAGTGACTCTGACATTTATTCAGTGTGAGGCGTGGCAGTAATTGTGGCGGTTACCCCTGCGTGACCTGATGGGAAGGGAAAATGTAATCAAATGAACAAAAAAAAAAGACGAGATATGTTATTCTATAGGTGCAAAAGCTAGTTGTGATGAAAGTCCGATTCACTGCCACGAATAGTTCAGAACAGTTCTGCAGTTCTTTAAGCTAACGTGTGGTCTCTGACATCATGGCATATTTCATCTGACACGTTCATTTTATTTACATTTATATCCACATTTCTGTAGATCAAACAGTGCTAGCAAATGTCAAGGTCATGGGTTTGATTCCCAGCGATTGCATGAACTGATGAGAATAAATACCTTGAATGCAATGTGAGTCACTTTTGGATAATATTGTATAATTTCATGTGCAGCCATCAAGGATTAGTTTACTTAAAGTAATTTAGAACATAAAAAGTGTTTGTACCTATATACAATAAACCATTTTGAATTCCATGTGGAACCATGATTAAGATCTGAAAAAAATAAAAACTAAAATGAATTTAAAATTTAATTTTGAATGCTACTAGTTGATTCTGAATATCATTCAAAAGTAACAAATCACAAAAAAGTTGCGAAATGGAATTTTCCCTTAATGTTCGCATAACCAAGAAAAAAAAAGTTTGTAAAACATTAAAAAATACTTTAGGAGAACATTCAGAAATAACGTTTTCACAACTCAATGGGATTGTTAGCAAGACATTCTTGGAACACATTTTTGTTAGCTGGGTATTTTGCAATTAAAGTGACTTATTTCACTTTAATTGCCCCCCCCCCCCCGAATTACTATCGAATAGTGTTTATAACTCAAAATACCAGAATAAACGGGAGGAATTTGTGACCAAAAACAATTTTTTTCATCAGTGACAGCTGTTGGCATGAAAAGTTGCGGATGATGCAGAGAAATAAAGAATTGATGTTCCTGGCAGAGGAAGACCTCTCAGCTCCGGGGAGCAGAATGAAAAGGTCCTCATGAAATATTAAGAACAATCTGAAATGCGGCCTGAAGCGAGTCCGAGACAGTGAACAGGAAGTGAAAGTCATCAGAAAGTCTGTCAAGGTGTGTGTGTGCCAATGCTATTTTATATGTTGGCACAGAAGGTCCAGGGTTTAGTACTTAGCAGCGAGACAACAGGGTTACAGACTTTGCTTTTGATAATTATCCTGGCAAAAATGACACAATAACAAGAATATAAACGTATAAAAATGTCACCTAATCCCGTTTAGAAACCATTTTCGTGGAAGTAGCAGCAGGCTTACTCATGATCAAGGTACCTCTCAGTATTGCATGTCAAAATCTTGTATAATCCGCAGGCTAAGCAGAAGTAAGGATACCTCAACAAAGTCCCTTTCTAGGCAAGTTGTAAACAAATACATTTTGATGTTTGCATCACATAACCAGCTCCATATGTTTGGTTTTGCTTTAAACTTGCTCGGTAGCTTACCTGGTACAGCATTAAAGGGTTAGTTCACCCAAAAATGAAAATGATGTCATTAATGACTCACCCTCATGTCGTTCCAAGCCCGTAAGACCTCCGTTCATCTTCGGAACACAGTTTAAGATATTTTAGATTTAGTCCGAGAGCTTTCTGTCCCTCCATTGTAAATGTGTGTACGGTATACTGTCCTTGTCCAGAAAGGAAATAAAGACATCATCAAAGTAGTCCATGTGACATCAGTGGGTTAGTTAGAATGTTTTGAAGCATCGGAAATACATTTTGGTCAAAAAATAACAAAAACTACGACTTTATTCAGCATTGTATTGTCTTCCGGTTCTGTTGTCAATCCGCGTTCAGTGACGCTAATGACGTAAGACACTGCTGACGTGTATCTGGTGCGTCCGTGTATTCGGGTTCAAATAAATATGGCTGGGCAAAAAAATGCAAGTCTTCCTCTGTGTCGAAATCCTTAGACATGTTTGCGAAGATTGTTTTGTTTACAGCGTGCGTCTCCCTCAGACTGTAACCGAAGCTCGGGCGCACCAGACACACGTCAGCAGCGTCTTACGTCAGCGGCATCACTGAACGCGGATCCACAACAGAACCGGAAGACAATACAATGCTGAATAAAGTCGTAGTTTTTGTTATTTTTGGACCAAAATGTATTTCGATGCTTCAAAACATTCTAACTAACCCACTGATGTCACATGGACTACTTTGTTGATGTCTTTATTTCCTTTCTGGACAAGGACAGTATACCGTACATACATTTTCAAAGGAGGGACAGAAAGCTCTCGGACTAAATCTAAAATATCTTAAACTGTGTTCCGAAGATGAACAGAGGTCTTACGGGCTTGGGACGACATGAGGGTGAGTCATTAATGACAATTTTCATTTTTGGGTGAACTAACCCTTCAAGGCCCGTTCACACAGAGAACGATAACTATAAAGATACGTTCTGTTTATTCTAAGCTTGAACTTGTCTGTCACCTTAAATGCTCGAGCTCGTTACTGCAGAATGGATTCTGATTGGCTAGCTAAGTTTTTATCCTTCATCAGTTGATAAAATCGTCCTGAAAGTGATTCCGACGACATAGTTTATCTGTGCCGTTATCGTTATAGCTGTGGACTCTGCTATTCTTTAATAGTGAGAACAATTTTTTTAACTATATCTGTGTTGTTCTCTTTATAGTTATCGTCCTTGGTGTGAACGGCCCTTTACACTTGCGATAAGGAGCAGTCGGGTACGAGTCCTGTTAGGCATGACGTTAAAAGAGCTCAAAGACTTGTAGAAGCAAGCTAAAATGGCATAGGTGCTCAGCAAATGCGATTGTATCTCACGTTTGCGTTTGTCAATACTATCGGTTATGTTTAGTGTAGATGGTAAAAGTCCCCCTGCAGTCAATAATTGTATCCCTTAAAACTAATTCTGTGAAAAAAAATTCTTCATGCCTTTAAACAGCTGACACATAACGGTAATTCATATGACTAGCCTTTGGCTTGACTACATTATCAAACAGGTAATAATAGTGTTGCTAATGTTACACAAACCGTGGTTCCGTTCGCCATCTCAGAATCAGACAGCTGCCTTCTAACAATCATCAGAAACGCTCTGAACAACTCAGAATGTCAGTGGAGAAAGGCATAGTTAATTCTGACATCATAACATACATTACTGTAGGCCTACACAATTCACCCTCTATATTGCTAAAAGTAACCGATTTTTCATATCCACAGAAAAAATTACTAGGATAACCTGCTTCTCTTGGCTTTGATTGTAACGCAAGAAACACCAGTGATTTCAAACCGCATTTTTGAGACTGTCTTTGGTTCACTGCAGTTTTAAGGAGAAAATACTCAGCAATTGTGTTGATTCATGGTTTGTCTTAAAGCATATTAAAAACACCATATAGACATATCAACAACATTAAAAATTTGATTTTCACCACAGGTGGACTTTAAAACATGATATAGCATTAACCGTTTTAACACCACTTACAAACAACATACCAAAATGTTGCCAGATTTCATCTTAAAATAAAACTCTTCTAGTGACGCTCACTGGACATTTCACTTTGAAATTGTTGCGAAACAATGTAGTTGCAATCTAGCATCTATTTTTAGACATGCATGTAGCTAAATAGTATAAATAAGGGGGGGGGGGGGGGGGGGGGGGGGGGGGGGAAACCAAAATCTCAAAAACTGCTTGCCAAACTCCCATTTCAATAAAATATATCAAACCTGCAATAATATCTGACATAAATGATAAATGTTGTTTATGATAAAAACACCGAAAATTGTATATTTCATGTTCATGGTACTGTTGCAATAACTGAACTAAGTGTAAAGGTCAGAAAGGGTTAAAAATGGTGATGCAAACTAAATTATAACTGATTTATGAGTGTTATACATGTAAAATTCAATCAAAGCCCCTTTAAACAGTACTTGAACTCTAATTCATACGATCTTCACCAAATTTCTGACGCACATGGCACCCTTTAGCGTCAATATGAGACGCGCCTCCTAGTGGTCTAACCCTAACCCTACCCCATACCTAAACCTACCCATAACGGAAGCGTCATTTAACTGACGCTAAAAGCGTTAGATGACGCCCGAGGATGAGCGTCATCTAACTGACGCTAAAGGGTGCCATGTGCGTCGGATGTTGACGCATGGTCAAAAGTGTCAATAAGATGACGCCTTGGGATGAGACTGCGTTGTTCATTGTGTGAGGATCAATGGGCCTATATGATTGGACATGTCTCAGATCCTCAGGAGAATTTTAATAACTGTCTGCTGGCATTCTCACGGGCACCAGAACCGCCGGACAGAGGGGGTTGGTTGGTTTGTGGAGAGTGCATTTATGCCAATTTAAATGTGTTTTTCTGTATTCTGAGTGAATGCAAAATGATGGTTCTGAAACTTCGCAGATTTATGAATTCAGACAGCTAAGTTTTGTATATCGTTATGCATGATGCAAAATCCAAATTGCATTTGGATGATAAAATGTATCAAGTCAGGATGGAATGACCTTAAAGGACCAGGAATGGAATATGCCCGACTTGGTGAACTCTTCACCATGGTGCCCAGAGAGTAAAGGGTGCCAAGGCTTTCTTGTTTACAAGGTCAGAGAGCCAGTGAGGGAGAATAAAAGCCGTTTTGTCTTTTATAGCAAACAAGCTTTTGTGACACCATTTGATGTGGTGTTCATTATGATAAACAAAAAGATACTCTAACTCCTGTTGAACCCCTTAGGGTCTAGAAGTTCACCAACAGGGCAGTGTTTCACACTTCTCCTCAAAAGTGACCACATTAATGTATTTGCTTCTTCATTTTGTTCTCTTTTTTGACATTTCGATGAGTGGAATACAGAGGAGGTTGTTAGATGGTTAATTGTGTCTCACATCTTGGGAATGCTATGGGGATTGACCAAGACCATTCCCTCGAAAGAACCATGCTACTGATCGGCACAAAGGCCAAAGGAAATGATATCATGATGTCAACAAAAGCTTGTGGTAAATGGTCTTCATCTTCAACAATGCAAGTACTCAACAGCACACTTAGCAGGGGACTTTTCTCTGAGGAGGAGTTGCCTCCACAAAAGGAATGTGGACATAAAAAGAAAAGTATATGACAAAATATGAGAGAAAACAATGTATAAATTACTATTGTTTTAGGAAGTAATGTTGCCCTGCTGAAAAATCCAGCATAAACCAGCATTCCACATTGGTCCAGGGGTGTGTTTATGCTGGTCTAGCTAGTGGACCAGTTTGCTGTTCTCAAGCAAACCTGAGCTGGTGTAGCTGGTCCACCAGCAGCCCTGTTTCCCATACTGGTGGCCAGCAACCAGCATCCCATGCTGGTCCCAGCATGCAAAAAAAAAAAAAAAAAAAAACTTGTGCTGGTGACCAGCTATGTTGGATTTTTAAGCAGTGCATGTCAGTTTCAGACTCTTTTTTCATTAAATTCACAAAAAAAAAAAAAAAAAAAAAAAGCACCACAGACATCAGAATACAAAAATGATTTTTTTTTTCAAAAGATTAGCATTATCAGACCCACCAAGAAGAGCACGTGTGAACAACTTGGCCAAGGTTCTTCCATCGGAATGATTGAATCAGTGAGCTGAACTCGAGAACAAGAATAGGTTGCTTCCAAAATCTCGTATTCTCCGAGTACAGTATGTACTTTTTTTAAAATGAGTAATTACTTTACAACCATAAAAAAAAAAGCTTGTTTTATATCAGCGCTCTCAACTCTGGCCCTCAAGGTCTACTATGCACTGTTCAACCATGTTGGTTAAAGATGTCACGCAGGTGGATGAGTAATAAGATTTAATGAATCTGTTTGAGATTGAATTAATGCTAGAGGTTTTGCTATAAAATTACAGACATTGCATCTGAGGACTAGTTCTCTTTTCTCAGTTATTTTGCTTTATTTTCAAATTCAATCATAGACTCGGTCTTGCGTAGTAGAGCACATTCGCGCTCTTCAAAAACGGTGCTTTAAATCTCAACAAACTAAAAGACATTTGCAGGTATTGTTAATAAAATATATAGATTGTACTGAATGTCAGCTTGCTTATTTGGCTCAAAATAAGGATTGGAGTCCACATGTTGTGCAAACAAGAAACTCTGCTCCTAGAGTTTCTTGGCTCTTCCAAGAGCTGTCGCTCCAAACACACAACTTTGCGATGCTGTTTGCGAGTGTTCGTTAGAACTGCATTTCGGGGAAAACCGACTGCTTGAGCTATACTGATAACAATGGAACTTGCGAACACAGTTGGCTATAACAATGTTTTTGGGAAACCCATCACTGGATTGCAGAAGAATAGGATGCTGGAGCAGAAAGTTCAACACTCTACCTTCAGCAATAAAAACTAAAAAAGGAAACACAAATGTGGTCTATCTAAAGTTAAGTCATTTTTGCTCATTTGTATGGTTAAATTGGATCACCGAAGGGCAGCAGCTTTCACACAACAGAAGGGAACAGACAGGCAAGTGGATTAATAGATGTTTATTTCAGCAGAGGGTGAAACGATAGCGGGAACCAGCTAACGGTGAGTCCCCAGACAGCAACATAGTATTGGCCCAGATCCGGCCCACATGTGGAATACATGTGTACAAAATGTGGGCCGGATCTGGGCAAACACCATGTTGCTGTCTGGGTCTATGACAGCAGGAATTATCAGATAGCGACTTAGCTGGATGATAATGGAAACTGTGTCTCTTTGCAGATGGTGGAAGAAGGTTGACGAGCTGGAGCTGGAGCTGGAGCTGGAGCTGGAGCTGGAGCTGGAGCTGGAGCTGGAGCTGGAGCTGGAGAGCTCAGGTGAGTATGGCTGGTAAGCTTGGCGGGTAGGTAGTTGATGCATCTTAGGGTAATGACAAGACCATATAATGTTGTGAGGGTGATGCAAGTTGATATAGGGTGTGTTGATGAGGGCATGCAGGTGCAGTGAATCAGCATTCGTGTGATTCGGAACGAGTGGGCGGATCGTGGTGATATGGTGATGATTGGTATTGTGCTGGTGTGGCTGGCTCTGTGACAGCAGCAAAGACTTTGGTTAATAAAGTGAAATTAATACATAAAGTATATTTGTGTTATTTATTTAATTATTGCAGCATGCGTAATATTCTGAGTTTGCATTTCACTATTTTTATTCATTTTGAGGAATACTGAATCTCTTTTTGTGCAAGTGAGATGAGTAAATGCATGTTTACATTAGTCTACAACTACAATACTAGAACTACAATAAGCATCATGTTAACACAGCGCACATCCCCATTTCTCTCAACATATTGGACAGAAGAGGAGTCAGTCAATAAATGGGAAAACAAATTAACTTGTGTTACTTATTTGAAAAAGTAACTTAGATATATTGTTGTAAAAATATTGTTACTTGACTAGTTACTCGAAAAAAAGTAATCTGATTACATATCTCGCATTACTTGTAATGTATTACCCCCAACACTGGGCACATGTGATTAAAATTTACCATTAAGGGTACGTTTACATGACAACGATATGCTTAAAACGGAGAAGTTTTTCCTTTGAGTTTTCTGCTTACAGACGACACCATTTTCAAACCGATCCTTATTCAGACGGATCCACGAAAACGACAAAAAACTGTGTATTCTGCTGCCAGGCCATTAGATGGCGATGAAACACGTAATGCGCATGTGCATGACGTCATCGTCTTCAGAGATTGACATTTTTGTTGTTTACACAGAGACAGTTTTCAAAAACTTACCTTATGGGGCTGTTTACACGACACCTTTTCAACTAAAAACGTAAAACTTTTCATGCGTTTTGGCCGTTCGTTTACACGACAACAGCATTTTGGGTGCCTGAAAACGCAACGTTTTGAAAACGGGTTTCAAAGTGCAAGTTTTTGAAAACAGTACCGTGTAAACAACAAGAACGCAAATCTCTGGAGACGATGACGTCATGCACATGCGTATTACGTGTTCAGTCTACAGTGTTTCATCGCCATCTAATAGCCTGGCAGCAGAATACAGGGGGTTTTATTTGTTTTCGCGTATCCGTGTGAATGGGGATCGTTTTGACAATGGTGTCGTCTGTACGCGGAAAACTCAAAGGAAAAACTTCTCAGTTTTGAGCATATCGATGTCGTGTAAATGTACCCTTAGACACTCCCAATAATAAGACTATCTCTGTTTGTAGTAATCCTGAAGACCTTGATTAGCTTATTCAAGTGTGTTTGGTTGGAGCTAAACTCTGAAGGAAATTGGATCTCGAGGGCCAGAATCCCTGTTTTACATACTATGAATGTGTGTAGTACAAACCCAGATGTACTATACTCGCCATGTTGTCCTTATCATGTGAATTACCACCATCAATTGTGTCATTTCACTGTCATTTACAAATCCTCTACAGTGGTCTCATGGGATAGTAAAGTGTCCATCAAATGCGTACTTCAATACGCTAGAAGTAGTAGCTGATCTGGGTACTTTTTGTCTACTGTTTAATGAATACTATGAATTCAGACATACTACTATTTTGTTTCTTGCCTACTACATAGGGAAATAGGCAATTTCGGATGCAGCCTCAGTCATTTGTGAGCGAATAATTCAAACTGGTTTTGTGAACTGAATCTACAGATTCACTGAAAATATCTAACTTGACCAACTTATCTTATAATAGCTTTGGATTGGCCAAGTCGTGGTTTCCCACGTACACTTATCTAAAGTAACATTAAATTAGACACACCCAAATTTAGGTTGATCAAACAGCAAATTTTGCTGTCCTAAACGGAAATAACTTGTCTCTGCAAACCAAGTACACTTGAATTGATGCCAAATATTAGTAATCCCTAATGTGACGCAAACTTGCGGGAACATACAAATCCAGTTAATCTACTTGGGAAAACAATTTTAGGGTCAAATATCAAATGTTTACAATTTATTGACCAGGTAATAGAACAATAATTCAAAATCCAATTCATCAATCAAATATAATAACAACAATTTGGAAATCGAGGAATTAAAGAAATGTTTACCTGCCAACAAAAAACTATACACAGCGATCGTGTGGGTAGTCTACCTACAGACTCCCCAAACCTTTTTGCCCATTTTCCTTATAAACCCAG
Source organism: Tiaroga cobitis (assembly GCA_030578255.1). Taxonomy (NCBI): domain Eukaryota; kingdom Metazoa; phylum Chordata; class Actinopteri; order Cypriniformes; family Leuciscidae; genus Tiaroga; species Tiaroga cobitis. The sequence continues at coordinate 28,915,723 of CM060615.1, read as the reverse complement.
AAAATTGAGTATGCTTCAGTCAGTGAGGTGTGAGCTGCACTATGTGCTGCGTCTCGGATGTTGCTGTTACATATGCAAGAGAGAGTTCAAACGCTAATTCTCAGGAGAGCCTTTTGCTTTCTTGAGGGGTATATCAGACTTACTGGCACCCGCCTTACACCAGCAAAACTCAAAATTCAGAGAGGTCCATGAGGTGAATGTGGTTTATTAGACAAAAATGTTGAGATATTAAACTAATCAGTGTTGAGTGTATAATCACTTGGTGCTGTTCAAGAGAAGTAAATATATTGGGGATCACCAATAAATACTAGAAAAGTGAATCACAGACATTGGAATTTTGTCCTTTGTTTAGTTTAACTTTGCCTAGCAACAAAAATTCCTAATGCAGGCCAGAGTAAACGAACAACCTTCTCAAAGTTATCCCCTGCTGGTTTCTCCTTCAGTTCATATAATTTAGCCTAAGTAAGCAAACTAGGTTTGCTTACTAGTGTTGCTCCAGACAAATGAAGCACCTGTGTGGCTATGGAGGTCTGATAAATGGAATTCTGTGTATCTGCTTTGAACTACTGTAGTTATCAGGAAAATGCATAAAAATATCACATTGAGTCTATCAACTTTTCACAGTCATCCAGTTCCTTACTGATGTCGGATTGGAGCACGATTAGTTCATATTTTCCAACACTTTAATGGATTTAGCAATTGTGAGTTGTAATCCATGAAAAGTCTATTTTATGTTTTATAGATGTAGCCTACTACAAGTCACCCCATAAATAGGTCATCTGTCTGCACTGCAATGTGTCATATGCTTTTTTTCTACTTTTATAACGACTTCTTTAATGAGTCCTACTGATCTTTCAGAAAAACACCACAAAGATTTTCCAATAAAGGCCTTTTGCCTCTGAGCATGCATGAGAGAAACAAAAGTTGTTTGTCCTTGTGGGAAATGGGGAGCTCTTCCCATTACTCAAAGGATTTATTCATAGTTTTATTGGAAATTAGACTAGTGTTCCTGACTAGTACATTCAGTGTTAGTCTAATTAAACAGGTCTGCCATTTTCTTTGCTTCTCAGAAAACATAAAACAAATACTATTTCTGAAATCATCGTTGCATTATTATCTCAATGAAACACGTGTACAGGCTAGACATAGTTTACAGAGTCCAAACAACCCCAAAAAGTACTGGACACTTGAGACACGCTTGACACGTGAACCATGTCCATAATAAATGTGGTTTCTTACAACACATGTGGTTGCTAAGACAGCATTTGTTTGCAATGATATTGCTTTGATATTTTACTTCTAATGCAATACAATTGGAAATATAGCTGCAAGCAGCAAGCATGGCTGCAACAACTTGACAAACTGAAACAATAAGTAATTAAAGAAGTTTTTAGATTATTTTATTCAAAATGGCTGAAAAATCACATATACAATCACTGTAATATGATTAACCAATAGGTGGCGTTGTTATCAAATTATTATGGTGTGATCAGTGTGAGGTGACAATGACATATAAAAAAGTTTGGTGTCAATATGCCAGAGTGTTGCAGTTGCAGTTGCAGCCTCAGAATCAGCTTGGCATCATGCCAAAACATTCATTGATGCTTTATTCAAGAACAGCGTGGTCTATCAAAAAGCATTTGATAGATTTTTGTCAGCATGGTCTGGAGATGATCTGAACCAATTTTGGGGGAAATTGGACCAGCGGTCTAGGAGGAGTTTGAAAAAGTAGGTTTTCAAATTAAATGCAACATGGCAGACAGCAAGTTTGATCAAATATGGCATAATTTGTATCGTTGTTCTCGGTATGACTCAAGGAATCGATAAAGATCAGTTTCATTAGAATAGGCTAAATTAATCAAAATCTATTCGCATTTATAAAAAAAAAATCATTATAAATAATGACCAGAAGGTGGCGCTGTTCTGACACTTTTTGAGTACATCAAGGGCTTATTCCTGATGACACATACTGATTTTCGTAATGATACGCTAATGCATCAATGAAATTCAGCAATTAGTGACAATAATCAAAATGGCCGACGCCCAAAATGGTCAGTATGGGAAAACTGGAAATCATTCGACTAATTATGCTGCACTGAATCAAAAGAGACCGGGTTTTGCCAGAAAATTGCCATTTTTCATATCTCCTGACCAGTAGGTGCTGAGCCAAAACGCTGCATGTAGACTCTGGTCATGATTGTTTTGATATGTACTAGGGGTGGAGCCAAACCCGAATACAGTATTCGGAAAGGTACAAATAACGTGTTTTTTACGAATAGTTATTTCGAACAAATACTTAAAAAAAGATTTGTATTCGGGAACAAGAAAAACTTTATATCAAAAAGCTGCGTTTCCTCACGAGACCGCAGTGCATGCATGGATGAGTGAGTTAGAGTGAGTGAGTGAGTGACGTTCAGGGAGAGGTGACTGACACCAGGCTGCTCCACACAGCAACAGAGAGGGCTCGGCTGAGCGAAAAAACACTTAACTGCATCACTATTTTTGTTGAATAGATTTTTGTACCTTAACTGGGTTCCGGAGGCAGTTTATAACTTTTGGGAAGCGGAGATTGATCGGGAGATTATTCCATTACGCTGCATTATTGACGTCTGCAGTCGGATGCTCTCATGTTTGCTCTGTTTACGTAGCTCTGCTAGCTCGGTAATTTAGACAATAGGGTGTTGACAGAGTAACGTTAACGTTCAGTTAAAAAGGTTAAAAAATGCTTGTGTAGGTGTGTCGAATTGTATGCACTTGTGGGAGTTATATGGTACGCAGACATCCCAAGTCTCTATTGATAACAGCTCCCTGATGCCCGCAAATTAGTTCAAATCTCCCGGAATCTAGCGCGCATGCGAGACAGAACATACTGTGCTCCAAACCGTGTAGCACCCGCGCGGCAGAGAGGGAGAAAGAGAGAGACCTTGCGTGTGTACGTTATGAAAGCTAGTCACCCCCCCCCCCCCCCCCCCCCCCCCCCTCAACAATCCAGTCAACTCCAAACTAGATTTTTAGGCATATTTTGATTTTTACTCGAATACAAATACAAATACTTTCCCCCCCTCAACAAATACAAATAGAGATACAAATACCGGCTGCTTAGCACACCCCTAATATGTACCAAGACTCGCCTCAACTCGCATTGAGGAGATTTAAAAGTGTTTGGGGGCAGTATTTAAAGCAATTGGATCATCATAAATAATCAGCTTATGTTTTCATCAAAATCTCAATGGCTATGTTGCACAGTTTTCATCTCCTTAAAGGTGTGGTCAGATTAGCAAACTTTCAGCGAAATTTCATGGGTGAAAAATGTCAATTGACTATTGTCAATAGTGTAGCAGTGTATAAAGCTCAACTCACTCAGAAATCTCTTTCAAACCAAGCAGTTTTTTATTGGTCAACCGAGCAAATTCGCTTGAGCCCGATGCGAAATCTGCATGGGAAATAGTATAGTATATAATAGTATACAATAGAATAGTATATAATACTGCTATAGTAATAGGACGATTTTGAGTTTCATTGTCTATCTGGGGCTGCTGTCCTGCTAGCGACTAACAACCAACTCTTGCTTGTATACTCTTAAGTACTGTATGCTAATTTTTTGTTCTTCCCTGTCATTCGTTTGTCATCTTTGCTTTAATTTTCCGTCGAGCATCATTTTGCTCTACTTAAGCTATGATAAAGAGACACACAAACCGCATGTTCATGGAACGCATGTTCAGAATATTATCCAGTTCCATCTGGTTGAAGATCGGAGTCACGCCGTTATGGAGACGAGTTTGTTGAGGATCAGTGCCGATGGCTGTCGTGTCGATGAGGCCTTTCACAGGGGAGAATCTAGTTGACACAATCTCTGCTGACACTTCAGGGATGCGTTGTGGTCATGTCTAGGCGCAGGTCCAATGTCTGGTCTGGATACGGCCCGGATTCGGCTGACTACATCATGCGTTGTGGTCATGTCTAGGCGCAGGTCCACCATCTGATCTGGATACGGCCTGGATCCAGCTGATTACAGTAAACCTCGGAATAAGCAGAAAGACTAACATTAGTGTAGATGCCATTCTTCTTATGATGTAACGGGTACATCGGGTGATATAGGAAGTGTTCCCGGCTCCGGCTGACCTAATTTATGCAGCCTAATAATCATTTAACTGATTTGAATATTAGGAATGTATAATTTTATATGTGTATGCCAGGTTAAAGAGATGTGTTTTAGTCTAGATTTAAACTGACAGAGTGTGTCTGCTTCCCGGACAATGTTAGAAAGACTGTTCCAGAGTTTAGGTGCTAAATAGGAAAAGGATCTACCGCCAGCAGTCGATTTAGATATTCTAGGTATTATCAACTGGCCGGAATTTTGAGATCGCAATAGACGTGAAAGACTATAATGCGTTAAGAGCTCGCTCAAGTACTGCGGAGCTAAACCATTTAGTGCTTTGTAAGTAATCAACAATATTTAAAAATTTATACGATGTTTAATAGGGAGCCAATGCAGTGTTGACAGAACCGGGCTAATATGGTCATACTTCCTGGTTCTGGTAAGAACTCGAGCTGCTGCGTTTTGAACTAGCTGTAGTTTATTTATTAAGCGTGCAGGGCAACCACCCATTAGAGCATTACAATAGTCTAGCCTTGAGGTCATGAACGCATGAACTAATTAGCCTTTCGCCGAGCCCCGCCCCCCTTAGTTACTGTTGCAACGTCTGACAAACAAATGGTCAAACACGACCAGCGCGACAGATTGCCATGACGGGAAGAGGTGTACCCGTGCGTGTCAGTGACCTTTTTTGGGCAAATACCTCCGCGATATCCTCCAGATCGAGGCAAAAGGGGTTACAGTATGCAGTGGAGGGATATATTCAACATATAAAAATACGGAATGAAGGAGACAAGACTACTATCGAGGCTAATGCTTACCGGTCTCAAGCGAAATCGGAGAAACCCCATGACCTGTACATCAAATGCAACCAGCACAGCCTTGAAGAAGATTTTATAAGCTGGTTACGTGGCTAATTGTTTGGAGTTAGAAATATATAACTCGCGCTGCATATTTAGTAATTTTGCCTCAGATACAGCATTATACATTCGCTTTAACAAGCAGGTTGTTCATTACCACGGCAACCGCTTGCGTGTTATGCTCAATGCGATTTTCGTGTAACTATACATAAGAGACGGAAAGATGCACATAACCATACATTATTTAAGGTTATTTCTATTCGTTTTAAAGCTTCATGCTTTCCCCGTTGCGAACGTGCACTCCTCTAAACTGTAGCTACGGGTGCTACACTGCTAGTTGACTGCTGCTCATTTTCCCCCGAGAATATCATGTTAACAACAACCCTTAAGAAAACGTAATTCCTTTGTGGATCCTCTTGATCTGCTTTCTCCGTGTTTCTTTGACTAATCTCAGTGTCTCAGTCTCACGCACGCTGCACGCGAAAGGGTTAGTTCACCCAAAAATGAAAATTAAGTCATTAATTACTCACCCCCATGCTGTACCAACCCCGTAAGACCTTCGTTCGTCTTCGGAACACAAATGAAGATATTTATGATTAAATCTGAGAGGTGTATCACTGCTACATAGGCTCCCTAAGGGAATGAAACTTGACGGCCCCGAAAGTCATTAAAGAAAATGTTTAAATATTCCATGTCACAACAGTGGCTCAACTATAAGTTTATCAAGGGACAAGAATACTTTTTGTGCGAAAAAACAAACAAAAATAACGACTTTTTCGACTATTCCTTTTCTTCCTTGTAGGCCTGAAACGAGACTTCAAGAGATTTCCACGACGCGCACGCGCGAGAACTTAACTGAAGTAGTTGAAGGAGATCGCAATTCTCGCGCATGCGTCGTGGAAATCTCTTGAAGTCTCGTTTCAGGCCTACAAGGAAGAAAAGGAATAGTCGAATAAAGTCGTTATTTTTGTTTGTTTTTTCGCACAAAAAGTATTCTTGTCGCTTGATAAACTTATAGTTGAGCCACTGTTGTGACATGGAATTTTTAAACATTTTCTTTAATGACTTTCTGGGCCGTCAAGTTTCATTCCCTTAGGGAGCCTATGTAGCAGTCATCCACCTCTCAGATTTAATCATAAATATCTTCATTTGTGTTCCGAAGACGAACGAAGGCCTTACGGGGTTGGTACATCCATGGGGGTGAGTAATTAATGACTTCATTTTCATTTTTGGGTGAACTAACCCTTTAACCATGTTCGACACATTTAACTGGGAGTGGGGCCGTCCACGCTGTTTGATCCATTGTAGGCACCGCTCTCGTTGTGTTTTCGGCTTTGGAAACGGGAAGAACACAACTCCTTCTCCAGACAATCTCTCGGGGTACCTAATGTCCGATTTACAAACGCCGTGGGCGCACCGCTTCACCATCTTGCTTGGAGTCCATGTTTGACGGACCTGCTCACATAGTAACGGTTGCTATGATGTGTGATTGGACAATGGCCGTTTTGGGGGAGGGGCCGGCGAAAGGTCAATAGTTCCGCATTTCCCAATGAGAGCATATGGCGTATTTTAGATATATTTGGAAAAATGGAAAAATGCAGTTTTACAGATACTAGACACGTGGCTTTCAAAAGAAAGGTTGGTAGGGCTGGGATGGAAAGGTTGGGCTTATAAAGAGTGGCAGATACCATTTGCACCTCAGTGTTGTTGTACATTAAACGGTATGTGATAATAACATAGTTTAAATTATTACATTTGTTTAAATTATTAAATGGATGCCGCCTTGGGACAACAAAGTCCTCTCTAGACCTACACCAACCCTAACCGATAAACACTTTATTTCCACTTTTCGAATATTTTATTCATTTATATAATAAGTGCCTTTCCGATCTGACGTGATGAGAAAGGGATTAAAGCGAGTTTGGCAAAAGGCCGATTCGAACTCTGGTCGATTTGCGTCAAAACCATGCATTACCCCTACACTATTGGTACTGTTGACACTATAGCATCTTCCGTAATTTTGTCTTGATGTCAGTGGGCGGAGTTAGTGTAAATAGCCTCTGGCAATAAGGTGGGCTATTTGCACTTAGTGTGAATAGACATTCTGTATACAGTATATACACAAAGAGTATGTACTAATTAAGAAAATCTGTAAAAAATAAATAAAACAAACTCTGAGATATTTTTTATTATTTAAAATAACTATATTTTAATATAGATAAATAAATGTATTCCTGTGATGCAAAGTTGAATTTTCAGCATCATTACTCCAGCCATCAGTGTCACATGATCCTTCAGAAATCACTCTGATTGTAATGTGAACGGGGACAAGAAGGAGCGAGAATCCAAATGCGAGCTCAAATTAATTTGAAAAAACACAAACATAGATAATCCAGTCCTGGAACAAGAGTACAATCCACATGAATGAATCAGGAACATAACCCACACAAAAAGAGGTCAGGAGAACAACAACTTGGAACACACATACAGGATCAACGACCGACAAAAACAACCGAAACACATGGGTTTAAATAAACAAGGAAACCAAGGGGCTAACGAGGGACAGGTGTAGGCAATGAGTGGCCATGGTAACAAACAAGGGTTACTATGGGAACGAACAAGACACAAAGGCTGCTCCAAAATCGCATACCCTCTTGAGTACACTGTAAAAAAAAAAACGTAAAAAAAACAGTAATTTTCTGGCAGCAAGGGCGCCAGAAAATGTTTGTTAAAAAACGGAAAAATACTGTCAGAAAAACACCCAGTAAAAAACAGTAAAAAATTTATAATTTCTTATCCTATAATTATGGTTTATTACTGTTATTCTACACAAAAATATTTTTCATTATCTGATATAATGTTAATTTACTGACCTATTGAAGTATTAATATCTGTTTTGTACCATAGTAATACACTGACAACCAACAATCGCAGTAATGATGAGTCACATGATCAATCAAAGCTCATCACAAGCAGCTCTTCCACAAGAGAGTTCTCTTACGAGAGTACTCTCGTACTGCGTAATATCTTACGCTATGGGGAAAACCTCTTTTCCACGAGATATTGGCGGCCGGATTTTCACCAAAACTTCTTGCTCGCTCAGTTCCAGACAATGCGACTGTTCCAGCGTACTTCGCAGTAAACAAGCCCGTTCCACAAACTGCTTTCCTGCACACAAAAGCCGTTTTTACGGCTACCCAGATAAATCCAATAAAAAGTGTATTTTCTGGTGTCCCGGCCATAGCCGATGGTGTTATGAGTGTTGTAAGAATGCCCACGTCTCAGTGACCATTCCCACACACAGACACAACCCGCCACAATACAGGGCTAGCACAAATAAAATAGACTCATGTCGGTTGTGCAATAAATGTAGTGTACGTGGCCACAACACAGTGCCCAAAAACACTACACAAAGCATGTCCCACGGTTTCTGTAAAAACGAAACCAACACATTCTCAGTCGGCGCGAGCTGACAGTGTTATCAGCCCGCTATCCTGCGCCCACATTCCCTCACAGACATGCCGAACCCTACGGAGCTCGTCCCGCTCGCATTCTCTCCACAACATGTCAGAGAGAAGCTGAGCGCGGCCGGGCTGCCCGCTGTGATCAGCGCACCCCCTGCCTCGCCAGTGTTTATTTCCCAGCACACCGGAGCTCTCCGGCCGCCGTTATGCGGCGCAGATTTCATTCTACCTCTAGCTATTCATGCAGATGCGTGGGCAAAGCTTCCCGGGGTATCAGAATGGGTGCTGAAGACTATAATAAGAGGCTATTCGCTACAGTGTGCTCGTCGCCCCCGCCGTTGCGCGGCGCGAGTCAAAACGACGGTGAAAGACGAAGTATCTCATCTACTTCGAGCCAAGATAGCGAAACTACTGAGCAAAGGGGCTATAGAACCTTTATCTCAGGCTCAGAGCGAAGGGGGCCTATACAGCAGATATTTTCTGGTACCGAAAAAAGACGGGGGTCTCAGACCCATTCTAGATCTGCGACAGCTGAACAGAGTGCTCGCGAAGCGCCAGTTCAAAATGATTACAACCAGGAAAATCCTCGCGCAAGTTCGCCAGGAAGACTGGTTTATGTCAATAGATCTGAAAGACGCATATTTTCAAATACAAATAGCGTCGCGTCACAGGCGATTCTTGAGATTCGCCTTCGAGGGCCAGGCATACCAATACAAAGTCCTGCCGTTCGGCCTGTCCTTGGCACCCCGTACATTTACGAAGTGCATGGACGCGGCTCTCGCACCCCTGAAACTCCAGGGCATGCGAATTTTGAACTACTTGGACGATTGGCTGATTCTAGCTTGATCACGATCAGAGCTCATAGAACACAGGACCACATTACTCGAGCATCTCGAGAATCTGGGTCTCTCAGTCAATTGGCCGAAAAGTTCGCTGTCTCCCAGCCAGAAAATCTCTTTTCTGGGAACAGTGCTGGACTCGCTATCCATGACAGCGCGCCTGTCGCCAGAGCGCAAGCTGGACATTCAGCGCGCCATGAAATCCTTCCGCCGCGGCTCGATAGTCCAGCTCAAAAGGTTTCAGAAAATGCTGGGCCTCATGGTCTCAGCAGCTTCAGTGCTCCAGCTGGGTCTGCTTCGCATGCGCCCACTGCAGCTGTGGCTGAAAGCGCAAGTTCCTCCCCGGGCATGGATCGCTGGCCGGTTTCGCCTCCGGGTCGATCTGGAATGCGTTTCAGCTCTGGAACCATGGAAAGTAACCGACTGGTATCAGTCAGGTGTGAGTCTGGGGACTCCCTCGAGTGTGAAGGTGGTGTCCACGGACGCCTCCACCTCGGGATGGGGAGCGCTGCTCGAGGGCAGACCGTTCTTTTGCCAGTGGTCAGAACGGGAAAAACTCCTACATATAAACTGTCTGGAAATGATGGCAGTCGACAATGCGCTACAGCGCTTCTTTCCCCAGATAAAAGGTCACCACGTCTTGGTCAGTTCGGAAAACATGTCAGTGGTGGCATACATAAATCGCCAGGGCGGCATCAACTCCCGAAACCTTTACAGGCTAACGGAATGCCTCCTGGTCTGGGCTCAGCACAACCTGCTTTCACTGAGAGCGGCGCATGTGCCTGGTCATCTAAATCTGGGACCAGACAGACTGTCCAGAAACAATGTCCCAGCAGGGGAATGGTCGCTGCACCCGCAGACGATCCAACCGCTGTGGGAGACATTCGGCAAAGCGCAGGTGGACCTGTTCGCGTCCCACGAGAACGCTCACTGCCCGAAATATTTCTCCAAGAGCGAGGACGCGCTGGCCCACGTCTGGCCCCGCTGTCCCCTCTATGCTTTTCCCCCCGTCTCGCTCCTGCCTCAAGTGCTGGAACGAATCAGGAAAAGCAGATGCCCAGTGCTGCTTGTGGCTCCGCTCTGGCCGAACCAGGCTTGGTTCCCAGTCGTGATGCAGCTGACCAGCACTGCTCCGTGGCCAATACCGTTGAGGAAAGACCTCCTCTCTCAGGCCAAGGGCTCAATTTGGAATCCTCGCCCGCAGCTATGGTCTCTACATGCATGGGCCATCAACGGGTACCCGCTAACCTTCCGGAGAGAGTGTTAAACACGATCACACAGGCGAGAGCCCCGTCTACTAGACGGCTTTACTCCGCAAAATGGTCTGTGTTCTCTACCTGGTGTCAAGCTCAGGGCTTTTCACCCGTAGACTGCGGGGTCATGGAAGTACTTTCCTTCCTTCAAGAGCTGCTGGATAAGGGCAGGACCCCATCCACGCTCAAAGTGTACGTGGCGGCTATAACAGCGTTTGCAAAACCTGTGTCTGGCCAGTCACTGGGGAAAAACGACCTGGTCGTGCGATTCCTCAAGGGAGCTCGGAGGCTGAACCCTCCTAGACCTCCTTCAGTCCCGGTGTGGGACCTTTCTACGGTTCTGGAAGCCATGAAAGGTGCCCCGTTCGAGCCAATCCATTTGTCAGACATGAAGCATCTGTCTTTCAAAACGGTGTTTCTTTTGGCTCTCGCTTCAGTGAAGCGCATAGGGGACTTACAAGCGTTTTCAGTAAGCGCGTCATGTATGGAGTTTTGGCCTAATGACTCAAAAGTCATACTCAAACCAAGGCACGGGTACGTGCCCAAATCCCTCAACACACCGTTCAGGGCCCAGGTCATTTCCCTGTGCGCCCTCCCGGTTCATGCTGAGGAGGTGGATGCGAGTCTCCTTTGCCCTGTCAGGGCACTGAGAGCTTATGTATCCCGCTCGTCTGTCTTCAGACTCTTGCAGCTCTTCGTTTTGTTTGGCGGACGCTCCAAGGGACTGGCTGCATCAAAACAGAGCTTATCCAGATGGATAGTCGATGCCATAGCACTGGCTTACACTTCTAAGGGCCTGCAGTGTCCTTTAGGTGTCAGAGCGCACTCCACAAGAGGCGTAGCCTCATCATGGGCGTGGTATAGTGGGGTTACCTTGCAAGATGTCTGTACGGCCGCGGGCTGGGCCTCGCCGTCTACATTTTATAAGGTTTTACAACCTGGAGGTTCCCGCTTTACAAGCCAAGCTCCTGCCGATATAGAATTCAGTGCTATCTGCCCCACTGTGTGGGCCCAGATACTGAGTTTTGCCTGTGCATCGCTCACCGAGCGATAGAACAGCCCAGGGGTGTTGAATAACCCTTTCTATTGCCCAGTTCAGGCTGAATACGTTCACCCTGTCTGCGCGGAACACTGTTACATAACTAGCTCCTGTGGTATGCTAATTCATGGGGAATGATGCTTGCAGCTAGCCTGGTAATACCAGACTCTGCTACTTCACTTTGCTTCGTACACAGAGTCTGGGATAGCATAATAGAGAAGTGTTTTCTCTCTCGCTAGGGGGCGCGTACTGAAGTTTAAAATCATTGGTTACCCGTAAGCCAATCAGATAAGTTTGTTTATGACGTATGTTATGCGCCGACACAGCCGCATCGAACCACAGACATCATGCATCGAACTCAAATCTATGATCGAACTTCCACTGTAAACACTTGATGATGCGAGCGAAATACCCGAGTGAACATGGCTGTAAACGACTTTTTTGATCTGTGAGTGATGTAATAGAATGACTGCTGAGAGAGAGAGAGAGAGAGAGAGAGAGAGAGAGAGAGAGAGAGAGAGAGAGAGAGAGAGAGAAGAGAGAGAGAGAGAGAGAGAGAAAGAGAGAGAGAGCGCGCCCCTGCCGCGCGCGCGCGCACTCCCACGTCTACAAACAACACGAGCGCTGTCTTGCTCTCTCTCCCTCGCGCATATTCATAAAAATCAATCGACAAGATAGTAAGAGGTCGGAAGACCGCGGTTTTACGTGGAGCATTTGGAGATTTTTTAGAGATTATAGACTCTAGGAACAACATCTCAATGAACAACATCTCAACTATAAAGGCCTGTCTCATTTAAGTTAGACGCCTATCTCAAGTACAAGCCGGTGCAGTTCGACGATTTGGACAAATAAAAGCCCGGGCTATTATTTGAAGTTTTACGGTATTTAAGACCTGGAAAAGAAAAGAGACACTGACCTGTCAAAAGGCTCCCCAGTTTCTCGCTGACGATCGGTAATAGTTGATAAATTAAACTTTTCCCGAAGGGAGTAGGGCCACAACATCACCTCCATTCAAAATGTTTAATACACACTCTTCGTGTTCGGGCTTCAGTTTGCTAATGCCGGGAATATTCTCCACAACAGAGCGAATTGCATCCGCGTCTCCATATCAGCGGTCGTTTTCGATTTCCCTGACCTAATCTTAAACACGGCGCTTACCGACTACGTCACGGCTTTCAGCCCGCCCTCTGTTCGTTGATTGGCCGGCTGTTTTCAGGCCGGTGGAAAACAGAAAGATAGGCTGCTATCTCAGACTGACTACAGGAGCGAAATGAAATTAGCGGAAGTAGGAAGTCTGACGTAGTCAGGCTAGCTTGCAGCCTCTCTTCTCCGACTCTCTGTGAGTCTATGGTGATTATGCACTATATGAGCCCCGGGCTGCTGCCCTTGGGACTTTGGTGTTGGATCCCAGTACGCACGGCGTTTTGCATAGTGTTCCCCATAGCGTAAGATATTACGCAGTATGAGAGATACTCTCGTAAGAGAACTTACTCGGTTACTAACGTAACCTCGGTTCTCTCTAGAGAGGGAACGAGTACTGCGTATCTTTCCGTGCATACACAGCTCTGGTTCGCTTCCGCAATTAAAACCAGTTGTACCAGCCTAATCGAGCTATATTTATAGGGCGAGACCACGCCCTTTCTGGCGGGACGTGACGAAATGGGCGTGAATCGCCCCATTGGATGTGGTGTCACTGGGCAGCCAATAGGCGCGCAAGCCGCCTTGCCTATGTCTGCATGCTGCTGCACAGCATTTTAGATTAATACAAAATTAAGGATCATTTTTAGGCTTCAATATGTCGTGGAAAAGAGGTTTTCCCCATAGCGTACTACGCAGTACTCGTTCCCTCTCTAGAGAGAATCGAGGTTACGTTAGTAACCAAGTACGTTAATACTAATATATAGAAACTGCACAGAGTTATTCGCACAAACATTAAACACCATCATGGTAACACATGAAATTTTAAAAATGCAATAAACATTAGTTTAACAACATTAAATGTAACATAAAACCCTAATATACATAACTGATTCGAAAAAAACTAAGAAAACGATGAAGAAACATAGTTATTTCAACAAAAACACATCAAATGTGAAGTGTCACGCAGGGAATTGTCGGAATGTCAATTTACGGTTTTTCACGGTAAATTATACAATGACTTGTTCTTTTTAACTTTCAAAAACTGTAAATTTACATTAAATGTACCATTAGATGTATCACAGTTATTTACCGAATATAGTACGGAAACTTTCTGTTAACCAATTACCAGTTTTTCACTGTAGCATTTTTAACGTCTTTTAACGTTAAAATCACGATAATTTTTTACAGTGTAGGTACTTATTTTCAATAAGTAATTACTTCACGACCGCTAAAAAAAGTACATTCTATACCGTATGAATGTGTGTAGTATGGATGTAATCTGGACGTCCTACATTCGCCATGTTGCCATTTATTATGTGACCTACCAGCGATTTTGTTATTCACAAATCCTCTCACGTGGCCTCATGGGATAGTAAAGTGTTTATCGGATGCACACTTCAGAATCTCACCGGAAGTAGTAGGTCATCCGGGTACTTTTCGCCCACTCTTTTATACTGTGAATTCAGACATACTACTTTTGTCACATCGTTTTTCGCCTACTATAGGGAAGAATGCGATTTCGGATGCAGCCAAAGCAAACAGGAACTGCACACAGGAAAAGAACACAGAAACAAAGGGGACAGACACACTTTAACATAAAAGTCTATAACAACGGCTGGAATCATGACACTGATTTGCTGCTCAAGAAACATTTCTTATTAGTATCAATGTTTAAAACAGTTGTGCTGCTTAATATTTTTGTGAATCCAGTTATACTTTTTTTCCCTTTGATGGATAAGAAGTTTAAAAGAACAGGATTTATTTGATATACAAATCTTCTGTATCATTTTAAATATCTTTAATGGTCAATTTAATGCATCAGTGCTAAATAAATTAAAAAGTATTGATTAAAAAATAAATATATAAAATCGTTCCTTTCCATTATACTATGTATAAAACTTCATGACTCTTGTGCCGATGGATCCAAGGATATATTTATAATGATATTACCTCACTGTGACCAAGTTTCTAATCATGCAATAGACGTTAATAGTTGTGTAAACATGGATGGTCATTGATGTATCTCTATGACGTCAAGACGCTGCAGAAGTTCAAAACAAGTGGTTTTGGCAGCCTATTAGATGCTCTTTTTGGAATCGGGAGGAAGGTTTAAGTTCTCAAAGTTATAGTGTATTTTCCTCCACCAGGCTTTTTTTCCGCCAAAAAGATCAAGGAAAGCTTGTTTCCCTGTGAGGTGACCTCATAAATCTTTGTTTCTCTTTTGTTAATCATACAGTTGTTCATAGGGAAACCCTCCAAAGACCCAGCAATCTCCCCTGACCAACATCACAAACGACATCTTGCTCCCAGACCCCAAC
Source organism: Tiaroga cobitis (assembly GCA_030578255.1). Classification (NCBI taxonomy): domain Eukaryota; kingdom Metazoa; phylum Chordata; class Actinopteri; order Cypriniformes; family Leuciscidae; genus Tiaroga; species Tiaroga cobitis. The sequence continues at coordinate 28,900,714 of CM060615.1, read as the reverse complement.
AGCTGTTTCTTTTTTCTTCCGCCACACAACCTTTATTCATTCCATCCATGTATCCGATTTGTTTGCAATATAATCTAAAAGGAAGAAAACTCCTGAGGAAGTGGTGTGAGAGCTAGCTACTTTCCCTCAAGAGGGGCTATTATTCTTTAACAGTGTTTAGAGTGTAAGGCCTCTGTTGTTTTTCATTACGAAAGGAATCACCTTGGCTTTGCCAAGGATCTCGATCAAAACCAGCCGCTTATGACTTTTAATTGAAGCAAGCTGGACCTCCGTGTAGAGCTCAATACACATAATGTGACAAGTTAGCCCATCTCTTTAACAGCATTTCTTGAAAACAAGGCAGAAAGAAAAACACACAGAATGGCTTTTCTATTAAGGCAATCTGTATTTGTCATAATTCAGCGTCTAGATTATAATCAAGGGAACATAAAGCCGGTTTGGCATTTGCCACGTCTCTGGGGCAGCTGATTGCACTCTTTTGCGTTCGTTATTGACGTGTTGCGCTTTTTTTTTGTTGTGCTCCCTCAGGTCAGCTACACGGCTAGGATGAAAAACAAGCACAATCTAGTTCTGAAAGTCATTATGTTTTGAGAAATCGAAATCACAATTACCCTATTATTTTTCCCAGACATTCTCCTGCTTCTCAGATGTTGGTCCTTCGAAAAAACGCACCAGCCAATGTGCCAATGATCTGAGCCTTGCTATAAGCTTTCATTTAAAGCTCTATACGTATAATTGCCTCAGTTTGTTCTGTTGTTATTTTTAAGGGAAATATCTGAGATAAAGATAATTGACAGATGTTTTCTTAATCATGACCTGAGAAATTACCTGAATTTCCTAATTTTATCATATTGTTGTACCTTGTGGCCCCTTACACATCATTAAAACTAGTGTGGGACCCAGCGCCTATGACCATAACCTTTGACCCCATATTATTTTGTCAAGACTTAGCAGCATGTGAATTACTCAGAGACTTTTCAGGGACGGTGATTTTCTACAGGATTGCATATAGCTGGGTAGTAGTGATGCACGGGCCGACTCGTAACCCGCGGACCCCGCGGGTCGGGTTGGGTCGGGTTGGACCCAACAGCTCCGCAGCTCCCGCCGCCAGCCACGACAACAACAACAACGGAGAAATAAAAGTGAAGATGGAAGACGAGGTGCGGGAGAAATTGAGGTCGGGAATTTACCTGATTAAATTGAACAGAAAAATAAGGTTAGGCTGCTAAATCTAATGTTTGGGAGCTGTTCTCAGAAATAGTTGCAGCAGGAGACAACAGTAGTATCGGCTACCTGAAATGCAACTCGTGTGAAAAATAAACAGTAGCGCCACAAACACTTTCAGCATGTCAAGACATATTTGTGAGGGGTCTAAGTAATAAAAAATCGTTTAGCCTATTAGATGAATACAAACGCTGCTTTGTAAATGTTGAAAATGTTTATTAGTATCTTATTAATGTGACCTGATTTATGGTTCATATTCATAATCGTCTCTTGTTGCCAGTTTAGAGGGCGATGTTTCCAAGCACTTTCAGGCTAAAATAAAGGCTGTTTTCATTTACATTACAATGCCTAGTATGTCTATTTAACGGTCGCGGGTGCGGGGCGGGGCGGGTTGTAAAAATAGATACAGTGGTGTGGTGTGGTGCGGTGCGGGCTGGGGCGGGCCAAATAATTTGGAAAAAAAGCCGACCCGCGCATCACTACTGGGCAGCTTACTTACAAATTGTAGCCAGTTATTGATTCCAAATTACATGACAACAGTTGTAGTTAGTAATGTAATCTAGATTTCTCATTTTAGGTAATGTATTCAGACTACCTTTTGATTACTTTTTAGATGACTTAACTCATTTAGGGACTGTTCTTTTTTTATTTAAGGGGCCACCGGAGGAGATTTGAGATCTGTAGTCAAAAAAGACTTGACCCTCCCTTCGCCAGCAATAATTTTTTCTATATCCCTCCAAAATGATTGTGAAAAAATGCATGACCCTCCCCGATAATTTATTGATTACTTCTGTACTGGTTTGCGCTTGGCAAAGATGTTCAGATAGCCATTGTTTGTTTTTTACAACCATGACAAACGACTAAACTCCTGCTTTCTCATCTTACTAGGGCTGTAACGATAGACCAAACCTACAATTTCGGTTAGTGTCACGATTTTTTTATTTGAAAAAAAAAAATCAATCATGTTTTCGGGGCTGATGCAGTGGTGACGCGTTCATGTTAAAATGTAAGGGTGGCGCTGCCAATAAAGTATCTTACAGCTGCCACAAAGAACCGGCAAAAGTAATGATTATGAATATGTCAAATATAGCAAGGAGACATTTGAATTGTTTATTAATAAACAAGTCTTTGTCAGTGTCGGCTGCAAATATAAAGGTGACGATTCTGACTCGCGATCTTCGCAGTAGTGAATGCGCAAGAGAGAAATGCACATTTCATACGGATTACATAAGCAGAGAGCAGTCTGTAGTCTGTAGCCGAGAGCGAGAGAGCTACATGGAAAAAATATGCACCAAACAAGCCACTTTGAAATTTTGCTGTTTTCATGAAAACAAAAGTTAGGTGACCCTCCCCCTAGACTAAAAAAAAGTTGGATGACCCTCCCCTCAACAAAGAATAAAAGACATGACCCTCCCCTATTTTCCTCCGGTGGCCCTTTCCATAAATACCGAACGGTCCCTTATTACAAAAGCAAGAGCTTACAAAAGCTAAAGTAAACACTACATCAATACTGTAACGTTAGTTAGCAGGCTAGCGGAGGCAAAGCATTGCTATCATTGTTAGCTATGTATTAACAGTATCAACTGTAAATAGAAAACACAACTACAAAAAATAAGACATACTTACAAGTTGTGATCCATAAACAACAGATTGTACCGACAAAATGGGCCAAAATGGGCCTCACCCCCTTTGTGTCCCCGGGGCAGGGTTTATGTAAACTTTAGGATTTGTGATGTCACCAACCCGGGAAAAAGCTTGTTTTAGTCCCTACCATCCGTTTGTTGTTGAAAAGGGATTTCTTTAAAAGCAAATATATAGCTTTGCATTGAACTTTGCAGATGTTGCTTATGCTCAAACCGCAATATTACACACTAACTAAAATTAAAAAAGTGAAATCATAATCGAAAACCCCTTTAAATATAACATTACATCAGGGTTTCCTAGACTGGGGTTCATGATGGAACTGTGGGGGATTCGTGAGTTCAATGAAAAGCTGTTAAGCTAATGAAATCATTCAAATTTAAAATAAACACAATCAAAATAAAACATTTACCAAAAAAGATACCACAATATTTGTATGTCATATCATGTGACCATTAACCGACATCAGAGAAGTGTGAACCTTAATTTAATAAATGTATTATTTATTATTATTGACTTGATTTTATTAGTGACCTAATTTATTAACATAAAATCTAAGGGCGTGATCAAGAAGGGCAAAGAGGTTCAGCTGACAAAAAAGTTGAGGAATCCCTGCATTGCATGTAAATATGAAATTACGTGAATTTGTACATTTTAATGTGTTTTTAAAAGACTAAAACCGTCCAGAGACAGTAATACATGGTTAAATGAATCACTGAGCGATAATTCGAATAATAATTAATTTGGAGGTAATTAGATTTTCAATGTTGCAATGTGAAGAAAACATTTGTTAAAGTTGAAATGATTTCTGTAAATCCAGTGATCAAATTCTGTGGGTCTCAGTTCTCTTACGAGAGGTTCTCTCGTATTGCGTAAGCTAGCTTACGCTACGGGAAAGATTCATCTTTGCTGAGATATTGAAACCAAAAACTTATTTCATAATTTGTATCCATACACAACGCAGTTCCTCTGCGGCAGACCTAGAGCGGGCTAGCTAGCAGCTCATTGGTTCGCTCAGAGAGAACTGCTTAAGCCTATGGGAGAGCGGGGCTGAACCCGCTTCCAATGAGAGGCGCCCGCGCGCTCATTGCGTCATGGCCCGCCAGAATGGGCGTGGCCATGGTGTATACAACAGTCTCTCCCAGGCTTATATGTTGATTCATTTCATCTTCAGCGAGCTACACGCTTCTGCTGTCCTGAGAAAAGCCGCCGTCGTGGAAAAGGCACCTTCTAGCGAGCATCTGGGAGTCTGAGGAAGCCGGCCGTCTTCGCCACCTTCAGCCGTCCTGCAAGCTAGCGCCATCCGACGGATTCATATCCTTACCAAAAATCTTCATGTATTGTGTGTGTGTGTATCTGAAAGAGCAGCGAGCGTCTTTTTTAAGATGCCTCGCACACCTGCGGCTCATGCCGCGTCCCTCTCAGCGCCAGAGCCCGCCTTCTTCTGCGCTCTCTGCCTGGGACTGGGACACGCAGAGCTTTCTCTCGCCAACGGCGGATGTTTCCTCTGCGATTGGGCTTCTGTTGTTGACCCTGCGGGCTCGACTCGAAGCGTTACGCCGCCTCCCCCTCTCACCGCCTACGAGCGCTGAATGGGGGACGAGCCGCTTACAGCTGTGCCAACCGCGGCTAGCTTTCTTTACTTTACAAGAGAGCTAGCCCGGCCTTCACCGGCAAGTGGGTGTATAGTGCGTTAAGTTCCGTCGAGGCCGAACTAGTCACTGCTATCACACCCTCTTATCTGCTCGCGCTATTGAGTCTGTGTCTTCCCCCTAGCTCAGTGGTGGAACACAAAGCCTCTCGCGCCAGAGACCTGTGTTCGATTCCGGCTCTCGCAGATAATTTTTTATGCAGCTCTGAGCTCTCGGCTAGCTTTCTTACGTTACAGAAAGCGGCCGCGCTCTCCCGCCTGCATATAACGCTACATAAAGCGTCTATTCCGGCTCTCGCAGATAATCTTTATGCAGCTCTGAGCTCGCGCCCAGCTCTCTTACGTGACAGAAAGCGGCCGCGCTCTCCCGCGCTCATGAGAAACGTTCTCATTTCCGAGCATAAAGCTGGACAAATGGGTTATAGTGTGTTAGTTCCGCTGAGGCCGAACCTGTTACTGCTATCACGCTCTCTTATCTGCTCGCGCTACTGTGCTTGTTGTGTCATTACCCCTGTGAGTGGTGTATCACAAAGCTTTTCGCGCCAGAGACCCGCGTTCGATTCCGGCTCTCGCAGATAATTTTTATGCCGTCACAAGTCCAGCCTCTGCAGGCTAAAAATAGTCTCGTGCCCGCTTGCAGCGCTCACGTTTCTAACACGCACTTGCACGCGACGCGCGTCACAAGTGCAGCCGATTTCAAGCTATATATATATCCCGCTGCAGGCCGCTCACGTGACCAGCCTCAGCTGAGAAAAGGACGGCTATTTCTCACCATGGCTGAACCGCCATCAAGGTTTCTCCCTCTGTCAGTCCCCGTTCACACGGCTACTGCAGCAGTGTACACCGCCATCAACAAGCCGGTCTCTTTTCCCGCTTGCATGTGCACAAACGCCGTTTTCACCGCGTCCCAGAGAAATCAAAAAAAAAAAAAAAAAAAAAAGTGCTTAAAAGCCTCTTGTGTAGAAAATGTGCCCACAACACTGTGTTCACTCATACACAAAACACTGCAGGTGCACAAACACCGTTTTCACGGCGACCCAGAGATATCTCAAAAAGAGCATAAAAGCCTCACGGGTAGAAAAATCTCCCGCTGTGGCCGGACCGCCGTCAAAGCTTCGCCCTCTGCCAGTCCCCGTTATTTCGCCGACTGCTGTAGTGTTGACCGCCACAAACAAGCCGGTGTCCCAGCCCGCTTGCGAGCGACAATAAGCCGTTTTTGCGGCTACCCAGAGAAATCTCAAAAAGAGAAAATTTGCCAGTTGTGTAGAAAATGTGCCCACAATCATGTGCTCACCCATACACACAAGCATAACATATCCCGTGTCTCTATCAGAGCCCCATCACATGAAACGGGCACAGACCGCTCTAATATCAGAGAACATAAACACGCCCACGAGCTTGTGCGTGTGTCCCCTCTCTGCTCGCTCTGTTTCACGGCCCATAGACTCCTCTCTGAGTGCAAATCCCGTTGCCACACACATTCAAAGCGCCCCCACACACTGTGTCCAGCCCGCTATGTGCAGCAATCAGGGCAATATAGCCATTCGGCCGTTAGCCGCATGCTCCAAAGCGTGGGAAGCCATTCCAGGCATTTCCCCGTGGGTGTTAAGCATTATAAAGAGCGGCTATCTGCTACAGTTTCGCCGCCGCCTGCCTCGTGCGCGCAGCTCGAATCTACTGTCGGCCCGCTGGCCGCCGGCACGCTCCGCTCAGAAATTGCGACGCTGTTGCAAAAGGGGCGCTATAGAGAGAGTCCCGCCATCTATGACCGAGTCTGGGTTTTACGGCCGTTATTTTCTGGTTCCCAAGAAAGACGGCGGCCTCAGACCGATTTTAGATCTCAGGTCTTTGAACAAAGTGCTCATGAAGAGACCGTCCAAGATGCTCACTACCAGGAAACTCCTCGCGCAAGTGCGCCAGGGGGACTGGTTCATCTCTCTAGACCTGAAAGACGCCTATTTTCAGATCCAGATAAAACCCCGTCACAGGCCATTCTTACGTTTCGCCTTCGAGGGTCTTGTTTATCAATACGCCGTTCTCCCGTTCGGCTTATCTCTGGCGCCCCGTACATTCACGAAGTGCATGGATGCGGCGCTCGCCCCCCTGCGAAGCCAGGGGCTGTGCATTCTGAATTGTCTGGACGACTGGCTGATTTTGGCCCAATCACAGACGGAGCTTCTGTCGCACCGCGCAGTTCTCCTCGACCATCTGGAAACGCTGGGCCTCTCTGTCAACTGGACAAAGAGCTCCCTTCTTCCCAGTCAATCGATTTCCTTCCTAGGAATAGATTTGAACTCGGTCACGATGACGGCTCGCCTGTCTACACGGCGCGCGCGCAGTGTTCAGCGTCTAGCCGCCTCGTTTCAGATGGACACCCGCACACCTCTGAAAACTTTTCAGAGGATGCTGGGTTACATGGCCTCAGCCTCCGCTGTACTTCAGCTGGGCCTTCTGCACATGCGCCCGCTTCAGCTCTGGTTAAACAGCCGTGTACCCCACCGCGCGTGGAACACGGGCCGCCAGCTGATCAGGGTTACGCAGACATGTCTCACGGCGCTGCAGCCATGGACAGTAGCAGAATGGTTTCGACAGGGCGTCACGATGGGGACCTTTTCCTGCCGAAAAGTCATCTCAACAGATGCATCCAACACGGGTTGGGGTGCAGTCTGCGAGGGCTCACCGGCCTTCGGCCATTGGTCGACTCAGGAAAGTCCCTTACACATAAACTGTCTGGAAATGCTTGCGGTCGAGAGCGCGCTTTCGCGCTTTCTCTCGCTCATTCGGGGACACCACGTCCTCATCCGTTCGGACAACATGGCTGTGGTCTCCTATCTCAACCGTCAGGGCGGTGTCAGATCCAGAAATCTCTGTCTACTGACACACCGCATTCTAGTTTGGTCTCAGAGCCGCCTGCTCTCGCTCAGAGCGACGCATGTGCCGGGCCATCTGAACGACGGTCCAGACATACTGTCCAGGAACCTCATCTCCACAGGTGAATGGTCCCTGAACGCACAAACGGTCCAATTACTGTGGCGGCTATTCGGCAGAGCAGAAGTAGACCTCTTCGCGTCAGAAGAGAACGCTCACTGCCCAATATATTTTTCGAGGAGCGAGGACGCGCTACCCCAGGAATGGCCTCGCCGCCCGCTCTATGCATTCCCTCCGATCGCTCTGTTACCACAGGTAATTCAGAGGATCAGGGACACACGCCACTCGGTGCTCCTCATAGCCCCGCGTTGGGAGAGTCAGAATTGGGTTCCGGAGCTCACGCAGCTGTCACAGACAGCCCCGTGGCCCATCCCAGTCAGAGCAGATCTCCTCTCTCAAGCTCGCGGCACGATCTGGCACCCCCATCCACGGCGCTGGGCGCTACATGCATGGGTGATCAACGACTATTCGTCGATTTGCCAGAGGGAGTAAGAAACACTATCATACAGGCTAGAGCACCTTCCACGAGAAGGCTCTATGCGTATAAATGGTCTGTGTTCTCAAAATGGTGCACCGACAAACAGCTGGACCCACGGTCGTGCGAGGTGCCGTCTTTGCTTGTTTTCCTTCAAGAGATGCTGGACAAGGGCAGGGCCCCCTCCACTCTCAAGGTTTATGTGGCAGCCGTCGTGGCGTTCGCTGAACCCCGACGCGCTCAGTCCCTGGGCAAAGACGAGTTAGTCATCCGCTTCCTCAGGGGAGCTAAGAGGATGAACCCTCCGCGGCCCCCGTCGGTTCCTATTTGGGATCTTTCTATAGTCCTCGAAGCTATGAAAGCACCCCCATTCGAACCGCTCGAGTCTGTGGACCTAAAATACCTCTCGCTCAAAACCGTTTTCCTGACGGCTCTGTCCTCAGTAAAACGCGTAGGGGATCTTCACGCGCTCTCATCCAGCGCCGCGTGTCTTGAGTTTGGGCCGAATGATTCTGTTGTCATTCTCAAACCTAGGCATGGCTATGTCCCGAAAGCGATTGGTACCCCGTTCAGGGCTCAGATTATTTCCCTATCGGCTCTGCCTTCATCCGATAGTGAGCGCGACGCCAATCTCCTCTGCCCGGTGCGGGCTCTAAGATTGTACACTACGCGCGCTGCCGCGTTCAGACGCGCTGAGCAGCTTTTCGTGTCGTTTGGGGGGCGCACCAAAGGTCTGGCCGCCACTAAACAGACACTGTCTAGATGGATAGTGGACGCTATTGCCTCTGCTTACGCATCTAAATGCCTGCCCTGCCCTCTGGGCATCAGGGCGCACTCCACTAGAGGCATGGCCTCATCGTGGGCATGGTCCTGTGGAATTTCCATTCATGACATTTGTGTGGCCGCGGGATGGGCCTCCCCGTCCACTTTTGTCAGATTATACAACTTGGAAGTCCCCGCCTTGCAGGCAAAATTACTAGCTGTCTAACGACCAGCTCTCTAAGAAGCTGCATTACTGGGAGACCCTCACAACCGGTTCGCCCCTTGTGCTCTCCTTAAATGCTTATACACTTCATGTGCCCGCTCTGCTGGCCCCATACATGCTTATGTGTACACTTCATGTGCCCGCTCTGCCGGCCTCATATTACATTCACTCCACGTTAAAAATCCCCCGGTATATCCCTGGGATTCATGAGTGGATTCATAGCGCGCACGGCGTTGACCAGGTGTTCCCGTAGCGTAAGCTAGCTTACGCAATACGAGAGAACCTCTCGTAAGAGAACGAATCGGTTACCTAACGTAACCTCGGTTCTCTCTAGAAGAGGGAACGAGTATTGCGTTCCCGGCCGTGCTTGCGCTACTAGCGTTTCGCTTCACGCTGAAATAAATCAACATATAAGCCTGGGAGAGACTGTTGTATACACCATGGCCACGCCCATTCTGGCGGGCCATGACGCAATGAGCGCGCGGGCGCCTCTCATTGGAAGCGGGTTCAGCCCCGCTCTCCCATAGGCTTAAGCAGTTCTCTCTGAGCGAACCAATGAGCTGCTAGCTAGCCCGCTCTAGGTCTGCCGCAGAGGAACTGCGTTGTGTATGGATACAAATTATGAAATAATTTTTTGGCTTCAATATCTCAGCAAAGATGAATCTTTCCCGTAGCGTAAGCTAGCTTACGCAATACTCGTTCCCTCTTCTAGAGAGAACCGAGGTTACGTTAGGTAACCGATTCGTTTTCAGTGATGGTCACATGACTAGTGGCTGGTGTAATGATGCAGCAAGGACGAAGCAGAGAGAGAATCCAAATGCAGCTAATTTAATAAAATAACAGGTGAAACAAAGGAACACGGAACTCAGGACAGGAACACTGAAGCAACAACAACGACCGACAAACCACAACTGAAACACAGAGGTATAAATAGACAGGCAAACAAGCTAAACAAGATAACAAGGGGGCGTGGCTAATCAGAAACACGTGGGAACAATGATCAGACAATTAACAAGACACATGGCAAACAGGGAATCACATGACAGACCAGAACAAGGAACAAGACACAAAACCCACACCGTGACAGCTGGTCTGTGTGATTCCACAAACCTGCAAGAACTTCTGAACGTATATAAGCAGTTACCTTTTTTAGAAAGGAAAAATTAAAATACAAAAGTACAATCAATGAATTATGAATAATTAACTGCCATTTTAAGAATAACAGGTAATCATGTAATCAATGAAAAAGTAACTGTGGTGTAATTACGAGTATTTAAAAATGTTACATAATCTAATTACATTTAAAGTCCCCCTGTAGTCAATAAATCCTCATTTAGTATATGCGGTTCTATGAATATGCAAATGAGCCCCGCCTCCACTCACTCACTCCAGCTCAGAGATCCACTCGTTGACGATCACACGGTGACCTGATTGGTTACAAGATAGTTTGTGACCTCAGAAACACCAGCGATTTCAAAGCGTGGTTTTGAGACTGTCTTTCTGCAGTTTTAAGCAGAAAATACTCAGCAATGGTGTTGACTTATGAATTTGCACATGGTTTGTCTTAAAGCATATTAAAAACACATAGACATACAAACAACATTAAAAGCTTGATATTCACCACAGTGGGACTTTAATTTTTGGAATCTGATTACATAATCCAGATTACATGTAATCAGTTACAACCCAGCACTGCATATAGCCTATTGGTTATTTTCGGCAAGCAAACTGTTTGTCTTGCGCAGTACAAATTGTAGCCTGCCACCAAGAGCAGTTAGCCAAACGTGAAGACTTTTCAAACAAACATCCATAAAACAATGATGAATAATAACAGAAGTTACTGTGGTATAATTATCATCACAACCAACAGTTCTGCAAGTTATAAAGTGAGTCAGAGACGTAGGAACAACAGCACTTCGGGCAACTCGAGTTTGAGTCCCAACTCGTCATCTTTTCCCAGTTCCACCCCCCTCCCTTTTATCCAATTGTTTGTCTCTTTTTGACTGTCCTTTTAAAATTAAAATAAAAAAATATAAATGCAAGTTAAAGGTTACTTTAAACAGTGTCAGTAGAGAGTTTGAGATGCAATTTGAGATGTGATATGTGCAGAAATTGACTTTCAACTGCCTAGGTTTGATTTGTTTGTTTCGAAGGCTCATTGGCTCATTCGATGCTGTGCATGAGTGTGTGTGCTACTTCGGATGCACATCTTGCGTCATCAACCTGTAACTAAAGTTCGATTCAGTTCGATTCTGTAATCTGGCTCGACTGGTTACCCACTGAAAAGAACTATTCGTTCTAGAATCGGTCTAGAACACATGGCGAGTTTTTTTTTTTTTTTACAAGTTTACTATGAAAGGCTATATGTACAACTGTATGTATATAAACACACACACACACACACACACATACATTGTGTGTGACAATAAATATATATATTTTTTTATACTTTGAGAGAGTTCAAGGAGGGTCAAACTAGGGTCATTATCGTTAACCCAAAAATAATTGTGCTGTCAAATTGATTAATCGCAATTAATCACACCTAACATAAAAGTTTGTATATATATATATATATATATATATATATATATATATATATATATATATATATATTGTGTATATATATATATATATAAATTGTATATTTACAAACTTTTATGTTAGATTAATCGATTTGACAGTACTAATCAAACATAACATTTTGTCTATATATATATATATCTATATGTGTGTGTGTACTTCTATGTGATTTATCGCAATTAATCTATTTTTACAGCACGAAATCAAACTATTAAAAACATTTTTATAAACTGATATAAAGCTGAAATAAACCATAATAATTGGATAAAAAACAAAAAAAAATATAGAAATGTTGCCTTGGCAACTTACTAAAATAAGTTTAATGTGAAACATTAAAAAGACTGTGCTGTAATAAAAAATCAATTAATGAAACCTAAACAGTAATATTTTAAATAATAATAATAAAAATGACAGAAAAATGAAGAAAATTTCTAGAATTTACATAAAAATAAAAGCTAATTCAAAATATTAATAAAAACTAGTATATAAACAATACTAAAATAACCCTAGGTCAAACCTTTAATATTTCGAACCCTACGCTAAATAAATAAATAATAAATCTCTCTTGCTGTTCTGATATTGCTCCCTCCCGACACTCATGAGAAATCATGTGGTCTGGTTTGGTTTGTCATTTCAGAGCAAGAAGTTAAAGGAGTAGGGCACCAGTCGCTTTCGTCTGTTATTGCTGTCGCCCAGCTATTTTCTTTTTGTAGTTCACTCCATTCCATTTTGCATTTCTGCTTTTACTACTCATCCATCATGAAGCTTGACGTCTTCCAGGATGTTCTTTGAGCCGTAAACTTCTCCCAGGAAGGCCTTTTTGATGTGTCTTTTTTTTCTCCGGCACGGAGCTCTCGTGTTGCTCTCGGCTTCGATCTGCACCGAACAACAGCTGAATGTGGTCGGCAGATGAGCGGAGAACAGTCTTGGCACGTGATCAGTGGGATACGCAGAGGGATTCAATATGTCCGCTGGCGTTCGCCGTGGATGACTGAGTCGAAGCAGGACGATCAGACACACAATGCTCGGATTCTTTCAGAGATGTTCAAGTTTTCATCACCCTCTAGAAAAGGAAATGATTCATAATGGTTAAACACGAATAATTAGGCACCGCAAATTGTCTCGCTTGGAAAAAAAAATCTGTGAAGCATCTGTAACCACGAGCCAATATTATCTTTTGTTTCAAGGTCTCTCGCTATCCGTCAATAGCTGATCGTAAATCTTAATGAGGAAGTGGGCCCATATGACTCCTCCGGCATGAAAGGGAAAGACGGCCAGCGAGTCACGGCGTTCGAAGGTTAGCGCGAAAGCACCGTCAGGGGGAACACAACTGAGGAACACATCCAGAAAGGCCTTGGCAAAGCTTCAGGCTTAAAAACAAACGCGTTGTCCCGACACACAATGGTTAAAACAATATCGCTTGGGCATTTAATTTCAACCAATCAGCTCGATAGACTGACACGTCTCTTGTCTCTTTAAGTGTTGCTGAGATAGACCATCACGTCATTGTTTTCCGGGGACCGCTGTGTTTATTTCAGACAAAATATTTAGCGACCCGGCCTAATGACAATCAGTTGAGCAGCCAGCGACGCTTGAGGGAAGAGTTTGAAGTGGAACTCCTCTGAAGAAAGGAAATGATAACACACAGCTGGAGAAGCAGCCATAAAGAAACCCCCAGACTCCCATCATGGACATTTACCATTCATCATGACAGAAATTTTGCTTTATACATTAGAGCAGTCATAACAACCACAAGTAGACTGAGTAATATCGTCGTTCCCTTTCGAGGCGCTTTCGGTTAGTCTTCGTTCAACTTTTCCACATTCTACCATTTGTATCTATTAGATGTAACCGTAAACTTCACAAAGGTAAAAAGCTCAAAAAGGCTTTGAGTTCTACAAAAACGGGGCTGTTTGTATGGTTGTTAATGTTTTGACAGGCAGACTTTTGTTGTGTAGCAATGAAGCCATTTACATAAGTTAGCAATAACGTAAGAACTTACATAACAACCCATTCATTTCAATTGAACTACAGCTCCCAGGTTGGTCCCATGATCCGGAGACGCACCGCGGCCAGCTGAAACGGCTCTCTGAACATGTTCTACTGCGTTTACAAACTGCTCGGAACAGCAGGAATCCCAACAGGCCGTCTTAGACCTTTTGGCCTCCTCACCTATTGTGACTCTCTCCCAGTGTGGGCTCATTGAAAATAATAATAGTAAATGTCTGGTAGACATTAACTGGTAGATGACACTTCCACGAACAGGATACACTTTGGTGCCCCATGACAATTTTTTTTTTAAAGCATTAGAGTAACAAATCCTGTTTGATAAGGCAGAAAAACTATAATCTGACATGAGATTAATGTAGCAAGAGTAGTTGGTTTTAATTTAAACACATAAACACCCAGTTTCACAGACGAAGCCTCGTCCCAGACTAAAATGCATGTTTGAGCTGGTAACTGAAAGCAACTTGCACTGGCATATCTTAAAATATGCCAGTGCCATTGTTTTGTCTCAAGATGCACATCAGTAATGTTTATTTTCTAATGCATGTTTATAAAAGATAGGCCTAATCCTGGATTAATTTAAACCCTGTCTGTGAAATCAGGCCTAAAAGTCTGATAGTGTTTACTGCAAAATAACAGTTTTAAATGGTCTCAGATTTCAATATAAAAAATTTGTAATCAATTAAAAAGCTCAAATCATGTTTATTTATTTATTTGAATAGCTATTAATATTATAAATATACAAATTTCTTATCTGAATTTAAAAATAAATCAATATTATTTTGTTTTTACATATACATTGTATTTTCATCCACTTGTAAATCCCCATTTTTCCTCATTTCCAAATCAAAATATTTATTTAAATGATAAAAGGCAGATGGAAACGCATTTTTTTGTACATCAACACAAAATACTATTATGCATAGTATGTGTTACATTTTTGTTAGGTTTGATGGACATTTGGGTTGTTGATTATTTCATTTGGTCCCTGTTTTCATACAACAATGTACTAAAAACGGAAACGTTTTTTCCTTCACATTTTTTGTGTAAAGACGACAACGTTGTCAAAATGATCCCCAATCACACGGATGTGCGAAAATAACTAAACACGCTATGCCAGGCCAGTAGGTGGCGATGTCGTAAAGAAAAACGACACGCCTATTGACTGAACACGTAATACGCTTACGCATGATGTCACTTTTTTCACAAACTCTGGTTTTTGTTGTTTACACAGAGACGATAATGGTATAGTTTTCAAAAACGGGTACTTTGAAACCCGTTTTCAAATGTTTGCATTTTCAGGCCTGCAAAACGGCGTTGTCGTGTTCCATTTTTAGTTGAAAACAGTGTCTTGTGAACCCCTCAGTTGTCTTAGTGACTGATTATGCTCTTGTTTGTCTCCATAGTAACCTATGATTTTCACCTGTGTCTCGTTTAGTTCCTTGTTTCCCTGTGTATATATACCCATCAGGGCACGTTTACATGACAACAATATACTAAACATGCTAAAGTTTTTCCTCTGTGTTTTTGAAAAGTTTCACGTACAGACAACAACGTTCTCAAACCGTTCACACGACCAATAAAAAAAAAGCTGTATTGTGCTGCCAGGCTAGTAGTTGGCGATGTCACTTTCTAAAGAAAAACTACACGCCTATAGACTGAACACGTAATACGCATTTGCATGATGTCACTGTTTTCACAAATTCACATTTTTACACGGAGATGATAACTGTATCGTTTTCAAAAACGCTGAAACCTGCTTTCAAATGTTTGCATTTACAGGCTGTTACCTAAACTCACTGTTAATGTGTAAATTAACGGCCAAAACACATAAAAAGTTTCTGTCTTTAGTTGAAAATGGTGCGTGAGGTTGTTAGTAAGTTAATTAAGTTTAGGAATTGGGTATGGGTTAAGGGATGTAGAATATGGTCATTCAGAATCAGGCATTAATATGATATGTGCTTTAAAGGTGCTCTAAGTGATGCTGGGTGACGTCACTTCTTGTTGATGTTCGAAGTACTGTCAAACAAAATGGACGCTAGCTAGACCCTCCCTCCTCCTCATCCCGTCCCCTCCCCTTTAGTTTTACTTACTGATACTTCATTCAAGGTGTAATGTTGCCAAGTTAGATAAATGCTGTCATATAATACAGAAAAAGTGAAACTACCAGAAAAACACGATGAAACGTTTCGCCACCTGCAGGTTATAACTTTAGCTCCCATACAAGGACGCAATAATAGCAAGATAAAGTTAGCTTCGCGTTTCCCAGTGAGCATAAACAACGGCTCCGTCGTAAACAAATTTAGTCAAAGTTGTCAATAGGCTATGAATGAACATTCAAATTCATAACATACAGTTGGTGAAAACAATCATTCATACAAACTGTCGCCCTACTGTGAGTTTGCTTGATCATTTACAATAGAGATCGATAGCTAGCTGCTAGAAACCTAACGTTATATGTTGTATTCACCAAAGTAAGCGCCGACTGCATTGTTCTAGCTAATCCTTGTGTTTGTTAGGCAAACATGAACGTCCATTTAGAAAAACCAAACTGGATGTACCCACCTGTCCAGGCTTTTCCAATGTAAATTCAGGACTTTGCGCGTTCCTTGTCCTTTTCCCTCTTTGCATTTTTGCAATCTGTTCATCGGAACGTCGTGTCGGCCATATCAAACTTTATAATTCTAACTTCCCTCTTCATGCCCATCTCTCCTCCACACCCCCCTTCATGTTTACACACACTAACCCCCCAAACCCCACCCCTAAATCATTCTTGTCGGTTATTGGCTGGAACACTGTTTGTTTTGTTTCGTGGTGCGGGTTGGCCCAGTTTGTTTTTGTGGCCGTTTGTGGAGCCTGGAGTGTCTACAGAGACTGCGTTTCTTTACAGTCTGTTCAGGGGACAGGCAGCTAATGGATAGTGAGGAGATGTTTGCTGTATGTGACAAAAAATGTTTTGGCCTAAAAACACGTGACATCACTTAGAGCACCTTTTAGTATTAATAAACAGCCAATATCCTAGTAATATTCAGGCAAACAAGCAACTAGTTGATAATAGTGAGAATTGGACCCTAAACTAAAATGTTACCATTAAATTGAACACATATACTCTTGTGGATTGGACACTGTTATCTTCTTTAAATAGCTTTAACATGCCAGTAAAGGTTGAATGCGAGAAACAATCCTATATGGTCCCTACAGCCTCCCACCTGGTTGACACTGATATGTAGCCAGCCGTGGTCCAATACTTAAATAGATCACGAAAAGGACAAATAACTAAAATACACATTTGTCAAGTCAGGTTTTAATAAAAAATAGCAGTGTTCTATAAAGAGGAGTTATTTATGAGTACTTCAAAATGAGCACAGAAGAAAAATGTGGTGAAGAAAATGAAAATAGACCAGTCTTTCTTTCCAAATGACAACAAAAAGAAATACATCCAGAAAATTTACTGGTTTTAGTGCACCGTAACTCATTCTTCGGTACACGCAGTTCAAACACGCATGCACATTGTGATATTTTGTTGAGAATTATTACAACTAGATTTAGTTGCATAATACTGTGAGTACACGGCAAATGTATAATTTATGAAATGTAAAAAAAAGTCATGTGAAGGGTCTTGGAAAAGCTCTGGAACTGGCCCTCCAGTTGCAGATGGGCTTTGAAAAGACTTCATTGCTCACATTCGTAGTTTTATTGGCCACTGATATCCAGCTAATAGTAGAAAATAATATTTATTGGATGTTTAGACATCATTTATACACATCACAAGGACATTCTTTGATTCCAAACATCTTGTCGGGCTTATGACGTCTGTAACGTGCGCATTGGTGAAAAGACAGATGCAATGCCCTTCCATGTGTAAGAAAAAAAACAACAACTTAAAAATCAACAATGAGCTAGTCATCTGGGGGATGCATTTCATTGCAGTTTAAAAAGGGAAAACGTCTCTAGCGATTTGATGTGGGGAAGCCCTGTTGGTTAATTGAGAGAAAGAAAGAAAAAAAGCCCTCCAAATGTGTAGCTGGAAAATCCATGACATCATTTCAAATTAGAGACATCGAGCGGGGGAGAGTGAAATGAGAAGGAGCAAACACAGCAAAGGGTCAAAAAATTGGGCCTGATTAGCAATGGTTTCCACTTTCCAGTGAGGCACGCCGCGGGTTCCCCAAATGAAGGGAAACAGTGGTGTGTTTTTTGCGTGGGTCTCGTTTTCACCCTTTCGTCCCCCCGCTGTGTTCCAGGGCCGACTGGGAATGAGTCTGAGGTTCATTGTGGTGGCAGCGTGAGCGCTGTGCGATCTCGTCTCATTCGGAGAAGTCTGTGCGTGTTTGTGTGTGTCTGACAGGAGCAGAGGTCACGCTAAGGTTCCGATGAAGTCAGAATGTAATTATGCCTCAATGAACCAAAGGGGAAAGTAATACAAAACAGCTGGATGTTTTTGACTCTGACTCAAGACATATAGATAGGGGTATGAATAGCTCTCTCTCTCTCTCTCTCTCTCTCTTAGCCGCTAGTGAAAAACAGATTGTTATGATGGGAGATTTTTTTTCTCTCCCTCTCTCTCTCTGTTTTTTGGTATTGTCTCCTATATTTAATAACGTAAAAATGCACACAAGTTTGGTTGTCATTCCAAAATGTGGCAGACCGCAATTCATAGCACAAAGCAGAAAGAAAAAAAATTGTTGCATTCTCAGTGCTGCCACAAGAGGCGCTATGGCAGGCATTCGTATAACTCTCCTCTTCTACTTTTCTCTTTCAGGACAACTATTTTTTATGGTGGAGTTACAGTTTGAAGAAAATCTTTTTGCAATTCAGTTCAACCAATTTTGCAATTCGATTCAATTCTGATCTGGATTCAATATGATTCGATTAAGTTTTAGGTACAGTAGGCTACGTAAATTTTTGCAAGGAAAAAAAATCTCTCAACTAATGCTGTAAACGTTTGAATTGCACAAGGCAGTTTTTTAATAATAACAAGGTTGTAATAACTTTTTAATGACAGAATTATATTTCTGTTTCTATAGTTCGGTTTTTGGAATAAACATTTGAGTGGCTGTCAATTTGTTTTTGTGATGGATTTATTCAAATATACATTAAATATCAAAGACAATGTTAAGTTACGAATATATAGCCTATTATTGTCACAGTGTCTGGTTTATGTTCCCTGGTGTCCACTAGAGGTCCTCCTTCTCCACGTGTGTCATTCACTTTTGGAACTACATTCCCCACAATCCTTGTCTACGCTCATCACTGTTCATTGCACTCAGCTGTTCCCCATCATGATTGTCATGTTCTGTATGTATATATACCCTGCCTGTTCAGTGTTTGTTACGGAGTCGTTGTTATTCGTCACACCACCTTGTAGTCTGCCTATTTCTGTTTTGGTCTGTCTTGGATTGATATTATGGACTTTGACCCCCTGCCTGAACTGTTGTGAGTACGGATTATCCAAATAAATTACTGCTATTGGAACTTACCTGTTTGTGTGTGTGGGTGTACCGTGACAGAACGACTCCGTCATGAATAGTTCCAGCAGTATGGGGTTCTGGTCCTCCTCCCCAGCCACCAAGGGGGGGAGGTTGCAATCTGGAGAAGTGCCACCTCGAATGAACATTTCCGAGTGTTTCGCACTGTGGGCTCGCATCACGGAGGAGACCGTGGCGGGAGAGTCCCCCGAGGCCCCTTCCTTCGAGAGAGGAGGATCGTTTGAGGGAACTCGTCTGGCCAGGTTTTCGGGGATCCGCGGAGGTCGTAAGAGAGGAGGTGCCATAGGTGAGCTCCGGAACCACTCTCCGCTTCGGTCACTCCTCGACCCTGGGCTGGTGATGTCCAGAACTCCATCCGCCGTTGATCTCGTCTAGCACAGAATCGGCACATCCACCTCCAGCCTCCTCAAGTGCCCGGAGGCCGTGCCCCAGCAGCCCGCCGTTCTTCCGGAGGCCGTACCAGAGACTGCTCACGTCACGTCTGCCCAGTCAGAGACGGTTCACGTCGCGTCTGCCCAGCCAGAGACGGTTCACGTCCCGTCTGCCCAGCCAGAGACTGTTCACGTCCCGTCTGCCCAGCCAGAGACTGTTCACGTCCCGTCTGCCCAGCCAGAGACTGTTCACGTCCCGTCTGCCCAGCCAGAGACTGTTCACGTCCCGTCTGCCCAGCCAGAGACTGTTCACGTCCCGTCTGCCCAGCCAGAGACTGTTCACGTCCCGTCTGCCCAGCCAGAGACTGTTCACGTCCCGTCTGCCCAGCCAGAGACGGTTCACGTCCCGTCTGCCCAGCCAGAGACGGTTCACGTCCCGTCTGCCCAGCCAGAGACGGTTCACGTCCCGTCTGCCCAGCCAGAGACGGTTCACGTCCCGTCTGCCCAGCCAGAGACGGTTCACTTCACGTCTGCCCAGCCAGAGACGGTTCACTTCACGTCTGCCCAGCCAGAGACGGTTCACTTCACGTCTGCCCAGCCAGAGACGGTTCACTTCACGTCTGCCCAGCCAGAGACGGTTCACGTCACGTCTGCCCAGCCAGAGACGGTTCACGCAACGTCTGCCCAGTCAGAAACTGTTCACGTTCCGTCTGCCTTCATGGACCTGGACTATCTGGAGCGTCTGGCTCGGATCCTGGACATGCCCGTGTCTCCTGTTCCAGAGCCGGAGCCAGTGTCTGCTGTTCCAGACCCGGAGGCAGAGCCAGTGCCCGTTCCATAACCCGGAGGCAGAACCAGTGCACGTTCATGAGCCGGAGGCAGAGCCATTGCCTGTTCCAGAGCCGGAGGCAGAGCCAATGCCTGTTCCAGAGTCAGTTCCAGCGCCAGAGCCAGTGTTTGTTTCTGTGTTTGTGTCTGTTCTTGTGACTGTTACAGTTCTTGTGTCTGCTCCTGAGCCGGTGTCTGCTCCTGAGCCGGTGCCAGTGTCTGTTCCAGAGCCGGAGCCAGTGTCTGCTGTTCCAGAGCCGGAGGCAGAGCCAGTGCCCGTTCATGAGCCGGAGGCAGAGCCAGTGCCCGTTCATGAGCCGGAGGCAGAGCCAGTGCCCGTTCATGAGCCGGAGGCAGAGCCAAGGCCCGTTCCAGAGCCGGAGGCAGACCCAATGCCTGTTCCAGAGCTGGAGCCAATGTCTGTTCCAGAGCCAGTTCCAGCGCCAGAGCCAGTGTTTGTTTCTGTGTTTGTGTCTGTTCTTGTGACTGTTACAGTTCTTGTGTCTGCTCCTGAGCCGGTGTCTGCTCCTGAGCCGGTGTCTGCTCCTGAGCCGGTGTCTGCTCCTGAGCCGGTGTCTGCTCCTGAGCCGGTGTCTGCTCCTGAGCCGGTGTCTGCTCCTGAGCCGGTGTCTGCTCCTGAGCCGGTGTCTGCTCCTGAGCCGGTGTCTGCTCCTGAGCCGGTGTCTGCTCCTGAGCCGGTGTCTGCTCCTGAGCCGGTGTCTGCTCCTGAGCCGGTGTCTGCTCCTGAGCCGGTGTCTGCTCCTGAGCCGGTGTCTGCTCCTGAGCCGGTGTCTGCTCCTGAGCCGGTGTCTGCTCCTGAGCCGGTGTCTGCTCCTGAGCCGGTGTCTGCTCCTGAGCCGGTGTCTGCTCCTGAGCCGGTGTCTGCTCCTGAGCCGGTGTCTGCTCCTGAGCCCGTGTCTGCTCCTGAGCCCGTGTCTGCTCCTGAGCCGGTGTCTGCTCCTGAGCCGGTGTCTGCTCCTGAGCCGGTGTCTGCTCCTGAGCCGGTGTCTGCTCCTGAGCCGGTGTCTGCTCCTGAGCCGGTGTCTGCTCCTGAGCCGGTGTCTGCTCCTGAGCCGGTGTCTGCTCCTGAGCCGGTGTCTGCTCCTGAGCCGGTGTCTGCTCCTGAGCCGGTGTCTGCTCCTGAGCCGGTGTCTGCTCCTGAGCCGGTGTCTGCTCCTGAGCCGGTGTCTGCTCCTGAGCCGGTGTCTGCTCCTGAGCCGGTGTCTGCTCCTGAGCCGGTGTCTGCTCCTGAGCCGGTGTCTGCTCCTGAGCCGGTGTCTGCTCCTGAGCCGGTCTTCACCGCCCTGGCCGCCCGAGGGGTCTTCACCGCCCTGGCCCGATGGACTGTCTGCTTCGCCCTGGCCGCCCGATGAACTGTCGTGTCGGTCCTGGCCGCTCTATGGACTGTCTACTTCGCCCTGGTCACCGGCTAAGTTGTCATTTCCCGTTTTTGGTCCCCTGCATGGACCTGGCCCACCATCCCTCCCCCTGATCCTCCGCCTTTCCACCTCCCTCCTGAACTTTTGTGTTGGGTTTTAGTCTTGTCTTGGAGCGTCTGGTAGCCGCTCCGTAGAGGGGGGGTCATGTCACAGTGTCTGGTTTATGTTCCCTGGTGTCCACTAGAGGTCCTCCTTCTCCACGTGTGTCATTCACTTTTGGAACTACATTCCCCACAATCCTTGTCTGCGCTCATCACTGTTCATTGCACTCAGCTGTTCCCCATCATGATTGTCATGTTCTGTGTGTATATACCCTGCCTGTTCAGTGTTTGTTACGGAGCTGTTGTTATTCGTCACACCACCTTGTAGTCTGCCTATTTCTGTTTTGTTCTGTCTTGGATTGATATTATGGACTTTGACCCCCTGCCTGAACTGTTGTGAGTATGGATTATCCAAATAAATTACTGCTATTGGAATTTACCTGTGTGTGTGTGTGGGTGTACCGTGACAATTATAGTGAATATATTTAGCAAAATTTTTATTTTTCTAGCTAACTATTAAGCTACGGTAATTGAATGGCTTTGTAACATTACGCCACGTTAACAAGCTGTTTTATTGACGTCTTTCCACGGTTTAAACACATTTAAGCAATTGCATGAGACATGATACATTTCGAAGTTCTACTTTCAACATACCTTCTGATGTTCATTCAGCTTCTATAATTAGTAGTAAAGAGAGAGAGTTGATCGGTTTACATGTTTGAACTGAGGCGCTACAGTGATCTGTAGCGCCACATTGAAGAGAGCGAAAACGGTATTGACAGATGAACTCGCAGCTCGACAGTTTTATGGACGTCGCCATCTTTGTTATAACTTTGGTCACTGGTAAGCAGAGGCGGACAGAGTACACAGCTTCATTACTTGAGTAAAAGTACAGATACCCCTTGCTAAATTTTTACTCAAGTACAAGTAAAAGTACTACAGTCAGATGTCTACTTAAGTAAAAGTACTGAAGTACTTGTTTTTAAAAGTACTTGAGTATCAAGAGTACAAGAGTACATTTTCTAAATATTTGCATTACTACTGCCACAGTGCTTAGAATTTATGTACAGAAACGTCCTACATGGAGTTATGAAAAATGTAAATGTTAATACCTTGGAGAATGTAAAAGGAATTGAAAGTAAAATCAAGTCATTTTCATCTTTTTACCATGTTGCTTTATTTAACATTTAAGAAAATTTCAGAAAATTCAGAAAATTTAAATAGTCTGGCGAGGTGGGGCCACAGGTTGGCACATTCACGGGATGGACCTGCTGCGTCTTCATCCATTGTTTCGTCTCTTATCTAAATCTGACCATGGAGTTGACTTTGGCGGAAAGCTGAAGGTGATTGCTGATAGGCTGTCCCAATCAGTGGCGCCTGCACAATCCAATCACGTTTGAGAGGGAAACAACAAATCGAGAGTTTCCGAGATTTTTCTTTTTTCCATTTTTTTTTTTTTTTTAGAAGTAGTCACGGGTACTCACGGTTATGGATAGAAATGTAGTGGAGTAAAGAGTACAATATTTGCCTCTCAAATGTACTTGAGTAAAGTCATGAGTACTCCCCAAAAATGATACTCGAGTAAAGTACAGATCCCTCAAAATTGTACTTAAGTACTGTACTCAAGTAAATGTACTCCGTTACTGTCCGGCTCTGCTGGTAAGAGAATAAGGGCTTACATTTACATTTACATTTAGCTGACGCTTTTATCCAAAGCGACTTACAATTGCTATATATGTCAGAGGTCGCACGCCTCTGGAGCAACTAGGGGTTAAGTGTCTTGCTCAGGGACACATTGGTGTCTCACAGTGGATTCGAACCCGGGTCTCTCACACCAAAGGCATGTGTCTTATCCACTGTGCCATCACCACTACCCTTGACTCTCATTGCACGTTCATATAGGCAGTGTACTATACGGTACTGTTGCTGTATGAATGGGACATTTCAAGACCCACACATGTGAGTAAATGTGGTTATCAATCCCAAAAATTTACAGAGTGAACGTAATCAATGGGAATCGATTAAAATCGAAAAATTTACTATTTTCATCACAACCCTTTAGCAATTACCTGTATAATGTTTTGTTCAACACACCCGGTTTAACATCATAGGCATATTAAGCCTTAAAGGCCTGTTCAGATAAAGAAAAATGTTCATTGTGAAAATGAAAAATAAACGTTTTAATTTGAGCGAACGGCTGTAAATGCATCTGTTCAGACTGGCACAAACGTTCAACCTTTTTTTTTATGGAGAAATGTCAAGCAATGATGTGCACACACGGGTTTACCTCAACTATCCATTTCATAAGTTATGAAAACATATTTCTAGCCTCTGCTTGTTACCATGGCAGCGTAGACAGTGAATACATTTAACAGGAAATGGGCAGCATACCAGGTGGCTTTACTCAGGTGATCTTGCAAATGCCCTGCTTCGTTCGGGTTTTAAAGGCCTCTTAAATTGAAGAGGGCAAAACTACATTACTTTCCAAGAAACCCCACTCATCTTCAACTCCCCATCTGTCTCTGTCAGACATGTTTTTCAGACCCTGACATCAACAGATACCAACAGTAGCATTTCAGTAGGTTGTGGGAAACCGCACAGGGAGTGCTAGGCCTCGGAGGGATGGAGAACAGAGTGATATGGATAAGCGGTTAGTGATGGAGGCACAGTGCACTATTTGTTCCAGAGAAATGGTCCAGTTTCCCATTATCAGGAAATACGGAGAATAAGAAACATATTGCACCATGTATGATCAAAAAGCACATTTGGAAGGACAGAAGTCATTCTAAACCCCTACTTTGAAACTGGTTTGAAAAAAAGGACAAATAATCAACATATTTTGAAAAAAAAAATGTATAGAAGGTATTTTATATATATATATATATATATATATATATATATATATATATATATATATATATATATATATATATATATATATGATACCGTTTTCCTTACTCCTTAAAAACATATGCCAAACTTTTTATCAATTCAAGTCATTGTACTGTATGAACTACATTTTTTTATGTATTTTTGAGAAAGTTAAGATATGACAAAAAATATGAGCGTCATGTCCTTGACCCATTTGCCTCTATCCAAAAAGAAAAAAAGTATCATCATTTACTTGCCCTCATATCGTTTCAAACCCGTAAGACTTTCGTTTATCTTCAGAACACAAATAAAGATCTTTTTGATGAAATCTGAGAGCTTTCTGTCCCTCAATTGACAGCTACGCAGCATCCACTTTGATGCTTAAAAAAGTTCATAAAGAGATTAAAGATATAAAGAGATCGTAAAACTAATCCATATGAATTGAGAGGTTTCGTCCAAATTTTCTGGAGAGACGTGATCGCTTTATATGATGAACAGATTTAATTTAGGCTTTTATTCACATATAAACTCTTCAGAATTTTATTTTATTTTATTAAACCGCTTAATTAATATGGATTAGTTTTACGATATTGTGAACTTTTTGAAGCATCAAAGTTGTAGTTGAGCAGCTGTCAATGGAGGGACATAAATCTCTCAGATTTCATAAAAAATATATTAACTTGTGTTCTGAAGATGAACAAAAGTCTTACGCGTTTGGAACAACATGAGGGTGAGTAATTAATGACAGAAGTTAAATTTTTGGGTGAACTATCCCTTTGAACTGTTCAAGATCAAGGATGCAAAGTTTAATGCCAGAACATAGTGATCCAGGAACTGGACAATCCAATACTGTTACCACTGACAGTTAACCGAATATTGCTCTGGGGAATGCGGTACAACGTCTGTCTCTGCAGTGAGTTTATTGTACTCTAGTTTAACACATTTGATAAAACGCTTCAGGAAAATCTCATATATATTCTTACTTTCTTACTCTAACACACTCTTCCAATGACAGAATGGGGACATTCACAATTGATTGCTGGCCTGCTCCACCTGAGTTTCAACAAGCTAGTTTTGTTTGTGTTCAAACAGAAGTCAATTATGCTTCCACTGTGTAATTATGGTAAAACTTGGGACACCTACCCTCAGCCAAACAGGGCATGGAAATCTTTGGAAAACCTTTCATTCAAGCCTGTGTCGAAGACACATTATACACAATGCTGAAATCAAGGCTTTGGAAAGGTACTTCAAAAACACTGAAAGATTGTAATGTCAGGAAAATAATTATGTGGTCATCTTGGTATTTTTATAGAGAGTTTTGACTGAAGGTAGCAGATTGCCTGAGTCCTGATGCTACTTTAATGTGGCGTGAACTTGGAAAATTGTGAAACTCCTATCACAGGTCAAGAGCACTTTTTATAGTATACTTTAAGTTTAACAGTAGTAAACTTTGAGTACACAACTAATTTTTCGTTTGTACTGCAAGTAAACTAATTAGATATGATAGTTTACTAGTGTAGCACATTTTTTTTTAGTTTATGAAAGTACACTTTGAAGTAAACTGTCCGTAAACTACCAGTTTAGTAGTTTTCTTTAAGTGAACATAACATCATACTTATAGTTTACTATTTATATATTATTTTTGCACTTTAATTGTACTTTAACTCTTTCCATTTTAAATTTACATTTTATTCTAGCTTCATGCTAAAAAAGCTTCTTCACCTGTGTTTTGATCTGGAGGGGAGATGTGTAACAGCGCCCCCTACCGTATAACAGTGAAAACACGGATTGCCAGAAAATTCGTTCAGGGAAAGTAGATTTGAAGTAAATTCCTATGTACTCTACCAGCGGACTAGCCTACGCAAAAATTCAGATACTCAGAACTAGGAACATATCTGTATTTTTTTAAACAATGTAAGTTTATAAGATAATATGGAAAACTTTTTTTGTAAATAGGCTACTCAATCAAAGAGTAAACACAACTACAAGCCAAGTACACTTAATTATACTTGTAAGTATATCTCGATCAAAAGATTGAGTACAAGTATAGGCTAAATATACTTCGACTTTTCTGTCAGTATACTTAACTGTAATTTTAAGTATATTTCTGAGAAGTACATAAAGTATATTTTTGAGATACAAATTAGACTGAACGTATTCTTTCTCATTTTTAGTTTAAAAGAAGTATACTAATAGCACACATGAATAAACGTATTTTTCGTAAGGGCATTTTCTCTGCAAATGTTGATATATGTGATGTATTGTAATTGAGTTGATTAATTTACATTTAATTTGATACTTTTCCAAGCAACTGAGAGCTGTATCAGATAGATAAAGTCAAAATCATCACGATCGACTCTGGTCAGGTCTCACCACCTCCAAACATTGCGAGCCGTTCAGAGTTTCCCTAGAGTTTAGATGACAACGAGCCCTTCAGGCGATCTCAAGAATGGACGGCTCCTGAATCCCACCAGCTGCTGCCTTGCTGTAAACTTCCACAAATGTATTTGTTAAGATGGATCCATGTAAGGTCATCAGTGTAGTTGCTCTGTTTTGTGTCCCAATGGCAACTATCCAAGCATGGAGCTGTTTTCTCAAAAAAGATGCCTTCCAGCATGAGACATAATAAGAATAAGCATGTATAAATGGAACCCTAAGTATTTTATTAATATCACTGTAAATGTAGACATCATACATACTATTGTGGATACTATTTGGTTTATTGAGAAATCAACTTTTGAATCATCTTCGTAGGAAGTATTTCACAGACCTTTGGATGAACTGTAAACTTTCTTTCATAAAAAAAATAATTCCATCATTCTACAGTAATTCAGTCGCAAAGTTCTTTAGTCACGTTTCTCAAGACTTTTGTAGGTTGATTCCCTGAAAAACAGTAAGCATTGTGGCTTCCTCAAAACAAGCAGCCAGACATGGCAACAGTGACTCAACCAATGGTATAGGTTTTGGGGGCGTGACTCCCTAGTTTTTTGACCAATGGCTGAGGTTGAAAGTGTGGGAAACATTTTCTTTTCATTGAGACCAATGTGGCATTCAAAACAATTCTGTTGTTAGTCACATATATTTTAGAGTAGGAATTGTTTGTCAGATCATACGCCCTTTTGGGATCGACCTATTTTTACAACATTTCTTCAAAGTCTGGGAATAACTCTAAAAGCAAAAACTACGTGTTGGGTATCCTCATTGTGAGACCTTAGACTTTGGCAGATTTTCTCTGAGCGTCAGAGCTTTTGGGGTTTCTTAACAATATGTCAAACATCAAAAGGGTGAAGAACTTCTGATAGATGACATTTCTCTGTTTTTTCATAAAGCCAGGGTGAGTTGTGTCTGTGAGGTCAACAATCTGTTTAGTTTCTGCCAAAAACAAAGATGTCCGACTGAAGCTTTTACTCTGTGAGGGTGGGTTTGTTTGAAGAAAGACAGCCTTGAGGTTTTTTTTTTCTAGGAATTCCTGAGGGGATTTCTAGGAGTTCTGGATGTGATAAATGCACCGTCCCCTGGAGGGAGTTTGAAGAGTATGTCATTAAAATGTAAAAAAAAAAGAAAAAGAAAAAAAAAAGGTCTATTTCTGTTTGTTTTTTTTGCCTATATATATATATATATATATATATATATATATATATGTGTCAACCCCCCCAAAATAATGGAAATTTTACAGGTTTGTAACAATATGAGGGTGAGGGTGAATTTTGGAGTTTAAACTAATCCTTTAAGTGAAATTCCCCACGTATTTTGAACATAGTAATGCCGTGCGTTCTGAGGTAGAATTGCTGTTTTATGAATGTCAACCCTTTCAAAAGTTCAAGTGCTCTCTGCTGAGCTCCTTTACATCAGTTTTTCCTCATCGTGATACAAAAAAGGCTTGATGCCAGTAAACAGCACACATGAATCATTTACTTCTATTTGTAATGCATGATCTGGAAGCTACGGTTAGAGATGTTGGTAGAAGTTTGTACGAGTGATTTTTTTTATTTTCACAGTAAAGTTATGCTCCACTTGGAGAAAGCAAACCCATTTGCCAAATCACAATTATATGACTTCACATTTAATGGTGTGCAAAACCTTGCAGTACAGGAAGAGCGATTTTACATTGTTTTTGCCCCCATTAAATGTTTAATGTTCTTGTAAAAGTAGGGGGGGCGAGAGGTTTAAAAGCACTCTCCAATCTGCTTACAAGGGAAAGCTGAATCATCACTCCAACCCGAGTCCACATATGACACGTAGATTCAGCACGAGTGTAAAATGTGACACGTGAACAGAAAAGATGACCGCAAGCCTACAAACTGACAGTCAGAGGTAGATTTTGTTGACCTAGTTGGAATGCCAACTATCCATTTAGGCAGCTTCTAAAAGTTCGATCACATTTACTATTGTTCTGTGAGTTTTTGCAGGCAAAGTCCAGTCATTTCAATAGGAATCCATACAATTGGGAATTTTGAATCAAGTTCAAATTGGTCAAGCGAATTTGCTGTGTTGACCAACTTTCTGTTGGCCGCTTGAAAGTGACTTATGTGTGAGATTCATACATCTCTTGACAGTGGACATTGTTTTGTTTATTTGTTTTTGCTAATATGACAGCACTGTGCAGTCCATTTACTGCTGTTCGCCAATTTTCAGGAATGAAATATATTCAGTATTCCTCAATACATATAGAAATCCTTAAAATCAGAAATGTGTGTTATGGGTGAAAGAATTCCACACACTCAAGTTCCTCAGCTGAATTTGCTGCGTTGGCCAACAGAAAGTTGCTTGGTTTGAAAGTGACATCTGTGTGAGCAGTGTTTTATATTGTATATTGCTAACCCTCCTGTTATGTGCAAATTTCAGCAGTGTTTTTAATGTGTGAGGTCAAAATGACCCCACATATCACAGATTGGGCCAAAATGTTTACAGGCATTTTGAAACCTCTGTAACACAAGATGTGCACGTTTATGAATACTAATAAATTCAGCAAAAGTCAGAAAGATTCCAGGTTTTTTTTTTTTTTCAGAGATGTCAAAGTTCCTTGGATTGACTTATTATTTTTCCTCCAATCTCATATTTGTTTCCATGCACCACCATGCCCCTTAATGGGCTCTGTACAATTCGACCCCAGACATTACAGGAGGGCTATACTATTGACAATGGACCTTTTTTTTTTTGTCTGCAAAAATTTCGTTAAAGTGACCTCATTGTAACTGAAATGGAACTTCATAGGTGACTGACTGGGAACATTCTAGATAGTCAGCAAACCCTTGTGCAACACATACTGTATAGCATGTGAAGTAAACGAGACGTGGCTAACTATTCATTTTAATAGAATTTGGTGTAAGCTAATGGTAGAATAATAACTTAACATACATATCAGGGGCCGCATTCACAAATAATTTTATCTTACCACTAGGAGTTCTCCTAAATCGCACTAAAATGATTTAGCTAGGAGTTGTCTCTTAAAAGTTATTCACAACGTCTTTCAGACCTACTCTTAGTAAGGAAAAATGACGACAACTAAACTAAGAGTGAGTCTTTGTTGCTATGGATGACGTCAAGTCTCATGCACGAGCTTCCTCGCAAAGATCACGGTGATTGGTTGTTAGATGACAGGGCCGTCATGCGGGACATAACACAGACGCAACAAATCATGGAATTACGACATCTAAATATGTCTGTGTCCTACACAAAATAATAATAGTAATGTCATTGAAATTCCTAATGACATATTTGTGCAGGCCCTATAAGTGTAATTCTAAAAAGGCAGAGAGAGAGAGAAAAAAAGTCGTGAATTAAATTAAATTAAATCAAGGTAGCCTAATACCCTAATGAAAACCGCCACTTGCCTAATAATGAAAAACGATACTTGCATTAACACTTGGTTGGTTAATTGACATCCTATTAGCCTAAATAGACTACTTAAAGCAAGGAAATGTTGCTCCTATTGAAGTAATGTAAATAACAGTTGAATGACGGTGGATTATGAACTCGCCAAAACGGAAAAGAAAGCCCTACTGGACGCAGGATCAGTTACTGCTGCTGGCCCAGTTGGTGCTGGAAAAAAAAAACATAATAAAAGGGAAATTCGGCACTGGGATACCAAGCAAAACTAAGCGTGAGATGGGAGAGGATTTGTTTGCAGAATGCAGCATTCCCGCTTGTGTCGCGGACCCCGGACGACTGCGAGAGGCGGTGGTGTGCGCTACAATCCTTTGTGAATAGGTCTTAGTGAGTTAGGAGTCCTCTCGACTTCTTTTAAGCTGTCCCAGACTTAGGTGCTACTTTTAGGGCTAAAATGCTTCGTGAATTACTCTTAGTGAAAAAAATTAGGAGTCCTAAAGTTAGGAGTGACACGCCCATTATTTTTAGGAGTTGCTCCTAAATTCGCCAGTTAGGAGCTACTTTTAGCCTAAAAAATTCTTTGTGAATACGGCCCCAGATATGGGACTGCCTTCTCAGTATGTTCTGAAACAATGTTTTAGAGCAGGATATAGACTGAGGGGTTGCCAGAAAGTTGCGAAATGATCAAGAATTGCATACTCCAAACCTAAGATAGATGGATGAAAAAAGGTGATTTGTAAGAAAAAGTCATAAATCATGATTACTGCTGTAATGTATTAAGTTCCCAGCCTCCACGTATCCTTAACTGAGGTGAAGTCGTTTCAGAGGCTTTCAGTCAAAACAGATGGATTTGATGTCTGAATTAAGACATCATGAGGCCGAAAAAGAAAAACATTTTAATCACAAATAGATTGGCTGCTATGATGTTGTTGTGTGGTCTTTTTGTAAACACCAAAGATTTGCTTTGAGACTAGATGGAGCTGTTCCCTTTGTCTGTCCTCCAAAAAACAGAATTACACAGAGCCAGGCCAATGTTTGTACAGAACACCAAACTCAGGACACCCCCAGGGGCAGAAAATGTTTGGTCACATGCCTTGTTCTGGCCTCAGATTAGCGTAGCTAACATTGTTTTTCCTTTTCTTGTTACTAAGCCCAAAAGTCAAGGATTCACTTACAATAACATTAAATAATAGGCCGCTGTTTTTGATCTCATTGGCTTTACCAAAAAAAAAAAAATTCTCATTGTCTGAAAATAACAGCGTGAAACACATTTGCAGTATGGGAAGAGGGCCAGTTGAAATTTTATAACTTAACCTGCACAAGAACTTGGGACAGATTACAATCTTCCTTCTAAATGCATATAATCCAATAACAGTACATTTTGATTATCTTCTGTGTAGTTTTTAAATAATACCATTAGATTGTGGTGTAGCTCACCATCTTGACTTTTCAACCCCTGTAAAGCCTCAAAATAAACATCCTCTCCGTTTACAATCCAGTGTAGACCTGCTGTTGGTGTGTTTACACATTGTGACATCAGTCCATCAAATTAAAACTGAAAAATAGGATATGATTGGTTGTTTGGAAACGATTTCCCCTTTAAAAAAATCAATACAGACATTGCATTGCTACAAAACAAACAATATAGAGGTCATAACTATACAGATAATGGCATGTGTTTAAAAATTTACCAAGAGAGAATTTTAATTTCTTAAAAGTTGTTAATTTATAGCTTATGCGACTTAATTGATTCTATATTTATGTCTAATTTAATATAATGTTCCTACGAAAGAAGAAAGGAGACCATTGTTGTATTCGTATGCATTGAAGGGATAGTAGCCTACACCCAAAAAAATACTCACTCATAAGAAAATATTTATAATTTTTTCTCTTTTCTTTGTGACCCTGGAAAGCCAATGGGGTCCAACATAGTTGAGACCTTCAAAATATCCTTCAACATGTTCTTCAACAGAGAAAGTCATACAGCTTTGAAACGACATGAGGGAAAGTGATTTGCCATTTTTGGGCGAATTAATATAATCTGAGCACAGTTTGAGACATTATTGGGATCTCTTCTAAAACCACTGAAGAGGAGATTACTTAGCTTTTCTTAGAGATGTAAAGAGTACCTGAAAACCATACACAGATACAGCAAAAATTACTCACCAATTCCAATACAATTTGAGTAAAAGTCATAGGTCTGGTTTCACAGACTAGATTAAGCCAGGATTAGGCTTTAGTTCAATTAGGGCGTTTAAGTAGCTTTTGATAACCGTGCCTTAGAAAAAAAAAAACATTACTGGTGTGCATCTTGAGACCAATCAATGGCACTGACATATTTTAAGATATGCCAGTGCAAGTTGCTTTCAGTTAACAGCTCAAACATGCATTTTAGTCTGGGACTAGTTTAAGCATTGTGTGTGAAACTAGGGGTTAGAGTATCAGATTTTAATTATACTTAAGTATTTTACTCGCACTGAATGTAGATTCAATGATGCACTAGACCTCAACACTTAAAGGACAACTCAGGCACAAAATGAACCTTTGGTCTAATAACACATTGGTACCAAGTCGACCGTTCTCTGGGATTTGTTTTCATGATAATCGAATGTAAAGAGTTTTATCTCTAAAAATCTGTTTAGCTTATAATGCTAGTATATAGGGCATAGAATAAGTAAAAAGAAATCGCTAGTAATACCACTAACAAGGCTCAAAATAGCCCCACACTAACAAGGTAGCATAATGAGGCTCCCTACATGCAAACCGAAGCATTGAGAACTTTGTAAGTGTACAGACAGTTTAATAAGAAGATACTTAATAAAGACAATACACTTCGCGTATACAGGCAGGAGCCATCTTGGAAAACAGTCTCGACCAGTCGAACCACGAACGCCGTGCTAAGTGAGCTGAACTGTGACTTGGAATCTCATATGAAAGTATGGGACCCCTTTTTCCCTTGTAGTTACTCACCCATATATTTTAATAAACAGATATAATTCATGAATTTCCATGTAATTAGATTTCACAAACGTAATTCCGATCGACCAGCTCATTTACCACGGCGTTCGTGGTTCGACTGGTCGAGACTGCTTTCCAAGATGGCTCCTGCCTGTATACGCGAACTGTACTGTCTTTATAAAGCATAAAGTACTTTATAAAGGACCCTAATTATGCTACCGTGTTAGTGTGGGGCTATTTTGAGCCTTGCTAGTGATCTTAACTAGCTATTTCTTTTTATTTATTCTATGCCCTATACTAGCGTTATAAGCTAAACAGTTTTTAGAGATACAACTCTTTACATTCGCTTATCATGAAAACAAATCCCAGAGAACGGTAAACTCGGTACCAATGTGTTATTAGACCAAAGGTTAATTTTGTGCCGGAGTTATCCTTTAAGAGGCTGCCAGTAAAAAACAAGAAATGGTTGATTTGTGAAGATAGCAATCACATGTTTATTTTCTAAAATCAAAACTGAACACCTCAACAAAATTGCAATAAGACAAGGTCGACACAACAGCCTCTTAAAATGTCTACACAATTCTCGCTTAAGCTCAAGTGCTTCAAAATGCACAATATATAGTACATTTAATGCCCTGTAGATGGCAATATCACTTATTTTATAGCAGAAATAAACTGCTGCAGAAAAAGTTAGGTTCCCTGCTAAATGTAACAAGTAACTGCATTACTCATCACAAAATGTATTGGAGTAAAGGGTACATATACTTATTCAAAATTGTAGTCAAGTAGAGTGTAAAAGTTGCTGTTGCTAATATCTTTGATCCTCAGTCCCTACAAAGTATCCAAACAAATACGTAAGTACATTAACTAATTACATTTACTAAAATACTTTACACCACTGGGGTTTCTTATCTTTTTTTTTTTTCAAGCTTATACGCATGGGCTTTAAAAGAATTCCATTCACTCTCCATTTAATCTCTAAAAGAAACTCACTTATCTCGTTTATTTTTCTTTCCTGCATATTTCTTATACATTTGTTAATAATGAAATGGGCTTTACTCAATGAAAATCTCCTTTAAAATGTGTTTTTACATACATTTCTTCATTGCTGTTACTTTATTTCCCCTTTCCGAGTTTATTATGGCTCACATAGTCCCAGCAAAGCATCTATCTGAAGGTGTCGAGCTAGAAAGATGAGATCTCAGTGTGTCGTCCAAGTCTGACATCTCACTTTGTATGTGGAGAAGACAATAAATGAGATGGTTTTCACAGAAAACGAGACGTTTCTGCAAAAGAGAAGCCCATTCACTCCAACGACAACAGAATTGACGCTAACTCCCGGGCACCGTATGTCTACACCAGGGACTGCATAGCTTCTCACACAACAAAGTGCCAGCTGAACTAACATAACCTGGATTCAATTCTCCTGTAACCATTTCCCATCCAGTATCCACTGTGCGCAATTAGTACTGAGGCGTTTCGCCCTGGCCAAGAATTGTGAACTTTTTTCTTTATTTTTTTAACCATACCAAACCCGCCCCCTCCAGCAGCCAAAAAAACAGTCCAATTATAAGAAACAATTCATCAAGTTGCAAGCATGAGTCTTGGAATGGCGACAGCTACAGAAAAACAAAAAAAAATGTGCTTCTAATAGTAAGGGAAAATCTGTCTTTACAATCCCTAGGCTTCTCATTGCCAACTTTGTGCTGGCTGTTGGGTGAGCGGAAATGAAAGCGTGCTAGATTCTACCCCCCGGAGAATAACTCTAACCCTGCAAAGCGCAAATCAAACATACAATCGACGTCACAGGAAACCATTTTGAAGCCTAAAACCTCCCAATGGAAGATCCATTTGAGTGCCGCGGGTATGTGCGAGCCGCTACGCCTCCCTCTTTCAAGGTTTCAGCCGCAAAATAACCCAAACCATACCACACCGCCAGTGGTCTGAGGACAGAACCCCTTTCTCTTTCCCCCCGCTCCCTCCCTATCGTAGTCGTTTTTTCTCGCCATCCCATCTCTCATTCTTGTACTTGCTTCATCCAACACACGCACAACACCTTTTCTTCTCCCACTCTCCTTTGTCTGCAGCTTATCAACAAACACACAATTGTTTTAAACAAAAAGGCAATTGTGGATCAAGTTTGTGCAGACTAGAGATTGAAGAATGGCAGCTCTTGATTAGAAGCACCAATTTGAAGCAGGAGGTCATTTTTTCAAGACTCCCCTGCCCACAAACCAGGAGTTCTGGAGTCAGTAATGATCTGTATCTTATTGCGTTTAATTATCCAGGATCTGTGTGACAATGGCCTAGTGCCAAGCACTTGAGCTTTTGCCTTAGAGGACCACATGCACCCACTCCCCCCTTTCCCCTTCCCCTTCCCAGCCTACTTGACATTTTAAAAAAAAATGGGTTGAAAGGTCAGAACCTAAGCAATCAAAGAAGTTTGTTTTGGCACTGCCCCCCATCCCACTGGCTGGGGAAAGGCCTTGCCATCACCTTGCATGCCTCCCTGAGAAACAAACATGTCCTTAAAGATCACTGGGGTTGAGGCCACAGATTTGGATCAGTCCAGGGTAGGCACCAATCTTCGCTCCTGAGCTAAAGGAAGTGGATGCAAATGAAATCCAGGACACATCACAAGGTTTCCCTCTGAGCAAAAGGTTGGCTGAGGTTTCCAAAAATGTACAATTAATACACCGTCCCTACAAAAACACATGAAATTCTCTTGGGGGGTTTGCATTCCAATCACCTATTGGTACTGCTTGAATGAGATCAGAGGGTGTGTGTGTGTTCGGCTGTTCTTTCAGTGATTAACAATGCAGTGCTGCTTAAACTATTCCCAGCAATCTGTTTGAGTAAGGCCAAGGGGGGTGTGTGTGTGGGGGTGGGGGTGTGTGTGTGGGGGGTCACATATCCATTAAATCAAAAACCACAGCATTCTCAGACATTTAAGAATCTCTAAAAGAAATCCTTAAACATGTATTGTATTTCCCACCTGATATCACTTATTCTCTCTAATTTATCAAGTGACGTGATTTAATTAACCTTTCAGATTCCCCAACTGGCTAAACTCTTACTTCAGATCATTGTCCTGCTGTTTAGGTGGGATGTTGAGGCTCCTAGTTAAAGTCACTGTAAGTATAATGAACATTGTCTGAATGATTCTCATCTCTATCAATCTATTAATTATGTATTTCACAGGAGCAGGTTGGGTGGCCACGCACTGTCAAGACTAAAACTCTGTCTATGACCCATTTCTGTCACATTCAGCACATCAACAAACAGCCTCTGTCCTTTGAGTTTCATTATGATTATTAGCTTGTTTAAAATGCAAATGCATTTCTTGAACAGCTACTTTGGACAAAGACCACCCAGTAGGTATGGGGCATTGTTGATTGCAGATAATCAGTAATGGGGTGCCGAGGGAAATTATTTGCCCCTCTACGGCACACCACTATGCAGGAGACTTGCACATCACTGGTAAAAATAAAATAAAATAATGTCCCCATTTGACATGACATCCATTTGTACAAACATCTTTTTCTGTGTTGAAATGTGCAACAAATATACAACAGTTCTGAGATTTGATGTTTGGGATCTGCTGGCTCTGGTTGGAAGGCTTTTTTCCCAAGAAATAAATCAATGCAGGATGTGTTAAATCAACTGTCTGCTTACACACTGCTGTTTAATTCAGTTATCACTATTGCTTATTGAAGGGTATTACATAATATGCTGGACAGCCACATTTTGCACAACATTTCAAGTCATACGATAGCTTTGTGCAAGTTACAGCTCAAAAGTTATTCACTAATAATTAACTTGAGAACTACTACAAGTAGATCATTGAGAATTGATTTGAATGAGAGTTGATGTGAATGAATTAATCATTCAGGTTTTGTGAACCTGATCAACCAGTTCATTGAAAGGATCTGACATCACTAAGCAAAGTTTGACATAATTGTCATAAATGTGGCATAATGGGAAGCATATGGGCATCCATATGGACTAAAAACACTGCTGCTTGTGCACTAGGCCACGACAGAAAATGTGGGGTGACAGAGTGCATTGGCTGAGCTCAAATGAACCAACAGCAACCTGGGGGTGTCAGGAATGTCTATGGCTCATGTCCAATACTCCCGCTCACTATGGGCCTGCTCTGGTTGTCTTAGAGAACATCTTTCAGAGACACTAAAATGTGTAGTGCGTGCAGGGTTTTTTCACAGGATTTGATTCGCAGCTATTTTTAGGAAGAGTATTTATCAGCCCATCGTTTGCTGGAGATCACTCAAGATGGCACCATGCCCTGGAACTAAAGGAGCATCAATATTTTTGCTTCAGTTCCTGAAGCTTGCCAAAATTAAAAAGTCTCCCATTACCTTCGTGATCAACACTAAAAATGAGTGTTGTCAGCGAGAAATTCTGCTGGGTTTGACGCTGTGGGGAGATGATGTTTATTTTAAAGACCCAGATGTGTCTCTCCAAGGTTTAAGTATCACTGAAAAACAGCCACATCCATGAGTCAAGAATGACAACATATTTTATTATCAGGGGACGGAGCCCCTATTAAAGTATGAAAAAGCAGACCACACAGGATGCTTGCAAAAGCTTACATTTATTAAATGGACAATAAACGTGATATATTCATATTGTTGAAAAGGTTAGTTTATCTTTTTTGATAGATCTTATAAATTCTACTTCTCTGAGAGAAACAAGCTACAGAGATTATAATAGGTCATCCGAGCAGTGCGTATTTGGAGAAAGCGTAAAGATACTCCCTACCAGAAGACACTTTGCAGGCATGCACTCACAAGAAGCCAAACATTTGGCCCAAAATTGGCCCATTTGCGCAATTTTGAGGAGGAAGAAAAACAGCATTACAAACAGTCAATCTCATGTTACAGCTAGTAATGGGAGTGCAGAGTTTTGTATATGTCATCTTCTATCTTAAGGCAATGATGTCATGTTAGTTCCAAACTTGGCGTAAAAAATAGGGTCATACCCACTTTTCTTAAAAGATCCTGAATGAAAAGGAAAGGCAAAGAGAGTCGGTGTTAAATATTCAGCCGTCTTCCATTAGCTTTTCATAGAAAGACAGCGAACACGGCTCACACTGTCAATTTCATACGACATTAAAGAACAGAGAAGGTTACAAAGGAGATTAGAAGGCAAAAGAGAGTGTGTGCATAGGATGGATGGTCCATCTAGTTTTCAATAATGATGCATCCCCCATGATTCCTCATTTTGGCATTCTTTTGCCAAACCCTCTAAATTCTAATGTCATATTTTGTTTTTATCACCAATAGGAGAGCACCATTTTAAAAACAAAGCATAAATTCTGGAAAGCAGCCATATTACTCCTATTACTGCTGGTCTGAGATCAAGGATCCAAGGCTTCCCAAATCCAGAATATTATGGCCAAAATAAGTGTGTTAGAATAAGAACATTATGTTAACAAATCAGTAAATTTGTGCCAGCTGTGTGTGTAAAGTTCAGTTAAACGCGTTGTGTTTCAAGGTTTTTATAAGGTTTGGGCAAGAGAAGGAGAGTTGATTGGATTGTCAAGGGGAGGGATGCTGGGACGAAGGGGGCCAAACTTGGCAACCATTGCAAGACTTCCCGAATATAACGTAGACTCTCCATAATCTTTCAAGCAATGAGGATACTGGACAAAAAAAAAAAACAGGGTTCTTTCTTTGCTGTCCAGCTGCTCCCTTACAAGGAATTTTTTTGCCTTCAATCAAAATTCTTTATTGCAGTGCAGGGGGTACTTGACTACAAGTACAAAACAGTGGGCAAATGCTATCAATATTGACATTCTCCCTGGCGAACACCAGGTTGGCTGAGTGAGGTAAGCCTCTCTGGTATGAAAACTGGCAAGCAGTTATCCAACACATCTGTGGGGAATACCTAACTCTAGAGACAACAGGGTTGAAGAAAACACAAAAACAAGTTATGTTGTAATGTTTTATTGGAATTGAAGTATTTTTAAAAAAAAGCATCAGGAACAACATTAACAGTATGATTTTGAATGAAGAACTGGAGTCACTTCATTAGATTGACAATTTTACCGCAACTAGTTCATGAACTGTCTTGAAGATCCACAGGGGGAAAAGGAAAACAATAATTGAATATACTTTAAACAAAAGGAAGGGTATGCTCAAGAACTTTGCAAGGAAGATCTTTGTTCAAGCAAGTTTCTGAGACCGGTGGGAGAAGAACATAACCTGACTTTCATGACAAGGCAGATGCTCAGGAGTGATCGTATGCTTTGTAGACATTAGTATTTTCTGACAGAGCACATGATTCTATTGGAGTAATGGGTTTCCAAGCCTTCTCTCAGGCAGTCTGTCTTTCCATCAAGTCAGATCAGATCACTGCAAACGGCCCTCTATAGACATTAGTCAGATCACTGTAAATGGCTCTTTCTGCACAAATACATAATCTACAATACACCACATTCTTCATTCAACTGTTGCCTCTCTGAAGTCATTCTTCATTCAACACTTGTCTGTCTAGAGGCCAAACCATTCAGTAACTCCTCCTCTTCTGGGATCTGGTTTCTGCTTCTGACGCTCGTCCTCCATGAACTTCTCCTGCATCTCCTCAACAGAGCCCTCCTCATTCTTCTTATCCTTCTCAGGAAAGATATCTGGGAACTGGAAGGTTTGCTGCTGAGCCTGCAGGAAACACAGGAATTGTTAAAGGTTTAAAGGAAGATTACAAAGACTGTCTGTCATGAACATTCTGTTTGTCTGTTTGTCATAAACAGGTTCGCAACAGGTTTCATTTCACTGATGTCCCTAATTTTTTAATTGGCTACTTCAGCTCCAATGTCCATGTGTCGGGGGAAGCGAAGGAAATTTACATTAA
The DNA here is from genome assembly GCA_030578255.1 of Tiaroga cobitis. NCBI lineage: Eukaryota > Metazoa > Chordata > Actinopteri > Cypriniformes > Leuciscidae > Tiaroga > Tiaroga cobitis. The sequence goes on along the minus strand of CM060615.1, from coordinate 28,860,527 downwards.
GTGGGTAGGGTGTGTGTTGATGGGGGATTGCTTGACTATGATGTACAAAGACAGGAAATTAAATTGTTCATCAATTTCTCTTCACTGGACAGAAGAGTGTGGCTTTTCCGGAGCTCTGCTTTCCAACACTAGCCCTGAAATATTTAAAATAATCACCATATCTCAGGGGCCTGGTCCTTGTAGAATAAATGTCAATTTTATTGTAGAGACAGGTAGGGGCCATAGTATTGCATATTAGGGCTGGGTAAAAATATCGATTCATCAATGCATTGCAATTATTTGTTTCTCAATTCAATATCGATTCATCAAATCCTATGAATCTATTCAGCCCACCGGCCAGTGGCAGCGCTGTGGGCAACACTCTAGTGAAGAGCGTTCCTTGGATTCCTTGGACCATTTTTCCTACTGACCAAAATCCGCGCTGGCGCGAACAACACGTTGCGCAACATCAAATGGCTAACGTAATGAAAGCGAATGAAAGCGGAAGCGAAACTGCGTTACTTTAGCCGTTTATCAGTTCGGACCAGCAGCATCTGTGTAGCGCGAGCCGATCTTGATCAAGCAACACTGTTAGGAGTCTACACATCTCTTACACACAGCGCTAAGAGATCCAGTGAAGAAAACATTTGAATTCACCACTGAAGTAATGACATCACTGCGAGAGCGAAATCTAGTGAAAAGCATTCAAATTTCTCTGTTATTAACGGGTCAAACAGCGCTGACGTGGAAACCAGGAGAAACATTGTGCCGTGAATGAACTAGTTAGGTTCTAAATCCACAGATCAGCAACATTCACCATGGATTTAATGTAGTAACACTAACTTGTAACCATGGAAGTTTGGCATAAATAGTAAAATGCTTTCAAGTGCATCACACATCTTTTCCCATCGCTTCAAAACTTATATATATATATATATATATATATATATATATATATATATATATATATATATATATATATATATATATATATATAGAATGATGGGATGGGATAATGTTTTGGTCATCACATTAAAAATAACATATATATATATATATATATATGGTTCTTGAACCATATATATATACCAAAACATTATTTGTTCATCCTTCAAAGATTACCCCCATTTATAAACCTGAAAGTTTCAAGATGTAGGAAAACTCACATTTATTTAAAAATATTTACTTCTACTGGAATTTCTTTCTTTTTGCTGTATGGAAAACGTACCAAACCGTGACACCACTTTATCGTTTCCATCCGAACTGTGAATTTTGTGAACTGTTACACCCCTAACATTTTGTGCTTCTGTTTACATTTCTTTTATAACTTGAATATACTTTCTACTACTTAAAGTTACATGCACTTTAGAAATGTTAATAAAGCACCTGTTTGTTACAGTTATGGTTTGTAGGCTATTCAACACACGTACAAAATTGTACAGTTTGTTCTGTTAAATAAACCATGACAGGAAACATGCTGGGGTCAATTTGTTCTTAAACATTGGTAATACTGCACACTATTTAAAAATATACTCTGGTACTTAATTACTTATGTATTTACTTATTGAATTGATATCGAAGCTAATAAATCAATATCGAATCGAAATCGAATCGAATTGTGAAATTCCTAACAATACCCAGCCCTATTGCATATGACAGCAGAAAGACAATGTGCTGGTGCCACCAATCATACCAGACCTGGAAGACATGCCACTCCATCCCGGAAATCATTAATGTTGTTCCAAAGATAAAACAAGGTGCGGCAAGCAGGAATAAACAGGGATTGCAGTGAGTTTACAGCTGATGAAAAGCAGTGCCTTTCTGAAACAAATGCTTCTATTGGGATGATCTATTATTTAGGCCTGTTTTTTAAGTGTATAAAATGACCAAAGAATAGTTTGGGGGAAAAGGAGAAAAACAACAACAAGTGAACCAACTAAAATCAACAGCTTGGCCTCCGAGACTCTGTAGTGGCGCTCAATCTCTACCAACTAGAAATGCAAAACCCCACACTATAAACAGAGAGTCCAGCCAAATGAAAGTACAAGAACCAAACCTATTAAAAACATGACCTTAGTAACAAGAGTACTAAAATGGATGCCAACAATGTCTGTTCCTTCACCTGTAGTAAACTCTCCTTGAAAAAAACAAAAAAAGACACTGTGACTGAAGACTGGCAAGGAGACCCGTTCGCATGACAATCCAAGAGTGGAGTTCAAAAGTTTGGATGTTCTAGCCCTGACAGAGGGCTGATTAACAAAAACAAGTCACCACATGATTGTTCAACATATTCAGATCTACAAAACATTAATGTACCTTAAAAAAAGTGCCTTATGGTCAGCACGGATGTTTGTACATGTGTACAAACTCTTTTCTCAAGCTACAGCGAGCACTTTCACAGTATGATTTAACAAAGAGAACAGCATTAATGTTACCATTTCAAATGTAAGTGCTGCATATTCATGTTTATTGTGTAATATTATGGAAATGTGGACATAGTCTTTAGGAATAGAATGTTATATATTATTCTGAAAAGTGCTGGAAGAATCGATTGGGCACTGACATGCCCCCAACCCCAATGTGTAAAAAAAAAAAAAAAAGAGAAGTTATAGGGAAAAGGAAGACTAAAGCATGGAACAAAAATGTTTTTGTTGGGTTCAACCCAAAATCTGTCTCTGTTATACTAACCCTCCCTCCCCCTATCCCTCTATAATTCTGGCCCTGAACTTCCACCATAAACTGTACATTCAGTGGCTTAACATCAGGCATAGACATGCTTTCTGAGCCCCTGTGAGCCAGAGAAGTTTCTTATCATATTAAGAGTTAACAGCAGAAAAACAGCAGTGTCAAAAACATCTAAAAAAGAACAGGAAACAATTAATGTTTAATTTTAATCTTTTGCACCATGGTTTCTGAAGACAGGTGTGTTATTGCTTAAAGAAATTGGACTAATGCCCTAGCAATTACTGAGAACACCAGAACAATGATCTAGCAACATCCAAGCAATCATCCTGTCCCAGAACACCTTACGAACCACTAAGGACAGAAAAGGTTGTCAGCCAACACTGTGGTGGCAAATTTTATACGGCCAAGCACCACTCACAATTGTAAAAATGTATTTATAAAAAAAAAAAAAAGCCAACCAAAGGTGGAAGGGGAGTGTTCAGAGAACCTCTTTGAAAGCAGTCCCTATTTTGGCCATTACATTTGGTGTCGATAGTGTCACAGAAATCACGCACACTTCAACTTGAATAGCCCAACTTTAATGATTCTTAGAGTAAAGTAACCACCAGTACTCTTGGTGAACTATAGTGACTCACATCCCACAATCACTTCCACGATCAGTCAAACAGGAACAGCTGGCATGACTTGGGCCAGTCTGAAAGGATTAGCAGTAGATGGGATTTCCGTACATAAAGCACCACCCTCTCCTCTTTAGTCACTGCCTTATCTCCACTGTTTGCTCTTTGACAATGATTGCTGAACTATTAGACAGAAGCAGAAGCTCCAATTTACAAGCACGCTTTCCAAAATGTGTCCTCTTCATATTCCCATAGATGAGGGGAGAAGAAAATTAACAAGTTATCTCTAGAAAAAAACTGCAAGCACAATCAAACAGAATGAACTGGTTAAGCAATAACAGAGTTTGTAATACTGAAATGTACTATCAATTGTGATTTATTTTGCACCAAGGAGTTAAAGCTACAATATGTCATTTTTTTTCGCCGCTAGGGGTCGCTTACCTCTTACAATAACAAAGGCGAAGGTTGATGCCTTTATTAACTCTCGCATAAGCGGAATTATGGAACTTGTCGTCATGCCGATGGATCTAATAATGTTTATGGATGAGTGAATATATTGATGTTTTTTTTAACATGACTGTGGTATGAAGTAGGGCGCGATTGCTAATGAGAGACAAACATCAGCGCCACACGCGAATCCCGCGGATATAAAGGAATAAGGACATTTCATTCTATCAAACTACCCACAAGTGCTGAATTTTCTACTCACACAGGTCAATTTATTTGACGAATTAAACTTGAGGTAACGCAGCGCTTTTTCAGTTGGTCTATATGATCACACTAAACTGCATTTGAGAGTGTTTTTTAAGTTATGTTATTCTATGTGTTAGTTTGTTGGCTGTATGAGACCAGCAGTAAGCTAGATCAACATTAGAATATCATACTGATCATATTCTAACATTTCATCATGTTGACCTATATTGACCCATTGATTCGTTTTATGTACATTTGCTCAACTGTCTAATAAAGCGTGCAAGAGCGGTGTCTCTGTCAAGTCGAAGTTTGCTACGGACGCGGAGCCCTCGGCATCTCGAAAACGCCACGCCGATACTGATCCTTGTTTTATTTCTCCTTTTGTCCCAAAGTCTGCTTGCCATGGTCCATAATGTTTGAACGAAACAACAACAGCGTGAGCTGTAGTACAAGCGGAAACCAGGGATAACACAGATATTACGTCATTGACAGGTGACGATGACCAGGGACGAGACATTATTTAAAATTGGAATTTCTCTGAAATTAAAAAAAACTTTGGGAACTTTTGGGATATTGTAAGTACACAACTGCAGGAAATATATCACACTGTGCAAGTGATTTTGGGATATTTTATTACAAAAATCTTACATATTGTAACTTTAAAGCCAGAAAAAAAAAATATGTAAATCTGTTCTATGTACGTGACTGCATTTTCAGGATGTTTAATGACGAGGGGATATTTGTGTAATGTTGGAAGTCTATTAACAAGTTCATTACAATACAGGGGAGCAGGAAATGTATGGAGATGCTTGTAAACAGCTCTTTTTGCCAGTCTCACTGGGTGGGCCACACTGCTACTTCCTCTAAGTCGACAGTCTTAGCTGACAACCAATACTCACTAACCACAGATATTTGGGTGCTCTAAGATACCTCATATCTCTTGGTCTTGACACACACTATACATAAAAAATGAGCGTGAATCAAGCCAAAAGAGACAACAATGGTGGGACAGTGAAGACAGGCTCCTGATAAAAAGATTTGTAGCTTTAATGGTTTTTGCGAACCACAGTGGTAAATTCAGGGCAGTTATATGGCTAGACAGAAATTCCAAGGATAGTCTCAGTAGCGAAGACCCAGGTTGGGACAAACAAATGGAAAACTCCCAGACTTGACCACAAGGGAGAAGTCAGATGTTCTCAATGAGTGCTTGACCTCTACTCCATCCCAATAAACTCGCAAATTTGGTGCGACCTTAAACCACAGTGACCAACAAAATGCTATGTGGATGGGTTTGTTTATGTAAACGTATGATTCTGTTTAAGTGGAATGCAGCCTATGTGCAATCCAAAAAAAGTAAACACAATATAGACTATTTAGGACTATTTAAGCATTTTATATTTGATCTGAATTTGTGTTGTATATCATGTTGGAGAAACACCAAAATCATATATTTGATTCACAGGGAACACATGAATAAAAAAAAAGTACACCTTTAATGTAAGTTGCTTTGGATAAAATCATCTGCCAAATTCGTAAATGTAACATAAGAGCACAAAAAAAAAAAGACAGTCATAATGAAACTTAAAGAAGCAATTCTTTGTCTTGGAAACTGAAGACTATGACTTCTACAGGTAGAGAATGGGATGAATTTTTAGCAGTAAATGAAGAGATGTCTTATCGATCACAAGTTCAGTATGGCGTACCACAAGGCTCAGTACTAGGACCGCTGCTGTTCACTTTGTACATGCTACCATTAGGAGGTATCATTAGGAAACATGGAGTTAGCTTTCACTGTTATGCCGATGATACTCAGCTGTATATTTCTTCAAAACCCAACGAAACTTACCAATTCACAAAATTAACGGAATGCATAGCTGATATAAAAAATTGGATGACTAGTAATTTCCTACTACTAAATTCTGAAAAGACAGAGATTCTAATTATTGGACAAAAAACTTCCACACGTAATAACCCAGAATACTGTCTAACACTTGATGGCTGCTCTGTCAAGTCTTCGTCGTCGGTTAGGAACCTGGGTGTGCTCTTTGATACCAACCTTTCTTTTGAAAGCCACGTGTCTAGTATCTGTAAAACTGCATTTTTCCATCTTAAAAATATATCTAAAATACGCCATATGCTCTCATTGGGAAATGCGGAACAATTAGTCCATGCGTTCATGACCTCAAGGCTAGATCATTGTAATGCTCTACTGGGTGGTTGCCCTGCACGCTTAATAAATAAACTACAGCTAGTTCAAAACGCCGCAGCTCGAGTTCTTACCAGAACCAGGAAATATGACCATATTAGCCCGGTTCTGTCAACACTGCATTGGCTCCCTATTAAACATCGTATAAATTTTTAAATATTGTTGATTACCTACAAAGCACTAAATGGTTTAGCTCCGCAGTACTTGAGCGAGCTCTTAACGCATTATAGTCCTTCACGTCTATTGCGATCTCAAAATTCCGGCCAGTTGATAATACCTAGAATATCTAAATCGACTGCAGGCGGTAGATCCTTTTCCTATTTAGCACCAAAACTTTGGAACAGTCTTCCTACCATTGTCCGGGAAGCAGACACACTCTGTCAGTTCAAAGCTAGACTAAAAACACATCTCTTTGACCTAGCATACACATAACGCACTATAGACTTCTATAAATTCAATGTTAGGCTGCATAGATTAGGTCAGCCGGAACTGGGAACACTTCCCTTAAATCTTGATGTACTCGCTCCATCATAAGAAGAATGGCATCTACGCTAATATTAGTGTCTTTGTTTATCCCGAGGTTTTCCCGCAGCCTGCCGGATCCAGGCCGTGTCCAGATCTGACGAAGGAGATCCGCCTGGACCCGATGACAATGCAGTGCTGAAGTATCCACTATCCTCTCCCTATGGAGGATCCCTTTCCCACTCTACAGATAAAGCGTTGTGAATTCCGGCTCGCGTACCCCAAAGTGATATATAAAACAAAATTCTGTATCAAAATTTATAGGCAAGAAAAGTAGTTTGTTTAGGCTGGGTTGTATGAATTATAAACCTGCGCACATATTTTAAAAAGCACATAACTATAGAATCAATTCTGAATGAGCATGTGAACGCCGTCAGCGTTAATCACAGGTTCGCGTTTAAAAGTCTGATCATTTCGACGGAGGTGAATCAATCAAAGTTAACTTTAGCTGGAAATAACATTATTCAAGAACCGCTATAATGCCAAAACAATCTGTTACCTTAAATTATATGTTTATCTCTGTAAAGCTGCTTTGAAACAATCCATTGTTAAAAGCGCTATATAAATGAAGATGACTTGACTTGACTTGAATAAGGCAGGTGTATTACACAAAGAGCACTGGTCAGTTTTTGTCCCCAAAGTTGTTGTTCCCTCTATGAAAAACAGCATGGACCAATAGCGCTAATGTAAAGCATTTCAAAGAGAATGAAGGATCTGGCCCATCTGAGGCCCAGCTGGTTCATTGCCAGTCTTTCTGTCTGCCCTGCTTCACTCTGACGCCTTGACTGCCTCCCAGCAGAGGACCATCGTTTGTGCATAAACACTTCCTTTGGGCATGGATACAGTGGCCCAGCTGTCAAAACCTGACCGGCCACAGCAGTAGAGAACATGATTCATGCAATGCGTTCCCCATGCCAAGACACAGCTACCCTGCCAAACATATGTGGGGGTCCAGAGCCTTTGTTCCCAAAACCACTCTAATGAATCTTCAACGCCGAGGAAAAGTGTGTGGAGGGAAAAATTAAACAAAACATATTATATTTCCTCAATGAGGACAGCTATAAGCCAGACGTTTTTGTACCCTTACTGTAAAACAGAAGCATGTTTCCACTGCAACTCAGGAACCGTTTCTCATACACATTGGCGTAGACAATCGGCTAGCACATACTCTAGCTTGTTAAATCATTACAGTCAAGCCAAGTGGTCAGTCTAAAGTAAGGGGCGGCAAAGTCTCCATTCAGAGTGGTATCAGCCCTTATGTCATTTTAAGCCACTGAGTCACTCATTCCATGATCGCAGTGATGACAGTTGTGACCAATCGACTTGTTCAGACTTGCCCAAGTCCTGGCTATTTTTTGGTTCTCTAGGATATTGGACCCTGTCAACAGCAATCAAAGATAAACCCTACATTTGCATATAGAGTCTTAAACCTCTCCCTAAACTCTGGTGTACACAATACACAAAAGAATATAGAGGGAAAGGGAAAGTCAGAGACAGAGATAGAGATAGAAGTAGCAGGAAAATTGAGGGGGTGACGCCATAACAGGAAAAGCATTGCTAGTATCCGAGTAATTTATTTTGAAAATTTTACTGAAATAAAGCTGGGTGGTGCCTGGACATTTTGAGACAGATAAAAACAGTAATGGGGTAGTAAATGGTCAGGTACAATCAGAGCAGTCAGTTTGAAAGAAATGCAAGAAACACAGCACACAACTTATAAAGGACATGGAGTGGAGGTGGAGGGAGGGACTTCAATATCATCTCCTTTGCGTCTGCTGGCACTCACAGAGGCTGTCTCGTAGTTGACATACACTGGGGAGCTGAGTGTGTGTGTGTGTGTGTTTTCTTCAAACAGGATGCCAGAGACCTCGCTGGCCTTTCCATTATTCATGCTGTGTTTCTTTCATCCGAACACAGCCTTATGAAAGTCCTTGTGGTATATGAAATACTGTACATTCGTAAATAAAAATGGTAGTAAAATAGCCAATTCTTCCTAAAATGCCCTACCTACATACACACCCAATTCAGATGATAAATGGTGTCAATGTTTCTTTCCACCATTGAAATAAATACCATAAAACATTTCATCTTTTCTATTTTACGAGGATATTTTCTATTCTACAATAACAACACGTATAAATCACACCTTTTTTGTCGTACAATATTAAACGTACCTCATACTTTGCTGTTCAATAAATCACACTTACCTTGTACCTTTTTATTCTACAATGACAAACTTAACTTATACATGTGCTACAATGATAAGCTTTCCTTGTATGTTTTCTATTCTACAGTACAATGATAAACTTACCTTCTACCTTTTCTAAATGACAAACTTACCTTGTACCTCTTCTATTCTACAATTATAAACTTGACTCACATTGTTTGGGAAATCAATACTTCAAAAAATGTTTGAAGACATTCAACACATGAATTACTTATAGACATGTTAGTTTTCTTCTTTAATTACTTTGACTTACAGCACTCTGAACTGCAAGGAACCCATGACGGCAACATTGTAGGGTCCTACAATCAACACCACTGAAGCCAAACGTTGCCATCTAGTGTTGATACGATCACAATGTGAACTTTTACAAGCCTACAAAACAGCAAAAATGGCAAGGGTGTAAATTTGTGCAGGGTATTGGGGGAGATGTGTGTAACAGGAAGAAACCCATTTGAATAGAAAAATAATAGTATGCCTTAGCAAGGTTGAGTTTCAGTCCGTTTTGTTCAGTGGTAATTGAGCAGAGTGTGCTCACAAGTTCAGGTGGAACATTGCGATCCGATCTGAAAGGTAGCCTGGCTACAAGCTGATCTAGACCGAAACACGGCGCGAAAAAATAACGACTCAGCAACAAGCTCTCAAACAACAACAAACATCCATTAGTACCAACAACAGTCTTGCCTTGTCTTGCCAAACACTGATGCTTGCAACAAGACCCTTGTGGAAAAAGCAGGGGGGATGAATATAAACTGTTGCTGTCGACAAACGGGCAAACTTGAGTGTTCCCACAAAAACTTTGCTTTGTGGGGCAGTAAGTGTTTCAATGAGGAGCGTAATCAAGCAAAATGTCAGAAGTCTGAAAATGTATACCACAGTATAGATCAGTGATCCTTCAGTTCAGGCGGCATGTGATTCTGATTGGGTGCGTCTATACAATAAATTGTTATGTCCATTATACAAGCCAGCCAGGAAAACTACAGACGCGACATTAACAAACAGAACCTTTATACTGGGACCAAACAGGTCACGGCCTTGCAAAGAGAAGCACAGGATATCATTGCATCTAACTAGAGCGTTGCTTGCAAAGCGGTCGTATGCAAAGCTTTTATATTGTCTCAAGATTTTATGTTGCTTAAGATTTCCCTGACCCCTGTCTGGACCTCCCTGTTCTGGCACGGCTCCAAGGTGCCCTCACTCACCTCGCTTCATGTGTTGACTCCATCCGCAACTCTCTCAACCTCCTTGATGAACTCTCTCTCCTTCACACTCCTCCCCACTGTGGGGAGGTCTGATGAGAGAGTGGCCGTCAAGGAACCGTACTAACAGACAACTTTTTCTGCGAGCCTGGAGTTTGTAAAATCTGGGGGTTCAGAGAAAGGGGAGTTGTAGAGAGAGTTCTTCGCCGTATTGCCTCTGGAATATTAGCTGATGTAGTGTGTTGGGGGATGGGCCGGCGGGGGGGAACCATTGAGGGTATCCAACCACAGAACACTCCCCCACATGTGGTGTCAATTAGGAACAATCTTGTTTTTACCCACCACTGAATAGAAAGGAGGGTTTTTCTTGGGCAGTGTTTTTTTATTCTCTTTGCAGACCTGCTGGAGGAGAGGAAAAAGGCCGGAAATTTGGTTTCATATCAGTGTTTTTTTTTCTTGCCACAGTCTGAGATTTTTTAGCTTGCATGTTATTCACACATAAATAATCATGGCTTTCTGAGAGACTGAACAACAAGGAAGTGATTCTCTCCTCAAATGTTTAAGCAAATATGGCACTGTATCTGAAATAAGACAAATGTTAGGAACAGGATGCAGAAATTCTCCGGATCAAAGTCCCTAACTGGGTTTATGAGAAGGTTAAATTGACAGCGCAAAGCCACACAGGAAGTCATTCAACTCTTGTCATGAGGAAGTTCACCTTTAAATATTAATTTGCGTTTCAGTTATGTATCCCATTACAAGCTGCTCTGTTTTGACAACTTTAATTATTTATCCCTGCCTTGATTGATGGCTAAAAAAACAATAGCACAAGTACAAACAATCTAATTCTTCTCTTACAAACTAAAAACCATAAAGAAGCAAAAGCAGTTTTCGCGAATGAATCAAAGAAGATTAGATTAAAGTATTTTCACGCCGGCATACTTCAAACACACTCGGTATCAACAGCCCAGGGCTCAGCCCAAATGCAGGTGTGAACCTAGCAGTGTGGTTCGCCACTGGATCGCGACCAACGTTAACGTTCTGATGCCCCAAGAAACAACTCTCCCATCCACCCATAACAATAACCATAGCTCTCTGAGAACTTAACTCTCTGTACTATAATTCCTGCATGAAATCTGGCATGTAACCAAAGAGGACCTTTTGCCTTCTTGGCCAAAGCCAGAACCCAAACTAACATCTTTCTCAGGAGGGCAGGGCATAATGTGTGGGAGAGACAGAAGCTAAACAAGCAGTGCTGGGACTTTGAGGTGAGGGTTTCGCATCAAAGAGTACCTGTGCCTCAGGGTTTTTATTGAGGGAACATAAGCTGTGACAGGCCCTCAAAACAAAGAAGAAACAAAAAAGTGGGGCTTAAATGCTCAAGCATCCCATTTCCTTAAGGGAGTCTTGTTTTGTTTAATAACTTCAACTAAAAAAAATGCATCTGACCAGACACCTCTAATTTAAAAAAAAAAAAAAGTCTTAAAAGGTTATTTTACAGTTGACGTCCTTCACTTTGAATTGTCCTGTGCTAATGAAAATCAAGATAGCCAGAAGGGACCACAAGAACAGACAGGAACTTTCACAATGCATGTCGGACCCCTTCAAGTGTGGGCCCAAACAAGACAACACTCACCAGTTGAACATACGCCACTTTGTAATCTGGCCTCTTCACCCGCTGGTTTAAGTGGTTTCTTTTCTTGTTTGAACCTTGGTAGGAAAAAAAAAACGGAAGTGATTAACATTTAGTAAAAGATCAATAAATAACAATTGCATAATTGCACCAATTAATCCCATAATACAAATTTAATTTATCATTTTAAATTTAGAAATAAATTTTTTTTGCACTTAGTACAAATAATTGGTTGCACTAGATGAGGTGGCACTGTTAATGAAAACTACTACTTTTTTTTTTTTTTTTGTCTAAAATGTATTTTTGTTTAACATTTTCAACATGTTATGTTATGCACAGCAGCTCAGACATCCATTATATGACTTTTAGGGTTACAGGGGTTGGTTTTATAAGAAGCCCATGTCTTCAGTCCTGATAACTGTAAATGCATGTGAACTTTTCCCAGGTTAATACACACAAACCCCAGAGAAAGATGTCAAGAAGTGCATTTGAATCAAATCACTTCCAAGAAAACAAAAGCATACACAGAGGACATAAGGATTAAATAATTAAAACTCATGACAGGATAAATTCGGTGCACACTGGAAAACGTGCGTTTCACTGGAGATACTAAAGCATGACATTTGATTCAATACGTAATTTTAAAAGGTGCTTCAGAGTTTAAAGGAATAGTTCTTAGCTCTTTTTCATTCTACAACTTCATAAAGACCACATCTGTTAACACCAAAATGTAATTTAACAGTGGTTCATAGAACTTGAGTGCTACATCTCAGGTCTCCTGAACCCATACAAAAGCTTTGTATGAGAAACAGGCCAAAACGTAAGTGAATATTCACTAATTCACTGTCAATTTTGGATATTAATAGCTGTAGTTACTAGGAATTATTGTTGTATGAAAAAGATTGTTCTTACGTCTTCCACAGTGGGAAGTTCTGCAATGATATAAAGTATTAAATTATATGAGAATAAAATAATGTAAAAATGTTGGGGTGAAATCAGTCTTTAAAAACGTTCTCAACTGAAAAGTTTCAATGGCGGCTTGTGTGATGAGTTTTCTTATACATCACAGAAAGAATTGGCAGTCTTCCTTTACTAGTACAAGGAAACCCTAAACACACAAACACTCCCTCCATTTAGGGTCAACTCATCGGTCAACCCACAAAACAGGTGAGAAGCGCTTTTGTTCATGTATGCGAACCCTGTTTCCATTCCAGTACTCCCACCCAACATTATATAGTATAAATAAATATTCAATCAAGCTCTCTTTTGAGGTTGTGTGTTGGCTGGCTACTATTAAGTTACAAATCCCAGGCCTGAGGGGTAGTTATAGAAACCCCTTTCCAAAATACTCAGTAGGAAAAAGAATAGATGCCTTGAGCCCGGGGGTTCCACCCGCGCCCCCCTTTTATCCACATCCTTTAAACCATCAGTGAAGTGGAACACATGACGCAGAGCGGGACACCTTCTCTGACGTGGTCTATTTTACCTAATGGGTGTTCTGCATTTTTTTTTTTTCAGCTTTTACATTGTGGCTGTAAAAATGTCCACTTTGCTTATTGGCCCTATCCAGCGTTGCCGTGGAAACCGCACGGAAAAATCACAGTGGCGTAAACCCAACTGCCAGCTCGTAAAAGTGGTTCCCTCTGCGTAAACCAGACGGTAAAGCCTTTAATAACCCCTGCATTATTTACTTACCCTTTGCCATTATTGTTTGGTATATTAACATAACATTTATGCTTTGAAGGAATAGTTCAACTTTTAAAAATACGTTATTATCGTTATAAGACTTTACTTTCTTATGTGGAACAAAAAATGTAGATTCTAAAAAACTCCAAGCAAACTGTATCTTTTCCATACAATAACAGCTCATAGTGACCACAGATGTTAAAGCACAAAACTCTAAAACAAAATCCATGAAAAAGTGATCGATACAACTTATGTATTATATATATTAAGTTTTCTCAAGTCATACATTATTTTCGTGTGAGAAACAGACATACATTTTTAAGTTTACTCTCAGTAGGCTGTTAACTTGCGAGCGGATCATTGAGTCACTGAGTTCAGAACTCAGATTCGTGAATTTGTCCAGTTTGAGAACCAGATCAACCAGTTCACTGAAAAGAAAAGGCTCAAAAAATGTATGATCTTACATCTATTATGCCTAATAAATGTGTAATGTACTTCTGTAATACTTATTTTAATCAATTATATCGATAAAACCCAATCCATTTAAGAGAAAACAAAAACAGTTAATAGTGAATAGTAGGGATGTAACGGTACACAAAAATCACGGTTCGGTACGTACCTCGGTTTTAAAGTCACGGTTCGGTACGTTTTCGATACAGCAAAAAGAAAAAATGCCAGAGAAATGTCCTATTTGTTAAAAGAAAAAATATTTGTAAATAACTGAGTTTTCCTACATCTTGAAACTTTCAGGTTTATAAATGGGGGTCATCTTTGAAGGATGAACAAATAATGTTTTGGTCATCACATTAAAGATAACATTTAAATATATACATTTATTTATATATTATTTGAGTTTTGAAGTGCTGGAAAAAGATGTGTGAAGTACTTGAAAGCATTTCACTATTCCAGCCAAACTGGTTACAGTTAGTGTTACTATATTAAATCCATGGTGAATGTTGCTGGTCTGTGGACGTAAAGTATTAGTTCATTCACGGCACAAAGTTTCTCCTGGTTTCCACGTCAGCGCTGTTTGATCTAGTAATAGAGATCTACGGTTAATAACGGAGAAATGTGAATGCTTCTCACTAGATCTCACAGCGATGTTATTACTTCAGTGGCGAATTCAAATGTTTTCTTCACTGGATCTCTTAGCGCTGTGTTGTAACAGTGTCGCTTGATTGAGATCGGCTCGCGCTGCATAGATGTTGCTGGCCCGAACTGATAAACGATCCGTGAAGCACATAATGAGTAGCGCAGTTTCGTTCCGCTTTCATTACGCTTGCCATTTGATGTTGCGCAACGTTGTGGTGGTCGCGCCAGCGCGAATTTTGTCGGCAGGAAAAATGGTCCAAGGAATCGTTCGGTTTGTCTGCGTACCGAACCGGAAGCCTCGAACCGAAACGGTTCAATACGAATACATGTACCGTTACACCCCTAGTGAATAGTGATAAGTTGAAAAGGATGTAGTGACAGATTGTCTGTATGTAATGTACATTCAAGTAAAACAAAATATCAAAAGATGGGTGGAGGGAGCATTATTGTGTCTATAGACTTGTTCGGATGGAGGCAGATCTGAATGTGAGCTTATAATGTAAGTAAGCAGTGAGGTTTATGCAAACTAAATTATTGCAGTCCAGAATACATCACTAGATGTCTGAGATATCGAATTATGATCACAATAAGATCACTAACATGCATTTAGGAAATAGATTTCCTAAATGCATTTTCATGCCGTCTTGAAATTTAAAGGCGCGTTCAAGTAATTACGAGATTTCAACTTGTAAAAAAAAATGTACAAGTCCTCGTAGAGCTGGTTAATCCATTACTGCCTTTGAAATGGCATGAAGGTGAATAACTAAAGTTACATTTTTGGGTGAACTACTGCTGAAATCACAATTGTAAAAACACACACACAGGTTGTGTAACACTTCTGGCTCACTTTGTGAGGAAATAAACAGGGCAGGGCATCCTAGGACAATTGTTGATCGGGCCACTCCAGCAATGGACAGAGAGATAAGCAGCTGTGTGTGGAATCACGCAAACCACTCCTTCTTTCCTTTCCCTCTCCTTCCCTCCCTCAGAGTCTCACGTTTTATCCCAAAAACAGTTCACTGAATTAGCCGTATGTTTATACATATAATTCAAATGCTGTCAAGGATCTCCAAAACATCTTGTCAGTATTGATCGTTCTCATTGACTAACATGCGTTTACCACCCCCGGCACGCAAAACAGGAGACAAACACACAACATTGGTGAATTATTGTTTAAGGGCTTCTTCATGAGGTTCAGACTAGTTGACGGACCCATCACTGTTGTATTTACGCTATCAGCTGAGTTTAGCATGATGTTAAGTGAGTAGAGAACAAAAAGTGAGCAGAAGTGCAAAAGAGTGAGGTGGTGCTAAAAGGACAAGCTCTTGCATTCAAAAACAGCTGGCTGGAACATACTGGAAAAGGGAACAGAATCCAGGGGTCTTGATGCTTTTTGTTTTTTATTCATCAAGCCGTCTTAAAAATGTTACTATTTTGGAGCAAGACACTAAAAAGACTTTAGACGTGACAAAGTGCGTCTTTTCAATTTAAAGTTGTGCAATTTAAAATGTTGCTGCTGGTGGTTCCAAATTAAAGAGGAAATATATTTTCATAAAATATAGATATCTTAATCAAATATAATAATAAACAAAGATGTACTCACAGTATTGGATCCTTGTGCGTACAGCTGCAACAGGAACGCTGTAGATCTTCTCTAGATAATTTCTGACATCAAACTTGGTCATTCTTGAAGAAAATTGAAATGGATAGAGATTCAGAGTTGCCATGGAGCAAGAGAATAAAATATGAAACTATATGGCTTTCTAAAGTTCAACCCTGGAATGCACGTCACATGGAAGCATTTAATACAGAGATTCACAACCTTTTTTGGTTCACAATCCATCTTTAAAAGTTACAAATTTCCTGTGACCCCACCCCACCGCTGCATCTCTGGTGACCACAAGGTTGAGAACCCCCTATAGTTTAACTTTGAATGTTTTATTTTAATGAATGTTAAGGACTGAAATGACACGAAATGCATTAAACATTTTTGGATCTCACATGTGGCAAATTATGTTCATCTATATCTCTTGTGACCCCAAGGATGAGAAGCCCTAGATTAAGTTTGAAACATTCTGTTTTCTGAGGACTAAAATGACGTAAAAAGCATTTTGTGACATGCTTTAATTTCGTGAATGAACAAAACAAAATTGTATCATTATGCTTTCAGTTACAAATGACCCAACAAGAACCATTCAGAAAATATGACGCTGGAGCTAACAGGCAGAACATACTGAACTGCTTTGAAAAACAAGGATGTTTGTCCACAAGTCAGTCCATATAATAAGCACTGATTTTTTTTATTTTGTTCAGGAGATGGTTTCCAAGAAACCCAACAAACAGATGCTCCTTCGGAAAGATTATCGAACACACATCTCAGCACCAGGCAGTGATGCCCAGATTTCAATGAAGTGGAGTGAAGTTTTGGCCACGTAATTTATGTGAGAGAGGAGAAGCATACAAGCGCACATTTGTCTGTGTGAAAGTTACAGAGAGGCGATTCCTAGAAAGCAGAGCACTCGAGCCATAGTGAGATGAATAGTTAGTAGACCTAAGTGCTCTCTACGATTTTGGAGTGGAGAATTCGAGATCTTTTTCGATTTTGCCCCCCTGGTGACCTTGACCACTCTGCCAACAGGAAGGACCTTTGCTTCCTTATTTACTTGCTGTATAGGGCTGGAGCGAATTAAAGCCTACTGTTAATGTGCAGGAGTTCAAGACTGAGTTCTGCATCAATCATTTTTTAGGCAGTTTGAGGAGGATTGGGACATGATGCCGCCTGGAATCGACCCCACATCTCCCACATGAGCAGCACAGCTCAATGTGTCTGGAAAATGTATTCAAACCACTAGGCCACATCTCAAAAAGTTAATCTTGGAAGGCAGAAAAAAATACCACATTGAGCCTTGGTGCTTAAATGGGAAACCCAGGTTCAAGTTTGTGGTGCGACAGAACCGGAAGACAATACAATGCTGAATAAAGTAGTAGTTTTTGTTATTTTTGGACCAAAATGTATTTCCGATGCTTCAAAACATTCTAACTAACCCACTGATGTCACATGGACTACTTTGATGATGTCTGTATTTCCTTTCTGGACAAGGAAAGACAACCGTGTATACATTTTCAATGGAGGGACAGAAAGCTCTCGGACTAAATCTAAAATATCTTAAACTGTGTTCCGAAGATGAACGGAGGTCTTACGGGCTTGGGACGATTAATGACATAATTTTAATTTTTGGGTGAACTAACCCTTTCATCGGTCAAATAAAGAAGAGTTTGCGAAAATGTAATAACCATTTAATAACCACTTAATTTTAGTCTATTTGGATGAAGTTTATTAGTTCCACTCCCCAGAATCAATGAAATGAAGCACTGGGCAACGAGGTCATGACCTTCAGCAGATGTAAAGTGTCTTGTGCCTGTGTGGCTTATCTTTTGTAAGCACTGACGTCTTATAAAGATAGAGACCTCCTTGTTGTTCAATCCTCTCCTCCTACTGTGAATTTGAGCTGCGCCCCACCCTTCACACATAAACAGTCCACGCTCATCCCTAAACATGTCCACTCACACCGCCCATTTCCAAGGCTTTCCAAGTAGGTGACTCAGAGGTAGCGGGACAAAACACTCCAAATTTTGAGGAAATCCAAAAAAAGGGGGATCTTTTGTTAGCCGATGACCTCTAGGTTACATTCACACCACTGGGACTATAAAGGCGGCAAGAGAGTGAACAAATAGCTTTAATGAACTAAGAAAAGATCATTAAAATTTAATTATTTAAAAGAAAACGTAAATAAAAAGATGAAAGATCAAATGTTGACGATGGATCAAATACTTAAAAAGGCACATAGGATGGTAAATAAACGAGGTTAAACAAATCCTGCAAGTACAAACACTTTGTAAAGAGGCCCTCTTTCACAAAAACAAGCGCTTTGAAATTCTTTGGCTCTGATAATCACTATGCAAACCAGGTTGGTTTCAAGCAAAACAACTCCTTGCCAAAGTGGAGGGTATCTTTGAAAAGTAGAAAGTGACGAGGGGGGGATGTCTTTAATGTTTTAATGATATCTCTGTTGCTTTGTCTGCTTTCATACTGTTTGCGATGGGACTGTGTCAAAAGCAGCTCTAGAGGAGACAAAACAGTTCTTGATGTCCAGCGAGGCAGCAGTGGTTACAAAACAAGAGGAAAAAAAAAACTCTTCCTTTGATTGCACTGGCACAAAAAAAAGTTTCGATTCAGGTGACAAGGATACCTGGTGCAGATTAAGACACTTAAGATCACAAAACAGTCTGTAAAAACAAAGGAGTAAGAGCAGGTAAATAAAATGAAAAAAACTTCCCCTTAGCACTTGCGCAAGTGATAACATATAGCCCAATTACAAACGTGTGTGTGGTTTGGAACACATACTGGCGGAATAATAACCGAGGAACAAGCCTCCACCGTCACTGCCTTAGATGTACGCCCTGAGGTTCTACAGAAAACAAAGCAGACGTTGTCCTCTTTTCTTGTGTGGACTCCGATTAGACCCATTATTAACAGTCTGACTGCCTGTTTCGTATTACACCGCAGCAATGCAATAATTACGGCTGTATTTTTAGTGACGTTTAACAAACGTCATCAATAAAGGTACGAGATGATGGATTTTAAGTAGGTGAAAGAGCTGTAAACCAATCTGAGAGTGTCAGGAAGCGCCGAGGCATCATCGGCCATGCAACCGCACACGGAAACGTCATCCCGGGTTTTGTTACGAAATGCTGTGTTGCATCTAACCGGTCTGCAATTATAGTTAAGCATCACTTAAGATGCTTTAATTCTTTGTGATCACCATGCGCAATAAGATACCCACTCTGCAATTTACAGTGTCAGAACGAAATACATTTGTGGGATTTGTCTGCCACCTAGTGGAACGTAATACAACTACATCACTGTAAACTGGATTTTTGTAACATAATATTAAACGGGTCAATGAACTGAGAAATTTATTTTCCTTGACCATTTGACATGCAAGATGTCATTGTACTATAAAAAACATCCTGTAAGTTTCTGAACTCAAAACTTCCTAGTTAGTCCAACAACAGCTTTTATTGAAACCAAGCTCCGAAGACGACTCGTTTAGGATTTTGTCACATTATGACATATTAAGTGCTGGATGTAACCGATCGGCGAGAGTTGCCGCTTGCAGTCGGGGAGGAGCTGAAAATGGAGACGTGAAGTCGGACACTTTCTGCTTCCCGTGGAAGCAGTGTTTGCATACTTTATCACAGCTGAAGTGCAATATTTAACAAATAGACAGATGTTTCAGACACATTTTCATTCAATATTTTATGCACTGCTTAATACAGCATCTGTTTGTACAATAAAGTTCAACATGTAATGCTTATAAACCTATACAATTTAAATACCAATGAAGTGGGGTCTACAGTTGTGTCATCATCAGAGCTTGAAATGCTCTCGCGGTACTTTGATGCCATTACGTTATAGTCACGTGTCTCAAATCAGACAAAATTCAGCCTCCGATCGGTCTACGCAGCGCAGCATGACGTCGAACCAGTCTAATAGTGCGACGAAAGACCACCTCTGTAGAATCAGAAGTTCAGAACAACGCCTACTTCTACGTCATTGCATCTTTGGCTCCGCCCACTGGCGCGTTAGTGAGATGTGAAGGAGAGATACTGGATCACTGAACTAAAAACACGCTAGATGATTCTAATGCTAGGAAATAATTATGTAATTTCAACTCTGTGAATGTCTCAGTTGAGCATTATTTGTTTGTTCAGTACATGATTTCACTGTGGATCCTTTGCAAACTTTTACTGTAAGATATGGACCCGACTGTAATGCCACAATATGTAAGTAACGGTGTTAAATCTAATGCCTGATCTGTGACCTGTGATTTCTGATATGACTCATGTACAGCCAGACGTTATTGGTCTTAAAATTGTGCATTGCCGTTTATGGGTCAGTATCAATCAAGTCTAAACAGTCAACTACACATTGTTTCTCTGAGTAGCATGAAAATAATCATGAAAATAATTCGTGATTAAATTATATACAGACAGACAGTGACACACAGTCAATCACACAGCACAAGTTTATCAGTAACGGAGCTCTGGACTCTCGCCAAAACTCCCATTATAATCAATGACGCTGTTAAAGGGTTAGTTCACCCAAAAATGAAAATTAAGTCAATAACTACTCACCCCCATGCTGTACCAACCCCGTAAGACCTTCGTTCGTCTGAAAACGAGACTTCAAGAGATTTCCACGACGCATAACGGTCTGTTTATTCTAAGCTCGCGGATGTAGATTCAACGTGTACAACATTAAATTGAACATGTGTTTGCAGTTCTTGTTGCATTTACATGGCTTTAACCAGTAGACGTCCTCACCATGTGATGTTTCGAGCCAATCTAATCTAACAGTGAATTTAGCTGACGTAGCCAATACAGCGGAATAAAAACAACACCTAGTCTTTTTTACTGCAACTTCAAAGGAAGTAAGACAATGTTGTCGAAACGAGCGCTGGATACCTGAGATGATTTTGTGTTACGCTGTTTGCCTGCCTGACATAATGATCTCATTCTCAGCTCCGTTAATCCTTCTCACCAATTATTCAGAGGGTATGACCAATTGTTTTCCATATATTTATTTTCTTTAAAGTATCCTCACTTCTCCCCGATGTCATCTGCCATTTTAAATGTGCGAGCCCTTAAATTAGAATGGACTTTGATTGGCTGTCAGTGTTTTATCATTCAACAGCTGAAAAAAAAAAAAAAAGTGAAAAGATCTGAAAGTGATCCCAACCATATAGTTTCTCTAGTTATCGTTGTAGCTGTTGTGTGGACTGCTATTCTTTTATTTTTAACTATATCCTTACACTAAGTTATGGTTCTTGGTGTGAACAAGCCTTTAGTTATGATGAAAGCATTCGCGAGAGTGCAGAAATCGAGTTGCAATGACGAGATCACTGCATTCATGTCTGTCATCAGCTATGCTTATCGCTGCAACCTTTCAAGCAACGGTAGTAGATCTAAATATTACGCTATACTCAACACTTTTCACGATCAGTTGATCTTGACAGCTGTAACAGTAAAAACGTAGTAAAAGTTCCACATGTAATACTTAGTTCATATGCAAAGATGTTAGCCAATCATAGCAGTGGGCGTTTATTTAAGTCTCAACGCAGTCACACCCCTTCAAACAGAGCGTTCAAATCAGAGGGCTAAAATAAGGTACAAAAAAGCCTTTTATTTCTAAATTATGACACATTTTTTGGTCAAAATCATTCTAAGCAAAAAAATTATAATAATAATAAAATATAAAGTTAATGACCCCTTTAATGCATCAACTACTTAATAACACAACAGTGACAATTGGTTTTATTGATGAAAATGGCATTAAACACTTACTCCATAGGAATGCGAAACTGTACTGTGTCAGGTGGCTGTTCTCTGCCCGGTCTGACCAGGGTCAGGTTGAAGGTGGGTCGAAATATTCTCAGCTGTGGGTTACCCAGCTGGAATAAAGGGAATCTGAACAAATGGCAGAAGAGAAATGACATGAAATTTAATTACCATTTCATTTATTCATATTTTTTTTTTCACATGTATTACCATAGTACTTGCAAAAAGCATGATACAACGATGGTATATTTTTGGAACATGACTTTAGGAGTCATATGCTTCAAAGTTAATACCTAGGAGAATATTCGAGTTTCCCAGCTAAAGTTCCAAAGTTTATGCAGTTTCAAGTTTAAATTTGTGTTCCATAAAACACACACACACACACACACACACATCACTTTTGGTAATGGTACATTTACCATGGTCCTAAATGATTGCCATATTACCAAATACATGGTACTCAGGCATAGCACTTTAAATTCATGGTGCCATGTCTTAAAAAAAACATGCTTTTACTAGTATTATGAATATAGCATTATCGTGTTATTATCAATTAACTAGAATTATTCACCATGTCCAAAATATCATGGCATTGTTCTGGTATATTGTCCAAAAACATGGTATTGTAGTGGCACCATGTTCAAAGCATTATGGTACCACGTCCAAAACATGGTATTATCATGGTGTAACGTTACGCCACAAAACATGGCAATAACATGGCACTTTTTATAAGTGCTCGCATTAGTAGTTTAAGTTACGTTGTAACTTACACTGTAAGATCTAACGTTACACAGGTACATATATGCAATGGTACTGTTTGTATAGATAAATAAAACATCAGCTTAGAGTTACACCATTAGATAAAATAAAAACATGAAAACACTTACAATATCCGTTTCGACATGTCCTCTGTTTTAGACGTCTACAATCACATGTGCTGTTTTGCTGTTATTTTCATATGCTCAAGGTCCTCGAGCACTGCTGTGCTGTGAAAACTGCGCCGACATGAGGCTGGAAATGTTCAAAATAAAAGCCCTCTTATCCACACTGTTGTCCAGTGCTCTCGTTAAATACGCACATGTGGAGTATATAATAAATACACATGTAATATCTACTTCAAACATTGGATTGTGGTTATGAAAATGAGGACAAAAGTCAGTCTAGTTTAAATGTCCATGTAAATGTTTTATTTTAAGAAAGGTTGCTGTTAGAACTTTTATTTTGATTTAATTGTCATGACGTAATCTTGACGTCGTTAATAACCGTCCTCCTCTGCCTTGTTTCTGTTTCTCTGTCTGTGGTTTCTTCATGTCACATTTCTATTTCCGCCATATAATGACAGTTTCCTTAGACATTTAATATATTTCCTGTTAGAATCATGTAATATCTTTCTCTAGATCTCTATAGCATTCAAAATGATCTAATTGTTTATTGGAGTTGCTCATTTAAAAGTAATTTGGTTGTTTATACAAAATATTTGATGTCTGTTTGTCCCCGGAAATTTTTACAGCAAGTTCAAAACACCCTGCAAATACCTTTACTTTCTATGGCAAATACACTGCAAACAAGACCGACCAACATGGTTACCAGAGCAATCGTGTAGCGATTCTTTTCACCAACAGAGGGGGCTACAGTGTTGCCAGATTGAAAACATCCAAGTATCGTACCAGAAGCTCTTAATAATCGTATTTGGAAGAAAATTATCGTACACGGTGGGGGGGTGGGGGATTTGACTGGATTGTTGACGGGGGGGGGGGGGGGGGGGTTTGACTGGAGATTGTTGACGGGGGGGGGGGGGGGGGGGGTGTAGCTTTAATCGCACGCAAGGTCTGTCGCTCCCTCTCTGCCGTGCCCTCTCACCTTCACTTTCTCCTCACAATCATGAAGTAGATCCACAGCTAGATCAATGAGTACACAAGCACAATGACCTCAGTCCGATTGAAGTGTCACAAAATTCTGAAATTACCGTACATTATGGATTTTTTTTCATTATTGATCGTACATCGTACAGAGGTCAAAAGGCAACACTGGGGGGCTACAAGATACGATTACTTGATTTTAAAGTTTCATAGTATTTGAACATTAACAGAAAGGTAGCTCATAACTAAAAGATTTACAAACAAACACTGTGATTACATTCAGTTTTCACATCACATTCTACACTACATAGGCTACCAAACAATAAGTAAGTAAAGACAACGGGGGGGGGGGGGGGGGGGGGGGGTGTTCAAATATAATATAAATTCCTCTTTAAAAAAAATCATGAAGGAACTAAAAAAAAATCTATTTATAAGCAATGTATTAATGTACAAGCAAATTACAAGCAACCTACCAATTATTAATTACACAAGATACCGTTTTATCCTTAATTAACAAACCAAACTTAAAGGGCTAGTTCAGCCAAAAATTCAAATGATCCAATAATTTACTCACCCCCAAGCCATGCCAGGTACTTTCTTCTTTCAGCTGAACAGAAACATAGTTGTATTAAAAACATCCTGGCTCTTCCTAGCTTTATAATGGGAGTGAATGGAGTTTCTGGAAGCCCAAAAAAAGCGCATCCATCCATCATAAAAATAATCCATACAGCTCCAGTGGTTTAATAATGACTTTCTGAAGCGAAGCAATGCGTTTTTGTAAGAAAAATATCCATATTTATAACTTAATAACTTAATAAATCCGGTAAGATGCGAGTCTAGTTCCGGCGGAAGAGTGACCTCTGACCCGACACATGATGGAGGATGTAGGAGTAGCGTAAGCTTAGGGACTGTTCTTTTTTTATTTAAGGGGCCACCGGAGGAGATTTGAGATCTGTAGTCAAAAAAGACTTGACCCTCCCTTCGCCAGCAATAATTTTTTCTATATCCCTCCAAAATGATTGTGAAAAAATGCATGAGCCTCCCCGATAATTTATTGATTACTTCTGTACTGGTTTGCGCTTGGCAAAGATGTTCAGATAGCCATTGTTTGTTTTTTACAACCATGACAAACGACTAAACTCCTGCTTTCTCATCTTACTAGGGCTGTAACGATAGACCAAACCTACAATTCGGTTAGTGTCATTTCATACGGATTACATAAGCAGAGAGCAGTCTGTAGTCTGTTTTCTTTTGTTTTAAATTGTTCTGTTAAAAAGTAGACATTTCAAGCTTTCTATATTTATCAGGTCTGTGAGGCAAGTAGCTATCGGCCATACGCTGAGTTTAGGTTCATTTATTAGACAAGAGTCCAGTTCACGCGCCGGCACCTCCGTTTCGTGATGATCTA
Organism: Tiaroga cobitis; assembly: GCA_030578255.1. NCBI lineage: Eukaryota > Metazoa > Chordata > Actinopteri > Cypriniformes > Leuciscidae > Tiaroga > Tiaroga cobitis. The sequence continues at coordinate 28,835,323 of CM060615.1, read as the reverse complement.
TTTTCTACTATATTTACTTCTTATTTATTAAATCCAGGCAATTGGTTGATGAAACATTGATTCAAATTAAGATACAATTAATAAAAAACTAAATTCACTTTAAAGAAAGGCTTTGTGCTTTCTGATTGAGGTCTCTGTGAAAGTTTTAAAGTCACTTTCAGAGCGGTCATGTCCGTAACGGAGAACTGTCACGTCCGTAACATTTTTTCCCCCTCATAAATGCGAACACGAAAAATAAATAATAAAAATAATATTTTATGTTATGTGGAGGCCGACCCTTCTTTATTCAGGTGGGTAGTAGTATTACTTTTGTTTTGCGCAGCGTAGTTCATAGAATCACTAAAAAATATTTTGCCACCTAAAAGTTAAAGATTTTTTGTGTTACATCACATGTGTATTTCCCTCATATTAAATATAAAACGTGTATAAATGTGTAGACTGATATTTTTCTAATGTCTGGACTCCTTTATTAAGGGAGTATGAATATATAAACAGACGTTTCAGTCATAAATGCTTTTTCTGAGAATTTATATTTCAAGTTTTGACTGCAAATGTCACGTCAATAACGCTGGAATTGCCCAATTTTAAAGAATTTATCCTCAACTAGTTTTTTTTTTTTTTTTTGTGTAGGTCTAAGTATTTTATTATGTTAACTTTAAATAATAGCCTACTAATAGTAATTTAAAAATGTGGTAGCCCTACGTCTAACACATCACGCTCCACTGTTATGGTGGCAATTTCAGTAGATTTACCGAGAGCGAGAGAGCTACATGGAAAAAATATGCACCAAACAAGCCACTTTGAAATTTTGCTGTTTTCATGAATACAAAAGTTGGATGACCCTCCCCTCAACAAAGAATAAAAAGACATGACCCTCCCCTATTTTCCTCCGGTGGCCCTTTCCATAAATACCGAACGGTCCCTTAGGTGAGAACTGACAGGGCTGGGCAACAAACTCAAGCTCCTCCCACATTTCTCTTTAAAAAATCTCGTTTTAGACTTCTAATACGTGACCCGTGTTTTGTTTTTCTCGATCCTCTGCGCTTCCGCGTTCGTCAATACATCATGCGCCGGCTTAGAGGTCACTCTTCACCCGGAAACAATTTACCCCACATTGTTGCTAATTGCCTTTTACACGACTTGGTAGAAGTGACATCATTTGCTCTAAGGAAAAGCAACTATAGGATCAGAGTAAGTGTCCGCCACAATTTATCTCTTTTAAAAGGTTATGAATAGAGGGAATGCATTAACGTCACTTCCCCGCCGGAACACGCCCCCCTCAGCGGGACTGAGTGGCAGAAGAGCTGCTGCGTGACTGTTAATAGGGGAAACTGCGTTAACGCGAGTAAAACAAACTATTATCAGTTTAAACTAAAAGTTGGACTCGATATAGTGTTCCTTACAACTTATCAAAGATCCAGTGATCCATGGATATTGACATGCAGCCAGGAATCGTGTTTCCTGACATTTATATGTGCCTGATTTCGACGCCGGGGAAATAAATGAAGAAAATTTGCCTGTAAACGTTTTATATAAATACAATATAGATAGGTCTAAATCCGACTGATCACTTACATTAATGTTATACTGTATATCATCATATCGTCCAGCCCTAAAACTTGTATAGTTTTTTTTGTCAGTGTTTATTTAAAAACATCCAATTATGCAGAATATAGTCTGTTCTGTAGCTTTTTGCAGTCTGTAAAAATATACAGTACCTCAGATTTCTGGTCAAATCTAGTTGTACAGTCAATCGCAAAGCTCTTTCCCGTTTTAGATGTGTTTTGTGTGTTTTTCACGGCATTCACGCTGAAAACAAATGCTGCCGCTCAGTCTTTTTGCCACTTGTGGGCGTGACCGCATTCACTCCGGCCGACGGTGACGTCATGCGCATACCCTCTATATTTGCATTGTCCCAACAGACATGACATCTAAAGACTTCTCCAACAAGTCAATGAACGAGTGTCAGTGGTGCAAAGCCCTTTTCTGTCAAAAGAGGGAAACCTTTCCTCACGACAATGATCTGCAAACCTGAACCAACATTGACTCAAATTTCTTTGAGTGTTACAATAACTCGTCAAAGCCTAACATTCTTCACTGTTATTAGCCTACATGGCAGGATTATTTTCACCCCAACCTGTCATTTCACATTTGCACTTTCTATTTATATTATTACTGTGGGAAAAAAACCTCATAGAATTGTCATAGAAATCTGTCATTTCTGACATGGTTAGTTCTTTCATTTGTCTTATGCCACTTTTATTTATCAAAAATCTCACAAAGATTCTTTTCACCAGAGACAAACGTTACCTGGTCCTCAATATAATTGTTTACCTGTGTGAGATTAGAAAGAGCTCTTGGGTTTAGGACAGTTGGTCGGGGCTCTTGTAATTGAAGCACAGGGCAAGAGCTCCTTCAATGTGCCAATGTTTAGCAAAGGGTGGGCTCGGGTTAGAGGAGACATACTCGTGCAACTCGACTCCTCTCAACCTTCAAGCAAAGGTCTGTTCACACACTGTTTTCCAACGCTGCCATTTATAGATTGGACCATGCAGTTTGTTTGTGACTGAAACTGAAGCCCTTTCTGTGGCGCGGTGAAATCTGAAATGATTATTTCTCATGAAATACATCTTAATTAGCTTTAATATTTTGATACTGCAAATCACAGTGCTTATAACATTAGACTCACTGTTGGTTTGCTCTTTAAAAAAGATCGGTCAAGTGATTCAGTGATGTGTTTGATTCATCAATGTAAGTGATGTCTTTTTTAATAAAAAAAAAAAAGTAAAACGCTTGTAAATGAATGAGTAAATTACTTGAAATTAATGTTAAACTCTTCAGTTCTGTACCATTGCTACCATCACACAGTTCAACAAAGTTCTATTGCAAAAGTAGTCAAGATAATTTATTTGCATGGAAAATCAAGGCAATCAGAATGGAAATTTGTTTAGTAAGATGTGGACCAAAATACAAAAAATTGGGGTTAACTGTGGTGGAGACGCCAGGAGTGCAGGCGCGAGAAAAGCTATGGAAACTTTCCCAGCTTGGGTTATATTAAATATCCAAAGGGAAATTGTAAATTGAAGATCCAGACAGGAAGATGGAAAAGTCTTTTCGCTTAAAGTGAATACTTTATTTCTTTTTTACTTTTGTCAAACAGCATTTTATATTTCCTTGAGGGACTGCCATGCCACTCATATTTTCCGTTATTGCATTGACTGGGATATTATGTTACATGAATGTACATGAAAAAGATCTGCAACTGTAAAACTCAAGGTGGTCCAAAACATTCCAGAAGACTTGCTCCATGAGAATCCATGAGAATAGGAGAGATGGATGTTTGTGTGCAGATGCAAACAGTTGAGCAGTCCAATTCTTTCAATAATTTAATATAGCATTCTCTCTTCGTGACTTTAATGTATCTCTGTTTTAATGACATACAGTCGGGTTAAAAATCTGTGAACACATTGAAAACCATATTTATTTATTTTTTATTTATTACCATTTTGTACTGTAAAAATATTCCAATAGAATTGAGTAAATATGAATAAATGAATACATTCAAAAAGAAAAATATTATAAAATATTTTTCTGCAGATAATATTAAAAGTGAAAAGGTGGTATTATTATTAATTTATTAATATATTTATTTAAGGACAAAATGAATAAATAAATAATAGATACAAATTATATCACATAACACAACATTTTAAATGATATCAACAGAACAAATATTTTTATTTTGTTCCCTATTTTGTTTAAGTAAAAGAGGTAAACAAATAAATACTAAAACAAATAATTTTTTCTGCTGAAATTGTCTTTTAAAATGTGAAAAGGAAGCATTTACAAAGATATACCAGTCAAAATGTGGTGTCATTCACTAAATCATTTATTATATATACTACCGTTTATTTTTCATGCTTCACTCCCACAGTCTGTGGAAAGCAGAGCCAGCCACCAATCATTCAAACTGTTATTTATAGCACTTCTCAACGGAGTCATATAGTTGATGTGTAAATTGAGACTCTTCCTTTGGACATGGCCCCAAAGCACGCTCAACTCTGACCCTGAGCCAAGGCCACTGTAAAGATGAACTTGGCAAAGTCACACACACATCCACAGACATGAGCAGAAGATGGAACTGGCAAGCCTTTGCTGCCATTCTGAAAAAAAAAACTTTCTATGTCCAAATCTGAACATTAATCAAAATAAATAAGGCTGATGGGTGAAAGGAAAATTGGGGCAACCAGTAGTCAGCTGATAGGTGAAGCCGTCTAGTGGTTATGTGATTATTGGAGAAGAGTGAACAGCAAAGGTGAGGTTCCCACAGCCTTATCCAATGACCAGAGCCCTGCCAGCAGAATCCTGAGGTGCAAAAGGGCTGACTTACAGAATCTGAGCCAGTCGCAACTAATCTTCAAGGCATTTAGGCTATTGGCCGCTTCGACACATCGGTGCTTTACTATCAGAAGTTCTTTCTCTACGAGTTTTCTGGGAAAGCAAGGGATAGATAAACAGACAGACAGATGATAGACACTGTAGATTGACAGATTTTTGTGATTTGTGTAGCATTTTTTGGACAATACATAATTCCCATACTTTTTTGTGCCCTTTTGAAGTAGCTCCACGTTGCATCTGACATTGACGCTATGGGGATCGCCTCAGTGTGACTGTGTCTCAAACATGTGTGCAACTATCCCAGTCCTGATTGGCGCAACATTACCCTGTGACCCTTCCACTGAGAACGTTCCCTTCCCACCTGGCCCTCTTTGATGAGAGCGACCAGGTTTGCGCCCCCTGTGGTTCAGGTCCAATCATGGGGGTCGCAAATGGAGTTCTACCAGATTTGGTTTGGTCACTCCCTGCCAGTCAGCCACTGCTGGGGCCAGTTTCTCGAGGCCTGCTCAACTCGAGGTTTGAGGAGAGAGCATCATCTCTCTTGGCACATAAACTGCCTGGAGAAGATGGATGTTTCTACCTTTGAAGTACTTCCTCCAAGATCTCAGGCTATAATGTTCTTCTCCGTCCAGACAACCCATCGGTAGTCTCGTACATAAATCATCAGGGGGGTCTGTGGTCACATCCTCTTTGCAGACTGGTGCACCAGAACTTTTTGCAGTCTCAGGGCAAGCTGGTCTCCCAGAGAGCAGATTACATCCCTGGGTACCTGAATCAGGGAGCACCATTTAATAACCTATTTCATATGTGGCCTGCAGTTCACGTGGGATTTGGCCATGGTGCTATAGAAGGGTTGTCCCTGGCATCCTTCGAGGCCCTGGACTCAGTATCTGACAAATTCCTTACACTAAAAATGGCATTTCTCTTGGTGTTTATGTTCCTTAAGAGGGTAGGAGATTTGCAGGCTCTGTCAGTTGCCCAGGGTAGGGTCAAAGCCATCTTACACCCTAGCCATTTTACACTTTTGGTATGTGCCTAAAGTACCTATGATCTTGCATTATATGTTCTTGCAGGCCTGTCATCTTCATCATTTTGTGTCGGCGGACCAAAAAAACTTCAATCTGATTTGCCCAGTAAGGGCTCTTGAGACTTACGTCCACCGGACTACCAAGTGGCGTAAGACTGACCAACTGCTGGTTTGCTTCGGGTTCACCCGATTTTCCTTTACATGTGCTTGTGAGAGCCCACGCTAACAGGAGTTTGGCAGCTTCTAAAGCTTTATTGTCAGAAGTCTCACTTCAAGATGTATGTGATGCTGCGGACTGGTCTTCCCCGCACACTTTTGTAAGGTTTTATAGCCTGGATCTGGACTACATGCCAGGGTCACAAATGTTTTAGTCCCAAGCTGTGCTCTTAATGAATTCACACTAGGACAGGCATTCATCAGTATGGTGCAGTGGGTATTTTGTTCCCAATCGCATCAATGTCAGACGCAGCGTGGAGTTGCCTCAGAAGGGAACGTCTTAGGCCTGCATGCCTGTGAGTGGCTTGCTTCAGCCATTCAGAAGCTAACACAATTTTTTTCTGGGAATCCTTTACAGCTTCCACTATAAAGTATTGTCTATTGTTATAAGGGTATTTAAGAATGAATAGGTGTGCCCATACTCTACTTTGGTGTGCATGCATATGTATTAATCATATTTGTGGTGTAGGCTATTCAAACATTTATTTGAACTAATTTTAAATGGTTGTATTCAAAAACTGTGAGTTGTGATGATTTTTGATGTTGCATGTTAAATTATGTACTAGGCTTGTTGTTAAAAGGCTTGTTTTCAAAATCAGGATTAGAATTCCCCTTTATTGGTCAAGTTATATTTATATTTACAAAGAAAATTACTTGGTGGTGTGCTCCAAATAAATATCCTATATACTCACAACAAACATTTCACACAATATCAAATATTTGCACATATATATGATCAATGATATACAGTACGACTCTTTGTAGCAGACTACATTTTCCCATGATCCTCTGTGGAACCTGATCATGCACACCTGCACACCTGAGCAATCAGCTTGGAGAAATTAACACATGTGAAAACATGATGACTGTGGGTTAGTGAGCAATCAGCTTGGTGAAATTAAAGGTACATCTTCATGTCTGTGACTAGTGTTAATATAAGTTGAATATTAAAAAGAACAGCTGAGAGTTCACAAATAAAATATATTTTTTAAATTATTACTGCCTTTAGTTATTATTTTTGAATAAATGTAAAAATGATTAAAAACACTAACTTGATGAGATTTTTACTTGGTTTTGATAAACAGAGCAATAATAACATTGTTAATGTAAAAATACAAAATAAAATTCCTCATTTCAGACACTACTGCACGCAACTGCTATAAATTCCTATTGTTGCTACCGGGATCTAGCACCTGCACGCTGGCACAATACATGGACTATGCTCTGTGGTCGAGTGGCTCACCATTCACTATCAGCAAGATGGAAGAAGAAGACATTTAGCCGCAACCTCCTCACCCCACGACCACCATACAGTCATCATCGATCCTCGTTCCAGTAACCCCCCACCTGCCTGGGAACTCCTCCCTAGTCCTTTCCCACTCCTCCTCATGCCAGCCATGGACCCAGAGCCAGTGCCATGCCTGCCAAGGACCCAAAGCCAGAGCCCACCACAGACCCAGAGCCAAAACCAGCTGAGTCTGACCAGGTGTGTAAGCTGGCCCCAATGTCCATCCAGGAGCTCAAACTTGAGCCATTGTCCTTCCCGGAGCCTAAACCTGCTATCTGAATACCATTGGACACTGAGCATGAGCCCACCACACACATGGAGCCAGGACCTGCTACTGTTGGTCTCGTTCAATCTCCAGACTCCTTCGCCTACCACACGGGTCCTACCTGGCTTCCAAGCTCCTTCACCCACGCCGTTAGTTCCACCCAGCCACAAGACTCCTTTGTCGCTGCTGGTTCCACCCAGCCAGAAGTCAAATTTTTCACCCAGCCTCACACTGGGCGAAACATTGCCTGCCTTAGCTGGTCCCATCAAGTCCTCCTCCTCTGGCCTGGCTTCCCGGCTCTGCCTTGGGCTTTCCGTATACCAGCATTGCCTAGGTGCGCAGATCTCCTGGCTCAACCTCAGGCCTCCGAGCTGATGACTCCACCTTGGCCTGTCAATCCTTCAGCTCCACCTTGGCCCGACGCTCCCTTGGCAACACCGTGGTCTGTCATCCCTCAGGCTCTGCCGGGCTCCCTCGTCCCTCTGTCGTTGGATTGGCCAGGCATCACCCTGGTTGAACCATGCACCGTGGACTTCCAGTGCCTCCGGCTACACATCTTCTCTCCACCCCTCCGGCTCCACCAGGCTCCTCCTTTCCTTCCGGCTCCATCATTGTCCTCAATCCACCGGCTATGCCACGGTATGGTAAGCCCTGTCTCCACTTCAGTCCTGCAAGCCTGCAGTTCCGGTGTCACACTGGGTATTCCTCTACTCAGATCCACCTGGATCTCCACCTCTCCCGGCTTCACCTCAGTCAGTCGTGCTCCTGGCTCCTCTGTTCATTGGTTCCACCATGGGCATTCATCCTAATGGCTCTGCTTTTGGAGCCACTGTACATGAGGATTACAGGATTACTGTCAAGGACACAGTACACTGTATCTTTGATATCCACACCAAGTAATTTCCAGGTCAACCTCTTAGTCATCTCTGTGTATTTATGTCTTCTCCTGGTGATCTCTTCTGTGCTCCTTGTCTTTTCTGCCCCCTGTTGTTATGGTAGTGCAGGGAAGAGGAGAGGATCTAGTTGCAGAAACAAACACCTAGATTTACATACGTTTTTTTGGAAAGACAACGACTGACACAAGACAACTGAAACACAGGTGTATATATTCACAGGACTACAAGAGGCTAACGAGGTCACATGCCTGTCCTGTCTTGTGCTGCACATGGGTGTTTTGTTATTTTATAATTAAAGTATAATTTTCTCCTGCACTTGAGTCCTCACACCTTTTTGTCTTGCCCATTCCGTGACATACTGATCTGACCAAATGAGGACTCAGCGGAGAAGAGGGGCCGCGTCAGAGACTGTTCACGTTCCGTCTGCCCAGCCAGAGATTGTTCACGTCACGTCTGCCCAGTCAGAGACTGTTCACGTTCCGTCTGCCCAGTCAGAGACTGTTCACGTTCCGTCTGCCCAGTCAGAGACTGTTCACGTTCCGTCTGCCCAGTCAGAGAATGTTCACGTCACGTCTGCCCAGCCAGAGACTGTTCACGTTTCGTCTGCCCAGTCAGAGACTGTTCACGTTCCGTCTGCCCAGTCAGAGAATGTTCATGTCACGTCTGGCCAGTCAGAGACTGTTCATGTCCCGTCTGCCCAGAGAGAGAATGTTCACGTCACGTCTGCCCAGCCAGGCACTGTTCACGCTCCGTTTGCCCAGTCAGATACTGTGCACATCCAATCTGCCCAGTCTGAGACAGATCAGGAGTTGCCCATTCGTGTGGCCGCCAAGGCACTTATGGACTATTTGGAATGTCTGGCTCAGATCCTGGACATGCCGGTATCTGCTATTCCCGAGCCGGAGCCAGTGTCTGTCGTTCCCGAGCCGGAGCCAGTGTCTGTTCCAGGGTCGGAGTCTGTTCCTGAGCCGGGCCTGTTCCTGAGCCGGTGCCAAGGCCAGTGCCTGTTCCAGAGCCAGAGCCAGTGTTTGTTCCTGAGCCGGAGCCAGAGCCAGTGCCTGTTCCAGAGCCGGAGCCAGTGTCTGTTCCTGAATTGGAGTTAGCGTCTGTTTCTGTGTTTGTGTCTGTCCTAGTGGCCCTTGCTGTTCTGGTGGCTGTTCCTGAGCCAGAGCCTGTTCCTGAGCCAGTGCCAGTGTCTGCTCCAGAGCCGGAGGCAGTGCCAGTGTTTGCTCCAGAGCCGGAGCCAGTACCAGTTTCTGCTCCAGAGCCGGAGCCAGTGCCAGGGTCTGTTCCTGAGCCGGTGTCTATTCCTGAGCCGGTGTCTGTTCCTGAGCCGGTGTCTGTTCCTGAGCCGGTGTCTGTTCCTTCGCCCTGGTCGCCCGAGGGGTCGTCTGCTTCACCCTGGCCGCCCGATGGGTCGTCTGCTTCGCCCTGGCCGCCCGATGGGTCCACTGCTCGCCCTGGCCCCCCGAGGGGTCGTCTCCGCCCTGGCCGCCCGAGGGGTCATCACCGCCCTGGCCGCCCGAGGGGTCTTCACCGCCCTGGCCGAGGGGTCTTCACCGCCCTGGCCGCCCGAGGGGTCGTCTGCTTCGTCCTGGCCGCCCGAGGGGTCGTCTGCTTCGCCCTGGCCGCCCGAGGGGTCGTCTGCTTCGCCCTGGCCGCACGAGGGGTCGTCTGCTTCGCCCTGGCCGCCCGATGGGTCGTCTGCTTCGCCCTGGCCGCCCGATGGGTCGTCTGCTTCGCCCTGGCCGCCCGATGGGTCGTCTGCGTCGCCCTGGCCGCCCGATGGGTCCACTGCTTTGCCCTGGCCCCCCGAGGGGTCGTCTCTGCCCTGGCCACCCGAGAGGTCGTCACCGCCCTGGCCGCCCGAGGGGTCGTCTGCTTCGTCCTGGCCACCCGAGGGGTCGTCTGCTTCGCCCTGGCCGCCCGAGGGGTCGTCTGCTTCGCCCTGGCCGGTGTCTGTTTCTGAGCCGGTGTCTGTTCCTTCGCCCTGGTCGCCCGAGGGGGCGTCTGCTTCGCCCTGGCCGCCCGAGGGGTCGTCTGCTTCACCCTGGCCGCCCGATGGGTCGTCTGCTTCGCCCTGGCCGCCGGATGGGTCGCCTGCTTCGCCCTGGCCGCCCGATGGGTCGTCTGCTTTGCCTTGGCCGCCCGATGGTCTGTCTGCTTCACCCTGGCCTCCCAGGACTAAGCATTCTGTCCCTGCCGTCCCGCCCTGGTCTGTCCCTCCCGTCCCGCCCTGGTCTTATGGAGCGTCTGGTAGCCGCTCCGTAGGGAGGGGGTAATGTCACATGCCTGTCCTGCCTTGTGCTGCACATGAGTGTTTTGTTATTTTGGGCCATGTGCTCTTGTCATTGTCTGATCCCTCCCCCTCGTTACCTGATTATTGTTTGAGTTCTTCCACCTGTCCCCTCTTGATTAGTCCCCTTCTTAAGTCTCCTCTTGTTTGCAGTCTTTGTCGGATCGTTGTCTAATGTCTCCCGTTCCCCGTGATCTTCTGTTCAGGTTCTGTTTTATTTTTATTCATTGTGTGTTTCCCCCTTGTGGGTTTTGCTTTGTGTTTGTTTATTTTATAATTAAATTATAATTTTCTCCTGCACTTGAGTCCTCACACCTTTTTGTCTTGCCCATTCCGTGACATGCGGGTAATAAAGACACAGGTGCGGGAGTACTAGAACACACAAAACACAAGGGAAATCGTGACACCTGTGTGCTCCAATCTCCGCCTGCAACAGGTAAGATACAAATTTTCATTATGTTTGGTCATACCATGATATGCCATCCAAGTCACTAGTCATGTGCCTTCTGTTAATCCTAAAATTGGCTCAACAAACTCACCATTGTTTCTGTATTTACTCACATCCCCGTGTCTCTTTATACCCTTACACTATTTTTGACTGAATTTATTCAACTATTACAAATTGTTTTGAAAGAAAATTAATTAATAGAGATTGTAATAATTGTTGGCATACAGAAACTATGCCAGTAAGCAGTTTAGCATTATGTTTTATTAATAATCAGAAACGTAGTTTTGTTTGTCTATATTTTGTCCACTAAATTCATTGAGGTGGAATTGATATGCATATGGCAAGACATAAACATAAACAGAAATTTGAAATATGTTTTTTATTTTTAAATAAAAAATATTTTTTATTTGCATTTATTTATTATTATTGTTGTGTATACATTCAAGAAGTAACGGAACAAATGCAATAACTATGAATGGTTACACCTCTGGAAATTTTTATATCATTAAATATATTTATTTTGTCAAGAATGGTATCAGTGTTATTAAACCTATAAGGGTAAATTACTTGGCACGTGTTTTAAATAAATACGTGTTTTTAAAATTTGAGACATCTTTATTTGTCATTACCTCATACTTAGAATGCACAAAATACAATAAACAAACAAACATTATAATATCCATGATATACAATTCATAGCAACACATGGTGAAAATTAGACCAAAAGTGTGGGAGTAATCGCCTACTTGGTGCACCTGCTGAAACATTGTGCGCAAGGTTGATGCGTGTTTCTTGCACTAATGCATTTGCGAGTAAGTCACTCTGCACGCGAGTCTCCAAAATGCCAAGCGCGTGGACTCAGACTGAGAATGGGTGATTCATCACACAGTGCGCTCTGTCCGGCCCCTGATCAGGGGCCCCGGTAATCGCAAAGCTCGTCTAATCACTTTCTCTTTTACCTTTCTGAAGAACCAGTATGGAGTTACGTCACACAAGCGCGCAAAAGAGCCGGCCAAGCAAATAAGCCGCTGAGGAGCTATTTGTAGGCATTGCTGCCAAACTCGGGTAAGGCTACTCTCTCTTCTGCGATCAATATTTTAAACTTGCTATTGCACTAGAAGCAGCATGCATTACATTTCTGATTTATTCTGGAATGATTCTGTTTGGAGAACTTGACCTGGATCCGTTGATGACCGGCGGCCGGTGCGCGCAACAACGCAATTAGATCCAATTCAAAAAATCACATTCACAGACAATCGAACGCGTTACCGTGAAGGACCGGGACATGATGACGATTCTGCATGTTTTAGCAGCGAGATTGTTATCACTTTTTATCATCACTTTCGATTAGATTTTTTTTCTTTCTTTCTGAAATCACCATGCCACACACTCGCAACAGGAACCCAAGTCCAATCCCAGAGGTGACATGGGACACGGGGTTGAAAGAGATGAACGAGACCTGGAAAGGGGCTATTGCATGCTTGGGAGTTGCTATCTTTTTTGTCATGACAATTGGGATAATTTATTGGCAAGTTGTGGATCAGCCCAACAAGAACTGGATCCTTAAGGGGAGCTTTAGTGGGCTCATTTGGGAGAGACGGACGCAAACTCTGGTCATACAGACACTGACTGAGGACAAGACTTTTGCGGAGATAGACGTGGAGAACGTGGGGAACACTGATATTGAGGTTCCGTTCGTGAGGAACATGTGCTGGCTTAACAAAACCGAGTTCTGCTACACTTGGGATTCGGTCGCAGAGGTGAAGATATCTTTGGAATCAGAGGAGGACTCGGATACTGAGTGCTACAGTGTAACCTGGACTCCAATTCACTGCCATGTGGATCTGAAGGTAAAATATCATTAGAACTTTACTCTTGAAAATATAGGTTATGTTACAGAACCAAAAGAGTGTTTTTTATTGCCTGATGTCTTTGAAAATCCTTTTTTAAGTCCCACAAAAATAACTTGCATTATTTTTTCAAAAACAAATCGTATTTGTATGTGAAGAAGCTTAACATAAAGAACTTTTACTCAAAAATATATAAGAACTACCAAACCAAAAACCGGGTAAATTGTACAACTGTGAGAGAGTTGTGCTTGTGCAGTGATTTTTTTTTTTTTTTTTTTTGCCTTTTAAAAAGTTCGATAGGAAATTTCTCGCACGGAAACCAAACAGAGTTATAGCTAAACGTCAATTTAAAGTCTGTTAAACAAAACACTACATTTTTGTGAAATATTTGTAATATGCAATTAAAAACTGATAATGAAAATCCTCGCTATATGTATTAGATTAACGCTATAGTTGCTATGGTTACCTCCGGCGAAATCAGTTATCGCCCGATGAAAATACGCGCCATGACTAACTTGTAATCTATTTTTTGTGGATACTAAAATGTTCCAAATTCGATACTAACTGAAACATAGGGCTAATCCATCCATTCTCCAAATTGCTTTATCCTCCACATAATTATAGGCCTATGTAAAATATCTACTTTTAAGACCTCCATCTTTTTGTTTTGACTTCCTTTCAAGTATTAATTATAAAGTGGGTCAGACCCCCTTAATATACAAATAATTATTAAGTGGTTTCTTGTTTCACAGTTTTGAATAAGAATAGCTAACGTGTGAATATCATGCAACATTTATCTTTATTTAACTTTTTTTTAATGTATTTATTATTAGGGGCTTTTATGTGATTTTTGTGTGATTTTAAAAAGTACAATTGGTTTTCTTATTTTTTTATATATAGTTATATTGTTATTAATGCTGTCAAATCATATATGTCTGTGTAGCCTTCATACATAGGATATACATACACATAAACACATAAATACACATTATAAACACAACATTTTATGTTAGATGTGATTAATCGCGATTAATCGATTTGACACCACTTAATAAATAATAAAAACATATTTACATTAAATGATAAAAAAATATGTATTAATAAAACATATTTGCTTTGCCTTCCTACCTGCCGAAATGCATATTCAAAGCAGGGTTTAAAGTTCACCAGACTGAAACGGCCACAAAGATAACGTACAATGTTCCATACATTTCACAGATATCCGACAAGACAAGGAGTTTCTTTGTTCAGCAAGGACCTAAAGCAGTTCGGAAGTTTTCTAGTTTAATCCCTTCATTTTGTACATTTCATACCGCAGTAATGCTCTGTCATGTGTTATTTCAGATTTAAGCCTAATAACACATTGTTCAGTCCAATCATTTGACTTTTAGATGTTCTGCACCTGTTTATGAGAGCCTAAAGCTTCTAAGCTAGATATGCATGTCCAGATTTTGCTCACTGATGAAGACCTTATTCAATCTACATGAAGGAACTCGAACAGTAAATGTATTGGTACTTTCACATGCAATAAATGATCAAGCTTTAGTATAAAGATGGACCATGATACATTTTAAGGATAGTTATCCTCTCTCTCTCTCTCTCTCAGGACTGTTTTTCCATGGTGAATATTTCATGGTACGGAGGAGCCAGTGTCCATGCGCTCAACTGGCCCATAAACGATGCCAACATTTCCATGCAGCCTTTCACAGTCAGCGACCTTAGGGACAACCCTTCTGGCTTCGGATCAGTTTTAGAGCGCTACTTCCTGGGATCCTCAGGTAAGCAAAGAGGAGCTCTGCGTCATTAACCTCCTCAGCCAAATTTGGCCACCCTGTACTTTCACACATTGTTGACCAGACCAAACATGCATTTACTCGGGACTATGTACACAATTCAAAACAGCCTCGGGCCTGAGATGGCGCGGACCTACGGATGGTTACTTCTGCTTGGTGAAAGATTGCAAAACAAAGGACATCGTATTTGAGTCTGAACCCATTGGTATTTGTCAGCAGATGTCTGATGTTTACATAGAGAGTTAATTAAGCAAACAATCTCAGAGGCAGATTTAAATAACCATTGTGTTTATGTCTGGCTGTTATTTTGATTGGAGGCAGGGTGGAGGACGTTTACAGACAGATGCAGTGAATTCAAACATTATTCCAAATTTTTTACATTTTAGTGTTGTAGATTTATTTCACACCAAAAAAATACTGTCACGACAACGTGAATTTTCAGAATTAAAAAAATATATATGAATAATAATTATTCATATTTATAATATTAATAAACACATTTTCATATTTATTCAGTATATTTAAAAATTCTTGAGATCCTTATTTGGCTAAATTATTGAGCATGTTTTTAAATCTACAGTTTCGTAGCTAAATGTATTATTATTTTTTATAGTTAAAGTTACTCTGGTTCGTGATGAAATGACTTTTATGAACTATTGCTCATAAGTTACAGGTTTGAATCAGTTTAATGAATCCTTCACTGAACTCATTGAATCTGTCAGAGTGTCTCGAAATTAAGCATGTTTTGTGTTTTAAGGATTCTGAAGCGTAAATCATAGGGGTGTAATGATACCCACATGTCACAATTCGATACATATCAAGATACTGAACTTGTCATACAACATTATTGCGATACTCCAAGACATATGGTAAAATGTTAACAAAAATGTTCTGTTGATTATAATGGTAAATTTGGTATTACATTGTGGGTGTAAATGAACAGGCTTGGACTAGGTGCTGGAAACCCAAAGCACAGGACAATAGTGACACCAGAATAACAATATTCATGATTCTGAAGCTGAAAAGACAGAATTATTTTAGACGAATATGTTTGCACTCTGTCACTGACTAGATATATTAAAAATAATATAGGACACTGAAGTCAGCAGCGCTATACGCTTGCTAGGAGGTGGTTTTTCTTCGTCGAAGTGTTGCTTTTGGTGAGCTAATAAAATATTAAAACTAATTACATATTTAATTATGCCTTCCAGTATCGTAGCCTCTGCTTCGGGTCGGGGTCCTGATCACCCTGTCGGTGTTTATTCTGAGATAACAACCGGTTTGATGTACATTATCCCTTACTTAATGTCCGGCCAGACGATTCAACCACACAGCAGAAACCAGAACCGCCATCGACCTCCAGTACAGCACTGCGTCAATGCCTTGAGCTGGAAAAAGCTGTAAAATTCAAGCTTCCCAGATGCATGTCTCATTATTGACATGTGGAGGAAGTTTGAAACCACCACGACTCTTCCTAGAATTGGCCATGTGGCTAAATGTGGTATTCTAAGAATCTGTAAGGTCAAGAAGGTGACGGAGAGCCCCATGGCTCCTCGGGAAGACCTTCAGATTACCTGTGTAAAGATAGGAGGTCCTGTCACTAACCATCACTACACTTCATCAATCACTTTAGGATGAAGGAGTTCCCAAACTGTCTTCTGTAAAATGGCTGTCCCAGGTCCATGAGTTGAATAAAAAAAAAAAATGAAATAAAACATTTGCAGTTGACACAGAACATCAATGTTGAATCCATCAACTTTGAACAATGAATGAAATGATTCTTGAGTTATATATTATACCTTTTCTCACCTGGACTGGGCTTGCTCTATTATGCAAAGGTAAAGGACCTTTCAGTGCTTTATACGCAGGTCTTGAGCCCCTGCCTTTTTAATTGATTATAGTAAAGTACGATTGCTCCCCATTTCTCTCAACATTGGGAGATTAGTGGTTACTAATCTGATTACGTAACTCACATTACTTGTAATGCATTACCCCCAACACTGGTAATAACGTTGCCCAACACTAGTGGTATACAGCTGCCACCTTTACTCACATTTATGGTGCAAACATACCACTTTTTGGATTTCTGGTTTGATAAATGTTCATTAATGGCTAATAATGTCATCGAAGGGGCGTTGCGATGACCCCTCATGCTTTGGACCACTAGACGTGCTTGTTTAGGTGGGCAGCTGGTCTCTAAACATGGTTACCACTCAAAGCCGAGACACACTCACACAGCGCCTCGTCACCCGCACACAATCCGGCAATTAATAACCCGACTTACTCAACACAGTCACGCTGCTTTTTTCGTGCGGGCGCATTGTTTGCACCCTCATCGGTGTCTTCCATGTTTCGCGTGTGAGCTTTCGGCAGCTGAAAGGTGAAAGTGGTAATCTGCGTCCCAGACGGCTGAACAGAATTAGATTAAAGCGAAAGGGCATGTCGTCAGCTAAGGACATAATATTCATCATGTGATATAAACAAAGGCCTTTTATGATTTTCCTAGATCATTGTTTGCACAGGCCTGCAAAGAGTTATGTAACGGCGTGAGCAGTTCAACCGAAACAGTCGTATGATTTTAATCCCTTTTCCACCTCGCTTAGAGGACGGCCTTGATTTCGGAGAGACCTCTCAAACCCCTCTGTAATCGGCTCACTTTTGAGACAGAAATGTTGAGCTTCCTGCCAATGCAGCTGTCTTGCGTTGCCAAGCAACCACAGACATATCATGGTATATAATGCCCGGTGGCGTAACAATGACAGTCATGTTGGCTCAGATTCGTAAGGCGACCCGGCAGCTGCCTGTGGTCGCGGCTCTCGCCTCTATTGGTCGGCGATGTGTTGATAATGGACATAATTGTTTTTCCTGAGTTGCCGCTCTGCAGTCAAAAGGCATGTTGTTATTCAGGCCTGTAAAACGAGCCCCCGGTGACCCAGGGCAGACCCAAAGGTAAACTTTTCAACGCTGTATATTTACATTTAGGCCTTGAAATCGGATAGTGGTTTTAAACCGATTGGTGATGTGGGGATTCGGTCATGCGACGTCTGTCAAATAGCTTTGTCCACTTTGTTGATGAGAGACATTATTGATGTGTCCAGGCAAGTTATGTCCGGTCCAAAATGATGACTGAATCATCTCTTAAAGAGATGGTGACATATTTAGATTGTTCTAGTCTGCAAGTAATGATTGTCCCTCTGTGTCCACCAAGGTTATTATAGTTTTGCATTTTTCATTAGTTTTTATTTTTATTTCGTTTTGAATTTTTGTTTTCAAATTCAGTTTAGTTTTAATTAGTTTTTTAAAGTGGGTTTGCTAGTTTAGTTTATTTTTTATTTTTTGAAAATGCTTAGTTTTAGTTTAGTTTTTATTAGTTTTAGTGTTAGTTTTAGTCTTTTTAGTTTGGGTTATTTGTCAGGGGCAAGATTCAAAAAGGTCAGAAAAAGTATCTATTTAACAATAAAACCAGTACATAAAATGTAGCCTACAATGTAAAATTCCTTTACCTTACAGAATCCACACGCCGTACCAAAAATCCATAGATCTTCTATATAAAATTCACACCCTATACAAATCCCACAGCTGTACAATTTCCACACCCTCTACTAAATTTACCCTATACAATACTCATCTGGATTGAAGCAGCAAACATTCAGTGTAAGGGTAAAATAATGAGTTGACATAACATTATTTAATATTTGAATCACAGCTTATAGGCTAGTGTTTTGACATCGACAACCCAAGTGCATTTTACCTCAAATTTGCGACTGGTTAACTTTCTAACAGGCATGAAAACGGGTCAGGGGTGAAAAAGGTGAGAAGGATATAACTCCTCTAGAGGGGTCCGGGGGCATGCTCCCCCGTAAGAAAATTTTAAATATTCCATATTTTAAACCATCAATCTGATGCATTTTGAGATGCATTTTTTGCCAACCTGGGGAGAGCTGGAGAAACTTAACTTCAGCCATTAGTCAAAAATATTATGGCCTCCGTAGCGTTAGCTAATAATAATAATTTTTTTTTAAAAAGACCAATACCGATCCATTACCAACACAGTTTAAAAAAAAAAAAAATCAAGTAGAATTTCTATAACTGTGTGTTGAACTGATAATCACTCTTTTGTGTGTTAAACACAATCTACTTAATACAGACAACTTCTTTATAAAGAAAAACAACAACAACAAAAAATATGATCATAAACTATGAGAAAAATTATATTATAAACTAGATTAGTGGGTAACTCAGTAAAATTTAGTCTAGAAAAACAATAATTTTATAAAATCAGAACATTTAGTGAAAAAATAGCCTATATATTTAGTGGGGAACAAATAAGAGACAATAAGTGTAGCACTAAATCTGGTAAAACGTTACACATTGCTCTTTGTATTGTTGTAAAATACATTCATGAAAAACAAGATAAAAATCAAAAAAGATCAATTATTTTATATTATACTATAAAATTAAGAAAAAATATATAGCACAAATGTATAGCACAGCTGTTTAATGAGGCAGCAACATATGATAGATAGGGCAGAACAGAACAAAAAATACTATTACCGGTAATAATCTTTCATTGCGCAAAAGTATTATGATATGATTATGAAAGACTCCAATAGAGTGCTGCACACAGCGCTTATGCGCATCCCGGGCGCTGAATGATGCGCTTGAGGCAACACGAGTCACAGCGCGCAGCTCTTCGAGTACGCAGTGAAAAGTTCAAAGCACAAAGGAAATAACGTTACATATCGATGCATAGTGTATTATACAGTATCTATCTATGCAATAGTTTATTGGGCCGTTTCTTTTAACAGTTTTAAATTTCAGTTACTGTGCGCGTGAAGAACAATGATAGTGCTCTCCAGTGTTGTGATCTAGACACGCGGTAAAGGAACATGATTGAGGTACTACAGCAAGATAGTCAATTTACGCCAAACCACAGAGCTTTATCTACAGATCAAGTATAATAATATTAACATTTAATCATCTTGGAGAGAGTTCATCGTTGCCGAACGCGACGCGCGGTGCTGTTTGAATGCTGAATGACTGACGAGGCGCGGTGCTGTTTGAATGCTGAATGACTGACGACGCGCGGTGCTGTTTGAATGCTGAATGACTGACGACGCGCGGTGCTGTTTGAATTCTGATTCTGAATGGAGAATGACTGAAGACGCACTGTTTGAACGCTGAATGGAGAATTACTGACAGCCGCAGCTGAGGGAAAAGTTTACGTGAACTTGAATTTAATGACTTAAATATTAATTTCTATCTCACATTATACTAGTAGCCTATGCCTTCATATATATATTATACCCCCACCCCACCCCACCCCATCCCACCCCATCCCATCCCATTTTCTCATCGAATCTACACGATTCACGTAACTAGGTCACCTATTTTGGTTTCAAAACGGCGAATTTCGCCGAAAGGTGAGTGATTTTCATGTCTGAAAGAAGGCGCAATCGCTTCTCGGTTCGACATTAACACACTGACAAAATTGTATTAAGAATTTAAAATATTTTTACACCACTTTTTAATGTGTGATTGTGTAAAGGTGTTCACGAGATACCAACCTTTCGCGAACTTGCTTTCAACGTCGAACCCTCGTTTTCATGGAGACGCGGTGTGTACGGAGGGGAGGGGCTGTGTGTGTGCTCGCGTGTGTGTGACAGAGAGACGGAGGGAGAGCAGGGAAATGCAGCTGAACGAATACACTGCGTGTTTTAAATAGCGTTAAAAAATGAAAGACATTGACAAAGACGAAAACTAAGGACATTTACTCTATAATTTTATTTTATTTTAGTTAGTTTTGCCAAACACACATTACAGTTTTAGTTAGTTATCGTTTTTTTGTAATGTCTCGTTTTAATTTTTATTTCAGTTAACGACCATGTTTTTTACCACCTAGTTTTCGTTTTTTCGTTCGTTTTCGTTAACGATTATAACCTTGGTGTCCACGTGTGTTAGCTGTGTGTTTCTACGCCAATTCATTGTTGACCCTTAAGAAAAAGACGTTTATTCAAGTGTGCTGTTATTATACTTCTTTTAAAATAAAAATAAAAAGGTATTCTTTCAGTCTATTTTTTATGTACTTCTCAGAAATATACTTACTCCACCCAAAAATGAAAATTCTGTCATCATTTACTCACCCTCAAGTTGTTGCAAACCTGTATGAGTTTCTTTCTTCTGCTGAACACAAAGGAAGATATTTTGAAGAACGATTGGAACCAAACGGTTGTTTGGCACCATTGACTTCCATAGTAGAAAAAAAAAATACTATGGAAGTCAATGGTGCCAAAGTTCCAATCGTTCTTCAAAATATCTTCCTTTGTGTTCAGCAGAAGAAAGAAACTCATACAGGTTTGCAACAACTTGAGGGTGAGTAAATGATGACAGAAATTAAAATTTGGGTGGAGTATCCCTTTAAAATTTCATTGAAGTATACTTGACAGAAAAGTTTATTTGGCCTACACTTGTACTTCTTTGATCGAGATATACTTGAGTATAATCAAGTATTCTAAGTATACTTGTAGTCGTCGTGTTTACTCTTTTGATTGAGTAGCCCACTAAATACTTTTTTCTGTCTTATAAACTTACATTGTTTAAAAATATTCAGATTTAAAAAACAGATATTTTCATAAACTAAAAAATGTGCTTCAAGTATTTGACTTGTAAAAGTTCATTTGTAGTGTAGATGCAGTACAAACAAAAAAACTAGTTGTGTACTCAGTTTACTACTGTTATAGTATACTCCTAGTACATCGATATTAGTATACTTACCACATAAATTATACTTCAAGTAGCCTATACAGTATAGTTCATTTCATACGTAAGTAAAGTTCAAATATATATTTTAAGTATCCTTATTTTTTTGTAAGGGGAAATATAAAAATGTAAACGGTAGCTGCAACATATCATTGTTTTCAATAAAATTACACAGTGATTTTGGCAAATCAAAATCAGACATTTGTGAATGATACAAATAAACAGTTTCGATAACTTAAGACTTGGGTTGCCTAGACTTTTAAATGTACAGTTTCGGTTCTCTTGTGCTTGAATGGACACATGCACGCAGAATTATGTCAAAATGCCTGTCTCTGCGAGAGTCCTCATAAACACAGTCGCTTATTGCTTACGTGAATGTAAACAATTGAGAAAGAAAACAGATGCGTATAATCATTATATTGGATCTGAAAGTGACAGCCGCCTAATAACCCTGCTGACTGTCATTAATGTTAATCAAACAACACAATACAAAGAGTACATCACATTTTTTTTGAAGCTTTAACAAAGATTATTTCTATTTTAATTTATACAGTGTCTACTGTGCAGTTATTTTACATTTGATTATTCAATTTCCGTTTTAACTATTGTATTTATCTATGCTTGTAATTATTTTTTATGCAGATTCACTCCCCTACAAAATCACCCCAATCGTTCTAGAATGATTAATTGTTTCCAAATATAGCTATTCAAGTCATCTGGTGAAATTGCTTTCATATCGCAATATATATCACAGAAAAACAAAATACAGCAACGTCAGTTTTATTCCAATATTGTGCTGCCCTATCATTTGGTGTAAATCCATGGAATTTTTAATCTCATTTTATTTTCTGCCAGGTGAATTTTCTGCAGGTCTGCCATAAACACAAATGCAAAAATGTATTTGGTGTTTGTAAAAATCACTAACCTTAAGTATGAGCAATAGCAATAGTGATCCGTGACCTGGAAAACACCAGAAATAAGAAGATTGAAGTAGAGCTGCTCGATTAGTCAAAGTTTACACTGACGTCTATGGTAGCGATCAAAATAGAGTTAAATCAGCCTTTGAAAGTAACTTGACACTTCAAATAAAGATTGAATCAATGACATTGTTACACCAGTAGGTGGCGACAAGTGACTGATAAAAGATTTATTTGTCATCGAATCATTCATTCAAGAAATTTGTTCAAAAACACAAAGTCAAATTACGTAAGTATGTGAGCGAGTCGTTGAATCGTTCTTTCAAACCAATTTTTTTACAAATATTCCAAATTAATTAAATATATTTTTTAAATGGACTGCAGCAATTAACATTTTGTCAGAACCTCTTGTAAATTATGATATTTTGTTTAGTTGCCTGTTCAGAATCGTGGGAGAATATTGATCTTTATTTATATATATATATATATATATATATATATATATATATATATATATATATATATATATATAAAAAAGGTGATTCCCAAATTATCCAGAAGCTCCAGGCTGGAGTCATGTTGAAGATTGGCTATTTTTCGTATGAGTCCAGAGTCGGACGCTTTGAGTTTTACCCTTCAAAAGCTTGGAGGCCCCTTTCTTAAGGTGTGTATAACATGGAATCTGCACAGAGGGGAATAAATAACTGTCATTTGCTGACGTTTAAGAGACTTTTGGCTTGAGTTATGAGCAAGGTGGGTTCTACATAAGTTGAAAAAGAGGGGGAGCAGTCTCTTATTTTTAGAATAATTCCCCACGGTAACTACTACCAGCTTTCCTGAAATATTTTCCACTCTGTCTTTAAAGCAAAGATGAATAACAGCATCCCATCGCACTTTTTTCACCTAATATAGCCTGGATGGGAGCAGAGAGTGGAACAATTTTTTGACAATAAATGAACGATTCTTGGAAATGCTTAGCGCTATTTCAAATTATGACAATAAATAATAACAGTGTATCATATAACCTGATAGAAGGATAATTACAGAAAGGATAAAGAAAGAACTGAAAACATGTAGTTCTATTCAGTTTCATCCGTTGCTTTGTCTTCCAATTAGAGCTGTGAATTTTGAGTTTGCGCTCTCAAACGCACTTTGTCTGGAGTGGAAAAGTTGAACCAAAGCTCTCATTTTTTGACTTAAAGGGAAGGGTGACTCGAAAATGAATATTTTGTTGTCTTTACTCACCATCATGTTCCAAACCTGTATGATATTATTTCTTCGGTGCAAGTCAAGAATGTTTCAACTGTTTTTGTTAATACAATGAAAATCAATGGGGTCCAAAACAACATTGCACTCCATTGACTTTCATGCCAAAAAAAAAAAAAAAAAAAATCACTGGAAGATTTTTCAAAATATGTTGCATCCTACAGAAGCAGGAAAACTTAAAAGGTTTGGAACAACATGCTGGTGAGTGAATGATGACAAAATGTTAATTTTTTAGATGAACTGGCCCTTTAAGAAAACATATGCAAAATCTTATGCTGAAAAGTTTGGCTGTTTTAATTAACTTGGCAAAGTTTATAGCAGGTGCGATACTAAGCAGACCTTACACCCTTACACGCTATTAGTTATAAACGCTAGCCGCGACAGCAACCTTCATATCTCTCCAAGTTTAATCTGCAGTGATAAATAGAGGGAACTGGTAAAGTTTGCCAAATAATCTATCTTATTTAAGAGATGTTTCTCTCTGAGTCTCGCAATATAAAAGGGAAAAGGAAACTAACGAGACAATAACTTTTAATGGAGAACAAAGTCTGTAACTGACTTTTACACAGTACACATATTTTGAACCTCAATGAACGCAAAGCAAAAATGAATCTTAACTTTACAAAATCAGTTTTACAGTTTACAAATTAATTGTAGGAACAAGAATAACACACTTAGTTTAAGCTTTGTTTATTAGCTTTATTTAAGCTTTTGAGCCACAAATCCCAAGATTAATAGAAATGTTATTTAAACTATTTAATACACTGTAAAAAAAAAAAAAGTTATGAATTAAGCAAAGATTATTGGAATATGTATTACAAGAAAATGCGGTAGCAATTAATGTTGACGGTCCACTTCAGACATTCAACTAACTAAAAGTACACTGTAAACCTGAAAAAGTTGGCAAAACTCGAAAAAATTGAGGCACTTCAATTCAAAGTTTAAATAAGCAGAACTGGCAGATTTTTAATTGCTCTTAACTTGAAATATTTAAGTAATCCAACTCATACTTTTCACTTAAAATGATCATGTAATATTAACTTATTTTAGAGGTAGACACTTAACTAACTAATTCAGTAAATGCTAACTCGCTAATTTGTAACACAATGTTTTTGATAGCATTGCATATAGTAATTGCTGAATGAATAGGGCAATATAGAACGTTTAAAATACCTGTTCTTACCCCCCCCCCCCCCCCCACACACACACACAAAAAAAACACATAATAAACTCTTTGAAATTAGAATAGCTGAGCATTAAACACTACTAAATCCCCCACTTCACATTCATTTTGCACAAAAAAACATTATCCCCCCAGTTTCACAGACAAGGATAAGTCTAGTCCCAGACTTAAATGGATGTTTAAACTGTCTCAAATGTCTTAATTGAACTAACACCTAATCCTGGTTTAATCTATAGCTCTGTCTGTAAAACCATAACACTTAGTTTTAACGTTTACTCTCCCTTTCGAGTGTAATGGCAAAGCATGCTGGGAAATAGAAATCCCAGCCCAGTTTCAGTTAAATTTAAGTTTGTCTAAATGAAAAGACAAAACAATTCATAAACATCAAATCAATTAAACAAAACTTAAAATGTTACTTAAAATGTGTCAGTATTGTGAACTTAAAGGGATACTCCACTTTTTTTGGAAATAGGCTCATTTTACAACTCCCCCAGAGTTAAACTGTTGAGTTTTACCGTTTTTGAATCCATTCAGCCGATCTCCGGTTCTGGCGGTACCACTTTTAGCATAGCTTAGCATACATCATTGAAGTGGACAAGACCATTAGCATTTGTCAAAACAAAACAAAAGAAGATATTTTGAAGAATGTTGGTAACCAGACAGTTGACGGACCCCATTGACTTCCATAGTGTAGAAAAGAAAATACTATGGAAGTCAGTGGGAACCAGAAATTTGGTTTGGTTACCAACATTCTTCAAAATATCTTCTTTTGTATCCAACAAAAGAAAGAAAGAAACTCTTACAGGTTTTGGAACAACTTGAGGGTGAATAAATGAGGACAGAATTTGCATTTTTGGGTGAATTAACCCTTTAATGTAATATGTTTAGTGCTGTTCTCTAGTCGGTTTATCGATGCACCTGAGTTTGAAGAATCAATTCTTGAATTATAATGAATAATTCTTTCATTCATTTCATAATTCTGAAATGATGTATGTACTGCTTATCGCAGGACAATATTTCTCGCGGCTTGTTTTGTGAGTTTGGTTAGATGTGCGGGCAGTTGGACGGAAGGTCCCGTGTGTGTGTGTGTGTGTGTGTGTGTGTGTGTCCACACTGGGGTTCATTGACATGGTGGTGAAATCCGAGAAGCGGGAAGAATTCCAGGGAGGGCAGCTACATCTGCGGACATAATTATCTGCTTCACATAATCTCGTCTTTTCAGGTGCGGAAAGACATCAGAAGCACCCCCATAAACCCACCTTCTCAAAAAGCTTTGAAAATAGAAATATTCAATTCTAAATTCCAATGTTTCCTGTTCCAAATGTCACGGGCCCCAAATTTCCATGATACATCAGGCTGCTTCACTGGGGTAGGTCGAAAGATGGTATTTGGTTTCGTTCAAGCTGTGTCTGTCCTTTCACACAGACTCCCGAATGGAGTTAACGTGTCATCTGAAATCACCTGACGTCTCCGCAGTGTCTCTTGCATTGAGTATTGAAAACCAAGACTATGCATGTCAACATCACTGTATGGACTCCACGTTTCTCTTCAGCATTTTAGTTCCAATGAAATGACTTAATGAGGGAACTTTTCTTTTCGCATTGACGTATTTCCAATTGAAACAGAAAGTTGTGGCGGGATATACACCATTCAAAAACTTTTTTTTTTTAAAGAAATTCATAATTTTATTCAGCAAAGGCACATTAAATTGATCAAAAGTGACAGTAAAGACATTTTGTAATGTTACAAAAAAATATTTCAAATGAATGCTGTATTTTTGTACTTTTTTAACAAAAAAAGAATATACTGTATCGGTCAAAAGTTTGGAAACGTTACTGTTTTAAACGTCGTCTTCTCACCAACGCTTAATTTTTTTAAATCAAAAATACAGAAAAAACTGTAATATTGTGAAATATTACTATAATTTTCAAACAATGGTTTAATGTATTCCTGTGATCAAAGCTGAATTTTCAGCATCAATACTCCAGTCTTCAGTGTCACATGATCCTACAGAAATCATTTTAATATGATGATTTGCTGCTCAAGAAACATTTCTGATTATTATCAGTTTTGGAAACAGTTGCGCTGCTCAATATTTTTTAAACCTGTGATCATTTTTTCAGGATTTTTTGTCGAATGAAATGTTAAAAAGAACAGCATTTATTCAAAATAGAATTTTTTCCTAACAATGTAAATCTTTACTATTACTTTTTATCAATTTAACCATCCTTGCTGAATAAAAGTATTAATTTCTTTCAAAAAAGAACGAAAGAAAAATGACTGACCCCAAACTTTTAAACGGTAGTGTGTGTCATTAGAAAAGATTTCTATTTTAAATAAATGCTGCTCTTTTTTAACTTTGTATTCATCAAAGAATCCTGAAAAAAAGTATCACGGGTTATTAAAAAAAGTATTAAGCAGCACAACTGTTTCCAACATTGATAATAAATTCGCATATTAGAGTGATTTCTGAAGGAACATGTGACACCGAAGCCCGGAGTAATGATGCTGAAAATACAGCTTTGACATCACATTCATTTTTATCACATTTTTCATCATAATATTCAAACAAATTTGAATAGTAGGATGCAAATTTAATTTGTAATATTCCACAATTTACTGTTTTTACTGTGTTTTGATCAAATCAATGCTGCTGAGCAGAAGAGACCTCAGTATTTGATTGGACAAAAATATGTAGACGCCCCCCTGAGTGCGTGATGATGTCATCAATATTTGTATGTGTGTGTATCTGCTAAAAGTCATTTTGTCAGCTTTTAGGAGTACACTAGCATAACAGACGTGGACTTAAAGCAACAAAACTCCTAATTTTGATTGATTGGGGATTTCAAATTTGCAAAGCTGACCATCAGTAATCCAGTGGTGTTGTGGTGTTTCTTTTAAAGGTGTGTCAGTTCTCGTGGCCCCAAACATCCCACTACATGTGGGAATGGAAAGCAGACAGCACTACTGTTTGCAGACGCCCCCCAGTATGGAGCGCATGCCTCTGGAGTACACCGTGTGTGTCGGACACAACATTAAGGCCGTCCATGAGGAGTCAATGAACCGGCTCTCCGCAGCCAGACGAGAGCTGCCAAACATGGACGTCTTACGGTACTACACATTTAAAAACTCTC
Organism: Tiaroga cobitis; assembly: GCA_030578255.1. Taxonomy (NCBI): domain Eukaryota; kingdom Metazoa; phylum Chordata; class Actinopteri; order Cypriniformes; family Leuciscidae; genus Tiaroga; species Tiaroga cobitis. Next base: position 28,807,587 of record CM060615.1, on the reverse strand, counting down.
TTTCTACCTCTTTTATTATTTTTATTTTTTTTACTTTGAATTTCTGGGGATGCACAATAGCGTTTTCTTTATTATTAGCAGTATCTGTCCAATACTAGAAGCAGACTCTTTTAAAAAAATTCTGAAAAGTAATCCATCGATTTTGCAGTACATCATAATGTTTTGATTTCTTATTCACTTTCTATTCTAGATGAATGTAAATCAATACTGCTGATTATACTGCGTTCAAGATTTTTTTTTATTTTTTTTATTCCTTACTATGGTGTGGTGCCGTGTTATTTTAGTGTAATTGATATTTTTGGTTAATATTTTGAATTATATTTTATTTTTTATATTTTGTTTCAACTTTTGTTTGAAAGTTTTAGTCATTTTTATGTTTTTGGGCATTTTTTATTAGTTTTTATTTGAAACGTCTATATATTTTTGGACTTTAGTTTGTTTACTTTTTACGGAGCCCCGCACATGACATGCAGGGAAAAAATAGTAGGCTGAATCGTGCGCACAATTTTCTATTTCGTTCCCTTGATTTGCCATATTGTGCGCACGATTTATAAATCGAGGGAACAAATTAGTAAAACGTGCGCACGATTTAGCCTACTATTTTTTCCCTGCATGTCATGTGCGGGGCTCCGTAACTTTTAGTTCCCTATCGGTCAGTCACTACAACGTAGGTCAGGAATAGGAATCTCGCTAGAGAACCAATTTACTTCGAGTGAATCTAAAACAAGCCAATGCACATTGGCGTGCAATCATTTGCAACAGCTGCGCGTCCTCGTCAGCGCGGGTATATAACGAGCGGCTGTGTGATTGCACGTCAGCTTTTTGCTTCGGAGCCTAAACTTCGATGCCTCTGCTTAGAGTGAATTCTTCTTGCAGCAAACTCTCTCTCTGGTACGGGTGTCACGGCGCGACAGCAAGGACAGATCTCCTCTCTCCGGCGAAGAAACCCAAAAGCTGTTTTCACAGCTGGTAAAACTGAGCACGAGAGCTGATCAGCGCACGTACGGGTGCACATTCCCGGCCGTGATCGTCTGCATCTGTCCCCCTGAGCTTACACAGATAGTTTGCGTCTTTTTAAAGATGACATTCTATCTGTGTGTTTCTGGATGCGGTCGTTACCTGGGATTGCGGGATGGTCACGAACGCTGTCTTGTGTGTCTGGGCTTACAACACGCACAGGCAGCGTTCGTGGATGAGTCATGCACCCATTGTGGGAAGATGACCATCTCGGAGCTGAGGTCGAGACTCTCGTTCCAGCAAAGGGGCGGAGTCCCCGTGCCGGCGCCCTGTTCCAATCCTCCTGCGAGGGTTGCTTCGGACGCTGGCACGGGTGACCTGAGGATTACAGTGAGCGCGCTTCCTTCGGGGAACCAACCCCCTAGGAACCCTCACTCCTCTCAACCTCCGCAACGATGTGAGCTGCCAAAGGAGCGCGCTGGACCATCCACGAGGTGTGTACCAACCGTTTCCTTTGGCGCTCCCGGCGATGAACAGATGTCGATCGCAGCATCGGAGGGTGGGTCAGATGTCTCTGCGGACGACGTGTCGGAGCCGCTGCCTCCTTCGGGGGTGCCGGCGGTGCCCGATACGGACCCGGAGATGATGGCCATGCTTTCCCGGGCCGCCGAGAGGGTCGGGCTCGTGTGGAACCCTCCACCGGGTCCCGAACCCTCGAGGCTGGACGATTGGTATCTCGGGGTGGTGCGTGCTGGCTCTCAGCAACTCACCCCAGTGCCTTTCTTCCCGAAGGGGCATGAGGAGCTCACTGGGACGTGGACGGCACCTTTTACTGCCCGAAACCGCTCCAGTAGTTCCTCCTCCCTCACCACCCTTGACGGCGGGGCAGCTAAGGGTTACACGCGCATCCCGCCTGTGGAGCAGGCCGTTGCTATGCAACTGTGCCCTAACTTCACTTGGCGCGGAGAACCATGTCTCCCTTCCCGGGCCTGTAAGTACTCGTCGGACTTAACCGGCAAGGCTTACAAGGCCTGTGGGGAAGCTGCCTCTGCCGTGCACGCTTTGGCGTTGCTCCAGGTCCATCAGGCCAAGGCACTGAAGGAACTGGACGAGGGTGGTCACGACCCACTGGTGTTCAAAGAACTCCGGCGGGCGACGGACCTTGCGCTTCGTGCGACGAAGGTTACCGCTCGCTCAGTGGGCCGTGCGATGTCCACAATGGTGGTCCAGGAACGCCATCTCTGGCTGTGTCTGGCTGACATGCGGGAGACCGACAAGCTCCGGTTCCTCAACGCCCCCGTGTCCCAGACCGGCCTCTTCGGCGACGCGGTGGAGAACTTTGCCCAGCAGTTCTCGGCTGTACAGAAGCAGGCTGAGGCCATCAAACACATCCTGCCTCGGCGGTCAGCTGCTGCCTCCACCCCACCGCCGGCGGCTCCTCAGTCTGCTCGTCGCCAGGGGCGTCCGCCTGCGCCCTCCCCGGCTCCCGCGCCGCAGCAGCAGCCTCCACCGAAGCGGCGACGTGGAGCCAGTCGCAGCCAGAACGCCCCGCCCGTCCAGGCCCCCGCCAAGAGGGGCGGCAAAGCCAGCACCAAGCGGCCCTAGGACGGGCAACCCAGTGATGGCAGGGACTGCTCTCCAGGAGACGATGGCCGCATCACTCCCTCCCCCGGAAGAGGGCCGGGTGGAAAATCTTTTGTTTTGTTTTTACACAAATTTTCAAAAATTCTATCATCTTTCAGCAGTTTCTATCGTCCGGAGCCAGGCCCCTGTCCGCTGAATCCTTGAGAGCCGGACCCGGGCTGGGTTCCATATGTGCGACCCTTCGGGGATCCCATATGTGTATATGTTCCACGGCTGCTCCTAAGTCGGAAGCCCGTGTCTTTCCCTTGGGCTAAGTCACCCATTATATCATATGCAGTACAGCCTTCGGGTTAGTCCATATGTATTTTCCACATAACTCTCTGAAGAAAGTGGGTTCCGCAGCGTTCCCCTCCCTCTAAAAAAGGGCACGCTTTCCCAGTGTTATCCAAGTCTCAATGTATGGGTTATAAAGGAACAACAGTGTCAGACACTCTCTGTGTAACCCTCCTCCTATCATCCTTCCAGGCAAGAAGGTGCAGAGGCTTGCATGGGGCGCTGGATGGGGTGCAGCGACTGTGGCGCTTTTGTAGGGATTCCTATTGGTCAGTCTGACCTACGTTGTACTGACTGACCGATAGGGAACGTCTCGGTTACATATGGTAACCCTCGTTCCCTGAGGGAGGGAACGGAGACGTAGGTCCCGTTGCCACATCTGCTGCTGCCCGCCGGGGGGCCAGCTTCCAAGTTTGGCTCCTCAGCAAAAGTGCAATCACACAGCCGCTCGTTAAATACCCGCGCTGATGAGGACGCGCAGCTGTTGCAAATGATTGCACGCCAATGTGCATTGGCTTGTTTTAGATTCACTCGAAGTAAATTGGCTCTCTAGCGAGATTCCTATTGGTCAGTCTGACCTACGTCTCCGTTCCCTCCCTCAGGGAACGAGGGTTACCATATGTAACCGAGACGTTACTTTAACTTCAAACTTTGTATGCATTTTGGCCATACAAAATTAATTTACACAACAACAGTGTTTTGGTTGCCCGAATAACGCGTTTTCAAAGGACAAGTTTTTGAAAACAATACCATTATCGTCTCGGTGTAAACTACAAAAACGCGAATTTGTGAAAACGGTGACGCCATCGTTAAGTATAGTCTATAGGCGTGTAGTTTTACAAAGTGACATCGCCACCTACTGGCCTGGCATGAATAATACAGCGTTTTATACTTTTCGCAGATCTGTGTGAACGGGGATGGTTTTGACCACGTTGTCGTTAGTACACAAAAAAAAAAACGTTTCCGTTTTTTAGCACATCGTAGTTGTGTAAACGTACCCTTTGATTTAGTTAGCGATAATTACCCTGGTGTGGTGTACTATGATTTATAACCTTTAATCTAACACCTCTAGCCTAACAAATACAATATTTATCTTAAGGCTGCCCTTCTGGAAGCTTCTGGCAAACGTGGACTCTGGGGCCAAGCTAGAGAGAGAGCTGAGAACCTTTTCAAACCGGCTGAAGCGGCTTCACCTGGAGGGAGTCATCGGCCTCGACGAACATTCCACAGCCCTCCTCGCCAACATGGTGAGCGCCTCTCGCAGTCCCAGCACCAAACCACCCTCTGCCTCCAGCCCTGCTGTGCATTCAAGTTTGACTCTTCTGTATCTAAACTAGCTATCAGAGGTGTAAAGAGTACCCGACAACCATACTTGAGTAAAAGTACAGATTACAGCAAAAATGACCAAAAGTCACCGATTCCAATAAGACTTGAGTAATGTCAGTATCAGATTTTAACAGTATTTTACTCGTACTCAATGTTGGCTCAAAGATGCACTAGTCCTCTACGCCAATGAAAAACAGGAAATGGTTGATTTGTGAGGAGAGCAATCATATGTTTATTTCCTAAAATATAAAATAACACTGAACACCTCAAAATTGATGCTCAGGAAACATTTCGTATTATTATCAATGTTGAAAACAGTTGTGCTGCTTAGTGTGTTTTTTTTTTTTTCAGGATTCTTTGATGAATATAAAGTTCAAAAGAACAGCGTTTATTTGAAATATAAATCTTTTGTAGCATGATGAATGTCTTTATATTTCATTAAAATAAATATTACTTTTGACCTATATTGTATATATTTAAAAAAAAATTGGTATCAATCTAATTAGCCTGAAAATAATAATAATTATGTATGGCTTGTTTCGTTGTCTTATAAATAATAATAAAAAAAAGAAAATCACAACAAACAATGAAAGCCAGTAATAACTCAGATTGTCCCTGGTGAGTGTGTGTGTGTGTATCTGCAGCAGATTCCCCGTCTCTGACCTTCAGTGTGTGCAGTTTAATCTCCAGCCGTCAGCGGCTCAGGCTCTGCACCTGTTAGAGCTGCGGGTCTACAGGCCTTCATTTTCCTCCCCAACACCCTCACACACTCCAGAGAGCCAACAGCACTGCATTTTCTACCCTTTCAAACTAGTGTACATGTTGAAAATGATCATTTATGCGTTCATTTTTTGTTTTACGTCTATATTTGTATATGGTTGAGTAGAAACGAATAATCAGTAACAGCTATCGTTAACTAAAATGAATGCATAAAAAAAGCATTCGTCACTCTAAATAAAATAAACGTTTTAAACTGAAATAAAATAAAATAAAATCTAAAAAAAAACGTTCTACTAAAGTTCTATAAGTTCTACTAGAAAATAGACATATATAATACTAATGAATACAAATATACAAAAACTAATGAAAATGACAAAAAAACACAACAACATGACTAAAATCTTAACTAAAATTAAAGCAAAAACTAAAATCTAATTAAAAATATTATCAAAAACTATAATAGTAATTCAATCATACTAAAATAACACTGACACTGATGATTACTAATCTGGGGTGTGTTTCCCAAAAGCATAATTAGCCAACTATGACTGCAAGTTCTGTTGTTAACAACATATAGTATATATATATACAGTATGTATATACACTCACCTAAAGGAGGAACACCATACTAATACTGTGCTTGACACCCTTTCGCCTTCAGAACTGCCTTAATTCTATGTGGCATTGATTCAACAAGGTGCTGAAAGCATCCTTTAGAAATGTTGGCCCATATTGATAGGATAGCATCTTGCAGTTGATGGAGATTTGTGGGATGGACATCCAAAGGCACGAAGCTCCCGTTCCACCACATCCCAAAGATGCTCTATTGGGTTGAGATCTGGTGACTGTGGGGGCCATTTTAGTACAGTGAACTCATTGTCATGTTCAAGAAACCAATTTGAAATGATTCGAGCTTTGTGACATGGTGCATTATCCTGCTGGAAGTAGCCATTAGAGGATGGGTACATGGTGGCCATAAAGGGATGGACATGGTCAGAAACAATGCTCAGGTAGGCCGTGGCATTTAAACGATGCCCAATTGGCACTAAGGGGCCTAAAGTGTGCCAAGAAAACATCCCCCACACCATTACACCACCACCACCAGCCTGCACAGTGGTAACAAGGCATGATGGATCCATGTTCTCATTCTGTTTACGCCAAATTCTGACTCTACCAACTGAATGTCTCAACAGAAATCGAGACTCATCAGACCAGGCAACATTTTTCCAGTCTTCAACTGTCCAATTTTGGTGTGCTCTTGCAAATTGTAGCCTCTTTTTCCTATTTGTAGTGGAGATGAGTGGTACCCGGTGGGGTCTTCTGCTGTTGTAGTCCATCCGCCTCAAGGTTGTGCGTGTTGTAGCTTCACAAATGCTTTGCTGCATACCTCGGTTGTAACGAGTGGTTATTTCAGTCAAAGTTGCTCTTCTATCAGCTTGAATCAGTCGGCCCATTCTCCTCTGACCTCTAGCATCAACAAGGCATTTTCGCCCACAGGACTGCCGCATACTGGATGTTTTTCCCTTTTCACACCATTCTTTGTAAACCCTAAAAATGGTTGTGCGTGAAAATCCCAGTAACTGAGCTGATTGTGAAATACTCAGACCGGCCCGTCTGGCACCAACAACCATGCCACGCTCAAAATTGCTTAACCCTCCTATTATCCTTGGGGTCAATTTGACCCCATTCAATGTTTAACGTCTGTAAATACATAATTTTATTTATTTTTTTTGCTTCAGATTTAATGACTTTTCCTAATTTAATGGGGACAACTCTGTAAACATAAAATTAACCTGCTAATATTTTTTCTAAGTGCTGTACACATTTTGTAGCATCGGTGTTCCTTGGGGTCAATTTGACCCCAGGCTCTTTTAGTTGTATAATAAAACAGAAGAAATATTAAAATTTCACACACATTTGTTTTGGTTGTTTTATTGAGGTCACTATAACATGTTATAATTTGAATTTATAATGTTCATTGTAATTTTACATATTCAATATCATATTCAAAAAACTTCCCTCTGTTTTAGGGCTCTAACCAAACATAACCATATCTGTAGTATTGCGAGAACCACTAGTAGTTCACATGACATGTGATATAATTCTCATCAGAACTAATAGTTCTTTCCTGTGCCATGGGGAGTGGAAAACATCATTTTTGCGAGAACTTTGATGTTTCCCGTGCCATGGGGAGGGGAAAACATAATTTTTTTCGAGATTGACCCCAAACATAACTCGTGTTACTATCCTTGATAAAATAAATAGTTTTTCTTTCCAAATGTTATAGATTACAAAAATCTATACTTAGAAATATTATAAAACAAATAAAACACCAAATATATTCATACTTTTCCAATTTCCAAAGACTGAGGTCAATCAGTCAGATTTTATGTTGATTTCTAAATTTGTCCATAGTCGTGGAATGGGTATTCTGGATGTATAAGGGGTTAGGTGGGGTGGGGAGGGGGGGTGGCGGGTGGATGTCAACTTAAAAGGTTACTTAAGTAGTCAACAAAGACATAAATTACCTGAGACAAACCTTTGTAAAAAAAAAAAATTATATTGTGGAGGTTTAAATTACTGGGGTCAAATTGACCCCAGTAGGTAAAAAATGTTATCAGATTTGAGGGTAACAGGAGGGTTAAATCACCTTTCTTTCCCATTCTGACATTCAGTTTGGAGTTCAGGAGATTGTCTTGACCAGGACCACACCCATAAATGCATTGAAGCAACTGCCATGTGATTGGTTGATTAGATAATTGCATTAATGAGAAATTGAACGGGTGTTCCTAATAATCCTTTAGGTGAGTGTATATATACATACATAGAGTCCTCATTATCTGCAATTTCAATGGGCAGCTACACGTAAGCCGTCCGCCATATTTGAACAGTCAAAGCTGGTCCGTCAACACTCGAGAGCAGATTGACTGAAAGTGATTGCAAGCTGATGTGCTTCAGCTGATGTTTTTGCCAAACTAACACAACAAAACAAGACGAATGCGTCAGCTAACACAACATTAAAAAGTTGCCATAGTAAAAACATGTAATATTGATTTATAAAAACACAAACCAACACATTCTCACATGTGAAAGGTTATCCCATTTCTTTGGGAATTGCAATCTCAGCGGTTTCACAACCAAAAGCTGCGCAATGTTGTGGCATCATCGGCTGCGTCCGAAAACTGAAAATTGCATGCTAATATATTAGCATGTCAACAATATATATTAGCACCGTTTTTGAGTAGTGCGCATGTGCATAAATGCGTAGAGGAAGCCCGAAGTATAATGTATGAGGAAACCCGAGATGAATCATATCAAATAAAACGACAGGGAATAAAAACAGTGAAATATGGTCTGTCTGAATGCTCGATTCTGATTGGCTGGAGGAAGGTGGTAGTTCCAAGTCAGTTTAATCACCGTTCTGTATTAATGGGCTGTTTTTATTAAAGCGCGCACACATATGCCTCCACGTTGTGCGTTAAAAATTGTTTAATGCACAGCTAGCCGTGGATTATCACGTACATACTGATTATACTTGAAAAGGGCTTCTTTTATATCTTCTTTTTTGTGGTCTATAGAAAAAAATAATGTCTGAAATGACATGAAGGTGTAAATACATTACAGAAATTAAATATCTGTGTGATTTTAAAATGAATAAAAGGCAAAAATAATTGACTACCTTGTGCACCAATAATGTGATTATTTCCAATAATCAGAGTAAGCACTTAAGATGTTTATGACACGACCAAACCTCTTCAATCCCGTTCACATGGATTTTTCATTATTCTGTGTAATCGCTAAGAATTGTGGTTATTTTTTGCCATATTTGATTTTTTTCACCTAAATCTCTTTATTACGTCAATATACTGCATTATGTTCAACTCGTGGAAAGTTGTCAACATGAATTTAGTTTCTTCAGAAACGTGATGCCTTCTTTACCGCTGTGTTACTGTACAGAGTGGAATAGATGAGATTAAAGTGTTTACAATGCGTGTTTGTTTATTGCGATTAAAATCTGTACATGCCACATATTTTATTATGATTATGGTCGCAACGATTATGAGCTGATTCGCATCAATTTGATCAGATTATTGTGCTTACATGAGGGAAAGTTTATTCGCAATTTTGCCTAAATCTCATTATAATCGCATTACGAGGGTGCATGTGAATGCAGTCATTGTTGAATTTTACAATTCGCCTTTGCGTCCAAATAGTGACAGCTAATGTGCACAACCCTTACATAAAATATGAAAATCTGTGCATATAGCACTGTGCATTTTAAACATCTTGTAATAAAAACAGATCTAGGGTCTTTTGTTTAAGCAGATTGCATTTTTACAAGGCTTAAACCGAATTAAAAAACATTATTTTGATAAAAATAAAAAAAACAGTTAAAACAGACAGAAAAAAAAAGAAATGCCATAATTTACTAACCCACATGTCATACCAAACCTGCATGACTGAGTGAACAAACTAGTGACCGCTAGTGGTGCGCAAATTACACACTTCGCCATTACTTCTCGTGCGGACGATCGTGAGGTTTCTGAAGGTACTCATTATAATCACAAACACAGGCTATGGGTCTGGCAGAACACGTTTGGCTTTCATACCGATGTGCATACCAGGCAGAGTTACCAAGGGACGCGGGAACACTGTGTTCAAGTCGAAAAGTCTCACGTTAAAGCCACCAGCTGGGCTGTTAAGTTCAGTCTGACAGAACAAAACAGTCAGAGTTGGTCAGTGTTGTGGACATGAAAGGCTCGATTTTTCTAAGCGGATCTGCAGTCGCTGGAGAGGTCAGGGAAGTGTGATCTGATCCCCTGAGAGAAAGACACGCATCTCCGGTTCACTCCAATGCCAGCGGGGAACTGGTTTCCAATTAGGTGATACTTGTTTTGCTATGGAGACTGATATGTACCAGTGTGGGCCATCTGTGTCGTGTTAGCTGGAGATTTGTGTATAGTAATACGGCGTTTTGCTACTTTTACGTATTTGGCAGATGCTAAGATGTTAAAATGCATTCAAGTCATATTTTGATCCCAACACAGACTGTAAAAAGCGGGTGAGATTTGAACCTGAATTTCCCACATGAGCACCACAGCTTTACGTCTCTGGAGCATTCGCTGTAACCACTAAGCCACGACTCCAACAACACTTTTTAACATCATGCTAAGGGTAAATATCACTATATAGTTGGGCCAATGACAAATGAGTGTGTTTGTATTGACGTTGGTCTCGGAAAACTTTTATACCTTTTTCAACATGACTCTAAAAATGTAATGTGGTGCAGCCATTAAATAAAAAGCAATAACATATTTTTCTTACACCCTGAATACATCTTCACCTTATGTTTTTAAAATATTTGTTTTCAATGTATACGTTTTTTTATTATTATGTATTCATAAATATCATACTGTTTTTGGAGTGTCGCACCTTATGGCATTTCGCAACCTGAACTTACACTTCCTTGCCATAAAAGATCAGTTTTAAGAGACTTATTGACCTTGTCACATGAGGGTGTGCTGGGGTACTCTATGATATCATTTCCTGTTTTATTTTATTATGTTTTTTTGTGCACGTTACCCAGACATCAACATAGTGTCGGCTCAGATCCGGCCCACATCTGGTATGTGTGGATTTCACGTGTACCAGATGTGGGCCGGATCTGGGCTGACACCATGTTGTTGTCTGGGTAGTTGCACCACATGACTTGATATAAATATATAAATAAATAAATATGGTTCATACGACAGTTATCACCCAGACATTTCTGACTTCACGCCCCCGAAATATTTAAATTTAAATTTAAATTCAGAAATTAAAAACATGAACATTAGGGGATGAGATTAATACATTCAGCTATTTATTTTAGTGGTTTGAAGTTACTAAATTGTAATAATGTATAATATTGAATCATATGTATACAATAATAAATAGTATTGTACATGCGGAGCCTGTACAATATTAAAAAAATAAAAAAAAACAGGAAAAACAGTTTAGATTTATAATATATCCCTCTATATTGGTTTACGTCCATAATATACAAGAACACAAAAATACTAACATCTGTATTGGCCAGAAAAATGCTTAAGATTTTCCATTTTAGGTCTGTCTTTATTTATTGTTTATATACATTTTTGAGTAGTCAAGACATTGTTCTGCATGCTTGGCTGATCTCAAAACTGAGTGGATCGTTTCACACCTGAATTCCTCTAGAAAGATTAGAGGCAGGTGAAAGAGGAAAATGGGAACTTTTTGCCAAGAAAAGAATGTTCTCTATGTCTAAAAATACTTAAAAGGCTTATCAGAACATTAACGTCAATGCAAAGCAGAGTGCAGCCCTCCTTTTACAATAACTCATGACTTAATTTCTTACTTTCATATGCATTTTGTCACACCCCATTTTCATGGTTATATCTTTCCATCCATTCCACGTTTTGAATATAGTTTTAAAATAACCATGTTTTGAAAAGAACATATTTCAGATGTGGTATAGGCTCGATTTCTCGGTGAAATTTGTTTTGTAATGCATACGATTAAAAATGTTTTGATTATGACCTCGACTAACAAAAACGAAGGACTTTATAACAAATATGTCAGCGAAGCATAATTGCATGTGTAGGCTATCTGATACATCCCGTATCCCAACCTGAATAAATGTCTTACCGCTAAATTGCAGTGGAAAACCTTCCATTGTGTGACAGTTATACAAAACTCCAATCGGGAAACAATCCCAATGTTTGTTTTTTTCTTTTTCTTTGCTAGTTTCCATTTTAGCTTGAAATAGTCGAAAGGCAAAACCAACAGCTTGACTTGGAATGAATTTGGTTATAAACACACTTGCCAGTAGGCTATTCGCTATTTATTGCACAGATTTAAGCGCAGCGCTTGGTATGCCTGTGCGATATGATATATAAATGACGTTATTGTTATATTTTCTCAGACATCCTGGCACTATTGTGCCAGAGACTGTCGTGGTAAAAACATTAATAGGGGTATTATTTTCAGTGATGGTGAAACAATGATATTTTCCGTATGTTAAAACAATCAACAAAGTTTGAATCCAGGGACGGTAAGGCTGGCTGCCAACATCTACCTACAAAAGAAAACTGCTACTTACCGGAAAAGTGTGTGTTAGTGAAACCCTGATTTTAACTCGTTTTTAAATCAATAGTGGAAATTGTCATGTTAGCCAAATGCCATAGTATTATAGGCCCTGTTTATGATTTGTAAGGTTCAGTGTGTCATTTCTGCACTGTTTTTAGCATGTGCCATTGACAGACAAAGAAAACATCTTTGCTAATTATTTCTCGTCTTTGTAGGACCACAGCTACCTCAATGGAAAGAAAAGGACGTCTAAGAGACAGACCAGGGACCTCCCTTTTGTAAAGCTTCTAAACATTTCCATCACCCTGTCCCCGTACCTGAGTGTGGACTCGCAGCCGTTTCAGTCCTCCGTTCAGGCGGGCGTTGAAGACTTCTGGCTGAGCCTGCCCTCAGGACCACAGGGACGACTGGTACCACTGTTTATCCACTGGGGTATATGGGTGGATGACATGAAGCCAGTTATTTTAGTATTTTCACTTCAGTTTTAGTTAAAGTTTTGGGGACACTTTGTTTTAAGGTGACATAGTTCCATTGTACATACTCAAATGAGTACTGAGTAATATTAATCAGCTACATGTAGGCTACTTACTAACGGTTAGGGTTTGGTTTAGGGTTAGTTACTTGTAATTCTGCATACTTTACTGTTATTAAGTATGCAGTGCATCACCTTAAAAAGTGTTATCAAAGTTTTAGTAATTTTGTTGTGTTGGTTTAAGAAAATGATTGTCATATATACCTATATATTAGTGCTGTCAATCGATTAAAAATGTAATAAGTAATCACACATTTTTTTCTGTAATTAATCACGCTTAATCGCTATTAAAAACATCAGAGTTTTTATTCTTTTTAAATTGTAATAATTTTACAGTTACTCTCTGAATTAATGTAGAAACAACTTAAAGACAGTATGTTTTAAATATTTGTTGTAATGGCAACTTTTTTATGAATGAAGGCCGGTATCACTAATACTATTGGTCTGATGTCTCTATGAAATTGATTTTTTTTAAAACATCAATGATAGACATTTAACATTACAGTATAATTGAAAGCTATCAACTTCAACATTTATTCGACAAAAATATAACAACTTTTAATTTAAGTGAACTTAAAACAATCTTCATATCAACCCTTAATAAATGTCATATTTACCACATGTTCTTATACAGTAAATATATATAATACAGTAAATATAATACAGTAAATATACAGAAATTGAATAAAGTTATCAAACACTTTACAGTCTTAATTATAACTAAATTTAGATGAATCCTTATTTCATATTGACTTTTGATTATTTTATTTTTTGTTATTTAAGTAGGCCTATTTCAACTTAAACTAAACCAAAGTGAGAAATAGTGCCTCGGCAACTAGTTCAAATAATATTCCAAATAAGTTTCAGGGTTTTATTTTATTTCAGTCAATGTTTAATTTCAAGTAGTTTTTTGTTTTAGTTTTAGTTAATGTTAAATACATTTAGAAAAATACATTAAAAATGTAATTCAGAGAAACAATAATTTTTTTTAATATTTTTTTGGCGGAGAAAGTATAAAATAAAAATGTGAGGGTGGTGCGACTGTCCTAATATAATAATAACGAAAAATAGCCTAATTAAAAGAATTCAATTATTTTTTTTTAATTCTATTTAATTCTCTTATTAAGTAGTTTGGCAGTTTGAGGAGGCAAGGATAGTTCAGGTTATAAAATGTCATGTGGCGCAACTCAAAAAAAAAAAAAATATGATTTAAATTCATGGTAGTAAAAATATTTTTACCTTATATGATACATTTAAAACCTTTATAAAGATTAAGATGTGTACACTTACATGTACTCAAGGTATAAGGGGGGGAAAACTATTTTACTTGATGGTTACATGACATTTAAGAGTCATTTAATCTAAACTTTTCTTAAAAATGCTATAAACGTTTTTCAGAACGATATGACCTCCAAATAACTCAGCATGTTTTAAACTATTTTCTGTCAATGGACACTCTTATTTGTTATTTACCTACCTGTTCATTATTATTTTGACACTATTTCTCTTTCATAAGGTGCCTATGTTGACTCAGTGGAAAGGAAAGTACAGTGTTAAGCTCAACATCACCAACCCAAAAGCCACGAATTGGTTTCTCGACAAAGTGGACAGCTTACACAGTCACTTGGGCATGGAGTATGTCATCCTGGAAGGCGGCGAGGGAAACCTGTTCGAGGAGCAGGCCCTGCGCCCAACACTTGCATCGGTCGGGGACGAATACATCACACACCTTGCTGACCTGGCAGAGAAGATCGGGGACAACACCATTGTGACCTCGGGAACAAGGTATTTGGTGTAATTGTTTAAATAATCCCGATCAATCACTGAATTTTCCAAGTAGGTCATGGAGCAACATCCTTGTTGGTCCTAAAAACTGATTTTAGGTTAGATTTAGGGCTGGGGTTGGGATTTACAGGTGACATGATTAGGTTTGTTTCACCGGAATGTTGTTCAAGGATCAACCGGAAATGTTAATCCAAAAATTCGTCCCATTTGGCAAAATCATGACCATCAATGGCAACCAAAAATGGAACCAAAATCTATTCTTATTATATATTCTTATTCAAAATATATTCTTAGCGTGTCCTGTAGTTGTACTGTCTAAACCAAATCCAAACCTGATCCAAACCACATGCGTATGTGTGATTTGAAATCTGATTAAAATGGATTTTGGAAGATCTTATTTATGATTTTTCATGTTATCAGCACTGTGGATATACCATGCGTAACTACTACAGGTACAATTTCCAGTTTTTCATCCCCTTTTCCACATTAACAGCTACTCACATTTGTTGTAGAAGAAAACCTCTTTGCATTTTTCCGACTCCGGTGTCATTTACCATTGCAAGATGTAACTTATATCGATTATGGTTTGAACAATCAGATCTAAAATATGCAAAAGATCACATGTGGACACTCACCCATTTGAAAAACAACTTTCCCATTTGAAAAAATATTGGATAATGTGTCGAATTGTTTTGTAACTGGCCAATTTTTGTTTGCACAGGTCAAGCCACAAACCGCTGTTCATCCGCATGAGTGCACTACAGTCAGACTGGAGTTACTCCGGCCTCAAGGGCATCATTCCATCCCTGCTGCATCACAGTCTTCTGGGATATCATTTCTTCATTCCTGATGCAGTAGGTAATACCTGCCCACACACACATGAATTCACATTTACACACATTTATCTTTTGTGACGATGCATACCATAGATAAAGGCAATATCATTTAATCAACTGTCTTCTTGAATCCTTTACAAAAACAAAGGAGTATCTTCACCACTTACTGGCACACAATTGTATAGTACAAAATGGTGCGGGGTAAATCTATTAAGAACATGACCAGGTCACATTTCAACAACAAATCAAGGGAAAGTTTTTTTTCTGGGCAACGATTAATCGCGATTAATCGCATCCAAAACAAAAGGTTATGTCTACATAAGATAATACTTTATATATAAATAAAAAACATTTCTTAAATATATACATGCATGTGTGTGTATTTATATATACTAAATAATTATACACAGTACACACATATATGTAATTATGTAAACACAAACTTTTATTTTGGATGCGATTAATCGTTGCCCAGAAAAAAAAGTATTATATTTTGCGTTAAGAAAATTAAGCCCTTTTTTATGACAGTTATGACTGTTTTACTTTGACAATTAGGCACATTTCACTCGCAGATTACTGAAATAATAAACAGTATAAATATGTCAGATGTTAAATATACTGATTTAGATTTTCAAGAAATGCATTACCGTTGTCAGAATCACAACTAAGAATATTGGGAAAAGCAGCAATGACAATTAAGCACACTTTCTCATGAAAATATTAATAATTAAAAAAAATTATTGATTCTCCTTTTCTTCTTTTCAATATAGATATAGACAGTACTTTATATTATATCATATATAATTGTGTATAAAACAGTTTTGAATAATCCCATATGATTATATATTTCTTTTTTTACATGTGAATGCATTTGCATTCCTCAATGGCAGGAGGCTCTTTCTCTGCCGAACTGGTTGCAGACGACGAGCTCTTCGTTCGCTGGCTGGGAATCGCAGCCTTTCTTCCTGTCATCAGCTTCCAGACACCTCCGTGGGTCTTTGAGAAGGAATGGGTGAGTGCAGCAAGGACGGGTCCTCGGCCCTATCCCGGTTTAGCTTTCAGTTCAGTTCCCCCCCCCCCCATTGTGGTCAGGAAAGAAAAAGGGATAACATGGAGCTAAGTGTAATAAAGACTGGGTTCCCTGGAAGGAAAACTGTGCGCAATATGTTGACCATTGAGAGTTAAACGCCTCAGAATGAGAGATTTCTTTTTCACTCTTAACATAACATTAGGAATCTAATACTCATTCACTCCATGGTTAATCATGAGAATGCCCTTCTCCAAACACTAGCTAAATACATACCAGAATATCTAGTCTCAAGCACTGATATATTTGAGCCCATAGAGCAGGGTTTGCGTTTAGGACTGGCACAGAGGATCCTCCAGGTGGCCGTTTTTCTTGCATTTCATGGTGTAATTGCTTGGCCTTTCCCCAACATCACCTGTGGTTAAGGGTCCATATGGTCTGCATTAGTGTCTCTTTCAAATTTATGACTCTCAATCTTAACTGTATTGAGAACCGCTGCACCAGGAATAATGAATCGCTGGATAAGTGGAAAAGAAAATTTCCAGAGACAATTACAGGTTTCGTTTGTGATTTGACTTTGCAGTCCAGAATAGGGGGTGGTTTTTCTAATCACTGGTAAAAGTAGATCTTTCAATGCATTTCATTGCCATGAATGGACACATGTGGTTATATTTAGCAGAAAGTAGAGGGACAGCTGACTTTGAAAATAAAAATTCTGAAAGTTAATCACTGCCGTTACAATGAACAGGCACTGAAGTTTCAAGTTGAAAGGGATAGTTCACCCAGAAATGAAAATGAAGTCATAATTTACTCACCCTGGTGTTGTTCCAATGCAGTATGCCCTTTTTTCATATTTTTCAGACCACATTTTTTTTAAATGTCCAGCTCGCGCTTGTCCGTATAATGGCAGTGAATAGCGATCGGCATCAAGCTTTAAAAAAAAGTATCACAGAATGATCCCATCCGACGTGTCATATATTTGTGTTGGAAGGTATGTGTCACATGGGGTCATTCTGTGATGCTTTAGCATCATTTTTTAAAGGTTGATGCTGGTCGCTATTCACTGCCATTAAATGGATGCAGGGCATTTTTTATAAATGCTCATTTTGTGGTCCAAAAACACAAAAACAATGGCATATACGACATTGGAACAATACCAGGGTGTATAAATGATGACTTAATTTTCAATTTTGGGTGAACTAACCCTATGAAAAATAACACATTCTAAAGTATTCTAAAAGTCGTCTTACTACTACTTAAATTTTCCTCAATTTGTGTCTGAGAATAAAAGGATTTGGAATGGAATTGGAAGAATAAATAATGACAATTTTAGGGTGAAAAATCCCTTTAAGAACTTTATGACATCTATTTCAGCGAGAAAATAGTATTGGAACATGCAATGGTTTTGATCTTGGCTCATGGATGTTATCTGGACAGTCTTAACCTCTTTAAATCATAATTAATTAGTATTGATGTTAAATGTGCTGATCATACTGAAAGGTTTTACTTGCCTTTATTTTCCATTCTGTTTGATTGGCCTCTGCAGGCAGTGTGAGTGTGTGTGTACAAGCTTTTGTGCGATTACCCAACACCAACACCCATTAGAGACTCAATGACTATGTTGGGTCTAAATAGGAGGAAAACGGGAATGGAAGCCACAGGCCTGTTTTCCCCATTTAAAATTAGACTGAACTCAGGCAGTTATTCAAAATTCATCTCATGAAACTTTTTTCAACTAGAGAATACATTTTTTATGAACGTGGTTTTGCTTTGTTTCCGTCACCAGAGGCTGGCTAGGATGTTAACTGAAGGATTTGACCTCTCAAGGAATGTTAGAAACGAACCACAGCAGAACTAGACAAGAACAGTGTCGAACAAAACACTGAAGTTTTATTAAGCATTCACTGACAGTCTCACCTTCCCGTCTAGGTCCTAAACCTCACCAGATTCTACATAGTCAAGCACCACGACTTTGTCGTTCCTTTGATCCTGAAATACGCTGAAGAATGGCAAGAAGCTGGAAACCCCATCTACAGACCGCTGTGGTGGCTTAGTCCAAATGACCCAATCACATTCACCATTGACGATGAGTTCCTCATTGGAGATGAGGTAAGCTGCTTCCAATCGGCCCATTTAGGAGTAACCAACTCCTTGCTCAAAGACAGTGACCGTGATTTTACCAAGTAGGACATGTTCCTGGATCATTTGTTGGTTTTGGAACAACACAGTCCAAACCTCCAAACCTAACCTGAAATCAGAAGGAGATTATATGTGTTAATTTCGTCGAGATGTTAGTCAAAAGAAGCTGAGATAACGAAGACTACATGCACAATGTTAAAAAATAAAACCGTGTTGATGAGAATATGACAAAAAGAAAAGAACAACAAGAAATGAGTGCGCTGAAGCTGAACAGTGAATGAACACTTGGTAACGTGAAGCACTTTGCTAGCAGGGCACGTTTACACGACAACGATGTACTAAAAACGAAAATGTTTTTCCTTTGCATTATTACCGTACAGACGACAACGTTGTCAAAACGATCCCCGTTCACACGGATCCAAAATAACGCCATATTATTCATGCCAGGCCAGTAGGTGGCGATGTAACTTTATAAAGAAACACTACATGCTTATAGACCCTTTTACTGTTTGTACACAATGATGACGTGGCTACGTATGCGCGCGCATATTGGCAACGGAAGTACGGTGAGAATCAACAGTGTGTCAAGCTACGCGAGCGGATTAAGCAACACAGACACAGAAAGCTATTTCAAAAAGTTAACTTTGTCAAATGTTATCCGGCTACCAGATCCGTGTACTATAGTGGAGTGGATAGAAGACGTTAGCAGATGGGCAAATATACAGTGGCGAGAAATGTATGCGTATTTAGTTGAGAAACCGAGCATGTATACACCCGAGAGAAATTACGAACATATAAATCACTGGATGCTTATGAATACGTTGTCTGTGGTCATGTACAGAACGCCAAATACCATGACATAGACTCAAACTTTTGTGTGTTGAAATCAGAAATTCTTCCTAGTCAAAGACAAGGACACAAGACAACGATATGAGGCTTAATCAACCATATTTCCCAGACCTACATTTGTTTTCCTTCATTTTTCCCTACATTCATTTTTTTCTATTATTCTTTACTACATTTATTCTTAGTTTTCACCCAGACCTACATTTATCCTTGTCCTTACATTTTATGTTGTTATTGATTGCTGTGACGCACTTTTGTTTAAAGTTTTATTTTGCAAGGCTATAATACTTTAATAGTAACTATGTTGCTTGCATACATTGCAATTAAACTACTAATAACAATTACAAATGAAGTTGAAAAGCACTGTGAATGTAGACGCGAGCATTTTTTTATTATGTCCTCGCTCCAATCAACATGTTTAATCGCCTGCAGCCACAGGCGCCGTCTGTTCTTCTGAAACGGCCGTGATCCTGTCGGAATCCTATAAAACCTTGGTGGAATATCGATAACTGCAACCGTAAACGCAACAACCAGACATTTTGATGCTGGGAAACCGCTTTGATAAACTTCAGAGTTGCTAACACGATAGAGCCAGTGGGAAACAACACCACTTCCGTTGCCAAAATGCGCGCGCAACTATTTGATCACGTGAGCTGTAAAAGGGTCTATAGACTGAACATGTAATACGCATGTGCGTGATGTCATTGTTTACACAGAAACGATAGCGGTTTCATTTTCAAAAACTTGGACTTTGAATCTCATTTTAAAAAGTTTGCATTTTCAGGTCCCCAAAACTCTGTTGTCGAGTAAATGAATGGCCAATAACGCATCAAAAGTTTTCCGTATTTAGTTGACCAAACAAGCCAAACATGATTATGTATTCTCTGCTCAGCTAGCAACACTGGACATCAACCACACGGCATACGCTAATAACTTTTCATTACGGTCTACTTTCTATGTATAACAGTTCTATAAAATAACGTATTAGACAGGACTGTTAGACAGATCATAAACTAATGAACACGGAGAATAACACTGTGTGCTCAGGCTCTGGCGTTCTCAGCGCCGTCAAAATAAAAGTCACAACAAGTGCGACTTACGTCACTTCAGAGTACCTACTGGCGGTTCGAATGCAACCAGGAAAATGTTCCAATGGGAACCATTAGTTCTCGGGGAACCACCCTGGTGGCTAGTTCCTAGAACTACCTGGTGCGAAAGCCCCTTTTTCTGCGATATTGCACTAAAACATGGACAGTGAATAACTTCAGCATAAAGAATTCACAATATTGCATTGAACATGTGTATTCAATTTTATTTCAAGACATCAAGACCTAACATCTTACATTTGTTAAATTTTAATGTTTAAATTAAAAATATATAATGTCTAAATATTTGGTTTCATTTTGCAGTCTCA
Source organism: Tiaroga cobitis (assembly GCA_030578255.1). Lineage (NCBI taxonomy): Eukaryota > Metazoa > Chordata > Actinopteri > Cypriniformes > Leuciscidae > Tiaroga > Tiaroga cobitis. The sequence continues at coordinate 28,786,981 of CM060615.1, read as the reverse complement.
TTCACTAAAGTGTTATTCTTGTCGACTACAACTTTAGACAACTCAATTTGACAAGATTAAATATTGATTCAATTTAAAGACAAAAATCATGACTAAAAGTTAACCCTCTTGTGCTCTTCTGTCATTTTTGACAGAGAAATTTTAAGTTTTGTTTTTTTAGAATTTTGAAAACTGAATCTGAAAATATATATATTTTTTTTAGATATCAACCTCAAATTTGGCACATAGCTTGTTTAGATGTATGGCTTTGATTTTCCCAATTTTTTTTGAGTAAAATGTGTTTTGGAAAATACATAATTCATATAAAGGTTGAAAAATTGAATTTTTGTGCAATTTTCACAGCAATAAATGTAAAACTAACTTTTTACAAGTTCACTTTTTAAACTTTTTTCACTTCAGCAAAAATCTGCCAAGTGTCGTCTTTAAAAAGAGACCAAACAAGTCTTTGTTCCAAAGCATTAAAGATTTATGACCGTTTAAGTTGGAAATGTAATTTTCAGGTCCATGCTCAAAAAGTGAATGAATGGATTATAACTACAGCATAAATATAATGTAGTACCAAAAAATACAAAATATGAAATAAAAAACATTATCAAACATTCATTTCATTGAAAAAAAAACAATTCTGTCATTTTTGACGGCCATGCAAAGAGCACCGATGATCTCTGTTATTGTATACTTGAAGTTGTTCCCCTTTTTTTTTCTAGGTTCTTGTTGCTCCGGTTACAGAGAAAGGAGCTTTACAAAGAGACATTTACCTGCCAGAGAGTGCCTTTCAGTGGCAGGACACTAACAATGCTCAAGTGTTTGATGGAGGGACGTTTCTGGAAAGTTACCCGGTCGGCCTTGGGGACGTGCCAGTGTTTGTGCGACGGAGATCCTGAGGCTTACTTACGACTTTTTTTCTATTTTTGAAATTTTCACTTGTGCTGATCTCAAATTGCACTTTCCATAAAGACCATTATCTGTGTCTCAAGGAATCTTGAGATTAGGTATAAGATAATTTTACATTTGCACTTTAAAAATCAAAGTGATTTGTATTTTCTCATGATTTTTAGATCCCTCTCGTTTTTCTTCACTACTTATTTTGTTATTTCATGAGATTTTTGGGGGGGATTTTTACTTCTTCAGAACGCCGTTTACATTTGATAAATTTATAAAAAATCTTATAGTCTCTTAAAGTTAAACTGTTATCATGATATGGAGCTAGAGATCAAACCCTTTGCTTAAAAACAATCAATGGAATTTTACGAAGACCAAACAATCGAATGAAAATTGAGAAAGACTCTACAAGGACAAACCAATGCGCTAAATGGATGAAGATGAAAATACCTTAAACATCACTCATCTCAGCTGGGTTGTTACTTGAACTTTGCTGAATACTTGCTGTAGTTTGTAATGTTTTAACTGTACCTCAAGTTCTCGTGGTGTTTTTTTTATGCAATTTTTTTAGCATGAACTGTGAGAGAAGCACTTATTGATTGAGGAGACTGAAATTAAGGGCTTTTAACGTGAATAGCACAATCATTGTTTTACTACATATACACGAATATTGAAGATCAACCAATAGTAGTAGAATATGAGCCGATGTTAAAGACATTTTTTCATTGCTGTACAGTCTTAGTTTTAATGCAGAACACAAAAGGACAAATTGTTTCTTCATAATGGTTGTTTCTGAGAGATTTTGATATTATGCTGATTTTAATCATTATTTGTTTAGATTCTTACAATTGACCAGATTAACCAATATGGTATTTCTAGATATTAATTAATTCATACTGTAGGACATTATTGAAGTTAGAAGTAGAGTTTTGTATTTGTATCACTTCAGACTAAACTTGATCATTCGTTGACGACGTCTGCCTTAACTTTAGAAAAACGTTGATGATTGTAGCGGCATTTGTACATTTCGTGGTCATGTTTAAAATACCTGGCTTTATGAAATATAGTTGCTAATTGTTAGAAAGCTGAATTCCACCATTACAAATGATTTTACAGCCTGAGGGCAACATTTGTCCTGTAGAATTGTGGTTTAAAGTGCTCCTATTATGCAATATTAAAGGTCAATCGGTTTACATGCATCCAACGTCAAAACACTTTAATTTCCTTATAATATACATTGCAGCATCAGCTCTTTTCTCACATTGTCTGAAACGGCTCAATCAAGGATTTAGTCTAAACCCCTCCTTTCCGAGAGCCTACTCTGCTCTGATTGGTCAGATGCCCCAGTCTGTTGTGATTGGTCTACTCTGCTCTGATTGGTTTGTTGTGATTGGTCTACTCTGCTCTGATTGGTCAGACGGCCCAGTTTGTTGTGATTGGTCTACTCTGCTCTGATTGGTCAGACGGCCCAGTTTGTTGTGATTGGTCTACTCTGCTCTGATTTCAGTTTTCAATCCGATCAAGTGTTTACAGGTCCTATATTTGGATTTGAAAAAGATTTGAAAAAGTTTTTTTTTTTTCACCCCTCTCAAACCGATTTAAATTTCAATCAGTTTGTGCATTTTAATTTCAATTGAGGTGCTTACAAGGAGCATTTTCATTCGGATTGAACTTTTAAATCGATTGTAATCGGAATACAATGCTCCATGTAAACACAACTAGTGATTCGGACAGTAACGATTGTGTCGATTTTACTGTAATAATTTGTGCAAGAGTCCTCATCTTTTGGATGTGGATGCAAAGTGGATGTGCTATCGCAAAGTAGAAAACAGCATTTTCAGGCCTCAGCGACAACTACAGTGTTTGAGGGTCAAAGTAGATGTTCGCAGGCAGGCAATGAAGACCATAGGATTTGTAACAGAAAGTGAGACTTTTTCGGTACTTCCGAATCGATTCTTTCTTTTAGGAGACAATAAATTTGTTGTGCACTTTGATCTTTAAAACTTTGGAGACCTTTTACATTCACAAATAGCTATATTACACACGGCATGAATGGCTATATGCGGGGGAAAAAGCATAATGGGGCACTTTAAGTGAGAATGTCAAAATCCAGATGAACTTTTAATATAATTTGATAGATGTTCTGCTACTCAGCTTGTGAATCTCTTGTGTCTTGACAATCTTGGAGCATTGGTCCCTGTGCTAAAACACTAAATCACAATCACCACCATGTGAATCTACAGTGCAGAGAGGAGAACTTGATCAGTATCACCTGATACGTGTGGCCTACTGGGAATGTCCTCTTAATCATCACTGTGATTTTGAATGTTTACTGTATCTGCAGGTTTCTCAGGTCAAAGATATCAAATCCAAAAGAAAGAAAATGTCTTACGCCCCAGCGCACTGTTAACGTCTTAATCTCTTGATGCTCTTTAACATTTTCAGAAGAGACTAATTGTGATGATCTTATATAGAATGGTGTTTTGGGAGCCTTGTTTTGCTTGTATTTTATATTAAAATGCTACGCTATGAAAATTATTTTCTGAAAAGTTCCCTGCTGAGCAATCTTTGACGGGTTTTTTTTAGAAATCAGGTGCCACAAGCCAATCAGCAATATGCATATATCATATGACTCTGCCATTCAACTTTTCTGTCTTCTGTTAATCTGAAAAATAGAGATGTCAATCTGCAATAAAGTTTACATTTTGTTACTGTATAAGAGCCTGTTGTTTGCAAACTAAATCCTATGAAACCTGTCAAGATCATGTCCCATTCAATCCCAAAGTCAAAAGAAGCAAAGAAAAAGGCATGAAGAAATATAAACCTATTTTGGGAAAATAGCTTTTCTGTTGTTGATAAAAATTCTCATTATCATCATTGGGGAGGAAAATGTACTATTTAAAATGTTATGTTGACATGAATATTATATGTGTCATTATATGTTGATATATTACATAATATTGTATATTAATAATAAATATTATGTAAACTAGTTACACATTCAACTTAATTATTTAATCATTCAGGTGAAATATGTCAATAATAATGAGAATAACTGTGAAAAGGGCACAATGCGAAATATAGCCATAGGCTTCATTGCAGAATAAAATATATTTTCTTCATTCACTTAAGTCTCGAACACATAATTACCATATGCATGATATGTGTAGAATTCCATACAAATAGAAATACACCAATTTAGAGGTGTTGGAATTTCCACCTTTGCCGTTGTAGAAGTAGCTCATCTGACCCTTCAATAAACACAGGGATATTCAAGTAAGCGTCCACTCTCACAGTATCAGTGGCTCTGCTGACGATGAAAACCTGCACTAATTCCACTTAAAGGGTTAGTTCACCCAAAAATGAAAATTAAGTCATTAATTACTCACCCCCATGCTGTACCAACCCCGTAAGGCCTTCGTTCGTCTTCGGAACACAAATGAAGATATTTATGATTAAATCTGAGAGGTGGATGACTGCTACATAGGCTCCCTAAGGGAATGAAACTTGACGGCCCAGAAAGTCATTAAAGAAAATGTTTAAATATTCCATGTCGCAACAGTGGCTCAACTATAAGTTTATCAAACGACGAGAATACTTTTTGTGCGAAAAAAAAATAAAAAAAAATAACGACTTTATTCGACTAAAAATATTCTCGTCGCTTGATAAACTTATAGTTGAGCCACTGTTGCGACATGGAATATTTAAACATTTTCTTTAATGACTTTCTGGGCCGTCAAGTTTCATTCCCTTAGGGAGCCTATGTAGCAGTCACCCACCTCTCAGATTTAATCATAAATATCTTCATTTGTGTTCCGAAGACGAACGAAGGTCTTACGGGGTTGGTACAGCATGGGGGTGAGTAATTAATTACTTAATTTTCATTTTTGGGTGAACTAACCCTTTAAACCCAATATAAATTATTTACAGCAGGAGCAGACTGATCTCATGAAATTGCGTATGTATGACACGCCAATTCGTTTTTGGCATGCTATCAACACGCATATAGCCTTTCAGCGTGTTTATGAACGCCGTTGACTTGTTACATTACTGTATATATATATATGACCTACACCAACCCCGTCCCTAAACCTACCCGTCACTGGGGTTATACCATTTATGAGTCTTCCCCTACCATCATAGGAAAAAAAAATATCGCTCCCCAGATGTAGATCTACATTTTGCTTAGTTTCGCTCGGACATTTAACGGCATGTACATACACGCGGAATCACTCAGACATTTAACGGCGTAGACAAAAGATGACGGTTCGTTTCGGCGTGGACATACACGCGGATAGCTCAAAATGCGTATAGATAACACGCCACTTGACTTGAAAGTGGCGTGTATGTTTACGCAAAAGTCATGATGCCATGTTGAAAAAAGAGACAAATTTCATGTGCAAGATTGGTCTATGTCTACACTCTAAAATTTGCTCTGCTGATGTTCGAGTTCATCAGATAAAAGTCACATCATACAGCAATACAATTGTCTTTCCTCGTAGACTCCACAGCTGCACACAAACTAGGCCTACACTAGATGTGAAACTGTGGGCTGAGGCTACTTTTAGGTTTAAATAGTCTGTTAAAGTGACAAAGTTTCGTATGAAAAGTTATTTTTTTTAACTAGTGTGAAAAGTGTGTGGCATCTGATAATAGTCGAGATGCGGTTTGCAGAACTTTCAATCTTTTGAATAATAGCATGCAATAGGCTAGACCAAACATTTTTTTGTGGTAGTACGCACATTAAACGTGCTTTCAGTCGTCTTTTGGCATGGCGTTAGCATCGCTGTTGGTTGGTGTGTTTTAACTACCTGTACCTGTACCACAATGGACGTTAGACGCTCCATCTATCAACGTGATTCAGATGTTTCTTTAAATTCAGCGGCTCAGATCATAACGACTCGGTTACTAACTGAGCTGAGAGGAGGGAACGAGTATTGCGTAAGTAGCTTACGCTATGGGAAAACTCCTTTTCTCGAGAAATATTGAAGTCTTTATGTAAAACGCATTGCAGCTGCACAGCATACAGCAGTGAGCGAGGCAGCTCGGTCATTGGCTGTGCTGCGGCAACTGCACGAACCTATGACGGGGCGACTCTTAACCCGCTTCCAATGAGCGTGCTTCGCGCCCGCGCGCGTCAGAGCCCGCCAAGATGGGCGTGGCCAAGGGCTATATATTGGGCGCCCCGTCGTCTGAGTTCTTTAGGTTCAATCGACTGAAGCGAACTGACCAAGCACAAGCACGCCAGCTTACGCAATACTCGTTCCCTCCTCTCAGGGAACCGAGGTTACGTTAGTAACCGAGTCGTTCCCTTTTGAGAGGTCTCTCCTATTGCGTAAGTAGCTTACGCTATGGGAACACCATGTAAAACACCGTGCATACTGACTTCGCTCTATTATAGCCAGAGGCAGATGCCTGAGCCTTTAAGCAAAGTAATTATCCAACGAGCCGGCCGAAGGCGGGCTTTATAAGGGACAATGTAGAACGGCCCAATGGCCGTCCAGTGGAAAAACACACAAGCACCTTTATGTACTGATATGCATAAAAAACCCTCTAAGTCAGTCAGAGATGGACCCTATAAGGGAGGAGATAATGCTCAGCATATACACACTCCAGTCTATACATAGTTAGACCGACAGTATGTTGGAATGCAACGAGGGGACCTGTAGGTTATAAAACCTGCTAAATGTTGACGGCGAGGCCCAGCCTGCTGCCGCACAAATATCCTGAATGGGTATCCCACTCGACCACGCCCACGAGGAGGCCATGCCTCTCGTAGAGTGAGCTCTGATGCCCAAGGGGCACTGAAGGCCTTTGGCTTCATAAGCCAGCGCTATAGCATCAACTATCCAGCGCGATATTCTCTGCTTTGAAACAGCGAGACCTTTGGTGCGGCCGCCAAAGCATACAAATAATTGCTCTGTCTGCCTAAACAGGGCAGAGCGTTCCAAATATACTCTGAGCGCCCTGACTGGGCAGAGTAAATTAGCGTCTCTTTCGTCTGCTGGAGACGATAGCGCAGCCAGAGATATCACCTGTGCTCTGAAGGGTGTCGAGAGCACCTTAGGAATATACCCGTGTTTTGGTCTAAGGACAACTCTGCTGTCGTTAGGTCCAAATTCCAGGCAGGCAGCGCTTGATGACAGCGCGTGCAGGTCGCCCACTCTTTTGACTGAGGCGAGAGCCAGCAAGAGAGCGGTTTTGAGCGAGAGCTGTTTAAGTTGCACAGTTCGTAGAGGTTCGAACGGGGCACTTTTGAGTGCGTCCAGGACTGTGGCCAGGTCCCAGATCGGCACTGAGGGGAGGCGTGGGGGATTCATCCTCCTGGCGCCTCTCAGGAAACGAACAACTAGGTGGTTTTTCCCTAGTGTGCGTTCTTCCACAGGATCGTGTGACGCCGCTATGGCAGCCACATATACTTTGAGCGTGGAGGGGGTGCGGCCTGCCTCCAACAGCTCTTGTAAGAACACGAGCATGCTCGGTACCTCGCATGTCTCAGGATTCAGGTTCCTGGTTTTACACCAGTCACTGAACAACGTCCATTTCTGGGCATATAAGCGCCTCGTAGAGGGCGCTCGTGCCTCTGTGATGGTTCTCAACACTCCACTGGGGAGGTTCCCGGGAACCCGTTGAGGGGCCATGCATGGAGGGCCCACAGATCGGGGCGGGGATGGAGGATCATCCCGTTGGCCTGCCTGAGGAGGTCTAGCCTCAGCGGAATCGGCCATGGGGCAGATTGCATCATCTGCATCAGTTCCGGAAACCACGTCTGGTTCTTCCAGAGTGGGGCTACTAGGAGCACTGCAGATTTCTCTTCCTTGACCCGACTGATGACCTGAGGTAGCATTGCGGTCGGGTGGAAGGCATACAGTGGGCGGCTCGGCCAGACTTGGGCGAGCGCGTCTGTGCTCTTTGAAAAGAAGAGGGGGCAGTGCGCATTTTCCTTGGAGGCAAAGAGGTCGACCTCTGCTCTGCCAAAGGTCTGCCATAACCACTGGATCGTCAGGGGGTGGAGAGACCATTCTCCTGGGAGAACTTTGTCTCTGGACAGCATGTCCGCTCCCTGGTTCAGGGCACCCGGCACATGCGCTGCCCTCAGCGAGCGCAGGTTGCACTGGGACCATAAGATGAGTTCCCTGGCCATCGAGTGCAGGGAGCTCGACCTGAGTCCACCCTGGCGATTTATATATGAGACTACCGTCATGTTGTCCGTACGGACCAGGACGTGCTCGTCTTTGAGGTACGGAAGCAGGGCTCTGAGAGCCAAAGCGACCGCTTTCAGTTCCAGACAGTTTATATGTAGGCGCTTCTCCGGGTTTGACCACAAGCCGGAGACAGGCCTGCCCTCGTAAAGGGCCCCCAACCTATTTTGGAGGCATCTGTCGTGATCATTTTTCTCCTTGTGTTCACGCCCATACTCACACCGGACTGATACCAGTCGGCAGCTTTCCAGGGCGTCAGGGCTTTTATGCAGCCGTGATTCGCTCTGATTAAAAAATGGCCCGAGCGCCACGCGTGAGTGGGGACACGGCTCTTGAGCCAGCGCTGGAGAGGACGCATGTGCAACAATCCTAGCTGGAGTACAGCTGATGCCGAGGCCATGAGACCGAGCATCCTTTGAAAGCGCTTGACGGGGACGCGCGCGCCCGCTCTGAACGATGTTGCAAGGCGCTGAATAGTGAGCGCGCGTTCTGATGAGAGGCGCGCCGTCATCTGCACTGAGTCTAGCACTATTCCCAGAAAAGAAATATTCTGGCTGGGAGATAGCGTGCTTTTTGCAAAATTGATTCTTAGACCCAGGCATTCTAGATGGCTGGTAATCCAAGACCTGTGCGTCATTAACTGACTCTCTGATTGTGCTAGGACTAGCCAATCGTCGAGATAATTCAGTATTCGCACTCCCCGTTGTCTCAGGGGGGAGAGTGCTGCATCCATACATTTCGTGAATGTACGGGGTGCCAGTGATAGGCCGAATGGTAGTACTGTGTACTGGTATGACTGTCCCTCGAAAGCGAATCTCAGAAATGGCCTGTGATGAGGCGTTATCGGAATGTGAAAGTAAGCGTCTTTCAGATCCACTGACAGAAACCAATCCCCTGGGCGAACTTGCGCGAGGATGTTTTTGGTTGTTAACATTCTGAACGAGCGAATCATTAAAGCTTTGTTCAGATGTCTGAGATCTAGGATGGGGCGGAGACCACCATCCTTCTTTGGGACGAGAAAATAGCGGCTGTAAAGACCCGCCTCGCTCATAGAGGGAGGAACAGTTTCTATAGTACCCTTCTCTATTAGTTGGAGCACCTCGGTGCGTAGAACATGTGAAACATCTTTTCTCACTTTCGTCTCGACCACCGCTGAGAAGCGGGGTGGTCTGCGAGCGAATTGAAGCGAGTAACCGTGTTTTATTATGTTCAAAACCCATTTCAGCATGTCGGGGATATTTTCCCAAGCTTTCGCTCGCACAGATATGGGTTGAATACTGGCTGGGGGCGTGTCGCAGTGACGTATGGCTCCCGCCGGCGAATCGCTCTGTGCTAACACCGAGCTTACAGCTCTCAGAGGCGCGGGCGCGCGCTGAGCAGCTTTGTTGAGTGCCGAGTGCAGGGGTGCGTGTGAGATCGCCACATCTGTAATGTTCACAGCGCGGGCTGGAGAAAATTTTGGGACTGTATGGGCAGAGCTTTTTGGTGGGGGTGCATAAACTGTGGTAGGCACGCGCGCCACTTTCATAAAACTTCCCGCTCGTGGCGGTCGGTTTTTGGCCATGCAAACAGTGTTTGTGAGTAGGGGTGCGTGCATGACAGCGGGCACACGCGCTACTTTGACAGGATTTCCCGCTTTTACTGGGGAAGTGTTTATAACTGTGGGAACAGTGCTTATGTGTAGTGGTGCATACATGACAGTGGGCACACGATCTACTTTTATGGGGCGTCCAGCCTGAGCCGGGGAAGCATTTGGCACTGCTTTGACAGTTTTGAAATGTGGGAATGCGCACTTTAGTGTGGACATGTGACCCTTTAATGACACAGGCAGAAAATTACTCTTTATGTGATTTCTGTGTGTCGCCGTTAAAACGGCGTTTGTTTGCAGGTGAGCGAGCTGTGCGGTTGGCCCATTGACTGCTGTACAGACATTTCCAGCCGCCTGTAAGGGGACTGGGTAATGCTTTAGACGTTTTGGAGAGAGTGGTCCGGCTTCTGCGAGACACGCGCTCTCTCTTTTTCTCCCTATAGCTAGGAAGATTTACGAGGCTCCGGGTTCAGCACGATCTTGGGCCGAGGTCCCCGTCGCTCGGGCGGTTGCTTCCTGTTGGCGGAGCGCGAGCGGTGTCGGAAGTCAGATTCAGGTCTGGGCTGAGAGACGGGAGGTGCCGTCCTGACTCGCTGCTGCTGAGGCGGTTTTTGGCGGCTCTGCGACGAGCTGGAGCGCTTGGGCAGGAAGTGACGCATAGCCTGCAAATCCTTCCGGGCTTCGGTGAAGCGCTCAGCGAACTCTCTTACCGCCGGTCCGAACAGGCCGCTTTGGGAGATAGGCGCGTCAAGGAACGCCGCCTTATCTGCATCCTTCATCTCTGTTAGCGTCAGCCACAGATGGCGCTCAAGGACAGTCAAGTTAGCCATAGCACGGCCGATGGATTGGGCGGTGGCTTTCGTGGCTCGCAGGGCTATGTCGGTGGCGCTGCACAGGTCCTTGAACGCTTCAGGATCAGGTCCAGACTCGTCCATGGTGCGGAGAAGTTTGGCCTGATAGACTTGGAGGACAGCCATGGAGTCAAGCGCTGACGCAGCTTGGCCGGCGGCGGCGTATGCGCGACCGGCGAGAGCTGAGGTAGATCGGCAGGGCTTCGAGGGGTGAGAAGCTTTGTCTTTCCATCCCGCGTTGGAGGGTGGACACAGGTGGTTGGCCACAGCCTCCTTGAGGGGCGGGGTTCCCTCGTAGCCTCTTTCTTTCGCGCCGTCCACAGAGGAGAGCGATGAAGAGAAAGAAGGCTTCAGGCGAGCGGAGTGAGGGGCTTTCCACGACTTAGTGAGTTCGTCATGAACCTCCGGGAAGAACGGGGAGGGCCTTTGTCGGGGGGCCTGCCTGCGCCCCTGCAGGAACCACTCGTCCAGTCGGCTGCGGGCGGGTTCTTCTGGGGAAGACCAATCGAGCCCGAGGCCTTGAATAGGATGCGGACGATCTCCGAGTCCATGTTGGAGCCCACACTCGTGTCCGCTAGCGTCGATGGCGCGGGGTCGAAGGACGAGCCCGGCCAGTCGTCGGATGCAGCATCAAGGGAAAGGGTGTCATCCTTTTCGTCATCCCCTGACGCGCCAAACGAGACGAGACCCATCGCTCTGCCGGAGGGATGCTGGTCCGCCTGCATGAACTGAACTGGCGGCGGGGAATCCTCGTGTGGCGGTGAAGCATGCGGGGATTGGCCCGGCGTGACGTCACTACATTCCGCGTGCTCTGGCGGCCTCTGTGAGCGGCGCTTCTTCTTGCGCGGCTCAACTAGAGGGGATGGTAGCACGGTGGTGGTAGGCTCTCTCGCGAGCGCGCAGCTCGGTGAGGCCCAGGGTGTCACACTCGGGGCATCCGCCTCGAGTAAGGGCAGCCTCTGCATGGTCCGGGCCCAGGCAGCGAGAGCAGATGATTTGACGATCACCGTCAGGAAGGAGGCCTCGACACGAGGCGCAGGAAGGCATTTGGAACAACGCCTTTTAATTTGTTCTCTTTTAGAAAAAGTGTCGAACACTTAGAATAATAGCTTTTTTGTCAAAGGATATGAGGTGATGCGCGCCGGATGGCTTAGCAGAAAGCGTTCGAAGGCGGCTGAAGGCACCGGCGTCCTCGTAGCAGTCCTGCTGTAGGCTTGTCGACGGCGGCGGCGAAAAGACTCCGGAGGATCCAGGGAAGAGAAAGGTCTTTGCTGAAGGAGATTAAATCTAAAGGACTCAGATGACGGGGCGCCCAATATATAGCCCTTAGCCACGCCCATCTTGGCGGGCTCTGACGCGCGCGGGCGCGAAGCACGCTCATTGGAAGCGGGTTCAGAGTCGCCACGGCATAGGTTCGTGCAGTTGCCGCAGCACAGCCAATGACCGAGCTGCCTCGCTCACTGCTGTATGCTGTGCAGCTGCAATGCGTTTTACATAAAGACTTCAATATTTCTTGAGAAAAGGAGTTTTCCCATAGCGTAAGCTACTTACGCAATAGGAGAGACCTCTCGAAAGGGAACCCCCCCCCCCGGGCCGTGGAAAAATAATTAAAACACTTTTTATAGAAATGCATTACGCCTATGCAATTCAGATGACTGACTTTTATAAAATCTTAACAAATAAGCGGGAAAAAAACACTGAATGCACCTTTAAGAATAGTAGCCTACCTATAAACAACCTACATATTTAGGCTGAAAGTGTTGATGGTCTTGGCAGACAAGAACGCAATCCCCGAAATATAAGCTGCTGTGGAAATGGGTTATTGAATGTCTTCACTGGGAGTAACACTGTAGAGAAAATGTGTGTGCTTCCTGTTTTGCACTTTTGAGATATTTGTCACCTTGCAATGGTTTTAAGATTCTGCCTGATATATCTGCCCAGTATCTGAGGACCAACAGAATATCCTTTCAGACCCACAGTTAGCAGGGTGGTACAACTGTCTATGCGTTAGAAATAGGATGCAGGATACTATTAGGACTACCGGTACACGTATAGGAACTGACCTTTTATACAGTTCGCTTTACTTGAATGCTTCCATATATTGACAAACGAGAAGCGGCAATCTTGCAGGAAATTTGACTGAGAATATTATTTACTGTTGGCCTACTTGAGTCTTGCCTTTTTATTCACTGTTAAAAAGAATGTTCTGGGTTTAATATAAGTTTTACTATCTTGAATCAACTTGAATTAAAAAAATAATAATTAAATTGAGTATAGAGTTGTGATGTAATTTCCAGTACAACCAATGATTTCGCTCTTAATAAAGGTTTTCCAAAGATTAGTGGAAACAATGTGGAAAAAAAAAACAAGACATAAAGTGTGACAAAAATATAATATTAAGATGTCACTTTGATAATCATTGATAGCCTTTATGTTGTCTAATATTACATAAATATACTAACTAACTTATATATTACAGTTGTGTAATATCATGATACAGTATATCAGGAAAATATACTAACATATTACAACATATTATATACTTTGGTACATAAAACATTTAAAGCATATATATAATAACCATTTTTCTGTTTATCACACCAAAGGACACTGTGGTGAAAGTGGTTATTCTAAGAAGAGGGCAGAGTGTGGATTTATATGTAGGCCACAGTTGACAAACATAGATGAACGGCCCTGCAGATATTTTACAGAGCAAAAACATAATTTAGTAGAGATTTACGATTAAATATGAACATATTACATGTTCAAGAGACGCCATCTACTGGAGAACTAAATAACATCCTTAATAAACAGATAAATTAAAAAAAGCTTTAACATAGATAGGCCTACATTTTATAAGAGGGATCACCACTCTTTTCAAATTATAATTAGTTTAATGTACAAAAAATATGGGGTGTGGGGATGGGACGGACTATAACCCGGAGAAAACCCATGCATTCAGACGGTGGGAGAACATGCAAACTCCACACAGAAAGGCATGGCTATGTATATTTTTGATATGCTTGTATATATTAATAAAATATTGATTGTTTGTATAATTTAAAATGAAAATTCTGTTAAAGCATGTACAGATCATAGTCCCTTGGGAAATGTCTGCACAGCATTGCAAACAACAGGCCCCTTGTGACCAAGTCGTCGTGGGCCTGCAATATCGCGGGTACTTTCTCCAGATGTGGTACTCTGGAGAGGAGTGCGCTGCTGTGCCTGGAAGAAAGAGATTCTGTTTACATTAGCATATGATAATAGATACAGAAAAATAATCCTGCAAGAAATTAATTGTATAATACATACCCCAGTATGACTTATAGGGCGAGAATGTCCTTGTATACTTGGGATGTCTCCCTGTTAATGAGAAGGTTCCCCAGTTTGATGTCACAGTGGAAGCAGCACATGTGCGCAGCCTGAATCGTCACATGACACGCTAGCCCCTCTTCGAGGCTTCCACTGCGACGCCTCAGGAAGTCAACTAAATTCTGACAGGGAGAGGAACATTCGAGGACCGTGACAAAATGTTCAGGGTGGTCCTGCCAGTCCAGCAGCCTGATGATCTCTGGCATGCCTGGGCCTTTATTTGCCAGTATCGTGAGGGCGATCTTCTATGGAAGGGGTTTTGATCAGGCATCTAACTTTTATCATGGTTAGATAGAGGTAGTTTCTTAAATAGGGATTTATCCCAGTCTTAGACCTCTTTGTTAATTGTAAAAAATAAAATAAAATAATAATAATTGTCTGTGATTGTTAATATGAGATGCTTTATATTTAATGGATAGTCCAGTCTACTTACCAGGAACACACATTCTGTGTCTTTAATTCTTTAATTTGGTCTTTGTGATGTATATCATCAAAACAAGCAATTAACTTGGAGACTACACTAGGAGACTTTAAAGTGATGTCAGAAGGATGAGATAAGACAAAAATGTGCTTTCTAGATCAGGTTTCACATATATTTACTTGCTTTAAGATCACCACGGCAAACCCAGCTTTCCTCAGCTGGTTGCCCATAGTGTAGCAGCTGAAGATGTAGTCTATTAAAAGATGAAATACACTATATTGCCAAAAGTTTTGGGACGTCTGCCTTTACTTGCACATGGACTTTAATGACATCCCATTCTTAATCCGTGGGGATTAATATGGAGTTGGCCCACCCTTTGCACCTGTAACAGCTTCATCTCTTCTGGGACGGCTTTCCACAAGGTTTAGGAGTGTGTTTATGGGAATTTTTGACCGTTCTTCTAGAAGCGCACCTGGTGTTGGCACTGATGTTGGACGAGAAGGCCTGGCTCGCAGTCTCCGCTCTAATTCTTCCCAAAGGTGCTCTATCCGGTTGAGGTCAGGACTCTGTGCAGGACAGTCAAGTTCCTCCACACCAAACTCGCTCATCCATGTCTTTATGGACCTTGCTTTGTGCACTGGTGCGCAGTCATGTTGGAACAGGAACATCCCAAAAACTGTTCCCACAAAGTTGGGAGCATGAAATTGTCCAAAATGTCTTGGTATGCTGAAGCATTAAGAGTTCCTTTCACTGGAACTAAGTGGCCAAGCCCAAACCCTGAAAAACAACCCCACACCATAAACCCCCCTCCACCAAACTTTACACTCGGCACAATGCAGTCAGGCAAGTCCTGTTCTCCTGGGAACCGGCAAACCTAGACTCGCCTATCGGATTGCCAGACAGAGAAGCGTGATTCGTCACTCCAGAGAACACGTCTCCACTGCTCTAGAGTTCAGTGGCGATGGCTTTACACCACAGCATCCAACGCTTTGCATTGCACTTGATGATATAAGGCTTGGATGCAACTGTTCGGCCATGGAAACCCATTCCATGAAGCTTTCAACACACTGTTCATGAGCTAATCTGAAGGCCACACGAAGTTTGGAGGCCTGTAGCTATTGACTCCCGCTCTGTGATTTTACATGGCTGAGTTGCTGTTTTTCCCAATTGCTTCCACTTTGTTATAATATCACTTTGACCGTGGAATTTGTAGTGAGGAAATTTCACGAATGGACTTATTGCATTTGGCAACTATCACAGTACGCTAATTCATTGAGCTCCTGAGAGCGACCCATTCTTTCACACATTTGTAGAAGCAGTCAGCGTCCCTAGGTGCTTGATTTTATACAACTGTGACCATGGAAGTGATTGGAAGACCTGAATTCAATTATTTGGAGGGGTGTCTAAATACTTTTAGCAATCTACTGTAACATAAAATGTAAGTGGTAGAGTTGCTCTCTAGAAGGTGTTTTTTTGGAAGCTCTAAAGAAAGAGGGAAGCCTCCACTGTTACATCTCTTTCTTTTTTTCTCCCCTCTCCCTGCCTCCTTCCTCCTCTACTGACCGTCGCTCTCCCCAGGATGTTGAACTGTCAAATTGACGCTGGCTTTTGGGGGTGTACTTGGATGCTGATCATACACCTTGCCAATCATTGGCTGCTTCGTCAATGACGAAGTGCTGATCAAGTGCTGCTTCGTCATTGGACCATTGCTATTGAAACAGCTGCCATGCCTCTTCACTCTCGACCACATCGAACATGCTCTATGGCATCAATATTTGCCTCCGTGGAGCGCATTCAAATCATTCAGCTATGATTATCACTTACATAGCATTTTCAAATAACAAACAGACATATACAATAACAACCTAAAAAAAACCACTAACAACAGGTAGCATTAGCCTATACATTGTTTCCTTTTGTAAAATGTCTTAATCAATGAATGCATTTTGTGCCAAAGCAATGATAAATTATCCTAAGTTTAGCCCACACAGACTGCTGTTGCATGTGCAAACTACTGAACATGTGTTTTAAGATACCTCATTTACAAAAATCCACAAAAGTGTCCAAAACTGAAGAAACACACTTATACAATATCGGCAATCTAGGAGGCAAGATATTGCACCAAAATGCACAATGGTCATATATCAAAATATAACAAGACTTGCATTTTATGTGATAGAATGATATTTGTGTAATTAAATTGCATACAGTATACCTTGTTTGGACAAATTTATATCCATTTTGCAGCTCCCCTCATGAGCGTTTAAAGCCTCTAAACCAGGGGTTCTCTACATCCACTTTCGCCTGCCTGTTACCTTTCTTTCTGAGATAGATGGTCTTATTATTGTGAGATACCCGGGTACATGACTCTACCATTGGAGAATGCGTAAAAGTGTGTGCCTTGATAACCAATCACATTACAGCCTTGATGTCATTCAATTTTTTTCAGAGTTTTGCGACAGTCACATACTCTCTTTTGAGTAGGGTCTTATTTTGAATAAGTAATTACTTCATGACCACTAAAAAAGTTTGTTCTATATGCGTGTAGTATGAATGTAATACATCCGCCATGCTATCATTATCATGTGAGCAACCAGCATCAGTTGTGTTGCTTCACTGCCATTCACAAATCCTCTCCCTTGGCCCCATGGGCCAGTAAAGTGTCTATCGTAGGCACGCTTTAGAATCTAGTTAAGATAGTAGGTCATCCAGGTACTTTTTCCCTACTCTTTTATGAGAACATTGATTCTTCTTTTGTGACATACTGTACTTCGCCCACTATGGAAGTATGCGATTTCGGATGCAGCTTGGGACACACTAGATGATTTTCAAATCTTTACCGATTTTAAAACTGTAAGGATACCACAGACATTCAAACGATTTTTAGCATTATAATCCTCCAAATGCGAACACTAAAAGATTCGTCCGGACCGCGAGAACACACACCTGTCAATTGTTGTAACATTTTCACAGTGAGACGAGATATCACGGAGACTCGCGAAATCAAACGTGACTTGAGAAGAAAAACAAATAGAGGACGATTGACGTCAACAGCTGATTATCTTGGCGTCAGTTTAAATTTACGGAAAGAAAAACAAAGGAGAAAAAAAGGAATATGGGTGATCTTCTTTCTCAATACTCCACTTATGTGGCATGTTTGTGGCTGCTAAGTATCAGCTATAGAAGTAGGCAACATCCGGTTGGTGAGGTTTGCTCGCTCTCATTGGCTATCGCTGGTATCAAGTCAGAGGCAGTCAGCCCAATCAAGAGATTTGGGATTGTGCGGGCTCCGGCGGGACCGGGAGCAGTAAAATAATCATAATGTCACCGCACAACTGAAGATTTTTTTGGACAAAAAGTCAGTTGTGAGAAGCCTTAAATCAGGCCTTTTTTTAAAATACATAAAACGCATGGTTTTACAGAGCCCCTAAAGGGACATGCTGGTGGGAAAAAATATAAGAGGAGGAAAAAATATAAGAGGAGGAAAAATAATAAGTTGATACTTTTGCGTTCTCTCGCAAATTTGTTTTGTTCCCCTGAGAAACTTTGCGTTGTCTTGCTAAACCTTCTGATCTCTTTGTATGCGAACACAAAGTTTCCCAGCAGAACGCAAACGTTTTTTCGAGGGACCCCCAAAAATGTTACCCAAGTACTTCCTAGAGGTGACTGAGGACCGCCGAAACATTCATATCTGGTGACTTTGGATATCTAGAATATATTTTTATCTTATTTATCTATTCATTTTTTTATTCATATTATGTAACAAACATTAATGTAAGCATGTGCTTCAGATTATTTAATTAGTTCAATTTTACATTTTAAAGAACTGTAATGGGCTTTGCTTTGCTACGGTTAACTTTTCTATGTATCAAATTTGGCTACTGTTTGAGTGATGGCAATGGGGGGGGATAAGGAGATAAGTAAGAGATAAGTCAGCATTCTTTTAGATCTGAAAAATGGGATGTCCTCATTCAACTAAATTCACATATACTACTCATTATCACAATGATCAGCATTAGCCTGGTAGTACCTCTCCTCAGCTCATGAATAATCGTCTGACTGAGTGCAAGTCGAGGATTCCACAGGTAAAAGTGGAGGACGAACACAGCGAGGGAACGAGGCCAAGGCGTATTTTAACTCTTACCATAGTGCTAAAAAGGGTCTAGCGACGCCACTCCTTTGCTTTCAAGTGTTGGCAGCGCAAGGATACCAGAAAGCGACTGTTTACAATTTATCAACGATCCACTCACATATCATGAAGCTCTGCCGCCTAGAAAAGACAATTCAGAGATTTTACAGCTCAAATAACACACATATTGTAAGGATGAGTTAATATTAGAACTTTAACAAAAACTAAGCTTGACATATCTTATTTTCAATCCTTCTGTCTTTCCCTGTAGGCTATTCCCTGTAGCACAGCATGTCAAAGCTGCTGTCCATAGAGCTTAACCTACACCGAAACGCTATTTTTAGACAATTAATCATTTTAATTAGTTTATAGGTGTGACATCTGAGTGTCTTTTTAATAAAAAATAATAAAAAAGACATAACTACTGTCCTATTTCAGACTGTCATATCACTAGTTTATATCGCCATCTAGTGGTGGCATCAAAGACGGCTAAGTCGAGCAGTCTTTTTTAGCTTTTGTAATATTACTTGAATACATATATATTCATATGAATTTGTTTTATTTTATGACCACGCTCCATAAATCCACATTGCAATGTGAAAAAAAGAATTTCCTATATGTTTAACCATATTATTATTTATATTTAAAAAACCTATGTTAACACATTTAAATAAAATATACTTTCAGTACCCACTTTACATAATCCAATAACATATAAAGCAAACATTCAAATCACAGTCTTAAAAGTCAACTTTTATTGTGTTTAGCTGTGTTGAAAATTACAGTAACAATGCCAAACAGTTCCTACAGTATATCACACCTTTGCTGCAAACATGAGGTCTATTGTGGAAAATGTGATAAAAATATATGTGATACATTGCACAACACATCTAGTGACATTTTCCCTTTAAATTTTATTCATTTTTCTGCAATCATGTATTTATACAGTCAAGCATAATTCTGTTTCAATAAGCACACTTTCAATTTACCGATAAATAAATAGCACATGTTTCTGTCATTGAGAAACAACACATATACCGTACTTGTAAATGATATCTCAGTTTCTTCTCATTTGGCTTTGTTAGTACACAAAAGTGCACAATGGAAAAAAAAAACGTAGTGTGAACATACAGCGAGCTACATTCTTACATTATGTGGAGTGTGGTTTGAGTGTTGTGAGTCCTAAAAATAAGTTATTTTTGAGCATGTGCAAATACAAAAACACAAGTGACAGAAAAATATGTATTGCTGCCCTATATTATTGAAATATCTAGCCTGTCTTCCCTGTATATCTTCCCTGTAACCTGCCACAGTGTTCCTTCAGAAACAATTCAACTCACAACAAAGTGAATAAATTAGTTGCAAACCTGAGAAATTCATCAAAAAAAAAAAAAAAAAAAAAAAAAAACCTAGTTCAATGTTTGAACACAAGAGCAAAAGTGAAAATCAGAATGTACAGAAGCACAGAAAGGCAACAGCTCTCTGCTGGATCTTCAAGCACATTCACATCCATTCCAGAGATTAAGGCAACTGTGTATGAATACATCCCAGAACAAACAAAAATATCTCATACGATCTGTGAACTCCCCAACCACAATGTCATTTCTTGTCATTTACACTCGAAAACAATGCAATGCAGTTTAACCAAATGCCCAGATAACATGCTCCATCCTATTTAAATTACCATTCTTTGAATTATAATTTAAATTAAAACCAACAATTACTCTGTACATGCCTAATATTTGCCATGCCATGTTTCAAATATTTTTTTCAGAGATGAGACAACGAGAAGAGACAGATCACTTGTCTTTAGTTTTGTTGTCAAGCTGGAAAAGCTCCAGGATTTCAAGCATCGCCTGTTTAATGATACTTCCAAAGCGGTGAGAATCCTAAAAATAACAAGGAAAAGTGAAAGAGATGAATATATTAACGCGATTAATCGCATCTAACATGAAAGTTTGTGTTTATATAATATATAGATGTATGTACAGTACGTATACACTGTATGTGTATATATATATATATAATATAAACGCAAACTTTTACATATTATATGAAACAAACTTTTATGTATCACGATTAATCGCATCTAACATAAAAGTTTGTTTATATAATAGGTTATAAAGATGTATGTACAATACGTATGTACTGTATGTATATATATATATATATATATATATATATATATATATATATATATAATATAAACGCAAACTTTTACATATTATATGAAACAAACTTTTATGTTAGATATGATTAATCGTTTCGACAGCACTAATTATATTACAAATTATTAATGATAATATGTATGATATTATATACTGTATTATTATATTTGCGATGGAATAAAGTAAACTCACAGTCTCTGGGCTAGAGTGTTTGCTGGATATGTGAAAGTTGATGAGGTCTTCTCCAAGAATAATATATGATACACCATAACCATCATCAGCAACCTAAACAAAACACATATTGGTCACATACTGGTAAAAGAAAATCAATTAAAATATGTAAAAAAAAACACTTTTTTAAGTTCCGTAAAAAAGTCAAAAGCCTAAAATGCGGCCTAATATATATATATATATATATATATTACCGTTCAAAAGTTTGGAGTCAGTAAGTTTTCTTAAAAAATAAATGAATAGTTTTATTCACCAAGGATGCATTCAATTGATCAAAAGTAACAGAACAGACATTTTCACAAAAAAATTAAGCAGCACAACTTTTTTTTAAGATTGACAATAATGAGAAATGTTTCTTGAGCAGCAAATCATTATATTAGAGTGATTTCTGAAGGATCATGTGACACTGAAGACTGGAGTAATGATGCTGAAAATTCAGCTTTGAACACAGGAATGAATACAATTTGAATAAAATTCAAATCTTTTAAATTATAATCATATTTCAGAATATTAGTGTTTTTACTGTATTTTGGATCAAATAAATGCAGCCTTGGTGAGCAGAAGAGGAATAAATGACATATATTAAAACGGAAAACAGATATGTTAAATTGTAATAACATTTCTCAATATTACTGTTTTTACTGTACTTTTGATCAAATGAATGCAGCCTTGGTGAGCAATCATACCATAATCAGTTTTAAACAGTGATGTATACCAACAGTTGCATCATTTCCATGTAGGACACAGTGTTAGAAACAAGATGTTGAACTTAGGCACGTCCCGATTTTGCCAAGTTAGACGCGTTCCTGGGTCAACATATTTAGCTGATTCTGGAACAACATTCCTGTCCGAAATTTTAGTCCTAACCCTATCCCTACCTATAACGTATCCCTAAAATCAGAGGGAAGTGACAGCTGAATAACACTGATGTTGAAGCACCTAACCCTAATTGATGTTTTATTAACAAGGTTCGGGAGGAACACGTTCTAATGATCAAACAATCAAGTCATTACAGTCAGCTGTCAGCAATCAGTAATTAACAGGTCCACTCAATCAGCACGAGTAAAGCCTATAAATATACTCAGTCGACTCACCCATATTCCTCGACAGTTTTCAGCATTTGGTTTACTGCTTTGCTACGATGTCCCAAATGCAGCTTTCACCATCCGATGACGAGCTTAACCATGCTCCGGTTCCTCCGGCACCATCATCTGGCCCCAGGACAACCTCTCCACCTGATACCGCCTCCGAGGCCCACGGTTCATCTCGCGGGCGCCGGTTTGCGCAAGCAACCCCCCGCACGTCAAGACGCCGAGGTTTACCCTCACCTCCACCGGCGAGGACTCCAGCTTCCTCCCCGGCGTCCTCCTATCGTTCGGCCGTACCAACTGAGTCTGAGACAAGCGCTGATAAACTCTGATATTCAGCCCTCGAGCAGGATGACTAAAGCGCAACTATACAACTTATACGTTACCTTGCAATCATCTAATCTCTCTCCTAAATCCACCCCAGGTTCCAAGGCGGCCAGCAGGCCGGGAAATTCTCGCGAGGCCCCGAATTCGCCTCGCCCGACACCACCACCTTCCCGTGCAAGATTCGGTTTGCCGCGCGCTTCAGACCGCGGCGCCAGAATTTCTGCGAGCCTGGGTCGCGCTCAAGATTCCACCGCCACAAGACCTCACTCGCCTCCCGCTTCAGCTGAGCTTTTCAGCACGGCGCTTCTCGCTGCAGCGCCATACACAGCTGGGCCCGCCGGCTCACCCGCTGCCTCCCAGTTTTTTCCTCCTGCTGTTTTTAACTCTTTTCCTTTGCAGTGGCCTCCGGCTCCCGTAGCAGACGCTGGCGTGAGGCTGCCTCCGCTAGCGGTACAGGCTCAAACTTTCCACCATCTTCCTGCGGCTACTGCTAACCCCTCCCATTTTCAGTGGCCTGCAGCTCAAGCAAGTGCGAGACCGCCTCCGCTTGCAAACCAAGCTCAGGCTTCTCATTCATTTCCTCCTTTTCCCCCTTATGCTTTTCTCAATTTCCCTTCTCAAGCCCCACAGGCCGACCTAAGCGTGAGGCTGCCTCCGCCGATAGTCGCAGCCCAGGCTTCTCTCCCTTACAGCTCTCTCTTAACCCTCTGGGGACCAAAGGTTTTTTGGGGCCCTTGGGATGTTTTGACATGCACTGACATTTGTGCTTTTTTCAGTTATTTATAAACATGTTAATGGCAAAGGTGTAAATTCACTCTATATAGCACACACGGGGCTACCATAATATGTTAGCAACATGCATGTACATGTTTGTATTTTTGAGAGAATATTATTTATGTGTGGTTATTGAAAAAACTAAAACTAAAAGTTTCTGAAATAAGGCCACAAAACACATATTGATTATTTCTTCACAAGACTTTTGAAAATTGTATCACAAATAATTGAATGAAAATTTTATCACAAATAATTAAATGTTCTTCTTTAAAATACAGGGTGCATATGTCTGGACACATCTATCACACACCCTTCACCATATAGACAAGGTTTTATTTCAGTTCAAAGTTAGAGTTGGAAAAATCTTGAAAAGAAAATTGTCTTTTCCATAAATGTCTTAGTTTGATCATACATATTTCAAAGTTGAGGATTCATTATTTTGATTTAGCTTGGATTGGAACAAACACTAGACTATAACATCTTAGTTGATTAGTTTATTGACAAAACATACTATATATTTAACATATAGCAGAAACTCCTAACAAAGCTTATTTGATGTCTATTTTAGAGTAAAAACTTTATACTCTATCCAAAACTAGTCAACAAAATGTCTTTTATTTCGTCTATAACAGTGCGTATCTGTGCATTCATTCATTCATTCATTCATTCACACACGCGCACACACACAGAAACATGATTCACATTTAAACAGTATGCTATTTTTCCGTTTACAGACACTAACGTTATTCTATATCGCGATTAGAACAAAGCACAAGCATAAAACACTTACACACTTCTCAGCTGAATCTGTTGCTCCTCCTCGTGGTGAAAATAAACCAGCACTTGTTCTGAGGTAGGTAAATGTCCCAGGATTATTCCTCATAGCCGCTCAAGATGACAGTAGATTAATCTGACTAAACAATATAGTGTGTTTTCAGAGTTTATGGGCGTTAACGCGTCTCAATGTGGTGCTTCACGTATTTGCGTTTGAATAGCGCGTGCTCTCCGTGGGCGTGTCACATTACCAGAGATAATGAGCTGAGAGAAAGATAATTAGAATGGCTGACACGTCTCTCTTTTTATATAGATTACATAAACGGAGAATATTTATTTTAGTTTTGAATCGGATCATTTAAAAGTACAAACTCAAATGATTTAAAAGATATATTGCTCATGTCTGGGTGAATAGTATTTGCTGAGTTTTGTTGAAGATTAGAGACGTGCTCCAGGAAAAAAGTTCACGGTGACTGAGAGGCAGAACGCACACCCTGTTTATATTCTTTATTTTACAAAAGCACAATATTTTATTTCGATTGTATGTGGGCACATAAAAAAGTAGACATTTAACAGATTATTTTCTCATATTTCTTAACTCTATATGAACAGAAATGATGGTAGTACTTTAAGTCTATTTTTCTGCTATGTGAAAAAAACGAGCAAAACGCGCCGGCGGGTTTCTGGTCCCCAGAGGGTTAAATGCCAAATCACAATTTTCTCTTTTCACAGCTACCCCGATGCCAGTCCCACCAAACGCTGTCGCTCTGGAGCCTCCCCCAGTGACTCAAAACATCCGAGCACAGATTCTGGCAGGTGCGGATGTAGACCTTTCACATTTACTTTCTCTGCTTCCCGTATCCGATTCTAACCGTCAGTTAGACTGCGGGGATTTTTCAGTCACTTTAAAAAACCAAAATGCACATTCATCACGTTTACTTTCTTTTTCGGAGTTTTCAATCGCTTTCAGCCACTTCACAGAAATAATTTGCTCAGCCTTCCCTCATAGGCGACGCGAACTGAACGACTATTTAGCGCTGATAGCCGAACTCGCGCTGTCCTACGGGGGAGGGCACTTTTACACCTATCATAAACTCTTCTCAGCAAAATGCGCCGTTAGGGTTTCACAGTGGAACCAATGCCCATACTGGGGAGCACTAGACACTGACTTACACAGCAGAGTTTTCCTTGGCTGCAGGAATATTTCTTGCGCGGTCTGCAGGTCAGTGGCACATTCCACAATATCGTGCCCTCAAGTTAACCCCTCCGTTTCCCCATGCCCGGAAACAGCACCAGTCAAATCCACCAGCTATACACCAAGACCGGCGACTAGCAACCCATATCCACACGAGGCTAATTTCAGCTCCAGAGCACTTACGGACAGCAAACAGCCTTGCAACAATTTTAATATCGGCAAGTGCACCCGGCAGAGTTGTCGGTACTTGCACATATGTAGCTTCTGTGGCGGTGCTCATGCCCGTCCTGTATGCCCTGTCTTTAAAGATGTCAATAAAAAAATCAAAAAATTATTTATCGACTCCCGTGAATATTTCTCGCCTTTCTATCGAACTAGCTCACCACCCGGACTCAGACTTCACTGAATATCTGCTGTCTGGCCTACAACACGGTTTTAAACCTGGAGTGGTTTGTCCGCTCTCCCAAAACATCATCTGCGATAATCTCCAATCGGCTCTCGCCGAGCCCGACGTGGTAGACAACCTGATTAAAAAATAAGTCGAGTCAGGCTTCATTTCGCCGTACGCTTAACTTTTGGATGCAAAAGCAGCCCCAAGATTTTTGACATGCTACCTGAAGCCGTTTGCTGGATTTTGTCAAACAATTATGCAATTCCTCACCTCATTCACCTGCTGGACGATTTTCTAATAATTTCACCTCCCGGCGCCATTCCAGCAGCCCAGATCCTCACAGTTCAAAAAGTATTTTCCGAGTTCGGAATCCCCATCGCCCAGGAAAAAACCATGGGTCCCGCCACATCCATTGAGTTCCTTGGCATTAATCTAGATTCAGTTAAATACCAGGCCTCCCTGCCCAAGGAGAAAATCGATAGAATAATCCTCATCTCATCTACCCTCGCAGACAGTTCAAAGTGTTCCAAACGCGAACTCCTATCCATGCTCGGCCACTTAAACTTCGCCATGCGCATTATTCCACAAGGCCGCCCTTTCATTTCTCATCTCCTCTCTCTCGCGTCTTCAGTTCACGCACTAGAGGATCTCATTTCCCTAATTCCAGCATGCCGCGACGAACTCAGCCTATGGATAACTTTCCTTAAACAGTGGAACGGCCTATCCTTTTTCTATAAGGATCTAATTTCCTCCCCTATCGACATCCAGCTGTTCACAGATGCATCCCCCTCAGTCGGCTTTGGGGGGTTCTGCCAAGGACGCTGGTTCGTGTCTACTTGGCCCCCCCAAATACAGGACACGCTACAGTCCTCTGCATTATTCGAGCTCTGCCCTCTCGTAGTAGCAGCCTTCCTGTGGGGGAAAGAATGGACTGCCAGCAGCATCATAGTGCATTGTGACAACGAAGCTACAGTCCAGTGCATTAACAAAGGCCGTTCCCATTCACCCGCACTGATGCCACTTTTAAGACGTCCAATCTGGATTTCAGCATGTGATCAATTTATCTTAATTGCTAAACACATCCCCGGATCAAAAAAACAAATTGCTGACTCTTTGTCTCACTTTATGTTTCAGAAATTCAGGATGCTGGCTCCAGAGGCAGACAAGCTCCCAACTCCAGTACCTCATTATTCGGAATTAATATTCCCGTAACCCACCCGCAAAAATCCCTCCTCAACATATCACTCGACACCATTCTCCAAGCAGTTTCCCCCAGAACTCTCCAATCCTATGTGACTGCATGGAGATGTTTTAAAGCCTTCCACCTTTCTTATAACACGCCATTCCCTGATTTTTCCCTCCTTACAATAACCTCCTTCATTTCTTACCTTAACAGCGCTAAGAGCCTCCAAGTCGGGTCCATCAAAAGTTACTTAAGCGGCATCCAATTTTTTCACAAATTGATTCACGCCGCCCCCTCACCGGAGATAAATAATTCACAAACCTCCCTCTTAATTAAAGGCATCCAACGATCCCAGCCCACCCGCCCGGACACCAGACAACCCATAACGTTAGATATTCTTACCAAATGTATTCATACCCTCCGCACAGGCTACCGATCCCTTAATACCTCTCGCACACTCGACGCCATGTTTATTCTAGCTTTTTTCAGTTTCCTAAGAGGCTCTGAACTGGCTATCACTTCCAGATTTGACCCAAAAATCCACCCAAACATCTCAGACCTTTCAGTGCTTGACAGTGAAACTATCTCTTTTCTGATTAAACAAAGCAAAACAGACCAAACCAAAAAAGGCCACTTCATATATATTTTCAACCTCTCGTCACCAATTCAACCATTCCAAACTATACTAGCATACCTCCAACTGAGAAACTCTCATGCTAAATCCCATCTCGAACCCCTGTTCATAGACGACTCTAACAAACCCGTGACACGCTTTTGGTTCCAAAAACACCTAAAATCTGTTCTCCAACTATCAGGCATCCCAGCAGAGAATTTCTCCAGCCATTCCTTCCGCATCGGGGCAGCAACTTCAGCAGCCCAAAAAGGCCTCTCCCAGCAACAGATCCAAGCACTTGGAAGATGGTCATCAGACGCGTTCCAAACCTATATCAGAACTAATCGTTTCCATATCAAAAAAGCCCACCAAATCCTCATTGGTTAAAAAAATAAAAAAAAAATAAAAAAAATAATTGTCATTGTCTCTTTCTCCATCCAGCTAGTACTGATCTCCCAGCGGACAAAGCGAGAGCTTTCCCGGTCGAGCTTCCATGTCTCCTCTTTTTTCGTCCAGCGAGTATTGATCTCCCAGCGGACACAGCGAGAGCCTTCCAGGTCGAGCATCCATGTCTTCTCTTTCTCCGTCCAGCGAGTATTGATCTCCCAGCGGACACAGCGGGAGCCTTCCCGGTCAAGCTTCTATGTCTTCTCTTTCTCCGTCCAGCGAGTATTGATCTCCCAGCGGACACAGCAAGAGCCTTCCCGGTCGAGCATCCATGTCTTCCTTTTCTTTGTCCAGCGAGTATTGATCTCCCAGCGGACCCAGAGACAGGCTTCCCGGTCGAGTATTTATATCTTCTCTTTCTCCGTCCAGCGAGTATTGATCTCCCAGCGGACACAACGAGAGTTCCCCAGGTCAAGCATCTTCATCTCCTCCTCCGTCCAGCGAGTATTGATCTCCCAGCGGACGCAGCCAAACCCTCCCAGTCAAGCATCTATGTTCTCTCTTTCCTGACTGGTGAGGGTTACCCTTTCCGGTGCCGTGACCATTGCCACAAGAACCCTCCCGTTCGAACATCCATACTTACCCGTCCGACATCGTAAGCATTGAACTCTTGTCGGACACCGCAAGAGCTCTCCCAGCCAAAACAACCAGACTCTCCTCGAAATGCCAGCCCGCCAATCTCTGCGCTCTTTTCGGGGGGTCTTTAAGCAGGCGGCTGTCCTTTGCTCACTTTGCTTTATGGGGAGTACTCTGGGTTCGGGCCCAATTTCCGAGCTCGGAGCCCTCCCCCCGGACAGCACGCCAAATACGCATAACTATTTATTCTCTGATCATTTGTAAGTGTGAACTCGTGAATTGATGTTTTATTAACAAGGTTCGGGAGAAACACGTTCTAATGATCAAACAATCAAGTCATTACAGTCAGCTGTCAGCAATCAGTAATTAACAGGTCCACTCAATCAGCACGAGTAAAGCCTATAAATATACTCAGTCGACTCACCCATATTCCTCGACAGTTTTCAGCATCCCTCCACCACCCCATCTCCTCACACTTGCCTGATTATCTTCCTAAACAGAGATACGGGGGGAGTACTCTGGGTTCGGGCCCAATTTCCGAGCTCGGAGCCCTCCCCCCGGACAGCACGCCAAATACGCATAACTATTTATTCTCTGATCATTTGTAAGTGTGAACTCGTGAAACTTGACAAAGCGAAACCTTGTCCCTCAAATCTGATTGGTTGATTGTAATGTTGTTCCAGGTTGAACAAAGATGTTGATCCAGGAACATGTTCCACTTGGTGAAATCAGGTTCTGCTTGAACTTACCGGTCCAAATCCACCTCCGCTGGTGACATATTCTGGATGTCTCTTTAAATCAAACAGATCGACCTGTTGGAGAGGAGTCTGACTGGTGGACAACCTCCAGGGCTCAGACAACACCTGGAACAAACCCAACCCGTCACAAACTACACAGCTTCCTTATATCAAAACTGAAACGTTTTTAGGTTAGGGGTGGAACAGCACACAAAAATAGAACAAAAAGTGTAGTATGACCGCTCCTTTAGTTTGAAGTGCTTAACATAAAGTACATCCCATGTTTAAAGTCCCTGTAAAGGCAATTCTAAAAAAAAAATTCTAAACCCATTATAAATGTTAGAAATGTATTGCTAAAACATATTACAAAGACTGTGACGTACTGAATTGTGGAGTAAGACCGTTAAACAGTTTTTCACCCTGGCTATTTTCCGGATTTTTTGGGCGGGGCTAAAACGGGGCTCGATGACGCACTGGAGCCCCTGAGCTCGTGAACACGCCCCTACTTGATGACGCACTGAGGCTGGCCCCTCCCCTAACAATAGAGCACATTCACATCAGTTTGCCGCTCAATCGCGAGTCACTGTCAGTACTATTAGTTGCTACAGCCTACAGTTTGCTAGCTAGCTATGCCTTCGACACGGAAATGCGTAGGCTACTACCTGGATGCGATCATATACTAGACAGATCGGTGTCTTTGTTTAAATTTTCTAAAAATGATCACATCAAGAAGAGGTGGATTAATTTTGTGAAGAGCCAACCTTGATGGAGAGCTGAGGATCACCGCCAACACCCGCCTCTGTAGTGATCATTTTACACGGGATAGTTTTATAAACTGTCGTCTGAGACAACTGGGACTCACTGATAATCCGCTGTTACTGGTAAATGGGCCGAACCGACTATCTCCCGCCTCGGCCTGCATCTCCCCGTCCCGAAAGCAGTATCAGCTAATATCACTGTTGGCAGCTTTCCCTCGAGTGGGCGTGGTTTCAGCGCAGCCAGCGGACACGCCCCCAGCGTTTGAGAGCAGAGAATAATGCTCAATTTTTCAAGATTTTGATAGCTTATTTTATGTACTTGCCGGCTTTTTTTATAATTAAAATTTGGCTGGGTGGCTAATAACACATTTTTCTGTGGTGTGACAAACTCAGAACACATACTTAATTTTGACTTTACAGGGACTTTAAGACAACTTGGATGGTGCACTTATCCGACAAAAGCTCACTCTGTAGACTTATTTTAGATGGGTTTATTTTAGATGTAAACGATATTGTCGGTATTAAAACGAAAATGAAAACGCTTGGTGAGAATACGTGTGCCGTTGCACCCCTAGGAAATAGCACTAGCGCTTTGTGACAGGTCTCAAACCTCTTTGAGGAACGCTGAATCTTCGCCGAGGTACTTGGACACTAAGTAGAGGCAGAAAAGATGGCGGTCGATGCCGTTTCCTGTCATGGCCAGTCTGTACAAATCCTGGTGCTTTTCTGCAGCCGCTTTCAGCAGCGTCAACTTCTCTTCTCTCTGAGAAAATGAAGAAAAGAAACATGTTGAAATAAGCAAACACACTCAACACTGAAACTAGCTGGCCATTTAAATCAACCCCACCGTTGCTTTGTCATTCATCATGGCTCGGACGAAGTCGCAGGTCTGAGTGGTGCAGGAGCGCACGGTCTCAGTGCGGCCCTCTCTGAACAGACGCGTCATGGACGCTTCGTACGTCAGGCAGAACTTGCCTTTATCCTGCAGGAGGAAGAATTGAACATATTGTACAGAAATCTGATGAGGAATCCACAAAGATCTAAAGAATCTCACGGCGTGTTCACACTTGTAGTTCTCTTGGATCTTTTGGTCAGTCCTTTTTAGGGTCGCATCTTGTCACTCCACGTCCTATTTTTGGTTCGTTTGCATGTCTTTGGTCCATGTTGCTTTCATATTTCATTCGAACCGCACCGCACCAGAGTTAGTTTGAAAGTGGGCCGAGATCCCATGAAAAGGTGGGTCTCGGTCCGCTTGTTTGGTGCACCAGGGTTCGGATGGCAGCGTTCACACTTTTTCAAATGAACCGCACTAACAGAGCAATCGCGCCAGAGTTCATTTTAATTAGGGATGCACCGATATCAAGATTTTGCCCAATACCGATAACCGATAATTTGTTCTATTTGAAAGCCGATAACCAATATGTTGGCCGATGTCTATAAATCCAAATTTTTATATAATTTTTGAGAGCCTGATAACAAAAGCAATAATTTTATGTAGCCAATATGACAGACTTAACTGTTTCACTTAACTGTATTTTCCTTTTTTGAAGTGATTCCAATCATATTTTAAGCAATTCAAAACCATCTTGGCGAACAGTGTGCGTCTGAAGCGTCTGAAGGAAATAATCAATTATTTATCAGCTTTAATATATCAGGCAAATTTTCTTATCGGGCTGATAACGATAACATTAAAAATTAACATATATCGGCCGATACCGATATGGAGACCGATATATCATCCATCCCTAGGTTTAATCGAACCCAACCAGGGGTGCGTTTCTAGTACAACGACATAACTCGCTGCTTCACTGCCTTAGTACGATGCATCGTTGTAGAAATCAACTAGCTAGTCACGAATTAATGCTAGATGTTTTGCTGTAAATTACGAACACGGCATCTGAGGACTAGTTCTCTTTTTTCTCAGTTATTTTGCTTTATTTCCAGATTCAATCATAAAAGACGTAAATGACGTTTGTATGTATTCTAAATAAAAGATATAGATTGTACTGAACGTCAGCTTGCTTATTTGGCTCAAGATAAGGATTTGATGATTCCAAATGTCATGCAAACAAGAAACTCTGCTTCTAACCACAGGTTGAGAGCTGTCGTTCCAAACACACCGCTTTGCGATGCTGTTTGCGAATGTTCGTTGGAACGATGGTTTCGGGAAACACCGACTCGTTGAACGACGGAACTAACGAGCGACCATAGTTGGCTAACGATGCTTTTGGGAAACGCACCCCGGCCAAGTGTGAACACACCCTCAGATAACCTCTCATACTCTGAAGTGTGCCAGCTGGAGGGCGATCTGAATAAAGCCGTCAGGGCTTGTCTTGCATTTCTTGATCAGGCCTTTGCCAAAGTCGCTGAAGGGGAATATGTGCATGTCCACGTCGTCCGCCAGAGTTTGGGCCACTTTCAGAGAGCTGTCGATCACTGTCTGGCACTGTGAAGGAAAGAGGTATTTCTATATTAAACTATGAAGAGCAAGTAGAGCATGTCTAAAGTGCACAATAAACATCTTAACTGACCTCCTCTGGGATGTCCCACTGCAGTCTCTGGGGTCCCGGGAGGTTGGGGTGGGGGTTTCCTTTGCAGTGTCCATCCTCACTATAGCCCAGTCGCACTGGATCCGATGATAAGACATGCTACCACACACATACACGCACAACATTACATTATACGCACTAATGTTCTAAAGTTTGGGTTCAGTACCATTTTTGGGGGAAAGAAATGAATTCTTTTATTCAGCAGGGATGCATTAAATTGATCAAACGCAACAGTAAAGACATTTATAACGTAACAAAAGATTTCTATTTCAAATAAATACTGTTCTTGAGACATTTCTATTCATCGAAGAACCGTGAAATCTATCAAATCTAACACTTCATAAATATCAATATTTCAATGGATTGGTTTCTTCACCTCCCACAAATGGCCAACGACGGGAGCATCGGCCCAGGAGTGTTCTGCATTCAATCCCATTGTGCCGTTCTTGAACACAATAAGGTTGAAAGACTTGTCGAACCATCTGGAGAAAAAAAAAAACACACACACACAAAATGAAGTGAAATCATAATTAAAACACTTTTGTGTTTGGGGTTGGTAAGCTTTCTTTTATTTTTTTTGAAAGAACTCTCTTCTGCTGACTATGCCTGCATTTATTTGATCAAAAATACAGTTAAACAGTAATACTGTGAAATATTATTATAATATACAATAAACTTAATATGATCAAAGCTGCATTTTCAGCATCATTCAGTGTCACATGATCCTTCAGAAATCATTCTAATATGCTGATTTACTGCCATTATTATCAATGCGGAAAACAGTTGTGCTGCTTAATAATATTGTGGACATTGTAATTTTTTTAAGGAATATTTGATAAATAGAAAGTTCAAAAGAACAGCATTTATTTAAAAATACAAATCTTTTGTAACATTATAAATGCGTTTACTGTTACTTTTGATTAATTAAATCCGTTTGCTGAATAAAAATGTGTTAATTTCTTTCAAAATAAAATATCTTACTGACCCCAAACTTTTGAACAGTGTACACTAAATTAAAAACGAAATGATTTCTTGAAAGAAATATATTATGTTTCGAAATTAATCTGATTTAATTCTAATCAGGAGAGCTCTTAGTCACCTGTCATAACACTTTCCATGCAGCAGAGATTTGCCGTATCTGTCCAGCGACTGGACCGGATTGTCCGGCTCAAAGCGCTGCTCGCTGTCGTCCAGAGTGACAAAGAAAGCGGCCTTCTCCACCGCATCCAGAGACTGCTTGTTCTTCCCGCGACTGAAGAACTGTGTGCGGGCTTTGGCCCAGGGATCTCTGGGTAATGGGGAACAAAAGCATAGATATAAATCACTTGGCTCACTGCATGTTCTTTAACTAGCTTTGATCACATTTCATTGAACAGAGAGAGAGGAAATACAGTTTCCTGGATGAAAGCTGAGATTTGTAGATTTAGCAGTCGCAGAATGTTCCCTTTCGAGGGAACTCGCGATGCGTCATCGACGCCTTGGGAACGCCCCCAGCGTGAATGCGTCTGAGCATCAATGTCAACTAGTCCAATGGAAAGAATGAGCGTCACGGGCGGGTGACGTCATGACCAGGAAGGCATAAGAGCACATCCGGTGAAACGCGGCATTAGCTTCTGTGTCTCAGCAAGCGATCTGTGTCATTTTGTCTCTGTCTATTTACTATTGTCTGTTGCGGAAAAGCTATGGAAACGAAACAAGTGTTCAAACAGTGTGCTTCTCCCTGCCCGCGTTATTTAACGGGTGGGGACACACACGAGCTTTGTGTCATTTGTTTGGGAGTGGAGCATGCGGTCTCAGCCTTTGAGGGGGCTGAGTGTCAACATTGTGAAATGTTACCGCTTCGCATGCTCCGCTCTCGCCTGTCACTCTTTGATACTGAGAGTGGGCAGGCTCGCGATCCTCAGGGATCAGGACCCGCGTCTGCCGAGGCAGCGCGGAGAATGCATCCCTGGGGATCGCAAAAGGATCTTTCGGAGAGGTTGGAGACGGGTCCGAGGGCCTTTTCTCCTTCCTTACCCGAGAGATCCAGCGCTCCCCTAAAATTAAAGATTGAATGGCCATCTGATAAGAGGGGCGCTCGTCCTAAAAGTAAATTAGATGAGCGCTTTTTATCTTCTACTGCTTCATCTCCACCACGAGGGCTTCCATTTTTTCCTGATCTTCACAATGATATTTCTAAATCATGGAATAAACCATACTCGTCACGACTTTTCAGCCTTCAAGTTAATATTTATTCGAGAATTAGAGGGCTGAAAGAGTATGGTTATGAGGCGATGCCCCAGGTGGAACAGAAATTAGCCAGCTATCTTTCCCCTGGTCCCGCATCGTCTCTGAAAGCCTCGGCTTTGCCCACTAGACCGCTCAAAGCCACTTCGGTGTTAGTGGGCAAAGCTTATACGGCAGCAGGTCAAGCTGGAGCATGTCTGCATACTAAGGCAGTGCTTCAGGCTTATCAAGCTGACCTGCTGGGGGATCTGGATAGTAGTGAGGGAGTCAGTCATGACGATATTCGAGAACTTCGTCGGGCTACCGATCTTTCTCTCAGGGCTACTAAGGAGACCGCCAGAGCAATTGGGCGGTCTATGGCAGCTTTGGTAGCTACTGAGAGACATTTATGGTTAAATCTTTCTGAGATTAAAGAAAAAGGTCGTGCTTTTTTGTTAGATGCTCCGCTTGAACCTTCTGGTCTCTTTGGTGACGCAGTCCACACGGTCGTCGAGAGATTTCAGGAGTCAAAAAAGCAAGCGGACGCTTTCAAAAAGTTTATCCCTCGCCGTGTCCAGCCCCCTGGGGCTGCTGGGCGTGAGCAGCCCCAGCCATCAAGCTCATCATATTGTGTGCATCAGAAAGAGAGTGTTGCGTCTCGTGCACCTCCACGTGGAAACTGGAGACAGACGCAACCCTCTCAACCAAGTCTTCTAAGTTGAAGCCGGATCTGAGGACCGTTCTTCAGGCGAAGAAGACTTCGGCTCAAAAAAAAAAAAAGGTCCTGATGTTCATGCATCAGGCCTGTGAGGACAGCCCCGACCGAAATAGTGGTGTACACCTCATTATACGGTGCCCATTCCATTTCGGGGTCCTCACGAGACCGTTCTGCCAACCCTGCCACCCTCGGTGCTTCAGGGCGCAGCGGTCTCCAGCGAGTCGCTGATGCTATGCTGCGGCACAGCATCGGTTTCGCGCCCTCTGAGGGGGGCTTTAGAGCGGCCAGTTCAGGTAGTTCCTGCCATTATGTTTCAGGCTCCGGAATTGGCTGTCTCGATAACACCAGAGACCAGCCTCGAGAGGCTGGTTCCCTTAGTAAATTTTCTGGCAGCGTGGAAGCTTCCGCCGAATATTTCTCACTGGGTCCTGTAGATGGTAGAGAAAGGATACAGAATCCAGTTTGGTTCTCGTCCTCCTCGTTACAACGGGGTGCTGCCCACAGTGGTGCATCCCGAGCAGGCTCTGGTAATGGAGCAAGAGGTAAAGGCCCTGTTAGCAAAGGAAGCTATAGAACAGGTGTACTCACCCGACAGAGAGTCGGGTTTTTACAGCCGTTATTTCATTGTTCCAAAAAAGGATGGGGGGTTGCGTCCCATTTTAGATCTTCGTCTGTTAAATCGTTCAGTACAGAAACTCAAGTTCAAGATGCTGACACTCAAACAGATCGTGACTCAAATCAGATCCGAGGACTGGTTTGTCACGATAGATCTGAAGGACGCTTACTTCCATATCTCCATCCTCCCTCAGCACAGGAAGTTCCTAAGGTTTTCTTTCGGGGGCAAAGAATACCAATATCGGGTTCTTCCTTTCGGTCTAGCTTTATCACCCCGCACGTTCACGAAATGCGTGGATGCAGCTCTAGCCCCTCTCAGGCTTCAGGGCATACGTATTCTGAACTGCATCGACGACTGGCTGATTCTAGCGGAATCAGAGCAGTTGGCGGTTCGGCACCGAGGTGTCGTTCTCGCTCATATACAGATGGTGGGGTTGAGGCTCAATACCAAGAAGAGTGTGCTTTCTCCAGTACAGAGAACCATTTTCCTTGGTGTGGTATGGGATTCAGTGACGATACGGGCCACTCTATCGCCCGTTCGTGTAGCTGCTATCCTGACAGCCACCAAAGAGCTAAAGCTAGGCCAGTCACGCACTGTAAAACAGTTCGAGAGACTGTTGGGTCTTTTGGCGGCAGCGTCCAACGTGATACCTTTTGGCCTGCTGTACATGAGACCTTTACAGTGGTGGCTAAGGACCAGAGGGTTCTCCCCGAGGGGAAACCCACTTCGTATGATCAAGGTCACGCGGCGGTGCTTTCGTGCCTTAATTATATGGAGGAAACATTGGTTCTTAACCCAGGGTCCGGTATTGGGAGCTCTTTGCCATCATGTTACTATTTCGACAGATGTTTCCCTCACTGGCTGGGGAGCGGTAATGGAAGGCCGCTCGGTTCAGGGTCTGTGGAAAAGTCATCATCTTTCGTGGCACATCAATTGCCTTGAGATGATGGCTGTCTTCAATGCGTTGAGACAGTTCCTCCCAGACCTGAGGGGCCATCATGTGCTTGTACGAACAGACAACACATCAGTGGTCTCTTATCTGAACCGTCAGGGGGGTCTGCGGTCGCGTCCGCTTTGCAAACTGGCGCATCAGATCCTCCTGTGGTCTCTGGGGAAGGTACTCTCCCTGAGGGCAGTGTATATTCCTGGGGACCAGAATATTGGAGCAGACATCCTGTCGAGGCAGGAGCTGAGGCCAGGGGACTGGAGACTCCACCCCGAGGCGGTGGAGAAAATTTGGGGAGTTTTACGGCCAAGCAGAGGTGGATCTGTTTGCGTCTCAGCACACGACGCACTGTCCACTTTGGTTCTCCCTTACTCACCCAGCCCCCCTGGGGCTGGATGCTATGGTGCAGACGTGGCCGAGGCTACGTCTGTACGCATTTCCCCCTGTTGCTCTGCTCCCAGGAGTTCTGGAACGAGTCCGCCAGTACGGAATAAGTCTACTGCTTGTAGCACCACGCTGGCCGAGTCGGATCTGTTTTTTTCCTCCCTTGGAGATCCCGATCAGGAGAGACCTTCTGTCTCAGGCCGGGGGCACAATATTTCACCCTCGACCAGAGATTTGGAACCTGTGGGTTTGGCCTCTGAGGGGGCCCAACTCATAGAGAGTGGTCTCTCAGCTGAGGCTGCTGAGACCATTCTAAGCTCCAGAGCTCCAGCTACTAGGAAACTTTATGCGCTTAAATGGAGAATTTTTTCTGTATGGTGTCACCGACATCAGTGGGATCCAGTTAACTGTTCTGTGAACACAGTACTCGAGTTCCTG
Source organism: Tiaroga cobitis (assembly GCA_030578255.1). Taxonomy (NCBI): domain Eukaryota; kingdom Metazoa; phylum Chordata; class Actinopteri; order Cypriniformes; family Leuciscidae; genus Tiaroga; species Tiaroga cobitis. The sequence continues at coordinate 28,749,418 of CM060615.1, read as the reverse complement.
CAGGAGCGCTTTACGTCAGGTCTATGTCCTTCCACGCTCAAGGTCTACGTGGCGGCCATTGCGGCTTACCACGCCCTGGTGGGGGGTACATCGTTGGGTCGAGACCCCCTGATTACACGTTTCCTTCGTGGCACATTGAGACTGAGGCCTGCAACTCGCACTAAGGTGCCAGCTTGGGATCTTGCTATAGTACTAGAAGGCCTGTCTAGGGCTCCGTTCGAGCCCTTAGATTCGGTTTCAGAGAAATTTCTTACCCTCAAGACTATCTTTCTGCTAGCTATTTCTTCCCTTAAGAGAGTTGGAGACCTTCAGGCCCTTTCGGTTTCCCTCACCTGCCTTGAGTTTGCACCGGGGATGGTCAAGGCATTCTTATATCCGAAACAGGGATACATCCCTAAGGTGCCGACCTTGATTCCGAGGCCTATTGTGCTGCAGGCTTTCTGTCCTTCTCCTTTTACATCTGCGGACCAGGAAAGGCTGAACCTCTTGTGTCCAGTGCGAGCACTGGATACTTATGTTCATCGGACATCTTCAATGAGGAAGTCCGACCAGTTATTTATTTGCTTTGGATCACCTAAGAAGGGTCTTCCTGCTTCTAAACAGACGGTTAGTAAGTGGATAGTCGAGGCTATTTCACTTGCATACGGGTACTCTGACCATCCGTGTCCCTTGGTGGTCAGAGCTCACTCTACGAGGGGTATGGCGGCCTCTAAAGCCTTGTTATGTGGGGTTTCACTCCAAGACGTTTGTGATGCGCCAGGCTGGTCCTCACCGCTCACGTTCGTCAGGTTTTACAGTTTGGACCTGGATGCTGCCCCAGGTTCTCAGGTGCTTAGTGTTTAGCTACGACAGTCTGACACTCAGGTACTTGGAATTCTGGCGTTTTGGGCATTCTCGTTCCCAAGGCGTCGATGACGCATCGCGAGTTCCCTCGAAAGGGAACGTCTCAGGTTACGACTGTAACCATAGTTCCCTGAGATAGGGAACGAGACGATGCGTCACCCTGCCATACTTCCTGCATCCCTGTGATCGGCTTGCTTCGACTTTTGGAAGCTAATGCCGCGTTTCACCGGATGTGTTCTTATGCCTTCCTGGTCATGACGTCACCCGCCCGTGACGCTCATTCTTTCCATTGGACTAGTTGACATTGATACTCAGACGCATTCACGCTGGAGGCGTTCCCAAGGCGTCGATGACGCATCGTCTCGTTCCCTATCTTAGGGAACTATGGTTACAGTCGTAACCTGAGACGTTCTCTTCCCTTAATTAAAGAAGCCGTATTATGCTGTTTTACAAAGTCTTGATTTTGTTTTTGGGGTCTTCTAGAAAAGGTTTGAATGTTTGAATGTTTAAAAAGCACATTATTTTTCACATTTTTGAAGCCTATTCTTCCGTAAAGTCAAGTCAAGTCACCTTCATTTATACATATTACAATATAGATTGTTTTAAAGCAGCTTTACAGTGATAACAGGAAATTAAAGTGAGAGAGATTGTTTTGGCTTTACAGCAGCTCTAGAATAAAGTTATTGTCCAGCTGAAGTTAGTTTTGACTGATTCACTTGTAGGGTCCTATTTTAACGATCTGAAACGCAAGTGTCAAAGCGCAAAGCGCAAGTAACTTTGTGGGCGGATCCCGGCGCTGTTGCTATTTTCCCGGCGGGATAAATGACTCTTGCGCCCGACGCAAGTTTAAAAGGGCTTGGTCTGAAGTAGCTTCATTATTCATAGGTGTGGTTTGGGCGTAACGGAAACAAACCAATAAGAGCGTCATATCACATTCCCTTTAAGAGCATGATGAATGAGGTCCGCTTGTTCCATGGCGCAATACTATTATAACGGCGCATTGACCAGCGCACTTCAGAATCGGTTCACAGCCAAGGAGATCGATGTTCTCGTCAGGGCCGTAAAAGAAAGAGAAGTGACATTGGAGATGGGACAAACCCAGCCAAATTAGCTTCGGTTAAACATGCATATAATAATTTGGGTACATGTTTAAGCTTTATGCCTATTTTTCCCATCGTCATGGACACAGCAATGATTTCCCTCGTGTTTAAATATTTTTCCTTATAATAATGTATCATTTGCAAAAAGTAAAATGCATCTGTGTAGATGAGAGAATCATCTACAGTGCATGCGCGTTGTTCACACTCTGTATTATGGCCAAGTATGCGCGCTTAAAATAGCATCTGAATGTACGCGCAACGCGCCACTGACTTTAGACTAGGTTTTTTCTGGTCAGTGGCGCAATTGTTTTCTGGAACTGCAAAATAGCACCAGGGATTGTTTGCGCAGGAACACGCCTCCTCTTTGCGCTGAACCGCCCCGGGGAGCGCAAGTGTATTTCTTAGTTAACTGACGTGTGTCTGTGGAGGGAAAAGTCAGCTTTGCGCGGGTGCAAAATAGGAATGATACATGCGTCAGTGTACAAAGTAATTTGCGCCGGGTGCAAGATAGGGCGCGTAAAGTGCAATGAGCTCTGATTGGTCAGCTGGTGTATTGTGGGTGAACATCTGATGCATAAGGCACGCACAATTGGGAACAATTCAGGAGTTTTGAAGCCGTCAGCTGATTGGTTGAATTCTACAGAATTTCTTGGAGACGTGTTTGTCTGGAAAGAAAGCTGTTGTGAAGCCAAAGCCCCTCATGGAAGAAGAACGCCGTTGTGTTTACAACTGTGACAATGAGCTCTTATCAGGATCAAGTAAACGCTGGATTTTAAAAAGTAAGTAAAGTTCGTGGCATAGACTCTTTTCATTTTCACACCCCTAAACATGAACTGTGATTGTTTCTGCTGTCAAGTCTGTAGGTCTGGCTATGCGAGACAAAGGCCACGTTCACACTGTCAGTCCAAATCCAATTATTTGTGTATCCGATTAGAATCTGTTCTAAAATGATTGATGTCCACATTGTGTATTGCAATTGTTCAGATCCGATTTGTGTGTCCCATCCCATCTTTCGTTTTCCAGAATATCTGCATTGGTTTCAATGGCAATAACGTTGCGTTGGTAGGTATACGCCAAAAACAACAACAACATAATGGAGGTGTTTGTAATAAAGATGTCGTCTTATTTACAACATGACAGTGTAGCCGTCGCGCTGGACTACTGCGTCTTCTGAGACAGAATCGTAGGAGGCGGGTATAAGCGGCTTTATTACGTGCTGTCGTTTCCACCGGTCTCAAAACATGTTCGTTATATCGTCATTTTCTGCTCGTCCGGCACTTTGCAACAAAACAATCTTGTTTCTGCAGCAACTTTCGGCATGTTTCTCACAATGATGTCTGACGTTTACTTTTACGTAGCTTGAGAAATTCACATAAACCACGCAAAATCCAATCAGAACGATCAGACTGAAACGGATTTCCAGAAATGCAATGTGAACAGGATTTTAGACCACAGACAAATCTAGCTCGAAACGGATTAGTAAAAATCACATTTTTTGCCGTTCACACTTGCTAAATCTGAAGGGATTTCAATTGGATATGCATAAAAATCGGGTTTGGACTGACAGAGTGAATGTTGCTTTACACACTACTAACTCAACTCAACCAGGCCCCGCATGGACAGGACAGAATTACTTAAAGGGTTAGTTCACCCAAAAATGAAAATGCTGTCAGTAGTTACTCGCCCTCATGTTGTTCCAACCCCGTAAGATATTTTTGATTAAATCTGAGAGCTGGATCACTCCTCCATAGGCTTCTATTGTAATTGAAACTTGCCGGCCCAGAAAGTAAACAGCATTGTTAAAATAGTCCAAGTGACTACAGTGGGTCAATCTTAAGTTAGTCAAGCGACGAGAATACTTTTTGTGTGCAAAAACCCCCCAAGATAACGACTTTATTCAACTATTCGTTTTGTTCTATGTGGGGCTCAGAGTGAGTTCACGTAGTGTAACAGCGCAGCGCTTCTGTGTTGTACTTCAGAACGCAGGCTCACTATTGGCCAGCATCACACTCATGACCAGCGTCGGCCAATAGTGAGCCTGCGTTCTGAAGTACAACACAGAAGCGCTGCGCTGTTACACTACGTGAACTCACTCGAGGCCCACAGAGAACAAAACGAATTGGAATATTTTAACAATGTTTTTATTTACTTTCTAAGCCGGCAAGTTTCAATAACAATAGAAGCCTATGGAGGAGTGATCCAGCTCTCAGATTTGATCAAAAATATCTTAATTTGTGTCCCGAAGATGAACGAAAGTTGGGTTGGAACAACATTAGGGTGAGTAATTACTGACAGCATTTTTATTTTTGGGTGAACTATCCCTTTAAATGAGGAATGTTGTGATCTGTTCGTTCCCAGAAGAAAACTCAAGACTACAATCAAGGAGTTTCAGGGAGTTCAGAAACTGTGACACTGATATAGAAAAGAACTCCTGCTGGAGTGACTGTGTAACTTTGCAGACCTTTTTCATGCTCCAACAGCAACATTAAAGAAAGTTGAAAGTGTAAAAAAGCATAATAGCATAACTATTACTGCAATCTCATTGACCATTTAAAATCTCTCTTGTTTTATAATTTTTCCAGGCTGCCAAAAGTTAAAATATTCTAAAAATAAAATAATAATAAAAACGCCACCTGTCGCCCGCTGTCAAAGCGGCTAGCTTCTCCTCTCCTGGCTGGGGCTCGGACTTGTCCATCAAGATCCTCTCAATCTGCTGCTCAATTTCTCGAGGCAACAGCAGCCGCCCGTCGTAAAACATCCACACCTTGTAAAAGCGGCCCTTGTGGAACACGGCGATGTGTTTGCTCTCATTCACATGCTGAAGGACGTCTGATGAAGAGTGCGGACATGAAGGATGGAGGTGTATAAATGCGCATGAAATCAAAGTAACATTATTCTGTGGCTCATTCAACAATTATTTGTGCAATTGAAATTGTGTCATATTCAGGCTGGGTTAAATGATTAATGGTGGTGGGCAGAAAACAATGATGAGAAAAGCAGGTGGGAAGAAAGGCAAAGTACAGAAGAAAGGCCAAACGCTTGTTTCCTACACTGAACACATACATTAAGACACGACTACTAACCAAATATATAAATATGAAATATTGATTTGAGTGAAAAAAGATTTATGTGAAAACAGTCAATTATACAGTTTAGCTGCGAAAATGATGCGAAAATATTTGGATTAGGAAAAAAATGGAATAAAACTTTCCATAGAGCTGTGTAATAAAAATGATATTTTATTATATTATACAAAATATATAATTATCATTTTAAATGATATATTTGTATGTAGTACAAGTTTGATTACACTTGATTATACTACATACAAATTATATGTTTTTATGTAGTACTATGAAATAATTCATAGTAATAAATTAGTAATACATTATTTAGTATTATTATTATTATGTGATCCGATGGAGGATATTATACATATAACATTTATTATTATTTAGATTTCTGCATTAACATTATAAATGGACTCTGAATTATAGTTATTCTAAATGATACATATATATATATATATATATATATATATATATATATATATATATATATATATATATATTTTTTTTTTTTTTTTTTTTTTTTTTTATAATTTATTATTAGATTTTAATAATAATAATTAGCGACTAAATTTCACTCACATATTTTATTATATTACATAATTATTATACTAATTTTCTAAATGTCATAAGTCAAAGTCATTAGTTGGTACAAAATCCCATTTGATGATTATTACATACATTTTCTAAATAATACTGTAGATCATAAGTGATCTGATGATAAATGATACTGTGAATCATAAAATAAAGTATATTAGTTACTAATCTAGAATCAATTCAGCATTTCAAACCACTCACACACTTGAGTCCCTCTTGAGTTTATGTTATAGATATGAGTGGCAATAAAAATAACAGATATCTTTCACTGGAACCGCTGCACGACGGGTGTAAAAACATGCTATTTCCTGTTCCTCATTCATCCTGGTTAAGATAACACGTACATCGTTAAATCACACAATAGTTTATCGAGTTATGAAACAGTTAAGCATGTGTTAAGCACACAAAACAAATTCCTCGCCATGTGCTTCCTAACATCAGCTATATAGTGTTTAAAGCGAACCCAAACCACAGTGTTGTGAACCAAACCGACTGGCGCATGCATTGCAGGCCCACAGCAGTCACTCGCTAGCTTCTAAAAAGCGGATTGGTCGTCAAATAAAGGCGCGTGAAGCAGCGAGAGGGGAGCTCTACCTGCTTCTACACCTGGAACTCGACTGGTGTTGAACGTACGCTCGTACTGAGACGAGCACATGGGGATAGTGTTCAGAACCATGAGCTGTGAAGCAGAAGGGAAGGTCAGACACTAACAGGAGGAACAAGGAAGAAACCCAAAGTACCACTACGGAAACCTGGAGGGGAAAACAGAGCAATGGAAAACTGGAAACTAAAAGAAGAAAGTGGGAGGAGTGAAGGATCATCAGGAGGAATGAATTCAACATGGTGACTAAGCCTCCAGATAACAGCGCAGTGTTGGCTGCTGTCAAATTAATAAGCAAATGAGAACAATTTCGAAACAGTGTTGACCAATATATTGTTCAGGCTGATCGAATGTATGATATATGCTATTTTAAGATTATTTGTTCCATGATATGTGTTTTCCAATGGTACAGGGCAATTTTTACGGTGACTGATTGACAACATATAAAAAAGAAAAAGAAAAGAAGTTTAAAGATTGCAAAGTAAAGATTACGTATATATATATATATATATATATATATATATATATATATATATATATATATATATATATATATACATATATATATATATATATAGTAATAATTAGCGACTAAATTTCACTCACATATTTTATTATATTACATAATTATTATACTAATTTTCTAAATGTCATAAGTCAAAGTCATTAGTTGGTACAAAATCCCATTCCCAATAATTACGTAATCTTTACTTTGCAATCTTTAAACTTCTTTTCTTTTTCTTTTTTATATGTTGTCAATACTGTGCCCTCCACTAATATTTGCATCCTTGGTAAATATGAGCAAAGACGGCTGTAAAAATAAATCTCCATTGTTTATCCTTTTGATCTTTCATTCAAAGACTTGGCCAGATTCTCTGGTCAGATGAAACTAAAAAAAGAGCTTTTTTGGCAGCAAATCAAATTTACAGATTTATTTCCAATGCCCCCTTTGGTCATATTTAACAAGAGTGCCAATCATTCTGGATTGTATATACATATATTCAGAAATAACATAAAATAATGACTTAGTATTATTTAAAATTGAATTATAATTGCAAAATGTATATAAAGAAATTGTACCAAATCCAAATAAAGAAAGATAAATAAAATAAAATATTATATTATTGAAATTATATATAAATTAAATGGAAATATGTGTATGTGCTATATAAAATGTATTAAATGATTAAAATAATAAATGTAAAAATATACAAAATAATATATTATTTTTTGTAATTTAATAATAATATAACATAAATTCATATATTTTAATTTATCATAATAGTTTATTATAGCAAATTATGACTTTAACTATTCAACCATTTCTTTCATTGGCCGATATATGTGTGCATCACTATTATTGTTATTGGCTTATGACTATTAATAAAAAAAAAATTAATAATAAAAAAAAAAATATATATAACACCAAAACACAATATTTGCATTTTGGTACTATTTCGTTCTATATTATTTTATAATATAATCATTTATAATTATTTAATATATAAAATATGAAATAATTATAAATAATTATATTATAAAATATTATAAAAATAATATAGAAAGAAATTCATACAGGTTACGAATGACACAAGGGTGCATAAAATAAAAGAATAATAAAAGAATAATTATATTATCAAAAATTATATAAAAAGAAGTACCATATGATTAAAATAATATAATGTTATAAAAATATACAATATAATGCATAATTTATTAATGCATAATAATACAAATAATATAAACAAAATAATAGATTATATATTTATATTATATATTTATATATTTTATATATATATATTTATTATACATTTTTCAGCTATTTAACTACTTCTTTATGATAAGCCAATATTTAATGTGTATCACTATTATCGATATTGGCTAACAATCACTCTCAATTGCCTGGGAGGACGTTGTCAGTTTCAAAACCTACTGAAATCTGTATACGTGGATAAGGTGAAGGAATCCAGAAGTATTCTGCTTCGGCCTCAACTGATTAATCGTTCAGTTATATGATATCATATCAATTGTCCATCATTGTCCACCCTGCTCTAGAAATCAGCCAATAGAAAGCCTGTATCGGTGGCCCACTGTAAGTCAATCCGCAGCCCTGTTCTAGTGTCCACTGTGCTGCTGTCCTGAGGCTGAGTCTGCATGTTGCTGGAGCGGAGCTGTGGGTCGTGCCGGGCGAGCCCCTCCTCTTACCTGTCTCATGCCCGGGAATGCGGGACGAGTTAAACATCCGCTCCCACTGTGCCGAGCACAGCGGCACTCGGTTCTCCAGCAAGAATAACTGTGCATGTGGTGTGTGAGTACACGTAGTAAACGCAGCAGCGTCCGGGTGCGAGGAACAAAACAGAAGATCGTTTATGAGGGGGGCTCTTTCACAGTCATGCAGAAAGAGTAGAGAGAGAGAGAGAGAGAGAGAGAGAGAGAGGCATGGTATGACATGACAAACAGCCTTTTTCAACATGGCTCTACTGATTTGGTCATTATTCAGTACAAATGAAAACCAAACAAAATCAACAGACACCAACATGCGCTGAAACAAATTTGACATGAAGTAGGAGAGACAAAAACATTCTTATAAAACAATATATAGCACGACTGCAAATGTGATATTGATTTTACTCAACAGTTCAATAAATAAGAAGTTAATATTGTATTATATTTTAGACACAATATTTTCTGCTTTTGTTCAATTGTGAACCAATGATTCAATGGCCCATTCATAAAGAGAGCCATTTACTTCTTCATTCCTGAATGAGTCGAATTAATGAATGACTCAATGTTTTACACATTTAGACATTTACTGGCACCTACTGGCAGTTTTAGTTATTTATTTAGAGTATCATTTCATTTTTTTCTTTTTAATTGTTCCAAATTAATAAAAAACCCATCATTCTGTCACCATTTACTCACCCTCATGGCCGTTGAAGCCTAAACATTTGTGTAATAAAATCTACGTCGAATCAAATAAAAAAAAAATTTCTAAAGTTACTTTTTGTAATGGCTTTTCGATGCTTTTCTCATTTAACACAATAATGACTTTAAATGATATTTTGGGGATAATGTCTCAGCCAAATTTGATGCGTGATTGATATGTGATTAACTAGATTAATTAATTTTACAATATTACTGTTTTACTGTATTTTTAATCAAATAAACGCAGCCTTGGTTAGCAAGCATCAGACACTTCTTTCAAAAAACATTAAAAAAACGTACCAACCCCAAACTTTTTAATGGTAGAGTGTATGTGTACTTAATAATATATCTGCATGTATAATTAATTCACTGCAATTACATTTTTTATTTAATATATATATAATATACAATGTAATTATCATGTAAAACTATATCATATATATCTACTGCATTCTATAGAGCAACATTGCCTTTTACAAGATGTATCTACAAATAAAAGCAATAATAACCAATAACCAACTAGCCCAATCCTTCTGTGAAGTCAAAGACCTTGTGATTATTAAAGCTCAATTTACAGAAGAAGTTAATGTTTCATCTGCAGTTCTGAGTAGTGCTTTGCAGCCACTGACCCATACGTTACCCTGACCTATGAAGAACATTAACAATCCAAGAGAACGTACTATACTTAAGGGAATAGATCACCCAAAAGAGGCACTTTTAAAAAAGACCAACATTTAAACCTGGCCCATTATGACTGATCAGTAAAACCAGTGTCCTTTAACCTCATTCATACCAAAATAATGTGAATAAGATTTGAGAGCTTTTTTTGGCCTGTTTTGCACAGAAAGCAGTTGTATGACTTCAAAAAGCTTGATAAATACATAAGTAATGAGTCATATTGACTAGTTTCATGGTGTTTTTTTGTTATTAATGGACAATGAGTTGTATGGAAAACAGCGGCTTGGACATTCGACAAAATATCTGTGTGTTCCACAGAATAAAGAAAATCATGCAGCGATAGTGAAATGCTTTACTTTTAGGGCAAACTATTTCTTTAAATCTGAGATCTATTATGTAGGCACACCAAGGAAGTAAAATAATCGCAGATTCCACACCACAAATATAACAATAACGGCAGAGAGTATACAATATGTTGTAATTACTTTCAAAACTATTTTTTCTAGCTGATGAACGATACAAACAATGATTGCCGATCCTGTTTTAAAGAGCTTAAGCACTTAAAGCGGCAGATGACATAACCGCAGCACATGCTTATTATAAAAAGAACAATATTGTGCGTTGGTGTGGACATTATCGTTATAGTCATCTTTAAAGTTATCATTCTTGGTGTGAACGGGGTTTTAAAGTGGAAATTCTTCAAGCAGACACTTAAAAGTGTGTGGTTTTCTTCATCAGTGGTAAAACTAAGCATTTTCCTTGAATAGAACGATGGTAAAAAAAATGATGTATTGATTTAATGTAAAATAGACAAACATGCTTGTGTTAAAGACTCTTTTGTGGACTCACTGGTTTGATCTGCGCTCTGTCCAGTTTTCTTCTGTACATCATGAGTAAGTGGATGGAATTACCAGCACGGGCAGCTTGGAGGGAAGTCGGGATCACATAGAGGAAGTCCTGATAAAGACAGAGAAAGTGACATTCACTCTACTGAGATGTTGCCATCGAACAGTATTATGAATTACAGTTATGAATGTATTACAGGAACAATCTCCCTTGAGCAACTTTGGGTTAAATTAGTTACAATCAACTTTCCAGTCACCATCTCTAAGCCTTAATCGCTACGCTACACAAATTGGTGCCGTGACCCGGATGTCAGATTTTAAAACAGTTTGTGCTACGAGCAAACATTTTTAATTCTTTCATATTTGAATGGATTATTTTTGAGTTTTATCATCTTGATTATGTTTTTGACAACTTGACTATTTATTTATTTCTAACAAACAACAAATTAACCATTTCATAACAGCCTTACCATTGCATAGTAGTTGCTGTTGACCATGATTGGTCCTCGACCTCTGAGATAAATATACTCTTCCCACCAGTCGCTGACCTGAGAGGATGACAGTAGAACCAAATCTCAAATAAAGGTACATTAAGGTTCATCCTTTAGGAAGGTTCATGCTATTTTGAAAGAAAGATGTACTTGAAATACACTGATGAGCCAGAACATTTTGATCAGTCACAGATGAAGTTGATATCGTTGATTATCTCCTAACAAGGCCACATATTAAGGTCTGGGTGGATTAGATGGTAAGCAAACAATCAATTCTCGTAACCAACGTGTTGGATGCAGGAGAAATGGGCAGGGATAAAGATCTGAGCGACTTTGACAAGGGCCAAATTGTAATGGCAAGGCGACTGGGTCAGAGTATCTCTGAAACGGCAAGGCTTGAGGGTTGCTCCTGATCAGCAGTGGTGAGAATTTACCAACAGTGGTCCAAGGAGACAACAAAGGCTATCCCGTCTGGTCCGAGCCAACAGAAGGTCAAAACAAAATTTGAATGATGGTTATGGGAGGAATGTGTCACAAAACAGTGCATCGCACTCTAGATCTCAATCCAGTTGAGCATCTGTGGGATGTGCTGGACCAACAAGTTCTATCCACAGAGGCTAAACCTCGCAACCCACAGGACTTGAAGGATCTGCTGCTAACCTCTTAGTGCCAGAAACCACAGGGCACCTTCAGAGGTCTCGTAGAGTCCATGCCTCGGGGGGGTCGGTGCTGTTTTGGCAGCATGCAGAGGACCAACGGCATATTAGACAGGCGGCCATATTGTTTTGGCTCATCAGTTTAGGTTCCAAGGCATTTTATAAACAGATATAATAAGACAGCTAATTTTTTTAAATGTTCCCCAAATCCCTCAAGAAAAGAGTACCTAGTTTGAATAATAGGCGCAGTGGGAACTTACGTAATTGGATGTCCACCAGGATTTGAGCTTCAAGTACCACTGCAGTTTGGGGCCCAAGTTCTTCTCAAAGTCCTTTGCCAACCCCTCCATACGTTCGTACTGTTCATCGTCCATCAGAGGACGAGCTGACTCAAGATACTGAAAAAAAAAATGTATATATTTATGTTAAGAAGTGAGGGTACTTTTAAAAAAAATGGTTGAATTTTCAATTCTATTAATGAATAAGATCATTTTAAGACACAATGAAAATGCTTGACTTACTCTTCTGACGGTATCTTTTACGAGAGGTACTGGCAACCGCGGCAGTGAACTCTGGAAGCTGTAGAGCATTGGCTTTTGCCCAGAAAATAACTTCACCAATACCTGAGGTGATAATATTGGGTCATGAGTCAGACATGAGACAAGCATGAATACTTTCCAATGATAAAACCAGACATATTCCAGTGATATCCAAAGAGCAATGACACAATGACTTGGAGAACACTTCTAAAGAAATATGCCATTACTGGAACAGTGCTGAAATTATGTTATAAAACAAATTTGAACTTTGGACTCTAGCTGAATATACATACGGAAATATTTACATAGCTGGGTTGAAGTGTTAAACAAACAGTTCATATGGACAGAGTCATATGGACTACAAAAATGGCTATTTTTTTTTAGGTAAATTATTCTTTTAAGGGAAATTCTCCATCAGGGCCACACTCACCAGCCAAACCTTTGTTTTCAGGGATAAAGATCCATGGCGACTGAACATCCAGCCATGCCAGGACAGCAAGCACTTAAGGACGTTCCTCATAACGAAAGTCACAGTAATCCACAATCCTGTCCCAACCAGCACACCACCAACAATACGCTGCCCTTCTTCTGTTACGTACTTACTGCAGGCAAACACAGCTATTAGGTGAGAAATAATCAGCAATGCCCTGTAATGCTTTGGTAAAAATGACCATAGTTTCCACCAAAATACTGTAGTTGCTGAAAAATGCTGTGGTAGTTTGGTTTTGCTTCCAGTACACTACTGTAAAATCATAATCAATACTAGATGTCATTTCATGACAGTGGTGGTAAATACATATATTTGATTAAAATAATACTTTATTAAGAATTTCAGAGACATGGGATTGTTTGTTGTGTGACTGCTCATAAAGTAAGCGGGCAGACTGCGTGTGATACAGTAATAAAAACTGTTCAGGGAGTTACTTGGAAGACCCGAGGGGACCTGTCTTTTCAGTCTGTTGCCCCCAGATGGTGGAACGCGCTGCCCCTGTCTCTGCGTCTGGCTGACTCTGTTGACTCTTTTAAAAAAGATCTGAAGACTTGTTTATTTCGGAAAGCTTTTGGTTGATGGGTTTTAACTAGTGTCACTTTGATTTTACATATGTACTGTATATACATTTTATATTGTTTATATAAGGTTTTGTTTTTACCTTTCTCGTGTACAGCACTTTGTGATTTTATCTGTGAAAAGCGCTTTAGAAATAAACTTTACTTACTTACTTACTTACTTGTATAACATTGTAATCTGTTTTGAAGATAATAGATTACAAAAAAAAACTACAAACAGAAACAATGGATCTTGAAAGTCTCCTGCTCTCAAGGTCATTAGTGCATTTTACTGCACATTACAGGCATCATGGTTTATGGACCTTTAATGCTTTACAAAATGTTACTAATGTAACCACAATATCTCCCAAAACAAAACAATAAAACACAACAAAAAAGTACTACAAAGCAAACAATCAAATGTTTGCAAATTACTTTAAATGTCTGACAGATTACAGTTATAATCAAAATTATTCATCCTCCACTGCAAATCAGGTTTATTGGCAACATTTACAGACTTTTAGCTGTTTGCAATGAACAACTCAAACAAAAAATAATTGAAATAGCTCAAGACAACAAATGTTTCAAGTGGTTTCCCCAAATTCAACTGAAAATTCAACTTTTAATGACTTCTGCAGTCTCAAAATTATACACCCCCCTGAATAGAATCCCTCACAACAGCACAAATCTGCAGAACAAGCAATCAAGGGCTTCATTAGTTGCACCAGGTGTGCTTGAGCTAGAACACATGACATATCTGAACTAGCTCGGTTTGTTGAGTGTCACGATGAGGAATGGGCTAAGATTCTCAGAAATGCTGCCAGAAGCTGGTGTCTGGTTGTACATCTCGTTTCCAGCAGGTCATAACAGCAAAAGGATGTTCTATTAAGTACTAAAGATGCTTGCCATGAAGGGGTTGAATCATTTAGAGACTGCAGAAGTCATTAAAAGTTGCATTTTCAGTTGAATTTGGGGAAACCACTTAAAACATTTGTTGGGCTATTTCAATTACTTTTGTTTGATTTGTTCATTGTAAACATCTGAAAGTCTGTACATTTTGCCAATAAACCTGATTTGCAATGAGGTTGAATAATTTTTACTACAACTGTATACTTTCTCCCCATAACAGATTCCAAATACATTGTTAATAACTACAGAATAACAGATGACAGTTTATCAGTGGGTTACCTGATTGGTAGGTGTGTCGATAGTTTAGTGAATATCCCAAGGGAGGGGTCTATTTTTGCATATTTGGTGGAGGACATATAACCCACCAGAACAACCAGGAGCCCTGAAGGACTTCCTGGATAGACCCCAGTCATCACACCATTCTACAGAAACACAGAATAATGTAATATTACAAATGTAATATATAATATAATATAATATAATAAAATATGATATCAAAACACAATATTAGTCTCAGCTTACATGGACAATTATCATATCATATATAGTATAACACAGTTCTAAGACTACTTTAAAAACACACAAACTATCCTCAAAAAATCAATTAAACTTTGAATTTTTCAAAGTGACATTCCGAGCGCTGATTAGATAGCACTATTCATGTACATTAACTCTTTAATCAATTCCAAAAGAAAGTCAGCCGTGAGGTCACCTTAAACCTGATGAACCTCTTCTTCCAGGAGTGAAGGCCTGATAGGTAGACCTGGCGCAAGGCCTCGTGGCACAGATGCAGGTCGATGCCATCAGGAGTGACGGTGAACTGGAAGGCCACCGCCTGATGTGCTTCTGCCATGCTGACTGCACACTGTCACTGCCTCACTGAGTCAAAGAGCCTTTATAGATAAGAGACATGAATAAAGTTTTATTGAAGAGATTAGCTAAATGACTCACAATTCAGAAGATTGCACTGAAACTATTAATGTGAATAAAACAATTGCTCCATAGAACAATGATGGTATCAGATGGTAATATCAAAGACTTTAGATATACAAAGATGGTGCACTCATATTACTATGAATGGGAGAACCTACTACGCACAATTTGGCGGAATAAGCCCCGCCTTCTACATAAAAGAGCCAATCGCTGAATGGTAAAGTCATTGTGCCAGTTTTTAATCACAAAATTTGTTGAAAGTTGGTGTCAGACTTCATTGGTGATTTCAAATATGAAATTTAATAGTAAGCTTGAACAACTTTGTAGAACTTGATGTTTCCCCATTCAAAGAGATAAGAGCTTGCATGACTGAAATTGCTGTCCGAGAGGCGTTTCAAAGATGGCCGCCGAGTAAAATGACAAGCCTCAAGTGGACTTTGGTATAAAAAAAATTGCTTCTATAGTGCATTTTTTAAAATCTAATACAAACATTGTATTACAAATGATATCAGAGTTTTTCATAAATGGAGTAGAATTGAAAAATTATCATTATTATAGAAGGGACATGAACAAATATTGTAACATTATGTAGCATAAAGCCACCTAATGTGAATTTCACAATATGTTGCTGTAATAAACATTAGTTGTAATCTAATCACATTTGTATTACTGTTCAGTGTGACCTTAAGCATTTAACTGCAAGACATAGAGCGGATTACAGAATGTGCTTTGTTCATGACCTCTGTAACCCTCTCACAAGTCTGTCATGGGACACACAATTAGATATTGTAAACATCCCTCTGATGTAAATAAAGATGCAGGGATGTTTGATAGGTCAAAATGACGTCTGCCTTTTTGGAGAAATCCTCATAAAATGAAAGTTTAAAGGGGTCATATAATGGTACATGCACTTTTACAAGTTGATTGTACTGAAATGTGTGTTGGCAGTGCCTGTACACAACCATCATAAAATGGTAAAAATCCATCCAGTGTTTTTTTTTCTCCTTATATGTTTTCCCCTGCCTCAAATTGAGCCGTTCGATTTTGTGATGTCACTAAATCGGACCCCCCCCCCCCCCCCCAACGATTGTTGATTGACAGCAGCGTTTCAACACAGGCCCGCCCTCACTCGTGAGCGAGCTGTCAATCATAGTCCGCGCGGACCGGCGCGGTCATTGTTGATATGCTGGAGCACTGTCTATGAGCAGAATGGCGTCTAAGCGATTGTGGTGTTCTGTTCTTGGGTGTAATAACGAACACAGTCATTTTGATGTTCCTCAATCCGAACCGCTGAAGACGCAGTGGCTGAGTTTGTTTTCGAAGGGAATATTCCCCACGAGCAACGTCAATGCTCTCATGTTTGCGCGAATCATTTCACACACCAGACTGCTTTATAAACGAGGGTCAGTATAAAGCTGGTTTTGCTAAGAAGCTGCTTCTGAATAAAGGATCGGTATCAGATATTCGTGTTCCTGCTGAACCTCCAGAAGAACTGAAGTGAGTGTAACGTTTTATTAAACTTTATATAAATATTTATATTTAATATTTATATATATATATTTAAATAAATATGAATGGGTCTAAGGTTTACACTCAGGGTACATTACGGCATGTTTTCTATGTATGACGTTCTCAATATAATTCATAATCCCACGTTTATACTGAACAACGTGTTATGGTTATTGTGTTACAAACGGTGTACGCACAGAACAGAGAGGCGGGTGAGCAAAGCTCATTATCATTTAAAGTCATATGCACTGAAATGGCGTGCTGAAAACAGAGCTGTTTTTGACCAGGTAAAAATAAGTGTTTTCTTACAATACTAATGAGAATTTTTAATGAAAGTATATTACAAACTTTTAATTTAGACCCTAAAGAATCATATTAGCTTGTTAAAAAATGGCATTTTATGACTCCTTTAATGGGGTTATGAATTGAGAAATAAAATTTTCCTTGATCTTTTGGGTAAGATCATTCAAATATCCCGCAAGTTTCATAGCTTAAAATGTCCTCCTCATTATAAACAAAGTATTTATTTAATCAAGCTCCAAAAACAGCTTGTTTTGATATTGGGTGACGTGAAGTCACACGGGCAAATGTGCAGTTGCAAATCACAAGACATTGATTAACAGTTACATCATCACACCATAGGCCCCACCCACTGCCATGCAGTCATTTAAAGGGATAGTTCACCCAAAAATGAAAATTATCTCATGATTTACTAACCCTCAAGCCATCCTACGTGAATATGACTTTATTCTTTCAGCTAAACACAATCAGAGTTTTATTAAAAATATCCTGGCTCTTCCCAGCTTTATAATGGGAGCGAATAGAGTTTTTGAAGCCCAAAAAAAGCACATCCATCCATCATAAAAGTAATCCATGCGTCGGGTCAGAGGTCACTCATCCGCCTGAACTAGACCTGCATACGACCGTTACCGGAAGCAAGTGATTATAGTTTATAAAGTTATAAATATGTCGATTTTTCGTACAAAAACGCATCGCTTTGCTTCAGAAGGACTTTACCTGGCAAAATAAAAAAAAATTGGGGGGATTTCTCACAAATACACTTTAGTGCCCAGGTGGATTGAACGATTGGAACACCATTAATGACCCTTTATTTGGATTGTTTTCTTTTTGTATTCGTAGGCAGTTCCAATATGCTGATATATTTAATCTAAATTCCCAATTAAAGGGTTAGTTCACCCAAAAATGAAAATTAAGTCATTAATTACTCACCCCCATGCTGTACCAACCCCGTAAGGCCTTCGTTCGTCTTCGGAACACAAATTAAGATATTTTTGATTAAATGTGACAGCTGGATCACTCCTCCATAGGCTGCCTAAGGGAATGACACCGGACGGCCCAGAAAGTCAATGAAGAAAATGTTTAAATATTCCATGTCACAACAGTGGCTGAACTATAAGTTTATCAAGCGACGAGAATACTTTTTGTGCGAAAAAACAAACAAAAATAACGACTTTATTCGACTATTCCTTTTCTTCCTTGTAGGCCTGAAACGAGACTTCAAGAGATTTCCACGACGCACAAAAAGTATTCTCGTCGCTTGATAAACTTATAGTTGAGCCACTGTTGTGACATGGAATATTTAAACATTTTCTTCATTGACTTTCTGGGCCGTCAGGTTTCATTCCCTTAGGCAGCCTATGGAGGAGTGATGCAGCTGTCACATTTAATCAAAAATATCTTCATTTGTGTTCCGAAGACGAACGAAGGCCTTACGGGGTTGCTACAGCATGGGGGTGAGTAATTAATGACTTAATTTTCATTTTTGGGTGAACTAACCCTTTAAATTGTCGTGATGAATGAAGGCACAGAAATCCTGATAAGATAGACTTCACTTGGAGTAGCCTAATAAAGATAGATCCTTACAATCTAGAACTGACTTTTGGTTAACTTCTGAGGAACTTCAGGAGATTAACACTGTGCCTTCTGTCTTCAGTGACCATAAAACGATTCATATAGTTATATCTTGAAGATACAAGAACGCGAGGATTCAATTTCAACTGCTGGAAATTAGACAATTCAATTCTTGAAGACAATGTAAGAATAATGTTAAAAGTAAGATAAGGATAATGTTACAATAATGCTAAAATATAACAGTATAGCTTATGAAACAAATTGGGAAAGTATGAAATATGAAACTAGAAAATTTGCAAGAAGGAAATAGCCAAAGCTGAAAGAAACAGAGAAAATTATATAATTTTAATTGGGCTATACCCTATTAATTAATATAATTTTAAAGAAATTCAACATTATGGCTAAAAATATTTTAAACCTTAAATCTATTCTTTGAATAATTAGTATTCTTTGAAACTCGTTGTCCTTATTTATAGACTTATTCTTGTTGCTTTCTCAATTCAATTCAAATGTTATGCTATTTGTTTATCATAATATTTGATTTGATGTAATTGATATGTTATTGCCCTTGCATGTTCATTGTATTGCCCTTGTATGTTCAACAATAACATTGGCTTAACCAATTATGTGAATTTAGGACGTGTCTATCTGTTTGTCCAACCAATGGCAGCCAGGACTGTTTGAATATTGAATAAAACAAATATGAGTATATATCAAAACTCAAAAGGCATGACTCAAAAGTTCCATGACATAATGCACAGTAACTAATAAACTGTTCAGCAATGCTATTTAAATGTGTATTGTAATGTACATATGAATCAAATCGTAATAATAAATCAATATTATAAATGATATATCACAGTGCTAAAGCACAAATACACAGACTTTCTTGCTCAATCACCACTCAAACCTGTCTATACTTTATCAAAGGGACATAAATGCAATAATATTTCCATAAGGTCACTGTTAATTGTTTATAACAGAGATACTATCATCATATAACGCGAAAGAATACCATGAAGGTCATATTTTGTCAAGAGGGTGCTATGTTGTGTAGCAAGTCATATCTCAGTCCCCCAGCAGCGGTGATCACGTGACGCACTGGTGCAGATGGAAACTAGGGGAAAGGTCACGCGCCGCGCGGGACTGTTGATGGTGCACGCTTCTGAACGCCATTATGGGTCACAGACACAGTATGATTTAATAAGTTTGCATTATATATTCTGCCACAACGGGTACCGAGTTACTACAACAGAAAGAGGAACTATCGGCTATTTAAATATTTGTATTTGCATTGTTACTGCTCTATGATCCAACTATTCAATTAAAGGGACACTTCACTAAAATATGAAAATGCATCAGTTACTCAAACTAATCTTATTTCAAACCCATATGACTTTGTATCTTCCGTGGGACACACAATTAGATATTAGGCAGGGTTTAGGGACTTTCCTTCCCTTCCATCGCATCTATTTAGCTTACAATGAAAGTAAGGTGACTGCTGTCATGTCTCCTTTTGTGTTCCCGGGTTTGGATCAACATGATAATATTAGGGTGAGTAAATAATCATAGTATTTGACATTTTGAACGAACTGTTCCTTATTTATAGCAAATACACGGGCTATGTGTTATTAATATCTAGCCTACATTAAAAAATTAGGCTGCGCGCAAATTTTTGTTGTATTGTGTTAATTCACACACTTCACATTAGTAAACTTATTTGTCCCAAATCAAAACTATGAAGCAAGAGGAGCTATCGGCATCACGTTGACACGTTCCGCTGATTATATTGCAATCGACAACAACAACAAAATCAAACGAATTCCAACGCAACGCGCTTTGGCGAGATGCCCTCACACACACCCGGGCACCCACTGACCTCTCCGTGCAACACTGACTCACCAGGTGCTCTTGGGTTTCAGAATGTCAACACGCATGCATCTATAAACAAACAAAAAACTAATCGCACACCATAAATGACACACATTTATGCTTTATTCAAATAACAACTGTGTTGCTGTCCGGGATCACCTTGTGTTTTAAGTAGCACGTCAGTGTCATCATACCATAGAGGACAAGAATACACCAGTCTGTGCGCTCGTGCACTTTCACCTACTTAGCTCCACACTCAATCTCACGCTGCAGCTTAAATAGGCTATATAGAGCTGATTTATTCTGGATTCTTACCTCTACGTCCTTTCCTGAAATATGGACGACGTGGATAACTGTTTCACTGTAGGAGACGCGCCGTTTTGCCGCCGCCTGCTTTTAGTGTAAGATATGAATGAATATAAGGGTAATTTAGCAAACCCGCCCCTCGGCGTGACGTCACGCTGTATAGAGAGCGGCGCGCGCGGCTAGTGCACAAGCGACGCCCTTGGAAGATATGAATTGTAAATTTGACATCAAAGGATACAACTTTTTTTTCCACATATATATAATTATGAACAGGGAAACGTAGAAATTAGCAAAAAGAAATAGCAAACAGCCTGTCCCCATGGTAACAAAATCACTAGAGAAGCCAAGCCTTTCAGTGCAGAAGCAAATTTGATGTTTACTATTCCTTCTTTTAGGAAGAAGGATATATATATATATATATATATATATATATATATATATATATATATATATATATATATATATATATATATATATATATATATATATATATCCTTCTTCCTTTATTAATTATATATATGTGTGTGTGTGTGTGTGTGTGTGTGTATAGCGAGACTCCAGTGTGTAATAAGAATAACTTCCACTTCCCTTACGAAGAATAAGTTTATTCAAGTGTGCTATTAGTATAGGCTACTTCTTTTAAACTAAAAATAAGTATACTTTTTGTCTACTTTGAATCGCCTACTTCACAGAAATAATAAACTTTATGTAGTTCTCAAAAATATACTGTGCCCTTGGCTTTTGGCTTGCTTAGTTGGGGGCATTAAATTCATAGACAATTGGAAAAGTTTTTGGGGCAAGCCTGATCTGTTGAAAAGAGATGGTATCCATCCCTCCTGGGCTGGTGCTGTTCTTCTCTCTAGTAATTTGGCTCATAGTCTTAGAGATAAAACATGACAATCTGGGGCTCAGGTCAGGAAGCAGACAGACTGGCTAAACCGACCGTCTGCTAGCGGCCTCACGTCACCAAGGTCAGATAAATCCCATCACATAGAGCCTCTTTCACCTAGATATCATCATATAGAGACTGTGTCTGTTCCCTGAATTTGGAAATCCAAAAAACGTCAGGTTAAAAATTTAATTGATGTTCAACAAATAAAAAACAGATATAATACAGATGAGCAAATGATAAAGCTTGGGTTGCTGAATATTCGATCCCTTACTTCAAAATCTCTCATAGTTAATGATATGATTTCAGATTATGATCTTGATATGCTGTGTTTGACAGAAACCTGGCTAAAACCAAACGATTACATTATTTTAAATGAGTCAACCCCACAAGATTACAGTTATAAACATGAACCTCGTCTGAAAGGCAAAGGGGGAGGTGTTGCTGTAATTTATAGTAATATTTTCAAAACCACAAAGAAATCTAGTTTTAAATATACTTATTTTGAAGTATTGGTGCTTAATGTAAAAATATATAGTGTAAACGATAAATCACATTTGAGAATTATGCTGGCTACTGTATACAGGCCACCAGGGCACCATAAAGATTTTATCAAAGAATTTGCGGACTTTCAGAATTAGTATTGGCTGCAGATAAAGTACTAATTGTTGGTGATTTTAATATACATGTAGATAATGAAAAAGATGCATTGGGATTGGCATTTAAAGACATTGTAAACTCAATTGGAGTTAGACAACACGTGTCAGGACCTACTCATTGTCATAATCATACTCTAGATCTAATATTATCACATGGAATAGATGTTGATGCCGTTGAAATTCTGCAGCAGAGCGATGACATCTCAGATCATTATCTAGTCTCATGTAAATTACATTTAGCCAAGGCCGCAAAGCCGACTCCGTGTTATAAATACGTTAGACCTATAACTTCTGCCACTAAAGATTGCTTTATCAATAATCTTCCTAATCAGTTTCATCATCTCAGCATCCCGGATAGCTTAGAAGAACTTGATATTGCAACAGAAACGTTTAACTCTCTCTTTTCCAGCACTTTAGACGCAGTTGCTCCGTTGCGCTTAAAGAAGATTAAAGAAAATAGTCCAACGCCGTGGTACAGCGAGCACACTCAGGCCCTTAAGAGAGCAGCCAGAAAAATGGAGCGCAACTGGAAGAAAACTAAACTAGAGGTATTTCGGATTTCGTGGAAAAAGAGCTCGATTGCTTACAGAGAGCCTTTAAAAGCTGCTAGATCTGCTTATTTTTCAAACCTATTAGAAGAAAATAAACCTAATCCAAAGTATTTATTTGAAACAGTGGCTAAACTAACGAAAAAGAAAGCTTCAAGCTCAGAAGTGTCCAAGCAACACAGCAGTGATGACTTTATGAACTTCTTCACTTATAAGATTGATAATATCAGGGACAAAATTATAACTATGCAACTGTCTACCACTGTATCGCATCAGGAAGTGCATTGCAGTTTCCTTGAGGAAAATTTTGATTCATTTGTTGCTATAGGAGAGGAAGAATTCTGCAAACTCGTTAATTCATCTAAATCGACAACTTGTATGTTAGATCCTATACCGACTAAGCTACTGAAAGAGATGTTTCCAGAGGTCATATATCCTCTTCTTAATATCATTAATTCATCTTTGTCTCTAGGATACGTACCAAAAACCTTTAAACTGACTATGATAAAAACCGCTTGTTAAAAAACTACAACTTGATCCTACAGAATTAGTCAATTACAGGCCGATCTCGAATCTGTCTTTCCAGTCAAAGATATTAGAAAAAGCAGTATCTTCACAACTATGTTCCTTTCTAGAAAGAAATGATATCTGCGAGGATTTTCAGTCCGGATTTAGACAGTACCATAGTACTGAGACTGCTCTCATTAGAGTCACAAATGATTTGCTCTTATCATCCGATCGTTGTTGTATCTCTCTATTAGTGTTACTCGATCTTAGTGCTGCATTTGACACCATTGACCACAACATTCTTTTAAATAGACTAGAAAACTATGTTGGCATTAGTGGAATTGCACTAGCATGGTTTAAATCATACTTAACTGACCGTTATCAGTTTGTAGCAGTAAATGAAGAGATGCCTTATCGATCACAAGTTCAGTATGGCGTACCACAAGGCTCAGTACTAGGACCGTTGCTGTTCACTCTGTACATGCTACCATTAGGAGATATCATTAGGAAACATGGAGTTAGCTTTCACTGTTATGCCGATGATACTCAGCTGTATATTTCTTCAAAACCCAACGAAACTTACCAATTCACAAAATTAACGGAATGCATAGCTGATATAAAAAATTGGATGACTAGTAATTTCCTACTACTAAATTCTGAAAAGAGAGAGATTCTAATTATTGGACAAAAAACTTCCACACGTAATAACCTAGAATATTGTCTAACACTTGATGGCTGCTCTGTCAAGTCTTCGTCGTCGGTTAGGAACCTGGGTGTGCTCTTTGATACCAACCTTTCTTTTGAAAGCCACGTGTGTAGTATCTGTAAAACTACATTTTTCCATCTTAAAAATATATCTAAAATACGCCATATGCTCTCATTGGGAAATGCGGAACAATTAGTTAATGCGTTCATGACCTCAAGGCTAGACTATTGTAATGCTCTACTGGGTGGTTGCCCTGCACGCTTAAAGGGTTAGTTCACCCAAAAATGAAAATTAAGTCATTAATTACTCACCCCCATGCTGTACCAACCCCGTAAGGCCTTCGTTCGTCTTCGGAACACAAATGAAGATATTTATGATTAAATCTGAGCGGTTTATGACTGCTACATAGGCTCCCTAAGGGAATGACACCGGACGGCCCAGAAAGTCATTAAAGAAAATGTTTAAATATTCCATGTCACAACAGTGGCTCAACTATAAGTTTATCAAGCGACGAGAATACTTTTTGTGCGAAAAAACAAACAAAAATAACGACTTTATTCGACTATTCCTTTTCTTCCTTGTAGGCCTGAAACGAGACTTCAAGAGATTTCCACGACGCATGCGCGAGAACTTAACTGAAGTAGTTGAAGGAGATCGCAATTCTCACAATTTTCCGGCTATTAGGTTAACTTTTGAAATAGGTTACAGATTACAAGTTATTCAAATGTAATAAGGGTCATTCCGTGTCAAATCAAACAAATTTCTGAAACTTCACCAGCTCAAATTTTTGATTTTGTTTATATTTTTTCTGTACAAAGACAAACTATAAATAGGGATGAAAGCCAAAACATTAAATGTCACAGATGTTTCGAGTATTCACTATTTTGTAGAGGAGGGTCAAAATGACAATTTTCATCTGAGATTTGGAGCCTACGGAGCCCCCCTAGTCCCACTTTGCCAAAAAAATTTATTATAACTATCTCGTGGCCTCAAGATAAGTATCTCTATCTCGTGGCCTCAAGATAGTATCTCGTGGCCTCAAGATAGTATCTCGTGGCCTCAAGATACTATCTCGTGGCCTCAAGATAGTATCTCGTGGCCTCAAGATACTATCTCGTGGCCTCAAGATAGTATCTCATGGCCTCAAGATACTATCTTGTGGCCTCAAGATAGTATCTCTATCTTGAGGCCACGAGTTACTGAGGCCACGAGATAGTATCTTGAGGCCACGAGATATCTTGAGGCCACGAGATACTATCTTGAGGCCACGAGATACTATCTTGAGGCCACGAGATAGTATCTTGAGGCCACGAGATAGTATCTTGAGGCCACGAGATAGTATCTTGAGGCCACGAGATACTATCTTGAGGCCACGAGATACTATCTTGAGGCCACGAGATAGAGATACTATCTTGAGGCCACGAGATAGAGATACTATCTTGAGGCCACGAGATACTTATCTTGAGGCCACGAGATAGTTATAATAAAATTTTTTGACAAAGTGGGACTAGGGGGGCTCCGTAGGAGCCAAATTACAGGGGGGTAAAAATAACTTCAGAAAGATGAAAGCAACATTATTGTATCTTTACACTGAGATCAGTGGGTCTATTAGTAAAATCTGTTGACTTTAGCAAACCTTGTTATATTATATGCCAACAGTGACTGCTCAATGGCAAAAAGCACATCTTGTGTTTTTTGCCTAAAGTGTTTTGCCTGTCACTCAAGAAGTATTAAAGATATCTAGTATATTATAAAGGCCTACTTTTTAACTAGTTGTTACAGGACAAAATAAACACCGGAAGAAGGTATGTTGAAGGAACCAGTAAAATGTATTTTAATGTCAGAAATAATATCTCATGTAATCGCTCAGTGTTTCAACCGCGGATAAAACAACATGTAAACAATGGCGTGTAACGTTGCATTTACCTCAGAAAAGCCATTCAGTGGCCATAACTGTATTTAGTAAGAAAAAACTTACTCCAGAGATTTTGCAACAAAAGGACTATTTTACATATTTATTATTTTTACATTAAAAAGTTAGTATTAGCCTAACCTTTTATTATTATTATAAAAGTATTATTAGACTATAAAAATAGTTGTTAATTAACCTAAATAGAACATGTGCTTTTCAATATGATTGCAGAAAAAGATTTTGTCCTATTGTTTTAATTGAACATTGATGGATCTAAAGATTTTGTGGGAAAATGTTCTGCATAATATCTGTAAGACTGGAAAAACTGGAAGTACTGGTTGAGGCTGAAAATGAACATTTGAACTCACCCTCGTGCACCATTGAGACGAAGCTCTCACGTCTCACCTCCCTCATCAATCTACATTTCTCCGCCTCGTCCGAGTATTGCCTCGTCCCCCATGCGAAGATCACCCAAACTCACACAAGAACCTAAATGTTTTAATGTGAATGATCATCGAGTACGTATCATTTGAAATGTCTCATTTCCAAATAAGTAAAACGAAAGGTAGTAGCCTAGGGTTTTTAAGAGTTTAGAGATAACATGCACACAAAGGAGGGTGGATTGTTAAACCCTCCTGCTCTCAGAAGGTGTTAGCTCAATGCTAATTCCAGCTCAATGCTAATTCCCAGTGTTAGCAAATGGTTCCATGTAAATCAACTTCTGCCCCCAGTAAGTCTGGGTCGGTGTTTAAGGTACATTTCCACTGTGAACTCATGTTTACATCTGAAATGAGGTCTGTCTTTATATTGAAATGCAGCAGAAGGCTCGGGGCTTTTTTCTGTACTTCAGGTGAGGCAGGGAGAGGCCGAGTCTCTCAGCTTCACGTATTTCTTAAATGTCGGATTCGTCTTTTTATTCCAGAGCATTTATGTTTTGTATTGATTATCTTTAACTGATTATGAAATTGGAATGATAAGTTTACCTGACATAATAAATTCTTACATTTAATTATTCTAACTGACTTTGACATTATTTCCAGTAAAGAGTTCAAGGAATATTCATTCACTTATATTTAAAGTAACACTATGTAGTTTTTCAACCTTCATAATATATTTCCAAGACCCTTGTGATGGTACATCGACTTACAATAGGTTAAATGACACGTCTGCCATAGCCTGGCGTGGTCTGTATCGCTTTTACTTGCACTATGTAACTTCGGGTTTCGGGTAGTAACCGCAGCACAAAAAGAACTACAAAATACGACTGCTTTAGGGCATACGTCACTTCACCCGCCATTGTTGATTCCAAAGCCGGTGCTGGATAAACACATAGACAGTAAAAGAAATGGACACAGCGACCCCATAGATTTCAACGGAGAAAGTTGAAGCCCATAGCACTCACCTGCTGATAGCCAAGCGCACTGCGCAGGCTCAAACTGAGCTTGACGACGTAGATGTCACGCGAGCAACCGTTCTGACCTTGTAGTAGCTGTGCCGAGACAAATCTGAATTGAAATCTGAAACAAACCTGTTGTTGAATTATTTTGTCCCGTTGCTTTTATGAACTCTCTATCTATGGGCTTCTCCCTTGACTTTATGCCTCCATGTCCACCCGATTTCCTCATAGACAGTAAACGATTGCCTACGAGCTTCTACTTCTGTCGATACGGTAATTTCTCTACTGTGCGACAGAGCGTCCCGTGGTTATGACGCAATCGTTAGCCTATTTTTTACAAAAACGGCTTCTACGGGACCATAACGTAAGATACATAGTAATGGAGCCTTTTATCCATTGTCCCGTTTCTTAAGAAATAAATAATGGACAAATTGAGTCTTTGGACGCTTCAGATGTAAACTTATTCGCTGTCAAAGTGACGCCAAAATGAATGGGAGTCAATGGGATGCTAACAGTAGGTGATAGCCAGCTACAATGGCGGCCCCCAGAGGAAGCTTCAGTTTCCGGCGGATGGATTACCCCCTTGGATAAACAGCGAGCGTGCGTGTGCGACAGTAGGCTGCGGTAGGCTAAATTATTTACGACAGCGGTAATGCACAATTCCGCTTCCAACCTGTAGGGCGACCACAGAGGAAAAGTTCCTTGGTGTTGCTTTAATGATGCACAGATATCATTAAAAACCTTTTCATTTATGGAGTCAGATGAAATAACAAGAGAATACATATGAGAAAATGTATTGCATTTAATCAAAAATACTTTGCCATGAGAAAAGACATGTAACACGCAGAGACCTTCACCCGCTGACCGGAAGCCTCCATTGGGCCGATCGAGCCGGGCTTGACAGGGGTGTTGATCAGGTGTTGATGGACTCGATCTTCTTCATCTGTGTTTTGATCATTGCTCTGAATCCCATCCGGACCTAGTCTTTGGCAAAAATGCGATTTTCTCAGCTTTCTGTTTAAAATGTTTTTTGTTTTTTTTATTAAACGTATGCTACCCACATTCAAGTGTTGATTAAAAAAAGTAAGCATGAAGCTAATAAAATGTTTTTAAAATGGAAAGAGTTCAAGTACAACAATTCCTAAATAGGAGCATATAGTATAGTGCAAAAATAATATACAAATAGTATAAATATGATGTTATGTTCATTTAAAGACAACGCACAAGTGCTACTTGCAGTATAAAATTACTAAACTAGTAGTTTACTGAGAGTATACTTCAAAGTGTAGGCTACTTTCATAAACTAAAAAAAAAACGCTACAAGTATTTGACTTGTAAACTATCAGTATAGGTATAAGTTCACTTGCAGTACAAACTAAAAAAATAGTTGTAAACTACTTGTGTACTCAAAGTTTACTAGCCTATACTGTAACACTTAGAGTATAATTTTATACAATAAAAGTGGCCAAATAGTCCCAAGTATTGAAACTGTACACTTACAAGTATACTTCTAGTACAACTTACTACATAAAGTATACTTACTTGAACTTTACTAAAGTAGCCTACAGCCTACTGAATAAAATTAACTTGAAGTTGGCCATACTTATTTTTCGTAAGGGTTGACTTAACTACATCGCTTCACATGACTGCACACTAATCATTCTGTTAGCATTTTAAATGTATCATGAAATACAAGCTAAATAGTTTATGAAGTGGAAGTTCATTAGTTAACAAACATTATCTTGCAGATCTGAGAACATTTTTAGGACGCAGAATTATTCTTTGTAGTTATTACTCAATACGTAATAAAATAGTATTTGATACGAGTACGCTACACGGTACACACACTCCAACATGCGCTCTGACTAACTGAGACAGTCGCAACCAATGAGATTTCGGAATACAGAGGCGCGCCTTTGATTGGGCATTGCACGTGACCAATGACAGCCAGTCGTCCAATGAGAGTTGAGGATGATGCGACATGCCATCGCACTTCTCCGTCTGCTAGAAGCGTGAGGACCGTCTGGAGCGTAACGTGGGGGTAAGTCAAAGAAAACATTTTTTTTACAATCGCGATTAGAGCTGAAGCCTCGTGGTTTGGAAATAGTCTATGTGGTTTTAAAGAGCTATAACGACTTCATTCCAATACTTTATAAGGTTTGAAAATGAGGTATTGAGAGATATGCAATGCTGCACATGTGCATTGGGACATTTAACTGCCATTAACACATGCATGACAGCACAGTGACAGCAACAAGACATGCAGCTCCTCTGGTGTGTTAACTTACGGCTGTTCAGGCTTCTTCTTTTACCAGAGTTTTTCTTTAAAAAAAACACAGACAAACAAATAGACAGTTTACTTGACATTGATAAAATACAATTATCGGTTTATCATAAGGAAAGAATAAGACACTTAAAGTTGTTTTTAATAACTCATACGATATGTCTTCCTGTGATGCACACTTCGTGTTATGATTGACAGGTATGATTAACTGATCCACTTGTTTTGCAAACCACTCATATCATAATCATCCTCATCACCTACTTGTAATTCAAGCCATACTGGTGTTAGTCATACTTTTACGTGATTACTGCATCTTACAAATACAGAAATGACATGTGACATTATTATTATTAATCATATTTTTTACACCCACTGTAAACGTTTCTCTTTGAGCTTTGGTAAGGGGTGTCTGAAATGCAACTTTATGCACAACTGCCGATGTTCTTAAAGGGATAGTTTACCCAAAAATTAAAATCCTGTCATTATTTACTCCTGTCGTATTCCTGTCGTTACAAACTTCGGAACACAAATGAAGATCTTTTTAATGAAATCTGAGCGATTTCGGTCCCTCCATTGACAGCTATGCAACTACCACCTAGAGATCGTAAAACTAATTTTCTGAAGAGACTATATTGCTTTATATGATGAACAGATTGAATTCAGGCATTTATTCCCATAAACATTAATCAGCGAACATAAACATAAGCTCAACCGAACCTGCTTGACACATGAGAATGAACCTCATGGTTCTTCCAGAAGCTCAAACGTGCTGCGTAACGAGAATGAACCTCATTGGTTCTTCCTAAAGCTCAAAAGTGCTGCGTAACACGAGAATGAACCTCATTGATTCTTGCTAAAACTCAAAAGTGTTGCGTAACATGAGAATGTACCTAATTGGTTCTTGCACTTCAAGCTAACTTGAGCCTCTGTTTACCACCACTGATGTGTGCGTTGATGATTGTTTATATGTGAATAAAGGCCTAAATTCAATCTGTTGCTCATATAAAGCGATCGAGTCTCTTCAGAAAATTTGGTCAAAACCACTCGATTCATGCTGGATTAGTTTTACGATCTCTTTATGAACTTTTTGAAGCTTTAAAGTGGTAGTTGCGGTGACTGTAAATGGAGGAACAGAAAGCTCTCAGATTTCATCAAAAAGATCTTCAATTGTGTTTCGAAGATGAAAGAAAGTCGGGTTTGGAAGGACATGAGATGTGAGAGGGTGAGAAATTAATGACAGAATTTTCATTTGTCGGTGAACTATCCCTTTAAGACTCTAGAGACGCTAGCAACTTCAAATACCTGTTTGCTGCTCAATCATGGCTCTTTTTTTTTATCTGCCTTTTTAATACAAATATTTCTGTCATCATTTACTCAACCTCAAGTTGTTCCAAACCTGTATTAATTTATTTCTTCTGATGAACAAAAGAGAAGATATTTTGAAAAATATTTTGATGGACCCCATTGACTTCCATAGTATGGAATTCTGATGTGTTCATCAGAAGAAAGAAATGCATCCAGGCTTGGAACAACTTGAGGGTGAGTAAATAATGACAGAATTACATTTTTTGGGTGAAATATCCCTTTAATGAGCCTTTAACTGACTGAGTTCCTCTGTGCTCTGAATCACTCACAAATCTTTTGATAGTTTGATATTCTCTTTTCAGTTTTCACAAAATATTGCACCATTTCATGCTTTCATCTTCAGAAAGATCTTTCTTCCTTCATATTGCATGAAAACTGTGACTTGCTTAATAATGTGGAATAACCTTTTTAAGTAGGTTTTCCATTTACCTAAGTAGACCTGGCCAACTGCTTAACAAACCTCTCTGAGATTGATACCAGTTATCCAAAAGATATGAGTAGTAAAACAAACACTTTCTTTGAAAAACTAAAATCTGAATGTTTATTGTACAGAAATCCTACTGATATGTCACTTGCATAATAATTTGGAGCACAGTATATGCCTTTTCAATGTGAGCATGCCTCTTGACTTACTTGTCTTATTTATTTATTTTTTTTTGATAAATAGCTGAGGAGTGAAAATGGATAGAAAAAATGAAAAGAGTGAAGCCAAAGGTAGGTTTTTAGTGTTGTTTATATAATCGAAAATGATTCAAACCCCATTGCATATCATGTTCATAAACAACATTTACAGACTTTCAGCTGTTTGCAATGAAAAAATCAAACAAAAGTAATTGAAGTTTCCCCAAATTCAACTGAAAATGCAACTTTTAATGATTATTCACCCCCTGAAAAGAATCCCTCACAACAGTACAAATCTGCAGAACAGATGTTGTAACAAGCACACCTAATGCAACTAATCAAGGGCTTCATTAGTTGCACCAGGTGTGCTTGAGCTAGAACACATGACATATCTGAACTGGCTCGGTTTGTTGAGTGTCACGTTTGACTGCATGTTAGAAATATGTTTAAGTCAAAAGAATGGTCCAAAAAGTTAAAAGAAGATATCATCGCCCTTCACAAACAAGCAACAGGATACAAAAAGATAGTGAAGGCACTAAATATAAAAACACTTGAGTCACTGCAAAAGACCTGCAGCAAGACTCGGTGGCAACAAGCACTGAGGTTTCAGCTTGCACAGTATAGGCACGTACTAAACGCATGCGGTTTCTATGCCAGAACTCCCAAGACATACACCACTACTGATCCAAAAGCACAAGAAAAGTGCTCAAAATCATATAAATAAGCCACAGAAGTCAGGGATTCTGTTCTGTGGAGCGATGAAACAAAACTGGAACTTTTCTGCCTTATGGATCAGCGGGTCTGGATGAAGAAGAATGAAGCATTTGCTGAAGAGAACTCTGCCTACAGTTCAGCATGGCGGAGCTCAGTGATGCTCTGGAGCTGCTTTGCATCCTCTGGCACTGGAAACCTGCAGCGTGTGGAGGGCAAGATGGATTCATCGAAGTATCAGGAAATCCTAGAAGAAAACATCATGCTGTCAGTGAGGAAGCTGAAGCTTGGGCGTCATTGGACCTTCCAACAGGACAACTATCCCAAGCATACCTCAAATTCCACCAAGGCTTGGTTGCAGAAGAAGTCTCTACAGTGGCCATGACAGTCACCTGACTTGAACCCCATTGAAAATCTCTGGTGGCATTTGAAGAAAGAGGTTGCAGCATGCAAACCCAAGAACATTACTGAACTGGAGGCCATTGCTCATCTTGTTTCCAGCAGGTCATAACAGCAAAAGGATGTTCTACTTGGTACTAAAGATGCTTTCCATGAAGGGGTTGAATAATTTTGAGACCGCAGAAGTCAAAAGCATTTTCAGTCGAATTTAAAGACACTTTACTTTTGTTTGATTTTTATTATTACAAACGGCTGAAAGTCTGCAAATGTTGCCTGATTTGCAATGAGGGTTGAATAAATTCGATTACAACTGTGTGTGTGTGTGTGTGTGTGTATATATATATATATATATATATTAGGGGTGGAATGGTACATGTATTCGTATTGAACCTAAACGGTACGGGCGTCACGGCTCGGTGCATGAATTTACACGGAGAATACATGCTATAAAAATAAATAAAAGTCACGTGCAAATTAATTAATGTAATGCGGAACTACTGAAAGATACGCGGGTTCTTTAGGGACACATAATCTGTAGCCTTTTCAGTCTTGCCATGCCAACTTAACGCCTTTGTCGCTATTTTTAGCGACTTTTCAGATCCCTTTAGCGAAATTTTTTCAAAAAAGCGACTAGCGACAATTTTAGCGACTTTTTGGACAAACCTCAGTAACCTCCAAATGTTGCCACTACTGTCGTCACTCTCTCTAGCTGCGTCTCCCCTATTCAGTGAATGGCTGAGAGAAGCGCACGGCCGCTGACAGACGCGAATGAGCAGTGTTTTTGTTTTTCCACGGACTTATCAGTTATCTGCTTTTCTTTTGTTTTATATTTAAAGAATTTAGTTTGACCAGTTTAATTTTATTTCTTTTTTGTGCTTATTACTTGTAACACACTATCACAGAGCTTAGTTCATCCGGTTCCCTAACTCTCTCAATTCAGATAATGTTCCACATAGGCCTATAAAAAATGTAATCATATTGTATATTGTATGTATATTTTATATATATATATATATATATATATATATATATATATATATATATATATATATATATATATATATATATATATATATATATATATATATATATATAGCTATATTGTAGCTACTCGTTCTATTGTCTGACAACAAAAAAATAGGAAATGAGAACCGCTTTATTTGACATTCGGCTATATTATATTAAATAGAGCATTAATTTAGAGAGAAAACGCACTAGGCTGACAGAACGCAAGTACGACGCGATGATGTCATTAATATGCTAAGTGACGTATGACGTCATTAGCGACTTTTAGGGAAGGCCATAGCTACTTTCCTTTGAAAATAGTTGGCAACACTGCGCCTTGTGTCCAAGGGGCTTATTACGGGTTCAGTTGTTATGGGAATAAGGAGGCGGGAACCGGCGAGCGTTCAACAAATTTAATAATAAAATGACACGAATACAAAAATGAAAGTAAAGCAAGCAGTCCCTCACGGACGACTGCTGGCCACAAAAACAAAACACAACATAAGTTCAGGCCTGTTCCTCTCTCGATCTTCACTGTCGTCGCTCCTCCTTTATGCTTCCACTCCTCCCGGGAGAGATGCGAGACTGGTGCATCTCACAGGTGTCGTTCATTATCACTCACGCCACCGGCCTCGCGCCGCTCTCTCACGTCACTCGGCCTCGTCCTGCTCGCCACGGGGGTAATCCATAGATATCGATAATCAACAAATGAACCGAACCTTGACTTCTGTGTACCGTTCCACCCCTAATATATATATGTATATATATATATATATGTCTGTGTATTATTTATCCCCTATATATAAATAATACACAAACATATATATATATATATATATATATATATATATATATACACACTCACCTAAAGGATTATTAGGAACACCATACTAATATTGTGCTTGACCCCCTTTCGCCTTCAGAACTGCCTTAATTCTACGTGGCATTGATTCAACAAGGTGCTGAAGGCATTCTTTAGAAATGTTGGCCCATATTGATAGGATAGCATCTTGCAGTTGATGGAGATTTGTGGGATGCACATCCAGGGCACGAAGCTCCCGTTCCACCACATCCCAAAGATGCTCTATTGGGTTGAGATCTGGTGACTGTGGGGGCCATTTTAGTACAGTGAACTCATTGTCATGTTCAAGAAACCAATTTGAAATGATTCGAGCTTTGTGATATGGTGCATTATCCTGCTGGAAGTAGCCATCAGAGGATGGGTACATGGTGGCCATTAAGGGATGGACATGGTCAGAAAACAATGCTCAGGTAGGCTGTGGCATTAAAACAATGCCCAATTGGCACTAAGGGGCCTAAAGTGTGCCAAGAAAACATCCCCCACACCATTACACCACCACCACCAGCCTGAACAGTGGTAACAAGGCATGATGGATCCATGTTCTCATTCTGTTTACGCCAAATTCTGACTCTACCATCTGAATGTCTCAACAGAAATCGAGACTCATCAGACCAGGCAACATTTTTCCAGTCTTCAACTGTCCAATTTTGGTGTGCTCTTGCAAATTGTAGCCTCTTTTTCCTATTTGTAGTGGAGATGAGTGGTACCCGTGGAGTCTTCTGCTGTTGTAGCCCATCCGCCTCAAGGTTGTGCGTGTTGTGGCTTCGCAAATGCTTTGCTGCATACCTCGGTTGTAACGAGTGGTTATTTCAGTCAAAGTTGCTCTTCTATCAGCTTGAATCAGTCGGCCCATTCTCCTCTGACCTCTAGCATCAACAAGGCATTTTTGCCCACAGGACTGCCGCATACTGGATGTTTTTCCCTTTTCACACCATTCTTTGTAAACCCTAGAAATGGTTGTGCGTGAAAATCCCAGTAACTGAGCAGATTGTGAAATACTCCGGCCTGTCTGGCACCAACAACCATGCCTCGCTCAAAATTGCTTAAATCACCTTTCTTTCCCATTCAGTTTGGAGTTCAGGAGATTGTCTTGACCAGGACCACACCCCTAAATGCATTGAAGCAACTGCCATGTGATTGGTTGATTAGATAATTGCATTAATGAGAAATTGAACATGTGTTCCTAATAATCCTTTAGGTGTGTATTATATATATATATGTGTACACACACACGCACACACAGTTGTAATCGAAAGTATTCAACCCCCGTGAACACACACATATATATATATATATATATATGAGCGTTCAATGAAAATTTTACTTATTTCTGGGAAACTTAAAAATACGTTTCTAAAACTAGGATTATATACGTTTCGATATACATTTCTAAAACTAGGATAACGTTTCGAAAACTAGGATAATTTTATTTTTATGTGTCCCAGAAAGAAGCATATTTTTCATTAAATGCTAAGTTTTCTTTACCAAAAAAGTTATAAGAATTTACAATAATTTATGATGTTTTTTAAGCAGTAATACCCTGAAATTATACAGCTATCTCCATGACCGCTGTACTTATAAGATAATTGCTTTAATTTTTTTCAAGGGAAAGGAGGAAATAAACCTCCTCAGTCCGACAAACCAGAGGGCTTTTTACAAGTAGAAAGGTACGAAGCAATTTTATCCTCATGATTTTAGACAGCTAAGATGATAAATAAAATCACAGATTTTCACACTATTTGGTGGCTCAAATTCTGTATTTGATAAACCTAACTTGTTAAATTTATTTTGTACAATATCTGTGAAGTTTCAAAAACTTGTGCTTCGTAAACATTTGTAATGATGCTGAAAATTCAGCTTTGATCACGGGAATAAATTACACTTTACTATATATTCACATAGAAAACCGCTGTTTTAAATTGTAATAATATTTCACAACTTTTGGCTATCTAGAATACCGAATTTCAACCTCCTGCCCAAGAACGTAAAGAGAAGAGTTTATGCCCTAAAGAGGCTCCAGCTCCAGAGTGCCAACATAGAGGCGAAGTTCTACGAAGAGGTCCATGAGCTTGAGAGGAAGTATGCTGGGCTTTACCAGCCTATGTTTGACAAGGTATGCAAACGAATCTCTGAATCTCTGTTCAAACACGCTCGGTGTAAGTTAAATAAATAAAAAAAATTTAGGAGGCAAAATATTTTTTTTAGTGATTATGTAAATTACACTGCGCAAACCAAAGTAATACTACCCACCGGATGACGAAGGTCTCCACAGTAAAATATTCATTTTATTTTATTTTATTTTTCGGGTTCGCATTTATGAGGAAAAAACAATGCTATGGACGTGACAGTTCTCCGTTACGGACGTGAGCGCTCTGAAAGCGGCACTAAAAGATGCTTTAAAACTTTCACAGAGACATCAAACAGAAAGCACAAAACCTTTCTTTAATCTGAATTTCGTTTTGTATTAATTGTATCTTAATTTTAATCAATGTTTCATCAACCAATTGCCTGGATTTAATAAATAAGAAGTAAATATAGCAGACGATAGATAAGAAACGGAGGCGCCAGCGCGTGAACTGGAGCTCGTCTCATAAATTAACAGAAACTCAGCATATAAGGTAGTCTACTTGCCTCACATGTCTACTTTTAAACAGAACAATTCAAAACGAAATAAAACAGACTACAGACTGCTCTCTGCTTATGTAATCCTTATGAAATGTGCATTTCTCTCTGGCGCGTTCACTAGGCTACTGAAGATCACGAGTCAGCATCGTCAACTTCGTCTTAGCCGACAAAGAAAACACTTGTTTATTAATAAACAATTAAAATATCTCCTTGCTATATTTTACATATTCATAATCATTACTTTTGCCGGTTCTTTTTGACAGCTTTTAGGTGCTTTATTGGCAGCGCCACCCTTACATGTTACACGAGTCGCCACGTTATCACCGCACCCACCAGAATAGGCCTGTATATATAAATATATATAAATATATATACATATATAAATATATATATATATATATATATATATATATATATAAATATATATATATGTTGCCTCCTCATTTAAAGACGGGACCCCCCAAAAATAAAATTCTCACTACGCCCCTGCTTTGATCACCAAAATGACACATTTAAATGTTTTTTCCTTGATTAAAAAATTATTCATACCTATAAATAGCTTGAATTCAACTCTACACCCCTGTCTCATTTAGTATACGTGGTTCTATGAATATGCGAATGAGCCCCACCTCCACTCACTCACACCAGCTCAGAGATCCAGCCGTTGATGATCACACGTTGACCTGATTGGTTATAAAGTAGTTTGATGTCAGAAACACCAGCGATTTAGAGACTGTCTTTAGTTCACTGCAGATTTAAAGACAAAATACTCAGTAATGGTGTTGAATTATGCATGTGCACATGGTTTGTCTTAAAGCATATTAAAAACACCACATAGACATGTAAACGACATTGTGTATGGTCACATTGGCCCTCATTTATCAATAGTGCGTACACCAAATTTCCAGCGTACACCTGGCGTACACCCAAAACCACGGTGACTTTGAGATGTATCAATATGGACGTTGGCGTACGGCACGCTCAAATCCTACGCCAGCTCAGGAGGTGGTGTACGCACGTTTTGAGTTAGTGCGGGAATGCGCAGAAAAACAATTCCTAACACCACAAAATGCACTGACAAACTAATAGATATTATATATTATGACCCACTGTAAAAAAAAAAAACAACAACATGGTAATTATAAACTTCAGTGTTTATTTTTGTGCAACATTGGACTTCAATGTTTAATTTGTGTGACTTTACCAAAGCATTTGATTTGTAAGCATATGTATTCCTTCAGTTGCGAGCCTGTGCGCTTTACCCTGACGTTTCAGGGTTTGACCCGGCAGGTGCGCACGGACTGGGTTCGGTAACGAAAGGCTTTCAATGACCAAAAAATAATTCAGACTGACAAAATAGTAAAACATACATTCTTCTTCTTTTAAATAATAATAATAATACTAATAATAATAATGACATTCTTCTTCTAAATAACAATAAGCGTCATTAATGATACAAATCATAATAATAATAATAATAAGAATATTACAAATTGTCATGCAATTATTAATGTGAATGAATGGTACTCCACATCACATCATCACTATTGTACACCCCAATACATGTAACGTGATTCGAAGTTGAATGCTAATTCAAAAGACGTGCTGTAAAATATTGCATTGTGATAGGTCATTTCGGCTCCACGTCAGAGAAGTTTCTCTTCTTTGCCGTCTTCCGTGTGTCCATGGCGTAAAATGAGGGCGTGGGGGAAGCAGAGACTTGAATATATATACGGGCGTGTTATTCTAATGAAGATCGTTTTCAGCCGCGGGAGTTATCAAGGGCAGGTATTGCGTACACCTGGATTTCAAAGGTACGCACAGCTTCATCAATCAGGCGGTGAGAGGAGTGTAAGCATAATCTTACGCCAACATATATGCCCGTTTCTACGCAAGAATGATAAATGAGGGCCAATACGAGTGTTTAAGTCAACAAATAGCCGACTGGTCTCGTGCAAGCATGGCCAATTCCTTGGCTGGTGATGATCTAGTAG
Organism: Tiaroga cobitis; assembly: GCA_030578255.1. NCBI lineage: Eukaryota > Metazoa > Chordata > Actinopteri > Cypriniformes > Leuciscidae > Tiaroga > Tiaroga cobitis. The sequence continues at coordinate 28,710,144 of CM060615.1, read as the reverse complement.
TTCAACTTTTACCCACAATGCTAATACAGGGAAGCCAGCCTTCCTGTTACAGGCCTGTCCAAAGACATATTTTCAAGACCAGCATGAAACATTTTCTTTGGACAGGCAAATATGCTTCATTTTTGTCTTGCATAATTGTTTGCGAATTGATTGGTATAAGTGTTGTGCCCTTGAAATGATGTCGCATAACACAATGCTTCTGTGTTCAGAGACGGGAGATTGTGACTGGTGCTGTCGAACCCACAGATGAGGAATGCGAATGGCAAAGTGACAAGGAGGAAGAGGAGCTTGCTGTAAGTTGATACTTGTGAGAATCCTGAAACCACATCATATCAATTGCTAATACCTATTTTCTTGGCAAACCTTTCTATGGAAGCTCTGAGCTATTGAACTTTTCATTTAGAGATTGTGTGCCAATGGTCGATTTTATAAACCGATTTACACCCACAGGCAGATTTGCAGAAAAAAGCTGCTCTGGAGGAGAAGCAGGCAGATTCAGCCAGCGCCGTTGAGCCGAAAGGAATCCCGGAGTTCTGGCTCTCCATCTTTAAACATGTGGATATGCTTGGAGAAATGATGCAGGTGAACTTTCACATCACTTCTGCTTAATGTTTTCACCAAAGCTTTCGCAGATGACATGTTTATATTGCAATCAGATTAACATTCGAACCTGTTTGGGGTTAATGAGTTACGGTTGATTAGTGTGAAAAATATTTGCTAATTTGGGTTTTAATGTGAATTTTAAATGGAATTTAACAGTAATTTGGTGTCATGAGCAGTGGTGTAAAGTAACGAATTACAAATACTCTCGTTACTGTAATTGAGTAGTTTTTTTTAGGAATTGTACTTTTTTAAGTAGTTTAAAAACAGTGTACTTTTACTTTTACTTGAGTACATTTTAAGTGCTGTATCGGTACTTTTACTGCGCTATTTTCCCTGAACCTGCCGTCGCTACATTTATATTAATATTTATTTTTATAATAAGTCATCATGTGACTCCATGCATGATTCCCGTCAAATCAAATCGCGCGCGGAAAACTTTGCATCAAACCAGCATCAACAGACTTCGAGACACCTGGCGCCAATTTATTTTGTTCACGAAGTGACTTTCGGAGTGGATCTTGAGCCTGGAGGAAGTTCATGCATTTGTGTCTTCATATAGGCAAAAAAACAGCGCAAGCGTCACACCTCACACGTGCTTCAGTGTGTGTGTGTGTGTGTGTGTGTGCGTGTGTGTGTGGTAAATGAAACTGCGCGTCGGCTGCACCATTCATTCACACAGAACATGCAGGATTCGTATTTAAATTGTCTTTGTGGTTTAATATTCACACTATATCGCGATTTGATTTCAAGTGTACTGAACTGCTTTATATTTATTCCTCAAAAAAATGACAAATTCCGTGAAATTCCGAGTTATAAATTCCTTTTTTATGACTGGATTTTGTCAGCATTTTAGGGGGGGGCGGGGGTCGTCCAAAACAATGGTAGGGGAAACGCTGTATTTTTAGTGCTAGCAGTCAAAAATAAAACTGTTGGAGAAATATTGAAATACTGTTTCTTTTTTTCTATGAATCTGTGATAAAAGAGTAAGCTACATTTTCAATTTGCAGGCTATAAGGTGGACTAACATTCATAGCATAATACTCACTACTCACTACTCTTGAGTACTTTTAAAAGGGCTACTTTTTACTCCTACTTTGAGTAGTTTTTAGGACCGGTACTTTTACTCTACTCTCACTACATTTTTTGACAAGTAACAGTACTTTTACTTGAGTATGCTTTTCAGTACTCTTTCCACCACTGGTCATGAGTCAAAAACAAAAACAGTCGTGAGAGGTCTACAGACACTCGATTTTTATACTTTCTTTTTCAGAGTACTTATATTTTAATTATGCATTGATATATACAGAAAGTTTAAACAAATTTGGAAAAAGGTTTTTTTTTATACAATTCCTACATACAATTCCTTTAAAGGCCTCTCACGACTGTTTTAAAGACAGCTCATTATTTCCATTCACTCGACCCCCTCCCTTCTGGGCTCCTTCCAAAGCCACGCCTCCAAAACACATGAACGCGCGACTCCGACCGCTGAGCTGAAGACGCATTATTTACCTGAGACGAGCGGAGAGGAAGGAGCGCAGTGCATGTAGTGACATGTCAGAATCACATGTAATAAAAAAAATCTAACTTTATCATTATGAAGATAAACAAATAAGATGTATTTTAGTACTCACTATCAAGTAGCATATTGATATTGGTAAAGTTTAAAATATATATTTATTGATTCGCTAACGAGCTAGTTATCTATAAGGCAAAGCTAAAAACAGGTTGCATGATACACGTTTTTCCATTGCCATCATTTACACTGTGATGAAGATGAATTTCGTGTAACATTCATAACATATATGGTGTTCTGCATGTAAGAGTTTATAATGAAAGCATTGTTGACTCTGATGAGGACTACACTCCAGAAACAAGTACCGCATCGTCAGGTCGAGGACAGATCCGGGGTCGAGGGATTTTTTGTTTAAAAACAAAACAAAGGCGAAAAAACGTGCAGGTAAACTTCCAGGTGAACATGGTAAAAGAGTTAGACAGAGGGTAAATATAATTCTAAGAAAAGTTCCTGGATGCGGCCTACTATCTGTTAAACATGTATTTAGTTATCTAAAGCAAAACTATGCACAATTCAACACTATAGCTATCATCTTGAGCTAGGCATATATATTATTTATCATTTCTAGTATGGCTCGCTAAGTAATGTTATGTTAGCTATATTAGGCAGCTACGTGTGCTAATGACACATGCTTCATGAAAACATAAAGAAAAAAATATGTATGATCAAAGTACAAAAAGAAAGATTTACCTGTCCAGCAGAAATATAGCCATCCAGGCGTCACTTTTCAGCCCCTTGAGGTCTCTCAGTTCTCGCCATCGCTGGAAAGCCACGCCGATATTGACATGCGTTTTATTTTGTTGTTTATCCAAAGACTTTTTGTTCATTACCTTTTCTAGTAACGTTACGGTCTTCCTTTTTTTGCCTGGTTTGCCTTCGCGAACTGCATATGTGAATTTTGGTTGGTCTTTCTCTGCCATTGTTTTGCTATTCCTAGGTTCCGTGCCTCTTGAATTCCTCAAATCAAACGGATGCGCGCGCAAGTGGGCAGGTCCTGTGTGGAAAAAGGGTGGTTGCCATGGTTGCGAGAGAGTGACAGTCGCCTAAGCCAATCCCTTGTTTCGTCCCGAATGTAAATAATGAGCTGTGTTTAGTGCAGATTAAACGGTCTAGAGTCACTCGATTTTTATACTCTTTTTATCAGAGTACTTACATTTTAATTATGCATTGATATATACAGAAAGTTTAAACAAATTTGGAAAAAAGTGTTTATACAATTCCTACCTACAATACCTTTAAAGGGTTAGTTCACCCAAAAATGAAAATTAAGTCATTAATTACTCACCCCCATGCTGTACCAACCCCGTAAGACCTTCGTTCGTCTTCGGAACACAAATGAAGATATTTATGATTAAATCTGAGAGGTTGATCACTCCTCCATAGGCTGCCTAAGGGAATGAATCCTGACGGCCCAGAAAGTCGAGAAAAAAAAACGAGACTTCAAGAGATTTCCACGACGCACGCGCGAGAACTGAACTGAAGTAGTTGAAGGAGATCGCAATTCTCGCGCATGCGTCGTGGAAATCTCTTGAAGTCTCGTTTTTTTTCTCGACTTTCTGCGCCGTCAAGTTTCATTCCCTTAGGGAGCCTATGTAGCAGTCATCCACCTCTCAGATTTAATCATAAATATCTTCATTTGTGTTCCGAAGACGAACGAAGGTCTTACGGGGTTGGTACAGCATGGGGGTGAGTAATTAATGACTTAATTTTCATTTTTGGGTGAACTAACCCTTTAAGGACTTGTTTAGTTAGATTTTACCCTATAAAGTATTAGAATTTTAAAAAAATGTGCATTTAAAATATCTTGAGTCATTTTAAACTACTCTATTTTTCATTTGGTTTTTGTTTTGTATTTACGCAACTCTTGTGTAACTTGTAACTTTGCTCTTGTCATGAAAATAGCCTCAGCTGCTGACATGTCATTAAAATTTCTAGTCCTATTACTACTGTAAGGGCATTGCATAAATCAATGATGACTGCTTTGACCCTTTGCATAAAGGGTTGATGTGGTCTACACAGGATGTGGTTTTTGTGACAGGAAGCCCTTAGAGGATATGCAAGTTTGTATCGGTACATGCACAATTCACATGTTATCTGATTATGTTGTCATTTAATGTATAATCTTCTTGATTTCATTTAAATAATCAAGTGATCAGTAGGACTGTACAGAGTGTGTATCCTCAGAGATCTGTCGTTTTTTTGCGGATTCTCTCAGCCATGTTTCTTCCATTCCACACAGTGATTTCCGAAGTTGAATCCATGCCGGCTTAGTCTAACCCTTCTGGGATCCTTTTTTGTTTCCTGTAGGAGCATGATGAGCCAATCCTGAAACACTTGCAGGACATCACTGTGAAATTTTCTGAGCCTGGACAGCCAATGGTTTGTCAAACCAGCTAAACTAGCCTCTGTTTACTTATAAACAAATATATACAGGTGTCAATTTTAAAATTGTTCAATTGTTTGTCAAAAAACAGAGTTTCACGCTAGAGTTCCACTTTGAGCCCAACAGCTTCTTCAGTAACTCAGTCCTCACTAAAGTCTACAAGATGAAATCAGAGCCGGACGCTGAAGATCCGTTCTCTTTCGAGGGGCCGGAGATCGTGGACTGTGAAGGGTAAGATGGAGAACTAGTTAGTGGTGTTTCTAATAGATATCCTGACCAAAAGTCTTTAAGTATATACCTACCCTACCAATCAAAGGTTTGAAATTAAGGTTTTTTATTGTTTTTTTAAAGAAATCTCTTGTGCTCACCAAGGCTGCATTTATTTGATCAAAATACAGTAAAACCATAATATTGTGCACCAAAGGTGTGTAGGCACCTATTGTAATCGTTGGTGTTCTTCTTCTTCCGCTCTCGAAGTCTATGGCAGCCCATGAAACCGCTTGTGGGAAAGTTGTGAAATAAATTTGGCACACAGTTAGAGGACAGTCTGAACTGTCACTATAGCAAATTTGGAGTCTCTAATTCAAACCCTCTAGCGCCACCAACTGGTCGAATGTGTTCTCACGTTTATGCTAATAACTTTTGAACTGTAAGAGCTAGAAACCTCAAGACGATTCGATCGTCGTCTATGATCGATTCACATCTATGACGCCTTTTTCAGTCATGGAAAAATTCTGAAAAGCCTACTTTTTCAAATCCCCCTTAGGCCGTTGCTCCGATTTTCACGAAAATGTAACCAGATCATCTTCAGACCATGCCAACATAAAGTTATGGAATTCAAATTGATTTGTCAAACTATTCTTTGAGAGCATGCCAAAATGCCACTGTACCATTGTATATCACTGTCTTTACTTCTTTTAAACGCATGCATCTTAATTATCCAAACTTTTTAGCGGTAGTGTAGAATTGATTTAGCATGAATGACACATTGTGTGGCTTGTTTGGGAGAGAATTAAACATTTTCACTTGGCATTTACATTTGATTCTGTTCTTTACGTAAATCTGGACTACCAGTGTTTCTAAATTATGCATTTTTCCATTTTTTTTTTTTTTTAGTTGTAAGATTGACTGGCAAAAAGGCAAAGATGTGACAGTAAAAATTGTTAAAAAGAAGCAGAAACACAAAGGAAGAGGGACCATTCGGACGGTCTCCAAAGAGATTCCACAAGATTCATTCTTCAACTTCTTCACCCCGGTTAAAGGTATGTTACACTGCTACTATAAATAAATATAACTAAATAAACTATAAATTCAGAATTTTTAGCCGTTGAATTTAGTAGTTTTTTGGGGGGGGGGGCTTTGGTTTCCCAGGCAGAAGAATAGAGAATCACCATAAACGGTACAACAACAGATTAAGCCTCATCTTAGTTTGAGAAACAACCTAAACAGATCTCGTAGATTAGCATTACGAGAGACTGAGTAATTTGGTCTTGTTGGTATGCTTTAATTAGACTGAAATCTTGGGATTAAGATAACTGAGTGTGTTTTCAAATGGATTGGCATCTTTTCTTGTTTAATGGCGTTTCATGAAAAGGCGGTCTTGTGACCTCACTTCCTGTTTGTGGGTAGTTTAGATGTCTTTGGTCTAGGGCTGAAACAACTAATCGATTTAATCGATTAAAATCGATTATTAAAATAGTTGACAACGAATGTCATTATCGATTAGTTGGTCTGCTTACGTCACGGGGTGCGTTTACTGGTGATTGGTTGAAACGGGCCAATCATGATGCTCTCTGTCTTACATGCGCTGCGCTTCATGAGACACACGCAAGGTCTCTCTCCCTTCGCCGATCTGCCGTGCGCGCAGAGACCGAGATCTTGTTTACAGTCTATGTTTGGAGCACAGTCTCTTCTGTCTCGCATGCGCGCTCTTGCTTGCGCGCTCTAGATTCCGGGAGTTTGAACTAATTTGCGGGCATCAGGGAGATATCAATCTGCGGATGACTTCCGGATCTTCCGCGAGACTGCCTGTATTTTGTCTCGAGCATCAGGTTGCGCAATCAGTTCGCTCGCAACATAAGTGATGAATTAAAATAGCGCTACCGCAGAAATAGGTTAAATTAAAACGGTGTTTACAAAGTGAAGCACTAAATTAAAGGCAGTTAATAACAGCAGCAGTAAAAGATTGTTTTTTAGTCACTGTACTCAGTGGGTTTCAGCGAATGCTTGTGCACTAATGCATAATTTTTTCCTGTCCTTTTAATCAGGCCTGTTAGTTTGCTGCGTACCATTCCGTTCTCTTTTTATAGCATTTTATAGTATTACTATTAAGTAGTGCTGCACGATTAATTATATCGCAATCGCGATGTCAAGCCTATGCGATTATATGACGCAAAATACTGCGTTTTTATATGAAATAAACAAATTAGGGCTGTTATATCGCAGCATCTGTTATTTTTTGTCATCCTTTGGCTAGTGTTACATGATCCCGCTCTTATTCATGCGAATGCTTTAAACCATTCAACGAGACAAGTCAAAAGAGAGCGCGCTGCCTGTGAATGTCCTGACTGAAAGACGGACGCGCGCCAGTATCATGAGCATGCACAGACCGCGCGCCAGAATACAGTCTCTTTCCCCTTGAAGTGAACGAACAATAACACACACAATTATGCCAAAATATCATTTGTCGAGTGTCTTCATAACATAAGAGCAGTTTTATGATGGTCGTAAAGAGTTGTGAGAGAATAAGGCGCGTGTGAGATCCGCGTCTCAGCAACTCTTAAAGGGCCAGCATCCAATAATGCTTTCTGTCAGTAAAGTTAATCAAAGAACAAAGGGAACAGAGAAAAACACTCACTGTTCTTGACCAAAGAACTTGTGTATCTTTAAATAGGATTTTAGTCCATATAATTTATAATTTATGCAGCGCAGACTGTTTGATAACTTAATTCAATTTCTGTATATGTCCTACCTGTAGACAGGAAGAGCACAGGTAAATATGACATTTATTATGGGTTTATGTGAGGATTGTTTGAAGTTCACTTAAATTAAAATTAAAAGAATTTTATTCAGACATCAATGGCTTATTGATCAGGTGTTATCAATCATTTAGTTGTTGTTGCTAGTTTGAGTTGAGAAATAGACATTTCAGAATTATCACTAGTCTGTGTGTGCATTTTGCTTAACCAAGCAAGTTGACTCATGAAACCATTTGTTTATTATATCGCATATCGCAATATTGACCTCAATAATCGCAATATGACATTTTGCCCAAATCATGCAGCCCTACTATTAAGTTTTAATTGTTTTTCAAACGCGATCTACTGCGGCTCTACGTTCACACGCTTGTTTACAGTCTTTCTATATTTATTTTATCAACTATTCTTATAATTCAATTAATCTTAAATAAAAATTAAATGAATTATATATTTGAGATGTTTTTAGTTTATATCTTCACATCTGAACAACATGTCTGTGTAAATTAGTAAATTTTACATTAATCATGGTTGTCAACTTGCCATCAGCAATTATCATTAAAAACAAACAAATATTGATATTAGTAAAACTCAATGTGTGGCTTTTGCACTTTTTAAAGTACACTTGACTTTTACACATAAACACCCTTGTGGCGAGCAGGACGAGGCCTGTGAGACGCACTGGTCTCGCATCTCTCACGGCCCTCGGCCTCGTCCTGCTCGCCACAACCCTGATTTAGGGTTTTATTTAGTTATAATAAACAAAAAATCGAATTGAAACTTTTTATCCGATTAATCGATTAATCGAAAAAATAATCGTCCGATTAATCGATTATCAAAATAATCGTTAGTTGCAGCCCTACTTTGGTCCATGTTGCGTTCATATTTCATTGGATCCGCACCAGAGTTCGTTTGGAAGTGGTCCGAGACCCTATGAAAGGGCGCGTCTCGATCCGCTTGTTTGGTGGAAGCATTCACACTAACAGAGCAATCGCACCAGAGTTAGTTTTAATCGAACCAAACTTGCCAAGTGTGAAAACACCCCCTAAGTGTTTGAGATCATGAGGAATATCAACCTTAAAGGGTTAGTTCACCCAAAAATGAAAATTAAGTCATTAATTACTCACCCCCATGCTGTACCAACCCCGTAAGGCCTTCGTTCGTCTTCGGAACACAAATGAAGATATTTATGATTAAATCTGAGAGCTGGATCACTGCTACATAGGCTCCCTAAGGGAATGACACTTGACAGCCCAGAAAGTCATTAAAGAAAATGTTTTAATATTCCATGTCGCAACAGTGGCTCAACTATAAGTTTATCAAGCGACGAGAATACTTTTTGTGCGAAAAAACAAACAAAAATAACGACTTTATTCGACTATTCCTTTTCTTCCTTGTAGGCCTGAAACGAGACTTCAAGAGATTTCCACGGCGCACACGCGCGAGAACTGAACTGAAGTAGTTGAAGGAGATCGCAATTCTCGCGCAAGTAATTAATTAATTAATTTTCATTTTTGGGTGAACTAACCCTTTAAAGGGATAGTTCACCCAAAAATGAAAATTCTGTCAGTAGTTACTCACCCTCATGTTGTTCCAGCCCCATAAGACTTCCGTTCATCTTCTGAACACAAATTAAGATTTGTTTGATTAAATCTGAGAGCTGGATCACTCCTCCATAGGCTTCTAAAGGGATCGAAACTGGCCGGCCCAAAAGTTATAAAAGGCATCGTTAAAATTGTCCAAGTGACTACAGCGGCTCAATCTTAAGTTTATCAAGCGACGAGAATACTTTTTGTGCGCAAAAAATAAACAAAAATAACGACTTTATTCAACTATATTTCCTTCCCTGTGAGCCTCGAGTGAGTGACTTGAAAGATCGCTGACAGATCTCAGTTCAAGCGGCACATGAACCGATCATCTGTTACTCTTCACTACTAACTTACCGGAATGTAATAAAATCGGTCGATCAGTGTTTTTCAACCACGGAAAGATGTCCATAAAACAGCTGGAGAACATCATATGTCACGTAACGTTACATTTACCTCAGGAATGCCTTTTAATAACCCATAGCACGCATGTTAGTTGGACTTAAAACAATTGCTATAGAGAGGAGTATTTTGCTAAATATGATAACTATATTACACATTTATTATATTTTTACATATATCATTAAAATATTATAACGTTGTTTGTTATTATAAAAACACATTATATTTAATAATATATAATAATAACCTTTAATAATACCAGCTCACAGGTTCTTTCTGTATGTTTACAGCATTAGGTGATTTATTTTTGGAGAACAATTAACATAACACATTAAGGTAGGCTATCTACTGTACCTAATATTTATCCAAAGGAATTGATATTGAATCAATATCAGAATCAAATCACAAGAATTGAATTGAAATTGTGAAATTTGTGTTAAGCAATAATAAAAACAGAAGCATACATACCAGTCTTTGTACCATGTAAACATTGTGTTTACATAGTTAATAAACTTGATAAAATTATGTTTAGTTACCAATTAATTTGACAATCACAATAAACGTATTGTAATGCAAGTTTGTTTGTTTTTTACACATCCCCCCAATCCCAATCCACCCATTTTATGTTATTACATTTACACTATTTACAATGACAGGGCCTGCCCTATTGTGTTTTTGGCTTGTTGTTTCTGATTCCACTTTAATCCAGATAATATCCCAGAAGGGAATATCAAAACAAAATAAAATTAAAACTTGTTTTGAACAATTTCTTTGTCATCTACAGATTGATTTTAAGTAGGGAGAGAAAAAAATCGATTTAAATCGTAAATCGTTTTTTTTTTTTTTTTTTTTTTAGGCCATATCGCCCAGCCCTAATTTCGCCCCAATTGAAAGCATATTTATTCTGATTCGTTCCCTATCCCCTATATAGTGCACTGTGTGCTATTCAACATGTAGAGAATAGTAAATGTGTGAACAAGTGACCGATTTTAGCCGCAGCTTCAGCATTTATTTATAATGTAGGGGGCGGGGCGCTTCAGATTTTAGAGAGCATTTGATTGGACAGAAAAACTTATGAGAAGCTGAAGTGCTGAGTGATGTCATCAAAATCACTGATCAATGTTGGTGGAAGTTTTAATGGCTATATTTTCTAAATAACAATTTTGTCATTGTTTTGAATCTGATAGATACCTTATAGATATCAGTAAGGCTAACATATTCATACTTAAAGCCAAAAAAACTTCAATTTTGGTTTCATGGGGACTTTAAAAACTGTGAAATTCAATTTTTGCTGGCATACACGTTTAATTAGATGCTACTCGTACTTTTTAGTGTCTTCTGGACAGCAGGGGGCATCACACAATTTTGTTTGTCTGGATTGGTGGACCATCCACTGGGTGGCAAATGTTTCCAACTCAGAACTATTTTGTATGTAATACAAAATTCCTCCAGATGGTGCTTGACAACTCGGCTTGTGCGTCTTCAGCAGTGGTCTGGACAAAAATACACCTCAATCAAATTTTTGGCCCCACTTTATATTAGATGTCTTGACCTACTATGTACTAACCTTTAAATTAATAATTTGATACAGTGCACTTTTGTACATACATGTTTTTACATTGAATGTATATTTAAGATATACCGTAATTATAGTTACAGCTGTATTTAATTTCTGGAATGACATCTATATTTACACTGTTGACCTTCTCTTACACCTTAACCCACCCTTAAACATACCCAAACCACCACACCTGTCCCTAACCTTACCCGTATCAGACCTTAATTGCAGTGTTTGCTATTAAACGAACACAATAACTACATTGTCCTTTTTTTACATAGTACATAGTAGTTAAAGACACCCAATTAAAAAAAATATATATTTGACCACATTTTTAATAATCAATGAATTGAAAATAAAACTGTTTGTGCATAGAATAATAAAATAAAATAAAAACAAAATTTTCCTCAAAACAAAAAACCTGGTTGTGTTTGATAATTCAGTGTCGATTTAAACTGACATTTCTTTTTTTAAACAGGACAAAATGTTTCCTAGTGGTGCATAGGTTTGCATTTATAGGCACAAACATATATTTTAATAAAATTTTGAAAGAAAGTCAGGAAAAAAACAGAGGAGAACCAATAGGGATCAGTGACCTGCGGTTGCGATTGGCTGATTTTAGAAAGTGTGCGGTCAAAGAAAACTGTCTTCCGTCAGCCTGTAATTCTCTAAAAAAAAATATGTATAAATATAGGCCTAGGTTTAAGATTTATGTATTTGAACTGCATATGAAAATTGGATTATACTGTTTTAACCAACAAATGTGATGCATATTTGTCAGCAATAAAAAAAAAAAAAAGTAAATATGCATTAATCAAGTTTGGATATCTATCAATAAATCAGTCTCATACATTTTAACTAATTGAATATTGCTTTTTCCACAGCTAGCCAGATTTGCGAACTGAGTCCATATTATATAATAACAGCTCTATTATATTCTTAGCCATTTTAATAAATGCGTTTCAAAAGATGCAGAAATCGTACCTGTTTCTAACCTGTTTTACTTATGTATGACTGACAGTCATATTTAGGCCAAAATATGTGTATTGCGTGTGTCTGTGAAGGTTCTCAATAATACAGTTCAAAGGAAAGCAGTCGCTACAACAGGGCTTTTGATTGTTTGAGGAGATTCTTCAGTTTCTAATAGCCAAACACAGTCAGAAAGCCTTTCATCCCATCCTAGGAATGTGTATCTTCAACCGCCATGACATTGCAGTGTTTCCTTCACCTCAAGCAGCCGTCCAAAAATGCTTAGTATTGAATGCTTTAGATTTTTAAGCGCGATGTTTCCCGTCAACCGCGACTGGTGAAGAATGCCGCCCGTCCTGCACACAGACTGTGGGAAAGCGACACGATAACCGGATGTGTGTAATTTATCTGTTACTGAGGTGATTTCCACAACATTCCTGTCCTAGGAGTGGCATTTACACTGAAACGGCTGCAACTGAATGATGTAATGCTTTCTGTGTTTCAAGTCATCATTATTTATAGAGCGCTTTATAAAATACAGATTGTTTCAAGGCAGCTTTACAGAGATAACAGGAAAATAAAGCATTTCGGCTGTTTAAGTCAGTTCAGTGTTGATTCAGTTTCATTATAAAGATCATCAATTATTAAATTAGTTCATTTAATCTATTAAGCAGTTTTGCAAAAAATGATGTCATCATCCAGATCAGTTCAGTTCTAGCTCAAAAGAATCAGTACTGTCAGATCAGAAATATTGTTGAATATTAAGCGTCCGTCAAGTCAAGTCGCCTTCATTTATATAGCGCTTTCATTTATATAGCGAGATTGTTTTGGCTTTACAGCAGCTCTAGAATAAAGTTATTGTCCAGCTAAAGTTCGTTTTGATCGATTCACTTCCGTCGCAACGATCATTAGTTATTAACTTAGTGGGCCGCTAACACGACACCGTTCTAACAGAAACCCTTAACGCGCTCCGGCCACTCATTCGCACAACAGCAGTGCCTGGGGCTCGAGAACGCAAACCTTGCCATCGGGTCCAAGGTGTCCACATGAAGAGACGTCTCCTTCAGGCCGGACTTTGATCAGGACCTTTTCAAAGTATGACTTGCGGCTGTATGGCTGTATGAGTCTCACAAAACCTGTCAGGATCATGTCTTGGTCATGTTTCACACTACAATAGAAAGAAAATGAAAGCCTGCTTTGGGACTGTTTTACATTGTTACCTTATTTTCATGACAAATAACCATTTTCACCCCAAATTCTTATTAACAATAATAAGCAAGTTTTGCATTCTGGTATGAATGAAAATGTAAATAATACATTTAAATAATGTATTGGTACATCATGCTAGTATTTACTATACTGTTTTAAAAAAAATGTTTTATTATATGATTACATTTATATATAGATATATTAGTCTCTATTGCTCTCCAAAGCTGCATTTATTATCAAACATACAATAAAAACTGTAATATTGTGAAATATTATTGCAATTTAAACCCGTTTTCTATTTTCGATATATTGTAAAATGTCATTTATTCCTGTGATCGAAGCAAAAAAAAATTACCATTACCTCCAGTCTTCAGTGTCACATGATTCTTCAGAAATCATTCTAATATGCTGATTTGATGCTCAGTTGTGTACAAATTTTTTTTTTCAGGATTATTTTATGAATATAAATAAAAAAGAAAACGGCATTTATCTGAAATAGAAAGCTTTTGTAACATAAATGTCTTTACTGTCGCTTTTGATCAATTTAATGCATCCTTGTTGAATAAAAGTGTGTGTATATACATACATATATATATATATATATATATATATATATATATATATATATATATATATATATATATATATATATATATATATATACACACATATATGTACACATACACACACTCAGCTCCTCGTCGTGCCTAACAACGCCCCTTAGCTGTTCTAAATTCACTGTAAAACACGGCTTCAATGGGCTTATTGCTTTTATAAAACGGTTACTCCATAAAAATATTCATTTTGATATTTATTTTATTCATAAAATAAACACCAGCAACAATAAATATAACGTTATAACACATTTATTCCTCCGCCAAGCAATGTAGTTCCAAAGAGGTTGCCAAGCAACACATGCAGCAACAAAGAATGACAAACGGCAGTTGCGCAGTAATACTGTAATGCGGTCACAGGTGTATGTTTGTTGAGTAATTTACAACGGCTTTGAACGTGGCTCAACCAATCAGAATCGAGGACCGGAATTACCGGTATCTATTTTATAAGTACATATATATACACACCTCCTACTTTATTAGGTACACCTCGATCTCGCTAGTAGCGGGTTGGACCCACTTTTGCCTTCAGAACTGCCTTAATTCTTTGTTACTCCATATTTTCATGACAGCATCACGCAGTTTCTACAGATTTGTCGACTGCACATCCATGATGTGAATCTCCCGTTCCAGCACATCCCAACGGTGCTCTGTTGGATTGAGATGGTGACTCCGGAGTCAGTTTCAGTTCAGTGAACTCACTGTCATGTTCAAGAAACCAGTTTGAGTTATTTTAGCTTTTTGACAAGGTGTGTTATCCTGCTGGAATAGCCATCAGAAGATGTACACTTGTTATAAATGGATGGAGATGGTCAGCATCAATACTCGGGTAGGCTGTGGCGTTTAAAACGATGCTCAATTGGTACTAAGAGGCCCAAAGTGTGCCAAGAAAGTATCACACCATTACACCAGCACCAGCCTGCACCGGTGATGTAAGACAGGATGGATCCATGCTTTCATGCTGTTTACGCAGAATTGAAACCCGTCAGAACAGGCAACGTTTTTCCAATCTTCTATTGTCTAATTTTGATGAGCCGTGTGAATTGCAGCCTCAGTTTTCTGCAGTAAGCTGACAGTAGTGTCACCGGTGTGTCTTCTTCTCCAGACCTCGGTTATAACGACTGGCTATTTGAGTTACTGTTATCTTTCTATCAGCTGGAACCAGTCTGCCCATTCTCCTCTGCTAACCTCTGGCTTAAACAATGTATTTTCTCCCACAGAACTGCAGATCACTGGATATTTTCTCTTATTCGGACCATTCTCTGTAAACCCTAGAGATGGTTGTTTGAAAATCCCAGTATATCAGCAGTTTCTGAAATACTCAGACCGTCCATTCTGGCACCAACAACCAGACCACGCTCAGTCACTTAAATCACCTTTTTTCCCCATTATGATGCTCAGTTTGAACTTCAGTAGATTGTCTTGATCACGTCTACAAGCCTAAATGCATTGAGTTGCTGCATGTGATTGGCTGATATTTGCAATAACAAGCAGTTGAACAGGTGTACCTAATAAAGTGGCTGGAGAGTGTGTGTGTATATATATATATATATATATATATATATATATATATATATATATATATATATATATATATATATATATATATATATATACATAAAACACTCACCTAAAGGATTATTAGGAACACCGGTTTAATTTCTCATTAATGCAATTATCTAATCAACCAATCACATGGCAGTTGCTTCAATGCATTTAGGGGTGTGGTCCTGGTCAAGACAATCTCCTGAACTCCAAACTGAATGTCAGAATGGGAAAGAAAGGTGATTTAAGCAATTTTGAGCGTGGCATGGTTGTTGGTGCCAGACGGGCCGGTCTGAGTATTTCACAATCTGCTCAGTTACTGGGATTTTCACGCACAACCATTTCTAGGGTTTACAAAGAATGGTGTGAAAAGGGAAAAACCTCCAGTATGCGGCAGTCCTGTGGGCAAAAATGCCTTGTTGATGCTAGAGGTCAGAGGAGAATGGGGCGACTGATTCAAGCTGATAGAAGAGCAACTGAAATAACCACTCGTTACAACCGAGGTATGCAGCAAAGCATTTGTGAAGCCACAACACGCACAACCTTGAGGCGGATGGGCTACAACAGCAGAAGACCCCACCGGGTACCACTCATCTCCACTACAAATAGGAAAAAGAGGCTACAATTTGCAAGAGCTCACCAAAATTGGACAGTTGAAGACTGGAAAAATGTTGCCTGGTCTGATGAGTCTCGATTTCTGTTGAGACATTCAGATGGTAGAGTCAGAATTTGGCGTAAACAGGATGAGAACATGGATCCATCATGTCTTGTTACCACTGTGCAGGCTGGTGGTGGTGGTGTAATGGTGTGGGGGATGTTTTCTTGGCACACTTTAGGCCCCTTAGTGCCAATTGGGCATCGTTTAACCCTCTGGGGTCTGAGGTGTTTTTGGGGTCCTTGAGATGTTCTGACATGCTGTGACATTTGTGTTTTTTTCAGTTGCTTATAAACATATTAATGGCACAGGTGAAATTACACTATTTAGCACAAACAGGGCTACGATAATATGTGAGCTACATTTATGTACATATTTGTATATTTGAGAGAATATTGTTTATGCGTGGTTATTGAAAAAATGAAAGTTTCTGAAATAAGGCTACGAAACACATAATAAATATGTGTCCACAAGACTTTTGACTAAAGGATGTTGTTGCCTAGTGTTTTTTCTTCAAAATGATCTGAAAAACATCCTGGGTAATCCTTCACATAAAACTGGGGAATTGGGTTTTATTGTGAAAAACTTTTTTTTGTTTGCCAAGGCAATATGCGAATGGGTGTGAACAGTCCAAACCCCATCATGAATAATTACCTAATTAACACCTGACCCGCATAATAATGAGCCTTTCATTCAGGTGTCACACAAGGAAAAATTGAAAGGACAACATACATATACATACATACATACATACATACATACATACATACATACATACATACATACATACATATATATATATATGTATTTATGTGTATATATTAGGGCTGTCAGTTAAACGCGTTATTAACGCAAACCCATTTTAACGGCGTCAATTTTTTTATCGCGCGATTAACGGTCTTTATGGCCTAGCAAACTTTGTAGTTATTTTCCACATGCTGTTACAATAGGACGCGGCGCAGCGCTATGAAACCCATTCAATTCAATGGCTTGCGCCGTGCGAGGACGTTTTGTTGCTTCGTCGACCAAAGCGCAAGCGGATCTAGCTAGACCAGAAACAAAACAACAGGCGCGCCGCACACACTTGTTTGGGCTTGCGAGCCGGCCAAAATAGTTGGTTAACGTTACGTTTTGAGTGCATGACGAGCGCGAGACGCCGAAATGGATGCCAATAAGATTCTGAATGGAAAGTTTACTTTTAAAAAGTTGCCAAATGGTTCCATTGACAAGACCAAAGTGATCTGTGTGTTTTGTCGTTGTGAACTGAGCTATCATCATCGCAGCGCGTCCAGTCTGAAATACCACTTGATGGCCAAGTACACACACACACACACACAACTGATGCGAATTCTCCGCCCCCTCGTCAATATCAGGACCTCGTAATTTTTTCTTTCACCCTTTTATTGATGTTACAGTGTTACATTGAGAGATTATTTGCTCCAAGTGAGAATGTTAGTGAGAAATTGAACACAGTATATGTCAATGTTGTTTTCAATAAAAAACATTTGCACAAAGCACTTTTCCATGTTGATAAGAGCATTAAAATGAGAAAAAATAATGGGACAAAAAGGAAATCAAGAGACATTTAGAATCGATAAAAATAATTGCGATTAATCGCGAGTTAACTATGACATTAATGCGATTAATCGCGATTAAATATTTTAATCGTTTGACAGCCCTAATATATATATATATATATATATAAAATCAAAATATAAATGAAAGTCAAAAACCCATTTTTAGTCATACCTGGAAACAAATCCTGGTCAAATAGGTTATATGGGTCATTGTATAGAATTGGTTCAAAGTTAGAGTTGGAAACATCTTGAAAAGAAAAAAAATTTTCCATATAAAGTATTATAAGCTTGCATTGGATAACAGTTGATTAGTTTATTTTTGACAAAACATACTATATATTTAACATATGAACAGAAACTGTCTAACTAAAGCTTATGTGATGTCTATTTTATAGTAAAAACTTTCTAATCTATTTCGTCTGTAACAGTAGGCTATGCATCTGTGCGTTCGTTTGTTCACACACCCAGACACCCGATTCATATTTAAACAGTCTTTTTGGTTTTACAGATACTATTCTATATTGCGATTAGAACAAATCTCAGTAGTCTTACTAATGTAGGAGCGAGAGTGAATGAACGCACAGCGCGCGCGCGTCTGTGAATTCGTCCATTCATTCGCACACAGACACGCATTTAATATTTAAACAGTCTTTGTGCAGTTTACAGACACTATTCAATAACACGATTAGAACAAAGCACTTAAGAATAAATGACTTACTACATCAGCTGAATCCGTGCTCCTCGAAATGAAACAGGTAACTGAGTTAACTTTTCCAGGAATTATTCCTCACTGCGCAGCAAGACGAGATTAGAAAGGTTAGGGCGTTCTGATGTGGGCGTTTTCATGGCTTGCCTCAACATTAACGTTTGAATAGCGCTCGCTCTCAGTGGGCGTGGTCACATTAACACGTCATACGCTATAATTAGGTGAAAGGAAAAAGACCGACATCTCTCTCTTTTCATACAGATTACATCAACTGAGAATAGTTGCTTTTTTATATAAATTACTTCATTTAAAAGAAGAGAATTTCAGCTTCATAACGAGAAATCTTTCGTGTCTCTGTGACAAGTATTTATTGAGTTACAGTTCATTTTTCGGACGCGTTTCAGAAAGATTTTTGCGGAGACAGTGTGAGCTGAAAGCGCACCCTGTTTATTTTATTTATTTTACAAAACACAAGGTTTTGATGTTAATAAGTGTGTACACAAAAAAAGAAGACATTTAACAGTATTGAATGATGTGTAACACTTATATGTAAGATCAAAATCAACAAAGTATTTTGAGTTTGTTTTGCACTGATAAGAAAAAAAGTGAGCAGATCACGCCGGCGTGATTGCCGACCCCAGAGGGTTAAATGCCACAGCCTACCTGAGCATTGTTTCTGACCATGTCCATCCCTTTATGGCCACCATGTACCCGTCCTCTGATGGCTACTTCCAGCAGGATAATGCACCATGTCACAAAGCTTGAATCATTTCAAATTGGTTTCTTGAACATGACAATGAGTTCACTGTACTAAAATGGCCCCCAGAGTCACCAGATCTCAACCCAATAGAGCATCTTTGGGATTTGGTGGAACGGGAGCTTCGTGCCCTGGATGTGCATCCCACGAATCTCCATCAACTGCAAGATGCTATCCTATCAATATGGGCCAACATTTCTAAAGAATGCTTTCAGCACCTTGTTGAATCAATGTCACGTAGAATTAAAGGGTTAGTTCACCCAAAAATGAAAATTAAGTCATTAATTACTCACCCCCATGCTGTACCAACCCCGTAAGGCCTTCGTTCGTCTTCGGAACACAAATGAAGATATTTATGATTAAATCTGAGAGGTTTATGACTGCTACATAGGCTCCCTAAGGGAATGACACCGGACGGCCCAGAAAGTCAATGAAGAAAATGTTTAAATATTCCATGTCGCAACAGTGGCTCAACTATAAGTTTATCAAGCGACGAGAATACTTTTTGTGCGAAAAAACAAACAAAAATAACGACTTTATTCGACTATTCCTTTTCTTCCTTGTAGGCCTGAAACGAGACTTCAAGAGATTTCCACGACGCATGCGCGAGAATTGCGATCTCCTTCAACTACTTCAGTTCAGTTCTCGCGCATGCGTCGCACAAAAAGTATTCTCGTCGCTTGATAAACTTATAGTTGAGCCACTGTTGTGACATGGAATATTTAAACATTTTCTTTAATGACTTTCTGGGCCGTCAAGTTTCATTCCCTTAGGGAGCCTATGTAGCAGTGATACACCTCTCAGATTTAATCATAAATATCTTCATTTGTGTTCCGAAGACGAACGAAGGCCTTACGGGGTTGGTACAGCATGGGGGTGAGTAATTAATGACTTAATTTTCATTTTTGGGTGAACTAACCCTTTAAAGCAGTTCTGAAGGCGAAAGGGGGTCAAACACAGTATTAGTATGGTGTTCCTAATAATCCTTTAGGTGAGTGTATACTGTGTGTGTGTGTGTGTATATATATATATATATATATATATATATATATATATATATATATATATATATATATATATATATATATATATATATATATCAAAAATACCATAAAATGTATTATGAAATATTATCACAATTTAAATGATCTGTTTACTATTTCTAGTCCTGTTCTAGTATTAGTCCTGTTCTAGTATTAATCCTTCTTTTAATTTCCTTTCTTTTATAGCAACACCGGATGGAATGGTGAGTGAGACTTCCTTGCGTTCTCAGTGTTTTGTTGTGTTTGTAAACATGTGAATCATTGCAGTATTCAGCACACGTCTTTCAGCTGCCTACACAAACACATACTGTAGCGCAAGTTTAGAAAACGCGTCACGAACAGGAAACATTGAAAGAGTTCTGCGTCAGTTACGGTCAACTCTTCATATAGTAACGTACATGTAGCTGCTTAAACACAAGTACAGTCATGATGAATGATTTGTTAGTTAGCTTCTCTAAACTCAGTGTCACACACTGAACGTATTTCATTAATATGAAATGAGGAGATGCTGTTTTCAATCCTGTGATTGTTAAAAGTAAAAGACACAAAAGTTTTTAAGTAAAAAAAAAGAAAGAAAAAAGTATGCTATCTGCTCTGTGCATGTGTTTGTGTCAAGGATGAAGACTTGGACTTCACTCTAGCTGCAGATTTTGAGACCGGGCACTTCTTTCGGGAGAGGGTCATTCCCAGAGCCGTGCTTTATTTCACAGGAGAGGCCTTAGAAGACGACGATAGTGTACGTCTACTCTGTTGACTATTAATCGTGTGAAAAATGGGAATGATTATAGTTTTTAAAAAAATATTCAAAATATTGTGATGTATGTGTTTGCTCTACTTAGGATTAAAGGGTTATATAGTATTTCATTTTATTGGGATTTATTTTGGAACTTTATTTTAGGCTTGGGTCGTGGGACTGGTCAACTTTTTATTTTAATTTATTTTTTTGTTGATTTTTATCATTTTTAATCACAAATAAATTAACCTCAATGGCAATATCGAATTAAATATTCAATATATATCACCCTGTTTCTTTGTTGAATCAAATAGTACATTTGATTTATAATATTTCTGTAATTCCTTGCTGTTTTGCAGTTTGAAGAGGAGGATCTTGAAGAGGGAGAGGAGGAGGTGAGAATCATTCGATACAGCCTTATTTATTTTTGGGCGATAAAAAATAAAAAGCAAAATATTATTGTCATTCAGGACCTGGATGAGGAAGGTGAAGAAGAGGACGAGGGAGATTTTAACACCACGGTGAGAATTTAAATCCTCTGTTTCCCATTTTTTTGGGCATTTGATTAATTTGAGCAATGGGGCAAGATTTCAGTAGGCCACTTAATATTTTTATGTTTTTATCAATGTCTGCAAGTTCTGCTAGGATATTAGGCTGTTTTAAATAGAATACTGGAAAATTAGTACATACTGTATGCTGCCATACTGTATATACGTGTGTGTATGTGTGTGTATATATATATATATATATATATATATATATATATATATATATATATATATATATATACACACTGAACAAAATTATAAACGCAACACTTTTGCTTTTGCCCCCATTTTTCATGAGCTGAACAAAAGGCCTATTCCTCTCAAATATTGTTCACAAATCTGTCTTTGCCATCCACCTCACAAGTGTGGCATATCAAGATGCTGATTTGACAGCATGATTATTGCACAGGTGTGCCTTAGGCTGGAAAATGCTCAGCTCATGAAAAATGGGGGTAAAAACAAAAGTGTTGCGTTTATAATTTTGTTCAGTGTGTGTGTGTATATATATATATATATATATATATATATATATATATATACATATACATATACATATACATATATATATATATATATATACACACGTGCGGCCATGTACATTTTAGTTTCAACACAACAACAAAACAGTGCTGCTCCGCACCATGATTAATGCCCAGGCAAACGCGCGCATTTTACATTTGCCTTTTAAATGATCGATTTAAAAAAAAAACACCGGTGATACCGCTGTTGTCACACGTCAATTAACCTGTGGGAAAATATTCTCACCGTCACATCCCTAATATAAATAAATAAATAAAAGTGGTAACACTTTACAATAAGGTTCATTAGTTAACGTTAATGTATTAACTAACATGAACTAACCATGAGCAATACATTTGTTACTGTATTTGTTCATCTTTGTTAATGTTAGTTAATAAAAATAAAGCTGTTCATGTTAGTTCACAGTGGATTGACTAATGTTAGCAAGATTTTAATAAATTAACATTAACAAAGATTAATAAATGCTGTATAAGTGCAGTTCATTATTAGTGCATGCTATGAACGATATTGTAAATTGTTACCATATATATATATAAAATATGCAGCCACAAACATAGCATCCTACACATGACTTACTGTTTATGTTTGAAATCCAGATTTTTATGCAAAAATGTCTCAACTTTTAGCAATTTGAGAAATTTGCTTTGTAGGATAGTAGTGTTCTTTTCCAAACATAGCTGTGTCTAAATACTTAAATAGACTTTTATTGACTTTTATTGCTGATCTGTGTTTGATTGAAGTGGTCTGGATTGAAAGCATTAACTTGTATGGTGCTCATAATCGGTTGCATGCCTGACATGTAAACCTGTGTGTTTGTTCCTTCACTTCCCCTTTACAGGCATAATTCATTTCTCACTTCATGCATTTCTAGGTAAGAGACACCAGAAGGGATGTGGCTCTCTTTCTCATCAATCTTTCCCATCTTCCCTTTATTTTTATTCTAGTCTTTCTCCTCTGCTTTCACTCTTATGTCACTTTCACATGAGAGGGTTGTGTGTGGATCAAAGGTTAACTGTCTTATGTATGTAAATTAGGGGTGTAACGGTACATGTATACGTAATTATTCCGGTTCGGTACGCATACAAACCGAACGATTCCTAGGACCATTTTTCCTGCAGACAAAATCCGCGCTGGCGCGACCACCACAACGTTGCGCAACATCAAATGGCAAACGTAATGAAAGTGGAACGAAACTGCGCTACTCATTATATTGCGCTTAACGGACCATTTATCAGTTCGGACCAGCAACATCTGTGGAGCGTGAGATCAAGCGACACTGCTGAGAGATCCAGTGAAGAAGAAAACCGTTGAATTCGCCACAGATCAAACAGCGCTGACGTGGAAACCAGTAGAAACATTGTGCCGTGAATGAACATGGATTTAATGTTGCACTTCAAAACTCAAATATTATATAAATATATATTTAAATGTTATTTTTAATGTGATTACCAAAACATTATTTGTTCCTCCTTCAAAGATTACCACCCCCATTTATAAACCTGAAAGTTTCAAGATGTAGGAAAACTCAAACTTATTGAAAATTTTTTTCTTTCAATAAATAGGAAATTTCTCTGGCATTTCTTTCTTTTTGCTGTATCGTATCGAACCGAACCGCAAATTTTGTGAACTGTTACACCCCTAATGTATGTGTGTGTATATATATATATATATATATTAGGGCTGTCAGTTAAACGCGTTATTAACGGCGTTAACGCAAACCCATTTTAACGGCGTCAATTTTTTTTATCGCGCGATTAACGGTCTTTTTGGCCTAGCAAACTTTGTAGTTATTTTCCACATGCTGTTACAATAGGACGCGGCGCTGCGCTATGAACCCCATTCATTTCAATGGCTTGCGCCGTGCGAGGACGTTTTGTTGCTTCGTCGACCAAAGCGCAAGCGGATCTAGCTAGACCGGAAACAAAACAACAGGCGCGCCGCACACACTTGTTTGGGCTTGCGAGCCGGCCAAAATAGTTGGTTAACGTTACGCTTTGAGTGGTTGGCGAGCGCGAGACGGCGAAATGGATGCCAATAAGATTCTAAATGGAAAGTTTACTTTTAAAAAGTTGCCAATTGGTTCCATTGACAAGACCAAAGTGATCTGTGTGTTTTGTCGTTGTGAACTGAGCTATCATCATCGCAGCACGTCCAGTCTGAAATACCACTTGATGATGGACAAGCACACACACACACACACACACAGTTGATGCGAATTCTCCGCCCCCTCGTCAATATCAGGACCTCGTCAGTATTTCTTTCACCCTTTTATTAATGGACAGTGCATTGAGAGATTATTTGCTCCAAGTGAGAATGTTAGTGTGAAATTGATCACAGTATGTCAATGTTGTTTTCAATAAAAAACATTTGCATAAAGCAAGCCGATCCACTTTTCCATGTTGATAAGAGCATTAAAATGAGAAAAAATAATGGGACAAAAAGAAAATCAAGAGACATTTAGAATAGATAAAAAATAATAGTGATTAATCGCGAGTTAACTATGACATTAATGCGATTAATCGCGATTAAATATTTTAATCGTTTGACAGCCCTAATATATATATATATATATATATATATATATATATATATATATATATATATATATATATATTTCTCATAATTTTTTTATACACTTTTAAAACATTTTTATTTTTTGTTTACATGCCTGCCGGGTATTTTAAGTTGAGGTGCTATTTGTTTTTATATTAGACTTTTTCTATATTTTCTGTTGCACTAAAGTCCAAAAGTGAAGATTTTATGTTATTTATTACTTGATTGTTCAAGCTACCTCACAGAAGGGCTCTGTTTGTTAACAGAGTTGTTGAATGTTAAAATAAGGTTAATTAAATAAAAATTCAGTTTTTTCTCTCTTCTTTATTCTTTTTTGATGTATTATATAAGTATCGGATCGGGACTCGGTATCGGTAGATACTCAAAATCAAATGACTCTGACTCGAGGGCAAAAAAACCTGATCAGGTCATCCCATATAATCAAATACATTACCCTTCCCTCCCCCATCGAAACGACCCCTCTTCTATTTCGGTCACGTGGAATGGCGAAAGGGTGCGGCCAGATCCGATGAGGGTGCGGCTATCGGAATCAAATCGCATTCAAATCTGCCACTATTTTCTTTGCAACGCCCAACCTCCAACGATCCAATCAATTCCCGAAGGACGAAATCAAGCCCTGCCCTACATTTTTTCTAATTTCAGAAGCCGTTTCACTAGGATATACGTCACAACAAGGAAAAAATGACAATCTCAATTTCCGTTTCACGCCGACTTTAAAATCAACAGGCAGTGCAGGACCAATAGATACAAACTCAGTAGCATATTATTAACAATATTCCTCAAATAAAAGTTAGTTAACATAAGTCCACACGCCAAGATAGTGTTGATCTTTACAACGGCAACCTCTTGTGCATCCAGGTTTGAACACACATCGTGTATGAAAAGTAGCTGTACACAAAAACGGTACTAAAAGCTTGATGTATACTGGCAGCTATAGAATATTTAAGGGTATTCTGTTTAAGATATTAATATAGGATCTTGTTGTCAAGCAAGATTCATTCACAAAGTTTTCCCTTTAAATCGGTATAAAACGAGTGCATGCAAGATCTGAGGTAAAATTAAATGATTTTGTTTTACGCTCCAGATTGATTAGCAGTGGAAACACAGTTTAGTCGAATAGTCCCTACTTCCCTACTTTCTAGTAGTACTTTGGTGAAAGTATTTCACAGAAGTTCCCTGTAAATGTAAGTTTAAAAGCAGATCAGACAGGAGGACACGACAATCAAACTTGGAATTGGACAAACAAAAGTGTGAAAATGACATTTGTGAAGTTGTTCTTAGACATTGAAGACTAAACTTCTCAATTCTAAATTAACCTTAAAGGTGAAGTACATCATTTTTCACAGTAAAATACTTGGCATTACATATTAACCACTAGCTTAATAGTCTGGTGCAGGTATGACATCAGAACCTGGAAGTCTAATTCACCGCTGGTTCCTCCGTGATTTTCCTATGGGGTTTTATAATGGGCTTTTTCGATTTGCACTATATTGCCAAAAGTTTTGGGATGTCTGCATTTACATGCACATGGACTTTAATGACATCCCATTCTTAATCCTTAGGGTTTAATATGGAGTTGGCCCACACTTTGCAGCTATAACAGCTTCAACTCTTCTGGGACGGCTTTCCACAAGGTTTAGGAGTGTGTTTATGGGAATTTTTGACCGTTCTTCTAGAAGCGCACCTGGTGTTGGCACTGATGTTGGACGAGAAGGCCTGGCTCGCAGTCGCCGCTCTAATTCTTCCCAAAGGTGCTCTATCGGGTTGAGGTCAGGACTCTGTGCAGGACAGTCAAGTTCCTCCACACCAAACTCGCTCATCCATGTCTTTATGGACCTTGCTTTGTGCACTGGTGCGCAGTCATGTTGGAACAGGAACATCCCAAAAACTGTTCCCACAAAGTTGGGAGCATGAAATTGTCCAAAATGTCTTGATATGCTGAAGCATTAAGAGTTCCTTTCACTGGAACTAAGTGGCCAAGCCCAAACCCTGAAAAACAACCCCACACCATAAACCCCCCTCCACCAAACTTTACACTCGGCACAATGCAGTCAGGCAAGTCCTGTTCTCCTGGGAACCGGCAAACCTAGACTCGCCTATCGGATTGCCAGACAGAGAAGCGTGATTCGTCACTCCAGAGAACACGTCTCCACTGCTCTAGAGTCCAGTGGCGATGGCTTTACACCACAGCATCCGATGCTTTGCATTGCACTTGGTGATATAAGGCTTGGATGCAACTGTTCGGCCATGGAAACCCATTCCATGAAGCTTTCAACACACTGTTCATGATCTAATCTGAAGGCCACACGAAGTTTGGAGGCCTGTAGCTATTGACTCTGCTGAGTTGGCGACTTCTGCGCACTGTGTGCCTCAGCATGCGCTGACCCCGCTCTGTGAACGTAGTTTACCACTTCGTGGCTGAGTTGCTGTTGTTCCCAATTGCTTCCAGTTTGTTATAATACCACTAACAGTTGACCGTGAAATATTTAGTAGTGAGGAAATTTTTAACGAATGGATTTATTGCACAGGTGGCAACTAGGGGTGTAACGGTTCACAAAATTCACGGTTCGGTTTGATACGATACACTTGTGTCACGGTTCGGTACGTTTTCGATACAGCAAAAAGAAAGAAATGCCAGAGAAATTTCCTTGATTAAATTTTTTTAAATTATATTTTTATTAAAACTTAAATCATAAAGTATGATTTTTTTTTTGCTTTGAGCAATGATGGAGCTATACATGACTTTTCTAAGGAGCATATAAATCAAAACTGCTCCTTGGACAAAAAATGAAATGTAATATTGTATTAGTTATAAAACAAAGGTTTATTTTAGTTCAGATTAACATTTGAGGGCAGCAATTGTATTCATAATGTCAAAATAAAACCAACGTAATTTTACTTGAAAGCATTATAGCCTACTATCCCTGCCAAACTCCCTTGGTTACAGTTAGTAGTGTTACTACAGTAAATCCATGGTGAATGTTGCTGATCTGTGGACACTGGATAGTTTATTCATGGCACAATGTTTCTTCCTGGTTTCCAGGTCAGCGCTGTTTGATCCGTTAATAACAGAGAAATGTGAATGTTCCTCACTAGATCTCGCAGCGATGTTATTACTTCTGTGGAGGATTCAAATGCTTTCTTTACTGGATTTCGCTGTGTAGTGACGGTGCTGCTTGACTAAGATCGGCTCGCGCTGCATTGGTCTGATAAACGGTCCGTCAACTACACAATAACGAGTAGCTCAGTTTCGTTCCGCTTACATTACATTTGCCATTTGATGTTGGGCAATGTTGTGGTCACGCCAGCGTCTCTTACATTATGAGCGCGCTTGCCACGCGCGATGCGCCTACATTTGAAATAACGAAATTTTGGTCGGCAGGATAAATGGTCCAACGAACCGTTCGGTTTAAAAATGCGTACCGAAAACCCTACCGAAAGCCTCATACCGAACGGTTCAATACGAATACGTGTATCTTTACACCCCTAGTGGCAACCTATCACAGTACCACGCTTGAATTCATTGAGCGACCCATTCTTTCACACGTTTGTAGAAGTGTCTGCATGTCTAGGTGCTTAATTTTATACAACTGTGACCATGGAAGTGATCGGAACACCTGAATTCAATTATTTGGAGGGGTGTCTCAATACTTTTGGCAATATAGTGTATGTGTAATATAAAGTCTGTGGTGAACATAACTTGACTATACTTTGACGTTTTGTTCTACAACGTAAATAACACATCCATAGCGAAAACATACATTTTGATGCAGTTATGTTCATTTTTGAAAACGTAAGTTTTTAATGAGTAACTAAATAAGACAGCTTGGGGTGTGAGTGCGTGTAATTTACGCTGTTGAAGAAAACGTCAATGTATTAAGTTATGTTTACCACAGGCTTTATTTTACTCATAAATGGATACTCAAACCCCATAGGAAAATCTCAAAAATAAACTGGCATCATACCTGAGCCAGTCTATAGCATGATTTGGGAGCGGGACTAACCAATGACAGACAGGGGTGGTCCCAAAACCTTTTTGGAAACAATATTTCTGCAATTACATTTGATACAACTACTGGTGCAGAAATTTCATACTTCACCTTTACCAAACCACCTTTACCTTTGCCAAAGCATGTATTATGAACGAATTAAACTATTGAACTACGGTACTTCCTGTTCCCCAGTGCCTGAACTAATACTCTTAATCTTTTATCTCCGTCTTGTTCTTCCAGAAAGACCCTCCTCCTGCAGAGTGCAAACAGCAGTAAGTGAACGGACAGCCACGGCACAACTCGGCTGTCCGTCGGACAATTCGACGATGTGGATGCAGGCCTAATTTCCTCGTGGACTCGCCACACTAATGCAATAGGAAACCAAACACTGTTTAGGAAATGCATGTTTGTTTATTTCTCTACTGTGTACTTTTACACAAATGACCTCCGTGTTCTCATTCATAAGTTCCAAAATTTCGCCCACAAAATGCGTAATGTTATTAAAGAAGTACTACGTTTTTCTTTTGACTAAGAAACCTTTTCTATTATCAAAATGTTTGCCTAGAGCTGGTGTCTGAGGTCCAGCAAAGATGCCATGTGTTTTGAATTCTTAACATCCATTTGCAACCTTAGCCGTTTTTGCAACATAGCTGGTTTATGGACACTCCCCAGATGATATAAACTCCAAGGCATCGTCCAGTGTAGCATCACTCAGGGTTTTTTGCCAACAAAATGAGCCTGCTGTCTTCTGGAATTTGGCATAACTGGAATGTCCGATAACGCTGTTACAATGTAGTTTATTAAAGTGTTTTGATGTGAATCGTCCTGCTCATTGGTTGCTGGACGATATGGTGTGAGGTTATAGAATTCTTATGATTTGTCTCCAGGGTTGGGCGTCATCGAATTCCCAATCCTTGTGTGACGTAACGCATATCCATGCCATGCACGTTGACATGGGATTTCAACCATATTTTCTTTTGCCATGTGG
Source organism: Tiaroga cobitis (assembly GCA_030578255.1). NCBI lineage: Eukaryota > Metazoa > Chordata > Actinopteri > Cypriniformes > Leuciscidae > Tiaroga > Tiaroga cobitis. Next base: position 28,680,614 of record CM060615.1, on the reverse strand, counting down.
TTATGTGTCGAGTTGCTTGCATTCATGCACAGAATAGGATCAGTTACAGTATTGAGCAATGTTAACAAGCAGATCTTAAAGCTATTGCAGGTTTACCTTGCGTTTGAACTGTGTGAAAGCCATAGCCTTATCTGAAACTTCTTTGGTTTGTAATGCATTGTTTCCATTTTGTACAAAATAGACAAAGATTCTATTAAATGTTGTGCGACGTGATGCCGCAAAGACTTGCTCTTTTCCTTAAAGGATTATATAAAAGTGCATAACTGTGACTTACCATTTTCACTTGGTGGATAAAGTGGGAAGAACCCATATCTAAGGACCAGAAAATCATAGAAACCTGAAGGTAGGCTCTTAGTAAGAAATTACCCAGAATGCACTAGCAAATACATAGCAGCATGTTTAAAATCACCCAGAATGCACTAGCAACCAAATATCAACGCTCCAGTCTTGTGTCACATGACATGTCACATTTGATGCTCAAGAAACATTTCTCATTATTATCAGTGTTGAAAACCATTATTTACATTTTTATTTCAGGATTATTCGATGAACAGAAAGTTTAAAAGAACAGCATTTATCTGAAATAGAAAGCTTTTGTAACATTATACACTACTGTTCAAATGTTTGGGGTCAGTAAGAATTTGTATCAGTTTTTTTGGTGGAAATAAAATAAATCAATACTTTTATTCATCATTGATAATAATAAATAATATTTTTTTTAGCAACAAATTAGCATATAAAATGATTTCTGAAGGATCATATGACACTGAAGACTGCAGTAATGATGCTGAGAATTCAGCTTTGCCATCACAGGATATATTCAAATGGAAAACAGTTCTTTTAAATTGTCATAATATTTAACAATATTACAAGGGTTTTTTTTTTTTATCAAATAAATGCAGCCTTGGTGAGCAGAAGAGACTTATTTTAAAAACATTACAAATCTTACCAATCAAAAACTTTTGACTGGTAGTGTATGTTGTCCTGTTTAAGAGAAATGTAATGCTTGAAATAACCATGGAGGGCTATAATTACAATGTGAGCGCAATTAGGTGGAAATGATTGGGAAGCTGATCCCCCACAGAACCAGATTCCATAAACTGTCAGCTATGTGTGGAATCTCAACACTGACAGCTCTAGTGCGGCGCTCATGAACTACTTCGCCAATGTGAGGCGTCTTTGTGTCAAATACTTCCTGGCATTCTCCTAGTACTTTCTCAAGTGTGTAATCCGCTGGTTTAGATTCCATAAAGCGGGATCGGTTCTGTGCGGTATCGTTCCCACTTCCGCACCTCGTGCTCTGGTCTCTTTCGCCAGTTCTTTTGTTGCCCGAAGTTATCTTACAGCGTTGTTATACTTCAGAGTGGAATGAGCAGCATTTGACTCCGGTGTTCACTGCTGGTTTTTATCATCATGGCATGGTTGGAATGACATTATTGTCATTTTTCATGAAAGAGTTTCGTGAAAACTTCTCACGGTGTGTGATATGCAAATATCGGCATGTCTCTGATTAAAAATGCACTAAGAAATCTAAAAAATGAATAGTACTTTCTTAAATTAATACAAATTACATTTTGTAAATCACTTTAGATTTTTAGGAGGCTACACGCTGTCCCATGTAAGGGTGGTCCACCCTCATGGTGGCGCCATGTTGGGATCACATGAATACTATTTATTTTTATCTCTTTAAAACTTTTATTTTCAATAAACTTTTGATAGGTGTCAGTATAAAGTCTAAGACCACATCATACCACTGAAATAGACAACAAAAATAGCATATTGCACTTTTATGGGGGTAATATTTAATTGTGGTGTGGAGAAATATTTTGTGTTTTTTGATGCATACGAATTACAAAATTATTTTATGGGTTGTGTGGGCTTAAAGGTGCAGTGTGTAGATTTTAGCAGCATCTAGCAGTTCGGTTGCGAGTTGCACTAAGGGCTCAGCCCACTGCTTTCGAAGAAGCTACGGTGGCTCAAACGGGACAAACATATCGTCGTCTGGGACAGCAGAAAATAGCCAGAGTAAGCCAAGAGTGTGTAACATTGTCACTGTTTCTGTACCACAGTCCAGTATAAACCACGTCATGGATAAAGTTTACAAAGCCATAGTCAGGTGAGGATCAAGGGTCTTAATAATAATATAATAATAGTAATCAGCTGATTGTCTCACAAACGTAACCAGCACATTTTTCCCCACATAGCAAACCCATAATGCAGCGAGGGAGAAGAACCACATGAAACTATCCAACTACATATTTTTTCTAACAGGGTAGTAAAAGTTTAGCTGGCTTATATGAGCTGTTGTGCTGTAGGGCTGTGGCTGAGCTGGTTAAAGCGTAAACTATTGTTTATACTCGCCTCCGCATCCCCTAGACACCATTTACTACACACAAATTAATAAATAATAATGAATAAAAATATTGTTTTTTTTCTCTGGTTTTGAAAACTCTTCGCGATCGACTTAAAATGCTTCCAAGATCGACTTGTCGACCGTGATCGACGGGTTGGTGACTCCTGTAACATTAACTTACTGTTTTACGGTCAATAGTACTAATCAGCTGATTGTCAAAGCCATAACAGCGAGGGAGAAGAACTAAGTTACATGACAACAATCCAACTACATATTTTACACCACTGACAAGGGAAAAGTCACTACTCACGGTGTCTATGGCTTCTAGCTTTCTGCGGCTTCTCTTTCAAGGTAGTGACGAAACGCGCTCTGTAGCGCTGTGTGTTCGCTGTCGGCTACGGTAGAAACATGACGTCACAATACGTCGAACTTCATAGAAGGGGGTGCCCGCGGTTATGTAGATATAAATGTCTGAACACAGTACTGAACACATAGTTATGGATCTTATATTGCATTTCTGTCAATAGATCCTCAGAAATATTACACATTGCACCTTTAAATTACAGGAAGTAGTAGCCCACTTTGCACTACACTAAATTTACTTTTTCTACATTTTTATATCTATAAATGTATTATAACAGACCAAACAACTTCATATAAAGACCGAACAAAGAATCTGTTATCCAGTTTGCTCTGTTGACTCGGAGAAAGTTCAAACACCCCCATAGTTTTAAATGTCACATTCATTGTGGCTCCGTGTCCCTCCCATTACACACATGTAAACAATCTCTCTTTCTCACCCTCCTAATTTCTATCAAATTATGTCACTTTCACTGTACTGGATCTGTCCACAAATAGGGTACAAAATAGAATATAATATGTTAAATAATGTGATTTAATATTTCAGTACGAGGTGCCTTCAGAAAGTGGTGTTTATCCACTTATATATACAGTACATAAATATAACATAACATATTAATAAATATATATAATAAGTATCATATAACATATTATTGCTGCCACTTTACATGATGTGTCAATTTTATGTAATAATTGTTTATCCAAATTTTAGGAATGATCCATTTTTAATAAGGTGGAAAATTATGCGGTAACTGGGTTGAATTTAATGCTGTTTCATGCTGTGATCATAAATACGAATGTTTATACAAATGATGTTGCTTTCTTGGTGTCAGTTTTACAGAATTATGGGAAAAATGATGCGGTAACAGATTGTAACTCACTGTTACATTATTGTTGCCACTTTACATGCCATGTAAATGTAATGTTACATTATTGTTTATCTAAATTATGTTACTTCCTGGGTGTCGAATTTTTGTGGAATTATCTATTTTTAATAAGGGGAAATTAAACAGTAACTGGGTTGAATTCAATACTGTTATATAATAAAGCCACTTTTCATCCTGTGTTCATTTATACATTTATGCACATTATGTTACTTTCTGGATGTCTCAGTTCTATAGAATTAGTGTGAAAAGAAACATGCGGTAACAGTGTTGATTTTAACATTGTTATATTATTGTTGACACTTTTAGATGCAGTTTATGTATGATAATTGTTTATCCAAATTATGAGACTTTCTTGTGTCACAATTTTACAGACTTTTTTCCATTATTTATTAATTAAGGGGCGGAAGAATCATGCAGTAACAGGGTTGCTTTTTAACATGGTTATGTGAAACTTGTTCATACTATGTTAGTTTCATGTTAATTATTTAAAAAAATTAATTGCTTTAATGTAATGGAACCCCAAATTTGTACCTTATTCGTGAAAAGTGGAACCCTTTTGCTATCCCACAACGCCTTGTGTTTGTCTTTGAGTTTGATGAGTTTGTCCTCAGTGGATTAACACCACTTAACACCACACATTCAAGAGCTTCAAGTTTGAAGTCCTAAATCCTTCCTTCAAGTCACACTTTACAAGAACCCCTACGTTTCTTCCCCAGCAAACTGCCTTTGCCTTTTATGGCTGGCCGGTTTGCTTGACCACTAGAACCACTGAACCCCTTGTGTGAGGTCCTGTAATGTCCCACAGCGGAAACAACCGTCACTAAGAGCTCAACAGAGAGATTTGTGTTCTGTCTCGGATGGGCGGCACTGAAATAAGTGCTTTATTGTAGCATCTAGATGTCTGATAATGCAAGGAGGCGCCATGACTAATAATTACGCTAATAATTAACGGGAAATGACTGCAATACTGTAACGCAAAACACAATGAAGTGCTATTAAGATCTCTGTTATGGAAAACGATATACCAGTTATTCAGTTTGTCTCCATCTGGTAGTTTACGTAAATCTTTTTCCCAGCGTATTACCGCGGCGCACACAGCTGCCGCGGATGACGCCGTTTAATCTCCACTGACAGTTGCCGTCACTGGGTATAAAAATATATTACTACTGTGTTACAGTATGTTCCCACAGATCTAAACACAACAAACATCTGTCTGATTATTTCAGTGCTTTTTTGGTCTCCATCCAGGGCCACATTAAAGCACAGGCTTACCTGGGTTAAAGCCCTGGGCCGGGCCCGGGCTGAGGGGACCCAGCGTTTGACATATTGAAATTGATTACTAGAATTGACATTGTGTTGACTATAGAGGCAGTTTCAGGCTGTTTTTTGTCCGCACAGGGAATTTCAACATAGGGATGCACGACCAATCTATCTCACGACCAATCCGTACGTATTTCGAGGTGGCTAATTCGTACGAGTCGTACGAATTTTGTTTAATCGTACGTATTTTACGAGTTGCCCAATTCGTACGATTTGTCTAAACCCCAGTGACAGGTTTAGAGGCGCGGTCACGCGGTACGAATTCATTGGTCATCTCGTAAAATACGTAAGATTGATCGTACGAATTAGCCACCTTGTAAAATACGTACAAATTGCCGTGAGATCGGGTAAGACGCATAGTGTATATCGAAATAAATTTCGCAATTTGGCTAATGCAATTGTTAAATCTTGAAGGGTGTGATTCAATTAATTAAATATATTGACTGTGGATTTCAGAGGGAAGTGCACACTGTGTTCATAAACACATGCAAATATACAGTGTTTCAGCATCTTTGGTCACTGTAAATGAACAAACCCGATCTGATACATTGAAATACTGCATTATCAGCTTAGGTTTAATGTTTGAAAATTAAGTAATTAAGATGTAAATAATAGCAGTGTAATTTCATAGCTGTACTATAAAAAATGATTTAATACTCGATTTTTTTATTTGTGTGGTACAAATAATACAATAATACACCATACAAATAATAACTATTATTATTCTTTTATAGTTGTATTGATTAAGTCAAAAACACCCACATTGTTCAAGTTTTGCCTTAACTGGTCAGTCCTACAAGTATGGTACACACACGCACACACACTCATGTTGGGTTTTATACTATACAAACTGTACATTCTCTCCCCTTACACTAACCCAACCGCTAAACCTGCATTTTTACATTTTCAAAAAAACTATTTTCCTAATGAGGACCAAAAAATGTCCCCACAAGGACAAGGATTTCGAATATTGCCATATTTGTGGGGACATTTTGTCCCCTTAATGTAGGATTTACCAGGTCACACACACACACACACACACACACACACACACACACACGCACACACACACACACACACACACACACACACACACACACACACACACACTCATTCTTTCAGTATACAGTATAGTATTCTAGTGAAAACACCTGCATTGTTTCATATCACAATTTATATTGCATAAAAACTAAATACAGTATCTCTGTTTTTCCAATATCATGCATTTTGATCGTCATCAGGCATTTTGCTCCCCATTGGCTTTAACTGTATGAACAAAAAAAAGTTGAAACATTGTTTAAAATATCTATTTTGTGTTCTGCAGAAGAAGAAGAAAGCACAGGTTTGGAATGACGCTGCTGAGTAAATGATGACCGAACTTTCATTTTTGGGTGAATCATCCCTTTATAATATCAATCTTAATAATTCCTTTTTTTTTTTCTTTTCTTTTTTTTTTTGTAAATGGATTAGACAGACATCGTTAATTAGACTTGCATAATATCTGAACCGACTGGCACGGCTAATCTCAGATATAAACATTGAGTCAGTTGATTATGTTAGCTCATTCATGAAAATGTCAGGGCTGATTATATGCTCATATTGAAACAATAGTTAAGTAGTTCTATTACTTGCTTGTCAAGCTCTGTATACAAAGCAGCTCACAATACAATTCGAGGAACAGGCCTTCCAAGCTTTATACTAGGAATTATGGGTTTACCACACTAGTTCACAAGTCACTCCTACCTGGGAATAAAACATAACAAAAAAGCACCATCAGCCCAGATCTTTTGACTAATTCATGTTTCTTTAACCATCCTGCAATGTCATTGCTTTTCAGGATGTAAGATGCTAAGTATGCAAAGCTTGTTTGGATTGTAAAAAAGTCAAATGAGAAAGATGGTCAGTGTGAATTGTTATAACTGCCTGCCACGTACAACTAATCTAATGGTCTTTTTTTGAATGCTAATGATCATTCTCTAAGTTTATGCATGGTACATTATAGTAAAATATTGTGCAGGATACTGAGACACACCTTAAATCAAGTAAGAAATTTACTATTGCTATGGTTAGTAATGTTCAATGTTCAAATCTTCCAAAGATTTTTTTTAATTTTAGCACTTTTTTTTTCTCTATATAGTGTTGATATAGCAACTAGTAAATACACTAAGTTTTGTCATGGAAAGTTTTAAGCCGTTTGGAATCCACGTGTACCAGATGTGGGCCAGATCTGGGCCAGATCTGGGCCGACACTATCTTGCTGTCTGGGATGCGTGCTACAACTAGCCCCTTGTTAGGTTGTGCCCCGCTCATCCCCTATTTATGTAGGCAGGTAGCGAGGGAGAACAGTGGAGTAAATAAACTAATAGCTAGGTAACAAGGGAAACTAAAAACTGACAGAAAACTAGCTTTGAGTACACAACTAGTTCACAACTAAGTGTTTCGTTTGCAGCTAAACAAGTGACCTTATAGCTGTAGTTTACTAGTCATATACTTGCAACACATTTTTTAGTTTATGAATGTACACTTTGAAGTATAGCCTACTCTCAGTAAGCTACTGGCTAAGTAGTTTTATACTGCATGTATACTTGTAAGTTTATTTAAGTGAACAAAGTGTGAAACAAAGTATTTAATAGGCTACTCAATCAAAAGATTAAACACAACTACAAACCACACTTTGAATACTTAATCTTTTGATCGAGATATACTTGAAAGTATGAAGCAAATATACTAAGACTTTTCTGTCAGTATAAGTCAAGTATACTTAAGTGCAATTTTAAGTAGATTTCTGAGAAGTACATAAAAAGTAGTCTGAAAGTATACTTTTTTATTTAAAAGAACTATACGTGCACAGCCCACTTGAACAAACATCGTTTTCGACTCGAACAAGCGATTTGTTTAATAAAGATCCAACTGGCAATGTATATATTTATCAAAAGTGCTATTATCATTTATTCATGCATTTTCCTGGATTTTTATAGTCACACTGGTTTGTTTGTGGCAGATTTGTATTAAAAGCTCTCAGGCTTTGTTAAGGCGCTTGGCTTCCTGACCCAAATGTGTCAGCACTTCTCATCCCTGTGCATTGTTTCACAATAGTTGCTCATGCCTCTCTTGGACGTTTGCGCCATTTGTTCTTTTTCCCACGATATGGCAGCACTTGCTCTGGCTTATCTGAACAATGCTTCAAATAACTACCGGGACTCATTGCTGTGCGTCCTGGCCAAGAGGGCTACATACGTTTATGAGTGCGAGGAAAGAGCTGAAGCTTTTTTTTTTTTTTCCTGAGAGATCAAGCTGCCAAAAATAGGTCTCCCAAACAATTGTTGAGGAGAGCTCTTGAGAGAGATAGGGGTTTGACAGGCGAGGAATCCTGCCGGAGAAGCGTCAGGTAACAGCTACAGTGTTTTTGTGGCTCTGGCCTTTCACTGGTTTCATCATCAATAATGCCATCTCATAACTGTGTCCAGTTCAGCTTGGTTTCACTGGCATATCTTCTCATTTCTCAGTTCTTAGGACAATTACTGCAATGATACTGCAGTACAGTGATGTATAAAACGGTAATGATATATTTTGTATGATATATTTTGTATGATATGATAAACTGTTGTAGATGTACTTCAAGGTGATTCAAAGAACACATGTTTTTTTTGTGTTGTGTTGGACTTATTCTTCACTGTATTTTGCAACATCATGTATCAAATATTCTGGAAACTCAAGACAGATCACTGTCTTTAAAACAGATCACATTAAGACAGATCACTGACGGTTGTGATCTTACCCAGTTGATAAATAGGCCTACCAGAGTAACACATTCTACAATAACACAATTAGATCTAATATTTAGCAATAGGCCAAAGCGAATTGTTAAATCCTTTATGCTGACTGGATATATGAGACGACAATATGATCCTGATAGCCAGGAAGCTAACTAACAAGCGTTTCACTCCATTTGTTCAAGAACAAGAATCTTTAAATATCCCCAAAACTATGCAGGGTCAGTTTATAAGTGCTGTCCAGAGCATCAAAATGTACTTTTAGGAAGATCTTTGGAAGAAGACAGTCAAAGATTTACACAACAACTGCAGAGATCAACTGATGCATTCACATGCAGACGACGAGATAGGGGAAAAAAGAACACCATTCCTTGGATAACAACAAAAATATTAAATCTAATGAAAAAATGGAATAGAGTAGTCAAAGAGATAAGGATAGCCAAAGCAAACTTCTTTTTGACCATAATTGAAAAAGCAGGAGGTAATACTAAAACTATTTGGAGCCAGTTAAGAAAACTAATGGGAAATAATGTTAACTGTCATGATTCTGCCATCTAGTTCGTGTCTTTCTTTAAGTCTTGAGGCAGGATCATGACAGACCCATGTTTTATGTGCAAACACATGGCCTTGTTGGGCCATGTGCTTGTGTTGTCTCGTCATCTAGCCCCGCCCTCCTTGTTATCCTTGTTTAGTCATTATTGCTTCCCCATTATCACCTGTCTCCCTCATTAGTTTGTCTCTATTTAGTCCCCTCGTGTTTGCTGTCTAGTGTCGGTTCATTGTCAATCCGTGTCAAGTTTGTGAGTAACCTGTCAAGAGTAATCGTCCTGTCGAGCTATTTTTTGTATCAGTTGTTTGTCTTCTAGTATTTTGTCAGTATCTTTGTCTAGTTAGTCACCTTAGTCCTGTCTTGTTTTGCCCCCTCGTGGGCTTTGTTTTCCCTTTTGTTCATAATAAACCGTGTGCTGTGACTACTGTCTGTGATTGGGTTTGTTCCTTTCTTCACCCTTCCAACCTCATAACAGTTAACAATGCCAAATCAATTGAACTTGTTGTTGGTGGAAAATTAAGAGACAAGCCAACTGAAGAAGCTGATGCTCTCAATCATTTCATTGACTCAGTAGAAAATATCATCAAGTGTTTTTCCTCTGAATATAAGAACACTCCTTGGACAGACAGAGCCAGCTTTTAACATAGAATATATCACTGAGGCAGATGCTGTGAGAGGGATTAGATCTCTGAGACCATCTCAAGTGAAAGATGTCATTGGTATGAACACTGTTATGTTGAAAGAGCTCTCTGAATCATTATGAAAATTGTCCGGCACTATTAAACAGGTAGAATCTTACTTAACACATCGGATTCAGTTTGTTAGAGTTAGGAATCATCAATCAGGTGTTATTTCCTTGTCTGCAGGTGTCCCACAGGGCTCTATTTTGGGTCCACTTTTATTATCTTTATGTGTAAATGACTTGCCAAATGTTTGTCCCTATGCCAACACCCAATTGGCTTTATGCACAGCTTCACTACTTCCTGAACTTCAGCCAGCCCTTTGTTTCCTGTCTGCCATTATTGGACAAACTGATTAATCCAGGTGTGCCTGGCCTCAGTAACAATAATCAGGCACACCTGGATTAATCAGTTTGTCCAATAATGGCAGACAGGAAACAAAGGGCTGGCTGAAGTTCAGGAGGTAGTGAAGCTGTGCATAAAGCCTATTGTATGCAGATGACACAGTAATCTTTGTACATGCTAACAGTGCAGCTCAAGCTGCTGATCTGCTATCAAACTCGATGGAAAAGATTGCAACATGGTTAAATCACAATTGCCTTCAACTGAATGTATCCAAAACTCTATGTATGTTTCTTAGTAAATCTAAAAGCCGCTGTGCAGAACCGGGTGTAGGTAGCTGGGGAGAGACTACAAGTCGTCTCAGATTTTAAATACCTTGGAGTATACATTGATAACAATCTTACTTTTAAATCACACATTAAGAAGGTTTGTGATCACATAAAAAAAAAAGGGGCAAATTTTAGATATGTCCGTAGCTGCATGTCAAAAAGGGCCGCTATGGTGTTCATGCACTCAATGATTTGATCCTATTTCACTTATTGTTTGACAACCTGGCCACAAGCTAGTAACACTTCTCTCAAACGACTACTCTCCCTACATATATATATATATATAAACTCTTAAAGTACTTGATAGGAAATCCATAAACTATCATCATTGTCACCAGGTGATTAGGTGACTAAGAAAATGAGCGGCAGGTGTGGAGGGGGAGGAGCTCGAGTGGTGATTGGGGCACATGCTCCCAAAGTGGAGTATAAAAAAAGGCCATTTTGAAGAGAAAGGGCTCGGTGGGGAATGAAAACAGAGTGAAGGCACAGGGAGAGAGACACAGAAAGACAGCGGAGTCTTGTCTTTCTGTGCCTCAGAGTCTGGAGAACCCCAAGCCAGCGGCATGAAGGATCCCGGCGGAGATATGAGTGGAGGCTTAATTCACCTGGAGGTATTGTGGATTGCAGTATCTAGTGTGGAAATAAGCACGTTTGAAGTCTCGAGTGTTTTACTGATTGCACGAGTGCGGGAAATCCTAAATTCTACTTCCACTCATAGTCCCAGCTGTTGCTGATCCCCGTTCATTCTCTGTCGTCAGGAATGAAGAATCACTGAGCCGATGAGCGAATGAGAAGCTGTGAGCTGTTGCTGACCCTCTGATGTTCAGAGCTGGAGGAACCATTGAACCGGTGAGCGAATGAGAAGCTAAGAGCTGTTGCTGACCCTCTGTTGTTCAGTCTCTGTCGCCAGGAATGAAGAATCACTGAGCCGATGAGCGAATGAGAAGCTGGAAGCTGTTACTGATCCTCTGCTGTTCAGCCACTGTCACCAGAAAAAAATGAACCACGAAGCCAACTTGAAAGACTTTTAATAATCCAATAAAGAACATTGATATTTATTTTAACCCTGTCTGCCTCATGTGTCCCACGGTATGCTCCTCGGGGCGGTGTTGCGGTTTAGGGGTGGGCGGCCCGCTGGAGCTCACCCCGACCTGTGACCTCATTGGCATGTTTAAAAAATATATAATATTTCTAGTTTCGAAAACTTGATTATATATACAGATCTGTCTTCTATACAAAATTGTACATGGACTGGTTCCTCTATTGCGCCAGTTTATAAACACAGCACCAGATGCTTACAGATCTACAAGGAGTGCAGCAAGAGGTGATGACTGTATTGTCCCGTTGAGGAAGAGTGCACTTTCAGTCAGGGCTGCGTGGAACCTCATTCCAATTCACATTATTTTAAAACTTGTGCTTCTAAATGTAACTTAAAGTGGCTAATAGGTAGTCAGGACTGACATGAAATCTGACTGCTACCCTGTCTTCTGACTCGCGTATTTGTTTTGCTTGTACTATGCCGATGAGGTTGTCTGGCTCATTTGTGTTTAACTTCTGTTGTTCATCATTGTCCCAGCTATATTGTTTTTTTGTGCATGTCCAAAAAAATGTTTGTTATATGGTCTGACAGTTTGGCTTGTGTGTGTTGGTGTTGTTGATATTGACCAATTGTTCTATTTTATATATTGGTATGTACCATTTCAATCCTAATTTTTATTTTTTTAGGTGTGTGTCCAGGGACAGCAGATGTAAAATAGCCTTTTGGCTAATTCTGGCACACTATACATTTATGTATGTATTATTAGTGTGCATTGTCCCTGTTAAATAAACCCGAAATGTATCAACATTTATTATAATGTTTTTATATCACCTTCGCCAAAAATATTGTACATTTGTATTTTTGCTCATATAATAATTGCAGAAGTTTTATCAATTAATTTTGGATCTTGCCTTTATTGCCAAAAAATCTGTTTTTCACTAACATTTTATCTGTTATTATAAGGTAATCCTAAATTTTATGGTAAGTTAACTTCCATCTAAACTTTATATAGTTTATTTCTTTATTCAATTAACAGAAACCATTTTAATAGTTTGTTTTAGTCAACAACAGCACTTGACCAAAATGCATCTGTTATTTATATGATATGTTGTGTATATGTTTATTAATATGATAGGTAAAAAAAATTTATATTTCACTAAATATTAAATTAATTAAATATTTCCAGTTATTCAAGTTTGAACTTCACTTCCCACATTTCTCCCACAGAGCATGTGAACATGATCTTTTCAGACAGAGACTGAACATTTCACATCAGATTTACACCTTTCTCAGCATAACCTTTTTTAAGGTTTCGAAGAGTTTGCACCTCTTCCTTAGTTTGAGCCTTCAGCTCGCCTTTCTCTACTCATCTGCGTCTGAAATCACATAAGTATTCTGTACATTTGATGAAAAAATGAATGACAACTTAGTCAACTTCAAGGCAGCTTTACAATGATAACAGGAAAATGATGCATTTCGTCAGTTCAGTGTTGATTCAGTTTCATTATAAAGATCATCAATTATTAAATTAGTTCATTTCATCTATAGCAGTTCTGCAAATGATGGCCATTGTCCAACTCAGTTTCAACATACATACAACAGCGTCAGTACAGTCAGATCAATATTGCTGAATATTTTGTGTATAGTATGAATATTATCAAGCATGAATGTGTGTGAATGCAGTTCTACATCCGCCAGCATGTTAGCATTGAGCTAATTCCCCTGTCATTCACGACTCCTCTACCACGCTCTATAAATGTACTGTAGTAAAGAGTCCATTGGAATGTGAACTTCAGAATCACGGCGGCTTTTCACCTTTATATGCATATTGTGTCTAAAGACAAATTCTTGGCTCAGAGCCAAGATATATATGTATATTAAAATGTATCCAAAAATACTGTTGAGTCAGAATTCCATAGGAAATGAATACGGGTCAATTTGACCCCCTTTATGTATTGGGGTTACACTAGATTATTTTTTACACTAGACACAGTGACATACTTATTCAACAGAGGCTTGATTTATTAAATTAGAGCAACTTAAGAAGCTTTTGTGAAGTGAAGGTGGAGACTGATTACAGTATGAATCACATCATTGTTGTTATTCATAAACCGGACAGCCATGAACTTGAACAGACTTGATTGGCTAAACCGGATTAAAATACAAATCATTCAGTCTATGAGGCAACAATCTCTTTCAGCTCTCTGTAAATCAATCAACGAGGTGAAAAGTGTTTCTTCTTCTGAACCAGTCTAAACTTCCTTTCTCAGATCCCAACCATCATCCCACTTATGTCCCAAAACCTTGATATGACTTCCCACAGATAATGAGGTCACTGCCTGGAATCAACACACACCCACTGGAAACCATATTGGGCTCTAGAGGACAAAATGCCTTTCTTGGAATATGAGGTTAGACAATGAACCAGAAAAAAATGCAGCCGCTAGCCGCGGGTTTTCCTCTGATCTTGTTATAATGGATCATACTAGAATATACGGCTATGATCAGATCCGAAAGCGACCTATGGACAGAGCTGGAATGGGGTGTGTAAAATCCCAGAACTCCTTGTTAGGCGGGACTCCTCCCTCTGTTATCAGTGTGAGTCATCCGGCAGACATGCCCTCACTTTACTGCTCTCCTTGATGACTCTTCACACACACACACATACACACACACACACACACCCTGGCCGTTTCCATAAACATCCCACTTGGAGCAAATGAAAGGAGAGGGTAAGATGTTTCATCAAAGCGCGTCTGATAGCACTGTCAGTCTGTTACTCCAGGTTGGATTTTGGAACTGCTGTTTTCTAAGGCGAAATGTAACGGAAATGACTTAATATCCATAAACACACTTAATCAAAATGAAGAGTCACACTTACTTCATTAATAAGTTACTCAACTCTGTTTTATTTGAGGAATAGTTGTAAAATGTCACAATGCATCACCATCCTTAAAACCCTTATACAAAAATGCTCATATTATCCATATTTATAACCATCATGATATGCAATAAACAGAAGGCCTTCACACATAAACAGCTAAAATCTGATCTATCTCAACTTATCTCAACTCTGTATCTGTAGTTATGATTATAATAAAAGACTACTATTTTAGAAAACTGAAACAAAAAATGGAAATATGGGAATTATGTATAGTAAAATTATTTATTTTACATGTATTTGCCAGAAGTTTTTTTTAATTATAATTTTAGAGGTAATTTTCTCTTATTCTTAAAGCATAGGCCTATAGACCTTATGTGGCCAAGCCCCTTTTCCGCGCTGAGCTCATTGTCTTTTGACTTCCGGTCTGTATTTTCACAGCGATCTTGCCTAGTTATGAATGAACGGCTCGTTAAAAAAAATTCCCAAGGTCCATTTGTTAAGACATATGCTTTACAATGCTTATCAAAAACATTACAATGCTCATGATAACTTTCGTTAACTCTACAATAAGTAAATCAACTTCACCAGCTAATTACTCCTGGACAGAGATGCCATAGAAATATACAGCGACCGCAAAAACGGAAGTTCAAAGACAATATTCTAAAGATGGCGGCGCCCTCGTTTCTCTGGTGCATAAGGCATACACGATCCACAACATTATGACCAATCACAAGTGAAGCGAATAGTGGAATATAATACATATATTTTATTGCAATAGGCCTATAGCCTATACAATTTCTTATATTTGACTTCTTTGTTTAAATTCTATCTCTGCAGTCTGGACCAATTTCATGAGGTGCATCCTGGGATCATTTTTTACAGTAATTAGGACTGCAGGAGTTCCTAATGCACAGTAGGCTATGCTGGACACTTGTTGGCTTTACAAAAATAAAAAATAAAAATCAAATAAAATTATAAAATAAAGTAAAATTAAGTTAAATAAAAAATATTCCTTATAATATTGCAAATAATTACCATATAAATTCATTATTCATGATTCATTATTTATTCAAAAATAATTGTTTATTATAATATTTAAAAAAAAATATTGACGTTTTTGATTAACGGTTTGATTCCGCTTCTACATGTGGTTTTAATGCTGTCGTTGAGTTCTGACACGTCGAGTTCGCTGTCGCCCACGCGCTTTCATTGATACTCGAGCAACAGTTGACGTGACGTCATGTGGGCCGGGCTGCGGAGGCTTAAAAAAGGGTCCCGTTCTCCTCCTCAAACCTACTCGAGTCTGTCTGGATCTTACGCACGCATGAAGAAGCACACAGCCGGCCGGAGACTTCAGCGGAGATTATACGAAGCTCTTGGACATTCGTATTCTTGTCTTTTCGTCCAAAACCCGAAGCTCACTCAAAACGCCACCGACATGACGGGCTCTGATATCTCACACGTCCTGAAGGAAGGAGAGCTGGAAAAGAGGAGCGATAATCTCCTCCAGTTCTGGAAGAGGAAGACGTGCGTTCTCACCACGGACAGCCTGAACATCTACACCGATAACCAGAAGAAGAACAGGAGCAAAGAGCTCAAGCTGCAGTCCATTAAGAAGGTGGACTGTGTGGAGCGCACTGGGAAGTTCGTCTACTTCACGATCGTGACCACAGACAATAAGGAGATTGACTTTAGGTGCTCGGGCGAGGAGAACTGCTGGAATGCCGTGATCACAATGGCTCTGATTGACTTTCAGAACAGAAAAGCCATTCAGGACTTTAAAACACGCCAGGAATCGGAGAACCCTTCTCTGGGACAGCAAGAGAGATGCGAGGCTAGAGCACCGTGAGATGCGACCAATCCAACACACACACGGTGAGAAAGAAATGATGTAGGCTATTTGTCTTAAAAATAAAGGTTCCAAAATGGGCTTTTCGCAGCAATGAAACCTTTCAGAACCTTCAGTCAACAGTTCTTAAAATAGCCATTTTTTCGTATAAACAACCTTTTTCCATTCTAAAGAACCTTTTGTGGAATGGAAGATTCCATGGATGTTAAAGTTGCTTCATAATGCCAACAAAGAACCTTTATTTTTCAATTGTTTGACATAATTAGTAGTCTAGTTGAGTAGGCTTTCTAGTTCAGTAATGCTATATGGTTTACATACAATATTTAGGAAAACTCATTCTCCCTTTTGTTTCGTTTAGAGATACAGCGAACTGAATCTTGAAGTTTGGACCAAAGCATGTCTAAAAGGAGCCCATGTGCTCAGAATAAGGACTGTGGTTGAGCTGGTCTGTGAAGGTCTTCGGAAGAATAAACCTGCAATGATTTCAACAAGCAAAACCCTCAAAAAACCCTCAAGACTGAATCCTTGGACTTTCTTAACCGCCTCGATAAGGCTCTGGATATGTACGTGTAAATGCATCTTATTTATTTTTCCAAAGGAATGCTGCGAATACCAATGTTGTATTAAGTTATTTCATGATGTATTTATTTAAATAAATTTGCATAAAACTGAGTTTGTATTTGGACTTCATTATTTATATTAAAATAGTTTAAAAAAAAGCAGGTAACACTTTACAATAAGGTTCTCTGGTATTAGTTATGCAGTAAAGAATTATGGTCACACTTTAAATTAGGTGTCTTTATTATACTTTAAACATAAGTACAATGTAAAAACATTTATAAGAACTGTATCAAATTATTAATTTAAATGTTAGTACATGTACTAACATTTAAATTAATAATTTGATACACATCTAGTTGAATGTACTTGCTTGTATTTAGTTACCTCAGCTCGATTAAATTGAGTTGATTTGAGTATAGTACATGTAGTAATTCCACCCTTATTTCTAGATTCTTAATATAAAGTTGGACTCCATTTAGTAATCTGAGTTAATATCCCAGACAACCCAGATCCGGCCCACATCTGGTACTCGTTGAATCCATGTAGCCTACCAGATGTGGGCCGGATCTGGGCCGACACTGTGTTGCTGTCTCAATTTCAAGATTCACTATACATTGCTAAAATCAAAAGTTATATCAGTTAATATTATTCAATGGACCTATACTAGCAGTATTTGTATTAACTAACAAATTGACCTTATTGTAAAGTTTTATCAAAAATCATTTATAATTTTTCATATCATAATCTGGTTGTGCAATTCAGCACCATCATTTTAAAATGAATATCGTTGACATATTTCCAGAAGTTATTTAGTGTCTTTTGTCAGAAAAGCAGGCGTTTCTTGAGGGAGGGGAAAGTCCTTGTCGTGGAAGTGACTGTTCATTCAGAAATGTGATCATGCGTCAGATAGATAGCTCAATAGACCTGTTGTATACACTCAAAAAAATTATTCATTGGATGAACATGATTTAATCATGCCACCTATATTCCATCTAAACAAACCAATTTAAGTCAACCAACCTTTATCATGTTATTTGAACACAAAATAGATGCGTTGGTTAAATATGATAAGAACATTTCCATTAAACTCATTTGCATTTTTTTTGAGTTATGTTCATTCTTAGATAATTTAGTGAGATTACTTTTGAGTTTTGCTATTTGCTAGCAGCAGCACATATTAGCATCTTAAATGCTAAGATTTATACGCTCCTTCAACCAAAGCAGCAGAAAATAACTGAAATCAGTCCACAGCCAAACAAAATGCTCCACTCTTCTCCACCATGGTAACCGACTGTAATTTAAAAGGTTCTAATAATTCCAATGTAATTGAACATTAAACACAATTACACACTATCAAGTCTTCCCCTTTTCTAATTTCTATAAAAAACAAAACAAAAACCACTTAATTTTAACATTTATTCTCTCTTAATTCAACCATATGCAAAGCATGCTGGGAACTAACAAGCACCGCCCAGTTTCAGTTAATGCAACACAAATCAATCATGTAATCACATGTAATACATATAGTTAAATAGATTGAACACAATCAAATTAAGTTAGGGCAAAATGGCAGTTGGCATCACACTATACTGCCACCATCTGGATGTAAGAATTTTTTACTTAACATAAATGGTTTGTGTTTAGACAACGCATTAGGATTTTGTACTGTTAAGTTGAGACACAATTATGTTGACCTTACTAGAAAAAAACATTTCAAGTAAAAAAACACAATTATTATAAGTAAACTAAACATAAATATATCATGTAAAGTGCACAACCTTCCTCGTTCATTTTTTTGAGTGTAGCATAGCAACACGCTTATGTCGTGCGCCGCACCCACTGAGAACACGAAAAATTTTAGAATATTTGATTTAAAAAAGGTGTAAAAAAAAGACACAAGCCAATCCCTATAATTCTTTATTGAGGCTATAACCTTCACACTTGCCCTTCCGAACAGGGGTATAGATCCGATTATAAAACGAGTGATCCACATCCACCCAAAGTACAATAAACTCTGCCGCCTTATCAAGCTGAGAGCCGATAAGTCACGTGACGACAGGAAACCGCTCATCATTTCGTGATGTAAATGTGTGTCATTTCTTAAGTCAGCATTATGCAAAGAGGGCAACATGATATTTTCATATTTTTTTGTTGGATATAATGCATTGAGGTTAAACAGACTCAGCAGTATCTGGCCCTTTGTTGAAGTTGAAGTGCAAGGCATGTGTCAGTGTAGAGTGAGAGAGCACAAGCTCTCGCTGGCATTACGCAGCTTTGCAGATTATTGAGCACTCGGCTTTGAAGTTGTTTATGGATCAAAGGGACACACTGATCTAAGGAGAAGCATCCAGGCAAGAAATATGTCTCGCTCATTTGGCCCCTCGTGGGCTCCTGACGGGCCCCTGAAGGCTCAGTTTCACTGTATTCTCTTCTGAGGGCTTGGAGGTCTGGATGTGTCCCGGATAGACACTTATAACTCGCTACCATAAACACAGCATATGACATAACTATTTAAAGTTGCCTATCATCTTATTGAGTTTTATTGTTTATGAGTCGGTAAAAAAAAAGAGAAAAGACAAGAGATGTGTTGATTAACAAAAGATTTATTCGTGGATTTCTTTCTCACTCTTTTTGTTTCAAACATTTACATTTGTTGACATTGATAAAATGTTTTTTACTATCAGCTATGACTTGGGATTACTTAAAGGGCTTGTTTTTACTATGAGATGTTTTATGCTACTTTTTTATGAAATATAAATTCACTGATTTCAGATAAGGGTACATTACTCATAAGCCACAGTTACATACACACTAGAGCTTGGCCTCATGTCCATTATTGCTTTTATAATTTAAGGCACACATTTTCAGTTCAATGTTTTTTATGCATTTCATTAAGTAAATATTTCATAAAACAGAACTGGATACATTTTGGGGTTATTTTTGTTATTATAAGCATTTCATGTAGCGTATCCGTGTGTAGCAAAGGAAGCGTATTTGCTAAAAAAAAATATTCAGGACACAATTATTTATTCATTAATTTAGTTTAATAAAATACAAATTGACAAATTTTTCAGTTAGATGGTTTTTATTAAGCATTTAATTTAACATATTTGAGTAAAATTAGGAGTTTTATGAAGCATTTTATTATGTGTATTTAATAAAACATATTTAGGACAAATTTTCCTTTAAATGTTTTTATTATATATATATATATATATATATATATATATATATATATATATATATATATATATATATATATATATGTTTGTATTTATTACAAAAAATATAGATTTTTGTAAAATGTTTCTTCTAATGTTTTCATTAATATTATTATTAAGATTTTTTTATAAAAAAATATTCAGTACACAATTGTTTTTATTTACATATTTTTTAAAATAAATTTATTAAGCATTTTTATGAAATATTTAATTATGTCTTTATTTCAATGTTTTTATTATTTATTAAGAATTTGAATAATAAAAGAAACCGTAATACAATAATAAAACAATTATAAAAACATTAATATGAAAAAATGTCCAAAAATGGGGTGTTTTATTTATTGAATAGACTAATTTTCATTTATATGTGTTTTTTTATTAATTTATTAAGCATTTAGTTTAATAAAGAAAAATTGGACAATTTCTTCTGTTAAATATTTTTCTATTAAGCATTACAATTAGCATATTTTAGGAAAATTTGGATACAGTTTTTGGTAAAGTATTTAATTATGTGTATTTATTAAAACATCAATGACACACATTTTCAATTGAATCTATTTTCAAGCATTTTATTGAGTGTATTTAAAAAAGAAATATATACTTTTTTTTTTAAATTAAGATTATTTAAATAAAAAATAGGACACAATTCCTCTAGATATTTATATATAAGTGTAATCCTTCCTGTAAGACCTTATGGTTGTTCTGGTTTACACAGAGACACAATGCAATCAACAGTATTTACTTTCAGTGTCTCAAACAAACACTAGAAGTGCGAGCCCATCAAACTCCACAGTCCTGCAGGAGGAACCGGAGAGTGTTGTATACTCAGGGCTGGGTTTACAACGGAAACGTGTCTTTCGCCCCATATCTAAAAGATAAGCTGCACCCACAAAGTCACTTGTTTGATCTTCAAAATTGACATACCTTTATGAATCATTACTGCCTTATGAATCATTTAAAGATCCACAGTCATATAATGCTCAATCATACGACTGAATCTTAAGACAACTTTGCCTGCCATTACTTTTGATACCACCATTTTCACTTCCAACTTTTTCCTTTCACGTGAACTTCCATTTATTTTGTACAAAATCATGACAGTAGCCTATTATTCATTATCTTTATTCTATAGTTTAGACTTATTCTCACTATTAAATTGCAAAATATTACAGAATGTTCTGAGAACATCAATAAATTGAGCGCAAACACCTATAGGGTAAAAAAGAAAAATAATTAGTACTTTTTTCCATTGACGAGCCCGCTTGTATGACATCATAATATGCTTGTATCATATTTGATCTTTTTTTGGAATTTGCCCTCACAGTCAGGTAAGCCCTCACCTGAGTCATACCTCACATTTTTCACCCGTGACCGCACAACGTAACAAAAAGAGTCAGTCATAGACCCCGTGAAAGAACAGACTCCTAAAATGGCATTCAAATGTGCTGACAAACGGAGTCATTCATCTATTGTAGTTGTGACATGTGTGTGTGTGCATATAGGTATTCAGTTATAATGCACCATATCCGTTTTTTTTTAAGCAGCGCCTCAATTCTTTGTGGGCATATAACCTGATTGTTTGGCTTCAGGCATTTGAAAAATTTAAAGACACACTCAGATGCCGCCTGATAATTAAACTTGGTTTGACAAAGACTTTGACAAGTTCCTTCCTGTGAGATCAAATTTCAAAATCAGGTTTAAAAAAAAGCACAAAGTAAAATCAGTTGGAATGGGATTCCCTAAAGTAAGTGCCATATATATCTTACAGAATATATATATATATTAAAGACATATCTATACAAAGAATGTTACATATGACATTACATATATGTCACACCCTGAATGACAAAACAAAACACAAATTCACAAATCCAAATTTTATATTCAATTGCAAACCACAATTGTTCAAACTGCTTAAGATCTTTTAGGGTGCACTCTATCCTGTCTGGAAATGTGGTAATTTTTAATAGCATCTGTTAGAAATCTACATAATAATGCATCATATTCTGCAGCTGTCTAGAAAGCCACAGAGAGAGAATGAAAGTAAAGCAAAATCTCTCTGAGGTCAAATTAAATACATTTGCACTTTCACAGCCTATAGCTCAAGTGTTCTGAGAAACGCATTAGAAACTCCGGGTGGAAAGTCCTTGGCACCGGCCCTTTTTTTACCCCTCATTACTCATTCACATCTCTCCACCTCCGGCTCGGTGTCCTGCTTTCTTTAAATGAAGTAATGCAAACCTTAAACGGGTCATCTTAAGGTGTAGTCACGGAAAAGCCCTGATCTGAAAGCTTGGGACATGAAACACAAATAATCATGGTTCACTTTTTGATGACTGATGACTCTAGTCTTGTTCTCCCGGAAAACAACGCAATGACGTTTGCAGCCAACGAGTCGGTTGTGCACAGATTTGGTTATGTATTATTATTACCTGGGGCAGTAATTGGCTGTGTCCGAAATCTCCCATTACTCACTATATAGTGGACTATATAGTGAGCTCGCCATTTTGTAGTGCTGTCCGAATGTATAGTGATGATTATTATACCCTATATAGTCCACTCAATGTATCCCAGAATGCATTTTGAAAAGTAGTGTACAACTGATGGTCACTAACCCAAGCCCTACATACCATCATGCATTGCGATGATCGTAAAAATAGCGGATGGACGTCAAGGAGAGCAGCGCGACAACAATACGAATTTGTCATACAAATGTAAGTTATGTTCGTTTTCTGTCTAGAAATCCTGTTTCTTTTGCTAATCCGCGAAATCTTCTGAATCACGAGAACAAAAAAAAAAAAAAAAAAAGATAAATATTGAGTGGCATCTCCACAGAGTCTAAAAGCTGTTTTATTAAGAGTATTATGAGCGATATTTGATAATGTAGATCTGTTTTTTTTTTCTCTAATGTCGACAGGCAAGAGAAATGAAAATATGAAATAGGCCTATGTGTATTAATTATATTTTATGTTTATAAGTTATAATCATGTGTGGAGTAACGCATTATAACAGAAACGGCAATGACTTTTAATTTTACAATTTTGGAGAAATAAGCTCAATATAATGTAATGTATTTATAAAAAAAAAATCTATTTAGCCCAGAGCTGGCTCGGCACCAGCTGACAGATGATGGCGCGTTTAAATAGTGCGACAGTAATGCCGTAATCAACGGCGCCGAGAGATGTTCGAGTAGTGTCCGAAAGTGGTGTTTCTATTATGCTGGTGAGCTCACTATATAGTGCTCTATTCCCTACCCCCTACATAGGGGTTAGGGAGTAGTGGTTTGAGTGGAGATTTCGGACACAGCCACTGTCTATTTCGCACACTAATGCACACGTGGACTCGCAGCCGGAAAGAAAGCCACGACCTCATTTCCTCCTCCGACACTTTGTCCTGTTCCGAGGTTGGGAATTTCGTGCACCTGTGCGAGGAGCAGCTGTGCCTTTTCTTTTGTATCCGTGATTTATGTTGCCAGTGTTTAACATGGGCTCGGCTGGGCTGTAACAGTGAAAGCGCAGGAGGAATTCGCACATTAGGGGTCCGGCCGCAGAGGATGTGCTCCATTGTGTCCCTGATACAATAGCCCGTCTATTTATCTCTATTCTTTTGGCAGGACGGGTCGAAAATGAATGAAGATATGGGCAGGTTGTTAAATTGAAAAGTGATCCTGGATGTGTAAGTCAAGATATATGATCTCAAGATCTTTTAAATAGACGGACGTTTGGGATCATACGTGTCTAGTCTATTTTCCTCATGGCTATCTGTGAAACTCCCCAAAGTGACTAAGGGGATTTTTGGCGCAATTCGGTTGCTACGATCACTGTAGTTTGCAGACAATGCAATTCCTCCTATGGGAGAGGTTTTTAAGACCAGACTGTTATTTGATACAAGAGTCTGCATGGGAAAGAGAAAAGGTATCCTTCCCATGGTCAATACTAAAATCCAACCCGGAAAAATCAAGCATTTAAAAGTTCATATTCCACCCAGATTTAATGGCTTCCAGGACATCGGAAGGCCTTTCTTTGGTGCACCTGAACGTGAATGAAAGGAATGGAGGAGAAAATAAAAAGTTCTTGAGTGCAGACACCACTGGGAGGTCTGTATGGGCCTTGAGACCACATGACCTGACCCGACTGTGAATACAAATATTCTGAATGCTCTGATCCAATCTGACTTCTGACCTGTAATGCTGCCTGAATCATAATCATACACAGTTCTAGAGGAGAACTGGCCCCCGACTGAGCCTGGTTTCTCCCAAGGTTTCTTTCTCCATTCTGCCACTGATGGAGTTTTGGTTTCTTGACACTGTCGCCTTTGGCTTGCTTAGCTGGGGACATTTAATATTCAACAATATTATTGATCTGCCTGCATTTGACACAATTATATGATAACTGAACTGAGCTGGATGATGACGTCACTGTTTTCTCCAGGGCGGCTATGTATATAAATGAACTAAATTAAAGGGATAGTTCACCCAAAAATGAAAATTAGCCCATGATTTACTCACCTTGAAGTCATCCTAGGTGTATAGACCTCATGTAGCCCTGCCCACTTGACTTTGTAACATGATTGTCTTTCGACTTCCGCCTCAAACGCCACAGAAAGAGGAAGTGTAAACAGCGCTGAAAACAAAGCTGATTTGTCAGTAAAGGGGCAAGTAAACTTTCGTTATAGATTATTTCGTTAGTTTGCGGTAAATAGCTGACATGGCCATCATATGGGAGCATGCTGTTTCTGTGCCGGATGGTGTAAATGTATCGCATCCTTCAAGGATCGCCTCTAGCGAGTGGGAGGATGACATGAGAAAGTGGCCAGAAAAAATGTACGGGGATATATTCAATTATTTTGTGCTGTCCCTTCCAAATCTTACATAGTGCTTGGACTCATACAGCTCTTGGACTCATACAGCATAATCTGTAATGTTTAATAATATATACTGTTGTCACTTCACAATTTCTCCAGACATACAGTAATAGACTGGATATGTCACAGTAAGTACAAGTCTAATCATATAACTTGGATCGAAAGTAAGTTTATTTGTAGTATATTCAGATGTCTGCATTTTTAATCTTAAAGATGTAGAATTACTGTACAGTACATTGATCCTATTGCTCAATTGTTGCTTGAAATAAAAATCTTTATATATTTATACATTTAATATTCTGACTGTAATTGTCTCTGTGTTGGGTTCAGAATGCTGTGTCCCAGGGACTCACTGCTACTGGAATGCTGGAACCCAGAGGAACCTTGTCCACTAACAAAGATGTTAGTGGACATCCGGTTTGCACACCGACTAAAATAACTAGCTTCCGGCAGACGGTCTACGCAAGTCGACTTACGCCAAAAGAGTAACACTTGGCGATGCATGACGTAGGATGTAGGAGTAGCGTAAGCTTTGACGTCTCTGGCAGTTCACACAAACAGGGCTGGGCAACCACTTTTGTCATTACGTTGTGCGTCTGGTCAAGTTTTAATCGATGCGTACGGCTGTCTGCCGGAAGTTATTTTAGTCGATAAAAGTTTTAAATATGGATATTTTTCTTACAAGAACGCATCGCTTCACTTCAGAAGATCTTGATTAGAGCCGTGTCGAGCACTTTTATCATGGATGGATGCACTTCGATGGACTTCCAAAGACATACACCCATTCACTCCCATTATAAAGCTTGGAAGAGCCAGGACATTTTTTAATATAACTCCGATTGTATTCGTCTGAAAGAAGAATGTCGTTTACCCCTAGGATGGTTTCAGGGTGAGTATATCATGGGCTTATTTTCATTTTTGGGTGAACTATCCCTTTAATAACTTTTTTACAACAAAAATGAACCATCACTGAACTTACTTAAAGGGATACTCCACTCAAAAATGAAAATTCTGTCATCATTTACTCACCCTCAAGTTGTTGCAAACCTGTATGAGTTTCTTTCTTCTGCTGAACACAAAGGAAGATATTTTGAAGAACGATTGGAACCAAACAGTTGTCTGGCACCATTGACTTCCATAGTAGAATTAAAAAAATTCAATGGTGCCAAAGTTCCAATCGTTCTTCAAAATATCTTCCTTTGTGTTCAGCAGAAGAAAGAAACTCATACAGGTTTGCAACAACTTGAGGGTGAGTAAATGACGACAGAATTTTCATTTTTGGGTGGAGTATCCCTTTAAGCTGAACTATGGAGTATCTTCTTCTAGTTCTGCTGTACAGGCGAAACAAACTCTGTTGCATTATTTTCCTGTTATCACTATAAGCTACTTTGAAACAATCTGTATTGTAAAAAGCGCTATATACTGTACATAAAGGTCACTTGACTTGGATACTGTCAAATTTTATTGTCGAACACAAAATCACTCATTTATTTGCTCCCCATGTAGACTCAGACAGACATGTTCTCACAACTCTAACTCAAAGATAAAAGAGTCTGTGCGTGCAAAATTGGTAGGTTACTGCTATAACTGAAATGCATATAATTACAGTACTTGCAATCTAAATAATGTACTACACAAATTCCACTTACCTATGTCTGGTGCAACATAGGCCCTCAAGCTCCACTGTCCTGCAGTGGAGTTTAACTCTAACCCTAATCAAGCTCACCTGCCTGTACCTTTCCTGAAGACCTGGACTGAATCCGAAATCTTCCCCTATACCCTCAAATAGGGCGTTATTTGAGGGGACAGACATTTGTAGTGGTGTCCGAAACCATGGACGTTACTGTGGATTTTGAGGGTCAGAGGCTACATCTACATCAATCTGGATACATTTGAAAATGGCATTTTCTTTTCAAAACGCTCTCTGTCCTCACTAGCGCTTTCAAGCGTTTTGAAAAAGTGTCTCATCTAAACTGAAACGCCATCAAATCTAAATTCACCTTACTGCGCATGTG
Source organism: Tiaroga cobitis (assembly GCA_030578255.1). Classification (NCBI taxonomy): domain Eukaryota; kingdom Metazoa; phylum Chordata; class Actinopteri; order Cypriniformes; family Leuciscidae; genus Tiaroga; species Tiaroga cobitis. Next base: position 28,653,588 of record CM060615.1, on the reverse strand, counting down.
TGAAACCTCATAAAAGCTCACTGAGATGATACAGACGGAACAGACATCATACAATTCTCATGATTTTATTTAGCAAAAATATCTCACCATTCAGTGATGCGTCCAGGTCGCAATCACCATTACATGTTTGGTCTAAAACGCAACTGCTCTCATGTTTTGACCCAGGACAGCAATTGCAAGTCAGTTTTCTGTCATCTTTGCAGGACTGCGATATGAAGAGTGTGCAAAGTAACATAGCCTATATTTAGCAACAGTGTGAAAGTGAGTAGCACAGAACAGGCACAATAGCGGGATAAACAAATATATATATATATATATATATATATATCTGTTGGTTAAATATGCCAACAAGGACGCTTAAGTCCGAAGCCTCTAGCGTCAGTCGCTAGCGTGCCTCTTGAGGCCAGGGGAGTGAGGTTTACACGCACAACTCTTACTGCCCTAACTCCATTACATTCACCCCCCTAAACCTCACTCCCATCTGGGTCACGGTACCAAATTTACCCAGGCCTTCTTGGCCTGCTCCGAAAGGTATTCGAACCTACTACCTTTGGATGTCTTTTTTTTATGAGATGGTGGACAAAGGTAAAAAAAAAAAGAAAAAAAAAAACGTCTCCGGAGTGGGAGGCGTGCGCGCTAACAAAGACACTAAAGACCGCAGCCGCTAACGTGCCTCTTGAGGCCAGGGGAGTGAGGTTTACACGCACATCTCTTACTGGCCTAAGTTACACAAGGACGCTAAAAACTGCAGCTTTTAGAGTCTGTCACTAGTGTTCCTCTTGGGGCCAGTGGAGTGAGGTTTTATCTCCACAGATCTTATAACTGGCCTCCTTCACTTTCACACCCATCTGGCTCACAGAATCAGTGCAACAGTTTCTGCTCCAACTAGCGACAGCCAACATGGGTGGCGTGCACTAACAAGCATGCTAAAGACCACAGTCTCTCACATCTTTTGCTAGTAAACCTCACCTCTTTAGGCCAGGGGAGTAATGTTTTACCTGCAAAGCTCTTACCAGCTGGCCTCCATTACATATACTTCAAGACCAAAATCAAAGCGCTGAGTCTACCATCTGGATGCTACACTTGGATATTTCACCAGAGGCATGCATGATCTATTTCCTGGCATGTTGACTCAAGTTGATCAATTCAAATCCTCAACCTCATTCGAAAGACAGTGTTAATAAGCCAAGAGAAGCTCGGAGAGGTTCCAGGAGAGGGTTGGGGATCAACTTCAACAGGCTGGGCAATGTCAGGGTCAGTCTTGCCTTTCTAACACCTCTCTGCTGCCATCCGCTCAGGTCTCAAGTCTTGGTAAAAGCATAAGATTGTATTACAAACACATACAAGCTCAGTTCACCATCCCTGCCCCCAGCACATACTTTTTTGTACATACTACACCCCCACAGCTGTGCTCGAGACGGCAGGGTCTTGTTTACCGTACCCAATGCAGCTGTCCATGACGGCAACTGCCAGCGGAGGATTAAACAGAAGACTAGAAGTAGCAGGGAGGAAGAAATGTGACGGAAGCAAGATAAAAGGGTGAAATCTAGTTCCTTTAGGAATGTTCTCTTTCTCAATAAATAAATAAATAAATGAATAAAAATCCCCATATTAGATCACAGAACGGGACTAAGACAAAGTTCGTTCCCCCGTTATTCATACAGGACATTACAGAGAGTGGAAAGGATCAGAAAGTACCATCAGCCAGGACTTGAACTTGGTTGGTTCAAAGCACATCCACACTTTGTGTGAGTTTTCTGCCCACAAGGCTATCAGATCTGACAGGGAAAAGTCTGAGATGGTGGACAAAGGTCAGAGGTTAGCATATCCAGTAATCTCAGTGGCAGCATTCAAGAAACAGTATACAAAAAATACCCGGATAACCAATAACATCTACCAAGATTCTGAAGTGCACATCCAGAGATGTTTCCCATGAAGCCATGGTAGAGGAGTTATCAAATTCATAAATGGCAGGGAACAGTGACATGGGTAAAGTGTCAACATGGCGGATGTAGTATGTCTGCAAAGCAAGTTCATCAAATCCAGCACAATATGTGAATATTATGCTGAGTACATGCTGATTTTTGCTTATGAAACCACATAATTTTTAGCCAATTACATGAGCCATAAATATCATGTGACATCACTCTGGCACTTCAGGAAAATTACATCATGACAACTGGCTTGATGGCCTAATGCCCCAACAAAAACAGGCAGAACAGTCAGAACTACTATCCTGAGCTGGACCAGCTATAATGCCATTTCTTGCTTAGCTCATCACGTTATTATATTTCTGTATTATGTTGTATTACCTAATTTCACTTGAATGTTGAGTTCACAGGCCTGTCCTGACATGCTGCAGCTTTGGATACACTCAGGCAATCATACCTCTGTCCCACAACATTATATTTCCTGGTGCAGTGGGTTTAGTGCTAGGCTGTCAACAAAGGGTTGAAGGTTTTGGCAAGATGCAATCCTTGATCTCTCACCACTGTGCCCTTGAGTAAGGCACTCAGGTTACTCCAGTTGGATTGTCCCTAAATAAGTGTGTTGTAAGTTGCTTTGAGTAAAAGTGTCTAGTTGATAACTTCCTCCATTATAAGATGTGTTTTTTTCTCTTGGTATGCAAAGTGAAGTTTTTACATTTCACAGACATTTTTATCCAAACACAACTTTTAAATGTATACATTTTATTATCTCATGCTTTCCCTGGGAATCAAACCCACAAACTTACTGTTGTTAGCACCACATGCCACTGTTTGAGAAACAGGAACATGCTGAATGGGTTCCAGCCAGGAACTTTTTAGCAGTCCTGACATATGGAGGCCGTATAATTGCAGAAGCTCCTTTTTGAGGTAGATTCAAGAATCTGAACATTATCAAGTGAAAGAGATGCCAGCAGACCTTCAGATCTGCTCTTTCAACGGTCACTTCTTTGAAGACTCGGTGGCATGTCCTTGCACTATGTAGAATACCTACGAGAGTAGTAACAGTATTGAATTTCGTCCATTTGTAAATAATCCTGTCAACTTATCAAGGACCAAGTGCTAAGAAACCCTTTCAAGTCCTCCACGGCTTCTTCTGAGGTCCTGATATCTCTTTCAGTATGGCACATTGCACCTGAATAGGCATCTATTTCGAAAATAGGTAATTTAATTGCATGCTTTTATTCTATATATGACACACCACTGTTTATTTTAGTATAAATGCGATAGTATACTAGATTTTATTAGTAGTTTGAATTGGTTTTCATTTTTAAAACTTCTGTTTTGATTTGAATTTTTGCACAATTTTGAGTAATTTTGTTTTTTTTTTTCACATTTTTTCACATAATTAAATAAAATATTTCATTAAATAATTCTAATTTCAGTTTTAGTTATTTTAGTACATCGAGTTAAACTGAATGAAAATGAGAAATGTTTCCTTGGAAACTAGTTAAAAAATAATAAGTTATGAGCCTTATTTTATTTCAGTTAATGTTGATTTTCATTTAAGTAACATAATTTTTTTAGCGTTCATTTACACTACAACAATTTGAAAACGGGTTTCAAAGTGCAAGTTTTTGAAAACGATACGGTTATCGTCTCCATGTAAACTGCAAAAACGCACATTTCCGAAACCGGTGACATCATGCATGCGTATTACGTGTTCAGTCTACAGGCCCGTAGTGTTTTCTTTTCAAAGTGAGATCGCCATCTACTGGCCTGGCATGAATAATACAGCATCTTTTTCGTGGATCCGTGTGAACGGGATCGTTTTTTTTTTTTACAATGGTGTCGTCTGTACGGGAAAAATGCAAAGGAAAAACGTTTCTGTTTTTAGTACATCATTAGTTTACCTTAGTTTATTTATAATGAAACTACAGCATATTTTCTTTAAAAATCCTTTTCAAGTAGGCCTACTTGTCAAAACAAACTGTCCTTATTCGTTGTGGGTGTGCTAGCATGACTGTGTATCTTAGGACGGGCATGTATTTTTCCTTGCAGGCATCACAGCAAGTCACTTTGCAAGTCATTTGTTCTGCAACAAGACCTGACAAGCTCAATTCAGTCAGTCATGACCCACCCTTCTAATGGAGGATCAATTTCTTTTTCAAAACAGGACACAGCAATCTGCCATGACGCCCTACCCGTGGCGTCATGGCAGAAGAAAACAAATGGGGCTCTGTTTACCAAAACCGCTTTATCTCATCTTCCGGTACTTTGAAATATGGGCAGCTGACAAATTGGTTTCCAACATATTGCAATGGATTTGATTTTGAGGAACGCTGATACATAAATATAATATATAATAAATAAATAAATATGAATGTATGTATGTATGTATGTATGTTTTTGGGTACACCAGAATTTAACGAGGCTAACTTTGGTCCCCAGTTCGAATCCCAGCTGAGCAAAGCAGACACGTTTCTGATCACTAGTTTGATAAGAAAATAAATTTAATTCAAGATATATGCAGTGGAAATCTTCTTGCTTCTTAAGTAAATTCGTATTGTTTAAAAAGTGTTAGATTTAAAAGTGTTACGTTTAGATTTTGTACTAAAAAAAGACAAAAAAATATTGATTGAGAAATACTGATTAATAAAATTATCCGCCATCTTCATCATGTTTGCCATGACATATTTATTTGTAGAAAAATGTATTTAGAGTTTACAAGGGAAAAAACCTCTTGTATTACAAGTTGCAGGAACTATGTGACAGGTAGTATTTATTAATGACAATACCTACTTACCTACTTACTCAACTTTTGTCGTAAAATTAACGTTTCATTTACGGTACACTCTTCAAAAATAATCAGAATGGATAATCTAATGTAAACTATGAACTCTGCCTTGCATTCTATATTATACAACAGTTAGTTTTGGTCCTGGAATTTGATTGGTTAAGTGACATTCCCCTACTTTTAATATAATGGTTAGGCGTGTTTGATTCCAGGTTTTCAAGGTCATTTTGACAAACACAAAAGAATTGGCCTACACTTCTGTTTAATATACAAATACATTTAATGTCCCAGTGTTGGTTGTTCATTATCTCAGTGTTGATTCAGTATTAATCCAGCATTGTACGCACTCGATTCTGTGTTGGTTTAATGTTGATTGAGTGTTGATTTGCATTGATTCAGTGTTTCATTGAATCGGCATTGTTTCACTGTTGACTTATTGATTCAGCTTTGATTCAGTTTTTATAGTGTTGGTTTAATGGTGATTCAGTGTTTCCCTGAGCATAAGCACAGATAATAAAACATATAATACCTGTGTGACATTGCAAAAACAGTAAAGTTTAATACGGATGTAGCAATCCTAAATATGAAAAATAGTAATAATAATAATAATGTTTTTCTTATGCTTAATTATACTACACGGAAACTACAGTATTGCTCCTGTAGACTGCAATGAATGTGTCTGAAATTATGATTCATAGCAGAGCTGAGCATGTTTGTCTGCAAACGATCTGTACTTTGACCTATAGTGAACATGTCAAGGCATGACTCTGTAATCTGAGATGGCTCAGGGGAAGCACAGGAGTGGTAATTACTGGGCAAACATCAAGAACAACCCAAACTTTGTCCTCCCAACACACCTAAGTCTACCATTAGTAGCCTGCCCTCTCACCTTATTAGCCATGGTTGTGGTACATGATAAAATAGTTGTAAAGTTTTGTAGTTATTGTAACACTCTATTAAGCGGAAGACAAATACTGGCGAGAAAAGGGAGGGGGTGTAATTTGGAAATTACAGAATCAGCTTCAAACTCACATCACTTGCATAAGCACCATGGCTCAACGTGTCAAAACGTACACTAACTGCTACAGTACAGGGGCCGGTTGCACCAGCTGTGCGTAAGTTGCAACTTAGCCTAGTTTTGACGTAAATGGGCACTAAGTTACAACTTACGCACTACTAAATATTTTTACGTTGCACCATTAAACTTAGTTTAAACGTAACTCTACGTTCCAACTAAATATTTACGGCAGCTCCGATCAGGAGTAACGGTTGGAATAAAATATACGACAGACTGAACTGCATCAATAAGCTCTTCTTTTACCTGACAGACTTCAATTCTTTAGACATATATGATAATGCTGACATTTACACTCGCTTACATTTTAAGCGAGAGAACATTATGTGAAAAGATTACTTTGTTAGCAGCTCTTTAACACGAACCCGTCCTAAACAGCGTCGCTGTGTGCATCGGTCCATGTTGTGCATGTCAAAGATCAGTCATAATCAATAAACGTAATTTCTTGTTTTTTGTATGAATATTTATTTATTGATCCTTATTAATTTAATTTCAAATACCGTTTCTGAATGTTATTTATATATAAAAACACTTATGTTATTCATGATCAAGTATCGTATTAAATGGAAACTTATTTTTACCGTTAGTAACGTGAAATAAAAGAAGTTAGAATGAAGGATAAACTGAAATTCACGGCATTTCAACACAACTTCTGCTCACGTATTTGAAGGCTGCTATTGGTTCATCGAGGCTAAACGTCATATTATGCGACTACGCATTACTTTACGGAGAGTTTACGACCTACTAGCTAAGTTCTACCTTACGAACAAATGGTGCAACGGAATAAAGTACAGAGTTAGTTACAAACTAGCTAGTAGTTACTAAGCCTCTAGTGTGGACTTTACGTTACAATTTAAGAAAGAAGTTACGAACGGCTGGTGCAACTCTACCCAGGTCACTACTCCAACAATGTAGTGGATTCTTTTATCCAGAGCAACAGTGTGATTATTAAAAAGTTCAGTCTAGTGATTCAGTACACTGTAAAAAATGATCGTGATTTTAACGGTAAAAGACCATACTACAGTGAAAAACTGTTTATTGGTTAACAGAAAGTTTCCTTACTATATACGGTAAATAACTGTGATATATCTAATGGTACATTTAATGTAATTTACTAATTTTACTGTAAAATACCGTTAAATTTACAGTTTTTGAAAGTGAAAAAGAACAACTCAGTGTATAATTTACAGTGAAAAACCGTAAATTGACATTCCCACAATTCCCTGCGTGACACTTCACATTTGATGTATTTTTGTTGAAATAACTATGTTTCTTCTTAGTTTGCTTAGTTCTTTTCTTATCAGTTATGTACATTAGAGTTTTATGTTACATTTAATGTTGTTAAATTAATGTTTATTGCATTTTTAAAATTTCATGTGTTACCATGATGGTGTTTAATGTTTGTGCGAATCAGACTGTGCAGCTTCTACGTAATACGTATTAGTACTAATTTTCTTGTGGAAGAGCTGCTTGTGAGAAGCTTTGATTTATCATGTGATTTTCATCACTGCTGTGATGGTTGTTGGTTGTCAGTGTATTACAATGGTACAAATCAGATATTAATACATATTTAGGTTGGTAAATTAACATTACATCAGATAATAAAATACGGTTTATTATTGTAAATTTCAAGTTAAATCTGTAAATCCAATAATGTCTGTACCATATTTTTGACGGTAAAGTTCTGGCAACCACAGCTGCCGGTATTTTACCATAAAAATGGCATTTTATTTTTTACAGTGTTGTCTTACTGACTGCCACAAGCAAGTCCCTTCACCAACTATCTTTGAATGGGATACTCTGTACCTAATGTGTACATGCATAGCAACATGAAGAAGACAACACAGACCACCTTGTGGAAAGTCACATTCCAAAGAAGCAAATCTCCAAATATATGACTACACTGGGCACATTGCAGCTGAACAAAGACGCTTTGCAGGCCTTGGAGGCACGCCAAGAGCATTCAGAAACCGCTAACAAAGAAAGGTGTGACAGTAATAACCCAAGAGGACCACCATCCCTCAGAGGGTCTAGACTTACATACTGTAAGTACTGTCTGAACACCCACACCCGCTCTACTGTCAATCACGTTTGGTTTGCTTTCACCTAAAAGCATCCATTGAGCTTTGACCATTTGATAGACATATTGTCCTCAGGCATCAAATCTTATGTTCATGTTTTGTAGTCCCTGAAAACACATTACACAGCTGTAGGAGGATGGAATTCTTTTGTGCAGAGTCCAACACACATGTGACCTAATTAGGCCCTGCCTTTACAGAGCGCTTCCGTCTTCCCCCGCATGTATCCAAGCACAAAGGTCCAGTGTGTGCGCCCACTCGCAGATATGTAGCCTGTAGGCCTTGGCACTGTTGCAACTACTGTTGTCCCTCCTGAACTTGTCCATCAGTGTGATGGGTTGACATATGTTCTCGATGAACTGAATGATCACCATGTAGACAATAAACAAACACTTACCATGTAACCATTTGTCAAATGACTCAATGCTTACAAAGTGCTGGTTAACAGTAAATGATCTTTATGAGTTTCTGTATTGGTTACAGCATAAACTTGATTTTAACAAGGTTAAAGGCTCAGGGAAGGAACCGGCGAACATCCAATGTAAAGTTTTATTTATAAAATAAACAAACAACAAAATGAAAGTAAAGCAGCCGCCCATCATGGACGACTGCCGCACAAACATAAACAAAAACAACGTAAAGCCCAGGCTTGGTCCTGGTCCTCTACTCCTCCTTTTATCCGTCTGGAGCTCCTCCGTGAGACTCGAGACTGGTGTGGCGTACAGGTGACGCTCATTAGCACTTGTGGCACTGCTCCGTTCCCACGGCTCTCTGCCCCGCCCTGCTTGCCACATTGATTTTGCAATAACCTAAAACCAAGCAATCATGATTGAGATGTACTAAAATAGAACTTGTTTCCTAACCTACAGCCTTATTTGACGGTGTATTGCTTAAAAGTAGCAATCATTGAAGTATATCACTGACTCATACGCTCCCAAATAACCACACCCAACTTCTGCCTGGAGGCTTTTTCTACATTCAGTTTCCATGAACATTTTACCTACATAGGAAGGTTGAGTAAGTAGTTCTCTTTTTTTTTTCCTTTAACCAGATAAGACAGCCGACCGCAAATAATGCACTTTTATTCCACAGGCCTGCATTTACTCAGGGAAGTGAAGGAAGGAAGGGGGTTTTCAGACATTACACACTTTTTACCATGTCACAACAAGCCCTAGCACTGCTTGCTGTGACAACAAAAAGAAAACTCCAACCGCGAAGACATTTGAACCAGAAAATGAACTTGAACTTTTTGCCCAAATCTTATGCACAAAACTCACCATCCCAAAGCAAGGGTTTGTGGGTAGTTGACAAGTGATTGCTAGGGTGTTTTGGTGGGCAGCTGCTAAGGTGTTATGTGTGTTATTAGCATGTTACTAAGATGTTCTGAGTTTTGTACTATGTTGTAGTTTTTACTAGTTGTAGGTGAAAAATGATATGTGAGACAAGTAGCATGTCCGAATTTATGGTATAGATTAAACAGTTGACGAAAACTACCCAGATGACTCACTACTTCCGGTGAGATTTTGACGTGCACGTCCATTGGAAAAATTTACTAACCATGAGGCCATGGGAGAGAAGCTGAATGGCAGTGAAGAGACACAACTGAGGTCACAAGATAATGACAACATGACAAATGTAGTACGTCCAGATGTCATTTATAATACACACATTCTTATTAGATAGAATATGCTATTCAATGAATGAAAAGTTTATTCCTCATCAAATAAGTATCTAGTCAAAGAATATGCGATTATGGAGGCATTTTAAGTGATTGCTACTGCTAGCATATTGCTAATGTGTGTTTGAGTGGTTGTTAGCATGTTGCTAATGTGATTTGAGTGGCCACATTTAACCACTCCAGACACGTCGACACATCTGCCATCTTAGAACGGTCAACATTTCAGATGCTGTTGTAACTCACATTAAAAATAAATGAGTTTTCCAAGATGGCACAACATTAAGCACTATCTGGTTGTAAAAAACACTTATTTCAGATTCTTGAAGTGGGACAGGTGAGAATGTGTTAGTTTAGCTAAATCATCTGCTGAAGTCTTTTGCAGAAATATTCATCCATGCTATACAGTAACTAGGTAGCAGACGCACAGTCAACTTGCTGTAGGCGGACCGACCTTGACAGTCCCAAAACATTTGAACAATCTTTGTAAAACTAATCTAAATGCTTTCCTTATTGTGTATGTGAACGTTTCAAAGAAGACAAAGCAACATGTCGAAATGTAAAACTTTACTGTGGTGCTGTAATTGCAACAATCATTAACAAACAGTGAGCCATTCATTTCATTCAGGCAAGATAACTGTACTGAGTGCTCTGTAAAAAAAAGGAAAAGGCAAATGAAAAATGATTTTTAAATTTCAATGGGTTGAACTATGGCTCAAGAGCACAAGCATCATTCAAGCACAAATTTCCTATAATCCTGCATTGGAAGCTTTGTACTTTGACCTTAACAGTTCCCCACTAAGGGACAATTTACAACACAATAAAAAAGTCGAGTAGAGAAAGCAATATGATGCTCTACTGGACTTGCTCCCAGAAAACCTGAATGAACGTGTTCTTAAAAACAGTATGATGACATACAAAACAAATCAAGTGAAATGATCAAATAAATACATTCTCAATTTCAAATGTTTCAAACAAATATATACACTTTCGATTCCCCAGTCACGCCTTCGCTATCGAGCGTATCACACTTCATTGGAGCAACATCAATGAACTGGAACTTCCCAGAAGGCCTTGCGTGTCTCTATTGGGACTGACCAAGCCAATGCCTAACAAACAGTCATGAATATGAATGTCTTAGGGTGTGTGTTCACATGTTTGGCTCGGTTAAAAACGAACCCTGGTGCGATTGCTCTGTTAGTGCCGTTCATTTGAATAAGTGTGAACGCTGCCATCCGAACCCTGGTGTACCAAACAAGAGGACTGAGGCCACTGAAAATGATGGGTCTTGGTTCACTTCCAAACGAACTTTGTTGTGGTTCGACTAGTCTGTATTGCGTTCATATTTCAAAGACATGTAAACGAACCAAAAACAGGAAGATGAGACCCTAAAAAGGACAGAAAGCTCAAGCATATGCCAACCAATCAGGTTGTATCCCTATGCCTTTAGGTTCGGTGTCAAAATGCCAATCTGAACGCTAGTCCGGACCAAACGAACCAAGCGAATCGAACTACAAGTGTGAACCCACCCTCAGTCTTATGGCCGATTGTTCGATCTGTTATCTTAGTGCTACCGCCAATTCTTCATGTAAATCTACACTACGCATTTGGTGTCGGAGCATTGTTTTCCATTGTGTAGTGTACAATCAAGTTTGTAAACATGTACTCTTCTTTGTATTGTTCTATACAGAAACACTGTTTTGGTAAAATAATAAAATGAGCAAATTTGTGTGGTTGAAAGCATAAAGAAATCGCACTGGCGGACTTCACTGACTTTTCTTTTGTTTGTTTTTTTCCCCCTTTTTGGCATCGGTATTAAGGCCCAGTGTATAAATGGAAGAGGAGTTTGTCGGTAACGCACAGACAGACAAAAACCCATTCAACTGCATTCAAATGTGACACAAATAGATGAGCAATATTGCCAAGAAACAGTGCGTAGGGAAGAGGGAACACATCAATAAACAAGAATGGCAGTACAGTATCTTACATCCACTCTTAAATGATTATCTGTCATATGAATTAAAACAAGAGTCTCTTTCTCTCTAATTGAAGTGCTTAGTGCTTGATGGTGGGCTACGGTTGGTAGCAACATCACGGTGGGGCATTCAAGGGGCTGTGTGATGGTGATAGTTTGGCTGTGTTTATTGCTAGGCAACGATTGCTAGGCGATGGTCGCTAGGTGACGGCATCTCAAGTGAAGACGTAGTTGATGAGTAGCTGAAAGAGCAACAGCATGCAGAGGATGAGACAGTGGCGGCCGCTCAAGGACTTGCTCTCCTCCTCCGTCTTGTGTCGCGCTATCTGACGACCCAATGCACTCAGGTTTCTGAAGATACAGGGATCAGTGTTAGAAAAATACAGTATAGCACTGAATACAGTATTTCAAAGGGTGTACTTGCCTCTGTATGTCTTGCTGTGTTTTCTGTATAGCTGCTACTGAGGCCTCTATGAGAGCGATGTCCTTCACTTCTTTAGTACATCTTCCACACTGGCTCAGAAAGCCTGATGAAGTCAAGACGAGACACATAAAACAATCTTCAATTCTTTTTTCAAGCACTGAATTGTATTTGATAATAAATAGACATTTTTAAATACATATAAATGTTTGTTTTATTATAAATATTTATTTTAGTTAAAAATTTTTTTGATAAGTTATTTGTTTCATATATTTTTGTTTAATTTGTTTCATAATTAGATATTCATAATTCCCCCATATATATATATATATATATATATATATATATATATATATATATATATATATATATATACACACACAGTATATATTTTAATACTAAATATATATATTTTTTTAAATAATGTCTTTGTTTTAGAATAAATGATTTATTTATATATATTTTTGGTTTATATTTTTTTATTTTTGTGTCCTATAATTATATATTCATAATTAAATATTTTTTCTATATATATATACATTTGATTTCACAATAAATATTTTCTGTGTTTTATAATAAATATTTAATTTAGTTTTTATTAAATATTTTAGTTTCTATAATAAATTATTTGTTTGATATATTTTGGTTTTATATTTATTTTTGTTTAATTTAATTACATATTCAAAATTACATATTTTTTATTCCTATTTTTTTAATAGTAAATATGTTCTTTGTTTTATAATAAGTATTTATTTTTAAATACATTTTTTTATATAATTTATCTAATTATAATAATTGAGTTGTTTATTTAGTTTTTTTGTTTTGTAGTATTTATTTATGTTCAGTATAATTTTATATGAATAATTGCATTATATATATATATATATATATATATATATATATATATATATATATATAAATAATATGTACAAAACTATTATTTTATAATAATTTCATTTTATAATATATTTTTTATTTTATAATACTTTTTCATTTCATAATAAAACAAATATAATTTTATAATACACAATGCATTGTTTGGGATATTTTATAAAAAACATTTTATTTTATATTAATTTTGTTAATTTTATTTTGTAATAAAAATACAAATATTTGTATAAATATTATATTTAAATAGATTCTTTTCCCATTTTATTTAAATGTTTATCTTATATAATCACTTAAATTTAATCAGTTCTTTGTTTTACTTCATGTTCTTTTTATCTTGTTGTTGTTGTTATTTGTTTGTTTTCTTAAATGGTCTAACAGTGGATATACATATTATATGTATATAATATGTACATACAAATTATATTTGTAAGTGCAACTAGTTTACTCTAATATAATATACAGCAAAAGAAGTCAATCATTAGTCCTTTATAGCCACTGGATCTTTGTAATAGTCAATAGTCAGACTCAAAAACTATTTGAATTGCCGCGAGCAGAGTTTATTCACCTCTTAACTATCAGAATACAAACACCTCTGTTTGCTTATGGTGTGTGTGTGAGGCTGCCGGGACGATGACTTGCCTTCGTTGTCGGATGACTCGTGGTTGGGCTCTGGTGTGGTGCTGCTGCTCTCTGTGTTCTGACTGCAGCTGGACGGCTGGCTGCTAGACTTCCTGTGTTTGCCATTCACCCGCAGCTGAGAAACACACACACACACACACACACACACCTGTCGAGTCAAACACACCCTGAAGGGCTCACCTAAAGGAGCCCAGGAAGAATCCCTCTTCAGAAAATACTAGCTTTCCTGTGTGACTCACCTTCTTCTGTCCAGCCCAGTTCTGGCTGTAGGAGAAACTGTTGCGTTGACGCTGGGATTTCTCTTTCGTCTGGATGATGCCTTCTTTCTCAAACTGTACCAGGCAGAGCTCCGGATCCCACGGCTTAGTGCTGAGAAAGCAATCGTAATGAGGAGATTATCAATTATGGAAATGCTGCCAAATTTGGGGATTTGTAACCAATGGAAATTAGGGTATCAGTTCATTTAGCTTTAAATCACATTATTTTTCTGTAGCGTTCTCATTAACAAGTGGCTCATCGTGAACATACTCGGCATATTTGTAGTGCCACTCATTAGTGTCAGTATTGAGAGTGAAGAGACGTGGGTTCCAGGGTTTCTCGCTCCTCTCTCTGGCTTCCTGTCGCTGAGCTTCTTCCAGAACAAACTTCTCCTGGGTGGCGCTGTTCTGGTCTTTATCGGTGATCGCTCGGGTCACGTGCTGCCACAGCCTGCAGGGAAATACACCAAACGTTTTACACTAGAAGCTCAACGTCTAATAAAAGCCATTATTGGTTAGTCACAACACATTTTTCACAGCGCTTTGATGTGGCATTAACATAAACCAGAACGTTTAGGTCATTTTGATTGACACATTCTTTGGTGATTTAGAGGTCAAGATTCAGAAGATCTAGGAAGTGATTTGTAGTTTTTATCAACGGGTCAAGGTTTGCCTGGTTAGCATGAACTGTTAGCTTCTGCTGGTGGATGCAGTGACTACACCCTCTGGGTAAAAACAAAAAAAAAGCATTTTTCTCCATTGGCAGCCATGGAAACGACTACATTCTTACAGCAAAATATAAATTGCTAATATTTCATTTCATTACTGTACATGTTTTAGCTGAGCTTGAGTTTGTGGAAGGCTCTTGAAGTGAAATAGATTCATTGCTTTTATTTCTTAACAAAAATCGCATAGAAATAATGCCTATATATTTTTGTTATAAATTTATAAATCGTCCTATATTTCTATAAATTAAAGTGAACAAAAACAATAAAACAAATTATAAAACAAATACATCTATAAAAAACAATGGTATAGCTTTATTTTAGTCACTTTACACGTCTCATGTAGTTGCTGTAGTACTAACAATAAATTATGCATAATTACATGCTAATTAACTAACATGTAGTTAATTATTATTAGACAGTACTTAAATGCATAATTACACTGTAACATAAACCTTAAAATAAAGTTTTTATATATATATATATATATATATATATATATATATAGAGTGTAATTTTTTTGTGTGTATATACATTTTGTTTTGGTGAAACTTTATTTTAAGGTAACTGTGTTACAGTGTAATTAAATATTTGTATTTGTTTATTTTATTTTTATTATATATATATATATATATATATATATATATATATATATATATATATATATATGTATATGTATATATAAATATTAATTAAAATAAAATAAACAAATACAAATATTTAATTTTATATAATAATATATTATAGTATATAATATATATATATATATATATATATATATATATATATATATATATATATATATATATATATATATATATATATATATATATATTAATTTAATTAATATAAATGTATATACATACAAAAAATAAAAACAAATAAATCAGCTTAAACAATGGAGAAATATATAGTAAATAACAAATAAAATAGCATATAGACAATCCATTTTTCCGCCCTTTCTTTCCCTGTTGTCTTTGTTTCTGAACGAGTGTTTGTGTTTGTGTACCTCTGAGACTCGAACGCCTCCTGCTGGTCCATCTGCACCACCTGTCTCTTCAGCCTCTGTCTGCGGATGTCCGGCCCGGGGTTCCACAGCACCTCCTGCTGGCCCGTCTTCTTCTCCATCAGGTGCACTTTACCATCCTGGGGGAAGATGTGGATTTAAACACGCCTGTGAGATCATGTGCTGTCAGGCATTGTGATAAGCAATGTTGTAGCCTGTACCTTTGTACCTATATTTCACCCTAGGGATCAATAAAGTTCTGTCTTATCTTCTCTTATCTTTGAAGAGACACCTGGAGGATTAAGTTTTAGCCACAATCCTTTCAATGCACAGATAATCTGTGTGTTTGTTATTGTACAATTTTGTTCAATCAAACAATCAATCAATCAATCAATCAATCAATCAATCAATCTATCTATCTATCTATCTATCTATCTATCTGTCTGTCTGTCTGTCTATCTGTCTATCTATCTATCTATCTATCTATCTATCTATCTATCTATCTATCTATCTATCTATCTATCTATCTATCTATCTATCTATCTATCTATCCATCTATCTATCTATCTATCACCCGTCTATGGGCCTGTTCACATATCGCGTCTTTTGCGCGCTCGAGTTCGTTATTTCAAATGCAGGCGCGCGGTATGCGCGCTCATAATGGAAGCGAGGCGGTCGCGGTGTGACGCGGTCGTTTTTTCCAAGCGCGTCCGCGCCGCATCGAGATAAAAACATCTCAACTTTTCAGAATGCCACAAGCGCACCTTAGGTCACGTGACAAGAACGGTTTGCAGTAACGGAGAGCGCAGCTGAAGGTTGCTTCGCAACGACAGACGCCTCCAGAGCGCAACCGCCCTAGCGCTTTGGAAAAAGGAGAACGCGGCGCGCCTAGCGTTTTTAGGCGCTATATGTGAATGGCGCCATATCGCGGTCATCTCCCTCCGCCTCAGCCATCTTTATTGTTGTTATTATGCCCTCGGAAGTAATTGAAACTTCAAAACTTTATTGTCCAAGGCCAGAAAATAAACAGTGACATGATCGATTATGGCACTTTGCCGCTTCGATGCTGAATCGTACATTTCCCGCATTGCGATGCATCGCCGAATCGATTATTGTTGACACCACTAATACCTAGTATGTCTATTTAACGGTCGCGGGTGCGGGGCGGGGCGGGTTGTAAAAACAGATACAGTGGTGCGGGGCGGCCTGGGGCGGGCTAAATAATTTCATAAAAGCGGGACCCGCGGGTTGGAAAAAAAGCCGACCCGTGCATCACTACTTTGTACCATAAAACATCCTGGATGTTTCATAACTTAAACCGTCCTCATTTTTATAAACAGACCATTCATTTAACCAAGCTCCGAAACCGTCTCGTTTTGATATTGCAGGATTTGTGATGTCACACATGACTGCCTCAAGAGCAAGACATCGACGGATAGTTACATCATCACATCATAGGCCTCGCCCACTGGCGTTCAGTCACTTAACGGCTGACATTTGCCTACACTGGATGTGTGCAAAAGCGAAAATAATCCATTGTAATCACTGATGCTGTCTAGAAGAACGTTCGCTTTGACACGTCCAGTTTCAACAGCTTATACAGACTTGAGAAGGATCCCAGCGGATCCCAGTCGGAAACAAGCGGATAGTTTCTTTTAACGGTGTCCTGGATCGTGTCGGAGGATTATATGCTTTGTAAACAAGGCACAGTTTAATGGAGAGTTTGCAAAGAAGCTTTTGTTGAAAGATGAAGATCCAACTGTATTGGATCTGACAGCAGCGGCACCACAAACCGTAAGTGATTTGATAATGCTTTGTCTTAACATTTTAAGTGAACATATTAAAATAATTTAAAAAATCCATGCCATGACCCCTTTAAAATGTATTATTTCAAATATTTCAAAAGAATTGAGGAAATGTTGGTGATGTGGACTTTTCTTTTATGTATCCGAAAATTCTCCTACCCAGTGGCCATCTACTGTAGCCAGAACGTCTTCCCCCATGCGTATCTTTCCAGAAATCTGGTTAACGTTGCACGAGCTGCCAAGAAAAGGCTGGGACAGAGAGAAAGACGACAGTTGTAAGATTATGATGAAAGAAAATAAATGAAGTGTCATTGGTGAGGTTTGGAACTCCAGAATACCTTCAATTTGAATTCAAGTTCTGTATAACATTGTGTTTTTTCACACTCAATTGTGATTTTCCCACCAAGCTCCAAGGTCATTGTACCATACAGAATGCCTGTAAGAAATTCACAGTTTCTGTTTATTAATGTTTCATGAAAACATTAACAGTTTTCTCATTATTCACTCGCCTTAATATAATTCCAAAAAAGAACTCAAATATTATAATATGGATTTTGGAATAAAATGATGGCGAGTAAATAATGTTTTTAGTTACGATTACAGTTATTCATTATTTATGGGTGTGCTATTCCTTTAAGCCATAATTCAAAATTCAGCATGGTTTAATTATGAAATTTAGGTTCAGATTGAAATCCATCACCTTTACAGTGAGCGTATGGCATTGTGATGATGTACTCTTCATCTCGGGGTAAAAACAAGAGCCTGGCCTTTCCATCTAGTATCGCAGACAGCGAGTTCCCTTTAAGAAATGACACTGAGCTTATAACCAGTATCAAACAAGAGAAGCACAAAGGTTGTGTGTTGAAATCTCTGAATGCCTGTATTTGAACTTCAGCATGAAATTTACATACCATAAAATTTGGATTTGGCCAGAATGCTTCCACTAATGCAGAATCCATCTTTCTTATTGCTGATGTAGAAGGCTGAAACAGGAGGGTGATGAGAAACCTGAAAGTTCAAAAGTGAACTGCTTATCAGACGAGCTTATCGGTTTCCATTGCCAACAGAGATTGTAGTCATGTTTACAATATATGCACAGCAAAACAAATGTCCTCAACAACGTTCATTACATTAAGATTCACTAGATAGTGTCCAAATACTAATTTTAATATCAGTGTATTGCTTTAAAATGCCACTTGGATTGATACTTTGTATTTAAAGGGTTAGTTCACCCAAATATGAAAATTCTGTCATTCCAAGGTGTCGTTCCAAACCCGTATTCCGTTCATCTTCGCAACACAAGTGAATATTTTTTAATGAAATCTGAGCGATTTCTGTCCCTCCATTGACAGTTCAGGCAACTACAATTTTCCCGCTCAAAAGGTTCATATAAAGATCATAAAACCAATCCATATGAATCTATATCCAACTGCTCAATAGTTTATTTTCTGAAGAGACTTGCGTTTTATATGATGAACGGGTAAATGGAAGCTCAATAATGCTTACTTGACGTAAGAGAACCAATGAGGTTCATTCTCGTGTTACGCAGCACGTGTGAGCCTCAGCAAGAACCAATGGGGTTTGTTCTCGCATGTTAAACAAGTACATTTGAGCATTGTTTATGTTCGCTGATCAAGTTATTATGTGAATAATTACATTTTTGTATCATATAAAGCGATGGAGTCTCTTCATAAAATTTGGACTAAACTGCTTGATTCATATGGATTAGTTTTACGATCTCTTTATGAACTTTTTGAAGCGTAGCTGTCAATGGGGGGACCGAAAGCTCCCAGATTTCATAAAAAATCTCTTCATTTGTTTTCTGAAGATGAACAAAAGTCTTACGTGTTTGTAACAACATAAGGGTGAGACAACATGATGACAATTTTGGGTGAACTAACCCTTTAATGCAATGTCAAATATTGAGTGTGACAGTCCAAACACTTTTTAAAAATCACATAATTCTAGAGTCTCACCTGCTCTGCTATGTAAAATGTACAGCTGTCTGTTTGTGGATGCAGCCAACAGCATCGAAACATTTCTCCTAGAATAGGGTTGTATGGTTTCTTCAGACCCTGAAAGACATACAAATGAACACCCGCAAGACTTTAAAAAAAAAATGTTTTTTTATTTAGCAGGGGCGAGACAGTAGGGACAATTATAATGTAACAAAGGTTTTCCATTTTATAAAAAATGCATCAAGGTTTCCACAAAAAATATTAAGCAACGTTTCAGCATTGATAATAATACAAATGTTTCTTGAGCGGCAAATCAGCATATTAGAATGATTTCTGAAGGATCATGTGACACTGAAGACTGGAGTAAAGATGCTGAAAATTCAGCTTTACCATCACAGGAATAAATTGTTACCGTTTTTAGTTACTATATTTTTCATCAAATTAATGCCGCCTTAGTGAGCATAAGGCACTTTTTTCAAAAACATATTTCAAATATTACCGACCCCAAACTTTTGAACGATATTTTGGTGTTTTCATCCAGTTTCTTTATGAGATATCCCAAAATGTGCATACAATTCCATGTATGGAAGCCTTGTTACTGTGAACTGGTTTATGATTCTCAAATCTCAATCCAAAAATTAGCACTTCACCCAACTTGCCTTTGGTTTCTTGTAGAAGCCTGACAGATACCAGCGCAAGACCTGCTTCATCCTGCAGTATGGGCTCTCTTCCGTCACAGCCCTAAAACAAAAATATATATGATGATTATCTCTTCTCCAACAAACCCCGTGAACCTTAAAAATGCTAGTTTTAGTAAAATGCGGCTGGCTGCATAGCGATGCTAATGAGGTGCTTACTGGGACAGCAGGTCAGCATGGTAATAGTAATCTGACAGCTTGTCCAGAAATGAACGCGGCTCCAGGATAAACGTTGGCAAAACCACTTTAGACAGGTCCATCCCTGGCCTCAGCTGCTTCAGGAGAGTCCAAATTAAACCCTTATTCTCATCTGAGACTGTCTCGACCTGGGACGCCTCACCAGCCTGTGATGACAACAGAAAATATATATATTTACACTGAATGCCATTTAAGTCGTTTTGGATAAAAGCATCTGCTAAATGCAAAAATGTAAAATGTTAATGCAACTGTTCAAAAAAAGATACCCATTGTCATCAATAGTCTTTGCTACATTTCAGCAGTTTCACTTAAAATGGGCCTCGCAACAAAAGGCGCCTTCACACACCAGAAACACAGGGAATTAATGGAGCACAAATGCCACCAAATTTGATAAAAAAAGCCCTCAAATTCAAGGTATGGGACAAAAAAAAATGTCCCTGTATGAGTTCTTGATTTTTATATTTATAAGCAATAGGCTACCACACAAAGAAGAGTGCTGTTTTCCCGATTATAAGCACGACTGCAAACACGATATTGATTTTATTACAACAGTTCAATAAACAAGAGGTTAATTAATACTAGGTGGCTAATTAACCAATTAAAAAGGTATTCGACATTCCGCTGTGGCCACCTTGGACCAGCGGTTTGGAAAATTGATGGATGGATGAATCAGCTGCAGGAACCATTTTCTGGTCAGACGTGGAAATTTATTTGGCGCACGACTCTCACAGTGCATTATGGGTATTCTCTAGCTGTTGAGCGTGGATCGGTTGTACGCTCATTATTGCGGTGCATTGTGGGATTGAATGAGTGCACGCAATAACGTCCACTATGGTTTCAGACACCTCTACAAATGGTTGTTCCCTCAAATAATGCCCTATTTAAAGGTATTTTTAAGCTTTGTTTTAGCTGTTCTTAATTGAAAGGAAAACACAATTTTCAAAAAACTGAATCACTATGTAGCTGAAACACAATTAACTTTGTGCTGGTTAGACAAAGCAGTTCATTCAGGCCAAACAGAGACTGTGATAAAGCCATATTAAGTTATCACCTCTCCCATCTCTTCATGGGCTTCTTCAACGAATGCGGTTGCCTGGAGGCACACGTCATCTGATTGGTCCATATCACTTTCCTCAGTCAATCTGCCTCCATTCTCATTGGCTGCATTGTCCGAGTCTTCATGCGTCTCCCTCTCCGATTTGTCCGAGTTGGCGTCGTTCTCCATGTGGTTTTCCAACATGGAGTCATTCAACCTTTAAAAAACACAAACAAATGACCATGTGAGATTTGTTCCGGGTGCAATTTGTACATTTTCATTTTCTATTTATTTTTAAACATGCTTAATTATTTATTACTTCATACACTCTTTCATTTGTTTTTTTAATATTAATCGTTTATTCCGCTTCTGCCTTTGAAATTGATGTGTTATGTTCACGTTCAAAGCCTGTCGAGATCAGTTGCCAAAGCAACAAATCGCACGACGATTCTCTTCATGAGTAATTTGAAGGACAGGGCCGTCACCATGGTCACAAGAGGTTCATTATATGAGCATAAATTCAAAATTCCTGTTTTGTCCTATTTAATGCTTCAGGCATTGAGGCATCTGACTAGTAAAAAGGTCTTACATTAGTAATCTGACCATTAGCAAAACGCATGACATAAAACAATCTCTTTGTGTCCACCACACACAGAGATAAGAGGAAACCCAGCATATGTTCTGCGTCACTGGCTGTCAGCAGCTAGCAAGCCAAACAAGAAATGTGTCCTTACCTTGCTAAGGATATTTTATTCCTGAAACTCCAAAGATTGGTGAGTCAAAAATACCAAACACAGACACGGTCTCAGTTTACAGTCAAAAGATTTCCCACTATAGTTCCTGTTTCGACTGGTGTTTGCATAGGAAAGCTCCGCAGTAATGTGTTTTACAAAGCTGTTTTTCCAGCCCCACAGCTTCTCTGATGCATGTACGCGCTTGTACGAGTGTGTTTGTTTGTGCTGATGGTGGTGTTGATTTTACATTCTCCTCATCTCTTCCTGCTCCTCTGCCTTTCACGTAAACCTTTAGGGCAGAGTTGATTGGACGAGAGCTTCAAAGTGGCCAGAAAGAGGCAGGGTTTGGAATAAATGATTGCCAGCTCAAGCATGTCACTGGCAAACAATGTCTACTATTTCTCTTCCTCTCAGGTATGCAAACACTGTAATTTAAACACAATTTGAATCTTATTTGATTATTTTGTGGAGAATGTAAAATAATTATTAATGTTTGGTGATATCTCATGTCATGGTTATATAAGCATGTGTTTCAGCTACTTATTTTGAATGATAGCATTATAGGATTTAAAATATTTGTATTTAAATTTAATGAATAAAGGTGTAAAAATAATATAATGAATAATAAAATTGTGTGTAGTGGAAATCAGTCAATCTAATTTATAACACATAACATTTTTATATGATCACATCATTACTAATTATGTTTGCTAAACCAGACAGACTTACCAACTGTATAGCAACACGCTAAAAACCAAATCAAAACCAGATCAGAAAACCAACACACAAAAAACATCTTGGGTTACGACTGTAACCCCTGTTCCCTGAGAAGGGACGACACTTTGGGGAATGTCGGGATAGCGTCTGAAGCACGTGTGGAACTAGTGTGGTGTTGCATCATGACATCACTTGACGGAGAACACAGAAGCTACAAAGGGAAGCAAGCACATAACAGTGTTAGCTTCTAATAGGTCGAAACAAGTCGTTCTCAGGCACTCAGGAGGTGTGGCACAGGGACGCAGTGTCTCATCACCGTCGTACCGTTACCATCGTAACCAGAGACGTTCCCTTTCAAGGGAACTCGCGCTGCGTCGAAGACAGCACTTTGGGGAATGAAATACCCACTGCGCCACAATGACTAGTGCCTGTCCTGGTGTGAAGCTTGTCTGGCAGCGTGGAGGGCAGATCCAGGCTGTAATACTTATGATAGTGTGTGGGAAAGCCCAGCCAGCAGCATTACAGACCTCTTGAAGGGAAACCCCTGATAGCATGGCTTTGGAGGATGCCAGTTCTCTAGTTGAGTGGGCTCTTATAAGGAGAGGCGAAGGCAGACTGCATGCTTCATATGCTGAATAAATAGTCTCCACAATCCACCAGCTAATTGTATGCTTAGAGGCAGGGGAACCCTTCTTAAGTGACCCAAAACAAACAAGTAGCTGGTCCGACTTCCTCCAGCACAAGGACCTAAGTACATAGGCCTCCAAAACCCAGACAGGGCATATTAGATGTAGCTTTTCCTGATCAGCCGACACATGTGGTGGAGAATGAAAAGCCAGCAAGATAACAGACCGTGCCACATTAGATGGCACCTTGGGCACGTAACCTGGCCTAGGGTGGAGGCCTTTAGTCTTCCTGGAGCGAACTCGAGGCTAAATGTAGCAAAAGATAGTGCCTGCAGGTCCCCAACTCTCTTGAGGAACATAGCTAGCAGGAAGCCCACTTTGAAAGAGAGAAACTTTTCTGACACCTTATCAGTGGATTCGAAGGGTGCCAGGGATAACCCTTCAAGAACCACTGCCAGGTCCAAAACAGGAACCCTGGCATGGACGACATGCCTCATCCTCTGAGCACCACAAAGGAAACAAACAATTAGTTGGTGGCTCCCACAGGACCATCGCTTAAAGGCGTGTGGAAGGCAGCTATGGCCGCCACATAGACCTTCAGTGTGGACGAGGAAAGCCCATCAGAGTAATGACTTTGGAGGAACTTCAGCACTGAAGCCACTGGGCAGTTAATTGGGTCAAGCTGGCGTTCTCTGCACCATAAAACGAAGATATTCCACTTTAAGGCATGAAGTTTCCTCGTGGAGGGAGCTCTAGAGTTTAAGATGGTCTCGGTTGAGAGACCAGCGCTTACGAATTTGTCCCCCTCAGGGGCCAGACCCATAGCTTCCACAGCTCCGGCCGATGGGTGGTGTATTGAACCCTAAGCTTGAGATAGAAGGACCCTCCTTATTTGAATCTGCCATGGAGGGCTTGCCAGAAGCAAACCCTGCCTCGACAGGATGTCTGCCCCCACATTTCCGTCCCCGAGAATGAACATTGAGAGTAGTTCGCCCTGGGACCACAGGAGAGCCAGATGCGCCAGTCTGTACAGAGGGCGCGGCCTCAGGCCCCCCCTGCTGATTTATATAAGAGACCACCAACGTATATTCTTTCAAACTAGAACATGATGGCCTCTGAGGTCAGGCAGGAAATGTCTCAGAGCATGAAACACAGCCAAAATCTTCAGGCAATTGATGTGCCATGAAAGATGATGGTCCCTCAATAGACCTCTGGTGAAGCGGCCCTCCATGACCGCTATCCAGCCGGTGAAGGATGCGTCCGTAGTCATGATTTTCCGCTGACACGGCGGTCCCACTGTAGGGGTTTCGTGTACAGCAGGCCAAAAGCTATTATGTTAGATGCTGCCGCCAGAAGCCTGAATCTCCTCAGAGAATCATTCAATACCCTGAGATCCATAATGGGTCGCAACCCCCCATCCTTTTTGGGAACTATGAAGTACCGGCTGAACCCCGGCTTCCCTTTTGCGAGGAGGAACACACTCTATAGCCTCCTTTGCAAAAAGACCTCCATCACCCGACCTTGCTCTGGGTTGACAATAGTCAATAATCGTTTTGGATTTGGATCGTGACTCCCAGAAACAGAATCGGAGCATGATTTTCATGAGATGACTAAAAAAAATAAATAAAAAAAAATAATATATATATATATATATATATATATATATATATATATATATATATATATATATATATATATATATATATATAAACATACATATATACAGGGGTTAAAGTGGGCCGGAACGGTCTGGAACTGCGTTCCGGCACCTCAGATAAATTAATAAATAAATAGATTCATTAATCTCAACGAATCTCGCTGGTCCCGACATGGGCCGATCGACCGACCAACCTCCCTTCCTCCTCGCTGAACGCGAGCGATTACAAATGCTTGAACTGCTTTCACGGTGGTTGAGCACGGTAAAGTTAGTTTTAGGTTCGATATATTTCGCCTGACATTTGTTTTCCCTAGCCACTGTTCAGGTCTTACAAAGAGATCAATAGCAGGATTAGTTTTAACATTATGTAACCATTGTATATCGACATTTCGTTCAAAATCACTTACACGCATTAATGCTGCATATTATACCTGAGAATGCTTTGACGCGTTTGTACAGCGCATGATGAGGGAACGTCTGCCAATTCCACCAACTGTGTTAAACGTAGCCTATAATTTGTATTATTTAAAATTACTTTTCAAATTCCAAAGCTTGTAGAAGGTGTCAATACTGACCTGGTAGCCTTGAGTAAATTAACTTGTTTAAGAAAATGATTCATAAAACATAAATATCAGTTAAGCCTATGTTTACTTTCTTCACTGACACAGACGAAAATGAAAAGACTATCAGGCAAAGTTCAGGTTTAAGAGGGGAAGAAATAGGGAAGGATTAGGAGACTGAGAGAAAAAGAAAGATGTAGATGAGGAGAGAGCAGGTATTGACAAAATAATCTAATGCACACTGACATGGTTTTAAAGCTATTATTATCCTTTTTTTTTTGGCCTTCAAAAGTCTTAAATTGCACATATGTAGGTCATAGAAATCAAAATTTTCTCGGGGGATCATGCTCCCGAACCCCCCTAAATACCTCACATTTTAATGCACATGTCTGTGGGTGGGGCTGGGGATGATAATGTGGGCTGGCGTGGCTACAGTGCCAGGGCAAAATTTTTGTCCCAGTGTTAAGCAATTTGAACTTAGTATCGTCATCATTTCAGTGTAGATGGACCAAAATAAAACCATTAAAATATCAAGTAAATAAGTGATACTTGGTGCCACAGCGACACTCCTTGACCCAAAAAGTATTGCTATACCACGATACTCAATATGTTTTCCCACGGTGAGTCATTTTTCCCTGTTGCACCTACACAAAATTTGAGGGTTCCCCCACCTGGCAAAATCCTACTTTAGCCACTGCATATATATATATATATACATACACACACTGTAATGTGTGGCCACTATCGATATAACTATACATTATATTGTGCGTTATCTGTCATGCATACTGAAGCATCATCAATAGGCCACACATGTGCTAAACACTTCTAAAATAAACTAACCCTGGAACAGAACCTGTTCTGGAGGTACCCCATTTTCATTTGCATAACGCCCACCTATGAAATACGCTGTCCGCCCGCGAACAACTTGACCAGCCCTGAAGCGTCATTTTACTGACGACTGCTTCTCAAATCTCGGAAATCAACGCGGAATTCACAAAATGTTTGCTCTTGGAAGATGGGTTTGTACCCAGTTTATTTGGACCAGCTTGCTCCTCAGAATCACAACCTGTAAGCATGAATAATTATCCGCATAACTAACCGCCTAACTCACGTGAATATTGCTGTGGGCCACTATTAACTAAAACTGTGTCTATTAATGCAGATTGTCTGTCGTTCTTACTACTAAGTGTAAAGATAAAGGATGGAGCAAGATTTGTTTTACAAATGTTTATGTTACATCGGTCATTCAAGTTAGTGCTGGGCTAACCTAAGCACCATTATTTATACAGTTCCCATTAGATATTGATATTCAATTAGAAATATACACATCTGTTTGTTGATGGACATACACTTGATACTGCTGATGGTGAGGAATTACAGTTGCAACATCTCATAATGTACCACAAAATGAGTAGTCCATTACTGAGAAACGTCTTGCTAAGTTGTCCTTGTGATGGCGGTTCAGGTTCTATAACTAGTTCTTCCAATGTTTCATCATCGGATTTATTCCGGACGCTGTGTTTTGTATGCATGCTTAACAGCTGATCTGATGTTGTATGCACCAGCGCTTCTTGCTTCATTATGTTGTATGCCCCAATATAGCCTACCCTTATTGCTTCATTATTATCACTGTGATATATTAGTCCCACGTCAACGCTCAACCGTGTTCAGGGCGGAGCTGAACTGAGGCGCCGCGAAGTTTTGGCACTCTGCCAGCTAGATGCATGATTGTTTCAACTAGGTCCAGTACCCGAACTGGGTGAGGCGGGGCTTTAGTTCTTTGTTGTATTGACCTGCTTCGGCATGTGTGACATTTTTCTGTCAACTCTGCATATATCCTTCGCGATCGATTTCGCACGTTTGTCGATGGAGCGGGTTAAGAGCATACTAAATGTTCTGACCGCATTAGTGCAGGACAAAGCTCTGAGGACATAAGTTACAGGGACGGATGGTAGCTGTACAAAGTACACAGGCTACATCGTAATTTCAATTTTAATGGAGAGTAAAACAAAGGCAGAACACCGTATAATCTGATTGGTAGCATTATTTGATAGAACGCCAGCACCGTAACTTCATATTGACGCGCGGCTAAACAAAGGCAGAGTACCGGGTACCCAAAAATGATCTGTGAATATTAAATGATTTTATGTCACTTGTCAAGTGACCTGCTGAAAACAGTATGGTGATGTAGAGAGTAGTGACAGCTGGGTAACACTTACTGCAGGAGGTCCTGGTCTGTGAGAGCCGAGCACTGCAGCAGCTGCAATATGTGTGAGGACTCCGAGGAGCTGCTCAGATCTCCATCCCTGCAGCTCTTCGCCGTCATCTTCGACAAGCTGGAGCAGCTGAGAGCCAGTTCCAGAGCGTCCATCCAACAGCGTCCTGGAGCAAACGACATTAGGCTGTGGCCCTCAGGTGGACTCACTATTGAGAAGGCAGTTTTACAGAAGATAAATGCCTATGCTCACCATCAGATTCAGATGCTGCCCTGAAGATCAGGTAATTACTAGGCAAGGGTTGTGTGATGGAACCAACGTTTTCTCCTTTAGGACCCTAAAAAACACACAGACACTAATCAATCCCAACAATAAGGTCAAGAAAACGTGTTCTTGAAGATGTTCTTGTCTAACCTTCATGGCCCATATGGACTTATCCAGCGGATGGTAGAGTTTGAAGCAGAACCCGTCCTTCTTTGAGGGTCTTTCGATGAGTTTGCAGGCGTTGAGAAGAATCGTTCCCACCCAGTGATCCGAACCGGGCGTCTTGTATATCAGGAGAATGCCAGGCTTCAGGATGCACCATAACTTCGTCCAGCTCTTCAATGTTCCTCGAATCTGATAAATCCAAGCACCACATCTTAAAGCTGTTGTGAAATGATTAATTGCTAGAATGAAAACCAATGAGGTTTACTAACCTTTAGCCAGTTGGACATAATAACCACACTTGGATCCTTTAGTGCACTGAACAGTTCATTGGCGACCCTCTTCTTTTCCTGGCGATAGTTCTTTTTCTGAACCTGCAATATAAAAGGTTAAGGTTTAATGCATTGCTCAAACATCAGCTAGGGGGCGTAAGTGGGCGGCAAGACATGTACAATGTCTGAAAACCTTGTTGAACACTAGAGTGCAGCATATACAAGCAGAAATTAGTGGAATCTAAATATCTGTTTTTTAGTCATATAAAAAAAGTTTTGCTTTGTTTTCTATGAATTCTCTGTTGAACAATTTATCTGAAGATTCTTATATACCTGATAGAGCTTGGGTATTTAGATTTTTATAGCATCGCAGATAACACTTCATTTTGATGATTGCATGTACAAAACTTAAATTACCTACGGTATATACCTCTTTTAATTTTTAAATCACTCTTTTAATGCTTTGATTTTACATTGAGGAGAAGAACTCTGCCAGTCAATGCAAACATCAATTATCTCGAACCTAGTCATCTTTGTTTTCGTAAAAGGAGAACCCAAAATTAACATTAGAGTCTATGAGTTGCACTGACGGCCTTACATCTTAATGTCTAGATTCACGAAAACTCAACAAATCTATGTACATTTTAGAGTTAGGAACATTTAAATTTATAACGGCTTTTGCCAAAGAGGATGAAAAATAAAAAAAAATTGCCACTGAGAACTTTAAAAATAACACAGACAAGACCAGTTTATTTTATATAAAGTAGTTCTTAATGTTTTGAATTGGCTTTATTCTGGCTTTATTATTGGCTTTTTATACTTTCAGTTCAGTTTTTTTGTTTTTGTTTTAGTAATACATTTTATGTGCTCTTTTTATTATTTTTTTATTTGGCTTTAATTCATTTTTATTTCAGTTTCAGTTTTAGCTTTAGTAATTTTAGTACTTCAATTTAGTTGCCATGTAACATTCAAATTTTTGCTTAACTTTTTTTCAATTGAATCTTTTCATCAAATACTTACAATTTATTTTATTTCAAGTAACAAAAATGGGTTTAATACTTATAACAATAACAACACTGAGCGAGTGGTTCATTAGATAAAGATTTTTAAAGGATTCACAGAAAATATCAAATACCAAAAACATATTCATAACAGAACGTTCAGAAAGGTCTTTAATTGAGGCAAATGTGTTCCTAGTGAGATGTTTACGTACATCCGTCCCAAAATGACAAAAAAGCGCTAACCAGTCCCTAGCCACATGCAAAGTTTGGTGGGATAACATTTGTAGCTGTTCAAATTTCAAAGTAAAAAGATGATAAACAGGCCGGATGAAAAGCTGGATTCAATATTTTAATACATATTTTAGTATTTCCTCTGCTTCTAGAGGAAGTGCCTGTACGCAGGTTCTGTGCCGTCCACCTGTTGACACCGCAACCAAGCTGCTGTTTTGAGAAACTGGGTCAGGAACTCAGCCTTGAGTGGGAAGCACATCATACCTTAAGCGATTCTTTCCTTGCCAGCTTCTCCGTGGGCGAGGAAGACTCCTTCTCCAAACCAATAAACATTCTGGATTCCGACTGAGGTAAAGAAGTGATTGCAAAACAGAAAATCCCATAAAAATTCATTTAAAATTCATGTAAAGTCCACATGAGATCAAAATTGACCCTTAAAACATGTCCCAGAGCTTAATATGAACAATTCACCACTGCACAAAGATTTGTAGTCATTTTGCTCCACCTATAAAGTGACTTTATAACATTTGACATCATTGAATATCCTTACATTGCGGAAACAAAACGGGTTGCGAATGCCGTTTCATGCTCACTTTCCCACCATAATAATCATATTAAGTAAGTGTTTTAATTTGGAAATTGTAATGCAAATGAAGCAACTTCCAGCTACAACTCTTTCACACTAACAGCAAAAGGAGCCAGGCTAAATGCAGCAGGTTTGTTTGGTCAGCTGTGGGTGTCAGTTGAACCAAAATATGGAGAAGACAGCTTCCCTCTTAGGCTCAAATTAGCCTGTATGATTGCGTGTGGAGTCCAGAATAACACCAGTAATGTTATTTCACAGTTTTATATTCAGGGATGTTATAAAACAATGCAAATATTACAAAATGTGACATGAAAAAGTATATAAATCACTACTTTTTTTAAAATAACACCGTCCCATCAGCGACACGAGCAGGGAAAGTTGTAGCGGGAGTCCTTGTCTCTCTTGCCTCCCCTGACCCTATTGAGTTTTAACAGACCCCCTAAAGCGTGCAGTGGGTTTGGTGGGAGGTAACTGAGAATGAATGGGGGAAAGTCACTTTAGAGGAGACAATGGCTGTGCCCGAAATCCCCCCCTATACCCTTAAGTGTACGGTAGGCAATTTCGGAGAGGCTAGCAATAGCAAGTAAGCTTTCAAAGCATGAGATCCCACCCTTCCTTCAGAGCGTCTCCAGAGCAGAGTCTGAAAAGCATCACGAGAGACCACAAAACATTACAATAATAATGAACGTGATTAACATACAGAGCTCTTACTTGTCCCACCTGACTGCTGCAGATTCATTCATTGATAGTGTTGACATAGGAACGCAAATCCGAGTCTGAGGACGTAAACGGCTCCGGATAGAAAGTCACGGGTTTCCATCTCGTAATTACGGTTACGACATAGGGTGAACGCAGCATAAGCTCATTGTTTTAGTTCAGGAGGAACTATAAAAGACGGCTGCTGTTTGTGTGTGGCGCTCGGTGGCTGACGTCTGTCTACAACTCTACATAGCCTTACAGAACGAACTGATGACGTGTGATGTCTTGTTTAATTAAGGTTTATACATAATTTCCATGACAGAGTTCAAGATAAATATTTTAATTACTACCTGGAGCTGCCAGTTTGCTAATCATTCAAATGATTTTTAAACAGCAAGCTCAAAATATGCCAACTAAGCGGCAGCCCTTCCAGGGAACTCAGTGTCTGAATTCACACACTCGTTTTCATTCACTTCTTCAAGTGGACTATATTAGTGGAGTAATGTAGGGAATAGTGAATGAGGGAATAGGGGGTGATTTCGTACACAGCTAATGCCTCCAGGCTTGTGCGAATAATCCTGTCTATTGTTTTTGTGTGCGTTTGTGGGTCGGTCTGAATGAACAAAATTATGTCGTTAATGGGAAGACTATTTAAAAAGTAAGTAAACAACTCACCCACTTACAGTAGATATCACCGCTTTATGACACGTCAAAATCAAACTTAAAATGCCCTTAAAACATGATTTGAGGCAGATTTTTTAGTGAGCAATCAGCTTGGTCTTGGTTTATGCCTGTAACCGGTGTTTACAGAGTTTGATAACTGATGATCCAGAAATAAGTTGCCTATTAAAAAAATAGCTGAACATCAGTTCACAAATAAAATATATTGTTTAAATTATTACTGTCTTTAGTTAATTTTTAATAAATGTAAAAATGCTTAAAACACTAACTTGATGAGATTTAAACTTGGTTATAATAAACAGAAGATTAATAACATTGTTAATGTAAAAATACAAAATAGAGGTGTATTTAGTTTCTTTTCTTCTTTGATGTAATGTAATGTTTATTTTACCAGGAAAATGTGACAACAAAGTGTAACTGGGACATTTGATTTATATATATATATAAAAAAGCCATTGAGCCATCTTTTTCGGCAGCACTTGATTCAGTAGTACTGACACTTTCTCTTTTCTCTTCTCTTCCATTCTATAAAAAAAAAAAAAAAACTGCGCTAAAATTAAACTGAGAGGGGTTATAGCACTTCCGTATTGTTGTCCTACTGTTAGTTTAACTGCTTCTATTGTTCTCATTTGTAAGTCGCTTTGGATAAAAGCGTCTGCTAAATGAATAAATGTAAATGTAAAATGTAAATGAATGAATGACAGGCTTTTACTCTAGATTCGCCCATTAAAAACACATGATGCAGACAAATGCGTTTTATATGTGCCTGTTTTAGTTCTGATTTACTAAAAGCTTTTACCGCATGTAAAACGGTTTGTGCGAAATTAATAAGGAAGACTGTAATTGGTTGAGTTTTGACAAGCTCTAATTGCAGGTCATTTCGCTACGCATAAGCAGAGGTCTAGGGAGTGAATCCTTTAATCATTCATTTAGCAGCATTCAGAAATAAATTCTAGTTAAAATGTTAACTAGTAAGCGGGTTGAAATAACAGATGTGTTATGGAAATGCTCTTCAACCAGCAAGTACAGTGAATTTTCTTTCCCATCTGCATTATTTTGTTGTCATATTCCATGCAGGCAGTCAACAAAAAGATTAACGCACCACGCTGCTGGGCGACCGGGCCGGGCTGACCTCGTCCCTCGGTAAGGTCAAACCGTTCCGCTCCGTTTCATTACCTGAAGAACACACGCATGCAAACACACGCACGCACACACCCACACCAGCAAACGAACACCACATTAATATCAAGGGCAATAAATTATAATCACCAGGACTATGAATACACATGCAACCCTACAGTAAATGACATTTTAGCAGGGGATTTCAAAACATAATCAGCTCATTTAAAGATGGAATGAAATACATTTTTTTACACTTTCTTTTTGTAGTACATGTCCCTTAGTTGTTTGTAGCATGTAGCTGTGTGGTTTCTATGATATTCTAAGTGGTTGTCAGGGCATTGCTATGCAGTTGCTATGGTGTTCCGAGTGGTTGACAGGGATCGTTTGTAGCCGTTAAAAACAGAGTTCTGACACTCCCATAGGCTTCCAAAGGAATTGAGGAATGCGGAAGTAAAGCGTGTCATGGAGCGACCAATAGTTCCAAACAAGCAATAGTTCCAATAGTTCCAGCATTGAACCCCATTCATTTCAGTGTGTCTCAAGCACACTCGCTGGAAAGTTGATGAAATTACTGCATATTTTGAGATTTTATTGCATTCGTTGATTAATTCGTTGAAGCTTGTTATAGTTAGATCGATAGACTCTAATTGCAGTTAGATAACATGAGCAGCACTGCAACAGCTACTAACCAGATGCTATCTGACATATTTTAACAGTTTTTAGTCTCTCTGAGATCTTTCTCTCCAAGTAGGAGGTCAAATGAGTTTCTATGGAGCCCTTTCAAGGAATAACATATAGCGCCTGGATATATAATAAAGAGTTGAATGCAATTGCCTTGTTTTTTTAAACACTATTTAGAACTTATTTCTTGGGTTAAATTCAGTTTGTTAGCATCATTCATTTATAATCACCCGTCGTGAATGCTTATGAGTATCATAAAATAACATTAGGACGTTAACAACATTAAGGGCCCTATTTTAATGATCTAAGCACATGGTTTAAAGCGCAGGGCGCAAGTGCACTCAGGGTGTGTCCGAATCCACTTTTGCTAGTTTAACGACGGAAAAATGGTCAGCACATGGTCTAAAAGGGTTGTTCCTATTCTCTTAATGAGTAATGGGTGTGTTTTGGGCGTAACGTGCAATAAACCAATCAGAGTCTCATCTCCCATTCCCTTTAAAACCCAGTTGCGCTCCCGCCATGGCGGATTCGGGATGAGCAAGCAGAAAGACTGAGCGCTTCTCCAGAGAGGAAACGGATCTGCTCGTGCGTGAGATTAAAGTGCAAACAGACCATCTACGGGACAAGCCGGACTCCACCATATCTTTATGTACACAATATTAATCTTTTACATTGTAATCCTATTATTTGTAATATTTGGCATGTTTGTGTGCTGCTGCACGTCCCTCTGTGTGTAATAAGCAGAGTGTACCCACGTTGTGAACCCGCCCGACGCTGCATTGAGCCGGGTATATGATAGGACCCTATATGACAGTAAGCAGCAGGTTTATAAGGCTGCTGTCGCTTTAAGACCAAATGCACAGATCTAATATACTGACAAGCATTCGATTACTTTCCCAACTGTTTATGTTCACTTAAGGACATCACCGACTACGTTTAAGTGAAAACTAGCCAAGACTGGCATTTTGACATATTTTTGTGTGGATTTGTCCGTTTAAGTGCATGCCCGAAGCCCAACGTAGCCTATAGGCTACTTGTCCGCTCCATCTAAGATCGATCGCACAGAAAGCCAACCTGGAGAATAGCAGCTCATTCTCAGCTCAATACGCTTTTAACTCTTCTTTTAGTACTGAGCATGTCCGACAGGAGACTGTATTACGACAGTCATGTTACATGATTTGACTGATTTGGATGGGTTCCTTACGTAGGAAGGGCAACAGCACTGGAATGCAGCATCATGTTTTCATAATCGTTGGGAGCCAAAATTAAAACTGAAGCTAAAATTCTAACAATCGCATCCCTAGTCATTAATTTACTTTGAGAGCAAGGGGGGCTCCTGGTAGTTCGGGGGCCCTACGCAACTTGCGTACTTTGCGTATAGGGAGAACCGGCACTAGCTTGAACAGACAAATTCGCACAAAAATTATGTCAACGTGCCAGTGGCATTGCCCTTGGTGAGTATCTCAGCCAACATAGTCGGTTAGTCTTAAGTGAATGTAAACAGTCGAGAAAGACAACGCATGAGTACAGTATCACGCCGCCTTCACACTGGCAGTTGAAATCAGCTCCGATACGGCACCGAAACGACCGGAAGTCATTCATTTCCTATGGAGATTCGCAGACCGCATGCGAATGGGTCCGAAACGGGTCCGACAGAGTGCGGTGCGAAGAAAATCGCGTCCGTTGGTCATCCGGATGCGTTCAAAAAATTGAACTCTTGCGAAAAGCTACCTATCCGGTTCCTATCCGACAATTCCAGCGGAAGTTGAGCGTTGCTATGGTACTGATAAACAAACCTGATTTCTAAACTTTTCATACAATAAATAATGATTTTAGAACGATAAGTTGTCATGTCATTTTTTTTATTTTCATGACTTAACGTTATTAGGGCAGTTATACAATTAAAATGTAGGCTATAATTAAATAATTAAAATGGCTATAATTAAATATTGTGGCCATTTTCCCTCACCCCGCTCATTCACATACAGACAGAAAATTCAATGATGGCAAATCGTCGGCTGGTCAATGCACTTGCTGTTGCTCTCCTATACTGGAGACGCAAGCACAAAAATAAGAGATCAGTGTGGGTGAAATACTACCTGGCGGAGAGAAATCAATATGGGGAGTTTCACCGTCTGGTCGGTGAGCTGCGTTTGAACAACGGTGAGGATTTCAGGGAGTATTTCAGGGTGTCGCGCTGTCAGTTTGACGAAATCCTCCACCGTGTTGGTCCACGGATCAAGAGAATCAACACCCGGCTTCGGAGATGTATTTGTCCGGCAGAACGCCTAGCCATCTGTCTCCGGTGATTTTCCTTTTCATCATCAAGTTATTTGGTTATTTCAATATTATTATAGTCTATTTTGTTAACTGTATTTTCTATTAAGCTAAAAACTATTGAATTTTCTTATTTTCGCCCTTAAACATATAAGATGTCCTTGTTTATCTAGAAATGTATCCGCCAAATAAATGTATGTATTATAGGGCTGGGAAAAAATTAATCGTGATTAATCACATCCAAAATAAAATCTTTGTTTACATAAAATATGTGTGTAGTTTGTATAATTATTTTGTATATATAAATACACACACATGCATGTATATATTTAAGAAAAATGTGTTATTAATATAAAAAATATGTGTATTTATATATAATATAAATGATGTATAAATATAGATACAGTATATGCATGCAAATATTTCTTAAATATATACATGCCTATGTGTGTATTTATATATACAAAATAATTATACACACTACACACACATATTTTATGTAAACAAAAAATTTATTTTGGATGCGATTAATCACGATTTTTTCCCAGCCCTTATTATTGTTGTTATTATTAATATTTTATTTATGTTCTTTCAGACACCTGGCGACTGGTGACTCCTATCACTCTCTCTCCTACCGCTTCCGAGTGGGCTGGAGCACTGTATCTCTCATTGTGCCTGAGGTGGCCAAGGTTATCTGGGAGGAGCTAGTGGATGTCTACATGCCTGTGCCAAAGGAGAGTGATTGGCAGGATATTGCAGAGCAGTTCCGGGTCAACCGTGACTTCCCCAATTGCATAGGGGCCATTGATGGGAAGCATGTGAGGATCGTGGCACCACCCAATTCAGGCTCCCTTTTTTTTAATTATAAGGGGACCTTCTCCATTGTGCTCCTTGCGGTTGTAGATGCCAACCTCTGCTTCCGAATTATTGATGTGGGTGCCTATGGTCGCGGGAGTGATGGAGGCACACTGAGGGAGTCTGCCTTTGGTCGCGCTCTCCAGGAAGGCACCTTGGGAGTCCCACCAGATGCCATCATCCCTGGAGCAGAGGATCTCGGGCCACTTCCTTACACATTTGTGGGGGACGAAGCCTTCCCGTTGCGCCGTCACCTGATGCGTCCATATCCTGGAAGGAACCTCTGCAGACGCCGTCGGATGTTCAACTATCGCATGTCTCGGACAAGAATGGTAGTAGAGCAAGCCTTCGGTGTGCTGGCAGCCAGGTTCAGGATCTACCATCGAGTGATGTGGCAGCATCCACACAATGTGGAGGTGTGCGTGAAGGCAACCTGTGTCCTCCACAACCTTCTTCGCCGTGATGCCCCAACACGCCCCTATAGACCAAGGGAGAATCGAGCGCCCAACCCACCCCCCAGTGTTGTCTTGCCCAGTGTCATCCGACAAGGTGCCAATAATTCCAGCGCGGAGGCTGTTCGTGTCAGAGAGGCCTACACAACCTACTTTTCCTCTGAGGTGGGAGGTGTCCACCGACATGATCCTGTGTCATAATCACAGACCAAAAGGCCCTTTTAAGGGCCAACCACAATGTCATAAATTGCAATTCCATGTCAGTGTTGTCATTTCATTTAACTAAATTAAAATTACCACAGTACTGAATAATAGTTAAAGTGAACTTTATTATTGTGTTTAATAATTTGTATTATTGAGTGTGTGTGTGTGTCTGTCTGTCTGTGAGTATCATTAGTGAGTGAGTGAGAGTGTGTTTGTCTGTCTGTCTGTCTGTCTGTGTGTGTGTGTGTGCGCGTTCAGCTCCACCAGATTCTGAAAAACCAAAACCAAAAAATGAAAAGGTGAGATGGCAGCATGTTACACATTATCAATGCCAGTGTGGAGAATTTTTCACAGCAAAATACTTACACTCAAATTCAGCTGCATATATCAGCTGGTGAATTTTCAGCTTCGTAGCAGCGTTTTTTTGAATGGACATCCTTTTTAGGGCGGGGAGCAGGCTGTCCAAGAAGGCCTGGTCTGGGTCTTTCTCCTGTGTCGGTGGTTGATTGGCAGATTCGATTGCAGTCGCAATCATTTGCTCAAATGCTGAGGGGCTTGCAGAAACAACCCGCCGCCTACGCCTGCGCTCACCTGACAGGTCTGGTGTGCCCCCTGTTTCATGTGGGCGCACGCT
This sequence comes from Tiaroga cobitis, assembly GCA_030578255.1. Taxonomy (NCBI): domain Eukaryota; kingdom Metazoa; phylum Chordata; class Actinopteri; order Cypriniformes; family Leuciscidae; genus Tiaroga; species Tiaroga cobitis. Next base: position 28,615,795 of record CM060615.1, on the reverse strand, counting down.
CTCCTGTGTGTGATCTGTGACTCTCTCTCTTTCCTGGTTCTCTCCCTCTCTCTCCTGATTCTCTCCCTCTCTCTCCTGTGAGACCTCTCCCTCCTGGGTCTCACCCTCTCCCTCCTGGGTCTCTCCCTCTCGCTCCTGGGTCTCTCCCTCTGTCTCAGTGAGGTTGGAGGTTGTCCTCCGTGGTGTGATGAACGGCAGGAGGAAGGACATAATCTGGGCATAACGCCAGGGCCTCTTCTGAGAGGCAGCAGCCCCGCTTACCCGCCTGGACTGGTCCTCCCTCCTATACCGAACATAGGCATCACGGAGGTCCCTCCACTTTTTTTTTACATCCTCCACTGAAAAGCACAGACAATGTTCAGCACATTTCTTTATTTCTTTCAAGTTTACAGGTTTGTGTTGCCTAACTTTGATTGCATGTATCTTAAGCACAGTTTGTAGTGCAGGATTATATTACTATAAAAAAAAAAATTGTCGAAACGCATATTTGACAGTGAGTTGACGGTAGTATTATCCTGAGTTAGATGCAGATTTACTATGTTTAAATTTATGTTCATTAGTAAAAACAGTAACATCTGTTTGAAAAAAAGTAACAACCTTATTTTTATTTGGTAAAATGTAATCTGACTTTTTGAGTTTTATTCAAATTAACCTTTGGTCATCCAGTATCATGCATTTTAGATCATGATAACCACAAATAAAACCATGCATAGCCTATAGCACCTCACTATCATGGCAAAATGTAACTGTATGGTTTCTATGGTATTTGTATGAAAAACAGTAGCCTAACAATACATTAAATACTGTAATTTTATTACATTAGTCCTTTAATACATTGTCTACATTAATAATATAATACAATTCAATATGTATATCCCACATTTCATGGTGGAAATAATATAATAGGCTATAACGTTACAGTAAATCCATGGTAAATGAAGGGAATTTGTAGACGGAAAAGTTTTCTGTATCGTTGCGCACAGTGACAGACATCGAACTATTGACATTATACCACTAAAATATCACATTTTTTAGCCGACCTGACATCTCAACGTCCTGAGCGACTTTCCTCCACGCAGCAGCCTTCCTATTAATATCTCTGTAGCCCTCATCAGAGAGATCATACAGAATCGTACATTCTGACACGGACAAAATCAACCTTTCTAATCTCTCCGCCATTTTTGTTCTACCCGCTTCCGACGCTTTTCGCGGTGTAGTACGACGTCCGCTGGGGGCGTATTGCGAATTACGGAGCTGATTTCAACTGCCAGTGTGAAGGCGGCGTCAGTATATTGGATCCATGCCTTATGTCTTAAAGGGATAGTTCACCCAAAAATGAAAATGATCCCATGATTTACTCACCCTGAAGCCATCCTAGGTGTATATGACATTCTTCTTTCAAACGAATACAATTGGAGTTATATTACATAATGTCCTGGCTCTTCCAAGCTTTATAATGGGAGTGAATGGGCACCATTTTTCGAAGTCCATACAAGTGCATCTATCCATCATAAGAGTGTCCCAAATGGCTCCGAGGATACGCATCGATCCACAGGGAAAGAGTGACCCTGTTTATTTGAACCGCGAGAGGCGTCAAAGCTTACGCTACTCCTACATTATACATCATGTGTTACTCTTTTGGCGCAAGTCGACTTGCGGAGGCCGTCTGCCGTAGTGTTAATTTTAACAGCCATTTTTAAATTTAGTTTCAGTTTTAGTCCAGTTTCAGCATCGCTTGTTAGTTTTTATCACATTTAGTCGACATCATCCCATTTTTATTTAGTCTAGTTTTAGTCGACTATAAGTCGAGCATTTTAGTCTTTATTTTAGTCCAAGAAAACATAATTTTATTCGTTTAGTTTTAGTCAACAAAAACTGTCAACATTTTAGTCTAGTTTTAGTCAGGACATAATTTTAACCTTTTACTTTTTTGTCAGCAGATAATATTTAACATTTCCTAAAATTATTTCACATTTCAACATTTTCTCTCATTCTCTTTCTCCCGAGCCCCGTGCAAAGCATGTTTTACTTTTAACCTGTCGCCGCCTCGCCGTGAATCCAGCTCCTGTCTGCTCCATGTGTTGTATAGGCTACTCTGTGCCCGGCCCGCCTGCTCCAGGTTTGAAAGTGGGTGTGTGGCGGAAGAGCTGACAAGGAGGAGGCGGAGGAGGAGACAGGATTTGACAAAACCATATCATATAATAATATGTAATTTTCGTCTCGTCTTTGTTCGTGAACTAAAATGTCCATAGATTTTAGCCCAGTCTTTTATTTACCGAACTGCATTTTCGTCTCGTCTTTATTAGTCTACGAAAATTATTTCTGATTTACTCCCAGTTATTGTTTATTAGTGGGGATTTTAGTCTCGTCTCGTCTAGTTTTCGTTCGGTGAAAAATGTGCGTTGACGAAAATATTTTCGTTTAGTTTTCGTTAACGAAATTAACACTACTGCCTGTCAAAGTTTTAAATATGGACATTTTTCTTACAAGAACGCACCGCTTCGCTTCAGAAGGCCTTTATTAACCCCTCTGAGCCGTTTGGGACACTTTTATGATGGATAGATGCATTTGTATGGACTTAAAAAAAAAATGGTACCCATTCACTGCCATTATAAAGCTTGGAAGAGCCAGGATTTATTTTTATTTATATATATATATATATATATATATATATATATATACACACTCACCTAAAGGTTTATTAGGAACACCACACTAATACTGTGTTTGACTCCCTTTCGCCTTCAGAACTGCCTTAATTCTGCGTGGCATTGATTCAACAAGGTGCTGAAAGCATTCTTTAGAAATGTTGGCCCATATTGATAGGATAGCATCTTGCAGTTGATGGATATTTGTGGGATGCACATCCAGGGCACGAAGCTCCCGTTCCACCACATCCCAAAGATGCTCTATTGGGTTGAGATCTGGTGACTGTGGGGGCCATTTTAGTACAGTGAACTCATTGTCATGTTCAAGAAACCAATTTGAAATGATTCGAGCTTTGTGACATGGTGCATTATCCTGCTGGAAGTAGCCATCAGAGGATGGGTACATGGTGGCCATAAAGGGATGGACATGGTCAGAAACAATGCTCAGGTAGGCCGTGGCATTTAAACGATGCCCAATTGGCACTAAGGGGCCTAAAGTGTGCCAAGAAAACATCCCCCACACCATTACACCACCACCACCAGCCTGCACAGTGGTAACAAGGCATGATGGATCCATGTTCTCATTCCGTTTACGCCAAATTCTGACTCTACCATCTGAATGTTTCAACAGAAATCGAGACTCATCAGACCAGGCAACATTTTTCCAGTCTTCAACTGTCCAATTTTGGTGAGCTCTTGCAAATTGTAGCCTCTTTTTCCTATTTGTAGTGGAGATGAGTGGTACCCGGTGGGGTCTTCTGCTGTTGTAGCCTATCCGCCTCAAGGTTGTGCGTGTTGTGGCTTCACAAATGCTTTGCTGCATACCTCGGTTGTAACGAGTGGTTATTTCAGCCAAAGTTGCTCTTCTATCAGCTTGAATCAGTCGGCCCATTCTCCTCTGACCTCTAGCATCAACAAGGCATTTTCGGCCACAGGACTGCCGCATACTGGATGTTTTTCCCTTTTTTACACCATTCTTTGTAAACCCTAGAAATGGTTGTGCTTGAAAATCTCAGTAACTGAGCAGATTGTGAAATACTCAGACCCAGACGGCCCGTCTGGCACCAACAACCATGCCACGTTCAAAATTGCTTAAATCACCTTTCTTTCCCATTCTGACATTCAGTTTGGAGTTCAGGAGATTGTCTCGACCAGGACCACACCCCTAAATGCATTGAAGCAACTGCCATGTGATTGGTTGATTAGATAATTGCATTAATGAGAAATTGAACAGGTGTGCCTAATAATCCTTTAGGTGAGTGTATATATATATATATATATATATATATATATATATATATATATATATATATATATATATATATATATATATATATATATTAGGGCTGCAACTAACGATTATTTTGATAATCGATTAATCGGACGATTATTTTTTCGGTTGATCGATTAATCGGATAAAAAATCCAATTTGATTTTTTGTTTATTATAACTAAATAAAACCCTAAATCAGGGTTGTGGTGAGCAGGACGAGGCCGAGGGACGTGAGAGATGCGAGACCGGTGCGTCTCACAGGTGTCGTTCATTATCACTCACGCCACCGGCCTCTCAACGTCCCTCGGCCTCGTCCTGCTCGCCACAAGGGTATTTATGTGTAAAAGTGTACTTTAAAAAGTGCAAAAGCCACACATTGAGTTTTACTAATATCAATATTTGCTTTGTTTTTAATGATAATTGCTAATGGCAAGTTGACAACCATGATTAATGTAAAATTAATTAAAAATTATATCCAACATATGTTTTAGCAATTTTTGTTAAACAAATTTACACAGACATGTTGTTCAGATGTGAAGATATAAACTAAAAACATCTCAAATATATAATTCATTTAATTTTTATTTTAAATTAATGAAATTATAAGGATAATAGATAAAATAAATATAGAAAGACTGAAAACAAGTGTGTGAACATAGAGCCTCGGTAGATCGCGTTTGAAAAACAATTAAAACTTAATATTAGACAAATGCTATAAAAAGAACGGGATGGAGGTACGCAGCAAGCTAACAGGCTTGATTAAAAGGACAGGAAAAATGATGCATTAGTGCACAAGCATTCACTGAAAACCACTGAGTACAGTGACTAAAAACAATATTTTACTGCTGCTGTTATTAACTGCTTTTATATATAGTGCTTCACTTTGTAAACACCGTTTTAATTTAACCTATTTCTGCGGAAGCGCTATTTTAATCCATCACTTATGTTGCGAGCGAACTGATGGCGCAACCTGATGCTCGAGACAAATACAGACATCCCAAGTCTCGCGGAAGATCCGGGAGTCTCCCGCATATTGATAGCGGCTCCCTGATGCCTGCAAATTAGTTCAAACTCCCGGAATCTAGAGCGCGCGAGCAAGAGCGCGCATGCGAGACAGAAGAGACTGTGCTAACATAGACTGTAAACAAGATCTCGGTCTCTGCGCGCACAACAGATCGGCGAAGGGAGAGAGACCTTGCGTGTGTCTCATGAAGCGCAGCGCATGTAAGACAGAGAGCATCATGATTGGCCCGTTTCAACCAATCACCAGTAAACGCTTCCCGTGACGTAAGCAGACCAACTAATCGATAATGACATTCGTTGACAACTATTTTAATAATCGATTTTAATCGATTAAATCGATTAGTTGTTTCAGCCCTAATATATATATATACACAGCAACTCCGATTGTATTCGTCTGAAAGAAGAATGTCATATACATCTAGGATGGCTCCGGAGTGAGTTAATCAAGGGCTAATTTAAATTTTTGGGTGAACTATCCCTTTAAAGTGACAGCAACCTAACATTCCTGCTGCTGTCTGCGTTTTTAATGTTAATCAGACAACAAAAGACAAAGAAAGCACTCACTGCTCTTGACTGAGTAAGTTTTGTAGCTTTTTTTAAGGATTAATCTTTATTTATTTTATACAGTGAAGATTATATGCAGTGTTATTTTACATGTGATCACTTTAATAAATTTCTGCACCTGAAAAGCACTGTTTATTCTATTTATATCTTTGCTCTATTGTATTTGTTTGTGCTACTCCTTGTAGTTTGATTTGTTATGTTCTTTACTTTAATTTGACAGTAGTCAAATACCGAACCATACCAAAACGGTGATACAAACCGAACCGCGAGTCATTTTTAACCGTTGCATCCCTAATTTGTAGCATGTCATGCGATTCCTACAGTGTTTTAGGTGGTTGCCAGGGCATTGCATTGTGGAATATTAATGAAGCTAAATGCACTATGAATGAGGTTTTGTGACGAAAAATTGTTCTGCTCTTGAATTCTTTAACTCAAGTGCATATTCTTTATTCTATTTACCATAACCGCAGTTACATAAAAGCAGTGAGCTCCTCCATGTCTCTTGTGCTCAAAGGATGTAATGCTTCCACACATTTAAGAATAGAATGGATACCTGGGCTGAGTGGGTACAGTTCATGGTCTCCTCCATAGGACAGGTTGCGGGTCAGTACACGCGGGTCGATCTGGGGAGGTGACGTGGCTGTGGGACAGAGAGAGAACCGTCTGCGGAACAAGTTCTCCTCCTTCATTGTGTCAGCCAGTCTGTCCACCTGCAGGAGAAAGGAGGAATATCATTATAGTGTGTAGCTAGCAGCATAATGCACTGAAATACTAATTGATCATCACACACATACACACGCAAATTAATGTTAATGCTGCAGTGTTATGCAGCCCTTTTCCTTAACAGAGGTAATAGATAATCAGAAAAGCAAAGCAAAGTGGGAGTGTGTGAGCAAATGTATCAGATGAAACTGTTCCAGAAAGCTTATGCAACACAAAAATGAATGCTAAATGAGAAGAGCAGCAGACAGAATCTAAATACTTTAAGACGAAGTCTGTAAATGTGAGTTTGCAAACTGAACTGATTCTAGTGAGGAGAATGCCATCTACAAGAAAATAATGGCAAGAAAACACAACTTTCTAATGTGTTGTCCAAGCAAATGACTCTTATAAGTTTATTCATGTAAAGAATCATTAAAAAAATGAATCAGTCCTTCAAAAAACAAAACAAAAACTTACTGAATCCATACTGATTCTCATAAACCTAACCCCATCCATCCATCCATCCATCCATGAGTGTATACAGATTTCAAAATCAACCACAACCAATGCCGCAGATGCAGTATTTTTTTTTGTTATTTAAAGGCCACATTAGTAATATGCGCCTATAGGTGGGTTGCTTTTACAAACTGAACCAATCAAATTGTAGGGAAATTATGTAACGTTTCATGTCACACTTTAACCTCGTGCACGAGCAGATCCGTTTCCTCGCTAGAGAAGCGTTCAGTCTTTCCGCTTGCTAATTCCGCCATGTAAATAGCGAATCCGCCATGGCGCGAGCGCAACTAGCTTTTAAAGGGAATGGAAGTTGAGACTCCGATTGGTTTATTGCACGGTACGCCCAAAACACACCCATTACTCATTAAGAGAATAGGAACAACCCTTTTAGACCATGTACCGGGTGCACCGACCATTTTTCCCGTCATTAAACTAGCAAAAGTGGATTCGGACACACCCTGAGTGCACTTAAGCCCTGCGCTTTAAACCATGTGCTTAGATCATTAAAATAGGGCCCTATAAGTCCTAGAAACTTACATACCTTACCTTTAAATATTCACAAAATCACTACATTACCTACATGCATTCTTTAGATAATTAGGTTTGAAATCTATGGCTGCGAAATGAAAGGTTTAAGGTTACATAAGATGACACTAATCAAAGTAGCATGTCTAAACAGCATGAGCTTTTAGTTGCAGAGCATCTGAATCAAGTTCCCAGCATCACTCCTTCTCATGTAAAGGAGCTAAAAATAGTCTTTCTGCTGCAGTGTGGGTCTGACCGGGGGGGGGGGGGGGGGCTGCCGTCTGTAAGGTGCACAGTTACAAACCCTACTCTACCTCTCTTTCTCTCACTAGTGCTCTGCAGGGTAACGAACCCCACCCTGCATGTGGCCAGCCAGCCAGAAGAACCAATCACAGCTCAGGGCAGGGCAGGATGGATTCAATTGGCCGTTCATCTGGCTGCTGTTCAGTTTTACTCTGTTTATAAGACTGAGCGGCAGAGAGACGAAATCACATCCTGAATAGACAAAAAAACCTGCAAAAAGAATTTTAAAAAAGCCCTTTTATATACATGAAAATAACAAAAGAGATCTCTTTAAAGGTGAGGCGTGCAATTTTTTTTCAATGTTAAAGGAACATTTCACTCAAAAATGAACATCGTTTACTCGTTTCATATTCGTTTGACTTTCTTTCCTCCATGAAACACAAAGCAGTCAAATAAAATAGTAATAAATGATGACCAAGGCTGTCAAAAAGGACAAAACAATCACATAAAACATTCAGAATGGCTCCAAGTCGTATAGGGGTCAATGATGTTTTTGTCACGTTCACACTTAGGGAAAGGAGAACTCAAGTGCAAAACAAGGAAGGTTTATTTATCAAAAATAAAACAAACACAAACCAAAAACCCACGAGAGGGAAAACATAATAAATGAACATGAAACAAACACTGGGTCAAGAATACAGGGAACACCAACCAGGAACAGAGAAACATCTGACAATGATAACGAACCGACAAAGACTGCAAACATGAGGAGACTTATAAAGGGAACAAATCAAGAGGGAACAGGTGGAGAAACTCAAACACTAATCAGGTAACGAGCGGGAGGGATCAAACAATGACAGAAGCACATGGTTCAACATAACCACCCATGTGCAACACAAGACAGGACAGACATGTGACATAACCCCCTCCCTACGGAGCGGCTACCAGACGCTCCATGAGTCTAGGGCGGGGCAGGAAGGAAACATCAGGCGGAACGGGAGGGACAGACCAGGGCGGGACAAGGGAGACAGACCGGAGCCGAACATCAACCGGCCAGGGCGAGACCGAGTTCATCAGGCAGCCAGGGCGGCGAAAAACCCTCGAGTGGCCAGGGCGGCGAAGAACCCTCGGGCGGCCATGGCGGTGAAGAACCCTCGGGCGGCCTGGGCGGATCAGACCTTTCAGGTGGCCAGGGCGGTGAAGACCTTTCAGGTGGCCAGGGCAGATCAGACCTTTCAGGTGGCCAGGGCGGTGAAGACCCTTCGGGTGGCCAGGGTGGCGAAGAACCCTCGGGCGGCCATGGTGGCGAAGAACCCTCGGGCGGCCTGGGCGGATCAGACCTTTCAGGTGGCCAGGGCGGATCAGCGGGCTCTGGCTCAGGATCAGCGGGCTTTGGCGCAGGATCAGCGGGCTCTGGCTCACGATCAGCGGGCTCTGGCTCACGATCAGCGGGCTCTGGCTCACGATCAGCGGGCTCTGGCTCACGATCAGCGGGCTCTGGCTCACGATCAGCGGGCTCTGGCTCACGATCAGCGGGCTCTGGCTCACGATCAGCGGGCTCTGGCTCACGATCAGCGGGCTCTGGCTCACGATCAGCGGGCTCTGGCTCACGATCAGCGGGCTCTGGCTCAGGATCAGCGGGCCCTGGCTCAGGATCAGCGGGCCCTGGCTCAGGATCAGCGGGCTCTGGCGCAGGATCAGCGGGCTCTGGCGCAGGATCAACGGGCTCTGGCTCAGGATCAGTGGGCTCTGGCTCAGGATCAGCGGCCTCTGGCGCAGGATCAGCTGGCTCTGGCGCAGGATCAGCGGGCTCCGTCTCAGGATCAGTGGGCGCTGGCTCAGGATCAGCGGGCTCTGTCGCAGAATCAGCGGGCTCTGGCCCTGGCGGGCAGGCGACGGGCTCAGGCTCTGGCGGGCAGGCGACGGGCTCGGGCTCAGGCTCTGGCGGGCAGGCGACGGGCTCAGGCTCTGGGACCGACACCAGCTCCGGGTCAAGGACAGGCTCCGGGACAGGGACAGGGACAGATACTGGCTCAGGGACAGACATTAACACAGACACAGTCATAAGAACAGAAACAAATACAGAAACAAACATAGATTCCGGCTCAGGGACAGACTCCGGCTCAGGGGCAAACACAATCTCCGGGATCGACACAGGCTCAGGGACAGGGACAGACACTGGCTCAGGGACAGATACTAAAACAGAAACAGTCAACATAACAGAAACAAATACAGACACAAACATATCTTCCAGCTCAGGGCCGGACACAGGCTCTGAGACAGGCACCGGCTCAGGGACAGATACCGGTTCAGGGACAGGCACCAGTTCAGGGACAACCACCGGTTCAGGGATAGGCACCGGCACCGGCTCAGGGACAGGCACCGGCTCAGGGACAGGCACCGGCTCAGGGACAGTCTCTCGCTGGGCAGACGTGACGTGGACAGTCTCTCGTTGGACAGACGGGACGCGAAAAGTCTCTCGCTGGGCAGATGGATTACCTCTCCTCCGTCCATGCGGTTCAGGGACAGGCACCGGCTCAGGGACAGTCTCTTGCTGGGCAGACGTGACGTGGACAGTCCTTCGCTGGACAGATGGGACGCGAAAAGTCTCTCGCTGGGCAGATGGATTACCTCTCCTCCGTCCATGCGGTTCAGGGACAGGCACCGGCTCAGGGACAGTCTCTCGCTGGGCAGACGTGACGTGGACAGTCTCTCGCTGGACAGACGGGACGCGAAAAGTCTCTCGCTGGGCAGATGGATTACCTCTCCTCCGTCCATGACGGTGAGAAGCCGGCTCTGAACTGCCCTTCACTGGTACCGGATCGTAAGGAGGCCAGGATGGAGAGTGATGTTGATCCTCCTCTCGACCACCTCCTCCTCCTTTACAACCTCCCCGGGTCCCACGAAAAATAACCTGGCGGGTCCCTCGAAAATCTCTCCTGTGACCTCCACGGTTCTCAGAAACCTTGGCCAAGCGCTCCGACTCCTCCCTTTGATGAGCCATCAAAGCGAACGCTTGGAAGATGTTCATTCCTCCGGATTCCTTACCCGGCCGAGTCCCTCGGTCCCCGCCGATAGGACGGAACTGGGTTGCTCCAAATGTGGAGATGACATAGTCCGGGCAATCCAGATCATCGTCGTCCATATACATGTCCTCCATGCTTCTTCAGCGAAAATAAATAAATAAAATCCTTCCTGCTGCTGAGTTCAAAAAATGGTCGGTTCGTTCTGTCACGTTCACACTTAGGGAAAGGAGAACTCAAGTGCAAAACAAGGAAGGTTTATTTATCAAAAATAAAACAAACACAAACCAAAAACCCACGAGGGGGAAAACATAATAAATGAACATGAAACAAACACTGGGTCAAGAATACAGGGAACACCAACCAGGAACAGAGAAACATCTGACAATGATAACGAACCGACAAAGACTGCAAACATGAGGAGACTTATAAAGGGAACAAATCAAGAGGGAACAGGTGGAGAAACTCAAACACTAATCAGGTAACGAGCGGGAGGGATCAAACAATGACAGAAGCACATGGTTCAACATAACAACCACCCATGTGCAACACAAGACAGGACAGACATGTGACAGTTTTTTTTTGTCCAATCTAATAATTTATTCAAAAGTACATGAACAAAATTCAATTCACACATACTGTAGAATGACTTCAGTGCAAAAGCTTCTATAATGTGCATGTTTTTAGATTCTGTGTTAAAATGTATTTTGATATTTTGGGGGGCATAAAGTGATAACTCCTTATCCCATAATAAATAAATAAAAAATCTTACAAATTTAATTTAAGAAAAGAAACCTGGCACAATCTTTTAAAAAATATTATTTTAGAAAAACATTTTTTTCAATAAAACTGTTTTAACGCTTATTAATGTTTTAAAAAAGTGTGGTCCGACCAACAAAATTACATTTGAGTACATTTTAGAAAATAATGAGGCACAATATGTAGTTTTTGTATTATATTAATATTATTAGTTATTGGACTCTAATATAATATTCATGGATGAGATTATTAATGTTACTGTAGTATGAAGCTGGAGCGTTTGCCAATGAGAGACGATTGCGAGACACGGTTTGAGAGCAGCTGAACTTTTATTACGCCGCAGACACCGCTTCCGCTTCTTCCGGTCAAGCGTATGTGGGGTAATGCAGCGCTGTTTTATAATTTACATTTCTCTGTTGAAAATGATGTTATAACGTTACTAAGCTAGATCGATATTATAATATCATATTAATAAATGCTTGATGGCTTCTGTTGCTAAATTGCATGCAATTAATTTTAAAACATATTGTATGATGGAGAAAATGCTGCATTACTGTAACTAAAAATAAAGCTGCATCTGATTATGTTATGTTAGCCACTTGACAAAATAGTGTTTTTGTCTGAGGCATGGTAAAACCTAGCCTGGCAAGCCAGACCTACATCAAGATGTTAGGTCTGGGAACTCACAATTGGCATACCTCAATCTGAGGGGCGGGATAAACGGTTGTCTTTCAATATCCCTCTGCACGCAATAGGATAGCGCTACAACCAACCAGAGCAACGAACGGCTGTGGATGAGTGAGTAACATGCGTTTTCCCACCAGCGGAGCTATATTTTAGATATATTAAACTTTTGTCGTATCCGGTCGTCAAAACTCCAAACACATCTTCCTTTTTTAAGACCTTTTTTAAGAATGACTTAAAAGGTCATTCCACCCATTTCAACATTAATCTTTATTAAAAGTGGGTTATACATGTAGTCGAAATGTAAAAGAAATTTTGAATTTGGTGCCCTCTTGACCAAGAAAAGACAGAAAATAACTTTAGGGCACATTTGTATGTAAGACAACAACTCCCACAATGCACCACATTGCACAGCTCCGCAAGCCACACCCACTAATCCAGAACAGTGCGCAAACATCAGAGAAATCACTCTTCCGTCTACAAGGCTAGCTGCCAAAAGAGTTTGAAATTAATTTCACACAAAATGTCTAGTTAGTTGGCTGTGGCGAGTAAGACGAGGGCGAGGGACGTGAGAGGACGGCGCGAGTGATAATGAATGACAACTGTGAGACGCAGCGGTCTCATATCTCTCACGGAGGAGCGGAAGCACAAAAGGAACAGGCCTGATTTTATGTTTTGTTTCTGTTGTGTGTGGCCAGCTGGCTTATACTTTTGTTTTGTATTTGTATTATTTTACTATGAAAATGTTTAAATGTTCGCCGGTTCCCGCCTCCTTCTTCCCACAACAACGAACTCCGTTACATTGGCAAACTCATTAGCGAATTACTCCTCGTTTGTATTTCTTTCTATATGGTGAATTATTGCATGATACCTGGATGTTCAGTCAAAACATATGCGGTGCGACACTAGGATGGTTCACATCACAACACAAACGTCCGTGTGCTCGTCTGATTCAGAGATTTCGTCCAGGAGAAATTGCTATCGTTGAAATTCTCTGCAGCAGACGGACTCTATCTGTGTCCGTTGCGCACAGCGAGAGCACAGGCACCAGCAGTCCACCCAGCTCGAGCCAGCCCGGGCTCCTCATCCGCTCCAGTCCGCCCAGCTCGAGCCAGCCCGGGCTCCTCATCCGCTCCAGTCCGCCCAGCTCGAGCCAGCCCGGGCTCCTCATCCGCTCCAGTCCACCCAGCTCGAGCCAGTCCGGGCTCCTCATCCGCTCCAGTCCGCCCAGCTCGAGCCAGCCCGGGCTCCTCATCCGCTCCAGTCCACCCAGCTCGAGCCAGTCCGGGCTCCTCATCCGCTCCAGTCCGCCCAGCTCGAGCCAGCCCGGGCTCCTCATCCGCTCCAGTCCGCCCAGCTCGAGCCAGCCCGGGCTCCTCATCCGCTCCAGTCCACCCAGCTCGAGCCAGTCCGGGCTCCTCATCCGCTCCAGTCCGCCCAGCTCGAGCCAGCCCGGGCTCCTCATCCGCTCCAGTCCACCCAGCTCGAGCCAGTCCGGGCTCCTCGTCCGCGACAGGCAGCCACCTCCTGTTCCTCCAGCAGCCTCAGCTGCTCGTCACTATATTGCGGCTCGTAAAGATACCCACGAACAGCGGATTCGAGCAGCAGAATTTCAAAATCCTCTACTTCCATATCATGTTTAGTTTCTTCCATATCGTGTTTAGTTTCTTCCGTCATTGTCATAACTTCCTATCTTCACAGCGCTTGTTAGCTTAGCTTATAAACAAGATGGCTGATATTGATTTCAGTATCTACAAGTGAAGTCCCACCCACTGATCTGTGATAGCTCTGTTAGCGCATTAGGTCCAACCTATGGGCGGGTTTGAAAGGGTGGGATCTAGTGCTTGTAGTTTTTAGAGAAATCCACCCTTCTTACACTTCCTCCTACAATGACGTAAAATGACGATTTTTGTGTCATTGTAGGAGGAAGTGAAAAAGGTAAATAGCAGATTTCTCTCGTCTCAGGGGAAAATGAGAGAGTGTTGCACGACCATTCAAAAGTTTTGACTAGGTTTCTAACAATGGAAAGCTTAATGCAAATGGGTGGAGTGTCCCTTTAAGTGACGTTCTCTTAACTCCAAGTCCTCCAGAGTCGCGGCCAAAGCCGATTCGAAAGACTGCTGTTCGCCAGCAGCATCTTGCTTGTTTTCAAGTAGCAGGGAAATCACCTATGGAAATCACGGCGCAGAACCGTCACAACTCTGCCGTCATTGTATTAAGCCCGCCCACCAACTCTATACACGATGTGATTGGCCTGACCAGAGCTTGGTTTTTTTCACTTCCAACAGAGAGTTGCTAGACCCCACTGGCTGCAAAATAATTTTTGCTGCCGCTAGGGTGCGTCTAGATTTCTAGGCTAGGTAAAACCATGGTACTCGCGGAAAATCAAGAAAACAAACGATTCAAACAAGACTAAGTGTTGAGCAGTATAACAATGATACGTTTTCTATGGAAGTAAAATAATCTCAAATGTTTTTGAAACAAAAAGCATGTTGAATTGCACCAATTGAAAAAAAATATGCATTGTGTTAACCATGCTTGTATTTTAATCCATTGTATTTTTAAGGCTTGCATTTTTATGGGCTGAAATTCAACATGGTTGAATATTTAAGCTGTGAATATTTCAATTAAAAACATTTCAAACACATTTTCAATATTAAAAATTCAATAATCCATATGCACCTTTCATATTTCACTTCCAACATTTTCAAACTGTTTAAAAATACAACCTATAATATTCAACAGGCAATTTTCGGTCCATTTTATTTCGCCTTGAAAATTCGCTTCCACAAATTCAGTGGTTCAAATTCGACAGTAAATTCAACGTCGACATCCAGGAACTGCAGGAAAAGCAGTAGATTACCGATCATAATCTCCATCTGCTGTAGTCAGCTTTACCAGCAGGGGGTGCACGCGCGTGTTGACAAGCACCAAAGCAACAGGAGAGGCCTTCACAAAACGTCATTGCTGAAATGGACAGAGCGATGAGTACGAGTTATAATTTATATGTGTATGGAAAAGTTTGATTAAGACACAAAACACACGAGCGTTTACTCAAGTGTCTTATGATACTTATTTTACCCCCGTGCAAAGTAAGGTGATTTGTCCACTGCAAAACTAAATTCTCTCGCCGTTGGCATAGATATTAAGTTTTAGTAAAACAACTGTAATACACTGAGACAGAGTGAATTGTTTGTTTTAGTCACTATGACTGAATACTAAATTGATGGCTGGGTTTTGGCAAAGGCAATTTTATTTAAATGTAGCATCATTAAATACAACCCAATTGCAATTATAAATTAAATTCAGCAATTAAAAATTACATCTCTACCATGATATCTGGTCATCTCTGTGTTATAACGTGAATTGTCTCCGCCATTATCCAGGGCTGCGTACAGTAGGGGTATTTGTCATCTTATTTTATATCTTTTTGTCCATTTGGAGCGCGCGTCACGTAGCGTCGCGCCTGCCACAAGATCTCTCACTGTTTACATGAACCAGACACTCCGATGAGAGCACATAAAGTGCAATCCATCTCTACCATTTTTTCATCTTATCGTATATTTTATTCGCTCCTTTGCCCGTATTGGAGCGCGTGTCGTGGCTCTTACTAGCGTCGGGCCAGCCACACGATCTCTCACTGTTTTAATCTACCAGACACTCCGTCCGATTTATGCACGAAAACACAAAGCCAATGTAATCCTGCTCTTAGTTACCCTTCTGCCATCTTATCTTATATTTTATTTGCTCGTTTGTCCTATAGAGCGCGTTTCGTGGTGCGCCAGCCGCAAGATCTCTCCCTATTACAGTTGCCTGATTCTCCGATTGACATTCTGAAGGAGAATGATTTTGACCACTCCATTACGTTTTGTTTTTTTATAAAGCCTTTCTTTAAAGTGAATTTCGTTTTTAATAAATTGTATCTTAATTTCAATCAATGTTTGAACAACCAATTCCCTGGATTTAAGAAGCAAAGCAGACATATAGGCATAGGCATAGCAATAAAATCATGAAATTTTTGCATTGCACATTTCTCACAGGCATGATAAATACATCAAGGTAGAAATGTCTATCCTACTTTTAAACGAAACAATTCAAAACGAAAATAAATAGACTACTCTCAGATAATGTAATCCGTATGAAATGAGCATTTCTCTCGGCGCGTTCACTACATGCGAAGATGGCTCCAATACGACGCGCGCTCCATTATGGACAAAAAGAGCGAATAAAATAAGATGACAAATAGATAGGCTACATAAGAGCAGGTCAGGATTGCACTGTCTGTTTGCACATGTGCATCAATCAGAGTGTCTGGTAGATTAAAACAGTGAGAGATCGTGTGGCTGGCCCGAGGCTTAGTAAGAGCCACGAGACGCGCTCCAATACGGGCAAAGGAGCGAATAAAATATACGATAAGATGAAAAAATGGTAAATAAGAGATGGATTGCACTTTATGTGCTCTCATTGGAGTGTCTGGTTCATGTAAACAGTGAGAGATCTTGTGGCAGGCGCGACGCTAATAGGTGACGTGACGCGCGCTCCAAATGGACAAAAAGATATAAAATAAGATGACAAATACCCCTACTGTACGCAGCCCTGGATAATGGCGGAGACAATTCACGTTATAACACAGAGATGACCAGATATCATGGTAGAGATGTAATTTTTAATTGCTGAATTTAATTTATAATTGTAATTGGGTTGTATTTAATGATGCTACATTTAAATAAAATTGCCTTTGCCAAAACCCAGCCATCAATTTAGTATTCCGTCATAGTGACTAAAACAAACAATTCACTCTGTCTCAGTGTATTACAGTTGTTTTACTAAAACTTAATATCTATGCCAACGGCGAGAGAATTTATTTTTGCAGTGGACAAATCACCTTACTTTGCACGGGGGTAAAAATAAGTCTCATAAGACACTTGAGAAAACGCTGTAGTGGCAATTTTAATGATATTCATTGATCTTTAGTTAAATATAGATGATTCAAAGAATGTCACATGTGTGTCTCTAACTTGTAGTGAGAGGATTCTGTTTATGTACCTGGGGAGGCAGAAGAGGGAGACACTCCAGAGAACAGACGAACAAGGACCTCTGACCTAGATGTCAGAAGGCCATTTGGTGCAGGGGAGCTTAGTGGGCCAACTAGTGACGTCTATGGAAAACTACTGGGAGGAAGGCTCTGGGGGGAAGAAGGCCTTGAAACTAAGATAAAAGCTAGTTCAGTCTGTCTGGGGGTGTGTCACTCTTCTGCACAGGGTAACAACTGTGTATTAGACTGCTCCTATTCTTGCAAGAATAAATACTTCTATTTTATATAATTTGACTCTGAGTGTCTCTTACGCAGTGATGTTTGTTTGAGAATTTTTGCCACAACAGTTTTGGTGTCAGAAGTGATATTCCTTGAACGTGTTCCCTGGACCTGAGATCGGACGGTGTTTGGCCACCTGGACTAAGTAAGTTCCAGCTCTACCTCGTAAACTTGAGAGAGAGGGGCCGACCGATATCAGGGCCGGGAGAATCGACCACTGGAATCTAAAGAACCCGCAAGTGGCACGGAACAACATCTCTGGGTAAGCAAAGCAAATTCAGTTTAATAGAGGGGAAAGAGAGAAATTGAACCATATTGGCTGAGGGCTGTCTCTGTGGTGCGTAATCTGGATTTTAACTGAGATCTATAGATAGATCAAGAAGGTTTTAAACAGATACGAGAGAAAATTATCTGAGATGAACTGGGATTTGTAGCGGATCAAGAGGTTTCAAACAGATACGAAAGTATCTGAGATTAACTGAGATTTGTAGCGGATCAAGAAGTTTGCAAACAGATAGGTAACCTGAAAATCAGTTGTTCCACCACGGAGCAAATGGTTTTTTAGGTGCTGAAGCTAGTTAGGGGGAGCCAGAAAAGATTTTTTTTGGTAAACCTTAATTAGGAGGGCACTAACGAGTGCAACCCGACCGATTTGGGTTAAAAGAAAAAATCGGGTCTGTAACGGGGACGCCTGACAGATAAAGAGAACGCGCGGTGAGAAATCCACAGAGAACAGAGAGAAAAGCAGCCAGTATGGGGAAGTCTCAGAGCAAGCTTGCGAAATTTGGTACACCGGTGTTTTGTCAAATGAGGTATTGAGCGCCACAACATTAAAGATGGTGCGGGAATCAGTTGAACAGAGCAGTGAGAAACAAAAGTTGTGTCTGTGTTCAACATGTGTGTAAAAAAAAATGTGAACAGATAATGGATTGTTGGCTTGAAGATAAAATGTCAAACTGCCAGGAGAAATAATGTTTTTTTTTACTTCTTCATCCAGTAAATGGATGCATGACATTAGATGTCTATAGAACTTAAATTTATATGACAAGGATTGTAGCAAGAAGCAATAAGGCTGTCTGTGTGAAATAGAGGGAACTGTAAGTGAGACTTGGTGGAAGAGGGAAGTGAAAAAACAAAAAGGTTGGTGTGTGAGATATGTGTGTGTGGGGATTGTTCAAACAATCATGTACTGGTTAGATAATGAAGGAACTGGCATGTTTGAGAAAAGAAAGGAGAGGATAATGAGGGAACTGGCATGTAGGGAAAAGAAAGGAGAAATATAGTAGAAAACTATATGTGATGAAAATAGACATGGTCTGACAGAATTTATGGAAGTCAAATTAACTGTTTAAATGTTGAAATGGAAAGTCAGTTTTAGAATAAAATAAGGCATTGTATGATTGACAGGGATTAACATGATATGAAGAATGTTTTAAGCAGAATGGGGAACAATTCTAGATTTTGATAAAAAAATGATTGAAATGATGATATATCTGCTTTATTTTATTAATGTTAAGAAAATAAGGGTATTGAAGCAAGTAGCTATAATGGTTGTCTGTGTAATTTACGGACTGAGTAATATAATCTGTTTTGGAGAAACAGTAGAGATAAGACAATAATGATAATATTAAGTTAAATAGACTAACAATGTGATGGAAGGGAAAAGGCTTCAAACCAGTTGTAATGAAAATAATGATGTACAAATTGTTACACTTTATGAAGAGTAACGGAACAGTCCGGGAAAATAAATAAATAAATAAATAAATAAATAGTGAGACAGAAGAGAGCAAATGCTGTAAACAGCTCTGCTCAGAAGATCTCACTTTGAAGAGATTTGCAGATGATGTAAAAGATAAGCTGGGAGAAATGTGTAAAGACAGAAAACAAATTCGAATATTTTGAGCATTTTCTGTGCTGCTCATGAAATTATGTTCCGCCCTTAAAATGATGAAGATTATGATTTGGCTATTGTGATTAAATCCGCGAATGGTGGACTGTAAAGGAATACAGAGGACTGCTTATCAGTGGCTCTGTTTACATTCCTGAAATGGGACACACACTGCTTCAAGAGTGTGCAGTGAGTTGGAGCCGTTTGCAAGCTCACAGTGATCAAACTATAGTCAAGGTGTCTGTAATTGAGGCTGACACATGAACCCACCAGATGACAGAGAGTGTTTTTAATGGTGGTCATCAGGACAATTTAATAGGTAACTAAATGCCCACCGAGAAGGTGTTTGAAAATGTGATAGACACATTTCTGATAATAATGTGGGGTTTGAAAGTAGATCAGTGTTTAAATGACGACAGTAACATTTATCGTCTGAGAAATAAGAGATAAAAACAAGGTCAAAAGGATTGAAGTCTTAAAGTGAATCCTATAAGAAAGAAAAGATCTATAATAGTAATTTTTAAAAGTGAATTGATGAATACAGGTTGATGTAAAATTAATGACTCCAACAAATGTGAGTTGCAAAATATATCAAAGTAACTAACAGGATGATTGTGTTTTAGTTAAACATTTTAGAAAGGGTTTAGATTAAGGAGAGAGACTAATCTCACGAATGATTTATAATAATTGCAAAAGATGTATCAAGCAGAGTGCTAGCCTTGTCAAAGTTAACGTAATTGAGAACTTGACAACTAAAATGCTGATTGAGAAATGTGAAACGTTATTGAGAACTGGAATAATTATTTTTATTTAAGATCAAGTAAGCAGAAGCAATACTGGATTAACAGTTGCTGAATGCTGATTAAACAAACAGCTTGAAAAGTTGGCCATGAAAGAACTAGAAGCTGATGTTTTGCTTTCAAAAGATAAGTTTATTATTGGCTGTAATGAAACAGTTTGCTTATCTGGATCTGATGTGTACTGAAACTGCCAGTGCAACAGAGACTCAATCTGAGTGGAAATTTGATATATCTAAATAAAGACAACTATAAAATTATGTTTATTTGGAAACACATGTAATTTCTGGCAAATATGCCTTAAGCTGGGATAGAGCTATAGGATGGTAGATAAAAGTTTGATGTTAGAAGTTTATGAGAGTGCAGTGTGCCAGTCCTGAATGCCTCAGAGTCTCTCTCATTCAATGTCAGCTAAAAGCTGTTATCTGTGATAAGCTATTTGTAGTAAAGCACAGTTTCAGAAGAATCATAGACACAGAGATGTTTAAAGAAACAATTGCCATAAAGGGCAATTTGTATTTGTAAATGTAAAACTGAATGACTTTAAAGAAGTCTTTAAAATAATAATGCAGAACTTAAAGACATTTTATTTTATTTTAGGACCAGTAACTTTTTGTCTCATTTAGTCTCCACCATTCAGGACCGATGGCTCCGTCTACAGGTAAAGTTCACTGAACGTACGGATGATCCAAATTCGCTGAGTATAGTCTAAGCAGCTAGGTTTCTGCTTTTAAGATGGTTAATGGATTTAAGTGATTAAATACTGTTGTTATTGACCTGTCTCCCTGTGTGAAACACTATTAGGCAATGAGAATGGCTCTGGTGACTCTTGAACGTGCCTTTCCTAAGCTCCAGAAAGCAGCTGAGTTCTGTTGAAGAAAACCGATTGTGTGATGGGAAAAAAAGCGGTCACCAGTGGGCACGAGTGACCACCTCCATGACGGGTAAGACCTTCTTTGGCCAGACAGGGGGCAACCCAAGCCAGAGGGCTCACGTAAAGTCACTGGGCATCTCCTGAATGGAGATGTTTTATGTGAGACAGGTATGAGAGTTGAGCAGGAGCTGTGAGGCCAGCAGCGTCCTTATACCGTTAAGGGGAGATGAAGCTATGACGAGTCACGCCAGTCTTCCCCATGATGCAAAGCTCCTCTATACCACTCACCAGAAGAAACCGCATTAGTTGTATGGCTTGTTTTCATTGTGACAAGTGTCTGCAACTATACCAGGGGGAAAACACCCTGAGAAGAAAATTATAGACAAAGAGCTAATGGCAATGGGCTTTCAAGAGCCAGCTGAGACCGTGAGGGGGATTGCCATTATTAATTGTTGTGGAGACAGTAATAAAACTTTTTGATGTCGGTTGCCTTATGGGCAAGGAAAATGTATAGAAGTTGATTTAGAACTAGTCTATAACATAGTTCTAACTCCTGAAGGTCGTTAGACATGGTGGTGACTAAAGATAAAGACAGCTTTGTAGATTTAAGTCTGGATAACAAAGGTGGATGGTCAAAGGTTATTGTAATAAATTTAATATTACATTTTGGTATAAGAAATTGATTTATAGTGAGAGAGACTGCTTGAGCTGGAGGAAGGAATGGTAACTGTGTCTGTCTTTCTGTTATCGGCCTGCTAGAGCAAGCTGAAGAAGAAAATAATAATGAATCCAAAACAACCCAGCTGACTTGATGATATAAGGAAAGGGCAAACATTGAGAATGAGCAGTTAACATATGTGTGTCTAGTATGAGTGTGTGTGTGATGGTGACAGCACTTTGTGTCTTGTATGTATTAGTTTGGGGTACTAATATTAGAACAGTATTGAAATTAGAACAGAACAGTTTTATCATTACAGATGGGTTAAGGCAAATGACAAATTTTAAAGAAGCCGATAATTCTGAGTGGATCGGTTGAAAAGACAATACAGAACATGGGACGAGCTTTAAGTTGATTGGACATCAAGCTCTGTCTGGTAGTAATACTTTTGTCATGCAGGATGTCGATTTGAATTATGTTATGGATCAGTTTAAGTATTTGTGTAAATTGGAATTGTGTAGTTGTAGATCACCATCTGGCATGGGCTGAGATAAATGAAAATGTTGTAGATTTGATGGCAAAAACAAAATGACATATTGGCTAAGTCAATTTCGAAGTATCAAGAGAGCCCTTAACATTTATGATAATTGTGAACAAAGGGGGAGAAATGATTGACTGACATTGACCAAGTCTGTACAGCACGACCTGACCTGAAAATTGATGACTTTAGAAATGTTTGTGATGGCTGACTTGAGACCAAACAACAGGCCTGAAAAGCAAGATTCGCTGTGAGACTCAGGGACGTTGCCCGTCAAATACTTCGATAAGAAGATGAGATTGGGCTTTAAGTGAAGAATGTAATATTTTTGTTTCAGAGGCAGAGAAGGATGTCTGGGAAAAATTTGGCTGAAGGACAACGTTTGGGTTAGTGTTGATGGCAAACTTTATTAAAAACACTATGTTAAATTAGTTTAAATTGATGCTCGAGTTGTGTCGTGCATCAAGAGGGAGATGGTATAACAATTGCCAAATATGGTTTACTTGGGTCCCAAACAAAATTTGCTGTCTGTACATGTATTTGCAGGACTGTTTCAACAGGAAACGCTAGGGCAGATGTTGCAGCGAAGGCTGCGGCAGCACAACAGACAAAAGAAACTACGTATTTTACTATCTGAAAATAACCTCGACATTGTTTTTCTTTACAGAGCATGCAGACTTTTGGATACAGGGGAGAATGTCCCCTATAAAATGATGGCTATGGATGAATTTGGCTAACTATCCTGACCTAGATTGTTATTGTGGCAGAAAGAAACAAGGTCACACCTGTGCAGCGCATAACTTAAATTTTCCTTTTACAGAATGTCAGGATGGGTTGCAGAAAACAGAACTGATTCTGTTCCAAATGTATAAATATTGTTTTTCAGGGGAAAAGGATCCTGAGTGCTATTAAGTGAGCGAGAAATTATCCGGTGATAATGTTTCAGGTTGATTCCACAGGTCACACCAAAGGGGACGAGCGGCTAGACAAGCGGTCACTAACAAAATACTTAAGGTCTCCATTCACAGGTGACAGTTCACTCCAGTGGGGGTGCGGTCGTGATATAAGGGAAAACCTTATAAGGATCAGAAAATGGTTGGAGTGTGACACCTGGGTCCAACCCTCTCACCTTAGACAACACCAACAGGCCACAACCATCCCATAGTCCATGGGGCGAACGAGATTATCAACACGCCTGGAGGAGGAACCAACTGCCAACTGATGGTTTAAGTTTAACAGAAGAATCTGCTTTTGTGATGATTTTGAGGATTTGATTTGATTAAATCAAAATAGGGCTTAGTATTGATATACAGTAGATCAAAAGATTTGATTGGTTACTTATTCATTAGGAAATATTTAAGGAAAATGTTTTTGGGAAGAGATCTATTAATTAATGTAAATTATAGGGATAATTGTTGAAGCTTATTAAGTAGAACCACAGCATGTTTGAATTAAAAGTATTGATTTGATTGTTAATATTGAACAACTGCATTGGTTAGAAGAATGGATAAAATTATAAGACTTCTCTGGTTAGATTTTGTTAAATATGGCATTAAATAGAGCTTACTAAATTGAATTAGAAGTAAATGAAATATGGAGATGGGCGTAGATTAATGGAAAAGGCTTAATGATAGGAGTTAGGATTGTTATTCTAATAATTTTGTTATTCATGGGTGAATATGATTACAGTGACAGGTGAAACATGCTGTCTGTTCAATTGGTGAAAATGACAGTCTATCCCAAGGATGAACAAAATTATGTGACGATACAGGTAGTGGGAGCTACAGTGAGATATGTGTTAAATGTATGTTCTGTTTGTTTTTCTTCTATTTGTTTATTTTCTGAGAAAGATTAAGGGCAAAGATTTAAAGAGGGTTAAAAGCAGCAGTCATCCGTGTTACGAGATGGCGTACAAAGATAGGGTATGAAACTGAGTGATTTTTATTATACTTTTTATATTTTTTTTTGTTTCCTTACTATGTTTACTTGCTTGCTAAAATATTACGGGGACTTTCCCCCACAAAAACAGCCTTATGCTTCTTCATTCTAAACTTTTCTTCACAGGTTTCAATGAGAGTGATCATTTATGCAAAAATCAGAGATGAAAAGTATAAGTGTGATGATATGACTTAAAATTTGTCTTATTGTTTATTATTGTGATTATGGGTAATCAGAATGATAAAAAGTGAGGAGTTGTAGTGGCAATTTTAATGATATTCATTGATCTTTAGTTAAATATAGATGATTCAAAGAATGTCACATGTGTGTCTCTAACTTGTAGTGAGAGGATTCTGTTTATGTACCTGGGGAGGCAGAAGAGGGAGACACTCCAGAGAACAGACGAACAAGGACCTCTGACCTAGATGTCAGAAGGCCATTTGGTGCAGGGGAGCTTAGTGGGCCAACTAGTGACGTCTATGGAAAACTACTGGGAGGAAGGCTCTGGGGGGAAGAAGGCCTTGAAACTAAGATAAAAGCTAGTTCAGTCTGTCTGGGGGTGTGTCACTCTTCTGCACAGGGTAACAACTGTGTATTAGACTGCTCCTATTCTTGCAAGAATAAATACTTCTATTTTATATAATTTGACTCTGAGTGTCTCTTACGCAGTGATGTTTGTTTGAGAATTTTTGCCACAACAACGCTCGTGTGTTTTGTGTCTTAATCAACCTTTTCCATACACATATAAATTATAACTCGTACTCATCGCTCTGTTCATTTCAGCAAATGACGTTTTGTGAAGGCCTCTCCTGTTGCTTTGGTGCTTGTCAACACGCGCGTGCACCCCCTGCTGGTAAAGCTGACTACAGCAGATGGAGATTATGATCGGTAATCTACTGCTTTTCCTGCAGTTCCTGGATGTCGACGTTGAATTTACTGTCGAATTTGAACCACTGAATTTGTGGAAGCGAATTTTCAAGGCGAAATAAAATGGACCGAAATTTGCCTGTTGAATATTATAGGTTATATTTTTAAACAGTTTGAAATTTTTGGAAGTGAAATATGAAAGGTGAATATGGATTATTGAATTTTTAATATTGAAAATGTGTTTGAAATGTTTTTAATTGAAATATTCACAGCTTAAATATTCAACCATGTTGGATTTCAGCCCATAAAAATGCAAGCCTTAAAAATACAATGGATTAAAAAGCAAGCATGGTTAACGCAATGCATATTTTTTTTCAATTTGTGCAATTCAACATGCTTTTTGTTTCAAAAACATTTGAGATTATTTTACTTCCATAGTTTTCTGTCTTTAAATGTATCCAAACAGTTGATCCCTTTTCTAATAAAACATATAATATATTAAAGCATCTTTGGTGTTTCCATGGTTTCTACTAAATAAAACCAGAAAACAAGGGTATCGCAGGTATGATGTCACTGACAGGCGACACAATGACACCGTCCATGTCCTGGTTAAAATTGCTTATTTCTCTGGATTTCAATTTTTTTGGAAACATCTAGGATAATGTAAGTACACAAGTCAACAAAATTATTTATATAAAAAAACAAACACTATTCTAGTGGGTTTTGGATATTTGAATCCAAATATCTTACATATTGATATTGTCCCTTTAAAGACTTTCCATTTGATGGTTACACCACATTTTTCATTCAGTCATTCAATGTAGACTTTTCTTGAAAATGGTATAACAGTTTAAACCAACTTGCCCACAAAAAGGACATGTTTGTAATGTTAAATGAAAATGTCTTTGTGAGACAAAGACCTGGCTGATAGGCCAAGGGGCATTTCATGGTCTTATTAAGTGTTTCAAAAGCTCATTTATTGATATGACAATTCCTACACCGAAACGGGCACGGCTAATAATGATTGTAATTCTAAATTTAACAAACTGCCACGTTCAATTTTAGATTTAGGCGAACAAGCGCAGATCTAGTGGTGGTTTGCAGTAAAAGTGCCAGGAAAATAATACGCTGCCATTATTCATACAAAAACAGCCTAAAGTTTTACAGACGAGCCATTCATTTCTTGTGACACTCTTGGAGTCACTCTATATTTACAGAGAGAAACTGTAAAAAGGCTCATTGTGTGTGCGCGCCTGATTCGTGCAAACAGCCATTGTTTAGAGGTTTCCATCATAGCTGGCAGTCATCATAATTTGATGAGGGTTTTGACCCTGCATGCCTGCACTATGATCCACTCTAGTAATCTTTAAACTGAGATGAGTAAATGAATGGTAAAAATATGAACAGAACAACAAGAGCGATGCCAAGCCACCGTCGGCCCAGCCTACCGAGCGTCCGTCCTCCTGTGACCCGGCAACTCTTGATTTAAGGTCTGGCACTCCACAGCAGCTTCAAAACACTCCCTACTGAGACTTCAGAAGAAAACAACCCTTTATCCTGGCAGCTGACATCTTTAATCACTTCTGAACAAAGCCAGCAAAGAGACTAAATCCCGAGAGAGGTTGACACAGCTAGTGTGGCTATGACAACTCAATGGATCTCAGTGTAAAAGTACCAGAGTGAAGTTAGACAGCACTTTTTAGCTCAGATTCTTATTGCAATGTTCCTTTGCATAAAAACGCAAATATGTAGTATCTATGTCTTGGCCTGTATAAAAGGTGTTTGTTGAGTTTGAACTGGTTTTGAGGATGATACTCTTGCTGAGAACTCGTCTTTAGAGAGCATCATATGCTTGCCGTTAATGAACGGTTGTGTGTAAAGGCCCTTATATAGAGATGGTTTGGTCATTTGGTCATTTAGTCATTTGTTTTATTGTGGCTCATTTATAATACTCCAAATTCATTAACATTAGAACGAGTTTGAGAACAAATTCATGTGCGTACGCATTTGTTGTGAATTCCAGCAGGCGGACATTTTTCGTGAGGGGTTCTCCTGTGTGTGTAAAGACTAATAAACCGCACAATTATTAGTGTATGATGAAAAATCTAGGCAAATATAATCAAAGCATGTGTTCAACACAGTTTCACTAAATGAAAATAAAATATTTAGGGCCAGATTTACTAAACAGGGCAAATTAGCTTGAGAGCGCAATTCCAAAAAAGCTCAGATGGGAGTGGAAAGCTACTGACGACGCGCAAATTAAAGAACACAGACGCAGTCAGATCATTTCCATAATGACCAAAGCAATCTACCAGGAGAAGCGCAAATTAGCGTCTGGTTTAAGACACGTCTTTTTGGTGCATTAAATAATGCCGCAAATACCAGTAAATTGACTAGCGCAAACTGTAGTAAATCCCCTATCCAGGCCTTTTTTTCCCCAAAACCAGTTCAGCGGAAATTCCGCCCTGCAGCTAATTTAATTCGTTACAGTGACGGGTTGGTTTAGGGACCAGTGTTTGGTGTAGGCAATCAGTACAGTGATTGACATGACCAATGGAATCTTTAATATCGCCGGCAGGGTGGGAATTCCGCTGAACTGGTTTGGGAGGAAAAATCACCCGACGTAAAACCGCAAAAAGTCGCTACCAACGTGCCATATACCGACGAGCATGAAAACAGTATACAGATTAGTAAACCAAAGTAAATCTTTATTTAGAGCAGGTTGTCTCAATTCAAATGAGCCCACACACGACATAACATGATTATTGAGAATTCTTGAAAAAAAATCAAGATGGAGTTACATGACACGCTGCTTGGCTAAAGCTATAGGACTTCCAGGATCCAATCATGTTGAGATGTGTGATTTTCCCCCCCAAACCAGTTCAGCAGAATTGACCGTTCACAAAAGCCACGCCCCCTAGTTATTGTTACTACGCCCGTCAAACAAATGGTCATGACGGGAAGAGGTATACCTGTGCGTGTCAGTGACCTTTTTTGGAGCAATACCTCAGTGATATCCTCCAGATCGAGGCAAAAGGGGTTACAGTATGCAGTGGAGGGATATATTCAAAATATAAAAATCTGCAATGAAGGAGACACGACTACTATCGAGGCTAATGCTTACCGGTCTCAAGCGAAATCTGAGAAACCCCATGACCTGTACATCAAATGCAACCAGAACCAGCACAGCCTTGAAGAAGATTTTGTAAGCTGGTTCAGTGGCTAATTGTTTGGAGTTAGAAATATATAACTCGCGCTGCATATTTAGTAATTTTGCCTCAGATACAGGATTAACACGTTCGCTTTAACAAGGTTGTTCAGCAACCGCTTGCGTGTCATGCTGAATGCGATTTTCGTGTTTAAAAAGTAACAATACATAAGAGACGGAAAGATGCAGATAACCATACAGGTTATTTCTATTCGTTACGATATTGATATATGAACTGATGTTGTCAAATAAGCTTCATGCTTTCCCCGTTGCGAACATGCACTCCTCTAAACTGTAGCTACGGGTGCTGCACTGCTAGTTGACTGCTGCTCATTTTCCCCCGAGGATATCATGCTAACAACAACCCTTTATAAAACGTAATTCCTTTGTGGATCCTCTTGATCTGCTTTCTCCATGTTTCTTTGACTAATCTCAATGTCTCAGTCTCACGCACGCTGCACGCGAGTTAACCATGTTCGACACATTTAACTGGGAGTGGGGCCGTCCACACTGTTTGATCCATTGTAGTCACCGCTCTCGTTGTGTTTTCGGCTTTGGAAACGGAAAGAAGACAACTCCTCCAGACAATCTCTCGGGGTACCCAGTGTCCGTTTTACAAACGCCGTGGGCGCACCGCTTCACCATCTTGCTTGGAGTAAATGTTTGACGGACCTGCTCATATAGTAACGGTTGCTATGATGTGTGATTGGACAATGGCCGTTTTGGGGGAGGGGCCGGCGAAAGGTCAATTCCCACCCTGCAGGCGATTCTAAAGATTGCATTGGTCATGTCAATCACTGTACTGAATGTCGACACCAAACACTGGTCCCTAAACCAACTGTAACCTTAACCAATTAAATTAGCTGCAGGGCGGAATTTCCGCTGAACTGGTTTGGGGGGTGGTTGTGATCATGATGCAGTGTTTTCCAATGAAAGTTCAACGAATGGAAACTGGATGTGGCACATTCTAGGGTATTGTAGGTACTAGGGATGATGTGTCAAGACCAAAGCTAAAGCTAGAGTGTGCTTGGATTGGATCGATCGCTAAGATTGACAAGTCTTGATTTACCGTGCGCCATATAATAGTCTATAAAATTGTCTATAGAATATGAAAACATTAGTCCAAACAAGGACAAAACCTCCTTGTTTTGAGTTTTTTTTTTTAATTTTGAGAAAAAAAAGGCTACCATGGTTTCAAATGCCGTAACTTTTGATTTCTTTGAGATATCAATGCACAATTTGGTCCAGATGCAGTTGACATGCTTGTGAACAAGCCCAAACTTGGTTTTATGACCTGTCATAAACACTTTCTAATAGTCATCATGTCAAGCATGGCTATTAACAAAATAAATTAATAAATTGCATCACCTTTTCTGGAGTTTTGTCAGCAGTGTTGTTACCTTAATACATAATCAAAATCTATTTTCTTCGTAATTTGAGACCATGTACTTAACTTGATGATAACTTTTTTTTTGCCTTCGGGGGGTTTAAATCCAGGTTAAGCAAACTCATTTTAACCCCATGCTTTCACCCATCCAATATCCATTAGCTTTGGAGACGTGATCCTGTTTGACAACTGAGTGAACGTCTGTCTGTGGATCCCTGGACCGCCCAGTGTACAGATGGACTTCACGCCTGCTGGGTTCAGATAATCTCCACCCTTACTGGGCTTTTAATCCAACTCTAGCACTGGATTTATGGCCTGGCCAAATGACCTATTTACTACTGTTGGCACCACAGCAGCAGACAGAGCATGACATATCTCACGACACAAGGTCCATCGTGTGGTGACCTCATTTTCACAAACCGAAGCTCCCACTGAAGCGGAAAGAAACTGACTGAATGAAACAAAGAAGGGAGACTTTGATATGTACAAACGGATTTAGTTAAATGCCGAATGGATTGACAAAGTCAACATGTAATCAAACTGATCCAATTCATTGTGATCAATTCTGATCAATTCAATTCATTATTGTGCATGATTAATCGATGCACATAATAAAAAATAAAAAAAAAACGCCTTGATCATTTATCAAAATGTAATAGCTTGTTCTACCTCTTAAATTACTTTCCTTTTCAGATGACTTTTTCTACCTATTTTTCTTTCCCAATATCATAAATTATTATGCTTCTGATGAGTCACAACAAATTAAATTGAACAACCTTATCTAACTTGAAAGTCTTTCAAAATATCAGATATTTTTCATGACAAGTCTGACCTTCATGTGTGTCTACAGTGGTCCTCTCTATGATATCCAGTGGTGGATGAAGTACCCCCCCCCCCCCCCCCCCCCCCCCCCCCCCCCCAAACTGGTTAAACCGGCTTAAGACATACACCTGAAGGCGATACCTTCATATTAGCGTTAAGTCAGACTGAAGTTTGAACCTAAAGGTTCTCAAGTGTGCTAAATGGAGATCAGGGTGGTATTTTTGGGCCCTCACATGGGAAAAGTCTAAAAACATTGGCTTCCCACTTAGTCTCTTTAAATAGACTGACAGCATGGCCCCTGCACTCTCAGCTCTATTAATGATGTGTTCTGCCTCGCGGGCGGGCATGACCAATAACAAGGTCACTCAGAACTAGCTTGTACCTTCATCCTGGGGACTGACAGTGCTCACTCTGACTTTCTTGTCTGAGAAGCAGCAATTACGTTCCTTGAGAGGCTTGATTAGGTGCTATTCAGGGACACAGTCGCTAAAGGAACTAAGCAAATGTTGTTCTTGAAGGCCAGGGTAACCCCTGAATGCCACAGAAATATATTCTTAAAGGGATAGTTTACCCCAAAATGAAAGTTGTCATAATTTACTCGCACAAGTTGTTCCAAACCTGTATGGATCTTTCAAATCTTTCTTCTGCTAAACACAAAACAAGAT
The DNA here is from genome assembly GCA_030578255.1 of Tiaroga cobitis. Classification (NCBI taxonomy): domain Eukaryota; kingdom Metazoa; phylum Chordata; class Actinopteri; order Cypriniformes; family Leuciscidae; genus Tiaroga; species Tiaroga cobitis. The sequence continues at coordinate 28,584,880 of CM060615.1, read as the reverse complement.
ATTTTGAAGAATGGGTGCAACCAAACAGTTGATGAGGCCCATTGGCTTCAACAGTATTTTTTTTCTCCATACTATGGAAGTCAGTGGGGTTTGTCAACATATTCTTCAAAATATTCAAAATATCTTCTTTTGTGTTCAGCAGAAGAAAGAAATTCATAAAGGTTTGAAACAACTTGAGGATGAGTAAATGATGACAGCATTTTCATTTCTGGGTGAACTATGCCTTTAAGAGGACTGGAAACAAAGCCAGGTTTTAAAATTATTACTGTCAGGGTTCTGTCACTTCTGTCTAGTCTATTTCTTGGTTTTGTGACAGAGCCCTGACACTCCTGTTTTGTCTTGTCTGTGTGCCTTGTTTCATGTGCTTTCGTGTCTTGAGCTGTGTAGCACACTGCTTGTGTTGTACACTAGCTGTGTGCTTTCATGTTGTCATGTTTTGTGTGAACACGTGGCTTATGAGTGTTTTCATTAGCTGCGTGTTCATGTCTCGTTTTGTGTGAGCACATGGCTGGTGATTGGTTTTACTGGCCATGTGCTTGTGTTCAAGTCATGTTTGGTGTGAGCACATGGCTTGCCATGTGTTTCCATGTGCCATGTGCTCTCCTGTTGATTGTCTAGCCCCTCCCATCTTGTTACCTGATTAGTTTGCCCCACCTGTCCTCCCTAGTTACCTCCTTTGTTTGGTCTCCCTATTTATTCTCCCTGTGTTTGCAGTCCTGTGCTGTTTCGTCGTCGAATGTACCTCTTGTGTCCTGCCTAGATGCATTTTGCCAAGTCTTTTGTTTTCCAAGTCTGTGTTGTTTTCCCCCTCGGGGTAGTTGTTTGTATTTGTTTTATTTTTTATACTTATTAAAAACACATTTTTCCTGCAATTGAGTCCTCGCTTCATCTCCTTAACCCCACACCTGACAATTACAGGAATAAAATAAAACCACTTAAAGGGTTAGTTCACCCAAAAATGAAAATTAAGTCATTAATTACTCACCCCATGCAGGAAATAAAACAAAAATAACGACTTTATTCGACTATTCCTTTTCTTCCTTGTAGGCCTGAAACGAGACTTCAAGAGATTTCCACGACGCATGCGCGAGAATTGCGATCTCCTTCAACTACTTCAGTTAAGTTCTCGCGCGTGCGCATCGTAGAAATCTCTTGAAGTCTCGTTTCAGTCCTACAAGGAAGAAAAGGAATAGTCGAATAAAGTCGTTATTTTTGTTTGTTTTTTCGCACAAAAAGTAGTCTCGTCGCTTGATAAACTTATAGTTGAGCCACTGTTGCGACATGGAATATTTAAACATTTTCTTCATTGACTTTCTGGGCCGTCAGGTTTCAATCCCTTAGGCAGCCTATGGAGGAGTGATCCAGCTGTCACATTTAATCAAAAATATCTTCATTTGTGTTCCGAAGACGAACGAAGGTCTTACGGGGTTGGTACAGCATGGGGGTGAGTAATTAATGACTTAATTTTCATTTTTGGGTGAACTAACCCTTTAAAGGGTAACTGAACCCTAAACCAACTTTTTTTTAGTTAATGATCTGTAAGAATGGGGCTTTATTAGTGCTGATCATTGATTTGAGCAACTTTTTTGACATTTGGGTATAAAGTGCTTAAATTCTACCAAGTATGGTGTAAAAACATCTGAGTGCTGCCCTCTTCATGTTGAACGGTGGCTACTGCAGTTGAATTTTCCTATTGGATGTTTGCGATGGTACTTGACGTAAGCGGTTGTAGGTGACGTAAGCAGGTTCCAGCTCACCATGCCCTTGGCAGTATAAAAAACATTGTTTTGTCAAAACCACTGAGAGTCAAGAGTGGGAATTACGAGTATTGAAAACGATCAGGATAGAGTATTTTAGCATCTATTTAGCATTTATATAATTATTTTGTGTAGCCCAGTTAGCATAGTACGGCATCAGTTAGGATAGCTTCAAGTTAGCGTAGATTTATCTGTATTTAGTACAGTGCGGTCAGGATGGTAACGGAATAGAGGTGGAAATGGGCTTCTCCACACAGCTTGCGCTGAAAAGCGACGCAGTGCCAAACACTGCTCCTCCTGCATGGACTACACCACCGCAGAGGCGTCTTGATGTGAGTGATCATGTATATTTTAATCACAATTTATGTTTAGGCTAAAGTTAATCCTCTGGGGTCGACAAACGCGCAAAATTTTTTCACATAGCAGCAAAATATCAATATGAACATATGCCTACGAGAGCGTGCGCTATTGACATCAACTCGACAAAACTCATCAGATGCCGATCGCGATGCGGGAGTTAAGACCGCAGTTTGAGCCTGCGGCTCGAATTGCTATGGCCCTGTGTCCACAGACAATTCACCCTCGACTTCAAATGACCGCTCTGTTGCAAAGATACTTGCGTCACTCCAGTCACTCTCTATTTTAGAGTCTGACAGCAGCTGTCACTGCGGGTCTCAGGTGCACGCCCCCCCCCCACTCAGTCCCGCCCTCGGTTCGTCCCCTCTATCTCCGCTGGGGTCTGCCCATTTTTTCAGCATTTTTCAAATATTGCCAGTGGGTGGAGTCAGGCTCTGACCAGGGTTTTAGTTGCCCTCTAATGTCTGATTCTCAGATCCTGTCATTAATTACTCGCCTTCATGTTATTTCAAACCTAGTTTAGAACTTTAGTTCTTTTTTTTTGTTAACCTGTCCGATTAAAGTTTGTTAGTCTAATTACTGAATGAATCATTCAGGCTGTTTCTGTAAACCAGATCAAACGATTCATTGAACAGAACTGACTCAAAAGAATCACAGAGATTCTGACTCAAATTTAAGTTGTTATTTACTGAAAATCTTATCACACAGCTTCAGAAGACTAGAAATATAGTCCTATGAACTACTTTTATGATACTTTTTTGAAGCTTGAAAGCTCCAGTCCTGATTCATTGTAACTGCATGGACCAGTACATTCCTCAACATTTCTCTTTTTGTGATCTCCAGAATGAAGTTTAGGGAAACAGTTTTGGATTGATATGAGGGGGAGTAAATAATGGCAATTTTTGGGTGAACTATTCTTTTGAGATATTGAGAAACCAAACAACACAAGCTCTACAGTCTATATTGAATGCGGGTTCCTATGAAACTAGGACTATTGTGTCCACTAGTGAGGTAGAGCTTTAGTCTATGAGTTTTATTTATTCATTGGCGTGTGATGCATTAGAGCCCAGCTAATGGTGCCATGCATGAACCTCAGCACTATTTTGAGCAGGTTGTGTCTTTCCATCATAACCCTATCACATCACACACTCCATTGAACACAGACTTTAATGTGTCTTATGTAGGTCAAAGCAAATGAAAGAGAATTCAAAGACTTCAGTAAAAGATCTCCCTCCCTCTCCTACCACCCCACCTAGCCTAATTTTTGCAGTTTTTTGAGGTTTCCGAAATTAAACCTTGTTTCTTATCCTCCCCGTTTACATTCCAATCAGCACTAATTGCAATCAAGGACAGTGCTAAACATAATCAACATCTTATTACAAACGTCAGGATTATAGAGCTGAATACCCTTCAAATATCCAGTCCAATTCAGAGTGTTTTAGGATACGTTTACACGCCAACAATGTACTGAATACAGAAGAGTTGTTCCTTTGCGTTTTTCCGGTACAGATGACAACATTGTCAAAATGATTACCTTTCACATGAATTCGTGAAAACAACTAAAAACACTGAATTATTCATGCCAGGCCAGTAGATGGCAATGCCATTTTGTAAAGAAACACTTCGTGCCTATAGACTGAACATGTAATATGCATGCGCATGCACTTTGAAACCAGTTTTCAAAAGTTTGTGTTTTCAGGCTCCCAAAACTCAGTTGTTGTGTAACACACACTGCATATTTAAACATTTATAACAGCATAAATAAAAGGTACAACTAATACTTGCATGTTTTATAAATACTTATAAACACTTTACATTTAAATAACATATTACTCTTTCACATTAATACGACGTTTTTCATATTACAGTAATGAGAATTGTGCCTAATTGTGATCAATTAAAGTAATGAAATGATGCCTCAAACAATGTTAATAATAAAATAAAATAAAAAAATCCTATTTCTTTCTTTTGGTTTTGGAATGAAATACTGCCTGGACACGCGCTTGTACACTCAGTACTGACACCAAATTCCAGATTTTCCTAGAGAAAAAGTCTTTTGCTGCATTAGGTTAATATGTTTTTTTTTTTTTTCACATGTTAAAGTGCTGATAGAATAATACAGCAAATACCAGCTTAACTGTTAAAGCAGAGTTTGGATTACCAAAAATGTGATGATTTATAATCTGACCTGAAAGAGGACAAATGCTAATGGATGTGATCACTGATGGCTATCTTTAACATGATGGAAAAAGATTTTGACCTTTAGCGCCCTTTTCCCAGAGAGCCATATGTCTATTTCTGTCCTGATGTCCTCTGAGGTTATTGACTGAATGATGGTCAGTAGAAACCAGCTCTGGACTGCAATAATTAACACATGGTCATTTGGTTTCAGAGAATGCTAATGTAGCTTGAAGTGTGGATAGAACCAAATGCATGTATTGTGGGCGAACACTCAATTAAAATAGGAAAGGAGGTAGAATTATAAACTGTACACATTTAATAATCTGCTCTGGTCATCATTGCGTGGTTTGGCATTGTTTGAACCTGATCCAAAATCCTTTAAGGTCAAACGGATAGTCGCAGTCAGGGGTTTAATGATCTAACCAATGAGTTGCATCAGTCATTGGTGCCTTGAAAACTCAGAAGGAAGTTAGAAGCCAGAACTGCTTGATAGCAACAATACTGATAATGACATGGGGGTGTTTTCCCCCCATTTCCTACTGTAAAAACACATCACCAAAGTACTGTCATTAAAGTATTACAAAGTGAAAGTTTGCTCAAATAATAGCTCACTATACCGAGTCAACTCGGTAAAGGCCATCATTAACCAAGTCAACCCAGTAGAGGCCTTTTTGGTGAGCTGCTAGTTATAATGATTCAATTCGAGTTTCTTACAATGCAAAGTTTGCTTAAAAAATTATCTAAGAATATCAGTTTGTAAATCTGGGACATTAAAAGAGACCTCCAGACCTCCTATTAATTAAAGGGAAAGTTCCTCCAAAAAATGCTCATTAGGGTGATAGACTGTGATAGTCTCTGTTACATCACTTGCGGCACCTCCATTTAGATTTTTTATAGTAATACAAATCATTTAGTTCTGTTGAGAACAGACATTACAATTAAAAACTGAATGCATCTGCTCAATTCAGGGTGAGCCGAACGAGAGTTGCCGCACAGATCAGCAGCAGGAGTCAGATTTCATTCATCACAAGAGTCAGGCGAGCTGACTGACAAGACGATGGCAGAAGATTTGGTTTCAAAGCGAAATATAAAAGCGCCTATTTGGCAATATTTTGGATCTAAACCCAATGCTAATAAGAAACCTGCAAACATTAATGAGTCTTATCATCAATAAGAGGTGCGTTTTACAATTTTGTTGTTGTGTTTTTCCGTAAGAACAATAATGAACCCACCATTGCCGCCCAAAATTGCTGCCATTTCGTGGATTAACCAGTGGGAAAATGTCCTTACATCACATCCATAATACTCGTGTCATTCCAATCCAAACCTGACTGGTTACATCTGCAGAAGTCAGAAGAAAATATTTTGAACAATGTTCACAGAAAATGTGCATACAATAAAAATAAATGGGGTCCAATCTGTGTTTTGGACCCCACTGACTTTTATTGTGTGGACATTTTTCAAAATATCTTTTTTTGTGTGTGTTCCACAGAAGAAAGTCAAACAGGTTTGGATTGGAACGACATGAGGGTGAGTAAATGATCACCGCTAAAAATCAAAAGGCAACAGCCCTGTCTACTAACCTATCACACAGTTATTCTAAGTCTTTTAAAGTCAACTCCATGAAACCTTGACCACGTACTATAAAACTTTGTAAACAACACAAATCACGCTTGTTCAGTCAATGATTATAGATGCCCCATTTACAAACCAAACCAAACAACCGAAACTGTCTCGGTTGACAGTAAATCCTAGAGGAATCGCTTTGGTGGAACCTGGATTCAAAATGTGTTCAAGTTTTAACTACGCTTGGATTGATTCAGCTTATTCATTGTTCCTGACATTGTTTCCCCTTCTGAATTTCTTAAAGGTTCTCTAAGCGATGTCGGGTTTCGTCACTTCTTGTTGACGTTTAAAGTATTGTCAAACAAAACGGAGGCTAGCTAGACCCTCCCTCCTCCTCATCCGTGCACTAACCCCCCAAACCCGGCGTTTTTTTACTGAAAACTTAAAAATAATTGTTTATTTAACAATTCAAATTGTAATTTTATGCCACATTTGGCTAAATGTTAGTTGTCTAAAATTGTTTTAAAAGAAAGCACTACAATGTTTTTGGGGTATAATTGCAATATCTAAATCTATAATAGTTATTAATAAATGACACTACTTGTCATGTTTTATCAAAACTGACCACAATGGAAATCGTCAGAGCAGCGTACTGTTGCGATCGATAATATAGGTAAAAATACAAGTTTCAGAATGAATAAGTTCATTATTTTGTATACAGTATGTGTACGTGTATTACTTATGTTTACATTTTTTCATAAAAAAAATATTTTTTATATACATTTTTCTATTTTCCATGTTCTGACATGAATTTGAATGCCATAATGTATGCTGACTTTAATTAAGAAAAAAAAAACCTCACAGAGAGTAGATGATTTTCATTACCCTATTAAATTTTTTTGGGGGATTAAATTCAATTTGATTTACATTGTCAAGTCAAGTCATCTTCATTTATATAGCGCTTTTAACAATGGATTGTTCCAAAGCAGCTTTACAGAGATAAACATATAATTTAAGGTAACAGAGATTGTTTTGGCTTTATAGCGGTTCTTGAATAATGTTATTTCCAGCTAAAGTTAGTTTTAACTAAGCATTATTCATGTAATAATGGTAATGACTGATTTACATTATAATTCACTGCAAATGTGCTTAATTGTCAATCTTAAGTCCTAAAACTAGTTTAATTTTATCATGCAAAATATAAAATTGTATTAAATTGATCTAAAGAACATACAATGTAACATCCAGAACTCAATATAATCAACCATAGTTCTTTAGGGTTCTTTGCTTTTATTTTTAATAGAGAGACAAAAAAATATTCCCATATAATAAAAATAAAATGTAAACAATAAGTTGGATTTTACTACAACAACAAAGTAGATAAAACTGAAACTTTGTAGACTATAGTTTGAGCCAGGATGCCCATAACCGCAATAAGCGTTCTCTGCTGAAACGATGGTTTGTGGGAAAGCACAGCTGACCTCTCTCTGTACATCAACTCTCCATGGGCCGTTACTATACTCAGCCCCTGCCAAACACACGCACACACACACACACACAGGCGCTGCAGAGGTGCGCCCCTGGCCTGTTTGTTTACACTCTGCGTTGGTTGCCAAGGTAAACATAAGCGGGGAGGGCTGGTGAGCACAGGAGTGTGTGAAATCCGTCCCTCGCCCCCCTACATGTGTTCAATGCCATATGAGATCACTGTATGGAGTACCGTTACTTTCAAAGAAAATACTTATATGAGCCCTTTTTCAAACCTTAAAGAGAGCCAGTGGCAAAAAAAGTACATGGTACAGTGATGGTATCAGATGGTGATACCAAAATACTATAATACTGAAATAAACTGAAAATTATAATGCTTCAAAAATTAACCCTCATTTCATTCCAAGCCCATCTGCTGTTATATATTTATACTGGGTTCCACAGAAAAAAGATAACAGTTTGGAACAATGTGAGGGCGAATAAATAATCACAAAATTGGCATTTTCAGCTGATCTATTTCCTCATCTGATGGTCTTTAATCGTACCACGTTGTAGCCATTTGATAACTTGTCTACAGGATTTTTGGATATGAGCTGGGCAGAACTTGGCACATGCCATCCCTGCCTGGATTTCTTCCTCCTCACAATTCACCTCTTGTATGTTTATATTGTCTTTGTTCCCTAAGCGTTCTTCCGACATAAGAAGGAGAACAGACTTGTTTACTCTTCATGAAGCACAGTCAGGCGTTAAGTACAGACTTGATTGGAGTGTTTATGTACCTTGGATGGAACATCTAGTGGGGCCAATTACAGCTCAGGACGGCTCAATCTCTGAGGAAGCGTTCTCCGCCACTGCACAAAGATCTCCGTTTGCAGATGGCATAACATGAAGGGAACACTGTGATCCATTTAATTTCTTCGAATCTGTGATCAATTCTGAATCACGCTCAGGCTCAATGTTCACTTCTTTGAAATATTTTTGACTAGGTCGTATTTATAGACAATTGAAGCTTAAAGGCCAACTGAAGTGCCTTGAAACACGCAGTAATATTCAGTCTGTTGATGTAAGGTCCACTGAAACAGGATGATAGGGTGGGACATATCAAGCAACTCCTACCCCTTTTTAAATCGCCAATAGAGTTTTGTTTTTATCACAGCTCTCCCTTAAGACATTATACTTAAATTTGGATTTCATAGGGACTTTAATACTGCTAGATAGCATGAAACCAGGGTCTCTGCACACTTTTTAAAGTCAAATTTAAGGCTTTTTAAGACCTTTTTAAGACCTGAAGAAATCAAAATTAATACCTTACATTAGGGGTGCGCAATATTGACAAAAATATGTCTCAATATTTTCAAAGTTTTGTTGATGATAATTAGATGATATTTTACTGATTGTGTTTGTGTACTGGTACCATGGCTGGTTTAGGCCTGTTGTTGACAGCTGACTCACGAAGATATTCATATTTTTCATATTCTATGCAGTGGTCAGTTCACAGCAGTAAAAGAAAGTAACATTTTTTATTAAAGGGCAATACTTGCAACCTTAAATTGAGTTCCAGGGGCATTTTCACCCATATATGGACTTCTTTTTTTTTTTTTACTTAGAGGTATGCATCACCTTTTATGTCAAATTCTAACATTCAAATTAAATTATATTAGAATAATAACACAATACCACTGTTACCAGTTAAATTAAATCATTAAATCAAAATCCATCTTTGCAGTGCAGAGGAGACACAGAAGCAGCATCAGAACTGGCATTAATATATTTATACTCCATTTACAATTGCATGAATAAAGCTATGATATATTCAATTCTTTCAATTCTTAATTCAATATTTAAATATGAACTGATTTCTAATTGTAACATTTTAATTACAGGGTTTAAATGTGAAACTAAAACTGCCAGTAGGCGGCGGCAAGTCACTGTCTCAGGGAGTCATTCATTCATTCAATCGATTTGTTCAAACGGCTGATTCATTCAGGAACTGCAAGTGATTGTTCATTGAATCGCTAAAATGATTCGTTCAAAACGCGGATTTCAGTCAAGAAATCATCGCTGTCTTTTGCATTAAGACTCTGCTACGGTTTCATTTTGAAATTCTCGTCAGCGAAATAAAGGGAAAGCAAACAATATTGTTTATAAAATGTAACAATGTTAATTTAACTGTTATATAAAATAAATATCATATTTGCTATTGTGCATGGGAAAACAGCCCTCTTGCTGATGTAATATTGTATGATAACAACATATGATATATAAAATACAAAAACTTTATACGTCTATTAGTGAACATACCTATAACTGCACTGACACATCACGCAGTGAAAGCAAGCATGAGAGACAAATGCGATGTCAGCTCGCAGTGCGCCCTCGTACATAGTTAACGTTAAAGTAAAACAATGATTACAATATCATAATAGACAATACACATCGCACACCACTACGCACATAAAGAATGAACTTACAATTGAACTAAAATTAACCAGCTTTCTTCTCCTCTCCTGAGGTTAATATGTCATCCAACATCAGCTTCTGATAGCCCCGCCCCCTCTGCTACGTACGGAAAGCTGCGACTGTTAAGAGTCTAACATTCCACACATGTTTTTTCCCCACTTAATTAAGTATAGAGGTCGACCGATTCATCGGTTTTGCCGATTAATCGGCACCGATAGTTGTTTGGTGGAACTATCGTTATCGGCAAAAATCCACACGATAGTTTTTCCGGGTTGCGTCCGTTGCTGGAGCGGCTGAGAAGTGCGCGCGGTCGTAATGAGCACGAGAGCGCTCAGAACAGAAGAGACTGCTGCCATTATACAGAGCGAGAGCGGCCTCTAGAGGACAAATAACAAACTATCACTGGCTGAGTTGTTTACGTTAACACGTGAGGCAGCGCGCAGCACGGAGAGAACACGCAGCACAGAGAGCGCTGACATTTAAAACACCGACAGCGAAACGGTATGAATACATAACACTAAAGTAGCTACATATTGCCATATCATTACAAAGTAATTAATTTGTTGACTAGATGCTGCATCAGCAGAGAAAGAACAGTAGTTTGCCGTAGTTAGGCTGTGAGGACTCTAAAATTACCTCAGTCAACCGTTAATGCAATGTGACAAAAGCACACGCAGACCTGACCCAAATGTTTTATGGCACAATTGTTACCATCTATTTGCATTATTTTTATCCGGCTGGTCACTTTTATGCATTCATTAGCCGACGAAGTTGCATATTTAAAACTAGTGACGTGATTTCTTTCTCAACATAATGTTCATGCAGCCGACAGAAACGTAAACTAATCAGAAACGCATTCGATTTAAGATCTTTTTAATCACTACAATAGATCTTATTTTGATTAGATAATTATCAAGTGTTCTAAAATATAGAAGCAAATAAAGTGAGAGACTATAGGCTATATTACGTATACATAAGGTCTTTATTACATTTTAATGGCCATCTTTAAGCACGACTCTTTGGAATCAAATGAAATGGTAACACTTTACAATACCATTCCATTTTTAGCATTAACTAAGGTTAATACAAGTTCTAGAAGAATTATTCATTGTTACGGTAGTTTGTTAATTTCAACATTTACTAACGCATTTGAAATGGAGTTTTAATTCTTATTTGATCTTTTATTACCTTAGTTAATGTACTATGAATGAACTAACATGAATGATAAAGGTACAATTGTGTTGCTCATATTAATACATGCAGTAAAAAGGTATATTGCATTATGCATATAGTTCATGAAAGCTAGTTAATACATCCTTGTTTACAAATGGGACTTGCAAAGTGTTACCTATGAAATGTGTATGTTTCTAGGTTATAGCTAACGAAACCTGTAATATTTTAATGTTTAAATTATTTTCTGTATAAAGTTTTAATATATTCATATTTATATATTTATTTCATTGAGCACATTTCAGTTCATCACTGTTTTATTGTGAGTAGGATGTTTGTTTTTAATCCAGTATCCATTAAAAAAAATATCGGTTGAATTATCGGTTATCGGCATGTACGGTCAAACCTAGATATCGGTATCGGTAAAATCCACTATCGGTCGACCTCTAATTAAGTGCATCATCCAGGTATTTGAAGTGCACTTTTTTCTTTCTGGAATTTTCAGTGTGAACACACTACTCGCACGACTACATAATGTAAAAGAATGCTACAAAAGTACCTGTAGAATTTATTGGGTCTAATTTAGCCATTTCACGAGCTAAATTAACACCTACACATTGTGATCTTTGTGACTAGGTTCTATGTGCAGATATAGACCCTAAATGGCTAGCAAGCATGAAGCGTTATGTTCGCTTGTGTAAAATATGCTGTGGGCGTACACTAAGAGTTAGCCTACCTTAATGAATAATGGACTTAATGCACATGTTAAATGTTATTATTGTAATAATAATTTATTGGGTCTAATTGAGCAATTTCAGTTAAATTAACTTCTAGTCTTTGTAGTTATTATGTCTAGGTTGTGCATGCAGATACAGAAGCTAAAACTAGCATGAAACACTAGCATTGTAACATTTGTTTACATACTGCCATAAATTATATTGTGGACATTACTGTAATGGACTAGGAAGTAGCACACACACTCTGAAATGTTGAGTTGCGGAGCTCATGGGTGGTAATGTATGATTTTTCCAGTTTCATCATTACCTGTTCTCTTTCCACTAGATCTAAAATGTCCTACATAGTTTCCCCATCTTTCTCTGCACTTTGCTGTGTCATTCTAAGCCTCCCGTGAGTGTGTGCAGAATAGCACACACTCACACTATAGTCTCAGAGGAGGAAAAGTGGGGCAGGATGTCTTCCACTACTCCAAACACTGAACGTCAGGGCTGGGAGAACTTGAACAGCACCCTGGAGCATCTGATGCCATATACACTTTATGAGGGAGGAAGAGTGAGATCATCTAGAAGCTTCCTCTGTAATCATGGCTTTATAAATCAGGTCAAATGGATAAATGAGACAATGAAAATATACAGGCAAGAGAAAAGAAACCCTCAGGCCAGACCATTGTTATTGGCAATGGCAACACTGTGCTAAATGATTTAAGTGACTGCTAGATGATGACAAATGTAGCATGAACAAGAACCTATTATGAGCAGATTTATTAAATTTTGACAGACATAAACATTTACAATGGAGTACACAGCACATCATGTATCCATAGTATTTACGATAATCATGCACCAAGGGGCCAATGTTTGACTAGTTAGCATTAGCAGTTAGCACCGGCTAGCACCATTCTAGGTCCCAAAAGTATATTTTTCCTTTGACAATCATTTCTGTGGTCCCATGAGAAAAGATGGCAGGTTCAAATCTCGTAATTCTGGGGCTTAAATTACATTGTAAAAGTCAAATCAAATCATGGTTCGTAAAGGAAAGAAAAGAAGGAAGTTTAGTTTTGTGTGTACGCACATACACTTAGCTGTGCAAACATGCCATGAGCTACTTTACTCAATGGAAGACAAATACAGCATGACTGATATTAAACTCCTAAAGCCAGAGATTAGCAACTAAAGCTCACAACATAGATGTGTTTATTACATTGCGTTTCTGTACAAATGCCTTTCTGAAAAGCACATATATATAAAACATTGCAAAAATCAGCCAACCGCCCCCGGACAGATGTTGCTGCACTTTCTTTTTTATAATATTTCATGGGGGTATTGAGCTGATTTTTTTCTGAAAGGAAGCTGGAAAAACTGCGCCATATCAACGGATTTAGTAAGAGATGAATGAAGGATGAAAGAGGCAGAAAACTATTATGTTTGGATTCTAAGTGTGGGAGAAAGTCATATTCACATCTGCCCACTTAGGCCTACAATGCATAACACAGTAGGGTGACCTTTCAAAAACTTTCCAGAGTAATGCAACATCTAGAGTAATGCACATTCAATATAAATATATAACAGGCTTGGGACCATATGTTTGGATGCTAGACAGTAGATGACTATATAGCCTCAAGTAGTGTACTTCCCGTGGCCTGTAAATATTGGATCAATGATACACTTTGTAAACTATTGGTATATGAGACTGACATATATTTAAACAAAACATTTTTTCATTTTCCATTGCCAAGCAATACTCTTTGTATTTGCCTAACATTAACAAAGCTGACAGTGAGATCTTCACAGTTTGGATTAGGTGGAAGGTATTAAGCAGGATGCTTTTAAGGAAATAAGGCCGGCAGATCCACAACAAACATCTTCGCAGATCTTCAAACACCTCTTAGATGTTGTTAGACAGAAAACTAAATGACATTCTATTACGCTACAATGACAACACAACAGTCCAAACAAAGCTAAACCTTGAGATAATCCTTTAGCATTAGCATTTTCCTAACATTTAAAAACTTTGAAGTAGGGATGCACAACATCGGCACTTGTTGCCTTGTCAATAAGATAACCACATGTGCGCAAGGAGTGCGAGTGTGCGACAAGGCTCCACACCTGAGTAACACTGGGTTTGAGTGTCATTGTTTGTCTGGAGCGAACATTTGTTTGTATTTACTCTTGTGTATGTATGTTAATTTTTTACTGGTTCCTTGTTGTTCGTTCATTATCTTCGCTTTATTTTTCGTGAAGCATTATTTTGTTGCGCTTCGGCTACGATAAATAGACATCCACTCTTAATGCAAGAGTGTGTAACGGAGGCCAGCTAGCGAGAGTTGTGCAAGCTGATGACTGATGGAGAATGCAGTGTTTACTGTTTAGCGTCCTTGTTAGTACACTCGCCTCGCATGCCAGCGATCGGGGTTCGAGACCGACTCGGAGCAAGTTGGTTAGGATTGGTGGGTGAGCTTTGGAGGCGGAGCAATGAAGAGAAGGCTGTGTTTGTTTGGGTTGATTTCAAAAATCAACAATGTTCAGCAACGACTTTGATAAATAACATACTGCACCTTTAAAGAGTGCCAAAACAACATTTATTGTTTGAATTTGACAATAAAAATTGACAGACAATCTTTTCGCGACTACAGGATAACAAGCGCACTACAAATGTTTAGAGAGGTTTTGTTCATGCATCAACAGTAGCACAGACTAAAAGATTTTAGATAAAAAATCCATATCATTACGATTAAAATTGAGAAATTAGTATTGTCAAACCAGAGCTAGTATCCACACAGCTGACATATTTAAATGTTGTAGCTTATCCACGTTGTGTGCATGGAATAGATGCTGAACACACCATTGGAGAACCGCTAATTAAACGTCTGTTACAGCCACTGATTTCAGCCCTCTAAAACCACTTCGGATCGAAACCGAAAAAAGCTCTTTCGTCCGGAAATTTGCAGCATCTGAAATGTCGGTGCATCCCTATCCACCTTATTCCTGACGACCTTACTGCGTTTTCGAATTATGGGTGGCACTTCCAGTTTGGGGAACTTCCATTCAAAAAGGCTAAAACGAATCATTTCCAATCATAAGGTTGCCCTACAAATAAAGCTGATCCGTCAGTTTGACTGGATGAGCTGTCAATTTTCCTTCATGATTTATTTTCAGACATCATGAGAATAACGTTATACTTGGTATTTTAACGTGACATGTTATAACAAGAATATCTACAGGAAGAGCTCTTTTCAGTCGCTGCTTTCTTTTCCTCATGATGGATTTTTATTTTTTCCTTTGCAATCCGCTGTAAAAGTATGAAAAAGGACAACATATACGGCACATTTGTGGTCTGTTCTCCCGAATTTAATTTACGATATTCCATTAATAATTCACTAGAATGCACAAAGAATCTCTCGTTATTCTCCTCAAATCCTCACGTCTCTTTTCAGGTTTGTTTTCACAGGTAAATGCAATTTATAATCTGTCAAAATTACGGAAATCACTTTGATATAGTGTCACGTAATGCTGACGTTAATGAACATTTTTGATTAAGGCTTGTTATACAATACAGATATATATTTGCCTACTGCAGTGATATTTAACCAAAGACTCGCGCATTGGGGCTATTTTTGGTCTGTTGAAAGTACCATGTTGATTCTTTTAAACTTTTAAATTTCATTTTAATGTTCGATGGTTGATGGGTGAGTCGATTAATGTCATCTCATTGTGACACTTTTTTAACGTATTGCGTTCATAGAGCGAGCCTTTCACTGATTGTTTACTATGATTGTTTACAGCTTAACGGAAGTTACACCCATAATTCGCGCATGGGGCGTAGGAATAAGGTGGATAGTGTATTGCTTAAAATGATCAAAACTTGGACTAAAATACGCATTTAAAATGTACAGTCTTTTGGAAAAAAACAGATCAAATTACTGATGACTCATCCTGTACTCATGGGTGTGTCCAAATTTTTGTCCAATCACATGCTCTCCAGAATGAAATTGTTCCTTACCTTTACACCACCTGACATACATAGAAATGGCAAATTTTGGTGAACCCCAGTACCAAAAGTCTCACCCGATAATACGAAATATACATACAGTGCATCTGTCACTATATTGGTCAATAAATGTGTTCACATGCGCCAGCTGTCAATACCTGATTGGCACACCTAGATTTTTGCCCATCAATTTACATATACAACAACCCTGATGGGTCCGATCAGGGCTACGTCTTTCAAAAACATTCTACGCCCAAGTAGATCGAAGACACCATTGGTGGAAATGGCTTATGATGCTTTTAGGGAACTCGGCCCAGTTCAGCAGAAAAACTAGCTTTCAAAGTCACCAAGAAATCAAATTGGACAATTTAAAAAAAAAAAAAGAATATTGCAGTTTTTTTATAAATGATTTAACCATACACGTCTTTGTGTATTCATGTGCCCTTGTAATTTTTAATCAAACCAACATCTCTTCTCTTCTCTGATGACGCGTTTACTGGCGCGAGAGTGGGACAACCTGTCACTCACATGAGATACACCAATAGCAAACCACAAACATCCAATCAATTCCTAATAGACAAAATCAAGTCCCGCCCTAAAAAAAAAAAAAGGTCATTCGAGAAGCAGTCAGTTACACTTGGATATACAACATCACAATAGGGAAGAAAAGAAGATCGCAACTTCCGTTTCATGCCGACTTTAAGGGTTTACATGCCAATTAATAAGTGGATAATGCAAAGTTTTCTTTGCACTTTGCATCTAGTAATTATTATCAGCCAAAATTTCTACATCAATGCATCCCTAAGTGCAACAGCAACGGTTTATAAACAGTTAACAACATTTTTAAAAAAATCATAGCCCACTCACATGTAAATGCACTTCTAGAAACAACTTGGCCATATTTCAAGGTTTCAAGCATGAGCCAAGCATGAGTAATCAGCAGTTCCTATTGGACCGTGGTACTTGTGGACGAGAGGCTAAATATGAAGAGTTTAGCACTACAGGAATGTTGCAGCTCCAAGCTAATTAACATAGAGCTCTGTTAAAATCTTTGTAATGATGCTAAAACAAATAAAGCGACAATCTTGTAACCGTGAAGTCAATCTGAAACAGCATTTCCAAACCTTTTTATCTTCACAACATGACATATTTCCAAGGGAAAAAGGATATATTCAACAAAGAAACCATGTAGGTTGGGACTTTTTATTTATTATTTAAATTTGGTTTTGTTCATTTTATCCACCAGGAATCGAAGTGTTCACGGAGTACACAATTCAACTGCCATTGGTCGAAAAAACAAATAGCCCCACCCCAAACTGACGCTATTGGCTGAGTTGCACTCCAAAACACAAAGAAATGTGATAGTACTACAAACAAAGCCACAGTGTTTACTCTTTTCAGGAGAATCGACTTCAAGTTTTAGTCTGTCTTTAGTCTTTACATATTAAGTTGTGGTTTTTTTTACTGTTAAGATACAACAACAGCTCTATAGCATTAGTTATCAGAAACCATTGTAAATAGCTCAGCTGAAAATACAGGAAGTGCAGGCTGACCAGTCAATGACCCCTAAAACTGAACTCAGCTGTCTGGGATTCTCACAAAGAGCGATCAGCGAGAAAATCATCACAGTTGGAACGGGAGGGTACGAATAAATTTAAAAAGAACAAACACTGGGCTGTTAGGGCAGCTTGATTCTTGGTTTGCTCTTCCCAACATCTCACTGGAGACTTCTGTTCAAGCAATCTGCTACTGAATGTCAACTAGTGGTCGGCCGTTTGAGTGAGCAGGGTTTAACTGCAATGTGCTATATCCTATCTCCAGATATATTTATCAAAGAAACATCAGCAAACTCGTATTAGGTCGCCACAATATTTACACCCCACTGCTGGTGGGGATGGAATTATTCTGGCTGATGTCAGCAGGGTCACGGCAAAATTATGTATTAAAAACACATTTCTAAGGTGCAAAAAGAGTGATGCTAATCAAAAATAAAATGAATATAATACATTTAATATAATGTTAACAATAATATTAAGAATACATTATCAATACACCATAATATAATAATTTATTATTTTTCCCATTATTCTTTATTTATTATTAAACTTATAGATGCTAGATGGTCAGTAAAGCATTCACCCTTCATTAGTGACTATATGCACATTATTATAGCTTTATTGCTTAATTATTATTTTTTATTTAAAAAAAAATCAATTTAATATCATTGTATTATATAATATAAAACTATACTAAATATGTATATATTGCCTAAATATTAAATGCAATTATATATGAAACTATCTCCTCTAAAGCGACCTGCGTTCAAAAAAGGCGCAATATAAACAACTTTTAATATTATTATTACTGTTGCTGTTATTTTAAAGTTAAAATATGAAAATATTTTCTTTAAATTGTATAATCAATTTGACGATTGTTAAACAATATTGATGTTAAAATATGCATATTTAATAAATACACAAATTTGGAATTTCAATACTTTGGATGTCTGACAGCTGTGTGGGTTTTTGCCAATAGGATTCTGTTCAATAATGTCTAAATAAGGGAGGGGACGGATGGACAATAGGTGACTTTAAATGAAATAACCGCAGAGAATAAAAATATAACGGAATAATTCAGCGCTGTAACGTTTAAAGGGATTCGTGCTGGTTAGGGATGGATGGATCGGATGGATGGATGCCGGAGAGGAAATCAACAATCATAGTCACATCCAAATGCAAATAATAAGTGATGCTCGTTTGTGGTTATTTATGCTAAACAGCCCATCATGCCATTCTGATTCAAAGCATCAGCTGTAATAAAGTCATATTAGGCTAAAATATTATCGCAGATTTCTCCTACCTCTGTTGCAGTCGCAACTTCACCCCTCGAAGATTGAAACGTGGCAGGAGATCTAGTCGTATCCGAATGACTTCATCTCGGATCGAGAACGGCTCGGATTGGGTTTGATTGGGTTCCTAACACTTCAACAACCGTCAATTATGTAGGATATTACATGGAATGGAACTGTGTCCCGAAACAAAGTAACACTCGCGCCTTGTGCCGTCTCAAAATGTGGAAAGGCCGCTCGAAACGCTGATTTCCAAACGCGATACAGTTGGAAGTTGAAAGTTAACCGCGCACACCTGCATCCTCAAGAGATAGAAGATGGTGGAGAGATAAAATAGCGGCCCATAGTGTGCCATAACCGCTGGCGTACAGCTGTATTGTGGGAACGCGGACGGAAGGAAATGCCTTTGGAGGAAAGGAGGCGCTTAACCAGCTAGAGTGCTGGATCTAACCCTCGTGAAGCCTGACGTCATTCTGCACAACAGAACTTTTCACGTTCGTGTTCTGCTTCACTCCAGTATTTAAGAAAGGCATATTCAGATCTGTCCATACAACTGTTCTATTGAGGTTGAGGCTTTTCAATATTTCTATCATGGCTCTTTTATCCATAATATAAAAAAGTATCAACTTAACATGACATCAACAAAAAAAAAAAAAAATATCAAAATGGGCATGAAAATACACCAAATTGTATTACTTTTTTGTTTTACAAAACAGTAAAGATGTGATGTAAAAGGATGCATGTTTCATTACTTTAATAAAATATATTGCATGAATTTGATATTCAGACAACCTTATTCTGAATGAATATGGTATTGTGTTTATATTCAACTTGGTCAATTGCAAGAAGCTTTACGGACAATATTTATGTATAACACAATACAATAATTATGATGTTTAATTAAAATTGTGTTAATTCATTTTCCCCTTTTTATTTTTATTTTTATTTAAATAGTAAAGTAAAAATGGAGTATGGACACAATTTTACATAATCTGATAAACTGAACAACTGTTATGAAGACAGTTTAGGATGGATGGATGGATTTTTTTTCTGGAACTAAATCAGGGGTTGATTTATCAGCATTAATAATCACTCACTGTCATTTGATATAAATTAACTCAAAAGGTATCAATATTTTTAGCACAACAATGTATAATTCAGGAAGTCAACAGGAAATGGTCAAGCTGAGTTTCCTGGTGACTGTAAAACCCAGTGTGTAAAAATGTCTGTTTGATATTTCTGATTACCTTACTCATATAATGACAGAAAAAGTGCTTGGCTGCCATCTAGTGACGTGCAATGAATGTGCAAGAAACATGCACGGAGCACTTTGTTAAAGGACCAAAAATGTTAATGATGTCAATGTTAAATCATGTCTATGTGTAAATAGACGTTTATTTAAAGTGCTCGAGAGATGATAACAGTCTCAAAAAAAAAAAAAAAAATCCAAATCTATACAAAAGTAACAAAGAAAAAAAATGGCAAACAAAAACTGTACACAACCAATAAAGATAAGAACTAAAGTTATAAATATATACATACAAACTTCAATGATAAGTAAAGAAGTAGGTAGTAAAGAATTTCTCACGGCACCACAACTGCACGCTCGCTTACCAGGTCAACTGACAACCACATTGGTTTGGGGCTCCCATTTAAAGCCCAAGCTAGTAAGTAAGGAACCCCACAGGGAAGTGTCATTAGTCCAGTTTTAATTAATATAATGATTTAATGATATCTTTGGTAAAATAGAGAGAGGGTTTGGTTTTAAAAGAAAGTTACCTAATCTAGGGCTATATATGTATGGGTCTCCATTGGAGAAGGTAAAGGTTTTAAAATTTTTGGTTGTTTGGTTTGAAGAGCGTATGACTTGGGCTGCGCATGTAGGTAAAATTGTGTTGAAGTGTGAAAAAAGTTTTGAATGTAATGCGAAGTCTGGCTGGGTGTGAGTGGGGGGCTAATAGGGTGACGATCAGGGGCGGCGCCAGATAATTTTTGAGGCAGGTGCTGAGGGGGTGCTAGATCATTGACAGGGGGAGCTGCGCAAATATATATATATATATATATATATATATATATATATATATATATATATATATATATATATATATATATATATATATATATATATTTATGATGAGATGTGCTCCAGTTCACGTGCAATGCAATCGCACCGGCGCCTCCATATCATGATCATATTGCCTGCTATATTTGCTTCTTATTTATTATATCCAGGCAACTGGTTGATGAAAAATTTATTAAAATTAAGATACAATTTATACAAAACGAAATTCACTTTAAAGAAAGGCTTTCTACAAAACAACACTTAATTTAGTGGTCAAAATCATGTCTGACCCATCATATCTTCCGATATATTGCGAATCTTATGCTGTTCAATTTCCATAATCAGCATAGATGTAAAAAAATAACATTATAATATTTTAACAAAAATTAAACTAAATGCGCTTATTTAATGCATATAGTGGGCCTACAGACTCTCTAAATATTGAAATTAACATTAATAATGCTGTAGAAGTGCAGTTTATTAATAGTAAATGTTAACTGATCTAATTAAGTTACCGATTTTTTATACACCGATTCAGAGGTCTGGTGAGTTCAGGGTTGGACAGGTCAGTTGTTTTAACTATTCATTAAGGTGAATGGTTAAAATGAGTCGTTTGCGTATCGTGTCATAGTGGACGTCCAGCCTACAGCACGCTTTTGTGATTATCTCAGCAGTTTAGGACATCGCACACGATTTGCGTCAATACAGAAAACATTTAATCACTGGACTGGATAGGTTTTTTCGTTTATTGAAATGTGGTATGTCAGCTGAATGGGCGGAACGCTTTTTAGAGAAGATAGGGCAACGTGGTTTTTTTAGCACAATTCACACACCGCGGTAATTCAGGAGAAAAAAAATATCCAAATGCTCCACGTGAAACTGCGGTCTTCCGACGTTTTACTATCGTGTCAATTGATTTTGATTAATATGCGCGTGTAACGATCACCAGCTGGAGTGCCCTCGAGTGCCACCAGAGGGCGCTCCATAATAGACTTTGATCACTTCCTCACTAACTACATTTCCCATCACTCACTGCCCGAATTCATCATCTCATTCACCTGTGTCTCATCACCTGGTTGGTCTCTGATTGCATTCACCTGTTTTTCATCACCCTGTTAGTCCCTGTCTATTTATTCCATGTTCATTCACTCACTCATTGCGAAGTTTTGTTTGTGTCCCACTGCATCTCTGAGCGTTTACCTGGTTTCTTGTATTTTGGTTTTTGGATTTCTTGCCCTGTTTCCTGGATTACTCTTTTGCCTCTGGTCCCTCCCTGTTTTGTTTGTTTGTTTCTTTGTTTGTTTCTTTGTTTGGACTGCCTACCTGTGTTTTGACCCATTGCCTGTACTTTGGATTACGCCTTTGGATTGCCCACAAATAAAGCTGCGTTTGGATCTTTACTTGCCTGTCTCAGAGCAGTTCCGTGACAGCGCGAGGGAGAGAGAGCAACACAGCGCTCGTGTTTGAAGACGTGAGAGTGCGCGCGCGCGGCCGGTGCGTTCTCTCTCTCTCTCTCTCTCTCTCTCTCTCTCTCTCTCTCTCTCTCTCTCTCTCTCTCTCTCTCTCTCTCTCTGAAAACCCCTGTTATTATGCTGAAATAAGGAGATATTATATTGAAATAACGACTTAATATCTCGAAATAACAAGATACGTTTTCTTTTTTCTTCACCATGCGGCTTCCATAGAATACAGCCTGAATATAATTGATTCCAGACATTATGTTTGGGGGTGCTATCGGGCCGGGGTGCTTTGGTCTTTCTTGGGGGTGCTGAAGCACCTGCTAGCCCCGCCCATGGAGACGATGCTGCTAATTTTTCAGGCCATGATCAGATCTGCTCTAGATTATGGGTGCTTTGTGCATGGAACTGCTTCCAAAACCGTTCTGGCTAGGTTGGATGGTGCAGGCAAGGGCTTTGAGGATTTGTTGTGGGACCTTCAGAACTTCCCCAGTCCCTGCCCTACTCATTGAAATGGGAGAAATGCCCTTAAGGTTAAGATGCATTAAGTTAGGGTTACAGTACTGGGTAAAACTTAGTGGGTGTAATCATACCTTCCCAGCAAGGTGTCTGTTGCAAGAGGTTGCTGGAGCTAATAGATACAATACATTTTTTTGTCATAGTAAATCAGTGGGCAGGGAAGATGAGCATGGATCAGGGAGGGATTGTTGAGTACACAAGTTGGTTACCTATGCTGCCTGAAATGAATATTGAGCTTAAGGAAAAAGATCAGCGGGAGGTGGCACCAAAAATAGAGGAATATCTTAACCAATTAGTAAGGGGTAGTTTAGTTTGGGGTATATGTGGAGGCTTGGAAATTGGTCGGCGTATTTCTAATGGAAGCTCTGTTCTCACTGCTGAATTAATGGCAATTTTATGGGCTCTATGGTGGATTGAGGAAGAAAAACCTAGAGAAGTCATTATCTGCTCTGATTCTGTAGCTGCTCTAGAAAATTGTTGGAAAGTTGGAAAATCTAAAGCTCGTCCTGACATCTTGTATGTGTTTTTTTAGAACTAGGTTTGCTGGCCACATCAGTTTTTGCCGGGGTCCCGGGCTTTTCAATACAACCTGAAGTTAAGAAAAGTTGTCTCTGGAGAATCTGCGCTGACTGAGTCCTCCGGCTGCTCTCGAATCTCTCTCAGCGTACTTTGATGGCATACGTCTCAGTCATGTGGCGTTGGTGCTGTCTCAAGTCGGACACAATTTCTAACCGGCATGCACTGCTTTAAGTCAGTCGCCGATCGGTGCTGCATGAAGTCGAACAAGCCTGTAGCCACTGGAGATGGAGAACCATGTAGAGCTGATGAGCCGAAGAGCCCACGCAAACTGCTGGCACTGGAGACCAACGTGGAGCTGCAGCGACGAGCATCCGAGGTGGAACCAGGAAGCCTGAAGACTGAGGCGAAGGGAATGAGGACGCAGGTGGAGCCGGGGGGAAAGACTGAGCTGAAGGTGCAGGCAGGACGATCCTGAACAAGGAAGAGTCTGTGGGATGACGGAGACCGGTGGAGCCGTGAGGATGATGATTGTTTCTGGTGGAGCCGAGGGAGGGAGGAGCCAAGGCAGAGCCGACATGTCGACAGGACGCGGTGGAGCGATGGGTTCTGAGGCTGGATGCGGAGCCATGGGATTCTCTGGGCTAAGCGAGGCTGCTGGCCTGAAGAACGGATGCAGATCCTCACAGCATAGTATAGGAGATGCAGAGGGGCTGAAGGGACCCAGAGAAGGCGGGGTTAAGGAACTTACTGTCAGATGATGCGTGGTAGAGAGGCTGGGAGGGTTCACAGGTGACATGGGTTTGGGCAGAACCAGTGAGGGAATGGGTGATTCAGGCCTACGCGGAACCAGCGGGGAAACGGAATAATCAGGGCTGGGTAGAACCAGCGGGGTTTGGAGAAACGTCTCGGTTACGGATGTAACCCTCGTTCCCTGAGTAGGGAACGGAGACGTTACGTCGGATGACGGAGAATGGGGGTTTCGCCAGAAAGCCAATCCTCTTCGAGTATTAAAAAACGAGCCTATGGCAATGAAATGCCATGGGTCTGCGGAATTTGCATAATGTATCTCCGCCTCACTGCGTGAGTATTTAAGGAGAGACAGCTGCAACAGCAGATCATGTCTTCGCTGAGGAGCCGAGACTGAACTCAGGCGTCTACCCAGCGGTACAGCGGAAGTGGCAGGGAGACGTAACGTCTCCGTTCCCTACTCAGGGAACGAGGGTTACATCCGTAACCGAGACGTTCCCTTTCGTAGTCACTCCGAGTTACGTCGGATGACGGAGAATGGGGGTCCCCGTGTAATCACGCCACCTTCACAGCTGTCTTCCAGTGCCCTGCGAAGTCTGACCTCCCTGTCGTGATATAGGCACGGACGAAGGAGTCCTACTTAACACAGGAATACCAAGGTACACTGGGAAGCATATCTCATGGGAGATATGCCGCAGCATGCCTACCCATAGGGAGGACTTAAGAATACACATATGGCCCAAGGGGGCTACATATGGAGGAACACTGGAGTGACCAGCCCGTAGGGTGGCATCTACTTTCAACTCCAGGAGTGGCAGGTGACTTGCCGAGGGAAAGACACATGCTCAAAGAGGCTTACAGTGGAAAATACACATGTGGGGGTTACTCAGAGGAGGAACCATGCACACGGAGGCACCTAGCCGACGCACAGGCAATAGACACTGGCGCCAGCGTCAACAGTGCTGGAGGAACTCAGGGCTTCAGAGAGGAAGGCTCACCTGAGGAAATATCGCACGTATCCAGTCCGTGGAGTGGAATGGCGAGCAAGCGAGACACTTAACAGCTCCCATGTTAGCTTGAAAAAGACAGTACATGGGCGGAGACTGGCTCCACTCGGAGATTGTAAAATCTGGCGAATGTGTTAGGTGTCGCCCAGCCTGCAGCTCTGTAGACGTCTGTTAGCGAGGCGCCACGCGCTAAAGCCCAAGAGGACGCCACACTCCGGGTGGAGTGGGCAGTCACACCAAGGGGGCATGGTCGACCTTGCTGCTGGTATGCCAAAGCAATGGCGTCCACTATCCAGTGAGACAACCTATGTTTGGAGAGAGCCTTTCCCTTCAGCTTCCCACCATAACAGACAAAGAGCTGGTCTGAGGTCCTGAAACACTGCGTCCTGTCTACGTAAGCACGGAGGGCGCGTACTGGACAGAGCAGTGCCAAGGCTGGGTCTGCCTCCTCCCGGGGCAGCGCTTGCAGGTTCACCACCTGGTCCCGGAAGGGAGTGGTGGGAACCTTGGGCACATATCCAGGCCGGGGTCTCAGGATCACGTGAGAGTGACCGGGCCCGAACTCCAGGCACGCTTCGTCAACGGAGAATGCGTGCAGGTCCCCTACCCTCTTGATGGAGGCCAACGCAACCAGGAGCGCTGTCTCATTGACAGGATCTTAAGCTCAGCTGATTGCAGAGGCTCAAAGGGAGCCCTCTGCAGGGCCTTAAGACCACTGAGAGGTCCCAAGAGGGAACGAGAGGAGGGCGAGGAGGATTCAGTCTCCTCGCTCCTCTCAGGAACCTGAGGATCAGGTCGTGCTTTCCAAGAGACTTACCTTCAACTGCTTCGTGATATGCGGCGATAGCGGCCACATACACCTTCAGGGTGGAGGGAGACAGCCTTCGCTCCAACCCGTCTTGCAGGAAGGAAAGCACAACGCTGATCGAGCATCTCCTGGGTTCTTCTCGGCGAGAAGAGCACCAGTTGACGAAGAGGTTCCACTTCAACGCATAGACATGTCTCGTGGACGATGCTCTAGCGGAAGTGATGGTAGCCGCCACCGCTGGTGGCAGGGTACTCAAACCTGCCTCGTCCCGTCCAGGAGCCACACGTGGAGTCTCCAGAGATCGGGACGAGGGTGCCATAGGGTGCCCCGTCTCTGAGAAAGGAGGTCCTTCCTCAGAGGAATTGGCCAAGGAGGTGCTGTCGCGAGGAGTATCAGTTCGGAGAACCAGGTCTTGGTGGGCCAGTATGGGGCGACCAATATGACCTGCTCCTCGTCCTCCTTGATCTTGCACAGAGTCCGTGCGAGAAGGCTCACTGGGGGAAACGCATACTTGCGTAGGCCCTGCGGCCAGCTGTGCGCCAGTGCATCCGTGCCGAGCGTGCCCTCGGTCAGGGAGTAATACAGGGCGCAATGGGATGAGTCGTGGGAGGCAAACAGATCTATCTGTGCGTCCCCGAACTGGTCCCATATCAGCTGGACCGACTGGGGATGGAGTCTCCATTCGCCAGAGGTTGGCCGGAGCCGAGACAGCTCGTCGGCTGCACGGTTCCGCACTCCAGGAATGTAAATAGCACGAAGGGACCTCAGGTGCTTCTGACTCCATAAGAGGAGGTGGCGTGCGAGTTGCGACATACAGCGAGAGCGTAGACCACCCTGACGGTTGATGTACGCTACAGTCGCGGTATTGTCCGAGCGGACAAGTACGTGTTGACCCAGGAGCAACGCACGGAAGCGGTGCAGGGCAAGGCGTACTGCCAGCAACTCGAGGCAATTGACATGCATGAGGCGCTGGGGTCCTGTCCAGGAGCCCGCGGCTGCATGTCCATTGCACATGGCGCCCCAGCCCGTGGCAGAGGCATCTGTGGAGACGACAACATGCCTGGAAACTCGTTCTAGGGGAACTCCGGCCCGTAGAAAGCTGAGGTTCCGCCACGGGGTGAAGGTCTGACGGCAGGTCGGAGTTATTAGAACTCTGAGCGTACCGCGATGCCATGCCCACCTCGGGACCCGATCGCGAAGCCACAGCTGAAGTGGTCTCATATGAAGCAATCCGAGTGGCGTTGCTGCGGCTGCGGATGCCATATGCCCCAGGAGCCTCTGAAAAAGTTTCAGTGGGACCGCACTCTTGCCCTCGAACTGTCGAAGACAAGTCAGCAGTGAGTGTGCGCGCTCGCTCGTAAGCTGCGCGGACATGGCGACCGAGTCTATCTCCATACCGAGAAAAGAGATCCTCTGCACGGGGCAAAGTTTGCTCTTCTCCCAGTTGACCCGAAGGCCCAGACGGGCTAGGTGCCGGAGCACTAGATCTCTGTGTTCGCAAACCTGATCTCGAGAGTGAGCTAATATTAGCCAGTCGTCGAGATAATTCAGGATGCGAACCCCGTGTTCGCGTAAGGGAACAAGGGCTGCCTCGACGACCTTCGTAAAGACGCGAGGAGACAGAGCCAACCCGAATGGGAGAACCGCGTACTGGTATGCCTGCCCCTCGAAAGCAAACCGAAGAAACGGTCTGTGTCGAGGTAAAATGGAGACATAAAAAAGTAGGCGTCCTTCAGGTCTATCGCTGCAAACCAATCCTGTGGCCGCACGCATTCGAAAATGCGTTTGGCCGTGAGCATCTTGAACGGCAGCCTGTGAAGGGAGCGGTTCAAGACGCGCAAGTCCAGGATTGGCCGTAACCCACCGGTTTTCTTGGGGACAATGAAGTACGGGGTGTAAACCCGTAACTCCACCTCGGCTGGTGGGACAGCCTCGATTGCACCCTTCGCCAGCAGGGTGGCAACCTCCGCTCTCATGATCGGGGCATAGCCACCGACCACAGTAAGCGGACTCCCCTGAAGCGGGGAGGAGACCGTGCGAACTGAATCGCATAGCCGAGCCTGATCATTCGGGCGACCCAACAGGACAGATTGGGGAGCTCTAACCAAGCCACCAAACACTGATCCAGTGGAATCATCCGAGCCACAGGCGTCCCCCCGGAGGGGCAGCGGAGCGGAGTGACCGGCACAGGTGAGGGTGGCATAGCGGCCCAGCACGCGTGCACAGTCATGCTCCGCGTCCTGACAGAGGAGACCAGGGAAGGACCAGCGTTCCGCGGGGGTCTGCTCTGCCAGGGGTCTGGCGATAGAGGGGGACGAGAGTGGTGTGGTCTGGAGACGGCACGCACTGTCATCCGCACCCTCAGAGACAGAGGGGAACGAGAGTGGCGAGGCTCGGGGGCGTCGCGCACTGCCGTCCAGCTCTGCGTGCTCAGAGATGGGATGCAGCTCTTTTTTAAAAGATTCTCCCCCAGCCCTCCACCGGGGGAAGGAGTGGGCCTGCAACCACTCCATGAGAACTGCAAGCCATAACTGAGCTGCCCGTAACGGGAGCGCCGCATAGCCTGGCGTACAGCGGGGCTGCGGGGCTGGTACGGGCAGGGGCACCTCCCTGCGACCACCTCCACGGCCCGGCCCGGTGCTGCTGGGGCCGGGCGGGAGGGGGCGGAAGTCGCAGGAGGGCGCATTCGACGGCAAGCGGACTGAAGCGTCTGAGCCGCCGGCTGATTGGCAGCAGAAGCCGCAGGGTCAGAAAAAAGCCACAGTCCACTTCTGGGCGGCCAAGAACTGTTGGGCAGAGTTCTCGACCGCGCCGCCGAAGAGGCCAGCCTGGGATATGGGGAAGTTGAGGAAACTGGTTCACTCAGCCTCGCGCACATCAACCAGGTTAAGCCAGAAATGTCTGACCACACATGTGGACATCACCTGACTCAGGGAGCGTGCGGTCACCTTCGTCGCTCGTAGAGCAAGGTCGGTGACGGCAGGCAGCTCAAGGATGAGCCCTGAATCAGCCCTACCCTCGTGCATGTCACTGAACACCCAGAAGGATGGCAATAACACACAGTGAGGTGGCAGCCTGCCCCGCAGCTCTATAGGTCCCCGCCACCGGAGTAGACAAGAACCTACAGGCATTGGGGGGGTGCTTAGGGTTGCCACGCCAGGTGGAGGCGCTGTGGGGACACCTAAGTGTTGCCACAGAACACTCCACAGGGGGGAACCCCAGTGTACCGTAGACTGCGGCCTCTACGAGGGCAGAGAAGGCGGAAGAGGCCGCAGAGCAGTCGCGAAAAGTCAAAGGAGACTTCCACGATCTCATGGCCTCTTCATGCACATCCGGGTAGAAAGGATTTGTGTTCGCCACCCCCAAAAACCAATCATCAGCCTCAAGTGCTCGGGATATGGCAGAATTTTCCACACAAACCCGATACTCGTGGCAGCCCGGGAAAGCATAGCTGTGAATTCTGAATCAAGCTCGCTATGCTAGCACATCCGAGGACAGCAGCACAGACGAGCCATCTCCAGAGGACTCCAGCTCACCTTGTGATGCGGCGATAAACATGATTTCATCAGCTGGTGGACCGAATGAGAACGCGGGCCCGCGGGCGGGCCGGCGAATCCACTCGGGACCACGTGGGTTGCAACGTGAAAGACGGGGTGTGGACCGAGGAATTTTCGTCAGTTAGTTCCAGACCTGACGTCTTAGTCACCCTGGCCACCAGCCGAAGTATTATCTCACGTGGAGAAAAATAGATCGGGTGATGGATGAGGGGACTCTCACTCAAATGAGCTCACAGAGTCTCGACCGTATACATTGCGATGGTCACGTTCCCACTGAGAGAACGTGACACACCCACGAGCGCCCAACAGCTGAATCTATCAGAATACCGCACTCAGAAATACACGGGCAGATCGTCTTTAGAAAGACGCGTCTTTAAAAAGACGTGCCGCGTGCACGCTCTTTTAGTGAGAGGAAAAAAACTCTGCGGATGCTGAAGCGACCAGGGAGAGACACACAGACCGGCAGACCACTGCTCAGATCGCAGGCAATATGAAACTCGCTGGATACCGCCGTCACACCAACATCAGAGAGTTCGCTCGTCTCGAAGAGATGTAGTCACTGAGAATACTCAGGATTTGGCTTGTGGAGTGAAGAGATTCTCTTGGCTCCGAAGCGAAAACATGATCTGCTGTTGCAGCTGTCTCTCCTTAAATACTCACGCAGTGAGGCGGAGATACATTATGCAAATTCCGCAGACCCATGGCATTTCATTGCCATAGGCTCGTTTTTTAATACTCGAAGAGGATTGGCTTTCTGGCGAAACCCCCATTCTCCGTCATCCGACGTAACTCGGAGTGACTACGAAAGGGAACAGGTAATTTACCTCCTCAAACACTTCCAAACTCCACAAGCAAGCACTCGCGGTTCAAAGTATTGCTAGCTCACACAACTGGTCAGACTCACCTTGTAGATCAGGAGGGGGGGGGGGGGGGGGGGGGGGGAGTTGTTGTTTTTGTTCAACAACAAAAAGAACGGGGAAGAAAAATGCCGCAAATTTAATTGTTTGGTCCTAACAAGCTAATTAATAAGACAACAGGTGAACGGAATAATTAATCAATCAAGGGAACAAACTGGCACATGGAAACTGGATCACAGTGAAAACTAAATCAAACAGAACATAGCCGTTACAGTAAGCTTTAGTTCAAGGTGGAGCTGACTGCTGTCACCAGAGCTAAATGTTACTCTTAATGTGATAATGAGTGCTATTCCGTTCTCTCAATCCAAACAGGGCGTTTTATGACTATTTTAAAAAGGCCCTTTTTTTTTCTTTCTTTTTTTAACTTGTGGTAATATCAGCATTGGCTAATTTAGATAGTTGCCGCTATGGAACCCAATGTTCTGTTCTGCCGTTATTTAAAAATATATATACATATATAAATGCAATAAAAATGCTCAGAGCACTTTAAAAAACGAATCAATTCCATTCAATAATCACAGTACTTTTGATATTTTTAAAAATGCATTTATTTGTTATTTATTTTGTGGTCATTGTTTTCAGCATGTATCAGAATCCTTACCTATCATCATTAGTTAAAACCAAAATTAGGTAAAGACACGATATGCAAGGCTTCATAAATAACGTCCATAATATGTTCACAACGGATATAAAAGCAAGAAACAATTGAAATTGTTTTTCTTGAAGGGACCAGTGGGAAATGGGCAAGAGATTCTAGTGCAACAATTGTTCAAAAACAAATAAAAATGTTAAATAAAAATATTGCAAGTGTTGATCATAGAAACAGTAAAAATGGCTTAAACAATGCTTTATAAAATATATTTAAGCAATATCACACAAGTAAGAGTGCTGGTAATCACAGCTGCTAAGTTTAATAACATTACAGTTGTGGGTGTAATCACTTTTCAACAAAGTGCAGTAAATAGAGCATAATATAATATAGAGTTACTTACATTTCAGACATAATTTGGATAGTTTGTATAATGGGTTGTGTACTTGTATACTAAATATTAGCGTTCTAGGAATGCTGTTTGTCTAATCAAATTAGAAGTCTGAAACTACAGTAACTGTATAAAAACAAAACACAATGTAAATGACAAATCTCATGCAAATGCTCATATCCAGCACAGCAGGTTGAACTTTGGGCACACAGCTACACCCTTAAAAAACAACAACAACATAATTATAATAACAACAAAAATGTCATATTTTCTTACTTTCTAAATATGTCTATAACAGCACAAACACATTCACATTTTGACGTGCATTGACAGGTTGGGGTGCATCTAGTGGAGAAAAAGAAAAATCATTTTGTTACTGTTCTAAATGGTTATATAATGTAAGATACTGTATATTCCTTTAAATAACATTGAAGAGATACATATTTTATAAAACATGGGATCTTACAGATGCCTCTATGATACAATCATGTAAAATGTACAGGTGTTTGACATTACATAAAATATATCATGTACAATTATTCAAATAATCCTTTTGGACATTTCACAGTAAAAAAATAAAGATCTCTTGATTGAAATATAAATACAATAACTTGCACATTATTTACTGTTTACTTCAAAATGAACATAGTTGCATTCTTTCCAGTGTAATCTCCTAAATATATTTTTGTTAAAAATTGGGTATTGTGCAAGAAAATAAATTACAGTTGAACTACTGTAAATGTAAAGTATGAATTTCATTATTTTTTAAGGCAAATTTAAAAATGCTCTTTTAAATACGCTCTGAGGGCCATCTTCAGACCGTATACAGTTACAGCTTTAAATCTTTTACATTCTGATAGATATTTAGTGCTTCGTTGTTCTGGTAAATTAAGTCCACGTTGGTTCCGGTTCTTGATCGAATGATGTCATGCGCACACTGGTGGAGGTAAACATACTGCTCCTGTTGTAGAAAAACAGAAAGAAAAAGAAAACAGTGTAAAAGTATAAGTCTACTTTACTATAATCGACAGTTTCTTTGTGGAAGTCACATTCTACCAGCTACAATTTCTATACTAATGTTTTCTGGGTTCAGTTAAGGTCAATCAACAACATTTGTTGCAAAATGTTCATTACTGGAGACATATCCTTACCCATTTAGCATCGATTTACCTGCATTACCATTGTCATCTACATCTGTGTCACTTTTATAAAATTATAAGCGTCGCATTTCTGCTTTCAAATCCTTTAAAAACTGGCCGCATATACTTACTTCATTGTAAGGGCCTTACTGTTTTTATTTTTTTTAAAGGAAAGAAGGTAGTTGAGGTCAAAGTTGGTGTGGTTTTGATAAACATTGTGCCACAAATCGTTGACTGAGCTTAACTTTGAATGTTCCTCTACGGTCCTTTACCTCAGTCTGGACCATAAAAGTCCTGTGCATGCGCATATCATTAACAATTCCGTAGATGTCCACCATGCTTTCTCTTTCAATCTGGAAAATCAGTTGGTCAATGGCAATGAAGGTCCCCGTTCTTCCCACACCAGCACTGAAAGATTCAGGAGGTCATTTAATGAGATGAAGGTTTAATCAAACGAATGGCAGATTTAATATTTGATGTTTGCATTGCAATATAAATTCATGAATGTTTTGTTTACAGGAATCTCATTTACCTGCAATGCACCACAGTTGGAGAGTGGCGTGAGTACTGGTCCATGTGTTCCCTCACCAGGTGTCTGAAATCAATGAGGACTTCAGTGGTCTCTGGAACTCCGTGATCCGGCCACGCTGTGAAGTGGAACTGGCGTACGTAGCGAGTTTCTGCTGTTTTCACCTACAGTGATCAATCATATTATTGTAAAATATTACGGATTTCAAAACAACGACAACAACAACAACAACAACAAAATTCACTCCTGTATGCTACTGAATAAGTGGAAATGGAGGTATCAGATTTCTTCACATTTTTGATTCTGAAGTCTCTTATGGTCCAGCTGTCCAGTGATATATCTGAGGTGGTCGTCACTGAGATGTTATGATAATGATGAGTCTCAGATGGCCAGTACTTCTCACATTTCACCTGGAGAAAAATGACACGGATCGCTGGTTTGCTTTACTCTGCATATACATTTTCACCACTTTTCAATGTGACTAATAATATTTCAATATTCAATTTTGAACTCACCCGTCCCTGCTCGTTGCATCTGGTCAGCATCACTATGCTGTAGACGTTCTTCTCCCAGATCATTCTCCAGAATTCATTCACTGTGACGGGCAACGGACCCTGAGCAGCTATAAACTCTTTTCTTGAATTGTAGCCCTGACCAAAAATTAGTCAATAAATATGATTAGTGAAAAAAAGTCATGTGACCTGCTGAAAATTCCCTTTTGTATATTCACTCACTGGAATGTAGTTGGCATTGATGTAGTCATCAAAGGGGTTGCCACACATTGATAATCTCACTCTTGAAGAATCATCTGAAGGAGGAAACATGATATTCATTAGGAACTAAAAATGATGCTTCTGATTTGGTACAAATTCACACTGTATCTGTATATCTGTCATGTTATGTTATATTCCAAGGGCTCTTATTTTGATATCATTTTTTCACGTGATTTTCCGTTTTTCTTGAAAATTCCCACGGTTTCTGATTGTCATCACCTGTGTCTAGTTTAGTTAAAGGAATAGTTCACCTAAAAATGGAAATTCTGTCATCATTTACTCACCCTCAAGTTGTTTCAAACCTGTATGAATTTCTTTCTTCTGCTGAACACAAAGGAAGATATTTTGAAGAATGTCGATAACCTAGACCAGTTGATGGAAGTCAATGGGGTCCATCAACTGTTTGGTTACCGACTTTCTTCAAAATATCTTGTTTTGTGTTCTTCTTTTGTGTTCCTTGCATACAATTAGATCCACACATTAACTACTCTATCAAGAATCTGTAACAGTAGCAAACATCTACTGTTCACTTCTTTCTGAGACTTTTAGGAGTGGGAAAATTTGAGATTTGTGAT
The DNA here is from genome assembly GCA_030578255.1 of Tiaroga cobitis. Classification (NCBI taxonomy): domain Eukaryota; kingdom Metazoa; phylum Chordata; class Actinopteri; order Cypriniformes; family Leuciscidae; genus Tiaroga; species Tiaroga cobitis. The sequence continues at coordinate 28,550,739 of CM060615.1, read as the reverse complement.
ACCAAAATAAAGCTACATTTGCACTGCATTTGAGTGTGGGCCAAATATTTTTGAAATTGAAATGACTAAAACAAAACACTGAACGGTCATTTTCAATTGAAATCTGAGCCACGTCCATATATGGAAATGAACTGAAAATGTATCTGCTTTTCTGCAATGTGACTTCCGTGTGAATAGTCCAGGTGCAATTCATGTAATTTATTCATCAGAATTTTTTTTTATTTCAACTCAAAATTTCTCATAATTCTGCACTATTATTTGCAAAAATGCAAATCTGCACAAAAAAACAGAGAGACTTGCTTTCTGACGGTATTTTCATTGTGCATTCCACAAAATTTCACCACCTTTTAATACAATATGCAACAGTCAGTCAGTCTACTCACAAGGTAAAACATTTGTGTAACGATTCTTTGCCTTGTTTTCAATAGACAGGGCGGCGTTCATTGACTGCGCAGTTCCAACAGATTTCAAATCCTGCAACAACACAGCACTTCTTTAGACCTAGACTTTGAAAACTCTATTACAATTCATAAATGAATCTATATGACAAGTCATGAGCACAAATGTTTGATAATATATATATAAACATGTATATATATTTGTTATGTGTTTATATGCGTTTCCCATGTGTACCTCATACTCTTCAGCAAAACCACAGTTTGAATCTGCATGTTTCCGCTTAAAATACTCTTCATAATCTTCTATTCTTAAACCACTATTACTGTGTATAATAAAACAAAGAAATCATTGAGGATGAAAACCTACAAAAATTCAAAGAACTTTCTTTACAACTTTCAAAATAATTACAAGTAGGTGGGTTAATAATAAAAAAAGTTACTTATATTTTATCTCTGCAAATAGAAAGTAAAAAATAATTCATTTACACTTTTAAGTTTTGTCAAAGAAATCTGAATCTATAAAATATATCAAACAAAGTTACCTAATGTTGTATACAGGGATGTCAGGATGTTTTTTGGTTTGTCTGGAATAGAGAGTAATAGAGAAATGTTAATAAAATTAATCTGGATGACTACTGGAGCTCTGTCCAATCTTCATTTCTCTGATGATACTGGTAACTCACCTTCTTGAATAGAAGAAGACAAGGAGAGTGATAATCAAGAGAATACAGATCATTCCAAAAACTAAGCCAACAATCAGACCAGTATTATTCACACTCTGCGGGCGTTCTACCTCTGGCTCTGTAAAAAAAAAAATATGTTCCCAATAAAGAAACTGCAGTTCAAATGCCACTTATATTATTGTAAGTGGTTCCATATCATTACTGGGTCAGAGTAATGATATGGAACCTACACTGTTCACTTTGTAATGTGTTTAAAAATGTTAAAGAAGAAAGCCATTATTGATAACCTTATCAGATCATTTAATGATAGTAGGTGACGCTAGTATATACTAAGATGCAAATAGTTCATCCTTAAAAAACATGATCTATTTTATGTATTTTGTAAGAATGTAAGAATATTACATTGATAGTCAAACCATTTTTTTTAATGTTTAGTCTGTGAAGGAGCTTTGCATGATGAACAGATGTGTTCAAAGAGGAAGAGGACAGATATTTTAAAATTCTACATACTGGTAATTGCTGAGATGCAGGAAGGTTTGCTTTGTCTTTGATATTTTTGATATATATAGGCTTACCGTGTGTGTGTGTATATATATATATACACAATAAACAAAATTATAAACAACACTTTTGTTTTTGCCCCCATTTTTCATGAGCTGAACTCAAAGATCTAAGACTTGTTCTACAGTATGTACACAAAATACATATTTCTCTCAAATATTGTTCACAAAATAATGTTTTATTTAACAAGGAGGAGCAGGTGCAGATAATTAACCCAATCAGCACAAGTGGAGATCAATCAGTAATCAACTCAGGACAAGATAAATAACAGCAGAACCCACTTTTGTTCCTTGACAGTTTATCAGCATCCCACCTCCACCCCATCTCCTCACTTTCAGTTCCATCTCTCGTTCCATCTACTCTTACCAAAGGGGAGAGTACTCTGGGTTCGGGCAGAAATTCCGAGCTTGGAGCCCTCCAACCGGACAGCACGCCAAGTACACATAACCTTTACCATAATAATTGTATGTAGATGTGAACTCGTGAATCTGTCTAAATCTGTGTTAGTGAGCACTTCTCCTTCTCGATGCAGCTCGAGTTCCCTTGAAAGGGAACAGTTAAGTCACGTATAAGTGGCATTTAATTTCATTCAGAAATTATACCGGTGAATAAATGCTATAATGTAGGCCTACTACAAACATAGCTATAGGCTATTTGAGTTCCTCTCACTCCACAACAAATCCTTTAAATTTTAAACAGTATTAAGGACAGAACAAGAATGGAAAAATATAAGTAATAAACAAGCCAAAACTAAATCATTTAAAGCGAAACTGAAAGTAACCGGCGTTGGGCTCACGTAGCCTAACTCTCTCATTCGAATCCAAATGTATCCATATTCGCGATGTATTTGGATGCTAAACTATTATTTATCATAGGCTTTGTACTTCACTTCACTCGCGTTCCAATATTGACAGAAAAACAATCCTCTTGTCTTTACATGTACAAAAATGTGCTTGGAAACCCCACAGTGGAGCAGTGCGCCCACTACATTGCACGAATTGTACTAGGCCTACTACTAATATTTAAACTGAGCAGTGCAGGTTGTTAGTTTATGTTAGGTTGACTATTTTATTTTGATAATGAACAGGCTGCGATGTAAAGTTTGCAATGCTGGAATATGTTATAGGAAAAAACGATAGGAAACATAAAAACATCTTTTCCATCATTTTGGTCATTCAGATAAGAGTAGTACATCATCGAAACTGCAAATTTCGGGAAAAAAAACCCGGCGAAACTTTTTTTTGTGTACACTCACAATAAAACAGAACATTGTGCTTTTGTAAAATAAAGAAAACTAAAAGGATGGGCTTTCTGTCGTCTCGGTTTCCTTTCCGTCAACTTGTTTGTGTTGCGCCGCGCCTCACAAAAATGAATCAAACTCAGCAGGATTCTGTCGCACAGTTTTTTCTGTAGTTTTGTTAATCAAATATATTTTGTGTATTCCTTTTATATAGGCCTATAGACTGTTTTCGTTAAAACAATATATATTTTTTTGTGTGTGTGATGTAACTCCATTTTCCTGAAATCATCCTGGCGACCCATTTTTTTAAAGGTGCATTGCGCAACTTTTCATGTTAAAAATACCTGTTTTTCTTCCTATACATGCTTAAAGAACTGCCTGATGGGCTGATTGAGCCCTTCTCTGCTCACTGAGATTGCCTCTATAATCCTGTACAGTAAAATATATAAGAGGGATTCGGGCTCGAATTTGAGACTGGGGGTGACGTCATGCGCGTTCACGCTCATCAGGCTGTCTCGCAAGTTTGTGTATTCGCCGGCGCCGCCATTCTCCGCATCAGCGGACAACTCGTGCGTCAAAAATAGAAGATGGATTCAAAGAGACCGGCTTGTTGTCCATTCCAAACCCCAACGCAAACTCCACGTAAAGTTAAAAAAAGAAAAATTTTGTCTAGTGCCACCAAAAGGGGCAAATTGGAGTCAGACAAGCGTCGGAGTAAGACGAGAGTCAACCTCGGGAAGGCATTCAACAAATGGAGAGATCTCCGGTCTGCTCTTGGTCTCAAACGGGATCCTCAGTTGGCTTTTTTCTTGATAAAACGGTAAGATATAGCCCAGTCTCTAATGTTTGATACGGCCAATCTATGTATGACAACAAATGATGATGCGTAAAATGTGTAATGCTTTAGCGTAAGCTAGATACATGTACAATCAGAATTGATTTTACTACCATTGTTAGTGAACAGTTTCATAAACTAGGAATTGTGTTCGGAAGAATAGTACAACATGAAACATAAAACATATCCAATAAAAGATGCTAACGCATTACAATTCTGAGACGGTAATATTTATGAATTACTTTTAAATAACAGTAACAAGTAATATATAATGTATTACAGTTTGGAAGTAACTTGCACAACACTGATTGTTATTGGAATATTCTACTTAGCAGATCAATACAACAGGCTGAACCCCGCAAGTCTTCGGCGGATTAGCCTGTTTGGCTTTTATGAAAACGTCATGGTGACATTTGATTGTTTATTACCTTGAGACATTTGAGTGAACGTTGTTGACCAACCGTGTACGGTATGATTATTATTTTGAACTATTGCGAAGTAATCAATTATATTGTTCATGAACGTGTTTTCATAACAATCATAGGTGGATACAGTAAACACATAAACAAAGTTTTCTACTACCCCCGTTTTCCCCTCACACATAAGAGTAATTTACTCAAATGTCTTTCCTTCCATATATTTGAAATGACTTGCAGATTTATAACTTTATTACCTCTGAAGACATTTTGGCTGTACACCAAAGATCTGTGCGGCAGATGCTCCTTTAGTTATGAACAGCTCATGCTCGTGCATGCGTGCGTGTGCGTGTGGTCTATGAGCGTGCACAACTCGCGTTGCAGTTTCGCTTGTCGCCAGAGGGGGCGTAGTTCTGCAAAAACTCAGAAACCTGCGTTTTGCACCTTTAAATGGGGTTTGAAAACTTGTGGGTTACTTTATGCGTCGTAAGAGCTTTTAGAATGTTACAAAACCTATAGAAATTAAACAACTGAATTGACAAAAAGGACAGCCATAAAAATCCTCCTAACACTCCTTCCTAACCACAATAAAATGAAATTCTTCCAGAATTCTGAAGGCCAACTAAACAAAATAACATGTAATTTACTAGTGGTTCTGACAAAATAATAATTCCTGCAGTCTATTTAAAACGGATGAATTATTAAGTTTGACTGATTCACTGACTCGCACATAAATACTCCAATTGTTTCATACTGGATGAATAAGCATTTTTAAACGAATCTCTTGAATGAATGATTCAATGGCAATTTTTTATAGTCACTTGTTGCCACCTGCTGGCGAAACAAGGTAATCGCTCCAATCATTTTAGTCAAGTAAACTTTCAACAGGTGTTTGCCCTATTTTGATCATTGACATCAGTGTTTATATGCAAACTGTAAACTTTTATCAGTATTTCTGTGATAATTTGAATATTTGTAACGCAAAACCATGATAATATGAAACGCGTCAAAACCATAGACAGTAAAAGAAATGGACACAGCGACCCCATAGACTTCAACGGAGAAAAGTGAAGTCAATCAGAAGCACTTCCTGATGGCCGAGTGAACTGCGCAGGCTCAAACTGAGCTTGACGACGGATATGTGACATGAGCAACCTGTCTGACAGTTGTACGTCTTCTAGTAGCTGTGCCAAGAGGAATCTGAACCATTTCCTTCCGAATCTTGCAGATACTGAGCGTGAGTAGGAGCTGTCCATGAGCTAGCAGCAGGAGCAACTTTATGACTCTATATGAGCTTCTCCCTTGACTTTATGCCTCCATGTCCCCCCGATTGCCTGCAAGCTTCTCCTACTGTCTATACGGTAATTTCTCTACTGTGCGACAGAGAGGCGCGTGGTTATGACGCAATTGTTAGCCTATTTTTACAAAAACTGCTTCTACGGGGCCATAACGTAAGATACAACTGCAACATGACATCATGACTTTTGTGTTTCTTTAGAAATAAACAATGGATAAATGGAGTCTTTAAACGCCTCAGATGTAAAGTTATTCGCTGTCAAAGTGACGCCAAAATGAATGGGAGTCAATGGAATGCTAACAGCAGATGAAGGCTTGCTAGCCAATGGCGGCCCCCAGGGTAGCTTCAGTTTCCGGCTGATGGATTACCCCCTTGGTCAAAACAGAGCAGCACAAACCGATTATGCACATCGCAGGTTGCCGCCTTTCCACTGCAAAAGACATTCGCATACGATTGATGCATTTCGCTTCTTAGCGGCAGTCGCACGGAACTTTGAAAGTGGCAGTGAAGCAACTGTTACTGTACCTCGGCTTATTCAGCATGGTAAAATAATTTTAATGAATGTAATGCATGTATGAATATATCCATACAAAACAAGTGACCATCAATAGGGTACATCTAAAATAAGATTTTATAGAGCTAATCAACATAAATAGGCTATTGATTTAATAATTATTTCTGCCATATATCAGGAAGGACAAGTTTCTGTGAACTGATTTAATTATGTAAATATTCTTCTGTCCCTCACATTAAGCTATGGAATGGCTTTAGATGACTTTGAATAGTGGACAAAAACTTAACTGGTGCTTGTCTATTCTTTTGGTCTATGTATGATTATGTATGTCGCAATAATCACGGTTGTTAGATCATTAATCGCAATTAGACATTAATTATTTAATTATCCTGACAGGACTACATGAAGGTTCTGTTGTTTGACACAATTATCATAATGAAACGTCATTAGTAATTAATCAATATAAAATACAGCTATTAGTTTACACAGTTGTCCATGAACAGTACTCGTTGAAGGAGTAGATGTTTGTGAGTGAGTTGAAGAAATGGTTGTAGTGACAAGGGATGCTGTGATATATGGACGAATAAAGAAATAAAAACATTTATGAAATAGTACAAGCTAACAATGGCATATGTTCATACAATTAAGTTTCGTATTACAATCAATGTATTAACATCAATCAATGTAAACATTTTAACTGGTTTGTTCCCTTGGTTAATCATTGTGTTCACCTGTGTCTTGTTTAGATTCTGATTATCCTGTGTCATGCTGGGTGCTTTTTAAGTCTGGTGTATTGTGCACTTCCTAGTCTAGTGTCTTTATTGTTATGATTATTAACATTTACCACATTAACACTAAAATTAATGAACTACTGAAATAATTTTCCTATTAACATGTTTACTCAGTTGTCCATGAATAAAAATACTCACTTGATAAAGTTGATGTTTTTGAGTCAGTTGAAGTAGAGCTTGTAGTGGCAGGGAGTGCTAAAATATTTAGATGTATGAATAGAAACATTATGCAAGTAATATTCGTTGACATACTTAAAATGACATTACTGCATGAAATAAAATTTAATAAAAGATAATATGACAGCATCTGTAAACTGCGTTAAAACAGTTTTTTCAACTGAAATGTCATAATTGTCTATCTATATAAATTACATCTCGTAGGAGATGCTGTTTGACAAGTATCATAATACAACTTCATTGGTAATAAAAATTGATAAAATACAGCTATTAGTTTACACAGTTGTCCATGAACAATACTCACTTGTAGAAGTTGTTTCAGTGGATGTTTGAGGGTCAGTTGAAGAAATGCTTGTAGTGACAGGGGATGCTGTGATATATGGACATATAATGAAATAAAACAAACATTTACGAAATATTACTTAGAAGCTAACAATGGCATATGTTCATACAATTCATTTTTGTATTACAATCAAAGTATTATTGTAAGAAGAATAACGTCTCGGTTACGTATGGTAACCCTCGTTCCCTGAGTAGGGAACGGAGACGTCTCGTCGGAGGAGTTTCCAACGAATTGGGATCACGCTAGGGAGACCAATTGCCTTCGAGTGAATTAAAACGAGCCAATGAATATTGGCATGCAGGACTTGCATTCCGCGCCCCGCCTGTCAGTGCGGGTATAAAGCGGAAGCGAGCGCATACACATTTGCTTTACGCTGAGGAGCCGAACGGAGTCCAGTCCTCCGCGAGGGTACAGCAAGCATGGCGACGGGACGAGACGTCTCCGTTCCCTACTCAGGGAACGAGGGTTACCATACGTAACCGAGACGTTCCCTTTCGTTAGGGAACTCCTACGTCTCGTCGGAGGAGTTTCCAACGAATTGGGATCCCTAATAAAACGCCATGGTGCTGGCCCCTTCCAGCGCCCAGCCTAGCTACCCGCCTAAGCAGTTTCTTAGTTTCTTTACGGCGGGAGCTAGCTAGGAAGAGTCACACTGCTGTTCCGCAAGACCCGCTCAGTGGACTTTGGATAACACTGGGGAAGCGTGCCCCGTAGGAGGGGACGCTGCGGAGCCCCTGCCCGCCCGAAGGGAGGCACTGGAATACACGTATGTACTAGCCCGTAGGGTAGTGAAACATACGGCAGTCCTTGAGGTAGTCCCAGCCCGTGGGGTGGGAGCGTACTCAGCAAGGACGACAGAACGGGTCTGTCGAGGGGAAGACACGGAGCTAGCCCGGAGGGTAGCTGGAACGTGGAAAAAATGGGTCACCGAAGGGACCACTGTCAAGGTCACCCAGTCTAATAACAACTCACACGAGAGGTAGTAGACCTGGTGCCGGGCGATCCGCCTCGCCTGGCGCCGGAGGGGTGATGGAGGAACTCACGAGGTTAACCGTTTGTTGGGGAACCAACGGAGCGAAAAAGACGCACGTATCCGGCCCCTTGGGGCGGGAATGGCGTAGCAAGCCGACATACCTAGTTCCTCGCGCTACTGGCCGTAGCGAGTACACGGGAGGAAACCGGTACAACACGGGGGCTATAAAATCTAGCGAACGTGTTAGGTGTCGCCCAGCCCGCAGCTCGACAGATGTCTGTCAGCGAGGCGCCTTGAGCCAAAGCCCAGGAAGCGGCAATACCTCTAGTAGAGTGAGCGCGCAACCTGGGAGGACAAGGCTCACCTAGAGACTCATACGCTCTGGTGATAGCATCCACTAGCCAGTGGGCTAACCTCTGCTTGGAGACGGCCTTCCCCTTCTGCTGGCCTCCATAACAGACAAAGAGCTGATCTGAGGTTCTGAAGCTTTGCGTTCTGTCGATATAAACCCGCAGAGCGCGGACGGGACAGAGAAAAGCTAGGGCTGGATCTGCCTCCTCCAGGGGCAGTGCTTGCAGGTTAACTACCTGGTCCGCGAAGGGAGTGGTAGGAACCTTGGCCACATATCCAAGCCGGGGTCTCAATACTACGTGAGAAAAAGCCGGCCCGAACTCCAGGCACGATTCGTCAACCGAAAAAGCTTGCAGATCCCCGACCCTCTTGAAAGAAGCCAATGCTAACAGGAGCGCTGTCTTAATGGACAGGATATTCAGCTCTACTGCCGACAGGGGCTCAAAGGGAGGACTCTGAAGAGCTCTAAGTACCAGAGCTAGGTCCCAAGAGGGTACAGAGTGCAAAACACGAGGTGGATTCAACCTCCTAGCACCCTTAAGGAATCTGATGATCAGGTTGTGCTTTCCCAAAGACTTACCTTCTACTGCATCGTGATGTGCGGCGACTGCGGCGACATACACTTTGAGGGTGGAGGGAGACAGCCTTCGCTCCAACCCATCTTGCAGGAAGGAAAGCACGACTCTGACCGAGCAAGTTCGGGGGTCCTCCTTATTACGGGAGGAGCACCATTCGACGAACAGGTTCCACTTCAATGCATGATGCGCCTCATAGAGGGGGCTCTAGCGGAAGTGATGGTGTCTACCACTGCCTGTGGTAGCCCACCTAGAACCTCCGCGTCCCGTCCAGGGACCAGACATGGAGTCTCCAGAGGTCTGGACGCGGGTGCCATAGAGTGCCCCGTCTCTGAGAAAGCAGGTCCTTCCTCAGAGGAATGGGCCAAGGAGGTGCTGTCGCGAGGAGCATAAGTTCTGGGAACCAGGTTCGGTTGGGCCAATATGGCGCAACTAGCAAGACCTGCTCCTCGTCCTCCCTGACTTTGCACAGTGTCTGTGCGAGAAGGCTCACTGGGGGGGAACGCATATTTGCGAAGGCCCCGGGGCCAGCTGTGCGCCAGTGCATCTGTACCGAGAGATCCTTTGGTCAGAGAATAAAACCACTGCCAATGGGTCGTGTCCGGAGAGGCAAACAGATCTACCTGAGCGGCTCTGAAGATTCCCCAAATCAGCTGGACCGCCTGGGGATGGAGTCGCCATTCTCCCGGAAGAGGCGGCTGCCGTGAGAGCTCGTCGGCTGCACGGTTGAGCACACCCGGGATGTGAATGGCCCGAAGCGACCTCAGATGCTTCTGACTCCATAGGAGGAGATGGCGGGCGAGTCGTGACATACGACGGGAGCGTAGACCACCTTGATGGTTGATGTACGCAACGGTCGCAGTGCTGTCCGTACGGACCTGTACATGCTTGTGCAGAAGGAGCCCCTTGAGGCGGCACAAGGCCAAGCGTACTGCTTGCAACTCTAGGCAGTTGATATGCCAATGCAGTTGAGGCCCCGTCCACAGACCTGAAACTGCATGCCCGTTGTACGTGGCCCCCCACCCCATGGCAGAGGCATCTGTGAAAACCACAGCCTGCCTGGAAACCTGGACTAGGGGCTTACTTCGGCCCGTAGAAACGCAGGATCCGACCACGGGGAGAAGGTTTGGCGACAGTGCTGGGTTACTTTCACCAGGAACGTGCCGCTCTGCCACGCCCACCTCGGGACTCGATCGTGAAGCCAGTGCTGGAGCGGTCTCATATGTAACAGGCCGAGCGGCGTTACTGCGGCTGCGGCTGCCATATGCCCCAGGAGCCTCTGAAATTGTTTCAGTGGAACCGCTGTCCTGCCTCGAAAAGACCTGAGGCAGGTGAGCACTGACTGGACGCGCTCCTCCGTGAGGCGCGCGGTCTGGGCGACCGAGTCCAACTCCATACCGAGATACAGGGGCGTCACTAGGCCCTTTTTAGGGGGGCTTCAGCCCCCCTAAATTTATGCCTAGCCCCCCTAAAAATTTGTGATGAATATGCTACACAAATTCGTGTTCGCTTCAGTCTAGTTTTAATCAGATTCAGCGCGTTCTTCATCTTAAATCCAAAGTGGCGCCGAGCAGAGAGCGCGTCAAAAAGAGAGAAAAGTGTGTGTGTGTGTTCATCTGAACCCATTGGTCTATCACTGCTCGTCAATGTCAGAATATTTGAGATGACCAATCAAATCAAAGTAGGCGGGCTTTACATTCACAGACGCTGAGCGCGAATTTTAGCAGCACAACTCGACGCTTCAGTGCACGGGCAAGTGCGAGATAAAATGTAAGTAGCCTAACTTATAACGTTATATATTTGACAGTTTTTTGAGGTCATTAAAGTTAAACGAATGACAAAAAATAATCAGGAAAACTAATATAGTTTTGTCTAAATTCGCCCTTTTGAACTGAAATTAGGCAGCCTAATGTAATCATTCGTTTACTCTCATTGTGAGTGGACAAAAAACATTAACAAAGCCGTTTTCATCCTGTCAGGATTAATAATGAATGTGTACATATTGAAAATATACCTAATACAAATAGCCTTTAGTAAATTAAAAAAAAAAAGCTCAGCTTTAGGAGGAGAAGAGAACGGGCAAGATGAGGAGACTGAAAAAAAAGAAAGGAAGATGGAGATGAGGAGAGAGCAGGTATTGACAAATAGTCTACTGACATAGTTTTAAAGCTATTTCTTATCCTTTTTTGGTCTTCAAACGTCTTGAAATGCACATTTCAGAGATTAAAAAATGTAACCCCCAAACCTCCACCTCAAATGCAGGACCTCTTTGATTATAAAGCCCTGTCTACAGCCCTGTATTAGGCATCAGAATCAGAAAGAGCTTTATCCCAAGTGTGCTTGCACACACAAGAAATTGGTTTTGGTGCTGATGCTTCCAGTGCACATATACAAATATGTGATAAGGCATAAGATCAATAATGAATGTGTAGCCTTTAATGTGAATTAATTTTATAAACTTAGTTACCTTTCCTAGTTTTCAGTAAATAAACACGTCTGAGAAAATGATTCATAGGCAAAATTAACCAGTTGACCCCCAAAGAGAAAAAGAGTGTGATGCTGATGAGGAGAGAAAAATAATCAGCTGCCAACTGAAATGGTTTTATCCCAAAAAAAATTGCCTTCAAAACATCTTAAAATGCACATAATAGTTCAGAGAATTAAACATTTTCTCGGGGAAACCCCGAACCCCCCCTAACTAGCACAACTCGAAGTCAGGACTACCGTACAGTGATTATAAAACCCTGCAATTGCATGGTAATGAAAGTGAGCATTAGACCCTAAATTAAACTTTTACCTTGTTTTTTTTTTTTTTTTTTTAATCATACCCTCATTGGGGGCTTAGCCCCCCTAAAAGGAAAATCCTAGAATCGCCCCTGCCGAGATAAGAGATCCTCTGCATGGGGCAGAGTTTGCTCTTGTCCCAGTTGACCTGAAGCCCCAACCGGCTGAGGTGCTGGAGCACCACGTCCCTGTGATCGCACAACACATCTCGCGAGTGAGCCAGAATGAGCCAGTCGTCGAGATAGTTGAGAATGCGAACGCCTTGCCTCTCATGGGAACAATGGCTGCCTCCGCGACTTTCGTGAAGACGCGGGGTGACAGGGCCAGCCGAAGGGTAGGACTTTGTACTGATACGCTCGACCCTCGAAAGCAAACCGTAGAAATGGTCTGTGTCGAGGAAGAATCGAGACGTGAAAGTACGCGTCCTTCAGGTCGATCGCTGCAAACCAATCCTGTGGACGGATGCATTCGAAAATGCGCTTCTGCGTGAGCATTTTGAACGGGAGTTTGTGCAGGGCCCGATTCAAAACTCGCAGATCCAGGATTGGTCGTAACCCACCGCCTTTCTTGGGTACAATGAAGTAGGGGCTGTAAAACCCGGACCTCATCTCGGCAGGAGGGACCGGCTCGATCGCGTCCTTCGCCAGCAGGACATCGATCTCTTTCCGCAGGACAGGGGCATCCACTGACTGCACACGGGTGAAGTGGATGCCCCTGAACCTGGGAGGCCGGCGTGCAAACTGAATTGCATAACCGAACCGAATGGTGCGGATGAGCCATCGAGACGGACCCGGAAGCGCTAGCCAGGCTTCCAGGTACCGAGCCAATAAGCCCACCCAAACCACCGGCGTACCCGCGGAGGGGCAGCGAGGTGGAAGGCCGGGACCCGGCTCCAGTGGCAATGTAGCCACTGGAAGCGGGGTCTGGGCGGACCACCGTGGGGCAGACGGCAGAGAGAGCTCGTAGGCTTTCTGCTGCGGGCTGCCCGGTGGCGAAGGGAGGGGGAGAGACGAAGAACGAGGCCCTGACTCCTCGTGTCCTGGTCTCTGCGCCTCCGGGCCCAGCTGCAGACCGGAGCGACGCAGCCGAGGCTGCATCACTGCTATCTGCAAGCTGGGGAGAGGGGAACGGGAGTGGTGCAGCTCGGGGGCGGCACGCACTGCCATTCTGACCCTCTCGGACGGAGGAAACTGGTCTTATTATACTGCCAGTTTCGCCCGTGAGGGGAAACGAGGAACGAGGCCCGGGGGCATCGAGTCCTGGTTTCCCCTCACCCAGCGAGAGACGGGAGTGACAAGGCCGCAGCCCTCACTGCCATCTGAGCGCTGGGGCCCGTGAACGACTCAGAGGAAGTGGACTGCTCAAACTTTGGGTACCGCTGATTACAGGATAACCAGCGGCGGAACAGAAACGAAATTCTCCACCCGGCCCTCCCCCGGGGAAAGGAGTGGTGATGACACGCACTCCCAAGAGCAGAACGTCACATACTCTGGGTCGCTCCTCTCAGGGTTGTTTCCCTTCCCTTTGCTGGGGAAAAACCACTCCGAGCGGGCTGGTTTTGAGGTGCCTCTGGACCACCAGTGTGGACATCGTCTAACCGAGGGCCAGCGCTGTGACTAATCACGGTCAGTCACTAAGCACAGCTCAACCCCGAGTTAGAACTACGCACGTGCAGTGGTAGTGAGAGAGGAAAAACTTCTGCAGATTTAGGCATGTTTGGCTTGCCATATTGGCACCAAAATGCTTCCATACTGCCAAAATTCTTCACACACATCCAGGCACTTTAGAACAGCCCAGGAAAGTGTGGCTGCTAAGTCTGAATATTCAGCATGAGCACACCCCACTATAGTAGGAACTCAGCATCATTTTCAGAGTATAACAGCCCTCTCTCCGATGTAGCGATCGACATCTGTCCTCCCTGGGGCCCCGAATGAAATGCCTGGTCCCTCATGAGAAGGACCAGAAACCCATCCGAAAGCCTCGACGGCACACAGCATGCTGAACGGCTCCAGCCTCTACGAAAAAGGGGAGACGAACAACGTGCCGACGTGGTCATGCACTCCTGAGAGAACATGAACCACCCACGAACGCAGTCTCAACACACTGATTAGGCATGTGAAACAGTGATCGTGGCCGTCAACCAGGCATGCAAGATAGTGAACGTGGCCATCGCTTCGATGACACACGGCACGCTGGGCGCTCAAGCCTTCAGGCAGGCGAACAACGTGCCGACGTGGTCATGCTCTCATAAGAAAGCATAAACCACCCACGAACACAGTCTCAGCATGTTTGCGATGCGCTAGAGGAGTGAGTGGTTCGTGCTCACTGAAACCCTCAGATCACCAATGTTATTTGCCAAAGCAGCCCTCCTCTGGTGCACCAGAAGAGAAACTAGATCGGGAAATAAGCAAAGGGACTCACCTCATAGAGGCACGCGAGTCTTGATCTTGACAGCGCATCTTGAGCGCCGAATGACGCGCGCTGGGTTGCCGTGACAACCCGCGCTGTCAGCCGGCGCTCGACGGCACACGGCACGCTGAGCGCCTCAAGCCTTTACGAGAAAGGGGAGACGGACAACGTGCCGACGTGGTCATGCACTCCTGAGAGAACATGAACCACCCACGAACGTAGTCCCACACACTGATTAGGCATGTGAAACAATGAACGTGGCCGTCAAATAAGGACAGGAAACGATCGCATCCAGAAACACACGGATGAAACGTCATCCTGAAAAGGACGCGATCTTCACCCGTGTTGCTCTTTCACAGAAAAAACACTCTCTTAATTGTGCTGAAGCACACAGGGATAACCGCGGCAACACAGCGGGGAAACTGCAAGCCCGCTGTGCGCACTCAACCGAATACCAGCTGTGACAACAGCTCTTTGAAAAAAGGCAGATCGCTTGAAGCAGCAGCTGGCACCCGGGAGATCGCCAAGATCGCTGAAGCGCCGTCACACCAACACAGAGAGGTCTTCCGAGAAACATCAGACTCGTTGAGCGTGAAGACAAACACAATCTTGAAGCTCATCACTCAGAGGACACTACCGGTCGGCTCCGAAGGTAAAAGCAAATGTGTATGCGCTCGCTTCCGCTTTATACCCGCACTGACAGGCGGGGCGCGGAATGCAAGTCCTGCATGCCAATATTCATTGGCTCGTTTTAATTCACTCGAAGGCAATTGGTCTCCCTAGCGTGATACCAATTCGTTGGAAACTCCTCCGACGAGACGTAGGAGTTCCCTAACGAAAGGGAACTTATATTACATTATAAACATTTTAACTGGGAGGCGCTGATGTTTGATAATCAGGAAGTGACATGAAATAAGTACAATTATCATTAAAAGAAGTTTTATTTGTAGACATGTTTACAAAAACTTTTTATATACAATGAAATTCTGCATTTTCAAGAATTATTATCACACACATATAATATAGGCATAAAACGGTACACATTTTTTTATTTTACGTGCTGATGTTTGATACTAGGATGTGATTTGAAATACCGAAGTACCTATTACGTGTAACAGTAAAACAGAAGAATGTTCTAAGGATGTGTAAGGATAGGATGTGGATCCTATTATCATGTTTACTCAAATGTCCATGAATAAACATACTCACTTGTAGGAGATGATGTTTGAGAATTAGTTGAAGTGTACTTTTCCAATGACTTAGTTTGTTAGTTCCTGTTTTCCCTGGGTCTACTTTGTTCCCTTGGTGACAGATTGTCTTCACCCCTGTATTGTTTAGTTTCTCTTTATCCTGTGTGCATTTAAGCCCTCTGATGGGTTCAGTTCAATGACCTGTATTGTCTATGCTTGATGCCTAAATGTGACCCTGGACCACAAAACCAGTCTTAAGTTGCACGGGTATATTTGTGGCAATAGCAAACAAAACACTGTATGGGTCAAAATTATCGATTTTTCTTTTATGCCAAAAATCATTAGGATATTAAGTAAAGATCATGATCCATGAAGATATTTAGTAAATTTCCTACCTTAAATATATCAAAATTTTATTTTTGTACGTGGATGTAGCACAATCACCAACAGAAATGGAAACCTTGAAAGGCGATTTTCTCAATATTTAGATTTTTTTGCACCCTCAGATTCCCGATTTCAAATAGTTGTATCTCTGCCAAATATTGTCCTATCCTAACAAACCACACATCAATGGAAAGCTTATTTATTCAGCTTTCGGGTGATGTATAAATATCAATTTTAAAAAATGGACACATAAGACTGCTTTTGTCGTCCAGGGTCACAAATGTTAGATGATCTCTTGCGCCAAATTTTGTTCCGTGTTGGTTTGATTTCTTTGTTTTGTTTCATTAGAAAAGTGAAAAGACTGTTATTGGATCCACCTCTCCCTTTCATCCTTCGCCTGCCTAAACCATAACAGAATACAGTGGCTAGAGAAGATAAACACATCTTCCAGATATTTGCAGCTTCCTCCACTCCCAGGATGATCGCTCCTTCGGGGACCACATCAGTGAGTCCCTAGACCTAACATATCAGACCCATTACCACGACTGCTCACTTATCACCTTTTTGGACTGGACTTAATGACATGTTAAAACAACTATTTCCCTGCCCCTTTCAGGACTGGCTGACTTCATTGGGTTCTCTGGCTTTACCCCCTCTGCTTGCTCCAGCTGGGTCAGTGGATCCACACCCTTCACTGGCTCCGCTCATTTGCCCGGCTTGCCTCATCTTCCTGAGACACTGGCTCTGCCTCTGGCTATGCCTCATCCCTCCAGCCTTTTGGCTCCACTGGCTACTCCGTCCCTCTGGCTTCTCCTTTGTTCTCACTCCAAGTTCCTTCAGCTCTGTCTTCCGAGCCCTCATCTCTACCTCAGTCCTCTGACCCTTCGGTTCCACCTTGGACCCCAGTGCCTGCGGTGTCAATTTGGTTCGTCATCCCTCCATCTGCCCCTTGGTATCCAGCCAACTTTACTCCACTTTGGTCTTCAGTTCCCACAGCTCAGCCCTGGTCAAAACTGGGGAGGGCACCGCTGTGGACCTTCAGCCCTCCAGAATCATCAGCAGAAGTGGATTCACTGGTATCGCAAGAAGCCTTCCCCATCTACTCCTCTGTGGTTCCTTCCTCCACCAGCCACTCCTTGGTTTCTCTCTCAAGTGGGCCCTCCATGGACTCTTTCGCCTGGGTGTCTTGGCCCACCTGCCCACCCCAGTATGGATTATACCTCCCCCTCCCTCAGGGGTGGGGGGGAGGGTAATGTCACGTCTAAGCTCAGTTAGTTTGTTCTCTTGGTTACCGATTGTGTTCAACTGTGTCTTGTTTAGTTTCTCACTATCCTGTGTGTATTTTAAGTCCTGTATTTGGTTCAGTTGATTGTCCTGTATAGTTATTGTAATAGTTTGTATTATTTAGCGCATTAACTCTAAAATGAGTTAATTACTAATCTAATTTTCATATTAACATACTTACTCAATTGTCCATAAATAAAAAAAACACTCGCTATAAAAAGCTGATGTTTGAGACTCAGCTCTATTCCAGTTGGAATATTGGACTCGCCGGTTCCTACTTGTTCCCAAGCCCTTCCTCCTCCATTAACTCATTTGTCTCCGCTTGTTCCGCTCGGCTCATTGGTTCCTTCATTTCCACTGGTTCTGCCTGGCTCCCTCGTCTCCACCGGTACTACACGGCTCTGTGGCTCGTTCGTCTTCGCTTGTTCTACCCAGCTCTCTGGCTCCACCCCCTCTGCAGCCTCAATACAGTTTTCTGGCTCCTCCTCCTTTGCTGGCTTCATTGGCTTCTCTGGCTCAACGCCCTCCTCTGGCTCCGGCTGGCTCCATCCCTCCGACGACTCCTTTGTCCTCACTCCCACTGGCTCTGTCTTCTGAGCCTTCATCGCCACCTCACTCCTCTGACCCTCTGGTTCCACTTTAGACCCCTGTGCTTGGTGTCGATTTGGTCCTTTATCCCTCCATCTGCACCTTGGTATCAAGCCCACCTAACTAATCATTGCGTTTACCTGTGTCTTGTTTAGATTCTGATTATCCTGTGTCATGCTCGGTGCTTTTTAAAGGGTTAGTTCACCCAAAAATGAAAATTAAGTCATTAATTACTCTCCCCCATGCTGTACCAACCCCGTAAGACCTTTGTTTGCCTTCGGAACACAAATGAAGATATTTTTGATTAAATGTGACAGCTGGATCACTCCTCCATAGGCTCCCTAAGGGATTGAAACCTGACGGCCAAGAAAGTCAATGAAGAAAATGTTTAAATATTCCATGTCACAACAGTGGCTCAACTATAAGTTTATCAAGCGACGAGAATACTTTTTGTGCGAAAAAACGAACAAAAATAACGACTTTATTCGACTATTCCTTTTCTTCCTTGTAGGCCTGAAACGAGACTTCAAGAGATTTCCACGACGCATGCGCGAGAATTGCGATCTCCTTCAACTACTTCAGTTCAGTTCTCGCGCGTGCGCGTCGTGGAAATCTCTTGAAGTCTCGTTTCAGGCCTACAAGGAAGAAAAGGAATAGTCGAATAAAGTCGTTATTTTTGTTTGTTTTTTCGCACAAAAAGTATTCTCGTCGCTTGATAAACTTATAGTTGAGCCACTGTTGTTACATGGAATATTTAAACATTTTCTTCATTGACTTTCTGGACCGTCAGGTTTCAATCCTTTAGGGAGCCTATGGAGGAGTGATCCAGCTGTCACATTTAATCAAAAATATCTTCACTTGTGTTCCGAAGACGAACGAAGGTCTTACAGGGGTTGGTACAGCATGGGGGTGAGTAATTAATGACTTAATTTTCATTTTTGGGTGAACTAACCCTTTAAGTCTTGTGTATTGTTCACTTCCTAGTCTAGTGTTGTTATTGTTATGAGTATTAACATTTACCACATTACACTAAAATTAATAAACTACTGAAATAATTTTCCTATTAACATGTTTACTCAGTTGTCCATGAATAAAAATACTCACTTAATAAAGTTGATGTTTTTGAGTCAGTTGAAGTAGAGCTTGTAGTGGCAGGGTGTGCTAAAATATTTAGATGTATGAATAGAAACATTATGCAAGTAATATTCATTTACAGACTTAAAATGACATTACTGCATGAAATTAATTTCTGTTTTGCAAAAACTTTTAATAAAAGATAATATGACAGCATCTGTAAACTGCGTTAATACAGTTTTTTCAACTCAAATGTCATAATTGTCTATCTATATAAATTACATCTCGTAGGAGATGCTGTTTGACACATTTATCATAATACAACTTCATTGGTAATAAAAATGAATAAAATACAACTATTAGTTTACACAGTTGTCCACGAACAATACTCACTTGTAGAAGTTGTTTCAGTGGATGTTTGAGGGTCAGTTGAAGAAATGCTTGTAGTGACAGGGGATGCTGTGATATATGGACATATAATGAAATAAAAACAAACATTTACGAAATATTACTTAGAAGCTAACAATGGCATCTGTTCATACAATTCATTTTTGTATTACAATCAAAGTATTATTGTAAGAAGAATAACTTATATTACATTATAAACATTTTAACTGGAAGGCGCTGATGTTTGATACTCAGGAAGTGACATGAAATAAGTACAATTATTATTAAAATTTATTTGTAGACCTGTTTGTGTAAGGCAGTATATTGCATTGTCCACAAGATGTTCCCATAACACTATTGTATTAAAACAGATTCAAGTGCCTTTAGCGCTGTTTGGGCCTCTTGATGTACCGTAGTGTTGATACGCGACAAGTGCGTCATCTTTTCCTCAGTTCATGTTGTCAACGTTATAGGTTAGCCATGTTAATGGTAGTGGGGAATAGCAACGTAAAATATATTTGTTGTTATCGCACTAAAGTTCAGTGTATTGGGATATTTTGTGTTTTAAACTGCTAAAGAC
This sequence comes from Tiaroga cobitis, assembly GCA_030578255.1. Classification (NCBI taxonomy): domain Eukaryota; kingdom Metazoa; phylum Chordata; class Actinopteri; order Cypriniformes; family Leuciscidae; genus Tiaroga; species Tiaroga cobitis. Next base: position 28,530,905 of record CM060615.1, on the reverse strand, counting down.
TTAAATTCAGAGTAATGTAGAGAGTTTTTTAGTTTTGTTTTTCCTTTTAAATGTGATTATTGCATGGTGGCTAATGCAAAGCTATTTGTGATAATATAAGCAGCACAAGCTTACTGTTGAATTGCATGTGCATTGAAATGTACTTTGCTAGTTTAAAACTTAAGCTGAGTTCATGTTGTCAACGTTATAGATGGGAAGCCACAATCGCGAACCCCTTTGTGTCCGAGTCCCCGCTCTCTACCACCACCCACGAACATACATAACACAACGCAGAGCAGCAGCGCCAGACACCAGTGAGCACGCGGAGAGAGAGAGGGTTACATCTTTGGTGGCGTGACCCGGATCGTGGCCCCGCTAGACCGAAGAGAAAGATAATTCTACAGCCAGTGGTTTGAATGGTGAACTATATTTATTTAATGAACAAACTGGGATTCTGAACCGAAACATATTTGCCATCACAGCTATATCATTTACAGTCTGCTGGGTATCTTAACTGTTATATTAACTGTTTCAATTTCAGTAATTTGCAGTGGTGTAAAACATATTTGATAGTTTTATGAACAAGAGATACTTTTTAATTTTTTTTTATTTTTTTGTAGTGTTTTTTTGCCTATTGAGATTTGTGAAATGTATCTAAGATTACTGTGCATCTGCTTGATACTCAGTGAGATTTAAGTTTAAACTGATAAGCCGTTTTAGTTGATGAGTCGTTAAGTTTTTGGGATAAGCGGGCTACATTTTTCATTGGGCTGACCTCACTGAAACGCATAGCTTACATTATAACATTTTTATTTCTATGGGATTGTATCATTTTACACAGTTTCAGCACCTCCATATAATCTAATTACACTGCCATTTAACCTGCTTCCACACAGTAAACACATTTGGATATTAAGATGTCGCAGACCTATGCAAACTCCCCACAAGACATACTGTGCTACTCCACCGGTGCATCTAGTCTCCTAACGCCAGCGGAGCATGTCACCATTGGCCAACCAGCCCCTACGAACTCGCCCTATGCTGACCAGTATGTGACGCCAGCCCATGCACAAAGGCTGCCAGGCTCTGGGGCCTCAGGGCAGGTACCGCCACTTTGCTTCGACAACAGCCCAGATGCAAGACCAGGTGGCCAGATAGATAGGTCGGTTGATGCCTCTGTTCGCAAACGCATTAGACATGGGCCCTCAGAAGATATGCCTTGGCAAAATTCTACACATCATGTTTTCGTTGAGATGCCAGTTGTGCAGGAGTCGCTCAAACCCTATCCAGTTGCCACGCCACACCAAGCCCAGCCTATTAGGCCCGGCCACCAGGTTTACTCTAGTTATTCGTATCACCCTTCTGTGCCCGCGCCGAGTCTTCAGGGCCCACCAGTGACAAATACTACAGTTAAGCTCGTAGCTGCTGAGCAGGCCTTTCAAGTGCATTCCCCCGAGGCCACATTTCTCACCGCTCAAGTTCCAGGCTATAGTGGAGGCACTCCCTCACCCCCATTTGCTAATGCATCGGCTCCCAACATAACTCTACACAGCCCGCAGGTAGCGTTAGATCAGGCAGCCGGTGATGCTCCTCATGAGCTGTCTCCTCAACAGACACAAATTCCAGCTTCCCACCTCAACATGCATGTTGACGCTCGCTCTCCATTCCCCCCTCCGCCTGCATCTGCCAGCCAGTCTGCCCACCCACACGTGACGCAATTCAGGCCTCCTGCTCGAGCAGTGGCCAACCAGTACCTTCCTATGGCAGCCTATGGAGGTTTCATGCAAACTCATCAGGTGAAAAATGTTCAAGTCTTCATGGGAAATCCAGATTGTAAGATATTGGTGAAAGACTGGATTCGCGACATGCAATATCTCTAGGAGGCAATAGAGCTCCCAATGCACCTTCGCTTCTCCACTGTTGTGCGACACCTGGGGGGTGAAGCCCGAAATCTCATCCTTAACCTACCCACACATGATCAGACCCCTGAGAAAGCGTTGGAGGAACTGAGGGCCGAATACAGCGACACGCGAGGCTCCCTAGACCCTATGGCTGACTTCTATGAGCGGAGCCAGTATTCAGGGGAGTCTGCCTGTTCTTATGCTATAGCACTGGAGGTAAAGTTCAGAACAGTAGAGGAGAAGCAAAGAGGAGGTAAGCCCTTCCTGGATCGAGATAGCAAACTAACACGGCAGTTCATGAGAGGCCTTTCCGATGAAGAGGTGTACACCAGAATCGCACCCATGGCGCCCAGGCTCTTGAGCATCCGAGAGCTGCAGGCAGAGCTCCGAAGTCTAACTAGAGAAACTAAGAAGTTTCAGACACAGAGTGCACCAAAGAAAACGTATGCTCAGGTGCATGTAACATCGGGAGGTGGTGGAAACACCAAAACAGATAGGTCAAAACACACATCTGAATTATCAGAGCTGAAAGAAATGGTTAAGAAGTTAGCTCTCATTCAGTAAGAACAAATGGCTAAGCTGTCACAACTAGAGTTGAGAATGACCTCTCCTCCCATTTCCTCCCCATTAGCTGTCCAGCCAGCAAAGGAAAAAGCAAGCCAGAGTCCAAGCTTTGTCTGTTACCGGTGTGGAGAGCCAGGCCACACGGCCAGAGTGTGCCGAGCAGTGCTTCCGGATCCGAGCCTGGCTGAAGCCCAGCAGCCTAAAGTTCCTTCTGACGGACACATGCACTCTGCTCAACATTTAAACGCTTAGTACCCATGGAAGCTGGGGCATCCATGGGTACACAGCAAGGCCCCCACCCACCTGTCAAGAGGATTTGCACTGAAGGAGGGGAAACACCCCTAGTGGGACCCAGGAACGAAGGGGAAGTAGAAGTCAATGGAAAGGCATGCAGGGCTCTAATTGACTCGGGCTTCCAGATCACCAGTATTACGCACAACTACTGGCAGAGCCACCCAGCTCTACAGAAGAAAAAGCTACAGCCTTCTAAAATACCAATAGAGGGTGCAGCAGGTCAGACCATGCCCTACCATGGTATCCTACACATCGACCTGAAAGTGCCGGGGAAAGAGCTCAGGGCTGTACCTACCTTCGTTGTTCCTGATTCCGACTATCGCTCTTCAGTCCCTCTGTTGGTGGGAACCAATGTCATTCGAGCCTCCCGAACCCATCTTTAAGCAGTTTATGGCCCGCAGTTTCTGTACCAGGTCAAAGAGAAGCATCCAGAGTGGTACACAGCTTTACTGCAGGTGGGGAGTACCGAGCAAAGTGAAATGCATGACGTTGTAGGTCCTGCTGTTTACATTGGTCGTACAATAAACATCCCTGGGAGGAATTTCTTCTGCCGTTTTGGTTTCCCTGCTAAATTACACACAGATCAAGGGCGTAACCTTGAAAGTGCAATAGTGAAGGAGCTATGCAAGTGTATTGGCACCACTAAAACCCATACCACACCCTACTAGAGTGCGGATCGGGCCGCATTTTTCTGTCCGAGCCCGGCCCGCGTCCGACAGGGCAGTAACCGAACCCGACCCGAGTCTGACAGGCATTAAGATATTTATGTCCGAGCCCGAGCCCGACATCTCATTTTTTTCCTCATACTAATGACACGTACGTTTGTTTGTGTAGAAAGGCCGCTTTTATTTAGCAACTGGAAGGCATTCGGAAATGTTTACAGATGTGCGCAACGCTTCAGCGTACGCCGCACTCAGCCAACAAAGCGCATGTTAACACAGGTGCGCACAGGAGGCCCAAACAAATAGCCAATTGAAATTAAAGGAACAAAGCTAGGTCTACCAAAAATTGCCCAAGCTAACAGAACAAAACATTAACGTAACACAAATGCAGCTTATTGAAATGAAAATCACTCTTACCATTTTTCTCGAAAACTATGTGGCTAATGAAACTGTAACATGGGATCTATTCACATAATCCATCCTTCAAGGTTTAGGCTGGTTTTAAAATCTCCTGAGGCCAACTTCTTTTTAACGTCTTCCATCGTTGCGCTGCCAGCCACATGTAGCCAAATATGAAATATTATGCACGCACGTGTTGCGCGTTGTCACAGCAACATAAACACATTTCCGCACACATGAAGATGGATGTTAGGGTAATATTTTAAATTTATTTTAACCCTCTGGGGTCGGCAATCACGCCGGCGTGATCTGCTCACTTTTTTTCTTATCAGCGCAAAACAAACTCAAAATACTTTGTTGATTTTGATCTTACATATAAGTGTTACACATCATTCAATACTGTTAAATGTCTTCTTTTTTTTATGTACACTCTTATTAACATCAAAACCTTGTGTTTTGTAAAATAAATAAAATAAACAGGGTGCGCTTTCAGCGCACACTGTCTCCGCAAAAATCTTTCTGAAACGCGTCCGAAAAATGAACTGTAACTCAATAAATACTTGTCACAGAGACACGAAAGATTTCTCTTTATGAAGCTGAAATTCTCTTCTTTTAAATGAAGTAATTTATATAAAAAAGCAACTATTCTCAGTTGATGTAATCTGTATGAAAAGAGAGAGATGTCGGTGTTTTTCCTTTCACCTAATTATAGCGTATGACGTGTTAATGTGACCACGCCCACTGAGAGCGAGCGCTATTCAAACGTTAATGTTGAGGCAAGCCATGAAAACGCCCACATCAGAACGCCCTAACCTTTATCTCGTCTTGCTGCGCAGTGAGGAATAATTCCTGGAAAAGTTAACTCAGTTACCTGTTTCATTTCGAGGAGCACGGATTCAGCTGATGTAGTAAGTCATTTATTCTTAAGTGCTTTGTTCTAATCGCGTTATTGAATAGTGTCTGTAAACTGCACAAAGACTGTTTAAATATTAAATGCGTGTTGCGCGTTGTCACAGCAACATAAACACATTTCTGCACACATGAAGATGGATGTTAGGGTAATATTTAAAATTTATTTTAATCACAAAAACAAACATTTGCATCCAGTTAAACATTATAATAAGCTATTTTAAATTTCAAATGTTCAATGGCTTATTGCGCCGACGTGACCGAGCCGACCCGAACCCAAACGTCATTTCAAAATATGTGTCCGAACCCGCCCCGGCCCGTCAGGTCCCGTCGGGCTCGGTTCGGGTATCCATCCTCTACACCCTACCATCCCCAGGGCAACGGGACTACCGAAAGATTCAACCGTACCCTGATAAACATGCTGGGAACTCTAGAGTTGCACCTGAAGCCCCGGTGGCATGAGCATGTGGATTCCATGACACACGCATATAACTGCTCGCGACATGACTCCACTGGATATAGCCCATACTACCTTATGTTTGGTAGACACCCCAGGCTCCCAGTGGACCTCGTCTTCGGGTCGCCCACAACAAACCAGCCATGTGAATACAGCGAGTATATCCAGACCCTGCATGACTCCCTGTCGCAGGCCTATGCCCTGACTAATCAGACATCTCAGCTGGCGAAAGGACAGCAGAAAAAGTCTTATGACAAAAAAACTAAGGGTGAAGATTTCAGTGCAGGGGAAAGGGTCTTGGTCAAGGTCTGTCATGTGGAGGGGAGGCAGAAGTTGGGAGATCGATGGGAGAGATGGCCATATGTTGTGGTAAAGAAGCAACCTTGTTTGCCTGTGTACGTGATGCGACGAGAGGATGGGGGAGCGGAGAGAGTTGTTCATAGGAGCCTTTTGACGCAGTGTATGTTTTTCCCAGTGGATCGATACGAAGGAGTGATCATAGAAGGGAGCAAGAGAAAGTTGTGGCTAAAGGCCAGAAGTAAGAAGAGCAGCAGTGCACACGTGGAGCCATACTACATGCACCCTGATGATAGTTAGCTACCCACGCCCACGCTTATTACACACATCATGTGCTATACAGTCACTCACAACACATTTATTGTTTTGATTGTCATAGATTAGACCACCCTTGAGTTTTGGTTAATTAGATGGCTGGGATGCCATCAATTAAAGAAGGGGCGGATGTAAGGCAGTATATTGCGTTGTCCACAAGATGTCCCCATAACACTATTGTATTAAAACAGATTCAAGTGCCTTTAGCTCTGTTTGGGCCTCTTGGTGTACCGTAGCGTTGATACGCGAGAAGTGCGTCATCTTTTCCTCAGTTCATTTTGTCAACGTTATAGGTAAGCCATGTTAATGGTAGTGGGGAAAAGCAACGTAAATATATATTTGTTGTTATCGCACTTAAGTTCAGTGTATTGGGATATTTTGTGTTTTAAACTGCTAAAGACTTAAATTCAGAGTAATGTAGAGAGTTTTTTAGTTTTGTTTTTCCTTTTAAATGTGATTATTGCATGGTGGCTAATGCAAAGCTATTTGTGATAATATAAGCAGCACAAGCTTACTGTTGAATTGCATGTGCATTGAAATGTACTTTGCTAGTTTAAAACTTAAGCTGAGTTCATGTTGTCAACGTTATAGATGCCGTGCTGTGGAATAAATGGTCAAGCCACGATCGTGAACACCTTTGTGTCTGAGTCCCCGCTCTCTACAACCACCCACGAACATACATAACACAACGCAGAGCAGCAGCGGCGGTGCTAGAGACCAGTGAGTGCGCGGAGAGAGAGAGAGAGAGGGTTAAATTTACAAAACCTTTTTTTTTGTATACAATGAAATTCTGCATTTCAAGAATAATTATCACACAAATATATAATATAGGCATAAAATGTTACACGTTTTTTAATGTAGGTGCTGATGTTTGATACTAGGGGGTGATTTGAAATACCGAAGTACCTATTACATGTAACATGAGCATGTGAATAAACTACTGGCATAATTTTCCTATTATCATGTTTACTCAAATGTCCATGAATAAACATACTCACTTGTAGGAGCTGATGTTAGAGAATTAGTTGAAGAAGAGATTGTAGTGGTAGTAGCTGCTGGAATATTTTAATATAGAAAGAATTAATACAGTTTCAATGTGCAATACTTGTTATGCTTACAATGATATTTTTAATACAATAACATTCTGTATTATAAGAATTACTGTTAAAAGAACATGACAAACAGTAAATAATAATTTTGTCAAAACAGTTTACTTTTCCAATGACTTAGTTTGTTAGTTCCTGATTTCCCATGAGTCTACTTTATTCCCTTGGTGACAGATTGTCTTCACACCTGTCTCGTTTAGTTTCTCTTTATCCTGTGTGCGTTTAAGCCCTCTGATTGGTTCAGTTCAATGACCTGTATTGTCTATGCTTGATGCCTAACTGTTAGATTATCTCTTGCGCCAAATTTTGTTCCGTGTTGGTTTGTTTTCTTTGTTTTGTTTCATTAGAAAAGTGAAAAGACTGTTATTGGATCCACCTCTCCCTTTCATCCTTCGCCTGCCTAAACCATAACAGAATACAGCGGCTAGAGAAGATAAACACATCTTCCAGATATTTGCAGCTTCCGCCGCTCCCAGGATGATCGCTCCTTTGGGGACAACATCAGTGAGTCCCTAGACCTAACATATCAGGCCCATTACCACGACCGCTCACTGATCACCTTTTTTGGACTGGACTTAATGACATGTTAAAACAACTATTTCCATGCCCCTTTCAGGACTGGCTGACTTCATTGGGTTCTCTGGCTTTACCCCCTCTGCTTGCTCCAGCTGGGTCAGAGGATCCACACCCTTCACTGGCTCCGCTCATTTGCCCGGCTTGCCTCATCTTCCTGAGACACTGGCTCTGCCTCTGGCTATGCCTCATCCCTCCAGCCTTTTGGCTCCACTGGCTACTCCGTCCCTCTGGCTTATCCTTTGTCCTCACTCCAACTGCCTCCAACTCTGTCTTCCGAGCCCTCATCTCTACCTCAGTCCTCTGACCCTTCGGTTCCGCCTTGGACCCCAGTGCTTGCGGTGTCAATTTGGTCCTTCATCCCTCCATTTGCCCCTTGGTATCCAGAACACCTTACTCTACTTTGGTCTTCAGTTCCCACGGCTCCGCCCTGGTCAAAACTGGGGAGGGCACCGCCCTGGACCTTCAGCCCTCCAGAATCATCAGCAGAAGTGGATTCACTGGCGTCGCAAGAAGCCTTCCCCATCTACTCCTCCTCTGTGGTTCCTTCCTCAACCAGCCACTCCTTGGTTTCTCTCTCCACTGGTCCCTCCATGGACTCTTTCGCCTGGGTGTCTTGGCCCACCTGCCCACCCCAGTATGGATTATACCTCCCCTCCCTCCAGGGTGGGTTAATGTCACGTCTAAGCTCTGTTAGTTTGTTCACTTGGTTACCGATTGTGTTCAACTGTGTCTTGTTTAGTTTCTCATTATCCGGTGTATATTCTAAGTCCTGTGTTTGGTTCAGTTCATTGTCCTGTATAGTTATTGTAATGATTTGTATTATTTAGCACATTAACACTAAAATGAGTGAACTACTAATCTAATTTTCAAATTAACATGCTTACTCAATTGTCCATAAATAAAAAAATACTCGCTATAAAAAGCTGATGTTTGAGACTCAGTTCTATTCCAGTTGGAATATTGGACTCGCCAGTTCCTACTTGTTCCCAAATCCTTCCTCCTCCATTAACTCCTTTGTCTCCACTTGTTCCGCCCGGCTCCCTGGTTCCTTGATTTCCGCTGGTTCTGGCTGGCTCATTTGTCTACACCGGTACTACACGGCTCTGTGGCTCGTTCGTCCTCACTTGTTCAACCCAGCTCTCTGGCTCCACCCCCTGTGCAGCCTCAATTCAGTTTTCTGGCTCCGCCTCCTCTTCTGGCTTCATTGGCTTCTCTGGCTCAACCCTCTCCTCTGGTTCCGGCTGGCTCCATCCCTCCGATGACTCCTTTGTCCTCACTCCCACTGGCTCTGTCTTCTGAGCCTTTATCGCCGCCTCACTCCTCTGACCCTCTGTTTCCACTTTAAACCCCTGTGCTTGGTGTTGATTTGGTCCTTTATCCCTCCATCTGCACCTTGGTATCAAGCCCACTAACTCCACTTTGGTTTTCAGTTCCCATGGCTCCGCCCTGGTGAAAAATGCAGAGGGCAAAGCTGCTGACCTTCAGCCATCCAGCATCGTCAGGAGAAGTGGCTTCACTGGTGTCGCAGAGGCCTCCTCCTAATTCCTTCCTCCGCCAGACACTCCTTGTTTTATTTCTCTCCACCGGTCCCTCCATGGACTCTGGGTGTCTTGGCCCTCCTTCCCACCTGAATAGATTATACCTTGCGTTCCAACCACCTCAGGGGTGGGGGAGGTAATGTTACACCTAAGCTCAGTTAGTTTGTTCCCTTGGTTAATCATTGTGTTCACCTGTGTCTTGTTTAGGTTCTGATTATCCTGTGTCATGCTGGGTGCTTTTTAAGTCTTGTGTATTGTTCACTTCCTAGTCTAGTGTCGTTATTGTTATGATTATTAACATTTACCACATTACACTAAAATGAATGAACTACTGAAATAATTTTCCTATTAACATGTTTACTCAGTTGTCCATGAATAAAAATACTCACTTAATAAAGTTGATGTTTTTGAGTCAGTTGAAGTAGAGCTTGTAGTGGCAAGGTGTCCTAAAATATTTAGATGTATGAATAGAAACATTATGCAAGTAATATTCGTTATATACTTAAAATGACTTTACTGCACGAAATTAAATTCTGTTTTGCAAAAACCTTTAATAAAAGATAATATGACAGCATCTGTAAACTGTGTTATTACAGTTTTTTCAACTGAAATGTCATAATTGTCTATCTATATAAATTACATCTCGTAGGAGATGCTGTTTGACACATTTATCATAATACAACTTCATTGGTAATAAAAATTTATAAAATACAGCTATTTACACAGTTGTCCATGAACAATACTCACTTGTAGAAGTTGTTTCAGTGGATGTTTGAGGGTCAGTTGAAGAAATGCTTGTAGTGACAGGGGATGCTGTGATATATGGACATATAATGAAATAAAAACAAACATTTACGAAATATTACTTGGAAGCTAACAATGGCATATGTTCATACAATTCATTTTTGTATTACAATCAAAGTATTATTGTAAGAAAATAACTTGTATTACATTATAAACATTTTAACTGGTAGGCGCTGATGTTTGATACTCAGGAAGTGACATGAAATAAGTACAATTATTATTAACATTTATTTGTAGACATGTTTACACAACCTTTTTTTTTGTATACAATGAAATTCTGCATTTCAAGAATTATTATCACACAAATATATAATATAGGCATAAAATGGTACACATTTTTTATTTTAGGTGCTGATGTTTGATACTAGGATGTGATTTGAAATACCGAAGTACCTATTACGTGTAAAATGAGCATGTGAATAAACTACTGGCATAATTTTCCTATTATCATGTTTACTCAAATGCCATGAATAAACATACTCACTTGTAGGAGCTGATGTTAGAGAATTAGTTGAAGAAGAGATTGTAGTGGCAGTAGCTGCTGGAATATTTTAATATAGAAAGAATTAATACAGTTTCAATGTGCAATACTTGTTATGCTTTCAAGGATATTTTTAATTAATACAATAACATTCTGTATTATAAGAATTAGTATTAAAAGAACATGACAAACAGTAAATAATTTTGTCAAAACAGTTTACTTTTCCAATGACTTAGTTTGTTAGTTCCTGATTTCCCTTGAGTCTACTTTATTCCTCTTTATCCTGTGTGTGTTTAAGCCCTCTGATTGGTTCAGTTCAATGACCTGTATTGTCTATGCTTGATGCCTAACTGTTAGATTATCTCTTGCGCCAAATTTTGTTCCGTGTTGGTTTGTTTTCTTTGTTTTGTTTCATTAGAAAAGTGAAAAGACTGTTATTGGATCCACCTCTCCCTTTCATCCTTCACCTGCCTAAACCATAACAGAATACAGCGGCTAGAGAAGATAAACACATCTTCCAGATATTTGCAGTTTCCTCCGCTCCCAGGATGATCGCTCCTTTAGGGACCACATCAGTGAGTCCCTAGACCTAACATATCAGACCCATTATCACGACCTCTTACTTGTCACCTTTTTTGGACTGGACTTAATGACATGTTAAAAAAACTATTTCCCTGCCCATTTCAGGATTGGCTGATTTCATTGGGTTCTCTGGCTTTACCCCCTCTGCTGGCTCCAGCTGGGTCAGTGGATCCACACCCTTCACTTGCTCCGCTCATTTGCCCAGCTTGCCTCATCTTCCTGAGACACTGGCTCTGCCTCTGGCTATGCCTCATCCCTCCAGCCTTTTGGCTCCACTGGCTACTCCGTCCCTCTGGCTTCTCCTTTGTCCTCACTCCAACTGCCTCCAGCTCTGTCTTCCGAGCCCTCATCTCCACCTCAGTCCTCTGACCCTTCGGTTCCGCCTTGGACCCCAGTGCCTGCGGTGTCAATTTGGTCCTTTATCCCTCCATCTGCCCCTTGGTATCCAGCACACCTTACTCCACTTTGGTCTTCAGTTCCCACGGCTCAGCCCTGGTCAAAACTGGGGAGGGCACCACCGTGGACCTTCAGCCCTCCAGAATCATCAGCAGAAGTTGATTCACTGGTGTCGCAAGAAGCCATCCCCATCTACTCCTCTGTGGTTCCTTCCTCCACCAGCCACTCATTGGTTTCTCTCTCCACTGGTCCCTCCATGGACTCTTTCGCCTGGGTGTCTTGGCCCACCTGCCCACCCCAGTATGGATTATACCTCCCCCTCCCTCAGGGGGGGGGGGGGGGGGGGGGGGGTAATGTCACGTCTAAGCTCAGTTAGTTTGTTCTGTTGGTTACTGATTGTGTTCAACTGTGTCTTGTTTAGTTTCTCATTATCCTGTGTGTATTTTAAGTCCTGTGTTTGGTTCAGTTCATTGTCCTGTATAGTTATTGCAATCATTTGTATTATTTAGCACATTAACACTAAAATGAGTTTGTAAGAGCCAAGTGCTTCTTTGTATTCCTTTGTCTAACACTGGGTGGCGCATGTCTGTAAATTGGCCTCAGGTATAAAGGTAGCAAATACAATATTTTGGCAGGTGGTAGACCCGGAAGGGCAAAGGGTTTTTGACCGCTTGTGCGCGGCTCCTTGTATTGTTGTATGTTGATGGGAACTGCTGTGGGCAAGATGCTATATGGAATTAAATGGATCACGTTGGATTTCAACATCAACATTTGTCTACATGCATTTGTTTAGCACAGGGCAATCAAGTGAGCGTAGCATTCATAACATCACGCATGTCAACCAGGCTGTTCCCGGGTTCAGACACCTCAGTAGTTCGGTGATAAACAAACTCCTAAAAACTAGTCAAAAACCCTGTATGATTTCGGACTTTAGCTTACAAACGTCGGAGTCTTCGGCATGCATGTATGGAATTAGGAGCAGCCAAAGAGCCGTCGGTTTTCGTTGTGGATTGTTGTTTGGATATTACGTGGGCTTTCTGGTGACACGGAGCTCCGTAGTCTGATTTCAGTTGATACTGAAATCAGACTACGGAGTACAAGGGACTATCTGATGACTGCACGGCGCCCAACAAAAGAGGTATTTGTAGCGCTACAAGCTTTAATGGCCATTTAAATTGTGTATATGCATACCCGGGTAAAAAACACATGTGTTAAACATTGGTAGATTGACTGTGCAGACTTTTGCATGACTTTGCGAACTTTGCGTTATGACCATGACGTAACAACGAATCGTTTGATCGATTGTTTATCATGAAGGATACTCTCGCGATTGAACAGACTGCAAAATAAAACTGTTAGTAAAACCAGCAGTGTGGTTAACGTTGGTGATCACAAGATTCTAAACGTGCAAAATTGCTTGTTGATAAATTAATTACGTTGCAAGCAGACAGAAAGTCTAAATTGGACAATGCCAGCATAATTAGAAAATCGATGCAAGGTTTAAAAAATCATAAACCACAGTTACAAAATAATCCGAAGGAACTGATAGAAACATGTAATGATGCAAAACGTATTCATGAATCTTTGTTGAGCTTATTGCCTGTTGATGAAAAGGAAAAACATGAAACTTGGTTTACAGCAAAGATGATCGCTAACGATGATGTTGTTTCTGAAACAAAGGGCTTTGTTGCAAGGTGTTCTGAAAATGCTAATGTTGTTTTGTCAACTATGTCACCTGAAATGTTTGATGCTGGTTTAAATGCAAATGGTCATGGGAGGCTTAAAGCAAATGTGGGTTTTAAAGCTGCACGTGAAAATGGCAAGGATGGTATTAATCAAAATGACAGTGTGTCTAATATCAGTAGCAATCGGTCACATAAAAGTGGTAGCAGTGGAAGATCCAGAACTTCCTCCGCTAGAATAAAGGCTGAGGCCGAGAGAGCTGCACTTCTAGCTAGAGCTGCCGCTTTGAAGGAAAGACACGCCCTTGAGGAGCAGGAACAGCAACTAAGGAGGAGAAGGGAGCAGCTCGATGTAGATGTAGAGTTGGCTGCATCTGCTGCTAAGTTGTCTGTGCTGCTGGCCGCTGATCAAAAAAGTTGTCCAGCAGCCCCCTCAAATGGCATGAATTCCTATGTGGAAAAGGAACAAAGTAAAATGCAATGAAGAAGTGTCTTAAACCCTACAACAAACGAATTTCAACCTCGATTATTAAAGCTACCACAAAATACCTACACCAAAGGACCGTTACCACCTAACAACCCGCTGTCACCAGAGGTGCTCAAAGGGCAAACTGAGCGGTGGTGTAGGGATGCTTCCAAACAGCAGTACGATCCACGTGAGCTACAGCAAGGAACATTGGAACCAGCTGAGTATCAGCAGCAGGTGACAACCATGCAACAACCCGAACAACAAAGGCTTTTCATAGACCAGTCAGCCAACGGAACTCATTTACCAGATCTACTGGCCATTATGCAAAGACAAAATGACATCACCGCTGCCCTGGTTCGTCAACATCATACATTATCTCTGGCATTAAGAGAGATTCCTGTGTTTGATGGGGACCCTCTCTAGTTCAGACCGTTCACCAGAGCCTTTGAACAGGGTGTGGAAAGCAAAGCTGGAAGTGCAGACTGTCATTATTATCTGGAGCAGTTCACCAGAGGACAGCCACAAGAGTTGGTGCGTAGCTGTCAGCATATGGCACCTGACCATGGCTACAAAGTGGCAAAAAATCTTCTGCAGGAACACTTTGGCAATCCATATAAGATCGACATAGCTTATATAAACAAGGCATTGGCCTGGCAAGCAGTTAAGGTTGAGGATTTGAAAGCACTGCAAGACTATTCCTTGTTTTTACGGGGCTGCTGTAATTTAATGGGGGAGCTTCATTTTGTGCAGGAACTGGACATGCCTGTCAATATGAGGACCATTATCTCCAAGCTGCCATTTAAGATGAGAGAGCAATGGAGAACTACAGCTCATGACATCATGGAAAGGTCGCATGACCGAGCTCATATCAATGATTTGGTCCAGTTTATCGAACACCGTGTTAAAATACTGTCGGACCATCTGTTTGGTGACATACAGGATTCACATACTGCCTCGGCACCAAGGCCTCCTTCAAGGTTTAATTCACAGCCCAGGAGCTATGTAAGGGGTAACATTGTTGCTGCTGCTTTGACTGAAGAGCTGTCTGAGGGCGTAAAGGAGCAACCGTTGGGCACAGGGCACACTGAGGAAGCTAGGTGCCTTTATTGTGATCGTCGCCATCTTGTGGAGGAGTGTAAGCAGTTTACAGGCAAAATGCACAAGGAGAAGATCCTTTTCCTGAGGCAAAAGGGAGTTTGTTTTGCATGTTTACGCGTCGGTCACATGAGCAGGGACTGTGGGGGTCGCTTGGCATGTAAAATCTGTGGACAATCTCACCCTACCGTGCTACACATTAAAAGACAAGTGACTCAGAAACAGTTAACAGCCTCACCGGTCAGCAACAGTCTTCTCCTCAAACATGTGGACATAGAGGGGCCGGTAAGGACTAGAGTGTGCTATCCATCCTTTCTGTCAAGGTGAAGTCTACAAAGGGAAGTCATGTAATCACAACGTATGCTTTTTTAGATCCGGGAAGTTCAGCCACATTCTGCTCTGAACACCTGATGCGGAAGTTGAAAATCACTGGCAAAGGAACAAGCTTCCTGTTGCGCACAATGGGGCAAGAAAAGGTTGTTTCAGCATACTCTTTGTCAGGTCTGGAGGTGTCTAATTTGGACAATGATAACTATTATACCCTTCCCGAGGTATTCACACAGAAAGAAATGCCAGTCACGGTGGGTAATATGAGTAAGTCTGAGGATCTGGCTAAGTGGCCTCATCTACCAAAGGTGCGCATCCCAAACGTGAAGGCAGATGTTGAACTGTTAATTGGAACTAACGCACCCAAGGTATTAGAACCCTGGGAGGTTATCAATAGTGGCCAGAATGGCCCGTATGCTATCAGGACAGTGCTGGGATGGGTGGTTAATGGCCCACTGAGTGGAAACAGTGATGCATCATTATCTTCAGCTACAGTGAACCACATCTCTCTGCAAAGGCTTGAAGACATGCTTGTCAGTCAATACAACCATGACTTCAGTGAGAAGGCTGCAGAAGAAAGGGAAATGTCTCGAGATGACATCAGATTTATGGAGATCATGGAGGATTCAGCAGTGCTGCAAGATGGAAGGTACTGTTTAAAGTTACCCTTCAGGAAAAGGGACGTTTCTCTGCCCAATAACTTGGCTGTGGTGAAGCAAAGGATGCAGGATTTAAGAAGAAGGATCTTGAGCAATGACAGCTTGCACCAGGAATATGCACAGTATGTGAATGACCTTTTTGCTAACATCTACGCAGAGCCTGTTCCCCAGCAGAAGCTTCAAGGGGAGCCTGACAGAGTATGGTACATTCCCCACCATGCGGTCCACCACCAAAGGAAAAGAACCCTTCGGGTTGTGTTTGATTGTGGAGCCACTTTTCAAGGAGCATCCTTGAATAAAGAGCTGCTTCAGGGCCCTAACCTCACCAGCTCGCTGCTTGGGGTCCTGTTTCGGTTCAGAGAGGAACCTGTAGCATTCATGGGCGATATACAAGCCATGTTTCACCAGGTAAAGGTTGCAGAAGAAGATCGGGACTTCCTCCGTTTTCGCTGGTGGCCAAACGGAGACGTCACTAAGGACCTGGTGGAGCACAGGATGACCGTTCACTTGTTTGGTACTGTGTCCTCTCCGAGCTGTGCAAGCTATGTGCTGAGAAAAAGCGCTGATGATCATCAGTCTGAGTTTGCTGCCAATGTATGTCAAGCTGTCAAGGAAAACTTTTATGAGGACGACTCTTTGAAGAGCTCAGCCACCAAAGGGGATGCTATCCAGATGATCCAAGACCTAACTGTACTGTGCCAGAAGGGAGGTTTTGTCTTGGAGAAGTGGACTAGCAACAGCCGCGCCGTCTTGCAGGCCATCGCAATAGAGCGAAGGGCTAAGGATTTAAAGGAATTGGATTTGGATCGGGAGAAGCTGCCAGCGGAGAGAGCTCTAGGGCTACTGTGGTCCGTAGAAACAGACTCTTTCAAATTTAAGATCGAAGTGAGGCAACAGGCATTTACTAGGCGTGGTATGGTATCAACCATCTGCTCGGTGTACGATCCCCTAGGCTTCCTGGCACCTGTAATACTGCCTGCAAAGGTGATGCAGCAGGAACTATGCAGAAGAGGATGGTCATGGGATGGTGCCTTGCCACTTGACATTTTAAGCCAGTGGAAGGCATGGTTGGAAGATCTGGATCAGCTCAATGCATTTGAGGTACCAAGATGTGTCAAGCCCGTGGACTTTGGTGAGGTCATCCAGGCCCAGCTACATCACTTTGCTGACGCCAGCGAAGCTGGATATGGGACTGTCACATACTTGAGCATGTTGAACCAGCAACGTCATACCCGAGTATCCTTTCTGCTCGGCAAGGCTAGGGTAACGCCACTGAAGGCTGTAACTATTCCACGACTGGAATTGACAGCAGCAGTCCTTGCCGTACGGGTAGACTTAATGCTAAAGTTGGAACTAAATTTCAGGTTGGAAGATTCTGTCTTTTGGACAGACAGTACTTCAGTAATAAAGTACATTAAGAATGAGGATAGACGTTTTCACACATTCGTGGCTAATATAATTGCAACCATCCGAGAGACATCAGAACCTTGGCAATGGAGGCATGTCCAAGGACAATGCGGCTGATGATGCATCAAGGGGGTTGACGGTTGCACACTTTCTACAGATCAGTAGGTGGTGGGAAGGCCCTATATTTCTGTGGAAGCAGGAGGAGGACTGGCCTAATACTGCCCTGGATGCTTCTTTGAATCCTGATGACCAAGAGGTCAGAAGAGAGGCGACCACAAATGCCATCAAGGTGTGTGACTTAGTCAAGCCCACTGACCAGCTCGTCAGTTGCTTTTCTGACTGGAGGAAACTCAAGAGGAGAGCCGCTTGGTTTTTCCGTTTGAAGGCAGTGTTGTTGGAGAAGGCTAGCTGGAGAAAACAGCTGAAGGGGCCTTTGGTAATCCAGTCAGAAGAAACCAGTCAGTCCAGCACAAACCAGAATGATGGGCAAAGGTTCATTGTGATGCCTAGGAGTAAAACCCTGACTGTAGACGATCTGTCAGAAGCAGAGGCTGTAGTGATTAGATATTGCCAGCAGAAGCAATTCGAGGAGGAGATTGCGGCATTGTCCTCTAAGAAGGGAGCGGTGAGTCGTCAGAGTCCAATATATATGGGATGATTATAGTATCAAAATGATTAACACGTGCAAGCACACTTATCAATGAACTTGATACATGTTGCAGAAATGTTTTATCCATGCCTTTCAACTTGCGTGTGCAAAATTCAAAATTGAATGAATGTGAAGCAATTTGTTTAAATAGAGACATTTTTGTGAATACAAATGTTTTCCTTTGTATTAGTGTATCATAATTTGCACATACAACACGGAAGATGTGCATGTGTGGATCAGGTGACACGCGTGCATTCATTGACGTCTTTTCTGAGTCAATCTCATTTGATTCATTTGGATTTTGAGACTTTCTTTTCGCGGTTTTTAAGCATTTCACAACCCACACACAAACAACTACAAATGAATAGGCCTGGTGCTAATTATTAATGTGTGCACAACTACCCATCTATTTGACAAATTCACAAATGTGCGTCACTACATTTAAACTAATACAATACAACTTGTGTGTGCAAAATCCAAAATCACATGAATGTGCAGCATTTTGTACAAATAGAGACATAGTTGTTAATACAAACCTCGATTTTGTATTAATGTAGGCCAGAATTTGTGCATGCAACAAGTAAGATGTGCATTTGTGGATCAGGTGACACGCGTGCATTCATTGACTCATTTCTGAGTCGATCCTATTTGATTCATTTGGATTTTGAGACTTTCATTTCGCGGGTTTCGCCTGGCAAGATCCACACACACTGTCTGAGAAAAGCTGCTACCACTAGATGGCAGTATTCTGCTAAAACAGACAACGGCAGCATAATCAAGCGTTCTTCCGCATTTAAGACGCTTAATGAGAGTGATATAGAGGGAATGCATTAACGTCACTTCCCCGCCGGAACACGCCCCCCTCAGCGGGACTGAGTGGCAGAAGAGCTGCTGCGTGACTGGAGTTAATAGGGGAAACTGCGTTAACGCGAGTAAAACAAACTATTATCAGTTTAAACTAAAAGTTGGACTCGATATAGTGTTCCTTACAACTTATCAAAGATCCAGTGATCCATGGATATTGACATGCAGCCAGGAATCGTGTTTCCTGACATTTATATGTGCCTGATTTCGACGCCGGGGAAATAAATGAAGAAAATTTGCCTGTAAACGTTTTATATAAATACAATATAGATATGTCTAAATCCGAGTGATCACTTACATTAATGTTATACTGTATATCATCATATCGTCCAGCCCTAAAACTTGTATAGTTTTTTGTCAGTGTTTATTTAAAAACATCCAATTATGCAGAATATAGTCTGTTCTGTAGCTTTTTGCAGTCTGTAAAAATATACAGTACCTCAGATTTCTGGTCAAATCTAGTTGTACAGTCAATCGCAAAGCTCTTTCCCGTTTTAGATGTGTTTTGTGTGATTTTCACGGCATTCACGCTGAAAACAAATGCTGCCGCTCAGTCTTTTTGCCACTTGTGGGCGTGACCGCATTCACTCCGGCCGACGGTGACGTCATGCGCATACCCTCTATTGATGCACCAAATTTAGTACACAATAATATAGGCCTACCTTATTAATAAAGCATACTTTATTGAGGCAAACATTAGATCAGATTATGAACAACACCCATAGAAAACCATTAGTTGCATGTTCAATACGGTATATTGGCTATTGACTATTGAGTTTAAATATCACCGTCTTACGGCATGACGTTAGGCTTTTTCTTTATGCTCTATGGGAGGGAAATATATCCTACATGAACGCAACGAACGCGTTTCAAGTTAATGGCATTTTCCTTCCCGTTAAAAAAAGGTGAAATTTCGCAGTTGCGTTCATATTATATGCTTATTTTTATCTGACTACACACTGTATACATAGTATACAAGCTTTGGAATTTGAAAATGTCTGTTTTTAAATATTAAAGACGATTTTCGCAGTAGGCCTACATTTGTTTTCCCTTGACCCTTAGGCTAAGCCACTGTTATAGGCTAGGCCTATAGTCTTACTATAGCACGATGAGTTTTAACAATATGCAACCATTGTATATCGACATGAAATATTAATTGAAAATCAACTGGCGTAGCGGGCCTGTAGCTGCATTTCTACATGAGAATGCTTTGACGCGCTAACCACAGCTCATGATGCACAAGGGAACGTCTGCCAATTTCACTAACTGTGTTAAAACCACTGATCTATATAATGCCATTCTATATAGATCAGTGGTTAAAACGTATAATTTGTTTTTATTCAAATTACTTTTAAAATTTAATAACAGACATTTTCAAATTCCAAAGCTCGTAGAATGTTTCTGTAAGACTGACTTACAAGTAAAATTTGGACAATACTTCCCTTCATGTAGCCTGTATTCTGCGGAAAAATACTGTAATTCACCAAAAGGGTTTTTTCATGCAAAATGGTTGTAGTATGTTCCTATAGTGACTAGACTGGCTTACTACAGGTGCAATTGTCCCAATACCTCCCTTCATGTAGCCTATTTAAACAATTATTATTTTATATAAAAATTACTGTAATTAACCAAACGGGTTTTTGGTGACTTAGCCTACTACAGGTGAATAATGTAAAATTTCACCTGACTTATCACTAGGAACGTAGGCTACTACAACCTTTGGAACATGAATAGAAAAACAATTTACAGTAATTTAAAAAATTGTAGGCCTACTGTTCAATCGAGATATTGGCTGGACATACAGTAACAGTAGGCTAAGTCAGTCTGCCCACTAGACTTCAAGGTTATAATATAACCTTGGAAGTATGTTCATTTGAATGAATGACTGGACGTTTATATATATTTTTTTGACTGAGTGGAATTTGCAGATGGT
This sequence comes from Tiaroga cobitis, assembly GCA_030578255.1. Taxonomy (NCBI): domain Eukaryota; kingdom Metazoa; phylum Chordata; class Actinopteri; order Cypriniformes; family Leuciscidae; genus Tiaroga; species Tiaroga cobitis. Next base: position 28,510,560 of record CM060615.1, on the reverse strand, counting down.
CCCTTTATAAAATGTGGCGAATATTAAAACTAAAACTTACTTCACTGCGCTCTCGGACCGGTTGCTCTCCCATTCACATGCAAAGTTAAACGCTGCAGGATTTCATGTTAAGCTTTTTCTTTTTAACAGGCTCGGGAAGGAAAATTTTATTAACTTGAAACGCCGTGCGTTGCGTTCATGTAGTCTCTTGTCTGTAGGCTATATAGTTTTCCTCCCATAGAGCATATTATACAGAAAAAGCTTAGGCCTAACGTCAATGCAGGGTGATATTTAAACTCAGTGGCCAATCCACCTTACTGACCATGCAACGCGCGATTGCACGTTAAGCGTTTTATAATGGTTTTCTACGGGTGTTGTTCATAATCTGATCTTATGTTTGCCTCTATAAAGTATGCTTTATTAATAAGGTAGGCCTATATTATTGTGTACTAAATTTGGTGCATCAATATCACTCTCATTAAGCGTCTTAAATGCGGAAAAACGCTTGATTATGCTGCCGTTGTCTGTTTTAGCAGAACACTGCCATCTAGTGGTAGCAGCTTTTCTCAGACAGTGTGTGTGGATCTTGCCAGGCGAAACCCGCGAAATGAAAGTCTCAAAATCCAAATGAATCAAATAGGATCGACTCAGAAACGAGTCAATGAATGCACGCGTGTCACCTGATCCACAAATGCACATCTTACTTGTTGCATGCACAAATTCTGGCCTACATTAATACAAAATCGAGGTTTTGTATTAACAACTATGTCTCTATTTGTACAAAATGCTGCACATTCATGTGATTTTGGATTTTGCACACACAAGTTGTATTGTATTAGTTTAAATGTAGTGACGCACATTTGTGAATTTGTCAAATAGATGGGTAGTCGTGCACACATTAATAATTAGCACCAGGCCTATTCATTTGTAGTTGTTTGTGTGTGGGTTGTGAAATGCTTAAAAACCGCGAAAAGAAAGTCTCAAAATCCAAATGAATCAAATGAGATCGACTCAGAAAAGACGTCAATGAATGCACGCGTGTCACCTGATCCACACATGCACATCTTCCGTGTTGTATGTGCAAATTATGATACACTAATACAAAGGAAAACATTTGTATTCACAAAAATGTCTCTATTTGAACAAATTGCTTCACATTCATTCAATTTTGAATTTTGCACACTTAAGTTGAAAGGCATGGATAAAACATTTCTGCAACATGTATCAAGTTCATTGATAAGTGTGCTTGCACGTGTTAATCATTTTGATACTATAATCGTACCATAAATATACAGGCTGGATCCTGTCCTGGTTGGTGGACTATTGAGGGTTGGAGGGAGGCTAAGTAGGGGAGCGATGCCTGAGGAAATTAAACATCCTATTATCCTCTCCAAAGAGCAGCATGTCGCAACGCTCATCCTCAGATCTGTTCATCAGAGTCTGGGCCATGCTGGACGTGCTCACACATTGTCATCAGCAAGGAAGAAATTCTGGATTACCAAGGCGAATGTGGCCGTCAGAAAAATTATTACAGAGTGCAGTTTCTGTAGGCGCTACAATGGACGTCTTCTGGGACAAAAGATGGCTGATTTTCCAGAGATGAGAATTCTGCCAGATCTACCCCCTTTTACCAACACGGGAGTGGACTTTTTTGGTCCCTTGGAAGTGAGGAAAGGAAGAGGAACTTGTAAGCGGTGTGGGGCTATACTTACCTGTATAGCCAGCAGAGCCGTCCATCTTGAAGTTGCAGCATCTTTGGAGACGGATGCCTGTATCAATGCTCTGCGGCGCTTCATAAGCAGAAGAGGGCAAGTGACTCACCTGGTGTCGGACAATGGTACAAACTTTGTTGGGGCGAACAGAGAACAGAAGGAAGCTCTTGCTGCACTGAACCATCAGCAGATTGAAGGAGTCCTCTCACAAGTTGGAATTCATTGGAGTTTTAACACACCAGCCGGTTCCCATCATGGCGGTGTGTGGGAGAGGATGATCCGCATCATAAGAAGAGTTCTTAGTTCTATCCTACGTCAGCAGACGCTAGATGATGATGGTTTATATACAGTGTTCTGTGAAGCAGAAGCCATCTTGAATGATCTGCCACTTACCAAACTGTCAGACGATCCAAATGATTTGGAATCACTTACACCTAACCATCTACCTTTGTTCAAAGGGAAGCCAGCCCTTCCACCTGGACTGTTCGAGCCTCATGATCTCTATGTGAGAAGAAGGTGGAGACAGGTGCAATACCTCTCAGACTTGTTTTGGAAAAGATGGGTGAGGGAGTACCTGCCTCTACTTCAAGAGAGGCAAAAATGGAACGACAAGAAGAGGAGTTTGAAGGCGGGAGATATTGTGGTCATCATGGACGCTTCGGCTCCTCGTGGTTATTGGCCACTCGCCAGGGTACTTGAAGTATTTCCTGATAAGCGGGGCCTGGTACGTTCAGTCAAGTTGCAGACCAAATCTAATGTCATTGAAAGACCTGTGACCAAACTTTGTTTAGTGTATGGGGTATAACAGTGAAAGTATCATTTTGATTCTCTCATGGTATTTTGTAACATTTGGTTCCTTTTTTGTGTGTGTGTGTGTGTGTTTTGTTTGTTTTGTTTTTGTTTGAATTGTTGTGTCTGCTGGCCATCAACAATTAGGGGCCGGTGTGTAAGAGCCAAGTGCTGCTTTGTATTCCGGATATAATTTATTTGTCTAACACTGGGTGGCGCATGTCTGTAAATTGGCCTCAGGTATAAAGGTAGCAAATACAATATTTTGGCAGGTGTTTGACCCAGAAAGGCAAAGGGTTTTTGACCGTTTGCGCGCGGCTCCTTGTATTGTTGTATGTTGATGGTAACTGCTGTGGGCAAGATGCTATATGGAATTAAATGGATCATGTTGGATTTCAACATCAACATTTGTCTACATGCGTTTGTTTAGCACACGGCAATCAAGTGAGCGTAGCATTCATAACATCAAGCGTGTCAACCAGGCTATTCCCGGGTTCAGACACCTCAGTAGTTCGTTGATAAACGAACTCCTAAACAGAGTTAACTACTAATCTAATTTTCATATTAAAGGTGCTCTAAGCGATGTCGGGTGACGTCACTTCTTGTTGACGTTCGAAATCTTGTCAAACAAAACGGAGGCTAGCTAGACCCTCCCTTCTCCTCATCCCGTCCCCTCCCCCTGTAGTTTTAGTGATACTTCATTCAAGGTGTAACGTTAATGTCGCCAATTTAGATAAATGCTTGCATATAATGCAGAACAGAATGCAGAAAAAAATAAACATTACCAGAAAAACACCATAAAACGTTTCGCCACATGAGGTTATAACTTTAGCTCCCATACACAAGGACGCGATAACGTTAGCTTCGCGTTTCCCAGTGAGCATAAACAACGGCTCCGTCGTAGAAAAATTTAGTCAAAGTTGTCAATAGGCTATGAATGAACATTCAAATTCATAACAAACAGTTGGTGAAAACAATCATTCACACACACTGTCGCCCTATGTGAGTTTGCTTGATCATTTACAATAGAGATCGATAGCTAGCTGCTAGAAACAGTATTCACCAAAGTTAGCACTGACTTCTAGCTGAGTTCTAGCTAATTATATCCTTGTGTTTGTTAGGCGAACATGAAAGTCCATTTAGAAAAACCAAACTGGATTTACCGACCTGTCCAACAAAAACAGAGCTCCCTGCCCTTCGCCACCTTTCGAAGGCTTTTCTGATGTAAATCCGGGACTTCGCGCGTTCCTTCTCATTTTCCCTCTTCTTTGTATTTTTGCAATCTGTTCATCGGAACGTGGTCTCTTTGGTCGTTTGTCAGCCATATCAAACTTAAAGAGTTATAATTCTAACTTCCCTCTTCATGCTCCTCTCTCCCCCTTTATGTGTACGCGCACTAACCCACCCCCAAATCATTCTTGTCGGTTATTGGCTGGAACACTGTTTGTTATGTTTCGTGGAGCGGGTTGCCGCAGTTTGTTTTTGTTGCCGTTTGTGGAGCCTGGGCTGTCTGCAGGGACCGCGTTTTTTGTTTACAGTGTGTTCAGGGGGTGCCAGCTAGCGGATAGTTAGATGTTTGCTGTATGTGACAAAAAAAATGTTTTGGCATGAAAAACGCCTGACATCGCTTAGAGCACCTTTAACATGCTCACTCAATTGTCCATAAATAAAAAATTACTCGCTATAAAAAGCTGATGTTTGAGACTCAGTTCTATTCCAGTTGGAATATTGGAAACTCCGGTTCCTACTTGTTCCCAAGCCCTTCCTCCTCAATTAACTCCTTTGTCTCCGCTTGTTCCACCCGGCTCCCTGGTTCCTTCATTTCCGCTGGTTCTGCCTGGCTCCTTCGTCTCCACCGGTACTACACGGCTCTTTGGCTCGTTTGTCTTCGCTTGTTCTACCCAGCTCGCTGGCTCCACCCCCTCTGCAGCCTCAATACAGTTTTCTGACTCCTCCTCCTTTGCTGGCTTTATTGGCTTCTTTGCTCCACCCCCTCCTCTGGCTCCGGCTGGCTCATCCCTCCGACGACTCCTTTGTCCTCACTCCCACTGGCTCTGTCTTCTGAGCCTTCATCGCCACCTCACACCTCTGACCCTCTGGTTCCACTTTAGACCCCTGTGCTTGGTGTAGATTTGGTCCTTTATCCCTCCATCTGCACCTTGGTATCAAGCCCACCTAACTAATCATTGTGTTCACCTGTGTCTTGTTTAGATTCTGATTATCCTGTGCCATGCTGGGTGGTTTTTAAGTCTTGTGTATTGTTCACTTCCTAGTCTAGTGTCGTTATGATTATTAACATTTACCACATTACACTAAAATTAATGAACTACTGAAATAATTTTCCTATTAACATGTTTACTTAGTTGTCCATGAATAAAAATACTCACTTAATAAAGTTGATGTTTTTGAGTCAGTTGAAGTAGAGCTTGTAGTGGCAGGGTGTGCTAAAATATTTAGATGTATGAATAGAAACTGTAGTGGCAATTTTAATGATATTCATTGATCTTTAGTTAAATATAGATGATTCAAAGAATGTCACATGTGTGTCTCTCACTTGTAGTGAGAGGATTCTGTTTATGTACCTGGGGAGGCAGAAGAGGGAGACACTCCAGAGAACAGACGAACAAGGACCTCTGACCTAGATGTCAGAAGGCCATTTGGTGCAGGGGAGCTTAGTGGGCCAACTAGTGACGTCTATGGAAAACTACTGGGAGGAAGGCTCTGGGGGGAAGAAGGCCTTGAAACTAAGATAAAAGCTAGTTCAGTCTGTCTGGGGGTGTGTCACTCTTCTGCACAGGGTAACAACTGTGTATTAGACTGCTCCTATTCTTGCAAGAATAAATACTTCTATTTTATATAATTTGACTCTGAGTGTCTCTTACGCAGTGATGTTTGTTTGAGAATTTTTGCCACAACAGTTTTGGTGTCAGAAGTGATATTCCTTGAACGTGCCTCCTGGACCTGAGATCGGACGGTGTTTGGCCACCTGGACTAAGTAAGTTCCAGCTCTACCTCGTAAACTTGAGAGAGAGGGGCCGACCGATATCAGGGCCGGGAGAATCGACCACTGGAATCTAAAGAACCCGCAAGTGGCACGAAACAACGTCTCTGGTAAGGGTCATTTAAATTCGGTTTAATTGGGGGAAGAGTGAAATTGAACCATATTGGCTGAGGGCTGTTTCTGTGGTACGTAATCTGAGATTAATTGAGATCTATATATAGATCAAGAGGTTTCAAACAGATACGAGAGAAAATTATCTGAGATTAACTGAGATCTGTAGCGGATCAAGAGGTTTCAAACAGATACGAAAATTATCTGAGATTAACTGAGATCTGTAACGGATCAAGAGGTTTCAAACAGATAGGTAACCTGAAAATCAGTTGTTCCACCACGGAGCAAATTGTTTTTTAGGTGCTGAGGCTAATTAGGGGGAGCCAGAAAAGAATTTTTTTTGGTAAACCTTAATTAGGAGGGCATTAACAAGTGCAACCCGACCGATTTGGGTTAAAAGAAAAGATCGGATTTGTTAGGGACGCCTAACTGATTAAAGAAAACGCGCGTTGAAGAGAAAATCCACAGAGAACAGAAAACAGCCGGTATGGGGATGTCTCAAAAGCAAGCTTGCGAAATTTGGTACACCGGTGTTTTGTCAAATGAGGTATTGAGCGCCACAACATTAAAGATGGTGCGGGAATCAGTTGAACAGAGCAGTGAGAAACAAAAGTTGTGTCTGCGTTCAACATGTGTGTAAAAAATGTGAACAGATAATGGATTGTTGGCTTGAAGATAAAATGTCGAACTGCCAGGAGAAATAATGTTTTTTTTACTTCATCCAGTAAATGGATGCATGACATTAGATGTCTATAGAACTTAAATTCATATGACAAGGATTGAAGTAGCAAGAAGCAATAAGGCTGTCTGTGTGAAATAGAGGGAACTGTAAGTGAGACTTGGTGGAAAAGGGAAGTGAAAAAACAAAAAGGTTGGTGTGTGAGATATGTGTGTGTGGGGATTGTTCAAACAATCATGTACTGGTTAGATAATGAAGGAACTGGCATGTTTGAGAAAAGAAAGGAGAGGATAATGAGGGAACTGGCATGTTTGAGAAAAGAAAGGAGAAATATAGTAGAAAACTATATGTGATGAAAATAGACATGGTCTGACAGAATTTATGGAAGTCAAATTAACTGTTTAAATGGAAATGAAAAGTCAGTTTTAGAATAAAATAAGGCATTGTATGATTGACAGGGATTAACATGATATGAAGAATGTTTTAAGCAGAATAGGGAACAATTCTAGATTTTGATAAAAATGATTGAAATGATGATATATCTGCTTTATTTTATTAATGTTAAGAAAATAAGGGTATTGAAGCAAGTAGCTATAATGGTTGTCTGTGTAATTTACGGACTGAGTAATATAATCTGTTTTGGAGAAACAGTAGAGATAAGACAATAATGATAATATTAAGTTAAATAGACTAACAATGTGATGGAAGGGAAAAGGCTTCAAACCAGTTGTAATGAAAATAATGATGTACAAATTGTTACACTTTATGAAGAGTAACGGAACAGTCCAGGAAAATAAATAAATAAATAAATAGTGAGACAGAAGAGAGCAAATGCTGTAAACAGCTCTGCTCAGAAGATCTCACTTTGAAGAGATTTGCAGATGATGTTTTGTAAAAGATAAGCTGGGAGAAATGTGTAAAGACAGAAAACAAATTCGAATATTTTGAGCATTTTCTGTGCTGCTCATGAAATTATGTTCTGCCAATAAAATGATGAAGATTATGATTTGGCTATTGTGATTAAATCCGCGACTGGTGGACTGTAAAAGAATACAGAGGACTGCTTATCAGTGGCTCTGTTTACATTCCTGAAATGGGACACACACTGCTTCAAGAGTGTGCAGTAAGTTGGAGCCGTTTGCAAGCTCACAGTGATCAAACTATAGTCAAGGTGTCTGTAATTGAGGCTGACACATGAACCCACCAGATGACAGAGAGTGTTTTTAATGGTGGTCATCAGGACAATTTAATAGGTAACTAAATGCCCACCGAGAAGGTGTTTGAAAATGTGATAGACACATTTCTGATAATAATGTGGGGTTTGAAAGTAGATCAGTGTTTAAATGACGACAGTAACATTTTTCGTCTGAGAAATAAGAGATAAAAAAAGGTCAAAAGGATTGAAGTCTTAAAGTGAATCCTATAAGAAAGAAAAGATCTATAATAGTAATTTTTAAAAGTGAAATTTTTAAATTTTAAAATTGATGAATACAGGTTGATGTAAAATTAATGACTCCAACAAATGTGAGTTGCAAAATATATCAAAGTAACTAACAGGATGATTGTGTTTTAGTTAAACATTTTAGAAAGGGTTTAGATTAAGGAGAGAGACTAATCTCACGAATGATTTATAATAAGCAAAAGATGTATCAACCAGAGTGCTAGCCTTGTCAAAGTTAACGTAATTGAGAACTTGACAACTAAAATGCTGATTGAAGAATGTGAAACGTTATTGAGAACTGGAATAATTATTTTTATTTAAGATCAAGTAAGCAGAAGCAATACTGGATTAACAGTTGCTGAATGCTGATTAAACAAACAGCTTGAAAAGTTGGCCATGAAAGAACTAGAAGCTGATGTTTTTGCTTTCAAAAGATAAGCTTATTATTGGCTGTAATGAAACAGTTTTGCTTATCTGGATCTGATGTGTGCTGTGGCTGAAACTGCCAGTGCAACAGAGACTCAATCTGAGTGGAAATTTGTAATGTCTAAATAAAGACAACTATAAAATTATGTTTATTTGGAAACACATGTAATTTCTGGCAAATATGCCTTAAGCTGGGATAGAGCTATAGGATGGTAGATAAAAGTTTGATGTTAGAAGTTTATGAGAGTGCAGTGTGCCAGTCCTGAATGTCTCAGAGTCTCTCTCATTCAATGTCAGCTCAAAGCTGTTATCTGTGATAAGCTATTTGTAGTAAAGCACAGTTTCAGTTGAAGAATCATAGACACAGAGATGTTTAAAGAAACAATTGCCATAAAGGGCAATTTGTATTTGTAAATGTAAAACTGAATGACTTTAAAGAAGTTTTTAAAATAATAATGCAGAACTTGAAGACATTTTATTTTATTTTAGGACCAGTAACTTCTTTGTCTCATTTAGTCTCCACCATTCAGGACCGATGGCTCCGTCTACAGGTAAAGTTCACTGAACGTACGGATGATCCAAATTCGCTGAGTATAGTCTAAGCAGCTAGGTTTTCTGCTTTTAAGATAAAATAATGGATTTAAGTGATTAAATACTGTTGTTATTGACCTGTCTCCCTGTGTGAACACTATTAGGCAATGGGAATGGCTCTGGTGACTCTTGAACGTGCCTTTCCTAAGCTCCAGAAAGCAGCTGAGTTCTGTTGAAGAAAACCGATTGTGTGATGGGAAAAAAGCGGTCACCAGTGGGCACGAGTGACCATCTCTATGACGGGTAAGACCTTCTTTGGCCAGACAGGGGGCAACCCAAGCCAGAGGGCTCACGTAAAGTCACTGGGCATCTCCTGAATGGAGATGTTTTATGTGAGACAGGTAGGAGAGTTGAGCAGGAGCTGTGAGGCCAGCAGCGTCCTTATACCGTTAGGGGGAGATGACGCGGTGACGAGTTACGGCATGTCTCCCCATAATGCAAAGCTCCTCTATACCACTCACCAGAAGAAACCGCATTAGTTGTATGGCTTGTTTTTCATTGTGACAAGTGTCTGCAACTATACCGGGGGGACAACACCCTGAGGAGAAGAAAATTATAGACAAGGAGCTAATGGCAATGGGCTTTCAAGAGCCAGCTGAGACCGTAAGGGGGATTGCCATTATTAATTGTTGTGGAGACAGTAATAAAACTTTTTGATGTTGGTTGCCTTATGGGCAAGGAAAATGTATAGAAGTTTATAACATAGTTCTAACTCCTGAAGGTCGTTAGACATGGTGGTGACTAAAGATGAAGACAGCTTTTGTAGATTTAAGTCTGGATAACAAAGGTGGATGGTCAAAGGTTATTGTAATGAATTTAATATTACATTTTGTATAAGAAATGGATTTATAGTGAGAGAGACTGCTTGAGCTGAAGAAGGAATGGTAACTGTGTCTGTCTTTCTGTTATCGGCCTGCTAGAGCAAGCTGAAGAAAATAATGATAATGAATCCAAAACAACCCAGCTGACTTGTCTAAAAATCTAATGAATAATGAACAAGACATGCTTTGAAAGTGGTTAAGAGACCATGTAAAATTAGGGAAAAGCTACAGAAAATATGTGAAGTTTAAAATCTTATTTAAAATTTAAATCCTTTTAACGATGATATAAGGAAAGGGCAAACATTGAGAATGAGCAGTTAACATATGTGTGTCTAGTATGAGTGTGTGATGGTGACAGCACTTTATGTTGTATGTATTAGTTTGGGGTACTAATATTAGAACAGTATTGAAATTAGAACAGAACAGTTTTATCATTACAGATGGGTTAAGGCAAATGACAAATTTTAAAGAAGCCGATAATTCTGAGTGGAACGGTTGAAAAGGACAATACAGAACATGGGACGAGCTTTAAGTTGATTGGACATCAAGCTCTGTCTGGTAGTAATACTTTTGTCATGCAGGATGTCGATTTGAATTATGTTCTGGATCAGTTTAAGTATTTGTGTAAATTGGAATTGTGTAGTTGTAGATCACCATCTGGCATGGGCTGAGATAAATGAAAATGTTGTAGATTTGATGGCAACAACAAAATGACATATTGGCTAAGTCAATTTCGAAGTATCAAGAGAGCCCTTAACATTTATGATAATTGTGAACAAAGGGGGAGAAATGATTGACTGACATTGACCAAGTCTGTACAGCACGACCTGACCTGAAAATTGATGACTTTAGAAATGTTTGTGATGGCTGACTTGAGAGACCAAACAACAGGCCTGAAAAGCAAGATTCGCTGTGAGACTCAGGGACGTTGCCCATCAAATACTTCGATAAGAAGATGAGATTGGGCTTTAAGTGAAGAATGTAATATTTTTGTTTCAGAGGCAGAGAAGGATGTCTGGGCAAAATTTGGCTGAAGGACACCGTTTGGGTTAGTGCTGATGGCAAACTTTATAAAAAACACTATGTTAAATGTTATGTTAAATTGATGCTCGAGTTGTGTCGTGCATCAAGAGGGAGATGGTATAACAATTGCCAAATATGGTTTACTTGGGTCCCAAACAAAATTTGCTGTCTGTACATGTATTTGCAGGACTGTTTCAACAGGAAACGCTAGGGCAGATGCAGCAGCGAAGGCCGTGGCAGCACAGCAGACAAAAGAAACTACGTATTTTACTATCTGAAAATAACCTCGACATTGTTTTTCTTTACAGAGCATGCAGACTTTTGGATACAGGGGAGAATGGGCCTAGTAAAATAATGGTTACGGATGAATTTGACTAACTATCCTGGCCTGGATTGTTTTTGTAGCAGAAAGAAACAAGGTCACACCTGCGCAGCGCATAACTTAAATTTTCCTTTTACAGAATGTCAGGATGGGTTGCAGAAAACAGAACTGATTCTGTTCCAAATGTATAAATATTGTTTTTCAGGGGAAAAGGATCCTGAGTGCTATTAAGTGAGCGAGAAATTATCCGGTGATAATGTTTCAGGTTGATTCCACAGGTCACACCAAAGGGGACGAGCGGCTAGACAAGCGGTCACTAACAAAATACTTAAGGTCTCCATTCACAGGTGACAGTTCACTCCAGTGGGGGTGCGGTCGTGATTTAAGGGAAAACCTTATAAGGATCAGAAAATGGTTGGAGAATGTGACACCTGGGTCCAAGCCTCTCACCTTAGACAACACCAACAGGCCACAACCATCCCATAGAGATTATCAACACGCCTGGAGGAGGAACCAACTGCCAACTGATGGTTTAAGTTTAACAGAAGAATGGTGTTTGTGATTATTTTGAGGATTTGATTTGATTAAATCAAAATAGGGCTTAGTATTGATATACAGTAGATCAAAAGATTTGATTGGTTACTTATTCATTAGGAAATATTTAAGGAAAATGTTTTTGGGAAGAGAAGATCTATTAATTAATGTAAATTATAGGGATAATTGTTGAAGCTTATTAAGTAGAACCACAGCATGTTTGAATTAAAAGTATTGATTTGATTGTAAATGTAGAAAATATATTGATTGTGTCCGTAATGGAAATATTAGAGTTAATATTGAACAACTGCATTGGTTAGAAGAATGGATAAAATTATAAGACTTCTCTGGTTAGATTTTGTTAAATATGGCATTAAATAGAGCTTACTAAATTGAATTAGAAGTGAACAATATGGTTAGGAAAACCGAGGTGAAATATGGAGATGGGCGTAGATTAATGGAAAAGGCTTAATGATAGGAGTTAGGATTGTTATTCTAATAATTTTGTTATTCATGGGTGAATATGATTACAGTGACAGGTGAAACATGCTGTCTGTTCAATTGGTGAAATGACAGTCTATCCCAAGGATGAACAAAATTATGTGACGACACAGGTAGTGGGAGCTACAGTGAGATATGTGTTAAATGTATGTTCTGTTTGTTTTTCTTCTATTTGTTTATTTTCTGAGAAAGATTAAGGGCAAAAGATTTAAAGGGGGTTAAAAGCAGCAGTCATCCGTGTTACGAGATGGCGTACAAAGATAGGGTTTGAAACTGAGGGATTTTTTATTTTACCTTTATCTGGTTGTTTCCTTGCTATGTTATAACTACCTTTTCCTTACTGTCGTGACTGAGGGTCTGTTTACAGGAGCGCAGGAACAGAGATTTCTCGCTTAGCCCGACGCAGTGAAATGTTTACTTGCTTGCTAAAATATTACGGGGCCTTTCCCCCACAAAAACAGCCTTATGCTTCTTCATTCTAAACTTTTCTTCACAGGTTCAAGGAGAGTGATCATTTATGCAAAAATCAGAGATGAAAAGTATAAGTGATATGACTTAAAATTTGTCTAATTGTTTATTATTGTGATTATGGGTAATCAGAATGATAAAAAGTGAGGAGTTGTAGTGGCAATTTTAATGATATTCATTGATCTTTAGTTAAATATAGATGATTCAAAGAATGTCACATGTGTGTCTCTCACTTGTAGTGAGAGGATTCTGTTTATGTACCTGGGGAGGCAGAAGAGGGAGACACTCCAGAGAACAGACGAACAAGGACCTCTGACCTAGATGTCAGAAGGCCATTTGGTGCAGGGGAGCTTAGTGGGCCAACTAGTGACGTCTATGGAAAACTACTGGGAGGAAGGCTCTGGGGGGAAGAAGGCCTTGAAACTAAGATAAAAGCTAGTTCAGTCTGTCTGGGGGTGTGTCACTCTTCTGCACAGGGTAACAACTGTGTATTAGACTGCTCCTATTCTTGCAAGAATAAATACTTCTATTTTATATAATTTGACTCTGAGTGTCTCTTACGCAGTGATGTTTGTTTGAGAATTTTTGCCACAACAAAACATTATGCAAGTAATATTCGTTGACATACTTAAAATTACATTACTGCATGAAATTAAATTCGGTTTTGCAAAAACGTTCAATAAAAGATAATATGACAGCATCTGTAAACTGCGTTAATACAGTTTTTTCAACTGAAATGTCATAATTGTCTATCTATATAAATTACATCTCGTAGGAGATGCTGTTTGACACAATTATCATAATACAACTTCATTGGTAATAAAAATTGATAAAATACAGCTATTAGTTTACACAGTTGTCCATGAACAATACTCACTTGTAGAAGTTGTTTCAGTGGATGTTTGAGGGTCAGTTGAAGAAATGCTTGTAGTGACAGGGGATGCTGTGATATATGGACATATAATGAAATAAAAACAAAAATTTACGAAATATTACTTAGAAGCTAACAATGGCATATGTTCATACAATTAATTTTTTTATTACAATCAAAGTATTATTGTAAGAAGAATAACTTATATTACATTATAAACATTTTAACTGGTAGGCGCTGATGTGTGATACTCAGGAAGTGACATGAAATAAGTACAATTATTACTAAAATTTATTTGTAGACATGTTTACAAAACCTTTTTGTATACAATGAAATTCTGCATTTCAAGAATTATTATCACACACATATATAATATAGGCATAAAATGGTACACATTTTTTTATATTACGTGCTGATGTTTGATACTAGGATGTGATTTGAAATACCAAAGTACCTATTACGTGTAACAGTAAAACAGAAGAATGTTCTAAGGATGTATAAAGACAACTGTACATGAATATTACTTGAGCATGAGCATGTGATTAAACTACTGATATAATTGTCCTATTCTCATGTTTACTCACATGTCCATGAATAAACATACTCACTTGTAGGAGATGATGTTTGAGAATTAGTTGAAGTTTACTTTTCCAATGACTTAGTTTGTTAGTTCCTGTTTTCCCTGGGTCTACTTTGTTCCTTTGGTGACAGATTGTCTTCACCCCTGTATTGTTTAGTTTTATCCTGTGTGCGTTTAAGCCCTCTGATTGGTTCAGTTCAATGACCTGTATTGTCTATGCTTGATGCCTAAATGTTAGATTATCTCTTGCGCCAAATTTTGTTCCGTGTTGGTTTGATTTCTTTGTTTTGTTTCATTAGAAAAGTGAAAAGACTGTTATTGGATCCACCTCTCCCTTTCATCCTTCGCCTGCCTAAACCATAACAGAATACAGTGGCTAGAGAAGATAAACACATCTTCCAGATATTTGCAGCTTCCTCCACTCCAAGGATGATCACTCCTTTAGGGACCACATCAGTGAGTCCCTAGACCTAACATATCAGACCCATTACCACGACCGCTCACTGATCACCTTTTTGGACTGGAATTAATGACATGTTAAAACAACTATTTCCCTGCCCATTTCAGGATTGGCTGACTTCATTGGGTTCTCTGGCTTTACCCCCTCTGCTGGCTCCAGCTGGGTCAGTGGATCCACACCCTTCACTGGCTCCGCTCATTTGCCCGGCTTGCCTCATCTTCCTGAGACACCGGCTCTGCCTCTGGCTATGCCTCATCCCTCCAGCCTTTTGGCTCCACTGGCTACTCCGTCCCTCTGGCTTCTCCTTTGTTCTCACTCCAACTGCCTCCAGCTCTGTCTTCCGAGCCCTCATCTCCACCTCAGTCCTCTGACCCTTCGGTTACGCCTTGGACCCCAGTGCCTGCGGTGTGAATTTGGTTCGTCATCCCTCCATCTGCCCCTTGGTATCCAGCAAACTTTACTCCACTTTGGTCTTCAGTTCCCACGGCTCCGCCCTGGTCAAAACTGGGGAGGGCACCGCTGTGGACCTTCAGCCCTCCAGAATCATCAGCAGAAGTGGATTCACTGGTATCGCAAGAAGCCTTCCCCATCTACTCCTCTGTGGTTCCTTCCCCCACCAGCCACTCCTTGGTTTCTCTCTCCAGTGGTCCCTCCATGGACTCTTTCGCCTGGGTGTCTTGGCCCACCTGCCCACCCCAGTATGGATTATACCTCCCCCTCCCTAAGGGGTGGGGAGGAGGGTAATGTCACGTCTAAGCTCAGTTAGTTTGTTCTTTTGGTTAACGATTGTGTTCAACTGTGTCTTGTTTAGTTTCTCACTATCCTGTGTGTATTTTAAGTCCTGTGTTTGGTTCAGTTGATTGTCCTGTATAGTTATTGTAATAATTTGTATTATTTAGCACATTAAAACTAAAACGAGTTAACTACCATTCTAATTTTCATATTAACATGCTTACTCAATTGTCCATAAATAAAAAAATTACTCGCTATAAAAAGCTGATGTTTGAGACTCAGTTCTATTCCAGTTGGAATATTGGACTCGCCGGTTCCTACTTGTTCCCAAGCCCTTCCTCCTCCATTAACTCCTTTGTCTCCGATTGTTCCGCCCGGCTCCCTGGTTCCTTCATTTCTGCTGGTTCTGCCTCTCTCATTCGTCTCCACCGGTACTACACGGCTCTGTGGCTCGTTCGTTTTCGCTTGTTCTACCCAGCTCTCTGGCTCCACGCCCTCGGCAGCCTCAATTCAGTTTTCTTGCTCCGCCTCCTCTTCCAGCTTCATTGGCTTCTCTGGCTCAACACCCTCCTCTGGCTCTGACTGGCACCATCCCTCCGACGACTCCTTTGTCCTCACTCCCACTGGCTCTGTCTTCTGAGCCTTCATCGCCGCCTCACTCCTGTGACCCTCTGGTTCCACTTTAGACCCCTGTGCTTGGTGTCGATTTGGTCCTTTATCCCTCCATCTGCACCTTGGTATCAAGCCCACCTAACTCCACTTTGGTCTTCAGTTCCCATGGCTCCGCCCTGGTGAAAAATGCAGAGGGCAACGCTGCGGACCTTCAGCCATCCAGCATCGTCAGGAGAAGTGGATTCACCGGTGACGCAGAGGCCTCCTCCTCCTACTGGTCCATGGTTCCTTCCTCCGCCAGCCACTCCTTGTTTTTTTTCTCTCCACCGGTCCCTCCATGGACTCTGGGTGTTTTGGCCCTCCTTCCCACCTGAATAGATTATACCTTGCGTTCCAACCACCTCAGGGGTGGGGGAGGTAATGTTACATCTAAGCTCAGTTAGTTTGTTCCCTTGGTTAATCATTGTGTTCACATGTGTCTTGTTTAGATTCTGACTATCCTGTGTCATGCTGGGTGCTTTTTAAGTCTTGTGTATTGTTCACTTCCTAATCTAGTGTCGTTATTGTTATGATTATTAACATTTACCACGTTACACTAAAATTAATGAACTACTTAAATAATTTTCCTATTAACATGTTTACTCAGTTGTCCATGAATAAAAATACTCACTTGATAAAGTTGATGTTTTTGAGTCAGTTGAAGTAGAGCTTGTAGTGGCAGGGAGTGCTAAAATATTTAGATGTATGAATAGAAACATTATGCAAGTAATAATCGTTGACATACTTAAAATGACATTACTGCATGGAATTAAATTTAATAATATATAATATGACAGCATCTGTAAACTGCGTTAATACAGTTTTTTTCAACTCAAATGTCATAATTGTCTATCTATATAAATTACATCTCGTAGGAGATGCTGTTTGACACATTTATCATAATACAACTTCATTGGTAATAAAATTTTATAAAATACAACTATTAGTTTACACAGTTGTCCACGAACAATACTCACTTGTAGAAGTTGTTTCAGTGGATGTTTGAGGGTCAGTTGAAGAAATGCTTGTAGTGACAGGGGATGCTGTGATATATGGACATATAATGAAATAAAAATAAAAATTTACGAAATATTACTTAGAAGCTAACAATGGCATATGTTCATACAATTCATTTTTGTATTACAATCAAAGTATTATTGTAAGAAGAATAACTTATATTACATTATAAACATTTTAACTGGTAGGCGCTGATGTGTGATACTCAGGAAGTGACATGAAATAAGTACAATTATTACTAAAATTTATTTGTAGACATGTTTACAAAACCTTTTTGTATACAATGAAATTCTGCATTTCAAGAATTATTATCACACACATATATAATATAGGCATAAAATGGTACACATTTTTTTATATTACGTGCTGATGTTTGATACTAGGATGTGATTTGAAATACCGAAGTACCTATTACGTGTAACAGTAAAACAGAAGAATGTTCTAAGGATGTATAAAGACAACTGTACATGAATATTACTTGTGCATGAGCATGTGATTAAACTACTGATATAATTGTCCTATTATCATGTTTACTCACATGTCCATGAATAAACATACTCACTTGTAGGAGATGATGTTTGAGAATTAGTTGAAGTTTACTTTTCCAATGACTTAGTTTGTTAGTTCCTGTTTTCCCTGGGTCTACTTTGTTCCTTTGGTGACAGATTGTCTTCACCCCTGTATTGTTTAGTTTTATCCTGTGTGCGTTTAAGCCCTCTGATTGGTTCAGTTCAATGACCTGTATTGTCTATGCTTGATGCCTAAATGTTAGATTATCTCTTGCGCCAAATTTTGTTCCGTGTTGGTTTGATTTCTTTGTTTTGTTTCATTAGAAAAGTGAAAAGACTGTTATTGGATCCACCTCTCCCTTTCATCCTTCGCCTGCCTAAACCATAACAGAATACAGTGGCTAGAGAAGATAAACACATCTTCCAGATATTTGCAGCTTCCTCCACTCCAAGGATGATCACTCCTTTGGGGACCACATCAGTGAGTCCCTAGACCTAACATATCAGACCCATTACCACGACCGCTCACTGATCACCTTTTTGGACTGGAATTAATGACATGTTAAAACAACTATTTCCCTGCCCATTTCAGGATTGGCTGACTTCATTGGGTTCTCTGGCTTTACCCCTCTGCTGGCTCCAGCTGGGTCAGTGGATCCACACCCTTCACTGGCTCCGCTCATTTGCCCGGCTTGCCTCATCTTCCTGAGACACCGGCTCTGCCTCTGGCTATGCCTCATCCCTCCAGCCTTTTGGCTCCACTGGCTACTCCGTCCCTCTGGCTTCTCCTTTGTTCTCACTCCAACTGCCTCCAGCTCTGTCTTCCGAGCCCTCATCTCCACCTCAGTCCTCTGACCCTTCGGTTCCGCCTTGGACCCCAGTGCCTGCGGTGTGAATTTGGTTCGTCATCCCTCTATCTGCCCCTTGGTATCCAGCAAACTTTACTCCACTTTGGTCTTCAGTTCCCACGGCTCCGCCCTGGTCAAAACTGGGGAGGGCACCGCTGTGGACCTTCAGCCCTCCAGAATCATCAGCAGAAGTGGATTCACTGGTATCGCAAGAAGCCTTCCCCATCTACTCCTCTGTGGTTCCTTCCCCCACCAGCCACTCCTTGGTTTCTCTCTCCAGTGGTCCCTCCATGGACTCTTTCGCCTGGGTGTCTTGGCCCACCTGCCCACCCCAGTATGGATTATACCTCCCCCACCCTAAGGGGTGGGGAGGAGGGTAATGTCACGTCTAAGCTCAGTTAGTTTGTTCTTTTGGTTAACGATTGTGTTCAACTGTGTCTTGTTTAGTTTCTCACTATCCTGTGTGTATTTTAAGTCCTGTGTTTGGTTCAGTTGATTGTCCTGTATAGTTATTGTAATAATTTGAATTATTTAGCACATTAAAACTAAAACGAGTTAACTACCAATCTAATTTTCATATTAACATGCTTACTCAATTGTCCATAAATAAAAAAATTACTCGCTATAAAAAGCTGATGTTTGAGACTCAGTTCTATTCCAGTTGGAATATTGGACTCGCCGGTTCCTACTTGTTCCCAAGCCCTTCCTCCTCCATTAACTCCTTTGTCTCCGATTGTTCCGCCCGGCTCCCTGGTTCCTTCATTTCTGCTGGTTCTGCCTCTCTCATTCGTCTCCACCGGTACTACACGGCTCTGTGGCTCGTTCGTTTTCGCTTGTTCTACCCAGCTCTCTGGCTCCACGCCCTCGGCAGCCTCAATTCAGTTTTCTTGCTCCGCCTCCTCTTCCAGCTTCATTGGCTTCTCTGGCTCAACACCCTCCTCTGGCTCTGACTGGCACCATCCCTCCGACGACTCCTTTGTCCTCACTCCCACTGGCTCTGTCTTCTGAGCCTTCATCGCCGCCTCACTCCTGTGACCCTCTGGTTCCACTTTAGACCCCTGTGCTTGGTGTCGATTTGGTCCTTTATCCCTCCATCTGCACCTTGGTATCAAGCCCACCTAACTCCACTTTGGTCTTCAGTTCCCATGGCTCCGCCCTGGTGAAAAATGCAGAGGGCAACGCTGCGGACCTTCAGCCATCCAGCATCGTCAGGAGAAGTGGATTCACCGGTGACGCAGAGGCCTCCTCCTCCTACTGGTCCATGGTTCCTTCCTCCGCCAGCCACTCCTTGTTTTTTTTCTCTCCACCGGTCCCTCCATGGACTCTGGTTGTCTTGGCCCTCCTTCCCACCTGAATAGATTATACCTTGCGTTCCAACCACCTCAGGGGTGGGGGAGGTAATGTTACATCTAAGCTCAGTTAGTTTGTTCCCTTGGTTAATCATTGTGTTCACATGTGTCTTGTTTAGATTCTGACTATCCTGTGTCATGCTGGGTGCTTTTTAAGTCTTGTGTATTGTTCACTTCCTAATCTAGTGTCGTTATTGTTATGATTATTAACATTTACCACGTTACACTAAAATTAATGAACTACTTAAATAATTTTCCTATTAACATGTTTACTCAGTTGTCCATGAATAAAAATACTCACTTGATAAAGTTGATGTTTTTGAGTCAGTTGAAGTAGAGCTTGTAGTGGCAGGGAGTGCTAAAATATTTAGATGTATGAATAGAAACATTATGCAAGTAATAATCGTTGACATACTTAAAATGACATTACTGCATGGAATTAAATTTAATAATATATAATATGACAGCATCTGTAAACTGCGTTAATACAGTTTTTTTTTCAACTCAAATGTCATAATTGTCTATCTATATAAATTACATCTCGTAGGAGATGCTGTTTGACACATTTATCATAATACAACTTCATTGGTAATAAAATTTTATAAAATACAACTATTAGTTTACACAGTTGTCCACGAACAATACTCACTTGTAGAAGTTGTTTCAGTGGATGTTTGAGGGTCAGTTGAAGAAATGCTTGTAGTGACAGGGGATGCTGTGATATATGGACATATAATGAAATAAAAATAAAAATTTACGAAATATTACTTAGAAGCTAACAATGGCATATGTTCATACAATTCATTTTTGTATTACAATCAAAGTATTATTGTAAGAAGAATAACTTATATTACATTATAAACATTTTAACTGGTAGGCGCTGATGTGTGATACTCAGGAAGTGACATAAAATAAGTACAATTATTACTAAAATTTATTTGTAGACATGTTTACAAAACCTTTTTGTATACAATGAAATTCTGCATTTCAAGAATTATTATCACACACATATATAATATAGGCATAAAATGGTACACATTTTTTTATATTACGTGCTGATGTTTGATACTAGGATGTGATTTGAAATACCGAAGTACCTATTACGTGTAACAGTAAAACAGAAGAATGTTCTAAGGATGTATAAAGACAACTGTACATGAATATTACTTGTGCATGAGCATGTGATTAAACTACTGATATAATTGTCCTATTATCATGTTTACTCACATGTCCATGAATAAACATACTCACTTGTAGGAGATGATGTTTGAGAATTAGTTGAAGTTTACTTTTCCAATGACTTAGTTTGTTAGTTCCTGTTTTCCCTGGGTCTACTTTGTTCCTTTGGTGACAGATTGTCTTCACCCCTGTATTGTTTAGTTTTATCCTGTGTGCGTTTAAGCCCTCTGATTGGTTCAGTTCAATGACCTGTATTGTCTATGCTTGATGCCTAAATGTTAGATTATCTCTTGCGCCAAATTTTGTTCCGTGTTGGTTTGATTTCTTTGTTTTGTTTCATTAGAAAAGTGAAAAGACTGTTATTGGATCCACCTCTCCCTTTCATCCTTCGCCTGCCTAAACCATAACAGAATACAGTGGCTAGAGAAGATAAACACATCTTCCAGATATTTGCAGCTTCCTCCACTCCAAGGATGATCACTCCTTTGGGGACCACATCAGTGAGTCCCTAGACCTAACATATCAGACCCATTACCACGACCGCTCACTGATCACCTTTTTGGACTGGAATTAATGACATGTTAAAACAACTATTTCCCTGCCCATTTCAGGATTGGCTGACTTCATTGGGTTCTCTGGCTTTACCCCCTCTGCTGGCTCCAGCTGGGTCAGTGGATCCACACCCTTCACTGGCTCCGCTCATTTGCCCGGCTTGCCTCATCTTCCTGAGACACCGGCTCTGCCTCTGGCTATGCCTCATCCCTCCAGCCTTTTGGCTCCACTGGCTACTCCGTCCCTCTGGCTTCTCCTTTGTTCTCACTCCAACTGCCTCCAGCTCTGTCTTCCGAGCCCTCATCTCCACCTCAGTCCTCTGACCCTTCGGTTCCGCCTTGGACCCCAGTGCCTGCGGTGTGAATTTGGTTCGTCATCCCTCTATCTGCCCCTTGGTATCCAGCAAACTTTACTCCACTTTGGTCTTCAGTTCCCACGGCTCCGCCCTGGTCAAAACTGGGGAGGGCACCGCTGTGGACCTTCAGCCCTCCAGAATCATCAGCAGAAGTGGATTCACTGGTATCGCAAGAAGCCTTCCCCATCTACTCCTCTGTGGTTCCTTCCCCCACCAGCCACTCCTTGGTTTCTCTCTCCAGTGGTCCCTCCATGGACTCTTTCGCCTGGGTGTCTTGGCCCACCTGCCCACCCCAGTATGGATTATACCTCCCCCACCCTAAGGGGTGGGGAGGAGGGTAATGTCACGTCTAAGCTCAGTTAGTTTGTTCTTTTGGTTAACGATTGTGTTCAACTGTGTCTTGTTTAGTTTCTCACTATCCTGTGTGTATTTTAAGTCCTGTGTTTGGTTCAGTTGATTGTCCTGTATAGTTATTGTAATAATTTGAATTATTTAGCACATTAAAACTAAAACGAGTTAACTACCAATCTAATTTTCATATTAACATGCTTACTCAATTGTCCATAAATAAAAAAATTACTCGCTATAAAAAGCTGATGTTTGAGACTCAGTTCTATTCCAGTTGGAATATTGGACTCGCCGGTTCCTACTTGTTCCCAAGCCCTTCCTCCTCCATTAACTCCTTTGTCTCCGATTGTTCCGCCCGGCTCCCTGGTTCCTTCATTTCTGCTGGTTCTGCCTCTCTCATTCGTCTCCACCGGTACTACACGGCTCTGTGGCTCGTTCGTTTTCGCTTGTTCTACCCAGCTCTCTGGCTCCACGCCCTCGGCAGCCTCAATTCAGTTTTCTTGCTCCGCCTCCTCTTCCAGCTTCATTGGCTTCTCTGGCTCAACACCCTCCTCTGGCTCTGACTGGCACCATCCCTCCGACGACTCCTTTGTCCTCACTCCCACTGGCTCTGTCTTCTGAGCCTTCATCGCCGCCTCACTCCTGTGACCCTCTGGTTCCACTTTAGACCCCTGTGCTTGGTGTCGATTTGGTCCTTTATCCCTCCATCTGCACCTTGGTATCAAGCCCACCTAACTCCACTTTGGTCTTCAGTTCCCATGGCTCCGCCCTGGTGAAAAATGCAGAGGGCAACGCTGCGGACCTTCAGCCATCCAGCATCGTCAGGAGAAGTGGATTCACCGGTGACGCAGAGGCCTCCTCCTCCTACTGGTCCATGGTTCCTTCCTCCGCCAGCCACTCCTTGTTTTTTTTCTCTCCACCGGTCCCTCCATGGACTCTGGTTGTCTTGGCCCTCCTTCCCACCTGAATAGATTATACCTTGCGTTCCAACCACCTCAGGGGTGGGGGAGGTAATGTTACATCTAAGCTCAGTTAGTTTGTTCCCTTGGTTAATCATTGTGTTCACATGTGTCTTGTTTAGATTCTGACTATCCTGTGTCATGCTGGGTGCTTTTTAAGTCTTGTGTATTGTTCACTTCCTAATCTAGTGTCGTTATTGTTATGATTATTAACATTTACCACGTTACACTAAAATTAATGAACTACTTAAATAATTTTCCTATTAACATGTTTACTCAGTTGTCCATGAATAAAAATACTCACTTGATAAAGTTGATGTTTTTGAGTCAGTTGAAGTAGAGCTTGTAGTGGCAGGGAGTGCTAAAATATTTAGATGTATGAATAGAAACATTATGCAAGTAATAATCGTTGACATACTTAAAATGACATTACTGCATGGAATTAAATTTAATAATATATAATATGACAGCATCTGTAAACTGCGTTAATACAGTTTTTTTTTCAACTCAAATGTCATAATTGTCTATCTATATAAATTACATCTCGTAGGAGATGCTGTTTGACACATTTATCATAATACAACTTCATTGGTAATAAAATTTTATAAAATACAACTATTAGTTTACACAGTTGTCCACGAACAATACTCACTTGTAGAAGTTGTTTCAGTGGATGTTTGAGGGTCAGTTGAAGAAATGCTTGTAGTGACAGGGGATGCTGTGATATATGGACATATAATGAAATAAAAATAAAAATTTACGAAATATTACTTAGAAGCTAACAATGGCATATGTTCATACAATTCATTTTTGTATTACAATCAAAGTATTATTGTAAGAAGAATAACTTATATTACATTATAAACATTTTAACTGGTAGGCGCTGATGTGTGATACTCAGGAAGTGACATAAAATAAGTACAATTATTACTAAAATTTATTTGTAGACATGTTTACAAAACCTTTTTGTATACAATGAAATTCTGCATTTCAAGAATTATTATCACACACATATATAATATAGGCATAAAATGGTACACATTTTTTTATATTACGTGCTGATGTTTGATACTAGGATGTGATTTGAAATACCGAAGTACCTATTACGTGTAACAGTAAAACAGAAGAATGTTCTAAGGATGTATAAAGACAACTGTACATGAATATTACTTGTGCATGAGCATGTGATTAAACTACTGATATAATTGTCCTATTATCATGTTTACTCACATGACCATGAATAAACATACTCACTTGTAGGAGATGATGTTTGAGAATTAGTTGAAGTTTACTTTTCCAATGACTTAGTTTGTTAGTTCCTGTTTTCCCTGGGTCTACTTTGTTCCTTTGGTGACAGATTGTCTTCACCCCTGTATTGTTTAGTTTTATCCTGTGTGCGTTTAAGCCCTCTGATTGGTTCAGTTCAATGACCTGTATTGTCTATGCTTGATGCCTAAATGTTAGATTATCTCTTGCGCCAAATTTTGTTCCGTGTTGGTTTGATTTCTTTGTTTTGTTTCATTAGAAAAGTGAAAAGACTGTTATTGGATCCACCTCTCCCTTTCATCCTTCGCCTGCCTAAACCATAACAGAATACAGTGGCTAGAGAAGATAAACACATCTTCCAGATATTTGCAGCTTCCTCCACTCCAAGGATGATCACTCCTTTGGGGACCACATCAGTGAGTCCCTAGACCTAACATATCAGACCCATTACCACGACCGCTCACTGATCACCTTTTTGGACTGGAATTAATGACATGTTAAAACAACTATTTCCCTGCCCATTTCAGGATTGGCTGACTTCATTGGGTTCTCTGGCTTTACCCCCTCTGCTGGCTCCAGCTGGGTCAGTGGATCCACACCCTTCACTGGCTCCGCTCATTTGCCCGGCTTGCCTCATCTTCCTGAGACACCGGCTCTGCCTCTGGCTATGCCTCATCCCTCCAGCCTTTTGGCTCCACTGGCTACTCCGTCCCTCTGGCTTCTCCTTTGTTCTCACTCCAACTGCCTCCAGCTCTGTCTTCCGAGCCCTCATCTCCACCTCAGTCCTCTGACCCTTCGGTTCCGCCTTGGACCCCAGTGCCTGCGGTGTGAATTTGGTTCGTCATCCCTCCATCTGCCCCTTGGTATCCAGCAAACTTTACTCCACTTTGGTCTTCAGTTCCCACGGCTCCGCCCTGGTCAAAACTGGGGAGGGCACCGCTGTGGACCTTCAGCCCTCCAGAATCATCAGCAGAAGTGGATTCACTGGTATCGCAAGAAGCCTTCCCCATCTACTCCTCTGTGGTTCCTTTCTCCGCCAGCCACTCCTTGGTTTCTCTCTCCAGTGGTCCCTCCATGGACTCTTTCGTCTGGGTGTCTTGGCCCACCTGCCCACCCCAGTATGGATTATACCTCCATGGAGTACCCCAGTATGGAGGAGGGTAATGTCACGTCTAAGCTCAGTTAGTTTGTTCTTTTGGTTAACGATTGTGTTCAACGGTGTCTTGTTTAGTTTCTCACTATCCTGTGTGTATTTTAAGTCCTGTGTTTGGTTCAGTTGATTGTCCTGTATAGTTATTGTAATAATTTGTATTATTTAGCACATTAAAACTAAAACGAGTTAACTACCAATCTAATTTTCATATTAACATGCTTACTCAATTGTCCATAAATAAAAAAATTACTCGCTATAAAAAGCTGATGTTTGAGACTCAGTTCTAGTCCAGTTGGAATATTGGACTCGCCGGTTCCTACTTGTTCCCAAGCCCTTCCTCCTCCATTAACTCCTTTGTCTCCGATTGTTCCGCCCGGCTCCCTGGTTCCTTCATTTCTGCTGGTTCTGCCTCTCTCATTCGTCTCCACCGGTACTACACGGCTCTGTGGCTCGTTCGTTTTCGCTTGTTCTACCCAGCTCTCTGGCTCCACGCCCTCGGCAGCCTCAATTCAGTTTTCTTGCTCCGCCTCCTCTTTCAGCTTCATTGGCTTCTCTGGCTCAACACCCTCCTCTGGCTCTGACTGGCACCATCCCTCCGACGACTCCTTTGTCCTCACTCCCACTGGCTCTGTCTTCTGAGCCTTCATCGCCGCCTCACTCCTGTGACCCTCTGGTTCCACTTTAGACCCCTGTGCTTGGTGTCGATTTGGTCCTTTATCCCTCCATCTGCACCTTGGTATCAAGCCCACCTAACTCCACTTTGGTCTTCAGTTCCCATGGCTCCGCCCTGGTGAAAAATGCAGAGGGCAACGCTGCGGACCTTCAGCCATCCAGCATCGTCAGGAGAAGTGGATTCACCGGTGACGCAGAGGCCTCCTCCTCCTACTGGTCCATGGTTCCTTCCTCCGCCAGCCACTCCTTGTTTTTTTTCTCTCCACCGGTCCCTCCATGGACTCTGGGTGTCTTGGCCCTCCTTCCCACCTGAATAGATTATACCTTGCGTTCCAACCACCTCAGGGGTGGGGGAGGTAATGTTACATCTAAGCTCAGTTAGTTTGTTCCCTTGGTTAATCATTGTGTTCAGATGTGTCTTGTTTAGATTCTGACTATCCTGTGTCTGTATCCTGGGTGCTTTTTAAGTCTTGTGTATTGTTCACTTCCTAATCTAGTGTCGTTATTGTTATGATTATTAACATTTACCATGTTACACTAAAATTAATGAACTACTTAAATAATTTTCCTATTAACATGTTTACTCAGTTGTCCATGAATAAAAATACTCACTTGATAAAGTTGATGTTTTTGAGTCAGTTGAAGTAGAGCTTGTAGTGGCAGGGAGTGCTAAAATATTTAGATGTATGAATAGAAACATTATGCAAGTAATAATCGTTGACATACTTAAAATGACATTACTGCATGGAATTAAATTTAATAATATATAATATGACAGCATCTGTAAACTGCGTTAATACCGTTTTTTTCAACTCAAATGTCATAATTGTCTATCTATATAAATTACATCTCGTAGGAGATGCTGTTTGACACATTTATCATAATACAACTTCATTGGTAATAAAATTTTATAAAATACAACTATTAGTTTACACAGTTGTCCACGAACAATACTCACTTGTAGAAGTTGTTTCAGTGGATGTTTGAGGGTCAGTTGAAGAAATGCTTGTAGTGACAGGGGATGCTGTGATATATGGACATATAATGAAATAAAAATAAAAATTTACGAAATATTACTTAGAAGCTAACAATGGCATATGTTCATACAATTCATTTTTGTATTACAATCAAAGTATTATTGTAAGAAGAATAACTTATATTACATTATAAACATTTTAACTGGTAGGCGCTGATGTTTGATACTCAGGAAGTGACATGAAATAAGTACAATTATTATTAAAATTTATTTGTAGACCTGTTTATGTAAGGCAGTATATTGCTTTGTCCACAAGATATCCCCATAACACTATTGTATTAAAACAGATTCAAGTGCCTTTAGCGCTGTTTGGGCCTCTTGATGTACCGTAGTGTTGATACGCGACAAGTGCGTCATCTTTTCCTCAGTTCATGTTGTCAACGTTATAGGTTAGCCATGTTAATGGTAGTGGGGAAAAGCAACGTAAAATATATTTGTTGTTATCGCACTAAAGTTCAGTGTATTGGTATATTTTGTGTTTTAAACTGCTAAAGACCTAAAGTCAGAGTAATGTAGAGAGTTTTTTAGTTTTGTTTTTCCTTTTAAATGTGACTATTGCATGGTGGCTAATGCAAAGCTATTTTTGATAATATAAGCAGCACAAGCTGTTGAATTATAGCGTTATTTCCCTGTCAACTGTCGAGAGCGCATTATTGTAGCGCGAAAGTACATTAATATAATGCGCGAGCGTGAATCTCAATGCTCGCGCGCGGAATATAATGCGCGAGCGCGAATCTCTCTGCTCGTGCGCGGAATATAATGTTCCGAGCGCGAATCTCTCTGCTCACGCGCGGGAACTGGGCGCGCTCTCTCAGATACACGCTGCTCTTGTAAGAATTTTCTCTGGGCTCGCTCAGAGAATATGCCTGCACTTAAAACTTGTTCAGTGCAATCGCGAATCTCTCCTCTTCGCTTAAAGTTAGCGTGTATGTGCTTAGACTGTGTCCCGTGCGTTCGCGCATGCCTTATTACTCTTCTCTTCGATTTCTTTCTCTTTGCTCTTGGCATAAACGCTGTCAAAACGGCAACAACCAATCAGACATTTTTATTCCATATGTTATGTAGGGTTTTTTCCCCTTTTTTTCTGCTATTCTGTAAAGCACTTTGGCCAGCCAGTGGCTGTTGTAAAAATGAGATATATAAATTAAATTAACTATAACTTGTGAATGTCATTGGTTGTTTTTGGTCATAATCCTTGTCCTTGTGTTACCATTGTCCAGGGGCGGACTGGGACCAAAAAGTGGCCCTGGACTTTCTGGCCCACAGCAGCCCACCACATCCCAAATCATAACACATTGGCCCATTAATGTGCAGAATATTTTTTAACACCACTTATAGCATCAAAATATAACAATACAAAAATAAATGCTATTTAAACATTTATTTTAAGTAACACAACATATTAGGTCATATTGTAAAACCAAAGGGAAACAAACAGAAGAACATTAAGACAACATTATTAATATAAAACCATCAAGACAGCATATCAGCTAGTCAGGGGGAGCTAGAGGCATCAGAGCCTGTTGAACTGCTACTCTTCGCGCCAAATGTGTTCATTTGAAGCATTTCACAGAATCTACCTCTAATGCTTCTTTTAACCATCGACTGAAATTGGTCCTCGTCAGCTTTTTTTTCGGCCGATTCGACATGTCGGTGAAAGAGGGAACTCTGATTGGCTGTTCAGCTTAGTGAACGAGTCAGTGCACTGCACGAGAATAATAGCAAAACAATCCCGTCTGACTATATTATAATGTAATTGAAACCTCACCATATAAGTCTGCAATAGTGCAGTGTTCTGTACAGCCTTGTTATTCATTGTATTTTAAAACTACATACATTTCTATTCAGTGCAATAGCCGTATACAGGGTTTTATAAATACAGTGGTCCGAAAAGTGATCTTTGGGGTTCGGGGGCATATGCCCACCCAGACAAGTGAAGTAATACAAACAGTGAAAAGTCCCAGTGCTGATACTGGGGAAATATAAACACATTCGAGGTATACAAATATATATATTTATACATTGACAATGGCAATATATTATATAGGTGCTTGCGTTGTTAAATTGAGCTTATTTTTACACTGAGGATCATCATTGGCAAAGAATATGTATGTCTGTGTTAAATAGGAATCTATTGTAATAAAGTTATTCTCAATCTGGGCACAGTATAGGATTCCTCTGCTCTCATTTCTCATCTCCATCTTCTCTCATTCTTCTTTTCTCAGTCTCTTTATCTTTAGGTTACCTGTAAATCTCTTTCTTTCGGTCGTTTAAAACTTATTTCGTAATTAAAACAGCTGTTTACCTAGTTTAGCCACTTAATTGCATCTAATCTCGTGAAGTGTTGCGTTGGGGTTCGCGCGCGGACGCGGCTCGCGCTTCTGTGAACATAAATCCCGCTTGCTTTGATCAGTCATCTCAAACATTTTGCCATTGCCGACGAGCGGTGTTTTAATACTGAAGCAGCTCAGATTATGAGGTCGGTTATCGTCGCGATATGCAAATCATTGCAGCACCAAATTAGAGTTAATATTAGGCAATTATTTCACAACGATATACACTCGGAAAAATATACACTCAGAAAGCTGTGACTGGAGCCTATGTAAATCATTTTAACCCAGTGCCATGACAACACCGGCCCTCCTGGCCAATAAAACAGACCGGCCCACCGGGATTTCTCCCGGTGCTCCCGATTAGCCAATCCGGGCCTGCCATTGTCTCTTGTCTAGCTTTGTTCCCTGTACCATTGTTGGTGATTCTATGTTTAGTCCGATGTTCATGTTTATGTTCATGTTAATTTCATATTGTCACTTCAACCCAAATCGGTTTATTGGAATAAACTATACTTGGGTTCAATTCAACTCGACTTCAGTGAACTATATTACACATATAATAGACATGATTCATGGGTCTTTTTTTAAATTATCTTTCTAGATCTTGTTGTCTTAATTTTAAAATCTGAAAGTTCTTGTTTTAGGTTCTTCATATAGGCCTATTATATAGGCTACCTTGTTATATAAAAAACATTAAGAAAGGTTTTAATAATTATTAAAACCTTTCTTAATGTTTTTTTTTATTATTAAATGAAACGTTTTTCATTATCTTAGAAAAAACATTAAGATAACGTTTATATAATGGGAGAATTGAACGTTTGAATAACGTTCTTATAACCAGGAAATAACGTTAATACAACGTTTATATAACGGGAGAATTGAACGTTCTTATAACCAAGAAATAGCGTTAATACAATGTCTAAAAAACTGGACGTTTTGAAATTCCTAGAACATTCAGAAATAACGTTTTTATAACTTAATGGGAACGTTCTGAAAACGTTCTTATAACCTAAAATTGTTAGCTGGGGGAAGAGGAGAGATTTGCGATTGCACTGAACACGTTATAAGTGCAGGCATATTCTCTGAGCGAGCCCTCCAGACTGATCTCATAAAATTGCGTGTGTATGACACGCCAATTCGTATTTCCATTTTTGGCGTGCTATCAACACGCACAATCGCTTTTCAGCGTGTTTATGAACGCAGTTGACTTAACGTTATTACTGTATATATAAATATATGACCTACCTCCACCCCGTCCCTAAACCTACCCGTCACTGGGGTTAATAGCATTTATGAGTCTTCCCCTACCATCCTAGGGAAAAAAAAATATCGCTCCCCAGATGTACATCTACATTTTGCTTCGTTTCGCTCGGACATTTAATGGCGTGTACATATACGCGGAATCACTTGGACATTAATGGCGTAGACATACACGCATACACGCGGATATCTCAAAATGCGTATAGATAACACGCCACTTGACTTGAAAGTGGCGTGTCTGTTTACGCAAAAGTCATGATGTCATGTTGCAGAGAGAGAATTCTTACAAGAGAAGTGTATCTGAGAGCGTGCGAGCAGAGAGATTCGCGCTCAGCACATTATATTCCGCGCGTGCGCAGAGAGATTCGTGCTCGGCACATTATATTCCGCGCGTGCACAGAGAGATTCGCGCTCGGCACATCATATTCCGCGCGCGAGCAGAGAGATTCACGCTCACGCATTATATTAATGTACTTTCGCGCTACAATAATGCGCTCTCGACATTTGACAGGGAAATAACGCCATATTGAATTGCATGTGCATTGAAATGTACGTTGCTAGTTTAAAACTTAAGCTGAGTTCATGTTGTCAACCTTATAGATGCCGTGCTGTGGAATAAACGGTCAAGCCACGATCCGAACCCCTTTGTGTCTGAGTCCCCGCTCTCTACCACCACCCACGAACATAGGCTACATAACACAACGCAGAGCAGCAGCGGCGGTGCTAGAGAGAGAGGGTTACAAAACCTTATTTTTTGTATACAATGAAATTCTGCATTTCAAGAATTATTATCACACTAATATATAATATAGGCAGACGTTGGTATTAGCGTTCCCAATGCGTTGTCACGCAGCATCTCGATCCCTTCAGGGAACTAGGGTTACATACGTAACCAGAGACGTTCCCTATCAGGGAACTCGAGCTGCGTGACAACGCATTGGGAACGCTAATACCAACGTCGCCATACGAGCAAGTGTCCGTCGTGTGAAGTCAGAGCGCACATTCGGATGAAAGCACCTGCGCCCCTGGAGTGGAGCTGAAGTCAAGATGATAAAACTTCACGAATGTGTGCGGTGAGGACCAGCCTGCCGCATCACAAACATCCTGGATTGATACTCCTGACAGGATAGCCTTAGAGGCAGCCATACTCCTAGTTGAATGAGCCCGGACAGCCAAAGGAGAAGGCTGACCGGCAGACTCGTAGGCAAGTGAGATGGCCTCGACCACCCACTTGCTCAACCTCTGCTTAGATACTGGACAGCCCTTCTTAGGGGGTCCAAAGCAAACGAATAGCTGTTCGCTCTTCCTCCACAGGGCAGCTCTGTGGACGTACGCATCTAGGGCCCTAACAGGGCAGAGCAGATTTAGTTTCTCTTGGTCTGACGTCAGAAATGGAGGAGGACAGAAAGCCTGCAGTACAATAGGCCTGACCACATTGGTTGGTACTTTGGGAACGTATCCTGGCCTAGGGAGGAGGAAAGCCTTCACCATGCCTGGTGCAAATTCCAAGCACGAGGGAGAGACCGACAGAGCTTGAATATCTCCTATTCTTTTTAGTGAAGATATAGCCAGAAGAAAGATAGTTTTAAGAGTGAGGAATTTTTCCGAAACTTCTTCAATGGGCTCGAACGGTGCTAGAGAGAGACCTTCTAGAACAACCGCCAGGTCCCAGGTCGGCACCCTCGTGCGAACTGCTGGCCTCAGCCTCAGAGTGCCACGAAGGAAACGGGTTACAACTGGGTGTCTCCCGAGAGAAGCTCCACTCAAAGGGACGTGGTAAGCAGATAAGGCCGCCACATACACCTTCAGTGTGGAGTGGGATAACCCTGTGGAGAAACGCTCCTGAAGGAATTCCAGCACTGCACCGACCGGGCAGTTGACTGGGTCCAACTGGTGTTCTCCACACCAAGAGGTGAACATTTTCCACCTCAAGGCATATAATTTCCTAGTGGCCGGAGCTCTGGAGTGGAGGATGGTCTCCACGACCTCAGTCGAGAGACCAGATTCTATGAGCTGGGCCCCCTCAGAGGCCAAGCCCACAACCTCCATAGATCTGGGCGGGGGTGAAGTATCGACCCGCTCGCCTGAGAAAGAAGGTCCCTCCTCATCGGAATCTCCAGAGGAGAGCCGTCGAGGAGAGAAATTAGGTCCGAAAACCAAACTCGGGACGGCCAGTACGGGGCTACCAACAGTAGACTGACCCCGTCCCGGCGAACCCTCTCCAGAACTCCTGAGAGCAGAGCAATCGGGGGAAATGCGTACAGGCGTGACCTCGGCCACTCCTGTACCATCGCGTCCAACCCCAGAGGGGCTGGAGGACTTAGGGAAAACCACAGTTGGCAGTGTGATGTTTCCCTGGATGCAAATAGGTCTACCTCGTTACGACCGAAATGTTTCCATAGGAGCTCCACCACCCCGGGGTGGAGTCTCCACTCCCCGGGCCTCGGCCCCTGCCTCGACAAGATGTCTGCCCCCTGATTCAAATATCCCGGGATATAAATTGCCCTCAATGAAAGAAGCTTCCCCTGGGACCATAGAAGGATCTGGCGAGCCAGCTTGTATAACGGGCGTGAACGCAGACCCCCCTGATGGTTTATATAAGAGACCACCGATGTGTTGTCTGACCGGACAAGAACATGGTGACCTCTCAGGTCTGGGAGGAAGTGTTTCAGAGCCTGAAACACCGCCATCATTTCTAGACAATTTATGTGCCAATGAAGATGATGGTCCTGCCACAGACCCTGGGCCGAGCGACCACTCATGGTCGCCCCCCAGCCTGTGAGAGAGGCGTCCGTCGATAGTGTTACACGACGACACGGAGCCCCCAACACAGGACCTAAGGACAGGAACCAAGGTTCTTTCCACATAGCCAGAGCACGGAGACACCGTCACGTGACCCTGATCTTGCGGAGCAGGTTTCCCCTCGGGGAGAACCCCTTGGTCCTGAGCCACCACTGCAGTGGTCTCATGTACAGCAGGCCGCAAGGTATAACGTTGGACGCTGCTGCCATCAGACCCAGAATCCTCTGATATTCTTTCACAGTGACTGACTAGCCTAGCTTTGCCTGTTTGACGGCTGAGAGAATCGAAGCTATACGAGCAGGAGACAGACGTGCCTGCATCGTCGTCGAATCCCAAACCACGCCCAGAAAAGTGGTCCTCTGTACTGGAGAAAGCACACTGTTTTTGGCGTTGAGCCTCAACCCCAACTTTTTGATATGGGGGAGAACGACATCTCGATGCCGAATCGCCTGATGCTCCGATTGAGCCAGAATCAACCAATCGTCGATATAGTTTAAAATGCGGATGCCCTGGAGTCGCAGCGGAGCCAGAGCTGCATCCATACATCTCGTGAACGTTCGGGGGAGACAGTGCTAGGCCGAACGGAAGAACCCGATACTGGTACGCTTCGCCCCCGAAAGCGAACCTCAGGAACTTCCTGTGTTGTGGAAGGATGGAAATGTGAAAGTACGCGTCCTTTAGATCTATCGTGACAAACCAGTCCTCGGACCTGATCTGTGACACGATCTGCTTGAGAGTCAGCATTTTGAATTTGAGCTTCCCTACTGAGCGATTTAATAGGCGCAGATCTAAAATTGGACGCAACCCCCCATCCTTCTTTGGAACGATGAAATATCGGCTGTAATAACCCAGCTCTCTGCTGGGAGGAAGAACTCGTTCTATAGCCTCCTTCAGCAGGAGAGTTTTCACCTCCTGTTCCATAACCAGAGCCTGCTCGGGGCCCACCACTGTGGGCAGAACCCCTCTGAAGCGAGGCGGGCGTGATCTGAACTGAATCGCGTACCGCTTCTCGATAGTCTGCAGGACCCAATGAGATACATTTGGAAGGCTTTTCCACTCTGCCAAAAATTCTACTAAGGGTACCAGTCTCTCGAGACTGGCCTCTGGAGTATTTTGAGTGGCAGACACAGTGCCCTGTAACGGCGCACCGGCAGGGAACAACTGGTCTGACCGCTCTAAACCGCTCCTCAGAGCGGGCGAGCGTCCCTCGGGAAAGCGCTCGCTGGGACCGTCTACGCCCCGGCACGCAGGCGGGGTTGGCAGAACGGGCCCCTGAGGGCACGAGACAGAATGGGCGCCGTGTACAGCGGCGAACACCTTTCTCTCTCGGTAGGGACCACCCTCAGCACCCTGACACCCTTGGCGTCAGGACTTCTTCGACGAAGCCTTCCTGGCGACAATAACCAGCCTCAGATCGGCTTTGCCCCTGGAAGACCTCGTCTGAGAGTGCCGCGCCTCGGCCCAGTTTTGCTGGGGAGGAGCGCTAGACGCGACACTCTTCTTTTGTTGCGCCCTGTGTGAGGAGCTACTCGACGGCCGGGGCTGCTCCCGCCCAGCAGCCCCGGAGACATGGACACGGAGGGGGAGAAATTTCTGGAGCGCCGCCGCCTGCTTTTTTTCCTCCTGAAACCTTTCGATGACCGAGTTTACCGAGTCACCAAAAAGGCCAACAGTCGAAAGCGGGGCGTCCAGTAAAAAAGATTTATCTTTATCCTTCATGTCAGATAAGTTCAACCATAGGTGCCTCTCCGTAGCCACCATAGCTGACATAGAGCGGCCGACTGACCTGGCCGTCTCTTTGGTGGCACGGAGAGAAAGATCAGCTGCCTGACGTAGTTCACGGATCACATCTGCACCGATTTCACCCCCTTCACTAAAGTCTTGCAACAGGTCTGCCTGATATGCTTGAAGGATGGACATAGTATGCAAACACGCTGCCGCTTGACCTGCCGCCGAGTAAGCTTTGCCCACCAAAGTTGAAGTATTTCTTAATGGCTTGGTGGGCAACGCCGGTGTCTTAAAAGACGACGCTGTATTTGGAGAAAGATGGCTCGCTAAAATCTCCTCAGCCTTAGGCATCGCCCCATAACCAAAACTCTTAGCACCAGAAATATTAGAATAAACAGATGTTTGTTGAGTAAATATTCTGGCTGACACCGGTCTATTCCATGATCTCGACACCTCGGTGTGGAGATCAGGAAAGAACGGAAGACACCGGCGTGGAGGTGCAGCCCGAGATGGCAGAAATCTCTCATCTAGTTTGCTTCTTGAACGAGATTCCTGTCTTTCAGCTGGCCACTCAATGCTTAATCTTTCTACAGCTCGAGTGAGCACCTCCATCAGCTCCTCACTAGCAGGAGACTGAAGTGACGAGTCCCCAGTCTCTGCTGTATCAACACTTTCAACATCCAATTCCTCAGAACTGGATAGTTGAAGTGTTGGTGCCTCAGCCCGGGGGGAAGAAACCGCAGCGCGTGCTTCCACACCGGGATCTGAGGCACTGGATCTACCAGGTAAGGGCTGAGATAAGGCAGAGCCCATCCATTTGCGAACCCCACGATTGGCGCCTCCGCTGTGCCTCGGCAGCAGCGGGACCCGAACCGCGGGGAGCGCGCACCGAACCACTCTCCTCGAAGAGGGCTCGGCGGGAGCGGAGCGTTTTCATTGACATACGCTCGCAATGCTCGCAATCAGCTCCCTCGAGAGCTGACTGGGCATGCTGCACTCCCATACAAGCAACACACAGATCGTGAGTGTCCCCACCCGTGATATAACGTGGGCAGGGATGCACACACTTTCTGAACTGCTGTTCGCTCGCCATAATACATATATCGTCTCTTTATAGTTTTTTTATATGTGAAAAACTCCTGCCTAGCTATTTCTAAGGACAGACAAAAACACTTTGAGACACAGACTGATATATTTCACACAGAGCGCTTGCTGAAGACTTCAGAAGCTGACGCGCTTGTGTTTTGGGGTGCTTATATAGTTTCCTGGTCGATGACGTCACCCGCCTATGACGTTCCGTCTCGCCATTGGACTGATTTCATACGTGCTTCATGACGCACTCACGCAAGGGCGTTCCCAATGCGTTGTCACGCAGCTCGAGTTCCCTGATAGGGAACTACTGGCATAATTTTCCTATTATCATGTTTACTCAAATGTCCATGAATAAACATACTCATTTGTAGGAGCTGATGTTAGAGAATTAGTTGAAGAAGAGATTGTAGTGGCAGTAGCTGCTGGAATATTTTAATATAGAAAGAATTAATACAGTTTCAATGTGCAATACTTGTTATGCTTACAATGATATTTTTAATTAATACAATAACATTCTGTATTATAAGAATTACTGTTAAAAGAACATGACAAACAGTAAATAATTTTGTCAAAACAGTTTACTTTTCCAATGACTTAGTTTGTTAGTTCCTGATTTCCCATGAGTCTACTTTATTCCCTTGGTGACAGATTGTCTTCACCCCTGTCTTGTTTAGTTTCGCTTTATCATGTGTGCGTTAAAGCCCTCTGATTGGTTCAGTTCAATGACCTGTATTGTCTATGCTTGATGCCTAACTGTTAGATTATCTCTTGCGCCAAATTTTGTTCCGTGTTGGTTTGTTTTCTTTGTTTTGTTTCATTAGAAAAGTGAAAAGACTGTTATTGGATCCACCTCTCCCTTTCATCCTTCGCCTGCCTAAACCATAACAGAATACAGCGGCTAGAGAAGATAAACACATCTTCCAGATATTTGCAGCTTCCTCCGCTCCCAGGATGATCGCTCCTTTGGGGACCACATCAGTGAGTCCCTAGACCTAACATATCAGACCATTACCACGACCGCTCACTGATCACCTTTTTTGGACTGGACTTAATGACATGTTAAAACAACTATTTCCCTGCCCATTTCAGGCCTGGCTAACTTCATTGGGTTCTCTGGCTTTACCCCCTCTGCTGGCTCCAGCTGGGTCAGTGGATCCACACCCTTCACTGGCTCCGCTCATTTGCCCGGCTTGCCTCATCTTCCTGAGACACTGGATCTGTCTCTGGCTATGCCTCATCCTTCCAGCCTTTTGGCTCCGCCCTGGTCAAAACTGGGGAGGGCACCGCCGTGGACCTTCAGCCCTCCAGAATCATCAGCAGAAGTGGATTCACTGGTGTCACAAGAGGCATTCCCCATCTACTCCTCCTCTGTGGTTCCTTCCTCAACCAGCCACTCCTTGGTTTCTCTCTCCACTGGTGCCTCCATGGACTCTTTCGCCTGGGTGTCTTGGCCCACCTGCCCACCCCAGTATGGATTATACCTCCCCTCCCTCCAGGGTGGGGAGGGGTAATGTCACGTCTAAGCTCAGTTAGTTTGTTCTCTTGGTTACCGATTGTGTTCAACTGTCTTGTTTAGTCTCTCATTATCCTGTGTGTATTCTAAGTCCTGTGTTTGGTTCAGTTCATTGTCCTGTATAGTTATTGTAATGATTTGTATTATTTAGCACATTAACACTAAAATGAGTGAACTACTAATCTAATTTTCATATTAACATGCTTACTCAATTGTCCATAAATAAAAAAATACTCGCTATAAAAAGCTGATGTTTGAGACTCAGTTCTATTCCAGTTGGAATATCGGACTCGCCGGTTCCTACTTGTTCCCAAGTCCTTCCTCCTCCATTAGCTCCTTTGTCTCCACTTGTTCCGCCCGGCTCCCTGGTTCCTTGATTTCCGCTGGTTCTGCCTGGCTCCTTTGTCTACACCGGTACTACACGGCTCTGTGGCTCGTTCGTCTTCACTTGTTCAACCCAGCTCTCTGGCTCCACCCCCTGTGCAGCCTCAATTCAGTTTTCTGGCTCTGCCTCCTCTTCTGGCTTCATTGGCTTCTCTGGCTCAACCCTCTCCTCTGGTTCCGGCTGGCTCCATCCCTCCGACGACTCCTTTGTCCTCACTCCCACTGGCTCTGTCTTCTGAGCCTTTATCGTTCCACTTTAAACCCCTGTGCTTGGTATCGATTTGGTCCTTTATCCCTCCATCTGCACCTTGGTATCAAGCCCACCTAACTCCACTTTGGTTTTCAGTTCCCATGGCTCCGCCCTGGTGAAAAATGCAGAGGGCAATGCTGCGGACCTTCAGCCATCCAGCATCGTCAGGAGAAGTGGATTCACTGGTGTCGCAGAGGCCTCCTCCCACTGCTCTGTGGTTCCTTCCTCCGCCAGACACTCCTTGTTTTATTTCTCTCCACCGGTCCCTCCATGGACTCTGGGTGTCTTGGCCCTCGTTCCCACCTGAATAGATAATACCTTGCGTTCCAACCACCTCAGGGGTGGGGGAGGTAATGTTACATCTAAGCTCAGTTAGTTTGTTCCCTTGGTTAGTCATTGTGTTCACCTGTGTCTTGTTTAGATGCTGATTATCCTGTGTCATGCTGGGTGCTTTTTAAGTCTTGTGTATTGTTCACTTCCTAGTCTAGTGTCGTTATTCTTATGATTATTAACATTTATCACATTACACTAAAATTAATGAACTACTGAAATAATTTTCCTATTAACATGTTTACTCAGTTGTCCATGAATAAAAATACTCACTTAATAAAGTTGATGTTTTTGAATCAGTTGAAGTAGAGGTTGTAGTGGCAAGGTGTTCTAAAATATTTAGATGTATGAATAGAAACATTATGCAAGTAATATTCGTTAACATACTTAAAATGACTTTACTGCACGAAATTCAATTCTGTTTTGCAAAAACTTTTAATATAAGATAATATGACAGCATCTGTAAACTGTGTTAATACAGTTTTTTCAACTGAAATGTCATAATTGTCTATCTATATAAATTACATCTCATAGGAGATGCTGTTTAAAACATTTATCATAATACAACTTCATTGGTAATACAAATTTATAAAATACAGCTATTTACACAGTTGTACATGAACAATACTCACTTGTAGAAGTTGTTTCAGTGGATGTTTGAGGGTCAGTTGAAGAAATGCTTGTAGTGACAGGGGATGCTGTGATATATGGACATATAATGAAATAAAAACAAACATTTATGAAATATTACTATGAAGCTAACAATGGCATATGTTCATACAATTCATTTTTGTATTACAATCAAAGTATTATTGTAAGAAAATAACTTATATTACATTATAAACATTTTAACTGGTAGGCGCGGATGTTTGATACTCAGGAAGTGACATGAAATAAGTACAATTATTATTAAAATTTATTTGTAGACATGTTTACAAAACCTTTTTTTTTTTGTATACAATGAAATTCTGCATTTCAAGAATTATTATCACACAAATATATAATATAGGCATAAAATGGTACACATTTTTTTTTTTAGGTGCTGATGTTTGATACTAGGATGTGATTTGAAATACCGAAGTACCTATTACGTGTAAAATGAGCATGTGAATAAACTACTGGCATAATTTTCCTATTATCATGTTTACTCAAATGTCCATGAATAAACATACTCACTTGTAGGAGCTGATGTTAGAGAATTAGTTGAAGAAGAGACTGTAGTGGCAGTAGCTGCTGGAATATTTTAACATAGAAAGAATTAATACAGTTTCAATGTGCAATACTTGTTATGCTTTCAAGGATATTTTTAATTAATACAATAACATTCTGTATTATAAAAATTAGTATTAAAAGAACATGACAAACAGTAAATAATTTCATAATTTCAATTCAAAACAGTTTACTTTTCCAATGACTTAGTTTGTTAGTTCCTGATTTCGCTTGAGTCTACTTTATTTCTCTTTATGCTGTGTGTGTTTAAGCCCTCTGATTGGTTCAGTTCAATGACCTGTATTGTCTATGCTTGATGCCTAACTGTTAGATTATCTCTTGCGCCAAATTTTGTTCCGTGTTGGTTTGTTTTCTTTGTTTAGTTTCATTAGAAAAGTGAAAAGACTGTTATTGGATCCACCTCTCCCTTTCATCCTTCGCCTGCCTAAACCATAACAGAATACAGCGGCTAGAGAAGATAAACACATCTTCCAGATATTTGCAGCTTCCTCCGCTCCCAGGATGATCGCTCCTTTGGGGACCACATCAGTGAGTCCCTAGACCTAACATATCAGATCCATTATCACGACCGCTCACAGACAGTGTTGTATAAAGTACTAGAAAGCAATACTTGAGTAAAAGTACAAGTATCGTCCTAGAAAAAGACTTTGGTAGAAGTGAAAGTTACCTTTTAGAATATTACTTAAGTAAAAGTCTTAAAGTATCTGATATATACTGTACTTAAGTATCAAAAGTAATTTTCTGATATTTAATGTACTTAAGTATTTGAAGTAAAAGTAAAAAGTTTTTTTTTTTTTTTAAAGCAAGCGGTTAGAACTTTGATTGTGAACTTTTATTGTGGCCGTTTGAAACGAGAGCAGGAACGAGTATTGCGTAGCCGGCCGCACTAACCTGGCGAGTTGTCGCTTCAGTCGTTAAACCCATAGGTTAAACCTGCTATAATGGCGAATTCAGGGGACTATTATAGGCTAAGGCCACGCTCCCTTAGCAGGCTCTGACGTGTAATGACGTGGGGCTAGTACATTGGTCGCACGTCAGAGGCGCCCGCGCCATTGGATATGCAGTTGCCGCAGCACAGCCGATGAGCGAGCTAGACGCTCAATGTGCTAGCTGTGCAGCTGCAAATGCGTTTCACACATAGGCTTCAGTAAATCAAGGAAAAGGAGTTTCCCCCCGGTCCTACAGTAGGTGCTTCCATGGCGGTTTCAGTTGTGCTTCCTCCTCCTTTGGCAACAAACGAGCATTACGCTGAAATAGAGCGTGCAGAGCGTGCGTAATGCAATCTAGGAGCAGTGATTCGCCAAACCTCCCTTATTGCAGTCGCACACATTTCTTCTTATTTTTATTGTATAGTAACGAGTAACGAAGATTTTTCGTGGAAATATAACGGAGTAAAAGTATACATTTTATCTAGGAAATGTAGTGGAGTAAAAGTGAAAGTAGACATAAATTTAAATAGCGAAGTAAAGTACAGATACGTGAAATTTCTACTTAAGTACAGTAACGAAGTATTTGTACTCCGTTACATTACAACACTGCTCACAGATCAGGTAATGTCACGTCTAAGCTCAGTTA
Organism: Tiaroga cobitis; assembly: GCA_030578255.1. Lineage (NCBI taxonomy): Eukaryota > Metazoa > Chordata > Actinopteri > Cypriniformes > Leuciscidae > Tiaroga > Tiaroga cobitis. Next base: position 28,469,128 of record CM060615.1, on the reverse strand, counting down.
GTTTGTTCTCTTGGTTGCTGATTGTGTTCAACTGTGTCTTGTTTAGTTTCTCATTATCCTGTGTGTATTTTAAGTCCTGTGTTTGATTCAGTTCATTGTCCTGTATAGTTATTGTAATAATGTGTATTATTTAGCACATTAACCCTCTGAGATCGGCGCGATAGTCTCGCTTTTTTCTTATCAGTGCAAAAGAAACTCAAAATACTCTGTTGATTTTGATCTTACATATTAAGTGTTGTACATCATTAGATCCTGATAAGTGTCTATTTTTTGTGGATACTCACAATAAAAACAAAGTGTTGTGCTTTTCGCCAAATAAAGAAAAACAAACATGATGCGCGTTCTGCCTTCTCTCTGTCAGTGAAGTCCATTCTGAAACGCGTCCTAAGATTAAATTTAATTCCGCGAATACTTGTCATACAGGCACGAGTGTTTTTCCATAATGAAGCTTGAACTCTCTTCTTTTAAATTAATGAATTTATATAAAAAAACAAATATTCTCAGCTTATGTAATCTGTATGAAAAGAGAGAGATGTCAGTATTTTTCTTTCCAGCTCATTACACCTAGTTACGCGTTAATGTGTCACGCCCACGGAGAGCGCGCGCTATTCAAACGCAAATGATCTTAGACAAGCCGTTCGAACATGCCAACGCCCACCAGCTGGATTGTAAAACACATCGTGTTTAGTAAGTATCTTGTACAGCTGTGTACACAGCGTATCCTTTCGCTGTGAGGAATAATACTATCTAACCCTGGAAAATGTACCAGAAGTGCTGGTAGTTTCATTTCGAGGAGCAACGGATCCAGCTGATGTAGTAAGCCATTTATTCTAGTGCTTTGTTCTAATCGTGATATTGAATTTGTCGGACTGTAAACCGCAAAAAGACTGTTTAAATATGAATTGCGTGTCTGTGTGTAGGCTAAATGATGAGTGAACGGCATAGGCGCGCGCACTTTGTTTACTACAGTTATACAGCGCGTGTCAGTGCCTTGTTCATTCACTCTCGCACCTACATTAGTAAACGTTATGTTTACATGAACAACACATACAAACTATATTGCTATAGCCTACCAAGATGAGTAAAAATAGACTGAAATATGTTGAAATAAAATGTCTGTATAAGCAACAAGCTGCAAATTCACATGTATATACTAATATATCATACACAATATATTACAGACTAAATATGAATGTTTAGACACTATTTTGTGATTAGTTTTGGATAGATTATAAAGTTTTGACTGTAAAAAAAGACTACTGTCACATTAAATAGGTACGCTTTTGTTCACCAATTTCTGCTCAAAGTTAAATATACTATAGTATGATGTTTTGTCAAAAATAAAGTAGGTATATTGAATTATCAACTAAGATGTTATTATAGTGTTTGTTCCAATATTCAAACTAATGAATCCTTACCTTTTTTAATACGTATGATAAAATGTATACTTTTTACAAAGAAATACACTTGAAATATTGTTAAAATTGTAATTGTTGTTGTAATTGTAACCTATTTGTAATTGGTTACAATTTCTAATTGTAAAATATGTATAGGCTATATAGATCATTTCTTTTGTCCTTGCATTCTTTGGGATCCTGTGACACACCTGTGTGAAAGCACTAATTAATATGCAGCTCATTATGCGGCACATTATCCGGCCTTTGTCTTCTCAGGTGTGAACACGCCTCCACGCATATTGCCTTTCCAAACCAAAGGTCTCTAATAAAATTTAAATCAGTGTATGTGTTTGTGTAAATGATTAGGCAGGATGATTTTCAGATCATTTTGAAGCAAAAATTCTAGGCAACAACACTCATTAGTCAAAAGTCTTGTGGACACATATTTAGTATGTGTTTTGTGGCCTTATTTCAGACACTTTAAGTTTTATTTTTTTCAATAACCATGCATAAGCAATATTCTCTCAAAAATACAAACATGTTTCATAATTGTTGCTCAGAAATTACAGTAGCCCAGTTTGTGCTATATTGAGTGAATTTACACCTTTCCCATTAACATGTTTATAAATAACTGAAAAAAGCACAAATGTCAGAGCATGTCAGAACACCTCAAGGACCCCAAAACCCTTAGACCTCAGAGGGTTAACACTAAAATGAGTCTTGCAGGCCATCGCAATAGAGCAAAGGGCTAAGGATTGAAAAGAATTGGATTTGGATCGGGACAAGCCGCCAGCTGAGAGAGCTCTAGGGCTACTGTGGTCCGTAGAAACAGACTCTTTTAAATTTAAGATCGAAGTGAGACAACAGGCATTTACTAGGTGTGGAATGTTGTCAACCATCTGCTCGGTGTACGATCCCCTAGGCTTCCTGGCACCTGTAATACTGCCTGCAAAAGTGATGCAGCAGGAACTATGCAGAAGAGGATGGTCATGTGATGGTGCCTTGCCACTTGACATTTTGAGCCAGTGGAAGGCATGGTTGGAAGATCTGGATCAGCTCAATGCATTTGAGGTACCAAGATGTGTCAAGCCCGTGGACTTTGGTGAGGTCGTCCAGGCCCAGCTACATCACTTTGCTGACGCCAGCGAAGCTGGATATGGGACTGTCACATACTTGAGGATGTTGAACCAGCAACGTCATACCCGAGTATCCTTTCTGCTCGGCAAGGCTAGGGTAATGCCACTGAAGGCTATAACTATTCCACGACTGGAATTGACAGCAGCAGTCCTTGCCGTACGGGTAGACTTAATGCTAAAGTTGGAACTAAATTTCAGGTTGGAAGATTCTGTCTTTTGGACAGACAGTACTTCAGTAATAAAGTACATTAAGAATGAGGATAGACGTTTTCACACATTCGTAGCTAATATAATTGCAACCATCCGAGAGACATCAGAACCTTGGCAATGGAGGCATGTCCAAGGACAATGCGGCTGATGATGCATCAAGGGGGTTGACGGTTGCACACTTTCTACAGATCAGTAGGTGGTGGGAAGGCCCTATATTTCTGTGGAAGCAGGAGGAGGACTGGCCTAATACTGCCCTGGATGCTTCATTGAATCCTGATGACCAAGAGGTCAGAAGAGAGGCGACCACAAATGCCATCAAGGTGTGCGACTTAGTCAAGCCCACTGACCAGCTCGTCAGTTGCTTTTCTGACTGGAGGAAACTCAAGAGGAGAGCCGCTTGGTTTTTCCGTTTGAAGGCAGTGTTGTTGGAGAAGGCTCGCTGGAGAAAACAGCTAAATGAGCCTTTGGTAATCCAGTCAGAAGAAACCAGTCGATCCAGGGCAAGGCAGAATGATGGGCAACGGTTCATTGTGATGCCTAGGAGTAAAACCCTGACTGTAGACGATCTGTCAGAAGCAGAGGCTGCAGTGATTAGATATTGCCAGCAGAAGCAATTCGAGGAGGAAATTGGGGCATTGTCCTCTAAGAAGGCAGCGGTGAGTCGTCAGAGTCCAATTTACAGGGTGGACCCTGTCCTGGTTGGTGGACTATTGAGGGTTGGAGGGAGGCTAAGTAGGGGAGCGATGCCTGAGGAAATTAAACATCCTATTATCCTCTCCAAAGAGCAGCATGTTACAACGCTCATCCTCAGATCTGTTCATCAGAGTCTGGGCCATGCTGGACGTGCTCACACGTTGTCATCAGCAAGGAAGAAATTCTGGATTACCAAGGCGAATGCGGCCGTCAGAAAAATTATTACAGAGTAGAGTTTCTGTAGGCGCTACAATGGATGTCTTCTGGGACAAAAGATGGCTGATCTTCCAGAGATGAGAATTCTGCCAGATCTACCCCCTTTTACCAACACGGGAGTGGACTTTTTTGGTCCCTTGAAAGTGAGGAAAGGAAGAGGAACTTGTAAGCGGTATGGAGCTATACTTACCTGTATAGCCAGCAGAGCCGTCCATCTTGAAGTTGCAGCATCTTTGGAGACGGATGCCTGTATCAATGCTCTGCGGCGCTTCATAAGCAGAAGAGGGCAAGTGACTCACCTGGTGTCGGACAATGGTACAAACTTTGTTGGGGCGAACAGAGAACAGAAGGAAGCTCTTGCTGCACTGAACCATCAGCAGATTTAAGGAGTCCTCTCACAAGTTGGGATTCGTTGGAGTTTTAACACACCAGCCGGTTCCCATCATGGCGGTGTGTGGGAGAGGATGATACGCATCATAAGAAGAGTTCTTAGTTCTATCCTACGTCAGCAGACGCTAGATGATGATGGTTTACATACAGTGTTCTGTGAAGCAGAAGGCATCTTGAATGATCAGCCACTTACCAAACTGTCAGACGATCCAAATGATTTGGAATCACTTACACCTAACCATCTACCTTTGCTCAAAGGGAAGCCAGCCCTACCACCTGGACTGTTCGAGCCTCATGATCTCTATGTGAAAAGAAGGTGGAGACAGGTGCAATACCTCTCAGACGTGTTTTGGAAAAGATGGGTGAGGGAGTACCTGCCTCTACTTCAAGAGAGGCAAAAATGGAACGACAAGAAGAGGAGTTTGAATGTGGGAGATATTGTGGTCATCATGGACGCTTCGGCTCCTTGTGGTTCTTGGCCACTCGCCAGGGTACTTGAAGTATTTCCTGATAAGCGGGGCCTGGTACGTTCAGTGAAGTTGCAGACCAAATCTAATGTCATTGAAAGACCTGTGACCAAACTTTGTTTAGTGTATGGGGTATAACAGTGAAAGTATCATTTTGATTCTCTCATGGTATTTTGTAACATTTGGTTCCTTTTTGTGTGTGTGTGTGTGTGTGTGTGTTTTTTTGTTTGTTTTGTTTTCGTTTGAATTGTTGTGTCTGCTGGCCATCAACAATTAGGGGCCGGTGTGTAAGAGCCAAGTGCTGCTTTGTATTCCGGATATAATTCCTTTGTCTAACAATGGGTGGCGGCATGTCTGTAAATTGGCCTCAGGTATAAAGGTAGCAAATACAATATTTTGGCAGGTGTTTGACCCAGAACGGCAAAGGGTTTTTGACCGCTTGCGCGCGGCTCCTTGTATTGCTGTATGTTGATGGGAACTGCTGTGGGCAAGATGCTATATGGAATTAAATGGATCACGTTGGATTTCAACATCAACATTTGTCTACATGCGTTTGTTTAGCACATGGCAATCAAGTGAGCGTAGCATTCATAACATCAAGCGTGTCAACCAGGCTGTTCCCGGGTTCAGACACCTCAGTAGTTCATTGATAAACAAACTCCTAAACAGAGTTAACTACTAATCTAATTTTCATATTAAAGGTGCTCTAAGCGATGTCGGGTGACGTCACTTCTTGTTGACGTTCGAAGTATTGTCAAACAAAACAGAGGCTAGCTAGACCCTCCCTCCTCCTCATCCCGTCCCCTCCCCCTGTAGTTTTAGTGATACTTCATTCAAGGTGTAACGTTAATGTCGCCAATTTAGATAAATGCTTCCATATAATGCAGAACAGAATGCAGAAAAAAATAAACATTACCAGAAAAACACCATAAAACGTTTCGCCACATGAGGTTATAACTTTAGCTCCCATACACAAGGACGCGATAACGTTAGCTTCGCGTTTCCCAGTGAGCATAAACAACGGCTCCGTCGTAGACAAATTTAGTCAAAGTTGTCAATAGGCTATGAATGAACATTCAAATTCATAACAAACAGTTGGTGAAAACAATCATTCACACAACCTGTCGCCCTATGTGAGTTTGCTTGATCATTTACAATAGAGATCGATAGCTAGCTGCTATAAGAGTATTCACCAAAGTTAGCACTGACTGCATAGTTCTAGCTAATTATATCCTTGTATTTGTTAGGCAAACATGAAAGTCCATTTAGAAAAACCAAACTGGATTTACCCACCTGTCCAACAAAAACAGAGCTCCCTGCCCTTCGCCACCTTTCGAAGGCTTTTCTGATGTAAATCCGGGACTTCGCGCGTTCCTTCTCATTTTCCCTCTTCTTTGTATTTTTGCAATCTGTTCATCGGAACGTGGTCTCTTTGGTCGTGTGTCGGCCATATCAAACTTAAAGAGTTATAATTCTAACTTCCCTCTTCATGCTCCTCTCTCTTCCACACCCCCCTTCATGTGTACGCGCACTAACCCCACCCCCAAATCATTCTTGTCGGTTATTGGCTGGAACACTGTTTGTTATGTTTCATGGAGCGGGTTGCCGCAGTTTGTTTTTGTTGCCGTTTGTGGAGCCTGGGCTGTCTGCAGAGACCGCGTGTTCCCAACCCCAAGCCCTTCCTCCTCCATTAACTCCTTTGTCTCCGCTTGTTCCACCCGGCTCCCTGGTTCCTTCATTTCCGCTGGTTCTGCCTGGCTCCTTCGTCTCCACCGGTACTACACGGCTCTTTGGCTCGTTCGTCTTCGCTTGTTCTACCCAGCTTGCTGGCTCCATCCCCTCTGCAGCCTCAATACAGTTTTCTGACTCCTCCTACTTTGCTGGCTTTATTGGCTTCTTTGGCTCCACCCCCTCCTCTGGCTCCGGCTGGCTCCATCCCTCCGACGACTCCTTTGTCCTAACTCCCACTGGCTCTGTCTTCTGACCCTTCATCGCCACCTCACTCCTCTGACCCTCTGGTTCCTCTTTAGACCCCTGTGCTTGGTGTCGATTTGGTCCTTTATCCCTCCATCTGCACCTTGGTATCAAGCCCACCTAACTAATCATTGTGTTCACCTGTGTCTTGTTTAGATTCTGATTATCCTGTGCCATGCTGGGTGGTTTTTAAGTCTTGTGTATTGTTCACTTCCTAGTCTAGTGTCGTTACGATTATTAACATTTACCACATTACACTAAAATTAATGAACTACTGAAATAATTTTCCTATTAACATGTTTACTCAGTTGTCCATGAATAAAAATACTCACTTAATAAAGTTGATGTTTTTGAGTCAGTTGAAGTAGAGCTTGTAGTGGCAGGGTGTGCTAAAATATTTAGATGTATGAATAGAAACATTATGCAAGTAATATTCGTTGGCATACTTAAAATGACATTACTGCATGCAATTAAATTCGGTTTTGCAAAAATGTTTAATATAAGATAATATGACAGCATCTGTAAACTGAGTTAATACAGTTTTTTCAACTGAAATGTCATAATTGTCTATCTATATAAATTACATCTCATAGGAGATGCTGTTTGACACAATTATCATAATACAACTTCATTGGTATAAAAATTGATAAAATACAGCTATTAGTTTACACAGTTGTCCATGAACAATACTCACTTGTAGAAGTTGTTTCAGTGGATGTTTGAGGGTCAGTTGAAGAAATGCTTGTAGTGACAGGGGATGCTGTGATATATGGACATATAATGAAATAAAACAAACATTTACGAAATATTACTTAGAAGCTAACAATGGGATATGTTCACACAATTAATTTTTGTATTACAATCAAAGTATTATTGTAAGAAGAATAACTTATATTACATTATAAACATTTTAACTGGTAGGGGCTGATGTGTGACACTTAGGAAGTGACATGAAATAAGTAAAGTTATTACAAAAATTTATTCGTAGACATGTTTACAAAACCTTTTTGTATACAATGAAATTCTGCATTTCAATAATTATTATCACAAACATATATAATATAGGCATAAAACGGTACACATTTTTTTATTTTACGTGCTGATGTTTGATACTAGGATGTGATTTGAAATACCGAAGTACCTATTACGTGTAACAGTAAAAAAGAAGAATGTTCTAAGTATGTATAAAGACAACTGTACATGAATATTACTTGAGCATGAGCATGTGAATTAACTACTGATATCATTTTCCTATTATCATGTTTACTCAAATGTCCATGAATAAACATACTCACTTGTAGGAGATGATGTTTGAGAATTAGTTGAAGTTTACTTTTCCAATGACTTAGTTTGTTAGTTCCTGTTTTCCCTGGGTCTACTTTGTTCCTTTGGTGACAGATTGTCTTCACCCCTGTATTGTTTAGTTTCTCTTTATCCTGTGTGTGTTTAAGCCCTCTGATTGGTTCAGTTCAATGATCTGTATTGTCTATGCTTGATGCCTAAATGTTAGATTATCTCTGGCGCCAAATTTTGTTCCGTGTTGGTTTGATTTCTTGGTTCCCCTTCGAGGGAACTTGAACTGCGTCATCGTTATGACACTTTGGGGAACGCCCTCAGCGTAACACATCTGAAGCATGAATGAAATCTGTCCAATCCTGATTGGTGCTGCGTCATGACGTAGTAGATGACGGCATAACCGGAAGATACAAAGGTACGCTGGCATATATAAACACTAGCTTTTTCGCTCTTCAGCTAAAGCGCTCTGTGTGAATTGTCAGTCCTATTTGGTGTTGTTTGTCCCATAAGAATTGTCCTAAATAAGCTGCATTACAATACAGAATCTAGTGGCTCGGATATCGCGCTTGCCGAGGCAGCGTGTAGATTACGGGTCTGCTTTGCAATAAAGATTCTGTGTGTGTGCGAGGCACGAACAGTCAGCTCCTGAGGGTGCTGGCTGTGTTCATTAGAAACATCTCGACGCGCACAGCCGTGCGTTTTCGGGTGTTTCAGCCTCGCGCTCGTTGATTTTCTTCTCGAGAGATGAAAACCAAATATATTGTGAACGACTCGAATCTCGCGTTTGCCGAGGCAGCGCGTAGAGTACGGGTCTGCATTGAAAGGGACACACGCGATCTGTGAAATAATACTGTTTGGGTGCGAGGCATTCACAGTCAGCTCCTGAGGGTGCTGGCAGCTGTTCATTGAGAAATATCTCGACGCGTATATCCGTGCGCTGTCGGATATTTCAGCCTCGCACCTGTTGACTTTCTTCTTGAGGGATGAAAGCCAAATATATTGAGATGACTCGAATCTCGCGTCTGCCGAGGCAGCGTGTAGATTAGAGACCGTATAACACAAACAGTATTGTCTGGTATTATGGCTGCATTTAATTGTAAGAAATTAAAATGATGGAATATTATCTGATAATATTATCAATGAATATTATATTAAGTTAGATATTTTAATTCAGCCTACCATTCAGACGTGTTTCACTTATACAGTGTTTATGACTGCATTTAATTCTGAGGAATTAAAATGATGAGCAGCGAACGCACGCTGCTCTGTCTGCCGCCCCAAGGGCTTGCGGCCAGGCAGTGCTCGTGTTTGCCCATCGGGAACGGTTTTCGATTATTCCCTGCCGGTCCTCCGCTTCAGGGTGTCGAGAGCGAAACCGAAAGAGCCTCCCCTCAGGGAAGCCATCAGGAAGTCGATGTTTGTATCCCGCCGTTAAGTACGCTTCGGGACACATCGGTTTCCAGCGAACGCACGCTGCTCTGTCTGCCCCACAGGCTTGCGGCCCGGCAGCAATCGCGTCTGCCCATCGAGAATCGTTTTCGGTCGAACCCTGCCGGAGATCCGCTTCAGGGGGTCGAGAACGAATCCCGATTGATACCCGGAGCCAGGCTCGAGCAGCCGGACCGTTGAGAGCTGTCCCCCCCCCCCCCCCCCCCCCCCCCGGAGCTCTCGGGAAATCAGTGCTGTGTTCCCGCCGGCCAGTACGCTTCGGGCCACGCTGATTTCCCGCGTACGCACGACGCTCCAGCTGCCTCTACTAAGATCTGCGGCTGGGCAGCGAACGCGTCCGCCCACCGAGAACCGTTGTCGACTGCTCCCTGCCGGCCAGCCGCTTCAGGGGGTCGGGAACGAGTCTCGAATAACACCCGAGGCCAGTAGATTATCTCGGCGCATGGTCATGCCTTCCGAATATATCTGCGTGGGCCCTGCGTACTGTAGAGCTGGGTTACAGGCTGCAGTTCAGCTCCCCTCCCCCGAAGTTCAACGGGGGGGTCTGGACTGTGGTCGGCCCAGAGCAGGTTCGGGTAATGGAACAGGAAGTTCAATCCCTGTTGGTCAAGGAGGCCATAGAATGTGTTCCTCTACCAGACAGGGAGTCCGGGTTCTACAGCCGGTACTTCATAGTTCCCAAGAAGGATGGGGGGTTGCGTCCAATAATAGATCTCAGGCACTTGAATCGGTCTCTGAGGAGATTCAGGTTCAAAATGCTCACAATTCCAGCCATCATGAGTCAGATCCAGTTCGAGGACTGGTTCGTCACGTTAGATCTGAAGGACGCATACTTCCATATATCCATCCTTCCATGTCACAGGAAGTTCCTGAGGTTCGCTTTTGGGGGCGAAGCGTTCCAATATCGGGTTCTTCCGTTCGGCCTAGCTCTCTCCCCTCGCACTTTTACAAAATGCATGGATGCAGCTCTAGCACCCCTGAGGCTCGAGGGCGTCAGGGTGCTCAATTACATCGACGACTGGCTGATTCTGGCCCAGTCGCGAGAGCTGGCGATTCGGCATCGAGATGTCGTCCTCGCCCACATCCAGAGTCTGGGGTTGAGACTCAACACAAAAAAGAGTGTGTTGGCGCCCTCCCAGAGGACTACGTTCCTGGGAGTTGTGTCGGATTCCACGACGATGCGGGCACAGATGTCTCCTGCGCGCATGGAGTCCATACTGGCGATGGTCTCCAGAGTGAAGCTAGGCCACAACCTCACTGTGAAGCAGTTTCAGAGACTGCTGGGGCTCATGGCAGCAGCGTCCAACATCATACCTTTTGGCCTGCTACACATGAGACCCCTACAGTGGTGGTTGAGAGCCAAGGGGTTTTCCCCGAAGGGAAATCCGTTCCGTATGATCAGGGTAACGCGCAGATGCCTTCGTTCCCTCGTCATATGGAGGAAGCCTTGGTTCCTGTCCCAGGGACCGGTGCTGGGAGCATCATGTTGCCGGAAGGCCGTTTCAACAGATGCCTCCCTCACTGGTTGGGGCGCGGTCATGGATGGTCGCTTTGCGAGAGGTCTGTGGGAGACCCGGCGTTTTTCCTGGCACATCAATTGCCTGGAAATGCTGGCGGTCTACAAAGCTCTGAGGAGTTTTTTCCCGGACCTCCGCGGCCACCATGTCCTGATACGATCGGACAACATGTCCGTAGTCGCGTGTCTGAATCACCAGGGGGGTCTGAGGTCGAACCCTCTATGCAGACTGGCACACCAGATCCTTCTGTGGTCCCAGGGGAAACTGTCGTCTCTCAGAGCGATGTATGTCCCCGGGGACCAAAATCAGGGAGCAGACGTCCTGTCGAGGCAGGGGCTGAGGCCCGGGGAGTGGCGACTCCACCCCGAGGTGGTGGAGGCCATGTGCGTGAGATTCGGCCCAGTGGAAGTGGATCTGTTCGCGTCTCGAGAGACGTCCCACTGTCCACTGTGGTTCTCTCTCAGGTATCCAGCTCCGTTGGGGCTGGATGCTATGACACAGATGTGGCCGAGGCTGCGTCTGTACGCATTTCCCCCGATCGCTCTGCTCCCGGGAGTCTTGGAGCGGGTCCGCCGGGAAGGGATCAGCCTACTTTTAGTAGCACCCCGCTGGCCGACCCGGATATGGTTCTCTGACATTGTAGCACCTCTGAGGAGGGATCTGCTGTCCCAGGCAGGGGGCACAATATTTCACCCCCGGTCAGAGCTGTGGAACCTCTGGGTCTGGCCCCTGAGGGGGCTCGGTACTTAGAGGCTGGCCTGTCAGCAGGTGTTGTCGAGACCCTACTTAGCTCCAGGGCTCCTTCCACTAGGAGACTGTACAGCCTAAAGTGGAATGTGTTTTCCACTTGGTGTAGAGAGCGTGAGGTGGACCCAGTTAACTGCCCAGTGGCTTCAGTGCTGGAGATCCTCCAAGATCGTTTCTCCGCCGGTCTTTCCCCATCCACACTTAAGGTGTACGTGGCTGCCATTGCGGCTTTCCACTCACCTATAGCTGCTGGGCCTTTGGGAAGGCACCATATGGTTGTTCGTTTCCTCCGTGGGGCTCGGAGGATTAGGCCTGCGGCTTGCTCCAGAGTCCCAACTTGGGACCTGGCGGTGGTTCTTGAAGGGTTGGCTGACGCCCCCTTTGAACCACTGGAGTCGGCTGAGGCAAAGAACCTGACCTTCAAGGTGGCCTTTCTCCTTGCCATCACTTCTCTGAGGAGAGTGGGGGATCTCCAGGCCTCGGCGATATCGCCAACTTGCCTGGAGTTTGCCCCTGGCGGAGTTAAGGCCATCTTACATCCTAGACCGGGCTATGTGCCCAAGGTGCCATCTAGTGCGGCACGGTCAGTTGTTCTTCAGGCCTTCCATCCTCCACCTCATGGGACGGCGGAAGAGGGGAGACTTCACCTGCTCTGCCCAGTCAGAGCCCTAAGGGTTTACTTGGAGAAGTCTTCTCAGTGGAGGAAGTCAGACCAGTTGTTGGTGTGCTTTGGTTCACCCAAGAAAGGGCTTCCTGCATCTAAACAGACAATCAGCAATTGGATTGTCCAGGCTATAGCCACGGCTTATCAGGTGCGCAATTTGCCTTCACCTATGGCCGTGAGGGCACATTCCACCAGGAGCATGGCCTCCTCGGTGGCCCTCCTTTCTGGCGTCTCGCTTCAGGAGATCTGCGAGGCGGCCGGGTGGGCCACCCCGCACACCTTCATACGCTTTTACAGTCTGCAACTCCCTGTGATGACTGGCGGCAGAGTGCTCGCATCCTAAGTGTGCCTGGTCTCCAGCTTCACACTAGGGCGGGCGTGTTTACGGTGTGGCATAGTGGGTATTTCGTTCCCCAAAGTGTCATAACGATGACGCAGTTCGAGTTCCCTCGAAGGGGAACGTCTCGGGTTACGACTGTAACCCTTGTTTCCCGAGAAGGGAACGAGACACTGCGTCTCGTCGCCACACCTATCACGCTCAGAGCGCTAGCTTCATCGCGAAAGAGCTAGTGTTTGTATATGCCAGCGTACCTTTGTATATTCCGGTTATGCCGTCATCTACTACGTCATGAAGCAGCACCAATCAGGATTGGACAGATTTCATTCATGCTTCAGATGTGTTACGCTGAGGGCGTTCCCCAAAGTGTCATAACGATGACGCAGTGTCTCGTTCCCTTCTCGGGGAACAAGGGTTACAGTCGTAACCCGAGACGTTTTGTTTCATTAGAAAAGTGAAAAGACTGTTTAGACTATCACGCCTAAGCTCAGTCAGTTTGTTCTCTTGGTTACCGATTGTGTTCAACTGTGTCTTGTTTAGTTTCTCATTACCCTGTGTGTATTTTAAGTCCTGTGTTTGGTTCAGTTCATTGTCTTGTATAGTTATTGTAATAATTTGTATTATTTAGCACATTAACTCTAAAATGAGTTAACTACTAATATAATTTTAATATTAACATGCTTACTCAATTGTCCATAAATAAAAAAATTACTTGCTATAAAAAGCTGATGTTTGAGACTCAGTTCTATTCCAGTTGGAATATTGGACTCGCCGGTTCCTACTTGTTCCCAAGCCCTTCCTCCTCTATTAAAGGACAAGTTCAGTATTTTACACGTAAAGCCCTGTTTTAAGATTGTTTCTGATGAAATAGAACGGTTAGAATTAAAATTTGGACACATGCTGCTGGCCCGAGAATTTTCGGTTTCTGTGTTTGCACCCCCCACCTCCACAATGGTTGCATAGGTGCACTGGAATAATCCTTCCTAAAACGCTTTAATCCAGTGGTCTCAAATTCACGGGTGATATTTTGTGGCCCCCTATTTGACATTAAAGTTTAATGTTAGTGCGGCACGTCGTTGCGCGAGCCGCGTTTTTTTATTATTTTTTTTATCCCTTATGGGCTACCATAGATAGTCTCGTGACAGCTTACGGTGAGTTTGTTGTAATATGTGTCCAACAGGTTGATAAGAAGGTTTGCTTTGATTTGTGCAAAGTCAGCAATTTGCCTGAGACACTATAACGTACATGTGTAGAAAGAATTCAATAAGATGGGCAGACATGACTGCAAATATTTGTATTTCAAAAGCAATAATTGTTTTTCTAAGTATAATAAATGGAAATGTGCCTTTCAAAAAAACATTTAATATCATATTGAAAATAAAAAAGACATGAGCAAATATAAGTATCACAAAGATGTGTTATAAGGAAACGAAAAATAATGCTGTAAAATGAAGTATCACAAAGATGTTGTGTATAAGGAAAAGACTTGTAAAAAGTTTGTAAAATGAACTCCAACTGTCAGAAGTGCAGCTCATGAAGAACCATTCCTTTCATGTACAGAAAGGAATGTTCAAATTCAGAGGAACAGTTCAGAAGAAACATTAATAATAAAGATTGAGAAGATTGGATCAGTTGTGCTCCTTTTTTGGAATACTTGAATAAATTGTTTTTGTGGAATACTTGATGCGGCCCAGCCTGACCCAGACTCCACCTCCAGCGGCCCCCACTTGACTTTGAGACCCCTGCTTTAAACGTTAAACTCACCGAGTGGCCTGGGGTGTTTACTGATATGCTCACACAAAAATCGCTGCAAAAGATGCTTTTGATCGTAGTTTTTGTCGATAAAACCTGTTGGAAAGCATCTTTTGCATCGATTTTTGTGTGAGCATATCAGTGAACACCCCTGACCACTCGGTGAGTTTAACGTCTTTGTCAACTAAAGTTTAATGCGTTTTATGAAGGATTGTTCCAGTGCACCTATGCAACCATTGTGGAGGTGGGGGGGGTGCAACCACAGAAACCGAAAATTCTCGGGACAGCAGCATGTGTCCAAATTTTAATCTTAACCGTTCTATTTTATCAGAAACGATCTTAAAACACAAAAATCGCTGCAAAAGATGCTTTTGATCGTAGTTTTTGTCGATAAAACCTGTTGGAAAGCATCTTTTGCATCGATTTTTGTGTGAGCATATCAGTGAACACCCCTGACCACTCGGTGAGTTTAACGTCTTTGTCAACTAAAGTTTAATGCGTTTTATGAAGGATTGTTCCAGTGCACCTATGCAACCATTGTGGAGGTGGGGGGGTGCAACCACAGAAACCGAAAATTCTCGGGACAGCAGCATGTGTCCAAATTTTAATCTTAACCGTTCTATTTTATCAGAAACGATCTTAAAATAGGGCTTTAAGTGTAAAATTCCGAACTTGACCTTTAACTCCTTTGTTTCCACTTGTTCCTCCCGGCTCCCTGGTTCCTTAATTTCCGCTGGTTCTGCCTGGCTCCTTCGTCTCCACCGGTACTACACGGCTCTGTGGCTCGTTCATCTTCGCTTGTTCTACCCAGCTCTCTGGCTCCACCCCCTGTGCAGCCTCAATTCAGTTTTCTGGCTCCTCCTCCTCTTCTGGCTTCATTGGCTTCTCTGGCTCAACCCCCTCCTCTGGCTCCGGCTGGCTCCATCCCTCCGACGACTCCTTTGTCCTCACTCCCACTGGCTCTGTCTTCTGAGCCTTTATCGCCGCCTCACTCCTCTGACCCTCTGGTTCCACTTTAGACCCCTGTGCTTGGTGTCAATTTGGTCCTTTATCCCTCCATCTCCACCTTGGTATCAAGCCCACCTAACTCCACTTTGGTCTTCAGTTCCCATGGCTCCGCCCTGGTGAAAAATGCAGAGGGCAACGCTGCCCTTCAGCCATCCAGCATCGTCAGGAGAAGTGAATTCACTGTTGTCGCAGAAGCCTCCTCCTCCTACTGCTCTGTGGTTCTTTCCTCCGCCAGCCACTCCTTGTTTTTTTCTCTCCAGCGGTCCCTCCATGGACTCTGGTGTCTTGGCCCTCTTTCCCACCTGAATGGATTATACCTTCCCTTTCAACCACCTCAGGGGTGGGGGAGGTAATGTTACGTCTAAGCTCAGTTAGTTTGTCCCCTTGGTTAATCATTGTGTTAACCTGTGTCTTGTTTAGATTCTGATTATCCTGTGTCATTCTGGGTGCTTTTTAAGTCTTGGGTATTGTTCACTTCCTAGTCTAGTGTCGTTATTGTTATGATTATTAACATTTACCACATTAACACTAAAATGAATGAACTACTGAAATCATTTTCCTGTTAACATGTTTACTTAGTTGTCCATGAATAAAAATACTCACTTGATAAAGTTGATGTTTTCGAGTCAGTTGAAGTAGAGCTTGTAGTGGCAGGGAGTGCTAAAATATTTAGATGTATGAATAGAAACATTATGCAAGTAATATTCGTTGACATACTTAAAATGACATTACTGAATGAAATTAAATTCTGTTTTGCAAAAACTTTTAATAAAAGATAATATGACAGCATCTGTAAACTGCGTTAATACATGACAAATCATCTTTTTTGTCTTTAGGCACTGTCTGTTTGAAAACGCTATTCAAGAATTGGTAAGAGAATGAAACGTACAGTGAAAGCCGATTGCATTCAAAAGTGTGCCGACCCGTGGCCAAGGTTTTTGACGCCGGGTGACACACATGAACTGTGCGTTTTCTGTCTGGGAGAAGAGCACGCACGGGAGGTTCTCGAGGGAGCCATCTGTGCAAACTTTGAGCGTTTGTCTCTAAAAACGCTCCGCTCTCGTCTGGCCCTCTTCTCGAGTGAAAGGGATTCAGCATCTGGACCTTATGGTTCAGGTCCCGCTCACGCATCATGAGGCTCCCAGATGGAGCTCGTCGATCACCTTTAGAACCTCTCAGATTATCCGACGACTGACGAGGGCGATCTGCAGGTCGATGATGAAGATTTCTCGCCGACTTTTCCTGCAGATAGTGCTCTTCAGGACGAGCAGGAGATAGCTGAGGAGGTTGATATTCAGGTAGATCCTGAACTCCCTCAGCCACCCTACCCCGTGTATTATTAGATGTTATGGGGTTAGATGTTATGGGGCGCGCCGCCGCAGGCTGCAGCTGCCATGGCAATGCGCTAGAGGAGAGACCATTCGTGGCAGGCTTGACGATCGGTTTCTCCCCGGCCATAGACAACCAGCTCAGGTGAGCCTTCCATTTTCTTCCTGACCTGAACCCATACTCTGCTCGTATCCATCGACATCAGCGGGCTAGTTTCGGTGATGTTGAGGGGATCGAAGAACATGGGTACGTGTCAATGCCACCAATTGATGAGACGTTTGCGAACTATCTCGTATCTGGGCAGGCGTCGACACTGAGAGCTCCAACCCTGCCATCCAAACCGCTGAAAACAACGGCTCGTTTAAATGGCAGAGCATACACGGCAGCAGGTCAGGCCGGTGCTGCCCTGCACACCATGGCAGTGCTGCAGGCATACCAGGCTGACCTGCTGGGGGATCTCGATGCTCAGTTGATGGCGGCGATGGTGGCCACGGAGAGACATCTATGGCTAAATCTAGCCGACATCGAGGACAAAGAGAAGGCCTTTCTCCTCCATTCGCTGGTTTCGCCCTCTGAACTCTTCGGCACCTTCGTAGAAGTGTGGTGGGGAAGTTCAGGGAGGCGAAGGCGCGCTCAGCAGCATTCAAAACTTGTATACCTCTGAGATCCGGTTCCACGCCCAGGCAAGCGGGAAGACCTGGCCCTTCACTGTCTAAGGACCATAGGCAGGGCCAGCGAGCCTGCGTCACCTCTCGTGCGCCCCCTCCCTGGAGGAGCAGGGCGCAGAAGAGGCGTGACTCCCGCAACAGGAGAGTGTAACGGGGTTAAGATGTTATGGGAAGGAGGAGACGGGAACCGGTGAACATTCAAAACTTTAATAATAAAATAAACAAATACAAAATGAAAGTAAAGCCAGCAGCCACTCACGGACGACTGCTGGCCACAGAGAACAAAACACAACATAAAATAAGGCCTTTTCCTCTCTCGATCTTCACCTTCGTCGCTCCTCCTTTATGCTTCCGCTCCGTGAGAGATGCGAGACGAATGCGTCTCACAGGTGACGTTCATTATTACTCATGCCACCGGCCTCGCGCCGCTCTCACGTCACTCGGCCTCGTCCTGCTCGCCACATACCCCCATCGCCCCTCGCAGGCCGGAAGGTACCCATGAGACTGTGCTCTACTCCCCCCTCCCCCCCTCTGGGGGAACCAATCACGGTGGCCGCGGCACCTGGGGGTATGGATACACAAGGCGAGAGAACAGGAGACGGAAGCATGAGGAGCGACAGATACGAGAGAGGGGAGAGAGGAGAAAAAAAAAATCATGGTCCGGTTCCCGGACACACTGCCGCTCGGTCCTCAGCCACTGAGAGACTCACTCGCGGTGCCATGCGATGGTACTGGACATCCGTTGGGGGACGGCTCGTCGCTCCTCCGCCTCCTGGCGGACAGCGATGGCTCCTCCGGTCGAGGGCAGCCGGCAGCGAGTCCTCTGTTCCCTGCTCCGCCCCCATCATGGCCGACGGCAACAGGCTCCGGCCCATGGCGAACGGGAGCGACTCCTCCGCTCCCTCTCGGATGGCAGGCACCCCTCCTCGACCCAGGAGCACGGCAGCAAGGTCCCCGTCCCACCTGCTGTTACATCGCTCCATCGCCTCGGGCAACAACACTCCCTCGTGCTACCCGACCTCCTCAGCACCGCGATCCCCCTCAGCAGCGAGGGCTCTACGACAGCGTGTCCCTCCTTCTTCCCGGGTTTCGGCACCAATGTAACGGGGTTAAGATGTTATGGGAAGGAGGAGGCGGGAACCGGTGAACATTCAAAACTTTAATAATAAAATAAACAAATACAAAATGAAAGTAAAGCCAGCAGCCACTCACGGACGACTGCTGGCCACAGAAACAAAACACAACATAAAATAAGGCCTGTTCCTCTCTCGATCTTCACTGTCGTCGCTCCTCCTTTATGCTTCCGCTCCTCCCTGAGAGATGCGAGACGAATGCGTCTCACAGGTGTCGTTCATTATTACTCATGCCACCGGCCTCGCGCCGCTCTCACGTCACTCGGCCTCGTCCTGCTCGCCACAGAGAGATTTGAGGGAGGTTATCTAGCAAAAACGCACACAGCGTCGGTAATGGATAACCTCCCCGGAAGGTCATGAATCTGCCCTCTCCTCTCTTCCGAATCCCCAGGCGTTCATTACATCAGGCCTGGGGCTGGGCCTATGATGAGAACGATGTTCTGATGACCCGCCTAGGCTTGGTTAGTGAGAGCGCCTCTTTCAGGCATGTAAAGTTGTGGAGCCCAGGTTCATAAAGAAATGGAAGCTTTAGCATTAAGTTCTGCCAGAAAGACTTAATTACTACGTCATTATTACCTTCACATCTATCCAATTATGTCCTCATACTCGCTGCATAAAAGATCTGTACTCACCATGTTTGAGTTCGCAGATACCGACGCGACAACTACCTCCACCATCCCCACCACCACCAGGATGGTCCTGTCCATACCCCCCGGGGGGTCGGCTGCGCCCCTGCCTTTGCTCCAGGCAGGAAATGCAGATCCGCTACCCTCGGATAATGAACTACGGACGGGGCCTACGCCAAATAACTTTATAATTGCTTTCTGGGCTGTCAATAAATTTATGTTATTACATCACTATTTCTCCTGAGTCTTTCTGGTAGAACTATCTGGCGAGTCTTCACTCCGCAGGCCGCAGGTGAGCTGTTTGGTCTTCTCAAGAGTATTTTTTTGTGAATTAAATACTAAAATGTATCTCTCTACAGACCTCGTTCCCTGTATAGAGCTATGGGGTCATGTCAATGTAATACAGTAATTACCCTTTTTGATTATTTGGGCCCTGAAGTTCCCCTTTAGGTGGCTAGAACGATAGGGAGAAGCACCAGTTGTGTGACTTCTCTTGTGATGTGAAACTATGTTAGCCTTCAGGCATTTAGCCACCTCAGGGTAGAGTAGTTGGTCTCTCTCATAGGATTTTTTACTTGGAGTTTTGACTGACCCTAGAGCTTCAGATAGATCTTATGTCCGGCCCATGGGAGAGTCTGACTTCTTTCCTGAGTACATCGCCCCCTTGAGCTCTGTTTTGGGTTTTCAGTGGGCTGAGCGATTCTGCAGCCCCTTGTATGAAATAATAATAACAACTATTTTTCTAGTAAGGCTGTGGCTCCTCCGAGCCCTCAAGTAGATCTATGCTTGCAGGCTGGCCCTCACCAGGGCCGCCTCTGTAGCTGGCCTAGGCTGTGCCAAGGATAGTGGAGACGCTCTGCTTAAGCATTTCTGCCTCTGACCCATCACTTTGTGAATGTAGGTTTCTAGAAAGCATCCCTATATGACAGCCTCCTCCTATGGGAGTCGTTAGGCCAAGGCACGCCCCCTTCTCTGCATTCTGGGGTGACAAGAGTAATGCAGCGTGGTGCAGAGGGATGGTTTATAAAGATCCTGGGTTAGGCCTCAAATAGGCCTCCCCAGTACAATGTGTCTTTATTGAGTAGGGTTAGGCCGTCTTTCGCCTCAAACGAAGAGACTGGGTCTGTCTGCCCGACCCTGCCGTGCAGAACAAGCATACGGATCTGGGCCGCCAGTATAGGCTTCACCTACCTCGCTGAGCTACTGCTCGAGCGTTGGGTTGTAGGTGGTTTGGCTCACAAACAAGCCCCACTCCCCTAGGTTGGGCACAGAAAAAAATTCTGTGACCCCTAGAGCCACTGGCAGGCCCGCACCCTGGTAAACCTCAGGGTGAGGTGGTAGTATTCCCCTGTGATACAGGGTAGGTCGGAGTACTTCACTTTCAGTTCTGTATTATCATACCTCGCACCACTATGGCATGGGTTGAGCGGAAAGTTCTAGCCTTCACTTCTTTTTTGGTCGAAGTACGCTCCCATGAAACCAGAGCTATGCATGAGCTGACGCCCATGCATAGAGATGGTAGGCCCGACTCTGGGGCCTCTGTTGAAGCAGAGTGGCGTATGCTGTACTCCCCTTGTTTAAGGGTACTAGCTCTCTTGCTGAGTACACTGCCATGGACAATGTGATTAGGCACCAGGATGCTCACCGGGCCTCCCTGAAGGTGAGTTCCCACATGCTGTGACTGTCAGGTAGTAGGCCTCACCGGGCCTCCCTGAATGTGAGTTCCCAGATATTGTGGCTGTCAGGTAGTAGGCCTTACCAGGCCTCCCTTAAGGTGAGTTCCCACATGCTGTGATTAACAGGTAGTAGGCCCCACCAGGCCTCCCTGAATGGAAACTGTCAGGTATTAGGCCTCACCAGGCCTCCCTAAAGGTGAGCTCCCACAGACTGGTTATAAGGTAGTAGGCCTCATCAGGCCTCCCTGTGAGTGGTTTCCTAGCGGTGCTGGGTTCAGGAAGCTAGTGGCCTCTTGCTATCAGTTCAGCTGGCCTTAGCAGGCAGCTGCTGAATGCGAGTTTGTGCCCTGGCTCAACTAAAGTGTTCATTCTCTGCTACTGGTTCCCTCCCAGAACCTCTTTTCCTGCCTACAGCCTGGTTTGCCTACCAGGCGGACCCTGTGCTCCCCTCACCGAGGGTCACTATGAGCATGCTGACTCCTGAGTCTGGTTAGATGGTCGTAGGCCTCTCGTGAGGCCTCCCAGTTAGATCAGCCCTTAGGCCTTCACAGGCCTCCTCGGTGTTTTGAAACACAAACACTGGGTAGATTCGTGGATCGAGTAGAGAAACTCCCCTTGCTGGCAAGGGTTGGAAAGCACTATGCTGAGTCATACTCTCCGGGATATCCCATCTCTGAGATCCGGGCCGAGTGTTCACTGCCAGCTTCGCAGTCCATCGGGTTGGATGCCTTACCTAAAGGCAAGTGTCCAGAGGCTCTGTCTTCGGACAGACAGGAAGTGGCCAGACTAAGTGTCTATGTAACTGACACCAGGTCAAGTCAAGTCAAGTCATCTTCATTTATATAGCGCTTTTAACAATGGATTGTTTCAAAGCAGCTTTACAGAGATAAACATATAATTTAAGGTAACAGATTGTTTTGGCATTATAGCGGTTCTTGAATAATGTTATTTCCAGCTAAAGTTAACTTTGATTGATTCACCTCCGTCGAAATGATCAGACTTTTAAACGCGAACCTGTGATTAACGCTGACGGCGTTCACATGCTCATTCAGAATTGATTCTATAGTTATGTGCTTTTTAAAATATGTGCGCAGGTTTATAATTCATACAACCCAGCCTAAACAAACTACTTTTCTTGCCTATAAATTTTGATACAGAATTTTGTTTTATTTATCACTTCGGGGTACGCGAGCCAGAATTCACAACGCTTCATCTGTAGAGTGGGAAAGGGATCCTCCATAGGGAGAGGATAGTGGACACTTCAGCACTGCATTGTCATCGGGTCCAGGCGGATCTCCTTCCTGTAGGAGGTCAGGCCGCCCTGGTGGCATTTCGGGGTGAGTACGTTCCCCTTAATAGTGATTGGCTAGGGTTCCTTAGGGAATGTGGTTCCCTAGAAGGGACCCCTATGACCGGCTGGGAATGCTGTCAATGACAGCCCAGTGTGACCTGAGGCTGAGTGGTTCAAGTGTTTCTTTTGAATTTGCTGGTTTTGACAGTTGTCACTGCCACCTGGCATGCACTCCCCTTAGCATGGCGGCGTGGGTATATCGTTCCCCTAGCGTCATTCGATGCAGTGCGAGTTCCCTTCGAAAGTCTCAGGTTACGACTGTAACTTATGTTCCCTGTGAACAGGGAACGAGACACTGCGTCTCCTTGCCATGCCTCGGGGCCTGCCTACCAAACAGTCCCTTCAGATGATAAGGTGATTTGTCATGTTTGCAAGGCGCCCTCATATACTTGCAGGTCGCACGTTAATCATTTACGTTAATTCACGGGCTGTCACCGGTCAATGTGATTGCCGTGATTTGATAGTGATTTCAGACACCTGTCAAGCCTGAGGCGTTCCCCTAGCGTCATTCGACGCAGTGTCTCATTCCCTGTTCTCAGGGAACATAGGTTACAGTCGTAACCTTAGACGTTTTTTCAACTGATATGTCATAATTGTCTATCTATTTAAATTACATCTCTTAAGAGATGCTGTTTGACACGATTTTCATAATACAAATTACAATACAGCTATTAGTTTACACAGTTGTCACAGAACAATACTCACTTGTAGAAGTTGTTTCAGTGGATGTTTGAGGGCCAGTTGAAGAAATGTTTATAGTGACAGGGGATGCTGTGATATATGGACATATAATGAAATAAAAACAAACATATACAAAATATTGCTTAGAAGCTAACAATGGCATATGTTCATACAATTCATTTTTGTATTACAATCAAAGTATTATTGTTAGAAGAATCACTTTTTATTCTTCATTATAAACATTTTAACTGGTAGGCGCGGATGTTTGATACTCAGGAAGTGACATGAAATTAGTACAATTATTATTAAAAAAAGTTGTGTTTGTAGACATGTTTACAAAAACTTTTTTTGTATAATGAAATTCTGCATTTCAAGAATTATTATCACACAAATATATAATATAGGCATAAAACGGTACACATTTTTTTTATTTTAGGTGCTAATGTTCGATACTAGGATGTGATTTGAAATACCGAAGTACCTACTACGTGTAACATGAGCATGTGAATAAACTACTGAAATAATTTTCCTATTATCATGTTTACTCAAATGTCCATGAATAAACATACTCACTTGTAGGAGCTGATGTTTGAGAATTAGTAGAAGAAGAGCTTGTAGTGGCAGTGGCTGCTGGAATATTTTAATATAGAAAGAATTAGTACAGTTTCAATGAATAATACTTGTTATGCTTACAAAGATATTTTTAATTAATACAATAACATTCTGTATTACAAGAACAGCTATTTCCCTGCCCATTTTTGGTCCTCGAGGGAGGTTTTATAGATTTTGTAGAGTTAGTTCTTGCAAAGAGTGGTTACTCTTTCACTGTGGGTGAGGTGCAGGAAGACTATGATTAGCACCTGCCTGCCACGGACTCATAGACTGAGCCACCGCCTGCTACAGAGCCTGAGCTTGAGCATACAAGTCTGTCCAGGAGCTACAGCCAGCTGCCATGTCCGTCCCAGTAGGATCACTAATTAAACTGGACATCCTGGAGCAGAGTCTAAGCCATGTCCCCATAAAGAGGTAGAATGTATCCCCTTCTATTCCATTTTGAATATTGGACATGCCAATTCCTACTTGTTCGCAAGTCCCCCCCCCACCCCCACCATTAAATCCTTTGTCTCAGCTGGTTCCGCCCAGCTCCCTGGCTCCTTCATTTCCACTGGTTCTGCCTGGCTCCTTCATCTCCATCGTTTTCTCCCAGCTCCCCGGCTCCTTCGTCTTGGCTTGTTCTGCACAGCTCCCTTGCTCCACCCCCTCTGCAGACTTCATCCAGTTGACTGGCTCCGTCTCCTCTGCTGACTTTATTGGGTTCTCTGGCTTTGCCCCCTCTGCTGGCTCCAGCTGGGTCAGCGGATCCACACCATTCACTGGCTCCGCTCATTTGCCCGGCTTGCCTGATCTTCCTGAGACACCGGGTCTGCCTCTGGCTATGCCTCATCCCTCCACCCTTTTGGCTCCACCGGCTACTCCGTCCCTCCGGCTTCTCTTTTGTCCTCACTCCAACTGCATCCAGCTCTGTCTTCTGAGCCCTCATCTCCACCTCAGTCCTCTGATCCTTGGGTCCCGCATGTCAATTTGGTCCTTCATCCCTCCATCTGACCCTTGGTATCCAGCACAACTTACTCCACTTTGGTCTTCAGTTCCCACGGCTCCACCCTGATCAAAACAGGGGATGGCACCTCTGTGGACCTTGTGGATGGTCACCCTATCCACAAGCCATTCCTTGGTTTCTCTCTCCACTGGTCCCTCCATGGACTCTTTTGCCTAGGTGTCTTTGGCCCTCCTGCCCACCCCAGTATGGATTATAACTCCCCCTCCCTCAGGGGTGGGGGTGGGGGGGTAATGTCACGTCTAAGCTTATTTAGTTTAGGGAGGCCTCATTATCCTGTGTGTATTTTAAGTCCTGTGTTTGGTTCAGAACATTGTCCTGTATAGTTATTGTAATAATTTGTATTATTTACCAGATTAACACTAAAATGAGTTAACTACTAATCTAATTTTCATATTAACATGCTTACTCAATTGTCCATAAATAAAAATTACTCACTATAAAAAGCTGATGTTTGAGACAATTCCAGTTGGAATATTGGACTCGCCACTTCCTACTTGTTCCCAAGCCCTTCCTCCTCCATTAAGTCAAGTCAAGTCATCTTCATTTATATAGCGCTTTTAACAATGGATTGTTCCAAAGCAGCTTTACAGAGATAAACATATAATTTAAGGTAACAGAGATTGTTTTGGCTTTATAGCGGTTCTTGAATAATGTTATTTCCAGCTAAAGTTAGTTTTGATTGATTCACCTCCGTTGAAATGATCATTTGTTATTAAAATAGGGGCCACTAAGACGACACCGTTCTCTCTAAAGAGACTTTAAACCTGTGATTAACGCTGACGGCGTTCACATGCGTTCACATGCGTTCACATGCGCATTAAGAATTGATTCTATAGTTATGTGCTTTTGAAACTATGTGCGCAGGTTTGTAATTCCATACAACCCATGCCTAAACAAACTACTTGTCTTGCCTATACATTTTGATACAGAATTTTCTTTTATTTTATCACTTCGGGGTACGCGAGCCGGATTTTCAACAACGCTTTATCTGTAGAGTGGGAAAGGGATCCTCCATAGGGAGAGAATAGTTGACACTTCAGCACTGCATTGTCATCGGGTCCAGGCAAAGCTCCTTCGTCAGATCTGGATATGGCCTGGATCCGGCAGGCTGCGGGAAAACCTCGGGATAAACAAAGACACTAATATTAGCGTAGATGCCATTCTTCTTATGATGTAACGAGTACATCAAGATTTAAGGGAAGTGTTCCCAGTTCCGGCTGACCTAATCTATGCAGCCTAAAATTGAATTATAGAAGTCTATAATGTATTATGTGTATGCTAGGTCAAAGAGATGTGTTTTTGGTCTAGCTTTGAACTGACAGAGTGTGTCTGCTTCCCGGACAATGGTAGGAAGACTGTTCCAAAGTTTTGGTGTTAAATAGGAAAAGGATCTACCGCCAGCAGTCGATTTAGATATTCTAGGTATTATCAACTGGCCGGAATTTTGAGATTGCGATAGATGTGAAGGACTATAATGCGTTAAGAGCCCACTCAAGTACTGTGGAGCTAAACCATTTAGTACTTTGTAAGTAATCAACAATATTTTAAAACGTATCCGATGTTTAATAGGCAGCCAATGCAGTGTTGACAGAACCGGGGCTAATATGGTCATACTTCCTGGTTCTGGTAAGAACTTGAGCTGCTGCGTTTTGAACTAGCTGTAGTTTATTTATTAAGCATGCAGGGCAACCACCCAGTAGAGCATTACAAAAATCTAGCCTTGAGGTCATGAACGCATGAACTAATTGTTCCGCATTTCCCAATGAGAGCATATGGCGTATTTTAGATATATTTTTAAGATGGAAAAATGCAGTTTTACAGATACTGTAGTAGACGGTTGCATAGTTATAATTTTGTCCCTGATATTATCAATCTTAGAAGTGAAGAAGTTCATAAAGTCATCACTGCTGTGTTGGTTGGACACTTCTGAGCTTGAAGCTTTCTTTTTCGTTAGTTTAGCCACTGTTTCAAATAAATACCTTGGATTATGTTTATTTTCTTCTAATAGGGTTGAAAAATAAGCAGATCTAGCAGCTTTTAAAGCCTCTCTGTAAGCAATCGAGCTCTCTTTCCATGAAATCCGAAATACCTCTAGTTTAGTTTTCTTCCAGTTGCGCTCCATTTTTCTGGCTGCTCTCTTAAGGGCCCGGGTGTGCTCGCTGTACCACGGCGTTGGACTATTTTCTTTAATCTTCTTTAAGCGCAACGGAGCAACTGCGTCTAAAGTGCTGGAAAAGAGAGAGTTAAAAGTTTCTGTTGCAATATCAAGTTCTTCTAAGCTATCCAGGATGCTGAGATGATGAAACTGATTAGGAAGATTATTGATAAAGCAATCTTTAGTGGCAGAAGTTATAGGTCTAACGTATTTATAACACGGAGTCAGCTTTGCAGCCTTGGCTACATGTAATTTACATGAGACTAGATAATGATCTGAGATGTCATCGCTCTGCTGCAGAATTTCAACGGTTTCAACATCTATTCCATGTGATAATATTAGATCTAGAGTATGATTACGACAATGAGTAGGTCCTGTCACGTGTTGTCTAACTCCAATTGAGTTTAAATGCCAATCCCAATGCATCTTTTTCATTATCTACATGTATATATTAACTTCTTTGTCTTGGCTTGTTCCGCCCGGCTCCCTGGCTCCTTCATTTCCGCGGGTTCTGCCTGGCTCCTTCATCTCCACCGGTACTACACGGCTCTGTAGCTCGTTCGTCTTCGCTTGTTCTACCCAGCTCTCTGGCTCCACCCCCTCTGCAGCCTCAATTCAGTTTTCTTGTTCCGGCTCCTCTGCTGGCTTCATTGGCTTCTCTGGCTCCAACCCCTCCTTTGGCTCCGGCTGGCTCCATCCCTCCGACAACTCCTTTGTCTTCAATCCCACTGGCTCTGTCTTCTGAGCCTTCATCACCGCCTCACTCCTCTGACCCTCTGGTTCCACTTTAGACCCCTGTGCTTGGTGTCGATTTGGTCCTTTATCCCTCCATCTGCACCTTGGTATCAAGCCTACCTGACTCCACTTTGGTCTTCAGTTCCCATGGCTCCGCCCTGGTGAAAAATGCAGAGGGCTAGCCTGAGGATTTTCAGCCATCCAACATCGTCAGGAGAAGTGGATTCACTGGTATCGTCGAGGCCTCCTCCTCCTACTGCTCCGTGGTTCCTTCCTCCGCCAGGCACTCCTTGTTTTTTTTCTCTCCACCGGTCCCTCCATGGACTCTGGGTGTCTTGGCCCTCCTTCCCACCTGAATGGATTATACCTTCCCTTCCAACCACCTCAGGGGTGGGGGAGGTAATGTTACGTCTAAGCTCAGTTACTTTGTTCCCTTTGTTAATGATTGTGTTCACCTGTGTCTTGTTTAGTTTCTGATTATCTTGTGTTATGCTGGGTGTTTTTTAAGTCTTGTGTATTGTTCACTTCCTAGCCTAGTGTCCTTATTGTTATTATTATTAAAATTTACCACATAAAGCAATAAAATTTATGAACTACTAAAATAATATTCCTATTAACATGTTTACTCAGTTGTCCATGAATAAAATTACTCACTTGATAAAGTTGATGTTTTTGAGTCAGTTGAAGAAGAGGTTGTAGTGGCAGGGTGTGCTAAAATATTTAGATGTATGAATAGAAACATTATACAAGTAATATTCGTTGACATACTTAAAATGACATTACTGCATGAAATTAAATTCTGTTTTGCAAAAACTTTTAATAAAAGATGATATGACAGCATCTGGAAACTGCGTTAATGCATTTTTTTCAACTGAAATATCATAATTGTCTATCTATATAAATTACATCTCGTAAGTGCTGCTGTTTGACACATTTTCATAATACAACTTCATTAGTAATAAAAATGTATAAAATACAGCTATTAGTTTACACAGTTGTCAATGAACAATGCTCACTTGTAGAAGTTGTTTCCGTAGATGTTTGAGGGTCAGTTGAAGAAATGCTTGTAGTGACAGGGGATGCTGTGATATATGGACATATAAAGACATTTACAAAATATTATTTAGATTACAATCAAAGTATTATTGTTAGAAGAATAACATATTACATTATAAACATTGTAACTGGTAGGCGCTGATGTTTGATACTCAGGAAGTGACATGAAATAAGTACAATTATTATTAAAATTTATTTGTAGACATGTTTACAAAACCTTTTTTTTTGTATACAATGAAATTCTGCATTTCAAGAATTATTATCACACAAATATATAATATAGGCATAAAATGGTACACATTTTTTATTTTAGGTGCTGATGTTTGATACTAGGATGTGATTTGAAATACCGAAGTACCTATTACGTGTAACATTAGCATGTGAATAAACTACTGAAATAATTTTCCTACTATCATGTTTACTCAAATGTCCATGAATAAACATACTCACTTGTAGGAGCTGATGTTTGAGACTCAGTTGAAGAATACATTGTAGTGGCAGGACCTGCTGGAATATTTTGATATAGAAATAAATAATATAGTTTCAGTGTGCAATACTTGTCATGCTTACAAGGATATATATTTATTTTAATACAATAACATTCTGTATTACAAGAATTACTATTAAAAGAATATGACGAAGAGTAAATAATTTTGTTAAAACAGTTTACTTTTCCAGTGACTTAAGTTTGTTAGTTCATGTTTTCCCTGGGTTAGCTTTATCCCCTTGGTGACAGATTGTCTTCACTTGTGTCTTGTTTAGTTTCTCTTTATCCAGTGTGCATTTAAGCCCTCTGATTGGTTCAGTTCAATGACCTGTATTGTCTTTGTTTGAAGCCTAGCTATTTGATTATTTCTTGCGCCAAATTTTGTTCTGTGTTGGTTTGTTTTCTGTTTTGTTTAAAACAACGTTTTCCCCTGCCCATTTTTGGTCCTTGATGGAGGTTTGATGGATTTTGTACAGTTAGTTCTTGCAAAGAACAGTTCCTCTTTCACTGTGGGTGAGGTGCAGGAAGACTACGATTAGCACCTGCCTGCCACGGACTCATAGACTGAGCCACCGCCTGCTACAGACCCTGAGCCTGAGCATACAAGTCTGTCCTGGAGCTACAGCCAGCTGCCATGTCCATCCCAGTAGGAGCACTAATTCAATTGGGCATACTGGATCAGAGACCCACCCATGTCCCCATAACGAGGTAGAATGAATCCCTTTCTATTCTAGTAGGAATACTGGACTCGCCAGTTCCTACTTGCTCCCAAGCCCTTCATCCTCCATTAACTCCTTTGTCTCCGCTGGTTCCGCCCGGCTCCCTGGCTCCTTCACTTCTGCTGGTTCTGACCGGCTTGCCTCATCTTCCTAAGACACTGGCTCCGCCTCTGCCTCTGCCTCATCCCTCCACCCCTTCAGCTCCAACGGCTCATCCATCCCTCCGGCTTCTTCTTTGTCCTCACTCACACTGCCTCCAGCTCTGTCTTCTGATCCTCCGCTTCCACCTTGGTCCCCCATGCCCACCTGACTTCACTTTGGTCATCAGTTCCCACGGCTCCACCCTGATCAAAACAGGGGATGGCACCGCCGTGGACCTTCAGCCCTCCAGCATCATCAGCAGAAGTGGATTCCCTGTTGTTGCAGAGGCCTGCTCCGCTAACTCCTCCGTGGTTCATTGCTCCGCCAGCCACTTCTCAGTTTTTCTCTCCACAGGTCTTTCCTTGGGAATCTTTAGCCTGGGTGTCTTGGCCCCCCTGCCCACCCACCCCAGTATGGATTATACCTCCATTTACCTAGTTTCTCATTATCCTTTGTGTATTTTAAGTCCTGTGTTTGATTCAGTTCATTGTCCTGTATTTTATTGTAATTATTATTATAATTTACCACATTAACACTAACATGAATTACACAATTCACAATTCCCATGAATAAAAATACTCACTTGCAGAAGCTGATGTTTGAGACTCCGTTGAAGAAGAGCTTGCTATGGCAAGGGGTGCTAAAATATTTAAATGTATGAATAGAAACATAATGCAAGCAATATTCGTTGACATGCTTAAACAGACATTTCTGCATTAAATGAAATTCTGTATCGCAAAAAATATATGACAGCATCTGTGAACTGCGTGAATACAGGTTTCCCAACTGAAATGTCATAATAGTCTATCTAGTATATTAATTACATCTCGTAGGTGCTGCTGATTGACACAATTGTCATAATAAAACTTCATTAGTAATAAAAATCAATAAAATACAGCTATAAGTGTTTACACAGTTATCCATGAACAATACTCACTTATAGAAGTTGTTTCAGTGGATGTTTGAGGGTCAGTTGAAGAAATGCTTGTAGTGACAGGGGATGCTGTGATATATGGACATATAATGAAATAAAAAATAAACATTTACGAAATAGTACTTACAAGCTAACAAGCATATGCTCATTCAATAATTTTCTATAACAATCAATGTATTATGGTTAGAAGAATAACTTATATTAGATTACATTATAAACGTTTGAACTGGTAGGCACTGATGTTTGATACTCAGGAAGTGACATAAAATAAGTACAATTCTTATTAGAATTTTTAAAATATTTGTCAACATGTTTACAAAGACTTTTTTCGCATACAATAAAATTCTGCATTACAATAATTGTACAATCACACAAATATATAATATAGGCATAAAACTGTACACATTTTTTTTCAGGTGCTGATATTTGATTCTCAGGATGTGATTTGAAATTCCGAAGTACCTATTACGTGTAACAGTAAAACAGAAGAATGTTCTAAGGATGTATAAAGACAACTGTACATGAATATTACTTGAGCATGAGCATGTGAATTAACTACTGATTAAATTTTCCTATTATCATATTTACTCAAATGTCCATGAATAAACATACTCACTTGTAGGAGCTGATGTTGGAGACTCAGTTGAAGAATACATTGTAGTTGCAGTGGCTGCTGGAATATTTTGAAATAGAAAGAAATAATACCGTTTCAATGTGAAATTCTTCTCATGCTTACAAAGATATGATATATATTTAACATATATATTTTATAACATACTGTACTACAAGAATTACTATTAAAAGAACATAACAAACAGTAAATAATTTAGGATTTTTTGGATAATTTTGCACCCAGGATGATTGCTCCTTTGGGAACCACATCAATAAGTCGTTAGGCCATGCGTATCAGACCCATTACCACGACAGTTCACTGATCAACTTTTTTGGACTGGATTTAATGACAAGATAAAATAACTATTTCCCCTGCCCATTTTTTGGTCCTTGAGGGAGGTTTTATGGATTTTGTAGAGTTAGTTTTTAGAGTGGTTACTCTTTCACCGTGGGTGAGGTGGATGAAGACTATGATCACCACCTGGCCACCACGGACCCATAGACTGAGCTCCCGCCTGCTACAGACCCTGTGTAACGATCACCAGCTTGAGTGCCCTCGAGAGCCACCAGAGGGCGCTCCACAATAGACTATGATCACTTCCTCACTAACTACATTTCCCATCACTCACTGCCTGGACTCATCATCACTGATCACATTCACCTGTACCTCATTGTCACTGATTGTATTCACCTGTGTCTTGTCATCCTGCTAGTCTCAGTCTATTTATACCATGTTCATTCACTCACCGCGAAGTCTTGTTGTACTGTGTGTCTGCATTTCCGAGTGTTTTCCCCTGTTTGTTTTTTTTTTTTTTTTTTGTTTTTGACTTTGGATTGTTCTTGGACTTTGATTATTGCTGCCTGCCCTGACCTCTGCCTGTTTCTTGGATTCTCTCTGTGTTTTCTCCATTGTCCTGTTTGCTGATTCTTGACCCTGCCTGAATGACTATTCTATAATAAAGCTGCATTTGGATCTTCACCTCCAAGTCTCGGACCAGTTCATAACACCCTGAGCCTGAGCATCATCAGCAGAAGTGGATTCATTGTGTTCACAGAGGCCTCTTCCCCTTACTCCTCCATGTTTTTTTCCTTCGCCAGCCACTCCTAAGTTTATCTCTCCACCGGTCTCTCCATGGACTGTGTCTTGGCCCATTATGGATTTTACCTCCCCCTCCAACCACTTCAGGGGTGGGGGAGGTAATGTTACATCTATGCTCAGTTAGTTTGTTCCCTTGGTTACTAATTGTGTTAACCTGTGTCCTGTTTAGTTTCTCATTATCCTGTGTGTATTTTCTGTGTTTGGTTCAGGTCATTAACCAGTATAATGTATTTAATTATTATTACAATTTACCACATTGACAATAAAATGAATAAACTACTGATATCATTTTCCTATTAACATGTTTACCCAATTATCCATGAAAAAATATTCACTTGTAGAAAATGATGTTTTAGACTCAGTTGAAGAAATGCTTGTAGTGTCAAGGGATACTGTGATTTTCATTTATAAAAAATAAAAACAAACATTTACTAAATAGTATTTACAAAATAGCAATGTTCATACAATTACAGCCAGAAGAATAACTTTTAACTGGTGGGATCTGATGTTTGATACTCAGGATGTGACTGTATACTCACTTGTGTAATTGTTCTCTCCATTCAACACCTAGGAGAAATGTGAAGTTTATGATTAATAGGATGAATCCTTAAATATGAGAGGACACAAAAATGACTTAAACCTTGACTTTGACTCATTAACAGTCGACTTCAGACTTGACTTGAACTTCAGTCCAGACTTTCAACAACTTCCATCAACTTCAACAAAATGTTGAACTAATTTAATATACTAATTTAAACAATATAAAGCCATTAATGACAACACAGGTAGAACACATAAAAGCAAACAACCTCTGACATCTGTACAATCCACACCATGCAAAGAGCATCCCAACAGAAACACTTTCACTAACACTCAATTTAGAAATATGAAGTATTTCTATACCACTCTTGGTCAAATTATGACCAAATTTGTGATTGGTCCAACATGTTACTCAACTCATTGTGATTGGTCAATCTTCATCCGCGTTGACAAAAGAAACACCAGTAATTTTGCAGCCTTTCATTCCAGTAAGTTTGTTAATACAATATACAATAACTATATAGTCCCAGACAAGGTTGAACCAATTCCCAAACTAAAATCCATGATTGAGCTGTTTTAATTGGAAGCGACTTGCACTGACATATCTTAAAATATGTCAGTGCCATTGATTTGTTTCAAGATGCACACCAGTAATGTTTTTTTCTAAGGCATTTTTACAAAAGCTACATTAATGCCCTATTTGAACTAAGGCCTATTCCTGGCTTAATCTAAGCCCTGTCAGTGAAACCAGGCCATTGTTGTTTATATTAAGTACATGCTTTCATTTTTTTCTTTAAGCAGTTTCTGACATCAGGAATAGTGAGATTCGGTGAAGCAGGTGAAGTAATAGTGCATGCAATCCAACATGGCAAAATGACTTTCAGGGGAAGAATAGAATACAATGTGTACCTAAAATAATTTAATAAAAAACATAGATGGAATCTAACTTCTTCCCTCTCTGCTTTTGAAACAATGACAGTCTTTGCTCCAAATACCCCAGGTGAAACATCAA
This sequence comes from Tiaroga cobitis, assembly GCA_030578255.1. Classification (NCBI taxonomy): domain Eukaryota; kingdom Metazoa; phylum Chordata; class Actinopteri; order Cypriniformes; family Leuciscidae; genus Tiaroga; species Tiaroga cobitis. Next base: position 28,435,303 of record CM060615.1, on the reverse strand, counting down.
ATGAGTAATGACATCACCAACTTCCTTGTCACAAAACAAAGAGCCTGTTAAAATACTGATAGGGGAAACATCTACTTGCTAAATCAATTAAATATTTACTATACTGTTAAATATAAAACCATCTTAATCTATTGCCGTCAAGTGACTTTAAAATCATGATCTACGCAATACAACAACATTTATTTGAAGTTTCTAATTCAATTTCAATTCATTTATCGATTTATTTGTATAATGCTTATAGATACATATAGATGCCTACAATACATATAGTTTCAAATCAACTTTACAGAAAATGCAGGTTTATACATTACAATTTGACTGTGTCAAAATAATAACCATTTGTGAAAAATGTACAGTTTTAAGATAATACAAATCATACAGTTAGCATGTACAGTATATACTGTATATACAACAGTTCTTTCTGTTTCTCGAATCTGATTGGCTGAGAGCCTTTTCCAGCCGTTTGATATTCCTACTACTGTTGATGTGTCACGGAATATAGTTTTAAGAGTTTTTTAGGCAAGAATGTAGTTATTTAGACTTCAAATGTGACTCGTTTATATAAACATAGTGCCTATTTTACAACTTCTTTAGAAGTTTTCGGAGATTGAGCTCCAGGTCATCGCTCCAGCTTTATCTCTGCCAATCCTTTGGGAATTTGCTGCTGGCTTATGTAGATACTGGATCAACATGAGATATAGTATATTTGGGGTGTATCAAATGGGCAATCATTGGTCTTAATAATCTATTGCATGTTACAGAGCAAATCGATTTTGGTTAAGGGGAAAATAAAATTTCATAACTTTATATTTAGGCTATATTTAACTTAAGTCCTGTATGGCCTACTAGAGTGCTGCTTTTTTACGTTTGACTGAATTGTTTGCTTGTGTTTATTTCCTATTGACATTTATATTGGCTATTGTTGTTCATTTAAATATTATAAAACAGTTAGTTTCAGTCCTTGACTCTGATTGGTCGATTGCTGTGTTTTATTCAAGACTATGACGCTACACCCAACGGTTCTATGTATCACTACACAACACCCCTAGCAACAGCTCTTAGCAACATAAACACATGTTTTCCCGTGCCCTAGTAATTTGTCAGTTGCGTCTTGCTTTTCCGTGTTCACAAGTTTGAGTCCTTTCAATATAAAAGTCTTCTCTACTGACTGACTCACTCATAAAGACAGTCTTTGCCGCAGTCTAATGGTGAAATAATCTACTTAACTTCTGTTGCTGTTTACAGTCAGGGACTATTTTTTCCAGCGGAAGGAAGACTTTTAGTGATTTTCCTTCATGAAAGTTGCATAGACATATATTTTCCGGCTTTAATATTTGTATTGGTAACCGTCGTGCCTAACAACATCGTGCCTAACAACGCACTTCAGCCGTGACTTATTCACGATACAGCACAGCCTCTCGTACCATATTGCTTACTTATAGTTGATAATAAAACGTTTAGTTCCAGTCCTTGATTCTGATTGGTGTATCACTACAAAACACCCTTAGCAACTTAAACATTGTTCTCATTGATATTGTTCATTGAAGCTTACTGTATTATATAGGGTAGTAGGGTATTGTGAGAGAGAGAGAGATTGAGCGATTAAGTGTATTACCTGCATTTAAATATAGCATTTTCCTTCAGGTCAGTCCTATATCCATAATAAAATAAGTTTGAATGTACCCTACAATATCTTGTCTTTTTGGGTTTCCCCGTTCCCTGACACTGACAGCGCTACGCATTTGTCATTTGCGTCTTGCTCCGTGTTCACAACAAGTTTAAGTCCTTTCAATCTAAGTTTTCGCTACTGAATGACTCACTCATAAAGACAGTCTTTGCCGGTATCTAATGGCGAAATAATGTATTTTCTGCTGCTGTTCATGGTCAGGGACAACTTTGTCAAGCGGAAGGAAGGCTTTTAGTAATTTAATTTTACTTCATGAAAGTTGCATTGATACATACTTTTGTATTTGTATTGTGTGGTAACCGTTTTATGCAGTTAGGTAGCCTACTCGAGGCTAGTGCTGTTTCGTGAATAAGTCCCGGCTGAAGGGGTTGCGGGCACGACGCGAACAACGCCCTTCATACGCAACTTATTCATGATACAGCACAGCCTCTCATACCTTATTGCTTGCATAAATATTATTTTATATAAATAATATGCCGTATGGTATTGAGAAAGGGTCCATGATTGCAATTTCAGTGATAGTTACATGATTACCTTTAGATGGCGGCAAAGACCGAAAACAAGGAAGTTGTTTTGGTGCTGTCATTCTTTAAAAAAATTTTTTTATAGAATTTTAGAACTTTTTTATAATAGATATAATATTATGGACATCGACCTGAAGAGTGAAGGCTATATCAGATGCAGGTAATACACTCGTTTAGTCGATCTCTCTCTCATAATACTCCACATAATACAATAAGCTTCAATGAAGCGACTCAACGTTCCTTCGTTAGTTCTAAAGTGATGTTTTAGAATTAGTAATGGAGGGTTGGGCTCAACTGTTAAACTGTCAACTGGAAGTAGTTCTGCACAAAAGAGTTTTTTTAAAGACACTCCATTGTTGTTTCTTATTTATTACACACTTGTGCCGTCGAACTGTTGTATAAATGCAATATCACACTTGTAGCTAGGCAATATGGCTGTATATCAGCACGCTGTGACATACCATTTTGCACTGCTACTCGTGTGATATACAGCCATATTGCCTAGCTACGAGTGTGAAATTGCATTTATACAACAGATCGACGGCACAAGTGTGTAATAAATAAGAAACAACAATGGAGTGTCTTTAAAAAAAACTCTTTTGTGCAGAACTACTTACAGTTGACAGTTTAACAGTTGAGCCCAACCCTCCATTGCTAATTCTAAAACATCACTTTAGAACTAACTGTTGTATAAATGCAATATCACACTCGTAGCTAGGCAATATGGCTGTATATCAGCACGCTGTGACATACCATTTTGCACTGCTACTCGTGTGATATTGCTCATATTTTGTGACGGAACGGCTGCCTCCCACATATATACAGTATATATAAATAATATACAACAAATTAACTATCCCTCTCCTAACAAGCTCAAAGGGCTCTTTGACAGGCGTTGTCATTCATTAATACTGCTTTGTTATTCGTGAGCTACACTAACCTGCATATTGTCAATTAAAACTCATCTCTGTGTCTAGCAGAAGAATAGACTTTGTATTTTGGCCATATTATTTTTTGTCTTTTTTGGCAAAATAATAATTTAAAATGTATAATATTTAAAGGTGCTCTAAGCGATGTCACACGTTTTTAAGGCCAAAAATTTTTTGTCACATACAGCAAACATCTCCTCACTATCCGTTAGCTGCCTGTCCCCTGAACACACTGTAAAAAAATGCAGTCTCTGTAGACAGCCCAGGCTCCACAAACAGCAACGAAAACAAACTGCGGCAACCCGCACCACGAAACAAAACAAACAGTGTTCCAGCCTGGGGGTGGGGTTAGTGAGCGTACATGGGGGGTGTGGAGGAGAGAAGCATGAAGAGGGAATTTAGAATTTTAACTCTTTAAGTTTGATATGGCCGACACACGACCAAAGAGACGACGTTCTGATGAACAGATTGCAAAAATACAAAGAAGAGGGAAAAGGAGAAGGAACGCATGCCCGAATTTACATTGGAAAAGCCTTTGAAAGGTGGTGAGAACTCCGCCGGCAGAAGGGCTTCCAATCCGACATTCAGGTAACGTTAGCTCTGTTTTTGCTGGACAGGTGGGTAAATCCAGTTTGGTTTTTCTAAATGGACTTTCATGTTCGCCTAACAAACACAAGGATATAATTAGCTAGAACAATGCAGTCAGCGCTTACTTTGGTGAATACAACATATAGGTTTCTAGCAGCTAGCTATCGATCTCTATTGTAAATAATCAAGCAAACTCACAGTAGGGCGACAGTTTGTGTGAATGATTGTTTTCACCAACTATTTATTATGAAATTGAATGTTCATTCATAGCCTATTGACAACTTTGACTAAATTTGAAGCTAACGTTATCTTGCTATTATTGCGTCCTGGTATGGGAGCTAAAGTTATAACCTCAGGTGGCGAGGTTCGTGTTTTACTGGTAATGTTTCTTTTTTTTTTTTTGCATTATATGAAAGCATTTATCTCACTTGGCGACATTACACCTTGAAAGAAGTATCAGTAAAACTACAGGGGGAGGGGACGGGATGAGGAGGAGGGAAGGTCTAGCTAGCCTCCGCTTTGTTTGACAATACTTTGAACGTCAACAAGAAGTGACGTCACCCAGCATCGCTTAGAGCACCTTTAAATACCTATTTAAAATAAACACTTCACAAAGCATAACACACTCCCTGTTTATTTAATCATTCTTGCCATTTTATAAAACCTTAAGTATTTTTTTTTATTTTCATGTAAAACATCTCGGGTTACAACTGTAACCCTAGTTCCCTGAGAAGGGAACGAGACGATGCGTCGATGACGCTTTGGGAACGCTCCTGTGTGATTGCGTCTAAAGCACTTATGTCAACTAGTCCAACGGCGAGAGTGAACGTCACGGGCGGGTGACGTCACGACCAGGAAAGGCTAAAAGCACATCCGGTTTAGAACCGCGTTAGCTTCGAAAAAGGCCGAAGCAAGTTGATCACAGGGATGTAGGAAGTATGGCAAAGTGGCGCATCGTCTCGTTCCCTTCTCAGGGAACTAGGTTTACAGTCGTAACCCGAGACGTTCCCTTTCGAGGGAACTCGCGATGCGTCGATGACGCTTTGGGAACGAGAATGCCCAACACGCCATACGAACAAGAGCCTGTCTGTGTGAATACTGAGAGCACAACTGAGACAAGAGCACCTGTAAACCTGGGGAAGCGCCCAGGTCGAAGTTGTAAAACCTTACAAATGTGAGTGGAGAGGACCAGCCCGCCGCATACAACATCCTACAGGGATAACTACTTGTATAATAAGGCTTCTAAGCCGCCATACTCCTATCCTGGTCTAAAAGCACTAAGCACTAAGGCCGCCACGTACACCTTCAGTGTGGAAGGGGATAACCCTGCGGAAAAACGAACCCGCAGTAACTCCAGCACTGTACCAATCGGGCAGTAAACTGGGCCCCACTGTTTGAGATCCGCAATATGAAGTGAAAACCCATCACTTAATACATACAGTTTCCTCGTGGAGGGAGCTCTGGAGAGAAGTATGGTCTCCACAACCTCAGTTGAGAGACCAAAGACGATGAGTTGGGCCCCCTCAGAGGCCAAACCCACAGGTTCCAAATCTCTGGGCTGGGGTGAAGGGTCACCCCTTCCACTTGAGACCGAAGGTCCCTCCTGACTGGAATCTCCGAGGGAGAGCCGTCGAGGAGAGACAACAGGTCTGAGAACCAGTCAGCGTGGCCAGTACAGTTCTACTAGTAGTAGACTTATTCCGTCCCGGCTGACCTCCTCCAGAACTCCTGGGAGCAGAGTAACCAGGGAAAGACGTACAGACGTAGCCTTGGCCATGTCTATACCACAACGTCCAGCCCCAAGGGAGCTGGGTGTGTGAGGGAGAACCAAAGTGGACTGTGCGTCGTATCCTGAGACACGAACCGATCCACTTGTGCCTGGCCATAAAACCCCCAAATGTGCTCCACCACCTCGGTGTGGAGCCTTCATTCCCCGGGCCTCAGCCCCTGCCTCAACAGGATGTCTGCCCCTACATTCTGATGCCCTCAGGTCTGGGAGGAAATGTCTCAACGCATTGAAGATGGCCATCATCTCCAGGCAATTTATGTACCAAGAGAGATGATGACTCCTCCACAGACCCTGAGCTGAACGGCCTTCCATTACTGCTCCCCAGCCGGTGAGGGAAGCATCTGTCGAGATCGCAACTCGATGGCAAAGAGCTCCCAACTCCGGACCCTGGGTCAAGAACCAGTGTTTCCTCCATATAACCAAGGCGTGGAGAAACCGCCACGTTATCTTGATCATACGAAGTGGGTTTCCCCTCAGGGAAAACCCTCTGGTCCTGAGCCACCACTGCAAAGGTCTCATGTACAGCAGGCCAAAGGGTATCACATTGGACGCTGCTGCCAGGAGGCCTAACAGTCTCTCGTTTCACAGTGCGTAACTGGCCTAGCTTTAGCTCTTTTGTGGCTGTAAGGATAAAAGCTACACAAGCAGACGATAGAACAGCTTGCATCGTGACTGAACCCCATACCACACAAAGAAAAGTGGTTATCTGTACTGGAGAAAGCCCACTCTTCTTGGCATTGAGCCTCAACCCCAACATTTGCATATGAGCAAGGACGACACCTCAGTGCCGAACCGCTAACTGTTCTGATTCCGCTAGAATCAGCCAGTCGTCTATGTAATTCAGAATGCGTATGCCCTCCAGCCTGAGTGGGGCCAGAGCTGCATCTACGCATTTCGTCAACGTGCGGGGTGATAAAGCTAGACCGAAAGGAAGTACCGGATATTGGTATTCTTTGCCCCTGTAAGAAAACCTCAGGAACCTCCTGTGCTGAGGGAGGATGGAGACATGGAAGTAAGCGTCTTCCAGATCAATCGTGACAAACCAGTCCTCGGATCTGATTTGAGTCACGATCTGTTTGAGTGTTAGCATCTTGAACTTGAGTTTCTGTACTGAACGATTCAACAGACAAAGATCTAAAATGGGACGCAACCCTCCATCCTTTTTTGGAACAATGAAATAACGGCTGTAAAAACCCGACTCTCTGTCGGGTGAGTACACCTGTTCTATAGCTTCCTTCACTAACAGGGCCTTTACCTCTTGCTCCATTACCAGAGCCTGCTCGGGATGTACTACTGTGAGTAACAACCCGTTGTAGCACGGAGGACGAGAACCAAACTGGATTCTGTATCCTTTTTCTACTATCTGCAGGACCCATTGAGATATATTTGGCAGTAGCTTCCACGCTGCCAGAAAGTCTACTAAGGGCACCAGCCTCTCGAGGCTGGCCTCTGGTGTTATAGAGACAGCCAGTTCGGGAGCCTGAAACATACCGGCAGGAACTACCTGAACTTACTGTTTTTAACCGGTGTGGAGCGGTGTACACCTCAGTATACGGTGCCCGCCTCACCTCGGTGCCCTCAGGAGGCCATCCTGCCAACTCCGCCACCCTTGGTGCCTCGGGGCGCAGCGGTCTCCAGCGAGACACAGCGTCGTGGTGACACTGAGCCATGTGCTCGCTGGAGACCGCTGCGCCCCGAGGCACCAAGGGTGGCGGGGTTGGCAGGATGGCCTCCTGAGGGCACCGAGGTGAGGCGGGCACCGTATACTGAGGTGTACACCGCTCCACACCGGTCAGGGCTGCCCTCAGAGGTCTAACACCAGTGAACTCGAGACTGGCCTCTGGTACTGGTCGAACAGCCACTTCGGTGCCCTGAAGCGGCAAACCGGCAGGGAACAGCCGAACTGACTGCTTTACGACCCACCTCGGAGGATTGTTTGGGGACGCTAACACCTCAGTATGAAATGGCGAACCGGCAAGGCAAACTGAACTGGCAGCGCTGCGACCCTCCTCAGAGAGTCGCCCCTCAGAGGGCACCGAGGAGACACGGATTCTCGAACCCGTCTCTCCCCGGGGGGGGGGGGGGGGCACCCTCAGAAGCCTGATAGCCTCGGCGTCAGGACTTCTTCTTAGTCGAAGCCTTCTTCGAGATAACGATTGTCCTCAGATATGTCTTATCCCAAGACGACTACGGCTGAGAATACTAAAGGAACCAGCCTCTCGAGACTGGTCTCTAGTATAGCTTAAGAAGCCAACCCGGCCAAAATATCAACCGGACAAATAAACAGTCTGGGTAAAAAGCTGGAAAGTATATTAATACAGACATTTAACTCCTCAGAGATTAGATGAGTACATATTTAATTTTCTCAAAAATTAAATGCAACCAAATAGCAACAAGACAAGTAGAAACGGTCCAGTTAAAAGGCTGAATATATAGTGTATTAATATAGACAGTCTCAAACAATAAAGAATACAAAATTAGTTTGCCCACAATAATAAGTGAATGGGAGAAAGGGAAATTCCCATCTGCTCATTCCCTGCGAATATTATACATTGCGGACTATCATCTACACGTTGCCTCGGCAAACGTGAGATAAAGCCACTTAATTATATCAGATATGCAGACCCATAATCTAAGCGCTGCCTCGGCAAACACGAGATCTGAGCCAATAGATTCTTATTGCAGACCCACAATCTACACGCTGCCTCGGCACACGTGAGATCTGAGCCAATAGATTATTCTTGCAAACCCATAATCTACGCGCTGCCTCGGCACACGCGAGATCCATGATCGAGTCAAAGAATCTTTATTGCAGACCCGCAATCTACGCGCTGCCTCGGCAAACGCGAGATCCGAGCCAAATAATCTTTATTGGCTTTCTTACCTCGAGAAGAAAGCTAACCGGAGCAGAGATAAAACTCTCGATAGTGCATATGTTACACGTCGGGAATTTATGAATGAACACTGTCAGCCCCAATTTACTAGAGCTGACCGTGCATGCTCCACTCCCAAACAAACAGCACATGAATCGCGTGTGTCCCCACTCGTAATGAAGCAAGGGCAGGGACAAACACACAATCCAAAGCTGTTTGCTCGCCATACACCTGTCTAACATATAAATATGCTTGAGGACAAACAACAATAAATAGACAAAGACAGATTCACATAGAGCGCTTGCTGAGGCACAGAAGCTAACGCGGTTCTAAACCGGATGTGCTTTTATCCTTTCCTGGTCGTGACGTCACCGGCCCGTGACGCTCACTCTCGCCGTTGGACTAGTTGACATAAGTGCTTCAGACGCAATCACACAGGAGCGTTCCCAAAGCGTCATTGACGCATCGCGAGTTCCCTCGAAAGGGAACGAGTCTTTCTGTCATTAAATATAAATGATAATTACAGTAGATTACATGAATCCACAATATTTAAGAAATTAGTATGTGTCAGCCTTTTATCAATCGTGGTGCTCCTGTAGCTAAAAAAAAAAAAAGCATATGCTAAATACACCAAATGTTATTAATGCAAAATTTGCAGAGCATATCTGAGATAAAATGTAAGTGGTTTAATGTTTAAATGTTTTATTTATATAGTGCTTATAATCCCCCATGTTTGCATATTATACCGAATAGGTATAACAATTTTCATGTCTGCAATACAAATAATAAAATAATTTTGCTATATTTTGCTAGTTTCGATTTCCTGGGAACATGCTGGTAAAAACACTGGGATTAAGCACATCAACTGTTACACATTCACAGACACTAAATTTGTTTTTCCATGTGTAATTTGCATAGGTTTCCTTATCAGAGCATGGAAAATTGTTTGGTTACTTTTCAAGTCTGACAAAAATCAGTAAGAGGAAAATATTTGATTATACTAACTAATTGCTTAATTATTTTATTGTTTATAGTTATTGGTTTCAAGTGTCCTCTTTCCTACTCATCGTCTACACTAACCCACAGCTTTACCTTTTTTACACAGCTTTACCCAGATGATCAAGCAAATTTATAATGAGGATTAACAGTTTGAATAGTTTAAATATATAAATGATGCAAACAATTTAAGTAGCTAAAATATATCATTGAAGGACAAGAAAAGTTATTCTAACTTCTTCCTACACCCTTTGAACATGACTGTTATTTGGATCATCTGCTGATGATCTTTTTTGTTGTTTGTTTGTTCTCGTTTAACTCTCGTTGTTGTCTTTTAACATGTTCAATAAAGAAAAAAAAGAAAAGAAAAAAAAACATATTTTATCTTGTCTAGTATGACGGATATTTCCAGTCCTGAATGCTGTTTGGTCAATGCAGGATTTCAATTGATAAAAACAAGCAATAGAAACAACAATGACGCAAAACACTTGTTCACCTTACTTAATAATCTGACTTTCAATGAGTTTGTTTTAAAAATGTGTCTTCAATGATCATAATTACTGAAATCACTGATTTACCTGATTAAAATCACTGTTACTGTAAATTTTGTTTCGTTTTCCAAATCGAATTAACATCGACATCGCAACACTGCATTTTTTTATTTTTATTTAAAACATTTGTGAATATGCACTGTATCTGTAATTGCAAGTGAAGCTTTTAAATGGGACAAAACCGAAGTTTAGTTTCACTAGTTTAATTTCTTTGAAATACACTTCATAACATGTATGTAAATTATAGAGACAGAAACTTCCTATTATTTGTATATTATTTACTCTAGTCTAGTTCCTTATGAGATTGGCCTTATACGTCACTACTTTATATACTGTATATTTCCCTATGTATATCACATAGACTATAGGCTACTTGCTCTGTTTCAAGTCATGTGTCGTTCATTTAAACTCCACTAAAAAATAATGAAAACAAATGAAAATTTTAAAAGTGATATGTAGCTCTGTACCTATTCAAAAAGCATGCATACTGTACTATCTGGTTTATAAGAGGTTTACAGTATACTGGAAAATGATATGCTATATGGTAAATATTGATCTGAAAGACACACAAATTACAGTGTCCGTTTTGTGAAAGCTATTATAACTAAGCACACAAACCAGGGTTTGTAAAGTTTTCATAAACTAACCATGCAAAATAGTACATGTCTTTCTTATCCTACCAAATACACAATAGACCGAATAGCCCTGCACCATATTAAAATGATTTCGTGAGAAGCAAAGGGAAGCTGGCACCATAAGAGATGCAAATTTTTTTAAGAGAAAATGGCTAACATGAAGGCGAAAAAAAGAAAAAAAAAACACCATGCCATGACACAAACACAGAATGAATGAATATCATCATGCTGTTTTATACCCACATGACTTTATTTCCTCCATTGGACACACAAGGAGAAGCATAAACTGGTTGCTGTTTTCCATGCAGTTAGTAAGTCCCCATGGTGGCATAACTTTGAATATTACAGGTACAAGTTAAGTATGGAAGAATTAATTGGACTTTAATATTTGTAACCCACAGAAGACAATCTACAAATGTGTACAATGATGCGCAAATATTTCACTATCTGCAAATGTGTATTTTTACATTTGTGATGTGTAAAATCATATCCACAAAAATACAGGGTGATGTGTACAACACAAAACTGTTTTTACACATTTGCAGATTACTTCCTGTGAATTTGTGGGTCATGTTACATTTGTAAGTTCCTTTTTACACATTTGTGGAATTTTGTCCAATGTGTACTGCGGAGATCTGTAAATAAACATATACACAAATATCTCACAACCTAAAACATGTATTTTTACATTTGTGTTGTGTAAAATCATATTCACAAAAATAATGTGTGATTTGTAAATACACACAATTTAATCTGTACAAATATCTTTTTATTTCACATACAAAGTGTGATTTACGCTTTTGTGGATCCATTTCTACACACAAAACTGTTTTTACGCATTTGCGGATTGCTTCCGGGCAATTTGCAGGTCACGTGACATTTGCAACTCCTTTTTACACATTTGTGGATTTTTGTCCACTCTGTCCCGCTGCGATCTGCAAAAAGAGATTTTTAAGGCGTTCGTGTGAGAGCAGTTAATTAGCCACACCAGCAGGTGGCGGTAGCGACATTCTCTCGCATGAATTGAGAGGATATCGACTGCACATAGACAGACGAGAAAAGCCGCGACATTTAAAAATACTACTGTTATTGTGTCACGAAATGTCGTTTTAATAGTTTTTCAGTCGACAATGTAGTTGTTTAAAGGTCAAATCTGTGGTTTATTTATAAAGATAGCGCCTATTTAAAAAATTTAGCTGACGTTTTCGGAGTTGTGATATCCAGTCTTTCACCGGGCGCTCAGCGCATCACAGTAAATATAAGATAAAGTGAAAAGTAATAGTAAATAGTTTAGTCAATAAAATAAACAAACAGTATACAGCAAATAAAATTGTAATGAAAAGGCTATATAAAATATAGCCTATATAAAATAAAATGACACAACCCTGTCTATTTTTGTTAAATTTTAGTTCTCTTACGAGAGGTTCTCTCGTATTGCGTAAGTTATTCATCTTCTCGAGATATTAAAGCCAAAAATTATCCTTAATTTTGTATATATTGTCAACGCAGTTGCCGTAGCTAGCAGACCTTGAGCGGGCATTCTAGTGCGCTCATAGGCTGCCCTGCGGGAACTGCACAGCCTACCAGTGAGCCCGGCGTGATTTCACGTCAGCGCCCTCGCCGCGTCCTAGCCCGCCAGAATGGGCGTGGCTTAGCGGATAAAACCGGGGCTCGCAGGCTGGTTTTCTGATTTTCATCTTTTCAGCGAAGCCTTTCGCATCGCTGGATCTGAGAGAAGCCGCCGCCGTCGAACAAGCGAACAGCAAGCTAAGGACAGCGCTGAGGAAGCCGGCCGTCCTCGCCACCTTCAGCCATCCGGCGACATATCCTTTTACATTGCTAAAATTGTATTCTCTCACTCCTAAAAGAGCAGCGAGTGTCTTTTTGAAGACGACTCGCACTTCCTATGGCTCGCACAGAGCCGCTCAGTGTTGGAGACCGAACATCTGCGCTCTCTGCCTGGGCTAGGAACACGCAGCCTTGCCCTCTCTATGGAGGATGTGAGCACTGCGAGGGACTTCCGATGTCGACCCTGCGGGCTCGAATCGAAGTCTTTAACCACGGCGCCGCGCGGCTAGCTCTCTTTACGTTACAAGAGAGTTTCCCCGCCCTCGCGCCCCCGTCTCGCGCGTCATGCAAAGCCCCTTTGAGCTCTCTGCATGATCCGGACGGCCATCATCTGTGTCACATGTAGGTCCCGTGCCCGCTACTAGTGCGCGCGCCCTCACATAAACACTGTTCCCAGTCCTGCTCGACCAACGAGCACGCGGCTAGCTCTCTTTACGTTACAAGAGATCTACCCCGCCCTCGCATCACCCTCTCGAGCTCTCTGCATGACCCGGACGGGCACCAACAGATGCGACGTACTGGATGCGTGGTAAGAGCAGAATTTTTTATACAGTTCTGCTCGACCAACGAGCACGCGGCTAGCTCTCTTTACGTTACAAGAGAGCTACCCCGCCCTCGCGTCCCCGTTCGTGCGTCATGCAGAGCCCTCTCGAGCTCTCTGCATGACCCGGACGGGCAGCATCTGTGTCACATGCAGGTCCCGTGCCCACTACTTGTGCGCGCGCCCTCATACAAACACTGTTCCCAGTTCTGCTCGACCAACGAGCATGCGGCTAGCTCTCTTTATGTTACAAGAGAGCAACCCCGCCCCCGCGTTGCCGTTCGCGCCCCATGCAGAGCCCTCTCGAGCTCTCTGCATGACCCGGACGGGCATCATCTGTGTCACATGTAGGTCCCGTGTCCACTACTAGTGCGTACGCCCTCACGTAAACACTGTTCCCAGTTCAGCTCGACCAACGAGCACGCGGCTAGCTCTCTTTAAGTTACAAGAGAGCTACCATCCCCCCCCCCCCCCTCGCGCGTCATGCAGTGCCCTATCAAGCTCTCTGCGTGACCCGGACGGGCTTGCGCGTCACCGTCGAAATGTCTCACCCTGCCAGTCCCCTTAGATAGGGCTACTGCAGCGGTGTATTTGGTAGCCAACGAGCCGGTAATGCAACCCGCTCGCCTGCACACATCCGCCGTTCTCGCGGCGACCCAGAGAAATCTCAAGTGAGTATAATGTCTGGTTATCCGGCTCACACCGCTGGTGTCTTGAGTGTAAAGAAGGTGCCCACATCTCGGTGTTCACCCTTACACACAAGCACGATACTCCCCGTGTCTCCCGCAGAGCCCACTCTCATAAGCTGGCAAATGCTGCTCGAGTGCTAGATGTAGGGAACGTGCCCACAACTCTGTGCTCACGCCTATTTTCTGCCCGCTCTGTTACACGGCCAGAACAGCCTCATACATGCCTAGCAGTCAACGACTCGGTTACACAACCCGCTCGCCTGCGCACAAACGCCTTTTTACAGCGACCCAGAGAAATCTCATAAAGAGCAAGTTATCTGGTTACCCGGCTCATGCCGAAGGTGTTTTATGTCTAGAAAAAGTGCCCACAACCCAGTGCTCACCCCTACATGTAAACACAACACTTCCCGTGTCTCACATAGAGCCCACTCTCATATAGCAGGCAAATGCTGCTCGAGTGCTGCCAATAGCAGACGTGCCCACGCATACATATTTTATCTGCCCGCTCTGTCACACGGCCAAGTCGCGCGCTTCACATAAAGCCGCTCTCGCACCACGGTGCGCAGTCCCACATGAGCCACAATATAAATGTAAGTCTCGTGCGCGCTCACGCTTACTGACACGCGCTTCGCCAGTGCGGTTAAACACACGCCACAAAGCGCAAGCTCATACCAGTCATTCTGCGGCTGTAAGTCACGCGACCGCCCACGGGCGCCCGCGCTTACAAGCCCACACGCCTCACAAGGCGCTGCTCGCGCATCACATTGTGATCGAAAAGCTCCCCCCATTCACAGTAATCGGGAAGCCAAGGTTAAAACAGCCTGTCACTGTTTTCAGCGAGCCGCCCCATACAAGCACACAGAGCGCGCACGCTGCGCACGCCCCTCCGGTTCAGTCTCTTGAGCCCGCACAGCGCGGCGACCAGAGCCTGGAGTCCATTCTACCCTTAGCTGGGCACATAAAAGCAGGGGAAAACACTCCAGGGGTATCGAAATGGGTGCTGAGCACTATAAAGCAGGGTTATGCGTTACAGTTCGCTCGCTGTCGTCCTCGATTTCGAGAACGGACCGCGACAACAGTGAAAGCAGAAGTAGCACACCCACTTCGCTCAGAAATAACAAAGCTGCTGTGCAAGGGGGCTATAAAACCGGTACCCGCCTTCTCTGAGCGAGTCAGGCTTTTACAGCCGTTATTTTCTCGTGCCCGAGAAGGATGGGGGACTTAGACCCATACTGGATTTGAGGCTCGTGAACAAAGCTCTTATGAAAAGACCGCTCAAAATGCTTACAACCAGACAACTCCTCGCGCACATTTGCCAGGGGGACTGGTTTATATCTCTCGATCTGAAAGATGCCTATTTCCAGACTCAGATAATACCCCGTCACAGGCCATTCTTGAGATTCGCCTTCGACGATCGGGTTTATCAATACACAGTCCTGCCGTTCGACCTGTCCTTAGCACCCCGTACATTCACGAAGTGCATGGACGCGGCTCTCGCCCCCTTGAGATCTCAGGGCAGGCGGATTTTGAACTATCTGGACGATTGGTTGATTATGGCGCAGTCGGAGACAGAACTGATATCTCACAGAACTGCGCTCCTCAGCCATCTGAAATGCCTAGGTCTCACGGTCAACTGGACCAAGAGCTCATTACTGCCCAGTCAGTCAATATCCTTTTTAGGAATAGAACTGGACTCGGTGAACATGACGGCTCGCCTGTCTACACAGTGCGCGCACTGTATCCGGCAGCTGGGCATGTCATTCAAGACGGGCAGCATTTTTCCCCTGAAAAAATTCCAGAGGATGCTAGGCTTGATGGCTCAGCCTCGGCGGTACTCCGGCTGGGTTTACTTCTCATGCACCCGCTACAGCACTGGCTGGCCGCGCGTGTGTCGCACCGAGCCTGGAGGTCGGGTCGCGAGCGAATCAGAGTGACTCAGAGCTGTGTCACAGCTCTGCAGCCCTGGTCAGCGGCCGACTGGTACCAGAGGGGAGTGACTATGGGGGCGGTCTCTTTCAGGAAGGTCATCTCGACGGACGCGTCCAACTCAGGTTGGGGCGCCACCCTCGAGGGCAGACCAGTCTTCGGACTGTGGTCAGACCGAGAAAAACCCCCTCCACATAAACTGTCTGGAAATGATAGCGGTCGAGAAGGCGCTGAATCGCTTCCTCCCGTTCATTCAGGGCCACCATGTTCTAGTCCGCTCGGACAATATGTTGGTGGTGTCCTATATAAATCGCCAGGGCGGCGTCAGATCCAGGAACCTCTGCAATCTGACGGAACGCCTCCTCGTTTGGTCTCAGCACCATCTGCGCTCTCTGAGAGCCGCACATGTGCCGGGTCAACTGAACGATGGCCCAGACAGACTGTCCAGGGACAACGCCTAGGGGAGTGGTCACTGCACCCCCAATCAGTCCAGTTATTATGGCACCTTTTCGGCAAAGCGGAAGTCGACCTTTTTGCGTCACGAGACAACGCTCATTGCCCAATGTTCTTTTCGAAGGACAGGGACGCGCTCGCCCGGATGTGGCCCAGCCGCCCGCTATATGCTTTCCCCCGGTATCTCTGTTACCGCAGGTGATTACGAGAATCAGGGAAATGCGCCATTCAGTGCTCCTCATAGCCCCGCGTTGGGAAAACCAGACGTGGTTCCCAGAGCTGATGCGGCTGTCACAGACAGCCCCATGGCCTGTCCCGCTGAGAGCAGACCTTCTCTCTCAGGCGCGGCTCGGTCTGGCATCCCCACCCGGAGCGCTGGTCGCTACACGCGTGGGTGATAAACGGGTATCCCTGCCAGACGCAGGGATGAACACGATCGTGCAGTCCAGAGCACCTTCTACCAGAAGGCTCTACGCATCCAAATGGTCTGTGTTCTGCAAATGGTGCACAACTAAAAATCTCGATCCGCGAACAGGTGGGGTCACGTGCCTGCTCAGTTTTCTCCAAGAGCTGCTGGACAGGGGCAGGTCCCCTTCCACGCTCAAAGTCTATGTGGCAGCTGTCGCAGCATTCTCCGAATCAATGCACGGCCAGTCAATAGGCAGAAACGAGCTTGTCATCCGCTTCCTGAGAGGAGCCAGAAGGATGAACCCCCCGCGCCTCCCCCTCGGTTCCTATGTGGGACCTTTCACTGGTCCTAGAGGCCCTGAAAGCATCCCCTTTTGAACCACTGGACACAGCAGACCTAAAATACCTGTCGCTGAAAGCTGTTTTTCTGATCACACTGTCATCAGTCAAACGCGTGGGGGACTTACACGCTTACATCTGTAAGCGCGTCATGTCTGGAGTTTGGCCCGAATGACTCTAAGGTCATCCTGAAACCTAGACATGGTTACGTTCCCAAAGTGGTTGGCACCCCATTCAGAGCACAGGTCATTTCCCTATCGGCTCTGCCAGCATCCGATAGCGAAAGCGATGTTAATCTCCTCTGTCCAGTCAGAGCTCTGAGATTGTACATTACGCGCTCCACCCCGTTCAGGCGTTCCGAGCAGCTGTTCGTTTCGTTCGGTGGGCGCACTAAAGGTCTCGCCTCCTCGAAACAGAGCCTGTCCAGATGGATAGTGGACGCAATCGCGGCCGCTTACGCGGCGAAAGGTCTGCAGTGCCCTCTGGGCATCAGGGCGCACTCCACTAGAGGCGTGGCCTCGTCGTGGGCATGGTCAAGCGGAATTTCCATTCAAGACATATGTGTGGCGGCGGGCTGGTCCTCACCCTCCACCTTTGTCAGGTTTTACAACCTAGAAGTTCCCGCGCTGCAGGCTAAAGTACTGTCTGTCTAAGTGAGAGGCTAGCCGTGCCCAGATCCTATCATGCGCAGGCTACCCTCACGTGAATTCAGCTCTTCTGGTTGAGCTGCACTGTTTCAGGTTATGTGCTGTATATGCTAAGTACACCGGCCTCACATGGCCGCTCTGTATTGCCTGTCAGTGCTTGTTTACACGCGCTTTACGCTTATGGTACTCGCGCTTCCTCGCGTTTATGTACAATGCGTTGGTGTCACATGCCTGTCCTGTCTTGTGTTGCACTTGGGTGTTTGTTGTTTGATACCATGTGTTCTCTTGTCATTGTATTCCCCGCCCATCTTGTTATCTCATTATTGGTTCATTTGCCCCACCTGTCTGTTCGTTAGCCACTTTGTTTGCCTCTCTATTTAATCTCCTTGTGTTCTCAGTACTGTGCTGGTTCGTTGTATCCATGTTACCCTGGTTCATGTTTGATCGTGTTTTCGTGTATCTTGTATCCTGCCTGTTTTCCCCCACGAGGGAGTTTTTGTTCTTGTTTTATGTGTTATTATTTTCCTAATAAATCCCCATTGTTTGCATTTGAGTCCTCACACCTTTTTCCCAACCCGTGCCGTGACAGAACGAACCAGCCATCTGAGGATTCAGCACAATGGGTGAGGAGGATTCCGATTGTTGGGATTATGACGATTGCATGGATGACGATGAATTGGATTGCCCTGACTATCATGTTGCTACATTTGGATCGACACAATTCTCGACGATCTGTTGTGACGGAAGGACTTCGCCAAGATCTATTTCCAGCGGTAGGGTTTCGAACTTCTCTTCCCCAGCCATTGAGCGGGAGAGGACCAGTTTTCAGGGGACCCGCCTGGTAATTTTTCGTGGGACTCGTGGAGGTCGCAGCGGAGGAGGGGGTCGAGAGGAATTCCAACACCATTTCTCACTTTGGCCACTCTTCGACCCTGGGTTGGTGCAATCCAGTCCAGAGTTTCATCCGGCGCCGTGTCCATCCAGCCCAGAGCACGCACTTCACAAGCGGAGACGGCGGAGGAGGAGGAAGACCCCTAGCCTCTCCAAAGATCCGGAAGCCGTGTCCCAGCAGCCCGCCGTTTTTCTGGAGGCTGAGTCGGAGTCTGTTCACGTCCCGTCTGCCCATCAAGAGACCGTTCAAGTTCCGTCTGCACAGCGAGAGACCGTTCACGTCCCGTCTGCCCAGCGAGAGACCGTTCACGTCCCGTCTGCCCAGCGAGAGACCGTTCACGTCCCGTCGGCCCAGCGAGAGATGGTTCACGTCCCGTCTGCCCAGCGAGAGACCGTTCACGTCCCGTCGGCCCAGCGAGAGACTGTTCCTTTCCCGTCTGCCCAGCGAGTGACTGTTCCCGTCCCGTCTGCCCAGCGAGAGACTGTTCCCGTCCCGTCTGCCCAGCGAGAGACCGTTCACGTCCCGTCTGCCCAGCGAGAGACTGTTCCTGTCCCGTCTGCACAGCGAGAGACTGTCCCTGTTTCCTCTGCCTTTCTGAACTGGGAATACCTGGAGCGTCTGGCTCAGATGTTGAATATGCCAGTCTCAGCCGTTCCTGAGCCGGAGCCGGTGCTCGTTCCTGAGCCGGAGGCAGAGCCAGTGCTCGTTCCAGAGCCGGAGGCAGAGCCAGTGCCGGTTTCTGAGCCGGAGGTCATGCATGAGACCGTTCACGTCCCGTCTGCCCAGCGAGAGACCGTTCACGTCCCGTCGGCCCAGCGAGAGACTGTTCACGTCCTGTCTGCCCAGCGAGTGACTGTTCCCGTCCCGTCTGCCCAGCGAGAGACTGTCCCCGACCCGTCTGCACAGCGAGAGACTGTCCCTGTTTCCTCTGCTTTTCTGAGCTGGGAATACCGGGAGCGTCTGGCTCGGATATTGAATATGCCAGTCTCAGCCGTTCCTGAGCCGGAGCCGGTGCCCGTTCCTGAGCCGGTGCCCGTTCCTGAGCCGGAGGCGGAGCCGGTGCCCGTTCCTGAGCCGGAGCCGGTGCTCGTTCCAGAGCCGGTAGCAGAGCCAGTGCCTGTTCCAGAACTGGAGCACATGTCGATCTCGGACCCAGTATTTGTTTCTGTGTTTGTGTCTGTCTTTGTGACTGTTTTTGTTCTAGTGTCTGTTCCCGAGCCGGTGTCTGTTCCCGAGCCGGTGTCTGTTCCCGAGCCGGTGTCTGTTCCCGAGCCGGTGTCTGTTCCCGAGCCGGTGTCTGTTCCCGAGCCGGTGTCTGCTCCCGAGCCGGTGTCTGCTGCTGCTCCCGAGCCGGTGCCTGCTGCTGCTCCCGAGCCGGTGCCTGCTGCTGCTCCCGAGCCGGTGCCTGCTGCTGCTCCCGAGCCGGTGCCTGCTGCTGCTCCCGAGCCGGTGCCTGCTGCTGCTCCCGAGCCGGTGCCTGCTGCTGCTCCCGAGCCGGTGCCTGCTGCTGCTCCCGAGCCGGTGCCTGCTGCTGCTCCCGAGCCGGTGCCTGCTGCTGCTCCCGAGCCGGTGCCTGCTGCTGCGCCCGAGTCGGTGCCTGCTGCTGCTCCACCGCCCTGGCCGCCCGAGAGATCTTCTCCGCCCTGGCCGCCCGAAGGGTCTTCACCGCCCTGGCCGCCCGAGAGGTCTTCTCCGCCCTGGCCGCCCGAAGGGTCTTCACCGCCCTGGCCGCCCGAAGGGTCTTCACCGCCCTGGCCGCCCGAAGGGTCTTCACCGCCCTGGCCGCCCGAAGGGTCTTCACCGCCCTGGCCGCCCGAAGGGTCTTCACCGCCCTGGCCGCCCGAGAGGTCTTCACCGCCCTGGCCGCCCGAGAGATCTTCACCGCCCTGGCCGCCCGAAGGGTCTTCACCGCCCTGGCCGCCCGAAGGGTCTTCACCGCCCTGGCCGCCCGAAGGGTCTTCACCGCCCTGGCCGCCCGAAGGGTCTTCACCGCCCTGGCCGCCCGAGAGGTCTTCACCGCCCCCCCACCTGATGGACTTTGTGTTTCGCCCGGGTTTCCCAGGACTAAGAAATTTGTTACTCCCGTTCCGCCCTGGTTTGTCCCTCCCGTCCCGCCCTGGTTTACTCCTCCTGTCCCGCCCTGGTTTGCTCCTCCCGTCCCGCCTGATGGAGCGTCTGGTAGCCGCTCCGTAGGGAGGGGGTAATGTCACATGCCTGTCCTGTCTTGTGTTGCACTTGGGTGTTTGTTGTTTGATACCATGTGTTCTCTTGTCATTGTATTCCCCGCCCATCTTGTTATCTCATTATTGGTTCATTTGCCCCACCTGTCTGTTCGTTAGCCACTTTGTTTGCCTCTCTATTTAATCTCCTTGTGTTCTCAGTACTGTGCTGGTTCGTTGTATCCATGTTACCCTGGTTCATGTTTGATCGTGTTTTCGTGTATCTTGTATCCTGCCTGTTTTCCCCCACGAGGGAGTTTTTGTTCTTGTTTTATGTGTTATTATTTTCCTAATAAATCCCCATTGTTTGCATTTGAGTCCTCACACCTTTTTCCCAACCCGCGCCGTGACAGTTGGTTCCCACTCTCTATGTTCACAGAAGCTCTGTGACTCATGGGATGGATGCGGGCGCGCACGGCGTGGACAACTGCGTCTGCGTTGACAATATATGCAAAATTAAGGATAGTTTTTGGTTTCAATATCTCGAGAAGATGAATCTTTCCCGTAGCGTAAGCTAACTTACGCAATACTCGTTCCCTCTTCTAGAGAGAACCGAGGTTACGTTAGTAACCAGTATCGTTTTATTGATCAGTAATAGACACTATAACAGTATAAGTAGCCTAAAAGGTATAATAAGTTATACAAGACAAGAAATAAAATAAACGATTCAGACAAACATACAGCAGGATACAACGTTAAAATAGCCAATATATAAAATTATGAAACTTCACTTTGCCCTCAGCCAAAACGATTTGCCAGGGAACAAATGATAGATTAATGAGATCAAAGATCGCCCGTTATATACACAAGACGAATTATATCTCATGTTTAACCACTAGACTAGAGACATCAGAGCCAGCGGCAAACGTCAGAAGCACTGGCCGAGGTACGGCTGTTCTCGGCGGGGTACATGGGTGCTGAGCACCCGGTGAAAGACTGGATATCACAACTCCGAAAACGTCAGATCAATTTTTTAAATAGGCGCTATCTTTATAAATAAACCACAGATTTGATCTTTAAACAACTACATTGTCGACTGAAAAACTATTAAAACGACATTTCGTGACACAATAACAGTAGTATTTTTAAATGTCGCGGCTTTTCTCGTCTGTCAATGTGAAGTCGATATCCTCTCAATTCATGGGAGAGAATGTCGCTACCGCCACCTGCTGGTGTGGCTAATTAACTGCTCTCACACGTACGCCTTACAAATCTCTTTTTGCAGATCGCAGCGGGACAGAGTCGACAAAAATACACAAATGTGTAAAAAGGAGTTGTAAATGTCACGTGACCTGCAAATTGCCCGGAAGCAATCCGCAAATGCGTAAAAACAGTTTTGTGTGTAGAAATGGATCCACAAAAGCGTAAATCACACTTTGTATGTGAAATAAAAAGATATTTGTTCAGATTAAATTGTGTGTATTTACAAATCACACATTATTTTTGTGAATATGATTTTACACAACACAAATGTAAAAATACATGTTTTAGGTTGTGAGATATTTGTGTATATGTTTATTTACAGATCTCCGCAGTACACATTGGACAAAATTCCACAAATGTGTAAAAAGGAACTTACAAATGTAACATGACCCACAAATTCACAGGAAGTAATCTGCAAATGTGTAAAAACAGTTTTGGGTTGTACACATCACCCTGTATTTTTGTGGATATGATTTTACGTAACACAAATGTAAAAATACACATTTGCAGATAGTGAAATATTTGCGCATCATTGTACACATTTGTAGATTGTCTTCTGTGGGTTACAAATATGAAAGTCCAATTAATTCTTCCATAGTTAAGCAGTATAATTTGTGGCATAAAGTCGATTACCACGAAAATATATTTCGACTCGTTCCACCTTTAGAAAAAGAGGCTACAGTGAGGCAGTTAGAATTGAAATGATTTGGGCCAATTTAAAAAAAAACAGAGATTAAAAATGTGAAGCATATCATTTTATAAAAACACATTGATTTTTTTGTTAAAATCTGAGTATTATAACTTTTACACCATGTATTTTTTCATATATTTATTATACATTTTTTTATTTTGCTATTTGCTATTTTATTATTATATTTTATATTATTTTTATTTAATAATTATATATTTTTATCAAGTATAGTATTATATTATCGATACTATGTTATATTAAACATATTGTTTACGTCTTGTGGCTATATTGAAACAGTAAGTGTTTAATAATTGGCCCCATTCATTTCCAATGCAAGTGCCTCACTGTAGATTTATCTTTTCTTTTCTTTTTTTAAAGAAATGAAAGGGAGGAACAAGTGGAAATAAAATTGTGTGGTAATCAACAGTATGCCACAGGGGCTGTTGATTGATCTTGATTTGTACTGAATATTCATTTGAGCTTCAAAAATATGTAAAAATATGCTAAACATAGTCAGACTATTGCTTTATGTAGGAATAAATAAACATTTAAGTCATTATTCACTCATAATCTTTTTAGTGAATGGGGGGAAAAAATACATCTGCAATGGACCAAACAAATGGGAAAGAATCAGGAGTTAATTTTTGTCACTTAAAATGACAATTTAGCCATAGTAAACGCCTATTCATTGATATGTAATAGTGTGATTCTTCTAGTGGGGGCTAAAACTTCAGCCCTAAAGCTGCTTTTGGAGTGACTGAAGTTTCTTCTGGATTTTGCTGTGCTTGGTCATTATATTCCTGACCTTCTAGGATACTGTTATTGTGCCAGAATGGCAGGCCTGAAAGCAGTACTACTTCCGGTGGGCTGGGAGAACGGGATGGCCAAATCGATTGAGTGGTGAGAATAACAGGAAAAGAATGATGTAAACTTCTTGAGGTTGGGCTTTCTACCCCGTGACCTCCAGACAGTCTGGACTGAGTCTCAAGTTCATATTGAAGCGTTGATACAAACACAAGGCTACTTTCGCTGTTCTTTTCTAGATGTTATTGTTGACTCTCAGGAGAGAAGGTGGTTCTAAACCCTTTCAAAACATGTTCATCAACCGGCTAAATTATGTGCTAATATTGGCTAAGAGCCTGAATTATGTTACAAAAGTCACAACAAACATTTCAAGGCCTATAATTTTAATGTATGAAATGACTGAGTTGACATAGTGATTCAAAATTCCCACATCATCACCTGTCATGATCTGATCCTCTATAAACAACAAGCAACAAGGACATTTGCATTTGTGCAAGTAATTTAATCTACCTGCTTTCCATTCAGAGCTGGCAAAATCATTTATCAACATATCTTGGCCTAAGATATAAAAACGCCTACAAGGATTTCTTTATGAAAAAGAAGTATGCATTTTAACATAAAAAAATACTTAATAATATTCGGTATAAGTGCGAACTGAATGTAGTGTTTTCAAACACTTGATTGTATGTTATTTACAATTAAATGAAAATGTATTGTAGTTTAAATTTATATTAAATACATTTAGAATTTAACCCACTTAAGTAGGACTTAAGTACATCTTTATATGAAATTTCAGAATTGATTATATTATCTTTGAAATACGGTTAAATCGTATTGCTGAATGTACTAACAAGCATTTATGGTAACTATTTGAAGGTTACGGGTGTAACCCTGGTTCCCTGAGAAAGGGAACAAGACACTGTGTCAGATTGACCCTATGGAGATGCCTCGGTTACGACTGTAAAGGTTCCTTAAAGAGGGAACGAGGCGCTGCGTCGACTGACGCTAAGGGAACGCTTTGCGTGATGATGTCTTGAAGCACATGTAAAATCAGTCCAATGGTGTGGCGGAACGTCAGAGGCGGGTGACGTCATGAACCAGGAAACTATAAAGCCTGCCCCAAACAAAGCAGCGCAAGCTTCTTAAGGTCTGAGCAAGTCGCTTACAGGCACGTAGGAGATATTTGCTAATATCTACCCTGGTGCGACCAGAAGGCCTCAGCCTCAAAGTGCCATGGAGGAAACAAGATACCAAGGGGTCTTTACCCAAAGATGTTCCACCCAAAGGCATGTGGTTAGCACCTATGGCCGCCACATAAACCTTAAAATACATTTTGATAGTGCTAGGCCGAACAGAAGAACTCGATATTGGTATGCTTTGTCCCCGAAAGCAAACCTCCGGAACATCCTGTGATATGGAAGGATGGAAATGTGGAAGTATGCCTCTTGTAGTATGATCTACAAGTATGATATCTGTGGCACGATTTGTCTCAGTGTTAACATTTTTAACTTTAGCTGCATGACTGACTCGTTCAGAACTCTCAGATCCAAAATGGGACGCAACCCCCCATCCTTCTTTGCACTGTAAAACCCGGTGTCCCTGCTGGAGGGAGGTACATATTCTATAGCCCCTTTCTCCAACAGGGTTTTCACTTCTTGTTCCATTACCAGAACCTGCTCGGGGCCCATCACAGTGGATAGGACCCCCATAAACCTGGGCGGGCAAGACCCGAACTGTATTTGATAACCCTTTTCTATGGTCTGCAGGACCCAACGAGAAATATTTGGCAGTAGCTTTCACGCTGTCAAAAATTCTACTAGAGGTACCAGCCTCTGGAGACTGGTTTCTGGATTTAGTTGTTGTTGAGCAGTCAGTCCGTCGCCCTGTAACGGTGAAACGGCAGGAAACGACTGAACTGACTGCACTAGAACTCTCCTCGGAGGGGGCGGACATCCCAGGACCACTACATTTCCGGGTGGGCCGTGAGATATGTGCTCGCCGGAGACCGCTGCGCCCTGAAGCACATGAGGTGGCAGGGTTAGCATAACGGTCCCCTGAGGGCACCGAAGGGAGACAGGCACCGTATAATGAGGTGTTAACCACTCTGCTTCGGGGGGAACTGCCCTCAATGGCTTGCGCCCTCTGGCGTCAGAACCTTTTCCCCACAGCCTTTTTAGAAATAATGACGGTCCTCAGATCCGTCTTACCCCTTGAAGGCTGCGGTTGAGCACGCCTTCTGTGTCCCTAGTCTTTATGTGGGGGAGCACGGGAAGCCACGCTCTGTTTTTGTGTAGCACGGTGTGAGGAGCTGGCTTTAGATGTTTGGGACTGCTCCCGCTCAGCAGCCCCAGAGACATGAGTACGACGGGGGAGGAATTTCTGGAATGCAGCCGCCTGCTTAGCTGATTCCAGAAACCTCTCGACAACCGAGTTTACAGCGTTGCCGAAGAGGCCAGAGCGTGAAATAGGAGCATTCATTAAAAAGACCTTATCTTTTCCTTCATATTGCTCAAATTCAACCAGAGATGTCTCTCAGTGGCCACCAGGGCTGCCATAGACCGGCCGATAGTTTTAGCCGTCTCTTTGGCGGCCCTGAGAGACAAATCTGTGGCCTGACGCAGTTTGCAAACCCCGTCCGGGCCAATACCCCCGCCCTCATCAAGATCTCCTAACAGTTAAGCCTGGTAAGCCTGCAGCAGTGACATCGTATGAAGGCACGCTGCAGCCTTACATGCCGCTGAATAAGTCTTACCCACCAAAGCTGATGTTACTCTAACTGGCAAGGTGGGCCTTGAGGGAAGATGATGATTCAGGGGAGAGATAGCTCGCGAGCATCTCTTCCAACTTTGCCATCTCCCCATAACCGTGCTCTTTATAGTTTGAAATAGAGGAATAGTTAGATGTTTGTGGACTATAAACTCTATAAGAAACTGGTTTCTCCCACGATCTCGACACCTCGGTGTGGAGATCGGGGAAAAATGGAAGGTCCCGGCATTGAGGTTGTGAACGAGAGGGCAGGGAGAGTTTGTATAGTTTGCTTTTAGAACGAATGTCCTGCTTATCTTCCGGCCAATCGATGCTTAATCTGTCGACCGCTCTCGTTACAACCTCAACGAGCTCCTCAAAAGCATGAGACTGAGGTGGCAAGTCCTCAGTATCTCCTGCTTTGACACTAACAACATATAATTCCTCAGAACTAGATAGATGTAGTGTCACACATTCTGAACTGCTGCTGCTTAATCCCCATAACTGAATATATATATATATATATATATATATATATATATATATATATATATATATATATATATATATTAGGGCTGCAACAACGAATCGATTAAATCTATTAAAATCGATTTCTGAAAGAGTTGGCAACGAATTACATAATCGATTCGTTGCATCGCGCGACGCGGAAATGTTTGAGTATAAAAAAATTGGAGTTGAGCGCGGAGCACTGTCGCTCAATTGCGGAGCGAGCGCGAGAGAGACCGAGTGTGTCCGAGATCGCGCGCAAGAGAGAGAGACCGAGTGTGTCCGAGATCGCGTGCGCGCGAGAGAGAGAGAGAGACCGATGCTGCCTCCCAATTCGCATACTATCCGTCCTAAATAGTATTCGAAAATAGAATTAGTACGTTCCAAATCGTAGTATGTTGAAATGAGTGTCCCAAAGAGACCCGAATGGTCTACTATATCCGGTCAGAATCCGAAGTGCAGATCGTTGCACACTCTAACGGCTGATATTGGCCACAACCCATCGCGCGTTGGACGAGGATTCGGTTAGAACTACAAACACGACTGAAAAGTTTTCAAAAACTACAGACATGGAGGACGCGCGAGTCCGAGAGGTTTAGATAAAGGGGTTTGAGTGATTAATTATCAGTATCTAACCTCACGAAAATGTATTTATTCAATGTTGTCCACATTATATTGCATCTGCAGCATTGTGAACTTTTGCAAAGACACGTTTAGCCATTAACTTTTAAATGCATTATTATATTCAAATTCCAAACACATGAGGAGAGTCTCGGCATGAAAGACCCATGACTGGCAGATGAACGTGCGACAACAATTCTCTCCGAAATGGTAAGAAGTTATATTAGATTGAATGGAGGATTTTAACTGTGACAAGATGATTGACAGGGCAGTTTACGGTGACAGGATGCACGTGACAGAATCTGTCCGTTAAAGATGAGGAAGTAGTATGTCCCAAAGCTTGCCTACTCTTTTGCTACACACTCAAAAGTATGTACTTTTTCTTCACAAAAAGAGTACATACTTTTAGGGCGTAGTATAAGTAGGCGAATTGGGACACAGCACGAGTGTGTCCGAGATCGCGCGCGCGCGCGAGAGAGACCGAGTGTGTCCGAGATCGCGCGCGCGAGAGAGAGAGACCGAATGTGTCTAAGCATTAGTAATTTGGTACATACTACATAGTAATATATAATTAGGCCTACTATATAATATATAAATAAAAACAACAATTCAATTCTTACCACTGAATTAGCAGACTGTGATTTGAATCAGATAGACAGACGATGAAAACACTTTCTTGTCTGTCCAAATAGCCTACCACTACAAGGGCAGGGGGATATTTTTTCCACAATTTGCAGCACTGAATTTTTCAATCTTTACTCTAATGACTCTTCAAGAGATTTCCACGACGCATGCGCGAGAATTGCGATCTCCTTCAACTACTTCAGTTCAGTTCTCGCGCGTGCGCGTCGTGGAAATCTCTTGAAGTCTCGTTTCAGGCCTACAAGGAAGAAAAGGAATAGTCGAATAAAGTCGTTATTTTTGTTTGTTTTTTTGCACAAAAAGTATTCTCGTTGCTTGATAAACTTATAGTTGAGCCACTGTTGCGACATGGAATATTAAAACATTTTCTTTAATGACTTTCTGGGCCGTCAAGTGTCATTCCCTTAGGGAGCCTATGTAGCAGTGATACACCTCTCAAATTTAATCATAAATATCTTCATTTGTGTTCCGAAGACGAACGAAGGCCTTACGGGGTTGGTACAGCATGGGGGTGAGTAATTAATGACTTAATTTTCATTTTTGGGTGAACTAACCCTTTAAGCTTTCTGATTTGTATTTTTCTTTATTTTTTATCAATTATTTATTGTTCTGACAGCAGCTCACTTTATTTTTAAGAAGCCTATATATATTATTTGGAAGATGTAAAGCATACATGTGCATGTTTTTTGTTAGTCCATTTTTTTGCACTGGATTTTTTTTCACGGTGAATTTGTACTGTACTGAATGCTTTTTTTTTATTATCCGATTCATCGATTAATCGGGAAAATAATCGACAGATTAATCGATTATTAAAATAATCGTTAGTTGCAGCCCTAATATATATTAGGGCTGGGTATTGACACAAATTTCACAATTCGATTCGATTTCGATTCACAAGCTTGCAATTCGATTCGATTTCGATTACGATTCGATTCGATTCAATATTGATTATTTTGGATATCAGGTACAATACATGGCAAATTTTTTCAAGGAAAACAAATCTCTTAACTAATGCTGTAAACTATGGGAGTCAGTTGTAGCCTACTAGGCTTCATTAGCCTACTATAATTTTGAAGGTAAAAATGAACTGATTTGAAGCTATACAAACACTTAAATTACACTTATTTATTTTTATAATAAGAAAGTTATATGAAATATAAACATTTAAATGGTGGCTGTCATAAAAACTTGCCAGATTTATTCAAACATGCATTAAATATTGAAGAACATTAAAAATTATAATGAATATGTAATATGGTGCATATATTTAGCAAAATTCTCCTCTCTAGTTATTTTTTCTAGCTGACTAACTGACTAAGTAACTAAGTTTAATGTTTTTTTCTGAGGTAAATGTGACGTTACATGCCATTGTTTACTTGCTGTTTAACTGACGTCTTTCCACGGATGAAACACTGATTGAGCGATACCTCGTTACATGATACGGATTTCAAAGTTGTACTCTATCTTTTAACACACTTTCAGATGCTCATTGATGTTTATTTGGCGCTGTAACTGGTATTATTAAGGCGGAGTAACTGGTATTATTAAGGCGGAAGAGGAGAATGAGATCATGTGCGCTCCGTGCTGCTGCTTCTCTTGAGCTGAGCCAGAGCGATTTCACGCCACAGCGCCAAAACAGTATTTATGTTTTTGAATTTCGTAAGAAAATGGACGTAATTCGAAATTTGAGACTTTATTTCATAATAATAGTCACAAAGCACAGAGATTATTTCGATTTATTGGATGGGATGCACAATACAATATTCTACGCGATCATCAAATGAAAACAGGATGACTAATCGATTCTTGAGATTTAAGAATCGATATCGGTTCGTAAAAATGAGAATCGATTAATATCGAGAAATCGATATTTTTTACCCAGCCCTAATATATATATATATATATATATATATATATATAAAGCCCTAATATATATATATATATATATATATATATATATATATATATATATATATATATATATATATATATATATATATTAGGGCTGTCAAACGATTAAAATATTTAATCGCGATTAATCGCATTAATGTCATAGTTAACTCGCGATTAATCGCAATTATTTTTATCTATTCAAAATATCTCTTGATTTTCTTTATGTCCCATTATTTTTTCTCATTTTAATGCTCTTATCAACATGTAAAAGTGGATCGGCTTGCTTTGTGCAAATGTTTTTTATTGAAAACAACATTGACATACTGTGTTCAATTTCACACTAACATTCTCACTTGGAGCAAATAATCTCTCAATGCACTGTCCATTAATAAAAGGGTGAAAGAAATACTGACGAGGTCCTGATATTGACGAGGGGGCGGAGAATTCGCATCAACTGTGTGTGTGTGTGTGTGTGTGTGCTTGTCCATCATCAAGCGGTATTTCAGACTGGACGCGCTGCGATGATGATAGCTCAGTTCACAACGACAAAACACACAGATCACTTTGGTCTTGTCAATGGAACCATTTGGCAACTTTTTAAAAGTAAACTTTCCATTCAGAATCTTATTGGCATCCATTTCGCCGTCTCGCGCTCGTCATCCACTCAAAGCGTAACGTTAACCAACTATTTGGTCGGCTCGCAAGCCCAAACAAGTGTGTGCGGCGCGCCTGTTGTTTTGTTTCCGGTCCAGCTAGATCCGCTTGCGCTTTGGTCGATGAAGCAACAAAACATCCTCGCACGGCGCAAACTGAAATGAATGGGTTTCATAGCGCAGCGCCGTGTCCTGTAGTAACAGCATGTGAAAAAAAACGACAAAGTTTGCTAGGCCAAAAATACCGTTAATCGCGCGATAAAAAAAATTGACGCCGTTAAAATGGGTTTGCGTTAACGCCGTTAATAACGCGTTTAACTGACAGCCCTAATATATATATATATTTATATAAATATACTGACAACACCAAATAGACAAAAACAGTTTCACATAGAGCGCTTGTGAAGACACAGAAGCTAGCGCTGCTTTGTTTGGGCAGGCTTTATAGTTTCCTGGTTCATGACGTCACCCGCCTTTTGACGTTCCGCCACACCATTGGACTGATTTTACATGTGCTTCAAGACATCATCACGCAAAGCATCAATACAAGGCTGTATCACGCAGAAGCGTTCCCTTTCAAGGGAACTTGTGCTGCGTCGAAATGCTGTGGGAACGCCTCTGCGTGAAGCACGTATGAAATCAGTCCAATGGTATTCTTCTTCTCTACTCTCCACTGGAGAATCTGCCCAGGAAGGAGCTTTTTTCTCATGTGAAGGGGTCGATACTTCACCCCCGCCCAGAGTTGTGGAAGCTGTGGGCTTGGCCTGTGAGGGGGCCCAGCTCATAAGTTCAGGTCTCTCAACAGGTTGTTGAGACCATCCTCCACTCCAGAGCTCCGTCCACGAGGAAACTCTATGCCTTGAAAGTGGAGATTATTCACTTCATGGTGCGGAAGTCACCAGTTGGACCCAGTTAACTGCCCAGTGGGTGCAGTCTTGGACAGATTTCAAATGTGCTTCAAGAAGCATTAACACAGAAGCATTCCCATAGCGTTTTGACGCAGCGTCCTGTTCCCTCTTCAGGGAGCTAAGGTTACACACGTTACAGAGAAATTTCCCTTTCAGATGCAAAAATTATGGAAGGAGTGTATTTAAATGAATCACGCAAGGTGATTTACTAAGGTTTGCACTTGTCAATTTACTGGTATTTGCGCCATTATTTACCCGAAAAAAAAAGCATGTCTTAAACCAGACGCTAATTTGCACTGCTCCTGATAGATTGCGTTGGTCATTATGGAAAATATCTGACTGCGTCGGTGTTCTTTAATTTGTGCGTCGTCTATGCACAGACCTTTCCACTCCCAACTGAACTTTTTTGGAATTCGCACTCTCACGCTAATTTGCCCTGTTTAGTAAATCCGGCCCCCTAAGTATATTACCTTTAAATGTAATATCAAATAACACATTTACTGTTAAAATTATAATAAGGTATATGTGCTTTATTATTTTAGTCAACATCAAATTAAGTGTACTTTTTTAAACCATGACAAAAGATTATTTAGACAACGATTCACAATGTTCATTAGAAAACAAGCGAAACATTTAATTTGACATTATTACAAACTAAGTGCACCTTTTAAAAGTGTACCTAAGTAACATGAAATGAAAGTCTACCCTCTTTAAGTACATCTAAGTGGTCTTTTATTTCTTTAATATTATATTACCTGCACGTAACTTTTATTATATACTTTTATTATTTGAAGGACACTAAAAGTGCACATTCAATACAAATAAGTGCACTTCCTTTTCACATAGCAATAGTTCGTTGAAAATTGTTGTCATTTCTACATTTTTATTGTCATTGTGATAAATATGAAGGAAATATGAGAGAATTAGTGATGTCTGATTTGGAATATTTTCTCTTTTTTTTAGTTGGATCTCTTTATAATTGGTTGATTTGTTCATGAACTGGACTGATTCGTTTTTTTCTGAACTCAATGCAAATGTCAGTCTGTTCATCAAACAAAGCTTATCATCATATAAACCACAGTTGTAATACTTCTATGGTGTTTTTGTGTCCTTTTTGAAGCTTGAAAGCTTCAGTGCCCATTCCTCCATTCACTGTAATTGCATATAAAAGAGTGAAGTGAACAGAGCAATATTAAAACATTTATTTTCCTTACCAGAAAGAAATGGTTTGAAATGACACATACACACATCTCACTGTAAATTAGCCAATAAAGATAATGTCTGGAGACAACTTCAGTGTGTAACTGGGTCTTCTTAGCTAATCTAAAATCCTGAGGGTTTAAATTCGATCTGAAAAGATGGTTCGCCTACTTGATCAGCAAATGTATTTGTCAGCATCTTACTTTCATAACTGTGAACCCAGAATGTACATTATTTGGATCAGCTCAGACTATAGCTCAGTTAAAAACTGGGGTTTTAGTGGGTGTATAAAGTCAGTTAACTTCAAATTCACACAGGTGTCAGAATAACCACAGGTGTAGTTCATCATATTAACAATGGAAATGATCAACTAACAGTTGAAAAGGGTCCACATACATTTTGTCTTCATTTTTAACACTGTTTCTGTTATTTGTTTGTAACATTTTTAGATTGAAAAGTGCTTGTAATATAACTAGTGTATGAAATGCAATGATATTAATACATTTGTGTCTTTGGGGCCAAGCCTATGTAACCAAACAAATGATAGATGAATCATATTTTGTCCAAAATATTGAACATTTATTTGATTTGCCCTAAAAAATCAAATCTGAGCATAAAACAACAAAATATAAACTTCTTTATTTATTTCTAATATATTTTTCAATACAGGCATAGCTATCGCTACTCGGTCACACTAAATGCGTCTCTATAGCACACATTGTGTTTATCGTGCAATTTAAGAGTTTTTACGTGCATATGATGCGCATGGGTAGGTTTAGTAGTGGTGTGGGGTACGTATATATTTTACGTTTGGTTAGGATTAGTGGTGTGCGGTGTGTGTGTTAGATACGCAATAAAGTGCATTTGCACGCGACAACTGCGTATCATATGCACGCAAAAACTAATTTTCACGTATACATTGCACGATAAACACAATGCGTGCTAAAGAGACGCATACATTTACCAGACAAACTTCTTTTCGTGAAACTTTTCGTTTGCTTGGGAACAAAAAGTGCTGTGCAATTTTTCATTAAAATAAATGGCACTTTA
Organism: Tiaroga cobitis; assembly: GCA_030578255.1. Lineage (NCBI taxonomy): Eukaryota > Metazoa > Chordata > Actinopteri > Cypriniformes > Leuciscidae > Tiaroga > Tiaroga cobitis. The sequence continues at coordinate 28,401,852 of CM060615.1, read as the reverse complement.
TGACATGCAATGATATTCATTATTTTTTTTAGTGTGTCTAAAATCTTCTTTTTTTTCTTTTTCTTTATTGCTTCTTTGTTTTGTATCATTCGATGTAGGCTAGCATGTAATTAATAACCGTTAAGTGAAACACACACGGTAATCTGACCTACTATTTCAAGAAATGTTCAATGAACACAAATGATAACAACCCATAGGCTACTTTAACCAACAAAACTTTAGTTCGATCTTTCTTAGCAGGCAAGACTTTAGGAACACAAAATCCAGTTAACAGTAAGTGTGCTTACATGAACTAAACTCGTGTTTTATCTTAACAATCAAACATCACAGCAATAGAAACTTATGCATAATAAAGAAGATGTCTTACCTGGAGAATGACAAGGAACAGAAGCGCTTTGCCTTTACATACAGTTTTGACAGACAGATATCCCATCTTAATTCACGAATCCTGATATTCCAGAGCAGCGATCCTCATATCATCTTCAGATAAGTTTCCCCGCGACTTTTCTCAACGATGAACCTCTTTAAACTGTCAGGCTGGTCGTTGTCAAAACCGCACCCCGAGCACTGATGTGAGAGAGGTGTGAGCTCTTGCTGTCACCAGAGTTAAATGTTCCTGTTACGGCGAACTAATGGCATCGCTTCACCACATCAAAAAAATATTGACTGCTATTCCGCCCCTTAAGTCCAAACAGGAAGTTAAAATGTTCACTATTTTAAACGGGCCACTGTAAAGCGCAAACTTCATGAAAGTATTTTTTGTTTATTATTATTTTTTCTTTTGGCAATATCCAATGAGGTTATGTTTTAAAAAAAACTATAATATAACTTCGTTTCTCTTAATTCCTTTCATTTTCCACTGTTCAAGTTGCACTAGGCCTATATATATATATATATATATATATATATATATATATATATATATATATATATATATATATATATATATATATATATATATATAACATTGATATTGATATATAGTCAGAGAAATGGAGGTGGTAAATTGTTTACATACTCTATTAAACTCCTTGGCCCAATAAACATTCATTTCATTGTAACTGACTATTGTGATGTTTCTCTTCCTGTAGATTCAGAGCCCATTCTAAACGTGTTTACTTAAGTTCGGGACGAAAATAGTACTAATTATACTTGCGCAATGCCCATGAGAGGAATGACCATGTTTGCACACAAATATTTAGAAGTTCTGAAGCTTTTCTTGGAGATTCAGTGTTTACTATGACCGCATGATATCGCTTTCAGATTCATCTTTGTAAAGGGCCATGGAGAGATGCCCACGGGCCCTGTCACTGTCCCATGTCTCCTGGGTCTGGGTGGTTCCTCTCAGGGAGGTCATTATCCAGCTTCAATTAAAAATCAGTGGGAACCATGTAATCAAAGAAACCCAAGGCACCAACATACAGATCATATCATTATATACCCAACTTTCTTCGAATGCGTAATGCCAAAAGTTACAATATTGTTATTTTCGCTGTCCTGTTAGTTACGTCAAAATGTCAATCAGCACCAGAAAGTTACTTTTCTGTTACAATATTGTGTTACTCCATAAAAAAGTAACTATTACTTAGTTATGGAAATGAAGGTGTTACGTCACTTTTAGGGTTACTTTTTCTTAGATGGGCTTGTTTGTTTGTTCTATTTTTGAAAAATGTAAATGCCCCTTCACACCAAACATGTATATGCAAAAGGAAATGCAAATTCGCGTCTGTACAGTTACAGTAAAGAGTGCAGCTCAACTAAACGCTTCAGCTGTGCTGCCATCCTTGATTTGCAGAAGTAAAGGAAGCAGGAGAAGAATATTCAACACTTTTACATTAGCAACACAAACAAAAATGAAACACAAATGAAATGTTTATCTAAAGTAATTTTTGCTTATTAGTATGGTTGAATTGGATCATCGAAAGTCCGCAGTGAAGACATTGGTTAATAAAGTGAGATAATAAGTTACATTTGTATTATTTAACATATTTAATGATTGCAGGTTTGATTGTTATATAGGGCGTATATAGGTATTTGGTTTTAAACTTACTTTGTTACTGTTAAACAAGTACATAAATGCATATCGAATGAAATTCGAATGTTTGCCATGTTGTCCCTGTCATGTGACCTACGGTGTCAGTTGTGTCTCTTCCAAGCAAGCGATAGTCATCATTTCACCATCTAGGTTAACTATAGACCTGATATAGGCCTAGTCTGGCTATGAGTAACCCACTTCTAGCCAAAATAACCTTAAATTTGGTTAGATGTCGTTTTTACCCAAAATAACTTGCGGGATGTATAATATTACATCATGTAAGCAAAGTCAACAGGGATTACAAGGTGTTTGGTTTCATTTCTTTGACACGTTCAATGCGTAGCCTGTGCATCTATTCTTGGGCCATGGTTACACATCCATCAAATTTCCACAGACAGCGCAAATTTTGCATTGTTTTTGCCTAGACTGTGTTTGAGAGCTTTTTCTTGGTTTGGGCCACCGCTTGCCCTCAAAATGTCTGTGACATTTTGGAGCCCGTTCTTCGTTCATATATTACTCAGTTATCTGGATTTTACTGTGGACGATTTGACATGATCTAGGATTGTACTGGATACTGGAGATGTTGCACATTGGTGGTGGTTGAGGAGATTCCCCCCTATCCATATGTAAAGTGCTTTGAATACCCATAAAATGCTATAAATGTAACAAATTCTTCTTATTATTTATATTATCATTATTATTACGTTGCTGTCTTTCCGCAAGCCAATCGCTGCATTGCTAATCTATGGGATGATTATAGTATCAAAATGATTAACACGTGCAAGCACACTTATCAATGAACTTGATACATGTTGCAGAAATGTTTTATCCATGACTTTCAACTTGCGTGTGCAAAATTCAAAATTGAATGAATGTGAAGCAATTTGTTCAAATAGAGACATTTTTGTGAATACAAATGTTTTCCTTTGTATTAGTGTATCATAATTTGCACATACAACACAGAAGATGTGCATGTGTGGATCAGGTGACACGCGTGCATTCATTGACGTCTTTTCTGAGTCGATCTCATTTGATTCATTTGGATTTTGAGACTTTCTTTTCGCGGTTTTTAAGCATTTCACAACCCACACACAAACAACTACAAATGAATAGGCCTGGTGCTAATTATTAATGTGTGCACAACTACCCATCTATTTGACAAATTCACAAATGTGCGTCACTACATTTAAACTAATACAATACAACTTGTGTGTGCAAAATCCAAAATCACATGAATGTGCAGCATTTTGTACAAATAGAGACATAGTTGTTAATACAAAACCTCGATTTTGTATTAATGTAGGCCAGAATTTGTGCATGCAACAAGTAAGATGTGCATTTGTGGATCAGGTGACACGCGTGCATTCATTGACTCGTTTCTGAGTCGATCCTATTTGATTCATTTGGATTTTGAGACTTTCATTTCGCGGGTTTCGCCTGGCAAGATCCACACACACTGTCTGAGAAAAGCTGCTACCACTAGATGGCAGTGTTCTGCTAAAACAGACAACGGCAGCATAATCAAGCGTTCTTCCGCATTTAAGACGCTTAATGAGAGTGATATTGATGCACCAAATTTAGTACACAATAATATAGGCCTACCTTATTAATAAAGCATACTTTATTGAGGCAAACATTAGATCAGATTAGATCAGACCATTAGTTGCATGTTCAATACGGTATATTGGCTATTGACTATTGAGTTTAAATATCACCGTCTTACGGCATGACGTGAAGCTTTTTCTTTATAATATGCTCTATGGGAGGGAAATATATCCTACAGACAAGAGACTACATGAACGCAACGAACGGCGTTTCAAGTTAATGGCATTTTCCTTCCCGTTAAAAAAAGGTGAAATTTCGCAGTTGCGTTAATATTATATGCTTATTTTTATCTGACTACACACTGTATACATAGTATACAAGCTTTGGAATTTGAAAATGTCTGTTTTTAAATATTAAAGACGATTTTCGCAGTACATTTGTTTTCCCTTGACCCTTAGGCTAAGCCACTGTTATAGGCTATAGTCTTAGCACGATGAGTTTTAACAATATGCAACCATTGTATATCGACATGAAATATTAATTGAAAATCAACTGGCGTAGCGGGCCTGTAACTGCATTCTACATGAGAATGCTTTGACGCGCTAACCACAGCTCATGGTGCACAAGGGAACGTCTGCCAATTTCACTAACTGTGTTAAAACCACTGATCTATATAATGTCATTCTATATAGATCAGTGGTTAAAATGTATAATTTGTTTTTATTCAAATTACTTTTAAAATTTAATAACAGACATTTTCAAATTCCAAAGCTCGTAGAATGTTTCTGTAAGACTGACTTACAAGTAAAATTTGGACAATACTTCCCTTCATGTAGCCTGTATTCTGCAGAAAAATACTGTAATTCACCAAAAGGGTTTTTTCATGCAAAATGGTTGTAGTATGTTCCTATAGTGACTAGACTGGCTTACTACAGGTGCAATTGTCCCAATACCTCCCTTCATGTAGCCTATTTAAACAATTATTATTTTATATAAAAATTACTGTAATTAACCAAACGGGTTTTTGGTGACTTAGCCTACTACAGGTGAATAATGTAAAATTTCACCTGACTTATCACTAGGAACGTAGGCTACTACAACCTTTGGAACATGAATAGAAAAACAATTTACAGTAATTAAAAAAATTGTACCGTTCAATCGAGATATTGGCTGGATATACAGTAACAGTAGGCTAAGTCAGTCTGCCCACTAGACTTCCAAGGTTATAATATAACCTTGGAAGTAGGCTATGTTCATTTGAATGAATGACTGGACGTTTATATATATTTTTTTGACTGAGTGGAATTTGCAGATGGTCCCTTTATAAAATGTGGCGAATATTAAAACTAAAACTTACTTCACTGCGCTCTCGGACCGGTTGCTCTCCCATTCACATGCAAAGTTAAACGCAACTGCAGGATTTCATGTTAAGCTTTTTCTTTTTAACAGGCTCGGGAAGGAAAATTTTATTAACTTGAAACGCCGTGCGTTGCGTTCATGTAGGCTAGTCTCTTGTCTGTAGGCTATATAGTTTTCCTCCCATAGAGCATATTATAAAGAAAAAGCTTAGGCCTAACGTCAATGCAGGATGATATTTAAACTCAGTAGCCAATCCACCTTACTGACCATGCAACGCGCGATTGCACGTTAAGCGTTTTATAATGGTTTTCTACGGGTGTTGTTCATAATCTGATCTAATGTTTGCCTCTATAAAGTATGCTTTTTTAATAAGGTAGGCCTATATTATTGTGTACTAAATTTGGTGCATCAATATCACTCTCATTAAGCGTCTTAAATGCGGAAGAACGCTTGATTATGCTGCCGTTGTCTGTTTTAGCAGAACACTGCCATCTAGTGGTAGCAGCTTTTCTCAGACAGTGTGTGTGGATCTTGCCAGGCGAAACCCGCGAAATGAAAGTCTCAAAACCCAAATGAATCAAATAGGATCGACTCAGAAACGAGTCAATGAATGCACGCGTCACCTGATCCACAAATGCACATCTTACTTGTTGCATGCACAAATTCTGGCCTACAGTAATACAAAATCGAGGTTTTGTATTAACAACTATGTCTCTATTTGTACAAAATGCTGCACATTCATGTGATTTTGGATTTTGCACACACAAGTTGTATTGTATTAGTTTAAATGTAGTGACGCACATTTGTGAATTTGTCAAATAGATGGGTAGTTGTGCACACATTAATAATTAGCACCAGGCCTATTCATTTGTAGTTGTTTGTGTGTGGGTTGTGAAATGCTTAAAACCCGCGAAAAGAAAGTCTCAAAATCCAAATGAATCAAATGAGATCGACTCAGAAAAGACGTCAATGAATGCACGCGTGTCACCTGATCCACACATGCACATCTTCTGTGTTGTATGTGCAAATTATGATACACTAATACAAAGGAAAACATTTGTATTCACAAAAATGTCTCTATTTGAACAAATTGCTTCACATTCATTCAATTTTGAATTTTGCACACGCAAGTTGAAAGTCATGGATAAAACATTTCTGCAACATGTATCAAGTTCATTGATAAGTGTGCTTGCACGTGTTAATCATTTTGATACTATAATCATCCCATACTAATCATGGTTTCGAGTATCGATAAATCTGCTCTTTCCAATGAACACAATAACAGTCAGTAATCCTAAGGTAACTGTCACATGTCTGTCCTGTCTTTGTTATGCACATGAGTGTTTTGTTATGTTGGGCCATGCGCTCTTGTCATTGTCTGGTCCCTCCCCCTTGTTATCTGATTATTGGTTTATTTGTCCCACCTGTTATCCTCGTTACCCTCCTTATTTGCCTTCCTATTTAATCTACCTATGTTTGCTGTCCTGTGCTCGTACGTTGTTTATTGTTTTGGTGTTAGTCGGGTGGAGTTCTGTACTGGTCCTGTTTTGCCATGTCTTTGTTGGATTTAGTTCTGAAATCATTGGATTCTTTTGTTGGTTTGTTTATTTTATGTTTTCTTTATTAAACTTCATCAATTCACTCCGCACTTGAATCCTTTCTTCCATTCTCCACAACCCACCGTGACAGAACGTACGAGCCAATGTGGATTCAGCGGAATCCACCGCATTCCCAAGAATGGGATTTCTTTGTTTAAATACTTTACCATGTGCGTTCAAAGGAATGAGGAAAGGAGGGCAGCAGAGTCTTCCTCACGGGTCTCATCAGGAATGAAGTCCTCATCTCTGGATCTGTCAAGTGTGGGGACTTGCACACATCCGTCAGAACACACATCCGTCAGAAAAGATGGAGGAGGAAAAGGAGACCTGCGCCTGCCCAGTCAGAGACTGTTCACGTCACGTCTGCCCAGTCAGAGACTGTTCATGTCACCTCTGCCCCGTCAGAAACAGTTCACGTTTCTGAACTCCGGTTGCTCCGGTTGCTTCCGGTGGCGCTGCACGGCTGGCGACACGGACTCATGCTGTTGCTGGCATTTCTTAAGTTTTGTGAGGATTAGACACTTGATTTTTAATATTTAAGATCAGTTCATTTCTAAAGTAAGTCGTCGACATGGCGATACTTATTAGACTTTTTATTGGTTTGTTTATTGCGCACCTGATATCAGACTGTTACTCGCATACAATGGCGTACAGGAGGAGCAACGACCAAACGCTAACATGCACGAGAGAGGATTTGCTCCTGTACCGTTCAGTTGATTACAATCTGCCTGTGGACCTTCCAGACTGCCTGAAAGCCAGGAGAGTGGAAGGCAGACGCCGGCGGAAAAGAGGCCAAAGAGGTGGCGTCAGACAGCGTTTTCGACGACGTGGATGCAGACCGCCGTTACCCGCAATAATCCTGAGCAACGTTAGATCGTTACAACAAAAGATAGAAGAACTAAGCATTAAAGCTAAAGCATGCTTCGAGTTCCGGGATGCAGGTCTTCTGGTGCTCACTGAAACCTGGCTTCGCCCTGAGATGCCCAGCTCGCTGATAGAGGTACATGGTTTCTCTCTTATTCGGGCGAATAGATCTGTCACCTCGGGGAAGAGCAAAGGCGGTGGCATCTGTGTGTTTGTAAATGACCGCTGGTGTAGTCAAACGACAGTTAAATCTACGGTATGTAATCCGGACATTGAACTCTTATGTTTAAGTTTGAGACCCTTTTACCTACCTAGAGAGTTTGGGAACATTTTGATTTGTGCTGTGTACGTCCCTCCGTCAGGCAAAGCAGCAAATGCCGTGAACATTATAAGAGATTGCATTCAAGTTCAACTTCAACATACACCTGGAGCTCCTGTCTTCATTCTCGGCGACTTTAATCATTGTAAAATGGAGTCTGCCCTCTCTGGGTATGAACAGTATGTCAAAGACAATACAAGACTTAATAGGATCTTAGATAAATGCTACGGGAACATAAAAGAAGCATACACTTCCAGATCTTTTCCTCCTCTGTGTAACTCTGACCACAACATTGTGTATTTAATCCCAACATATAAGACTCTGCTGAAAAGACACAAACCTGTGGTTAAGAGCGTTAATGTGTGGTCGAATGACACTGTTGAATCCTTGAAAGGTTGTTTTCTTTGTACTGATTGGGAGGTTCTCCATAGTGATGATATTGATGAAACCACAACGGCAACGACAGATTATATAAAATTTTGTACGGATAATGTAGTACCTAAAAAGGAGGTGATTATTTATGCAAACAATAAGCCCTACATAACTAAGGAAATTAAAAGCTGTATTAATAAAAGGAAACTAGCCTTTCATATCCATGATCGCCTTGCAGTAAGAGTAGCACAGAAGGAATTGAATGGTCTACTGAGGGAGGCCAGGAATAAACATAAAGAATTTTTGGAGAACAAGCTAAATATGTCTAACCCTAAACAGCTTTGGGACTCTATGAAATCCATAACAAATATGCAGTCTTCACATAAATATGTATCTACTTCAGATGACCTACAGAAAGCCAATGATCTAAATACATTTTATCTAAGATTTGAAAAGTGCAGCCAAACTCCTGTAAACTGTCCTGGCGATATAGAGACTTCTGGAGTTTTTAGAGAAAAGTTGCTGATTGATGCTAATCAGATCAACTATTATTTTAAACACATTTGTCCTAACAAATCGGCAGGCCCGGATGGAATTTCAGCCTACATCTTAAAAAACTTTGCTGATGAACTGACTCCAGTATGGCTCCCTATATTCCAACAATCTCTGGACACTGGTATTGTTCCTAGCCTCTGGAAAAGGGCTGTAATCATACCGGCTCCGAAGATAGCCAGGCCCGTAGTAAATAATGATTTTAGACCGATCGCGTTGACGTCTGTGATTATGAAATGTTTTGAAAAGTGTATTGTGTCAATGTTAAAAGCAGAGGTGACTAACAACCTAGATCCTTTACAGTTCGCCTATAGGCAGGGTAGGGGAACTGAGAATGCGATTATCAGTATTATGCATCTAGTTCTGACGCATTTAGAGAATCACAAAGCCTATGCTCATTTACTTTTTATTGATTTTAGTTCGGCTTTTAACACCATTCAAACGCCCTTGTTAATCGCAAAGATGGAGCAGCTGAGGGTAAACCCAGCTATCATAAAGTGGTATTCATCCTTTTTAACTGATAGAACTCAGTGCGTTAAAGTAAACAATTGTCTTTCACAACAAAGAAAGATTAGCACAGGTGTCCCACAAGGCTGTGTCAGTTCTCCAATCCTTTTTACTTTATTTACAAATGAATGTTCAAGTAAGCATTCAAAAAACTATATTTTTAAATACTCAGACGACACAGCCATCTTAAGTCTTCTTGATGAAGATGATAATATTGGAAATGTATACCTGCCTGAAATAAGTCAGTTTGTTGAGTGGTGTGATAAAAATGATTTAATAATAAATATAAAGAAAACAGAGGAGATCATATTCGATCCAAAAGGTATTGGGGACCATCAACAAGTGGTCATACATGACCGATATATCACCCAAACGGAGACTTACAAGTATTTGGGTGTTTATATAGACAGCTCACTTACTTGGACAACTCACACGGAATGGGTTTGCACCCGGCTGCACCAGAGACTATATTTTTTACGTAGACTACGTTTTTATGGGGTGAATAAGAAAATGATGATGCTGTTCTATAAAGCTGTTTTAGAAAGTATCGTTCGGTATGGTGTGTCAGTCTGGTTTGGGAACCTATCTATACAGCTAAAATCTAAATTGGCACATCTGGTGTTGACAGCACTTAAAACAGTTGGACATGAGGGATCTTTGAATCTCCAACAGTTATTTGAGGATAGCACTCTAAAACAGGTGCAGAAAATTGTGGGGGACCAAAGTCACTTTTTGCACTCTCAGTATGAATTGCTCCCCTCCGGCAGAAGATATAGAGTTCCACTGTGCAAACTAAACCGGTATAAAAATTCCTTTGTTCCTGTGTCTGTACGTATGTTAAATAACAGTATATCTTATTAATTTTAAATTTGTAAAATTAACTGTCTTTCCTCCTCTTTTAATATTTGTATTCTTTTATTTGTATATTGTATATGTCTATGTACATGCAGCAATCATGTAGTCCAAAACAAATTTCCTCTTGAGGATAATAAAGTATACTACTACTACGTCACGTCTGCCCAGCCAGAGACTGTTCACGTCACGTCTGCCCAGTCAGAGACTGTTCACGTCTGCTCAGCCAGAGACTGTTCACGTTCCGTCTGCCCAGTCAGAGACTGTTCACGTTCCGTCTGCCCAGTCAGAGACTGTTCACGTTCCGTTTGCCCAGTCAGAGACTGTTCACGTTCCGTCTGCCCAGTCAGAGACTGTTCACGTTCCGTCTGCCCTGTCAGAGACTGTTCACATTCCGTCTGCCCTGTCAGAGACTGTTCACGTTCCGTCTGCCCTGTCAGAGACTGTTCACGTCCCAACAGCCACGTCAGAGACTGATCTAGTGATGCCCATTGGTGTGGTTGCCAATACAATACTGGACTGTTTGGAGCGGTTGGCTCGGATCCTGGACATGCCTGTGTCTGCTGTTCCAGAGCCGGAGCCAGGGTCTGCTGTTCCAGAGCCGGAGCCAGGGTCTGCTGTTCCAGAGCCGGAGCCAGTGTCTGCTGTTCCAGCACCGGAGCCAGAGCCAGTACCTGTTCTGGAGCTGGAGCCGGAGCCAGTGTCTGTTCATGAGCCGGAGCCAGTGTTTGTTCATGTTCCGTCTGGCCAGCCAGAGATGGTTCACGTCCCATCGGCCCAGTCTGAGACAGATCTAGAGATGCCCATTTGTGGGACCACCAAGGCAATGAGAGCCTATTTGAAGCGTCTGGCTCGGAGCCTAGACAAGCTGGTGTCTGCGGTTCCAGAGCCGGAGCCAGTGTCTGCTGTTCTAGAGCCAGTGCCTGCTGTTCCTGAGTCAGAGCCGGAGCCAGTGCCTATGCCGGAGCCAGTGCCTGTTCCAGAGCCAGAGCCAGTGTTTGTTTCTGTGTTTGTGTCTGTTCTTGTGGTTGTTACAGTTCTGGTGTCTGTTCCTGAGCCGGTGTATGTTCCTGAGTCATTGTCTGTTCCTGAGCCGGAGCCAGTGTCTGCTGTTCCGGAGCCGGAGCCAGTGTCTGCTGTTCCGGAGCCGGAGCCAGTGTCTGCTGTTCCGGAGCCGGAGCCAGTGTCTGCTGTTCCGGAGCCGGAGTCAGTGCCTGTTGCAGAGTCGAGGCCAGAGTCTGTGTTTGTGTCTGTTCTTGGGGCTGTTACAGTTCTGGGTTCTGTTTCTGAGCCGGTGTCTGTTGTTGTTCCTGAGTTGGTGTCGGTTTATGTTTCTGAACCGGATTCTGTTCCTGGACCATGGTCGCCCTGGCCACCCGAGAGGTCGTCACCGCCCGGGTCACCCGAGGGGTTTTCAACGCCCTGGCCGCCTGAGGGGTCTTCCGCTTCGCCCGGGCCGCTCGATGAACTGTCCGCTTCGCCTGGGATTCCCGATGAACGGTCTACTTCGCCCTGGTCGACTGATGGACTATATGCTCCCCTCTGGTCTGTCCCTCCCGTCCCGTCCTGGTCTGTCCCTCCCGTCCCGTCCTGGTCTGTCCCTCCCGTCCCGTCCTGGTCTGTCCCTCCCGTCCCGTCCTGGTCTGTCCCTCCCGTCCCGTCCTGGTCTGTCCCTCCCGTCCCCCCCTGGTCTGTCCCCCCCTGGTCTGTCCCCCCCTGGTCTGTCCCCCCCTGGTCTGTCCCCCCCCCCTGGTCTGTCCCTCCCGTCCCCCCCCTGGTCTGTCCCTCCCGTCCCCCCCCTGGTCTGTCCCTCCCGTCCCCCCCTGGTCTGTCCCTCCCGTCCCGCCCGGGTGTTTCCTTCCGGTCCCGCCCCAGTCTTGTGGAGTGTCTGGTAGCCGCTCCGTAGGGAGGGGGTAGTGTCACATGTCTGTCCTGTCTTTGTTATGCACATGAGTGTTTTGTTATGTTGGGCCATGTGCTCTTGTCATTTTCTGGTCCCTCCCCCTTGTTATCTGATTATTGGTTTATTTGTCCCACCTGTTATCCTTGTTACCCTCCTTATTTGCCTTCCTATTTAATCTACCTGTGTTTGCTGTCCTGTGCTCGTACGTTGTTTGTTTTGGTGTTAGTCGGGTGGAGTTCTGTACCGGTCCTGTTTTGCCATGTCTTTGTTGGATTTAGTTCTGAAATCATTGGATTCTTTTGTTGGTTTGTTTATTTTATGTTTTCTTTATGAAACTTCATCAATTCACTCCGCACTTGAATTCTTTCTTCCATTCTCCACAACCCACCGTGACAGTAACTTTACATGACAACGATGTACTATAAATGGAAACGTTTTTTTCTTTGTACAGATGAGAATGTCATCAAAACGATCCCCGTTCACACGGATCCGTGAAAACGACTAAAAACGTTGTATTATGCATGCCACGCCAGTAGTTGGCGATGTCACTTTGTAAAGACAGATTACTGAACAAGGCTGAACATGCCCTCACCGTTTTCACAGATTCACCGATTGCTTTACACAGAGACGAAAACTGTATCATTTTCAAAAATGTGCACTTTGAAACCCGTTTTCAAAAGCTTGCGTTTTAAGGCCAAAACACATCAAAGGTTTTCCGTTTTTAGTTGAAAACATTGTCGTGTACTCTCGACCCTCAGTCTCAGACAGTTTAATCCAGATATTTTAATCAAATATGCAAATTCGTTTGAAGAACCAAGTTAGCTTGAGATCAGTTACCACAATCAGAAGAGCTGGTATCTGTCAACCCTTCTGAAAAATACAGCATAAACCAACATGGATTCCAGGCTGGTTTATGATGGTTAGTGTTCGTATGCTGGTCCAGGCTGGTTTATGCTGGTTAATGTTGGTGCTGGTTTATGGTGATTAGTGTTGGTATAGTGATGGTCCTGATTGGTTTATGCTGGTATAGTGTTGGTCCAGGCTGGTTAGTGTTGGTATAGTGATGGTCCAGGCTGGTTCATGCTGGTATAGTGCTGGTCCAGGCTGGTTAGTGTTGGTATAGTGATGGTCCAGATTGGTTTATGCTGGTATAGTGCTGGTTAGTGTTGGTATAGTGATGGTCCAGGCTGGTTCATGCTGGTATAGTGGTGGTCCAGGCTGGTTAGTGATGGTCCAGATTGGTTTATGCTGGTATAGTGCTGGTCCAGGCTGGTTCATGCTGGTATAGTGCTGGTTAGTGTTGGTATAGTGATGGTCCAGGCTGGTTAATGCAGGTAAAGTGCTGGTCCAAGCTGGTTTATGCTGGTTAGTGTTGGTATAGTTCTGGTCCAGGCTGGTTTATGCTGGTATAGTGCTGGTCCAGGCTGGTTTATGCTGGTTAGAGTTGGTATAGTGCTGGTTTATGCTCAGCACTATACCAACTCTAACCAGCATAGGCTGGTTTATGCTGGTTAGAGTTGGTATAGTGCTGGTTTATGCTGGTATAGTGCTGGTCTAGGCTGGTTTATGCTGGTTAGTGTTGGTATAGTGCTGGTCCAGGCTGGTTTATGCTGGTTAGTGAGTTGGTATAGAGCTGGTTTATGCTGGTATAGTGCTGGTCTGGGCTTACTTAAGCTGTACTGTGACGCTACATTCTTCTGGAAACAAACTTTGTTGTGTTATTTTCCTGTTATTACTGTAAAGCTGCTTTGAATCAATCTGTATTGTAAAAAAGCCCCATATAAACAAAGGTGACTTGACTTGACTAACCAGCATAAACCAGCATGGACCAGCACTATACCACCATAAACCAGCACTATACCATCATAAACCAGCATAAACCAGCACCATACCATCATAAAGCAGCCTGGTCCAAGGTGGTTTATGCTGGTTAGTGTTACTCTACTGCTGGTACAGGCTGCTTTATGCTGGTTAGTGTTACTCTACTGCTGGTACAGGCTGCTTTATGATGGTATAGTGCTGGTCCAGGCTGGTTTATGCTGATTAGTGTTGGAACAGTGCTGGTCCAGGCTGGTTTATGCTGATTAGTGTTACTCTAGTGCTGGTCCAGGCTGGTTTATGCTGGTATAGTGCTGGTCCAGGCTGGTTTATGATGGTATAGTGCTGGTCTAGCTGGTGTAGCTGTTCTTGGGTGTGAGTAGGCCAGTTGATTAAAACACTTTAATTTCTTTTGCTCCCTCTGCCAAAAGTAGAACTGAAATTTTCAATCGTTTAGTTATGATTACATTATTAATCAAAGTCACTGATTTTATTTGCAGTTGATTTATAAGGCTGTGTCGCTGTAAGTCAGTTGGTTGCTGTATTTTCTGCTTATCTCTTCTCTTTTTTCTGTTCTTGTTGTTCCTCTTATTTTTAATGATTCTTGTTGTTAACCACAGGTGTCATAACTAATGCTCAATCATCACTTGTAAAGTGAATCTTTATTTCACTAACTGCAACACTGCTTTAGTGTTTTTTAGTGATTTAGTGTTTAGTGTCACATTTAGTGTTTACTCTCTATAGATTGGGACCATATGAAAACAGAGCAGTGTTTGTTTAACACTGGATATTTCACAGTGTAACAGTAAACATGTAACCTGCAACAAGCATTTTTCTTCATGAAATAATTTATTAAAATTTATTTGGGACATTTTCTTGGTCTTTAACTACGAACACACACTAAGAAACATGATGCACACTAAGAACACATACACAAGTTTTGTCGTGATCTTGCTGGGATCATACCAGCACCCAAAAATCAACATAATGCTGGTACCACCAGCATCCCATGCAGGTCCCAGCATGCAAAATGTCTCGGGTTATGACTATAACCCTTGTTCCCTGAGAAGGGAACGAGACACTGCGTCGAGAATCGACACTTTGGGGAGACGCTCCCTAAGCGTGCGCCTCTGAAGTATGAATGAAACTAATCCAATCCTGATTGGTGTTGCGTCGTGACGTAACATGTGACGGCATACCCGGAAGTATAAAAGTGACGCTGTCACAACACACACTAGCCTCGCGATGAAGCAAGACGCTCCAAGGCCTCAAGGGGCGTGGCAGAACGACGCAGTGTCTCGTTCCCTTCTCAGGGAACAAGGGTTATAGTCATAACCCGAGACGTTCCCTTTCGAGGGAACTCTACACTGCGTCGAGAATCGACACTTTGGGGAACGAGTGCCCACTAGGCCACGCACCGAATAGGCCTGTCCCAGAGTGAAACTGTTTAGGCACTCAGCAAGGACTGAGCACGTGTGCGCCAGGCGTACTAAGAAGGTGGAGACTTTAGAACCTAATAAAAGTATGTGGAGTAGCCCAACCAGCTGCCTCACAGATCTCCTGTAGAGGTACTCCCGAAAGAAGGGCCCTAGAAGAAGCCATGCTTCTAGTTGAGTGAGCCCTTACAGCTAAAGGTGAAGGCAAATCGCGCACCTTGTAAGCCTCAGTAATATCCTGAACAATCCAAAAACTAATAGTTTGCTTGGATGCCGGGAGCCCCTTCTTAGGTGACCCAAAACATACTAATAATTGGTCCGACCTTCTCCAAGAAGAGGACCTCTCAAGGTACACGCTCAAAGCTCTGACGGGGCAGAGCAATTAAGCTTCTCTTCTTCTGCCGACACATGAGGTGGAGGATGGAATGCCTGAAGAACTGTAGACCGAGCCGTATTCGATACTTTAGGCACGTAGCCCGGACTCGGGTGCAAAAAAGCTTTACTCTGCCAGGGGCAAACTCCAAACAAGCTGGTGTACCAGGGCTTGGAGATCTCCCACCCTCTTAAGTGAGGTAATAGCCAAGAGAAATACCACTTTTAGCGTTAAGTCTTTAGGCGAAGCCGACTGCAAAGGTTCGAAGGGGGCCAGGGATAACCCTTCAAGAACTATTGCCAGGTCCCAGGCAGGAACCCTGGACCTGGTTGCCGGTCTCATCCTCCGAGTACCACGGAGAAAACGAATGACCAACTGGTGCCTCCCCAGAGGCCCATCACTTAAAGGCGCATGGAAAGCCGCAATGGCAGCCACGTACACCTTAAGTGTGGAAGGGGAGAGACCCGCAGAAAAACGATTTTGAAGAAAACTCCAGAACTGAAGCCACTGGGCAGTTAACTGGATCTAACTCCTGTTCTCTACACCAAGTGGAAAAGACATTCCACTTGAGGCCATATAATCTCCTAGTAGACGGAGCCCTAGAGCTAAGTATGGTTTCAACCACTCCAGCTGATAGAACAGCATCTAGGTACTGAACCCCCTCAGAGGCCAGACCCACAGCTTCCACAGCTCTGGGTGAGGGTGGAAGACTGTGCCCTCCGCCTGAGACAACAGACCCCTCCTCAGAGGAATCTGCCATGGCGGAGCTATCAGGAGTGATATTATGTCTGAAAACCATACTCGGGTCGGCCACATTAGGGCAACCAGAAGTAGACTGATGCCCTCTTGACGGACCCTCTCCAGGACTCCCGGAAGCAGAGCGATCGGGGGAAATGCGTACAGGCGAAGCCTCGGCCAGGCCTGTACCATGGCATCCAACCCCAGTGGGGCTGGATGTGAGAGGGAGAACCAAAGTGGACAGTGGGACGTCTCTCGAGACGCAAACAGATCCACTTCCAATGGTCCAAACCTCTCCCATCTCAACTTCACCACATCTGGATGAAGTCTAAATTCCCCGGGCCTCAGCCCCTGCCTCGACAGGATGTCTGCTCCCTGATTCTGAACCCCCGGAATATACATAGCTCTGATAGAGAGTATTTTCCCCTGGGACCAAAAAATGATCTGATGCGCCAGTCTGCACAGAGGGCGCGATCTGAGTCCCCCTTGTTGGGTCAGATAAGCTACCACAGACGTATTGTCTGATCGTACTAAGACATGGTAACCATTAATGTCTGGGAGGAAGCTCCTCAAAGCCCTGAACACAGCCATCATCTCTAGACAGTTTATGTGCCAAGAATGATGATGGTCCTGCCACAGACCCCTGGCAAAGCGGCCGTCCATGACCGCGCCCCAACCAGTGAGGGAGGCGACTGTCGAAACGGTTTTTCGACGACATGACGCTCCCAGCACTGGCCTGTGGGATAGGAACCAAGGTTTCTTCCAAATTACCAGAGAACGAAGGCATCTGCGCGTAACTCTGACTATACGGAACAGATTTCCCTTGAGGGAAAAAAACCCTTGGCTCTCAGCCACCACTGAAGGGGGCCTCATGTGTAGAAGGCCCAAATGTATAATGTTGGATGCCGCTATCATTAGGCCCAGCAGTTTTGAAACTGCTTTACAGTGATGGCCTGGCCTAGCTTTATCCCGGACACCATGGCCAGGATGGATTCAATACGAGCGGGAGACATACGTGCCTGCATTGTAACAGAATTCCATTTCATGCCCAGAAGAGCAGTCTTCTGAGCTGGTTCCAACACATTTTTCTTAGTGTTGAGTCTCAACCCCCGATTTTAATTTTGGCCAAGGACGACATCTCAATGCCGAACTGCCATTTCTCGAGACTGGGCCAATAAGAGCCAGTCGTCGAAGTAATTCAGTATACGGATGCCCTGAAGCCTCAGTGGAGCCAGAGTTACATCCATAAACCTACACATGAACATGCGGGGAGAGAGTGCTAGGCCGAACGGAAGAACCCGATCTAAGAGAACCAGCCTCTCGAGACTGGCCTCTGGTGGTTTCCGAGCACCCTTCTCGACTGCCTGAAGCGGAAGACCGGCAGGCTGTAGTCGATACGGTTTTTGTAACCATAACTGATGCTCGTTTTTTATTTTTCGAGGAAAAACGACGCAGAGTGCGTTCGCTGGAAAATGATGCGGCCCGAAGCGTCATAGACGGCGGGCAATACACATCGTTCCCGGGCCCTGCTGCAAGAACCACATCCGATCCAGCCTCTCGAGACTGGTCTCTGGTGGTTTCCGAGCACCCTTCTCGACTGCCTGAAGCGGAAAACCGGCAGGCTGTAGTCGATACGGTTTTCGTGACCATAACTGATGCTCGTTTTTTATTTCTCGAGGACAGACGATGCAGAGTGCGTTCCCTGGAAAATAATGCGGCCTGAAGCGTCATAGACGGCGGGCAATACACATCATTTCCGGGCCCCGCTGGAAGAACAACATCGGTTGCCCTGCAACTGAGTCGACAGCCCCAACATTTAGATCTACCATGCCAAACCAGTCCTCGGATCTGATTTGGTTTCCGATAATGGAAATTGTAAGCATTTTGAACATGGATCTCCTCAAAGAACAAGTCAATAGCCTTAGATCTAAAATTGGCCTCAGTCCAACATCCTCCTTTGGAACCTAAAAAGTACCGGCTATAACACCTGGACTTTCTATCTGGTAGGGGAACACTCTCTATGGCCCCTTAACTCCAGTAGAGTCTGTACCTCTTGTTCCATAACCCGAGCCTGTTCTGGAACCCCTGCGGTCGGTACGACCCCAAAAAAGCTGGGAGGTCGGTAACCGAACTGCAGTCCGTACCCATATTTAAAAATATTCAGGACCCATATAGATAATTGGAAGGCGTTGCCATTCTACAAAATCTACTAAGGGAACCAGCCCCTTGGGACCGGCCTCGGGTGTTTCTCGAGCACTATTCTCGACTTCCTGAAGCAGATGACCGGCAGGAAAAAGTCTAGAAAAATTTTGTGACCATAGTCAGTGCCCGGTTGCAAGCTCTTGGGGTGAACGCCACGGTGTGCGTTCGCTGGAAATCGATGTAGCCCGAAACGTTCAAAAACGGCGGGACAACATATATAGTTTTATATATATATATATATATATATATATATATATATATATATATATATATATATATATTTTTATTTATATATATATATATATGTTGGGTTTTTTTTTTGTTTTTTTTTATTTATTCATAAAACCTGTCGACGATTGAAGTTACAGCGTCGGAGAACAGGCCAGAAGGTGATAGCGGAGCGTTCAGCAGAAAATATTTGTCTTCCATTTTTTTATACCAGACAAATTAATCCACTAATGTCTCTCAACCATCATAACTGCTACAATAAGCTATGGTACGTTTAGTGCCATGGTACGCCTGTAAAAATCGTCCCATAACCCGCCCATCTCACACCCACCACATTCAAATAATCATTTAATGAATGTGATAAGATATGAAAAAGAGTGGGGTTTTTCCCAGGAGAGTTTCTATCTCTTTATTTGTAAGATTTGGGGAAAACAGTTAGCCCGGCGCTGAGGTTGTGACCTGTGCTGCAGGAAACGCTCATCAAGCTTGCTTTTCACTTGCGTTCCCCGCTCATCATATGGCCAGCTGATGTTAAGTCTGGCCACAGCACGAGTCACAACCTCTACCAGCTCCTCATAGCTTTGGCCGTGAACTGGCGCGCCCAAATTACGGTCATCCGCGTCAATGCTGAGCACATCCACTTCCTCGGAAGCAGAGAGTTCAAGCATTGGGACCTGATCGTGGGCAGGAGAAGCCGCGATGCGGGCTCCTGTACCACTCTCAGGGGCTACGGGATCCTCAGACGAAGAATGAGAAAGTGCCGCAGCAGTCTCATTCTCATCTGCAAGATCCCGCTGCGAACCCCGCGATCTAAATCGCCGCGCCGCCTCAACGGACGCGGGACCAGAACCGTGGGGAACGCGAGCCTGACCGTGCTCATCAAAGCACGCCAGCCGAGAGCGC
Organism: Tiaroga cobitis; assembly: GCA_030578255.1. Taxonomy (NCBI): domain Eukaryota; kingdom Metazoa; phylum Chordata; class Actinopteri; order Cypriniformes; family Leuciscidae; genus Tiaroga; species Tiaroga cobitis. Next base: position 28,382,248 of record CM060615.1, on the reverse strand, counting down.
AGCACTCTAATAGGAAGTGCTTCACAGTCTGCACAAACAGCTCCCTCAAGAGCTGCTTGTGCATGCTGCGCTCCCAAACAATTCATACACAAAGCATGTGTGTCCCCACCCGTAATAAAACGAGGGCAAGGATGCACACATCTTTCAAATTGTTCGCTGGCCATTTCTGATCAACTGATTGACAAACAACACCAAATAAGACAGACAGTTTCAACACAGAGCGCTTGCTGAAGAGCGAAAGCTAGTGTGTGTTGTGACAGCGTCACTTTTATACTTCCGGGTATGCCGTCACATGTTACGTCACGACGCAACACCAATCAGGATTGGATTAGTTTCATTCATACTTCAGAGGCGCACGCTTAGGGAGCGTCCCCCCAAAGTGTCGATTCTCGACGCAGTGTAGAGTTCCCTCGAAAGGGAACATACCTTATGCTGGTTCAGCAACCATCATCCCATGCAGGGATTCAGCAAACCAGCAATGTATTAAGCGAGGTACAGAAGATGAAGAATAGATCTCAGGTCTCTAGATGCCTTCTTCAATATAAATCTATGTGATTTAGTAACAGACGCAGCAGAACACTATCCACATTCAAGATTAGCTGGGAACGTTCTTGCGTTGTTCCATTGCGCTAGTTTGGAATTGCTTTTACGCTAGAGCAGGCGTGTTAAACTCATTTTAGGTTGAGGGTCGGACGGGAAAAAATGTAACCATGTGAATTACCTTTTGTAAACCTTAGTGCGCTGACAATTAGCCTACATTATTATAAACCATACACACTGCAAATTATTAAAACTCATAAAACACTGCTCTGTGAAAACTGCTTTTTTACAGTGAAAAGACTTTATTATACCCACTAAACATTGGAGGTCGGATAGACGTGCAGATCATGTCTATATTGGGTCCGTCGGTCCATGACCAATTCTGGACATCTATTCGGCGTCTAAACTTGGTCCACTATTTGGACGTCCAACCATGACCCAACTTAGACGTCATATTGACGTTCAACATTTGACCTTTGAGCTGGGAATTTTTTTTGCACGTCGTGCGCTTTTAAATGCAAGAACACTTTTCTGTGTGAATGACCCCAAAGTTAACACAGTCTCCAAAACACGTTGGCCACAATTATTGGCACCCTTTTATTAAATACTTTTTGCAATCTCCTTTTTCCAAGAGACCAGCTCTGAGTCTTCTCCTATAATGCCTGAGGAGTTTGGAGAAAACCTGACAAGAGATCAGAGACCATTCCTCCATACAGAACCTCTCCAGATCCTTCAGATTCCCAGATCCATGTTGGCGCTTCTTCTCTTCAGTTCACTTCACTCTTCAGGTCAGGGAACTGGGACGTCGTAGCAGAAACTTCATTTTGTGCTCCGTAACAAATTTTTGTGTTGATTTTGATGTTTGTTTCGGATCACTGTCCTGATGGAGAGCCAAACACGGCCCATTATAAGATTTCTAGCACAAGGCGTCAGGTTCTGATTTTGTATCTGTTGATATTTGATAGAATCCACAATGCCATGTATCTTAACAAGAAGTCCAGGACCTCCAGCAGAAAAATATGCCCACAACATTAAAGATCCAACGGTTTATTCAATTGTACACATGGGGTACTTTTTATCCTTGTGTGCACCAAACCCATCTAGCGTGTTTGCTGCCAAAAAGCTCTTTCCCCCCGACTTTCAAATCTTTTCCTTCAAGATTTTTGGCAATTTTTTGAATGAAAGATCAAAAGGATAAACGATCCAGATTTATTTTTTACAGCCAGTTTTGATCATATTTACCAGGGGTGCCATTCATTCTGAGCACGACTGTATGATGTTGCCATTAATCACCAATTATAATAATCCATTAACTACAAGGATGGATTCTGTGCTGTAAAGTGTAACTTTCAGATACACTTTCAAGATAAAGTGATTGACCTCGCCTGATTAGAACCGTGTGTAAAGAGAACCAAAAATTCCCTTTGTTTTAAATGTAATTTCAAAGGCAGAACCAGGAGTCACGAAATTCTTGAAATGCTATACTCCAGCCAGGTCTGTAGGAATGCAGGACTGATCGATTCTCGGGTGTCCCGCAACCCGAAGGCCGCTGGATATTGGCCTTTCTTTAGATCATTAACTCTATATTTACTTAGTTTTCTTTTCCTGAATACCAGTCTTTGGCCTTGTGAGAAAAAAGTCAGGTTATACAGAATAGTAACAGGTACGCTATTGCCAACTGATTCCCACACAACTTTCCATAATCGTTAATAAAAGTCTAACTTATGGTCATTCATCATAGCCTACAGTACAATTTTCTGAGAACACAATCTTGCTCTTATGCAGTGGCGAATAAATAACATTGACTTGCATGGTGTATTTTGCATGTTATGCAACTTGTTTGCAACTGGTTCTGTATGTATAATGTATCATAAAGCATTTATTGTTTTACTCTAATTACAGACCCAGACTTGCAATCTTACACTAAAACAAAAATTAAATTAAACTAAAAATTAAGTATGATATTTTTTAAAACTGATAATCTAAAAAAAATGAAAATAAACTATTTCAATGTTTATGGTTTAAAAACGTTTTATGTCATATCTGTAACATGATTGCTTACAAAAAAAATTTGCTCCTAATAAGTTTGCATATTCAGTGTCGGTGAATAAAATGCTTGATATGAACACATGTGATGTGTGAAGAAAACAAATAAAAAATAAGATAATAATAATTTGTGAACTGAATATTTTTATTATGCACTGTTTTCTAATCAAGCTGGTTTTCAAATGATGTTTAACGTCAACTGTATCACAATCATTTCCATTACAGAATGCTTTTAAACACAACATGGCTATAATTGATAGAAATTACAAGTAGCGGAAATATAGAAAAAAATAATAAAAATGACAATTCTTCTGCGATGCATAATATGCTCACTGTCTGTTTTAGGCATTATTTGAAAACCTGAGAAAATTGAAAATGTTCCATTTGCAGGAAGTGACATATAAATGCTGAAGAGTGTAATTCAACTGTTTGCCGCTAGATGACAGACCTTCACTGTAGCAAAAAAATACCGTAGTTATTACAAACTATTATACTTGGTCATTTTACAGGTAGTTTGCTTGTGATAAATACCATTTTATTAATAGGAAAAATGTTTATTTTTAAAACAAAAGTATCATCATGCTTGTGTTTAGGTTACTTTAAGAATGTTATAAGGTTGCATCTTCTTTAGAAAAGATAATAGCAGAAAGCAATAAATTAGATGAATATAATAAAAAAATGAATAATATTCTATGTTTATTATAAGTATATGAAACCTTTTCTCATGTATGTTGTTGGGGTATGAATGTGAGGATGAATGTATTAGTGTCTCTGTAGATTTGGGTCTGTAAATTGTATTTCTTATTAAAAAAATATGAAAAAAAAAACCGTAGTTAGTTCTCTAGTTACTCTCTCTCTCTCTCTCTCTCTCTCTCTCTCTCTCTCTCTCTCTCTCTCTCTCTCTCTCTCTCTCTCTCATCCAGAAGAGGGCGCTCGTTTAGAGACGTTCTACACTGTCATACATCCCATATTTTACAGTAAATAGAATTTGAACTGTATATAGTTCACCCAAAACAAAAACGTCTCTCATTGTTTACCCTTAATTTTTTCCAAACCTGTATGTTTATTTCTTCTGCTGAACACAAAAGAAGATATTCTGAAGAATGTCGGTAACCAGACAGTTGATGGTAGCCATTGACTTGACTTCCATAGTAAAAAAAACGAAATACAATGGAAGTAAGTGGGGACCATAAACTGTCTGGTTATCAACATTCTTCAGAATATCTTCTTTTGTTAACACGATAAGAAGAAGGGGGGACAACTCATTCAGGTTTGGAACAAACGGTGAGTAAATGATGACAACATTTTCATTTTTGGGTGAACTATCCCTTTAACATTGCCATTAAATGTATTCCCATTTGACCCACTTTTAAGTATTACACTAGTATTTCTTTAGCATAATGCTAACAGTAGGCCTATTACACTAAAAGTTCACTTTCTTATGTTCATTTGTTGGTAGGTTATTTTCGTTCAAAGAAACAAAACAGCAATAAATATTCAGTATCGGGTTTATCTCATGTCCAGCGAGTGACCTACAAAGTGCGCACTAACCCTAACACGCTCTCTCTTTAAAACCTCAGTGTCCCTTTAATCTGCGGATCAGCGCGCTGACGTCAGCGAACCCCCAGGGCCACGCGCTCCCATTGGCTGGAGGTGACGTCAACGGCATTTTTTTCCCTCCTGAACCATGACCTCATCCTTAGTTCATTTATAGTGCCTAAGTGCACCTTCTGTTTTCCCGGCTGGCTAATGTCTACTATCGCTTATCTCTCTTTTCGTTACGGCGTCACCCGCTGGCCCAGTTGCGCCGTAAAAGAATGAAAAGGTTTTAATAGTTTTGTTATTCGCATGTGTGTGACAGACAGCAGTTTCAGACTCATGGTTAGTATACACTAGTGACGTCTGCTGGCGAATGGCTTCCCATCGGAGCGCAGTGCCCTACATGGAGAGCAGCTGAAACACTCGGGACCAGGGCAAACGGAGGTGAGTCCAGGCTATGAAAGGGGCGTATTGATATTTGAGACCTCACATTTAGGCATATGGCTTTATTTTGATGATAGTCGAAGAGAGACTGTGTTTTTTGGGGGGATGAACGTACTGGCGTGTATCGACCACTAGTGTCTCGTCTGAATGAGGGCAGCAATGTGCCTCAATGACATGTTAAACCAGACAGTGGTCATCACAATGTATCATCAATCGGCCATCGTTTATTGTTGAATAAGGTATTGTATGGTCATCGTCATCTCATGGCAGATTATATTGCATGTTTGTCTTCTGATTTGAGTGAGGCTTGTCGTGCATGTCTACATTGCAGTCTGGAAGCTTTGTGTCCTCTGGATGTACAACATCAGGTTTATTGTACATGAAGGATGTCTATTATGTCCATAATACTGTACCTATATGTCAATAACATTAAACAATAATAACAAAATAACACATTCTATGTATAAACATGATATTATTTATTTTGATCCTTAATTTAGTAACAATATCAATAACGATGTATGCTGTTGTTATTAGTAATATAACAATGTAATATACATTTAATTATAATTATTATGATCAACTGAAAGTCCTGTTAACATGCAATTTTATATGTATAATTGATTTTTTTATTTAAAAAAATAGATATTAACTTTGTAATATATAACGTCTATTAAAACCTATATACAATATAATATTTAGTTTGAATAATTATTATTAACAGTAACAAAAGTAATATGTCGTCATTATTGTTATTAGTAATAATTGAACAACATAATATAATAAAGTAATAGACATACAAATATGTAGTTTTCTATATTATCATTTTTTTATATTATATACCAGTAGAGCCATTGAATGATTAATCATCGATATTGACATTATAATATATGTGTTATTTATTTTGATAATTAGTAATATGCTTTTATTATGTTATTATAATGTATATGTTCTCTAGTCTATAAATTAGCTTTATTGTTACATAAATATAGCACAAATGTTCTAATAATGCTCAGATAGATAGATAGATAGATAGATAGATAGATAGATAGATAGATAGATAGATAGATAGATAGTGTGTTAATCTCAGGCTGCAGGGTTTAGATCTTGCTCTTTCATTATTACAGTGATTATGATATTTGAGTGAGCGCGCATGGTTATAATTTGTCTCAGAAGGAAAACTTTGAGAACGTTGTCTTTCTTTATGGTATATAAGCACATAATTGATGCATTGATTTGAAATGCTGTGATATATTTGTGTGATTTGAAATGTTGTGAAACTAAAAAGCTCTTGCTCCATAATGTAAAAGCAAGATTGGCCCATGTTACCAAATCCAGTTCATCACAACAGATGATGATATCACTGCAACAATGATTAACAAATGCATGCAGGCTCAGACAGAACAATGGTCTATAATATCAACGTACGTATGGCACAGAGTCTAAATAAGTGATGTCATCTGTATAGTTAATGAATAACCCGGATGAAGATATTTTGCTTTCTTTTATCTTCCATTCGGTGATGTTTGTTGGCTGTTGTTCAGGTGCAGTCTGTCATTGTAAAGCAATCGCTGTCACTTTAAATAGAGATGCGCCTCTCTTTGTTTTGCTGTCATGGGCCATTTGAGCTTAAAAAAAAAAGAAGAAAAAAAAATAGATTTCTTTTTTTGTCGTTTCCCGACATGCTACTCGGAAGTAGTGTCAAATCCCTGGAAATCAATAGAACAGATGTTTGGTGTGTTTCTTGCTTTGGGATGTGAGGCGACAGCCTCCGCAACCTCTCCGCATGCCCAGACAACTTTTTTCCTTTTCCGTTTTTTATATTCCGTTGCCATGGCAACTGTGTAGTCTCACTCTGTCTCCACATCAGCACTTTGCACCACTGTTGTTTATGCCGGTGTTTTTGATGTAATACAGTCTGGAATAATTACGATTTTTTTAAGTCTCTTCTGCTCAGCAAGGCTGTTTTTATTTGATCAAAAATACAGTAAATCAGTGAAATATTATTACAGTGCAAAATAACTGTTTTGTATTTGAATCTATTTTAAAACATAATTTATTCCTGTGATGCAAAGCTGAATTTTCAGAATCATTACTCACGTCACATGATCGATCAGAAATCCTTCTAATATGCTGATTTGCTGCTCAAGAAACATTAATTATTGTTGTTATTTTTATTATCAGTCTTGAAAACAGTTTTAGTTTCATATTTTTATGGAAGATTTAGCAAGAATGCATTAAATTTATATTATTCATTAAAAAATCCTGAAAACAGTATCACAGTTTCCACAACAATACCAAGCAGCAAAAACATTTATAATAGTATGTACCATTATTAATAATTGAGTAACAAAATTAACTTATAATAATTAAGCACCAAATCCTCATATTAGAATCATTTCTGAAGGATCATGTGAAACTGAAAACTGTGGTAATAATGCTAAAAAAAGGAATACATTCTAATTGTTAGTTAATGCATTAACTAATGGAACTTTATTTTAAAGTGTTACCTATTACTGTTTTTCTGCATTTTTGATCAAATAAATGCAGCCTTGGTGAGGATAAAAGAAAATGTTAAAAAACTGGTCCGGTAGAGGAAAATATGCAATGCATCTAAAATAAAAAAGCATGTCACACCTTGTCGTCTTTAAAAATGCAAGGCAGGTGTACTGTAAAAAAAAAACTTTTCTTGATTTGTTATTATCGCAACTTTTTTTTCTTTAGTCAAATCAACTTTGATAATAAATGGAGATAACATAATATTTTGAGTTTATATTTATTAAACCAATCTCCTTCATTGTATTAACTCAAATATGTTATTTCAATGAACTCAAAATTAAGGCAACCAGGTAACAGGCTTCTTTTTTAAGTTAAACCAACAATCATTTTTGTACAGTGAACAGTGCAAGGTAATGCTCAGTCGGTGGTCTCCAGAGAATACACACACCTTCTCATTTCGACATACACAGTGTCAAACTGCAGTGCACAGCCCCCCCCCCCCCCCCCCAACCCTGCCACTGGAGTTGTCAAGCCGAAGGAATGTCATAAGACACATGCAGCGTCAGCCTTGTTATTCTCTGACGTGCCTCCACTTCTTCCTCTCATCCTGCGGGCCGCGGGGGGGCTGTTGTCATGCTATCGACCGTCCGATTGCAGGAGAGGTTACAGTGAGGGTTTCTTTCCTCCAAGGTGTGGCTGTACATCCTTCCTGTGGAGCGATTAAAGAGACAGAAGGGTGGTAAGGAGGTTTTCGGTCTCTGGTGGATTATTGCGTGTCTGGAATCCTGCATGTGTTTGTGTTCTGGTGAGAATATGCAGGTTATGGTTACTTACGGTGACTGGGATTGTGATCAAAACAAAGGCGTCCATGTTGGGATGCTGGTTGCGTGAGGCTGGTCCTCTGGCAGCGTCGCTCTCTCACCGCACTGGGTTTGTTTATGTGGACGTGATGTGAAACGAGCCGTTTCATTATGAAACTGATGGATTATTATTTGACTTACAACTGTTTAGAGAGAAACACTGATAGTGCGAAGTGAAATGGAGATTGTTTGTGTGTGTGTGCGTTTGTTTATGTTCTTAAACATTCTGCTGGAATGCTTGTTTTTCTTCTTTTGTTTCCTATATGGCAAAAAGTCCTTTATTTAATATATACACATATATAAATATATATATATATATATATATATATATATATATATATATATATATATATATATATATATATATATATATATATATAAATGTGTGTATGAGAGTCTGTGTGTGTGCCTCAATCTCTCCCTCCTGATTTCTGCAAGGCGCTGCAGATATCTGAGCATTGCAGCATCACCCTCCCTCAATGCAGCAGAGAGAGAATGAGAAATAGACAGAAAGATAAAGTGTGAAAGTTTGAAGCAGCTTATATTCAAGGTTATTATTTACAAAGACTATTACAAAGATGAAAACAAACATTAAAAAATTTTTTTTTGCATGTGAACAAAAATTAAACAAACTGTAAATGTGCACTAAAATAAAAATAAAAATACATTTTCATCATTCTTAGTTTTTTTCCATAGTTTTTTTTAAGTAAACTAAAACATTTGCAAGTGAACGAAAACTAAATAAACTATAAATGTGCGCTAAAATACACTCAAAATCTCAATAAAACTGGGTTAAAATTATTATTTTTTTCATTTGTTCTTTCTTAATAGTGTTTTTTGTTTATTTTTTAAGTAAAATAAAAACAAAATGTTTGCAAGCGGACAAAAATGAAAACTATAAATGCGTGATAAAATACAATGAAAACTTAATAAACCTGGATAAAAATAGTCATGCTTGTTTCTTTATATTTTTTTGTTTAGTTTTAAGTAAAATAAAAACCAAAACATTTGCTCACGGAAACTCTTTTGGAGTTTAAAAAGGATTAAAGTCTTCATACATTTTTGGTAATTTTTTGAGTTTTCGTATTTTCAATCAATGTTGGAAGGACTGCTTTAATTAGCGTAAGCAATGTTCATTTAGTGTAGGCAATGTTTAATTTAGCGTAGGCAATGTTTTTCATAATGACTTTTTGTTATACTAGTTGAAACTCTTCAAATCCTGATAGCATATAGATAGATACATACTGTATATCTTATGTGGAAGTCTGAGGACCAAAACAATTTTGTCCAATCATTGCATTCGGTCCAAATTCAATGATAGGATGTCCTACCTGCCTGTCAACCTATTGCAAACCTTCACACACCTGCTCATGCAGACATAACACGTCATCAGTGCGATTCATGATGAGACAAATGCAGAGTTAGACAGACGTCAGTCACAGAGCACCGCAAACAAACACTTTTACAGTTCCTCCTGAACCAAAACAACAAGCTTTTACTATGTTCACGCATGTCATAATTACGGATAATTACGAGATGGCAACCTGTGACGTTCTACTCTGAGCTGTTAAGTGCCCCTATTATGGATTTTTGAAATGACCTTTCATGTAGTGTGTACCATAGCTCTAAGTGAATAAAAACATCCTGCAAAGTTTTAAATCTGAAAGTGCACCGTATATAAAGTTATTGTCTTTCAAAAGTAAGAGTCGACTCTTGAGTCAATGAAATGGTACGATAATACCACAATACCACAGCAGTATAATCCTAAACTTTTGCTGTGTTCCCTTTATTTTACTGACGACTGCTCCTCAAATCTCGGAGTTCAATCTAGGATTCGCAAACCGCTTGCTCTTGAAAGATGGTGTTCAAACTACGTACTTAGTTTTGAGTTTTATATTGTGTAGGTCTCCTGCTAACTGGCTAACTCACATTATTACTGTCTTACTGAAATACTTCTGCTGATCAGCTGTGGGCCACTATTACCTAAAACTGTCTATTAATGCAGATTGTCTGTCGTTCTCACTACTTTGAGGAAATATTAAGCATGTTTTACCATTTGTTTTGTTTTACCAAATGTTTATGTTACATCAGTCATTCACGCTATAGCTCGGCTAATATATGCACTGTTATTGATACAGTTTTCACATGTTCACCGCAATAAATGAGAAAAATAATCTGTAAATAAAAAATTACAAGTAAAATAATCGGTTTGTTAATGGTATGCACTTGTTAATGCTGATGGTGAGGAATTACAGTTGTTACATCTCATAATGTACCTCAAACTGAGTAGCGCATCACTGAGAAACGTCCTGCTCATGTCGTCCTTGCGATGGAGGTTCGGGTTGAATAGCTAGTTCTTCTAGTGTTTCATCATCGGACTCGCGCTCTGATTGATATGGTAAATTCGACGTCAATGTTCGATACTGTGTTTAATTTATGGTGTTGGAAGCTTCAGGACAGCACTTAGAAGAGAGGCTGGGATCTTATGCTTTCAAAGCTAGCTTGCTATTGCTAGTCTTTCCGAAATTGCCTACCCTAGCTTCAAAAGAACCAACCATTTAGACAAGATGCGACTGTCTGATCATCATGTAAAACAACAGACCAGATTGTTATTATTAAAGAAATAATTCACCCAAAACGTCATCAGTTACTCACCCCAATGTTATTCCAAACCTATATAACTTTATTTATTCTGTGGAACACAAAAGAAGATATTCTGAGAAATGTTTCAGTGTTTTTTTTCCCCTTAAAGGGTTAGTTCACCCAAAAATGAAAATTAAGTCATTAATTACTCACCCCCATGCTGTACCAACCCCGTAAGACCTTCGTTCGTCTTCGGAACACAAATGAAGATATTTTTGATTAAATGTGACACCTGGATCACTCCTCCATAGGCTGCCTAAGGGAATGAAACCTGACGGCCCAGAAAGTCATTAATGAAAATGTTTAAATATTCCATGTCGCAACAGTGGCTCAACTATAAGTTTATCAAGCGACGAGAATACTTTTTGTGCGAAAAAACAAACAAAAATAACGACTTTATTCGACTATTCCTTTTCTTCCTTGTAGGCCTGAAACGAGACTTCAAGAGATTTCCACGACGCGCACGCGCGAGAACTGAACTGAAGTAGTTGAAGGAGATCGCAATTCTCGCGCATGCGTCGTGGAAATCTCTTGAAGTCTCGTTTCAGGCCTACAAGGAAGAAAAGGAATAGTCGAATAAAGTCGTTATTTTTGTTTTATTTCCGCACAAAAAGTATTCTCGTTGCTTGATAAACTTATAGTTGAGCCACTGTTGCGACATGGAATATTTAAACATTTTCTTTAATGACTTTCTGGGCCGTCAGGATTCATTCCCTTAGGGAGCCTATGTAGCAGTCATAAACCTCTCAGATTTAATAAAAAATATCTTCATTTGTGTTCCGAAGACGAACGAAGGCCTTACGGGGTTGGTACAGCATGGGGGTGAGTAATTAATGACTTGATTTTCATTTTTGGGTGAACTAACCCTTTAAATTACAATGGAAGTCAATGGGCACCAATGCTGTTTGGTTCCAATGTTCTTCAAAATATCTTCTTTTGTATTCTGCAGAATATATAACTTATGATAAATGATAATAGAACTTTAATTTTTGGGTAAACTAACCCTTTAAGGGTTGTTCGAGCCATTATAGGAAAATGGAACAAAAATACAAAAAAAAAAAAAAAATATATATATATATATATAAAATACAACTGGAGTAAAAACTATTTTTGAACCATTAAAACTAAACATAAAATAAACGTATTAAATAAAAAGCTAGTTAAATTTCCAAACCTTTAATAACCTTGCTTCCAGTCAGTTAGAGGAGAGCTTATCCTGATCCTCTGCTTTACCTTACCCTTAACCACAGCCTTGGTTGTCTTCGTTCTGTGTGCTATCTCTAACAGAAGGGGTTTTTCTAGGAAACTGATGATATGTAAGTCCTCGGTCTGTCAAAGGCACCAGTTCTAAAGCAGCAGAATTTGTCATAGAGTGACATGTTTGTCCGGTTGGAGAAGAAAGTTTACCTCTTTCCACTTTCACTTTTGGTGTGGTTAACCTTCCATTAGTCAGCCAGTGGAGGAGGGTGACAGCCAACACCATGTTTTTTTTATGATGGGTGTTGGGTAGAGTAGACGTTTGGGGGAATACCACTCACATGAGATATTTAGTTTGAGATTATTTTATGTTATGTTGGACTTTGATAATCTACTATGATATTTGTATGTGTTTTTCTTTTTTAACAATGTTAATCATAGGTTCCAATTACAGTTACTGTTACTTCTGTAAAATCATAATACCAAACCTGCATGACTGTGAAACATAAAGGAAGATATTTTGAAACAACATTATATGGACATAAACAGCTGAAACATCTTTTTGTGTTCTTCAGATGAAAGTCATGCAGAATAGCTAGGTTTTCATCCAAAGTTGCGAATTTAACTTATGCGCAAAATTGCAATATCACATACAACATTTGCGAATAAAGCAGCGTTTCCATTCCATGTGTTGAGGAGAACAGAATCGCTCACTTCCTGGAAAATTAGCGCAAAATATATGTTATAAAAATGGAAGTTGATTCAATGGGGGAAGCTTCTGTGGCTCTTTTTATGCAAATCATAAATAATTTGGGCAGCGAAAATCAATAAATGCTGTAATAAGGGGTGGGCCAAATTCTTATTTCACAATATGATACATTTTATTTCACTATAACGATATATATCACGACAGTTATTTTGTGTTATTTTATCTTATTACTGTCAAAAAATGAAGCAAATTTCAAACAATAGTAGGAAATTTAGGACAAATACAGTATAACAAAAAAATAAGAATGAAACAAATTAATGTTTTTGTAGGTACAATAGGTTTATTTAACATGCAGTTTGAATGAGTACAGAAATGTATTCAAATTTATTAACGATAGACATTGTATAACATATGTGGTAACGATATTTCCCTTTCAAGGGAACTTCGAGCTGTGTCGAACGCTGCGGGAACGCCTCTGCGTTGTGCGTCATGAAGCACGTATGGAATCAGCCCAATGGAGAGATGAAACGTCATAGGCGGGTGACGTCATCGACCAGGAAACTATAAAGCACCCCAAAAACATAAGCGCAGTAGCTTCTGTGCCTTCAGTCGCGCTACATGTGAATCTGTCCCTGTCTGATATTGTTTGTCTTACATACTGTGCACCACACAAACAATTTATATTGAGAGAATGGCGGATAAACAACAGTTTAAGAAGTGTGTTCCTCCCTGCTCGCGTTATTTAACGGGCGGGGATACACACGTTCTTTGCGTTGTTTGTCTAGGAGTGCAGCATGCCCAGTCAGCTCTCGAGGGAGCTGACTGTGAGCATTGCGAGTGTCTGCCGTTAAAGACGCTCTGCTCCCGCCGGGCGCTCTTTGACGAGAGTGGTTCGGTGCGCGCTCCCCGCGGTTCGGGTCCCGCTTCTGCCGAGGCAGAGCGGCGGCGCTTATCGTGGGGATCGCAGATGGATCTCTCAGCGGGGGTTGAGACGGGCGCTGCCTTATCTCTCCCTTCACCTGTGAGATCCAGTGCCTCAGTCCCGGGTTCGGAAGCACGCGCTGCGGTTTCTTCCGCTCGGGATGAGGCACCCGTACTACAGCTATCCAGTTCTGAGGAGCTGGATGTTGTCAGTATGGAGGGAGAGATTGAGGATTCGCCACCTCACTCTCCCGAAAGTGATGAGCTTATGGAGGTTTTAACACGAGCTGTTGAAAAACTCAGTATTGAATGGCCAGTGATTAGACAGGAGTCTGTGTCGAAATCGAAACTTGATGAAAGATTTTTGCCCTCACGTGTTCAGCCTCCACGCCGGTGTCTGCCGTTCTTTCACGATCTCCACACTGTGGTGTCGAGATCGTGGAAGAAACCGGTTTCATATAGAATATTTAGTCCCCAGACATCTACATATTCAAATATAATGGGGGCTAGATCATATGGTTATGGCGCTTTGCCTCGCGTGGAAGAGACGCTCGCGAGCCATCTCTCCCCCGAGGCGGCGTCATCTTTTAAGACACCGGTACTACCCACCAAGCCCCTCAGAAATACATCTGCTTTGGTGGGTAAAGCGTATTCGGCTGCAGGTCAGGCGGCGTCATGTCTGCATACAATGTCAATCTTGCAGGCATACCAGGCTGACCTGCTGAGGGACGTGAGTGAGAGTGAGGCAGTCAGTACTGACGTAGTTCGAGAACTGCGTCAGGCTGCTGATTTATCCCTGCGCGCCACCAGAGAATCGGCCAAGCTAGTGGGTCGATCTATGGCAGCTCTGGTGGCCGCAGAAAGACATCTCTGGTTAAATCAGACAAATATGAAAGAGAAAGAAAAAGCTTTTCTTTTAGATGCTCCTCTCTCTCCATCGGGGTTATTTGGCGAAGCTGTTAATTCTGTTATAGATAAATTCCAGGAAGAGAAAAAACAAGCTGCAGCTTTAAAAAAATTTCTCCCGTTAAAAATTCACGTCCCTGGGGCTGCTGGGCGGGAGCAGCCCCGGCCGTCTACAAGCTCATCCCATAGGGCGCAGCAGAAGCAGAGTGTCGCGTCTCGTGTTCCCCCTGCTGGACAGTGGGCTCAGGCGCGGCACTCTCAGCCGAAGTCTTCTAGCAATAGACCTGATCTGAGGACAGTGATATTGTCTAAGAAGGCTTCGGCTAAGAAGAAGTCCTGACGCCGAGGCGTTCAGGATGCTGAGGGTGGTCCCCACCGAGGCGGAAAGGAGTTCACCTCTCTTTACGGTGCCCATTCTTCCTCGGTGCCCTCAGGGGGCCGTTCTGCCAACCCCGCCTTCATGCCGGGGCGTAGGCGGTCCCAGCGAGCGTTTTCCGAGGGAAGCTCGCTCCCTCTGAGGAGGGTCTCACAGCAGTCAAACCAGTCGTTCCCTGCCGGTGCGCCGTTACAGGGCGCTGTGTTTGCTGCTCAAGTTACACCAGAGGCCAGTCTCGAGAGACTGGTACCCTTAGTAGATTTTCTGGCAGAGTGGAAAAGCCTTCCAAGAATATCTCATTGGGTCCTGCAGACAGTAGAAAAAGGATATGCTATCCAGTTCAGGTGTCGTCCACTAAAATTCAGAGGGATTCTGCACACAGTGGTGGGCCCCGAGCAGGCTCTGGTAATGGAACAAGAGGTGAAAACACTCCTCCAAAAGGAGGCTATAGAACGGGTTCCTCCTCCCAGTTTGGAGTCAGGTTATTACAGCCGATACTTCATCGTTCCAAAGAAGGATGGGGGGTTGCGTCCAATCTTAGACCTGCGCCTATTGAATCGCTCGGTAGGGAAGCTAAAATTCAAGATGCTCACTATCAAGCAGATCGTGTCTCAAATCAGATCCGAGGACTGGTTTGTCACGATAGATCTAAAGGACGCATACTTCCACATTTCCATCATTCCACAACACAGGAAGTTCCTGAGGTTCGCCTTCG
Organism: Tiaroga cobitis; assembly: GCA_030578255.1. Lineage (NCBI taxonomy): Eukaryota > Metazoa > Chordata > Actinopteri > Cypriniformes > Leuciscidae > Tiaroga > Tiaroga cobitis. The sequence goes on along the minus strand of CM060615.1, from coordinate 28,366,853 downwards.
GGGGCAAGGCGTACCAGTACAGGGTTCTTCCGTTTGGCCTAGCTTTATCACCCCGCACTTTCACGAAATGCATGGATGCAGCACTAGTGCCTCTGAGGCTTCAGGGCATTCGTATTCTCAATTACATCGACGATTGGTTGATTTTAGCTCAGACGGAGCAGATGGCGGTTCGGCATCGAGATGTCGTCCTCGCTCACATCAGAAAGTTGGGGTTGAGGCTGAACGCAAAGAAAAGTGTACTATCTCCTTCTCAGAAGACCACTTTTCTGGGTGTCGTTTGGGATTCGGTCTCGATGCGGGCGCGGCTCTCTCCGACCCGCATCGCTTCGATTCTCTCAGCTGTGAAACAAGTAAAGCTAGGCCAGCTACTCACTGTGAAGCAGTTTCAGAGACTGTTGGGTCTGATGGCAGCAGCGTCCAACGTTATACCTTGCGGCCTGTTGTACATGAGACCGTTACAGTGGTGGCTCAGGACCAAGGGATTCTCCCCGAGGGGAAATCCGCTCCGCACGTTCAAAGTCACGCGGCGCTGCCTTCGTGCTCTGGTCATGTGGAGAGAAACTTGGTTCCTATCCAAAGGTCCTGTGCTGGGGGCTCTTTGTCGTCGCATAACGCTAACGACGGATGCTTCCCTCACAGGGTGGGGGGCGGTCATGAGTGGCCGCCCAGCCCAAGGTCTGTGGCAGGACCATCATCTATCGTGGCATATAAATTGTCTAGAGATGTTGGCTGTGTTTCAGGCTCTGAAACACTTCCTAACAGACCTGAGGGGCCATCATGTGTTAGTTCAATCAGACAACACGTCGGTGGTCTCTTATATAAATCATCAGGGGGGCCTGCGGTCTCGCCGGCTTTACAAGTTGGCCCGTCAGATCCTCCTGTGGTCCCAGGGGAAGCTACTATCACTGAGAGCAATGTATCTTCCCGGGTATTTAAATGTGGTAGCGGACTCCCTGTCGAGGCAGGGGCCGAGGCCAGGGGAATGGAGACTCCACCCCGAGGTGGTGGAGCTCCTTTGGTTGAGTTTCGGTCGCGCCGAGGTGGACCTATTCGCTTCCAGGGAGACCACGCATTGTCATCTGTGGTTCTCCATCAGTCATCCAGCCCCCCTGGGGTTGGACGCTATGGTGCAGCCGTGGCCGAGGTCACGCCTGTACGCCTTTCCCCCGATTGCTCTGCTACCAGGAGTTCTGGAGAGGGTTCGCCGGGACGGGGTCAGCCTACTATTAGTAGCCCCGTTTTGGCCGGCCCGAGTATGGTTTGCGGACCTGATTTCTCTCCTGGACGGCTCTCCCTTGGAGCTCCCGGTCAGGAGGGATCTACTCTCTCAGGCGGGCGGCACGATATGTCACCCCCGCCCAGAATTGTGGAAACTGTGGGCTTGGCCTTTGAGGGGGCCCAGCTCATAGAGTCTGGTCTCTCAACCGAGGTTGTTGAGACCATTCTTCACTCCAGAGCTCCATCCACGAGGAAGCTTTATGCCTTGAAGTGGAAACTTTTCACTTCTTGGTGTGGAGAACGCCTGCAGGACCCAGTTAATTGCCCAGTGGGTGCAGTGCTGGAGTTCCTGCAGGAGCGCTTCTCCACAGGGTTATCCCCCTCCACACTAAAGGTGTATGTGGCGGCACTAGCTGCTTACCACGTCCCTTTCAGTGGAGTTTCTCTTGGGAGACACCCGCTTGTAACTCGTTTCCTCCGTGGCACTTTGAGGCTGAGGCCAGCAGTTCGTACGAGGGTGCCGACCTGGGATCTGGCCATTGTATTGGAAGGTCTTTCCCTAGCTCCTTTTGAACCTATCGAAGAAGTTCCTGAGAAGTTTCTCACTTTTAAAACTATCTTTTTACTTGCTATCTCCTTATTAAAAAGAATCAGAGATTTGCAGGCTCTGTCGGTGTCACCCTCGTGCCTGGAATTTTCGCCTGGCATGGTTAAGGCTTTTCTGCATCCTAGACCAGGTTACGTTCCCAAGGTCCCTACTAATGTTGTTAGACCTACGGTTCTGCAGGCTTTCTGTCCTCCTCCATTTATGTCATCGGACCAGGAGAAACTTAATTTACTCTGCCCTGTTAGGGCGTTAGATGCTTATGTCCACAGAGCTGCCCTGTGGAGGAAATCAGAACAACTATTTGTATGTTTCGGGCCACCCAGGAAAGGGTGTCCTGCGTCTAAACAGAGAATGAGCAAGTGGGTGGTCGAAGCTATCTCACTTGCTTATGAGTCGGCTGGTCAGCCTTCACCTTTGGCTGTTCGAGCCCACTCTACTAGGAGTATGGCTGCCTCCAAAGCTCTATTGTCGGGGGTTTCCCTGAGTGATGTTTGTGATGTGGCTGGATGGTCTTCACCGCATACTTTTGTTAAGTTCTATGACCTAGACTTAAGTTCTACCCCTGGGGCACAAGTGCTCTCGTCCTCTGTGCGCTAGTTCTCACATGGCGGTCATTTGGTCCTATGGCGACGTGGGTATTCGCGTTCCCGCAGCGTTCGACGCAGCTCGAAGTTCCCTTGAAAGGGAACGTCTCGGTTACGTATGTAACCCTAGTTCCCTGATAGGGAACGAGACGCTGCGTCGTTCCGCCATACTCCCGGCACTCCCGTTAGCGCTTCCTTTAGGCCTATCAGAAGCTACTGCGCTTATGTTTTTGGGGTGCTTTATAGTTTCCTGGTCGATGACGTCACCCGCCTATGACGTTTCATCTCTCCATTGGGCTGATTCCATACGTGCTTCATGACACTCAACGCAGAGGCGTTCCCGCAGCGTTCAACGCAGCGTCTCGTTCCCTATCAGGGAACTAGGGTTACATACGTAACCGAGACGATCATCATACCGCCCAGGACTAGCTGTCATGTTATCTTGCGTTCAGAGGCGGATGCCTGGTGATTTGGAACGCAAACGTGTAATACCGCTCTGAGAGGTCATTTACCCAACCATTTTGATGACAGACTTTGGCTCAGGCATTTCAGAACGACCAAACTAACATCTGAGATGCTGTGAGACGCGATTGGTCCGCTGGTTAGTCCAGTTATCCAATCACATCCTCTGTTGAGGCAAAGTCGCATGAGGTTTTTTTTCTTGCTTAGCGACGGATTTATTTGGTAAATGTGTTTCCATTGTACTTATCGGATAAAAAATATCTACCTCAATTTATTGCATAAATTTGTATGCATATTTTAGGAATTTATGTACATCTTGGCATTTACGCAGCATTTTTTTGGCGGTATCCAAAAATCCTCATAAAAATAGGTCGATGGAAACATAGCTAATGAAATGAGGGTCAACTCATTTCAAAGTAATATTTGGGTCAACTTTCCTTTTAGAATGAAAGTTACATAATAGTAACTATGGTAATCATGGTAAAGTGTAGGACTGTATGGGTCGCGACCACAGCCATTTTTCTCAGCTAAACTAGGCTGTGTGTTTTACTGCAATGTAGTTATGGCTTTCTATTCATAAGATTACATGAACCCACTGCAGTGTTGCTGCTGCAAACGAATACTTCCCTCATCCTCGACTGGCGCTCGGTTTAGTCTTTTGCTCTGCATAATGTAAAGTAGTGAGAGATTGGATTGAGAGGTTTGGAGATTGAAGCATTCAGAAGGTCATTGCATACTCAAGCGGTTCCTGCTCTTTCAGGCCTGATCAACACATCACCCCACTCATACACAGTCATAAACAATTCCTCTCCCTCCCTCACAGATGCCTTCCTCCAACACAGATGCACGTACATTGAACATATAAAACTGTGTTCAGTCTGCCAAGTGGAATATTTAGGCTAAATGTGCCTCTGCTATAACAGGATTACTGAAAAGACTATATGATCCTTGCAGCCGTGGCTATAAATGTCTTGTTACATAATCTGTTTTGGTTCAGTTTCCTAACGTCACATCCTCTCTGGCAGTAATATGAACACGGTCCGTATGTAATGTATCGCATATTTCAGATAAAGATCTGCTGAGCTAGAATCAGCATTGCCATTCATAAAATACTTATAAATACTGTGAAATGAAAACATAATTTTAGGAGCCTACAGCTTCATTATGGACGCATTAGTTTGATGGTAATCATAGATTTTCACAAAATACAGTTAATGGTAGCTTTATCATAATATAGTTATGTTGCTCACAATTTGATAAAACATGTTTTAAATGTGAAATATCAATGTAGTAATGACTGTTTTTGTATAATACAGTGAATTCAATATCTTAAAATGAAGGATATTTATCACATTCTTTTTATTTGGAACATTATAGTCTCAAACTAAAAGGTAAGAATTACAAATGAATGATTAAATGTATCTACAATGGTATAATAAACAGTATTTTAAAACATTACCTAAATATACATGTCTTACCATTTAACAGTAGCATCACCTTTCTATCAAATTCTAAACTGAAGGATTGTAAATAGTTGTTATTGTCATTTTAAGAATTTAACTAGGCCTATATAATGTGTCATTTTTTATTATTACTTTTTTTTTTTCAAAGAATACAGCCTTTCATGCTAAAATGGCATCAGAAATGTAAATAAACAGAAGTGACTATGGCATTTTGGCTATGGTAAAGGTATTGTAAATGAACTATTCTACTGTATAATTATTATCATAGCAGATGTGTTACAACACTGTTTAAGTAACTCTCCACTTTAGCATTTGGGGTCTATATGTGCATTTAAGAATTGGTGTTATGATCACTGGCGATAAATGAGAGGGGGCACTTGATGAATTTATTGAAGATTTTAGTGTGACAGCAGATGTTGTTTGGGCTGCAGCTGGCTTTCATACTCCCAGAGCTTAGTTTGCCCTAACGCAGGTGGTTCCTGTTTCATTAGTGTCGTTAAGGCCAGAAACATACGCAAATGCAGACGTGAATGCTTGGCCAATGAATTGCATGTGCACTGTATCATTGTGCAGAGCTAACGTGTGTTTTTGCACTGTGGCGGTAGCAAACCTCAATACCCGAGGAAGCGATACATTTAGCTTTAAACGTTTGTGCCATTAATCTGGAATTCTTCTTATTCAGACTGCTAGCTGTTAACATGTAATTTAATTGAATTAATTAGCTAAGCAAGCTTCTGACTGTAGAATCTAGTCTAGTTAAGTCTAGTTAATCTAGAAGTTTACGTTGGTTTACTCTTATGCATTTTATAGCGCCTCTAATAAAATGCATTTATAGCAATGCTAAGAATGCAGTGCATACTTTATGAATTGCAGTCTGACAGATTTAAAGGGTTAGTTCACCCAAAAATAAAAATTGTATCTTCATTTACTCACCCTCATGTCGTTCCAAACCCGTAAGACTTCCTTTCATCTTCGGAACACAAATGAAGATATTTGTATTGAAATCTGAGAGCTTTCTGTCACTCCATTGACGCTTCTAAAAGTTTATAAAGAGATCGTAAAACTAATCCATATGAATTAAGCGGTTTAGTCAAAATTTTCTGAAGAGGCTCGTTTGCTTTATATGATGAACAGATTTAATTTAGGCTTTTATTCACATATAAACTTTCATCAACTCACACATCAGTTGTGATAAACGGAAGCTCAAGCAAGTTCGCTTGATGTGCAAGAACCAATGAGGTTCATTCTCGTGTTACGCAGCACGTTTGAGCTTCTGTAAGAACCAATGAGGTTCATTCTCGTGTTACGCAGCACGTTTGAGCTTCTGCTTCTCTGATGTCAGTTAATGGTCGCATGACATGCAAGTAAATATTTATTTTGTGTGTGTGTGTGTGTGTGTGTGTGTGTGTGTGTGTGTGTCTCAGTCCACATTCACGAATGCTTGTGAAACTCACCATTAACTAATGTTTACTTATGGGACATTATTGTAAAGGGTTAACAGGACTCTTATACCATTTACAAAAAAATGTTTCGAATGAATGACTTTAAAAGTTACATGTGGTGTAACCGTTAAATGTTAAATCTAAAAACAATGTAAAAACAAATTTTCTGTACATCATTATCAATCATTTTTTTCACATGTTTGCTCTGACAGGTAATGTTTGCTCATATGCTGAAAAGAAGAACAAGCAGGAACAAACTTGTTTTTGTCCTCCTGTCTAGTTTTTCCTTACAAGGAACAACAATCCTATGTGACCAAAAAAACTAAACGAGATGCACCATGCCCAGTTATGATTGTTTGTGATGTGCGGTCTGAAATAAAACAATAAAAAAGTGATGCTTTTGTTTTTCCTCAGACACCATGCGCACCTTGATGTCTCTTTGTGACCCGTGTCAGTGATTTTATTATCACTGATCCACCGCCTCTGCCTTGGTTGTCGGCGTGAGCAACCTTCATCCAGAGAGGGCTTCTGGGTACCTCCATGGCGGGTGAAAAGGGTCGTCGCAGCGTCATGGATATCAAGCGCCTGGCAGGGCTGCTCCAGCGTGGAGCCGGGCGATTGCTGGTCATCGACAGTCGGACTTTCTCGGAGTACAACGCCTCGCATGTGTACGGTGCCGTCAACGTCTGCTGTTCCAAACTGGTCAAGAGGAGGCTTCAGCAGGACAAGGTGTCAGTTACCGAGCTCCTCCAACCCAACGGAAAGGTCAAGGTATCAAGCGTGTGTTTGGGAGAATGTGTGGGTAGTTTACGTAATCAAGGAATTGGGGAACTCTCGGTGGCATCCAAAGGCGGTTGATGTCTGTACGCGGACAGCTGCGAGCCTTTGAAGGGTTCAGTTTACAATGCTGTTCATTTTGTGTGGACTTCACAACCATGTTGCTTCACAATATTATAATGAACTAATGTTTACTTGTGAACACCCATTAAAGAGTCCCTGCTTTTGCCGCCAACCTGCAACATCTGCAGGCAAATTCATATGCACATATAGTATTTGACACTTCCTTATGTAAAATGATTTTGTAATTAGGTGTAGTAGTCAACAGTCAGTATGAAGTCGAAGAAAATGTTTGAGAACACAAATCAGGGGTCTTGATGTTTTCTGGCGAGCAGCTACCCTTGATCTTCCCAGATTGCTCATTTCTAAATTTGGAGGACCACTGTAGGTTTATTGGTTATCAGAGGCTCTGAAATTGGAGACTTGAGTTTTCCATGACTTCTACATCGAATATGACATCATTTTTCCCGCCCGACTGGCATGCCAAGTCTTTATATTTTTAGGCACTCTGTGAAACTGACAGAACTCTTAGGGGGAAATCCAACCGACAGATGTCACGTAAAACTTCATGCCATTACTGATGAGGTCTTTATTGCGCACCTCGCTTTCCGGAAAAATTATGCCGCATAGGGAATGCAGTGCAATTTTATGTCACACCAATGATGAACACTGAAAGCAAAGTCATGGTCTCAAAGCCACCATGACACAACACCCTTTTTTTGAGGGCATAGATACAGCTTGCCTTTTTGATTGTTGGTTCATGAAATCTATTTGGTCAGTTCCTCATATTCAGGTTCACCTGTCATGCATGCAGTCCAATTCGTCCCTTTCCGGTTTGGCTTGCAATTAGAAGGTTTGCATGCTCTTTGTAACCCATTTCAACAGTTTTTTTAGATGCACGTTTTTGTCCCATCTATTAATTTACACAATTCACACTTACAATGACTTGAATACACCTCTTCTATGATAAGCATGTTTTTCATTTCGGAATTTAAATTCATTTTGATATTTTTTGGGTGGAATTGAAGACACTTAATTGTCTGTAGGTGTAAATGAGAGTGTGAATGTCTGTGTGTGAGCCCCTGTGAGGGACTGGCCATCCATCCTGTCATGAACTGCTCCGAGACTTGGAGGTGAAGATCCAAATGCAGCTTTATTCAAGAATAGTCGTACAGGCAGGGTCAAGTATCAGCAAACAGGACAATGGAGAAAAGACAGAGAGAATCCAAGAAACAGGCAGAGGTCAGGTCAGGCAAGGCAGCAATAATCAGAGTCCAAGAACAATCCAAAGTCAAAAACAGAAAACAAACACGGGAAACCGCTCAGAAATCCAGACAAACAGTACAACAAGACTTCGCAGTGAGTGAATGAACATGGTATAAATAGACTGAGACTAGCAGGATGACAAGACACAGGTGAATACAATCAGTGACAATGAGGTACAGGTGAATGTGATCAGTGATGATGAGTCCAGGCAGTGAGTATGGGAAATGTAGTTTGTGAGGAAGAGATCATAGTCTATTGTGGAGCGCCCTCTGGTGGCTCTCGAGGGCACTCCAGCTGGTGATCGTTACACATCCAGTGTGTCCCCTGCCTGTAGCTGAAGATGCTGGGATGGATGGATTGATGGATAGATTTATTTTTTGGGTGGCAAAAACTGAGAAATGTCAGGGCGTGGCAACTGTCCTGATATAATAATGAAGAAAAAAGGCCTCATTAAAATAATTAAATTGTTGAAAAGAAAACTACATTAAGTAGGCTGGCATAATCCTCTATTATTATTTCTTTAAAAAGCAACAACAACAATATTTGAACAAAGAATTATGCAGAAAACATAAAACAGGTAATTGGATGCCTTGAAAATATATTTAAAAACATTTTTGAAAATAATGATTAAGATTTCAAGATGTGAGTAAATATTTTGTTATATTTTATATTTTTAGAGTCATGGTTTTTCATAACCAGACGAAACCAACATGAATACAAAAGGTCTGTTTCTACGAATTTGGCAAATGCTTTTTAAACTATATTGAATTTATATCGATTATTTAGATATGTCATGGTATGATTTAACTATTTGTCATCACTTGATATTTTGGGTACTTCTTCAAAATATGTTTCATACGCTTTAGTATGGTGCTGGTACTGAGCATGTCAGCTCTGGGCCTTTGTGTGCTATTTGTTTCCAAAAAAAAATAGGCACTTTGATTCAGATTTTCTGGCCAAAACCAGTTCCATCTGAACTTAACAGAGTGGCACTGTTTTCTTGGGTCACTCTTTCGCTGCATTCCCTATTTCTTTCCACTGCCGAGCCTAGAGGCTGTGTGGCTTTTATTATCTCCCTCAAGAAAGAGGATAACACTTGTGATTAATGCAAGTCCTGGATAAAGCTGGAGCTATCTGGGTGTACATGGGGGGAGGTGGGATGGGGACGAATTCAGGAAACTCTTTGTTATTGGATGAGCATGACATCATAATCTTTAGTGTAGCCACTGACAGAGCGCTAGCTGAGCACGTGCAAATTGTCTACGCAACTAGCACTGGATCCAGACAAAACCCTACCCCCTACACCCCCCCCCCCCCCCCCCCCCCCCCACTGCTTTGGACAGCTGCCATTGCCAGAAGTTGTGGCATCAATGTGTGAGCTGAAAGTAACGACATCACCGCAAGCAAAGGCCACCAGTGTGGTCCATTGTGAGCACGAATAAAGGAAGGAAGTGAAAGAGGGTATAAATGGATGGGTAGCACACATCCACACTGAGATAATGCCCGAGGTCCCCCATGGCTCTGTGTTCGGACCATTTCAGATTACATCAGCGGAAGGCACCATATGCCCCAATTGCCTGGCCTGCATTGTAAATGGGTCAGTGTTAAGTACAGAAGATAGAGTGCAATGGTACAGAAGCAGGTCTTCCTTTGCAGCCATGAACGGTCTTGGCTTATGGTAATCTGTGCTGCTGAATGTTCCATTGAGCTGGTACTGACAGATGGCTATGTGGTCGCCCAGAGCGAAGACAGACGAATAGACAGATCTGAAGGATGTACGGATTGAACAATGGCCTAAGAAAGGAAGGTTATTATCCAGGGCTTTATCTTGCACTCTTTGTAGAACATCACCTTTTCAAAATTTCACATGTAGACACTAATACATTTGTCTATTTTCTAACGAAAACATCAATGATGTTTATCCATGCAAAACTCACCGCCAGGTTAATGGCCAAAAGAAATGTGCCCACTCCCAAGTCTCAATGAGATTCTGGCACCAATGATGCATGGGTTCCTCCTTCAGTGTTATTGAGCTGAATAAAGACACTGTAACTTTGCATCATCGACACTTATTGAACTGAATGGAATCGACTTTGAACTGACCTGAGTGGAATAGTTACACTAATGCCTTCTATAGAGCAGCTTATAGCTGAATTGAACTTGCTTCATAATTGATGAACTGGTGCATTGACACAATTATTGAACTGATTTGAAATAACACTGAATACTGCTAAATTTATTAATTTTACAACATTAACAAATAATGTTATTCCTGTTCATTAATGTGAAGCTGCATTGAATCATTCTGTGTTGTATAAAATGCTAAATGCTTAAATGTGACTTGACTTGAGCGATATGTACAGTATGCTAAAATATATGCAACATCTGAAATCACATCAACATACTAAAAAGCAGTAAGTAGCTTCCTATACTGTAGCTTCCTGAATATATATTTCCATGTGAAAATTGACTCCGACATTGTTGACTATGTCCTGATTCACTGAACGTGTAAAAGGACAGAGGACATACTTGTCAGCAAGTTAAATTATAATAAATGAGCCAGAGAGCTGAATGGCACGGGTCTCAAGATATATGTATCCACACAGGCCCCCGACAGGTGATATAAATAGTAATTGAACGTGCCATTTTTTAAATTCTGCTGATGTCACAGCATGCAAACGATCCGAATATGTTACAGATCTCTGCAGTGACCTTGGGAGCATCCTGTGGTTCTTGGAAAATGTAGCTATTTGACATGCTTGTCTTTGTGGGTGACACCTAACTATTACTGAACCTCTCTATTGCTTGGTTTAGTAATAAGTGGGTACCTAATTACAACCCCACAGCAATGGCTGATGGGATTTTCGAGGTGTCTCTGGCTATTTTCGGAATAGCGTATTACTATAATGTTTTTATATTCCTTCAGTATGCAATATGTACTGTATACTATTTGCATTGTGTCAATTTCTGTATGTGTGGAATATTTGAATAAACGATATTTTTGGTTGCACTTTATTTTACACTAGTGTACTTAGTGTACTTAGCTAAGAAAGGACTGGGTAATATAAGCAAACTACATGGGTTAAGGTTAGGTTTTAGGGTAGCATCAGGGTTAGTACCTAGTTATTTCCCAGTTATTACTATAAGTACATGGGGAACAGGACTGTAAAATAAAGTGCTACCATATTTTTTTTTAAAATATAACAGTTCCAATTTCATCTTATCAATGTTATCTGCGTGAAATATCACATACAAATATTAAATGCATAAAATAATAAATACTATACATTATACGGTATATTATATATTTATTTTCTTAAATAAAATAATTAATATTATACAGTACATTATATTTATTTTATTAAATCATGAATAAATAAAACAAAATATTAAACCTTATACAGTACATATTATACATAATTTTTCCACTATTATTAATAATTAAAATAATAGATATTATACATATGACAGTATATTTTATGTATTGCCTAAAAAATATACATTATACATGGCATTTCATATTTTAAATATTCAGCACACTGCAATAAATATCAGTGCACTCGAGTTGACCTTACTTTTCCAGTGTGGAATATGAGCTGTAAAATCTTTCTCTGTCGGCCTGTGTGATGTTTTTACCTAGAATGTTACACAAAATTAGATTTTTAAAAATACAAAACCTTTTAATATTAGAGAAAACTGGACATCATTTTGTACATTAATAATATGCCTGTCATTTTGATGTTAAACAGAAGGACTTAAAAAAAACAGTTGACTACAAAGTCACATGTGTAAATGTGGCAGCATTCGTGTTTGCCCTATAGGTGACCCAGGTTCAGCAGGCCTTCACAGGAGGCCATGCTACTAAAAGACCATAATCCCCAGGTGATGATGTCATGTCTGGATTTAGCTTTCATCCAATTAAGGTGGAACACCTTGTACCGAAGCGGGAGGGGCCTGTGGGAGACGGGCAGGACGAAGAGGACGGAGGCTTAGGCCTAGTTTCTCACGATCCCCTGTCAATCAATAGCCTCAGTTTAATACCTTATCTAACAGCTAAGCTTCACTTGCATAATCGGTCAAGGTAAATGAAGAACGATAGGTGTAAACATATTTTAAAAAGGACTATGGAGCTATTATTTAACTTTCTCAGTCAGCCGAGTTGTGCTGGCAGGGAACGCTTGGTACTCTTCCACCCGAGTCCGACCTTCGGCAGGTGACATCACCTTTTAGGCACAGTGCCAAGTTGACGTGTTGTGGTGTGTACACACGCCGACTTTCGTTTTCTTTCACATACACCTTCTCACCTTCTTACTTGCTTTTAGAGACACTTTGCATTTGCAAGGTTCACTAGTTGTGCTATGGATTGGAATTAAATGATCAATATATATCTTATTTTTATCAGATACAGATAAAGTAGCACAGTAAAGATATTTAGCACAGTAAAGCATTTATATGAATGCATGATGAATTAGTTATGCATTAGCAAGAGAGCGATTGTGTGATTGTGTGTGTGTTACAATGCAGCTGCGCATTAGTTTAGAACGGCGATTAACTTGCGTATACAATAAGCTGTTTAAAATGTGCATTCACCCGATAAATTTGAAGCATCCAGATAGTATAATCAAACGTATGTTGTGGAGCGCTCTCAGAGTATGCATTTATTTGTAATTGTAACTGTTTGGCAACGGAGCGTAAAAGTGGACTTCAGAGATTTCCTATCCTCTATAGGCCATGATCAGCGACTTGTCGATTTCAACCTTAAAGGTGCTGTATGTAAGTTTTTGACTGTACTAAAGCAAAAAAAAACAAACAAAAAAAACATAATATGTTTGCAGAATGTCTGGTATTGCTTTGGTCTGTATGATATCGCACGCTGCCAATTTACCCAATAGTATTTCGCCACCACAGGTTGCCAGTTACCACTATTATTTATGTCCTTCAAAAAAAAAAAAAACATTTCTTGTGAACTCACTGAGGAGTGCTTGAACTATTGAATTGAAATGCATCTTGATTTTCAAGAATTTCATTGAATAGCAACTTAATTGTAAGTTTCTTACAGTCTTATGGGCCACATTATGATATTTTGGAGGGCTTGAAAGCTTCATTCCCTGTTTATTGCAAATGGATGGAAAACTTTGAAAAATCTTCATATTCCGTAGTCATACTTGGCTTATTTAATTGCTTTTTCTTTTTTTGTGTGACTAAAGTCATTGGAAATCACAATGGAGTGGTGACCAATATAACCAAAGCAGTTTTTGCTACACACCCATATCTATGCATTCCTATTAATCGTCTATATTGTTGGTGTTGTCGCTTCCTGCATGACTTTCCTCTTCTCATCCCCTCTTTTTTGCTCCTCCATCTTCCCTCATCTTCTTCCTCTGTCACTGGCCTCGTTCCGTCTCCCCTCCTCTCTCTCTGTTTTCTCCAGTAGTGCTCCAGTGCTGTAGTGAGTCATTCTGCAGCGGCTCTGGCTGATGGTCATGTGATCAAAAACTGCCTGACAACATTGAGACAGCCGGGCTCGCGTGCAGCCACACACAGCTTCACACTCCTGCTGCATCGCAAACACACACACACACACACACACACACACACACACACACACACACACACACACTCCCAAAGTGCATGCACTCCCATTCAGGTGTAACGCACTAGTGCACGCGCTAAAGCCTCCAGCCGACACGTTTTGTGTGAAATGCGTGTCATTTGGAGCAGGAATAGAATGATACCACACCTTTGCTCTTGATTCTTGCATGTTTGTCTGTTCCACATTAATGCACATTAAAAAGCTGAGGTCTTTCATAAAAATGCACTTTAATAATCACTGTCATAGTACAGTGATTGAGCGATTAATCGGACGGATTGATTAATTGGCCAATAAACATGCACATCTGGCCAAAATGCTGTCTCCCCCTTGTGTCAGTTCCACAATACATTGTCTGATGTATTAATAGTATATTGTTTATATTTATAGTATATATAAACATACAAACAAACATATTAGTATTAGTATTGTTTATGTAATAATTGATATATAATATATTGCATTATGATATTGTCACTTTCACAACCCAACATCCTTATCTATATACAATACTGTGTGTAAATATATATTATTAATAATATATCATTTATATAATATATTATTCTAATATACTGTTTAAATGGCCTACAGTAAATATTCTAAAAAGTAAAAAATAGTTGTAAATAATTAATATTGTCTAATATATGATTAATTATCCAAATTATCATATATATATTGCCAAGGCAACATTTTTAATTTCCGTTCAATTTAAGTTTTTCAACTAATATTCATATTTTATTGTAGCTTTATTAACATAAATGTGAGTTATAGTTAACAATATAGTTATTAATAATAACCCTATATATATATATATATATATATATATATATATATATTTGTATGCATGTATGTGTGTGTGTTTGTTTGTATTAAATAATATTGTGTTTTATAATATATATTCACAATTCTTAGATGCTTGTAAATATTATAAATAATAAATATCGAATATTGTAAATAGTTAATATTGGCTAATATATTATTAATTTTCTAATTACACATATAATATATTATTCATCATTGTCTTATTGAATGTACGTATGTATATGTTAATACAGTATTAATACACGTGTATGTAAACAGTAATTTTCACAAAATTCACTTTATATATTATTGTTGTATCTGATTATATAAATGATATGTGTCATTAATATTATTTTTAGCTTTTTTATATGGAACATTGCTATAATTGTCATCATGGCAGCCTTGCTATATTGTGAAAATAGCCAGATGCCCGTTTGCATCGCAGCTTCTATCTATGACTTCTAACTGATATGTTCCTGTGTGTTTCGCACTCAAGGTGGACCTGGCCCGCAGACAGGAGGTGGTGGTGTACGATCAGAGCACTAAAGACGCCGGTCAGCTTTCCAAAGACAGCTTCGTCCACATCCTCCTGAGCAAGCTGGACGGCACCTTCCACAGGGTGTCTCTGCTCACAGGTACAGAACATCAGCATTTACTGAGATTACGCTGGGAAACTGAGGTCTGATCTGCAGGATAGGGACTGGGACGTATCGGTTCTGGTTTATACCAGCAGATGGCGATTCTTACATCACAGATTCTCAAACACACTCCTGCGTTATGCTGTCATTCCCTCACATTTACTTTACACGTTTCTCTCTCTCTCTCTCTCTCTCTCTCTCTCTCTCTCTCTCTCTCTCTTTTAATTTCCCTTTCAGCTCTGTTTTGTCTGAGTGTTTTTTTTTCTGTGCATGAATCAGAGGCCTTGATGATTAATGTTGTGTACTGACAGATTTTTTGTTATGTCATCATTTAAGGGATGCACACACTCGAACTTGTCGAGTACTCATTTTGCACCATGTAGTTGGCTAGTAAAAACATTCATTTTTGTCAAATTGAGTTTTCATTTGCGGTGTTCCTTGGCGTGGGCACCAACAAAATATACTCGCCTAAATCCCTCCATTACCGGTGTTGTTTTTAATTTATTTGACACTTTTTATGCTTTAATTTATGCATACTGGTCATTTTATTTGTAGTGATTATAGTGCTCTGCATTTTTTTCAGACAAAAACCTGGAAAATTAGCAACCCGGAGTTAGCATTTTATCACTTTTTGTTCCATCGTCCCGTTGTCAATGGGTTTTTTTAATTGGTTTTTGGTTAGATACCTGAAATAAGGTCTGTGGTGAACACAAGCTTAAGGTATTTTCACGTTTTATTCTACGCCATCAAATACATCAGGATTGCGCCATTGTGAGTTTTTAAATCTGTTACGTGTCTTGAAAAAGGAAGTTGCTAACAAGTGGCTAAATGGGACTTTAGAGGTTGTCGGGGACATTAAACATCATCAGCCGAACTCATCTACTCACTAGTTCACTTTCACAGCATCTTTGTGTTTATAATTCCGCTCTTGCAAACCGTCCTAACTCAAACTTTCAGGGAATAAAAAAAAAAAAAAAAACTACAAGAGAGTTATGTGAAAATGGTGTAGTTCGTTCATAGCCTAACTTTAGCTTTCTACTTATGGTGATTGTATTTAGGCTTCATTAAAGTTGTGTTCATTTGTGAAGATCATCATGATGAACAAAAAGTATAGGAATCATAAACATTTGTTGGTCACAGTGTTTAATTTCTGCAATAATCCAAAAGTCAGTGGAAAAATCCTATTGGGTTTTTGTCCAGGGAACCGTGGTGATGCGAACTTCGGGTTGCCCAAGAAAAATATGTCACAATGCTGCACTCTACTATTTATAAGATTCATTGAAAGTATTTTTTTTTTAAATAGGTGTTGAAGTTACCTTTTTTTAAACCAATAATAAAACACAATTTTATGTACGTCGTAATTGTTTTATTGATTTATTTTTATGTTGAGCGTGTTACTCAAATGCCGATCCTTATCTGCAAACTTCTGAGGGAAAGAGTAAAGGATCATGTAATCCTAAGTGTTTCTGCAGTGTCTACGCACTGGTCTGACAGGAATCTCCTGCTGTCAATCAAATAATGATGTCATCATTCACAAAGGAGCTGCTAGTTGCCAAAGGCATGATTGTTAACCGCCACATGCAGAACAAACCTTAAGAAAACACTCCAGAAAGTTTTTACATCCCTAAAATCTTCATCTTCTTTGCACACTTCCTAATACCTATAATTATTACTTTTGGTTAATAGCGACTGTCTGTCACAGCAAAGTTTGTCTCTCAAAGTGATGAGTCTGTAGAAACCCTCAAGTAGGCAGTTTTCTGCGTGAAGCAAGCTTATGTTTTTTTTTTCTTCTTTCTTTCTGTCGCTTATTACTAAGCTGCATGATCCAAATATGTCAGCAGTGAAAAGAAGCTCAAATTTATTTCAGTCAGGATTTGGGGGGAATTTTACCACTTCTGCAAATCTTTGATTTATGCAGATGCTTGTGCTGAAGCGTCTGTCACTTTTAAAGCTTAAGTCACATTTAGTGTTTTTGCTAAGCTTCTGCCACCTTAAATTAGAAGTGTCACGCACGACATGGAAACTTAACACGGCCATCACTGAAGCTGAAACAGCACAACCTTGATTTTTAAAAAGGCATTCCTCATCTTTGCTAAGGCAAGCATCACTATACCCACTGTTGCTCAACCACTGTAAATACAGGAATATTGCTGTTAGGGACATGAAATATGAAGTGTTTTTCAGAATTCATGCTTGTATTATTTTCAGACTCTGAAAATAGTTCTTTGTGTACATGAGGCCAGGAAAGAAGACGTCATTATTTTATTAAGACCATATTAAGACAATTTGAATGACAAATGGCTCTTGGCGGCCTTTGATAAACATTAAAGGACAGCTCTAGAGGAGATGATGTAACGTTTCTGGATGTATTCAGTCCAGCACATGTAGTATTATATTAACTTTATGTGTGTTTCATGTGATCTGGATTTTGTATCGACTCGTTTTCATTTAGCATATACAATACTGTGAAAAAGTCTTAGGCACGTTAGTATTTTCACCAAAAACAAATGGTTTTAAGCCAGTTATTTGTATCTTTTGCTCTAGTGTGTCAGTAGGAAATATCAGTTTACCTTTCCAAACATTCCTTTTGCCATTCGTTTAAACAATCCAGTGAATTTTTTGAATTCACAAGTAGTCTGACAGCTTGTTTCCGCCACAGAATTGCGTGATATAAAGTCAGAATTGTGTGATATAAAGTCACAATTTCAAGAAAAAAATTTGCAATTGGGAGATATAAAGTCAGAATTGTGCGCAATTCGCAATTCTGAGGAAAAAAGTCAGTCTTTTTTTTTCTTAGAATTGGACTTTATAACTCGCAATTGCGAGTTTATATCTCACAATTCTGAGAAAAGATGTCGGAATTGCGAGACATAAACTCGCAATTGCATGTTATAAAGTCATAATTGCGTGTTATAAAGTCATAATTGCGTGTTGTAAAGTCAGAATTGCGACATTTAAAGTCAGAATTGCGAGATATGAAGTCATAATTGCGTGTTATAAAGTCAGAATTCCGACATATAAAGTCATAATTGCAAGATATAAAGTCATAATTGCGAGATATAAAGTCATAATTGCGAGATATAAAGGCAGAATTGTGAGAAAAAAAGGCAGAATTGCAAGTTTATTTCTCGCAATTGTGACTTTATATCTTGCATTTGTGAGATAAAAAGTCACAATTATCTTTTAAAATGTTTTATTCTGTGGCGGTAACAACAACCAGTATGCTAAAAATGGAGATCTGATCTCACCATCATTGAGTCTGTCTGTGATTACATGAAAAAACTGAGACAGACTAAATCCAGAAGACCTGTTGCAACGTCTTCAAGACGCTTGCCTGCAAAGCTACATGAAAAACTAAGTGCAAGTGCACCAAGCTGTTTTAAACGCAATAGAAGTTAATTGATAAATAAAATCTATTTATGACATTATTTTTGAAAGCATCCTCACTTTACGACATTTTTACACAAGTGGCTAAAACTTTTCACAGTAGCTTGCGGCTTAAGTGTGGAGCACAGTTGTACAAATGAGTGATCATTAATGGAGTTGCGGCCTAGGAAGAGTTTTTCAAATCAATGATAATTCTACTGTTAGGATGCCGAACTAAGAAGATACCTATGAAGAGAGAAACCCTGCTCACTAGGGTTTGAAACATTGAGTTATGCAACAATGTTTCTGGTTTAGCAGCAGATTAGATCAGGTGTTATGATCGGAATAGGGATGATTGTAAGTGATAGTAAGTGACTCTAAATGAAGAGGAAGTTTATCACCATTTCCTGTCTCAGGCCGTCACAGTTTCCTTCACTATATAAATGCTATCTGGATTAGAGTGTCGTTTATGCACAAATCAACTTTGAAACTCCCTCAAAACACATGCAGACTGATGCAACAGAAAGCAAGGGATGGTTTCATTGTTTGATAATACCATTCCAAATAGATTTAACAAAATTGTACCACTTTACGTTAAAAAAAAAGAAGCCATTTTTGAGTGATTCTTAAAGAAAGTTGTCTAGCAACTGTTGTGAAATCTTGGTCAGTGAACCTTACAGATGCATTGTATGAAAAATATCAATGTACCATAAATTTAATATGACAAGCTGCCATAATTTCGGCACATTTTAGGCACAGTTTGACATTTAAGGCATTGTGAAGCATTAGAGCAAAGAAACCGTAGGTGTTTAGTGTGCAAATTTGGAAGCTAGCCAACATACATGGCCATGTTTCTCTGGAGTAATGGAAATGGAGGATAACGTCTATACATATATATATATATATAATTTTAGTCCGTTTTTTCTCTATTCACACTGAATATCTGCAGATGCGTGATGTGCCGAACTGTGAATCCTAATTTTCTGTTATTGTGCTGCTATTTGCGCATATAAAACTAAACCCATAAAAAAATGATTTTGTTATTTTTAATGGGTCACAGACACTTATAAATTCTAAATTATTTTAATTCAAATTTAACACACTTTTAATGATCGGTTAACGACTTTCATTTGTCGGTTAGGGAAAAAACCCCAAATCAACATCCCTAGTGTGAAGAAATTCTAACACATCTGAACCAACTCTTTGGGTCCACCCGGTTGACTGTCATAAAGATTGTCCTTGTTGCCTGTTGAATTGGCCTGCTGTTTCCTGTTAATGTGTGGCGATCACAGGTTCTTGGACTGAAATGTTATGCGTGCTGTTGTTGAATTTGATCTTCCATCTCCCTCCACAGGCATCTCATCCACGCTGTCCTTCTTATTGGAATGGCACACACATTTACACATATGGAGTTCACAGCCTGAAGCTTTCACACCTTACCCACAGGGACGTGCTGCAGAACGTACGCGTGTTTCCTACAGATGTGCAATCACTCTTAATTCGATAGCCTGTCGCCATCTGCCTTTGTTTTTTCTAAGCATGGTGGGACGTCAAGTCCACTGGGTCACCTATATATGCATTTGCATGTGTGTCATTTTCTCCAGGTATTACATGGATCAATGACATCATACACATTTTTTTTTGCTCTGTTAATTCATTAGTTTTGGTATTAAAATATATTTTGATATTTTTGGGGTACATACAGTCTGATACAATTGTCCTGATGTCATAACGAAGAAAAAAAATCTTCAAATTGAACTTCATGAAAAGAAAAATGTAAGTACAGTAGTCCTGCATGTTAGTTATACCAAAGTATCATGCAAGGCATGCAAGTGCAGCTCCTATCTTTTTGAATGGGGAAACATCAAATTCTCCAAGACTGTTCACCAAGCTTACGATTAAATTTCATATTTGAAACCACATATGAAACCTGACAACAACTGTCTAATACATTTTGTTTCAAAACTCTCGAACCATGACAGAAAACAAAATTTTTCCTGCTGGGTCAAGCTAATGCGCATGCAAGTCTGACTGACTCCGGAGCGTCAGCTGCAGTGACGCGATGACTTTACCAATCGGCGATTGGCTCTTATTTATTCCGCCATATTGAGCGTTGCACTTTTCCCCATTCAAAACAATACGAGTGACGCGTCTTCTGTAATTCTATAGTCTTTGGTTATACCACATAACTAAGATTTTTGGACAACATTTTTAAAATTTTAATAAATGTTAATATTTTTTTTTTCATCGTCTCTTATGTAAATTGCTTTAGCTTATTTAGTCCATTAGATCGAAAGATCTGAAAAAGCCCATATATGTAACCAGTCATAGACCCTCCCTTCATAGAAATCAGGACAGAAGTGGTTAAAAGTGGGCAAAACACATTTCAAACACCAGGTGTAAACGTAATTGGTCTCCCTCGTCTACTTGTGATCCGATCGGCCATCTTAATACCAGGTGTAAACAAGGCCTGTGTGTCAATGTCAATAAGTCTTTTAAAATATCAGACAATTTGACCTTTTTATGACAAGCCAAGTTTAGTTCATATTGCAAAATGTCATGTGGTGCAACTCCACAAAATCGTAGTGATATTTATGATTTTACAATTAAAATGTTCATAAAAGATACTTTTACCTTGAAAATATATTTAAAAGCTTTTGTGAGAATGATTAAGATATGCACAAGTAATTTTTTTTTACCACATGACTTAAAGAAAACATATTTTAATAAAAATTGTATTGAATTCTTTTAAATAGTGTGAACGCTTTTCAAAATCATATGAAACCAACATAATTTCAGAGAGTAAATTTCTAACTTGACACATATTTTAAACTTCCAGATGCTCTAAAATTGTCTGCTGCACAATTCCACTTAAAAAGGATGAATAAAATGTCCTCTGTACAACCAATAGTTAACTCAGCAAAACTGGGAGGAATTCAGCAGAAAGTAGCAAATTATTCTCAATTAGAAGATGAAAGTTTTAACTTGGCAGGGACCAGAGCGCGGCTGTTCCTTCCCCCTTTGTATTTAGCTGCTTTTGGAGCTGAATTCAGCTTTGTCTAACTCCTGGGCTTCTATTATGCAACTGGGCGTTTCTTGCTGAAGTGTTTGTGTGTGTCCGCCAAAATGAGGTAATGAACAGGTGGTGACGCATTCACTCTAAAACAATATCAATATATCCTTTCACTGTAAGCCTGCCCTCAACATTACATTCTCTCTCAGACTCCAGACTCGCCACGGTCAGCCAAAGCTCCAGTTTTGCCGCCGTTTCTACGCCCAGTTGAGGTAAAGGACAGGAGGGCATTCATGATTTAAACCAGCACAGGAAAAGTCTGACAGACTTCTCTGGAAAAATATTTCCGATTATATGTGCGCGACTTTAACTGTTGTGAGCCAAGATTATGAAAGACAAGTCATATTTTTAGCCTAAACATTCGGCGTTCCAAGATGCATTTTTGAAACATAAATGGATCCCGCTGTTGTTTTTTTACATGCATACATTTAGCAGACGCTTTTATCCAGGAACAAAAGCAATAAGTCAAAGAGCCAATATACAATGCCAGGTTTATTAGACAACTAGAGGAGGAAGCAAGTTAGAAAAGAGAATAATTAAAGTTAAAGTCCCCCTGTAGTCAACAATGTTAAAAACTCTTAAAACTCATATTTGATCACCAAAATGACATATTGAAACTTTTTTTTTTCCTATGAAAAAATGTCTTCATGCCTTAGAAAAGCATGTATGTAACTACACCCTTCCCTCATTTAGTATACGTGGTTCTATGAATATGCAAATGAGCCCCGCCTCCACTCACTCACACCAGCTCAGAGATCCACTCGTTGACGATCACACATTGACCTGATTGGTTATAAAGTAGTTTTTGACGTCAGAAACACCACGTTAATGTTATGAACATTTTTAAGGACAATTTGTGAAGAAAAGGATTGTCGGCCAGATTCAAACTTGCATTTTCCATATAAGCACCAAGGCTCAACATCTGTACTTTTAGAAGTTATTACATATAAATGTAGAAACAAGACATTTAAATGAAGCCTAAAATTGTGCAGCCTATGAAGGAAAAGTGTGCTATTACTTTTTTTTAATTTTGCCTGGTGGATGAAATGGGCAAAGAAAATCCCCAAACTTGCATTTGACCCAAGTCATATCTAGGGACTTTGGGGTGATTTTTTTATGATTTGGGCCAGTAGAAATCACCTAGAAACCACTCAGAACACCCTAGCAACCACAAAGCATTTCCCCTGAAACCACCCAAGTGGCGAGTTCTGCACGGGCAAGCAGCACTCATTTGCTCGAACAAATACCACATTTCCTTTAGAATCATTTATTTGTCAGATGCTTAAAGACGATGTGTCTTACATGAGGAATGGTGATCAAAGCAACATAATGTGAACATTTAAATCCTAGTCATAATACGAAATACCATAAAACAAATCTTGAATGAGTTTTGTCCTGTAGCAGCTTGACTTCCTGTGTCGATGTAACCCGTGTCCATTATCATCCCAGGGCAGCACGGGGATCAATGTTTCAATTGAAAAAGAGCCACTGTTGCCATTAGGATGAGGTAAGCTCTCGAGGGACGATCTTGGTGCTCTGTTATTTTCAACAAGCACACACATACACTCAAGTCTTTCTCTCGCTGTATGTCTTTCTGATTAGAGCATGTCTCTATTTTTAGTTCAGGCTCCTGTGGTCATCACATCTGGCGCCAGTCGCCTACTTGAACAGGCACACATACACACGCCACAGATTCGCAAAGGTCAAAAAGATGACCTTTCAGTCTCCACCCTGTACCCTCGACATGCACATACACCACTTTGCGGTATGAAAAAATGAGTAGCATTTGTCCTACATATGGCCCACTGTAAACTTGGCTTTAGTTTCTCATAGACCTCAAATTATATGTGTTATGTCAATTCTGAGAAACAAGCTGAAGAAATGAAGAAATGTCAGCGGGCCGACCAGTGCCAAATACTTTCAGCATGACATGGACTACTTCTCCTCTCCTCTCTGCTACCGTCTCCCTCTTTTTTCACTCTTTTTCTCGCTCGGTTTACCCACACCCACTTCTCTTTTCTGGATTCTACCTATCATCCACATTTCCCTCAAAAAATAAAAAAAAGTTCATTGCACTTAATTAAACGGAGGAAAACTTTTCCACCCTATGTCCAACTTACAGAACCAGAGGGACATATTTAACACTTTTCTAGCATTTTATTTCCCCCCTTTCATACTGTTAGCGATGCTTTCTTGCATTAAAATGGGCATCATTTCATTTGTACACCCTCTCAAATTAAAACGTTTTTGCTTCTGTACCTTAAAGATTTCTATATGTAAATGACTTGTTATAATTGGCTAACCTCCAAGCACCAGCATATTTCATTCAGGACGGGCCAACTGAAAAAAAACAATGGTTTATGAAATTCTTGTAACTCTTGTAACAAGAAAATGCTTTTTCAGTCTATTTTCACATTTAATTCATTGTGTAACTTGCGGTTTCTTTGTAATTATTTGTGAAATGTACTACCAATTTCCAAGTGAATTTTTTTTACTCCATTTTAAAAAGCCATTTCTTTTTTCAGTGTGGGTTCATTCATTCATTCATTCATAAGTTACTTTGGAAAAAGCATCTGCCAAATAATTTAAGTTATTTAGCTTGTGTTCGAAGTGTCATGGAAATTTCTGGCGTTCTGTGCTGCTTAGTTTCAGTAAATTCTCTGGATCGCTTTGTTGATGTAGTTCATCTTAAAATGAGCTTAGGGCTGCACGATATTGGAATAAACTGTTATTCCAATACTGTTTTTCTGTGCTAATATATTGCGATATTAAAAAAAAATCACCAGATGAATTGAATAGCTCTATTTGGATAGAATCAATCATTTAAGGATGATTGGGTGTTTTTTTAGGGGATGAATCTGCAAAGAAAAAAATAAACAAATTACAAGCATAGATAAACACAATAGAACAAAGATACAAACTAAATAAACAGTGCCTTTTCAGGTAAGTTTAACAGTATTTAGGTACAAATAATGAATAATCAAATGTAAAATAACACTGCATTGTCTTCACTTTATAAATGAAATATAATTAATCTTTGTTAAAGCTACAAAAGTGATTTTCTCTTTGTATTTTGTTGTTTGATTAAGATTAATAACTCAGACAGCCGCAGTTTTATTAGGCTTCTGTCACTTTAAGACCGAATGCAAGGATCCAATATAATAATACACATCCATTTTCTTTCTCAATTGTTTGCGTTCATGTAAGCCATATGCAACTGTTTTGACTTTTGAGACAAGCATTTTGACATAATTGTGTCTGCAAGTGTACGTTCAAGCACAAATAGTCACGTAAGAGAATGGAATTTGGTGTTTGTGTGCGTCTGCGTGGCTCTGTGTGTGTGTGTGTGTGTGTGCACAGAAAACAATCAATCTGAAGTTCTCTTTCGCGTCTTCGTGTGCTCAAACTTTTTTTCACGAATGGTTTTAAACAGCTTGAATGTTTAAACTGACAGGAACATGTGTTCTAGTTCTAAATCGACACTCCTAGTTATAATACCTTCCAAAAGTTCCAAAGGTTTTGGTGGCTCTTGAAGAATGCAATGAATTCCAGGAAAAGTTTGCAGAACACAGGACATGCACATACACAAACAAGTGACGCAACCCAGCACTCATTTCCTGATAGAGGCCCAAAGTCCTTCCATTCCATCTTCGGCTAAATTTGGATTTCCAGCGGAGCTTGAAGCCCCTGTGTAAAGAATGTGGGCTTTGTCGTAATTCGTCTGTCTTATTGGAAGCATTAATACTCCCTCTCATTTATCTCTCTTTCTCTCAGGCTCTCCATCTCCCCCTTTCCTTCCCACTCTCACGAAGCACATCCTCCCAGTTGTGTAACCCTCTCTGGAGACCTCTATCCTGGTTTACATGTGGCCCGATGACATCATAGTTCTCCATAGGGGGTCTAGATCGCTTTCTTTCTCTGTCTTTTAAGGGGGAAGGGTGGGTCCATCCATATTAATAGATCAACCCTAGTTTCTCAATCACCCCTTCTTCTCTAGTAAGGAAAAATGGATAACATGGGAATAGTTGATGCACGAAATGTGGTAAAATTATAAATATAATATGGAGGTGTGGTTTAATGCATGTTCACCCATCTATGAGGACCATCAGTGCTCATGTTAAAGGCACAGTTCACTCCAAAATGAAAATTCTTCATTCAAGTATATAATTTTGTAAGTTTGCACTTACAAGCTTGCAGATATCCACAAGTTGGATGTCTGGCTCTAACTGCTCTCTATTGTATGTCTTTTCTCTCCATATTTGAAAATCTGACATTAGCTTAGGAAAAGAAAGAAGTGCAAAAGTTTGTCAATAATCTTCTCTGGACACCTTGTCTTTTTCACGTCACAGTGACATAGGAAGAACAAATTGCTTGCTTAATACCATCGATTTCCTCATCCAACTATATGAATCACTCAAGATGGTTTGAAGCTTTTGGCTGTTAACACATCCTTGCAAAACATCTGAAAATTTAAATCTGGTGTAACCGGCCTCCAAAAGAGTGTTAAAACCGGTTTAAACCGGGTCCTCCTTCAGCTGTCGGTAACATAGCTGAAACATGGCAGACCTTGATTAATGACCTTGACCTTTGACCTGTACACTGGGTTCCAGCCCAGTACTGAGTGACGGCATCCTGTTGAGCCCTTACACTTGGAAGCCTCGAGTCTGTTCTTAACTGAGTGAGATCTGGTTCAGTCTTTTTTAACATTAATAGTGCTTAACAGGGTTTGCAGTGTTAAATGAAAACTGATATGTCAGGCAATGCTGTTTATCACCTCATAGATCAGCTTGTTTTAGGAGATTTGGAGGGATTGATAGAAACATTGAGTCACAGCAGTATCAGCAAAAACAGATGTATCCTCTTGTAAGAGGATGTGTAACATTACTTACAATAAAACTAGTGTTTTGTCGCATTTCACAAACTTTTTAATTTTGTAGTAATGATGCATTCAAGTCCTCCTGTGAAGTTCATAATTACAAGTTGGGAAGTCGTAATTACAACACCAAGGGCCCTATCATCAGCCCGGTGCAGCTCCAGACGCGACCCAAGTGTTTTCCGCTAGTTTCAGCCTGACGCAGTTATCATTTTCACGCCCTGTGCCAAGTTGTTTAAAAAGCAACTGCATTTGCACCCATTTGTGCGCTGGTCTGAAAACGAGGTGTGTTCAGGCGCATTGTTGGCCTGTTGCTATTTTTTTTTTGTGATCCAATTTTTTATTTTATTTATCATACCAGGAACATATCAAAGCTCACATGAACTATATATGCCATGACAGATGCCATGAAAACGGTCCACATTTAAACAGAGAGAGAGAAAAAAAGGAGAAAAGGGAGAGAGGGAAATGTAGGATGTCAACAGTCTTGTCCTTTGCGCCGTTGACCTTGGCATTGGCGCGTTGCTATTTTGAGGCAACTGAAATAGACTGCGTCATTGACCAACTGAAACCTGGTCTAAAGTCAATGGCGCAATATTTTTATTATTTAAAGAGTGTGTTAGTTATGTGCGCCTATAGTCGGGTCCACAGCGTGTGTACACATCCCGTAGATGGTCTGCTTACGCGCTTTAACCTCATGCACGAGCAGATCAGTTTCCTGGCTAGAGAAGCATGAATAGGAACAACCCTTTTAGACCATGCGCCGGGTGCGCAGACCTTTTTTCCATATAATGGACCACAATCAATGGTCGCAGCTTTTTCTACATAGCGGAAGGGGAGGGGCTAATGATGCTAAAACTAGCAGCAACACATTAGCTAAAATTAAAATGTAATTTTGTTCAAATGGAAAAACAGCAAATGGTTGTCAAAAAGTAGTGTTCCAATTTGAGACAACAGCATTCTTCTGAAATTCATATACTTGATGCCAGAGTACATAGTGTTAGGCAAATTTAGTGTGTAGTGAAGTTTCAAGAGGAATTTCCATTTTAATTTGATTTAACAATACAGAAACCGTCACCCTCATGCAATCTGGGAAGTGTCTTTTTCAAGAACCCAATGGTAGATCACACCTTGTAGAGTTCAAATACACAACTTTTTTTTTTGTTTCTTGACCTCAGCTCAGAAATACCGTTCCCAAATGTCGTGTAAGGAAACTCCTACGTGGGCTGCTGTCTAACGGCTGGGATATGTCCGAGTTGACACAAACAATTAAAATTGCACATTTATTGCGGCACGTGTCCCAGATTTAATGCATGTCATCAGTTGGGTCCAACAAAGGATGATGGTGATTAAACGATATGAAATATAGAGTAGTACTGTACACCACAGCAGTAAAGAGGCTTTTTTTGTAATATGACTTCTATCTGCTCTGTTTCGGTGGCGGTAAAATGATATAGCTACTCATGGCTAGCATGTAATGTCAGCGTGTCGTGTTTCTTTCTTTCCATGACTTCATCATGACTTCACTTATGGCTTGTATACACAAGACATCTAGAAGCGTAATCATGCAGTGAGAATTTGAGCTCCTTCGCCCCATATTGTGAGCGTAAATGAGAGATGCCCCACTGGGATCCATTTATGTCATATGTTTGTCAAACTCCAGCTAAATTTCACGCTGTTTTATCACAGACAGGGGGATTTAGACACACTTAGACTGATGCACACATGTGAGTGCTGAGCGATTGAGGCTGGCGTTGTGCTCGACTGGAGGCTACCTCACACCTCAGGCATGACAGCTGGGGCCCCGTAAGCATTACATCATGGACTGATGTATCCGCGTATCACATGTCACTGGTGCTCTGACAACAAGAGCTATCAGCGCTAACCGTTTTCCTGCTCCACTCACGCATTCACACAAAAATGTCTCTTGCACACACACACCATCCTCTGTTAGAGTCCGAAAGCTTTGTATATATAGATTCAATATATTGTGGCAACACTCCTTAAGCCCCACATACGGGCAAGTGGAGTTGCAGTCAAACTGCGCGAATGACGTAGCTTGTCTGCTTCTCCTGATAGCTGATCCTGCTGTGTAATGTTGTATTCTGATACAACTGCTCCCTACTGAACCTTTACGGGCATCATGCTCACCCGTACAGATGTACATGTATGTTGTTCAAAGAACTACAAATAACTTTCAGACAGTTGTGAATGAACTAACTAGCAAAAACCAGCCTGGACCTGGACGTTCATTACGGTCCAAGCTGGTCTTTTCAGTAGGGATGTTTTATGTGCTATCACATCTTATACCAAATATGTGTTTGAAACATGCAGTAAAGCACTTTAAAACAGCCATTGTATTTAATTCATGCAATGCTATCACTGCTACCAGCATGAAAATCAAAACCACCATCAAATCTAAATTGACATTTCTTATTTTTTTTATGGAATTTTGCAGTGTTTATTATAAATGATTTATCCATGCACATCATTATTTATTTATTTATTTGTTTATGCGCCCTCATAATCTCACAACCTCTCCCTCACATGAGATCACAGCAATAACATCAGACAGCAATCCAAAGATCCAATCTACATTTATTCTTGTTTGAGAAGCCACTTCACTCGGATATACGTCGCAATAGGGAAGAAAAGACTATTGGGACTTACGTTTTATGTCGGCTTTAACGCGTTTTAGGCAGGTGTCGTCTTGCAGCACATGGATAGTTATGTTATACATTTTTATTTCAGAAATAAAACTACATTTACACTTTTGCCAGATGCATTATTTACTCGAACACAAACAATGTCAAAGCTTTCACCAGTTCAAAGCACTACAAAAACAGAAGGTCTTGTCACAGTACAAGGAGGGCGGGGCTTAATCGTCTGGTGATGTATTCATGCATTCATAGGCTATGTCATCTTACCTTGTAGGTATTCTGATTACCATTGTTCGTATTACTATAATTGTTACATTCGGTAATATATGGTGTGTAATTAAGATATGTTTGTGTTTATATAAATATGTAATTGAGAGTTATGCTAACGTTAACAATTAAGGAAGCAGCTACCGGTTTTTTCTTTTTAATTGTAACAGACCGGGGTGGGTCTAAATAAGTCGAACTTCTTCCCACTCCGTTTCGAGCAATTGATTGATTTATGTTGTTAAAGTAAGGTGAATTTACCTTGTTGTATAGATCGAATCAAATGCTTCATTATTGCCTTTGTTATATATCAATATATTGCTATAAAAAAATTTCAATTTCATTTATCTAATGTGACTTTGTGCATTCAGTATGTGCATTTATTGGGAATAGAAACCGTGACCTTAGTTTTGCTACACCAGTTCCTCTACAGCGGCATTTTAAATGTAAAATTCTGATTTTTGGAAGACAAATAGAAAATTCACTCTCAATAAGTGTACAAATAATTGTAAATGCATCTAATATGCATATAATTTTAGTTTTTTCCTCTATTTTGCACAATGTAGTGCATTTTGTATTATAGGAAATGTGATGCATTTAGGAAGTGTGAAGAGAGAAGCTCAAGCTAAAATGTGCATCTCAGTGTACATATATAAAGAGTGTACTTGCAGTCTGGTGGTTCCTGTCTAAAACAGTTGAGAGAGAGTTATATTTTCTCATTTTCAGAAAAACATAGAGTGGGCCCCTAAGGTGGCTGCATATTTGCTTGGTGAGTAAGGAATGTGGTTGCATGCCTTACTCATGAGCCAGATTCAGCTCACACACAGTAAGAGCGAGAGAGAGAGAGAGAGAGAGAGAGAGAGAGAGAGAGAGAGAGAGAGAGAGAGAGAGAGAGAGAGAAACGGGGGGAGACAGAGTGAAAGTAAGCGAGAGAGGAGAGAGACAGGGCAGACTATGCTCACGGCAAATGAGCTCATTCACTCTTAGGTCACGCAGAGAGAGAGAGAAAGAGAGAGAGAGAAGGCGGGGAAAGACTTGAACGGAGGCTGTACAACAATAGCGAGCTCCACTTTCAGTTGTTGCCACACAGAATGAGATCGAGGAAGGATCCGTGGCGCTCCTGAGGAAAGACCACACACTTCTTCTGCCCTTATTTCTGTGAGGGGGATGCAGTTGTTTCTTTCCTGTGGAGTTTCCCTCCTAGGTGTTGTTTTTAGGATCTTACATTTTTTGTTAGCCAGCATCTTGCAGACGTATAGTTCTTGGACT
Organism: Tiaroga cobitis; assembly: GCA_030578255.1. Taxonomy (NCBI): domain Eukaryota; kingdom Metazoa; phylum Chordata; class Actinopteri; order Cypriniformes; family Leuciscidae; genus Tiaroga; species Tiaroga cobitis. The sequence continues at coordinate 28,336,440 of CM060615.1, read as the reverse complement.
GTGGTTTGGACTAGTTGGTGCATTCTGAGTTGGTGCGGATGCCCCTTGACGTGGTCATATCCCCTCCGGAGAATTGCTTCTGGCCGGGGATCCAGGGAACAGACATGAGGCTCAAAATCAGAGTCCGTAAGATGAGGAAGGAACGCAAGCTTAGAGGTGTGTAGCATCTGTTGTCACCTGGACAGATGGTGCTTTCCCATCTGTACCAACACAAACACGTGTATGGTTCGAGATTATGCGCTATGTTTATTTATTATCTAAATATTTTAAATTGACTGATGTTAAAATTCCTTTTTCAGTCTTTCTATTACCACAAATTTATGTTAAAAAGTAAAACATTAACCTAGCATTGCTATAGTGCTCCTATGATAATCTCCAAGAGTAGTAGCAAATTTAAATGGACATGCATTGGGTTGCTTTATATGATTTAAGTACATTAATGCTGTTGCTTCGTGTGTGTTCATAGTTCACAGTCTGTGAAACGTTATGCACACATGCAAGAGTATATTTGAGGTACTATGTGTGTGCGTTCTACTGATGTCACCAAATAGAAGTTAAACAGTTGGACTTTGCCAAGCAATTTACTTTTATTGCAGTGACGTCTATGTTTTCGTAATGGCTTAAGGGCAGAAATGCAATAATTGTAACAGTTAATGATTCGATGATACAGGGTCCCGGGGTTTAACACTTCTAATCTGTCAAGCATGACACAAAGCGCCGGGAGTGATGAGGTAGCCACCAACCCCCTGCTGTTTTTTGTGTTCCTCATTGTGCAGCATGCATGTGTGCAATGATGTCATTGGGCCTTTATTGAGATGCTAATAAGTGAGTGTGTGTGCGGAGATGGGGACAGATGGGGGCTGCTCCTCAATGGCGTCATGTCTTCTGCATCTGGAGACTTGTGTGTGTGTGTGTGTGTGTCTGTTGGTGTGCATTAGTTTCATTCAGGGGCCCATCAATGCCGCTGGATGTAGAGCCTTGAATAGAAGCCTGTGTGAGAGTGCCTATAGAGCTCAGCTGAAAAGATGAAAAACAGAGGGGCTCCTAAAGATGGAGGTCAGGTGCCGCAGGACAATGAACTGATATCAAAGGCTGGAGTTAATGAACTGTGCAACTCTGTGTTATTAAACACAAATGCATCTCGATAGTTCATGGTCTTGATAGTTCATGGCCATATCCGAAAAGTGTAACCTTTTTACCTCATCTTCTTTGTTGCGCAGTAGGGGAACATGGCATTGCAGCTGCAGTAGAACTTTAGGTAAGTATCCCAGAAGTCTGTGGTAACCCAAGCATTATAGACTCTACACAACCTCTGCAATTCCAGATAAATGTTGTGGTTCCTCCATACAAGAAAGGCTATTCCACTGTTCTGTTTTCAGAGAAAGCTGGATGGCAAATGGAGGGTTATGTAAGGTTTGGAGACAGAGAAAAAAAAACATAGAGGAAGTGTGCGAGTGGCACATTGCCTTCTCGTCCAGAGTGAGTTTGACCCTGGCACACTTCTCTTGCTGAAAACACACATGCACTCATATTCCCTGTGGTTTTGAGAAACGTCACTGGCCTGTTACACAACTGGAGACTATAAAAGTGACTAATGTTGCCTAAGTCCATCGTGACTGTAACTGTTAGTGTGTGTCTGTGCATTAATTAATGATTTTTTTTTATCAGTTATAGTCCCTCGTACAACTTCTTTAACTTCACTTATTACGGTGCAATTAATTGTTCATATTTTTGCTGCAAAAGTAAAATGAGGTGTTTGTTGATTCAACTTCAGCCAGACGTTAAGGCAGATACGGAAGCTTATGGTTTCCTTGTAATCCTAACTGTCACCACCACCACCCAGTTAGAAATGATAGCTGATGACCTCACTCAAGCATTTCCTCTCTTGGCTTTTCAACAATGTGGTGCTGTACTTGTTCCTGTTTGTGTTGCTGTGGTACAGACACACATTTTTCTGTACCTTCACGAGGAAGCTATATAAAGCACCCCTCTAGATCTTCGAAGCAGGACAATATTCCAGATCCTTGAGATGAAAAGAGCATCAAAGACCACTTGCAAAAGGAGATCCTGTCTGCTTGCCTTTTGAGCTTAGAGCTGTGGTCTTGCTTTCAGAGATTCCAGATGCTCATTGAAATCCTTGACCTTTTGAGTTCAAGGGAGAGGGATGGGAGGTCAGCATTGCTTTTCTGTTTTGGCCTAAGTAATGCATTTGAGAGATGTGGGATTGGAAGCCAGTTTTAACAAGCCTTTTAATAACCAGGTAAAATTTGGAATCTTAGGCATCGCTGACAGTGTTGACATAATGAGCAACATTTTTAGGTGATTATGTCACTGGACCGGTAAGGTGAGTTACATTTGGGGGAGGGGGACAGATATCCAAGATTAGATGGTTGTATCAATATTAGATATCCAAGATTAGATGGTTGTATTTGTGTGTGTGTACGTGTGTGGGGTTTGGGGGGAAGGGTGCATTTGAACCAGTATGGGGGTCGTAGAACATTTGGTCGATAGTCATTCATCTACCGCTAGTTTCGAGAGCGTATGGAGGAGGCACCAGGGGCCCGTTGGTTCTGCTTGAGTGACATGCAAATCACCTCTCAGTCTTCTGTGCTGAGAGATGATGTCATTGTACCGACCGTTGCCATTAATAGCAGGAAACAGACAGGTTGTTGCTCAAGCTCTTAAAAAAACCAGGCACCCCCAAACATACAATAATTGTTTGGTGATTTATGCATGGATAAGAGGGACAGGTGTTCCATGTTGTCCGTTAGGGCAAAGCAGGTGGCTTTTTAAAATTCACAGTGTGTTGAAAAATGATGTGTCACCCTTGTATAGACTCTAGATGATGTTCTGAGCATGGCTTACATTTCTTTGTTGTAAACCATCTTATCACCTCACTCTTTATTTGCCATGACTCATTTTATTGACTTGTTCATTTTAACTCCATCCCACCCAGATCTGTTTAACACAGTCACTTTTGTTTGGACTATTTCACTGTTTCCTGGCTGGGACGAAATGATTTCATGGCTCCCTGGTTGACTGCTGTGTCTGCACGCTCCCAGGGTTACCATGTCCCAAATTCTCATGAAGCTCATCTGAGATTAAGGTCTTAACCCATCTGCTGGAGCTCACACTTTCTGGCAGCATTGCACAGCTAGATGAAGACTTAACTTTCTTACTCTGTAAATCCATTCCACGTTTCCATCTTTCCCTGTTAAACTAATACATTCTAGTTCAGCTTCATGCACAATGTGAATGCTTATAGTTGTAAATGCAGTTGCGAATTTATACATTGCATTTGAATGTGTGTATGTTGTTGCCCAAGCACCCAACACTCTAAAGCTATGCATCAACGGCTTGGTCTGCACCTGTGACCACCCTCATTCTCTAAGCCTGACGCAGTTGTTCAGTTGAGGATATTAGGTCATTCAGGAAAAGGAGCTCCAGCAGACAAATGCCAAAACTGGAGCCACCCGCCTCTTAAAGAGACAGGATCCTTCATTAGGCCAACTGGCCTTTGCTCACTTGACTGCTATGTTCGTACATGCACTGACCTAGATTGGCATAATCTTGTTCATAACATCTGAATCCTCTCTCTATTGGTTTTTGACAAATGATGTGTGACATCAGCATGTCCTTTGTTAGTATGAAAGGTTTTTACTTGAATTATGCCCTTTATTATTATAGGTTGCAGCTTCTTTGTTCAGTTCTTTGTCCTGCTTAAGAAATTTTGAGTTGTATCCCATACATAATGACTGTTGACAGTCTCAAAATCCAGCATTCTTGTTGGTCTTGTCTTTCTTTTATCACATAAGTAGGGGGTAATTTTGTTCTTAATGTGTTCTCTCTTTTTTTTCTGTTTCCTCAGGTGGTTTTGCAGCATTCTCGTCCTGTTTTCCAGGCTTGTGTGAAGGCAAGCCAGTGGCCACTCTGCCTATGAGCTTGTCTCAGCCATGTCTGCCTGTGGCGAATGTTGGTCCCACACGAATCCTGCCCCATCTCTACCTAGGCTCACAAAAAGATGTGCTCAACAAGGTACAACTGACTGTAACTAATATCTTGGAATGTTAGAGATTTTTTCCAAATAATTGTTTAAATATTTTATCCAAAACAGAAGTAATGACGGTACATAATTCTTACCCTGGTTCTTTGCACTCTCAGGATCTAATGGCTCAAAATGGCATCACATATGTATTAAATGCAAGCAACACTTGCCCAAAGCCAGAGTTCATCTCTGAAAGCCATTTCATGCGTATACCCGTCAATGACAACTACTGTGAAAAACTCCTGCCATGGCTAGACAAAACCAACGAGTTTATTGGTAAGAACCTGCTTGTAACACTAGAATGTTGTTTTAACACTTGATTAGAGTTTTACGTTGCTGATTGATCTTTTTTATGTGAACTTTACATGTTAGCATGAAAAATGAGCAGCATGCCCTGTTATGATATCAGGAAGAACAAATTTGATCCTCAGAGCATATTTGCAGAAATGATATGTGTTGTTTTTTTTCTGGCTGAGGAGGTATTTGGTTGTCTTGCATGTTTTGTGTTTTCTCACGTGTTTCCCTTCTCCCTTTCAGACAAAGCCAAGGTTTCCAACTGTCGAGTCATTGTCCATTGTTTAGCTGGCATCTCCAGGTCCGCCACCATCGCCATTGCTTATATCATGAAGACAATGGGCTTGTCATCAGATGACGCATACAGGTAAACTCACTCAGACACCCTGCAGCTTAAATTGCACGGCCTCAGAAAAAAAAAAAAAACGTTTTCTGCTACCTGTAATTTTATATCCATTTACTGCAACATGTAAAATGGATCACATAGAAACTAGTAAACAATACCTGTTGAAGCCTTCTTAAAACACATATTTTTGTTTAAGGCCTTTACAAGCTCACATGATGAGTCTTTGTGTTGAAAATGTCTTCCTATCCTTATATGCAGATTTGTCCCTAGGGTAATCATTCTTACTCTTCTTGTGTTTCCAGGTTTGTGAAGGACCGCAGACCTTCAATATCACCCAACTTCAACTTCCTGGGACAGCTGCTGGAGTTTGAGAAGGATCTGAGGTTGCTAAAAGCTTTGTCCTCAGGTCAGGAGAAGTTGGAGCAGTTAAAGGAATTATCAGAACCTAGAGGAGAATCTTCAAGTGATCCTGAAAAGGGCCGTCTGGAGGCGGAGAAAGGCCGCACAGAATTTGACGTTAAGCTACCTTCTCCAACCTCCCTCCAGCAAGGCTTTAATGGCTTGAATCTTTCGGCAGAGCGTATCCTGGACACCAACCGTCTCAAACGCTCTTTCTCACTTGATATCAAATCTGTCTACGAGCCCAACCACTGTCCTCGGCTCCCACCTGTGCATACCGAAGATGTCCCCAAACTCTGCAAGCTGGATAGCCCAGAGGCTGGAGAAGCCAATGGTGTATGCCAATACTCACCTGTTTCTATCAGCCCCGGTTTAGCTGAATCTCCAGGCCTGTTTCCTGAGAGCAGCTCCAGACCTCGTTCACGGAGGAAAAGCAAGCAGAATGGTAGCAGTGCTGGAAGTTCTCCAGTGCACTCGCACAGCCTAAACTTCGGACGCTCACTCCCTGCACACAAAAGTCCCAGTCTTGATGACAATCTGAAGCCCTCCCTGCTGCTCAGCCTTCCCACTGTGGGCACCGGGCCCATGTGGACCAAGCATAGAGACACCGTTCAGGCCACAACCCCTGTTACGCCAACAGGCGAAGCCCCTTGGTTCTACAGTTCGGAGTCAATGAACAGTAATGGAGGTGGAGGAGGGGCAGTACACTTTCCTACGCTAGGCTGTAGCAGTCTCCCTGGGCCGTGTGAGGCTGTGCGTCTGCGGGAGAAGGTGGGGGAACCACGGGATTCGAGGGGCAGCTGGCACGAGGATGCTCCCACTTCCTGTGCTTCCGATAAGCAGTTTAAGCGGCGCAGCTGTCAGATGGAGTTTGAAGAGGGGATATCAGAGACACGTTCAAGGGAAGAACTGGGAAAGATCAGCAAGCAGTCCAGCTTCTCTGGGAGCATGGAAATCATTGAAGTATCCTGACATCACCTGCACAGCCCCTGAGGACTTTTACACACAGGCAGCGGACAGGCATAACTTATGAGCAGGGATGACTGAGAGTGGGCCTGGAGAGGCTGTTGTGTGGAACATTCATATTAGTTCATAGGCTTGTCGATAATGACTGGTTCTCAGAAATGTGACACTTTTTTTTTTTTGTCTTTTTAAGCCAGTGGAACCTGACACAGATTGACTTTGCTTTTGACTTTCTACTGTTTTTAAGCCATAGCCATCCCCAGATGACAACACGCTGAGACTCCAGTGGCAGAATCCCTCGTTTCCTCACTCTAGAAACAGACCCCCAGGTTTCCTCATAAAAGCTTTTCCAGCCTTTTGGTGTATTGAGAATCAAGCATGGCTGTTACGCTTACACTTGTTTCTTTTATTATGCCATATTATAAAGTTACACCGCCACAGCACAAGGAGTCAGCATAGACTTAGCCTTGGTGGTACATGCTTTTACTGGCTGAATGAAGGCCTCTTTGTGCAGTTCTCTTGTCCACCCTGGTCCTGTATCCTAGCATTCATGGAATCCTGGAGGAGGAACCAGGCATGTCATGAAGGAAACGCATTGTGGGCATATTCCCATAATGTTCTGTCACTCTTTTGTTACCCAGATTTCAGGGTCTTGTTCTTCCCTTCCTGTGCCCAAGTGGTGATGCTCGAACTGTTGTGCAACCCACGTTCCTCTCACCGAGCATGCTTCGAGGCTGCTGTTTTCCTTACAAACAAATAATATATGAACTATACACAGTGATTTCAATGGATGTTTAAATTTTTTTTTTTTTTTTTGTCATTTTTCTTAGTTACATTTTTAATTTATTCTACTGGTTCATTCTGGTAATGAGAAATAATATAAAGATTGTGGAGTTTTTATTTTTCCTCTTTTTTTCAGTGTTGATCTTTCTTTTTCAGTGAGATTTACGAAAATACAGTTGCAAGACCGATACGGAACTACAAGCAATATGTTTTCACTTATTGTCCTCCTTTTTGTTCATAAGAGAGTGCGGTTATTACCAGGAATTATCTGATGTTAAAATGCACTTTCTTTTGCTTTAAGTGGGATGTTTTTGGATGTTCTCATTAAAAGGGTACCACAACGCTTTACAAAAAATCATGTGTAACCATTTATGTCCTGCGGTCTGCGTCACAAACTAAAGCATTTGGTATGGCTTTCATTTGTCTCTCCAGCCTGCTGGCCTGAATTATTAAAGACTTTAATCCAGCATGAATAATCTAGAGTAATCTAGAAGAATATGTATGATACCCCATCAACTCATTTTGATTTTCAAGAATTTGATTTTTGTATTAACAAGCACACAAGACAAAATGAAGGGAAAAATGACAGGGACTCTAAAGGGGGTTGTCTGTGTCCCCCATTTGTTCTGCATATTTATATTATTTATTGTTTGTTTGGGTCTGATTGCGGGAGGATGTATGATGGATGTTGTGAATGACCCTTTGCAGATGCTCATATAGACTGGCGTCTTGGAGAGGAGATAAGCCCCTAACATTTAAATCCACGACTGCGCACCCAAATGAAACAAGTATACACAACTAGTGGATTTTTAAACCTGACTGATGATCTGACAGAGTTATGTCTGTTGATCAACTAGTTTCTATTGGATCATAAAATTTATATGTAAAACCAATAACTGATAAGAACAGGATCTGCTCTATACATTCGGCTTGCTTTTTTCTCAGGGGAGCTTTTGATGACTCAATTACAAATCTGGGCTCTGAGCTTTCTCTTTTCTGTCCTTTTCACTCATTCTCTCTGTTTTGCACCAATTTCTTTCCTACTCTTTCCCTTTATCCTCGCCATTTCTCTCAGAATCTCTAGAACGCTCCAAAGTTTAAATATAACACAGAAAGGGTGTGTGTGTGCAAATGTGAATGGGAATGCCCTCTCCATGTGAATGGGAATGCCCTCTCCATGTGAGATATTTCAGCAATTTATTTATGTCTGTATTTTTTCAGTTAGCTTTTCTGAATGGCAAATCTTGTATTTTGTGCTGCTGTAATTGTTTTCCTTGTGTGAGACATTACCTGTATTTCCTTTTCCTTCCCTGTACTATATTTTTAAAGACATTGTTATCATTATTTAAAACATGTAATAAAAAGATGCAGGCTGTCCTTTTTTGCTGATAATGTTAAATAGTTGGCAACTAATTATTATTATTATTATTATTACTATTATTATTATTATTATTATTATTATATGTTGTGTGAATAGCATCGTATCAACAAAACTAATTGAGATAGGGAATTTTTTAAAGAAAAAATCTTGATACCTTAGGCTGCTTGACGCAAAATACCTCAGGTTCTTTGGAAAAGGCTTGTTCCTCCCCATGTACCCATTTTGTGATGATGATGAAACAAAATACAAACATTACAAAATATGAAAAAGTTTCGTGATTTATTTTCCTTTGATTTTTGTATTAACATGATCTTGCATGTGCAAGATCAGAGATTTGCAACAGTTTTTTATGAATGATCAACATTATCATTTATTTATGCATACTGCAAATGGTTTTCTAACATTCTATTAACGGGTTTAAGAGTTTTGTACAATTTGATGTTGAGGGAAGGTACATGCATTGTTACCTAAGCTTTCATGATAATGTCCAATGCAGACAGTAAAAAGGTAAAGATTTCTTTAATTGGAGCAAAAATAATGCAGCGAGTTCATCTTCATGTCCATTGATTCTCAGTATGGAAATAAAGCTGTGAAAGATCTTTTATGTAAACATTTCAGGTTTCAGGTTTATATATATCCGTATATATTTTAATACCTGCACAATCTTTATTTAATGTCTTTCCTTTTAGTCTTTATTTAGACAATCTGTAGTTGGGCTGAAATATGTTTAGAGGTAGGCTACATTCACATACTTTACAGTATTAAACTAATATTAATATGATTAATATTAGACAGCGTGTAAAACAGCGTGTAAAACAGTGTGTAAAACAAGAACACACAAACAATACCGGACACCTGAAGAGTACAGAGGAACTGGTCCTATTATGCTTTTTCACTTTTTCAACTTAATTTAGTCTGTAATGTTGCTGCTTGAGCATTAAAAAGATCTGCAAGGTTACAAAGATCAAAGTCCACTCCTCCAAAAGGAAATATTTTATTTAACAGAATCCACTTTTCAAGAACTACAACGAATGTCTCGTTTGGACTACAACACGATTTTTCAGGATCTTAAGAAGCCATAACGTTCCTCATTTAAATAAACCCCGCCCAAGGAATACGCAAAGAAAGTTGGCGAGGCCTGGTTGAGCTGCGCTAGAGAAGATGAAGAGTGTTGTCGCTGTTTTTTCCACCCTGCATGGAAAAAATTTCTCCTAAGGCTGTCAAACATAGAGAGGTTAAATTTTTGGTTAAAACACTGTTCCTGAAGATTTTAACCTTGTTTGTCTGTGCGCTGCACATCTTACGGAAAACAGAAGACAGAGTAGGCTACAATGCAGGCAAGCACAAAAAGCTTCTCCTGAAAGACGTATCAATTCCCATTTTGTTGGGACATCTATTGTTTATGGATCTAAACTTGAAAGTATGTCTTATTTCTTTTAGATGTATTTTCTATTAACAGTTCTAATTATAAGTTTTATGTTGCTATGATAGCTCTGATGCAAATGAAGGTAAAACCTTTGCCTCCTCTAGCCTGCTAACTAAAATTACAGTATTTATGTAGTGTTTTTAGCTTTTATAAGCTCTTGCTTTTGTAAGACTGTTCCCTGCCCCTCAGGAAAATTATCCATGATTTTGTGATCGATTATTGTTTGTATTACCATAGTTTTACGACAAATATGATTAAATGGTGGATAACATTGTGTCTATAAGAAAATTACAACAACAAAAAAACATACCACTCTGAAACATCAGTGGCTTCATCAAAAACATGCATTCAACCAGACTGGGTAGGAGCTGTAATAATGTAAAATATGTGGAAAATAATGGGTTTTTTGAACAATCAAGCATGAAAACATATTCTAGTACACCCCAAAAACAAAATCAAGACTTCGTAAAAGGGCATAATAGAACCCCTTTAAATAACCAGTGATGGTGACAAAATAATGAACAGCTGAGAAGATGAATCAGAGTCCAATGAAACTAATGAGTGGCGGGAAACAAAGACAAAGAAACACATGTGACTGATGTAAACAAACTGAAAGTCCCCGCCGTAAAGGATGATAACAAGAGGCAGGGACAATGGGGGCTTTGGAGGGACTGGATCGCACGCGGTGACGAGCAGTGTTGTAATGTAATGGAGTACAAATACTTCGTTACTGTACTTAAGTAGAAATTTCACATATCTGTACTTTACTTCGCTATTTAAATTTGTCAACTTTCACTTTTACTCCACTACATTTCCTAGATAAAATGTATACTTTTACTCCGTTATATTTCCACGAAGAATCTTCGTTACTCGTTACTACAAAATAAAATCTGAAGAAATGTGTGCGACTGGAATAAGGGAGGTTTGGCGAACTGAAACCGCCATGGAAGCACCTACTGGAGGACCGGGGGGAAACTCCTTTTCCTTGATTTACTGAAGCCTATGTGTAAAACGCATTTGCAGCTGCCAGCTGCACAGCTAGCACATTGAGCGTCTTGCTTGCTCATCGGCTGTGCTGCGGCAACTGCATATCCAATGGCGCGGGCGCCTCTGACGTGCGACCAATGAGCTAGCCCCACAAGTCAGAGCCTGCCAAGGGGGCGTGGCCTTAGCCTATAATAGTCCCCTGAATTCGCCATAGCAGGTTTAACCTATGGGTTTAACGACTGAAGCGACAACTCACCAGGTTACAGTGCGGCCGCCTACGCAATACTCATTCCCTCTCTCCTTTCGAACGGCCACAATAAAGTTCACAATCAAAGTTCTAACCGCTTGCATTAAAAAAAAAACTTTTTTACTTTTACTTCAAATACTTAAGTACATTAAATATCAGAAAATTACTTTTGATACTTAAGTACTTAGACTTTTACTTAAGTAATATTCTAAAAGGTTACTTTCACTTCTACCAAAGTCTTTTTCTAGGACGATACTTGTACTTTTACTCAAGTATTGCTTTCTAGTACTTTATACAACACTGGTGACGAGCATCTGAGGCGGAGCCAGAGTACCCGAGGGCTGAGGCGGAGCCGGTGTAATGGCCCGCAAGTCTGTGGCGGAAGCAGAGTGATTACTGACCAAGGGGGAGCCGGTGGGACGAGGGAATCTAGTGGAGCCGCAAGGTCGAGGGTCTCTGGTGGAGCCGAAGGTAGAAAGAGCCAAGGCGGAGCTGTCAGGTTGACAGGCTGAGATGGAGCGAAGTAATCAGAGGCGGAGCCGTATGATCCTCTCGCTCAGGCGCTACTGGTGGTTGCCCGACCTGAGGCTTGGCATCACAGCAAGGCATCCCCAGAGACGGCGAAGGGCTGCAAACATCCAGCAGAGGCAGGATTGGAGGACTGGCTGGCTCTGTGGTGATGGCGGCAGATGGAAGATAGGATCAGCTGAAGTAATTTATAGACCATGCAGGTCATAGTGCTGCCTATAAACAGCAATGATGAAGGAAGTACCGGCTGGGATAGGGTGGGAGTTGATAAATGAAGAAGGGGGAAGGAAAAGGAAAGGGGCTCTATCAGGAGAGACTAAATAACAACACCAAGCAGCGTTATTTAGAGAAACTACTTGACATCAACAACATGGACCCGTACGACCTGCTACAGAAAATAGCCAGTGATGGTGATGGCTGATGCAACGCTGTCAGAGCCGACAGACTTGTGTGTCAGACTCATTTCAGTGCAAAATAATTAGGTCAAAATGATTTAATATACTGCAAATAGCCTACTAGTTTTTATGTTTATTTATAATTCATTGAAGCGGACAACAAGGCTACCAAGTACTGCGCACTGTGCGCAGCCTATTCATTTAATGTTTTTTTTTTCTAATGTCATTTTTAGTCGATTTTTTTGTCAAAAATTTCAGGACTTCAGTCGGCCAAGATTTTCTTTGGTTGAGTACAGCCCTACTCCATATTGGGCCCGGTATTCTTCCATGGGATATCCAAAGAAGACGAAGATTATCACGAATAACACAAGTTTTTTTTTTAAATCACTCAGAACTAACAAGTGAGAAAACACGAACACACAAACAATACTGGAAACCTGAAGAGTCCACACAAAGGAACTTAAATACCCAGTGATGATGAGGAAAAAATAATGAACAGCTGAGAAGATTAATCCAATGAAACTAAAGAGTGGTGGGAAACAAAGACAACACATGTGACTGATGGAAGCAAACTGAAAGTCCATGAAAACTACAACAAACTGAACATAACTGTGGCAGTAACGAGGCGATGCGTCGTAACATTGACGCTATGGTAACGGCCCCAGGCGTGACCAGTGTCTGAAATGTGTGGAAACACACCAATTGATTGGAAGATGGCAGCCCTATATAACATCACATGTAGCACCCGTGAGTATAAAAGGGTGCCTTAGACGTCATCAGCTTATTGTCTGAAGGAGATGTGCAGGGAACCAGGGTTATATTCATAACCTAGACGTTCTCTTTCAAGGGAACTCATTGCTGCATCATAACGCTGAAGCTATCAGAACGTTAATACCCACTTCACCATGCTGAACAAGTGCCTGCTTCACTAAGATGTGAAGATATGCACAATCCTAGTGAACTTGCACCGATAACTCAAGGGACTTACACTGGAATTAAATGTAAAAGTCCGATCAGCCACATCACTGTGACATGAAACAATGCCCATATTTCCTAGAAGAGCTAACAACCCAACCAGGGAAATTCCCGAAGCTCAATGCTCTTACCTACTCCTGGGAGCAGAACTTACCAGGGAAATCCCTCAACAGCCTAACAACCCATGAGATACTGAGATACTATCGCAACTCTACACATCCTTTACTACCTCTTAAGCACTAGGAATGGTCTTAGAGAAGGGAGTATGCAATATAACTCTTAGGTGTATAAATGCTTCCCTCATTATCACCTCCAGGTCCAAACTGGAGGGGTGACAGACGAGGCAGTGGGACGCCAGTGGTGGTATTGCCCAGTCAACTTAACCTGTACCAGCCCTAAAGACAGCTTACCAAGGAGGCTCAGAGAGAGCCATGCAACTCGGTTTCGCTGTCTAAAAGGAGCTCTGGGGAGGGGAGGCCTCAGCATGATGACCCTAGAGCAGGTGGAGACCTGTCTATGTTCTACCCTAAAGACAGCTTACCAAGGAAGCTTACATGGAGCCCTTAACACTTAATATCAATGTCTAGATGGAGCGGAGGCCTCAGCATGACGAACCTCTCGAGTGAGAGGAGGCTTGTCTTCACTCTACCCTAAAGACAGCCTACCAAGGACACTCACAGGGAGCCCTTCACACTTGATGTCACTGTCTAAACTGAGCTCCGGGGAGCAGAGGCCTCAGGATGACAACCATCTAGAGGGAGAGGAGGTCTATCTGTGCTCTACCCCAAAGCTACACTTGGGAGACAACAACTGATGAAATGGGACACGAGAAGCGGGATAGGCCATCGTCTTTCAGCTATGTCTGGCAACACTTCCTATGCAATTTGAAAGAAGCATAGACTTCTAACTGCGTATTTATCAACGAGAAGCAGCATGCGAGAAAGTGGGAAGCGGATTTGCCCATCTTTCCTCACCAGAGCCAGTGGCCAACTATACACACGGAAAGATAGCTACTACTTCCGAATTTGCCCACTAGGAAGACTACAACTGATGAATTCGGATCTGAGAAGCAAAATAGCCCATCTTCTTTCAGCTATGTCTAACAACCATTCATATGCAAATATGAAAGGAGCATATACTCCTATCTCCGTAGTAAGTAATGCAAAAAGCAGACCTTGCATAGCCCCAGCACAAGCATGATATATGTGCAAAGTTCTCCTAGAGAAGTGAACAAACAAAAACCTGTATTTGCACTAATCTCTAAGTATGAGAGAATAAAAAGGGCAATAGCGATGAGAAAAGCTCTATCTGCTCCTAAACTTCTCCAAATGAAAAACCCTGCAGGTTCATGAAAGCCAACATCAGCATAGGCTGGAGGGGGAGGAGCCTAAAGCGAGTTTCCTCTGCTACATATTACTCCTTCAGAAATGAGAGCAGAGCTTCCCCACGTCGACTCCCTCTGCTCTCAAGCTTACATTTACAGGTGATATCTTCACACACACACTTAAACAAATGGATCCTCAAGACAAAGAGCTAATGACTTCTAAGGGAGGCACCCTTTTATACTCCGGGGCGCTCCATGTGACATCATAAGGCTGCCATCTGCCATAAGGGTGACATATGGTCTAAATAGTTAATTGATTGTAGTATTGGAAATTTGCAAGGCTGCAATTCCCCTGGCTGGCCACTGTTTGTCGCCATTTTGTCAGCGTCTGTTGCCCGCCAGGTATCCATGGTAGTCACGTGACTGCAAAGTATGAATTGGCATGTTTCCACACATGCTTCAGACACCTCGTCTGGGGGGGGGGGGGGGGGGGGGGGGGATTCGTTCCCATAGCACCAACGTTATGACACAGCATTGAGTTCCCTCGAAAGGGAAAAGCGTTTTCCAAAAATGAAATATGTTCAAATGTTCAAATCATTTGTGATGCAGGGAAAATACATGCTACATGCAACCAATTAATTGTACATAATATAAAATTGTTGTTTGTAATGATTTTTGGCAGCTTCTGTGATGTCCCTCTGTGAAAGAGGAGAAGGTGGTGGAGGTGGCATAAAAACTCCCATCACACTAAATGCCCATGCACACCAAGGATGATAACGTCTCGGTTACATATGGTAACCCTCGTTCCCTGAGGGAGGGAACGGAGACGTAGGTCAGACTGACCAATAGGAATCTCGCCAGAGAGCCAATTTACTTCGAGTGAATCTAAAACAAGCCAATGCACATTGGCGTGCAATCATTTGCAACAGCTGCGCGTCCTCGTCAGCGCAGGTATATAACGAGCGGCTGTATGATTGCACTTCAGTTTTTTGCTGAGGAGCCAAACTTGGAAGCTGGGCCCCCCGGCGGGCAGCAGCAGATGTGGCGACGGGACCTACGTCTCCGTTCCCTCCCTCAGGGAACGAGGGTTACCATATGTAACCGAGACGTTCCCTATCGGTCAGTCACTACAACGTAGGTCAGACTGACCAATAGGAATCCCTACCAAAGCGCCACAGTCGCTGCACCCCATCCAGCGCCCCATGCAAGCCTCTGCACCTTCTTGCCTGAAAGGACGATAGGAGGAGGGTTACACAGAGAGTGTCTGACACTTTTGTTCCTTTATAACCCATACAGTGAGACTTGGATAACACTGGGAAAGCGTGCCCTTTTTTAGAGGGAGGGGAACGCTGCGGAACCCACTTTCTTCAGAGAGTTATGTGGAAATACATATGGACTAACCCGAAGGCTGTACTGCATATGATATAATGGGAGACTTAGACCAAGGGAAAGACACGGGCTTCCGACTTAGGAGCAGCCGTGGAACATATACACATATGGGATCCCCGAAGGGTCGCACATATGGAACCCAGCCCGGGTTCGGCTCTCAAGGATTCAGCGGACAGGGGCCTGGCTCCGGACGCTCCGCCATGTCCGGGCCGAGGGGTGTTGGAGGACTCGACAGGTTTTTCACTCTGGAGCAATAAGGTTGCACAGTAGGGTGCAGCAAGCCGACAGAGCCGGGCCTCTCAGTGCTTCTACCCGTTTAGGGTGAGAACACGGGAGGAGACCGGCTCTACACGTAGGCTATAGTATCTAGCGAACGTGTTAGGTGTCGCCCAGCCCGCAGCTCTACAGATATCTGTTAGCGAGGCGCCACAAGCCAGCGCCCAGGAGGATGCAACGCCTCTCGTGGAGTGTGCATGCAACCTGAGCGGGCAGGGCACGCCTTGAGCTTGGTAAGCCAAGGCGATGGCATCCACTATCCAGTGGGCCATCCTCTGCTTGGAGACAGCCTTTCCCTTCTGCTGGCCTCCGTAACAGACAAAGAGCTGGTCTGAGGTCATGATGCTTTAAGTTCTGTCCACGTACATACGCAGAGCGCGAACGGGACAGAGCAAAGCCAGGGCTGGGTCTGCCTCCTCCAAAGGCAGCGCTTGCAGGTTCACTACCTGGTCCTTGAAGGGAGTGGTAGGAACCTTGGGCACATAGCCAGGCCGGGGTCTTAGTACCACATGGTTGTCACCCGGCCGAACTCTAGGCACGATTCGTCGACCGAAAATGCGTGCAGGTCTCCTACTCTCTTGACTGAGGCCAATGCAACCAGTAGCAAAGTCTTCATGGAAAGAAGCTTTAAATCCACTGTCAAAGGCTCAAAGGGAACGTCCTGAAATGCTCGGAGCACCAGGGAAAGATCCCAAGAGGGTATGGAGGGGGGTCGAGGAGGATTTAATCGTCTCGCCCCCCTAAGAAACCTGACAACCAGGTCGTGCTTTCCAACTGTTTTGCCATCTATATGGTCGTGATATGCTGAAATAGCGCCAGCATGTACTTTGAGGGTGGAGGGAGACAGCTTTCGCTCCAACCCTTGCTGCAAGAAGGAAAGCACAGACCCTATCGAACATCTTCGGGGGTCTTCTCGGCGAGAAGAACACCACTCGACGAACAGGTTCCACTTCAGGGCGTAGACACATCTCGTGGACGGCGCCCGTGCTGAAGTGATGGTGTTAAGTACCTCAGGGGGTAAGTCACCTAGAACCTCCGCGTCCCGTCCAGGGACCAGACATGGAGTTTCCAGAGGTCTGGACGCGGGTGCCATAGGGTGCCCCGTCTCTGAGTCAGAAGATCCTTCCTCAGAGGAATGGGCCAGGGAGGGACTGTCACAAGGAGCATGAGTTCTGGGAACCAAGTCCGGGTGGGCCAGTAGGGAGCCACCAGAAGGACCTGCTCCTTGTCCTCCCTGACTTTGCACAGTGTCTGTGGAAGAAGGCTCACTGGGGGAAACGCATATTTGCGAAAGCCCCGGGGCCAGCTGTGTGCCAGTGCGTCCGTGCCGAGTGTTCCCTCGGTCAGGGAGTAAAACAGCTGGCAATGGGAGGTCTCTGAGGAGGCAAACAGGTCTACCTGAGCCTCCCCGAACTCTCTCCAGATCAGCTGAACCACCTGGGGGTGGAGTCGCCATTCTCCCGGGAGCACAGCTCGTGATAGCTCGTCGGCCACACGGTTGAGCACACCGGGGACATACATGGCTCGAAGCGACCTCAGATGCTTCTGACTCCAGAGGAGGAGATGGCGGGCAAGTTGCGACATGCGACGGGAGCGTAGACCACCTTGCCGGTTGATATACGCAACGGTCGCAGTGTTGTCCGTACGGAGCAGCACATCCCTGCCCTGCAGCGGTCTTTTCAGACGGCGCAGAGCGAGATGTACTGCTAGCAACTCAAGGCAATTGATATGCCAATGCAGATGAGGGTCCGTCCACACCCCTGATACTGCATGCCCGTTGTACGTGGCACCCCAGCCGGTGGCAGAGGCATCTGTGAATACCACCGCATGCCTGGATACCTGTTCCAAGGGGACTCCTGCCCGAAGGAACGAGGGATCTGACCACGGGCTGAAGGTCTGACGGCAGGCCGGTGTGATTGCCACCCGGTGAGTGCCGTGATGCCACGCCCATCTCGGGACTCGGCTGTGAAGCCAGTGCTGAAGCGGTCTCATATGAAGCAAGCCGAGTGGGGTTACCGCTGCTGCCGCTGCCATATGCCCCAGGAGCCTCTGAAAGAATTTCAGTGCCTTTGAACGTGTTCAAGCAGTTCAGCACCGACTGAGCGCGCTGCTCTGTGAGGCGCGCTGTTTGTGCGACCGAATCCAACTCCATACCGAGAAAAGAGATCCTCTGCACGGGGGCGAGTTTGCTCTTCTCCCAGTTGACCCGAAGACCCAACTGGCTGAGGTGCCTGAGCACAAGGTCCCTGTGAACGTATATCTGATCTTGAGAGTGTGCTAGTATGAGCCAGTCGTCGAGATAGTTGAGGATGCGAACACCCTGTTCTCTCATGGGAACAAGGGCCCCCTCCACGACTTTCGTGAAGACACGGGGGGACAGGGACAGCCCGAAGGGTAGGACCTTGTTCTGATATGCTCGACCCTCGAACGCAAATCGTAGAAACGGCCTGTGTCGAGGGAGAATCGAGACATGAAAGTACGCGTCCTTTAGGTCGATCGCTGCAAACCAATCTCGGGGACGGATGCATTCGAAGATGCGTTTGTGCGTGAGCATTTTGAACGGTAGCTTGTGGAGGCTCCGATTCAAAACTCGCAGGTCCAAGATCGGTCGTAACCCACCACCTTTCTTGGGTACAATGAAGTAGGGACTGTAGTGCCCTGACCTCATATCGGCTGGAGGGACCGGCTCTATCGCGTCCTTCGCCAGTAGGACTGCGATCTCCGCGCGCAAGACATGGGCATCGGCTGCTCTCACTGTAGTGGAGTGGATGGCCCGAAACTTGGGGGGACGCCGGGCGAACTGAATCGCGTAGCCGAGCCTGATGGTCCGGATGAGCCAGCGAGACGGACTGGGGAGCGCTAACCAGGCTCTCAGAGACCGTACAAGCGGGACCAAGGGGACCGTAGGCGTACCCGGAGTGGGGCAGCGAAGTGGAACACAGGGACCTGGCTGGGGGGGCTCTCTCTGGGAGGCAGCCCCCAGCGGGGTCTGAGTGTGCTGTAAAGCGCTTACCTGGTTCCACGGGGCAGGAGGTGCGGGAGGCGGCTCGGTGGCGTTCTCGAACCGTACACTGCTGCCAGCTGGCGATAGAAGAGGAGGATGAGAGTGGTAAGGATTTTGTCCCCCCACTGCTCTCTGAGTCCTCTTCGGACCCAGAGATGATAGAAACTGCTCTTTTATTGAAAATTTGGGCGGAACAAAACAAAACAAAAGATTTTCCACCCGGCCCTCTTCCGGGGAAGGGAGCGATGCGGCCATCGTCTCCTGAAAAGCAGTCCCTGCCATCCCTGGGTTGCCCGTCCTAGGGCCACTTGGTGCTGGCTTTGCCGCCCTTCTTGGCGGGGGCCTGGACGGGCGGGGCGTTCTGCCTGCGACTGGCTCCGCGGCGCCGCTTTGGTGAAGGCTGCTGCTGCGGCGTGGGAGCCGGGGAGGGCGCAGGCGGACGCCCCCGGCGACGAGCAGACTGAGGAGCCGCTGGCGATGGGGTGGAGGCAGCAGCTGACCGCCGCGGCATGATGTGTTTGATGGCCTCAGTCTGCTTCTGTACAGCCGAGAACTGCTGGGCAAAGTTCTCGACCGCGTCGCCGAAGAGGCCGGTCTGGGACACGGGGGCGTTGAGGAACCGGAGCTTGTCGGTCTCCCGCATGTCGGCCAGACACAGCCAGAGATGGCGTTCCTGGACCACCATTGTGGACATCGCACGGCCCACTGAGCGAGCGGTAGCCTTCGTCGCACGAAGCGCGAGGTCCGTCGCTCGCCCGAGTTCTTGGAACACCAGTGGGTCGTGACCACCCTCGTCCAGTTCCTTCAGTGCCTTGGCCTGATGGACCTGGAGCAACCCCAAAGCGTGCACGGCAGAGGCAGCTTGCCCACAGGCCTTGTAAGACTTGCTGGTTAAGTCCGACGAGTACTTACAGGCCCGGGAAGGGAGACACGGTTCTCCGCGCCAAGTGGAGTTAGGGCACAGTTGCATAGCAACGTCCCGCTCCACCGGCGGGATGCGCGTGTAACCCTTAGCTGCCCCGCCGTCAAGGGTGGTGAGGGAGGAGGAACTACTGGAGCGGTTTCGGGCAGTAAAAGGTGCCGTCCACGTCCCAGTGAGCTCCTCATGCACCTCCGGGAAGAAAGGCACTGGGGTGGGTTGCTGAGCACCAGCACGCGCCACCCTGAGATACCAATCGTCCAGCCTCGAGGGTTCGGGACCCGGTGGAGGGTTCCACACGAGTCCGACCCTCTCGGCGGCCCGGGAAAGCATGGCCATCATCTCCGGGTCCGTATCGGGCACCGCCGGCACCCCTGAAGGAGGCAGCGGCTCCGACACGTCGTCCGCAGAGATATCTGACCCACCCTCCGATGCCGCGATCGACATCTGTTCATCGCCGGGAGCGCCAAAGGAAACGGTTGGTACACACCTCGTGGATGGTCCAGCGCGCTCCTGTGGCAGCTCACATGGTTGCGGAGGCTGAGAGGAGTGAGGGTTCCTAGGGGGTTGGTTCCCCGAAGGAAGCGCGCTCACTGTAATCCTCAGGTCACCCGTGCCAGCGTCCGAAGCAACCCTCGCAGGAGGATTGGAACGGGGCGCCGGCACGGGGACTCCGCCCCTTTGCAGGAACGAGAGTCTCGACCTCAGCTCCGAGATGGTCATCTTCCCACAATGGGTACATGACTCATCCACGAACGCTGCCTGTGCGTGTTGTAAGCCCAGACACACAAGACAGCGCTCGTGACCATCCCGCAATCCCAGGTAACGACCGCATCCAGAAACACACAGATAGAATGTCATCTTTAAAAAGACGCAAACTATCTGTGTAAGCTCTTTTAGGAACTGCTCTCGCTGATACTGAGGCACACAGGGGGACAGATGCAGACGATCACGGCCGGGAATGTGCACCCGTACGTGCGCTGATCAGCTCTCGTGCTCAGTTTTACCAGCTGTGAAAACAGCTTTTGGGTTTCTTCGCCGGAGAGAAAGAGATCTGTCCACGCTGTCGCGCCGTGACACCCGTATCAGAGAGAGAGTTTTGCTTGAGAAAGAAATCACTCTAAGCAGAGGCATCGAAGTTTAGGCTCCGAAGCAAAAAGCTGAAGTGCAATCACACAGCCGCTCGTTATATACCTGCGCTGACGAGGACGCGCAGCTGTTGCAAATGATTGCACGCCAATGTGCATTGGCTTGTTTTAGATTCACTCGAAGTAAATTGGCTCTCTGGCGAGATTCCTATTGGTCAGTCTGACCTACGTTGTAGTGACTGACCGATAGGGAACTATAATGATAAAGATATAGTTCTAAAAATCTTTCTAAATATAAAAGAATAGCAGAGTCCACAACACAACTATAACGGAACAGAGAATCAAAATCATTGGATTCACATTCAGAATGATTTTTTTTCCAGTTGATGAACGATAAAAACATTGACACCCAATCAGAATCCATCCTGCTTTGAAAGCGAGCATTTTTGCAGCGCAAATAAACAGAACAATATCGTCCACTTGTGTGGATGCTAATATAGCC
Organism: Tiaroga cobitis; assembly: GCA_030578255.1. NCBI lineage: Eukaryota > Metazoa > Chordata > Actinopteri > Cypriniformes > Leuciscidae > Tiaroga > Tiaroga cobitis. The sequence goes on along the minus strand of CM060615.1, from coordinate 28,315,169 downwards.
TAGTTATCGTTATCTGTATAGTTATTGTTCTTGGTGTGAGTGAACCTTAACAGTGCTGAGTTCTTACCCAGCTGCCCACTTGCAAGCTGGGGGGTCAAGGTGAAATGCAGTGTTAAAAGGCCCTCCGTATAACCAGGAACACTAAATCCTGTGGGAAAAGGACGAAAAATTCCCCGCTTCCCACTCGAGAATACCATTCTGTTCTCGCTCAGCTTGGGGGGTTTTCTTTCATTCGTTGTCATGTTTTTGAACATGAGCACAGTGAATGAGTAACTTTGTTGGTATATCTTCAGCCTTTGGTCAAAGTATTTAGTTAATAGAACAAATTTGACTTTGTGCAAACAAAATAAGGGATGTGATGTGGGTGATTCATACATGCACCCGTGTGACGTACTCAGATGTTTGTTGAGTAAGTCAAGTGAGGCAGTGTGTTTGGACTGCGTGTTCTGAAGAGATAATGATTACGGAAGCCCAGCTGACGATGACCGCATGATGACATGCAGTCCACACAAAAGACTCTCCTGTCTTCCTCCCTCACAGCACAGTCAAAGCTCAAACATTCACTTTTAACATGCATGCTGTGGCTGTGACCACAGTTCATCCTTGTTGCTTCTAAATGGGTACAAAGAGAAAAATAGCACAAGTTAATGATAAATCATAAATAAAATAGCTTATCAAATATGATATAATGCAGAAATATTATATATAACTGATTATTATTAAATTGTAAATATGTGCTTTTTGTCAGCCAACATTAATTAAGGATTAGAAACACATTTTACAATATGATACTTTTCTTAATGTTATTAGGAATGACATTACAATTTAGATAATTTCTTAATAGTTATTATAAAGTGTCGCCAGATATATTCATATACATTTTATATATTATTTTGCACCAAAAATTCAATTTTCTTGTTCTCATTAGAGCAATTATTAATAATTTCACTCATCACTCCTTACACTATCCAGGCTATTTGAAAGTTGTCTATTTCCAATGTCCCCTTTGTTTGTTTTAGTGTACGTGCAACGAGCAGATTCTGTATCACATGGTTAATAAACGGGTCAATGATCAGGTTTAAAAGGCTCTTCAAAACCTGGTTCAAATATTACTGTAAAATACGTTATAGAATAACAATGAATTATGTTATCATTTAATAAACTATATTTAATTCCGCCTACTTAACATTTTGGAGGATTTCATCTGAGTGCAAGGAAATTGTGTTATTGTAAGCTATTGGATACGAGAGTGACAAGCTCCAATGAAGCTGATTGTTCCCAGATGCAGCCATATTGTGTGCCAGAGAGCTTTCGGATCCCAGAGTTTATATACGGCAACTTATAAAACTGTTACATCATAGCAACAATTCTCTTCAATTCCGTTTGCTGGAGTCGGTAGGTAACTTTCCGTGGGATTTCTTGCCCCATTGCCTGTGTCCTCCAATGACCGTGAATCAAAAAGCATGTGAAAATGCTTCTTCACTATAAAAGAAAAGCCGCAGAGACTTACCCTAATACATTTCATAAACTTTTGGTGCCACAAAATTATGTATTAATGCACTTTATGACATTGCTGCAGTTAGTAAGTGTGGCCGCAATGTTCCAATGTCAGTAAAAAAATAAATAAAGTGCCATAATATACAGTATATTTCCCACTGCTCTGAAAATAACCACTACCACTCAATGGAAAAGTGTAATTATTTGATTTGACTGCAGGCGAACATTTAGTGCTAATTAAGTGCTAACGCTATAAGATACCCTGAGTTATGAGACCTAAGTTCAAACTGTTTTAAAGTATGTTTTGCACATTCAACAAACACTGTACACTTTGGTGTCCATTATTGTTTTTTATTCAAATCTCATATTTTTGTTCTGAGAACAAAAAAATTGACAATCAATAGTTAATTGTAATTCATTTTAATCTAAATATTTTTTCAAAATATTTTTTTCATTTTAACACGATTTCCGCTCTAATTTACAATAAAAATAAACATTCCTTAAAATTATGATATCAAAGTAACATTATATTCACCTTTTGTACATTTTCTCAATATTTACTCCAACTTTGTAACCCAAGATATTATAAGAATAAAAATATTAGTACATTTCCCCCCTCTTGAGTTAAATATAAGTTTATCAACAACTAAAAACCAACATTTTGAGAATCACCAAAATCAGATTGGTATTTAAATTATATATAGATATTTTGCAAATAGGTCACATGATTGTAAATAAAGTAATTTCGAATAGAAAATTAATAGAAGATAAAATAGCTCATATATAATTTTGTTTGACCTAATGAAGCTGATAATTTTCCAGAGGCTAAGCACCTCCTTTCACAGAACATTTATTATTACACTGTAAAAAATGATAAATAACTTATGACAACATATATTTTACATTGATTTCACTTATCAAAATAAGTTAAGCAATTTGTTTTTAACACATTTTTTGTGTCAGAGTCAGTTTAATGTAATTTTAAGTTGAAATAACTTAAACATCCAAGTTTATTGTACTTAAAAATTTAAGGCAACTTTTTTTTTACAGTGTATTATTTTTTGTGCTACCCAAGCTGTATACTTACTACTTACATCAACTTTTCACCACATTTTTCAAACCTCTACATGGTGCTGCCATCTATTGGTGGTTGGTGATGTTGTTGTCATCAAGGAGGCCAAATAGGGGTCATGTATTATTCAGTACACCTCCTTCCACATACATCATCTCTGCTCTCCTGAGATTTTAATGATGCCAATGTAAGGAGACACCATATATAATTGTCAGGTGGGACCGCTGTGCACTTGAAACACAGGTAGGGCTGAGTCCTCAGGCGCCGAGCACATCACTCAGGGAAAGACAGGAGACGACGTGTCTGGAATTAGAGATATGTGTATTGATCTGTACAGTATTCGCACAAGGTAAAAGTCTGAAGTGAATCAACCGTGTGTGCTAAGATTTCATGTAAGACCTGGTCATAACCTTAAAGAGATTGCTCTGTCATCTTTTACTCATTCTCATGGCATTCCAAACCCAAAGAGATGTTCAAAAAGCTGCCTTTTTCCATATAATGAAAGTGAATGAGTACTGGGGCTAACAAGCTCCAAAATAAGCACTACAGATAGGCTTCTTGTGCTACATTTTAAGTCTTTGTGTGAGGAACAGACTAAAGTTTTATTTAGAATTTGTTAAAAATCTAGTCAGGAGACTTAAAAAAAACTATTTTGCTTAAGTCATTGAATTCAACACAACTTTAGGTGGCATGTTTGAAGGTACGTTTACAAGACAACGATATGCTCAAAATGGAGAAGTTTTTCCTTTGAGTTTTCCTCATACAGACATTGTCCTTCATTGTCAAAACGTTCCCATTCACACGGATCCGCGAAAACGACTGAAAACCCCTGTATTTTGCTGCCAGGCCATTAGATGGCGATGAAACACTGTAGACACTGAACACGTAATACGCATGTGCATGACGTCATCGTCTTCAGAGACCCGTGGTTTTTGTTTACACGGAGACCGTTTTTAAAAACGTGCACTTTGAAACCCGTTTTCAAAAGTTTGCGATTTAGGCACCCAAAACGCCTTTGTCGTGTAAACGAATGGCCAAAACGCATAAAAAGTATTAAGTTTTTAGTTGAAAACTGTGTAGTTAAAAACAGCTCCTGAGTATAAACTGATGAGCCAAAACATTATGACCAGTCACAGTTGAAGTGAATATCTTTGATCCTCTCCTAACAAGGCCACATATTAAGGTCTGGGTGGAGAAAATGGTAAGCACACAATCAGTTCTCGTAATCAATGTGTTGGATGCAGGAAAAATGGGCAGGAATAAAAATCAGAGCGACGTTAAAAAGGGCCATTATTATGGCAGGCCGACTGGTTCAGAGTATCTCTGAAGCGGTGAGGCTTGTGGGTTGATCCCAGTCAGCAGTGGTGAGAATTGACCAACAATGACCGAGGAGGGACAAACCAAAAACCGGTGACAGGGTGTTGGACGCCCAAGGCTCATCGATGCACGAGGAAATGAAGGCTATTCCATCTGATCAAAGCCAACAGAAGATCTACTGTGGCACAAGGCAGAGACAATTTGAATGATGGTCATGAGATGAATGTGTCACAAAACACTGCTGCGTATGGGGCTGTGTAGACACAGAGCGATCAGAGTGCTCATGATGACCCCTGTCCACTGTCGAAAAGCATCAACAATGGACAAGCGAGCATCAGAACTGGTGCTTGGAGCAGTGGAAGAAGGTCGCCTGATCCGATGAGTCCTGCTTTCTCTTACATCACATGGGCAGACGTGCGCTGTTTATCTGGGGAAGTGACGGTACCAGGATTCACTGTGGGATGACAAGCCAGTGGAGGGAGTTTGGCAATGTTCTGCTGGGAAACCCTGGTTCTGGCCATTCATGTGGACGTCAATTTGACTCGTGCCACCGTCCTAAACATTGTTGCAGATCAGGTCCAACCCTTCATCACAATAGTGTTCCCTGGTGGAAGTGGTTTTTTAGAAACTGCACTGCACACATTGTTCAGGAATGGTTTGAGGAACATGATGAACAGTTCAAGGTGTTGCCCTGGCCTCCAAATTCCCCAGATATTAATCTAATTGAGCATCTGTGAGATGTGCTGGACCAAAAAGTTCCTACAGGACTTGAAGGATCTGTTGCTAATGTCTTGGTGCCAGAAACCACAGGACACCTTCAGAGATCTTGTAGAATCCATGCCTCGGCGGGTTGGTGCCGTTTTGGCAGCACGCGGAGAACCAACAGGATATAAGACTGGTGGTCATAATGTTTTGGCTCATTAGTGTAGGTTCGTTATGGTCTGTAAATTATGTAAGGAAATGATGACAGAATTAAACATTTTTGGTGAATGTATTCTTTTAATGTGCACAAGAACGTAATATAAAGCAAAATTCGAGATTTTTAATTCATTTTGCTTTTCTTTTCACTTGAACGACTCCACAGAAACTCACTTTGAAGAGAAGGATCCATTTTTAGAAATTGCAGTTAGCACTCCCTGAATCGTAATTTGTGATTCTAGCTGACTGGGAATTTCCACCAACTGCGGAACGGCTGCAGATCCGCGCCGGAACAGCATCGAAGTCAATAGGTTTCCATTGAAGTCAATGTTTGTATTTTCACTGACAGCGGAACAGCTGCGTTCCGACTCCGTCGCAGGCGATCCGCAGCCCTCCGGAGCAGATACGCAGAGCTTCTATTTTCAGAGCTCTGTAGCAATTCAGCACAGGGCAGATTGTTATATCGCGCGGTCATACGTGAATTCGTATGAATACGTGAACTTCAGCCGTTCCGCACCAAATCCAGACCTGGTGGGTATTGAAGGACGGCGGGGCGCTGACGTTTTAAAGACTTTTCTTAAAACAAATATTCCCAGTGTCCCTCCTGTATCATTACATCAAAGTTAGGTTACTTCTTCGTCGAGTGAAAAAGTCATAATCGAGTGAAAATACAATGGCCAATTACACAAATGAGCTCCAGATAAGGTTCCCCGATCAGGTGTCCAGGCGGAGCATGGTAGAATTGCACGTGTTCATGAGCTTGTCATTAAAGGCCCACTGAAGTGCCTTGGAACGCACAGCTTTGTATGATGCGTTGACGTAATTTCCACTGAAACAGGAAGCTAAGGCTGGACATATTGAATGGCTCCTCCTCCTTTTCAAATAGCCAATAGCGTTTAGTTTACCTCACAGACTGCAAGTCGTACTTGACAGCACCATGGAAGCGAATCCGAGCGCTGATGATACTTCGGATTTAATAGTGGTGTGAATAAATTCTAGCCATTTCAATCTTAACCAACTTACAGTTGGAAACCGGAATAAAACGCGAGCGTTTGAGCAACCGAAGACACATCTCAAACCCATATTGCTCTATGACGTGTCAGTGGTCGCTTTGGCCAGGTGGTATTTATAGCATAGGGGGCGGAGCTTTAGATTCTAGAGAGCATTTGATTGGACAGAAGATGTGATGAGAAACTGAAGTCTGTGGTGATGTCATAAAGATCTGTGATCCAAGTGAGAGAGTGTAAGTTTTGAATGCTTATATCTCCTAAATGCGAATTTTGTCATTGTTTTGGAACTCACCAGCTTATTCATAACCTTAAGGCTAACATTTTCATAAAGCTAAAAAAATTAAATTTTGATTTCAGGGGGCCTTTAAACTACTAAATGAATGCATTCATTAATTTTGTATTGATAATTAATAAAAATAATATATAACAAATTAATCTATTATATGATACACTTTTTTTTTTTATATAATATATTGTTAATAATTTCAGGGAGTAGCCTACGTCAGACAGGGTTAGAAAGATGCCATTACAGTTTACCATTAAAAAAAAGTACAGCGCTTTGGTAGGTTGAGTGATTGTTCTTTATTCACACTGATATTAGTTTCAACAATTTTAAATGAAATTCAAAATAAAATGCGTAGGCTATTATTATAAGGCTCTTATTTATCAAAAGATTTAAAGACACATAAAACATCGTTATCTCGGTTAAATAAGTGAACATACTTAAAGAGCAATAATTAATTTCTGAAACTTACGCTAGAAATTTGGAAAAAATAACTAATTCAAAAGACGATAGAAAAGGTGAGTGTGCAAGAACGGTGAATCTTTTCAATAATAGGCTATACTAATACTAGCCTAATAATAGGCTAACTACTACTACTACTAGGCTACTAATAAAGAGATAATAATAATATAATTTGGAGAAAGAGATATGTTAAATAAGTCTCCTGCAGGTTTATTTCTGCCTGCAGATGAGGTCGATGTCAGGCACGGAAGCGACTGTGGGGTGGGGGGGAATCAGTGGCTGTGGCTCAAAACCAAACTGCCCAACTAGACAAGGTTTTTGGACATTTTAGCGCGTTGCGTGCTTCTGTGCAAATAATCATCTCGCTCGCTGGATTTTGAGACACAGCCGTGTTTACTTCCGGATTCCTGAAATCAAGCAGCAGCGGGACTGAAGCATTTGAATCTCAGTGTAGGCTACTTACAGACATCAAGACACGGACCACCGGCATCCTCAACACTGACAACTGAACCCCAGCAGCCCTGAGAACACCAGAGCTGAGTCCAAACCTGGAGAGACATCATTCAAAATCAGTGAGGAGCAGCTCTATGTCCAAAACTGTTAGGCAAAAATCTAGCCCTGGATATAATTTGAGACAGCCGGTGAAAGTCAAATCAAAGCTGGAGTGGATCAGCTGCCAGCAGAATGGACTGGTTGATGGGGTGAGTTCAATATGTTGGTCACTTATAAATGATCATGTTGTGGCATAAATGTTTCTGTCTTCATATTTGAAAAGTTTTATGGCATATCACAAATTTAAGTTATGTTTGTTTTTGTGAATGCTGAACTTTGAAGTTTAGTGGAATATAAACTGAGTTTACTTAACTCAAGTGGCTCTGTCATTCATATACAGGGGTCCAGATTCAGAACATTGTCTGACATTAAAATTGTCTGTAGCCTAACTTTAAACTGAGCATTGCATTTTGTTCTACGTATGTGGTTTCCTTCATGACATCCTGCCACATAAGAAGCTACACCCTGACCTGTTGGGTTATTTTAGGTTAAGAAGCTAACAGAAGATATGTGTCACTGATGTATTACAGATCCATTGAAAAAACCTTTACTTTTTGATAAATGCTTGGATTTGCATTCAGTTTCTGGCCAAGATATTTTCTCAGGTATTTGCAAATAGTTGGATGGATATCTAAAAGTAAATTAGTTTTACATTAACTTGACTGCATGAGCTGCCATGTCAAATTTTCATTAGTCACTTAACATCTTTACCTTGTGGTTTAATAACGTGTGTATGGTTGGTTCACCCAAAAATGAAAATCCTGTAATTATTTACTCGCCTCATGTTGTTTCAAACCTGTATGACTTTCTTTCTTTTGTGGAACATAAAAGAAGACATTGAAAAATGTCTCGAGAGTTTTTGTCCATATAATAAACGCCAATGGGGTCCAATGCTGTTTTGGACCCCATTGACTTTCATTGTGTGACATGATTTGCATAACAGTAGAGACACAGTGTGCTGTTAGTTTTAAACTGTCGACTGACTATGGTTCAAGCTTATATTTGGTTGCTTCATATCAACTGCAGGTTCAGATCTGCTCTGGGCCTCACTATTCTTATTTCGCCTGATTTTCCAGTTATGATGGCACTTATTTTTATAGCTGACATTACCTATTTGCAAAGCAATTAGCATGCTTACATGAGCACGTTGATGCTGGGTTCCTGGTCTTGTAGTTTAACCCTTGAAGATATATTTGTAGATATATTTGTATTTGATTATTTATTTTGCTGCATAATTGACTGATGAATGATGTCCAGAGATTTATGTGCATTTGATGTCATTTATCTCATTAGGCAAAATTAAATTAATTCGATTTTTTATCCTTAAGAGTTTAGTTCACTGTCTTTTATAAATTTAGATTAGCACTTTTTTTCCATTTTTAGAACACCAATATGTAACAGACAAAATTCATGCTGACCTTTTTTTTTAATTCTATAGCATTTATTTTATTTTATAATATATAATGTTTTTTAACCATCTAATGAGCGAAGTCGGGATCTAAGAGTTTTGGATATGTGAACTCCCATCTGCACTCCGATTGGTTGTCGCTGCATTATGCACAACTCTCATTTGCATAATGTTGAACTCATGTTTGATCAAATTGGCAACTCTCAATAAAAAATCATTCTATACCACAGAGACTTTTATGACTGTGCAGACTTCTCATGTGCAAAAGTAAATGCTATATATTGTGTATATGTTTTGTTTTTAGGCTATGAAGTCATGAATAATAAACACACGCAAGAAGAAACGTGTGATTTTAAGAACATCTCTGTCTAACAGTGAGAGGTGACAGGTGGCTTCAACCCATGCTTATAGACAGAAAAGGTCAGGCATTGGTAGGCATTCCTATGGGTTTATGCCATCACACAGCTGGTTTAACCGGTCCAAAGACAGTGACCATACATTCACATTCCTGTGTCATTACATAAGCACCCTCTCTTGACCTGCTGCTGCTGTTTTTGCCTGTTCTGACCACATAAAGCATCACGCTGGCCATTGCAGGCTGATAGGCCAAATCCTTTCCTGTTTTGATCTCTTGCATAAGTGACATTATGGCTTCTGCCCTGCGATTCACCCAGTATTCACGCAGAAGAATGGCTTTAATTGTTTTTATTCGAACTTGCAAGTGAATTTATCAATAAAGGGATCAGAATCGGTCGATATGATAGTTTTTAGATAATAATTATACTCAAATAAAAACTGTTCTTGACTTACACAAGTAATTTGCACAAAGGTAGTTTTCATAAAATCTTGTCTTCATGGCAAATTTTAAACATGCATATATATATGTATATATATATATATATATATATATATATATATATATATATATATATATATATATATATATATATATATATATATATATATATATATATATATATATATTTATAGCTAACTAATGAACTGTGAACATTTGATAACTTTCCTGAGGTAAATATGCAACGTTAAGTAACGCATTGTTTACACTTTTTTTCTTTCCGCGGTTGAAACACTAATTGAGCGATTACATGAGACATGTCACATGATACATTTCGGGAAGTTTTACTGTATCTTTAAACCTACCTTTAGATGTTAATGTTTTTTCGTGGTACAACTATAAGCTATTTAAGAGTGTCAAAACGCAATTTATTGTTTGAATTTCATTATAAAATCAACATCATTTTAAAGCTGAGACTTTGTTTCTTATCAGAAGTAACAAAACACAAAGCTCTTTATGATTATTGAATGGTTAAAAACCCCTGACCTGCAACGCTGACTTGAACTACGGGTGATTCATAGGGTCAAACCGAGCCTGCTTTAACCTCACCGGTTTTTAAACTGTTAATGCGTTATTATTGCGTTAACTTTTTAGACATTTTCTTTATACACAGTATGAGTTGCAGTCTGACAAGTTTTTCTGCACCCTTTTGATTGACAGGATTGAATCGGCCCTGATCATTGGCTTTTTTTTAAATAATTGCTTTTAATTAATGCAATAACACTGTTAAATTAATCTTTCTCAAAATGAATATTTATTGTTCTTATTGTACATTATGATGGTGTGATGTTTAAATTCACATATGGCTTTTAAACAAATGAATAGGTAACATTTTAATTAAAGTTGATGTAGTTACACGTTACTTACTACATGTACTTACTACTGTAATAACAGTAAATGATGCATGATTACAAGTAACCCTAAACCAATCCCTAACCGTAACTCTATAGTAAGTACATGTAGTTAAAATTACATATCTGAGGAAGTACAATGTAACTACGACACCTTAAAATAAAGTGTAACCTGAATTTATTTAGACAAAATAGTAGGCTATAGAATTTTTATAATTTATGGGTTATCGGCCATAACATGTCAGTAATTATCAGCTTATCGGTATATGGCAGAATTTCAATATCAGTGTTATTCTGTCGATTTAATGTGGTCAGAAGTTCAGGTTCTGTCGGGGACTGTTAGCGTCCCTGCTTTGCATGATATTTTTCGGGACTTTGAAGCTATTGATGTGAAGGAGGACACTTGACACACACGGAACAGAGCATACAGCTTTTATTTGAGTGGAGATTTCCACAATGCAGAAATAATAGCGATTACAGAAAGGCCGGAGGGAAGGAAGCGTCTCCGCTGGGTGGAGGGAGCCATTGTTCGCAGAACGGTGCTTTATGGGAACTGTGTCAGATTTTACAATAGCATGACGTTTATTATTGCCAGGTCAAGATTTTATGACTTATGATTTATTTAGTTGGCTACAGTGTTTAAATATTCGACACCATTATTTAAACGTGTACTTGTTTCCTTTCGACCATTTGTAGACCGATATTCTACAAATGTAAGTGCTTAACATGGAATAAAAGGAAACCAATTGATTAGTTTGACAAAAGAAAGCTTTATTATTTGCGGTCTTGGGAACTGTTTTTGGTGTTTGGTGAAATATGGCAGTGTGCTTGTCCTTCTAAAAGGTCCTGGTCTGTCCTTGGAGTTTGTACTTGTTTTCCTTGGCATACTTGCTTGTTTGCTTTCAATTTCTATACTTAGTGCAGAACTGACATTGCCAGTACATTTCAAAACACGTCCCAAATTTGAGTAATATTAAGCTCTCTCTTGTATTTAAAAAGAAATCTCGTCTTTTTAAACATCTCTGAACTCATATAGCACTTACGTGATGTTGATTTCAATTGAATAAAAACACAGTTACATTTTTTTTAATAGCATCTTGTGTTTGCTTATGGCTCCTTTGTTTGTCCTGATCTGTTAATCCGTTTAAAAAACATTGACAATGTTTTTCATAAATATGACTAGAATCTCTTTTCTTTGATGACCATGTTTTGCATTTCTGAGTTCAAATTCAAGAGTGCCTTAAGTCAAAATGTCTTGATATAATAATGGAACATTTTATTTTAATTTAATAGTGAAAAAAATATATAATATATATATAATAATAAAAAGTGTTGTCCACCAAATAAAAGTCGGTTACACTTTATTTCGATTACCCACTTTAGACATTCGGACACTCTTGTGATAACTAACCTTCTGTGATTGTGTTAAACTCTTTTATCTGAAGTGAATTTCTAACAATGAGCTCATAGGGTCTTTATTAGCACTGTAAAGCAAACATCACCACACAAAATGTCAATAAGACAAAATTGCTTGTGTAATGTTGGTCAAACAGAAGGTGAGAGCCTCAATCAGTCTTTAAACCAAAAACAATCCCTCATAGCCTGCAGTATTACCTTTATAGTCTTTTTGATTGGCTGTCGGATGCAGTGTCTGCTGTCAGCCAATGAGCAGAGGTCATGTGGTCTTGTCCATTTACCGTACTCATTTTAACTATATGCTGTTGTCAAGGGGTTTTATATCATCATCATTATTAAATATTAATCACGGCAGATTCTTTTGAAGTGCTAAATATCGTTTTTATTCTGATATAGTTGCCTGAAAAGGGATTTAATGCCTTTTAATGTACATAAAAGCAAAGGTTTTATGAGTTTTAAAGGAAGTTGGACAGGTCAATGAACTCAGAGCACTAAACCATTCCTTATACTGTACTAAAGTAAGTAGGCCTACGTGTTCTTGGTCTCGCTGCTGGTCCTGTATTATAATAATGCATGTGCGCCCTCTCCAGGCTGTATACTGTTATTATTTCATCCTCATTCATGAGCCGCATGTCTGTAAACATCACTGCCTGACCTCTGCGGGGTCACGGGACAGCTGGTAGATTAAATGCGCATTATTAAACGACATATTGGGCTCCATATGTCTCCTTCATGTGTGCGGATGACATGTCATGTTTTATGCGGACAGGAAGCTATGCACAAGGATTATGTCTAATGTGTTCATGGACCTTTTTTATCAACATACATTTTTGACATCTTTTAAACGTGTTTTGACTTAATTTGAATGACTTTTGTTGAAATTTTGTGCAATTTTCCATGTACACTACCGTTCAAAAGTTTGGGGTCGGTAAAGGATTTGTTAATGTTTTTGTGAATTATGTAAGGAAAAATACAGAAAAAAACAGTAATATTATTGTAATTTAAAAAAAACTGTTTTCTTTTTAAATTTCAGCATCATTACTCCAGTCTTGTGTCACATGATCCTTCAGAAATCATTCTAAAATGCGGATTTGATGCTCAAGAAACATTTCTGACTATTATCAATGTTGATAACTGTTGTGCTACTTCATATTTTGACAGTGGACATTTTTTTCCAGGATTCTTTGATGAATAGAAAGTCAAAAGAACAGCATTCTGTAATATCAATCTTTTGTAACATAAATGTATTAACTGTCCATTTTTATCAATTTAATGCATTCTTGATGAGTAAAAGCATTCATTCTTAAAAAACAGAAAACAAAACTTTGAACAATATATAGTGTAGTCTCAATTAATATGAGATTATAAAAGTTGTATGTTTAAAAAGGATTAGGAAAAAAATGCTGTTAAAATAATCTAAAATTGTGTCTGGGGCACAACAGCTTAATGTCAACTACACATATATATATTAGGGGTGGAACGGTACATGTATTCGTATTGAACCGAAACGGTACGGGCGTCACCAGGGACGTGCACAGACATTTTGAGGGGCAGGGGCTCAAGTGAAAAAAAGGGCACTTCTCATTTTTACGTGGGTTTTAAACAAAAAAGTATATATATTAACACAACTCTGACTTTAAAAAAAATAAAATTTTAAAAAAGTTAATTCATTTTATCTTCCTCAAACTCACGCAATTGTTTCATTTTCAAAAGATGTCTACAAAATAATCAGTTCACTCAGAAACCATGGTCTCCTTAGCAGGCTAGGCTATTCATAGGTTTATAGTGCAGCAAAGGAAACCATGCAACAATGTGCATGTTTTCTATGCTACTAGTTACAAATAAGTATATATTTGATACACCTGATGGTGGCATGGACTTAGTTTCACATTTGAGGGACGACTGTATCATCATCATCAAATAAAACCTTAAAAATCCACATTTAGATGGAGTTTGTTTCCTCCATCTGTAGATTTCTTCTAAATTCACCAATTTAGATTTCTACATTTCAGAGGGAAAGACTCTTGAAGTCATTAACTTTAATAATAAGAATTTTTGGCCATAAAGTCATAAAAACGTCCGGATTTTCCATACAAGGTCATAGATTACATTTAGCCACGTCTTAAATTGATATGCTTATTCATTCATTATCGCGATATAATTTTTCTTGATAAAACGATATCAAGTTCGAGTCAATATCGTCAATATTCGACATCTATATCGAGTCAATACTCCATATCAATATTGAGTTCGATAAATGTTCGATAATGTTTATGTGCCAAAAGCGGAACGAAACTCATTTGAACCGCACGCGCCTCACGGACTGTTTATCCGCTCGGCAAAGTCCAAACGGCAGCGCAGCGCGAGCACAGAGCGCGAGCTCACTAGTTGGTTTACTCCAAGGGGGTAATCCATCAGCCGGAAGTTGAAGCCTCGCGGGAGCCGCCATTGTAGCAGAACTTCACCTGCTGTTAGCTTCCCATTGACTCCCATTCATTTTGGCGTCACTTTTACAGCGAATAACTTTACATCTGAGGCGTCCAAAGGCTTAATTTGTCGATTATTTATTTCTAAAGAAACACGACAATGTATAAAATGCTCCATTACTTTGTATCTTACGTTACGACCCCGTAGAAGCCGTTTTTGTAAAAATAGGCTAAAGATTGCGTCATAACCACGGGACTTTCTGTCGCACAATAGAGACATTACCGTATAGACAGGAGGAGAAGCTCGCGGCAATCTTTTACTGTCTATGAGGCAATCGGGGGGACATGAAGGCACAAAGTCAAGGGAGAAGCCCATGAATAGAGAGTCCATAAAAGCAACGGGACAAAATATTTCAACAACGTTTTTGAGGAATTAGGTGATTCAGATTTGTCTTGGCACAGCTACTAGAAGATTTTCAACAATCAGTCTGTCGTCACGCTCAGTTTGAGCCTGCGCACTCGCTCAGACATCAGACAGGAAGTGCAATAATCGGGCTTCAAGTCTTCTCCGTGGAAATCAATGGGGTCGCTGTGTCCATTTCTTTTACTGTCTATGGTTTACTCTGATCACCGCTTCAGAGAGGGAGCGCTTCAGAACTCCTGACCTGATATTTAGATTCACTATTCAATAAATATATTTGTTTGACAGGGAAGCTGTGCGCAAACAGGACTATATATTATTCTTCAAAAATTGTCTATGTGTGCACGTGCCTGGGCGTCACGGTTCGGTGCACGAATTTACAGGAGAATACACGGTATAAAAATAAATAAAATTCGCGTGCAAATTAATTAATGTAGGCTAATGCGGAACTACTGTTAGCTACGCGGGTTCTTTAGGGACACATAATCTGTACCATCGGCTTAGCTCTGAATGCGCGTTCACTTCAAACGTTGGCTTTATACGCGCGTCCTATTCGCTTTAGACTAGCATCGAACTAGACGCGATAGACGCGAATTTGACGCTCTATTCGCGTTTGGTGTGACCGCATAATGAACAGGCTGCGATGTCAAGATTGCAATGCTGGAGTGTGTGTGTGTGTGTGTGTGTGCGTGTGTGTGTGTGTGTGTGTGTGTGTGTGCGCGAGAAAGGCGTGGGTGCGATCAAACTCTGTGTGTGTGTGTGTGTGTGAGAGAGAGAGAGAGAGAGAGAGAGAGAGAGAGAGAGAGTGAAAAAACTTAAAAAAACATACTCCGTAATTTTGTTCATACAGATCATTAAACCTGCAAAGTGTTTACTTATATTTGTGTACACTCGCAATAAAACGATACTGGTTACTAACGTAACCTCGGTTCTCTCTAGAAGAGGTTCTCTCGTATTGCGTAAGTTAGCTTACGCTACGGGAAAGATTCATCTTCTCGAGATATTGAAGCCAAAAATTATCCTTAATTTTGTATATATTGTCAACGCAGTTGCAGCAGCTAGCAGACCTTGAGCGGGCATTCTAGTGCGCTCATAGGCTGCCCTGCGGGAACTGCACAGCCTACCAGTGAGCCCGGTGTGACGTCAAGCGCCCTCGCCGCGTCCTAGCCCACCAGAATGGGCGTGGCTTAGCGTATATAAGCGGGGCTCGGAGGCTGATTCTCTGGTTTTCATCGACTGAAGCGAAAAAGCGCTTGTGGCGTTTAGCACGGCAGCTTACGCAATACTCGTTCCCTCTTCTAGAGAGAACCGAGGTTACGTTAGTAACCAGTATCGTTCTCTTACGAGAGGTTCTCTCGTATTGCGTAAGTTAGCTTACGCAACGGGAACCCATTGTCCACGCCCGCATCCATCCCATGCGTCACAGAGCTTCTGTGAACATAGAGTGTGGGAACCAACGCATTGTACATAAGCGCGAGGAAGCGCGAGTACCATAAGCGTAAAGCGCGTGTAAACAAGCACTGACAGGCAATACAGAGCGGCCATGTGAGGCCGGTGTACTTAGCATATACAGCACATAACCTGAAACAGTGCAGCTCAACCAGAAGAGCTGAATTCACGTGAGGGTAGCCTGCGCATGATAGGATCTGGGCACGGCTAGCCTCTCACTTAGACAGACAGTACTTTAGCCTGCAGGGCGGGAACTTCTAGGTTGTAAAACCTGACAAAGGTGGAGGGTGAGGACCAGCCCGCCGCCACACATATGTCTTGAATGGAAATTCCGCTTGACCATGCCCACGACGAGGCCACGCCTCTAGTGGAGTGCGCCCTGATGCCCAGAGGGCACTGCAGACCTTTCGCCGCGTAAGCGGCCGCGATTGCGTCCACTATCCATCTGGACAGGCTCTGTTTCGAGGAGGCGAGACCTTTAGTGCACCCACCGAACGAAACGAACAGCTGCTCGGAACGCCTGAACGGGGCGGAGCGCGTAATGTACAATCTCAGAGCTCTGACTGGACAGAGGAGATTAACATCGCTTTCGCTATCGGATGCTGGCAGAGCCGATAGGGAAATGACCTGTGCTCTGAATGGGGTGCCAACCACTTTGGGAACGTAACCATGTCTAGGTTTTAGGATGACCTTAAAGTCATTCGGGCCAAACTCCAGACACGACGCGCTTACAGATAGCGCGTGTAAGTCCCCCACGCGTTTGACTGATGACAGTGCGATCAGAAAAACAGCTTTCAGCGACAGGTATTTTAGGTCCACTGTGTCCAGTGGTTCAAAAGGGGATGCTTTCAGGGCCTCTAGGACCAGTGAAAGGTCCCACATAGGAACCGAGGGGGGGCGCGGGGGGTTCATCCTTCTGGCTCCTCTAAGGAAGCGGATGACAAGCTCGTTTCTGCCTATTGACTGGCCGTGCATTGATTCGGAGAATGCTGCGACAGCTGCCACATAGACTTTGAGCGTGGAAGGGGACCTGCCCCTGTCCAGCAGCTCTTGGAGAAAACTGAGCAGCCACGTGACACACATGTTCGCGGATCGAGGTTTTTATTTGTGCACCATTTGCAGAACACAGACCATTTGGATGCGTAGAGCCTTCTGGTAGAAGGTGCTCTGGACTGCACGATCGTGTTCATCACTGCGTCTGGCAGGGATACCCGTTTATCACCCACGCGTGTAGCGACCAGCACTCCGGGTGGGGATGCCAGATCGAGCCGCACGCCTGAGAGAGAAGATCTGCTCTCAGCGGGACAGGCCATGGGGCTGTCTGTGACAGCCGCATCAGCTCTGGGAACCACGTCTGGTTTTCCCAACGCGGGGCTATGAGGAGCACTGAATGGCGCATTTCCCTGATTCTCTTGATCACCTGCGGTAACAGAGATACCGGGGGAAAAGCATATAGTGGGCGGCTGGGCCACATCCGGGCGAGCGCGTCCCTGTCCTTCGAAAAGAACATTGGGCAATGAGCGTTGTCTCGTGACGCAAAAAGGTCGAAGGTCTTCCCCTTGCCGAAAAGGCGCCATAATAACTAGACTGATTGGGGGTGCAGAGACTACTCCCCTAGGCGTTGTCCCTGGACAGTCTGTCTGGGCCATCGTTCAGTTGACCCGGCACATGTGCGGCTCTCAGAGAGCGCAGATGGTGCTGAGACCAAACGAGGAGGCGTTCCGTCAGATTGCAGAGGTTCCTGGATCTGACGCCGCCCTGGCGATTTATATAGGACACTACCAACATGTTGTCCGAGCGGACTAGAACATGGTGGCCCTGAATGAATGGTAGGAAGCGATTCAGCGCCTTCTCGACCGCTATCATTTCCAGACAGTTTATGTGGAGGGGTTTTTCTCGGTCTGACTGACCACAGTCCGAAGACTGGTCTGCCCTCGAGGGTGGCGCCCCAACCTGAGTTGGACGCGTCCGTCGAGATGACCTTCCTGAAAGAGACCGCCCCAATAGTCACCCCCCTCTGGTACCGGTCGGCCGCTGACCAGGGCTGCAGAGCTGTGACACAGCTCTGAGTCACTCTGATCCGCTCGCGACCCGACCTCCAGGCTCGGTACGACACACGCGCGGCCAGCCAGTGCTGTAGCGGGCGCATGCGAATAGAGATGCACCGATTACAATTTTCTAGGCCGATGCCGATTCCGATTTTTCCTTGAGTTTGACCTGCCGATACCGATTTTAGCCGATTCCGATTTTATTTTTTCAAACCACTTTACAGCACACACAACTATTTATTTTCTATCTTCTCTTTCTCTTTCTATCTATCTGCTCATTTTGCATAGAACATTTTTTTAACAGATAATCGCTATAAAATAGAACTATATAAATGACTCCTAGTGTGGGAAATTCACACACATCTAAAGTGCAGTGTTATGGAAGAACCATTTCCTTTTCACATCCAATATCCAATAAAAAAAAAAGTATATATTTACAGACTGATCTCATAAAATTGCGTGTGTATGACACGCCAATTCGTATTTCCATTTTTGGCGTGCTATCAACACGCACAATCGCTTTTCAGCGTGTTTATGAACGCAGTTGACTTAACGTTATTACTGTATATATAAATATATGACCTACCTCCACCCCGTCCCTAAACCTACCCGTCACTGGGGTTAATAGCATTTATGAGTCTTCCCCTACCATCCTAGGGGAAAAAAAATATCGCTCCCCAGATGTAGATCTACATTTTGCTTCGTTTCGCTCGGAAATTTAATGGCGTGTACATATACGCGGAATCACTTGGACATTAATGGCGTAAACATACACGCATACACGCGGATATCTCAAAATGCGTATAGATAACACGCCACTAGACTTGAAAGTGGCGTGTCTGTTTACGCAAAAGTCATGATGTCATGTTGATATTTAGCAAACTAAACTTCTGTATGAAAACAGGTAATGGCAATAAAATAATATATAAATAACAAATAAAAATGCAATAAATATAGCCTTGCAGTATAAAGATATTTATCTCTCTCTCACACACACACAGGCCTATTGCAATCACTTGTTGTATATCAATGGCAAGTTATATTTCTTAAGCAGTTCTTCTCTCATCTGACACATGTCCAGCCAAGCTAAACAGGACAAGTGGAGCATGTGCAGGGAAACGATTAAATAATAATAATAAAAACAAGTTTAAATGGGTAAATTTTCTATAAATATTTTTGAGCCTTCATTTTCTTTCTGACATAGCCTAGCCTACTTCAGTTCTTGTTAAAACACACCAGACATGCAAATTCTTTGCATTTTGGGCACTTTTTGGATGAAATCATATTTATTTTGTCCATCAAAAGTGTGCTTTCACTTAAATTGAGCGCAGCAAAAATAGATTCGGCGCCGAAAACCACGCTTCACTGTTGGTCACGCGACGCTCCTGCTCGACGCTCACGCGGTGCTCCGGTTCCCGGTGTGAATGCACTCATTGATTAACATGCACGCCGAACAAAAAAAAAACGCGCTGCACCTTGCGTGTGAAACGGCCGTAATTCATGAGGTTTCCTACATGTGCGCGTTCCGTGTGCACGTGTGATGCTGATGTTGCGCGATGTTAATCATGCGGCGCCCGAGTGCATTTGACCGGCATAAAATCGGATTATGTCAGACTGACCGGCCGGTCGCCGATCATGGCCGATCACCTGAAAACCGGCCGATTCCGGTCACCAGCCGATCAATCGGTGCATCTCTACATGCGAAGTAAACCCAGCCGGAGTACCGCCGAGGCTGAAGCCATCAAGCCTAGCATCCTCTGGAATTTTTTCAGGGGAAAAACGCTGCCCGTCTTGAAAGACATGGCCAGCTGCCGGATACAGCGCGCGCGCTGTGTAGACAGGCGAGCCGTCATGTTCACCGAGTCCAGTTCTATTCCTAAAAAGGATATTGACTGACTGGGCAGTAATGAGCTCTTGGTCCAGTTGACCGTGAGACCTAGACATTTCAGATGGCTGAGGAGCGCAGTTCTGTGAGATATCAGTTCTGTCTCTGACTGCGCCATAATCAACCAATCGTCCAGATAGTTCAAAATTCGCATGCCCTGAGATCTCAAGGGGGCGAGAGCCGCATCCATGCACTTCGTGAATGTACGGGGTGCTAAGGACAGGCCGAACGGCAGGACTGTGTATTGATAAACCCGATCGTGGAAGGCGAATCTCAAGAATGGCCTGTGACGGGGTATTATCTGAATCTGGAAATAGGCATCTTTCAGATCGAGAGATATAAACCAGTCCCCCTGGCGAATGTGCGCTAGGAGTTGTCTGGTTGTAAGCATTTTGAACGGTCTTTTCATAAGAGCTTTGTTCCCGAGCCTCAAATCCAGTATGGGTCTGAGTCCCCCGTCCTTCTTTGGTACGAGAAAATAACGGCTGTAAAAGCCTGACTCGCTCAGAGAAGGCGGTACCGGTTCTATAGCCCCCTTGCACAGCAGCTTTGTTATTTCTGAGCGAAGTAGGTGTGCTACTTCTGCTTTCACTGAAAGCGCGCGCGCTCTGTGTGCTTGTATGGGGCGGCTCGCTGAAAACAGTGACAGACTGTTTTAACTGTGGCTTCCCGATTACTGTGAATGGGGGGAGCTTTTTGATCACATTGTGATGCGCGAGCGGCGCCTTGTGAGGCGTGTGGGCTTTTAAGCGTGGGCGCCCGTGGGCGGTCACGTGACTTACAGCCGCAGAATGACCGGTATGAGCTTGCGCTTTGTGGCGTATGTTTAACCGTACTGGCGAAGCGCGTGTCAGTAAGCGTGAGCGCTTGTGAGCGGGCACGAGGCTTACATTTATATTGTGGCTCATGTGGGACTGCGCACCGTGCTGCGAGAGCGGCTTTATGTGAAGCGCGCGACTTGGCCGTGTGACAGAGCGGGCAGATAGAGTATGTGTGCGCGTGGGCATCTGCTATGGGCATCACTCGAGCGGCATTTGCCTGCTTTATGAGAGTGGGCTCTATGTGAGACACGGGAAGTGTTGTGTTTACATGTAGGGGTGAGCACTGGGTTGTGGGCACTTTTTCTACACATAAAACACCTTCGGCGTGAGCCGGATAACCAGATAACTTGCTCTTTATGAGATTTCTCTGGGTCGCCGTAAAAACGGCGTTTGTGTGCAGGCGAGCGGATTGTGTAACTCGTTGACTGCCAAATGATCCACTGCAGTAGCCTGAGATGAGGGGACTGACAGGGCATAAAGTTTTGACGGTGGTCCGGCCGCGGCGAGACATAACCTTCTTTTCACTCCTGATGGTGCTAGGAGGGCTTCGTGTGCTCGGGCTTCAGCGCGATCTTCGGCCGGGGCCCCCGTGGGGGGTGCGGCCTGTTTCGGTTAACCGAGCGCGATCTGGGGTGGCCGCCCTGTCGCTGTGAAGACTGGCTGTGCTGTCTGGGCTGAGCTGGGCGCTGTGTGGCGGCTCGTGCAGGCGGCTGATCACGTGAGCGACCTGCTGCGGAGCTAGCGCAACGAGGCAGGAACAGATTCATGGCCTGAGACGTTTTCTGAACCTCAGAAAAGCGGTCGATGATGCCATTCACTGCTGGGCCGAACAACCCGGAAGGAGAGAGAGGGGCGTCGAGGAAGACGGATCGCTCAGAATCTCTCATGTCGGCCAGCGTCAGCCAGAGGTGCCTCTCAGACACGGTCAACGAGGCCATGCATCTCCCCAGGGCCTGGGCTGCGGATTTGGTAGCGCGAAGGGAGAGATCCGTTGCGCCTCTCAGGTCCGTAACAGCAGATGGGTCCCGGCCCTTCTCATCCCACTCGCGGAGGAGATCTGCTTGGAGGATCTGTAGCACAGCCATTGAGTGCAGGGCGGAGGCTGCTTGTCCAGCGGCGGCGTATGCGCAACCGATCAGAGCAGACGTGGTCCTGCAGGCCTTTGATGGCAGGGCAGACTTTGAGCACCATCTCGCGGACGGCGGGCAAAGGTGCGTTGCCACGGCTTCCTCAACCTTGGGGATGGAGCTGTATCCCTTCTCAGCGGCGCCGTCCATCTGGGAGAGCGACGCAGAGACAGAGGAATGAAGCCTCGCGGAGAAAGGGGCGTTCCACGACTTAGCCAGTTCCGCGTGCAGCTCAGGGAGGAAGGGCGCGGGCCTGGAAGCGGGCGCTTGACGGCGGCGGCTTAGGAAGCAGCCATCAAGCCTGTTGGGTGCGGTCTCCTGAGGCGGTGACCACTCGAGCCCGAGGCGGTCGACGGCCTGCGAGAGGAGGCACATTAGTTCCGCTTCCGCTCCAACGCGTGTTCTCCCAGACTCCTGAATAGAAGAGGAGGCGGAGCGATGAGAGCTCGACCACTCCTCGCTATCTGAAGCTAGGATGGAACAGCTTTCTCCTGCGTCGAGTCCATCCGCGTCGTCCTCTGACTCGACGACAGGGCGGGCCGTGGCCGGCGGCTGTGCGTCGGAGAGAAGAGGCGGAGATGGCGTCGGCTCTTTTAGATGCTTTTGTTTGCAATAAAAAGGATACGACGCCGGATAGCGTAGCTTGCTTCGGAAGGCTGAAGGTGGCGAAGGCGGCTGGCTTCCTCAGGCACTGTCCTCGGCTTGCTTGTCGCTTGTTCGACGGCGGCGGTGGCTTTCTCAAGATCCAGCGATGCGAAGAGCTTCGCTGAAGAGATGAAAATCATAGAATCAGCCTCCGAGCCCCGCTTATATACGCTAAGCCACGCCCATTCTGGCGGGCTAGGACGCGGCCGGGCTCACTGGTAGGCTGTGCAGTTCCCGCAGGGCAGCCTATGAGCACGCTAGAATGCCCTCTCAAGGTCTGCTAGCTGCTGCAACTGCGTTGACAATATATACAAAATTAAGGATAATTTTTAGCTTCAATATCTCGAGAAGATGAATCTTTCCCGTAGCGTAAGCTAACTTACGCAATACGAGAGAACCTCTCGTAAGAGAACACAACATTGTGCTTTTGTCACACTGTAAACTCTTGTCAAACTGTAACCTACAACTGTCACCCAACCAAAATAACACACACAAGCAAAAGCAAAAGCAGTTTTAAAAGCAAAACATATTTATCCAACTCCATTTCAAAACAGTTTGTGGGTCCCATCTTTTGGACATTCATCATATTGCATTGGTTTTCATTGCTTGTCCTCGGAGCACTAATCTCACACATTCTACATTGATTAAAAAAGAAAATCAAATGTGTTTTTAATGGTAGTATTATTTTATACAGAAATCAATTATTTATAATTCAGATGAGAATAATGTTACATTGTTAATTAATAATGTTAATTAAAATTAAGGAAAACAAATATATTGATCTGAAATGTAGCAAAATAATTTTAAATTAATTCAGGTACAATTACCAAACATATCGCAAGGTCTTTTTGTCTTTTTATTAATTTAATTAATAAACTAATTATATAAAACTATTGTCAGTGCAATACAAATAAACTGGTTCTATGCCTTTATTAATAAACGTATTTAAAAAATGCAATGCCTTCTGCATTTTTGTTTTGCTTTTCCCTCTATTGTACCGAAATCGTACCGAACCGTGATGTCTGAACCGAGGTATGAACCGAACCGTGACTTCTGTGTACCGTTCCACCCCTAATATAAATATATATATATATATATATATATATATATATATATATATATATATAGAGAAAATTTAGAAGAAGAAATTTAGAAGAAGAATTATATATATATATATATATATATATATATATATATATATATATATATATATATATATATATAAAATTCTGTTTTCTAAGACTTTTAATGAAAAGTTTGTTTATAAGACTTAGCCTATATTTAGTATAAAATGTCAAAATAATATTTTAATAATCTATATTATTATAGTTTTTTATTATTATATTTTTGTATTTGGAGTAAATACTTTAAACTAATTTTTTATAGTATCAACTATTATATCAGTTATTGACCATTACATGGAAAAATGATTTTGCCATCTGTATTGGCCTGAATTCCTTTATTTGGTATATTCCCTAGTAACGGAATTCATAACGGAACAAAAGCAGTTTGTTTATTGCACAATATCACCTTTAACTTTGACTTGTGTGCTGTGTAATTATTAAAAGGAGGATTGCAATATGTCCAACCACTGGACAGCAAGTCGAGGTCAAATCAGTTCACATTCCAGCGCCATTGGCGTCGAGTCAAACCCGAACCCCTCCACATGCACAGCTGCAGACGCTTCACCATAGTGCTGATATACTGGACACAAGAAGCAGAAATATGGGCCTACACAGCTGTCTATGCACGATTCAGAAGCATCTGGATGCGCATTAGCCATGACCTCATATATATTCAGCTATTTATAGGAAAGTAAAGGACTAGTTAATTTGAATGCCCTGAATTTGAGTTTGAGTGAGTTTTAATGGTTTCGCTTTCATATCGGTTCCCTCTCATTCTGAAAGTGTTGTGACACAACTGAAAGAAAGTCTCACATATTCAAAAGAGCGATAGAAGTCTGTCACTCATGTCTCACCGTGGATGTGGTCTCTGAGCTCTCATGGGTATTGAGGACAAATCTCGCTCTTTTCACACAGAAAATAATCTAGGAGTGGTGTAATAATATATCGATATATAAAATGCTAGCTACAAATGTTTGCCTTATCAAAACAAAAAAGTCAGTTTTTCCATTACTATCATGCTACAATATTAAACAGTTTACAATACTGTTCAAACGTATGGGGTTAGTAAGACTTCTTGGTTTAAAAAAAAACAACAACTTTTCTTTTATTTGCTAGGGTGTTAAATTAATCAAAAGTGACATTTATAATGTTATTTCTATTTGTATTTCAAAAAAAATATTTAAAACTTTCTATTCATCAAAGAATTCTGAAAAAAAAAATGTATCATGCTTTCCACAAAAATATTAAGCAGCACAACTGTTTTTACAGTTGTGATGGATTTTTTTATCCTCAAACCTAACTATTTTAGATTTGTCCCCCTAAAACTAACTATACTATTATAACTTATACGCTAGCACGTCTATAGATTTTGACGTTAGCTACGTTAACCCTTCAGCGTGTCTCCAGACGACTACAGCCTTTTGTCCCTCACTATAGTCCAGCGTGTCTCCAGAAAACTACAGCCTTTCGTCCCTTACTATACTCCAGCGTGTCTCCAGACGACTACAGCCTTTGGTCCCTTACTATACTCCAGCGTGTCTCCAGACGACTACAGCCTTTCGTCCCTTACTATACTCCAGCGTGTCTCCAGACGACTACAGCCTTTCGTCCCTTACTATACTCCAGCGTGTCTCCAGACCACTACAGCCTTTCGTCCCTTACTATACTCCAGCGTGTCTCCAGACGACTACAGCCTTTTGTCCCTTACTATACTCCAGCGTGTCTCCAGACGACTACAGCCTTTCGTCCCTTACTATACTCCAGCGTGTCTCCAGACGACTACAGCCTTTTGTCCCTTACTATACTCCAGCGTGTCTCCAGACGACTACAGCCTTTCTTCCCTTACTATACTCCAGCGTGTCTCCAGACGACTACAGCCTTTTGTCCCTTACTATACTACAGCGTGTCTCCAGACGAATACAGCCTTTCGTCCCTTACTATACTCCAGCGTGTCTCCAGACGACTACAGCCTTTTGTCCCTTACTATACTCCACCGTGTCTCCAGAGGACTACAGCCTTTTGTCCCTTACTATACTCCAGCGTGTCTCCAGACGACTACAGCCTTTCTTCCCTTTCTATACTCCAGCGTGTCTCCAGACGACTACAGCCTTTCGTCCCTTACTATACTCCAGCGTGTCTCCAGACGACTACAGCCTTTCGTCCCTTACTATACTCCAGCGTGTCTCCAGACGACTACAGCCTTTCGTCCCTTACTATACTCCAGCGTGTCTCCAGACGACTACAGCCTTTTGTCCCTTACTATACTCCAGCGTGTCTCCAGACGACTACAGCCTTTCTTCCCTTACTATACTCCAGCGTGTCTCCAGGCGACTACAGCCTTTTGTCCCTTACTATACTCCAGCGTGTCTCCAGACGACTACAGCCTTTCTTCCCTTACTATACTCCAGCGTGTCTCCAGGCGACTACAGCCTTTCTTCCCTTATTATACTCCAGCGTGTCTCCAGACGACTACAGCCTTTCGTCCCTTACTATACTCCAGCGTGTCTCCAGACGACTACAGCCTTTCGTCCCTTACTATACTCCAGCGTGTCTCCAGACGACTACAGCCTTTCGTCCCTTACTATACTCCAGCGTGTCTCCAGACGACTACAGCCTTTTGTCCCTTACTATACTCCAGCGTGTCTCCAGACGACTACAGCCTTTCTTCCCTTACTATACTCCAGCGTGTCTCCAGACGACTACAGCCTTTTGTCCCTTACTATACTCCAGCATGTCTCCAGACGACTACAGCCTTTCGTCCCTTACTATACTCCAGCGTGTCTCCAGACGACTACAGCCTTTCGTCCCTTACTATACTCCAGCGTGTCTCCAGACGACTACAGCCTTTCGTCCCTTACTATACTCCAGCGTGTCTCCAGAAAACTACAGCCTTTTGTCCCTCACTATACTCCAGCGTGTCTCCAGACGACTACAGCCTTTTGTCCCTTACTATACTCCAGCGTGTCTCCAGACGACTACAGCCTTTCTTCCCTTACTATACTCCAGCGTGTCTCCAGACGACTACAGCCTTTTGTCCCTTACTATACTCCAGCGTGTCTCCAGACGAATACAGCCTTTCGTCCCTTACTATACTCCAGCGTGTCTCCAGACGACTACAGCCTTTTGTCCCTTACTATACTCCACCGTGTCTCCAGAGGACTACAGCCTTTTGTCCCTTACTATACTCCAGCGTGTCTCCAGACGACTACAGCCTTTCTTCCCTTTCTATACTCCAGCATGTCTCCAGACGACTACAGCCTTTCGTCCCTTACTATACTCCAGCGTGTCTCCAGACGACTACAGCCTTTCGTCCCTTACTATACTCCAGCGTGTCTCCAGACGACTACAGCCTTTCTTCCCTTACTATACTCCAGCGTGTCTCCAGACGACTACAGCCTTTTGTCCCTTACTATACTCCAGCGTGTCTCCAGACGAATACAGCCTTTCGTCCCTTACTATACTCCAGCGTGTCTCCAGACGACTACAGCCTTTTGTCCCTTACTATACTCCACCGTGTCTCCAGAGGACTACAGCCTTTTGTCCCTTACTATACTCCAGCGTGTCTCCAGACGACTACAGCCTTTCTTCCCTTTCTATACTCCAGGGTGTCTCCAGACGACTACAGCCTTTCGTCCCTTACTATACTCCAGCGTGTCTCCAGACGACTACAGCCTTTCGTCCCTTACTATACTCCAGCGTGTCTCCAGACGACTACAGCCTTTCTTCCCTTACTATACTCCAGCGTGTCTCCTGGCGACTACAGCCTTTTGTCCCTTACTATACTCCAGCGTGTCTCCAGACGACTACAGCCTTTCTTCCCTTACTATACTCCAGCGTGTCTCCAGGCGACTACAGCCTTTCTTCCCTTACTATACTCCAGCGTGTCTCCAGACGACTACAGCCTTTCGTCCCTTACTATACTCCAGCGTGTCTCCAGACGACTACAGCCTTTCGTCCCTTACTATACTCCAGCGTGTCTCCAGACGACTACAGCCTTTCGTCCCTTACTATACTCCAGCGTGTCTCCAGACGACTACAGCCTTTCGTCCCTTACTATACTCCAGCGTGTCTCCAGACGACTACAGCCTTTCGTCCCTTACTATACTCCAGCGTGTCTCCAGACGACTACAGCCTTTTGTCCCTTACTATACTCCAGCGTGTCTCCAGACGACTACAGCCTTTCTTCCCTTACTATACTCCAGCGTGTCTCCAGACGACTACAGCCTTTTGTCCCTTACTATACTCCAGCATGTCTCCAGACGACTACAGCCTTTCGTCCCTTACTATACTCCAGCGTGTCTCCAGACGACTACAGCCTTTCGTCCCTTACTTTACTCCAGCGTGTCTCCAGACGACTACAGCCTTTCGTCCCTTACTATACTCCAGCGTGTCTCCAGAAAACTACAGCCTTTTGTCCCTCACTATACTCCAGCGTGTCTCCAGACGACTACAGCCTTTTGTCCCTTACTATACTCCAGCGTGTCTCCAGACGACTACAGCCTTTCTTCCCTTACTATACTCCAGCGTGTCTCCAGACGACTACAGCCTTTTGTCCCTTACTATACTCCAGCGTGTCTCCAGACGAATACAGCCTTTCGTCCCTTACTATACTCCAGCGTGTCTCCAGACGACTACAGCCTTTTGTCCCTTACTATACTCCACCGTGTCTCCAGAGGACTACAGCCTTTTGTCCCTTACTATACTCCAGCGTGTCTCCAGACGACTACAGCCTTTCTTCCCTTTCTATACTCCAGCATGTCTCCAGACGACTACAGCCTTTCTTCCCTTACTATACTCCAGCGTGTCTCCAGACGACTACAGCCTTTTGTCCCTTACTATACTCCACCGTGTCTCCAGAGGACTACAGCCTTTCGTCCCTTACTATACTCCAGCGTGTCTCCAGACGACTACAGCCTTTCGTCCCTTACTATACTCCAGCGTGTCTCCAGAAAACTACAGCCTTTTGTCCCTCACTATACTCCAGCGTGTCTCCAGACGACTACAGCCTTTTGTCCCTTACTATACTCCAGCGTGTCTCCAGACGACTACAGCCTTTCTTCCCTTACTATACTCCAGCGTGTCTCCAGACGACTACAGCCTTTTGTCCCTTACTATACTCCAGCGTGTCTCCAGACGAATACAGCCTTTCGTCCCTTACTATACTCCAGCGTGTCTCCAGACGACTACAGCCTTTTGTCCCTTACTATACTCCACCGTGTCTCCAGAGGACTACAGCCTTTTGTCCCTTACTATACTCCAGCGTGTCTCCAGACGACTACAGCCTTTCTTCCCTTTCTATACTCCAGCATGTCTCCAGACGACTACAGCCTTTCGTCCCTTACTATACTCCAGCGTGTCTCCAGACGACTACAGCCTTTCGTCCCTTACTATACTCCAGCGTGTCTCCAGACGACTACAGCCTTTCTTCCCTTACTATACTCCAGCGTGTCTCCAGACGACTACAGCCTTTTGTCCCTTACTATACTCCAGCGTGTCTCCAGACGAATACAGCCTTTCGTCCCTTACTATACTCCAGCGTGTCTCCAGACGACTACAGCCTTTTGTCCCTTACTATACTCCACCGTGTCTCCAGAGGACTACAGCCTTTTGTCCCTTACTATACTCCAGCGTGTCTCCAGACGACTACAGCCTTTCTTCCCTTTCTATACTCCAGGGTGTCTCCAGACGACTACAGCCTTTCGTCCCTTACTATACTCCAGCGTGTCTCCAGACGACTACAGCCTTTCGTCCCTTACTATACTCCAGCGTGTCTCCAGACGACTACAGCCTTTCTTCCCTTACTATACTCCAGCGTGTCTCCTGGCGACTACAGCCTTTTGTCCCTTACTATACTCCAGCGTGTCTCCAGACGACTACAGCCTTTCTTCCCTTACTATACTCCAGCGTGTCTCCAGGCGACTACAGCCTTTCTTCCCTTACTATACTCCAGCGTGTCTCCAGACGACTACAGCCTTTCGTCCCTTACTATACTCCAGCGTGTCTCCAGACGACTACAGCCTTTCGTCCCTTACTATACTCCAGCGTGTCTCCAGACGACTACAGCCTTTCGTCCCTTACTATACTCCAGCGTGTCTCCAGACGACTACAGCCTTTCGTCCCTTACTATACTCCAGCGTGTCTCCAGACGACTACAGCCTTTCGTCCCTTACTATACTCCAGCGTGTCTCCAGACGACTACAGCCTTTTGTCCCTTACTATACTCCAGCGTGTCTCCAGACGACTACAGCCTTTCTTCCCTTACTATACTCCAGCGTGTCTCCAGACGACTACAGCCTTTTGTCCCTTACTATACTCCAGCATGTCTCCAGACGACTACAGCCTTTCGTCCCTTACTATACTCCAGCGTGTCTCCAGACGACTACAGCCTTTCGTCCCTTACTTTACTCCAGCGTGTCTCCAGACGACTACAGCCTTTCGTCCCTTACTATACTCCAGCGTGTCTCCAGAAAACTACAGCCTTTTGTCCCTCACTATACTCCAGCGTGTCTCCAGACGACTACAGCCTTTTGTCCCTTACTATACTCCAGCGTGTCTCCAGACGACTACAGCCTTTCTTCCCTTACTATACTCCAGCGTGTCTCCAGACGACTACAGCCTTTTGTCCCTTACTATACTCCAGCGTGTCTCCAGACGAATACAGCCTTTCGTCCCTTACTATACTCCAGCGTGTCTCCAGACGACTACAGCCTTTTGTCCCTTACTATACTCCACCGTGTCTCCAGAGGACTACAGCCTTTTGTCCCTTACTATACTCCAGCGTGTCTCCAGACGACTACAGCCTTTCTTCCCTTTCTATACTCCAGCATGTCTCCAGACGACTACAGCCTTTCGTCCCTTACTATACTCCAGCGTGTCTCCAGACGACTACAGCCTTTCGTCCCTTACTATACTCCAGCGTGTCTCCAGACGACTACAGCCTTTCTTCCCTTACTATACTCCAGCGTGTCTCCAGACGACTACAGCCTTTTGTCCCTTACTATACTCCAGCGTGTCTCCAGACGAATACAGCCTTTCGTCCCTTACTATACTCCAGCGTGTCTCCAGACGACTACAGCCTTTTGTCCCTTACTATACTCCACCGTGTCTCCAGAGGACTACAGCCTTTTGTCCCTTACTATACTCCAGCGTGTCTCCAGACGACTACAGCCTTTCTTCCCTTTCTATACTCCAGGGTGTCTCCAGACGACTACAGCCTTTCGTCCCTTACTATACTCCAGCGTGTCTCCAGACGACTACAGCCTTTCGTCCCTTACTATACTCCAGCGTGTCTCCAGACGACTATAGCCTTTCGTCCCTTACTATACTCCAGCGTGTCTCCAGACGACTACAGCCTTTCTTCCCTTACTATACTCCAGCGTGTCTCCTGGCGACTACAGCCTTTTGTCCCTTACTATACTCCAGCGTGTCTCCAGACGACTACAGCCTTTCTTCCCTTACTATACTCCAGCGTGTCTCCAGGCGACTACAGCCTTTCTTCCCTTACTATACTCCAGCGTGTCTCCAGACGACTACAGCCTTTCGTCCCTTACTATACTCCAGCGTGTCTCCAGACGACTACAGCCTTTCGTCCCTTACTATACTCCAGCGTGTCTCCAGACGACTACAGCCTTTCGTCCCTTACTATACTCCAGCGTGTCTCCAGATGACTACAGCCTTTTGTCCCTTACTATACTCCAGCGTGTCTCCAGACGACTACAGCCTTTCTTCCCTTACTATACTCCAGCGTGTCTCCAGACGACTACAGCCTTTTGTCCCTTACTATACTCCAGCGTGTCTCCAGACGACTACAGCCTTTCGTCCCTTACTATACTCCAGCGTGTCTCCAGACGACTACAGCCTTTCGTCCCTTACTATACTCCAGCGTGTCTCCAGACGACTACAGCCTTTCGTCCCTTACTATACTCCAGCGTGTCTCCAGAAAACTACAGCCTTTTGTCCCTCACTATACTCCAGTGTGTCTCCAGACGACTACAGCCTTTTGTCCCTTACTATACTCCAGCGTGTCTCCAGACGACTACAGCCTTTCTTCCCTTACTATACTCCAGCGTGTCTCCAGGCGACTACAGCCTTTCTTCCCTTATTATACTCCAGCGTGTCTCCAGACGACTACAGCCTTTCGTCTCTTACTATACTCCAGCGTGTCTCCAGACGACTACAGCCTTTCGTCCCTTACTATACTCCAGCGTGTCTCCAGAGGACTACAGCCTTTTGTCCCTTATTATACTCCAGCGTGTCTCCAGACGACTACAGCCTTTCTTCCCTTACTATACTCCAGCGTGTCTCCAGACGACTACAGCCTTTCGTCCCTTACTATACTCCAGCGTGTCTCCAGACGACTACAGCCTTTCGTCCCTTACTATACTCCAGCGTGTCTCCAGACGACTACAGCCTTTCGTCCCTTACTATACTCCAGCGTGTCTCCAGACGACTACAGCCTTTTGTCCCTTACTATACTCCAGCGTGTCTCCAGACGACTACAGCCTTTTGTCCCTTACTATACTCCAGCGTGTCTCCAGACGACTACAGCCTTTCTTCCCTTACTATACTCCAGCGTGTCTCCAGGCGACTACAGCCTTTTGTCCCTTACTATACTCCAGCGTGTCTCCAGGTGACTACAGCCTTTCGTCCCTTACTATACTCCAGAAGTTATAGGTCAGAAGTTATAGGTCTAACGTATTTATAACACGGAGTCGGCTTTGCGGCCTTGGCTAAATGTAATTTACATTAGACTAGATAATGATCTGAGATGTCATCGCTCTGCTGCAGAATTTCAACGGCATCAACATCTATTCCATGTGATGATATTAGATCTAGAGTATGATTACGACAATGAGTAGGTCCTGACACGTGTTGTTTAACTCCAATTGAGTTTACAATGTCTTTAAATGCCAATCCCAATGCATCTTTTTCATTATCTACATGTATATTAAAATCACCAACAATTAGTACTTTATCTGCAGCCAATACTAATTCTGATAGAAAGTCCGCAAATTCTTTGATAAAATCTTTATGGTGGCCTGTATACAGTAGCCAGCATAATTCTCAAATGAGATTTATCGTTTACACTATATATTTTTACATTAAGCACCAATACTTCAAAAGAAGTATATTTAAAGCTAGATTTCTTAGTGGTTTTGAAAATATTACTATAAATTACAGCAACACCTCCCCCTTTGCCTTTCAGACGAGGTTCATGTTTATAACTGTAATCTTGTGGGGTTGACTCATTTAAAATAATGTAATCGTTTGGTTTTAGCCAGGTTTCTGTCAAACACAGCATATCAAGATTATAATCTGAAATCATATCATTAACTATGAGAGATTTTGAAGTAAGGGATCGAATATTCAGCAACCCAAGCTTTATCATTTGCTCATCTGTATTATATCTGTTTTTTATTTGTTGAACATCAATTAAATTTTTAACCTGACGTTTTTTGGATTTCCAAATTCAGGGAACAGACACAGTCTCTATTTGATGATATCTAGGTGAAAGAGGCTCTATGTGATGGGATTTATCTGACCTTGGTGACGTGAGGCCGCTAGCAGACGGTCGGTTTAGCCAGTCTGTCTGCTTCCTGACCTGAGCCCCAGATTGTCATGTTTTATCTTTAAGTGTTCTTTATTACGGCCGGGAGTTCTCGAGCAGTTCTCAGAGAATCTCAATCAAAAAGAATACAACAAGCTTTATAGGATAAAGCCAGACACATCAAAACATAGTCATCATGACTAACATGTCACGCTATACCATGTTATATCACGCTATATATATACGCCCCAGGGTAAGTAAGTAACATCTGCAAAAAAATCATGTATCATCAAAAACATTGTAAGGGGTTAATATTTCAATCAATCATTTCACAATGCAGTCAAAAAACAGAACATTTAGTCCCTTTCCCAAATTACATTGACCAAGGTTATATTGAGTCAAAAGTTTGTTTAGTAGGTTAGATCATATCGGAAGTTCAACTGATGGCTACATCCAAGAGGAAGTAAGATTTATTTTGATTTATTGTTAGATCTAGAATGAAAAGTTAGTCACCATGATCAGACACTAAAACGAGAAGTGTGATAAAAATGTATTCCAGGATGTTTTATCTAAAATCAGATTTTTCATGGTTAGTAATATCATTAATCTTATCTATTAAAAATCTACCATACAGTATAACATAGAATGATAGTAAGCAATAGTAAATGTAAATGTAATAATAGTAAATAATGTTAATAATAAAATTAATATTAATAATAAAATAATATTTTCTTGAGCAGCAAATCAGTATATTAGAGTGATTTCTGAAGGATCATGTGACACTGAAGACTGGAGTAATGATGCTGAAAATTCAGCTTTGATCACAGGAAAAGATTACATTTAAAAAAAATATTCAAATAGAAAACAGGTATTTAAAATTGTAATAATATTTCATAATACTGTTTCTATTTGTAAAATAAATGCAGCCTTGGTGAGCATAAAAGAAGTGAAAATCCTAAACTATTGAAAACTAGTGCACACAATTTGAATTGAAAAAGAAAAGAAAAGACTTTATTTATCCTCAATAGCCTGTCCACATTTAGCCATTTTTTCCCCCAGTACATTTTCAGACATTTTCTCTCAATCTTTCTCATGTCTGAAATAGGTTTGCAGAACGATGTGAAACTCCCAGTGTCAGATGTTGTTCAGCTTATGACGAGAAATGAAACCATACGCTGTGATGACTTCAAGTGTAATGCGCTAGATTACAGGATATCACAACGAGACTAAACGGTTACGCGGAATTTACCCTGAAGAAAGCCACCTGATATGAAGTTTCATAATCATTCATGCAGATGGTGTGTGAGTTCGTAAAGTGACAGTTCAACCAAAAATGAAAATTCTTTCAACTCACGTCATTGCACCCGTATGACTTACATGATACACGAAAAGAATTTAGCAGAATGTCCAAGCTGCTCTTTTTCCATGACTCTTGCATTGACAATACAAGATCTTGACCACAAAATGATGCACCTCTTAATGGAAATAACATCACAACATTTATTTCCATCAAGAGCTGCGTCAATGTTTGGTCAAGATCTTGTATTGACTATGCAAGAGTCCAGCACTCTGTAAACATATAACATGCTAGAAACATAATAATCACTGCAATAATGATCCAATCATAAACTCTAAAGCATTTGCCTATAATCCAAACGGCTATTTTTCCAAGTCTTCTGAAGCCATGTTTATTTCACCTACAATTGTTATGTCCGCATTAATACACTAGATGGCAGCACTTCATCTTCAATAATTCTCTCTAACTGTATATCTTTATACTACTGTAAAAGAAGTTCCATACACTAACCCTCATGCCTATTTTTTAGCCTATTTATAACTGTTTACACCCTGGTTCTTCTGTTTGATGATTCAAATTCACAGTTTACCAGCACCTTTGGAAGCGAAATGAAACGCATTAAGTCTTTTCTGTGTCTTGAAAGGAGATGTTGGACTATATTGGGAAGTATGCAGACATGAGTGGAATGTTCTAGGGGAGTGAGAGCAACACAGCGGCTGTTATCGTCTTTACTCAGCCTCCCACAGATGTTATCATCTTAAACCTGTGTGAAAACGAATATCGCATTCTTCAGCCATTTATCCAAACATAAATCGAGTTACATAAGTTCGTAAAATTTCTCTTGGCGCCAAAGAGTTTACGGCGTCTGAGGTTTCATTGACTTAAACAAGGTTTGGATCAATTCATCACAGTGTTCACTGTGCCTCAAATCTTGTTACATTAATTGGGTTAGTGAGCCAACAAATAATATTCAGTGTTGGCTGTTATTCTGACGCATACACTACAGAGACTCTGTGGTTCATCTGGTGCTGATTGATTTGACTCTGCATGTGTGCCTACAGGCAGAACGTCCCGCCAGGAGGACTGGCACATTTCAGCAAACACTTACGTCACTCTGGTCACATGGTGCACGTTATAGGTTCTGAGCAATGCAGCCTCACACTGTTTGCAACAGGAGATTGTAAAATGACACAAAAGCCTACTTGTCCCTTTTGTGATATATGTAGTTTACACAAGCCAAGTCAAGTCACCTTCATTTATATAGCGCTTTTAACAATACCCACCTGACATAAAACCAGCGAACGCAGACCTGCCGATAGACTGTGAAGTACCAACTAAAGAAGAAATAAGGAAGGCCATCAAACAGCTTAGAAATGGAAAAGCAGCGGGTCCAGATAACATCCCAGCAGAGGCGCTGAAAGCAGACATAGAAACAACGGTTGAGATGCTCTACCCACTTTTTGAGAAAATTTGGGAGGAAGAACAAGTGCCTGCAGAATGGAAAGAGGGATACCTCGTAAAGCTTCCAAAGAAAGGTGACCTTAGCAACTGCACGAACTACAGAGGAATCACACTGTTATCAGTACCAGGCAAAGTCTTCAACAGAGTCCTGCTGAACAGGATGAAGGACCCCGTCGACGCCCAACTCCGTGACCAGCAGGCCGGCTTTCGCAAGGATAGATCCTGCATTGATCAGATCGCGACGCTGCGTATTATAGTTGAGCAGTCGATAGAATGGAACTCACCCCTGTGCATCAACTTTGTTGATTACGAAAAAGCCTTCGACAGTGTGGACCGCGAAATCCTCTGGAAGCTCCTCCGGCATTATGGTGTGCCTGCAAAGATCGTCAGCATCATCAGAAACTCATACGAGGGACTGACCTGCAAGGTCATCCATGGAGGACAGCTCACAGAAGCATTCCAAGTGCGGACCGGCGTCAGGCAAGGCTGTTTGCTGTCACCGTTTCTCTTCCTTCTAGCGATCGACTGGATCATGAAGACCTCAACAGCCCACAGAAAGCACGGGATCCAGTGGACGCTCTGGAATCAGCTGGATGACCTGGACTTTGCCGACGACTTGGCCCTATTGTCACACACCCAACAGCAGATGCAGGAGAAGACGAACAACGTAGCAGCTGCCTCAGTGAGAGTAGGCCTCAGCATACACAAGGAAAAGAGCAAGATCCTCAAGATAAATGCGAACAGCAACACCCCAGTTACACTTGATGGAGAAGCCCTGGAAGAGGTCGAGGCCTTTATATACCTAGGCAGTGTCATCAACAAACAGGGGGGCACTGACGTGGATGTTAAGGCTCGTATCGGAAAGGCGCGCGCAGCATTCATACAACTCCGGAACATCTGGAGCTCCAAGGAACTGTCCGTCAAGACCAAAATAAATTTTTTTAATTCAAATGTCAAGGCAGTTCTCCTCTATGGAGCAGAAACATGGAGGACCACGGTAACCATCACCAAGAAAGTACAGGTGTTCATCAATAGCTGCCTGCGAAAGATACTCCGCATCCACTGGCCAGAGACCATCAGCAATAGCGAACTCTGGCAGAAAACAAACCAGCTACCCGCAGAAGAGGAAATCAAGAAGCGACGTTGGGGATGGATTGGACACACCTTACGTAAGCCAGCGACAAACACCACCAGACAAGCCTTAAAATGGAATCCGCAAGGAAAGCGAAACAGAGGTCGACCGAGAAATACCTGGCGCCGAGACTTGGAGGCAGACACAAAGAGCATGGGAAAGACCTGGAGTCAGCTGGAAAAAATGGCCCAGGACAGAGATGCCTGGAGATCCCTTGTTGGCGGCCTATGCCCCAGGAGGGGTAGTAGGTGAAAGTTTTAACAATATACATTGTATCAAAGCAGCTTTACTGTTATAATTGGAAATTGCAGTATCCAAGATTGTTTTGGGTTTACAGCAGTTCTAGAATAAAATTATTATCCTAAAGTTAGTTTTGATTGATTGATGGATTCACTTCCGTTGCAAAGATCATTAGTTATTAACTTAGGGGGCGCTAACACGCTAACCGTCAACAGAAAACACTCTACGCTCTCCGGCCCGCTCATCCGCACAAAGCAAGCCTTGAAAAATGTTGAAAAAAAAGGTTATCTCCGCGCAAACCTCAAAAACCCAAAACGCCGACGGCGTGCACATGCGTATTACGTGTTTAGTCTATAGGTATGCATGTTTGCATATATATGTGCGCAGGCGTGTAGTCCTTCTTTACAAACCAACCATCAACAAACTGCTTGTCTGGCCTTGAAAATTTATAATAAAGAATTATTTATCGCTTCCGCATAGCCACGTGAACCGGAATTATCCCGACAAACGTTTTATCTGTACAGAGGTAAAGGGAAGGGGGCCTTCACAGGGGAGAGACTAGTTGACACTTCGGGACTGCGTTGTCGACGTGTCCAAGCACAGGTCCTTCATCAGATCTGGATACGGCCTAGATCCGGCGGACTGCGGTAAACAGAGAGACTAATATTTGCATAGACGCCATCCTTCTTATGATGTAACAAGTACATCAAGATTTATGGGAAGTGTTCCTGGTTCCAGCTGACCTAACCTATAGAATATAACCTAACCTGACCTAAGATTGAATTATAGAAGTTTATAATGTGTTATGTGTGTGCTAGGTCAAAGAGATGTGTAACCCAGGTTACAAAAATTTCTTTTTAATTAAAAACTCATGAATAAGCAGAATATTTATATTATTTTCATTTTATTAATTATTTTTGTGTGTTTTAGAAAAGCCAATTAAAGTCATTTTTGTTTGGAAGAACCGACCAATGAGACATGAGAATGTTGTGTAGCGCACTTTTTGTTTCCGGATTTCGCACGCGGTTGGAGTTCGATTTTTCCTTTTTTGTGTGCAGAGCAGACGAGAGCAGACGTGATTCAGCTCTCTCCAAAGAAATCTGAGTATTTCTTTATTTTCAGGTCTTACCAAAGAAAATTGGTTGTTTTATTTTCGGAAACTGAGTAGTATTGAAGTTATGTGTCCAGAGACGACATAGCAGAATAGAAGTGAAGATTTATGTAAAAGAGACTGTTAAATCGATGTGTGACGCAGTTGCGGAGAAGCAGCCTTGTGAAGGCATAGCGCGTTCACATATCAAAGAGATCATTAAATAGAATATTAAACCAGGTTAAAATCATAAAAATGTGCCTAAATAAAAATCTTCAGGCATTTTTGAGTAAAAGTTGGCAAATAGACTATTCTAGGGGTATTTTTTATGCTGAATCCATTTTTGCTGTTTACCAAGCTGTCTCTTACATGAAACACATTGGAGTGTAAAATCCAAGATGAACGCCTCATACACCAAAATGAGCACATTTTCAACACTGGCTCAAAGATAAACTGTTTTTATTGTGATATCATTTATTGAGTAAAGAAAGCAAACTGAATAGTCAGAACAATTTAGATATTCTGTCTTACAATATTTCTGGTAAACACTGACCAGCGATTTGTGTATTTGAGTATGTCCATGTAAGAAGATCAACATCATGCTGGTGACAGCAATATCTTAAACCATCATCCTATTACCTTATGTTAAGAGTATTTATTACTTAAACAAGTACAAGGACTGAAATTTCACCAAACTAAATTTTCATTTGCGTTATTTATGCAAAAGATATTCCCAGAAGATTGGTTGTAAATATTACGAATTGAGACAAATTACCAAATTACCAACACATATCACGGTAATGTGTCACACCACTAACTAGCTTTGAACAGATAAAGGAAATACAGTAAACTTGGCTTAAAATTACCTTATGAAGTTGGACATAACATTAGCTGAATACTAACTAAAACATGAACTGCATGGCATATAAAAGTGAATGTTATTTATTTAAACAGTGGTACGACAAGATTCTCAAATATGATCACAACAATATAGAGCAGTGCTCTTATTCAGTTCAGCAATTGCTACATTCTGCATCACTTGTCTTGCACTTGCATTTGCATGCAGCAGAGCAACGCAGAAGAAACTTTTTACATTTACATCGTGCACTCATACATCTTGAGGAGCAGCTGCAGCTGATCAGTTCCAAACAGTAGTCTGGGACTGGAGGAAGTGACATCAAGATGGGCAGCAGTGTAGAATCTTCCAGTCTTCACCCCACTGGCGGAGGAAGGGGCATATCGCTTGTTTGCTTGAAGGACCTTCGCCTGGACCCGATGACAACGCAGTGCTGAAGTGCCAACTAGCCTCTCCCTATGGAGGATTCCTATACCACTCTACAGATAAAGCGTTGTGGAAAATTCTGTTCGCATACCTACCCGAAGTGATAAAATAAAATAAAAAAATTCTGTATCAAATTTATAGGCAAGACAAAGAGTTTGTTTAGGCAGGGTTTGTAGGGAATTACAAACTTGCGCACATATATTCAAACGCACATAACTATAGAATCAATTCTTAATGCGCATGTGAACGCCATCAGCGTTAATCACAGGTTCAGTTTACAGACTTTAGAGAAAACGGTGTCGTCTTAGCGGCCCCTAATTTAATAACAAAGGATCATTTCGACGGAAGTGACTCAATCAAAACTAACTTTAGCTGGGAAATAACATTATTCAAGAACCGCTATAAAACCAAACCAATCTCTGTTACCTTAAATTATATGTTTATCTCTGTAAAGCTGCTTTGAAACAATCTACATTGTTAAAAGCGCTATATAAATGAGGATGACTTGACTTGACTTGGCGCCACAAAGCAGTTTGGAGTAAGACTTCCCTTTGCCGAGGATGACTTGTTCTGCTGTACCTGGACCAAAAAGTCCACTTTCAATCCATGCTTGAATCAAACCAGACGATTGCATGTGTTTTCCAATCACCTTCAGGAAGGTTAGAGATGTGTGCAGGCCACCCATTCCGATGATCAGAAAATCCTGATATTCATCTTTTGCCTATTTGAGTTCCATAAGCTTACAGTAAAGAGCTTCGTCAACTGTAAGGACCACGTGTTGTTGACCAAGTGCTGTTGCAATGTGCCTGCATCTCTGTATTACTGTGTTGAGTGTGTCGAGTTCATGGGCGGGAGCTTGTACAATTGGCATATAGCCAATTCTTGTGACATCTGAGTTGGTCGGGCAGATTGTCTGATTTCAATTGTTCTAACCTGTCTTAATATCTGCATCTTGCCGTTTGATGAAAAACGCCATGTCTTGGCAAGTGCTACACATGCTGATAGATTATCAAGGAGTTCCTCATTGTACCATTCCTAGTTGATTTGTATAATTGATCCTGGTTCTGTTTTTCCTGCAGCACAACTGCAGAACAACTGCAGCTGGAGAACGTTGTTCCATGATTTTAGGAACTTTAAGACTAGTCTTTGTAGATGGATGGAGATCATTCAGCCCCATGTCTGCTTCTGGACCTCTGCCATCCAGCGACTTGAGTTGCATGAAAGCTGTTTTTACCATCAAAACTGCTATCTTTGATGTCACTATTGTCACATGTGAAGTGCACAAATCTGTTGGATACAAAATTTGGTGGAACCACTGCTCCTGTATCCACGTCCATTGTACGAGGTGTGCTCTCTGCCAAAGCTGTATTAACCTGATTTAAGTTGTTGTAGCTTAAGTGACCAGCCTTGTGAAACAGCTCAACCAGTTATTTTGATCTGGTAGCTTGGTGCAATGTGTTTGCTAGACCACTAGGTCTTGAGCA
Organism: Tiaroga cobitis; assembly: GCA_030578255.1. NCBI lineage: Eukaryota > Metazoa > Chordata > Actinopteri > Cypriniformes > Leuciscidae > Tiaroga > Tiaroga cobitis. Next base: position 28,274,048 of record CM060615.1, on the reverse strand, counting down.
ACACTAAGAACCTTACTTTGCGCTCTACTGAGTTTCACATAAGAGATACAGCTTGGCAAACAGCAAAAATTGATTCAGCAGAAAAAAATACCCTAGAAAAGTCTGTTTGCCAACTTTTACTCAAAAATGCCCGAGGGTGTCACATTATCTGAAAATCGACCTAGTCTATATATTTTTGCGAGAAGGAGCAGAAGATTGAGTGAAAACTGAGTTTTGCAGACCTAAAACCGATTATATGTTCAAGTTCATCAGGTCTTGGTGAGTTACACTCATTTCTTCTGGGTGAAGTATAAATGAGAAATCTGTTTAAGTTGTTGTATGAGCCATGTATTTTTCTTTACAACCACATTTGGTGAGCGAATGTTAGCACGTTTGTAAAACGGGATCGCCATTTTGATGCTGTGTTAAATATTGGTAAATGATGTAATATGAGTAGGCCTATGTTATGGAGAAAACTAACAAGGTTTTTCTTTTTGTGACCTAAGGTTTTCTATTTTAATAATACAATGTATTCAAGGTCAGGTTTTTTTTCTTGTTCCTGTTTTTTCTTCTTTCTTTTTGTTATGTTTCCTGATTATTTCATCATCCTGAGTGCTGACTGTGAATCGATGCTTTCTGGATCGGAGTTCCTGGATTCCGGATTTTCGTTCTGACTCTCATGTTCGCGGAGGGAGTCGGGACTGGCGAGCCGCACGGACCTAACAGCGAGTCTTGAACGGATTGCGTGAAACTGAGTATCGTTGCTGATTTGGAATGGTAGGAAGCTGAACTAAAAGCACTTAGTCTTTTCACTGTTCATTCTCAAGGATTTCAGTAAAGAATAGAGACTGAGTAACGAACAATATCATTGTCGTTTAAGGATTTCGACCATATAACTTTGAGAGACTGTGAGAACGAACTCGTTTGTGAAAAAAAAGGGTTAAATCCCTGTGAAAGGAATTTAAAGTGAATTTTGTATGTAATTGTTTTTTTCTTTTTGTTGCATTAACTGTTGCAAATGTGAATGCTTTTATTTAGATTTTTTTTTTTTCCTATATTTTTGTTTTGAGAATTGGAAGCAAGCTATCAAATTGTGAATTTAACACTTGATTATATTCTAAATTAAGATTTTCAGCTATAAAGTGAATTCAGTGTTACTGGTGGTGACTAAATTTGAATTTATTTTATTTATTATTATTTTTTATTTTTATTTTTTATTTTTTTTCCCACAGAAAAAAATTAAATGCGAGTAAGACAAGGAGGGAACTAGATTAATGTAATAATTTACATAGTGTTTACAAGACAAGTGATTATACTTACCTTTTGAGTCATTTAGGGCATTTTAAAAAAGTGTTTATAGAGTATATTTTTGTTTTAATTTGAAAAGTACAAATTACATATATTTTTTTTTCTTCTCTCCTATATTTTTTCCTTTTTTCTTTCATACTTCCCAGTTATTGAATTCAAGTTTCTGTATTCAATACAAACTAAATACAAATCAGTTAAACATCATACCTTGTGTGAGTGACTCATTATTGTTGTGACCTCCTTATTCTCTCCAGGCGAATTTAGACTTCTGATCAAATTGGTCCATACTCAGACTTTTTGTCTATCAAATTGAGTGAAGGGTTACAGATGTGATTTTAGTCTAGATTTAAACTGAACCGGGCTGATACGGTCACACTTCCTGGTTCTGGTAAGAACTCTAGCCGCTGCGTTGTTGATAGGGATGGGACGGCATGAAAATTTCATACCACAATTACAGTGACCAAAATTACCGTGATTATCAATATTATCCCGTTTTTTGTTAAAACAAGATGAATTCATGATTCAACATGTCCCCGTAATTATGTGCTAAAAATCGGTGAAATATGAATATACATTAATATTATCTCTTAAATGTCACTCTTAATAGTCTTGTTTGAATGTGTTCGTTCGTCTTTGGCTCAAAGCCACTTGCTGCAAACTTTTCTTCGCAGAAGCTTCACGTTTACTTCAAGTGAGTGACATAAAATATCAATTCAACTACAAAAATATGACCACACCTCAGATTTGGTCCTCTGTAAAATCTCCCGAGCACGGTCACTGCCTTCTGCCATTCCTTCTCGAATAAAAAATAACCCAACATGGCGTGCTGCGTCAGACTGTTCCTGGCTGGACAGGATTTACTAGTGAGTTGTTTAAATCGCGATAATCAAACACGTTTTTAATGATAATTAAATTTTAAACGATAATACTAACCATCAGTACGTTTTTTTTTTTTTTCGTGGTTGTGGACCAGCTGTAGTTTGTTTATTAAGCGTGCAGGGCAACCACCCATAATAGCATTACAATAATCTAGCCTTGATGTCATGAACGCAAGAACTAACTGTTCCGCATTTGTCATTGAGAGCATATGGCGTAATTTCGATATATTTTTGAGATGGAATAATGCTGTTTTACAGATACTATTCACGTGACTTTCAAATGAAAGGTTAGTATCAAAGAGCACCGCCCCCCAACACACACACACCCCCAGGTTCCTAACCGACGACGAAGACTTGACAAGAGCAGCCATCAAGTGTTAGACAGTATTCTAGGTTATTACGTGAGGTTACGTTTTTTTGTCCAATAATTAGAATCTCTGTTTTTTCAGAATTAAGTTATAGGAAATTACTAGTCATCCAGTTTTTTATATCAGCTATGCATTCCGCTAATTTTGTGAATTGGTAAGTTTCGTCAGGGCGTGCAGAAATATAGAGCTGAGTATCATCAGCATAACAGTGAAAACTAATGCCAATGCTTCCTAATGATATCTCTAGCATGTACACAGCAACAGCAAAGGTCCTAGTACTGAGCCTTGTGGTACGCCATACTGAACTTGTGATCGATAAGGCATCTCTTCATTTACTGCTACAAAAACTGATAACGGTCAGATAAGTCTGATTTAAACCATGCTAGTGCAATTCCACTAATGCCCACATAGTTTTCTAGTCTATTTAAAAGAATGTTGTGGTCAATTGTGTCAAATGCAGCACTAAGATCGAGTAACACTAATAGAGAGATACAACCACGATCGGATGATAAGAGTTAATCATTTGTGACTCTAATGAGAGCAGTCTCGGTACTATGGTACGGTCTAAATCCTGACTGAAAATCCTCACAGATATAGTTTCTTTCTAAAAAGGAACATAGTTGTGAGGATACTGCCTGTTGTAGTATTTTTTACAGAAAAGGTAGATTCGAGATCGGCCTGTAATTGACTAAATCTGTAGGATCAAGTTGTGTTTTTTTAATAAGAGGTTTAATCATAGGCAACTTAAAAGTTTTCTGTACGTATCCTATATAATGACAAAGATGAATTAATGATATTAAGAAGAGGATCTATGACCTCTGGAAGCAGCTTACGTACACACACACACACACACATGATATATGTAATATATATACACTGCCATTCAAAGGTTTGGGATCGGTAAGATTTTTAATGTTTTCAAAATAAGTCTCTTCTGCTCACCAAAGATGCATTTATTTACTTAGAAATAAGGGGAAAAAACAAAGCTATTTTCCCAGCAATATTGTGAAATATTATTACAATTTAAAATAACTGTTTTCTGTTTGAATATATTTTAAAATATGATTTATTCATGTGATGGCAAAGCTGAATTTTCAGCATCATTACTCCTGTCTTCATTGTCAGATGATCCTTCATATATGCTGCTCAAGAAACATTTCTTATTATTATCGATGTTGAAAACAGTTGTGTAAAAAATATTCAGGATTACAAAAGATTAATATTCAAATAAATGCTGTTCTTTTGAACTTTGTATTCATCAAAGAATCCTGAAAAAATGAGCAAAACTGTTTTTAACTGATAATAATCAGAAATGTTTCTTGAGCAGCAAATCATCATATTAGAATGAAGGATCATGTGACACTGAAGACTGAAGTAATGATGATGATAAATTAATTACAAGATTAATAACAAGAATAAATTACATTTTAAAATATAATCAAATAAAAAAACAGTTAACAAATAAATGCTTATGGTAAGCATAAGAGACCTCTTTTAAAAACATTAAAAAAAAAACGTATTTTTAACGTAAACACCGGTCCCAAACTTTTGAACAGCAGTGCATAATGTGTGTGTATATACTGTATATATTAAGGCTGTCAATCGATTAAACATTTTATTTTAATGAATTGAATGTGCCGATTAATCGCAAATCATGAAAAACAAAAGATAATTTAAAGTCATTATTGTGTTAAATGAGAAAAGCATCAAATAGACATTACAAAAAGTAACTTCAGGATCAACATTTTATTCAACAAATTTACTACAAATAAACTTTTAGGCTTCAAAGGCTTTTTTTTTTCCAGAAGCTGCATCTTAATTGGTATTTAAATATATTTACATACCAAAACAATTTGGCTACCAACATTCTTTAAAATATCATCTTATATGTTCCGCAAATGAAAGAAAGCCACTCAGATTGAGTAAATGTAAAAAACAGAATTTAAATTTTTGGGCAAACTATCCCCAAAATATGAAATATTTTTTTATGAAATGATACTTTATTAAGAAAGTATGTCAGTAGGTGGCAAATAAACTTTTATTCGTTTTAAACTTTTTAAACTTTTTAACTTAAACTTTTATTTGTAAACACAAATATATGAAATAATGAAAATATAAAATGTAAACAAATTGTAATAAAAATTAAATTGGCATGATTACTAACCATCTTTAAAGTTTACTTAGTTTCAGGTTAATAAATAATTATTTCAGTATTTAAGATCAGGGCTTGATCTTTAAGCCCTTTGAGCAAGATTCTTTTTCGTGTTTGTTAACTAAAGATTTTTGAGTGCTGTTGGCTGTTTTTATTTTCTGATGGAAGTTTTGACTGTATTCTCCTCTGAGATTTTTCTTGGTCTTCCATCTTGTTCTAGAATCTGACATTTTCCTCATATCCTAATGATTGATGGTGCATGAGGGAGACTTGCACTGGAGTTTTGTAACAGTCTGCTAGGCAAAGTTTCCCAAATTCATCTCTAAAATGATATTAAGCATAAGTTCTGCCAAAACAGCCGTTACCCAGAGACAGAGTAAATAGACTTTTATTTAGAAGTTTTAAATTACATATTTTAGTCCAGATTAATAATTTCAAACTAAACTAGCTTTTATGCATCATAACTTATTATATTAGAGAAAAAGAGAACAGCTTCCAAAGCTTTATACACTGTAAAAAAAAAAAAAAAAAAAAAAAAAAAAATGTTGGTAATAAACTGGCAGCAAATTTACCGTCAAAAATACGGTAGCAACATTTTTGGGTGTTTACAGACTTAAACTTAAATTTACAGTAAAACTATAAAAACTTATTTCATTGTCTGATATAATGCTAATTTACCGATCTATTGAAGTACTATTATCTATTTTGTACCTTTGTTAAACTCTGACAACCACCAATCACAGTGGTGACGAGAGTCACATGATGAATCACAGCTTATCACAAGCAGATATTCCACAAGCGGAGATAGTTAATACTTATATATAGAAGCTGCACAGTGTCATTCACACAAACACTAAACACCATCATGGCACCACACATGAAATTTTACAAATGCAATAAACATTAATTTAACAGCATTAAATGTAACATTAAACCCTAATGTACATAACTGATTAGAAAAAAAAAAAAAAAAAAAACTATGAAGAAAAATACATCAAATGTGAAGTGTCACGCATGGAATTGTGGGAATGTCAATTTACGTTCTCTCACTGTAAATTAAAAAATGACTTATTCTTTTTCACTTCCAAAAAAAACTTTCTGTTAACAGTTTTTCACCGTAGCATATTTACAGTATTTTACCATTTTACACAATCATTTTTTTACAGTGTAAGTTTCAGCCACTTCTGAAACTGGAAGGGTGGTGTGTGTGTGTCCACAGTAAACAGCAGTCTGTCCCAGGACTGTACAGCTGGCTTGTCCTGCACTGATGGTTCTCGCTGAGGATTGCATAACTCTTTCTGCAGTCGCAGGGATCGATCCCTCAGGACTCTGCCAGCTTGCTGTAATTATAATGATGGTCCTGCCAACCAAGCTCTTTGCAAGAGACTTACCTACACAGAGAGAAACACATTCATCATATTCTGAATCATACTGCAGGGTCGGGTAAGACTGAGAATGTAAAAAGGAACTGGCTACTTTTCAAATCATGAGTGTGCATTTGAATCGATTTCACCACACCCCCTGGGATGATGAGTGGGGATTTGAATTAGAAGGATTTCTATTCAATTCAAAGAAATTAAACATAACCACACATGGGATGAATTTCATTAATCCAGCACAACAACTAGGAAAGAAAACATCACTGCTTCAATGTTTTATTTAATTGAGGATGTTAGTCCATTTGTAAGCCAATTTGTGTGACTATATTTAATGGGATAGTTCACCCAAAAATGAAAATGCTGTCATAATTTTCTCACCCTCAAGTTGTTCCAAACCTGAGTTTCTTTCTTCTGCTGAACACAAAAGAAGATATTTGAAGAATGTCGGTAACCAGACAGTTGATGGACCCCATTGACTTCCATAGAATAAGTCAATGGAGCCCATATTTGGTTTCGCACATTCTTCAAAATATCTTCTTTTGTGTTCAGAAAAAATAAATTCATACAGGTTTGGAACCACTTGAGGGTGAGCGAATGATGACAGAATTTTGCGTGTATATATATATATATATATATATATATATATATATATATATATATATATATATTATACACTCACCTAAAGGATTATTAGGAACACCATACTAATACTGTGTTTGACTCCCTTTCGCCTTCAGAACTGCCTTAATTCTACGTGGCATTGATTCAACAAGGTGCTGAAAGCAATCTTTAGAAATGTTGGCCCATATTGATAGGATAGCATCTTGCAGTTGATGGAGATTTGTGGGATGCACATTCATGGTTCTACCACATCCCAAAGATGCTCAATTGGGTTGAGATCCGGTGACTGTGGGGACCATTTTAGTACAGTGAACTCATTGTCATGATCAAGAAACCAATTTGAAATGATTCAAGCTTTGTGACATGGTGCATTATCCTGCTGGAAGTAGCCATCAGAGGATGGGTACATGGTGGCCATAAAGGGATGGACATGGTCAGAAACAATGCTCAGGTAGGCCGTGGCATTTAAACGGTGTCCAATTGGCACTAAGGGGCCTAAAGTGTGCCAAGAAAACATCCCCCACACCATTACACCACCACCACCAGCCTGCACAGTGGTAACAAGGGATGATGGATCCATGTTCTCATTCTGTTTACGCCAAATTCTGACTCTACCATCTGAATGTCTCAACAGAAATCGAGACTCATCAGACCAGGCAACATTTTTCCAGTCATCAACTGTCCAATTTTGGTGAGCTCTTGCAAATTGTAGCCTCTTTTTCCTACTTGTAGTGGAGATGAGTGGTACCCGGTGGGGTCTTCTGCTGTTGTAGCCAGGGATGGAAATTAGCACCCGCCACCAGCCAAATGCGGGTGATTTTGTGTTGTGGTGGGTAAACTCGCTTCACCTACAGGCCACCGTGGCGGGTAAATAAAAATCTACCCGCGAACATCTACCCGCGCGCTTCTTCCGTCGAGGCTTGAGCGCGAGAGGTGGGAGCTAGCCGCGAGCGCGTGATGTAAATATGATAGAACAGGCATACCGTAAAACTTAAAATAATAGCCCGGGTTTTTATTTTCCCAAATCGTCGAACTGCAGCACCCGCGGCGCTACCATTGGGCCCTGGTGGGCCTGGACCCACCCATTTTAGGTCCGGGCCCGCCCATTGTGAGTAGTGAGTGATTTTCATTATAGCAGCTGAGGAAAGCTTTGAGTGAAAGCTTCTCAACCAATCAGTGGCTTCTACCCCACGTGTGACTGAAGGCGGTCGCGCACACGGACGAGAAGTGCAGCGCCGCGTCTTTAAAATTCAAACACATTATTCTCTATGAGTGTACACACCGACGGCGCCATTCGTCGTCTGTGTGCGGCGCCCAGCAACGGCAGGACCTTGTTCAAAATCCTGCCGCGCCACAGAGCGCCATTTGTTTTATATTAAATTTAAATGTATTTGTCTCAAATCGTCGTTAATGTATACTTCACCCTGTGCTGCAATATACATTTAGTTTAAAATTCATTTACAGAAATCAGCTGCTTGAATGAAAATTGCTGATGTTATCGAATTTTCAGCTGATATTCTCAATTCATTCAGTTAACGTACGCTTTGAGGTAAAGTGTTCAGACTGCAAAGTCAGCAACGATTGTATTTAATTGTACAGTACAATCATAACATAGTACAGACATTATCTTAATTCCATAATGTCCTTAAACATAACAGTATTGCTGGCCATAAACTGAGAAAGTGCGCGTCCAATGTGCGATTCCTTGAGTTGTCCTAGACGCGACGCGGCACAGCGCTGCGCTTCTTGTCCAGTGTGCGAACCCCCAGTTAGGCTAACGTTACTGCACTGAGCTGAGGACAGCGAAACAAGAGCCACACAGGTAGGCTACTGAGTCGCTGTCCTTAGTGCCGCAGAAAAGCGCTGAAACGGAGATGAAGGGGAACCCGTTTTTTTTTTTTTTTTCGCTTATTTTAACTGGCCCATCCAGTTTTCTGGAGGCCCACCTACAATCAAATTCCTGGCGCGGCTAGTCCTGCACCGGGTTGTATTTGAGACAGGCCTTTATAATTTAGTGTTGAGATGTTGTTCCTAGAGTCTCTAATCACTAAAAATCCCCAAATGCTCCACATGAAACTGCGGTCTTCCGACCTTTTACTATCGTGTCCATTGATTTTGATTAATATGTGCGAGGGAGAGAGAGTAAGACATCGCGCTCTTGTTGTTTGAAGACGTGAGAGTGCGCGCGCGCGGCCGGGTCTCTCTCTCTCTCTCTCTCTCTCTCTCTCTCTCTCTCTCTTGCTCTGCTCTGCTCGTTTGCGCCCTGTCAAGCGCAGCAGTCATTCTATTCTACATCACTCACCGATAAAAAAAGGCTTTGGCGGTTTTACAACGCTGGTTGAACGCTCGCGCGTCTTGCCGAGCCTGGGTTTCTGGCGGCCAGAAAATCAGTGTGACTCAGACCTGCATAGCGGCTCTGCAGCCCTGGTTAGTAGCCGACTGGTACCAGCAGGGAGTGATGATGGGAACCATCTCTTATCGGAAAGTCATTTGACAGACTGAGCCCGAGCGTCCAACTCGGGCTGGGGCGCGCTGTTCGAAGGCAGACCGGCCTTTGGCCAGTGGTCAGACCAAGAGAAGTGTTTGCACATAAACTGTCTGGAAATGATAGCGGTCGAGAACGCGCTGAAGCGCTTCCTCCCGTTCATACAGGACCAACATGTTCTCGTCCGCTCGGACAGCATGTCTGTGGTTTCCTATGTAAACCGTCAGGGCGGTGTCAGATCCAGAAACCTCTGCAATCTGACGGAACGCATCCTTATTTGGTACCAAATGCACCTGCGCTCGCTGAGGGCGGCGCATTGGCCTGGCCATTTGAACGACGGCCCAGACAAACTGTCCAGGGACAACATTCCCCCGGGGGAATGGTCCCTGCACCCCCAAACAGTCCAGAAACTGTGGCGCCTATTCGGCAGAGCGGAAGTCGACCTATTTGCGTCAAAAGACAACGCTCATCGCCCGCGCTGGCCCAGGTCTGGCCCAGCCTCCCACTGTATGCTTTCCCTCCGGTCTCCCTGTTACCACAGGTGATCAAGAGAATCAGGGAAACGCGCCATTCGGCGCTCCTCATAGCTCCGCACTGGGAGAATCAGAACTGGTTCCCGGAACTAGCACGGCTGTCACATGCAGCTCCGTGGCCGATTCCGGTGAGGGCAGATCTCCTCTCTCAGGCTCGCGGCTCGATCTGGCATCCCCATCCAGAGCGCTGGTCTCTGCACGCATGGTTGATCAACGGGTACTCGTTGCCCTGCCAGAAAGAGTGATGAACACGATCACGCAGTCTAGAGCTCCTTCCACGAGAAGGCTCTACGCTTCTAAATGGTCGGTGTTCTCCAAGTGGTGCACCCGACAGAGATCTGGACCCGCGGACGTGCGAGGTTGCGCATCTGCTCACTTTCCTACAAGAGCTGATGGATAAAGGGAGGTCACCATCCACGCTCAAAGTTTATGTGGCGGCCGTGGTGGCGTTCGCAGAATCGACGCACGGCCAGTCACTTGGAAGACATGAGCTGGTCATCCGCTTCCTTAAGGGAGCTATAAGGATGAATCCGCCGCACCCCCCGTCGGTTCCTATGTGGGATCTTTCCTTGGTCCTCGAGGCCCTGAAAGCCTTCCCATTTGAGCCACTAGACTCCGTGGAGTTAAAATACCGATCACTAAAAAACGTTTTTCTGACTGCGCTGTCGTCAGTCAAACGTGTGGGGGACCTGCACGCGCTGTCAATCAGCGCGACGTGTCTTGAGTTCGGGCCGAATGACTCTAAAGTCATCCTCAAACCTAGACATGGCTATGTTACAAAGGTGATGGGCACTCCTTTCAGAGCGCAAGTCATTTCACTGTCGGCTCTGCCAGCGCCAGACAGTGAGACAGACGTGAATCTCCTTTGCCCGGTCAGGGCGCTGAGGTTTTACACTACGCGCTTCGCCTCTTTCAGGCGCACGGAGCAGCTGTTTGTTTCGTTTGGTGGGCGCTCCAAAAGTCTCGCTGCCTCGAAACAGACTCTGTCCAGATGGATAGTGGAAGCTATAGCGGCCGCTTACGCGTCAAAAGGTCTGCGATGCCCTCTGGGCATTAGGGCTCATTCCACTAGAGGCATGGCCTCATCGTTGGCGTGGTCCAGCGGTATTTCTATCCACGACATATGCGTAGCGGCGGGCTGGAGCTCCCCGTCTACCTTTGTCAGGTTCTATAACCTAGAAGTTCCCGCCCTGCAGGTTAAACTTCTGTCAGTCTAAGCGAATTGTGCGTTCTGCCCAGATATATCATGCTCAGACCACTCTCACGTGACTCAGCTCTCCTGGTTGAGCTGCACTAGTAGGGATGTGCTATATGCTTATACAGACCAGTGCTCTGCTTTGTATTCCCTATGTGTGCTTATGTACAAGTGATGGCCCGCGTGGCTGGCCACCTTATTTTTTCCACTTATTGGGTTCCCCGAGAAACCTCGGCGACTCATGGGTGGTTGCTTGGCGCGCACGGCGTTGACAAAAAGTTCCCGTAGCGTAAGCTAAACTTACGCAATACGAGAGAACCTCTCGTAAGAGAACGTACTCGGTTACTAACGTAACCTCGGTTCTCTCTAGAGAGGGAACGAGTATTACGTAACCGGCCGTGCTCGCGACTTCGCTTCAGTTGACGAAAACCAGGGGATTCAGCCTACAGCCCCTTCTTTTATACGCTAAGCCACGCCCATTCTGGCGGGCTATGACGCTATGAAGGCGCGGGCGCCCTTCATTGGGCGTGACGTCGCGTGGGGCTCACTGGTATGCTGCAGCTGATGCCCGCAGGGCAGCTAAATACGCAAGACTGCCTGCTCTAGGTCTGCTAGCTGCTGCACTGCGTTGACAATGACTACAAAATTAAGGATAATTTTTTGGCTTCAATATCTCGAGAAGATGAATCTTTCCCGTAGCGTAAGCTAAACTTACGCAATACTTGTTCCCTCTCTAGAGAGAACCGAGGTTACGTTAGTAACCGAGTACGTTTTACGGTACTCTCGCAGAGAGAGCAACCTCCAGCATGGAGTGCGGTTTAGCATCGGGTCAGTTTTTTGTTTAATCTGCCCTACTCATTTAACGAAATGTATATCAGTTCATGGTTTGTGTGTGAGAGAAAGAGAAAATGTCAGTATTTCATTGAGACTTGAGATTAAATAAACTGGTTAAGTATTGTAGATCTTGTAGTATTAATTTTCACATGCAGTTACACATTGTCGGTTAAAAACAAGAAAGTGGCTGGTAAAAACATTGAGTGGCTGGTAGATTTTGAAATCCACCAGCCACAGTTGGCCGGTGGACAAAAAAGTTAATTTCCATCCCTGGTTGTAGCCCATCCGCCTCAAGGTTGTGCATGTTGTGGCTTCACAAATGCTTTGCTGCATACCTCGGTTGTAACGAGTGGTTATTTCAGTTAAAGTTGCTCTTCTATCAGCTTGAATCAGTCGGCCCATTCTCCTCTGACCTCTAGCATCAACAAGGCATTTTCGCCCACAGGACTGCCGCATACTGGATGTTTTTCCCTTTTCAAATTGGGAAAAAAAGTGTAAGACCCTTACAGTTTTTTATAAGTGTAAGACGTATGAAAACATATCTTTTTTGGTAATTCATACTGAAATATTAAATGTATTAGAAAATAGATTTCTTATATTTCTTATTTTATTACGGTTTAAATTATGTGACCTTTTTACTCCTGAAACCAGAGATTTAAAAAAAGTGACCTAGATCCAGAAAACAACAGGCTAATAAGAAAGATGACAACATTGCCCTCACTGTAAAAAAAATATATGATCAATAAATTGACAACATGTGTTTTTTTACATTGCTTTAACTCATCAAAATAAGTTAAGTTATAAGATTAAACTCATATTTTAAGTCAGTTTAAAGTAATTTAAGTTGAAATAACTTAAATTGGGCAGCAAGGTTTTTCTACAAACTTAATGTGTTATGGAGATTTGTTTAAAAAATTTTTTAACAGTTTTTGGCTAAATAGCCAAGAAAAAAACAGACTAAATTTGAAAGAAAGACCAAACCATATCTGTCCATTAGGGGACAATTTCTAGATTAATTAGTTTTATTGTATTATAGGGCTTGATTTCACTTAATCTTTTCCCCTGGACACATGGATGCACTCTTTTTTTTTGTTTGTTGCTTTCAGAGCTGTAGTGCTCTCACTTTTGGTCTGGTTCTATTTTTAGTCTGGCACTAAGCGGAACCAGTGTTGCTGTATTGGGTGGGGTCTCATGGTTGAGATCCTAAAGTATATCATCATGGTTATGTTTAGCTCTTCTCGTCCTGATATGCCTTGGGAAACAGCGAAAACGTTATTTAGGATCCTTTGAGCTTTCACTGTCTGGAACCAGACAAATGGTATGACTCCACTCCAACATGTTTCTTTTTCTCTCGCTCTACCCACACACACACACACATTTGGCAGCATATTTAAACTTAATTTTAAACATTCGTCTGGCTGGAAACGCTCGCCTTTGTTTGCCAGTTTCCCGAATGCAATCAAACACCCCCCATCCATGCCGCGGTTTCGCCTAAAGAACGTAACTCAGACAAAACCTAACGTTTTATTGCCATAAATAACTTCACAGGCACACAATGAAAGTGTTGTTAATCTCCTTCTCATCCCCCTGTCTGATTTTAAGCCAGTCCTACTGAGACAAACGGACATTAGAGGCGGTACTCGTACTCTCGGGCTCCCCTCTCTTTGTGTTTCAGCAGCTTACTGTAACATACTCCGTTAGCAGTCTGATTATTTTACAGTTCTGGATTTAATCGTCAAACTTTTATCATCCAACATGAGGTTTAAACGGAACGGTTCGTACACCTTAAATAGGTAAGCACTTTAAATATCGACCTGTTATCATTCTTTCATTGATTCCTATGCTTTTCTCGCGGAATTTTGAATTCGCTTCATTTGTGTTTTTTTTTTTAATTCATGACAACCGTTTCGCGTTCGAATTTTATTGTTAGGCTACGTTCGATTCCGCTAAAGCCACATGTTACATGATTGAGCGCTTCCGTAAGGTCACGCAGGGCGTACGTTTGAATAGTCCGCGTTGAATTCCCACTGAACGAGACTCTTCTAAAAACGTTTAAATTAATGTCATAACGAACACCTTTGTTTTATCATGTTTAGTAACGCACGCTAGCAGAAACATGCGAACTGGTTTTGCAGCTTTGTTTTAGTTTACGAAGTTGTTAAACGTTTACGTTTTCTTCTAACGAGCAACACAACTCAGGGGTTTAATTTCTGTGAAATAAACCTGTACATCTTGCTTTTAGAAGGGAGGGGTGTTTCTTTTTTTCCCATTTCCTTTGAGAGAACCGAAACGAATGCATAGCATCATTCGTTCCTATTGCCCCCCCCTCAACTGTTATTCATTGGATTCAGTGAGTCCAGCATTTAAGGCTCTGAGTGACCAGTCCATTCACAGTCAGATCAGATCATTAGGACACAAGGCACATGCACTTTCTCTGCTCATTAGGATTTTTCCCTGGTGCACCCCAAAAATGTTAATTCTTCCTGGCCAGGTCTGGAAGAAAACAGTTGTATTCTCTGCAGCTTTTCCCTTACAAAGGGAAGGTTCTTATCACAGCTCAGGCGCTGTAGTTTCCAGAGCTTCTTCTCCGTAATCACTTTGTGCTGCTAGGAATAACGTCATCGGGTCCTGGAGAAGATCACTGTGGTCACGGCTTTATGCAGAGAGAGCTAAGATTTAAAACTGAGGCTTGAGGTATAGCTCCTGTCAGTGGTTTTAGATTGACACAATGGGTGACGTAATCTTTTTCTGTGGTTAGGTAATTGATCATCTGTAGGCATATTTACATACAGAAACAATAAAGAGACCGCTTGCAATGAGCTTTTTTTTTCATTTGGGTTGAATATAATGTGCTATTTGCTACAAAAATATCATTCTCTGTATAACATTATAAGGTGATGGCGATTTTCTCTTATTTTCTATTATTCGTATTTTTAAGAAAGCCACATAGCTTATTATGTAGGTGATGTCTATGTTTGTTTATTATTAAACTGACATATCATAAATGGGATGGATTATCCCAAATATAATTTTAATTTTTCTAGTCACCCTCTTGTTTTTTCAAACCTGTATGCTGTTATTTTCTCAGTGGAACACAAAAAGAGGGTTTCATTTTTGTTTTCCCCATGCAATTACAGTTTACTGACAAAAAAGTATCTGTTTGGATTGAAATATGCTTAAGAGTCTATGATTGGATCATTATTGCCGTGATTGTGTTTCTAGCTTGTTATATGTTTGGCAACAGTTCTTCTAACCCTAACTGATGGAGTGTGTAGCTTTTCATATCTTAAACAACCATGTGAAAAGACACATCATCATGGCCATATTCCAGGATGACAATGTCAAAATTCGTCAAGCTCAAATTGAGAAAGAATGGTTGAGAGGGGCATGAAGAATCATTTTAACACATGAATTGGCATTTGGCACCTCTGAGTTCAGGCCGTAAATTCATTGAAAGTCTTTGGGATGTGCTGGAGGAGACTTTACAGAGTGCTGGACTCACACAACATTTATTTCCATCAAGGGCTGCATTAATTTTTGGTCAAGATCTTGTATTGACAAAATTCTGTCAAGTCCTTACTCTGTAAAGTCCAAGAATAAGATTTGTTCTTGTCTGTTGAGCAAGTACGGTTGAGCCGCCGTTGACCGTATTTACTGACTTCAAAGCTGGTGTGGACACATTGACGGACTGGTCATTGATGGAAGGGAAGACTATCAATGAATAGTAATTATATCGGTCTGTTTGCCAGAGGACTTGGAATAAAGTAAATAAATCACATGGACCTCTTTAGGGGTGCTTTTATTGTGATATTTGTCCTATTTTGGAGCTTGACATACATGGTTGCCGTTAACTATGTCGTATGATAAAGAGCTACATAAAGATTATTCAGAATTTCTCCTTTTCTTTTACATGGAGAAAAAACGGTTTGGAATGTGTAGGTAAATGTCAACATCATTTTTTTGGGGGAAAAATAGTTCTTTTAATGGGCGATACGACCAAAATCTTATATCACGACATGACACATTTTTTTCACGATAATGTTATATCACAATATAGTTATTTTTGCTTTAAATAAAGTTTTTGTGATATAAAAATTTAATTGAAAATTCAAAGATATCATCACCAATTTCAAAATCACAAAAAAAACTCAAGCTCATTACAGACAAGTAAATAGTAATAAAATAGGAACAAAAGATATGACATAAAAACTACAATAGAACAAAGCAGGTTTATTTGACTGCCGTCACTTTAAGAGTGAATGCACTGATCTAATATACTAATAATCGTGCACTTTCTTTCTCAATTAATTACGTTCATTTTAGACATAAACGAGGTTACTTGAAAAGACGGGGATTTTGACTAAAAAGAACTCCAGTTAACTCTAAGCTCTGTAAACAGAAAAAAAAATCAGACAGCACATATTAGCCAATCAGGATGCGGCTCTGTCAATCTCAACCAATGGCGTGAGTTCGGGAATAGTTGTTTCACTAATTGTTCACTAATTGTTTGTTTGAACAATGAGAGACGGGTAATGTTTGGGATTCAGCTTCGATAGATCATCTTTTTTTTTCTTTTTTTTTTGCTAGAGAAGCAGAAATCACTTTCTTTGATTTTATTTTTTATGTAAGAGAAAGTCATTCTTTTTCTGTTTCCCTGTAACTCTTTATGCCCGAAAAGTATTTATATTTGTTACTAGCTTTGCTTCCAGAGTCATTTCCCCAAACTGGTCTCTTATCTTGATGTACTTACCCATGCAGAGAGTATTTTTTTATCGTTTTTTTTTATTTTTGAGGATGGAGAAAGTTTTCCTGGAAAGAAACAGCACATTTGCAGGGGCTGTTTGGGCCCTTAAAAAATTCCTGGCTCAGAATATTCCTGCAGTGGGCCGTCATCGGTTTGCAGCAAGTCTATTTGCCAACCCGACGCTCCCGCCTCAAAGTCAGAGCCAACGGGAGAGTGAGACGGGGAGGAAAGGGAGAGAGACAGCGACAGAATGATAGAGAGAGAGAAGATGGGAGGGGGAAAACTGTGGGTATCAGCAGAGAGGAACACACAAGTGCTGAGCGACTGTATGCGCTGTGCTCGCCTGCTGCGGGCGCATGTATTTGTTTGCTGACTGAAGTGTTGTTCTGTCTTCACCGCGGCAAGGGAAATCACCACCTAACAAAGCCCCAACTGTGTGCAGTCCAGCAACTGAAAACAGATCGGGAAACGGGAGAGGGAGTCTGAAAGTGTAAGGGAGAAACAGTTTGGGACTCCACTGCAGTTCTGTGAGGATGCTATGCCAAGAGTTCCCGCTCTAACGGATGCCACTCACCTGTAGTACATCTTAAAGCCAGCACAACAAAGGACAGGACAATCTGATTGCCGACTTCACAAGCTGCATGGGGGTTCTAGTGTGTTGTGACTGCTTCTTTTACAGGTACCAGTTTTGGGATGTTTTATCACCCTCTTCTGTGTGTTTTTTTCCCCCCACTGCCTTGAAGTTGTGGATGTTCTTGAAGCTGTGCCAGGTTATGCAGAGATCAAGCATGATTTTGTACAATGAGAACCTTCAGCAAGAGAAAGAGCAGATAGCTGAAGTTCAAAATCAATGCAGCTTGTAGAGTGTGGGGGCTGCAGACCGATGTTGGTTTGGACACTGTGTTCCCAACTTGCTTTTTCCCTACAGCTAAGGACAGACTTTGCCCTTTCCAATGTCAGTTTCGACCTCTACCTCAATTTGGAAAGTTAAGCAAGGGGGCTGTTCAAAAGTTAGTGAATGTTAACAGACCAAAGCATGCTCTTCACATGGAAGGCTTGAGAGATGCTGTTTCCTTTTTTCCCTTTACATGTGGTTGTAGTTTTATTTTACTGCGGTACTGCTATATATAACAAATCTCTGAAGTTCCATGGTTTTCAAGGATCCCGTCCAAAGTGAAAAGTCCCAGATGTATCTGATTAAAAGGTTGAGTTTTTTTTTCCCTCATCCATCTATTCTTTCTTCTACCCTCTTCATCTTTCCTTCATGTTTACATCTCCTTTTAGACCTATGTGTTGATTCTCAGTTAATGTTTACGCTTGGAAAGCGAGGAAACCATCATGATCTGCTTGATCTGGCAGCTTATTTTGTCTTCTGCGACTGAAATGTTTTTGGCTGTCCGGTGTGCAAGTTCAGGTCTTTTTAGTGCAGTATCCAAACACTGGTGTTGTTTAGTCTTTCAGGTTTACGTTGCCAATCGCAACTGTTCTCTGGGATGTTGGTTTTAGACACACCTGCTTTTCGCAAAAACTGTTTAGCCTCTGTATAGTGTCTGATGTTTAGATAACAGCAATATCAAAGTTATTCTCAAGTTGCAATAACTGCACTAATAAGCTGCGTGTAGATGGAAACTGTTATCTGTGACCACGCCAAGACTTGGATGAATGGAAAATGCATCCTTGCAAAGTTCACGCTGTATCAAATATAGTGTTGCTAAACTTGTTTATAGGCGAAGTCCAACTCTCAAAATCTGTAATCGCATCCTGTTTGTGATCGTGTAAACAGATTTGTTGAGTGACGGTAGTTTTCCATTTGGTGCTTCCTCAAAGGTGGTCAAAATGTGGTGTAAGATTTTTCATGGAAGTGATTTGTTATGGAAATGTGAGAAGTTAAAATATTCCAGCGCTGTCTGTTGTAGAGGTCGACCGATAGTGGATTTTACCGATACCGATATCTAGGTTTGACCGTACATGCCGATAACCGATAATTCAACCGATATTTTTTTTAATGGATACTGGATTAAAAACAAACATCATACTCACAATAAAACAGTGATGAACTGAAATGTGCTCAATTAAATAAATATATAAATATGAATATATTAAAACTTTATACAGAAAATAATTTAAACATTAAAATATTACAGGTTTCGTTAGCTATAACCTAGAAACATACACATTTCATAGGTAACACTTTGCAAGTCCCATTTGTAAACAAGGATGTATTAACTAGCTTTCATGAACTATATGCATAATGCAATATACCTTTTTACTGCATGTATTAATATGAGCAATACAATTGTACCTTTATCATTCATGTTAGTTCATTCATAGTACATTAACTAAGGTAATAAAATATAAAATAAGAATTAAAACTCCATTTCAAATGTGTTAGTAAATGTTGAAATTAACAAACTACCGTAACAATGAATAATTCTTCTAGAACTTGTATTAACCTTAGTTAATGCTAAAAATGGAATGGTATTGTAAAGTGTTACCATTTCATTTGATTCCAAAGAGTCGTGCTTAAAGATGGCCATTAAAATGTAATAAAGACCTTATGTATACGTAATATAGCCTATAGTCTCTCACTTTATTTGCTTCTATATTTTAGAACACTTGATGATTATCTAATCAAAATAACAAGATCTATTGTAGTGATTAAAAAGATCTTAAATCGAATGCGTTTCTGATTAGTTTACGTTTCTGTCGGCTGCATGAACATAATGTTGAGAAAGAAATCACGTCACTAGTTTTAAATATGCAACTTCATCGGCTAATGAATGCATAAAAGTGACCAGCCGGATAAAAATAATGCAAATAGATGGTAACAATTGTGCCATAAAACATTTGGGTCAGGTCTGCGTGTGCTTTTGTCACATTGCATTAACGGTTGACTGAGGTAATTTTAGAGTCCTCACAGCCTAACTACGGCAAACTACTGTTCTTTCTCTGCTGATGCAGCATCTAGTCAACAAATGAATTACTTTGTAATGATATGGCAATATGTAGCTACTTTAGTGTTATGTATTCATACCGTTTCGCTGTCGGTGTTTTAAATGTCAGCGCTCTCTGTGCTGCGTGTTCTCTCCGTGCTGCGCGCTGCCTCACGTGTTAACGTAAACAACTCAGCCAGTGATAGTTTCTTATTTGTCCTCTAGAGGCCGCTCTCGCTCTGTATAATGCCAGCAGTCTCTTCTGTTCTGAGCGCTCTCCTGCTGTGTAATGACCGCGCGCACTTCTCAGCCGCTCCAGCAACGGACGCAACCCGGAAAAACTATCGTGTGGATTTTTGCCGATAACGATAGTTCCACCAAACAACTATCGGTGCCGATTAATCGGCAAAACCGATGAATCGGTCGACCTCTAGTCTGTTGGAGTATGTTGTTATCTGCTATGCAATCTGACTGGGTCGTCTATTTAATTTGATGTGCTTTGATTGGACTGTGTCAGCCGCCGGTTTCTTACTGTCTGCATTCTTCTCTAGCTTCGGCCCAATCTCTTATGACGATCATGTCTTGGGAAGCTAAGGTCTATTTTCATGATCTTAAGCCTGGTTCACACGGCAGGATAATTAGGCCGATTTTAGCCCTGATTTACCCCTTCCGACAATCTTAAGTATGCTCCGATTATCGTAAAATAATCTGATCAGATATTCCTGCCGTGTGTGGTGTGTTAAGAGTGCTCTCGTCTGCTCGGAAGGACGTCGGGACCGCTCCGATCTCAAATCGGGGATATCCAACATGTTGGATTTTTTTGGCCCGATTTCTCCTCATGTGTGGTGTCCCCCGGGGACAAATAAGCACGCAGTCTGTGGACTGTGGCGTGTAGCCAATCAGAAAGCGAGGTGACGACGCGCAGAGGAAGCACCGGGAAACAAAATCAAAACAGCCGTCCATGCTCGCGTTGTCTCCACTTCTTTGACCATCGCCTTTTCTTTTGATAACGTTTTTTTTCGGTTAAAAACAAACTACAAACTATCGCCACTGCATCCTCTTCGTCCGCCATGATTGTTTACTCTGAAGTCACGTTTGATCTCGAGGGATTTTGCGAGATTTTCTGTCTGGCCTGGGAATGCTCTGGAGTCAAATCGGTTCGTGTGTGATTTGTTGATTTTGCCGTGTGGCTGCGCACCACACACTGCAGGGCTCCAAACTGCGACTAAAATGGTCGCATTTGCGACCAAATATATTTATTTGCGAGTGAAATTTCTGTCAAGGTCGCCACTGGCGACAATACAAATTTACTCCCTTTGATTGTAAAATGTGCATCCTACGTGCACGTTTTAGAACCAGTAGCCTATCGCTTCATTTGTTTTGTTAACGTCATGAAATGAGATGCTTTGTGTGAACGTCACTGAGTGAAAGCGCCAAAATATGAACGGGTAAAGCGAATGTCACTTTTCCGCGCCAGAATAAAAATGCCAAAGCGAAAAATATCTGACTTCTTCAAGCAATCCTCATCTCTGTCAATCACCAGCACGGATGACACACCTGCTAACAAAAAAGCAGGCTCCAGCAGCTGTGCCAGCACGAGCGCGCTAGAGAACGCCAGGGACACAGACACAGGGATTCATCTTTCCGCATCAGTCAATGAACACCGTGCCGAAAGACATTTCAAAACGTCCTGGATTCAGGAGTTTTCTTGGCTGAGGTGTGATCACGAGACACAAAAAATGTTTTGTGACTTTTGTTCAAGAGCGGGCAAAGAAATAGCGGGGAAAACGGAGTTCATTGCAGGAACTAACCATTTCAAAAAAGAGACTGTGAGAAAACACGGGGAAAGTAACAATCATAAAAATGCACGTGATCACATAATCGCGAAGAATGCTTCACAGACTACACCGTTAGCAGTTTCTCGTGCATGCGAGCTGCGGGACGAAAAGGAATGGAAGGAGTTACAAATTAAATTTAACACAGCCTATATGATCGCACGGGAAGAGCTGCCGTTCAATAAATTAAGGTCACAGATATTATTAATGAGAAAAAACTTGATGTGAGCAAAACGTATGATAAGGACACATCTTGTGCTGAGTTTGTAGGATGCATTGCAAATGAGCTCAAAGAACAAGCACTGACAGATGCACAGACAGCATCTCCATTATCACTGACTGTGGCACAGACACTGGCTCAGATTCTGCGTAAAAAAATTCATTTGACTGTAGGCTATATAGTTCATAAGTTGGAAGTGACATTCAGTTCCCAAATAAGCTTCAATTCCCAAAATAAGCTTCAGTTCCCTGAACATTCACAAGATGAAAATGATGAAACTGTAAGAAGAGGAGAGACATACAAACAACAGGGTGACTAAAAGTAAGTGCATTGTTATGTGGCTCTTAAAAAAACTATTTGGCGCCTGTTTTTTTCCCCTATAGGAGCCAATGGCTCCTTAATTGATTTTTTTGTTTGGAGCCCTGCACTGTACGACCAAAACTGTTAGACCCGTGATTTTTTTATCGCCCCGTGATTTTTTATCGCCGTGTGTGGAGTCTCTCAGGTTTGGAAAATCGGCCGACGATTTTAAAATCGTCCCGTGTGAACCAGGCTTTAGAGGTTTTCTTTTGAATAAAATTAGCATTGTAAGGAATACTTCAGTTAAGGTCCCACTTCTATAAAAGTAACTGTTTAATTAGGAAGGTGGAAATTTGGATTGTATTTAAATTAAAAAGAATGTACAATATGTTGGTAGGTAGCCATGTTGCTTTTGTCTAGTAGTTTTTTTAAAATCTTCAGTCTGATTTTTTTATGCTGATAAATTCCAGGCAACTGGTCTTAATTTCACACTCAATTGTTTTTCCAAGCCAGGTTTCAGAAGAACTAAACTGTACTGTACTAAAGCCATTTTTTTATTTGTCCCCTAAAAACACAAAATTCTAGATTATATCTTTAGTCCCCCTGTGGTGAAAATCAATGTTGTTTATATGCCTATGTGGTGTTTTTAATATGCTTTAAGACAAATCATGTACAAATGCATAAGACAAAAAAAAATGTTGAGTATTTTCTCCTTAAAACTACATTGAACCAAAGACAGTCTCAAAAACTTGGTTGGAAATTGCTGGTGTTGAATTTGACGTCACAAACTACCTTGTAACTAATCATGTCAACGTGTGATCGCCAACGAGTGGATCTCTAAGCTGGTGTGAGTGAGTGGAGGCGGGGCTAATTTGAACTGCGTTCATAGAACTGCGTATACTAAATGAGGGAAGGGTGTAGAGTAACATTCAAGCTATTTTAAGGCATAAATAATTTTTTTTCAAGGAAAAAACGTTTAAATAAGTAATTTTGTTGATCAAAGATGAGTTTTAAGGGATACAATTATTGACTACAGGGGGATTTTAAATATTTCTACCTTTAGCCATCATATCAGCTATAAAATAATTACTCAAAAGGTAGGATATACTGTACATATTATTGTACAATTTAATTGTCTTTAACAAGTTTTAGCAATAAATTGGCAGTGTATTTATGATCAGATATATATTTATCCACCATTTTGTTGTATGTTGTCAGCATTGAATAATGTTGTCATATTGTCTGTAGCCTCCCAATTCCCCACTGTCATGCCCCATTCCCTCTCTTGTGTGGAAATTATGTAAGCGCCTCCTCCCACTTCGATAGATCGGGTTGCAGCGATGCCACTCTTGCTCTTCCTCAGCATCCTGAGCTGCAGCGTGAGCAACTGATAATGCTTAATCAGCATCAGCAGCCAAGGTCACTCCATTCATTCCCACCTCCGCTGGAGACTCTGCACACATCCAGCCGTTTGACACCTAATCACATCAGCGAAGAATAAATGAATGCCTAAGTGATGTAGGGCATAATCTGTTTTGCCGGTACTCTGCAAGCCACATGTCCACCCCTCCCAGTACTCGTTTAATTACCTTAATGACCCTTTCATTAATTTTTTAATTATCTGTGATAAGTTGTGGTGAAATTGAGGGAGGTTAGGTTTCCACAAGTCCTCACCACTCCCATAGCTTGATAATGTTCACATCTCGTAACGGGAGTGATGTTTTTTTTGCAGTGCTAAGCCTTTCTATATTTAGCAGACAAGAGCTTCTTGTTGGAGGAGAATTACAAGGAGGAACACAGTATTGCTCATCACAGCAGGTTCCTATTACGTAACATCCAGAGGTCGCAGCTGTGACGTCATTCGGTTGGAAATGCCTTGGGGCCTCGCTTGTTCAGGTATGCTTGCACTCTGATGGACCCATTTAGTTGCATATGTGCATCAAGGTTACATCAGGTATACATTTTAAAGGTTAGTTCTCGACATTTAACCCCATTTACACGTCTTGACATCAAGGGATTTTTTTATCATCATGGGAGTTACCTATTTGGAGGTGGAAACTGGATGAGTGAAATTCTTTGAAGAGATGTTTACGATGGCGTATATAGAGGATAGATGGTGCCTTCATTCAGGGTTGTTTGGTCCAGTTTTATAAATGACCTTTTGCACCATTTCTTTTTCAAAAGGGAGTGATCTTTGTTTGTTTAAAGTGGCAGTTTTGTGCTTCAGCAATCCTACATTGGACCCTGTGCTTATAACAGATATGGAAAATCCTACCTCTTGTAGAATATAGTTTTGGCTTCAGATGGTGTGCCTATGGACGACTCACTAACTGTCAAATGCCTATTATACACAAATGGTAAGAACTGCTGAAATCACCAGTTCCAGTGTGATTGTATGGTGTCTAGACAGTTTCACAGATTAAATGGCATATAGTTTCACAGATTGGATGGTGTCTACACAGTTTCAGTCAAGGTACGCAGGTTTCTATCATTCTCTCAGGAAACTGAGTTCCCAGATCGAATCACAAAAGTTTCTAAAGGTCATCAAATCACTCATTAAAGAGACCAGCTGGATAGATTTGTTTGTGTCCATAGTATACTAAGAGTGTTAGACCGCTTTTTATGGTGATCTGACAAAAGTCTGATGGTCATTCCTTCCGTTTTTGTTGTTCAGATCTGAGAATGATAAGCATAGGTAACCAGGATGGGTAAGCATAAAAGGATTGCTTCCCTCCGAAGCATGTAGCCGTGTCCTCTGCACCTCCGTTCTATGTTTTTCACATCTAATGGAAAGCATGTCAGTCTTGAGTTTTAAGAACTGGAACTTCTGAAAATGGTTGGCCAGAACAGCATTGGGTTTGTCATGACTAGGAAAGCTATTTTAATGTTCACCTGGTATCGGCTACAGTTTGTGAAGCTCTGAACCACAACATTCTGTTGTTGTGGATTCAGCATCCTCAGGGATGATACCAATGGGCTCTGAGGTCTGGCTGGATGAGTTTCTTCGAAACTACCTTCCTCCCAGAGGCACCTAAGATACTTAGAGGATAACAGTTTCCATGAGCCTCACACCTGAGCTGAGCAGCTGTTTACATTTCCAAAGCCAATAAAAACATGAGGCAGAGCCTTTCACATGACAATGCTTTGTTTTGAATAGACTCTCAATCGCAGTTATTCTGAGGTTGTTTCATTAAAGTCCCCATGAATTCAAAATTGACCATACTTACTTTGTTTGCCTAAATTGGTCGTTTTGTGGTGAACAATTCATCCATGCAAGTGAATCCACACAAAAAAATTTTTTGGCTTCATAATCTTTAATCAAAATTTGAAATGTCCCCTCCCCTCTGCATTGGAGGACCTTCCCTGATGATGTAGGTTTGACGGTTTAGGTGTCTGCTTAACATCCGTAACCACTCCCCTCCAACTGACAGTAGACAGGCTGAATGAAAACACCTACTTTTCTAGATCCAATCAGGTGCTAGTTGGAAGAAAAGCCACGCCCACTAGTTTGCCTCATTTTGTATTCCGTTTCTCTCGGAAATACGTCACAACACTGGAGAACAGTCCTTTGCAACTTCCGGTTCACGGGGACTTTAAGTATTTCAACTGAGCACTGTGGCAACAAGAGACTTGTTATTAATTTTTTTTTTTTAAATGAAGAGTTTGATTAAGATGTGTACAAATTGGTAAGCTTTGAATCTCCAGTTCATGTCTGTGAGGCTGGGTGGAGATGTTTATGTATACACCGGAAAAATGTCTATGATTGTGGAAGACCTGCTTAAGTAGAATCAGGAAAGGGTTCAGAAAATGAGCGTCTCTGAGGGCACTTAAGGGCCAAATTACGGTTCCTGGGTGGTTATATAATTTTACTTGCCAAAAAAGGAATTGGGACAGGAACACAACCACAGAGTGATTCGCCTGAAATAGCACGGAAATCAGCTGGAGTACGTCCTCAAGCTCGACTTGCAGATTTGTAGTACAATCACTTGAGCACTGCTGTTGTCAGAAAGTCCTTACTGTTTGGCATTTGACCCCATTAGGGTCAATACGCATTAGTCGCTGTCTGAGAGAGTGTTTCCTTTTCTTGCACCCCTCACCAACCTGGTAAAAAAAAGGCATTGTATTCAGTAGCACAATTGATAACGTTGTCTTAAGCATGTTTCATGTACAAACATCGCATCCCGCAGCTAAGCAGTCAGCTTTATTCTGCCTTCGTGCACAAATGTCTTTCTGTATTGGACCCTTACACCTTACCCTTACCCCTTACACAAAGTCATGACGACCCTCTGTCCTGGCCCTTCCGTGCTTCTGTTTACAAATATATTGACATACCCAAAAGGTCATTAAAAACGTGTCTTTGTCTCTCTCTGTGCGGTAGAGTACATATTGAAGAAAATACCTTTAAGCATAAGTAGAAGTTCAGGTTTTGCTTAATGATGCAAGTTTTATGTTTTGTTTTTACTTAATTTTAACCTCTAGACTAGAGGTTCAAGGCAGTCCAAAGTGCTGTAAGTAAGTAAAGGAATCCTTCCTGATGGCAATGACTATAGTGCCTGGAGAAACTACTTTTGAATGGCTGTCAATGGAGAAAAATACTTTTTACAGATGTGTAGTTACAGCATTTACCAGTAGGGGCTAACTAGACTGCTAACCAATCACTTGGCCACTTGGTTGATGTACTGATGCATTTCTCCAGTAGGAGGCAGTGAAGTTCTTGTTGTAAAAACGAGACTGCCATCCACTCTTTGAAACTCTTTGTGCTTTCAGATGGAACTTGTGGTTTAACCAGTGCAATTTCGTATCACATGGTCGTCTTGCCTTTTCATTTCTTTTCTGTTTTTGTTTTTTGCCCATAGCTATTTTTTGCTCATGATCTTTTTAAATCTTTGCTGAAACTTGTCATCCATATCAGATGTGTGTCTGTGCACGTTACTATTCATGTATACCTCATTACTTTACATATTGTCTGTCCACACTGATGAAGCTTGTCTCATCATCTTTCATCTCTTTATTCTCCGAACAAAGACCTTGATTAGCTTTTCCTACCCCCGAATCCAAGGATCAAAGGCTCTGCCTCCATAATTACCAACATTCAGAAGCTCTTTCACAAGCTGAATGAAGCCAGTTCTTTCCACTGCTTTATTTTCTAGTTTTTTAAATTGATGTTGCTATGGATTAACAGCTGCATCCCATCTTTAAGTCTATAACCCCCCTACTCCACTTGAAATCATAATGACTATTTATTTAAATCCCTGTAATTGATGGTAACTGAAGGTGGCAAAAGGTAGCATGATTAAACCTGTTTTTAATTACCAATATTGATAGGGATTGTGGCTGATGTGACAAGCTGACCAAAAGATAAATGACCAAATTTATCTGTACCTAATTTAAATGGACCTAATTTAATTTGGCTTAATAAATACAATAGAAACTAAAACCAGTCATTTTAAATGCTAGATGCTAAGTGAATTTTGGCATCACAACATTCCAGATGAAAAATGGATATTCATTTTGAGATTTGCTTAAAAAGGTATTAAGTAATTAACTAGTTAACTAAACATTTGATGGTGGAAAAGACCAAAGGCTGATTGTATTAACACTGATGAATTTATAACTCTTATTTTACACACTATTTACACAAAAATCTCTCAAAAATCTTGACAAAGTTGTTGATTTTGGAATGGACACCAAGCAGTTAATTACTGTTCAATGGTTAATTGGTAATAAAGTCATCAAGTGAAACTGTATCACTACTGTATCACTATGACACTACTGTGCCATTTGATGGAACTACTGATGATCATTCTCCACCACCACGTTGGACTCGAATCTTCACCGATCGTTCAGTTGATGAATTTTCCTCCAAATATGTAAGTACTGTTCAGGAAACTAACCTCTCCTTATGTCACTTAGATGCTGATGAACATCTAAGTGTTTTCAATACTACTTGTTTAAATATTTTAAATTCCATTGCACCTTTAAAAGCGAAAAAACACAAGCATAATTCAATACCTTGGCATAGTGATATCACTCGTTCTCTCAGACAGACCTGTCGAAGGGCAGAACGTAAATGGAAAAAAGACAGACTACAAGTTTCATATGGAATTTTGAGGGATTCTCTTTCTGCTTTTCAACGAGCTGCTAAGGCTGCAAACAGTAAATACCTCTCAGAATTAATTTTGCGGAATAGCAATAAGCCAAATATTCTATTCTCCACTATTGAGTCTGTTCTCCACCCAAATGTTAATCCTTTTCCCGAAGCATCTGTGTCTCTATGTGAGGACTTTGCAACATATTTTAACGGAAAGATCTCCAAAATTACATCTACAATGCTTATTTCAGCGTATAAACTGTCTGATGTTCCATTCTCCTCTTCCACTTGGTCTGTCTTTGAGCCTGTTAATTTGAATACTCTATTCGAGACCATGTCTCGTTTGAAACCCACTATGTGCGGCCTCATCTTAAAAAAACATGTTTGGAATCCACATTGCTGGCAAACTTTCGTCCTATTTCAAATTTACCTTTTCTCTCAAAAATTCTAGAGAAAGTTGTTTTAAATCAACTTCAGTCTTATCTGACTTTAAAATCTATTAATGAAAAATTTCAATCTGGTTTTAAATCCTGTCACAGTACAGAGTCAGCTCTTTTAAGAGTTTTAAATATCATCATGTTAACTACTGACTCCGGGCAGTCTATGGCTCTGGTTCTGTTAGACCTCAGTTCTGCCTTTGACCATGATATTCTTATATCACGTCTTGAAACATGTGTTGGACTTCGTGGCACAGTATTACAGTGGTTTCGGTCATATCTCTCTGACAGGAGGTATGTTGTCAATATTGGACACCATTCATCTTCTGAAATATCTTTAAATTCTGGTGTTCCCCAGGGTTCAATTCTTGGTCCTGTATTGTTTTCCCTTTATATGCTTCCACTAGGGTCTATTTTCAACAAGTATGGGGTCTCTTTCCATTTGTATGCAGATGACACCCAAATTTATATCCCTATGAAGCGGGATAACAAGCAGGCCTTAAAGCCCATTATGGACTGTTTGGAAGAACTAAAACACTGGCTTGCAACTAACTTCATGAGTCTAAATGAGAGTAAAACTGAACTTATTGAGTTTGGTTCAAATGAGCACTATGTACATGATCTTAAACTTGCATCTTTGTCACCTTATACTACCACATGTGTCAGAAACTTAGTTGTCTGGCTTGATAATAATCTTAAATTCGATAAGCAGATAAATACTGTGATCAAGTCGTGTTTTTACCATCTTCGTCTCCTGTCAAAGGTGAAGCCATTTCTTTCTCTAAAGAAATTTGAAACAGTTATGCATGCTTTTGTAACATCTCGACTGGACTACTGTAATTCTGTGTATATCGGTGCCCCCCAGGCTTGTTTCACGTTTACAATTAGTTCAGAATGCAGCGGCTCGGCTCCTCTATGGGAAACGTAAATATGATTCTGTTACGCCAATATTGATCTCACTACATTGGCTGCCGATCAAATATAGAATTGATTTCAAAATTCTATTGTTTGTTTTTAAATCCATTCGAAATGAGACACCACAGTATTTAACAGATTTGCTACACCCCTACGTTCAGTCAAGGTCACTTAGATCTGCTAACTCCGGACTATTGCAAGTTCCCAGGTCAAGATTAAAAAATAGAGGTGATCGTGCCTTTTCTGTCATCGGCCCTAAACTATGGAATACTCTCCCGGTTCACATCAGAACTGCCCCAACTTTATCTACCTTTAAGTCCTCCCTCAAGACGCATTTATTTTCTTTGGCGTTTAATATACCTTGACTTGCTGTTTCAGGATTTAACTTTTATGTTTTACACTTATTTTACAGCTTGTGTTTGTTTTATCTTCTTTTGTACAGCACTTTGGTCAACCTCGGTTGTTTTTAAATTGTGCTTTATAAATAAACTCTGTATTGTATTGTATTGTACTTGATACAGTAGATTCTGGGGTTTTGTTGGACAGTTTTTGCACAATTTGCTTTGGATACATACAAGTTAGAACTGCAACTACCACCTATTTTGAGACTTTGATTTAATCTGTCGAGACTTCAGGATACGTTTGTACTTTTGTTTGCCCCGTATCTAGATCCTCAAACTGAAGCTGAATCCTTCAACCGCTGGAATGCTGCGTGTGCGGTAAATCCTTTTGAACATGCTACAACACGTCTCGCTGTTTCCTACATTTTCTGTTTTGCTCACTTTCTTTTTGGCCTTTTAACATTATGTGCATTTTCTGTTTTATAGTACCTGGGAAGCGTCATATAACCTTTTTTTTTCAGTTGTAAATGGGCATAGTGATGATGTCACACTTGTACAGAATGCAATTGTTAACCTTTTTGGAATTTGTTCAAATTCTGCGTATATTGCAGCCAAAAATGAAATGAAATCTCACTAGCAAGATTGAAAACCGAGTGCTGTAAAAACTGAGGTTTTCTTCTTCATCCATCTCCCTCTTGCTTTCACTGCTCCCTGCCGTGTGTTTTGTTAGCCGAGAGCAGAGTGTGTTGGTGCATGCAGTCGCTCCTCTGCAGGAATGTGCGATAGGATGCAGGACCATGTTAATGATGGACATTTTCCAAAATCTCAGGACAGCAGGGGAGACGAGTAGAAGGACAACTCATGGTGTTGCAACAAATTATTTGATGTACTTTGCTAATAAAAAATGGACAATTCATACCAAGAATAAAGAAACAAATAATATACTTTTGAACGATTGAAGTATTGCTGACCAGAACAAAAATAGATCTTGTTTTCAACAGTTTCATTCTAAGCATTATCCAAATCATGAGATGCAATACTTCCAAAACAAGATCTATTTTTGTTTGAATGATTGAAGAAGGATGAACTCCTCCACACATGATCCTTGAGCCACTTTGAATTGAAACTAGCAATCAAGTGTTGAGAGATTCTCGCAGCGTTTAACGTCTTTTCTCCGATTGCAACAGGATTGTGGGTAGGTTCTTATCTATCTTGTTCATCTCACGTCGCCCTCGGCCTTTCAGCAGGGCTGGATTACTCATCTGCTGGATGCTTTAGCTCCGGGCCTAATGTGCTGTGTCTGAGAGGATTTTTTTTCTGTTTGCTTTGTCTAAGAGGAATGTTCGTTGACTTTCTCACCGAACGAGTCGAGCCAGCCGTGTGACCAATCGTATGATCAAGCTTGAGGAAAAAGTACTGGCTGATTTAAAAAGTTTGCTCCCTTTTTTACTCAGTTACATTTAATTTTTTTAACCTGGCCTGCTCTCATTGAATGAGATGAATGATGTGTAACATTTGTTTAATCACACTGGCCTTGTCACAAACATGATATCTCATCATACAGTACATCTGTTCCGTTCTATAATTGGTAATTGGACACATGTGACTAAATGCCTAAGATTGAAAGTAAGGTCTGAAACGCATCCTGTAAATCAGTGATTACTTGTGTTATCAGACGCGGCAGATGCTGCTATGTAGTTTCAGTTGTCGTGAATCAGGTAGTCAGTAAACATCTCGTGAAGTGTGTGGGATCAGACAGAGGTTTTTGTTGGGCCTTAGCTGAGCTGACATATTGCATTTAAGTATGCAAGACCAGCCACTCATGTATTTTACGAAAAGATTCTCTTGCGCAATGTGTGAAGATTACTGAGATAAAATGCTATTTTTTTGTTTTAAACCTTAAGGAACTTTCTAAATGTGGTAATATTACTCATTGTCTGTCGTCAGAGTATGTCAGACTAACACTGCTTCTTTTGTGGTTTTATGATTCACTAGCTTCTAGATTAAATATTTTCCTTTTGGCTTTCATTGAAGACACAAGATTCCAATTACGAAATTGCTTTTGTAACAACTGTATTATTTAAATATTTTTCTAGTGAGGTATAAATAAAGACTTATTTCACTTCATAGTCAACAAGACAAGATCGTTCTGTGTATTATCTTTTCTGTATTCAGAGGCAGTAAAGAGATAGACGGTTTGCAGATCCATTTTTCTGATATTTTTCTTTTGTAAAGTATACTAGTCACCCCTAAATACTCAATAATTTCTAAAGCTAAATAATAAATAATTTTGTTTCACTATCAGCAGTCAAAGTAACGTTTAAACACGTCCCCTCTGCTCTTCTGACAGGAATTTGTGTGTAGTTTGGCTTCTGACGGTTCAGTGTCAGGCACTTTTATATTGGTATTTTCTTATGTTGTTTAAGCTTTAAAACATTACTTGGACCCTTTACATGTTTGGCTTTGAGTTTGGATTTGTCCGAAATATTGAATAAATATTAACTTGACCTTTTTAAATGTGGTAAGGTATTAGCTCTTATGAAGGATTTATTTTCTGAACAAACCAGAACAAAGACAAAACAAGTTGTTCTTTGTCATGTTACCTCAGAATGTCTTGAAATAAGGCTAAATGTTTCTTCTTAAATGTAGTTATAAAGAAGGAACGTCATTCGGAATATGGTTAGACCACATTGAGGATCAACAGAGAGTAGACCTACAAACTAAACTCCACGTTAACCAAAACACGCCCCGCCCACGCGTGCGTATGATTGGCTGTCGTTTTGGTGTTAACATATCATGCCTCGCCCATGGACTGTTCTGATTGGCTGTCTTTTGGTAGAACGAGAACTTTGGAGCAAGAATTTTAGATGCACCGAGTAGTACCTGCATAATATTTGAAAACATCCACGGAAGGGAGAGGGAAAGACTGATCAGTTCAAAACACTTTTTGGACTCTCAGTCCATTTTTGTTGCTAGCACTTCGGATATGCACTCGCAGAAAACTCCCAGAAACGGATTAAGTTGCAAGATGGTTCTTCAGGCTGTTGGTAAAGTTTTAAGGTAACGTGGCTCTGCTGTTTTTTTTGTTTGTTTGTTTGTTTTGTTTTTTATCAATCTATTAGATGTGTTTGTTTCGGCAAGCTGAATAAACATAAATAGGGGCTATATAATAAACAAAGTAGCAATATTAAGTTAATTAATATGTATATATAATGTATCTACACTATTTACACGTTTATATACTATATTCCTAATGTTACTGACATTTGTTATGGGAATTTATTATTAGCACACCATGAAACGCACGCGCGAATAATACATTACGACATCAGGTAGGTTGAGGAATATTACGTGTCTCATAACTTAGTTATATATTCATGAGAAAACATGAACCGCTCATTAAAATTGTTCGAAATCTTCGTGCACTTGCAGTAGGTAATTATTACAAGAACCAGGTAGTACACACTTGGCTAGACACACTCATCCAAAGACCAGCACATTTACTTTTGCATTATTGCTAAAGGTCACCAGGTTTGAGAGATTTTTGAAAGAATTATAAATGCTTTGTAAAATAGTTCGAAGCAAATATAGATTCATATACAAGTTAAATTTGTTTAAAAATTGTAGTTTTTTTTAAAAGTGTTACATTAATCAAGACTACTGCAAGAACTATGCCAATACATGTTGATGCTTACATTATTTAGTGCTGGGCAACGAATAATCACATCCAAAATAAAAGTTTGTGTTTACGTAATATTAAATATTAAATAACTAAATAATGTAATATTTGTGTCTAATGTGTATAATTATTTTGTATATATAAATACACACACATGCATGTATATATTTAAGAAATGTATTTATATATTTAATATTGCGGTTAATTGTTGCCCAGCACTAATATATGTGTATATGTATGTATGTATGTATGTATGTATGTATGTATGTATGTATGTATGTATGTATGTATGTATGTATGTATGTATGTATGTATATATATATATATATATATATATAAAAGAGCAAAAGATACAATGCAGATACAGATATATGCTTGTTTTACTGTTTACTGATTTCCAGATTGTACTTTTGGCATGCATATGGAAGCTTTGAAGTTTCCAGCCCTGTTCTCTGAGTTTTGTTTGACTCAGAATGATTTAGGGATGTTTAGATGTTTTGGCTGTTGCAGATGCTGGTTGAGAATTTGCACAGTGTGTTCATCTTTGAGATTCTGAACAGCACACTGCGTTTAATAATTGCTTTTAGATGTATACTTGGCAATGTAGTTAATTGCTTCAGTTCCCTAAAGAACTTGTAAACCTTATTTATTTCAAACCTTTGAGGAAAACAAATGAATGTTTCACGTGGTTTAAGACACTTCCAACAAACACACATTGTGTGTTAGACAAACATCTCTATTATTGTTTAATATTTTCAAATTAATCACAAGAGGTCAATGGGGTCTCCTGACTGATTTTGATAAAACTAAACAAATCTATGTAAAAAGGAATCCAGAACACTGTTATGTAAGTTGTTTTCTTACATGAAGAAACAGTTTGTGCATCCAAAAATCTGAACGCACATTGTTTTATTTTAGCCTTCCCTGGGTTTCGTAATTTTCCAGGAAGCACTGTTTTCGTGAATTATGTGGCGCAGGGCAAATTCTCAAGCCATTAGCTAGTTTATTTTAGGAGAAAGAAAAACTTCTAGCTGCCAGCGGCCCTCCTGTTACACACACACACACACACTTCATGCCCACTCAGAGCAGTTTCCCGTAGATATCTTTGCCATAAAAGGCATTGTATTTTCCAAACTCTCAAACCAAGCCAAGGTTTCAACCAAAGACCTGTATCATCCACTCAGCAGCAGAAAACCATCTATGTTTGTGTACCAAACACTAAACTCACGTGTCACAACAGTTTTACAGACAACCATTCTTGGCTCCACTTTGGTAGTGTTCACACTACAGTTAAATATGGTGTCACTCCACTTGTGAGTTTGGTTGCGTACAGATAGAGGTGTGAGTTTTGACTTATTAGCAAATAAGACTACTTTGCTTGGGAACATAGTGAGCATCGATGCTCTATGGTTTTGACTGTGCATTGTGGGACTTTTTAGGGAGCGAACATTTCAGTGCACTGGAAGGACTTTGCAATTGACAGCCCTTAAAATGGCAGACTCCCTGATCAGTGCCCTGACTACTGAACTAGGGACATGATTGAGACGCACCCTCGGTTTCTGTGAGAGAGCGCCCTCCGGCTTCAAGTATGAATGAAACATACATGAGTGTTTAGTGACCCATAATGTTCACATCACCTCATTTTAGATCAGAATAAATAATTCAGGCTTAGATTATTTTGTCTCTTTGAATTTAGGCCTAAATCTAGATTTCTTCACATTGGCCCATGGGAACCAGACAGTAGACACTAAAAGTAGTCTACGCCCATGGCTATAATGTTTACTGTGCCAATGTTGTGTTTTTAGGACTGACTGAATGCATTTTTGGGAGGTCAATCCAACATTTACATGTAGTTGTCACTCCCAAAAAAGGCTGGATCCGAACTGGAGCTGACGTAATCTCTAGAAACAGAAAAGCAAATGAAGAATAGTTAGTGTAGCTGCTGTTCATCATGACATGTCAAGCAATAGATAGCCATGTGCCTTTGCCTAATATAATTGGAGCACAAGGTTATGAGATGTATTATGTGAATGCTTGGCTAAAGAGATGTGTTTTTAGTCTAGATTAGGCTTGCTGCGATAGTAGGTGTTACCAGTGTTCAGCCGCAACACCGGTTACATCACTTGCCCACCACAGCACCGCCACCACTGCCATTTCGATTTTTTTATAGGAATAAAACTCATTTTGTTTAGTTAGAAAACAGACACTACAATTAAAAACTAAATGCGTCTCCTCAATGCAGCGTGAGTCGAACAAGTGTCGCCGCACAGATCAGCAGCAGGAGTCAGATTTCATTCATCACAAGAGTCAGGCGAGCTGACTGACAAGACGATGGCAGAAGATTTGGTTTCAAAGCGAAATATAAAAGCAGATATTTGGCAATATTTTGGATTTAATCCAAATGCTAATAGGGAACCTGCAAAGGAACCCACCATTCAAGCAATTGCCGCTCTCGAATTAGCGCAAATTCGCACGGGCATTCATAGGAATGAACTGAAACTGATCCGTAGTCTAGATTTAAACTGGGAGAGTGTGTCTGAGCCTCGAACGTTATCAGGAAGGCTATTCCAGAGTTTAGGAGCCTAATGCGAAAACGTTCTCCCTCCTTTAGTGGACTTAGATGTCCTTGGTAGTACCAGAAGCTCAGAGTTTTGTGACCTTAAAGAGCGTGATGGATTGTAGAGCGATAGAATATTACTTACAGGAGCTAAACCAATTAGGTCCTTATAGTTCAGTAGCAATACTTTGTATTCGATTCGGAACTTAATAGGTAACCAGTAGCCACGTTTCCGCTGTTGGGCCAGTGCGCGCCAGGGCTTTAAACTGGCCGTGCCGGGCTAATAGCCTCGGGCCTGTAGCACCGAGCCTAAAACCATGCTGCGTTTCCACTGTCGGGCCAGAAGCTCTGCAGCGCTTCACTAAAACACGCCCATAACACACCTCTCTGGAACAGCGTCACACTAACCCATCATTTCCCCAACAGATGGAAGTTTGATCAGAAAACCAATCAGAAAGAAATCACTGGAAACAGCGAGATCGCAAAACGAACATGATAAAAGCGACTGTTTGCTGGGATTTTTGTTGTTTACTTGAATATTTAAAACCCAAGCATTGATGTTTTACCACAGGTTTACAATAAAAAGGATACATTGATCATAATTAGGGCTGCACGATTTGGGGAAAATGTCATATTGCGATTATTGAGGTCAATATTGCGATATGCGTAGGGCTGGGTACCGAGTTCGGTACTTTTTAGGTACCGACCGAATTGCCTCGGTACTACCGAGTATCGAAACATGTCTTGTTTTTCGGTACCAAATTTCGGTACCTAAGTGGTTAATCTCGTCAACGTCAGTGAAACATGCATGCAGCATGATTGGCTGTGGAGGAAAAACACTAGTTTACGCGGCTGCCCAGAGACTTGGCTTGTCGCATGTGAGGCTGTAGTGTGTGTGTGTGTGTGTGTGTGTGTTTGCCAGAAGCACGCGATGGGCGATGCAATATTTTCGACAAGATAATTGCTGCCAAGACCGGTAACACGGTAAATCTGATAAGGCAAAGCGGTGTGTCATACAAAGCACACCGAACGCGAATAGAGCGTCAAATAGGCGTCTATCGCGTCTAGTTAGACGCTTCAATCTTCCGCTCGAGTTCAAAACGCGTCGCCCAATTCGCATCATTCGCGACGCCCGGCGCGAATGATGCGTCTATCCCCGTCTTTGACTTTGTATCTAATCTACTAGCGCAAATAATTAAATCCGCGTTCGGTGTGAACAGTGAACACACCATTAGTAAACACTTGTTCATTAATAAACAATTAAAATATCTCCTTGCTGTTGTTTCCCGACACATCCATAATCATTAGGCTACTTTTGCCAGTGCTTTGCGGCAGCTTCATGTGTGCTGAGCGCGAGGCATATATCCCGCCCCCTAGTAGCCTATATTTAATTTAATTCACATTTATTTGTATAGCATTTTTCACAATACATATCGTTTCAAAGCAGCTTTACAGAAAATGAATGTGTCTAAATTACAATTTAGAGTGATCTGTTATCAGAGGTGACAGTGTAATGCATTTCTATTAATTTTCATTCAATTTCATTGTTAAACAATGCATTAAGTTAAGGAAGAAACAATGAGCTCATTGAAGTAAAGAATACATGTTGTTAAATGATTAGGAAACATAGAAAACTTCAGCATTGGTGCTTTTTTACATACTCAAAATATGAGTGTAAAAAAGTCAACAAACTGAACAAAAAAAAAAAAAAAATTAGGTAATGTTATATTGTTAAACAAAATTGGTATCGAAAAAAGTATCGTTCAGGAACCGGTATCGAAGTCAAGGTATCGGTATCGGTATCGGTATCGAACATTTTGTTACGATACCCAGCCCTAGATATGCGATTGCGATATAATAAACAAATGGTTTCATGAGTCAACTTGCTTGGTTCTAAAGCAAAATGCACACACAGATTAGTGATAATTCTGAAATGTGTATTTCTCAACTCAAACTATCAACAACAACTAAATGATTGATAACACCTATAATGATCAATAAGCCATTGATGTCTGGATAAAAATTAATTTAATTTTAATTTAAGTGAACTTCAAACAATCCTCACATAAACCAATAATACATGTCATATTTACGTTA
Organism: Tiaroga cobitis; assembly: GCA_030578255.1. Classification (NCBI taxonomy): domain Eukaryota; kingdom Metazoa; phylum Chordata; class Actinopteri; order Cypriniformes; family Leuciscidae; genus Tiaroga; species Tiaroga cobitis. The sequence goes on along the minus strand of CM060615.1, from coordinate 28,236,167 downwards.
CCTGTGCTCTTCCTGTCTAACAGAAATTGAATAAAGTTAGTCTACGCTGCATAAATTATAAATTATATGGACTAAAATCCTATTTAAAGCTACACAAGTTCTTTGGTCAAGAGCAGTGAGTGTTTTTCTCTGTTTCCTTTGTTCTTTGATTAACTTTACTGACAGAAATCATTATTGGATGCTGGCCCTTTAAGAGTTGCTGACAGAGACGCGGATCTCACACGCGCCTTATTCTCTCACAACTCTTTACGTCGACGACCATCATAAGACTGCTCTTATGTTATGATGAAGACACTCGACAAATGATATTTTGGCATAATTGTGTGTGTTATTGTTCGTTCACTTCAAGCGGAAAGAGAACTGTATTCTGGCGCGCGGTCTGTGCATGCGCATGATACTGGCGCGCGTCTTTCAGGCCCTGTTTACACGAAAACGATTCCGGGTGAAAACGTAATAATATTTTATCGGATGTGCCTTTCGTTTACACGGCGACGGCGTTTTTGGGGCTTAAAAACGCAAAAAAGTGAAACCACCCTCCAAAGTGGAAATCTTAAAAACGCTCCACCGTCGCGTTTCCGTCTAAACGAGTAAAAACGCAAATCTACTAGGGAGAGAAGTAGAAGGAAGGTTGTACGCAGGCGCACGGACTTGTTGTTGTTGTGTGGCAGTGCTTCACATTGCCACCTAGCCGCCTGGAGTGCATACTACATCGCATTTCTAACACTTTTGCGTCTCCATATGCACGCAGATTTCCCCCCCATAACGCTCGTCTAAACGCAGAATAAAAAGTGAAAACGAAACGCCACTTTTGCGTTTTCTCTTCAGATCGTTTCCGTGTAAACATGGCCTCAGTCAGGACATTCACAGGCAGCGCGCTCTCTTTTGACTGGCTGAATGGTTTAAACTAAAGCATTCGCGTGAATAAGAGCAGGATCATGTAACACTAGCCAAAGGATGACAAAAATAACAGATGCTGCGCTAACAGCCCTAATTTGTTTATTTCATATAAAATCGCAGTATTTTGCGTCATATAATCGCATAGGCTTGACATCGCGATTACGATTGCGATACGATTAATCGTGCAGCACTAATCATAATGAATTAATTTGTGTCAAAATTGCACATTAGTCACACAGAAATAAAGTGGTTTACCGTTATTTCACAAAAGAAAGAGGACACACTTACTTATGCAGTCGCGTCTGTTTCTGTTTATTTACAGGACATATTTACAGCAAATTTAGAAATAAATTATAATTTCTACAAATATGCCACCAAAAATACGACCTGAGGAGCTTTAGCGCACTCTACCAATACAGTTATATTTTCAGTCAGAGAAACATATTTTGTAAGCAATTATTTTGATGGTTTAAATATTCTGTTGACTAGAGGTAACGTTGCACCTACATGTCAACTAACTCTCTTTAGACAGTGTTAGTAGAGTATTAGTGGACTGAGTCTTGGAGGGTAAGGGTTCGTAGAATAAGTTAACTTGCAAAGTTACTTATTGTCAGTTGGGGAGCATCAAAATAAAGAGTTAGCATTAAGCTATCTACTAATGAGGCGGCTTGTTGTTGTGAGGTCAGTTTGTCTGTTGAAAGAGGAACACGAAATATCCTCTTTTTTTGTTCTGTCTATATTTCCTTCATTTTTAGAAATTTTCAGTATCTTTGACCAAAAGCAGTAAAGTAGCTCATAGTGAGAATTCCCTTAATGATGTATCTTCATTCTATTTCCTGTTTCACCCAGAACACTAATCGTGTGTAGTTAAATGGAATGACATGCAACTAAAGTTGAAGTTCACCAGACTTCCCACGCTCCAATGATGTTTGATCAGACGATTAACCCTTTTAGACCTTTGACACGAGTCAATTCAAGACCTTGATATGGATGATAAGGTCTTTCCCGCTCGGAAGCAATCCAGAATCCCGCTAATCTCACAGACCATTCCCTTTGTCTTTGGCTTCAGTTTAAAAACACTGTTAATGGACTTTGGTCTCTTCCTGCTCCGATGATGGAGTGCTGTGTGTGGAAAAGAGGAAATGGTGAAGGCGGTCAGAAACTTGAGGTTGGGAATGAGGGAATCTTTACTGTGCTGAGAGACTTGAACAGGATATCAAGTTGGTGGCTGAGCAATAAATTTGACTCCTTTGTCCGAAGCAAAACGCTGATTTAAGGCCGCAAGGAAGAAAAGAGTTACAATGAGCGAGCAGTAAAGAGAAACTCTACCTAATTTGTTCACATAAACATAATAAACCAAATAGGGGTCGAAGCGAGCGCAAGGAAAGGATGTAAATTCTTTATAACCCGTCCTTGCCTGTACTCTTGTTATTAGCTGTTTAATGACCCCTATAACCTTTGTCCCAACCAGCTGCGGGATCTGTCCCAGCAATGCGATTCTGGCATTTACATGTTAAAACTAGCACTGGAAGTCTGTTTTGACACAGGAGTTTGAAACCGACAAGAAATGTGGTTTACTCCAAAGAAGCGGAGATGTTGGACCACTTTGGGAAGTTTTTTCAAAATCCTTGGAAGTTCTTACACTTTCTTGTCTGGGTCGATTTATTGGATCTATGCGGAGGCCTTTTTTTATGATTTACAAATTTAAATCGTGTAGTTAAAATTCCATCAAATTGAAAAGAATATCCTTACGTATTATTCATTTTATAAATGAAGAATTTTAAATGAGTAAAAAAACCTAGCTTAAAAAAAAATAATTTTGTGTAAATTTTAATGGGACAAGAGAACGGGTCATTTAGTTTGATTCGTATTCATAAATTTACAAAAAAAATTAATGAAAATGTTTAAATTTGGCAATACGAATCACATAAACTAAATGGTAAGATTTATAGAAAATGTTTTTTTAAGCTCTAGTTTTTCTTTTTTTTACTCAATTTAAATGTCTTTATTCATAATATGAAGAAAACTTTAAAAAGGGATTTTTTTGTGTGTGTATGTTTTTCATTTCTAAACGTTTTAGGGGGCCTAAAGTTCTGAAAACATAAGGAAAAAGAAAAGAAAAAAACTCCTAAAAGACATTTGTTAAATAATTTTTTTTTTTTTTTTTTTTACCATTTCACTACTTATTCATATTTGAAAAAAATCTTTGTCTACCAAGTCATGTGGTGCAGACAACATGCAACAATTACAAAAAAATGAAGGAAATGACATAGAGAAGATCTCACACTCATGACTGTGTGTCGAAGTCAAAAAGCCTCTTAAAATCAATCATTTCACTTTTTATGACAGGGCTATCTTAGTTCAGTTCAAAATGCCATGTGTGAATCCCCAAAAACTCATATTTATGAATAAGCATCTCATGATGTTTGTAAAAAAGTAGTTTTTACATTAAATAATGCATTTTAAAATCTAATAAATAAATAAATACGATGTGTACACCTCACATATATGTAAGGTGTAAGAAAAATGTTAGAACATTTTAGTAGTTACACCATATGTCATTTTTAAATGTTTGAAAACCGCTTGTGCGTTTGGTACCGCCACTGACAACGAGAAAAACACACTTCACCTTTGTTCCGCTCTGTCTCATCTTAACGTGGTTCTCTTCTCCCGTCTTGCAGGAAATCCAAAACGAAGCCCAATGGAAAGAAAGCACCCGCTGAAGAGAAGAAGCACTATTTGGAGCCTGAGTACACAAAAGTGCGGGTCATGGACTTCGACCTGAAAGATCTGGTGGCGCTTCCCACCAGAGAGATAGACCTCAACGAATGGCTCGCCAGCAACAGTGAGTTCCTAACCAAACATAGTTGTTGTGAGTGTTTGCCCTGTATTTTGAGGCTGAGAGTCTTTGTCCGTCTTCAAAAATAACCTTCCGTCAGTCAGGAGTTTGTAAATCAGTGGCATTTTATTGTGTGTGTGTGCAAAGTACACAAAGTAATTTCAGAGCACTTCCTTCTTAAATTGTTATTGCTGTGAAAAGAGAGAATTTTAAGGGATAGTTCACTTCAAAATGACAATTCTGTCATCATTTAGCAAACAATTGATGTACACCATTGACTTCCATAGTTTTTTTTGTCCTACTATGGAAGTCAATGGGGTCCATCAACTGTTTTGTTACCGACATTCTTCAAAATATCTTGTTTTGTGTTCAGCAGAAGAAGGAAATTCATACAGGTTTGAAACAACTCGAGGGTGAGTAAATGATGACAGAATTTTCATTTTTAATTGAACCATTCCTTTAATTATGAACCAAATTATTTGTGAAATGAATGAGATGGAACAACAAAATACCGGAGACTGCAACAACAACAGCAACTGCAACAACAACGCCCACATTGACAAGCGTTTCTGTGAGGGGTTTATGAGAGCCGCAACTTCACTAAAAGAATACAAAGACATTTTCATCGATCATAACTTCTGGAGAAAAATGAACATTTCTGGAGCGCTTGTGTCGACTGCCTGTATTCGCGCACTCTAGCAAATGCCTGCTACGTGTTTGACTGTACGTATACGCATTAAAAAACGTAAAACTTAAGTAATTGGTCTTGTGATTTTTCACCCGGCAAACAATAAAACGCTCACGTTTGCTGTTAGCATTTTGCTAAGCTAACAACAGGATAGTTTAATAATAAAAAAAAAACAGTACAAATTTCATTATGAACCAAATTTTATTTCCTGTTAAAAAGGAAATGTTTTTTTTTTTTTTTTTTTTAAGTGTTACAAAATACTGTTTACATGTCAACTAAAAACGTAAAACTTTTTCTGCGTTTCGGCCGTTTCTTTACTCGACAACGGCGTTTTGGGTGCCTGAAAACGCAAACGTTTGATAAAGTGTTTCAAAGTGCAAGTTTTTAAAAACGGTCTTCGTGTAAACAACAAAACGCGAATCTCTGAAGAGGATGATGTCATGCACATGCGTATTACGTGTTCAGTCTATACACAAGTTTTTGAGCCGTTTCCGCTCTACATCCTAAACTCCTCCCGTTTATGCAATCCACTTCCGTTCTGGCGGGCTGGTAATGCTACCTAGCTCCGTTGTGCCGACAAAGCACTGACAAAGAGGATAACAATTAACTTACAACATGAATAAAAGTGGTTCGGGAACGACGTGTGCGGTAGTTGGGTGCAAAAACTTGCGAAAGCACCTGAACGAGTGGTTAGATAGAGAGTGTTACGACCACAAACCAGCTACGAAGAGGCAATGTCCATGCGCTGCATTGTTTACATTTTTTTCCCCTGTCTCACAGCATTTTCCACCTAGAGAGATATAGTCAGGGACGGATTTTGACTTGGAAGGCCCCGGGGCCAATTATCTCAAAGGACCCTCTATCACAATTTTTTTCCTGTTATTTTAGCTGCGCGTTCACAGTAGCTAATCCCCTGCGCTAAAAAGACAGGCCTATATTGTAGGGTTTACAGAATCGGGGCATAGGATAATAATCATAATAATCAACAATGGACTACATTGAGGTGTATGAAACACGTATTTATTGAATTAACTTAAGATATACACTAAACACTATACACAATTAATTAAAATACATTTAAAATGAAAATACATACAATTAAAATCAATTAAAAACACATTTATTGCATCACATGAATAAAAATGTATTCACATTAATAAAAAGTATTTGTTACAATAAAAAATAACATGCCTGTAAAGTTTTCTCTCTCTCTCTCTTTCTCTCTCTTTTTTCTCTCTTTCTCTCTCTCTCTCTCTCTCTCTCTCTCTCTCTCTCTCACACACACACACACACACACACACACACACACACACACAGTTACGTTCGCGCCCGCACATCTCACGTGCCTAATTATTATCATCATGGCACACACACTTTGCACTCTAGCCAAGTCGCCTGTGATGTAGTTCGGATACCAACAATAAAAAAGGCCTAGGCTACAATGGTCAAATAATCTAGTTATCTTCCACAGAATCGCAGCTGAGTGGGAACAAGATCTACCTGGTCCAGCAACACACGTACATCCCGTAGTTTTAACTTCTCCAGCTTCAGTTACGAGCACCCAAGCATTATGCCACGCATTGTTCAAACACTGGCTAGGCTCTACATTTGCTTTAAGATAAATAAAGTGATCATGTTTGTATGACATAACACAACCGACTTTGTTGCTGTGCAGATATTGGTACGCCTCGGAGGCTTTCAGATTGTCCATTGCTTTTCCGTCTATTGCAATGGATTGTATAAAGTAGGAGCAACTATTACTGTACGTTATCCTGGGCCACGTCATCATGTTATCCTCCCAGTTCTGTACTGAATTCGGGTGGGGGATAGTAACGCCATCTCCAGTTAAAGTAGTGGAACCGTGTTCCCAAGCTAGCATCTTAATAGCTGTGTTTACCATAGACAGTAAAAGAAATGGACAGAGCGATCTCATTGGAACTCAGTTGAGACAGTTGAAGCCCACTTTTAGCGATTTTTGAGCACTTCCGTTCCTGACGCGCAGACTCAGACCGACTCAAACTAAGCTTGATGATGTGAGCAACCTGTCTGACAGACGTAAATCTTCTAGTAGCTGTGCGTGAAAACTGCCAACGTTAATCTTGCAGAGACGGTGAGCTTGAGCAAAGAGTTCTTTGGCGTGAGTGAGCAGGAGTAAGTATTCCGTTGCTTTTATGGACTCATTATCTATGGGCTTCTCCCTTGACGGGACGTCCCCCCGATTGCCTGCGAGCTTCTCCTCCTGTCTGTACGGTAATTTCTGTACAGCGCGACAGAGAGTCGAGTGGTTATGACGCAATCGTTAGCCTATTTTTACCAAAACTGTTTCTACGGGGCCATAATGTAACATAGAAGGTAATGGAGCCCTTTATACATTGTCGTGTTTCTTTAGAAATAAATAATGGACAAATGGAGTCTTTAAACGCCTCAGATGTAAAGTTATTCGCTGTCAAAGTGACGCCAAAATGAATGGGAGTCAATGGAAATGCTAACGCAAGTGAAGTTCTGCTACAAGATGGCGGCACCCGGCCGACTTCAACTTCCGGTCGATGGATTACCCCCTTGTGCTGCGTCCCAATTCGCCTACTTATACTACGCCCTAAAAGTATGTACTCTTTTTGTGAAGAAAAAGTACATACTTTTGAGTGTGTAGCAAAAGAGTAGGCAAGCTTTGGGACATACTACTTCGCCATCTTTAACGGACAGATCTGTCGCGTGCATCCTGTCACCGTAAAATGCCCTGTCAATCATCTCGTCACAGTTAAAATCCTCCATTCAATCTAATATAACTTCTTACCATTTCGGAGAGAATTGTTGTCGCACGTTCATCTGCCAGTCATGGGTCTTTCATGCGGAGACTCTCCTCATGTGTTTGGAATTTGAATATAATAATGCATTTAAAAGGTAATGGCTAAACGTATCTTTGCCAAAGTTCACAATGCTGCAGATGCAATATAATGTGGACAACATTGAATAAATACATTTTCGTCAGGTTAGATACCGATAATTAATCACTCAAACCCCTTTATCTAAACCTCTCTACATAACCGCCGGACTCGCGCGTCCTCCATGTCTGTAGTTTTTGAACACTTTCAGTCGTGTTTGTAGTTCTAACCGAATCCTCGTCCAGCGCGCGATGGGTTGTGGGCAATATCAGCCGTTAGAGTGCGCATCGATCTGCACTTCGGATTCTGACCGGATATAGTAGACCATCCGGGTCTCTTTGGGACACTCATTTCAACATACTACGATTTGGGACGTACTAATTCTATTTTCGAATACTATTTAGGACGGATAGTATGCGAATTGGGACGCAGCATTGGTGTTTACACCGGCAGACGCTGTGCAAACCACTTCCGGCGGAAATGAAGTGCATATGTGTAGAGTTATGGCGCCGCCCACGATTTGCCGCGTAAACTTGTGTATAGTGTTTCATCGCCATCTAACGGCCTGGCAGCAGAATGCAGCATTTGTAGTCGTTTCCGCGGACCCGTGTGAATGGGGATCGTATTGACAATGGTGTCGTCTGTACGCGGAAAACTCAAAGGATATCGTTGACGTGTAAACGTACCCTAATTCTGGTCGTTAGCGTTGGTGATTTGAACGAACCCCCTGACCTTAAGTATAAACCCCTAACCAAAATGACTTCTAAGTGATTGGACTTATTATTTTCGCCTGGCGAACGATACAACTTTCAAGTTTGATCTTAGCATTTTGCTAAGCTAATGACAGGATAGTCAAATAAAACTAAACACAAATGATGTTTAAAATAATAATTGTTAATTACACAACTTTATTTATTGTTCATTTAGAGTATTGGATAAAACAATTATTTATAATAAATTTCTCTTGCCTCATCCATCGAATTTTTCTCCCTAAGCTTATCACAATGCATTTTGGGATTTCCTGCTAAAAGCAGGCATCTTATGAGGCACCATGATTCATTTGCTACGTTTCTGAACAGACGTCATGCTATGACTGCGATGCCATTTCAGCTTTAGTGATTGTGAAATATCAGTGAATGTCTTGTCACAACTTCTCTGAATGTCTTTTCTTTTGTCCTTTGCAGCAACTACCTTCTTTAATCTCATAAATCTGCAGTATAGCACAATCTCAGAGTTCTGCACAGGGGACACATGTCAAGCCATGACGGCCTGTAACACGTAAGTCCTTTCATTCTCATCGCTCTTTCTCTGTTTCGTCTGTCTTTCTAGCTCTTTCTTCCTCTAGACGTGTCCTGGGGCGAGAATCAGAAACCTTCTTCTTTTTTTTCTTTTTTTTACGAGAACTGCTGCTGGATCAGATATTTCTCATATTCACAACGTTTTCCATTTGAAGGCCAGATCCCGGATCAGCACACCGGCTTTGTAAGAATCTGGGTTTGTAGGTCTGATTCGGGTGAATTGGAATGAAAGCTGACACATTTTACTGAAGCCGGTGCTTGTTTGGCTTTCAGATGTGTTTTGAACGAGAGAATACAAGGGAACCATTCTCAGAATTAGAGGTTTTGTAAGTTTGTTCGAGGCGGAACCAATTAAATGACCTTAAAAGCCTTTAGTTAAATGTTCTCACAGGCTGAATGGGTGTTTCAAAAGATCAGTTAAAGAATTACTTGGGACAACATTTACCTTACAGCTTTAATCTCTTGACCAACTCTTAAAAGTTTAGTGGGTAAAAAGTAAGTATTACTTTCACAGAGTAAAGAGTAAAATATTGTGTGATTTCAATTTCCCAGAATGGTTTTTGCGCTTTCTCCTTACCTAGACTTTTAACAACTTGTCTATACTATATCACAAGTATCCAGACAATTTAGAAAATCCAGAGAACAGTATGTATTTTATCTTATAACTTGAATAACAAAAAATAATAACAATAATAATATTTGTATATTAATAAAAACATTATTGTTGTTGTTACTAATATATATATATATATATATATATATATATATATATATATATATATATATATATAGTTATATTTATTTTTAATAACAACAACAATTATTATCCTATAATGATATTTACATTAATTTGTGTTTATTTGAGGAATTTGTAATGTTACTATAACACAGATTTGCTGTCCCCAACTCTGCTATTTAGAAAACAACTGCATTTCTATAAAATAGTATAAGCTCGATTGTGATGGAAATGAGATGCTACAGAGTAGAAAGACAGTGAGCAATGTCATCCATTTTAAGAATTTTTACTGAAATTACAAAAATGCTCAGTAATTGAGTATTTCTTCACACAGTTAATTGACTTATTGAACGTTTTCTCAGAATAAGTGGAAAAACATCATAACCGTCACACACAATATCAATAGTCCACCCTCATACTTCATACCAAAATCCATTTAAAGATTGATAAAGGTTTTCAAGGAGACCTATGTCTTTTTGTCTTTAGTCTTGATGTTGTTTTTGGGGTCTACTAGAATATGTTTTCACATTCAAAAATGTTCAAAAAACACATTATTGATCACATATTCAACAGTGTTGCAGCTCCACTCTTTCCAGTCTGTCAGTAACGCGCTGTTTAGTCCCAGTCTCTATTGCTGCGTCCCAATTCGCCTACTTATACTACGCCCTAAAAGTATGTACTCTTTTTGTGAAGAAAAAGTACATACTTTTGAGTGTGTAGCAAAAGAGTAGGCAAGCTTTGGGACATACTACTTCGTCATCTTTAACGGACAGCTCAGTCGCGTGCATCCTGTCACCGTAAACTGCCCTGTCAATCATCTCGTCACAGTTAAAATCCTCCATTCAATCTAATATAACTTCTTACCATTTCGGAGAGAATTGTTGTCGCACGTTCATCTGCCAGTCATGGGTCTTTCATGCCGAGACTCTCCTCATGTGTTTGGAATTTGAATATAATAATGCATTTAAAAGGTAATGGCTAAACGTATCTTTGCCAAAGTCCACAATGCTGCAGATGCAATATAATGTGGACAACATTGAATAAATACATTTTCGTGAGGTTATATACTGATCATTAATCACTCAAACCCCTTTATCTAAACCTCTCTACATAACCGCCGGACTCGCGCGTCCTCCATGTCTGTAGTTTTTGAACACTTTCAGTCGTGTTTGTAGTTCTAACCGAATCCTCGTCCAGCGCGCGATGGGTTGTGGGCAATATCAGCCGTTAGAGTGCGCATCGATCTGCACTTCGGATTCTGACCGGATATAGTAGACCATCCGGGTCTCTTTGGGACACTCATTTCAACATACTACGATTTGGGACGTACTAATTCTATTTTCGAATACTATTTAGGACGGATAGTATGCGAATTGGGACGCAGCATATGAGTAAAGCACAATGCGCTCTGATTGGTCAACTGGACCAGTGTGGTCAAGCTTTTGGTCAACAATTGGTCAAGCTTTTCGAGCGTGTTTGGGAAATATCCACCAGTTTCAACACAACTAACACACCTCAACCAGGCCTCGTACGCTTTATTATGCGGATGCCTTTGGCGGGAATTATTCAAATGAGGAATATTGTGACTTGTTTGTTCCCGGCAGAAAACTCCAGACTGCAGTGGAGGAGTTTCAGGGAGTTCAGAAACTGTGACACTGATATAGAGAAGAACTCCTGCTGGAGTGACTGTGTAACTTTGCAGACCTTTTTCACGCTCACACAGCGACATTACACACTAAAGAAAGTTAAAATTGTCAAAAAGCACAAGACGACCCATTTAACACTGATCGTAAAGCAGGTTGAAAACATTTAAGAAATGAAGCATTCAAAAAAATGCCCCGATTGCAGAATCACTGGAACAGAGACTGTACACAGTCCCACAAGTAACCATGTTTGACTTTTCAGATCTTTGCTCGACTCGTTTGCCCTGTTTGGCCGGAGCGAGTGCTGGGTGTGAGTCGCTAAACTCCTCATTTACACACTGACCCGCAGAACCACATGCTTGACTATTCATGGACAAGAATTAGCAACACACAGAACACTAACAATTGCGCTCTCACCCCAGGCATACCGCGCAGGGCGAGGAGGGGTGCGCTCAAAACACAAGCCTTTTCAGCCACTGCCAGCTTTACAACTGATAAATCAATCCCTGCTGAAAATATTCTGAGGAAAGGGTTGTGAATGATGGACAAAGACCTGATGTTCAACTTTTATTTAGTGCAGAGTTATGTGGTTATATTGAGGTATTTTATTAGTATGATTATTGTGTGTTTCTTCAGTCATGGACACAGGGCTTTATTTTTTATTTTTTTACTACATTTGTTTTTTTTTTGTTTTTTACTTCTTTTTTATGCATAAATGTCTTGTTGTCCCAGACTTTCAATCTTAAACTATGAAACATCTTCATAAAAAGGATTTTACTATGATAATCTGAACAGTTGTGTTATATTATATAACAAAATGTTATATTTCTTTTGCAGATATTTATGTAAGTTTTTACAGAAATTATGACAGTCCCTCAGTTATAGTTTTGCTCCTAATAATCAAATATTTTATCAGATGTTAATTTATACATGTGTATATATATATATATATTTACCAGTAAGACAATTTCAGCTTGATATAAAATGTGAGATCTGTATAGGAGCTTAAGCTAAGCATAATCTGTGAAAAGCCTTAAAAAGACAAATAATTTGACCATTTTATTCCAAAAATGTTTCAAGTGTAGTTTCAACACTTCATTTTATTAAACAAAAACTGTTTTAAAAAACACTGGTGAAAATGTTTATAACATTTTAAAAAATGACAATTCTCATGTAATGCATGGAGACTGTTGGATTGTTTTTCCAAACGTCCATAGTTGAAGAAACACCCTAAAATGTTTTCTACTTGTACTATTGCATAAATTGTGATTTAAAAAAAATCCTGTTTCCAAAGTTCTGTTATCAGTGGGCATTTTTACACCAAATATAACAAAAAACAATTGTTGTAAAGGTTTAGTACTTGCAATTATGAAATGAACTGCCGCCATTTCCACTTGGAAGTGAATCTGTAACTCGACAGTGTCATTTGTAGATATTGAGAAACTTTGCTGGCACTCATTCTGCCCATTCAAAGACACTTACATTGACCGTTATTTCACTTAAAGGGGTAGTTCATCATTTACTCACCCTCATGTTGTTCCAAACCTGGAAGACTTTCGGTCATCTTCGGGGAAAAATTATTTTTTTGATGAAATCTGAGTTATTTCTGTCCCTCCATTGACCGCTACGCAACTACCACTTTCAAGCCCCAGAAATGTAGTAAAGACATTATAAAATGAGTCCAGTGGTTCAACCTCCATTTTACGAAGGGACGCGAGTGCTGTGTTTGTGTTCACGAAGATGAACAAAAGTCTTACAGGTTTGGAACGACACGAGGTCGAGTATTAATGACAAAACGTTCATTTTTGGGTGAACTAACCCTTTAAACAAGCGATCTGTGTTTGATCCGTTTGGCTCATGTCCATGTTTGCTCATGCGTTGACTGCATCAGGTCACTGGGTCCCTGCATGGGTCCCCCCCCCCCCCCCTCCTCCCCCCTCCCCCCTCCCCTACCCTCCCAAACTGAGCAATCCTCCTTAGAAAAAGGTGATACCAGACGCATTCCAGTTGTTTGAAACCGTAAACTGTTGTTCACTTTGTCCTGATGTGCTGTAAATGTGACTCACTAGAAGTGAATCTTAATCTTAGTTTGTGGTCTTTTTCACAGAATATACTACTGGTATGATGAGAGGGGGAAGAAGACGAAGTGCACAGCGCCTCAGTATATTGACCTCGTTATGACTTTCGTGCAGAAATTAGTGACGGACGAAGAAATCTTTCCCACAAAATATGGTGAGTATAAATACTGCCCTCTAGCAGTCATCATAGAGAACTACACGATTTGAGATTTCAACGGTTGATGGAAAAGGCCTTAGATCAGTGGCGCCCTCTAGTGTTCATCGAGGAGAATGAGCTGAGTCACTATAACTGATCTGGGAGTTCTCCTCCACTCTTGCAAGAAATAGCCATGTATAATAGAATGGGATCATAGTAAAAACGATCCCTTTATAAGGAATTAAAAAATATATATTAGAATTAATGTAATATAATACTTTTTATTTAATAATAACTTGATGATAATGTTTGGTTTAAGGTCAAGTTTTACAGTGTAATTATGTGTTTAAGTACTGTGTAATAATAATTCGCTACATGTATTTACTATAGGATTATGGTTCGGGGTTGGTTTAGGGTTTGTTGCATGTAATTATGCATAATTTATAGTTATTACTACAGTAAATACATGTTACATGTGTAGCAAGGACACTAAAATAAAGCGTTACCAATTTGTTTTGTCCTAGTATAGTATATATTATTTAAACAAACTATTCATTGAATGTAAATGTTTAATGCTTTATTTATTTTTAACTCACTAATTTGATTTAATTTCAAACAAATTAAATGAATCATTTGAGTTTAAAACTGATTATTTTAATACAGTTTCTATTGACTTTTTTTCTCTTGAAAGAAATAGCTGTTGTCAAAGTAAAATAAACGTTTGTACAGAATAAAAATATTATAAATAATACAATGATAATAACTTAATTAGAATGCTTATTAATCCTAGTAGGTTTCCTTACTTCCTAACAATTGATTTAATTAGAAACAATAAATTATATTAATCATTTGTAAATTAATTGAACCCGATTATTTATTTTAATATAGTTTATAAACAGCTGCTTTCAAAGTAAAACAGTAATATTTTATAAGGAATAAAATTAAATAAAAAAAAATTATAAGTAATATATATATATATATATATATATATATATATATATATACACACACACACACACACATATATATATATATATATACATAAATATTATTATTATTATTATTATTATTTTATTTATATTTTTAGCAGGTTTGGATAAATTAATATATATTTTAAAATAATGTATTTAATGCTTTACTTTACTTTTAATCCCCTTACTAATTCATTTCCTAACTAATTTAATTACAAACAATAAATGAATACAAATAAATCATTTGTAAATTAATAAAACGGAATTTTTTATTTTCATATAGTTTATAAACAATGGTTTTCAAAGTAAAAATAAACCTTTTTATAAGGAATAAAAAATCATAAGTAATGTAACACTATTCTGTTTAACCCGAGCCGATTTTGTTATTTAAATCAATAAAATTAGTATATATATATATATTTTAAAATAATGTTTAATGCTTTACTTTCTCTTAATTTCCTAACTAATTTCCTAGCTCATTATAAACAATAAATGACATTAGTCATTTGTGAATAATTTGTGAATAAATCTGATTGTTTTTAATAAACAATATTTATTTAATTTATTTTGATGAAATGATATAAAATAAACTTGTATAAAGAATAAACATATTATAAATAATATAATGATAATAACTTAATTAGATTTCTTATTAGTCCTAGCATGTTTCCTCATTTCCTAACAATTGATTTAATCACAAACAATAAATGATTACATTTTTATAGTTTATGAACAGCTGTTTTTAAAGTAAAAATAAGCCTTATATAAGGAATAAAAAATCATTATAAATAATATGTTAAATTATAATATTAAAATTATATTTAAATCAATAAAATGAATATGTATAATTTAAAATAATGTGTTTAATGCTTTACTTACTTTAAATGTCTTAACTAATTATAAACAACAAATGACATTAGTCTTTCGTGAATATTTTGTGAATAAAACATTATTTTTAATTAACAATATTTATTTTGATTTCATTTGATTAAATAACAATTAAACATGAAATAAAATCAATTAAACAAACAAACCAAATGCTAACTATCTGAATTCCCTTTCAGGCAAAGCCTTCCCGAACTCGTTCGAGTCCCTGGTGAAGAAGGTGTGCCGGTTCCTGTTCCACGTGTTGGCGCACATTTACTGGTCGCACTTTAAAGAGAGCGTGGCTCTGGAGCTGCAGGGACACTTGAACACACTGTACGCACATTTCATCGTCTTCGTCAGGGAATTCAACCTGATCGACCCCAAGGAGACCTGCATCATGGACGACCTGTCGGAGGTGCTGTGCGCCCCCCTGCCCGCCCTCCCGCACAATCACGTGACCGAGAGATGAGCCAACAGCAGACCGGACAGAACTCCTCGGAGGAAGACGAGAAAAAGAAGAGCGGGAGGCCTCCTTGGACGGGCCCCTCCATCACTTTCCCCTCACCGTGTTAATGTGAACTGATCAAAAGGATGGGACGGGGCGCCGCTGGTCTGCAGTTCCTGTACCAGCACAGATTGCTGTGAATGTTTAACAGGACAAACAGTCTGTCAACATTATCATTTATATAGGAACATTTTATATTTTAAGTTGCTTTTTATTCTTATTTTTGCGCATAAGCCCTTGGAGGTTTTGTTTTCTTTCAGGGAATGGTATTTCAGCTCGGCTCTCATCAGTGCCTTGGATATATAGCTAAGGTATTGTTTGTTTATATGCAACACTGTTTCGAAAACGATCCTTGACCTCTGGCTCCCCCTTGTGGAGGGAGTGACGTCACGCGCCGACTGACTGTTTATGATTTCTGCATCCTTATTTCACCTTTCTCTTTCATATTCCAGCCATCATTCATTGTCCATTTTCCTATACGGCATCTAAATAATTTCCAGTTGTTAAAAAATGTATTCTTTAGCCTTTCACGATTATGTAAAAAGGGTATGATGGTTTGAATGATGCTTTAGAGAAAGTCTGGACTTGTGTGTAGGTTTCTGACAAGGATACTCCCCCCCCCGACTGCGACGGCCCAGATCCGGCCCACATCCGGTACACGTGGATCCCACACACGGCCCAGATGTGGGCCGGATCTGGGCCGACACTATGTTGCTGTCGGGGATATCCGCAATGTCTGCTCGCTCGGAGAGATGATGATACAGACAGGGACAAATATGTGTTGCATGGCAGTTGACTTGCTGAGTTGTATTGATGAGAGAGCACATCCTCCATTCATTTTTTTTATTTCACTTTTTATCTTTCTTTTTCTTTTTTAAATGATCAGAGGTCATGAATATTGTGGCAGAAAATGCACATTAAGTCCCCCCCCCCCCCCCCCCAACCCCCCCCCCCCCCCCCAAGAAATAGATTGTAACTATATATATATATATATATATTAAAAAAAAAAATCACAATAATTGCCTTTAGCGAGAGAGCATCTCTCCTCCTTAATTAATTTATTTTTACTTTATTTGCAGAGTTCTTCTGTTCTTGCTTTTATTTTATGTATTTGAATTATCTAAGTTAAAAGCCACTTAATATTTTAGGCTCTGCAAAACATAATCAAATAAAAAACAAGAAATGCCACTTTACCTCTGTGTTGCGTTTACTTCATTAATGAGACGGTTCTGGCGAATGGAAAGAGTCCATCCGTGGGAACTCGGTGAGGTTAGTTCAGATTTGAAACGTACACGCGTGAAGAAACCGTTTTGTGAAGAGTCATTTAAGATTATGTTCAGACTGCCAGCAGAAGACAGACTAAAAGCGTGCGTAAACATCTTTACGGCATGGAGAAAACTCTGAGCAGTGATGCCCATGTCGCTGCTTTTTTGTTGGACAGGAAAGTGAGTTCAGAATGGGAATCGATCGACATAGGTGATAAGATATAGGTAGATGAGCTATAAGATAAGATGCCTTTATTGTCATTCAGAATACAACGACATTATGAAGTTAAAGGGATAGTTCACCCAAAAAATTAAAATTAGCCCATGATTTACTCACCCTCAAGTCATCCTAGGTGTATATGACATTCTTCTATCAGACGAATACAATCAGAGTTATATTAAAAAATGTCCTGGCTCTTCCAAGCTTTATAATGGCAGTGAATGGCCGTTTCGGTTTGGAAGTCCATACAAGTGCATCTATCCATCATAAAAGTGCATCTATCCATCATAAAAGTGCATCTATCCATCATAAAAGTGCATCTATCCATCATAAAAGTGCATCTGTCCATCAAAGGAACTCCACACGACTCTGGCGGGTTAATAAAGGTCTTCTGAAGTGAAGCGATGTGTTTAAGTAAAATATCCACATTTAAAACTTTATAAAGTAAAATAACTAACTTCCGGCCAAATGAACATATGGATTCCACTTCAGTCCAAAGCGCAACTTATGCGAGTAATGCGACGCACTGCTGATATTTACGCTACGCCATGACGCACTACGCTACTTTGACGTCACAAGTTTCGTAAGTTGCGCTTTAGGCGCGTAAGTAGACTGTGTTTGGCCGGAAGCTAGAATTTTACTTTGTAACGTGTTAAATATGAATATTTTTCTCGCTTCAGAAGGCCTTTATTAATCCCGCGGAGTCGTATGGAGTTTCCTTATGATGGATTGATGCACTTTTATGGACAGAAACAGAAACAGTCATTATAAAGCTTGGAAGAGCCAGGACATTTTTTTTAATATAACTCCGATTGTATTCGTCTGAAAAAAGAATGTCATATAGCCTACACCTATTGGATGGCTTGAGGGTGAGTAAATCGTGGGCTAATTTTTTTCATTTTTTGGGTGAACTCCCTTTAAGTGAAAACTCAGAGACGCGATCATGTGATCTTAAAGCAGGGCTGCCAACCATGCTGCCAACTCACACATTCAGCGAGACTCACGCAATTGACACTGTTCTCACGAGATCACGCCACATATCATCGTTCTCACGCAGTGAAAAATACACGGAGGAGCAAAGAAGACCGACAAGACAGCAGGTAACATCAGTTATGAAACAAAGTCTCAGCTTTCTTTTTAAAGAAATCCAAACAATAAATAGGCTACAATATATTTTGTGGCTCTTTAATGTCGTAACAGATAGCTTTAGCGCCTCAGTTCAAGTGGCATGTGAACCGTCTCCTCTTCCTCTTTACTACTAGTTATAGTACGAAACAAACATGAACGAACACAAAAAGGTATATTAAAAGATACTTTACCTAAATGAATCATGTCATGAATTGCATATTCGCCCATTCAGTGTTTCAACCGCAGATAGACATATTTGGTGTGTTTGTGTATTTGGTTGCGTTATGAGTATTTGGTTGTGATGTGAGTATTTTCAGTGTGTTTGTGTATTTGGTTGTGTTGGTATTTGCAGCACGTGTTGTCAAACTGATGAAGATTCTCTTCATTCGCAGTGTGTTGAGCTCTCTCAGCCACCATACTCATGTGAGCCACACCAAAAACAAACAATCAGTAAGGGATGCAATTGTTAGAAACCATACTTTTGACTTTTTCATCTCTGAGGATTGTGCTAATGTAATTTGAAGTGATTAAAAAATCCTTTAAATAAAAAAAAAAAAAAAAAAAAAAAAAATATATATATATATATTGACAGCTGATTGAGGAATTATTTAATAATATCTTTTTTTCTTTACTGTACTGAAAAGCATAATGTTAGCCTAATATGTGCTTTAAGTTAACGGTTTAAACTAATCAATATCAAAATAAAGCTATAAATGTGTATTGCAGAATGAATATAGACATTTATTTTTATTTTGCACATGACACAAATGTACATGATACTAATTATTATTATTTTATTTTTAATCAAATTTAAAGTTTTATTACATATTTGTTGCTGAAATCCACCCTTCTGCTGGGATCAAAAACAAGATTGGATTTTGTGCTATAATCCAATATCAGATTTATTTTTCCCAACCGATATTACATTTTTTATCCAATCCTATAGCCGAAATACGATCAGATTACTTTTTACCAACTGGACCCAGAAGATATGTGGGTCAACTTCAGATCTAGTTCTACTAGGCCACAAGGTGGAAGCATTTCTCAAGTAAGGCGCTGTTACGCTTATGCATGACACGAATTTACTCATTCTAGGGCGGGACCTTGCCTCTTGGCTCATGAATATTGATTAAGATAAGTGACTCCCGAGTCACTTCAGGACGGTTGCCACGCAACATCGTCATGCGCTAATTATATTCTGGTAAAACAGAGTAGGACTCACAGCACCGACACGTGGCCCTATCCATTAATATTCAAAGGGTAAACCTTTAGCTGTACAGTAAGGTCTGTCCAGTGCATTACAAAGCGATTCAATACAAACAAGCTGGTTTATTTATAACAAGGCATAACACAGGGATTGCATTAAACGTCATGCGCTTCTTCATAGCATGTGCATAGTCATTCATTTCCCTGAGACCTTAGTTCAAACGTGCATATTTCTCAATTAGAGGTAATTAATATAAAGAAAGAAAGTAGTTGCAACAGTGCAAACGAAAATATGATATAATATTAATATTATATCTCTAGTTTTTCTTTTTCTTTTTTTTTTCTATACATACAAACGTAATAGTTCACCATTAACCTACTGAGACTCGCCAAATTGTTTTTGTCCACTGCAGTGGAAATATGGACACCGCTTTGTTGTTATAAATAGCTATATTTGGATGTCAGTACTTTTTATTCCAATCCAGTTGTTTGAAATAAATGATAATAAAACGTCTCAGGAGGTTAACGACACAACAGATTCCTGTTTCTTTGGTGTGCTGAACTTGACTCTTCTCCTCACTGATGCGCCTGTCCTGCTGGACTCCTGCAGTTTAAACCTCTCCAGTCCTCCCGCCTCATCCAGAGCTCGCGCGCTGCAGCTCGGCGTGGGCACTTTAACGGTGTTCCCAAACTTAGAATAGTCCACAGCATACATCCCATCTTCTTGAGACACCGTCGGCACAAATCTCTGACCCCATAATATCTCCTCGGACAGGTAAGAGGTCCGCGCTTGAGTGGTGATGCCGGTGGTCTCCACGACCCCCTCCAGCACGACGACCACCTCAATGTCCTCGTGCAGCAGATCAGCCGCCGATAGATCATACAGTGGGCTGTTTTTGTCAATGACGTGGTTGATGATGAGGGGTGACACCAGAAAGATGCTGTTGGTGCCCACCGGGTTGTCCATCTGGATGTCTATCTGGTCCAAAGGCACCATCTCGCCTTCATTGGTGACGGTTTTCCGCACCACCTGCATGTGGATGGCGGCACTGATGATCATGCTCTTCCTCAAGTCCCCGAGGCGAAACATGAAGCACAGCTTGTTGTTTCTGACGGTTATAACCGCGTGTTTGCTGAAGATGAGCGTTTCCGCTCGCCGGTTTGCTTGCGCGGTTTTCATGAAGATGCATCCTAACATGATGGCATTGATCAGCAGGCCGACTATGTTCTGAATGATCAGTATCACGATGGCCGATAGGCACTCCTCAGTGACCATCCGTCCGCCAAAACCGATGGTCACCTGGACTTCAATGGAGAACAGAAAGGCTGAGGAGAACGAGTGGATGTCCGTTACACACGGGACAAAGTCGTCACCTTTCGGGTCCAGGTCTCCGTGCGCGAAGGCGATCAGCCACCAGACCATCCCGAACAACAGCCAACTGCACAAGAAGGACATAGTGAAGATCACCAGAGTGTGAAGCCATTTTAGATCCACTAGAGTGGTGAAAACGTCTTGTAGAAACCGTCCTTGTTCGCGTATGTTCGTGTGCGCGACGTTGCACGTTCCGTTCTTGGCGACGAATCGCGCCGTCCTCGATTTAGTCGATTTAAATTTGGGCTGTAAAACATTCTCCGCCAACCGAGTCAAGAAATAGTCATCGGGAATGAGTCCTTTTCTGGACAACATAGCTGGTACATACTACAGTTTCGCGGCTGCGCTATTAAGTTGTAACATGGCAAGTGCGCTCATCTTCAGCGCGCGCCGCGCTCGGTGTCCGTTCACGCGCTCACAGGAGGGTATAGGAGGTCCCGTGGGAAGACGACACTTTTAGTGATCCGGCTGCCGCTGCCAGTCAATTGCAACCGGATATTTTCTCGCACATCCTCAGATGTGACTTCAGAAAGACTCATTCAGCACAGGGCATGCGTGCTAAACGCGAACTTTACCACAGTGAGAAGAACACACTCTGCGTTAACAATTAAAAGACATACTAGTCGATAGCTAGCCTACTACACTTTTACTTATGTCATAGTTAGGGCTCCAGTTCTAAAGAGACAAACTAGTCAGCAATGCTGTACTACACTATAATCCTGAACACTTTACTCTGCATTAACTATAACTTTTTACCTGTTAAAAAGAGCATTTTTTTTCAATGTGTCCTTGTTACACTTTACTGTATTTATTATAGTAAAAACTATATAATTAGGCATAATTGCATGCAACTAACCCTGAACTAAACTATTCCTATACCCTAACCCGAAGTACATGTAATTAATGAATATTATTAATTACTTAAATGTATAAACAGGGACACATTGAAATGAAGTGTAACACACATTTTTTTAACCTTTTAAAAAACATATTTTTAATTGCACTATTTTTATTTTTTAACAAATTAACATACCATATTATAGACAACAAAGCTGTACTGTATACCATCTTGTTAATATATTGTTACACTCTGCATTAATAAAAATCAGCGTGTTAGTGCAAGTTTGCATGAGACACACTACACTAACCATGCTATATAACTAATAACCTATACTATAACTGAACTACACTGTAGCTTACTATACTGTGCCAACTAACTGTGAACTAGCAACACAGTTATCTTTTAAAGGCTACAAACTACAGAATAAAATACAAAAAGCGATTTATTTCCTAGCCTTCTATACCATACTGTGCTATACTTCACTCTTCATTAACAATACAAATATTTAGGTTTAGTTGGGCTATAGTGAATATTTATTCTATACACTACACAAACAAAATAACACACTACACTACAGAAAACTGTCATAAATTAAATAAGCCGCAACCTTGAGTAAGATCTATACTTATATGTATGATGGAAGGTTGTTAAATATACAAATTGATAAACTATACGTTATTTGTCGTCATTCCACTTAAGGATATATAAAAAAAATAATATAAATAGTTTAAATTATAATATTAATTCATGTTTTATATAATGTTTCCTTTTCTATATAATTTTTTTTTATATAATATGTATTTATTTTATATAATAAAAAATGGAAAGATAAAAGAAAAAAGGGCATACAGGTTGTTTAAATATTTTTATTAATAAATGTTTAAGATTTTATTTACAAATGTGATTATGATAAATACAGTTATAAATAATTTATAATTCACGGTACAAGTGCACTTTCAGTAGAGGGTCTCCGGACTCATTTGTCGGCTCGCACGAACGACGCGAACACACTGTCCTCTTGATTCAGGAGAACCTCTGGTTTATCAAACTCCAGAATGACTCCTCGCTTCATCACAATCACCAGGTCTGCATTCAGGATGGTGTGCACACGATGCTGTGGAAACACACGCACACACACACACACACACACACACACACACACACACACAATGATGTGAAATGGCTGAGAGCTTGTTTGATCTGACTGAAATCATTAAAAGCATTGAATCGTCGTTCTAACCACAGCTAGACTTCCAATATTAAAGTCCGAAAGCAACTTACGGCGATGGTGACCACAGTTCTGTCGGCGAAGGCAGTCATCACAACTTTCTGTAGAATGCTCTCCTATTAAAAAATAAAGAGCATTATTAATATAATATAATACCTATAAACCTAACATATTAAAAGAGCATTGTATTATTTTATTATATACTTTTAATAATTCAATCTTTTATTTATAATTCATTTTTATATCATAAACATGGCAGAATATATAATTTATTTCAAATATTTTACCTAATATATATACCTATAGTCTTTATAATTTCCACCGTTTTAACCGTACCTATTTAATATTTGAATTATTAAAAACATAATAATGCTCTGTTTAATATAATTTATTATTATAAGAATGGCAGAAAAATTTTAATATAGCCTACATTAAATATAATTTATATTTTTAATTAGTTTTTTATTTTATTTTAAACTTTTCAACCCAATCTATTAAAATGGCATTATATTATATTATTTTAATAACTACAATCATTTATTTTATATAAATAATGTATTATTATAAAAATGGCACAAAATGGCTACACTAAATATAATTGACATTTTAATTTACATTGTATTATATTATATCAGGTTAAAAAGTTAGAAATGATATAAAATGTATGTTTTATTATTATTATTATATAATTTACATAGATTTCTAACCTAATAATATAATATACATATATTAATTTCTTTTAAATAATTTCTTTTAAATGCATTTCTCCAATTTAGGATTTTTTATGAACAAATTATATTATTGTTATAACAACTTAAGTGAAGGATTTCATTGAAACATGAATTTTACTATTATATTACTTTATATATTAGTGTTTTAATGATAGCTGACATCACAGGGGTTTTCAAAGTGTGGGGCCGTGGAGCTGGGCGACATGACGATGTTAATCAATAGAGATTGTTCTATAGTTTATCTGTATGTAAATATTTCCATGCAGAGCAGCAAAAATGAGAAGATTGTGGGACGTACTTTATGATGAGTTATTAAAATTACAATAAACCGCGACAGAGAACTTAATTCAGTACATGTGCTGAATTCAGTTCACTTTCACGACTTATTGCGCTTGTGTCAAAATGTCTGGTTATTAAATTCTAAAGTGAAATTAGATATAACAGTTGTCTAATTGGGCAAAACAGTTGGGCGAAATGTTTATTTTATTGGATCCATGCATAAGCTCTTAAAGTGACAGTAGCCTCATATACGCCAGTCATTAATGTTAATCAAACTCATTCACTGCTCTTGACTGAATATTTTTATTTTGCATTCCTTATATCAGAAACACCAGTACTTTTCACACGGATGCTTTCCTTTCATTTTGAATCTATCAAATTGTCCCCCACTGTGTGTTCATTCCTGTATGAAACCCAGCCAGTGCATTGAGCACAGCCACGGTTCATTTACTCCGGAGAGATGAAGGCGGAGGAGCAGTCGGAGGAGCAGGGTGTTTGAGAATAGTGTGAAGTGAATCGAGGTCGTGGCCCCTGGGGGGGGTTTCCTTCTACCTCTTAGACTCTCTTACTCTCTATTGTACTTCCAAGCACACACACACACCGTAGCCATGTCTATGGAAGCAGTGGCCTCGTCCATAATCAGAATACTGCTCTTCCGCACAAATGCGCGCGCCAGACAGAACAGCTGACGTTGCCCCTGGCTGAAGTTCTCCCCACCCTCGGTTATTATAGCATCTGAAACGCAAGGAAAGAGTATCAGCAATCATATATTTAGATTATATTACGATTTTAAAATTAAATCTTAACCTTAAAAAGGCCAGTTCACACCAAGGATGGTAGCTATAACTATATAAATATAAAGTTTTAATAATCGTTGTAATTCTGTAGGGAATAGGGAAGTCCACACCGCAACAATAAAGATGACAACACAGAGGAAAACTATTGTTAGAATCGCTTACAGGACGAATTTTTTTTCCAGTTAATGAACAATAAAAACATTAAGAGGCAATCAGAATCCAAAAGTCTTTAAAGAGTGAGCATTTAAAGTGGCAGAAGACAGCACATACTTATAATAAACGGAAGATCATTGTGCGTTGATGTGGACGCTAATATAGTTATTGTTCTTGGTGTGAACATGCCTTAAAGCCTACTGTATCATATTTGATACACACAATTGTAAGGCCTCTAAATGACCAACATGATATTCTTCTGTTGTACACAAGCCTTCTGTCGTCTAATTTTTAGTTTCTATTTTTAGCAAGTAAAAAGGCCTTTTAAGGTATCGTTCTAAAGACGTCCCCCTTCAGGTCATCATTCACGTGTCTTTTGCTTTGAACACTTTTATAATAAAGGAAATAGTACTAACAATATAAAAGTTGTTTTTAGATTTAAAGGCGAACACTTACTGGGCTGAAGCAACTTCCATACTTGATTATCCATGTGTGTGTGTGTGTGTATATATATATATATATATATATATATATATATATATATATATTTTTTTTTTATAGAAAAATCATGTTAACATGTGAGTATCAAATATGATACATCATGCGTTTTGAGGAACGTTTATTTGTACATCTGTCAATCATCATTGTATTTGCATTGCACAAACTACAGAGCTTTGATCATAAAATAAACATTTAAATATCATATTAAGACATTATTGGGAGATATAGAGTGACAACTGATATTTATGCATTTTATGAAAGTACTACTTTTAAAGATCTCATTGATTTACATTACAAGCTATCAGAATTTATTACTTTTTGACCGTATAAATATCAGAAACAGCACCGAATTACAAATTGTTCAAAATTCACCAAATATTTTTTTTCCTCAGTGAGAATATGGAGTTCATACTCAAGATCATGCTATAGGAGACAAAAACCTGATGCATCAAATATGATACTCACAAAAGGTGGCAAATATGTTTTTGTCAAGACTGTCTAAACCTTCAATAAACTGTTCTATTAAAAAAAATATGACAGGGTTAAAGTTGTCATCATTTACTCGCCATTATATCATTCCAAACCTGTACGAACACTGATCCCCATATAGACTTTACTTATATAGTGACAATGTAGTGACATTTTTCATATATTTCAAATATCATCATCTATGTTCCACAGAAGGAAAAAAAAATCATACTGTAGGTTTGGAATGATATGAGAGTGATTCAATTATGACAGATTTTTCATTTTAGGCCGAACTATCCCGTGATTTCTAATCATGTTTTATCATGTCTTAGGTGTCTTACCTAGTCCTCCAGGCAGGGTTTTAACTACTGGTTTGAGTTGTGCTATTTCTAACGCCTCCCACAACATGCAGTCTGTGGCCTTCATCTCTGGATCTAGATTAAAACTGAACACAAGAAAATGAGATGGTATAGAACTTCTCATTATCAATTCAGTTTGCCCCAGAAATCCTTCATCTCTACAGCCTGTTTCAGGGCTTTTAAAAACACTGAAAAGGTACAAAAGCTATGGTAGATTCAGAGAGAAAACAGCAATGATTAATAATTTATGAATGCTCATTGTATGTCATCCATTCATCATGTAAATCTGGGGGAGTTTGGCCTGTGAAATCACATCTCAAGAGTCAAATTCAAACTGATAATGTTGATCAGAAGTATATTCTTTTTTTTTTTTTATTGTAAATGAATAAATGTCTAGGATATTGGGACAATTTTATTCACTCATGTAGTATTCGGTTTCAAGAGACGCACCGGATGGTTCCGCTGAATAAGAAGGGATCTTGTAGAATAATAGAGAAGCGCGACCTCAGCGTCTGAAGAGGCATCTTTGCTATATCGATGCCATCAATGATTATTCGCCCTGTTGGAGTATAGAGACTTATATTATACTCTGTAAATTAACTGAAATTAGCTTGGCCTTGATAAAAAATAAGAATCACCCTCAAACGTGTCCACCATCCGGAAAAAGGCCAATGAGAAAGATGACTTGCCACTTCCTGTTCTACCACAGATTCCAAGCTGTAACAGATCAACACAAAGTAAAGGGTTTATGGGTACTTTAACAATATGTAATCAAAATGATTGCCTGTGTGAGGGTATGCATTGACGTCACTTTCCCACCAGGACACGCCCCCTCAGTAAGACTGAGTGGCAAAACATCTTGCAACATAACTGGCTTTAATAGGGGAAAGTATGTAGTTAATAATGTAGTTTGACTCGACTCGAGGGAGTTGGACTCGACAGTGATCCTCACACCTCACCAAAGAGGTGGACATTGACATGAGGCCAGGAATCAGGTTTTCTGTCATTTGTATGTACCGGATTTTAATCACCGGGAAATACAAGCAAAGCCTGTGAATGCTTTACCTGCTAGACGACACTATACATACAATAAAGGTAAATCTATATCTGTCATATCGCCCAGCCCTAATACTTGTTAAAGCATTAAACATACAATTGTGACTTTGTGTAAACCTGCTTGGAAATGATGTGTAATCTAAAGCGCTATACAAATAAATCTGACTTGACGCTTGGTCGTACTTCAAGACAGGATTTGATGGTGAAATTAAAAGGATGACGCTTAAAACTGACGCATGAAATTCAAAGCTTGCAACCTATTTCAAGGTTTGCGTTCTCGAGCCACCAGGCACTGTTGTTGTGCAAATGAGCGGCCGGAGTGCATTAAGGATAAATAACTAATAATCTTTGCAACGGAAGTGAATCAATCACAAATAACTTTAGCTGGACAATAACTTTATTCTAGAGCTGCTGTAAAGCCAAAACAATCTATGTTACTTTAATCGATTGTAAAAAGCTGTCTGTAAAGCTATAAAGCTGCTTTGAAACAATCTATATCGTTAAAAGCGCTATATAAAGGAGGGTGACTTGACTTAACTTGATGAGGACAAAAGTGGAAATTCTGGTTGTTCCAATAGGTTTAGTAGAAACTGACAGCTGTCGCCGTCAAGCAGACTATAGGGGCTTTCGCACCGGAGAAACCTTTCATAGTTCCTAGAACTATTGGCGGAAGTACCTGGATTTTGGCGTGTTCGCACCACAGGAACTAGGAAGGATTTTAGTTCTTGGAACTCCTTTTGGAACTTCTTGGAACGTCCTACTTCAGAATAGTCTCTAAACCAGCACTATAGGAACTAACAGTGACGTTAGTGTATGCTAATGGGATGGACGCAAGTTGGTATATTGTTCCAGGATTAACAAAGATATTGATCCAGGAACATGTTGTACTCCGTAAAATCAAGTTCACCATCCAACCATACCCCTTTGTAGAACACAAGGCTCAAGGCTCATTTTTTTAAATGAACACTGACAAATACTTTACAGTTATGCAAAATATAAGATGGTAAATATTTAATTGATGAGTTGTCAATATTTGGCCTAGGGTATGATTTTACCTAAAAATTCAACATATCTTATAAAAAAAAAACGGTAACTGCAAATCCATGTTTCGCTGCCTGGATTCCAGTTGTTTCTGCGAATGGCAGTGATCTGGGGTTCTATGGATTCTGTAGCTTTCAGCAACCTGTAAAAAGATAGCTCAGATTTCTTGTTGAATCTATTTGTATAGTCAGTCGCACAGTTCTTTTGCGGCATTCGCGCTTAACACCATCACTGCCACTCAGTCATTTTGCCACTCAGTGGGTGTAATCACAGTGACTCCGCCTACTGTGCATACCCTCTTTATATTTAAATAGGTTGAATATAATTATTTAACTTAAGAAAATTTCCTTTCTTAAATATATGTATAATTGTACCTTTTGTCCTGGGCTGATGTGAGCATTGACCTGTTTGAGGACAGGCTTCAGGGTGCTGTCGTACCTCACGCTCAGATTCTGGATCTGAATCTCACCCCGCTGAGGCCAACCTTCTGGAAGCTGAGACGCGGCTGGGAGAGAAACATTTAACCAAAGAGATGAGGCGTACGATATACAGAGAAAGATGGACAGAATGTGAAAACAGGAAAAGAAGTAGACAGATCTACTATATCCAGTGTTTAAATCAAGACAAGTCACCTTCATTTATATAACGCTTTTAACAATATAGACTGTTTCAAAGCAGCTTTACAGTGATAACAGGAAATTAAAGTAACAGATTTTTTTGTCTTTACAGTAGCTCTAGAATAAATTTATTATCTAGCTAAAGTTAGTTTTGATTGATTCACTTCCTTTGCAAAGATCATTAGTTATTTACTTAGGGGCGCTAACACGACACCGTTCTAACAGAAAACCCTTAATGTGTTTACTCACACAGCAGACCCTCGTAGTTTTCAGGTTCTGTCCTCAGCAGGGCTTTTATTCTCTTCACAGCTCCCAGCTGCACCTCCATGTCTGCAAGATTACGCACCATCCAGTTCAGGTAGTTGGACACCTGAGACATGAAATATAGAAACAGAAGTTGTCCAATATTGCTGAAGATCAGCATGTAGAAAGTTAGATGTATGTGTGTGTGGTCTTGCCATGAGGGCGTATGTGAGTCCCAGCCCCACCAGCCCAGTGGACAGATGATTGTACTGGGAGTTTGTGATGGAGGCCACAGCTGCTATTAGGACAATAAAGGCCCCAATGTACTCCTGCACAAGAGATACAATAGTATAACCATTACTGTTGAGTCGTTCAAGGAAGTAAATATCTATTTTTGCTAGTATTTGATCAAATAAAAAAGATTTTTAACTGGAACAAACAGTAGCAACTCTACAGATGTCACGCATAAGGGGCTTTCGCACCGGGTAGTTCTAGGAACTTAGTTCTAGGAACTAGCCACCAGGGTGGTTCCCCGAGAACTAATGGTTCCCTTAGGAACATTTTCCTGGTTGCATTTGCACCACCAGTAGGTACTCTGAAGTGACGTAAGCCGCGCTTGTTGATGTGACTTATTTTGTCGCCGCTGAGAACGCCAGAGCCTGAGCACACAGTGTTATTCTCCGTGTTCATTAGTTTATGATCGGTCTAACAGTCCTGTCTAATATGTTATTAGATAGAACTGTTATACATAGAAATTAGACAGTATATGAAAATGTATTAGCGTATGCCGTGTGGTTGATGTCCGGTGTTGTTAGCTGAGCAGAGAAATACATAATCATGTTTCGTTTGTCCTCTCAAAATTGCGTTGGATTTTCTTCTAAGCGTAAGGGTTAAAAGGCTCATCTATCACTATTTTCAATGTTCGTAGAGTTAGTTTGTGAAGTTTACACAGCTTTTTTTTTAAATGGCGTGTGTTGGTGTTTTGTGAGCGTTCGGCCAATCGGCATACACTAACGTCACTGGTAGTTCCTATAGTGCTGGTTTAGACCCTACTCTAAAATAGGAGCTAAATTAGTTCCTCCAAAAGGAGTTCCGGAACTAAAATTGTTCCTAGTCCCTGTGGTGCAAACACGCCAAAAAACGAATCGGTTACCTAACGTAACCTCGGTTCTCTCTAGATGAGGGAACGAGTATTACGTAAGCTAGCTTACGCTACGGGAAAGATTCATCTTTTCGGAGAAATTGAAGCCAAAAATTATCCTATAATTTTGTATCCATTGTCAACGCAGTTCAGCTGCAGCAGACCATGAGCGGGCTAGCTAGCAGCTCATTGGTTCGCTCACAGAGAACTGCTTAAGCCTATGAGGAGACGCAGATGAACTCTCGGCCAATGAGAGTCTGACATGCTCTCATTGTGTCAGAGCCCGCCGAAACGGGCGTGGTCAGAGAGTATATCTTGGCGTCCCAGGCTGTCAACTCTGGTTTTCATAGAATGAAGCGAGAACGCTAGTAGCACAAGCACGGCCAGGAACGCAATACTCGTTCCCTCATCTAGAGAGAACCGAGGTTACGTTAGGTAACCGATTCGTTCTCTTACGAGAGGTTCTCTCGTATTGCGTAAGCTAGCTTACGCTACGGGAACACCTGGTCAACGCCGTGCGTGCTAAGCATCCACTACGAGTCCCAGGGGAGACCCCGGGGAACCCCTGTGAGTGGGAATGAATATCTGTACATGTGACAAAGGCCAGCAGAGCGGGCCGGTGATAGTGTCGTACATAAGCACATGAAAGAGAGGGACAGAGCGAAACCAGTCTGTGTGAATAACTTCCTATAGTGCAGCTCAACCAGAAGAGCTGTAACATACTAGACTGCTAGTAGTTTAGCCTGCAAGGCAGGAACTTCCAGGTTGTAAAATCTGACAAAGGTGGAGGGGGAAGCCCGTCCCGCTGCCACACAAATGTCGTGAATGGAAATTCCGCTGGACCATGCCCACGATGAGGCCATGCCTCTAGTGGAATGAGCCCTGATGCCCAGAGGACATGGCAGGTCTTTTGATGCGTATGCGGCTGCAATGGCATCAACTATCCATCTTGATAGAGTCTGTTTCGAGGCGGCCAACCCTTTGGTGCGCCCACCGAACGAAATGAAAAGCTGCTCGGATCGTCTGACCGGAGCAGTGCGAGTAATGTATAATCTCAGGGCCCTGACCGGACACAGGAGATTAGCGTCAGATTCGCTATCGGATGCAGGCAGAGCCGATAGGGAAATAACTTGTGCCCTGAACGGGGTACCAATCGCTTTTGGGACATAACCATGTCTAGGTTTGAGAATGACTAAGGAGTCATTGGGTCCAAACTCGAGACAGGAAGCGCTAGTGGACAGCGCGTGAAGGTCTCCCACACGTTTTACTGACGCGAGCGCGAGCAGAAAAACGGCTTTGAGCGAAAGGTATTTGAGGTCCACGGTGTTTAACGGTTCGAATGGGGGGGCTTTCATAGCTTCGAGAACTATGGAAAGGTCCCAAATCGGCACCGAAGGGGGCGTGGGGGGTTCATCCTTCTAGCTCCCCTGAGGAAGCGGATG
This sequence comes from Tiaroga cobitis, assembly GCA_030578255.1. Classification (NCBI taxonomy): domain Eukaryota; kingdom Metazoa; phylum Chordata; class Actinopteri; order Cypriniformes; family Leuciscidae; genus Tiaroga; species Tiaroga cobitis. Next base: position 28,204,539 of record CM060615.1, on the reverse strand, counting down.
ACCAAGCCGTTTTTGCCCAGTGACTGGTCGCACCGGGGTTCAACGAACGCTGCGACGGCTGCCACATACACCTTGAGAGTGGACGGGGACCTGCCCTTGTCCAACATCTCCTGGAGAAAAACTAGCAAGGAAGGAACCTCGCATGACCGTGGGTCCAAATTTCTGTCGGTGCACCATTTAGAGAACACAGACCATTTAGACGCATAGAGCCTTCTAGTAGAAGCCGCTCAGGCCTGCATGATCGTGTTTAACACTCCCTCTGGCAAAGCAACGGGTAGTCGTTGATCACCCACGCATGTAGCGCCCAGCGCTCTGGGTGGGGATGCCAGATCGTGCCGCAAGCTTGGGAGAGGAGATCTGCTCTGACTGGGATGGGCCACGGGGCTGTCTGTGACAGCTGAGTGAGCTCCGGAAACCAAGTCTGACCGAGTCACCGAGTGGCGTGTTTCCCTGATTCTCTGAAGCACCTGTGGTAGCAGAGAAACCGGAGGGAAAGCGTAAAGCGGGCGGCTGGGCCAGGTCTGGGCTAGCGCGTCCACGCTCTTTGTGAAAAATATTGGGCAGTGGGTGTTCTCCTCTGAGGCGAAGAGGTCCACCTCTGCTCTGCCGAATATCCGCCACAGCTTTTGAACTGTAAGAGTGTGCAGGGACCATTTCCCGGGGGGAATGGGGTTCCTGGACAGACTGTCTGGACCGTCGTTCAGATGGCCCGGCACATGCGTCGCTCTGAGCGAGAGCAGGTGACACTGAGACCAAACTAAGATGCGTTCCGTCAGCCGGAAGAGATTCCTGGATCTGACTCCGCCCTGACGGTTTAGATAGGAGACCACGGCTATATTGTCCGAACGGATCAGCACGTGGTGACCGTGAATGCGCGGGAGAATTCGCGGGAGAAAGCGCGTGAGCGCGTTCTCAACCGCCAATATCTCCAAACAGTTTATGTGGAGGAGGTTCTCTTGAGCTGACCAGGGGCCTAAGGCCGGTGAGCCCTCGCAGACCGCACCCCAACCCGTGTTGGATGCGTCTGTCGAGATGACTTTTCGGCGAGAAAGGGTCCCCATGGAAACGCCCCGCTGAAACCATTCTGCCACAGTCCATGGCTGTAGAGCTGTGATACAGGTCTGCGTTACCTTTATCAGTTGGCGGCCCGTGGTCCACGCACGGTGAGACACACGGCTCTTCAACCAGAACTGAAGCGGGCGCATGCGCAGTAACCCCAGCTGGAGCACCGCGGAGGCTGAGGCCATGTAACCCAACACCTTCTGAAAAGTTTTCAGAGGTGTGAGTCTGTTCATCTGAAAAGATGCGGCGAGACGCTGAACACAGCGCGCGCACGCTGTGTTGACAGACGAGCCGTCATCGTGACCGAGTCTAGCTCTATACCCAAGAAGGAGATAGTCTGACTGGGTTGTAGTGCGCTCTTTGTCCAGTTGACAGAGAGGCCCAAAGCTTTCAGATGGTCGAGGAGAACTGTACGATGAGACAGTAGCTCTCTCTGTGATTGTGCCAAAATCAGCTAGTCGTCCAAATAGTTCAGTATTCGCAGCCCCTGACTCCGCAGGGGGCGAGCGCCGCATCCATGCACTTCGTGAACGTACGGGGTGCTAAGGATAGGCCAAACGGAAGGATGGTATATTGATAAACCTGGCCTTCGAAGGCGAAACGTAAGAATGGCCTGTGAAGTGGATTTATCTGAATCTGAAAGTAAGCATCTTTCAGATCTAGTGAAATGAACCAGTCCCCCTGGCGCACATGCGCGAGGAGTTTTCTGATCGTGAGCATTTTGAACGGTCTCTTCATGAGAACTTTGTTCAGAAATCTGAGGTCTAAGATTGGTTTGAGTCCGCCGTCTTTCTCGGGAACAAGAAAATAACGTCCGTAAAACCCCGACTCGCTCATAGACAGAGGAACTCTCTCTATAGCCCTTTTGCACAATAGCTTTGCTATCTCTGAACGGAGCAGCGTCACTGCTTCTGGGTTCACAGTAGTTTCTAGCCGCGCTTGAAACCGTGGAGGGCGACGGTGAAACTGTAAGCGATAGCCTAGCCTTATTGTGTTTAGCACCCACTGGGAAATTCCCGGAATAGCTTCCCACGCTTTGAAGCGTAACGCTAGGGGGTGAATGGCTACATGGTCCCCGTCGCTGCACATAGCAGGCTGCGTGAGCGCGCTCATATTGTTTATGACAGCGGGACTTACACTCAGAGAAGAGTTTATGGGCCGTGTAACAGAGTGAGCAGAGGGGGGCCCGTGTGCGCGCTTATGCACTCTGAAACTCGAGCGGGTTGGAACCACTTTATGAGAGTGGACTATGTGTGAGACACGGGGACTGAAGTGCTTTTGTGTATGAGTGAACACAGTGTTGTGGGCACATTTTCTACACAAGAGGCTTTTATGCTCTTTTTGAGATTTCTCTGGGTTGCCGTGAGAACGGCATTTTCGCTCATGCAAGCGGGAAGGGAGACCGGCTTGGTAATGGCGGTGTACACTGCTGTAGTAGCCGCGTGAGCGGAGACTAACAGAGGGCGAAACTTTGACGGCGGTCCGGCCGCGGCGGGAGAGCACCGTCTTTTTCTCAGCTGTGCTAGGCAGACTTCGAGTGATCGGGTTTCAGCGCGATCCGAGGCCGAGGCCCTCGGGGAGGCGGCGGTCTGTGGCGGCTGTCAGAGCGAGAACGAGGGCGGCCGCCCTGGCGTTGCTGAGAAGTCTGACTGTGCTGAGCTGGGCGCTGGGGTGGGGCTCGTGCAGGAGGCTGGACACGTGAGCGGCCTGCAGAGGAGCTACCGCGACGAGGCAGAAAGAGATTCATGGCCTGGGAGGCTTTCTGCACTCCGGAAAATCGGTCAACGATACCCGTGACAGCAGATCCGAAGAGGCCGGATGGAGAGAGCGGGGCGTTGAGAAAGGCGGCGCGCTCAGAGTCTCCCATGTCGGCGAGTGTGAGCCACAGATGTCTCTCAGACACACAAATGGCGGCCATGCATTTCCCCAGAGCTTGAGCAGCAGATTTTGTAGCGCGAAGGGCAAGGTCCGTGGCGCTCCTCAAATCCGCGACTAGAGGGGGATTTTTTTCCGCTCTCGCCTCATTCACGAAGTATGTCACCCTGTAGCATCTAAAGGACGGACATGGAGTGAAGTGCAGAGGCTGCTTGGCCGGCGGCTGAGTAAGCGCGGGCGTGAAAGTTTGAAGTCGCTCTGCAGGCTTTAGAGGGAAGCACAGGTGATGAGCGCCATCTCGCGGAGGGCGGGCATAGATGTGCGGCGACCAGGTCCTCTACAGGGGGAATGGAGAGATAGCCCTTCTCTGCGGCTCCGTCCACAACGCGAAGCGGGGTATAAGAGTCAGAGCGAGTTCTGGCAGAGAGCGGGGCGTTCCAGGACTTCGTGAGTTCCACGTGCAGTTCAGGCAGGAAGGGCGAGGCCCGTTTAGTGGCGGGCGTTGAGCGCTGGCGGAAGTAGCTGCCGTCCATACGGTTGATGGTCTGCTCGGGGGGAGGAGACCAATCGAGCCCGAGGCGTTCGACGGCCTGTGAGAAGAGGCGCACTAATTCCTCCTCGATTCCAGCGCGGGTCCCGGTGGATTCTTGGGCCGAGGAGGCGTGAGAACCGGACCATTCCTCACTGTCTGAAGCGAGAAGCGAACATGTCTCCTTGAAGTCCGCGGCGTCATCGGAGGCAACAGAGCGGCCACTCGGCGGCAACTGTATGTCCGGAAGCGGCGAAGAAGGAGAGCGGGAGGCGACAGGCTCCGGCGGGATGAACGCTTCTGGCTGGGATTCCGGCGGCCTCTGAGAGCAGCGTTTCTTCTTCCGCGGCGAAGTCAGCGGAAGCATCTTTAGTGGCCTGAAGTCGAGCCCGCAGGGCGAGGGCGGCGAGGGCGAGGGCGAGCTCGGCGTGCTCCAATCCGAGGGAGAGAGCGCAGATGACGTGGGGGTCTCTATCCTCGAGGGGAGCGCGGCAAGAACCGCAGGAAGAAATACGAGGCATCTTGAAAAAGACGCTCGGCTCTTTTAGATACAAAATGCACAGGAAGCTTTTTTGTAAAAAGGATACAAATCCGTCGGATGGCGCTAGCTCGCAGGACGGCTGAAGGTGGCGAAGACGGCCGGCTTCCTCAGTCTCCCAGATGCTCGCTAAAGTTGCCCTTTCGACGACGGCGGCTTCTCTCAGGATCAGCAGATGCGTGTAGCCTCGCTGAAGAGATGAAAATCAGAGTTGACAGCCTGGGACGCCAAGATATACTCTCTGACCACGCCCGTTTCGGCGGGCTCTGACGCAATGAGAGCATGTCAGACTCTCATTGGCCGAGAGTTCACCTGCGTCTCCTCATAGGCTTAAGCAGTTCTCTGTGAGCGAACCAATGAGCTGCTAGCTAGCCCGCTCATGGTCTGCTGCAGCTGAACTGCGTTGACAATAATTTTTGGCTTCAATTTCTCAGAAAAGATGAATCTTTCCCGTAGCGTAAGCTAGCTTACGCAAAACGAGAGAACCTCTCGTAAGAGAACTGGTACTTCCGCCAATAGTTCTAGGAACTATGAAAACGTTCCTCCGGTGCAAAAGCCCCTATAGTAACTGACTTGTATGGCTTAAACTCACCATTCGAACTTCCAGCCAGCGGTTCGCCGCTGTGAGGAAGAGAGAGGCCATGTTATTGGCATCTGTGAACTCTAGAAGTCTCTGTCTGAATCTAGGCTCATACCTAAGAGGGAAAATACAAGAATAATCTGTTTAATACATTTATATGGAGGGCATTTAGCAGATGCTCCCATCCAGAGTGACTGCCACGGTCAACAGATGAGCAAATAAAGCACTCAAACCCATAATCTTGCCCACCTGAAGGCTCTGATGGTTGTGAGCCCCTCTACTGTCTCAGAGAAGTGTGAGAGCAGAGGAAGCTGTGTGCTGTCTTCTAGTTGCTGGAGATCTCTGGAAATACAAGCAGACTGCTGTAGTCCCCAGCTGGAACCTGTTAGTGTCACTAACACTAAATCTCAATAGAAAATTAAATTCTCTAATCATCTACTCACCCTCATGCCATCACCAAAGGACATGTCTTTTGTTGATGGCATTGGGAAATGACACGTTTTTTAGATAAATACAAATGAAGATTTTTAGGGGGAAAAAAACTATCTCTTTAAGTCTATATGAAGTGAAACAATAGGTGGGTGTAAAAACAAACAAACAAAAAAACATTTACTTTAAGCCATTGCTTCCAGCATATATATATATATATATATATATATATATATATATATATATATATATATATAAATATATATATAAATATATACTCTGAAGTGAGGGTGGAATCTTATGCTTTCAAAGCTAACTTGCTATTGCTATATATTCTCTCTCTCTCTCTCTCTGTGTGTGTGTGTGTGTGTGTGTGTGTGTGTGTTTGAAGAAATGTGAATGTTTTCTATTTGTATGCATCTATTTATAAAGTACTTAGAAATGCCCAACCAGGGACAGGAGTTGAAAATTAGCCTTAGCTACAAACTCTATATGCTGTGCTTTGTATTGTAACTATGTTTGACTGTATGGTCCCTGTTAAATAAATAAAAATAAATAAATATACAGTATCTCACAAAAGTGAGTACACCCCTCACATTTTAGCAAAACATTTTAGTATATCTACTCAAGGGAAAATACTATAAAAATGAAACTTGGATATATTTTAGAGTAGTCAATGTGCTGCATGTTTAGCAGTGTATACATTTACTGTCCTCTGAAAATAACTTAACATACAGCCATTATTGTCAAAATAGTTGGCAACAAAAGTGAGATATTTGACACCCTAAGTGACAATAGCTGTATGTCGTTTAACCATGCAAAGTGACATGTCCTATTTATCATGTTCATGTTTTTGTCTGTTTGACAGGACCATACAAATTGTTGTATATTGTATTAGAGTAGTTAAATTTGTGCTTTGAGTACAATTCTCTCATACTGACCACTGGATGTTCAACATGGCACCTCATGGCAAAGAACTCTCCAAGGATTTGAGAATTAGAATTGTTGCTCTCCACAAAGATGGCCTAGGCTATAATAAGATTGGTAACACCCTGAAACTGAGTTACAGTACAGGCCAGGGTCATACAGAGGTTTTCCAAGACGGGTTCCACTCGTAACAGGGCTCGCAAGGGTCAATCAAAGAAGTTAAGTCCTCATGCTGTGCGTCAGGTGCAGAAGCTGGCTTAAAAAAACAGACGCATGAGTGCTGCCAGCATTGCTTTAGAAATCGCAGGAGCGGAAGGTCAGCTTGTCAGTGCTCAGTCCATACGCTGCACACTGCAACAAGTCGGTTTGCATGGCCGACGTCCCAGAAGGAAGCCTCTTCTGATGCTGGCTCACAAGAAAGCCCGCAAACAGTTTGCTGAAAGCAACCTGTCCAAGAGCATGAATTACTGGAACCTTGTCCTGTGGTCTGATGAGACTAAGATAAACTTGTGTGGCTCAGATGGTGTCCAGCATGTGTGGCGATGCCCTGGTGAGGAGTACCAAGAACATTGTGTCTTGCCTACAGTCGAGCATGGTGGTGGTAGCATCATGGTCTGGGGCTGCATGAGTGCCGCTGGTACTGGGGAGCTGCGCTTCATTGAGGGAAACATGGATTCCAACACATACTGTGACATTATGAAGCAGAACATGATGCCCTCCTTTCAGAAACTGGGCCGAACGGCATGATACCCTTGCTATCATGATACCCATGATATGCCTTGCTGTGGAAGCTGAAGGTGAAGGAGTGACACAGTTTTGACATTCACTTAGGCTGTACTGACTTTTGTTGCCAGCTATTTTGACAATAGTGGCTGTATGTTGAGTTATTTTCAGAGGACAGTAAATATATACACTGCTATACAAGCAGCACATTGACTACTCTAAAATATATCCCAGTTTCATCTCTATAGTATTTTCCCTTGAGTAGATATACTAAAACGTTTGCTGAAATGTGAAGGGTGTACGGTACTCACTTTTGTGAGATACTGTCTGTGTGTGTGTGTTAGCTAGAAGTAATGGTTAGAGTATTCATAATTTAGTTGTTTCAGAAGTCAGTGATTCCTCCACTGGGGTTGTAGGTAGTACTGCCATGATGGTTGTTTGTGCTGTTTTGACTGTCAACTTTTGGGAGGCCATTGACTTGCATCATACAGACACACAGATGGATTATTAATCTAAAATTATTTGTGTTCATTTGAAGATAGTAAGTCATACATCTGGGTTGTGGGAGGGTGAGTAAATGATTAAAGAATTTTCATTTTTGGGTGAAGTATCTTTTAGTATTGAGAATAAATTTGTAGCTAGAAAGGCATATTTCTTAATTACAACTTTTTGTCCAGATTTGTTTTATGTTGTATATGTAGCAATGGAGAAGTATATGCAATACTGTGGTTGTAATGTCTACAGATAAGTGATAAATTAATCGGATCGGTTACTTTGAAGCGACTCTGAAGTATTTCTGGATGAAGTAGCAGGTGATGGCCAGTGGTGCTAGTACAATGAGGAAAACCGGCGTGACGTATGAGATCACACCCAGAGCCGATACACACAGCAGTGTGGAGCGACTCAAACACTCCAGGGTAGCGGGAATGTGCTGAAACATAAATTGATAGAAATAAAAATCTATTACTAAATGCTGTGTTTGATAGTCACCAAGTGAGTAATACTGCAACACACCAACATTTTATGATTTGGGTATCGTAACATCCTACCTGATCTATCGTATTGGTATCGGAAGAGAAGCGGTTTAATATGCTTCCTAAAGGAGTCGTTTCAAAGAGCCTGGAAAAAGAAAGAGGGAACAATTTGGGGGAAATTTCGAACTATTTCAAAGGTTAAATCACTTGACTCAAAGAAATATACTCAGCAAAAAAATGTAATTAACATCCTCCCACTTTCAGATGCCCCGAAGGGAAGCACCCACTATTGGCGTTTTCACACCGCAGGAACTGGGAATGAATTTAGTTCAGGAACTCATTTTGGAGGAACAAATTTAGCTCCTACTTCAGAGTAGGGTCTAAATAAAGTGGGAACCTTCTGGTCTCTCTCTTGAAACCAACAAGGAAGTGACTTAAACTGAAATTCATCGACTGGCCACTAGAGACAGGCTCCAAAAGAGTCAATCCCATGTTAATATGCCCAACTTTACAGCAGAAAAAAAAATGTCTTCAGCCTGGTACAAAAAGTGTAGGTCTGTTGCTAATTTTGCCCTTCATGACAACTGTGGGGGGGGGGGTGAATTGTTTTACAACACATCCGTTGAAATTTTATTAAGCCTTAAAGTTCTGCATAATTAAGGGCGAGGTCACTTGAGTGACAGATGGATTGCTGCTGCTGTCTCTACTAGCCGTTTGTCTGCTGTCTGTTAGCTGTCACATCACCTCAGCTAATCCTGCTTCTTTGCTCATTTTCGGTTATCCCGGAGTGACGCACTGCCAAGATGGCCGGTTCCACCCACTTTGGGCTTCAAAAATGCTCTTCAGAAACCTACGGGTGACGTCACGACACTACGTCCATATTTTTTTACAGTCTATGGGTCTAGCTCAGCACAATTGGAACTACAAGTAACGTAAGTGTATGCTGATTGGTTGAACGCATGCCATATGAAACAGCACTCGCCATTTTTTAAAAGCTAATGTTAACGGCATTTACCTGTCGCCTTCGGTTGCGCAGTTGTGTTCTTTTCTCTGCTTGCGCAGTTGTGTTCTTTTCTCAGCCTTGATTATAATTTAGCTCCTACTAGCACTACAAGTTGTCGTAGGAGATTTCGTCGCTTAGCCCTCCTTTTTGCTCTTTCCATAGCATAATCTAAACGTCTACATTACATGGTTCATTGAACGAGCATGAAAAACATTAAATAGTGGTGCACGATATGTCGGCCGCCGATATAATATCAGCCGATATGGTACATTTTTTATACATCGGTATCGTTCCGATGTCAAAATAGGGCCGATGTGAACAGGCCGATAATCATTCCTGTGTATTTGACGTGTGTGTAGATGTGAGTGTGGGGGCGGGGATGTTTGTTTTTGCACGAGTGCATACATTACCAGCGGAAGTCCTGTCAGTTTAAACATCAAGCGCAAGAAGACTGGAACTTGCGCGCTGTTTTCTGTCAGCCTTACTAAGGCGTATTTTTGTCCTGCCAAAGCCTTATTTGTTAGTGTGATGTAGACGACGGACTGCTGCGCTTGTTTAACTGAGAGAACGAGCAGAGACCTCTCACCGTCTTCAAACTGTTTTGCTCTCTCCCTCCCTCCCTCATATTAATGAATTGAGTTGACTGAATATCTTTGAGAATACACAATGGTAAAAGGTCGGAAGACCCAAGTTTTTTTTTTTCTGAACTACCACTGGTTGTGAATTGTGCTAAAATAACATTGCCTTATCTTCTCTGAAAAGCTTTCCACAGATGACAAAAAACAACTTTCAATAAACAAAACAAAAAATCTATCTAGTGATGAAATGTTTTCTGTGATAAGACAAATCTTGTGCGATGTCCTAAACTGCCTGGATAATCACACAACTTGTGCCGTGGTCCGTTAATGACACGTCCAAATCGCGAACTAATGACTCCTTTGAACCGATTCACTTTAATGAATGGTTAAAACAACTGATCTGTCCAACACTGAACTCAAGAGACAAATCGGAAACACTTTACAATAAGGTTCCATTTATTAAAGTCTAGTTAACTACATTAGTGAACATTCTATTAAATTAGTTTCTATGCGGATTTACTCCGACAAAACCACCCCAGTCATTCTAGAATGATTCATTCTTTCCAAATAGAGCTATTAAAGCCATCTGGTGAAATTGCTTTTATATCGCAATATATATCACAGAAAAATTAAATATCGCAATGTCATTTTTTACCAATATCGTGCAGCCCTAATCCTCGCTATGCGTTTTCTATACAGAGATATCGACATCGGTAAATATCGGTATCGGCCATCCAGTGTTGTAGTCGAGTCACCAACTGTCGAGTCCAAGTCTAGTCCCAGTGTTCGAATCTCAGTCACCAAAGAAGAGTCCGAGTCGAGTCCAAATCGAGTCACCATTACCTGAGTTCAAGTCCGAGTCGAGTCTCGAGTCCCGTGTTTGAGTCTGAGTCGAGTCTCGAGCCCCCAGTGCCTACATGTCTCCACTCTGGCACCTTTAAAGAGCTGATGAAATTTATAAAAGAGGTTCTACATTGAACAAAAATGACACCACTGTCACGATTGAAAAGGGAGTTTATTTACTGATTTGACAGAAACTTTGCAACACACTTTAAAACTTTACAACGCCATCAGAAGCATGTGTTTACTTCCATTGTTGTGATTGAAAGACCCCTAGCGTAGAAAATTTACAAATTGCATCTTTAATCATGCTGCATTTTCATGTTGCATTTTAAAAGCATCAGATTTGAAAGCATGGTACTACTCAACCTTGCACGGTGAGGCCTCATCAAAATGCCTCCATGGCTAAATACCCTTTCAATGGGTGCACTGGTGGCAGGAATACAGAATACCTGTGTGGCAAGCTGATAGAGTGCAGGGAACTTGGCTTTGTGTTGCTGCCAAAACCCAAAGCATGGGACTGAGTCCTGCTCGGCGATCAAGTCAAGATATGCAGTCAACTGAGCATGGACAGATGGCTTGTTGTTAGTGGAGGAGGGAGTCTTCCGATAGTGGGAGAACATTTTCAGCTTCTTCTGAGGGGCCTCAGGAGGAGATGCTGGAGCATCATCACCTACCCCTGGCCCGGTTGCAGCGGCTGATGATGATGACTGTTGTTTCTTGCCTTCTGCTTTGATATACTCTGAAACAAAAGGTGGCAGGAGAGATTTGTTATAAATATGTTATTAAATGGGCTTACATATTAAATGTGGACGTAAAACACTTGCCTGCATAAAAAAAAAAAAAAAACATTTCTCACCTTTTATTTGACTCTTTAGTTCCCCTTTAATGCTATTGTCTAGCTTCACATCATGTTCTAGCCACTGGAAACCAAATGCTGGGTCCAACACAGATGCTACAAAGTAGGCAATGGTGAAAGGAAATTTGGTGGGACCTCTTCCTTCATCTGGCTCACATCCCGGGATCATCACTGCACTGAAGATCTCTGTGAACCTTGCTTTTATGGAGTTCTCCAGAGCTCTCACCAGCGGGCCACAGTATCTGACTCTTCCTCTTATTTCCTGCAGATGACTGTGCAGAACACAGGGCACAACAACACTGACAGTGACAGTTTTCTCTCCCTGAGTCAGGTTGGTTGCCTCTAAGAATGGATCGAGAACTTCAATCAGTTCTTTAAGCGGAGTATATTCTCGCTGTGATAGGATTAGACCTTTGTGGCCCTCTGAGTCCAACACATTATGCTAGCTTTTGTCTGTCAAAATTCACATGCCTTTACTTGCTTCAAAGTGGAATTCCATCGCATAGCATTTGCTGTTGGAATTGTTGCATCACCGAAGTATGCTTCAAAGCAGTCTTTAAACGAGTTGCCACTGTGGAGGAGGTGGGCTGCACAGGACAGCTTGGCTAGGGTGCCTGACAGCCTACTGGCTTCTTTCAAACCATCTTTTATGACCAACTGCAGTGAATGTGTGAAGCACAACAGTCTCTGCATCTTAAAGTTCTCACCCAAAGTGGCATTGACTGCCTCTTGATCTTCTGGTGTCAGGTCTTGCCAGATTTCATCCTTCGGCTCCATGAATGTCCTGGGATCATGAACTTCTGCAACCTCATCTTCCTCTGGCAGATATCTGGCCTGGAATGCCTTCCTCACGTTGGACGCATTATCAGTGATGACAAAGTTGATCTTATTCTTATTCTTAATCAGATACTCTTCAGCACAGCATTCAAACATCATTGCAATCTTTTCTCCGGTGTGTTTGCCATGGACTCTTTCGCAGGTAAGAAGATATGACTGAAGGCTGAGTACATGGTTTACCTCAGTCACTGTTAGTGCTGTCACTCCAAGGAATGACCGCATCTTGCGATCACTCCAAATGTCTGTAGTAACAGCAACACTCGATGCTTCTGCCAGCTGGCTCTTTATCCATTCCTTCTGAACTCTTACCATTCCTGGAATGGTAACAGAGGAGATAGTTGATCTTGCTATACTGAGGGTCCAGGACATGAAGGAAGTGCCTGAAGTCCTCATTGTCAACTATGGAGAGAGGCAAGAAACAGCTAATGATACGATCTTTTACAAGGGTATCACTTATACCCTTTTGACGTGGATGTTTGGTGTCGTAGATCCCTTGTTGTCCAGCATGAAAAAATGATGTAATAGCACTCTGACCTGAAGTAGCTGGTGTCAAATGTGATGCAACGGAGGCACAGTATTGTTGGTACCAAGCGTGAGAAATTATATACACTTAAGCCAAATCAAGCAACATTTTTCAGGCACTCTTTCTTGCAGCTAGAAATGTGTATATCATCTCTAGAATTGCCTTTGACCTTAGTTCAAATCATTGTCAACTAGCTGTGGCACGATTTTATTTAATTGTTTAAACACATTTTTGGATGATCAGTCAACTGGAATGGATAAAGAAAACAAAAAAGAAAGCCTAATTGGACAGAGGAGGAGAAATGCATTCTTCTTGACGAATATGGTAAAAGAAAAACAATTTTGAAATTTTGAAAAGCAAACTAAATCCCAATGTAACTGTGGCAAAAAACAGAAAATGCAGTGCTATAAGCAGTTGTAACACCGCAGGTAAAGAGTGGTTGCGATGTGTGACAGTCAAGGTCGCCATCTAGTTTGTTAGCTAAAATAAACATAATTGTGTTATTGTATGATAAGCGGAATTAAGCGTTGAGCGCGTCCAACTTTGGCTTAGCGCCAGCCATAGCACGAAAGCACAGTTTAAATCTGGCAGTTATGTCACGTCACTGTACATTTGCTCCTTAGTGGCCAGCTCAGCTGCTGCAAAGCGTGCCAAAATCTAAATTGCTGATTAGATGTAGAGGAACTTATCTAGTGTTAAATGAGTGTTACGTTATCTCTCTCCTACCCCCCCCCCCACCCCCCCCCCCCCCCCCCCCCACCCCCACATTCCCCATCCCCCATCCCGATGTCATTGTCCATCACGATGTTTCACTGTACATTAGACATCGTCGACGTCTGATGACAAATAGGCAGACATCGCCCAACCCTAGCTTCCTCTGTTTATAATCATGCATTAGTCAATAATACTTTTTTAAAGCTAATGTTAGCCTACTTACTTTTCTGGGTGCATCCGTGACAGATGTCTGTTAAAGTTTGAAGTTGTCCCAGTCTTTTCATCAATTGTGCGATTACACACACAACATTTAGCGCTGCTCTTTCCAGCATTAGATGCAAACTCCGTGTAGGCGAACTTCACGATCCGGGGCACATCTTTCTACATTTTCCAAATGTCAACATTTAGCCCGCAAATAATGCACGAGAATGCAGCGTAAAGTGAGTGACGTCAGTGAGTGTGTTGTCAAGCAAGGAGAGCGAGCGGTAGCAGTGTCTGTGAGGGAAAAAAATAGATCACGGCCGGTCTTTGACCCCGAAACAGGAAAAGTGTAACATCTTATATCAAATTTCTATAACCTATTTAGTCAGAAACAATGTCATTCATTTGATGAATGCTCAAGTCCAATTTTATATATTCTCGAGTCCGAGTCCGAGTACTAGTCAGCAGTCTGCGAGTCCAAGTTGAGTCACGAGTTCAGAGAATGGGGTCTCGAGTCGGACTCGAGTCCAGAGAATAAGGACTCGAGTCGGACTCGAGTCCGAGTCCAGGACTCGAGTACTCCATCACTGCAATATTAATATTGGTTATCAGTATCGGCCACAATTTTCACATTGGTGCATCACTAACATTAAACACTTCCCAATAAAGATCTGTAAAGCTTATTTGGATTTTACAAAATTATCTTTCAAATACAGTATCCTGAAAAAGGGCCGTTTCACCCAAAATGTATGTTGTCATCTGTGAAATGTACACTTGAAATTATACCTTTTTTGTCCTATAGAATTTGAGAGCTGCAGTTTGTTTAGCTAAATACCTCATTTGGCATTCCACTGATTTTTTTACACTGGCAAAGAGCAATAAAACAAGACATGTTCACATATGTAAACTCTCTCTCTCCTATGCAAACACTGGCCGCCCACCTTGTATCCTCTTATTTAATACATACCCACACACACCATGACGCATAACTAATTATACACAACATATCATAATATTCCACATAAACACTTCAGGAATATGAAGGTTTAAGATGTACCTCATTGGGGCGAGAATAATATTACTGAGTAGACTGTGGTGCAGTTCTTTGGCCACCCGCAAGCCTGTCCACTCCACGGCCACTGATGTGGCCAGACACAGCACGATACCCAGACAGCACAGCAAACTGAACACCAGCAGGTATGATGAGTGACTGAAACCAACGTCCTGTGGGGAGAACAATGCCGACACTTAAAAAAACACCAACTCACTTGGTACGTAGTTCATTAGTTGAAAGACTGAATATTTCTGCGCACAGAAAAGGTTGGTAAGCAATTCGATCATGCTGATCTCACTCTAACACGTCATGTTGTCATGGTTATACTTTCATAACAGTGCAATAGCTTTATATTTTAAGCATTTATTTGCCAATATTATTGTTGCAGCCTGTTGCAGAGCGATTGCTATAACAATAACTATATTAACGGCCACAACAACAGATAATAATGTTCTGCACATGCTGCAGTTTTGTCATTTGCCACGTTAAATACTCAAGCTATTTAAATTCAGGTGGATTCTGATTGGCTGTCAATGTTTTTATCGTTTATCAGCTAACGTCCAACAATATGGTTTCTCATGTCGTTATCGCTGTGGTCTGGTCTTCCCCGCTCTCATAGAATTATGATTATTAAAACTTTATAGTTATCGTTAGAGTTATCGTCTGTGGGGTGAACGAGCCCTAAGTGTACTTAAGTGACTCTGCAAAAAATCCATAACACTGGATTTTTTTGACTGATTCTAATTTATGTACTGCAACCCTCCAAATGCTAATACACCCTGAAAAAATAACAAAGTGAAAGAAAATCAATCTGGCAATCAAGGTGACTAAACGGCTATTCATTACCGTAGAACTCCAGCAGAGAACATCAATAATGTGAACCAACTCAAAAACATAACTAATTAGTGGAAGTCTAAATCAGGGGTAAAGTCTACTTTGCATTCTGTGTGGCGGCAAAGACTGCTGCTTAAAATGCGTTGAGCAATTATCTGAGCAGTGATGGAGGGTAAAGTATTGATCAGAATAAATTGGTTTGTGAAAATACGGAAAATATGTTAAGTTGTCTTGTAGTGTCTCTAGAGGAGCATGTGGATAAAATTAGATTTTTTGGCACTTATTGCATAGAGCAGCTGTGTGCAGAGAGGATATACAAACAAAACTTTTGAGCTTGACCTGTGTGTCTAAGAAAGATGGAGATCTGGAGACCTACTGGCTTCTTCAAAGTAGCACAATTTTAACCATCTGACTCACTTATAAACTACCTTGCCTCTAACTCTGAACAACTGGATTCTAGTCTCACTGTGTTATCTGAGCTGTCACAGCACATACTAGCTCAAGGCTAAGCTCACCACAACATGCTCTTCCTCAGAGACAGGGTGGTCTATTTATAAAGTGAAGTGTTTGTATCTGGTTCTTAACACCTTCTCTTGTTTTTTCCTATGTGTCATTCAACATTTTCATCATTTCCAGTGTCTCCTGGAAATATAAAACCCCTTTTTTGTAGGATATTACAGTGTGGCATATATATTATGGAGAATTTTAATAATCAACCCAAGCAGCCAATGAAATAATGCATCTAAGCTATCTGAGGTCGATGAACTGCCTCTTCAGCAGGTGCAAACCATAAATGATGTAAATTGGAGCCAAAATGTTTCAAGTGGGGATCCATATGCAGAGTAAATTTTCAAAGTAGAAATCAAATGTGCCAAACGTAAATTTTCAAGGTTTTTTTCGGTAATTCTGTACAATACGGGTCCACTTATATGCATTTATTAAGTGAGGGATAATGTACATCCAGCCGGTTGTTATCTGCCTGAAGGGGGTTATCAGCCTGAAGGGGGTTTATTCTTAGATAACAACCGGCTGGATATACATAATCCCGCTTATTACATGGCTACTTGCCACGTAAGTAATTTTTCAGAAAGTGTAAAAATCAAGTTCACATGTATGAACGTCTAACTTTACCTGCACTAGGGAGCAGTTGTGTGCAGCAGCGTCGATTTTGGCTGCGATGACTTTGGACGTCCAGTGAGCGAGCCAGTAGTCGATGGCCACCAGAAGGGAGTGTTTGGTGAGCTGGGATAGCAGGAGCAGGAAAAGTAGGAGGAGCCCTGCAGAGCTCAGGTACGTCCCACAGGATTTCCAGGGAATGGTGGCTCTGTGCCTCATCACTTGAGACAGGTTATCTTCATCATCGCTCTCCACAGACTCTTCTATAGATAGATATAGAAACATAGACAAACAAATTGAGAGACTCGATGGATGGATGGATGGATTGTCTAACATACAATACGTGTGTCAACTTGTCCCATCTATATAAAATATCCTTGTCCCAAGAACACAATTCAACCTTTTGAACAAGTGACAACTTAAATGTGGAGAGCACACCCCACTTGCTCTAAATTTAAAAAGAAGCGTCACACTGGCATTTTAAAAACACAAGTGTAGGTGGATAGCAAAAGAAGCGAGAGATACTGAAAGAAGGAATAAACATGAGAATTAAAATAAAAAGCCCAGCCAAACACTTGCACCATGCCAAGAATACCCTTGAGTGGCAGAGCAGTAATGCTGTGTGTGTATATATATATAATGTTTAGGTCAGTAGAAAAGCATTTACACGCATTAGCACTCAGCACAATCTCAGTGCTGAACAGACAGAACCATTCCCACATTCATTATTCAGTCATTCCAGCATGTTCTGGTCCGTCAGCAGATGTTAAATACTATTGCTCACTCTACCATGCTACAATTAAAATCAACAATGCTTAGCAAACAAATCAAATGTGTATTATGATAGCCATATGCAAGGAGGTATATAATAGTAAAATGACCATGCACAGAGAATACAACATGTGAGGTGACATTTACTTTTTCAGGCAAAGCATGGGGTCTATTATTTTGTCAGTCACTGCAGTAAAAAGGCTAACCTTCCAATATAGCTTCAGTACTGGAGCATATTGACATTTGGCCAACTGCCACATTACTGGCACTTGTCTGCCACCTAGAGAATAATCAATTATGAAGGCGAGGGGGTGTAGAAATATAGAACAACTTTGGCCTTGGTGGGTAAAGCTTATACTGCAGTAGGTCAGGCCAGTGCATGCCTACATACTATGTCCATCTTGCAGGCATACTAGGCCGACCTGCTCTGAGACCTTGATGAAGGCGAGGGGGTGAGCCCAGACGCTATTAAAAAACTGCCCTGGGCCACAGATTTGTCTCTCCTGGCCACCAAGGAGGTCACCCTGGAGGTCACGGAGAGGCATTTCTGGTTAAATCTTTATGGTTTTAGGGAGAAGGAAAAAGCGTTTCTTCCGGATGCCCCGCTTTCACTTTGTCGACGCTGTCACCTCAGTCATCGAGAGGTTTCAGGAGGTGAAGAAGCAAGCGGCGAAGTTCTAGAGGTACCTCCCTCGCCCAAGTCAGGTCTCAGGGGCTGTTGGATGGGAGCAGCCCCAGATGCCTACAAGATCTTTATACAGGGCGCAGCAGGTCGCCTACCGAGCCCCCACCCCGCAAAAAGAATGGGGGTCGGGGTGGCACTTTCAGCCGAAGCCTTCAAGTGGCCTTCACTTCGGCTAAGTGGTCATGACACCAGTGGTTTCATGCATTTGAGGGCAGGCCCCTCCGGGGGAAGTGATTTACACATCATACAGTGCCCGCTTCTCCTATGTTCCCTCAGGGGACCGTTCTGCCAACCCTGCCACCCTTGATGCTTCGGGGCGCAGTGGTTTCCAGCAAATTCAGGTTTCGGTGTCTGCCCAGAGACATTGCGGCACTCCGAGACTCGCCCCCTCCAAGGAGGGTTTTAGAAAAGCCAGTTTGGCTGTTCTCTGCCAGTTATCCTATTCAGGGCGCCGAGCTGACTACTCGAAATACACCAGAGACCAGTTTTTCGAGGCTGGTTCCCTTAGTAGACCACCTGGCAGCGTGGAAACTTCTGCCAAATCTGTCTCAGTGGGTCATGCAGACTTTAAAATTGGATGACTAGTAATTTCCTACTACTTAATATTCTAAAAAAAAAACAGAGGTTTTAATTATTAGACCAAACACATTTGCATGTAATAACCTAGAGTACTGTCTAAGTCTTGATGGCTGCTCTGTCAAGTCTTCGTCATCAGTTAGGAACCTGGGTGTGCTCTGTAATATCAATCTTTCATTTGAAAGCCACATTTCTAGCATCTGTAAAACCGCATTTTTCCATCTTAAAAATATATCTACATTACGACGTGCTCTCACTGACAAAAGCAGAAAAGTTAGTTCATGCACAAGCCCTGAAAAGTAAAGCCAAAACGTCTCGATCGCTCCCCGGTGGCCGGTCCTAGTATAGGTCATAAACCCCGCCTCCCCATGTTATTCAACATGATTGGTGAGACCAACTAAACAATTAAATTACACTTCAAATATCGTTTTTCCAAATATGGTTTCTGTCATTTACTGTAGTTTTTATCACGCTGATGTAATTTCAAGTGTTTGTTTTTAAAATAAGTTTGTGTTTAGTTAGTTTGATTTGATGCGGTGGTGGTAACGTCATGATTGACAGCTGTGATTGACAGGTTCTCTGAGCGAAGTAGTCACTGAAGCACCAACAGACTTTTTTTCGGGATCTTCAGAGGACTGAGGAGATTGGAGCTTTAAATTGAATATTTAAATTTCTATAATTAATAAAAAAAAAGTGCAGGAGTGTGTTCAATTGATTCTGTGAGAGTGAGGGCTTACTTCCTGCTCACTACTGCGCATGTCTGGTCCCAGAAATCGCTTCAGCGCAGACTGAAGTTCCAAGATGTCAGCACCATATCGGAATACTGGCGGCTTCACTTCTGAGCAATGGAAGAGAGCGAAGGGGCGTCGTCCATCTTTTTTTACAGTCTATGTTACCAAACATGATCTATCACATTTTAAAATGTCAACAAATGATCCTGGTGCTGAGAAAAACAAAAACATACCAAAAACAGCTGTAGTCCTATTCTCTGTACCAGGGTAACCAACCCTGCTCCAGGATGGCTACCATCCTGCAAAGTTTAGGCTTGTTCGACTTCATACAGCACTGCACAGTGCGATTGGCGGCTGACTTGAAGCAGTGCATGCCGGTTAGAAATTGTGTCCGACTTGAGACAGCGCCGACGCCACGTGACTGTGACGTAATGGCATCAAAGAACCGCGAGAGTGATTCGAGAGCAGCTGGAGGACTCTCCATTTGAGAGCTTCTCCAGAGCGGCTGCACGAGCTCTAATGGTGACAACTGATTGGCCAGATTCACCATATATTCGAACACCTTCAGTTCCACTAATGTTCACAAATCTTATTTTTTTATAAGAGTAAAAGTTATTTTCATGTAGTCACGATATTATATTTTTTCATGTTTATCAAAATAAAACTGATAAAAAATGTAGACCCCATTGGTATTTAAATAGTATAGGCTTATGTTGAACTTTATTCTTCTACAAACAGACGCTGTATTTAGCAGTACTTAAAGTATTAAATGGAAACTTATCTGAAATGTCTGTGTATTTGACAAATATTGCATTTATTTCACTTCAGCTCTGGTAAAGTTTGCAAAAACACCAAGTGAGTTTCACTACGGGAAGCAGAAAGTATCTGACTTCACTTCTCTGTTTTCAGCTCCTCCCCACCTGCACGCGGCAACTCTCCCCGATCGGTTACATCGAATTATTTGAAAATTACAGGTTCATTGGTGCAGGGTTGTAACTGGAGTCTGCAGGAAGGTAGCGGGAGCAGGATTTGCTACCCCTTCTCTATACCAACTGCAATTTGCTCGTCACAAGCAGAGACCTGGATGATGCCTATACATTTCTCTGTCCCACTGGGAAGGAAAATTATGTGAGGATCTTATTTCTTAAATACAGCTTCATTACAACACTCAGTTCCAAGACCTTGGATCTCAGCCATCTGTCAGTGGACTTCCTGACAGATGGTGAGGGTGGGCATCCAAACATCTTGGCAAAGACCATTCACATCAACAGCTTGGTCAGGAATGCACAGCAATGACTATATTATATCAGGAGCCTGAGTAAGTTCAAGATGCCACCCCAGGAGATCCTTTCCAGGTGGACTTGAGAAAGCAATCACACAAGATCTAGCAGAGAGGGCTACAATCAGATCATTTAACTTTTTTTCAATGCTGCAGTCAACCAATAACTACAAAGAGGAACAAGTAGGTACCTTGTCACCCAAATCTTTAATGAAGATTTATGAGGATTCCTACTAGGGGCTTACATAGTTAACAATGCAACAACCCATTGTCCTTTTTTGCAGATAGGTTGCAGGAAAAATATAATATTGTACCAGATGACCATGGTATATAAACACTGCTAAAACATATATTAGTGTATTAGTGTTTTGCTACATGTTTATCTAATCTTACCTTCTACTTCCTCTTCAGTTTTTATAGCCTCTCTGGAGTACATGGCTCGCCTCAAGTTTTTTCTTTCCAGCACAGTCATATTCTCGTCTACTGTCTCCTGGAACATAACAAAAACATCATGCCTAAACAAATATGGAGAGCAGGGTATTCTGTTTAGCATATTTGCCTAGTTACGCAAAACTAAAATCTTAAATCAAAAGTCAATTTCATTATTTTCCAATTAATTCCCTGAGTATTTGGGTCTCTTAAAAAAGTACACTGGATAATAGTGACATGTTCTGCAAGAACTTACTCCTGCAAATGTTAAAAGAGTTTATCATGAAGGGGTTGTCAGAAAATATCTCCCAATAGTTTGGACCAAATACTGTAAGATATATCAAGTGGAAGAAGAACCGGAAGGGGCCCAACACAGTTCTTTGAGGTACTTCAGTGTTGTTTGTTGTTTCAGTTTGTCACACACAGTTGTGTAGATTAAATGTTTCAGTTTGTCACACAGTTGTGTAGATTAAATGTATTTTTTGTACACAGAGAGACAGTTTAGAAAGTTTATTGACAGCTCTGTTGGCCACTAGATGGCATATAAACACTTGTTCAGAGATTTGAGTTTATTACGGTCACTTTTTTGTCTAAGTCAAAGTCCCACTTAGTGTATCCACTGTGTCCTGTCTTCTTGATTCCCAAGCCATTTTTTTAGTATAAACCTAGAGATTGGTTTTCCAATCTTTCAAACAGTTCAAACAAATGTCAACAAAAAGGTCAAATGAGTATTTGGTGTTACAAAGCTAAACAAATGAACCTGACCTTTAAATCGCTTCCTCTAGTATCTCATTAATTTTTTGCAGACTACCTTCTCAAATTCTTTGTCTTGTCTGTGCATCAGACTCTTCCACTGCTTGAAGAGCTCAGGTTGAGAGTTTTGGATGTCCTTCAACGTTCCTTCTGCTTGTATGCTGCCGTCTTTCATCGCAATGATCTACAAATAAACAACAAACATTCAATTATTACTTCATTCTCCTGACAAGCCCCTGACGCCACATAAAAAAGGAGGTGGATGTTTTTAATGCCCCATGAGAAGTAAAGCCAATATTTAAAGGCAAGCCTGTCCCTTTCTATCTGTCAGCTTAAAGTGGCTATGTCTAAATAACAGGGAGTTTAAAAACTCTTCTGACCACTGGTGGTTTATTGAGTGCCAGGAGGAGGAACACTTTAACAAGGCAATTCATCACCCAGAGCCAGGGTGAGAGACAAGGGTCCTCATTCATTTCAATAAAAAATCGGGTTGACGATGACAATAAATTGGCTTTAGAAAAGTAAAAAAAATTCCTGAGTTTCATGAAAATGCACAATGCCTGTAAGCTTTCTCTGGTTAGGTATGTTGGGTCAAAGCATTTGGAACTATGTATAGTTTCGTAAGTCTCAATATCCAAACTTACCTTCTAAAGTAAATTGATCTTGTATTAAGGATGTTTTACTGGAAACAAAAAAGCAAAAAATTGGAAATGAATAGGGCCCATTTGTAATCATTAAAATACCCACTGTTTCAAAACTATGACCACAAGATTGTTGTTTTTTTTATATTTCCTCTTTTAAATCCAAAAGTTTAGCAAATTGTTTGTGGTAATCAACATTATGCCACAAATGTCCATTAAGCTAAACTTGTACCGAACCAGCAATTTTCTTAAAAAAAAAAAAAAAAAGATGTTTTCAGTAAAATAAAATAACTGCAAAAGTCAAGTACAGTGCTGTCATTGTAAAAACAAATGCTCAAATGAATGGATTGATTGAATCATGTTCCTTTCAATAAAAAGATGTAGTACATTTTTTAAATTTCTTGTTACTTTAAAAAAAGTAACTCATTACATTACAGAGTTACTTTTAACAAAAGTAATGTTTTCGCCCACTGCTACTGAGTTTACAATGTAGGTGTTTGTTGCATTGGAAAAAGTATTTCCTGAAGAGACTGAGTAGTGAAATGCAAGTGAAGTATTTGTGCTGAATCTTATAAGGTATCGTTTCCCCCCTCAAACCAGTGTCTGAATGTGGAACATTTCTTGTCTGTGAAAAACAAATCAGGTTAGGTAAAAGAAGAGAATTATTTGCTCATTCTAAACCTGTAGTGACCTTATTTTGATTGAATGGCTTTGGTTTGGTTTGATTCCTGTCATTGCAAACAGTGGCCAAATGGGGATTTAATTAGATTTTTTTTCCTGCAGACCAGATGGTTATTTTTCTCAATTTGATTGTATAATGAATTGTCAGCAGGATTCGCAGTTGAAAACGTGACAGAAACAAAATGAATTCATCTTTACAACAGACTCTTGTATTGGACTATAAATAAAAGCCGTTACGAGGTTCCTCTGAAATAATTTCTATAGGTTCAGCGGGTAGACGACAGATGATGAATGAAGGTGAATAATTCATAAGTATAACTCAAGTTTTGTGAGATTTGACTTTTAAATTAGGCTTCGATATCTCAGAGCTCACCCATTCAATAATTAATTTTCACTCTTCTTTTTCCAAATTAACAGAGACGAGTCAGAGGTCCAGGTCTGCTGTTCTGCCTAAGAACATTTTTAAACCAGATATTCCCATCAAAAGTATGATCAACTGTTTAATGGGGGAAGAATAAGTGCGTTTGCATGTGAAGTACCCAGTCTGCGTGAGGGAGATACTGCAGTTTGTGTGTCACGAGCACCACCGTTCTTTTCTCCTCTCTCAGTAGTTTGAGAATACCCTCCTGCATCAGGTGATCACTCAGGTGAATATCCAGTGCTGAGAAAGGATCATCCTGTGATAAAAGAAAAGAAAAATTAATTGAAGTCTCACTTCATTACTTTTTGTGTAGATGGTTCTGAACTTACCAAAAACACCACATTGGTGGTTTGATAAAGAGCTCGAGCCACACTGATGCGCTGCCTCTGGCCTCCAGAGAGAACGATGCCCTGGAAAGAAGAAAGAATAGGAAGAGGAAAGTTAACAGCAAGGCTGTACTGATTAAAAACCTCAAAAAGTAGGAGGAAGGTAGTAATAATTCATTACATTTTTTATATAGCGCTTTTCTAGGCACTCAAAACGCTTCACATGGAAGGGGGAATCTCCTTCACCACCACCAATGTGCAGCATCCACTTGGATGATGCGACGGCAGCCATATTGCGCCAGAACGCCCACCACACACCAGTTTACTGGTTACTGGTGGAGAGGAGACAGAGTGATGAAGCCAATCAGTGTATATATATATATATATATATATATTGGGATTATTAGGAGACCATGATGGACAGAGGCCACTGGGCAAATTTGGGCAGGATGCCGGGGTTACACCCCTACTCTTTCGAAAGAGTATTTTTAATGGGATTTTTAATGACCACAGAGAGTCAGGATCTTGGTTTAACGTCTCATCCGAAGGACGGTGCTCTTTGACAGTATAGTGTCCCCGTCACTATACTGGGGCGTTAGGACCCACACAGACCACAGGGTGAGCGCCCCCTGCTGGCCTCACTAACACCTCTTCCAGCAGCAACCTGGTTTTCTCAGAAGGTCTCCCATCCAGGTACTAACCAGGCTCAGCCCTGCTTAGCTTCAGTGGGCAACTAGTCTTGGGCTACATGGTGATATGGCTGCTGGCGAATTGGTGATATGGCTGCTACCTTAACTTATGTAGAAGTTAAGGTAACCGTTACACAAACAAATGGCATGTGGATCGATCATGTTGACTTGGCCGACACTCTTTGAATGAGGCTTTTAGTTACAACCTGAAAGCCATTTACAACATCAAGCTGCCTTAAATGTGACCTGAGCTAAAAACCTGAATGAGCGAGAGTAAACAATGAGACAGCCGTCGTTTAACGGCTACCTAGATACTAAATCACTAGAACGTCTCAAACTAAATATGTACGTTCATTAGTGGAATACAATACGACACATCATAACTGAAACTCAACCATAGGCAGTTCTAAAACCATTCCAGATGGCTGGTAACGAAATGTGCCACAAAAGTCACATGGGCGGCACACTCACCCGCTCACCGATCTCCGTCTGGTCCCCCTGAGCCAGGATGTCAATGTCCGGCTGGAGAGAACATGCTTCAATTACTGCCTTGTACCTGGACACAACAAAAGATGAGACAGAAGCACAGCTGTCTAGACACTTAACACTACGTGGTAATCTATCTTTATTAGTCTTTTAAATATTGATGTTAAAATACAATTTGTGGTTAATAATAAATGACTGATTCTCTGCATGGACTCTGCCATTGATATAATATCGCTTAAAGGATTTGAACTGATATTAAAATTACAGACAAATGCAAAAAAAAAGCCACCTAAGTGCCATTTGGGACTTTTTTAAAATTCACTTCATTTAATTTTTTATTTTTTTTTGACCTTGCCCTTTTTTTATTAAAATCTCATAACTTGATCTTCCGGTCAAACATCAGAATTCTCTCTGGTGACGTATGCCAGATTTCTCCAATCATTTAGCCTTCTTTAACCCGTCCCTTTCTTACAATAGACCGCAAGGTCACATTAAGATCTGCTACCATTTTCAATGCAACACTCACATCTCAAAATCCAATCAGTAACCGATGGATTGAAAAAGTCTCCACCCTACATTGTTTTCCCTTTTGCGATAATCAGTTTCTCTCGTCTGTACGTCACGATACGAAAGAAAAGTCGCTACCTCTATTTCTACAAGACTTCAAGAATGCCTGTCCACAATTAATGTCAAACTGTACACAACACAATGACAACCAATCAGTCAATTTGTGATGTTTGAGGGGCTGTTTACACAACACTGTTTTCAACGAAGAAAAAAAAAAAAAAGAATTAAAACTTTTTATGCGGTTTGGCTGTTTGTTTACACGAGAACGGCGTTCTGGGTGCCTGAAACCACAAACTTTTGAAAACGTGTTTCAAAGTGCAAGTTTTTGAAAACGGCCTCCGTGTAAACAATAAAAATGTGAATCTCTGAAGACGATGACATCATGCACATAAGTGTTCAATTTATAGTGCTTCATCGCCATCTAATGGCCTGGCAGCAGAATACAGTCGTTTTCGCTGATTCGTTTAAATGGGTTAAATGATTCGTTTTGACAATCTGTACGAGGAAAATTCAAAGGAAAAAACGTCTCCGTTTTAATCGTTGTCGTGTAAACGTACCCTAATTTACAGCAATATTATATGGGACAGTCGACTAATTAAATTTCTTTGTGGCTCATCGTGATCGCAGTTAGTTAGGACAAAACTTACAATAAAATGATAATAGTGTAAAATACTCACGCAGAGATTATCATAACAGAGATCATTTGCATATGAAAGTATTAAAGGTATGACAGAAACAGACAGTTTAATTGGAAAGTGGAAAATGGTCATGAAACATTTAGTGCAAGAAACCTTAACCAAAGGTGCGGTTACATTAAACATTACTCGCCAAAATTTTCCTGGCAAAATACTGTATTTTTAATAGGAAGCTGCATGATCGGGAAACCGTTTTCCCACGCAGTTTTCACATTGTGTTTAATTTGTCATGCAAATTTGTGCATTGGCCTACAGAATGCTGTGAACGGTGCTTCATACACCGCTACATTATCAACGGTTTACTTTTTCGCCAGTCAATTTTCTCAGAAATTTTGGTAATGGGACCGCACCTCAACAATATAGGCGGACTGTAAAAATAGATTGTGTCCTCGTGGACTTTGAGTACAGACACCTCCGCCAGCTGTTGAGGCTCCAGGCCAGGGAAGATGAATATACAACAGAGATCATGAGAAGCGTCGACTCACAGAGAAACACTTACTCAGGGCTACATCTGTCTCATGACTGTTAATATTTATACTCAAATTTAAAGAGGCGATTGCATGATTGCATGACATGATTGCATGTCAGATGGAAAAAGTGGACGCATTTCTATTGACAAATGGACACTGGGGAATATAAACGAGACAAAAAAAGGATAGTAAACACTTGACTTTTGTACATCACCAGGGCGACAGGGTGCTAGACACGGGTTAATGGGTACGGAAAGCACATTTGGCACAAATGTTGTACCCAGTCGGCATATGGTGGCGTATTTGTTGTGTATTATTGTGTGGGCAGAAAGTACATGAAGGTCATTTACCTTTGCTTTATTAAAGGCATCTCAAAAGTGATGTTCTCCGCTAGTGTGGTGTTTAGGAGCCAGGGCTTCTGGGAAGCGAATGCCACAGCACCTCTTTTCCTGTCAGAGGGGTTGCCATAACATCAGTGATCTCCTTCACAACACCAATGTTGCTCTTAAATATAAAAGAAAGGCTTGTTCAAGCTTTTTTTTTTTTTATCTACACTAAGAATTATAATTAAAGAAATTATAATTCTGTTTTAATTGACCTCATGCTGTTCCAAACCCGAATGCAGTTGTTTATAAACCCATGGCATGAACTCTAGATCTCAAGTCGAGCTCAACCTGCACCATATTTAATTTGGGAGCTAGAATGGAGGTCTTTTTTATAGTAAATAACAACTTCAATTTCATCTTCTACTTACACAAAGCTTAAATATGGCACAAAAGTAGTAACTTTATGTCCCCCCCCCCGCACCCCCCCCCCCCCCTTATTGGTGGTCACTATGAATTGTTGCTTGGTGTGGTGATTATTAGTATTATTAGGTTGTTTTAGTGCTATTTATATACTATTAAAGTATGTTATATTTAGTGTCAGTATTTAATTAGCTTTTACTTTTACAGTTTTAGTTTTCATTTGAGATTTATTTTAAATTTGAGTAATTTTGTCGTCATGTACTTTTTGTGATTTTTATATAAATTTCTAGCTTTAATTTATTTTTAGTTCAGTTTTAGTTTTCGTTAATAACAATAAAATACTGTAAAATTTGGCTTGTTAGTGCAAAATTTGTTCCGAAAAATAATAACATAATATATGCAGAGCTCCGCACACGGCACGCGGACATCGCCACAAATGAATAATTCATTCTCTCGTTTTAGTTGAATTGTGGCCACTAATTAGGAATTATTTTCCACAACTCGTGGACCCGTTCAATGTAGTAAATCGTGGGCACGTTGAACTAGTTTTTTTCCCTTGTTTTGATTAAACTAAAACATGGGAACAAATTATTATAATGTGGCCATAAATTGTAAAATAGGAGAACGAATTAACTCTGAATTTTGCGTTTCTATGTCAACACTATCAACGTCAAAATTAATCTTCAATATTCAGGTGGTACAAGTCAAAGCTCTGTAAGTTGTTTATGTTCATAATTATTGTAATGTCATGTGACATGAGGTAATTTAACATCCCTCGTGACGCTTTGCAGACTCTGCTCTGGCTGTCGCGTTTATGAGTTTTCAAGGAGGCGTGACTTTGGAGAAGATCTGAAGGGAGGGTGAGATCTTATGCTTTCAATGCTCGCTTACTAGCCTTTCCAAAATTGCGTACCCTACCTTTTAAACGAGGGATATAATTAGTAAAACGTGCTGACGTATTAGGAATTCGCGGCCACGATATACATCCCCCCCCATGTCAGTACATATAAGCATATAAGTTTGGAATTACATGAGTTAAAATGATAATTTTAAGTGAACGGTTCCTTTAAAATGCACTGTGTGCTCTAACAACCTGTTAAATGCCAGTATCCATGTCCATATCCATAACCTTTCTGATTGCTTTGTTTTTTGATATGTCAGAAAAATTATAAATCAACTCAATGAACATTTTCACTTTAGCATACAGAAACAGCTTTAAAACAATTACATTCTAGTTTATCAGGTCTCGTGTGTGTGTGTGTGTGTGTGTGTGTGTGTGTGTGTGTGTTTACACACCTGATATCCTCCTCTGCAGCTGCATCTGTGGGGCTAAAAAGACACAATTACATAAATACCACTTTAAGAGACTCCCCTAAAGCATCATAAAAAGACATTCACGCACACAAGCATTGCGGAGCATATCACAGTGACCTCTGCCGTACATCTCTCTCAGCACCACCTCACATTAGACATGAAGCACTGCTGCTGATGCCATGTAATAGGAGGCTGGAGAAGTGCTGTGTAATCATGTATGGGTGAATCACAATGCAGTGCAGCTGACCCAATGAAGGGATGAGTACAGTGAGAAAGACTCTTAATGGATTTGTCTATTGAACATTTGGCCTTGTAATGACATGCTGTCCTTGAGAACATGTAGAAAGCAGAAAAAGACCAAGTTTTATAGGAGTATTTATGGAGAGTTGCATAATTATATCTGAAAACGATTCAAGGCTATGTTTTCTGCATACTGCACACTTTGCACTAACTGTATTATAACAAAGTGCACTGCATGTAATACTGTGTAATACACTGTGCTTAATAGGGGTGTAATGATAACCTCATGTCACAATTCGATACATGATCACGATACACAATACGATATTATTGCGATACATTAAGACGTATGATGAAAGGTTACCAAAAAAGTTACTGTTGATTAAAATGCTAAATTTGATTTTACATTGTGTGTGTAAATGATCAGGCTTGGACTTGGTGCTGATAACCCAAAGCACAGGACAATAGTGACGCCAGAATAAAAATATTCATGATTCTGAAGCTGAAAATACAGAATTATTTTAGACGAATCAAGCGTAGCTTCAGTTCTGGCAGGTCACGTTAGTCAAGCTTGGATCAGCTGACTCTCAGCTGATCCACGTCTACCTATAGGAATATGACACTTATCACCGTGTACATGTATAAGCTCCTTTAGCATTATCAGCAGCTATCGCGTTTCTCAGGAGCTAATTACCCTCCTCCATCCCCAGCTCCTCCCCTCGTCAGTGAGTATGGCATTCTGATTCCCCTTGAATCAGAATAAAATTCTCTAATTATGTTGTCAATAAAATTAATTAATGATATCTGCAATACATTCAAGTTGGTTCTGTTCTGTTGACCCTAAGGGGGGTTATTGCTGCTCTCCCTGCTCTTATCCATGCGCAGGGAGTTCTTGCCCAGAACAGAACCATACCGCCAATCCTAACTGTATGCTAATTGTCAATCGTATTTGACGATAGTGGTCCTGACAGAAATATGCTTGCACTCGGTCACTGACTAGACATTTAAAATAATTTCAGCCACGTTTTACTGGTAACATTGGAGATTTGGCATTATCAGGACCCACAAATATTCCTACACAGCAAAATCCCCAATGTTAAATTAACACTCCTCAGTGTACATATGTGTCCACGCTACAGGGTGTTCAAATTAACACTGAAACAGTGTTGAAGTTAATTAGATAATTTAGTGATTAATTAAGTGATGATTGGCCATTAGTGGTGATGATGTTAATGTGAATAAGCAGAATCATTGAAGGAAAGAGAAACAACAAGAACAGAAAAAAGAGAAACACAAGAACTACAACTTTATTTCTGTCATACATCTACCAAAGTTCCTGAGATTCAACAGAAGTATAGACGGTAATGTTTTATGGATTTTTTGTTTAAATTTTTCAGTTTGTTTTGTCACCATTATGGTGGTCAGTGTTTACTTTAGTTGGGCTCTTAACCCTTTTCATTTTGTTCATGTTCATGTTAGTATTTCTCTGACTCTTCCAACATTGTGTTTATAAAGCACATTTGCTACTGCAAGAGAAAACATGATCTGCTCACAACATGTTTTGATGATTACATTATCATCATGTAGTGATTTGAGTCACTGATGTCATTCAGAGTCTAAATATTTGACTATATGCTTGGTCTAATTTTAGCATTGATGATTGTAGCCACCAAGATTCTACAGTTTGAGATCCAACAACATGAACAATTTTTTAAATACAGCTAAAGCTATTTGTGTTTAGACACACAGACATCAAGAATTAGCATATGAATCTCAACAATGGTGACAATAAACAAACTAGTGACAAACAGATCAACTCTGAACATCACAAAACAAGCTACTTAAGTCATAAAACAATAGCAAAATAAAACCAAAAAGAAAAAAGCAATGACAATTACAGGACAATTCAGCTGCACAACTTATTCATGCTGTAATGCATGATGTGAGCCATGTATGTGTTTTGATTGGTGGCTCCCATTATGCACTGCAACATGAAGCATTTGTTACCCCTTTTCCACCAAGTTGGGGCTGGTTCGGAACCAGAGCCTAGTTTCAAATCGGTTCTTTGTTTTTCGACACCCAAAGCACCAGCTCCGAACCAGTAAAAGTGGTTCTTAAGTAGCACCAAAACATTGCTGGTCTAGAAGTAAGAACCGCTTGCGTCAGGGGCTGGGGGCGGGGTTACCGTGACCAACAAGACGAACAAACACTAGTGACCGCCATTTTTTAAATAGCAGCTAATCAAGCTAATAGTAGCTTGATTGTATTCTCCGTCTATGCAAGTTATGGCGAACTGCACGAATGCGTTGGATTCGCCATGTTTGGATGCCGATGTATGTTCGCAAAGCCATTAGCATCAATACTAGCAACCGCCGTTGTTGATGGGTTGTTCGAGATGCATCGGAGCGGCGCGGCTGATCGGAGCTGCGGGAGTGTTTGGAGAGCAAACGACTGCTTGTGCTTTTGGATCGCTTGGATTGCAGTGCTTTGATGTCATGTGGCGATCGGTCTGCGAGAAGCTGATGCATCTCGAACAAGCCTGATGTGTTTGTGTTTGGCGCTGTCGCGCTAGTGTTGCTGGGCAACATGAGATGTATACAGTGACGTAAGATCTGGCTCTGTGGTGGCTCTCTGGTCTGTGGAAAGGCAAACCAGTTCTTATAAAGCTCGTCAGTCAAACCAACTCCGAATTGGCAACAGCTCTGGCTCTGAACTAGCACCTGGTTCTTGCTGGTGGAGAAGTGGTGTGTGTGATTGTCACCATTGTTGAGATTCATATGTAGATTCTTGATGTCTGTGTGTGTTTTTTAAATCTTCAGATTATTAGAGTACTGCTGGAATTAGCTACTGTAATGAATATGAATAAAACATTTGTATAATCAGTTTATAATGCTGGGTGAAATCAGTGAATCAGGACACGAGTAGGCCTTCTTCGGTCGTTTGTCGACCATGGGTATTGTGCCCTAAGAGTTCGTAGTGTTGCGACTAAAACAGCATCGTCGGTGGCTGGTGAGTTCAATGCGGGAATGACAGTCTCTGCTGCACAAAGTGCAGATGTAGTTGGTCGTGGCTTGATGTCCGTGTGTGCGTGTCTTCCGACTAGTTCTTCTCTCCTCTGCTAGCTTCAAGATCTTCTCCTCGCCTGTATTTAGCTGTTTCTTGAGCATACAGCGCCAGCTGCTGCGGTTAGCTGCAATGTCCTCCCAGATATCTGTATTGATGTCCAAGGCTTTCATGTCTCGCTTGCAGACATCTTTGTATCTCAACTGGGGGCGACCTTTGGGTCTTTTGCTGTATGCGAGTTCACCATAGAGGATGTCCTTGGGGATCCGCCCAACTTCCATACGGCGCATGTGGCCAGGCCAGCGCAGTCTGCGTTGTCTGAGCAGCGTGTACATGGTGGGGAGGCCGGCACGGGCAAGCACCTGGGCGTTGGGCACTTTGTCGTTCCAGCTGATACCAAGGATGCGGCGAAGACATCGCATGTGGTAGCTGTTCACAGGTAGACTGCAGCTTCCCGTGTTGTTTCGACGCTGTGAAGCTAAGCTGGAGTGTCCTCTCCAGGGCGCAAGCCAGGGCAAGGTAATATGGAAGACCAGCTGTTGCCCAAATAGCGGGTCCCCCCTTCTCCACGGCACTGATTGATCCAACGGAGCGGCAGAACCGATACAGTTTGGGACCAGCGCCGTCGCAAGAGTTGCCAGAGTGAGATTGCGTTAAACCACACGCTGCCTATGGGACTCCAGCTCCAGATTTTTCCTCAAGGTTTACTCCTGAAGCCTTTTCCCAGGAAGAGATATAGCCTCAAGGCAGCGGAGGTTTTTGACAGAGTTTCCCTTCTCTGCATGAGGCAGGTGGCACCGGGTTACATGGTTACCAGTGGCAGGTATAACCCGACCTGACCTTAGAATCAGGACACTACAGGATTGTAATATCATCATCGAAACATAACCATCACGACCTGGGCTGCGTTTCCCATAAACTTCTTAAGCCTAACTTGATCGCAGAACAATTGCAATAAATGGTCTGTATTGATCAAAAAAGGCTTACAATGCTTTCAGGAAACGCAGCCCAGGTCATAGTGTTTATAAAGCACATTTGTTGTGGTAAGAGAAACTGAGTTGGAGCAGCCAGAGAGAAACTAATATAAAAAATTAAAGGGTCAAGAGCCGAACTTAATCAAACACTGATAACCATAATGGTTGACTTGAAACTAAACATTCCATAAAACATCTAAACTTCTGTTAAATCTAAATAAGACAGTGTGTAGATGTATGCACGAAATAGTCAAACTGGTAATAATATGTGCACTAATGTGCAATGGCTCAAAGTCAGTAGTTCTCTTTCCTTCAATGATTCTGCTTGTTGACATCAGGTATTTTGAATAATGCTCAATCATCACTTAATTATTCACTTAATTTACCTAATTAACTTCATCACTGCTTCAGTGTTAATTTTAACACCCAGTAGTGTGGACACATGTACACTGAGGAGTGTTAAAGGGTTAGTTCACCCAAAAATGAAAATTAAGTCATTAATTACTCACCCCCATGCTGTACCAACCCCGTAAGACCTTCGTTCGTCTTCGGAACACAAATGAAGATATTTTTGATTAAATCTGAGAGCTGGATCACTGCTACATAGGCTGCCTAAGGGACTGACACTTGACGGTCCAGAAAGTCATTAAAGAAAATGTTTAAATATTCCATGTGCCTACAGTGGCTCAATTATAAGTTTATCAAACGACGAGACTACTTTTTGTGCGGAAAAACAAACAAAAATAACGACTTTATTCGACTATTCCTTTTCTTCCTTGTGGGCCAGAGACGAGAGTTCAAGAGATTTCCACGACGCATGCGCGAGAACTGAGATGAGGACGTTCTTCTTCGACTCCTTCTTGTTACCGGCTGCTCACCGCTTAGAAGTATTACCGCCACCTACCGTATAAGATGACGTGTTGGAAGCGCAAAACTTTCTGTTTACAAGCAGAGGAAGACGCGCGCTGTACATACGCGTTTCAATTCGTAAATATGTCTACTGATTTCGACTTTTTAACCATTGTATATAATATAGCGAGACCTACAGCACATTAAGTGTCGAATTGAAAAGCGTATGTACAGCGCGCGTCTTCCTCTGCTTGTAAACAGAAAGTTTTGCGCTTCCAACACGTCATCTTATACGGTAGGTGGCGGTAATACTTCTAAGCGGTGAGCAGCCGGGTAACAAGAAGGAGTCGAAGAAGAACGTCCTCATCTCAGTTCTCGCGCATGCGTCGTGGAAATCTCTTGAACTCTCGTCTCTGGCCCACAAGGAAGAAAAGGAATAGTCGAATAAAGTCGTTATTTTTGTTTGTTTTTCCGCACAAAAAGTAGTCTCGTCGCTTGATAAACTTATAATTGAGCCACTGTAGGCACATGGAATATTTAAACATTTTCTTTAATGACTTTCTGGACCGTCAAGTGTCAGTCCCTTAGGCAGCCTATGTAGCAGTGATCCAGCTCTCAGATTTAATCAAAAATATCTTCATTTGTGTTCCGAAGATGAACGAAGGTCTTACGGGGTTGGTACAGCATGGGGGTGAGTAATTAATGACTTTATTTTCATTTTTGGGTGAACTAACCCTTTAATTTAACACTGGGGATTTTGCAGTGTAGATTGCATTATTATACATTATATAAAGCAGTTTAATAGTACTGACACTAAAACTCTGAAAACTTGATTTTTTTCACGATACATATTGTTGCATTTTTGTATTGCGATAGAAAGTTAAGCACCTGGGGTGTAACAATATATTGTCACAATATATATTGTCACAATATATTGTTACACCCCTATTGCTTAACTTTCTATTACAAATAAAATTAACAGATCAGCAAAATCAACTCATTTTTAAATACATTTGATCAGTCTTGCCAAAAGTTGTCATTTTTACACAAAACTGAATACAAAATTTAGTCCTGACATGGAAACCAACCCAGCAGCATTTCGATGTTTATTTACTGGTGGACCAACATCATGAATATACGGAGCCCTAAAGGGACATGGTGGTGAAAAAAAAAAATGAGATGGGAGGAAAAATAATAAGTAATAACTTGCAAAACCTCTTTAAATACAGTTTAAAATGCTTCCTACTGCATAATGCATACTGTTTCACATACATTTTTAAATAGTAAACATATACAGACACTGCACAGTATATGCATTACTGCTAGTATTCCATTCCAAACATAACCATTTTCTATTTGAGCTGTGACAAGAATGGATTGTAATTGGTTGTCAAGCTTTATTAGAAAATAAAGGAGGCTTGTATAGAAATAACCTTTTTTTATAATTTTTTTTTTATAAACCATGTGGCGTTTTTTGAATCCAAAATTATTTTTCATTTCAGTGAATTAAATGAAATAACAGATGTCTCATGTCCGGTAATAATACAGCTTGGCTTTGTAATGTATGACATAGTGATTGCTGCCAACAGTAATAAGAGACGTCTATTCTTGGCTGCCATTCCAACTCAATTGCCAAGAAATGGACAGACACCTACACACTCGCACACACCCACATTCACACACTACACACTTGTGACAGCGCGTGTTGTTTTATTGATGACCAGGGGGACGCTGGCACATTTTATCACCAGCACCAACTGTCGACTTTAAAGTAAAATGCTTTTTAATAGCTATTCCCTATAGAGTTTATGTATTTAACAGACTAACCAAACGAGTCCACCCATTACAGTAGATAAGAGAACCATTAAAATTGCAGCTGTCCCTGTTGGAGCCATGGCTTAGTGTTAAGTGTAAATGCTAACATGTTGTGCACATACAGGCCACACAAATCCAGCTGGTGTCATTTCCCAATCTGGTTTTCTCATCATTTTCTGTCCTTGCTCCACTTACCATAGAAAAACTGGCTGAAACAACAATTGTCTCAAAACCTATAGTGAGCAGCCTGACTACTGACATATATTCATTTCCTACAATTTGAGACAAGCTTCGTCTCTGCAATGCCTACCATGTCCAAAATGCTGTTTAGGCAGCTTGAGGTTTTGATACACAGCTATCGACTTGTTAGATTAGCTAATATGCTAACATTAGAATGAACTGAGCATTAATAGGATACATAAATATGGAAAAAATACAAAATGGAGGTACAAATTTTTAAATTCTTCACGTTCCCCAAGAAACTTTCGCGGGCAAAAATGTGTTCTCGCAAAAGTTTTGCAGCCCCCAAGAATTTTGCATTCATTTGCAAAACTTTTTCTTTGTTTTGTAAAAGTGCTGCGTTCCCCCCCAAAAAACTTTTATTTTGCTCGCAAAGATGTTTCTCTTGCAAAGTTGTGCACTCCCCAAGATTTGTGAATTCGTTTGGAAAAATTTGTGTTCTCTCTCAAAAGTTTTGAATTCCCCAAGAAAACGTCTGGGTTACGTACAGTGTGTAACCCTCATTCCCTGAATGAGGGTACGAAGGCGTAACTCGGACGTGACCGACTGAAAGGGAACTTTGAATTTGAATTTGTTCTCTTGCAAAATATTTGCAGTCCCCGAGAAACTTTGCATTCAGTTGCAAAACTTTTGGTTTGTTTTGTGAAAGTTCTGCGTTCCCACAGGAAACATTGCTTTCGCTCGCAAAAATGTGTGTTCTCACGCAAAATTGTTGCATTCTCCAATAAACTTTGCATTCATTTGCATTTGCCCCCCCCCCCCAAAAAAAAAACATTAGCCGCGTTTCCACTGCCAGGCTAGGGCCGGGCCAGGGCTAACAGCAAGCCGAGCCGAGCCAGTGGCCTCGGGCCTTAAGCACCGGGCTTGCGTTTCCACTGCCGGGCCAGTCGCCCCGCAGTGCTGCCCTAAACCCCGCCCCTAACACGCCTTTCCGGATCAAACGTCATACATACAGCCCAACGCATTTGAGCGGATATTATGAATTTATTTATTTTTTAAGTTAGGAAGATAGCATGTATATTAACTCACCGGCCGTGGCTACAATAGTGTCCCGATTGTCTCGCGAGTTGTCACTAACAGAGGAGAGGGACGGTGACCCAGCACACGTCCATCAAGGCGAACCATGGAAAGTTCCTCTTCTGAACGCCGCTTTGTCCGTTGTGCGTTTTAATCGCCTCGACCAATACTGCGCTCGCAACTTTTTATTTTTATTTTTAATTTTTTATTATTAACTTGAAGCGTTGATCGCTGCATGCTTAGCTTAGAAAGTTCAGCATCGATGTATTTTATAACGTCCTCGTTTCTTCACACGCCGTCAAATTGACGTTGTACCCTTTCTTCTCCCCAAAATGCTCAGAAGAGCTTTGCTGCGATCATTTTGCGCGATATAAAAAAGTGAAATGTGCATCTTGCTTCAGATCATAACGTTCCATAACACCGATAAACTCCGCCTTTTACCTTGAGCATGCCTCTAGCCCGAGCTGGCCCGCTTTGGCCCAAGGTATTCGACGGGCCAGAAATCCTGGCCGTTGGCCCCGAGTAAGCCCCGATCAAGCCCCGGAAGTGACAGTGGAAACGCGACTGGCCCTGGCACGCACTAGCACGGCTCGGCCCTGGCCCGGCAGTGGAAACGCGGCTATTGTTTTCGCTCGCAAATGCACTGAAATATATTTCTTCCCACCACCTTATATTTTATTCCATCATCAGTTTTGCATTCACTCACAAAAAAAAAAAAAAAAAGTTTCTCCATGGATCGCAAAACTTTTAAAGAGAGAGTGCAATGTTTCTCTAGCAGCACAAAAGTTTTGCGAGAAAAAGCATTGATTTTTTTCCCCCCTTCCATATCATTTTTCCCCAACACCATGTCCCTTTAGGAGCTCCGTAATTTCAGCTGCACGTGCAGACAATCATTTTCAGTCATTTTTACGCAGCAAGGCACTATTCCTAACTTATTTGGAAGTGAAGAATTTAAAATATTCAAGAATACATGCACAAACTACCTACATAACACACAAATACTATATATCTATTTTAATAAGGACTATGTTCCTCTTTCTATGCTTAATGCCTTCTACACTTTTTTCAATGCAATACATTCTGGTATTGCCATGAAGAATAAGTCTAAGATTTTAGCCAAACTAATGCCACATAATTTGCGGCATACCATTTCAAACAAGCTTTGCATCAAAAACTACAGTAATAAATGTACAGCTACAATAATGGCAGATATATTATGAATCGTAAAATAACAAAGACCTCATAAAGTAGCTGAGGGTTACTGAGGAAACACAGAGACCAGAAGAGCAAAGCCGAGGGATTATGCCAAGCCAACAAAGCACAGAGAAAAGGATCAGCGCTGCACAGCATGACGGGACGCATCCACACACCCTCATCGTGTGCACACAATAATTAACAGGCTCTCGGCGGGATGGGCTAAATGGTTATGCTTGTGTTTTGCAGCTTTGGAATAAAACAGAGCCTACCTTTCACTTCCATCTCCATCCAGAGTGGGCAGTCTGCAAAATAATACACAGAAAATGAATAACTCGAGGAGGAGAAATTAACATGACAAAGATGGTGATGTGAATAGATTTGGATAAACTGTGCAGAAAAAATAATCACTTAAAAAAAAACTGTCAAGGACTGTGAAAATTAATCAGAGCTATCAGTAATACATAAATTCAACCATTTATCTTATTATTTAATTGCCATTTAACATTTCTAAGAGATTCCAGTGAATGATAAACATGGCGCTATAATATTGCAAGGATTCTGAAAGGCAAGATACATTATGGCGTGCAAAATAAAATCCGTAAAGTGCCACTGCTATAGCTCTGCGGCCAAACAAGCAAACAAACAAAAATGTCCTTGAAGTCAACAGGAATATAAATAAGAGCTTTTCTGCTTCCTGAAGGCATTAGCTGCAGTTGAAGCTCTTATGCTCTGTCCTTTCAAAACTGGAAAAAAGAAAAAGAAAGAAAATACTAAGGCACATTTAAAGCCATAATATAGAGTACTCTTTAATGTTTCCCCATGTTGGCTTTGTAGTTAATCTAGGACTCAACATGTCAATTTAAGAGAGGGGCTGAAGTCTTACTGTCACGTGTTTTGAATATTTTCACCTTCATTACATCTTCTAAATCATTGTTTTAATGTTGTATTGTAAACTGTCAATCCTGTACAAAC
The DNA here is from genome assembly GCA_030578255.1 of Tiaroga cobitis. Classification (NCBI taxonomy): domain Eukaryota; kingdom Metazoa; phylum Chordata; class Actinopteri; order Cypriniformes; family Leuciscidae; genus Tiaroga; species Tiaroga cobitis. Next base: position 28,165,716 of record CM060615.1, on the reverse strand, counting down.
TGTTGAAAGCAGATGACTTATCCGGTTCCAGGAAAGTGATTTTTTTACACACCATACTGAGAGATGTAATCGCACTGTGCCATTACTGACATTTTTTAAATCATGACATAGCATTTGTAGAGGTGCTAAACGGTGCCAGTCCTAGACTTCTGGGGGCCCTGAGCAAAACTTTCAGGGGGCCCCTGTCAGTGCATTCATAAAACCCCCAAAATGACCCCCAACCCCTTCATCTGTTTTTATTTTTTTATTTCAGAGCAGTTTCACTGTCAACAAATAAACAGCGAGTTGAAACAGTAATACAAAAAAATTATATTAATTATAAATTAATTACCGTCTTCACCATATGAATTAAATATACACTGATTCTTATTAAAGTTACTAAAGTTATTCAGTGAAGAGCAGTGAATGATTCTCTTTCGTTTTCTTTTGTTGTTTGATTAACATTAAAGGGATACTCCACCGTTTTTTCATATTAAACTATGTTATTCCCTTCACTAAGACGAGTTTATGCATACCTCTCTCGTCTCAGTGCGTTCACGCAATAGCTCTGGCGCGCGAGACACTTTGATAGCACTTAACTAGCCCAGTTCATTCAATATGGGCCAAGCAGAGAAGCGACCAAACACCTCCACGTTTTCCCTATTTAAATACAGTTACTCGAGCAGTGTAACTCGACCTAGGACGGTGACACAAAATAAAACGTTGCGCTTTTCTAAGCGTGTAAAGTGGATAACTATATTGTATGGCGGAATACCATAGCAAGTGCTTGGGAGCACTTCGACTCGGCGCAGTAATATCATCACTCCGGAGAGTGAGAGGGGGAGAGGACTTTTCACGAGGGATGATATTACTGCGCCGAGTCGAAGTGCTCCCAAGCACTTGCTGTGATATTCCGCCATAGAATATAGTTATCCATTTTACACGCTTAGAAAAGCGCAACGTTTTATTTTATGTCACCGTCCTAGGTCGAGTTACACTGCTCGAGTAACTGTATTTAAATAGGGAAAACGTGGAGGTGTTTGGTCGCTTCTCTGCTTGGCCCGTATATTGAATGAACTGTGCTATCAAAGTGTCTCGCACGCCAGAGCTATTGAGTGCACGCACTGAGGCGACAGAGGTATGTATCAACCAGGGGCGTAGCCAGAAGTTTATTTTTGGGGGGTCCCGTCTTTAAATGAGGGGGCAACATATATATATATATATATATATATATATATATATATATATATATATATAGCCAGAATTTTATATAGGCTATACATGCCTATTCTGATGATGCGGTGGCGACTCCAATAAAGCACCTAAAAGCTGTCACAAAGAACCGGCAAAAGTAATGATTATGAATATGTAAAATATAGCAATGAGGTATTTTAATTGTTTATTAATAAACAAGTGTTTTCTTTGTCGGCTAAGATGAAGTTGACGATGCTGACTCGCGATCTTCAGTAGGTGAACGCGCCAGAGAGAATTAGAGAAATGCACATTTCATAAGGATTACATAAGCAGAGAGCAGTCTGTAGTCTGTTTTCTTTCGTTTTGAATTGTTCTGTTTAAAAGTAGACATGTGAGGCAAGTAGACTACCTTATATGCTGAGTTTCTGTTCAGTTATGAGATGCGCTCCAGTTCACGCGCCGGCGCCTCCGTTTCTTATCTATCGTCTGCTATATTTAATCCAGGCAATTGGTTGATGAAACATTGATTAAAATTAAGATACAATTAATACAAAACGAAATTCAGGTTAAAGAAAGGTTTTGTGCTTTCTGTTTGATGTGTCTGTGAAAGTTTTAAAGCATCTTTTAGTGCCGCTTTCAGAGCTTTTTTTTGTTTTCCACTAAAATACGTCTATAACATTGTTTTTTCCTCATAAATGCGAACACGAAAAATAAAATAAAATAAAATAAATATTTTATGTACTGTGGAGACTGAGAGGAAACCCTTCTTCATCCGGTGGGTATTACTTTGGTTTGCGCAGTGTAGCCTACTAATTCACAATCACTAAAAAAATATTTTGCCTTTTTTTTTTTTCCAGCAATCAGAAATCTGAGGGGGCCGGACATGTAAATGAGGGGGCCTAGGCCCACCCAGGGCCCCTCGTGGCTACGCCACTGGTATCAACTCGTCTTAGTTAAGTGAATAACATAGTTTAATATGAAAAAACGGTGGAGTATCCCTTTAAATGACAGATAGCAGCAGGTTTATAAGGCTGCTGTCACTTTAAGACTGAATGCACAGATCTAATATACTGACCAGCTTTTAATTACTTTCCCAACTGTTTATGTTCATTTAAGACATAACTGAATGTCTGAATGTTACTTAAGAATGATGACAACGTACCACATTGAATGCAGAATGGTGTTTGTAATCAAAATCAAAAACGAAACTAAAATTCAATTAAACACAGAGCCCTAGTCATTAAATCTTCTTTGAGAGCAATGGTTCGGGGGCCTTACCCAACTTGCATACTTTGCGTATAGGGAGGACCCATGCAAAGCACCATGTCAGGCAAAAAAACAAACAAAAAAAACAAAGCCAAGTAATTTATATAATACTTGTATTATCATAATTTTACAAACTTTAATAATACAGAAAATTATGGAACCTTGAATTATTTATGAAAACAATAATATTTGTAATAATACTTCAATATCGTATTAAATATGAAACACTATATTAAAATATAATCGTGTTTACGAAAAGAAATCTGGAAAAAATGTAATTAAAAAAAAATTTGCTTGTTGATTTACTACTTCTAAAATAATGACAACTAACTTCACCGCATTGTGTCGCAGACTTGTGTATAGGACATGTTGACATTTATAGCCGTTTTAAAGTCATTATTTGTGCAGATAACAGTTGTTTGATAAATGATCGAGATAAAAGAGATGTTGATACTGTCGTGGCCTTGTTTGAAAGAAACAAACTTAAACAATACAGACAATTCTGCAATCGTGTGTTCTTTAGCTGTTAAAAAACATCATTGGCGTGTATAGTAATCTGTCTGTGATCTCTTTAATACAAAGCAAAATAGTTTACTAAAAATAAAAATAAAAACAGTAAATGTTTACAGGCAACAACTGTCAGGGATCAAAGAGCTTATCTATTATTTACCGCAACGTCTTATTTCTGATGTTTAGGACATGACATGTTGAGATCAGAAGCTTTGAGAGTAATTTATGGTGGACATTTGTGTGATAAACGATTCAGATAAAAGAGAGCTTTTCTTGTCACAGCGCCTGATACTCTTTGATCATCAGCCAAAAGATGTCGATCCCAGCATGAACATTCACACGTAAAAACCATTTCCTTTAGACAACACCCAGTCAACGCAGTCATTTTACTGTTTGTATAAACATCGGCTTTTCAAGACTCGAAGAGTTGACGTCTGTTCAACGAGATATTTTGTGCCATACGGCTTTGTAGTCTATTTTTAGAAAACATAAGCTTAACCCTCAGCTAGCATAGCCATACTGGGCAAACATAGCATGTAAACTATCTGAATATCGGACATGATTCTCATAGCGTTCTCAAATATCGCACGTGGATAATTAATCTTATTTGTCATTGTGCATGTAGAAAAATGCTTGGACAATGCATTGTGGATTCATTAACAAGCCTTGGTACTCAAGGGGTGCTAGAGTTACTTTTAAATGTCTGTGCCATTACAATAGATGTCATTATTCAGGTTTAACTAATTTAAAGAGTACTTGTTTGGGGTCAAAGGGGGTAATTTGATTCAGGCAGCTCAAATGGGCAACCTTTCACTGACCGACCCCTTTCATTTCACTGACTGCTGCTATCCTATTGATGCACCTATCCTACAGGTTTATTTAGATTTCATATTTTAATCTAAAACACTTTAAGTGGTTCCACATTGTCTGTCTAATCCCATTGTTATCTCAAGAAGGCCCTTTGATTTGGACTCAATTGCTTGGTTGTTGCCAGGGAGGACTGGCACTTGAACAAACGCTGTAACTGTGTTGTGCTTGACCCAGGATGTGTTTTATAAAAGGGTGTGCGAACATCAAAACTGTAATCACTAATAGCCTGTGGGACAGCACAGGCTGAAGAACAGGTGACTAATTTGTGAAGAGGGCTTGATATGGTGGTGGATGGGTACATCGCAGCCTCCGTTTGACCCAAGGTCAGGTGTGTGACGTATTTCTGGCGCTCTAATGTTGATGTATTTCTGAAATGGCCTTGTTACCCTTGATCTGCTGACATTTGAGGCATTGTGGGATGCAGTAACATATTTTGGCCTTTTTCTTTCAGTGACCTTTGATCCAAGACCTTTTTGAGGTGATCAGGGATTGTTTCACTGGGATCACATTGATGCAACTGGCCAATCACACACAAGCTGCAATTTTCACCAATGTTTGATATTTATGGTCATGTGATGCATCTGTATAAACTTAAAGTTCAGAGGTCGGATTCACCAAGGTCTTGAACTGCTTAAATGTAACAGAAACAATCTTAAGAATGTAATTCTTTAAAACTACTCTTTTATATTTTAACTAACTTTTATACTTTGCATTCCCCAAAAGAGTTCCTAAGAATGTTATTAAAATGTAAGAATTATTTAAATCCTGTAAGTAATAACTCGACGCAAGGATAGCCTCACACTTACATCCCAAAAGGTAAGACGTTTAATAAAATTAAGCATTACAACACACACACACACACATACACATACACATATACATATATATATATATATATACAGTTGTATATATGTGTATGTGTTAAAACTATAATCAATTAAAATTGTTTTGTTGATTGAAATAAAGCTAAAATAAAATCTAAATACTAGATGAAAAACTTAAATAAAATAGTCCTAAAATGACAAATTAAAATAAAAAATAAAGCTAAATAGAAATACAAAAAACTTAAAATAAAATAAAAATGTAAAAAAATGACAAAATAAAAACTAATTAACAAATAATAATAATGATCATAAGAGATCTCCTAAGAACCCTTTTTTAAAGATTTTTTTTCTTAAGATTGTTTATTATTATTATTATTATTAATTTAGGCCCCTTTTTGGATCTTATTTTCAAAAAATGCAATTTTTTCTTGCCTGGCTAGGAAGTTTTGAATTCTGAAAGAGCTTGTTTTCATAGTACATTAAACATTGTTAAAATATCAAGGAAATGTGATTTCTCATGATGACTCCCATAAATCATCACACCCAAAATTGATTCTTTGAGGGTCCACTGATCCCGATAAAAATTTTGGCTCTCAAAATTGGCAATCAATACCAGCGGCAGTCCAATTTATTGCTGTGTCTTACACAAGCCTGGAACTGAACAGCCACATGAGTTCAGATCTTCTTTGAAAAGTTAACAAGAGCTGGTAGCACGATAAGAAACTTTTATATTACCTAGAGATTGAGGATAATAGAGTTATATAAGCGTATAAAAACAGGACTGCACTAAACAGGCCCTTATAAAAAACATTTCTTTATATAATAGCGACTCCGGGAATTACCAATCCCCAAAACATCCACAGCACCATTAAATCAATTTCAAGCTGTATATGAAAGGAATTACTCATTACATTGTATTCTCTGCACACAGTGTGTGCTCCGATTCAAAGAGCTCTCATCCACAAATGGGATTCCATCCAGTGAACACACCAATCACTTCAACCAGGCCTGAGAAGGAAATTAGGGTGACCAGTTTGGTCATCGATCAGAGCTTTTCAATTCCCATCTTTTATTATTTCTGCCACATCCCAACCCAGTGTTAAACCAGGAAAGACACGGAGGAAGGAAATAAACCTTAGTGATAATTATATTATGACACTTGGGGCCCTATCATACACAATGAAGCGCCAGGTGCGACAAGTGTTTTTTGCTAATTTCAGCCCAACGCAGTCGCAGATATTATTTTTAACGTCCGGAGACACGTTGTTTAAATGAATTTGTGCCCATTTGTGTGCCCATGGGCGTAAAAGATGGGTCTGAAAACGAGGTGTGTTCAGGCGCATTGTTATTTTAAGGCAAGACTGCGCCATTGACCAACTGAAACCTGGTCTTAAGTCAATGGCGCAATATTCTTTGTGTTATTTAAAGGGCGCATTAGTAATATGAGCCTATAGGCGGGTCCATAACGCGCATACACTCTGCTTATTACACACACAGGGATACGCAGCAGCACACAAACATGCCAAATATTACAATGTAAAAGATTAATTTTGTGTACATAAAGATATGGTGGAGTCCGGCTTGTCCCGATAGATGGTATGTTTGCACTTTAATATCACGCACGAGCAGATCCGTTTCCTCTCTGGAGAAGCGCTCAGTCTTTCTGCTTGCTCATCCCGCCATGTAAATAGCGAATCCGCCATGGCACGAGTGCAACTGGCTTTTAGAGGGAAAGGGAGATGAGACTCTGATTGATTTATTGCACGTTACACCCAAAACACACCCATTACTTATTAGGGCTGTCACTTTTGTGAAAAAATCCTGTTCGATTTATGAGTGTTCATTTGAGTGAACATAAGTGTTCATTGAATCGATTGTAAATGTCTAAAGACGTGTCCATTTTTGCCAAATACAGGCAAATCCACGGACAACTAACAGGCATTAGGACGAACGTAAAGACGCGCACAAGTCAAACACAATGACAAACAGGAGTGCAACATTCAGGGATTGAAATGAACACCCTCCAACCCGCCAAATAAGGGTAAAAATGAACTTTGGCGGGTAACGCAGTCAAATCACTAGCCAATTTGGTGTGTTTCTGTTGTTCAAATGTTTACTCACTTTGGTGGGGAAGTTCGTGTAAGCCAAATCTGCGCGGATGTAGCGCAAATACGCAACTCGTGAGTCCTCATGATATATTAAATACAGCGTATTGTGCAGAATCTGCGCATTTCTGGCTTACTTGAACACACACGTCACTTAGCAACAAATAACGGCGCGCTTGTTCACTTGCATTGAAGTAATAGCTAATATTAAAAAGCATTTGGTTAAAAGAAAAGACATTATTTTCCAACATCCTACATGTTCTGTATACTGTATCGATCTGTATATAAAATACATTTTTGGTAAAAAAAAAAAAAGGCTGTTACAATCAATTCCCTATTTTCGTTTTCGAAACTTGTGTTGGTTGGTCCGATGGATTGTGCAATCGATTTTCGAACGTAAAGTGACAGCCCTATTACTCATTAAGGGAATAGGTCGACCAATATTTCCCGTCGTTAAACTAGCAAAAGTGGATTCGGACACGCCCTAAGTGCACTTGCGCCGTCCCCTTTAGACCATGCGCTTAGGTAATTAAAATAGGGCTTTAAATGTCATTCAGTGGGGAAAAAAAAGGAGCGAAAAATGAGCATTTCCATCATGGAAATATTTTGATATGCTTAACCTTTTTCTGAAAAAAAAAAAAAAGTACTAGTATGGAAACTTGGCTGTTCAAACTAAGAACGATAACTATAAAGATCATGTGGCAAATTCATCATGTGGACTATGTTTTTGTTTTGTTTTAGTTTATGCGGCAGTTGTCATTACTTTCATTTCACTTGAGACGAAGAAGCTGGCACGCCGTCATGCAGTCCTCACAACAGACGCCACTTGCCGAACTGGTCAAATCGCTCACTGGCGTCCACCAGACACAGCATCAGGAGCTTATGGACCTCAGGCATGAGCTAAGAGGATCGCTTCCATCTGCTGGTCCAAGCGCAGGAGGACCGGCGGGTCTTCCAGAGCTTGCTTGGCCTGGACGCAGCACCCCCCACCCCCCTACGCGCCTCTTATTAAAATAGGTCCACAGGACGAGCCAGAGGCATTTATGGACTTTTTCCAAAAAATGTAAGTAAAGCGACAGCCCATAAACTACAACTGCTGCATAAACTACAACAAAACTACATAAAGTCCAGGCCTGGTCCTCTCTCGTCTTGCACTGTCTTCACTCCTCCTTTAATCTCTTCGGAGCTCCTCCATGGGACTCAAGAACGGGGTGGCGCTCAGGTGACGCTCTCTCAGCCAATGACAATAACTATATTGTTGTCCACACCAATCTCTGCTGTTTTAAATGCTCGAGCTCTTTAAAGTCTGTTGGATTTTGATTGGCTGTCAATGTTTTTATTGTTCATCAGCTGAAATAATTTTTTCTGAATTTCCAACATTATAGTTTCTCTGTGTCATTGTACTTGCGTTGTGGACTTCTCTATTACCATAGAATTAGAATGATTATTACAACTTTATAGTTCTCGTTATAGGTATCATCCTTGGTGTGAATGGGCCTTTAGTCTCCAACACTGCCAAGCGCTCCAGAAGTTCTCACCTGTTCCATATAACTGTGCCGGAGATCTTCTGCATCTCGCCGAGTGCAGCCAGCAGCAGGGATGATTTCCCACAACCCACCTGGCCCACTATCATAGTTAACTGGCCTGCGGAGAAAATGAATCAAGAATCAAGAAACGTGGATTTCATGGAGCAACAAAACACATCTGTGAGTCAAAGTCACCCAAACTGAAGATTATGTGGTGAAGGGGATAGTTTTCCACAAAAAAACTGTTTAAATTTCATTCTTTTCCACACAAAAAAGTATCACTTGGCTTTAGAAAACTTGGAATATATTGTCAAATGATACTTCATGTGCTTTTGAGGCTTAACAGCATAAGCAATCATCATTTTTTTTCTTGTAAAAGAGCAGACTGCACATTATTCAAAATGTCTTCTATTGTGTTCCATAGGAGTTTGGAATGTCGAATTTTCATTTATGGTTGAAGTTAGTAGATCAGGTGATAGCACGAGCCAGATTCGAAGCCATATGAGTGCCATGGTTCAACATTGCCAGCACATGTAGATTTATTTTTGACAGGACTTACCAAAAGGAATCTTAATATCCACATTGGACAACGTTGCGGTTCCATCAGTCCAGCTGAAATATCCACTTGTTATCTAGAATGGACATAATGGAGACTGACAGTTATTCTTATTCTCAAAGGGCTCTTCACATAGTTGAAATTCTTGTTTACTGCCCGAGTGCAAAAATAACCCATCTCACCTTGATGCAGGTATCTTCATCCTCCAGAGCCAGCGGCTCGTCCTCTTGCTCGCTCTGAAGGGCAAAGCTGTTCCAGTCCTCTCTGACAGGGTGCTTACGGTTCACCACCTTCAGAGGCTTTACAGAGGTGAGAAAAACAACATATCTAATGAAGCTCAGCATGAACATCCTCTTCAACAGTGACAACCTCTCCAGGCCTACCAGGACTATGATGTTACAAACATAAATAATGTATAGTCATATGGCTGGATTACTGAAAGCGTGACAGTATACGCTTCAAGGCCTATTCATAACAAGAACAAATATTCTACTTTTAATCAAAATAATGCACTTCTATGGACCTATTCATACATGAAAATGTATCCAAGGTTTTTACACGGGAGAGTAGACAAATTGCTGGTGAAATATATCTGTCTGTCTATCATCTGTATCGATCTGTCTCTATTTCTATCTATCTATCTATCTATCTATCTATCTATCTATCTATCTATCTATCTATCTATCTATCTATCTATCTATCTATCTATCTATCTATCTCCACCCATCCACCCATCCATCCATCCATCATCTTCTCATTTTATCAATTTATTTGTTTATTTATTAAGTAAAAACTTGAATGTATTTGTTATTAAATACAATATTTACCAATAAATAAATGTGTGTATTTATTTAATAATAATTTATTTATATTATTCACATCAAGAATGCAACAAATTTCAGACAAAAAGTCACATTTTTATTAACCAACCAACCAACCAACGAACCAACCAACCAACTAACATTTATCGATTTGTTAAACAAGCTTTTGTATCATGGTGCTTTTATGGTGAGCTGCCTTGACTTACCAGGGCTTGATACTTGTTGTGATTGGTTGAATTGAGTAGGATAGTTGCTCTGGGCTCCTGTTCACTTCCAATCTCATCACAGGAGAAAAACTCGCTGAGCTTCTGAACGCTGGCCAAAAGAAAACAATACAGTATGTCATGTGATTTTCAGTCACATCAACTGCCAAAATTCTTATTTGGCAATCACTCTTCCTAGAAAATAACCCTTCCAAAGCGTATACTTCTGTTTAACTTATAGTTCTATTTACTGAAAGGGAATCAATTTTTTGTGAGAAAATCTGCACAGCCTATTGTGTGCCAGTCAATTCCACTCTGAAAAATTATCACCACGATCCAACATGGCGAAAAAAACAGCACTGATGTATGACCTGTTTGTACACTATATATACAGCCTGCACTCTCTAAAATGCGTTCCACATCATTGGGTTGATGAGATTGAACCCGAGGCACACAGACAGACACACATTTCCGTCTTCAGAGGAGAGTCTATCGGCGGTGAGAAAGGAAAACGCACACAGCGCACGGCCGATCTGAAGTGATTTATCACACATTGACACCAGAATCACACAGAAATGATTCATTATATTCCTGGCTGGTTAATTAAAACCTATAAAACCTGAACCCATGTTGTGGGCTGTACATCAGATTTGCTATCGCACAACACCGCACAGAAATTAAGGAGTAAATTGCACCATAATTGGTTCCGCAGAAGGAGTCTGTTTTCAAAAAAGGAAAATATAAATAATAATTTTAATGTTAAAACCATTTAAAGCCTACTTGATACACACATTTCTAAGGCCGCTAAATGATCAGCATGATCAAAACTGCTGAAAAACCTGTTGTGCACAATCTAATGCATGCCTTATGTTATCTGATTGATAGTTTATCATTTTTGAGCAAGTAAAAGGCCTTTTAGCATAATTCTTAAACGTCCCCCTTTTGCTCGTGGTTCACGTGTCTTTTTGCTGTGAGATCTTTACCGATTTTTATAAAGTAAACATAAGAATAAATGTTATATTGGTTAGTAATATTTCAAGATGAACACGTACTGGACTAAATTCTACTTGATTATCCATACACAATAAAAAAAATGGTGAAACATGAGTATCAAATATGATACATAAGATTTTTGAGGAATGTTTCATCATTGTATTGCTTGTTTCTGTTTTGAAACTACAGAGCTTTGATCATAAAACTAAGCATTTAAATATCATCCTACTAAGACATATAGTATTGTTTTTGGGAGATATAGAGTGACAACTGATAGTTATATGCATTTTGCGTTTTAAACATCTCATTGATTTACATTATAAGCTATCAGAATTTCAGCCATATAGATACAGCACAAAAACAGCACAAAATTGCAACAAAAGAAAAGCACACACATATGCAAACCTTTTTTTTAAGATTTTGTCTAAAGGTTCAATAAAACTCTTAATTTAAAAAAAAAAAAATACTATAGTTTAAAAAGGTTTACAGGATTAAAGAATCTTTTTTCAAAACCTACTGTGGCGTTTTTTAATGAAATTCCATGTAATTTTTGTCATCCTGTATCAATAGCATGCAACTGACCTGACCAGGGCTTTGACGGTGGAGCGCACGACACTGGACAGCAGGAAGAGAGGAGTGACCAGGATATGGAAGAGCGAGAGGGAGGCGAAGGCCACAGCGGGGGACAGGTCCGCATCATCCGACAGATGCACATGGGCCACGAACGTCTGAAACAACCGTGATCTTTTCATCTGCCGTGTTTACAGTTTCAATATGAACAGACATCAGAGTAAATGTTGTATACTTACAACGAGGACCGCTGCAATAGGAATAGCAGTGTTCATAAATACTGTGAAGACAAACAAAAAACACCGTTGCTCATTTGCAAAAAAAGATGCAGATAGGTATAAAAATGTCAGTGAACGCACTGATCTGTCTATCTTCGCCTTTTTCTATCCATGCGTTCAGGTGCTGTAACTTGATATACTAGTACCTAGTAAGTTCCCAGTAGAATATAGATCGTGTCATATACATCTATGTAGTAAAGACATGTTGAGATGTATAGTACAGCTTCTCCACCATTTCTCCAGCGCCCAGGTGAGCATTTCAATAAACAATGATCTATCAGTGTTGTAAGCTGAGATATGGCTCGCCAGATACCCGTAAGCATGATTTATTTCTCCATAATCTTGGACCCAAAGCTCAGAGGATTTTCTACATGCTTTCAAATACTTGTACAGCTCATGCATCTGCTCTTACAGCTCTGATAGCTAAATTAAATGTAATTTGCATATGCATATGTAGGAGTTTCCCTTTATCACGCAAGGTGATTTACACTTAAACCAGACACTAATTTGATGTTCCTGGTAGAGGTCATTATGGAAATGATCCGCCTGCGTCAGTAAATCATGCGCACAACCTTCTACTCCCGTCGGCGCTATTTTGGAATTGCACTCACACACTAATTTGCTCTGTTTAGTAAATCTGGCCCTACATGTCATTGATAAATAAACTGCACAATAAAATAAAGTATCTCGCTATGCTACATAAATGTTGGAGATCAACTTTGGAGATTTAATGCTGTCAGATTGAAATGTGCATTATGACATGAACATGTATAATTTCCGTCTTGTCACAAATGTATTTCTGTAAAATTGTCCATGAGAACGGACGGACGGATACAACTTTTTTCTGAGTGAGTCCTGAATACAGAATCATGCCCGACTTCCAGCTTCCAACCTATAGTGAAAAGTGCAATTCCATTAATGCTCTTCTAAACCGCTTGAGTTGGAAGGGACACAGTTGAGTGAATCCTACATTTGGCTTCATACAAAAAGTGGACATTCAAGAAGCTGCTGATTACTGAGGGATGCTGTATCTGCAGAATGTGTTTGCCAGCTGGCTGCTGACATAATTGAATCAATCTTGATAATGAATGAACAAAATTGGTCGAAATTAAATGAACAAATCCCAGAATCTGATTAGGTAATTGCTACTAAGTAATTGCTGATAAGTAAGTGCTACTTGCTGCAAACCCATTACTTTGAGGAACCGATATGACAGAGGTTTAAGCATGTTTCCCACTATCGTTCTCACAAATTTACCCCTAACTTTCCATTAAATTAGACTTGACCGCATTCATAACTCATGAATTTCTGTTCAGGTCTTAATTAGTACCCTAAGGACTATCTTAAATCCCTACAATCCCTCATAGCTGACAACTATAAATCTCAAAGGTATTTCATTTCATACTGCACAATGACGTGTTGACACATTCCTGCACACTGATTCAGCACCACATACTATTCTAACGCATTCTCATCCTAGGGCGTCATATTTTGACATTTCGTCTACATCCAACGCACATGGCACCCTTTAGCGTCAATAAGAGACGCAGATAGATATGGGTAGGTTTAGGTCTGGGGTAGGGTTAGGGTTAGACCGCTAGGAGGCGCCTTCTGGCCCATATCTATCTGCGTCTCATATTGACGCTAAAGGGTGCCATGTGCGTTGGATGTAGACGAAATGTCAAAATATTACACGTGTTTTTGACCCAGTTTCATCCAGATGTTACTGAAAGAGTTGTGGCTTTCGGCTCTCATATCGCTCACCAAGGCTGCATTTATTTAAAAGCAGCAATATTGCAAAATATCATTACAATTTAAAATAACTGTTTTCGAGGGAACGCGGGTTTGTGTGTCAACTACCTGTCGGAGAGATTAGAGAGCGAAAAAACGCAGCTGGTATCGTGTATCCTGCGGAAGAGTTTCAGATATTTCAGTATCGATATTAGGGTTGCCAACTGTCCCGAATTAGCCGGGACGTCCCGATTATTGGGCCTAATTTATTTGTCCCGTACGGGACCTCTCTTGTCCCGATTATTGAGTGCTACGCTGATCTAACTGATACAACAGCAACACGACACTTGAGAATGACCACGACACCGGTCATCATCCAGTCACCCGCATCCGACCATACAAATAAACTATAAATTGAGAATGAATTATTTAATCTATCTAGATATAAATTATTTATAAATATCCCGCATACTGATGCCCGTAAGTGATTTCAAATCTTCTGGAATCTAGAGCTGCGCATGCGAGACGTCAACATGTGCGCCAGCGCCAAACCGTGTATCGCGCCCATGGCAGAGAGCGAGAGACCTTGCCTGCAAGATAACACCACAACACCCCGAAGCCAAGTATATATATATATATATATATATATATATATATATATATATATATATATATATATATATATATATATATATATATATATATATATATATATATATATATATATATTAGGGGTGTAACGGTTCACAAAATTAACGGTTCGATACGATGCACTTTTGTCACGGTTCGGTTCGGTTCGGTACGTTTTCGATACAGCAAAAAGAAAGAAATGGCAGAGAAATTTCCTTGATTAAATTTTTTTAATTATATTTTTATTAAAACTAACATCATAAAGTATGATTTTTTTTTTTTTTTACTTTGAGTAATGATGGAGCTATACTTGGCTTTTCTTAGGAGCATATAAAACAAAACAGCTCCTTGAACAAAATGAAATGTAATATTGTAGTAGTTATAAACAAAGGTTTATTTTAGTTCAGATTAACATTTGATGAAACCGACGTAATTTTACTTGAAAGCATTATAGCCTACTATTCCTCCCAAACTCCCATGGACACAGTTAGTAGTGTTACTACAGTAAATCCATGGTGAATGTTGTTGATCTGTGGACACTGAAGAGTTCATTCATGGCACAATGTTTCTTCCTGGTTTCCAGGTCAGCGCTGTTTGATTCGTTAATAACAGAGAAATGTGAATGTTCCTCACTAGATCTCGCAGCGATGTTACTACTTCACTGGCGAATTCAAATTTTTTCTTTACTGGATTTCGCTCGCTGTGTAGTAACAGTGCTGCTTGACTAAGATCGGCTCGCGCTGCATTGGTCTGATAAACGGTGCGTCAACCCCACAATAACGAGTAGCTCAGTTTCGTTCCGCTTACATTACATTTGCCATTTGATGTTGGGCAATGTTGTGGTCACGCCAGCGTCTCTTACATTATGAGCGCGCTTGCCCACGCGCAACGCGCCTACATTTGAAATAACGAATATTTGGTCGGCAGGAAAAATGGTCCAACCATTGGTTCGGTTTAAAAATGCGTACCGAAAACCGAACATGCACAAGTCTAACATTAACTTTTAATAAAACATATGGACACTGATCCTGATTAAAATAAACATGCAAATCCTTTCCAGTTAATACACAATGTACCACTTATGTAATTTATTGGTATAGGCATGGTTTCACAGACAAGGCTTAGATTAAGCCAGAATTAGGCCTTAGTTCAATTAGAACATTTAAGGAGCTTTTATAAACATGCCTTAGAAAGAAAGAAAAAAAAATACGCATTACTGGTGTGAATCTAGACAAAACAATGGCACTATATTTTAAGATCAGTGCAAGTTGCTTTTAGTTAAAACAGCTCAAACATGCATTTTAGTCTGGGACTAGGCTTAAGCCTTGTCTGTGAAACCGAGGGATACATTTTGATAATTTCATGACTTACTAATTGCCAATGTAACTAAGACGTTGC
This sequence comes from Tiaroga cobitis, assembly GCA_030578255.1. Taxonomy (NCBI): domain Eukaryota; kingdom Metazoa; phylum Chordata; class Actinopteri; order Cypriniformes; family Leuciscidae; genus Tiaroga; species Tiaroga cobitis. The sequence continues at coordinate 28,150,262 of CM060615.1, read as the reverse complement.
ATGCTTTTTATATATAGTGAAGAGATATACCACAATTGAAAAAAGCGAAGATGAGAGAACTTTTTATCTCGTAGCAAGTTATGAAAATAACGTTAGAATAATGACACTGACATATAGCCTGACAACATCTCATCTGACCGCACCTGATACTGAATCAGGACAAAGCGGTTTTCTCAAATACAATTTACTTAAACTGCGTCTGACAGAAGACCCAACAGCATTCATGCATGTCTTTCAAAATAAAAGTCTCGCATCAGAAGAACATGTAGAATTACATTTTTTGTTGTCATTGTAATTCTTTGACTACACACTCTGCGACCCACTCAACATGATCTTGTGGCCCACCAATTGAGAAACGCAGCTTTAGAGTCTAGGAAGAGTCATTGATTTCATTCAGGCTCTTCAGGCTATTAATAACCCTGGAGCTAGTGGTTTCTATGGAATTGTTCAAAATCAATATTTCTATGGAAAAAAATAATGGGAATTTTGCTCTATAGAGACTGAACTGTCCCTGACATTTAACCAGAGACGGTACTAGCTATCATCATCTCTCCCCCCTGAGCAAGTTTGCTCATTGCCTCCGAACCAAACTAGTATATAGCAGTGTGTATAGAAGGAATGGCCTGGAGTCAAACCTGCTGACATGGCCCATTTCTCTGCTGTGAGGGATAAGCCACCTATATGACCTTTATGTGCTGGGAAGGACTGATGAGACCCAGAAATGCCATTAGAACTAAATTTCATTTGTGTCTACAATGGGTTGACAAGTTCAATCCACTACTAAATTTTCTGAAAAAAAGAAATAACTTTGATCACAGTACCTACAGGGTCCGTGGTGATCCTGTCAAAGTGATTGTTTCCTTTGAGTTCTGCTGCATCAAGCTATCAGCTATTTTATTTTATTTTACTGCTATGTACTGCTGTGGGTCTACAGTTTAATCACACTGATGGGACTTCCTTCCCCAACTGAGTTTGCTGTCAGGGTTTGCACTTCTCCCCTGATCCAGACTGAACTCTGTTGATAACTCTCTGCTGATATTCAGAGATTGTAGTTAGGAGTTAGCAGTGGCTAACTCAGTTTAGCAGTGGCTAACTCAGTTTAGCAGTGGCCTGTTTTAAGAGATCTTGTTCTCACTCAATCTAAAAATTGAAAGAAGGAATTGATTGTCTTTGAGTTCTTGTTTAATTCTTGTTTAATATTTAGGCTACTGTTGTAAGGGAAGCTGTAGGGGGTGAGTGCCTTTTTCTATGAATACTGTTTTGTCTCTGTTTTTGTGTAGCAAGGGAGTTTAGGAAAATTTGTGTTGTTTATTTCTTTTTGTTTAACCTTTCTTAGGTTAGTTAGAACTCCTTCCAAATCTAGTTAGTGGGCTGTTTTGTTTGTTATTTTAGGCCTTGCTCTCCCCTGAGCCATTGCTCCCCAGTAACACATGTTCTGTCCTTTTATTTGTATATATTGTTTGTAAATAAAATTCTTTTCTTTGACATTTCTATCGTCTGGTGTCATCTTCACTCTGGGACAGAGGATTGAAGTGTGTTCTCGCCTTTTTCCTTTTGGTTTTTTCCTTTTGTTACTTCCCCTTGCAACCCCTAGACGGTAAGGGGAACGTAACAATACAATGAACTAGAGTATTTTTATTATCTGACATACATTTCACGGCAATATATTATTTATCTTTCTTAAGTGAAAACGAACTTAAAATGCAACCACACATCTAATACTGTAAACTGAAAAAGGTATTTTAGTTTTACTATATAACTGCATAAAAAGTGCAACAAATAAATCTAGGAATCTAAAAAATGATATATGAATAATATTAAAAAAAATAATTTAAAGTCCATAAACAATTTTGTTAAATAAACGGGATTTCAGTTTTGACCGCGGCTGGTCATCCAGAACAATAAACTCAATGCATGTTGTCGGTTATAAATATCGCTTGTTGGCTGTCTTTTGAAAACTTTTCTCTTTGTTTGAATGAAGCTTTCAGAGATTGTTGATTCCACCCCTCGAAATTGCAGTATGGCATACGAGACATGTCGCCGTTTTCCTGGCTGGTTGGTCCAGTCTGAAATACTGCTAAACAGCTGACGTACTGCTAACGTTAAACAGCGGACATACTGCTATCGCGCGCGCATTTTCTTCTTCGCTTCTCTAAACAGTGGTTGCTTGTGGCAACAGCACAACTTCCTGTGTCGCCACAACCAACCACTGTTTAGAGCATCGAAGAAGAATTGATCTCTGATTTGCAGCGTTATGCAAAGCTAGCATGCATAACTAGATATTGTTTAAGAAAATGGTATCGGATGGGTACATGGGTAGAAGTACTCGCCGTTACCGATGCCAGAATTTGTATTGGTATCGGCGGCATTTCCCGATACTAGTATCGGAATCGGAACAACTCTACGTGTGAGGATGCTGGATGTGAAGATAGCCTTTTCTCACAGCACTTGATAGAATTAAACTTATGAATTTGATGGCGGATCCAGAAAGGTTCAAACGACAATCACCAGTGACAACAGATTCACTCGCTGTAAAATGCAAAAGACTTCGTTCGGACTTCGGAGTGGCTACAGAGAGAAAGAGACTGCAACAGGACCCATGCGAAAACAAGGATACATATCGGAGGACATTACATGTCACGCTTGCTTATGTTGTTAACATTAACAATTTGAGAACAAAGTATAATTTGCACGGTTTTGCGTGATATGATAACTTATAAGCGATTGTTAGATTTAATCAGCGCGATTTACTGCAATGTCAGAACCAGAACAAAAGTGGATGTTTCTTACTAGTTCAGATGACATTTTCCGGTGAAAATTCTTATGTTGGTCATACTTCCAAAAAGAATAATCTGTGATTCTGAATGCCAGTATCCACACCGGCGCGGTGACTGACAGCTGCGCACTCACCTCAAACACCGTGCTGTGGCGTGTCGAGGGTGTTGAAGTACAACTCACGTAAAGTTGATAATTTCGCGAATGACTGCAATTGCAGATTTCGAACAGAGATGGCGACAAAGAGTAAAAACACCGGACTGCAGCTTTAAGAACTCTTTTTTGTGTAGTTTTCAGTTTCAGCTGTATTTTTTACATCCATTTATTAGGTTATTTAGCATTCTTTTTTTTCAAAAGTTAGTTGATGTTTTGCTTCCAATTCCAAGCTTGACAAAAAAAACACCCATGCATAGATATTGATGTATTTTCTTTTTTTCCTTCTCTTAAACGGTTTTTGATAAGAATCGTATAATAAAATGATTATTTTTATGCATAATGCGTTTTGACTTCCCAGCAAGATATTGTCATGGGTTGAGTTATGTTAACGTACACGAACACAAAAATGAAGGTAGTAGGCAGTCTTTTAATTAATCCACAGGTAAATCCATACAAGGAGAACAGCAAACCAACACAATCATACAACAGACGAGACCCGACAGGGAAGAACAGAAACCAGGGAATTAAATACACCGGCAAACAAGGAGGATTAGACACACTTGAGTGTCGAAATCAAATATGTAACTATGACAACAAACAAGGCAGGGGAAACCGTAAGAACAAAAACAAAGTCCAAACTGATGTGACTGTGACAATATGCCTCCTCCTGGAAAGGCGTGGTCTCGCGACGGCAGATAAATGGAGGAGGACATGTGGACAACGAGAGTCTGGGAGAGGGATCAAAGGGAAAGTTGAGGGTGGTACTAGAGTTGAGATCCAATGAATAGCCTTGAACAGGGACAGGCAGGTGATGACCCAGGCCACAGTCAGAACTGAGATCCATGGCCGGGGGAAGGAGCCCGCAGGTCCATGTCGAAGGTGGTGCGTTGTCCAACGCAGGTGGAGCCGGTGGTCCCAGGGAGCCCGGAGAGGTTGAATGCCCAATGGTCCTTGCTGGAGTCAAGGGAGGAAGGAGTGCAGGTGCAAGAGCCAAGGCGATGGGTCAAGATGAACTGGAGCATTCTGAGGCTGAAGGTGGAGCAACGGACTCCCCTTGCCCAGGAGGAGGTGGCTCACAGCAAGTAAGTCAAGTCAAGTCATCTTCATTTATATAGCGCTTTTAACAATGGATTGTTTTAAAGCAGCTTTACAGAGATAAACATATATTTTAAGGTAACAGAGATTGTTTTGGCTTAATAGCGGTTCTTGAATAATGTTATTTCCAGCTAAAGTTAATTGTGATTGATTCACCTCCGTCGAAATGATCAGACTTTAAACACGAACCTGTGATTAACGCTGATGGCGTTCACATGCTCATTCAGAATTGATTCTATAGTTATGTGCTTTTGAAAATATGTGCGCAGGTTTATAATTCATACAACCCAGCCTAAACAAACTACTTGTCTTGGCTATAAATTTTGATACATAATTTTGTTTTATTTTATCACTTCGGGGTAAGCGAACCGAAATTCACAACGATTTATCTGTAGAGTGGGAAAGGAATCCTCCATAGGGAGAGGATAGTTGACACTTCAGCACTGCATTGTCATCGGGTCCAGGTGGATCTCCTTCGTCAGATCTGGATACGGCGTAGATCCGGCAGGCTGTGGGAAAACCTCATGATAAACAAAGACACTAATATTAGCGTAGATGCCATTCTTCTTATGATGTAACGAGTACATCAAGATTTATGGGAAGTGTTCCCAGTTCCGGTTGACCTAATCTATGCAGCCTAACATTGAATTATAGAAGTCTATAATGTATTATGTGTATGCTAGGTCAAAGAGATGTGTTTTTAATCTAGCTTTGAACTGACAGAGTGTGTCTGCTTCCCGGACAATGGTAGGAAGACTGTTCCAAAGTTTTGGTGCTAAATAGGAAAAGGATCTACCGCCTGCAGTCGATTTAGATATTCTAGGTATTATCAACTGGCCGGAATTTTGAGATCGCAATAGACGTGAAGGACTAAAATGCGTTAAGAGCTCGCTCAAGTACTGCGGAGCTAAACCATTTAGTGCTTTGTAAGTAATCAACAATATTTTAAAATTTATACGATGTTTAATAGGGAGCCAATGCAGTGTTGACAGAACCGGTCTAATATGGTCATATTTCCTGGTTTTGGTAAAAACTCGAGCTGCGGCGTTTTGAACTAGCTGTAGTTTATTTATTAAGCGTGCAGGGCAACCACCCAGTAGAGCATTACAATAGTCTTGCCTTGAGGTCATGAACGCATGAACTAATTGTTCCGCATTTCCCAATGAGACCATATGGCGTATTTTAGATATATTTTTAAGATGGAAAAATGCAGTTTTACAGATACTACACACGTGGCTTTCAAAAGAAAGGTTGGTATCAAAGAGCACACCCAGGTTCCTAACCGACGACGAAGACTTGACAGATCAGCCATCAAGTGTTAGACAATATTCTAGGTTATTACGTGTGGAAGTTTTTTGTCCAATAATTAGAATCTCTGTCTTTTCAGAATTTAGTAGTAGGAAATTACTAGTCATCCAATTTTTTATATCAGCTATGCATTCCGTTAATTTTGTGAATTGGTAAGTTTCGTTGGGTTTTGAAGAAATATACAGCTGAGTATCATCGGCATAACAGTGAAAGCTAACTCCATGTTTCCTAATGATATCTCCTAATGGTAGCATGTACAGAGTGAACAGCAACGGTCCTAGTACTGAGCCTTGTGGTACGCCATACTGAACTTGTGATCGATAAGACATCTCTTCATTTACTGATACAAACTGATAACGGTCAGTTAAGCATGATTTAAACCATGCTAGTGCAATTCCACTAATGCCAACATAGTTTTCTAGTCTATTTAAAAGAATGTTGTGGTCAATGGTGTCAAATGCAGCACTAAGATCGAGTAACACTAATAGAGAGATACAAGCACGATCAGATGATAAGAGCAAATCATTTGTGACTCTAATGGGAGCAGTCTCAGTACTATGGTACGGTCTAAATCCGGACTGAAAATCCTCGCAGATATCATTTCTTTTTAGAAAGGAACATAGTTGTGAAGATACTGCTTTTTCTAATATCTTTGACAGAAAAGGCAGATTCGAGATCGGCCTGTAATTGACTAATTCTCTAGGATCAAGTTGTGTTTTTTTAACAAGCGGTTTTATCATAGCCTTGTTTAAAGGTTTTTGGTACGTATCCTAGAGACAGAGATGAATTAATGATATTAAGAAGAGGATATATGACCTCTGGAAACATCTCTTTCAGTAGCTTAGTCGGTATAGGATCTAACATACAAGTTGTCGATTTAGATGAATTAACGAGTTTGCAGAATTCTTCCTCTCCTAGAGCAACAAATGAATCAAATTTTTCCTCAAGGAAACTGCAATGCACTCCCTGATGCGATACTGTGGTAGACGGTTGCATAGTTATAATTTTGTCCCTGATTGTCCCTATTATCAATCTTATAAGTGAAGAAGTTCATAAAGTCATCACTGCTGTGTTGCTTGGACACTTCTGAGCTTGAAGCTTTCTTTTTCGTTAGTTTAGCCACGGTTTCAAATAAATACCTTGGATTATGTTTATTTTCTTCTAATAGGGTTGAAAAATAAGCAGATCTAGCAGCTTTTAAAGCCTCTCTGTAAGCAATCGAGCTCTCTTTCCACGAAATACCTCTAGTTTAGTTTTCTTCCAGTTGCGCTCCATTTTTGTGTGTGCTCGCTGTACTACGGCGTTGGACTATTTTCTTTAATCTTCTTTAAGCGCAGCGGAGCAACTGCATCTAAAGTGCTGGAAAAGAGAGAGTTAAACGTTTCTGTTGCAATATCAAGTTCTTCTAAGCTATCCGGGATGCTGAGATGATGAAACTGATTAGGAAGATTATTGATAAAGCAATCTTTAGTGGCAGAAGTTATAGGTCTAACGTATTTATAACACGGAGTCGGCTTTGCAGCCTTGGCTAAATGTAATTTACATGAGACTAGATAATGATCTGAGATGTCATCGCTCTGCTGCAGAATTTCAATGGCATCAACATCTATTCCATGTGATAATATTAGATCTAGTATGATTACGACAATGAGTAGGTCCTGACACGTGTTGTCTAACTCCAATTGAGTTTACAATGTCTTTAAATGCCAATCCCAATGCATCTTTTTCATTATCTACATGTATATTAGATAGCACAAGGTATTGCCACACCACTGAGATCCTGGGGTGGTACTGAGGGACTGATGGGAGACATTGATGACTGGGTGGCAGGAGTGGCTGATGACTGGAGAGGAGACTGAAGAGAAGCATGAGGATTGACAATAGACATTAATTCCAAGGTTGTGGTTTGGAGAGGAGGTGGGAGAGGGAGGTTAGGCAGGACCAGCGGGTCTCATGATGACGATTAGAACTCGGGGAGACAGGGGATCCAACTCTCCAAACACAAAACAACAGTACATTAAAGCCAATAGACTCTCAATCTCAGTGGCGGCAGGATGGGCGGGGCTCACTTCCATACCCCCGTACTCCACGAGGGCTCCCACGGTGATGGATGGTGCAGCAGGCTCGTACACCTGGTCAGACGCGGCTAACTCAGGCTCCAGGGTAGTCCTGCTCAATAGCTCTTCTTGGCACGGGATCAAATATCGCGGCAGAGGCGGGCTCTTGGTTTGCGTTGGGCTCATGTGTTCGCTCCTCGTAGCGGGATGGTCTCTGGCTGGGCACTGGGTTGTGAGTGGGGCTGGCGTCATCGTAAGCTGGTCAGCGATGATCCGCAGGATACCAGCACCCACTCCACATAATCGATAAAGCTCCCCCAAGGGCCCTCCCTGGAAAACTGCTCTTTTAGTGTGGTATTCAGGCCGCATTTGTAGAAGTGTGAAGAGGCAGTCATCCGGGAAGTTTGATAGATGTGATAAAAAGAGGAAATCCTCCAGGTGTTCCATGAGGGAATGGTTACCTTGTTCATATTAACAAAAAGGAGAGATTGTCCTTGGTGAAAAAAAAAGAAAAATTCAAAAAGCCAAAAAACTAACGAAAGCATCTAAAATTCTTTAACGCTTAGCGTTGCTCACTTCTAGGTTGGGTTTTCTGTCTCGAGTTATGTTAACGCACATGAACATGAAGATTAAAGTAGTAGGCAGTTTTTTTTAAATAAATTCACAGGTAAATCCATACAAGGCGAACAGCAGACCAACACAACCATACAATAGTGATTAACAGAAACAAGGGAGCTTAAATACACAGGCAAACAAAGATGATTAGACACAGATTTGATTTTGTCACTCAGTTCTGCTGTGTAACTATGACAACAAGGCAGGGGAAACCATGAGAACGAAAACATAGTCCAAACTGAGGTGACTTTGACAGCTATGAGGCGGAAATATGAATATGTTGATCTCAGAGGAGCCCTGACAACTTGTTGAAAATCATTTGGAATATTTATCTATCTATGATTTATCGAATAGGCTTTTTAGCATTAAAATAGTAATAAAATAAATAATCATTCTGTCAAATAATGAAAAAATATAAACAATTATGTAATATTTTTAAAAAATATATATATATAAATAATAGGGGTGTAACGGTTCACAAAACTCACGGTTCGATACGATACACTTGTGTCACGGTTCGGTACGTTTTCGATACAGCGAAAAGAAAGAAATGCCAGAGAAATTTCCTTGAGTTAATTTTTTTAAATTATATTTTTATTAAAACTAACATCATAAAGTATGATCTATTTTTACTTTGAGCAATGATGGAGCTATACATGACTTTTCTTAGGAGCATATAAAACAAAACTGCTCCTTGGACAAAATGAAATGTAATATATAGGCTAGTAGTTATAAACAAAGGTTTATTTTAGTTCAGATTAACATTTGAGGGCAGCAATTGTATTCATAATGTCAAAACAAAACCAAATTAATGTTACTTGAAAGCATTATAGCCTACTATCCCTGCCAAACTTCCATGGTTACAGTTAGTAGTGTTACTACAGTAAATCCATGGTGAATGTTGCTGATCTGTGGACACTTAAGAGTTCATTCATGGCACAATGTTTCTTCCTGGTTTCCACGTCAGCGCTGTTTGATTCATTAATAACAGAGAAATGTGAATGTTCCTCACTAGATCTCGCAGCCAGTGGCGGTTCTACATTGAATTACACCCTGGGCGAGACCCCCTTCGATTTTTTTTTAACTGCTCGTGCCACCCCCCATGTGACATGAAAAAATGCCGCCCCGGGCGACTGCCCGGTTCGCCCGTGCCTAAAACCGCTACTGCTCACAGCGATGTTATTACTTAAGTGGCGAATTCAAATGCTTTCTTTACTGGATTTCGCTGTGTAGTGACAGTGCTGCTTGATCAAGATCAGCTCGCGCTGCATTTGTCCAAACTGATAAACGGTCCGTCAACTACACAATAACGAGTAGCTCAGTTTTGTTCCGCTTACATTACATTTGCTATTTGATGTTGGGCAATGTTGTGGTCACGCCAGCGTCTCTTACATTATGAGCGCGCTTACCACGTGCGATGCGCCTACATTTGAAATAACGAAATTTTGGTCGGCAGGAAAAATGGTCCAAATGGTTCAGTTTAAAAATGCGTACCGAAAACCGAACCGAAAGCGTCGTACCGAACGGTTCAATGCCAATACGTGTCCCGTTACACCCCTAATAAATAAATGTATATTATATACATAATAGGGGTGTAACGGTACATGTATTCGTATTGAACCGTTTCGGTTCGAGGCTTCCGGTTCGGTACGCATACAAACCGAACGATTCCTTGGACCATTTTTCCTGCCGACAAAATTCGTGCTGGCGCTACCACCACAACGTTGCGCAACATCAAATGGCAAGCGTAATGAAAGCGGAACGAAACTGCGCTACTCATTATGTGCTTCACGGATCGTTTATCAGTTCGGGCCAGCAACATCTGTGCAGCGCGAGACGATCTCAATCAAGCGACACTGTTACAACACAGCGCTAAGAGATCCAGTAAAGAAAACCTTTGAATTCGCCACTGAAGTAATGACATCGCTGCGAGATCTAGTGAGAAGCATTCATATTTCTCCGTTATTAACCGTAGATCTATATTAGATCAAACAGCGCTGACGTGGAAACCAGGAGAAACTTTGTGCCGTGAATGAACTAATACTTTACGTCCACAGACCAGCAACATTCACCATGGATTTAATATAGTAACACTCACTGTAACCAGTTTGGCTGGAATAAGGAAATGCTTTCAAGTACTTCACACATCTTTTTCCAGCACTTCAAAACTCAAATAATATAAAAATAAATGTATATATTTAAATGTTATTTTTAATGTGATGACCAAAACATTATTTGTTCATCCTTCAAAGATGACCCCCATTTATAAACCTGAAAGTTTCAAGATGTAGGAAAACTCAGTTATTTACAAATATTTTTTCTTTTAACAAATAGGACATTTCTCTGGCATTTTTTCTTTTTGCTGTATCGAAAACGTACCGAACCGTGACTTTAAAACCGAGGTACGTACCGAACCGTGATTTTTGTGTACCGTTACACCCCTAATACATAAATATCATAACATCCCATATTTTATATACACAAAATTATTACAAATAGTGTTATTATTAAAATATGTATTGATATTTATAGAATTATAATATTTATATTATTTTGATATTTATTAAAATGTATATTTATACAGTATGAATATTTTTTGATAAATACATATATATATATATATATATATATATATATATATATATATATATATATATATATATATATATATGCATTTACCTGGTTGGTCGGTTGTTGTGTCTTCTAGTTGAGTGTCTTTTGATCCCCCTTTCTTTGCCTATTTCTTGCCATTATTGCAACCGATTGTGACATATGAACTGACCTACCATTGATCTAACAGCAGTGAAACTATTCCTCCTCTCCCAGGGAGATTCATCCATCAAGGCCCATATGCAGAGGTATCTGGTCCGGTTAATTATCTTCGACGACGGGTCGGGTTTAAATCAACAAACTCATGCATGCCTGCCTGGAGAGGGACCTCAGGGGAGCCTCCATATTTACATTGACTGGATATTGCTACAGTGTGGACCCCCCCCCTACAACATTGTGGACAGTGAGGACACCAACAACAGCCAACAACCCTGTGACAACTAATTCAGAGCCCACCGCAGATGGGGATCTTGAGCCACGATCTACGAGCTGATCAATTCCACGATCTGACCATGTGCGAGAGCCGGCTACATCATCAGTCCCTGAGGGAGTTCTGCTAAAGGAGCAATTAATGGACTTTGAGAGCAAGTGCAACCTGACGGTATTGTCACCCTGCACTAAACTTGTTACCTCACCCAGCACTGAATTGTTGATATCTGTGTTCCAGCCCTACCTCTGAGCCCTACCTCCTAGCCTCATCTGCCTGTTTCTGATTTATGTGAAGTATCTGGCAGTCCAATGTCGGCCAAGATGGTCATTCAGTGAAAATGTGCCTGTCCCGTGTCTGTCAAGAGAGATATCCCTGAGTAATGTGTCTGTCATGTATCATCCTAAATAATTATTTTTAAAGTTCCTGTCTGCACTGCCCAATCCTGCACAGTCTCCTCTCAGCCCTTCAGCTCTTCCCATGCTGGCTCCACCTTTACGTCTGGTGCTTCGAGTTCACCAGTTCAGCCCCCGAGTGTTGACCGCATCGATGTTCCAGATCTTCCTTGCCCCTCACTCCATCTCAGCTAGTTGACCAGTCGGCTCCGCCTTGGCACCTAACACCTTAGGCTCCACCTGGGACCATCGTCCCTACAACAGTCGTTGGTTTGCCTGCGCCACAGACTTCTGGGCCTTCAGACACGCTTCGTCCCTCCACCCCTTCAACTCTGTCTGGCTTCTCCTTCCCACTGGCTCCACCTTGGTCCTCGGTCGCACCGCCTTCGCCTCAGTCCTCTACCGCCCCGACTCCACCTCAGTTGCTCGTCTCTGCGGCTCAGCCCTGCCCTCCAGGACCTTCGATGTTGCCTGGTCCCATCAGCTCTTCAGCTCTGCCTGGGTCTCTACCACCATGGACTCAGTCTCTTCACTCGTCTTCCTGAAAAAGTTGACCAAGCCTTCTACATAGCTCCTCCTGTCCTCGACTCCATCTTGGGCCGTCGTCCTGCGACTGCTGCTGGGTGTTCCACCCTGGCTCCTTCTGCCTCAGCCTCCACCCTGGTTCCTCCCAGCTTCTTCTCCACCCTGGCCCTGCTTGACCATTGTCCCTGCTCTGCGTCCCCCACATAGGCCTCCTTCCTTAGTCCTTTTTAAACAATAGTCCAACTGAGGAGGGTTTACAGCTGCACCTAGATCATTTCCTTACCATTATTGCATCTGATTGTGAACACACACACACACATCCATATAGTATATATTTGGCTTGCTACAATAGTCGGTGTTACAGGTATTACCGGTGTTCAGAAGCAACACCAGTTACATCTCTTGCCCACCGCGGCACCGCCCCCACTGTCGATTTGATTTTTTTAAAATAAAATCATTTAGGTCAGTTAGGGAACAGACACTATTAAACTGAACATGTCTGCTTAATAAATCGTGAGCCGAACGAGACTCACCGCACAGATCAGCAACAGAAGTCAAGTTTCATTCATCACGAGAGTGAGGAGCTGACTGACAAGGTGACTATAGGTGTTATCACACGTCGATTAACCGGTGGGAAAATATCCTAACCAGAACATCCCTAGTATATATATATATATATATTTATATATACACACACACATATTTGATTAAGAGATATATCATTTATGATGTTTACATGGTAAACATGGTAATTGTCTAAAATGAGACTACTACATTTCGTCCAATACCATTTGCAATGATGCCAGTAGGCAGTGACCATGTTGTGTGAATTTGGCAAGCTGGGAGATTCAAGTTTTATGTCTCTGACAAATTTGTTGCTGTGCATTTATGCCCCTTTTCACAAGATGTAAAACAATTATTCGATGTCCCTAGAGATGTGAAGTCTTAGCTCAAAATACACTACAGATATTTTTTTTATAGCATTTTAAAATGGCCAAATTTGGGCTTGTGCAAAAACGCACCGTTTTAATGTGTTTCCCTTTAAATGCTAATGAGCTGCTGCTCCCGCCCCACTTTTCAGACTTTTTTTTGCGTCTGTCTGGCAAGCAATATCTCTTGTTTGGCTTCTCTGTTCTGATGTGCTGTCCTTTATAAATAAAGATTCCACTATCAGCGCGATAAAAAAATAACAACATAGCTGGACTCATGGTGCTGTAACATGCTATCACAAACTTTATAAGTCTACCATGTTATTATGAGCTTGACAAATTCAAAGGCAATTTGGAAAACGAACGCGTAATACTTACTTCTAGATGTGTAGCTGGATTACGAACAGTTGGCACTGCTACATACTTCAGGAGCGTCTTTTTTGCAAAACCTGCTTTATATTGAGCCTCATTCAAAAAGCTGTCCGGTGTACAATGATTCGAGCAGACATAAACGAATTTTGGTAGAGTTGAGGGAGCATTTTCTTCGAAAACAAAAGTAATCCACCTCGTTTTCAGCTGCTCAGATTTCGGGAGTAAATAGATAGAGCTATGTGGATTAATACATCCAGCTACACAACACCGACAAAGCTTGGGAGACATCATCGTCATTGCAGCAATGGTGGATGTGTACAACTCTCAACTCGCTGTGAACTCGATCAGGGGTGCGTTTCCCAAAAGCATCGTTGGCCAACTATGATCGCAATTTCCATTGAACTCTACTGGTAACGACGGAACTTGCAACCATAGTTGGCTTTGGGAAACGCACCCCAGGGCAGTTCTATGTTAAAACGGCAGTGTCTGTCAACACTCGTGGGCGGGGCCTGTGGCTTTAGTGACGTCACTAAAGCCGCATTTTGAAAACAGGTCGTTGGGAGACACTGCTTATGATTTATGGGGATTTAAAAAAAAAAAGGAGAGTGGGCGGATTATCACTGTAGGGTGGTTGTATACACACACTGCCAACACACATTTATGTCCAAACGCCATGCAAAAGTGAATTTTGCATAATAAGTCCCCTTTAAAACAACAATAACACCATTTTTTCCCTAAATAATAGTTAAGACTAAGAACCCTGTATGAAATCTATAACCCCATGTAACAAACATGTTTGTTCTCCGTCCTATTCTTCTGTGAGGTAACTGTGAAAGCTAAGGTGTCTTACTGGATATGGAGGTGTACAGGGCAAAGGTCTGCAGGCTAGTGAGCTCCTTGCCGCGGGTCTCCTCCACACTTGAGCAGAAGATGTGTTCCCAGGCATACAGCTTCAAGAGTTTGATACCCCGCAGCAATTCATTGGTCTTCTTCAGCCGCTCGCTGGAATACTCCTAAGGCCGTCACATAAATTATACATTAGTTACAATACATTAGAATCTCTATATTTGACAGGCTTATCATTTGGACAAGCTCTGGCTTTACTGCACAAATATCTAATTTGTATTTGAACAAAATCTGTATTTGCACAGTCACTGCATGTTTCATGTTATCAAGAAAATAAACAAAGTAGCTCACCAATGTGCTTTTCTGTGCATCTGATAACTTGGTGGCCACAAAGTACTGCACCGGAGCAAGGAGGGTGATGACCGTGGCCCCTATCAAGGCACTTATACCCAGGAGGTAGTAGAGGAGGATGACTCCCACTATGATCTGAAACCAAGAGGAAAATGTACTTCTGATATCAATTTTACATTCAGTAGCACTTTTGTCACAGCAAGAGTCAGGGGGGTTCTTATTTTTTGATGCCTAGAACCCACAAGTATGATGATCCCCCTTTCTAAAATATAAAAGAAGCTATATATTTTCATGCATAAAGACACATTTAACTACCTGAAAAATGTTGACTTTGTATTACATTGACACTGAAATATCATTAATAAATATCAAAGCAGTTTCTTTCATTAAATAAAATGCCGAATTATACTTTATTTATTTGTTAAAACTAGGGCTGTCAACAGAACAAAATAATGGCAATCATAATTTAAAATGTAACATTATCAAATTCTGTAAATGTGCTTAATTATTGAGTTAAACATAATAAACACGTTTAACATTTTTAATTATATAATTATAAACATTTAATTAAAGTAGCATTTTAACTTTGAACTATTTTTTTGGACTTCAATTTTTCCCAGACACCCTTGTGGACCCCAGCTGGAATACATCTACTTTTGTGTTGTGAAAAAGAAGAAAAAGGAGAAAATATATGATGAATATTACATAATTAATAGTCTTGCTATGCAGAAGCTGAGCATGTGGTTTGAACTACATACTGTATATATGCCGCAATCAAAATAACAAAATAAAAATAAAAATAAAGAAAGAGCCTTAGGGAACTAATCAAGGTTTGCACAAAGGCAGCTAGGAGTAACCACAAGAGCGGTGTACGTGCCATGCTCAACGTAGGGACTGACATCCTAGTCTTACTTGATACTTCCGACCTGTCAAATGTCAAATGTGTGTGTGTGTGTGTGTGTGTGTTTTCATCAACTTACAGCTTACAGCTTACAGCTATGCTAAGTTTGTTCGGTCATGTGGCCAAAATCTCATGTTATAAAAGATGAAGTGCTACGCACATGCTATTAAAGACAATAGCCTTCTGGCTATGACTTGACAAAAAAATCCATGACTAAGACGCTCTTCTCCACTCCTCAAATACATAAAATATAAGGCTTTATAAATATAGCGTTTCTTGAGTAAAGAAAATGCTGTACTTATTCAAACAACCAGGGCCTGTATTCATAAAGAATCTTAATGCAAAGACTCGCTCCTAGTGACAAAATTCTAAGAAAATTTGCAGAAATGTGGCGTTTACTCTTAAAATTAAAGAAAAAATCCTGGTAAAGAAAAAAGTAATTCAGAAACTATCTTAACCCTTAAAAGAGCTCTTAAGGTCAAAATTGTTAGGAGTACGGACGAGGACTTTTAAGAGGCTTGAGAGTTTCTTTAGCAGAGGAGAAATGGCAGAAAGATGAAGAGGGAGAAGAAATGTGTCAATGGATGACAGTGTGTTAATAAGACGCTATAGACTGACACTCGGCCCGAATTTTCCTTTAAGGATGGCCTTGTGTTCATCCACTAACTGGGCTAACAGTAAACACTGTTCCTCTGTCCAGTCGGGCTTTCTCGTCCTTCTTGGTTTTGATTCCATGTTTGTTACATTAAAACCAACATTCAAATAGACATGCCAGCAATCAGTGTAATTGGCTTAGAATTATACAATTTGTTCCACTCTTTCCAATCAAATACCTTAAAGGAAATTAACAGCATGATAAATAAAAAAAAAGGATTTATATACACATATATAATGTGTGCGTGTGTGTGTGTGTGAGAATGGTCAAATAGGAAAAAATAATCAATGCAGTTACAAGGTTTAGTCAAAAGCTCTTTTAAAACACTTTTCATTGGTTAAATATTTGCAAAACCCACAGACAGACGTAAAGGGTGACCAATAATAATAATTTAAGAGAAAAAAAATAAAATGACAAACACTGTTTTAACAGCATGATAAATAAAAAAAAAGGATTTATATACACATATATAATGTGTGCGTGTGTGTGTGTGTGAGAATGGTCAAATAGGAAAAAATAATCAATGCAGTTACAAGGTTTAGTCAAAAGCTCTTTTAAAACACTTTTCATTGGTTAAATATTTGCAAAACCCACAGACAGACGTAAAGGGTGACCAATAATAATAATTTAAGAGAAAAAAAATAAAATGACAAACTGGAGATAGCGATAGGCCCCGACAGCGACGATACACACACACACAATCTGTTTTAAAACAAAAGTTCTCTCAAGGACTCTCATTATTTCATGAGTAATCTGATGACTTAATTTAATTGTTGGTGTTGTTGAATTTTTGCTCTGCCACAAATGAGTGTATTTTTATTTAAATTAGGACACCAATATCTTCATTCAAGAACCAAAAAAAAAAAACATTCAACACGTGACTATACATTTTACAAGCTGAGGATTTGAGGACAATAATACTGTCATACACAGTGTGAAATATCAGGATCTATTTTTAGGTTTCTCCCTCAGGAGAAACATTCGATAGCAGAAGCAGTGAGAGGAATACTGAGTGGGTTTGCAACATTTTTACATTTTGTTTTCTTCAGCTCAGAATATAAGTGTATCCAGCTCATGTCGTGCCATTCAAAGGTAGGTAAGAGTGAGCTTGTGTATGGGGGAACAATTGTGAAAACGATTGAAAATAAATGACTGGAAATGTTTTTTACATATGTAAGATTGCATCTATAAAGTGTTGAGGAAGTTCTTTTTATTATTGAATTATTGCATATATATATATATATATATATATACATACATACATATATATATATATATATATATATATATGTGTATGTATGTATGTATATATATATATGTTTACATTCCCAGTGCATTCTAATACATATAGAGAGAACAGAACTTTTTTTTATGTGTGTGCATAAAAGAACATTCTTGCATAAATTTGTATTAAGAATGGCATCTACACAAATTGCCAAATCCAATAATGAAACAAAGGAGAGAAAGAAAATCCTCCTCTAAACTTGAAGGAAGTGAAAACCGAATATGTTAAAATGGTATCTACAAAAAAATAAAATGTTCATCACAATTAAATGTATTAATTGACAGACCTAAATCAGGCATAATATAAATGTATATGTACAAATGACAGGGCAGTTATAAAATAAAGCAAAGACAAAAAAACACAAAAAAGAGCAAAGCATAGCACACCAAATCAAAACAGTACAACAAAACACAAAAAGCTAAATACAAAACAATAAAGCAAAACACAAAAAAGCAAAAAAAAAATTTTTTATTTTGCTACAGTGTTTGGTTTTTATTAGATATTCAGAATCTCTGATCTAAATAAAAGAAAAGGGCACTACCTATAAATACACATTATCTGTATTTGACCCACATAGGGTCAAATACAGATAACATCACAGATAACAAATCATGTGATGGAATACCACATTCGGCCAAGACAGCAGAAGGTTTCAAACCCATAATTACACGAGGAGGTGTGCAGTGGGGTGACGGTATAGTTGCAATCCCATCATGCATACTAAACGGATGTAATAATATATACAGTTCCATAATTCAAATACTGGAACCTCGGGCTTACCTGAACTGGCATTGCGAACAGGTTGGGACACAGGAAGAAGAACCACATCAGTTGGTTAGTGTCTATGGCGACGAGGTTGCAAATCTGGCCCCCAGTCATTCCCCCCATGGACATGTTGGAGGTGCAGAGACGCATTATTTTATTGAAAATCTTTGTCTGGAAGTAAACATGAACATCATATTATTTTACATGACTAAAGTCAAAAGTTCTGATTCATTGCCTGTTTTTTGCCGATAGATCGATAGACAGTTGTGCTGACCTGAACGGCTCCTCTCAAATTTATTCCAGTCTCGATGGCAACGAAGTAGGAGGCCTGGAGGAACGTTCTCTGGAGGAGCAGGGCGAAGAACAGGAGCACGGCGAGGACGTAAGCATTGGCGAGGAACTCCTGGGAGGAGATGAAATACATTCCGAGATGCTTCACCTGCAACACGCCAAACCAATTAGCTTAACAAGCCTTGAAAATCCCCTGTAAATTTAGTTTTCATTTCTACATTTCACATGGTAAATCAGTTCCCCTTCAGTCGCTCACGTTCGACGTGACGTCGACGTGACGACGTTAGGGGATCACTTCAGGGAGCCCTATCAACTTCGAGTATCTAAGAACAAGCCAATGAACGTTGGTGTGCGTGAACGCGTCACGCGCCCCCGCCCAGCAGCGCGGGTATAAAACAGGAAGCGGGCGCGAGCACCCACCGTCTTTCATTTCGGAGCGCGAGTTTCCTGTGACTGATGTCTAAAGATTCAACGCCTTTGAAGACTTCAAGGAAGATCTCTCTTTCCAGTGTTGGTGTGACGGCGCGATCAGTGCCGCTCTCAACTGCTGTTCTCACAACACTGTTGTTTGTGTGTGTGTGTGTGTGTGTGTGTGTGTGTGTGTGTGTGTGTGTGTGTGTGTGTGTCCATACAGTGGCTACCCCTGGGCGCCTCAGCACTGTGAGAGTAATTTCCTTTTTTATTTTTACTAAAAGAGCAACACAAGCGGACCCTGCGTCTTTTTCAAGATGTCATTCCGCTTGTGCGTTTCTGGATGCCGTCGTTCCCTGGCGCCAGCAGATGGCCACAATAGCTGCATCTCGTGTTTGGGCATTCGGCACGCTGAGGCAGCTTTTGTGGATAGTTCATGTTCCCATTGCGGGAATATGACTATCACAGCACTTAGATCGAGACTCGCTTACCTCAAGGGAGGTGCAGTCCCCTCGCCTATGCCCCGATCTAGTGCTTATTCTGCCCCGCAGAATAGGCCTACTTCGCCGCATGACCAGGGTGATCTGAGGATTACCGTGAGGGCTTCCCCGCCGAGTCAATCTCCGCGGGCCCCTCACGCCTCTCATGTGCTGTTGCCATCGGCGCCCCTTTGCGAACGGCTCGGTCCTTCTCCGGAACGACCAGTCGTTTCCTTTGGGGCACCAGCTGACGATCAGATGTCGATCGCAGCATCGGAGGGGGAGCGGTCATCTGGAGATGACGACTCGGCTGCGTTGCCCCCTTCGGGGTGTGTAGCGTTGTCCGAGCCGGATCCAGAATGGGCCGCTATGCTTTCCCGGGCCGCCGAGAAGGTTGGGCTTGCGTGGAATCCTCCACCACGTCCCGAACCTTCCCGGCTGGACGATTGGTTTCTCGGGGCGGGCCGTGCTGGTTCTCAGTGCGCCGCCCCGGTACCTTTTTTTCCGGAGGTGCATGAGGAGCTTTCTAGGACGTGGAAGGCACCGTATAGTGCCCGAAGCCGTCCTAGTGGCTCCTCTCCCCTCACCACCCTCGACGGCGGGGCAGCTAAGGGGTATGTGGGGATCCCCCCAGTGGAGCGGGCTGTCGCGATGCAGTTGTGTCCGGCCTCCGCCTCCTCCTGGTGGGGTGACCCACGCCTCCCGTCCAAGGCCTGTAAGTTCTCGTCCGGTCCAACGGCGAGGGCTTACAAGGCCTGTGGACAGGCTGCTTCCACTCTTCATGCCATGGCGCTCTTGCAGGTCCACCAGGCCCAGGCGCTCATGGACATGAACGAGGGTGGTTCTGACCTAGAGCTCCTCCGGGAGCTCCGTGTGGCAACCGACCTCGCCCTCCGGGCGACGAAGGAAACCGCACGTTCAGTCGGTCAGGCGATGTCCACCTTGGTGGTCCAGGAGCGCCACCTTTGGCTCAACCTGGCGGACATGAGGGACACCGATAAGTACCGGTTCCTGGATGCCCCTCTCTCCCAGGTTGGGTTGTTCGGCGACGCGGTCGAGAGCTTTGCCCAGCAGTTCTCGGCCGCACAGAAGCAGACGGAGGCCATCCGACACATCCTGCCCTGGCGGACCGCTGCTGCTCCCTCCCGCCCGCCGGCCGCAGCTCCTCTGTCTACTCGTCGCCGAGGTCGGCCTCCTGCGGCGTCCTCCGCTCCCGCTAAGCCCCAGCAGCAGCCATCATCCAGGCCTCAGCGGGCAGCAAGCCGCAGGAAGTCGACCCCGCCCGTCCAGGCCGCCGCCAAGCCAGGAGGCAAGCGCCGGTGCAAACATCCCTGAGACGGGCGGCCCGGAGGTGGATCAAGTTGCTCTTCAGGAGATGGCGGACGTGCCACTCCTTCCCTCGGTGGAGGGCCGGGTGGAGATTCCTTTGTTTCCTTTTCTTTTTGTTCCGCCACTGACCCACGGGTACCCACCTTTTCAAAGAGAGAGCAATTTCTGAAACCTCTGGGCCCCAAGAGGGCGCGCTTGGCAGTCGACGACGCTATGCCTTGTCACTCCCGAGCCCCTTTTCCATCGCCAGCGGGCAGCAGTGGCTGTGTCCTGGACGCACTGTCGCCTCCGCACACTCACTCTGCCCTCCGGCGGAAGCAGGTACGTCTTGCACCACACGTTCAGACCCCACTCCGGGCCGCTATGCCGCCCGAGTCGGGTCCCTGCATTCCGTCACGCTGCCCCACTCCGGGTACGTCTGTGGTGCCGTTGGTCCCGCTTGCTCGGTCTCTGGGAGCTTGGCTAACGCTTCCCAGTCCGTCTCGCTGGCTCATCCGTACCGTCAGACTCGGCTATGCGATTCTGTTCGCTCGGCGCCCCCCTGTTTTCAGGGGCATCCTGTTCACCCGTGTTCTGGCGGACAGTGCCCCTGTTCTCAGAGCGGAGATTGCAGTCCTACTGGCGAAGGATGCAATCGAGCCGGTCCCTCCAGCCGATATGAAGACCGGCTTCTACAGCCCGTACTTCATTGTACCCAAGAAAGGAGGTGGGTTACGGCCAATCTTGGACCTGCGCGTCCTGAATCGGTCCCTTCACAGGCTGCCATTCAAGATGCTTACGCAGAAACGCATTTTCAAATGCATCCGTCCCCAAGATTGGTTTGCAGCCATCGACCTGAAGGACGCGTACTTTCATGTCTCAATTCTCCCTCGACACAGACCGTTTCTTCGCTTTGCGTTCGAGGGACGGGCATATCAGTACAAAGTCTTACCCTTCGGGCTGGCCCTGTCGCCCCGCGTCTTCACGAAAGTTGCGGAGGCGGCCATTGCTCCCATGTGCGAGCGTGGTGTTCGCATTCTCAACTATCTCGACGACTGGCTTATTCTCGCCCAGTCGAGAGAGCAGTTGTGCGAACACAGGGATTTGGTGCTCAGTCACCTCAGCCACCTAGGGCTTCGGGTCAACTGGGAGAAGAGCAAACTCACCCCCGGGCAGAGGATCTCTTTTCTCGGTATGGAGTTGGACTCGATCAACATGACAGCTCACCGAGGCCCGCGTCCAGTCAGTGTTGAACTGCGTGAGTACGCTCAGACACAGAACAGTGGCATCACCGAAACTATTTCAGAGGCTCCTGGGGCATATGGCATCTGCAGCCGCGGTAACGCCGCTCGGATTGCTTCATATGAGACCGCTCCAACACTGGCTTCACGATCGAGTCCCGAGATGGGCGTGGCAGAGCGGCTCGTGCCGGGTTCCAGTGACCCCGCACTGTCACCAAACTCTCAGCTTGTGGTCGGACCCTTCGTTCCTGCGGGCAGGTGTTCCCCTAGAACAAGTGTCCAGGCACTCTGTGGTCTCTACGGATGCCTCTATCACCGGCTGGGGGGCCACGTACAACGGGCATGCAGCTTCAGGTCTGTGGACGGGGCATCAACTGCATTGGCACATCAACTGCCTCGAGTTGTTAGCAGTACATCTTGCGCTGGGCCGCTTCAAAACGTCGCTACAAGGCAAGCATGTACTGGTCCGTACGGACAACACTGCGACCGTTGCGTACATCAACCGTCAGGGTGGTCTACGCTCCCGCCGCATGTTACAACTCGCCCGCCATCTCCTCAGAAGCATCTGAGGTCGCTTCGTGCCGTTTACATTCCGGGCCTGCTCAACCGTGCAGCCGACGAGCTTTCACGGCAGCAGGTGCTACCGAGAGAATGGCGACTCCATCCCCAGGTGGTCCAGCTGATTTTCAGGCGCTTCGGGACCGCACAGATAGATCTGTTTGCCGCCCCGGACACGTCTCACTGCCAGTTGTTCTATTCCCTGACCGAGGGGACCCTCGGCACGGATGCTCTGGCACACAGCTGGCCCCAGGGTCTTCGCAAGTATGCGTTTCCCCCAGTGAGCCTTCTGGCACAGACCTTGTGCAAAGTCAGGGAGGACGAGGAGCAGGTCTTGTTAGTTGCGCCGTATTGGCCCAACCGGACCTGGTTCCCGGAACTAGTGCTCCTCGCGACAGCCCCTCCCTGGCCCATCCCTC
This sequence comes from Tiaroga cobitis, assembly GCA_030578255.1. Classification (NCBI taxonomy): domain Eukaryota; kingdom Metazoa; phylum Chordata; class Actinopteri; order Cypriniformes; family Leuciscidae; genus Tiaroga; species Tiaroga cobitis. The sequence goes on along the minus strand of CM060615.1, from coordinate 28,127,488 downwards.
TGAGAGAGGACCTGCTCTCTCAGAGACGGGGCACCCTGTGGCACCCGCGTCCAGACCTCTGGAAGCTCCATGTCTGGTCCCTGGACGGGACGCGGAGGTTCTAGGTGACCTACCCCCAGCGGTGGTTGACACCATCACTTCCGCTAGAGCCCCCTCTACGAGGCGCCTCTATGCGTTGAAGTGGAACCTATTCGTTGAATGGTGTTCTTCTCACGAGGAGAACCCCCGATCATGCTCGATCAGAGCCGTGCTTTCCTTCCTGCAAGATGGGTTGGAGCGAAGGCTGTCTCCCTCCACCCTTAAAGTGTAAGGGTCCCATCCGCCTCAAGGTTGTGCGTGTTGTGGCTTCACAAATGCTTTGCTGCATACCTCGGTTGTAACGAGTGGTTATTTCAGTCAAAGTTGCTCTTCTATCAGCTTGAATCAGTCGGCCCATTCTCCTCTGACCTCTAGCATCAACAAGGCATTTTCGCCCACAGGACTGCCGCATACTTGATGTTTTTCCCTTTTCACACCATTCTTTGTAAACCCTAGAAATGGTTGTGCGTGAAATTCCGAGTAACTGAGCAGATTGTGAAATACTCAGACCGGCCCGTCTGGCAACAACAACCATGCCACGCTCAAAATTGCTTAAATCACCTTTCTTTCCCATTCTGATATTCAGTTTGGAGTTCAGGAGATTGTCTCGACCAGGACCACACCCCTAAATGCATTGAAGCAACTGCCATGTGATTGGTTGATTAGATAATTGCATTAATGAGAAATTGAAATTGACAGGTGTTCATAATAATCCTTTAGGTGAGTGTATAATATATATATATATATATATATATATATATATATATATATATATATATATATATATATATATATATATATATATATATATATAAAATATATAAAAGGCAGATTCATTCATAAATAAATACATTAAGGTACATGATGTCCTTGGCTTTTTCTACGCAGTTTTCCATGTGTTCATTCATCTCACATCAATGTTTTGCCATCACTAACTCTGAAGTAGATTACACCATACAAAGACATCCAAACAGGCCAACATCCAACATCCGAGAGCCAGACAGAAGGCTGTTCAACATTTTAATAATTAACAACAGGAAGCATTGCGATAAACCGCTTTGTAACACAAGATGAAAATGTTACATGAAAAGACGCAGCCATGACCTAAAGTCAGTCCCTCACTGCATCGGTTTCTATTTTTACCTTCAGAAAAACCTCAGAGAATAAAACGGCATGTTCTTACACAAATACTGACCCCCCCCCCCCCATACCCCACCCCCCTCCATCAATTTCAGTGTCAGTGATGCTTTTGCTTTAGGACCGATAAAAATTCTGTGTTTTAATGTGGCTTAGATGGGTTTAAAAGAGCTCACCGGAGGCTGAATGGTGTGGTTCTCTTTACTGAGATGGTGCACGATGCCTGAGATGCAGAGCGGGCCGGCAAAGCCAAGAAGATCTGCCAAGAAACGGTAGGTGATGCTGAGGAGCAGAGGTCTTCCGAAAGCCTGTCGCAGAGCCGTCCAGATCCAATTGGACCCCTGCGGCTGAGAGCCATGGGGCCTCTATAGGTAACAGAAAAATAAAGATGGATCAGCATTATTACATTTTTATTCATGTTTTATATTTCCAGTTGAGTTTACATTTTAATTTTAGTTTATGTTCAGTTTTAGTTAAATTTTGTTATGTCCTTTTGTCATTTTTATTAGTTTTTTTTTAATCTTATTTTATTTTGCTATTTAGGTTTGATTTATTTCTAATTTTAGTGCCTCAGTTAAATCAATCTCATTTCAGTAAGTTGCCAAAACAACCATTTTTTCCATAAAATATTTATATTTTATTTTATTTCAGCCTTATCTCGATTAACAAAAATGTTTTTAACAGTTTTACTTTTAGTTATGGAATAGAATCAAGATTTTCTTGAATGCATCTAAATTATTAGGCCAATTCAGAAACGAGGGAGAGATGGATACAAATAGCAAGAGAATACAAATAACTCAAAAGCTACAAAACAAAAATGCAGGTAAACAGAACTGAATGCAACAACACAACAGCTATAGAAAGAGAATACCTGACAAACAACATGGGAAATACAAGGGTTATATATACACAGACAAGCTAACAAAGGTAACACACATGTGGAGACAATCAATGAAACAACAGTACTACACAAGGTAGTATAAAACTAATCACAGGAAAAAGGAAACTAGAAAAACAGGTAAAAGTGAACTTGATATCTACTGTCTACATAGTCAGCTACCTTCTAAGACAGGACTAATCAATGTTCTACATAGGCAGAATGCCAGTGATGCTAAGATGTGAGTTAGCATGTTGCTAAGCTAACTATCAGCTTCTTGTAGCATAAAACATAGAAATCGCACACAAATACTGGGTAAAACTGACCAATTTTATATTAAAGTAAACAATTATATAAAGATTTTTGGGTAACGCTTCCTTTTACAGTCCAGTTACCCATGTAAATACTATGTACTTATTTTAGTAACTACAATTACTGGGTAATAACTAGTACTAACCCTGAACCTACCCCTAAACCTACCCCTGTTCCATGTACTTACTTTATAGCCAGTACTTTCTAGCTAAGTATACTGTAAGTACACTGTAAGTGCTGTACTGTAAAAGGAAGCGTTACCGATTTTTGTATTGAATGAGATACAAGTATATTTATAGACATATCTCTTGACTACAATTACTTTAAAAAAATAGTTAAGTGCAAACTGAATGCAATCAGACACTTAACTGCATGTTTATTGCATTTAAATGAAAATGTATTATAGTTGACATTTATATTAAATGCAATTGGCTGATAAGAGTGCTTTTTTTGACCCGGTGCATCTTTATTTGTAATTTCTTTATTACTTCTATTGTATTTGAAATTTGATTAAAGTGTACTGCCGAATTTACAGACGAGCATTAATGGCAAACTAAAATATATTTTAGTTATACTTTATATGTGCTTTGTTATGTTAGTCAGCGCATCAAAATGAGTGTAGGCTACTTCTTTAAGGCAAAACAAAATTATACTTAAATGTGTAAAGAAACAGTCATGAAAGTCTACTCTCTTTAAAAACATTTAAGTTTTATTTCATAAATATAATATTACCTGCAAGTACAGTTTTTTAAATATGCTTTTAAGATCTGATAAACTACAAACGTACATTGGCATTCAATCCAACCGCAATTCTTTTTTACAAAGGCGAGTTTCTCGCAATACACAAGTTATGCAAATTTGCAATTTAGACAGAATTAGGTATCACAGAAGGCATTTATTATGGCGCTGCCTACATTTAGTAGCATTCTTTTCTTTGAAGGCACTACAAATTAAAACGCTGTTTAGATAAAATGCTTTTTCCTCTTACCTAACAGATGCTTATGGATTGTTATTAAAAAACTGAGAAATTAGGAACTTCCTTGTGTTTTGTTATCTTTGTGCTTAGTTACTGCATACAAGGTGTGACATTCCCTTAAGTCAATGTGAAACCCTGTTTATAACATCGATACAAGTGCATTTCTGAAAAATGTAGGACATGGATTGATTTGATCATTTGGGAATTGATTGGATGGTGAAAAGTGGGCGTTACATACCAGAACGGAGTCAGATCTGATGCAAACCGTGAACTATTGCACCAGAGGATGGAATCAATCATATGTAGCATTTATCATGTCCCTTACTAATGGAGCGCATCACATGACATGTGCCAGATGTCACAACGCACTCGCACGTGAGAACTGTCACGTTACGAACTCTCACAATATCCTTTTACCTGGAGCTGAACGCGCAACTGCGCACATCACATGCACTTTATTCCCATGAGCACAAAGATACAAAGGTCTTTCACTCCGCTGAGGGTCAAATGTCACTATGTTCACAGCCCAAAAGGATCATCTTCCGTCATTCAGTGTTTTGAAGACACGTACGCTCATTTAAGTAGTATTTCACATCTGTCTTGCTGTGGTTTGTGAAGTACGTGACCTTTCACTTCATCCTCATCGTCATCAAAGAGAGAGCAGCAATCCCCAAATCCACAGAGAATAGACTACCGAAAATATGTGTGTGTGAGAGAAATGATTTAATCATTCATTTATGAGTCTTGGATTAGAGGAAATATGACTATTTATGAAATACTGTACTTCAGCATTATCTCTGCAGTATGTATACTACGCACAGCATGTGATTTTTCATATTTGTTCAAGTTTTTTCAAAGTTATCTGGTCTTTAATAATGTTCCCAAAACGTTAGCACAAAAACATTATCTATACATAGTACAAGTAAAATTTGTCTAACAGTTTTTAAATGTTACTATTGTTTTAGAACTTTCAGAGAACATTAAAAAATAACGTTCCCATAATGTTTGCAAAATAATCAAATTGAATGTTCCCTTAATCTTCACATAATCAATAATTTTTTTAGTTTTGAACGTTCAGAAATAAAATGTTCATAATGTCAGCAAAACATTCTTAGAACATTTTCATCAGGACTACAGAGAATGTCTGGGACATTAAACAACATCACAGCGAACAGGGAAACTCATCTACTCACTAGTTCGCTTTCACAGCCTTGTTGTCTTTATAATCGTGCTTTTGCAAACTATTATAACTCAAACTATTATAACTCAAAGGAAAACGTTATACAGAACGAAAGAGTTGTCGGAAGCTTAATGACTGTGACACTGAAGTCATGTGTGACCATGGCATAGTTCTTCTGTTACTTCTGCTGATTTTATGATGAACAAAATGTGTAAGAACCATAAACTTTTGTTGGTCCAAGAGTCTCGTATCCTTGTATTGGGACAAAATAGACAGACATTTTGCCTGAAAATAGTAATAGTAAAAATGTAAAATAAAATAAAAAACTATGACAGATTCTTAAAATGTACCTTCTGGGTTTCAAAGGCCTCGCGGAGCCTCAGGTAGTTTGTTAGAGCTCTCATAGCGATTGGAAGCCTGCCGATGACCTTCAGGTCGATGGGGCGTCTGTGTGCTGAAGTGATGAAGGTGTTCATCCACCAGTATGTGCTTTTGGACAGCAGGTTTACAAACGGCTGCAGGAATCGAACCCCCAGGTCCTGTAAGTCCTCCGGGGGCTTCACTTCAGGAGCGTATGCGAAACACATATAACGCTGTGGAAAAACATGAGGAAACCTTGTCAAAATTGTACATGAAAGAAAATGTCAGTTCAAAAGCAACGTTTCCAATCTCAACATTAATTAAACAGAAAGGGGTCATGTCATGACTAATCAAATCAAATTTGCCTTGATCCTTTGACATATAGAAGGCCTTTGTACCATTAAAACATCCTCATTATAAACAAAGCATTTATTTAATCAAGCTCTAAAAATGGCTTGTTTGGAGATTGTGGGATGTGTGACGTCACACGGATAAATACATTTACATATGCCCGCCTCCAGAGCAAGACATTGACAAATAGTTTTACGTCATCGCAACCCATTATAAATCACAGACGCTGTCTACACTGGAACCAGTATACAGACGCCCATTCGCTTTCTGACATCCTCCACACGCTTGCGTCTGCCGACAACAGGACACATGGAAAAATCAATGGAAGCATAAAGCAAGATTCGAGATATTTCACAAAAACATCCTCATGGAGAAATATGTTATCCATATTATGTCATTTCATAAAATCATAACACAGCTCTCTGCACCATCATACTGCAGTTTTTATGAAATCCATTTCCATCTGTCATAAATAAATAAGAAATATTTAAGCCTATAAAATTTCAGTCATATGGCTTCAGAAAACCACATTTATGCAGCTTGAATATTCTACCAAATATCACCTTTTGTGTTACACAGAAATAAGTAAAGTCGGAAAGACCTGAGTGAGAGTAAATAGTCTGTATTCGGACAAATTCCCTGCAGTCTGTCAGGCTGACAAAGCAGACTTTTGTTTTATCCGGGACTGCAAAATGAGTATATTGCGAGAAAATGAAAGCCAGAGGCTGAAGAAAAAGATTGGAGAATCAACGACCAAGAATACAAAAATCGCAGACACACAATCATTACCCTCGTCATGATGACATTGATCTCCACGGCCAACAGCAGACCGTAAAGAAGGGTCAGTAAGCCAGTGATCCCGAAGCGCAGCTGTCTCAGGCCGATCCCATGCTCCGTGTACTTGGCAAACTTGATCGTTTTAGAGAAAAACGCCAGAACCCAGTAAATGAGCAAAGCTGTGAAAGAAAATAAAACTAAGTATATATAATCATATATGACATCACATTCTCTACACCCGGCTTCAGTCTCTGCTGGTTTTGCTCAACATGCAAAACTTTAAAGTGCCCTTATTATGCTATTTTAACAGTTCTTAATTTTGTTTTAGAGATCTCCTACAATACGTTTACATGCATCCATAATATACAGTGCAGCATCACCTTTTTTCTCAGTGTCTGAAACTGTTGGATAAAGGATTCCGTCTCTCTAAACCCCGCCTTTTTGAGAGCTTCCTCTGCTCTGATTGGTCAGATGGCCCAGTCTGCTGTGATCGGTTTACCGTATTATTTTGAGCCCTCATCCTTTGGAAGTGAAACATAGTATATTTGCTTTCGCAGCGCAGAAAACGGCGTCTTCTTGAAATGACGACAACACGGAACAAACTCTTCAGGGCTCAGCTACAACTACAGTGTTTGAGGGTCAGTGTCGAGTAGTTTGCTGGTAGCCAATGAAGACCATAGGCCGCCATTATGCACATTTGTTACAAACCAATGTAGGTTTGTACAGGAAGTAAGAATCGGTTCTTTCTTTTGGGAGACAAAAATGCCATTTATCTGCCCTTTGATCTTTGAAACTTTGCAGACCTTTACAAAAAGCTGTATTACACACTACATGAAAGGTAATATCCGAAAAAAGCATAACAGGGGGCACTTTAAAACGGCTTCACACTCCAGATGTTCAATGACGGGAGTGATAGATAAGGTTAGAGTCTTTTTAGAGGCCCTGCCATTCTCAAAAATATTACAGTCGAGGAATGGGATTGTAGGGATGAAACTTCAATCTCTTGACGTTCAGATGATTTGAAGTCATTGTGACAGACTATTCTGGAAATGAAATTTTAGTTGGAAAATAGCATTGAACCCACCAAGTCTGTAGCACTGCAATGCAGTCGGATTTCTAGAAACATGGGATCTGTGTGAATGTAGTTGTTGCAATTCAAAACATATTCCAAAGTAGACATACTTCTTAAATGTACATGCCACATCCAATTTAAAGAAAGTCAATCCTCCAAAAGCGAAACACTAAAAAAGTCGACACGTACTAATCAGTAGTTTGGGGAAGTTGGAGGTCTCGATGTTGTGGTAGTAGATGATTGACGTGATGGCAGCCATGAAGGCCAGACATGATGGCATATAGAGGTGCAGGTGGACCGACTGATTAAACCTGAGAAAGAGAGAGAGACCCTATTAGATTTAGATCAACATTTCCAATTCCATGAAAAAAAAGGCTATAGGATACAGACTGATGTACGAATAGGTTAATGTCCATGTAACATTACACGAAAAAAGAAATTATATACATACTATATTTATAGACATTTTTGCATTAAAAAAATACACTTTCGGAGTGTGACATTTTCATTAGTCAAGTTGATTTGGTTTATCCTTTATTCTCCCGATTTTCCTTTATACATAATTAATGCCATTTTTTTCAATCAATACTTTTATTCAGCAAGTACACATTAGATAGATCAAAAGTGACAGCAATACATTTATAATGTTACATTCTATTTCAAATATGTGCTGTTCTTTTGAACTTTCTATTCAAAGAGTCCTGAAAAAAGGTGTAATGGTTTTAAGCAGCACAACTGTTTTCAACACTGATAATAACAGTAAATATATTTTGAGCAGCATATTATAATGATTTCTGAAGGATCACGAGACACTAAAGACTGGAGTAATGATGCTGAAATTCAGCTTTACATCACAGGAATAAATTAGCTTTAAAATATATTGAAACAGAAAACGATGACGCATGTTTAGTCATATGATGCATATTGAACCGATAGATATGTATGTTTATACAGGTATTGTGCTTGTTATGTGCTATTCACTTTCACACTTCTGCTTGTACACTCTTTATATCACAGTCCTGCAAAGATGACAGAAGTTTTACTCGCAATGGTTGTCCTCCAGCAAAACATGAGAGCAGTTGCGTTTTAGACCAAACATGTAATGGTGAGTGAGTGCGACCTGGACGCGACAGTGAATGCTGAGATATTTTTTCTAAATAAAACGATCCTGCCAGAACAATAGCATGAGAACTTTACGATGTCTGTTCCGTCTGTATCATCTCAGTGAGCTTTCATGAGGTTTTACGCATGCCCACCCAGTAAGGTGAATTTAGAAATTCTTGGAAAATGCTTGAAAACACTAGTGTGGACTGAGAGCGTTTTGAAACGAAAATGCCGTTTTCAAATGTATCCGGATTAATGCCTTAAAGGTGCTATATGTATTTTTTAGCACCCTCTATCGGTGATGTTTCAGATTGCAACCAATTTTTACAAGAGCGCTCGTGCTCTTGCGCGTGCTCGAACACAAGAGCGAGCACTCATGGTACACGGCCACACAGAGACTTTCAACATACCGGAGAAAGCATCACACAACATGCTGGAAACTCATGTAAACTCCCACTGCAACGTTACAATAATAGGCTACTTTTATCAGCTTGACGCTGAACTAATGCTCCATGCTCGTACCATGATAACGTTACACTTGTGGTGTTATCTAGCATAAGGCATTTCACTAACTATTCGTGTATCTTTCACAATCAGCAATGTCAACATAGGTGAATGTATAATACGATAACGAAAACGGTTAGTGAACTAGACTGAACAATTTCAGTGTAACAGTAAGCTCGCAGGAATTAACATTACTGTAGGCTACTGAACGTGTCTGGAAATGTGTATTATAAACAATATGATAGCAGAGGGATGAGTGACGTTAGACAGTAGATCTAGTACATAAAATAAAAGTTACATCCTAAAGCACCTACTTTTTGTTATCCTGGAACAGTCTTTTGTATTCATTTCATGTCTCATGTATGTTGTAGTTTACCTTGCTATTTCATTACAGTTTACCATTATTTATTTCAGCATATCTGAAAATTTGTAATTTATCACAATAAAAATAGCGGAGGTCTCTCCATAATTCAAACGCTCTGCCGATGTTGATCCGTGTTTTCGTCCTAAGTCGATCCGATTCACGTTTGGCCTGACGAGCTTCAGCAGATACATTTTTGTTTTGTTTTTTATATTTATGTGGAGTTTGTGTTGGAGTGTGTGTTGTGCTGGAGGCAGGAGTTCCCCTTCAGTCGCTCACGTTCGACGTGACGTCGAGGTGACGACGTTAGGGGATCACTTCAGGGAGCCCTATCAACTTCGATTATCTAAGAACAAGCCAATGAACGTTGGCGTGCGTGAACGCGTCATGCGCCCCCGCCCCGCAGCCCGGGTATAAAACAGGAAGCGGGCGCGAGCACCCACCGTCTTTCATTTCGGAGCGCGAGTTTCCTATGACTGTTGTCTAAAGATTCAACGCCTTTGAAGACTTCAGGAAGATCTCTCTGTTCCAGTGTTGGTTTATTACGGCGCGATCAGCGGTGGCCGCGAGCAGTGCAGCTCTCAACTGCTGTTCTCCCAGCACTATTGTTTGTGTGTGTGTGTGTGTGTGTGTGTGTGTGTGTGTGTGTGTCCACACAGTGGCTACCCCTGGGCGCCTCAGCACTGTGAGAGTAATTTTCCTTTGTTTTATTTTACTGAAAGAGCAACACAAGCGGACCCTGCGTCTTTTTCAAGATGTCATTCCGCTTGTGCGTTTCTGGATGCCGTCGTTCCCTGGCGCCAGCAGATGGCCACAATAGCTGCATCTCGTGTTTGGGCATTCGGCACGCTGAAGCAGCTTTTGTGGATAGTTCATGTTCCCATTGCGGGAACATGACTATCACAGCACTTAGATCGAGACTCGCTTACCTCAAGGGAGGTGCAGTCCCCTCGCCTATGCCCCGATCTAGTGTTTATTCTGCTCCGCAGAATAGACCTACTTCGGCGCATGACCAGGGTGATCTGAGGATTACCGTGAGGGCTTCCCCGCCGAGTCAATCTCCGCGGGCCCCTCACGCCTCTCATGTGCTGTTGCCATCGGCGCCCCTTTGCGAACCAGTCGTTTCCTTTGGGGCACCAGCTGACGATCAGATGTCGATCACAGCATCGGAGGGGGAGCGGTCATCTGCAGATGACGACTCGGCTGCGTTGCCCCCTTCGGGGTGTGTAGCGTTGTCCGAGCCTGATCCAGAATGGGCCGCTATGCTTTCCCGGGCCGCCGAGAATGTTGGGCTTGCGTGGAGTCCTCCACCATGTCCCGAACCTTCTCGGCTGGATGATTGGTTTCTCGGGGCGGGCCGTGCTGGTTCTCAGTGCGCCGCCCCGGTACCTTTTTTTCCGGAGGTGCATGAGGAGCTTTCTAGGACGTGGAAGGCACCGTATAGTGCCCGAAGCCGTCCTAGTGGCTCCTCTCCCCTCGCCACCCTCGACGGCGGGGCAGGGGTATGTCGGGATCCCCCCAGTGGAGCGGGCTGTCGCGATGCAGTTGTGTCCGGCGTCCGCCTCCTCCTGGCGGGGTGACCCACGCCTCCCGTCCAAGACCTGTAAATTCTCGTCCGGTCTAACGGCGAGGGCTTACAAGGCCTGTGGACAGGCTGCTTCCACTCTTCATGCCATGGCGCTCTTGCAGGTCCACCAGGCCCAGGCGCTCATGGACATGAACGAGGGTGGTTCTGACCCAGAGCTCCTCCGGGAGCTCCGTGTGGCTACCGACCTCGCCCTCCGGGCGACGAAGGAAACCGCACGTTCAGTCGGTCAGGCGATGTCCACCTTGGTGGTCCAGGAGCGCCACCTTTGGCTCAACCTGGCGGACATGAGGGACACCGATAAGTACCGGTTCCTGGATGCCCCTCTTTCCCAGGTTGGGTTGTTCGGCGACGCGGTCGAGAGCTTTGCCCAGCAGTTCTCGGCCGCACAGAAGCAGACGGAGGCCATCCGACACATCCTGCCCCGGCGGACCGCTGCTGCTCCCTCCCGCCCGCCGGCCGCTGCTCCTCCGTCTACTCGTCGCCGAGGTCGGCCTCCTGCGGCGTCCTCCGCTCCCGCTAAGCCCCAGCAGCAGCCATCATCCAGGCCTCAGCGGGCAGCAAGCCGCAGGAAGTCGACCCCGCCCGTCCAGGCCGCTGCCAAGCCAGGAGGCAAGCGCCGGTGCAAACATCCCTGAGACGGGCGGCCCGGAGGTGGATCAAGTTGCTCTTCAGGAGATGGCGGACGTGCCACTCCTTCCCCCGGTGGAGGGCCGGGTGGAGAATCCTTTGTTTCCTTTTCTTTTAGTTCCGCCACTGACCCACGGGAAACTGAAACCTCTGGGCCCCAAGAGGGCGCGCTTGGCAGTCGACGACGCTATGCCTTGTCACTCCCGAGCCCCTCTTCCATCGCCAGCGGGCAGCAGTGGCTGTGTCCTGGACGCACTGTCGCCTCCGCACACTCACTCTGCCCTCCGGCGGAAGCAGGTACGTCTTGCACCACACGTTCAGACCCCACTCCGGGCCGCTATGCCGCCCGAGTCGGGTCCCTGCATTCCGTCACGCTGCCCCACTCCAGGGTACGTCTGTGGTGCCGTTGGTCCCGCTTGCTCGGTCTCTGGGAGCTTGGCTATCGCTTCCCAGTCCGTCTCGCTGGCTCATCCGTACTGTCAGACTCGGCTATGCGATTCAGTTCGCCCGGCGCCCCCCTGTTTTCAGGGGCATCCTGTTCACCCGTGTTCTGGCGGACAGTGCCCCTGTTCTCAGAGCGGAGATTGCAGTCCTACTGGCGAAGGATGCAATCGAGGCGGTCCCTCCAGCCAATATGAAGACCGGCTTCTACAGCCCATACTTCATTGTACCCAAGAAAGGAGGTGGGTTACGGCCAATCTTGGACCTGCGCGTCCTGAATCGGTCCCTTCACAGGCTGCCGTTCAAGATGCTTACGCAGAAACGCATTTTCAAATGCATCCGTCCCCAAGATTGGTTTGCAGCCATCGACCTGAAGGACGCGTACTTTCATGTCTCGATTCTCCCTCGACACAGACCGTTTCTTCGCTTTGCGTTGGAGGGACGGGCATATCAGTACAAAGTCTTACCCTTCGGGCTGGCCCTGTCGCCCCGCGTCTTCACGAAAGTTGCGGAGGCGGCCATTGCTCCCATGTGCGAGCGTGGTGTTCGCATTCTCAACTATCTCGACGACTGGCTTATTCTCGCCCAGTCGAGGGAGCAGTTGTGCGAACACAGGGATTTGGTGCTCAGTCACCTCAGCCACCTAGGGCTTCGGGTCAACTGGGAGAAGAGCAAACTCACCCCCGGGCAGAGGATCTCTTTTCTCGGTATGGAGTTGGACTCGATCAACATGACAGCGCGTCTCACCGAGGCCCGCGTCCAGTCAGTGTTGAACTGCGTGAGTACGCTCAGACGCAGAACAGCGGCACCACTGAAACTATTTCAGAGGCTCCTGGGGCATATGGCATCTGCAGCCGCGGTAACGCCGCTCGGATTGCTTCATATGAGACCGCTCCAACACTGGCTTCACAATCGAGTCCCGAGATGGGCGTGGCAGAGCGGCTCGTGCCGGGTTCCAGTGACCCCGCACTGTCGCCAAACTCTCAGCTTGTGGTCGGACCCTTCAATCCTGCGGGCAGGTGTTCTCCTAGAACAAGTGTCCAGGCACTCTGTGGTCTCCACGGATGCCTCTATCACCGGCTGGGGGGCCACGTACAACGGGCATGCAGCTTCAGGTCTGTGGACGGGGCCTCAACTGCATTGGCACATCAACTGCCTCGAGTTGTTAGCAGTACATCTTGCGCTGGGCCGCTTCAAAACGTCGCTACAAGGCAAGCATGTACTGGTCCGTACGGACAACACTGCGACCGTTGCGTACATCAACCGTCAGGGTGGTCTACGCTCCCGCCGCATGTCACAACTCGCCCGCCATCTCCTCCTTTGGAGTCAGAAGCATCTGAGGTCGCTTCGTGCCGTTTACATTCCGGGCCTGCTCAACCGTGCAGCCGACGAGCTTTCACGGCAGCAGGTGCTACCGGGAGAATGGCGACTCCATCCCCAGGTGGTCCAGCTGATTTTCAGGCGCTTCGGGACCGCACAGATAGATCTGTTTGCCGCCCCGGACACGTCTCACTGCCAGTTGTTCTATTCCCTGACCGAGGAGACCCTCGGCACGGATGCTCTGGCACACAGCTGGCCCCGGGGTCTTCGCAAGTATGCGTTTCCCCCAGTGAGCCTTCTGGCACAGACCTTGTGCAAAGTCAGGGAGGACGAGGAGCAGGTCTTGTTAGTTGCGCCGTATTGGCCCAACCGGACCTGGTTCCCGGAACTAGTGCTCCTCGCGACAGCCCGTCCCTGGCCCATCCCTCTGAGAGAGGACCTGCTCTCTCAGAGACGGGGCACCCTGTGGCACCCGCGTCCAGACCTCTGGAAGCTCCATGTCTGGTCCCTGGACGGGACGCGGAGGTTCTAGGTGACCTACCCCCAGCGGTAGTTGACACCATCACTTCCGCTAGAGCCCCCTCTACGAGGCGCCTCTATGCGTTGAAGTGGAACCTATTCGTTGAATGGTGTTCTTCTCACGAGGAGAACCCCCGATCATGCTCGATCAGAGCCGTGCTTTCCTTCCTGCAAGATGGGTTGGAGCGAAGGCTGTCTCCCTCCACCCTTAAAGTGTACGTTGCCGCTATTGCCGCACATCACGATGCTGTTGATGGTAAGTCCTTGGGGAAGCACGACCTGATCGTTAGGTTCCTGAGGGGAGCGAGGAGACTGAATCCTCCTCGCCCGCTCTCTATACCCTCTTGGGATTTGTCTTTGGTCCTTTCGGCTCTTCAGAGACCACCCTTTGAGCCTCTGCAATTGGCTGAGTTAAAAATCTTGTCCTGTAAGACAGTTCTCCTGGTTGCATTGGCCTCTATCAAGAGGGTAGGGGACCTACATGCATTTTCGGTCGACGAATCGTGCCTGGAATTCGGCCCGGATAACTCTCACGTGATCCTGAGACCCCGGCCCGGATACGTGCCCAAGGTTCCTACTACTCCCTTCCGGGACCAGGTGGTGAACCTGCAAGCGCTGCCTTTGGAGGAGGCAGACCCAGCCCTGGCTTTTCTCTGTCCCGTCCGCGCTCTGCGTTTGTACGTGGACAGAACGCAAAGCCTCAGGACCTCAGACCAGCTCTTCGTCTGTTACGGAGCCCAGCAGAAGGGAAAGGCTGTCTCTAAGCAGAGGATGGCCCACTGGATAGTGGATGCTATCGCCTTGGCTTACGAAGCCCAAGGCGTGCCTTGCCCGCCTGGGTTGAGAGCCCACTCCACTAGGAGTGTCGCTTCTTCTTGGGCGCTGGCACACGGCGCCTCGCTGACAGATATCCGTAGAGCTGCGGGCTGGGCAACACCTAACACGTTCGCTAGGTTCTATAGCCTACGTGTTGAGCCGGTTTCTTCCTGTGTGCTCGCTTCAACCAGCCGGTAACACCGAAGTTCCCGCTCTAGTGTCGGCTTGCTGCGCCACTCCCCCCTACGGAGCGGATACGTGCGCTCTTTGCTCCAGTCGAGTTCCCCTCCAGGCGAACCCTGTGAGCTCCTCCACACCCCTTCGGCAGTTGGACGTTGCGGAGCGTCCGACGCCAGGCCTAGTGCTCGTATGCTTGTGTAACTTGTGCTAGGCTGGGTTCCGTATGTGTGATCCCTGCGGCGATCCCATATGAGTATTTTTCCACGATCAGCTCCCTGCGGTGAGCCCGTGTCTTTCCCTTGGCAGAGCTCGCTCTGCTGTCACTGTCTGGTGTAGCCTCCCCCTCCTTAGGTGGAGCCACCCCTGTGACATTCCATATGTTGCACTGCCCCAACCGGCCAGTCCATATGTGTATTCTCCACATGGTACCTCCCTTCGGGCAGGATGTGGCTCCGCAGCGTCCCTCTCCCCTGGAGAGGCACGCTTCCCAGTGTTATTCAAGAGTTCACTGCGTGGGTATGTGGAACAGCAGGTTCTCCCTCTACGCAGGTCTTCCGCCCCAGCATGGGGGGTCTGAGAGTCTTGCGTAGGGCACTGGATGTGGCAGCAACCATTGGCGTTTTCCATGGGATCCCCTAACGTCGTCACGTCGAACGTGAGCGACTGAAGGGGAACGTCTCGGTTACTGATGTAACCCTCGTTCCCCGAAGGAGGGAACGGGAGACGTGACGTCCCGCCGCCACAGTTGCTGACCATCGCTGTACGGCCGTCATTAAACTCGGCTCCTCAGTGAAAAACGGTGGGTGCTCGCGCCCGCTTCCTGTTTTATACCCGTGCTGCGGGGCGGGGGGCGCGTGACGCGTTCACGCACGCCAACGTTCATTGGCTTGTTCTTAGATAATCGAAGTTGATAGGCTCCCTGAAGTGATCCCCTAACGTCGTCACGTCGACGTCACGTCTCCCGTTCCCTCCTTCGGGGAACGAGGGTTACATCAGTAACCGAGACGTTTTTTGGTGTAATCAGACTCGATGTCGTCAGCTGCAGTGCCGTCACACAGACTGTATATAAAAAGGAGAGAGGCTCGGGAGCGCGCATGCACGTCACATCCGATGGATTTCGCAGAAAATCAGACACGGAGACTTCACATAGAAATAGGAATACTGGCCTTCAGAGGTAATAGCAAAACCCGACAAGTGGATCATTGTAATGTGTGATTACAACCCCTTCACACACAGGCAATAAAAAAAGGATTCATTTTAGAAGAAAAGTTACATATAGCACCTTTAATTGGCATAAAAATCTGTCATTTGAGCCATTGTCCAGGCCATGTTCTTGAGAGGCTTAATGAGGTTCACACAGACTGACAGAAAGACAGAGATATCTCACCCATCGGACACGATGCCCTCTGCTATTTCACACACGACGACGAAGAGCAGGATGAAGGTGAGGATCCAGCGGAGGTTGTGTCCGGGGAAGTGCAGCCAAGTGCTGTGATGGATCTGCACCTTGGAGCTCTGACTCCCCCAACCTACAAGACAATGATTCAAAATCTGTTCCAAAATCTGTGACTTACAGCAGTATATTTCTCTATGTCAGGAAGTGATGTAAACTATCCTCGAGGAATAAATTGTTTGTCCATATATCATCATCTCAACTAAAGAACATCACATTCATATTTGGCCGGTGCTTTTATGCAAACTTTTTAAATGGGGCAAATATACCGTGTGGCAATGGGAACAATCTGTCTGATTTGTTGCAATATAACTGGGACAGATTTTACCCTTGATATCCAGAAGAACTGGATATTAGGGATATGGGGAAACTGCAACAACATGTATGGCATATTAAAAAACTGAGTTAAGCAATTTTTTTTTTAAATATCATGCATAAAATGTCCATTTGAGATGGAAATTGTATGGAATTCAATGACTCTGATTCACTAACAATTCCATGAACAACTGCTTTGGTAACTTATATTGTATTTATTCTGTTGAAATTCCAACAGAACAGATAACAAATCAGAAAAAAACATTTAATTCTTTCAAAAAGTATTTTAAACAGACTGCTCCAACTAATTCATGAGTGTTTTTGATTCACTAAAAAGAAACAAACCATAAGAGATATTTATTTTGGAATCGGACTATCGAAACACTGTTTATTTTGCAACATTGCAGCCGTCAGTGGGATTAAAGTTGTGAAAATCAATCAATAGAGGTGAAATAGAACCGTTTCTGAATAATAAGTGATTCTTGGTTTAATAGCAAGCCTAATGTCTGTATTGACAGATATCACTGATAAAGAAATATAAAGATATTTCTGAGAAAGTCGGGGTTGCTCTGCCCTTATGAAAATTATTATAGTAAAAGTGTAGTAACCATGTTTTTTTGGCGGATTGATAATCATTTGTATAACCGCAGTTTTACTACAAATACCATGGTTAAACTATGTTTGTTTGTTTTTTTGTAGTAAAACTATGGTTCATTTTTGTAGCACAAAAGTGTTAACCAATCAGCTCTTGGAGTGAATATGGACCGTGGGGCTACTTGTTTTACCAAACAATGAACCCTTTTCACAGACTGATGACACGTTTCCACAGTTATTCAAATTTACACAAAATATACACGTTTATAACACTATACATTGTGTTATATTACCTTGACAGTAAATGACAAAACCAAATTAATGCTGCTGCTTGTTTCCATACAACGGCCGAGGGAGTGACGGAAATTATGACATATTTCCCTCTTTTGGAAAGTCGTGGAAACGCTATCATGGATTTTTTTCTTTTGCTATTAGAGCAAATGGGAACACAGAAAAATACATTTGCTGTCCTCTCCCGTTTACCGCTATTGAAGTTTACCCATCTATGAAGACTACCGCTTCTGAGAACACCGGAAACTTGGTGCAAGGTGGCAGGATGCAAAAATAAATGATTCAGAATCAGTTGGAAAATTAATAATACACAGTATGAGAGTAGGTGTCAGGTTAGCTCACTCTAACATTAGTGGGATTCTTGAATGTTGCTCTGACTCTTCTGGTATGGCAAAACGAACAGCGACCTTCATGTAACTCGACTCTCTGAGTCTCTCCAGCTCTACATTCCACCACTAAGGTCACATTTGATTGCCTAAAATTGTTTTCCACAGCGGGATGACAAACTCTATCTCGGTCTCCCTATGTGGTTCGCCAAATTACATTTTCTGGCGAATGGCTACTGGAGTGCAAATCAATTATGCAGTGTTTATCTCATAATGAATGGGTCAAATGTTCAGAAATTATTTTCAATGAGCCCATTAATCATTTCCAGTCTGTTTCTCTGATCCTTCAACAAACAAAACACTATCCTAAATGGTGCAGTACAGTCAAAACAAAAATTATTCAGACACCAGATTTAATTTTTACTATTTTTTACTAGTGAGTGGAGGACACTATAATTAATTTATGTAAGTGAGGATAGCAAAATAAAGTAAACCGTGAGATTTTATC
This sequence comes from Tiaroga cobitis, assembly GCA_030578255.1. Classification (NCBI taxonomy): domain Eukaryota; kingdom Metazoa; phylum Chordata; class Actinopteri; order Cypriniformes; family Leuciscidae; genus Tiaroga; species Tiaroga cobitis. The sequence goes on along the minus strand of CM060615.1, from coordinate 28,109,421 downwards.
CACAAACATTTTTCATACAGTGGACTACAAGTAAAATGGGTAAAGCTTCCTTTTTACAGTCCTGTTTCCCATGTACATAATATGTAATTACAATTACTGTGTAATAACTAGGTACCAACCCTGAACCTGCCCCTAACCCATGTACTTACCTTATATAAGCCAGTACTTTCTAGGTAAGTACACTGTAAGTACACGTAAGTACTGTACTGTTAAAGGAAGCGTTACCGTAAAATGTATAAAATTTGGGACCAAAAATTATTCAGATACTTTGACCTGACCATGTTTTGCTTAAGTGTTTTTTCTTTAATTGCTAATGCGACCTTATTACACCACAGACTGTATGAATTGGTTGACCTAAATTGGTATAATCTAATTGTGTACTTGAATTTAACAGATGACAGCCATTCAACCCAATTCATTTGTGAGACGGTCTAACAGAAGGATGTTCATATTGTATTACCATTTTCTAAACTATAGTGAATAAACTGTGATAATGTGAGAAATGTTGAAGCTGTCTGAATAATCCATCCATCCATCCGTATTGAAGTTAGAGTATGTGGTTAAGTTCCAGTGAGTTTAGTCACTCCAGCCTTTCAGTATTGTGACACATGCACTAGTTCTCACCTGTCTCTGACACTCACCGATGAAGAGGATAGGAAATGTGATGAAGAGCAGGAAGACGTGCGGCACCACTGTGAGGGCGTCCAGGAAGCAGCCGTTGTTGAGGACACCGGCATCCACATTGTAAGCGGCTGAGTTGTTGTCGTTGCCGCAGAATGCCAAGGACATGGTGGTATCGGGTCTCTGAGGTGATCCGTCGGAAGAAGGACAGAGGCAGGAGGAGAAAGAGGACAAGAAGAGGGTTAAAAGATAAAAGAGATCCTCTCAGAGCATAATCGGTCCACAGAGGAGCCGTTACATCCTTGCTGTAGGTGGAGGAAATCAGCCGAAGTGAATCACTGCACAGGTAGAGCGCAACAACGGCTCCGGTCCGGCATGGGATGAGCACATCCAAACAGCTTCATTTCGACAGGGGGACACCTGCATCGGATTCCACCCACATGCATGCTTTTAAACCGCCGCGGCTTAATGGCATTAAAAAACAAAAAGCATCTCAGTTTGGCGCAGACTCACGCGTGTGCTCGGAATGCGGTCTTCCGGTGATCAAAAGCTCAGAGTTGACCTTGTGGGAGGAAAGCTGGATGGCGGAGTGTGTGCATGAGAGTATGACGAGGAGAGAGAGAAGGAGCGAGAGACAGGGAGGGGGAGAATTGCATAGCGGGCGGCATTGAAAAACCAGCACACATGTCACGGTGAGGTTCACGCTATGAGACGTCAAACATAATGACTGGTGAACTGACTCACAGTTAACAAAGACTGCTTTGGTCGGATTGTCCGGGAATTCAAAAACCAAAGACCTATGAGACGGTTGAAGGACGAAAGGCCTTGTAACGAGGACAAACAGAGATTTTTCAGGTTAGGTTTACTGATATGTTCTGTGGCAGATGCAGATCTAGAAAGCAGTGCGGCTGATTAAACGTCAATATATAACAATTTAAGGACAGTAAATTAGATTTATATTACATAAATTTTAGTATTTGGAGGGGAATTTAATTATCTATAATCTACATGTAGATATTCTTCCACTAGGCATTCAACAACTCAAATCAAAAAACAAAAACAGAAAAAAAAAACGAAATAAATATAAAACAAAATGAAAGCAAAAAAGAAAACAAAATGAAATTAAAACAAAACAAAACAAATGACAAAAAAAAAAAAAAAAAAAAAATGATATTGGATTTCAAACTATTGCTACTGCTACACTACATGCCTATGGAAGATTATATTTATTCCTTATGTTGTGTTCGGGTCATTTTAACCTGGAGTGGATATTCTTTTTCTCGAAACTGTTAGTTAATGTTTTTGCATTGGACTAAAACTTACTGACTTTGCTCACACGGGATATACTTCCCCAAATGTTTTGGATACTTGTTTTAATTTTTTGGGACTTTTTTCCCACCTTGGTACACTTGGGGTTTTCCCAGTCAAAAATGACCGGCCTACAAAATCGCTCATTATGTTATATAAATATTGAATTCAATATTTTTGTCAACTTGATTTTGTATTTTTATTTTTGAAACTGACTGATTGTGGGCCTCATTGATATGAGCTTATATTGGTCAAAAATTACCATCCATTGAAAATGAAGGGGGAGATTGAAAATAAAATAAACATGTATTGTTAAGGAGCATTTACATCATGTTCATGTTCACATATTTACACGTGTGCTTGCAAAGATAAAAGCCTCAGACCTGTGAATGCGTGGGTACATGCTACCACACCCACACACACACATTCATGTACACAATAAAACTATTTTGACTATTGCATGCCTTCTTTTTCAGAGGTGAACTTTGACCTCAGGTCAATGAGCCTCAGAATCAATGAGGCTTACGATCAATCAGCTTCAAAAATAAATACTGTCCTAATTGAAAGAAAACAAGATTTTCAGTGCCCCGCTCCAGTGCCTTTCTTCCCGGAAGTGCATGATGAGGTGACTAGGTCATGGACGGCACCTTTAAATGCCCGATACCGCCCTGTTGCCTCTTCCCCCCTCACCACCCTCGACGGAGGAGGAGCTAAGGGGTATGCATCTGTGTCCTAAGACCGCTAACACTTGGCGGGGTAATCCGCGCCTCCCCTCTTGAGCCTCAAGTTCTCGTCTGCTCTCACAGGCAAGGCTTACAGAGCTTGTGGAGAAGCTGCGTCTGCCCTGACGCCAAGGCACTCCTGCAGGTCTACCAGGCCAAGGCGCTCATGGAAATGCTCAAGGGTGGTCTCGACCCGGGTCGTATGCAGGAACTGCGCACAGCGACGGACTTCGCCTTAAGACCACCCTCGACGACCACCCTCGACAAAAGTCACTCGCGCTGCCTGGGTCGAGCGATGTCCACCATGGTGGTCCAGGAACGCCATCTCTGGCTGAACCTGGAAGATACGCGGGAGGCCGTCAAAAATCGGTTCCTTAACTCCCCTATCGCCCAGGTCCGCCTCTTATGCGATGCCGTAGAGTATTTTGCCCAACAGTTCCCATTTCTGTCGGATCCCTCCGACGAACGTCTCCGTTCCCTCTTTCAGGGAATGTGAGTTACCATACGTAACCGAGAAGTTTTCAACACAGCATAAGGGTTAAATGTGGAAGCGAATAAAAGAATATTGAAGGCCGTGTCAATTTTTGTGTCAATTCAATGGTGCAGTTTGAAGAATCTATGTCTAAACAAGCTATCCCTGACCAATGCTGATATTAGATCTAGAGTGTATATGGACTGTGACCCTTAACTGTCCAGAATTAAAACAATCACTTATTGCCATAGTGTGATGACCTTATGACATTGTGATGAGAAGATAATGTTGATCCATTACTCAAAGGTGTCAAGTACAGACAGGTGTGGTGTGTTATAGATGAGTTATTTCAGTAAAGAAAATGCTAATTCACTCTCCTGCCGGACCAGCAGATGCAGCAGGGCAACAGCTACAATTCACCACCACTAAATCGTCATTTAATTCCCTTAAAAGAAGCATTTCCTGAAGATTAAATGAGTACCATTACCCTATAATCTGCAATCCATGGCAGGTCAAATCAAAAGTGGGCCTAAAGGTATATTATTTCATTCAAAATGCCTTTAATTCTATTTGTACTGTAGTTTCCATCAAGTGTCCTTTAATGATCATCTAGATTAAAGCTCTTAGTCATGATCAGGTTATATGGAGTCTGTGTAGTGTAACTGTATAACACTGAACATGGGTGAATCTCGCAAAGCTACATTTAAGAAATGTTCTCCTTATTTTCCACCCCAAATATAAATCATTTAAAATATAAATAAAAGGTTAAAGTTAACTCAATATTTAAAAAGCATACAGTTACAATGTAAAAAGTGATCAGTTGAGTTAACTTAAAAAAGATAGGAAACCCGTTGCCTTAAAATTATGAAGTAGCCTAAATAAACTTCATGCTTAATCGAAGAAAGTTATGTGGAATTGTCAAGTTCACATAACTTAATTTTTTCAATTAAGCGTTACGTGTATTTACTTAAAAAAAATGATAAACCCATGTCTTTAAATGATTAAGTGAACTGAACACTTTTTACAGACATTGATGTATATTAATAAAACATGTCGCAGAAAATTAATCTATTTTCAGGACGATTTCATGAAAACTAGGCATATTTCCCTAATTTCATTCTCATTTATAATTTAAAAAGCTAATTATTATATCATTAGGTCACAGAGATATTTGTTGTACAGTGCAGAATGCCTGCATGTCATTTGATTTTGATTAAACATTTTATTAAATTGAATAGATCTAATCAGAATGCATAAAGAGTTTAGTTTTTACTACAACTGATACTAGACCCTGGAAAGATTAAGGCCAATCACATTAACTGACTTTTGTTCAGATGAGACATCCTTGTGCATTTGCAAAAAAAAAAAAAGAAAAAAAAAAAGTAAATAATAAACAAATAACCCTATCTCTTTACAGAGCTCTGACACACACACACACACACACACCAAGAGTAATGATTACTGTGGAGAGCTGGTTGAAAAAAAAAATCTTTTTTTTATGATAATCTTTTGGGCTTCATCCCATTGAACAGAGGATCCATTTCAAAATAACTGCGCATGCGCAAACATTTCCGTTTACTGGCAGCCGCTGAATTCTATCGCATCTTGTCACAAGCAAAAACGTGTTAAAATGGTAATGGTAAATGGACTGCATTTATATAGCGCTTTCACAGACCCAATGGCCACCAAAGCGCTTTACATTTTTGCCTCACATTCAACCATTCACTCACTCATTCATACACCGACGGTGGTGTCAGCCATGCAAGGCGCCATCCAGCTCGTCGGGAGCAGCTGGGGTTAGGTGTCTTTCTCATGGACATCTCGACACTTGGTCAGGTGGAACCGGGGAACCGTAGGTAAAGATGTCACAATTTTGTCTAAAGCGACATCAGGTTCATATGTGGAAAATGTTTCATTAAAAGTTACAGCATAGCTGCGTTTAGGCTACTATAGTGAAAAGCTTATGGTTTTCTTAACAACTTCCTCACTGGAAAATAGTCGAAAAATAGTATCAATAAATATACACAATTCAATAGGCTACATCACTTCGTGTTTAAATGCAATTTACAAGTTGTATGTAAAACTCTACAACCATGAACATTTCTAATTGAAACCACTTTTCCTATTAATCAAAAAAGAAATTCGCATACCGGTCTGTAGCGCGTGATCATCATCCTGAAATTCCAGTTGTTCCCAAAACTGCGACCACATACGATTTTTTTTAATCCAGTCCAGAAACCTCGCTGTCAAATAGAAGCGCCTAACTCACACTCACAAAAAATAACTGGAATGTGTCCGTTTCTTTGCCATATGGTCCGAGTGTTTCCCCAGAGGAACTAACCAAGGTGCTGAACAGAGCCCTTACAGAATCTGACAGTTTCACATTCCCAAACATCGATTTAAAAGTTGGTCGATGAATCCAGTTCATCCAGTCGTCACTCACGTCCACACGCGCGACGCGAGCAATCAATCACAATCAATGATGCAACAGAACAAAGCGACTGGTCAATCAATCACACAATAGAGGAACTGTAACCAACATGCAGCTGATTTTACAGCGTGCAGCGGCATTTCTCGATAAACCAAGAGGATATTATAATAGGCCTATCATTTCTAATAATTGTAATCACCATATGTTTCTTGGTTGAGACAAAAAGGACCTAAAATCACTGCCTTCCCACAAGAAAGTGATCCACTGATCATTCGCTAGGCGTAAACTATTATGGCAAATTCGACAGGTGCTGAAGATGAAAACAGGCCAATCAGGACGTTAGCAGAGGATGTCGTCATCACAGCACTGCATACCGCCTCTTTACGGCAAAACAAAGCATAACAGAACATCAGAAAACAAAAAGAGCGTTTTGTTAATGCATATTTGTTGCTTTGCAAACAACAGCATGTTTTAAAGAATGTAGGCCCATTATGTTATTTCTAAAACATTGTGCTTGATTCATAAAGCATTGGGGAATAGGCCTAACTGCATTTTCTTATAAGCTTTAGTCTACATTTATACTAAATTATGTGCTTTTTACAAAATTAATAGTAAGGAATGGCTGTCGATCCTGTTAACTGTTTTAAAATAACGTTCTGCAATAAGAGCTACAGAAATATAAAAAGGCTATATTTAAAGAGGAATGGGTGGCATTAAATCCACACACGAGAGGTGAAGAAAAAAGGTAGCACACTAAATAAGGAAAAGGAAATCAACAGCAAAGACTTAGGTGCGGTAATGCACATTAAACGTTGTTTGCCAACCGAAGAAGAAGAAGAAGAACAGCAAAGACTTAAATGATCAGATGGGCAACATCGGTCCTGAAATGGCGCTGTCCTGCAGAGTTTAGCTCCAACAGGGGGTATCAGGGTTGGAGTGCAGGACAGCGCACTTCGGGATCGACGATGCCCATCCCTGAGACACAGCACTAAAACCTATAAATAACCATTAAAGAGAATGCATTACGTCTCACTGCATAGGTTTACAGAATGTGCAAAAGGTACACTCTAACTGATGTATTTTCATGTGCCAGGTCTGTTATAGTCAAGTTTTGTTCATACTTTGTTTTATGTTTTTGGATCTTCGAAATTATTGACATACTAGTGGTGGGCAATAGAGGCTTCGTGGAACACTGAAACAGTTGAAGCACATGTGCCATGTTGTGTCGAGGCTTCGAAACAATCCGACATCCGTCTCCACGGTGACCCCTAGTGGTCAGAGCAGTGTAACTGCAACAAAAACCTGGGCCAAACATGCGTAAAAACACCTTTTACAAACGATTGCAAATTTGTATTGAAAGTAAAATTTTTCAAATGCAATTATCTAATCATCTAATAAGATTAGCAAGTGTCTATGTTCTTTTATCAACTGTCTGGGTTTGTTTTGTTTGTTCTATGAATGGCTCAGCTAAACGGGCCAATAAGAGACTATTAACTACCACTATTCATTTTAATTATACTAATGTCTAATTAAAACGTCTACAAATGTATCAGAGAAATGATCAGAGATCAGGGCTGCGTTCAGCGCCGACAAAAAGTTGCAAAATGTTTTTTAAACGGAAACGGTGGTGCGTTGAACACCGTGTTCTGATGACAGTTGCAACTATGGCAGCTGAGAAGGCCATTCTTTGTGTTCTTTTTGAAGAATTTTCTGAGCCTAATTAAATCGTTAGAAATACGTGTTTAATACTGCAAAATACACTCGATGTTACAGTCACTGCCCTTGCCGCCCAGAATAAAAGATAACATCCCAATCGAGTGAAGGGATTTGTGGAAACTGTGGTTTCTAATTAATGTGATCCAACATTTGCCTCGCATTTCAGGATGAAAAGACAAACATTTCAGGTGAAGGATAATCCACTTCTTACCTCCGAGACTGTGTTATGATCTATGACCTTATTATTTTTATTGCATTAGGCTTATCATTATTGCTGATCACTGTTGATATGCTATATTTTTACTATAAAACTCTTACGACAAAGATGTCTTCTCAGGTCTTCAATTGTTGCGTATAGCGAGCTACACCGGACACATTGTAAACGACTTTACTTGGACCCATTGTGCGAGCTGTCTCTTTAATACCGTGTGGTTTATAAACATGTTGCTGCTGATTGGGCTGACATTTTTGACACACCCGCCAAACAAGAGAAAACTATCTCAAACACCGTTGCACACCATTTCCAGGAAACATGTCATTCAACCCGGAAACCGTAGCAAAACGTTGCACACCGGTTTGAGATTGAGGGCCTTTCTCAATTTTTGTTCTTGTCTGTACTTGTGTCCTTGTGTTCTTGTGAAACGCCATCTTTTGTGGCCTAAGTACTGTCCCAATACACAAGTTTGCATTTTCGCAAGAACGGTTAAAAATCCCGGATGTGTTCTTGACACGCCGATTTTACCGAGGATGCATCGGTTGGTAACTTGAGTGAACTTGACGGCAGAAATATCCCAGCATTCAATTCAGCATTCGAGGAAGGAGAGGCAGGTCAATACAGTAATTCGTTTTTCTACAATTACGTACGCTATTTCATCACTAAATTCACTTCTGAGAACATTTGATGCGAGAAATCAACTGTGTAGATTTCAAATATTGGCATTTTTACGAAAATTTATGGCGAATCGAAAATGTGCTCAAACGTTTTCGGAAGTGAGAATCTCCATAAGCGCCTGCGGGTGTTAAGTTAGCTAGTGAGCCAACCGGCCAGTCTGCTCACAGACTCGTTTTACCCCACAGTCAAGAGACCATTACAGCCTGGCTGTTATCCTTAATAATTCTCGTTATGTTTGGGTACTGCAGACGGTGTCTGTGCGGGGGTATTATTGCGCAATACCAGCAAGAACACATTGTCTCAAACTGTCAGCAGCGTTCTGTGTGCTCGTCACCTTGTGAGTTCATTCTTCCAAGAGCAACTAGCAAGAGCCTTCTCCCCAAGAACACAAGTCCGTTCTTTGCATTCTTGTTTTTGAGAAACACCCTGAACGTGCCCCAGTTAAAACCCACAGACACTTCTTCATTGGTTCTCATGATTCATGGGGTGACAGAGATTATCGCCCCCAGCGGTGAACCATTGAAATTTCGTTTCGAAACAGTTATAACGTAATGAAGCCTTGTTTACTGAAATCACGTGACTCTAGCAGTTTGATACGCTCCGAACCATTGATTCGGAACAAAAGATTTGTAAAGCTTTCGAAGCTTCATGAAGCAATGTTTTTTAAATTGTTAAGAAATGTTTTTAACCGGCATACATTCTTCAAAATTAATCATAAAATAAAGAAACACAAAACAATAGTAAAGAATCAGCTGATGTGAGCTCCACAGCAGACTTCTTCCCGACAGTCAAAGCGTGTTACGTCACGAAAGTGCGGACTCGTAGGAAAACCGCAAGTGTTTAGGGGTTCCATTTGGGACAGGGCCAGAGACGAGAGGTAAAAAAAAATCTTGGTCACGTTCCCGGACACACTGCCGTTCGGCCCTCACTTGCGATGCCATGTGATGGCACCTCCGCCTCCTGGCGAGCACATTGGCTCCTCCGTTATGGGCGCCCGGCAGAGAGCTTCCCGTTCCCTCGGTCTGCCTGCTCCTCCCCCATCATGGCGAACGGCCGCAACTCCTCCGTCCCCTAACAGATGGCAGCCACCCCTCCCCGACCCATGAACGACTGCCACACAATCATAAACCAAACACACTCGAGACCGGTGGAGCAGGTGAATGCTTATTAGCAATTGTGCCACCGGCCTCGCTCCGTTCCCACTGCTCTTCTTTGATCTTTTGACATATAGTATAAAAGATCTTTGTCCTGCAAAACATCCTGCAAGTTTCATAGCTTAAAATGTCCTCCTCATTATAAACACAGCATTTCTTTAATCAAGCTCTAAAAAGGGGTTGCTCACATAAGCAATCCATTTGCATATGACTGCCTCTAAAAAGACATCAACAAATGTATTTAAATCATTGCACCATATGCAATGCATTGCCCACTTAATTTCAGATACTAGGTGTGTTCGACTTCGGTTGGATCAATGTAACCTCTCGGCAAGAGTTGACACGCAGTCGGGGAGGAGCTGACGCTTTCCGCTTCCCATAGAGACCAATGTTTGCATACTTTATCACAGCTGAAGTGAAATCAATGCAATATTTGACAAATACACAGATGTTTCAGAGACATTTTCATTCAATATGTTATGTTCTGCTTAATACACCGTCTGTTTGTACAGGAATAATGTTCAACATAAGCCTATACTATTTAAATACCAATGAAGTTCAAGTTAAAGAAGATGAATGCAATAAGGTAATATTTAATAAATCCAACTGGTAATTTGAACTGGAGCAGAGTGACATACAACACTTCCACTGTATTGTGGAATATATATATATATATTCATTATAAGTGAACCTCAAGGAACATATCCAATATGGGGTTTTATTTAATTTTTTTTTTTTTTTTAACACACACACAAACACACATTACAAATTATACAATATTAATCAAGATTTTGGCTTTACTATTTTTGGTAACACTTTATTTGGATAGTCCACTTTAGACTACATTTCAAATAACTGTCATTAGATTATTAATAGACTGTATGCTTAATATCTGCTAACACTTTATTTTGATGCTCCCCCAAAAGATATTCTACTGACTATAAATAACATGGCAACTACAAGTCAATTTATTCTACTAACCCGAACCCTAACACCTAACCATAACCTAACAGTCTACTACAGTCTACTAATACTCCAATGAGAGTTAGTTGACATGTAGTTACTTATAGTTAGTATAATGTCTAAAGTGGACTATCCAAATAAAGTGGAACCCTATTTTTACATAAATGTATCATATAGTACCACAGCAATTCTATAAATCTAAAGATGCTAATTCCAAATAAATGTATTTTCAAAAAAAAAATTTATGTTGTTTTTTCTTTTATAATTGTTTGTTCCCTCCAAAATATATAGTGGAAAGAAAATGGATAAAAAAAAAAAAAAGAAAAGATGTCCTCAACATGGAATGACATCTATGAATGTCATTCATAAACTTTACAATGACCGCAGCGCTAGCCAGCGACAGTTTGAACGCAGCTTTGTATTAAAACATTATGTAAGTTGTATGTACTTCTATGTACTGTAAAGTAATGGCAGCCATCATTGGCTAACGTGCACCGATGGCAGAACCTATTTTGGTAAGATCTACTTTGACAACGTCATACCGCCTTTTCCATTCCTCTGGTGACAATGAAGATGAGTTGAACTCCAGGAACTTATACGCATCCTTATTCTGCAAGCTAAAGGCCGTCTTTGCCGTCAGACAGGATTCACCAAAGACCTTCCAATTCTGAAAGATTTGAGATACTAAATGAATCACAACATAGAAAATGCAATGAAATGAACTGTCATAAACTGAACTGCAACTGAACGTTTACTCCGTGTGTAAGTTACCTCTTGCGCTAAATCAATATGCATCAGAACAATCTCCTTCAGTTCATTCTCCTCAATGAAGTGTTCATTAGAAAAGGTCTCGCTTTTGAGAGATTCCAGAAATACTAGCACAGATTTCCAGAACATATTATGCTTAAGCAGAGTTTGTTGGATTTGATAAAGGTACTTTTGGACATCACTCAGACGGACAGTTTCGGGTATTGAACCTTGAAAAACAATATGAAGCAGACATTGATTATGAGAGATCACTCTGAGGTTTTTGACCATTGGCACACAGAGATCTTGAAAGAATCTCACCCTTTTCCGTCTTCTTGTTTGCCAACTTCAGCTGAACATCAGTCAGCCTGACTTGGATATTGTGCTCCTTGCTTTTCAGGTTTGACTTCTGAGCAGCGAGTTGAGCTTTTTCATTGGCGAGAGCCTGGTTTTGTGCAGGTTTAGCTTGAAAAATGGGTTTAAGAATGTGTCCAACAAATGGTAAAACGACAGCCAGGAAACTCAAACCAAACATTCTTCTACGACCAAATCTAGCATGACATCGGTTTATCTTTGACTCAATTTGTCCGATTTCTTCTAAGGTTTTCCTCAGTTCCATCTGAAGATCTCTCACCACCTTCTCTAGAGCCTCTATCTCCTTAGTAGTTTGTGCATTTTGTTTTTCTGTCTCAGTCTTTTCAAGAATCACATCACTGGTGCAGGAAGCCACACTGCAGTTGTGTTTCTCATATCTGATAATGACAGATTTCAGATAAACCATCAGTTCAATCACATTAAACTTTGTTCTGTATGAGTTCATATATCATAATGCTTTTGATGTGTAACACTTTGAAACATTTCCAAAAATTTTACCCGTCCACCATCTCTTCCACTCTGTTAACAATTTCTGCGATCCATTCTCTGGCTTTTTCCAAAGAACTTGTAGTCTGAATGTTTTCATTATTTTCAACAGCGAGTTTCAGTTGAGGGAACAGTGTGGAAACCATTTGGTCACTTGTGTCCACACACTAAAAGACAGCAAGATGTTTACATGTTATTTCCTTGCATGTGCCCCATCATATTTTTGAGCCAACTTAAATCAAGAATTTTATATTAGATAATTAAGTTCCATTATAGATAATTAAGTTATTCTATGTTGAAAATCAATCGTCCACCAGAGTCATCTCCTTTTGATGATTTTTGATGATTTTACACCAAAATATGCAGGTGGATGGAGGAATCTGTCCATATTTGTACAAAATATTAATTTATCAACACAACCAAAGAGTTTTAGCATTTATTGAGATGTGTATTGTACTGTATATCACGGTCAATTGCATCAGATACTACAATAATGTGTAATGTCAAACATTTATCATAAAGATTTTATAACTATCATTACCCTTATCTCCACCAGAAGACAAAAAGTCTAACAGAGTTAAATAAAAATAACTTTATTTTGCATATCAGACCTGTATTAAATTCAATGGACATTGTTTTTCTGCTTGCTGATTGCTACTACTGGACCTACTGAAAATTAGAGAAATTATCCCAAAAGTAGAAAAATCTATAAAACTCATGAAAGCCTGTGTGACCTTGAAATGAAATGTTCTTCTCCAACGGTGCATAAAATGAAAATTAAGTTATTAATTTCAGTGAAATATATACATTTCAGACATTAATGTTTTAAACCAAAAATACCTCATTTGCTGTGTGCAAAATAACACGATAATGAGTAACTCATACAGAAAAATCAAATGGATTATTATAAGTCACACTCACAACATTTCTATTAATTCCAATGCATTTCACTCATTTGCACTCCTTGAAATTCTTCTTGTTTTGTACCTAAATTCAAATTCAATACAAATCTATCCTCGATTCCTACTGTTGATAGTTTTATCTTATTTTAATCTGCCTCTTTAGTTTTACTTCAATAAGAGAAATGTCAGAAGAACATTGGCTTTACCTTCTGCAGAAGAGCCTCAGAGGAGGCAAAGAGATTCTGGGTTTCAAGAGCACACTCTCTGAGAACCCTCTCCAACTTGGGGAACTTAGCCAAACAGAGATAGGAGAGATGGTAGAGCAAAGCCGTACGCTCCGCCGATGGAAGAAGTTCCTGAAAGAAGCTGAATTGGTTTTCTTCGCTTCGTCCCTTCGCTTCGATCACTTCATCCATCACTTCTGTAGAATTACAAATGTAATACTTACTACATGATGGTTTGGCACCAGTGGCGCCTCCAGAATTTTTTCATAGGGGTGGCCAGATGGGGCCACTTAAAATCTTGGGGTGGCACACCAAAACTATAAACCATAATTTCAGAATTGTATTCTACTGTTGTAGTAAACCGGCCTGTAGAAAACTATCAGAAAGACTTAAGGAAACTCCTACTGATATACTTTGGTTTATTGAGTTATATTTAATGTTACTAATGATATTAGTAGGGCCCTACTAATATATATTATATTATATATAATGATATATATTATATAGATATGATATATATAAGGACCCTCGCCCCGCGGCAAATTTCCAGATACTTACATAATTGTGATGAATTTAATCCTTTTTAAGTTATTATTTTGCAGTGTAAGATTACAGTTAAGACCTTTAAATGTTTCATAAATGTATTATGAATTTTGAATAAACTTAATGAGTGTATAAATCAGCAGTAAAAAGCAATTCTTGAAAAAAATCTGCACAGTAATTTTATAAAATCTAAATATGTTAATAAAACAAATTACTATTAGTTCTCTTATAAAATTCAATCAGGCAATCATACATTTCACAATTTTATATTTATATATGAATGTCAAGAATTCAGAAGTGCATATATAGCCTACACTACAAAGAAATAATATGCAATTAAATTATGCTTATTTTAAATGTATTGAGCAGGCTAGGTATAACAAAATATATTGGCTTTTAATAATATTTCAGTGCGCAAACCCATGATAACATGAAAAACAGAGCGCACACAGCGTGTATGCGCATCGCGGGATTCGCGGGTGCAGAATGATGTGCTCAAAGCAACATGGAGTCACAGTGTGCAGCGCTGCATAAGTGCGCATTTAAAAGTTCACGTCACAAAGCGAAGAAATGTCGAGCGCACAAATCCTAGTGCGATTTGTTCCTTTGTTTCACAGTTTTGAATGCCAGTTATTGTGCGTTTGATGCCGATTCATAGTCCTTGTGATGTGTGTGTGTGATCTAGCAAGCACACGGTAGTGAGTCGTTTAAAAACAGCAAACAAACTCACACAAAATAAAGTAATTTTATGCAAATCTACAGCCTTTTATCTACAGATAATGCATTATAATGTGAATGTATCATATTGGAGAGAGTCAGGGCCGGCGCTAGCCATTTGGGTGCCCTAAGCACAAATGCTTGGTGGTGCCCCCACCAAGAAGTGCAAAAAAAGTTTAAAGAGTTGCTCCTTGCATGTATTTTAGCATTGACCCTGCATTCAGAAATACAAGACAAAATATTCAGGGATTCTACTGAAATGCATTTTTGATTGAACCATCAACAACCATCATACAAAAATATTGCACACATTAGTCTTTTATATAGGCCTATGTGTCACTGGAACATTTAAAATTCAAAACTCTATTTTACCTTTAAAAGAGGTCTGATGAGGCACAATATAATAATTCTGTACATAATCTGTAGGTAATTTGTAGGATTAATCGCGATTAATCGTATCCAAAATAAAAGTTTGTGTCTACATGAATGATATATGTGTGTGTACTCTGTATAATTATTTATATATAAATACACATTTGCATGTATGTATTAAGAAATATTTGTTATTTATATATAAAACATTTAAATTTATATATAATATAAATTATATATAAATATATACAGTATATACATGCAAATATTTCTTAAATATATACGTGCATATGTGTGTGTATTTATATATACAAAATAATTATACACAGCACACACACACATATATCATGTAGACACAAACTTTTATTTTGGATGCGATTAATCTTTTCCCAGCCCTAATAATTTGACAAATCTGTGGGGGGGTTCTAATTGCAGTTTCACCAACAGATGTCGCCCTTGGGCCTTGGCCTATGAACCTCTTGAAAAAGACCGCATTATCCGCATAGAACAACAACGAAAAAACGTATCTAAGCGGTCTTCCTTTTCTTCTCAAACAAACTAACTGCATCTTAAACAGCCCAAGTTTCAAAATTTCCCGGGGGAGAAAGCCCCGGACCCCCGTTAAAATAAAAGATTCAACATGCAGGGCTAAAAAAGCCCCGGATCATTTGCACTACTAGTGACGCCCGCCTGGACACGCATACACGACGCAAGGGCGCCCGCGCTACAAAACTAACATTTTTATTTAAAACATTGTCTTACCTGTAAGCGACGCGTGAGTATCATCCCGCTCTCTCTTCTTTTTCCTTTTTTCCGCCCCCGACTCTTGGTGCCTTTTCGAGTCCATGTCTGAGGGCAGTGTCTGCCAAATTTGACATTTTTGAGGCATAATCGAACAGACCACTGGGAGGTGGGGGAGGGGGAGGGGGGCACCAGAGGGAGACTGGCACAGGAGATTCACCTTTTTCTCGACTAATTTGGTCTAGGCCTATATTACTTTTGTATTACTTTTGTATATTAACATGCGTTAGACATATTTTATTTGTTATTTATACTAGTAGCCTATTGTAATGATTTTTCAGATTTTTTGGTGCCCCCCTAAGCACTTGGTGCCCTACGCGCAGTGCGTGATGTGCGTGTGCGGAGCGCCGGCCCTGGAGAGAGTTTTACCGTGCATCCAAGAGGCGCGCGCGCTGTTTGAATATGAATGGAGAATGATTGACAGCCGCAGAGGAGGAAAAACGAGTTTCCGTATACTTTAATGATGTAAATAGACTTCTGTCCCTCACATTAAGCTATGGAATGACTTCAGATGACTTTGTCACCCAAACTGAAGTGAAAAAATCGGGAGGCGCCGAAAAGCGCGCTGTTTGCATCCCTGCTCGTCAAAACGTGGCAAAGACACATCAAAAAGCTGCTGAAACAGTATACTGTAACCGTTTGGCACTTAAAAAGCACGTCACGACACATAATTCCCCGTCTTCTTTTACTAAAAATATTTTTGACTTATTTATAAAATGCATAACTGATGCTACTAAAATTTGTACTGGCCATTGGGGTGGCCAGTGGGGTGGCCAGGAGTCGGCCAGGGGTGGCCACGGCCACCCCTGGCCACCCCCTGGTGGCGCCATTGTTTGGCACAGGCTTGTGTCAAATACCACAACATTAAGCATGTAAATTTGTGAAGACTGAGAGATTTTGATTACATTTTATTGGTCAAAAACAATTCCTATACTTTTACTCACCTTCGGGGACTGGTCTTCTGCAAGCCATGTTCTTTGCTTTTAGCCTGTAAAGAAAGAGAGAGCGTGAGAGTGGCTGAAAAACAACTAAAAAGTAACAAAATGGCAAGAGTCACTACAACAATGATGGATGGAGCATGTCAGTGAAAGTTACCTGTAATAGGAATCCATCTCTAATGCAGTTGTTGGTATCAGCAAAGGGAATTTATACTCTCTGGTGCCTCCTTAAAATGTTTGGAACAAAGATATATAAAACTGCTTGTCAAAGAACAGAGGGAGTATCTTTCAGGGGATTAGCAGGCGTCCTTAAAGGAACAGTTCACCCCACCCCCGCCCCCCCCCAAAAAGCATTTTTTTTTGTAGATTTACTGACAATGAACATTGGATCTTTCTATATGTTGCATCTATCTATCGGACTGTCAGAAAACTGATTGGGTGTTCTTTAGACATATAATAAGTAGATTTTTCTCTGCCAGCAGTTTCTGTATGGGCCTGTTGATGACACAATTGATTTATCTACACTTTACAAACCTCACAAACCTGCACAAACCTGCCTTGCTTTAGGCTTGTGTAACCCTTCACTCAATTTGATAGAGACACAAAGTCTGGGTATGGACCAGTTCGATCAGAAGACTAAAATTCGCCTGCAGAGAATAAGGATGTCACAACAATAATGAGACACTCACACAAAGTAAAACGTTTTTCTGAATGTATTGTTTGTTGTTGAATGCAAAACTTGAATTCAGTAAATGGAATGTATAAGAGGAAAAAAATAAAATGAGAAAAAATACAGGAAAGAAAAGTAAAATACGATGTAATAAAACAAATTCTGTAAACACCTTTTTCTTATAGGTTTCAAGGACTTCAAATACTCTAAAGATCTCGAAAGGTAAGTATAATCACTTGTCTTTTAAAAACTCTTTATGTTAATTTATACATTAACCTCTTGTTTGTTCCCTTCTAGGTTTCAGTAGATTTAATTCAGTTTCTTTGGAAAAATAAAATAAAATTAGTCACCACCAGTAAAACTGAATTCACCTTATGACTTAATTTTAAATTTTCCATTAAAGTTAACTCCTTATTTGATACCTTTTGAATTTTTTGTTAACTAGGTTTCTTCTTCTGGCTCCTAATTTTAAAAATAAAAAGAAAGAAAGGAAACAATAAAATAAAAAAACAATTACATTTGATCAAGTAACAGAATAAATAAACCCAATAAATTCACATTCAATTCCCTTCACAGGGATTTAACCCCCCAGGTTTCAAAATGAGTTCAGTGCAGTCTCTGAAGTTATATTCACAACCTTGTGAATACTGTTGAAATCGTTAAACGACAATGGTCGGCTATTGTTCGTTACTCAGTCTCTCCTCGTGACTGAATCCTTTCAATTGAACAGTGAAAAGTGTAAGTGTGGTTAGTTCAATTTCCTACCATCCAAATCGGCAACGAAAACATCAGTTTTATACGATCACAACTTGCTGTTAGGTCCGTGCGGCTCGCCAGTCCCGACTCCCTCCGTGAACATGAGAGTTAGAACGAAATTCAGGAACTCCAATCCGGAAAGCATCGACTCAATGCAGCTTTGACTCAACGATTCACAGCAAGCACTCGTCACAATGATGAAGAAATAAAATCAGGAAAGACACACAAAAAAAGAAAAACAAGGTGGAGAAAAAAAACCCGACCTTGAATACAAGGTCACAAAAAATACTTGTTAGTTGTCTTCATATACACTGATCACATCATTTACCATTGTTTAACACCGCATCAAAATGGCGATCGCGTTTTACATACAACGTGCTAACAATCGTTCACCAAATGTGGTTGTTGTAAAGGCTCCTTTAAGAGAGGACTTTTATTCTGACATAGTGCATCGTTTTCGGACTGCGCGCTCTCTTGAGTGAAACTGCTGTTGTCTGCTGAACTGCTATGGTGCGACGATTGCTGAAAGGACATTTATTGTTTGTTATCTGTGATATTTGCTGCAGAAGTTACCCTGAGGTGTTAGTCATTGACCTACAAGTAAGCATGTTTGCCTTATGTTTGTGTTTATAGGAACTGGTATTTAGTTATTTATAACTGCGTCACGCGCGCATGTCCAGACGTGCCCTCAGCTATTGTTTCTGTTAGTTTAGTTTAATGACGCAGTTCCATTTGTGATTATTTCTTCTTTATTGAGATGTATATCACTATTTGGGTATTTTGTCGATTCTTTTGGGATGTGGATTTGATGTTTTGAGCTGTTTATACCAAACGAGCGATTACAATCGCATGGGCTGTGATATCCATATATAGTGATGTTTATCATGTTCCATGATTGCTTATGGTCTATAATGTACAATGTGATTCCTTATTTTCCTTTATTGGATTGTATATTCCACGGTGAAATGTTACTGATAAGGATTTAGTATGCTTTGGCTGCCTTTATGGACAAATGGATGTATGATACTGTATGCCCAGCTATTCTTGTTATTCACTATCCTTTATGGTATTTCTTGTTTTCCAGACTAATGCCTCTACTGCCTGTAATTGATACCTGTGAAATACCTGTACCTCTAATACATCATCATCTAAACCTGCTCAACTGTCTCCTCATCCTTATATTAAACTGTGCTCTGACAGGCACCCGGAGGGGTTCACTTATCTAATTACTAATCCGATCCATACAGTCAAAAGTCTCCCAAACATTGTGGTCCTTCGAGCCGGATAAGTGTTCCTTTCTGATACGATGGACTCTGATGAGGAGATTGTTTCTGGAGCTCGCCTTAAGCGACTTACTCGTCCTCCAGCCTACCTGGAGCAGTATGAGGTGCAGTTTCCCAGAGGTAGACCCAGTCCTATGGAGGTGCCTGTACCAGCCTGGTCCCGGTCCTTTCAGCCAGGTGTTACCCCTCCTAGTGGTGACCGTGTCCATCTGGATGGCTCGCAGATTCTATCATACAGACATCAGCCTACTCAGCCTGCTGTGTGCCGTCAGCGACTCCCTACCTCGCCTTCAGCGGCTGATTCAGTTGCTTCTGCCCACTTCAGCGAGCTACAGCACCTGCGCCAAGAGCGTGCGGCCTTCTAAGAGGACCTGAGAGAGTTTAGAGCAGTTCAGGCAGAAGTTCGAGAGTTAGTCGTAGCAGCACAGTCCCTTCGAGCAGACCTTAGCCAAGCCAGAGGCCAACTGCCATCCCCAGTGCAGCCACGGTGGTCTAATCCTTCAGTGCAATCCTGTGTGTCAACTCCTGGAGTCGATGGTGGTCCTTTCCCTGATCTTCCTCCGCCGCCTTGGCCTGAGCCTGATGTAGCCTTAGCTGGACAGTTAGGTAACCTGGATTTGTACGATGCAGCCACTTCCTATCTGCCTGTGGTCTCAGAGTCTCAGCAGTATCCCTTTGAGCTCCTTACTACTCGTTCACGCCCATCTCGGCTTAGTGTTCCAGAGGCTGGTGAGTTCCCTCCGCCACCTACTCCTCAGGACCTTAGAGAGTTGCTCACTCCTAGTGCCAAGCCCTTGCCTGCCCAACACCAGTCGGGGCCTGCCTATCCTAGTCACTCACTTTCCCTTCCTCAGGCTGAGCCAAGGGTGCGCCCTGTTCTCCCTTCCTCTGAGTCTGTGTATCGTGGTCCCCCTCCTACGATTCCTAAGTTGACTCGTCCAGATCCTAGTGAGTTCACTCGTCTTCGCATATCCTTGGAGAACCTGCTACCCCCGGATAGTACGGAGCTGTTTAAGTACCAGATCTTAGTAGATCACCTTAAGCTCGAGGAAGCGAAGATGATAGCTGATGCTTACTTGAATTCCCCTACCCCCTTCACGGATACTATGTCAGCACTTCGTGAAAAGTACGGCCAGCCACATCAGTTAGCTTTGAAGAGGATAGCTAGTGTCCTGGATAGTCCTGATGTTAGACGAGGTGATGTCCCAGCCTTCCAGAAATTCGCTCTCCAAGTCCAGTCTCTAGTTGGCCTGTTGAGAACCTTAGGACGTGAAGGGGAGTTGGAGTTGGGCTGTGGTTCCCACGTCGCACGCCTTCTGAGCAAGCTTCCCTCAGAGCAGAGAGCGGACTTCCGTCGCCATATGTTTCGTCAACCTGGTTCTAACCCTAACCTAATTGACCTCTCTAATTGGCTTCGTTACGAGACCTGGTGTCATAGTTACGATGCAGACCTGATATCTAAGAGCTCACATGCTAGCAAGCGATCCGTTGCTATCCTGCATGGAGTTGGAACATCCTCAACCCTGGCTCCTTCCTCAGTTGAGTCTTCTATGCCTCGTAGAGGTTCCGTTCAGCCAGCCAAGCCTGTTGGAGCGAAGTGCTATTGTCCTTTCTGTGACTCATCTGAGCATTACCTGAGTCAGTGTGCTTCCTTCACCCAGCTCACCCCTGATCAAGTTAAGACCTGGATCCGTAGGCACGATCGTTGTTGGCGTTGTGCGAGATCCCACCATGCTGCTCGATGTGACCTGAAGAAGCCCTGCAGTCTTTGCCGTGGTTTACATCTTCGCCCTCTGCATGATGTAAATGTCGGTTCTTCGACTACAGAGGATCCTGCTACCGTGGAGAAGAGTTGCCTTACGAGTTTCTCCTCTGATAGGTTCTTCTGCGATAAACCTTCCATTAGCGGCCGTGTGATGCTTAAGGTGGTTCCAGTGCATCTGCATTATGAAGATCGTACTTTGGATACATTTGCCCTACTGGATGACGGATCGGAGCGAACAATCCTGCTTTCCACTGCAGTTGAAGCCCTGGGCATTCAGGGTGTTCCGGAAGATCTGCCGTTACGGACCGTCAGAGATGATGTTCAGGTCATTCGAGGTTGTTCCATATCCTTCCAGATTTCTCCCGTCTACCGACCGCAGGTTAGTTATCAGATCAGTCATGCCTTTGCTGCTGATCGCCTTAACCTGTCGCGCCAGTCCTATCCTGTGGAGCAGTTAAAGCGGAGATACAGACACTTGAGAGGACTTCCCATCCGTACCCTTTCCGATGTCCAACCATTGCTCCTTATTGGTTCTGACCAGCCCCACCTTATAACACCTACTGAGCCTGTTCGATGGGGCGGCCCGGGAGTGCCAGTTGCTGTTCGCACCAGCTTAGGATGGACACTCCAGGGTCCTGTTCACCCTATAGGCTGTCTTTCCACCCCTTCTCAGTGCTTGCTTACCTCTTTGGTTTCTGTCCAAGATGAGCTCCTCCACCACGTTCAGAGATTGTGGCAGTTGGATACAGTTCCTTACCGTGAGAGTAACAAAGTCACTCGTTCCAAGCAGGACCAGGAAGCCCTTCAGCTGCTTGACCTCAAGACCACTACCCAAGAGGTAGAAGGTGTTCGCCGCCTTGCCACTCCCCTTCTGCGCCGTAAAGACATGCCGTTGTTGAATGCGCCGAGAGATTCAGTTATGCCTACCCTCCGCAGTGGGGAGCGGCGTCTGTTGAAAGACCCTGAGAAAGCCGAGACCTACCGAACAGAGATACGTAGACTCCAAGAGACCGGGGCTGTCCGTGTAGTTCCTGATCCTGATCCTGGAAACTCTGAGTGTTGGTACATTCCTCACCACCTTGTGAGCCACAATGGGAAGTCCCGGCTTGTCTTTAATTGTTCACATCAGTACAGAGGTCAGAGTCTTAACCAGCACTTATTGCCCGGACCTACCCTTGGAGCCTCGTTATTAGGTGTCCTCCTTCGTTTCCGAGAACATCCTGTAGCCGTAAGCGGAGATATTAAGGCGATGTTCCACCAGGTTCGCCTCTTGCCTG
Organism: Tiaroga cobitis; assembly: GCA_030578255.1. Lineage (NCBI taxonomy): Eukaryota > Metazoa > Chordata > Actinopteri > Cypriniformes > Leuciscidae > Tiaroga > Tiaroga cobitis. The sequence goes on along the minus strand of CM060615.1, from coordinate 28,087,286 downwards.
AAGACCGTCCTCTACTCCGTTTCCTATGGCGAGACCTGCAGATAGATGAGGCTCCTCAGACCTTCGAGTGGTTAGTTCTACCCTTTGGTACCACCTCCAGTCCTTGTTGTGCTATCTATGCACTCCAGCGTCATACCCAGCAGCACCCTTTGGCAGATGAGGAGATTCGTTTCTCTGTGGAGAGATGCTTTTATGTGGATAATTGCCTCCAGAGCCTAGCTACTGCTGATGCAGCGCATAGTCTGATTGATCGCCTGCGTACTATCCTCTCCGAAGCTGGATTTGAGATCCGGCAGTGGGCCTGTAACGATCCTGCTGTATTAAGTCACCTACCTTCTGACGCTCGAGCTACTAGTGTGGAGTTGTGGCTGACGCAGGAGAAGTCCGATGTCCCTGAGTCTACGTTGGGTTTGAGCTGGAATTGGCAGTCAGATACCTTGTCCTATAAACACCGACCTGTAGACTATGAGGCCCCTACCTTGCGGAATATATATAGGGTTCTTGCTACGCAGTATGACCCTTTGGGATTGCTCCTTCCTTACACTACCCGTGCAAAGGTGATCGGTAAGCACCTTTGGAACCACCAGAGACAGTGGGATGATCCTAACCTACCTCCTGACCTGCTCCACTCCTGGATGCAGTGGGAAGAAGAACTTCGCTGCCTTTCCGGTGTTTGTCTTCCTCGTCGCTATGTCCCTTCTGAAGTTGGTATTGGAGGAGTTACTCACGAGGTCCATATCTTCTCAGATGCATCTGAGCAAGCCTACGGAGCCGTAGCTTACCTACGTACCATTGACACAGCCGGTCAGACCTACTTGTCCTTCCTCATCGCTCGTTCCCGTGTTACCCCTCAAAGAGTGCATTCCATTCCCAGATTGGAGCTCTGTGGGAGCCTAGTGGCAGCCCAGCTTGCGAAGTTGTTGTCCAGTGAGTTGACCTTGACGATACAGTCTACTGTACTGTGGACCGATTCTACTACGGTCCTTCAGTGGTTAAAGTCTGAATCCTGTCGCTACCGAGTTTTTGTTGGCAATAGGATTGCTGAGATCCAGGAGCTAACCGATCAGTGTTCTTGGCGTTATGTTAGCTCTGCAGAAAACCCGGCCGATGACCTAACCAAGGGGAAATCTCTTTCCTACATTGCTTCCCCAAACCGATGGTCCCGAGGACCCCCTTTCCTTCTCCTTAGCCCTCGAGAATGGCCGGCCCTTCCTAATCCTGAGTCTAGTGAAGATCCAGCGGAGTTGCGGAAGTCTGCCTTTTGTGGAGTTATTGCCTCACCTATCACCTGTAGCCACCCTGAGAGATGGAATTATCCTACCTGGTTAGACCTGCTGGACGCCACTGCCCGAAATCTTCGAGGTGACCCAGTTCCTGACACCGGTCCAGAAACCACAGATTATCGTCAAGCTGAAGCCCATGTCCTTAAACACGTTCAACAGGAATCTTTCTCTGAAGATTACCACCTGTTGGAATCTGGGAAGACAGTTAAACCTAGCAGCCGTCTAGTCGCTTTGGCTCCGGAGATGGATCCTTGTAGTGGCTTGATTAGAGTGGGTGGTCGTTTGAGGAGAGTGGCCGACCTCGCGGATTCTGTTCTCCATCCTGTAGTCCTAGACCCTAAACATCCAGTTACTTGCCTGATCATCCGCCATTACGACAACCAGTTGCATCATCCTGGATCAGAACGGCTGTTTGCTGAAATAAGGAGGTGTTATTGGATCTTGCGAGGCCGTGAAGCTGTTCGACGGTTTCAGCGTACCTGTCCGGAATGTTGTCGGTGGAGAGCTCAACCTTCAGTGCCTCAGATGTCTGATCTACCCTCTGCCCGTGTCCAGCTTTACAAGCCTGCCTTCCATTCATGTGGCATGGATTGCTTTGGTCCTTTCCTGATCAAAATTGGAAGAAGGATCGAGAAGCGTTGGGGTATTCTCTTTAAGTGTCTCGCCACGAGAGCAGTACACCTAGACTTACTCCCTAGCCTGAGTACTGATTCCTTCCTTATGGCCCTCAGGAGGTTTATCGCGAGGAGAGGCACCCCAACCCAGTTATGGTCAGATCGAGGGACCAACTTTTGTGGAGGTGAGCGTGAATTGCGGGAAGCATATGCTGCCTTAGCTCCTGACCTGCAGCGTCATCTTGCTCGTCAGAAGATCCACTTCTGCTTTAATCCTCCAGCAGCCCCTCACTTTGGTGGGGTTTGGGAGAGGGAGGTGAGGTCTGCCAAGTCAGCTTTGTATACCGTTTTGGGTTCCCAGTCGGTTCCGGAGGAGGTCCTGATGACCATTCTGTTGGAAGTCGAGGCTATCCTTAACTCGAAATCCTTGGGCTATGTATCCTCTGATGTGGCCGATATTGACCCAGTGACCCCTAGTAGTCTCCTCATGGGGCGGCCTGATGGATCGTTGCCCCAGGTCATTTACCCTGAATCTGAAATGTTGAGTCGCAGAAGATGGAGACATTCCCAGATCCTGGCGGATCGATTCTGGTCCCGATTTATCCGAGATTACCTTCCCACTCTACAGACCAGGCAGAGATGGCAAACTTCACCTCCTGACCTCCAAGAGCATACCTACGTCATGATTGTTGACCCTCAGTTGCCCCGAGGTTTATGGCCGGTAGGTGAAGTCATTCAGACACACAAGAGTCCCGATGGGCATATCAGATCAGCAGATGTGCAGATTAAGGGTAAAATCTACACCAGACCAGTTGCCCGCTTGGTTGTCCTACCAACATTGCCTTCAGAGGATCCTGGAGTTCCTAACCCTCGTTAATAGAGTCGCCTTTCCTGGATACAAAGATGCCTCTCATCTTTGGGGGCAGCTGTTGTAAAGGCTCCTTTAAGAGAGGACTTTTATTCTGACATAGTGCATCGTTTTCGGACTGCGCGCTCTCTTGAGTGAAACTGCTGTTGTCTGCTGAACTGCTATGGTGCGATGATTGCTGAAAGGACATTTATTGTTTGTTATCTGTGATATTTGCTGCAGAAGTTACCCTGAGGTGTTAGTCATTGACCTACAAGTAAGCATGTTTGCCTTATGTTTGTGTTTATAGGAACTGGTATTTAGTTATTTATAACTGCGTCACGCGCGCATGTCCAGACGTGCCCTCAGCTATTGTTTCTGTTAGTTTAGTTTAATGACGCAGTTCCATTTGTGATTATTTCTTCTTTATTGAGATGTATATCACTATTTGGGTATTTTGTCGATTCTTTTGGGATGTGGATTTGATGTTTTGAGCTGTTTATACCAAACGAGCGATTACAATCGCATGGGCTGTGATATCCATATATAGTGATGTTTATCATGTTCCATGATTGCTTATGGTCTATAATGTACAATGTGATTCCTTATTTTCCTTTATTGGATTGTATATTCCACGGTGAAATGTTACTGATAAGGATTTAGTATGCTTTGGCTGCCTTTATGGACAAATGGATGTATGATACTGTATGCCCAGCTATTCTTGTTATTCACTATCCTTTATGGTATTTCTTGTTTTCCAGACTAATGCCTCTACTGCCTGTAATTGATACCTGTGAAATACCTGTACCTCTAATACATCATCATCTAAACCTGCTCAACTGTCTCCTCATCCTTATATTAAACTGTGCTCTGACAGGCACCCGGAGGGGTTCACTTATCTAATTACTAATCCGATCCATACAGTCAAAAGTCTCCCAAACAGTGGTTGTAAAGAAAAATACATTAATAAAATAACTCAAGCAGATTTCTCATTTATATTTCACTTATATAAACTTTTCATAAACATTTCTTCCAGATGAAATAAAAGTGTAACTCACCAAGACCAGATTAACTTGAACATATAATCGGTTTTAGGTCTGAAGAACGTCTCGGTTACGGATGTAACCCTCGTTCCCTGAGTAGGGAACGGAGACGTTACGTCGGATGACGGAGAATGGGGGTTTCGTCAGAAAGCCAATCCTCTTCGAGTATTAAAAAACGAGCCTATGGCAATGAAATGCCATGGGTCTGGGGAATTTGCATAATGTATCTCCGCCTCACTGCGTGAGTATTTAAGGAGAGACACCTGCAACAGCAGATCATGTCTTCGCTGAGGAGCCGAGACTGAACTCAGGCGTCTACCCAGCGGTACAGCGGAAGTGGCAGGGAGACGTAACGTCTCCGTTCCCTACTCAGGGAACGAGGGTTACATCCGTAACCGAGACGTTCCCTTTCGTAGTCACTCCGAGTTACGTCGGATGACGGAGAATGGGGGTCCCCGTGTAATCACGCCACCTTCACAGCTGTCTTCCAGTGCCCTGCGAAGTCTGACCTCCCTGTCGTGATATAGGCACGGACGAAGGAGTCCTACTTAACACAGGAATACCAAGGTACACTGGGAAGCATATCTCATGGGAGATATGCCGCAGCATGCCTACCCATAGGGAGGACTTAAGAATACACATATGGCCCAAGGGGGCTACATATGGAGGAACACTGGAGTGACCAGCCCGTAGGGTGGCATCTACTTTCAACTCCAGGAGTGGCAGGTGACTTGCCGAGGGAAAGACACATGCTCAAAGAGGCTTACAGTGGAAATACACATGTGGGGGTTACTCAGAGGAGGAACCATGCACACGGAGGCACCTAGCCAACGCACAGGCAATAGACACTGGCGCCAGCGTCAACAGTGCTGGAGGAACTCAGGGCTTCAGAGAGGAAGGCTCACCTGAGGAAATATCGCACGTATCCAGTCCGTGGAGTGGAATGGCGAGCAAGCGAGACACTAACAGCTCCCATGTTAGCTTGAAAAAGACAGTACATGGGCGGAGACTGGCTCCACTCGGAGATTGTAAAATCTGGCGAATGTGTTAGGTGTCGCCCAGCCTGCAGCTCTGTAGACGTCTGTTAGCGAGGCGCCACGCGCTAAAGCCCAAGAGGACGCCACACTCCGGGTGGAGTGGGCGGTCACACCAAGGGGGCATGGTCGACCTTGCTGCTGGTATGCCAAAGCAATGGCGTCCACTATCCAGTGAGACAACCTTTGTTTGGAGAGAGCCTTTCCCTTCAGCTTCCCACCATAACAGACAAAGAGCTGGTCTGAGGTCCTGAAACACTGCGTCCTGTCTACGTAAGCACGGAGGGCGCGTACTGGACAGAGCAGTGCCAAGGCTGGGTCTGCCTCCTCCCGGGGCAGCGCTTGCAGGTTCACCACCTGGTCCCGGAAGGGAGTGGTGAGAACCTTTGGCACATATCCAGGCCGGGGTCTCAGGATCACGTGAGAGTGACCGGGCCCGAACTCCAGGCACGCTTCGTCAACGGAGAATGCGTGCAGGTCCCCTACCCTCTTGATGGAGGCCAACGCAACCAGGAGCGCTGTCTTCATTGACAGGATCTTAAGCTCAGCTGATTGCAGAGGCTCAAAGGGAGCCCTCTGCAGGGCACTTAAGACCACTGAGAGGTCCCAAGAGGGAACGAGAGGAGGGCGAGGAGGATTCAGTCTCCTCGCTCCTCTCAGGAACCTGAGGATCAGGTCGTGTTTTCCAAGAGACTTACCTTCAACTGCTTCGTGATATGCGGCGATAGCGGCCACATTCACCTTCAGGGTGGAGGGAGACAGCCTTCGCTCCAACCCGTCTTGCAGGAAGGAAAGCACAACGCTGATCGAGCATCTCCTGGGGTCTTCTCGGCGAGAAGAGCACCAGTTAACGAAGAGGTTCCACTTCAACGCATAGACATGTCTCGTGGACGATGCTCTAGCGGATGTGATGGTAGCCGCCACCGCTGGTGGCAGGGTACTCAAACCTGCCTCGTCCCGTCCAGGAGCCACACGTGGAGTCTCCAAAGATCGGGACGAGGGTGCCAAAGGGTGCCCCGTCTCTGAGAAAGGAGGTCCTTCCTCAGAGGAATTGGCCAAGGAGGTGCTGTCGCGAGGAGTATCAGTTCGGAGAACCAGGTCTTGGTGGGCCAGTATGGGGCGACCAATAAGACCTGCTCCTCGTCCTCCTTGATCTTGCACAGAGTCCGTGCGAGAAGGCTCACTGGGGGAAACGCATACTTGCGTAGGCCCTGCGGCCAGCTGTGCGCCAGTGCATCTGTGCCGAGCGTGCCCTCGGTCAGGGAGTAATACAGGGCGCAATGGGATGAGTCGTGGGAGGCAAACAGATCTATCTGTGCGTCCCCGAACTGGTCCCATATCAGCTGGACCGACTGGGGATGGAGTCTCCATTCGCCAGAGGTTGGCCGGAGCCGAGACAGCTCGTCGGCTGCACGGTTCCGCACTCCAGGAATGTAAATAGCACGAAGGGACCTCAGGTGCTTCTGACTCCATAAGAGGAGGTGGCGTGCGAGTTGCGACATACAGCGAGAGCGTAGACCACCCTGACGGTTGATGTACGCTACAGTCGCGGTATTGTCCGAGCGGACAAGTACGTGTTGACCCAGGAGCAACGCACGGAAGCGGTGCAGGGCAAGGCGTACTGCCAGCAACTCGAGGCAATTGACATGCATGAGGCGCTGGGGTCCTGTCCAGGAGCCCGCGGCTGCATGTCCATTGCACATGGCGCCCCAGCCCGTGGCAGAGGCATCTGTGGAGACGACAACATGCCTGGAAACTCGTTCTAGGGGAACTCCGGCCCGTAGAAAGCTGAGGTTCCGCCACGGGGTGAAGGTCTGACGGCAGGTCGGAGTTATTAGAACTCTGAGCGTACCGCGATGCCATGCCCACCTCGGGACCCGATCGCGAAGCCACAGCTGAAGCGGTCTCATATGAAGCAATCCGAGTGGCGTTGCTGCGGCTGCGGATGCCATATGCCCCAGGAGCCTCTGAAAAAGTTTCAGTGGGACCGCACTCTTGCCCTCGAACTGTCGAAGACAAGTCAGCAGTGAGTGTGCGCGCTCGCTCGTAAGCTGCGCGGACATGGCGACCGAGTCTATCTCCATACCGAGAAAAGAGATCCTCTGCACGGGGCAAAGTTTGCTCTTCTCCCAGTTGACCCGAAGGCCCAGACGGGCTAGGTGCCGGAGCACTAGATCTCTGTGTTCGCAAACCTGATCTCGAGAGTGAGCTAATATTAGCCAGTCGTCGAGAAAATTCAGGATGCGAACCCCGTGTTCGCGTAGGGGAACAAGGGCTGCCTCGACGACCTTCGTAAAGACGCGAGGAGACAGAGCCAACCCGAATGGGAGAACCGCGTACTGGTATGCCTGCCCCTCGAAAGCAAACCGAAGAAACGGTCTGTGTCGAGGTAAAATGGAGACATGAAAGTAGGCGTCCTTCAGGTCTATCGCTGCAAACCAATCCTGTGGCCGCACGCATTCGAAAATGCGTTTGGCCGTGAGCATCTTGAACGGCAGCCTGTGAAGGGAGCGGTTCAAGACGCGCAAGTCCAGGATTGGCCGTAACCCACCGGTTTTCTTGGGGACAATGAAGTACGGGGTGTAAACCCGTAACTCCACCTCGGCTGGAGGGACAGCCTCGATTGCACCCTTCGCCAGCAGGGTGGCAACCTCCGCTCTCATGATCGGGGCATAGCCACCGACCACAGTAAGCGGACTCCCCTGAAGCGGGGAGGAGACCGTGCGAACTGAATCGCATAGCCGAGCCTGATCATTCGGGCGACCCAACAGGACAGATTGGGGAGCTCTAACCAAGCCACCAAACACTGATCCAGTGGAATCATCCGAGCCACAGGCGTCCCCCCGGAGGGGCAGCGGAGCGGAGTGACCGGCACAGGTGAGGGTGGCATAGCGGCCCAGCACGCGTGCACAGTCATGCTCCGCGTCCTGACAGAGGAGACCAGGGAAGGACCACCGTTCCGCGGGGGTCTGCTCTGCCAGGGGTCTGGCGATAGAGGGGGACGAGAGTGGTGTGGTCTGGAGACGGCACGCACTGTCATCCGCACCCTCAGAGACAGAGGGGAACGAGAGTGGCGAGGCTCAGGGGCGTCGCGCACTGCCGTCCAGCTCTGCGTGCTCAGAGATGGGATGCAGCTCTTTTTTAAAAGATTCTCCCCCAGCCCTCCACCGGAGGAAGGAGTGGGCCTGCAACCACTCCATGAGAACTGCAAGCCATAACTGAGCTGCCCGTAACGGGAGCGCCGCATAGCCTGGCGTACAGCGGGGCTGCGGGGCTGGTACGGGCAGGGGCACCTCCCTGCGACCACCTCCACGGCCCGGCCCGGTGCTGCTGGGGCCGGGCGGGAGGGGGCGGAAGTCGCAGGAGGGCGCATTCGACGGCAAGCGGACTGAAGCGTCTGAGCCGCCGGCTGATTGGCAGCAGAAGCCGCAGGGTCAGAAAAAAGCCACAGTCCACTTCTGGGCGGCCGAGAACTGTTGGGCAGAGTTCTCGACCGCGCCGCCGAAGAGGCCAGCCTGGGATATGGGGAAGTTGAGGAAACTGGTTCACTCAGCCTCGCGCACATCAACCAGGTTAAGCCAGAAATGTCTGACCACACATGTGGACATCACCTGACTCAGGGAGCGTGCGGTCACCTTCGTCGCTCGTAGAGCAAGGTCGGTGACGGCAGGCAGCTCAAGGATGAGCCCTGAATCAGCCCTACCCTCGTGCATGTCACTGAACACCCAGAAGGATGGCAATAACACACAGTGAGGTGGCAGCCTGCCCCGCAGCTCTATAGGTCCCCGCCACCGGAGTAGACAAGAACCTACAGGCATTGGGGGGGTGCTTAGGGTTGCCACGCCAGGTGGAGGTGCTGTGGGGACACCTAAGTGTTGCCACAGAACACTCCACAGGGGAGAACCCCAGTGTACCGTAGACTGCGGCCTCTACGAGGGCAGAGAAGGCGGAAGAGGCCGCAGAGCAGTCGCGAAAAGTCAAAGGAGACTTCCACGATCTCATGGCCTCTTCATGCACATCCGGGTAGAAAGGATTTGGGTTCGCCACCCCCAAAAACCAATCATCAGCCTCAAGTGCTCGGAATATGGCAGAATTTTCCACACAAACCCGATACTCGTGGCAGCCCGGGAAAGCATAGCTGTGAATTCTGAATCAAGCTCGTAGACTGCGGCCTCTACGAGGGCAGAGAAGGCGGAAGAGGCCGCAGAGCAGTCGCGAAAAGTCAAAGGAGACTTCCACGATCTCATGGCCTCTTCATGCACATCCGGGTAGAAAGGATTTGGGTTCGCCACCCCCAAAAACCAATCATCAGCCTCAAGTGCTCGGAATATGGCAGAATTTTCCACACAAACCCGATACTCGTGGCAGCCCGGGAAAGCATAGCTGTGAATTCTGAATCAAGCTCGCTATGCTAGCACATCCGAGGACAGCAGCACAGACGAGCCATCTCCAGAGGACTCCAGCTCACCTTGTGATGTGGCGATAAACATGATTTCATTAGCTGGTGGACCGAATGAGAACGCGGGCCCGCGGGCGGGCCGGCGAACCCACTCGGGACCACGTGGGTTGCAACGTGAAAGACGGGGTGTGGACCGAGGAATTTTCGTCGGTTAGTTCCAGACCTGACGTCTTAGTCACCCTGGCCACCAGCCGAAGTATTATCTCACGTGGAGAAAAATAGATCGGGTGATGGATGAGGGGACTCTCACTCAAATGAGCTCACAGAGTCTCGACCGTATACATTGCGATGGTCACGTTCCCACTGAGAGAACGTGACACACCCACGAGCGCTGTTCGAGCGTGATCAAAGCCCAAACACGCCAAACAGCGCTCGCGCCCAACAGCTGAATCTATCAGAATACCGCACTCAGAAATACACGGGCAGATCGTCTTTAGAAAGACGCGTCTTTAAAAAGACGTGCCGCGTGCACGCTCTTTTAGTGAGAGGAAAAAAACTCTGCGGATGCTGAAGCGACCAGGGAGAGACACACAGACCGGCAGACCACTGCTCAGATCGCAGGCAATATGAAACTCGCTGGATACCGCCGTCACACCAACATCAGAGAGTTCGCTCGTCTCGAAGAGATGTAGTCACTGAGAATACTCAGGATTTGGCTTGTGGAGTGAAGAGATTCTCTTGGCTCCGAAGCGAAAACATGATCTGCTGTTGCAGGTGTCTCTCCTTAAATACTCACGCAGTGAGGCGGAGATACATTATGCAAATTCCGCAGACCCATGGCATTTCATTGCCATAGGCTCGTTTTTTAATACTCGAAGAGGATTGGCTTTCTGGCGAAACCCCCATTCTCCGTCATCCGACGTAACTCGGAGTGACTACGAAAGGGAACTCTGTTACAACTCCATCCTTTTCTCATCCCTCTCGCAAAAATAAATTCTAATTACAGATCTGTGTTTCTTCAATAAACAACATATTTGATATGTGAACGCGCTATGCGTTAACAAGGCTGGTTCTCCGCAACTGCGTCACACAGTATAAAATCAATGTATGTCTTTCACATCAAATTTCACTTATCTTTCGCTACATCGTCTCTGGATCAATATAACTTCAATTCTAATCAAATTTTCTCAGATGGATAAATCAAATACTCAATTTTCTTTGGAGAGATCTGAATCACGTCTGCTCTCGTTTGCTCTGCCGATTAAAGAGAGCACGAGCGCCAACCGCGTGCGAAATCCGGAACACAAAAATGCGCTACACAACATTCTCAACTCTCATGGGTCGATCCTTCCAAACAAAAATTATTTTAATTGGCTGTTTTAAAACACAAAAATAACTAATAAAATTACAAGAAAATAAATATTCTTGTTTATTCATGTGTTAATGCTTTTTTTTCATAACCTGGGTTACACCCTCCCCCGCTGATCTTATGCACGTCCTTAGGCATGCACATGGTGGTGTCGTCAACACTGACAAAGGGTCGCCCAGTACCATGACACATTTACCCCAGATCAAATCTGAATTTTCTTCGGACTGAGCAAAAGCAGTACTTAGTCCTTGTAATAAGGACTGAACCACTGAAATTAAATGATTGCCTAATTGAGGATAGTGAAATTTCTTTGGTGGTTTGATTTGCCTTGCGGAACGTCTAACACCATCAGACTGTGGGTAGGGGTGTGCCGGTTTCAGAATTGGTGATGACAGTTATGACGTGAGTCAAATGTGACGTGACAACTTAGTTTGAATAAAGGAGCAGACACTGATCTACTTGCTCTACGTTTATTTAAAATGAACAGCAAGACGACTAGAAGAGTGAATGTGCTTTACATTAAATTAATCACACACAGTAAACAAATCCTTAACAAACAAAACAACTTTACAATGAACGTGCTTTGTTTTAAATAAATCACACACAGTAAACAAACCTTAACAAAAAAAAAACAACTTTGCAATAAACTGCAATTTAGACGTGCCGGTGCGGTGATACATGCTTGGGCAGATTCGGCTTGAAGTCGTTCATCCTCGGATGCGGCGCCGCGCGCGCTGTTACAAAAAAAATCTGTGCACAGCAATACGAAATGGGGTCTTGCGCACCCAACGCGTCATATTTGCCGCGCGCACCTTCGCGCTCGTGCGGACCATAGACAGTAAAAGAAACGTAGGCTACGCGTCGTGTATAATCAAGGCTTTACTCCATGTCAGCGCGCGCTCTGATCGGTAAAGGGGCAGAGATTTCTCCCGAATCATCTCCAGCAGTAGCAGAAGCACCACCACTAACTCCGCCTCCGTTTCCCTCGTAAGCTGATATTAGTATTTAAACATTCTCTATGAAAAATATTTTAATAACACGGTTTTGGCGGTTCTAGAGTTCTAGAGTTCTAATGACGGTGTTCAACTATAACCGTCGGTCTCACGGTTATATAATAACCGTCACACCCCTAACTGTGGGTCTTCTTCCTCTGACACCCCTTCGCTTGATATACCTTCTTCAGGGACCATCTCAGGTCTGGGACCAGTGCCCTCATCCTGAACAACCCTCAAATCTTCTACAAAATTCAGCACTAGATCCTCCAGTGACTCATTCACCATCTCACAGTTAATACAATCCTCTTCCCCAGACACTATTACAGTGTCGTCTGCTCTACATTCTCCAGGATCAACTTCCATATTCTCAGATTCCACTCCCTTACTCACAGGTAAGTTCTCATTCATTTCACACACTTGTTCGTTTACATCACAAACTTCGAGCTGTTTTTCTTTCAGGTAATCAGCAGTTGTCTGACTGGTTCCCGCTAATTCAACCTCAGCTATGTCGGTGATTGGGAAATTTCCCAAATAATAGGAAGAACTCTCAGGTGGGATGTAACGTGTAACCACTTCTACTAATTCTCTGGGTACAAAACAACTACGAGACTCATTCTCAGAATTCTCATCATCGTTTGAATTTCCTCCTCATCATTTTCCGTACCCAACTGAGGCCTTGCTCGACATCTTTGACGCACTTTGGGTAAGATTGTCTCGTCTGCCTCCACACAGGGTAAGAACCCACAAGGTAAGAGCAGGTCTTGGTCCAGAGTACGGACAGGACCCTCTTTCCCTTCAGGACAAACTGTGTACACAGGAACATCTTGTGCTTTCTTCAATACAAGGTAAACATCTGATTCCCATTTGTCTGCCAATTTCTGTTTGCCTCTCAACTGATCATTCCTAACTAAAACCATATCACCCACTTCCAAACAGGAAGCCACTACATTTCTGTCAAACCTCTTTTTATTCCGTTCAGCTACTTTCATGCTATTTTTCAAAGCCAATTTGTATCTTTCTTCTATCCTATTCTTTAGAGAGGTTACATACTTTGAGTGGGATTGACCAGATTCGTCTTTCAGGATGCCAAAAGCCATGTCCAGCGGCAAACGAGGCTGCCTTCCAAACAGGAGCTCATAGGGTGAGTAGCCGGTAACATTGTTTCTGGTGCAATTGTATGCGTGCACCAGCGGTTTGACATACTCTTTCCAGTGAGCTTTCTGTTTGTTCTCTAAAGTACCGAGCATCTGCAGCAAAGTTCTATTAACCCTCTGGGGACCAGAAACGCGCCGGCGCGTTTTGCTCGTTTTTTTCACATAAAGACTTCAGACTTAAAGTACTACCATCATTTCTGTTCATATAGAGTTAAGAAATATGAGAAAATAATCTGTTAAATGTCTACTTTTTTATGTGCCCACATACAATCGAAATAAAATATTGTGCTTTTGTAAAATAAAGAATATAAACAGGGTGTGCGTTCTGCCTCTCAGTCACCATGAACTTTTTTCCTGGAGCACGTCTCTAATCTTCAACAAAACTCAGCAAATACTATTCACCCAGACATGAGCAATATATCTTTTAAATCATTTGAGTTTGTACTTTTAAATGATCCGATTCAAAGCTAAAATAAATATTCTCCGTTTATGTAATCTATATAAAAAGAGAGACGTGTCAGACACAGGGCCGTTCATAAGGGGGGATAAAGGGGAACGTTTTCTGGGGCCCAGCCGCTAGGGGGGGCCCATGCAGTCCAGCAATAATTATGTTCATCCTAAATATAAGCAAAGGTTACCATATTTTATTTTTAACCAAAATAGCACTATTTATTGTTGAAAGTGAGAAAAAATGCATTTTATTTAATGTTGCTTGAGTAAAATGTAGCCTGTGTCATAATGAAACACCCCTCTCCTGAAAATGGTCTGAGTAGGCTATTTTTTGTTGTACGGAAGTCAAAACGCCAGTGCTTCGCGCCAGTTCGCAGTCAGCAGCGCAAGTGAGTGACACACAATGGAGTGCGCGAATTGACACGGTAAGACCATAGACGGTAAAAGAAAAAGTAAGACCTATTGCTCACCATCTCCCCAGTGTGATTGAAGCAATCGATTGCCTAAAATCGTCCTGTAAATTATCTAATGAGGCCTTATCAGATGCGCGAGGACTGAGAGAATATTTCATGTCATTTACAGCAGTCATGTGTTCTGTCCGGCTAAAACTACTACAACATATCGAAGAAAGGATGGAATTTGCTTCTGCAGAGTGGCAGCCTTATGGTGTGTTCACACCGAACACGAATAGAGTCAAATACGCGTCTATCGCGTCCAGGGGCGCCGCTAAGGGGGGAAAAGTTAGGACGATTCTAAGGGCCCACACACTTTTAGGGGCCCCAGGGATCGATTTTATTAATTGAACGGGTGCAGTAGTACCTATTTTTTCATTGGGCCCAAAATCCCTGGCCGCACCCCTGATCGCGTCTAGTTAAACGCTTGAACATTCGCTCGAGTTCAAAATTTTCAACTTGCGCGGAAGACGTTCGCGGCAAACGCGTCGCCCAATTCGCGCCATTCGCAATTAACGCCCGGCGCGAATGATGCGTCTATCCGCGTCTTTGCATTGACTTTGTATGTAATCTACTCGCGCAAATAATTAAATACGCGTTCGGTGTGAACACACCATTAGATATTGGCTGAGGGGGACAGAGTAGCCTACACAGCTTCATTACTTGAGTAAAAGTACAGATACCCCTTGCTAAATTTTACTCAAGTACAAGTAAAAGTACTACAGTCAGATGTCTACTTAAGTAAAAGTACTGAAGTACTTGTTTTTACAAGTAGGCTACTTGAGTATCAAGAGTACAAGAGTAAATTTTCTAAATATTGCATTACTACTGCCACAGTGCTTAGAATTTATGTACAGAAACGTCCTACATGGAGTTATGAAAAATGTTAATGTTAATACCTTGGAGAATGTAAAAGGAATTGAAAGTAAAATCAAGTCATTTTCATCTTTTTACCATGTTGCTTCATTTAACATTTTAAGAAAATTTCAGAAATTTCAGAAAATTGAAATAGCCTGGCGAGGTGGGGCCACGGGTTGGCACTTTCACGGGATGACCTGCTGCGTCTTAATCCATTGTTTCGTCCATGCTTTTATCTAAATCTGACCATGGAGTTGACTTTGGCGGAAAGCTGAAGGTGATTGCTGATAGGCTGTCCCAATCTTTGGCACCTGCACAATCCAATCACGTTTGAGAGGTTTCGAGATTTTTCTTTTTTCCATTTTTTTTTTTTCAGAAGTAGTAACGGGTACTTACGGTTATGGATAGAAATGTAGTGGGGTAAAGAGTACAATATTTGCCTCTCAAATGTACTTGAGTAAAGTCATGAGTACTCCCCAAAAATGATACTTGAGTAAAGTACAGATCCCTCAAAATTGTACTTAAATACTGTACTCAAGTAAATGTACTCGGTTACTGTCCGGCTCTGCATATTGGACGGACAGGTCGCGGGAATGGGGTTGTTTCATGACAATTTTTTTTTGTTTTTTTTTTTGGTTGTTGCGTTAAATCGTACCCATTTACAATAGTGCTATTTTCTGATTGGCTTTTGTGTAGCTCGACTAACAACACAGGGGAGACGCGCTTGATTCCTGCCGGGTCCAAAGTGAGAGCGTCGCGGCCAGAGACATTTTGGGCGCTGCGACATATTAAATATATTATAAATCGCTTTTCCGCGTGAGAAATACAATGTGTGGCGGGAGTGCGTGACAAAAGACCGAAATGAGTGACTGTCATGCTCAATGCGTGACACTTGAGAGCCCTGTGTGTGTGTGTGTGTGTGTGTGTGTAACTATATAGACCCCATCACTGAGTAAGTCTCTCTCAGTTAAATGTATGTGTTAATGTAGAGAGAGAGCACACGCATGATATGAGTAGCCTATTGCAGATTTGGGGAGGGCCCATTCACTGGACCTTTTCAGGGGCCCAGTCATTTCTGTGGGCGGGCCTGGTCAGACATTCATTCTAATTATCTTTCTCTCAGCTCATTATCTCCGGTAATGTGACACGCCCACGGAGAGCACGCGCTATTCAAACGCAAATACGTGAAGCACCACATTGAGACGCGTTAACGCCCATAAACTCTGAAAACACACTATATTTTTTAGTCAGATTAATCTACTGTCATCTTGAGCGGCTATGAGGAACAATCCTGGGACATTTACCTACCTCAGAACAAGTGCTGGTTTATTTTCACCACGAGGAGAAGCAACAGATTCAGCTGAGGAGTGTGTAAGTGTTTTATGCTTGTGCTTTGTTCTAATCGCGATATAGAATAACGTTAGTGTCTGTAAACGGAAAAATAGCATACTGTTTAAATGTGAATCATGTTTCTGTGTGTGTGTGTGTGTGTGTGTGTGTGTGTGTCTGTGTGAATGAATGAATGAATGAATGAATGAATGAATGAATGAATGAATGAATGAACGCACAGATGCGCACTGTTATAGACGAAATAAAAGACATTTTGTTGACTAGTTTTGGATAGAGTATAAAGTTTTTACTCTAAAATAGACATCAAATAAGCTTTGTTAGGAGTTTCTGCTCATATGTTAAATATATAGTATGTTTTGTCAATAAACTAATCAACTAAGATGTTATAGTCTAGTGTTTGTTCCAATCCAAGCTAAATCAAAATAATGAATCCTCAACTTTGAAATATGTATGATCAAACTAAGACATTTATGGAAAAGACAATTTTCTTTTCAAGATTTTTCCAACTCTAACTTTGAACTGAAATAAAACCTTGTCTATATGGTGAAGGGTGTGTGATAGATGTGTCCAGACGTATGCACCCTGTATTTTAAAGAAGAACATTTAATTATTTGTGTTAAATTTTTCATTCACAAAGAATTCAAGGACATTATTCATGTCCCTAAAGGTTGGAGTTTTCCTCATTTTTTTAATTAAGGCATTACGATTTTTTATTCCTCTTTTTAGTCAACTTTAGCATGGGTGTGTTCACTTATTCTAAGCAGTGTGTGTGTGTGTGTTGTAAATAAATCCAAACAATCTAAAAGCCATTCTTTTTTAAATCTCCTCATTCTTTCTGCAAGGCTCTTCATAACGATATGGCCTGACTGATAGCACCTAATAGGGCCATTATGGGAGGGTCTTTGTCTTTCTCAGGTGTGAAATGGATACATACTAATGAGAGATCAAGCCTCCTGCATAAAGCTTTCTCAAACAAAACACGTCATACACATTCTAAAAGACTTTATTGACTTATCTGAATGAGTAGTCAGGATGTTTCTCACATAGTTTTGGAGCAAATATTCTAGACTATGTGATACAATTTTCAAAAGTCTTGTGAAGAAATAATCAATATGTGTTTTGTGGCCTTATTTCAGAAACTTTTATTTTTAGTTTTTTCAATAACCACGCATAAATAATATTCTCTCAAAAATACAAACATGTACATGCATGTTGCTAACATATTATGATAGCCCCGTGTGTGCTATATAGAGTGAATTTACACCTTTGCCATTAACATGTTTATAAATAACTGAAAAAAGCACAAATTTCAGTGCATGTCAAAACATCCCAAGGGCCCCAAAAAACCTTTGGTCCCCAGAGGGTTAAACCTCTCTACTGGGTTTCCCCCAGGGTGGTATGACGTCGTTCTTACTTTGCGAATGCCAGCGATATTACACAATTCCCGGATGGTATGGGACTCAAAATCTGGCCCTTGGTCGCTGTGTAGCTTCTCTGGAAACCCATAATGCACTAAAAATGGGTCCCAGAGGCACTTAGCAACAGTCTGAGCTTTCTGATTTTGAGTGGGAATAGCGACAGCGTACTTCGTAAAGTGATCAGTGATGACCAAAATGTCTTTAGTGTTGCTGCTGTCGGGTTCTACTGACAGGAAGTCCATACAGACCAACTCTAATGGCCTGCTGGTCTGTATGTTTACCAATGGAGCAGCCTTCTGCACAAGAGACTTTCTTCTGACACAACGCTCGCAAGTCCTGATCTTCCTTTCCACGGCATTTGCCATTCGTGGCCAACAAAACCGGGAACAAAGAAGATCAAGGGTCCTTTCCACGCCTAGGTGGCCCATATCATCGTGCAAACAGGTAAGTACCATCTCCCTGAGATCTTTAGGCAATGCTAGCTGTCTTTGCACTTTTCCTTGGTCCAGACGCTTCCGATACAACAAGCCGTTTCTCATTTCAAACTTATTCCATTCCTTAAGCCACAAAACCACTTCCAATGGCTTCCCTTTCACACTGTGTGGTTTTTCGTTAGACTCTAGACATTCAATGACCGGTCTTATTTCAGGGTCCTCCCTCTGTCTGCGCATCAAATCATTCTCAGACAATCTGGGAATGGCAGGTAGGCCATGGTCACACTCATCCCTAAATGCCTGTGGTGATGCATCTGCAGTCACAACTAAGGACTCAATCAAAGCTACAAGAGAAGGTTGGTGAATCTGATTCCGCTCACATATAGCTCTCACCACCTCAGGAAACATAACCTGCTGTCCCTGTTTGGCCTCACCTAGATGGTTTAAGGTGAACTGCTTTATGCGTTCCCGTTCCTTCTGGGACTCCAAATCATCCCTGAGCTGACCATTCGGACGTCGAGACAATCCGTCTGCATCCTGATTTTGGGTACCTGCTCGATACCGGATTTTGAAATTGAACGTGGACAGACTGGACAACCACCGGTAGCTTGTGGCATCGAGTTTTGCTGAAGTTAGGACATACGTTAAGGGATTACTATCTGTCACTACTGTGAATTCGCTCCCATTCAAATAGTCACTAAACTTAACGGTAACCGCCCACTTAAGCGCTAAAAACTCTAGCTTAAGAGCTGGATACTTAGCTTCACTGCGAGTCAAACCCTGACTGGCATACGCAATAACCCTTAGCCAGCCCTCCTGCTCTTGATACAAAGCAGCCCTGAGCCCGGTGGTGCTGGCATCAGTATGCAAAAGATAAGGTAGCTTGGGATCGGCATAACCCAAAATTGGAGCAGTTGTCAATTTGTTCACAGTGGTTTCAAACGCTTGTTGGCATTCAACAGTCCATCTATCCCCTAATGGCTCTTTTGGGTTGAAGTAAGGGCGATTTACTTCCTTGCACTTAGTTCTCCTCCTAACTAGGGGATACCTGGCTGTGAGATTATTAAGCGGTTTAACAGTCTTGGAAAAGTCCTGTACAAATCTACGGTAATACCCGGCAAATCCTAAAAAGGATTTCAACTCTCTAATATTTTGTGGTCTCGGCCAGGTTTTTACGGCTTCTATTTTACTTGGGTCAGTACTCACACCATGCTGGGACACAACATGACCCAGATACCGTACAGACGTCTGAAAAAGACGGGAGAAAGTTAAGCCGTACTCTTTCAACCGGTCAAGGACTTGTAGTAGACGGCGTTCATGCTCCTCAAGGATCTCTGAGAAAACAATCAGGTCATCTATGAAGACCAGAACCTTACATCGATTCAAGCTCCCTATGCAACGTTCCATGAGCTGCTGAAAAGTACTTGGGGCGTTTGTTATACCCTGGGGTATCCGATTGAACTCCCAGAACCCCAAGGGACACACAAAGGCCGTCTCTTCCTTATCCTGCTCGTCCATCTCAATCTGATAATATCCAGATTTCAGGCAGATTCAGACTCCAGTAGTGTTATCATAAACGTTGTGTCACTTTTTACGATTTATGATGTAATTTATGGCCCTAAGTTGGTGCATGTCGGTCAAGACTGTATCAAGTAACTTCTCGTGCTGGCGGCAGCGTGTCTCGTCAGCTTGGCACCCCAATGCAGCGGCATCCGGGGGGATTTTTAAAGGTGTTTGGCCATATGTTTGCGTGTTCTATTGTATCTTTAGGTATTGGCTATAGGTGTTATAAATGTGTGTTAATTATGCCGGCGGCTGTGGGTCTCGCCGGAGTTCACACTTATGCCGCTTTTCAAAATACGTCAATAGTATAAAGACACGTAGAACGCAACAACACTTTAACTGATCTGACCCAGCGCTGCATCTCGCGTCTCTGGATTTTTCTCTCTTCGTTCTCAAACGCTTGTGCAAGAAGATGGATGCCAGTCTTAACAGTAAGTTTTGTTTATTTTATTTAGTAATATTATTACGAAGCTTTTATCTGTTTATATGAGTCGTTGTTCTATTGTGTTACTTAAGGTTTCTCTGCGCTGCAGGTGTAGTCAGTCTCACCGGGCTTATTGATGAAATTAATTTCCTGAATCAAGCTAGTGGTATGTATAATTACGTTTTGTGTTTAAATGTTACATATAGTGTATGTGTGTTGTTGATAACCGTGTTTTTTTTGTTGTTTTTTTTGTTTTACCAGGAGGCGTGTCTCACAGGACGGTTCGTGCAACTGCTGCGCCGCTCAACACTGTTGCATCACGAGAGAGTGTGGGCTCACATGTCCCTGGTAATTTTAAATGTTGCTACACTCTGTGTTTAACCCTCTGGGGACCAAAGGTTTTTTGGGGCCCTTGGGATGTTTTGACATGCACTGACATTTGTGCTTTTTTCAGTTATTTATAAACATGTTAATGGCAAAGGTGTAAATTCACTCTATATAGCACACACGGGGCTACCATAATATGTTAGCAACATGCATGTACATGTTTGTATTTTTGAGAGAATATTATTTATGCGTGGTTATTGAAAAAACTAAAAATAAAAGTTTCTGAAATAAGGCCACAAAACACATATTGATTATTTCTTCACAAGACTTTTGAAAATTGTATCACATAGTCTAGAATATTTGCTCCAAAACTATGTGAGAAACATCCTGACTACTCATTCAGATAAGTCAATAAAGTCTTTTAGAATGTGTATGACGTGTTTTGTTTGAGAAAGCTTTATGCGAGGAGGCTTGATCTCTCATTAGTATGTATCCATTTCACACCTGAGAAAGACAAATACCCTCCCATAATGGCCCTATTAGGTGCTATCAGGCCATATCATTATGAAGAGCCTTGCAGAAAGAATGAGGAGATTTAAAAAAGAATGGCTTTTAGATTTTTTGGATTTATTTACAACACACACACACATACTGCTTGGAATAAGTGAACACACCCATGCTAAAGTTGACTAAAAAGAGGAATAAAAAATCGTAATGCCTTAATTAAAAAAATGAGGAAAACTTCAACATTTAGGGACATGAATAATGTCCTTGAATTCTTTGTGAATGAAAAATTTATCACAAATAATTAAATGTTCTTCTTTAAAATACAGGGTGCATACGTCTGGACACATCTATCACACACCCTTCACCATATAGACAAGGTTTTATTCCAGTTCAAAGTTAGAGTTGTAAAAATCTTGAAAAGAAAATTGTCTTTTCCATAAATGTCTTAGTTTGATCATACATATTTCAAAGTTGAGGATTCATTATTTTGATTTAGCTTGGATTGGAACAAACACTAGACTATAACATCTTAGTTGATTAGTTTATTGACAAAACATACTATATATTTAACATATGAGCAGAAACTCCTAACAAAGCTTATTTGATGTCTATTTTAGAGTAAAAACTTTATACTCTATCCAAAACTAGTCAACAAAATGTATTTTATTTCGTCTATAACAGTGTGTATCTGTGCGTTCATTCATTCATTCATTCACACACACACACACACACACACACACACACACACACACACACACACACACACACACACACACACACACGCACACACACAGAAACATGATTCACATTTAAACAGTATGCTATTTTTCCGTTTACTGACACTAACGTTATTCTATATCGCGATTAGTACAAAGCACAAGCATAAAACACTTACACACTCCTCAGCTGAATCTGTTGCTCCTCCTCGTGGTGAAAATAAACCAGCACTTGTTCTGAGGTAGGTAAATGTCCCAGGATTGTTCCTCATAGCCGCTCAAGATGACAGTAGATTAATCTGACTAAAAAATATAGTGTGTTTTCAGAGTTTATGGGCGTTAACGCGTCTCAATGTGGTGCTTCACGTATTTACGTTTGAATAGCGCGTGCTCTCCGTGGGCGTGTCACATTACCGGAGATAATGAGCTGAGAGAAAGATAATTAGAATGGCTGACACCTCTCTCTTTTTATATAGATTACATAAAAGGACAATATTTATTTTAGTTTTGAATCGGATCATTTAAAAGTACAAACTCAAATGATTTAAAAGATATATTGCTCATGTCTGGGTGAATAGTATTTGCTGAGTTTTGTTGAAGATTAGAGACGTGCTCCAGGAAAAAAGTTCACGGTGACTGAGAGGCAGAACGCACACCCTGTTTATATTCTTTATTTTACAAAAGCACAATATTTTATTTCGATTGTATGTGGGCACATAAAAAAGTAGACATTTAACAGATTATTTTCTCATATTTGCTATGTGAAAAAAACGAGCAAAACGCGCCGGCGCGTTTCTGGTCCCCAGAGGGTTAAAGGGGTGATTTGGATGTGAAAAAAATACCTTATCTTCTTTGTGTCTGCTGCTTTAATACATTCACCTCCGTGTGACAGCGCGAGCTCTAACGTTACGCCCCTTGGTAAGTGCTTTTGTATTTCGCATTTATCAAACATTATATTAGTATATGCGGCTATGGTTTTGTTGAATTAATTTTTAAAAAACTTTAACGTGTATTTCCAGAAGAATTATCAAACGTAGTGAGTGCGGTTGTTGCTCCTGAATGTACGAATGATCCGGATAAGAGTGTCTTTAGTGGAATAACTGCAAAACCGAAAAATAGGCTGAAACGTAAAGCAACGGTGGACTCCCGGGCTTCGAGAGATGTGAATTTCGTACCACAGACATCTGCCCCGAAGAAACCAAGACGAACAGCTGTTAAAAGTATGTAACGAAACAAATTACATTTGTATTTAGATGTAATAGTGAGAGATTGGGTGTGTTTGTAGCCGTATACTGTGCTAATACGTTAGTTTAGTACTGTTTTTAACATTATTGTTAATATTTACATTTAATTGTTGAAAACCCTGTCTCCAATGAGAACTGTGTGTAAACGTGTTGACATGGTGATTTTTTAGCCTGTTGCACCATCTATATGTGTGCATTAGTATTACAGGGACCATTTCACAGTCATTTTTTGTTTTTTATTTGATTTGTGGGTAGATATATAGAGTTTTGATACCACTAGCCGTAGCAGTCTGAATTTAATTTTTAGTCTTACAAAAATATATTAATAATATAATATTAAATTTTTATTTGTTTTTTCACACCATCTTACTTCTTCTTAACAGAGACGGTCGTGGTTGACAACGCTGTTCCCGATATAGATGATGTCCAGAGGTGGAGTGATGATCTGCTACAAACGTGGGATGAATGTGTGTTTAACACATGTCCTAAAGAAGATCAACAATCTGTACCGTCCAACGATGGTCTGGCATCTGTGACAAAATCTGACCCACATGCGCTGCCTTCAAACCAGGAGGCTTTCAGACGGGAATCACAACACAATATAGACAGTCAACACATAACCGGAGCGATACAGGACTCTGTCAAGGCTTCGTTGAAAGGCATCAAGGGACATCTAAGCAAAAGACTTGATGCAATTGAGAGTATACAACAACAACAAGGTATTCAGATTAACAAGATTCTTAATGTAATTGACACCACACAACAACAGGGTATTCGGCTTAAACAAATCATAGCCACACAGCGTTTACTTAGTGGAGCTGTCCAAAAAGTAGGCGGAGATCAATGCCTTACGACAGAGGTATTAAAACAGGTCGTAATCACGCTTAAAAAGAAACTTGGGTGAGTTGTGAACTTTTTTTTAACTTTTTTTCTTTTTTGTAATTTTTTTTTTCTTTCTTTTTTTTTTTTTGTCACACACTGTATGTAACTTTACCGTAGCTGCATATTTGATGTATAAATCTTTTTTTTTTTCACTGTATGGGCACAAGGGGTTTATTCTCCATATTTATTTTAAATGTACACATAGCAGTGAATTTAAATAAAATAAAATAAAATAAAAAGGATTGGGTTAAAAATGCCTAAACGTTGTCGAGAACCAGATGGTTTTGACCAGGGTGCGGTAGGAAGGTTTAGATGCGACGATGACCTTGAGGGCCCCCACGATCAGTGCAGTAACACAGAAACGTTGCTTTATTTAATTCGGACAGTGGAGGATATGAATAGGTCCGAGTCTACTACTGACACATTGCTAGAATTATTAAACACCGTGAGATCGATGTCAGATGGGGATCCTGAGCCAAATATTGATTTTGAACATTTTGTAAATACCCAAAACACGGGAGCGGTGGCAGAACCTCCTCCAGAACCAAATGTTGATTTTGAACATTTTGTATCTTCTCACCAGATAGGGGAGGGGTCATGTACCTACCCACATTGCACACTCAATCCTGCTGCCCCCAACATGGGTCTCAGTGATAGTGATATAGAATCACTTGTAAGAGAGGGTGGCAATGTGAGTGGGTACACTGTACTGCCGCGAAATCGGTTCAATGGTCTGGAAATCCATAGACTTAT
Organism: Tiaroga cobitis; assembly: GCA_030578255.1. Classification (NCBI taxonomy): domain Eukaryota; kingdom Metazoa; phylum Chordata; class Actinopteri; order Cypriniformes; family Leuciscidae; genus Tiaroga; species Tiaroga cobitis. Next base: position 28,063,170 of record CM060615.1, on the reverse strand, counting down.
AAATCTACGGGAGATACCTTCCACAGATTTATCAGCCTATGCAATATTTTTACATGATACGCTTTCTGAAATTGTGACGTTCTCCAGACTGTTAGGTGGTGATGATAGTTTAATCAGCATCACCTTGAGGGGACCGAGTTTGACATCAGATGTTAGTACACTTTTGACGGGTAGCAATGGTTACAGTGCAGATGTATTTATAAACGATCTTGAAAAAATAATGCAGAGCAATTCTGACGTACAGTTTGATGAGAGATTGAATTTAAGAGTGTCGATAGCTAGAAGTAAACGAGGTGGTGCTTATCGAAAGATACGCGATCTTGCCCACAATGAAGTGATTGCCAAAAACAGACTTAATCTGTTCTGTCCTACGAACATTTCAAACAACCTTTGTTTCGCAATCTGTCTGGCACATTTCCTAAACCCCCAGAAACCACACGTAGAGCTAGAGTCTGAAGCATCTTCACTGCAGGCGTCAGTTGGATATTCTGATCAACACAAGATAGCTTTTAACGACATCAGACAGTTTGAAAGCATGCTAAATGTTAAAATAGTCGTCTTTTATCGGGCTGATACAGGTGTTTTGGAGAGGTATACAAACACCGATGATCCACATCCTAAAACAGTATTTTTGTATCTGCATGACAATCATTATTTTATGATTAAAAATCTACGAGCGTTTATTGGCACAGCATATGTGTGTGAGTTTTGCCACCGGGGGTTCACCTGTAGGAGAGATCACAGATGTCGGTACATCTGCGATGTCTGTAATGCGCCAGAATGTCACAAACAGCCCAAAAAGCCCAAACACTGCGATGACTGTCTGCGGTACTGTAAGTCTGACTATTGTTTTGAGATGCATAAAAAACCACCTCAAGGTATGCAATACGCACAGTGCCAAGTCACCAAATACTGCGGAAAATGTAATAGACGTTATCATGTCAACGGTGATAAACCCAAACCCCATAAATGCTCTGCAGATCGTTGTGTGCACTGTGGCGAGAGCTTGGTCACTGATGGTGAACATCAGTGTTTTATTCAGCCAGTTAAACCGAAGACTCCAAACGATCGTTACATTTTCTACGATTTCGAGACCCGTTATGAAAACGGTAAACATGTTGCGAATTTTGTATGTGCTATCACGTTTGATGGCCGAGAATTTGTGGCTGAAGGCCCTGATTGTGTGGATCGTCTCGTTAAAAAATTCAGACAACCTCGTTACAGTAATTACACATGGATAGCGCATAATTCATCGGGCTTTGACAATTTCATAATTTTGGAATTCTTTACTAAGATGGGGATTGCCCCTAAAATTACGATGCGAGGCTGTCGTCTAATCTTAATGTATGATTGTACATTCAAGCAGCGTTTCATCGATTCGTACTCGTTCATACCCATGCGTTTAGCAAACACACCTGCTGCATTTAATCTGACTAATGCAGAGAAGGGGTATTTTCCACACCACTTTAACCGTGTTGAAAATGACACCTACATAGGCCCATACCCTGACAAGAAATTTTACGGGTACGCAACAATGTCGAACCAAGACAGGGTAGCGTTTGATGATTGGTACACCACCACCTCTGACAAAGTGTTTGATTTTAAAAAAGAACTTGCGATTTATGGTAAAAACAACGTTGTTTTGCTGAGGGAGGCATGCATGAAATACCACGATGAATTCATTCTGTGTACAGGCCTTGATCCTTTTAATTACACCACTCTGGCTGCTATGTGTATGGCTACATATAAAACGCACTACATCCCAAAAGACACAGTAGCGCTGACACATAACAATGCTTATACCAACCAGAACAAAACATATTCGAACATTTCAATTGAATGGCTCGAATTCCTCCGAAAATCACGGGGCATAGAAATTCAACATGCTTTAAACACTGGTGAGGTGTCATTTGGGAAATACTATGTGGATGGCTTCTACGACGATGGCTACGTGAAAAAAGCATTCGATTTTCTCGGCTGTTTTTTTCACGGTTGCGAACGTTGTTATAACCCCAACGACCTAAACCCTTTATCAAAAGTGCCTTATGGCGTTTTGAGAAGACAATGCGAGGACAAGATTGAAATTTTGGAGCGTGCGTACGGTCTTCAGGTCGAGGTGATTTGGGAATGTGATTGGCTACGCGCTAAACAGAGTGATGTTGCAGTGCTGGATTTCATGTCCACATACAAACACTCTGAAAGATTGAAACCACGTGATGCTCTTTTTGGCGGAAGAACGAACGCGTTAAAACTGTACCACAAAGTCGCGGAGGGCGAACGCAGTAGGTACGTTGACTTTACATTGCTATACCCCTACTGTCAGGCTCGAAAATGCTACCCAATTGGCCATCCTGAAATAATATACAAGGATTTTCAAAAACATTGAAGATTATTATGGCCTCGTCAAGGCAACCGTGCTCCCACCTCGGAAGTTGCTTCACCCTGTACTGCCTTATAGGACAGGGGGTAAGTTAATGTTTCCACTCTGTAGGACATGTGCTGAACATCAGAACCAGACACAGGCGTGTACGCATACTAATGAAGAAAGATCCATTCATGGGACTTGGGTTAGTAATGAGCTAATAAAAGCTATTGAGAAGGGTTATGTAGTGACAAAAATTGATGAGGTCTGGCATTTCCCCCAATGATCTGAAACATTGTTTTGTGATTATGTTAAAACATTTTTACAGATCAAACAGGAGAGTTCGGGGTTTCCAAAAGATGTTGTGACCGACGCTGACAAAGAATCTTATGTAAAAGATTACTTTGAGAAAGAGGGGATTAAGCTTAATCTGGACAAGATCGAGTTTAATGCTGCCCGCAGATCAATCATGAAGCTCCTGCTCAATTTACTTTGGGGAAGGTTCTCTATGAACGAACATTTGCCGACAACCGAAATACTCACAGACCCTGAACAGTTTGCCCGTCACATTTTTGGCACAGAGTATGACATCAAACATTTCTCATTTGTGTCGGACACTGTAGCAATTGTTCAGTGGTCTTACGCTGATGGGAAAGGGGCCCAGACTCGTGACATTAACGTCTTTCACGGTGCTTTTACAACAGCCCATGCGCGGTTAGAGCTTTATGATCTTATGGACAGGTTGGGTGATAGACTGCTTTATTGCGACACCGATTCTGTTATATTCACATCTAAAGATGGTGAATATGAACCACCGCTAGGCCCATACCTTGGTGAGCTTACTGATGAAATAGGGGGCGGGGACTTTATAGTGGAATTTTCTTCAAGTGGTCCCAAAAGTTATGCGTTTCGTACTGCTAAGGGCGATGTCTGTATGAAGGCCAAAGGTATCACGTTAAATGCTGTGAACTCTGAGGCCATTAGGCTAGACTCGTTAATCGAGCTTGTTGATCAGTATGTGCGGGGGAGGGACGACGACAATTACATTCTCGCACACACTGATAGAATAGTGCAAAACAAAAAGCAGTTCACATTACACAACAAGTCAGTTGTGAAAAAATTCAAAGTCGTGTACAACAAGCGTGTACTGCTACCTGATCTAACAACAATACCATATGGCTTCTGACAACGCTTTTGGTCATCGAGGGGTGCTAGACCCAGATGGTTTTGATTTTAGATTACAACATCCATTTTCATGTGTGTTAAGTGGTCCCTCTAGCTCAGGAAAAACATTTTTTGTAAAAAAGTTGTTGGAAAATGCTAAAAGTGTAATTTCTAAAAATATTGAAAACTTTGTGTAGGGGAGCGCGGGGCACAACCTAACGCGGGGTTAAATGTAACACGGACCTTTTACATAGTTATTCAGGATCAAGCCGGTTGTGTTTCCACTCTTTTTCTCTCGCTGCCAGAAGACGGTCTCCCGCGAATTTGCGGAAAGTTTTGATAAGATTTCATGAAGATGCTGGACAAAGAGTGTTTTGACACCATGCAAGTAAATTTTTTCATCATAGGTTTTTTTCGGTTTCTGAGTTGGGTGTGTACGTCACCAAATCTAACTTTATATTGCCTTAATAACTGTCTTGTTGGCTAAAACATAGCACCGTTTTGAAACATGTCAGCAACTCCTAGCAACTGTTAGCTAGGCTTAAAATATGTTTTACACAGCGGGGTTAGATGTAGCACAGTGTTACAAACAAGCCGCCAAGTGTACAATGATAATCAAATGAAAACAGGGAGCCACACAACTTCTAGGTTTGAGTATTTATTTATATATTTAACTTTGTTGGACTTTCACAAACAATGTTGGAATTTTTTTTTTTTTTTTATTTAGTTTACTATGCATTGATCACTTGTTTCTTTTTTTAAAAATATAGCCTGGTTTTAATGCAATAAACCCTTTAATTTTTTTATTAAATTTTTTTATTAAGTTTTTATTATTATTACTGTTATTATTATCAATAATAATAATTTTACATGCAGCTGCCACACATAAATGTAATTCAATTGCAATTACAATATTTGATGATTTTATTTATTTATTTATGTATTGCTTGCAAAACTGTGCAGCCCTTTTCTATGTCTCTATCCATGATATTGATCCATAATAGAAGGATGATTGGATGAAGGATGGATGTATGGATATCTATCTATACATATGCACAAACAATATCAAACTATACAGATAAAATAGTACTGAATCATGTGTTACACACAAGTGTTACAACTAACCCCTCTGTCTGTTACAATTAACCCCGCATATGGGGTAGGTTGTAACATTTGCACTTCTGTCACTTTCAGTGCAACTGTACGGAAATGGAAGCTCCTAGAAAAAAACTTTAAGTGTTCATATGTAGCAGAGATGTGTATGTTGCTTGTGTAAAAAAAAAGATGAATCTAATTTAATTATTTTTTAAATAATTGAGCCAAAACCAAAATGTGTTAGGTTGTGCCCCGCTCTCCCCTACATTTATGACTTCTGGCAACCTATGTATGATGAACTGTTGAAACTGTATGATATTAAATTTATTGAAGGTATCTCGCAGACTCTGAATGATGATCGTTTGTTTCCCACCAACAAGACAAATTTTGTGATATTGGATGATGTTATGAAAGATGCTAGCAGCAATTCAGAAGTTGAACGTTTGTTTACCAACTATGTGCACCACAGAAGCTTGAGTGCCATATATATTGTACAAAACTTATTTTTTCAAGGTAAATCCAGCAGGACTATCAGTTTGAACACTAATTATTTGGTATTGTTTAAAAACCCTAGAGACAATACCCAAATTAATGTGTTAGCACGTCAGATGTACCCAGAAACACAAAATACTTTATGGACTGTTATGAAAATGCGACCAGCATTCCTTTCGGGTATTTATTGATTGACTTTAAAGTGAAAACACCAGAACAGTACCGTCTCAGAACAGATATACTGTCACAATATCCTGTTGTGTACGTTCAGAAAAGAAAACACTGACGTCGTGACGTCGTGAGAGAGCGAGAGAGAGAGAGATTTGAAAAATGTCTGCAAAACTTTTAAGAAATCTACCTCTTTTAAAATTGTTATTAAAAGCAACCCCTAAACAAAGACGTGTTATTTTAGAGGCAGCCACAGACGAGCTCATTGTGACATTGTGTGAAGTAGCTCTCAAAGTGGTCCATGGTAATATTCCCCTAACACCACAACAATATCAGAAACTGAAGAGAAGAAGAAGCCAGATCAAAATTGTTGCAGATAAAAAGATTGGCGTTAGACGTAAAAGACGATTGATCAACCAGCAAGGAGGATTTTTATTACCTTTACTATCTGTAGCAATTCCGTTTATAACAAGTTTGATTACGTCTAAATAAGTTTGGTAATGGAATATGCTGAGAAGATGTTTTTAGTCCCACAACACCAGCTGGATAAACTGAAATCTTCTAGCACCCGTGAGTATATACACCAGGTTGTAGAGAACGACTTGGACATGACTATAAGAAATATTCTGCAAAGGACTGATCTGGATCACCATGAAAAAGCTAAGATGTACACTAGTGTTTTGCAGAGGTTTTTAACACTATCTAGACAAGGGGATAGAGCATCTGCCACATTAACATTAAGTCTTCCACAACATGGCAGCTTTGAAAAAGAAGACACACCATCAAGAGGACATGTGAGTGATCAAAGCGATTTAAGTGATTTTGCAGATGAGATTTTAAAGAATAGGAGTGTGAAAAATGTTCGTTACATTTTAGACAAAATGTCTAAAACTAAAGATATCACTTCATGGACCGAGTCGGGGGAGTTTGTATTTAAAGGCAGGACAATCCCTGGTTCACACATGCTTGACTTAGTTAAAAGCATTACAGCTCCGCAAAAGATTGCTGACGAATGGAGACCCAGTGGATGGTATGAGTTTCTGGAGGCTTTTGCTAGTTTAAATATGCCATACTCTGTTGTACCAAACCATCATGTCAGACATACCATTAACTCTTTCAAATCCAAATCACCCCCGACTATAAACGACTCATTTAAGAAGAGTAAAAAACAGAAAGTGCATCCGAACACCCCGACACATTCAAAATATTTAGAAGACATCGTATACAAATCACCCACACTTGACAAGAGTCAGTGGTTAAATTTTTAATCTTGCTGTTTGTATGTATTTTTTTTTTTTTTTTTGAGAACTTATGATCTGTAATATTGAATGTTATGTCTGTGTAATAAAAAAAAAAGATAGTTAAAGAAAAACACATTTCTGCTCTGTAGTTTTTATTTAATTTTTTATTGTAAAAATATTAAGCATGAGACAAGAACATTTCACCAATTTGCACACACTGTATACATTTGAAAACATTGTCATTACATTGAGCTTGTTTTAGTTTTTTCAAAAATGCTGACACCTTTTTGTCATTTTTAACAAAATCGTTGGTATACAATTTCAACACATAACCATAATCAAAGCCCTTTGCCATGTGGTAGAGAAAGAACACACAATGTTGACCACATGTGTCTGATGAAAAATCTTGGACTTGCACAGTTGAATGTTGTACTTCGCTAGAGTTGAGCTTTAAAAAGTTTTTGATAATCGGAGGAAAACCATGATAATCTGGCTTATTACCGAAGCTGTCGAAAAAACATCCTACACCATCCTCGTTTATGTAGATAGCCAACCAGTGTTCCCCTGGGAGTCCTGAAGGATGTGTATTGATCAAAATCATTGCTGGTAGTTTTCTTAAAGGGGTTTTTGGTAGATAGTCACATGGTAGAACTCCAAGAAAATAAGTATCGCATGAAACCTTATCCATGACAGCCGTAAGCTGTACAGTGTTCATTTAAGTGTATTAGTAGTAATCAACCAGGATCTGTCGGCGATTTGACACCTCAATCAAACTATCAAACAATGCATAAACAATTAAGTTAACCGTGCGTGGTAATGGCTGTCTAAAACGGGCTTCTAGTCTAATATTGCCACTTTTGATAAGCAATACATGCTGGCTACACTCTTCATCTGGTGCAAAATTGAACGCGTAGAGTGTATAGCCGTGCAGAAAGTCCTCTCTATCGATACATAGAGGCTGGTTTTTAAGATGCCTTCCAGAAGCCAGCGCTAACTGGTAAAACTCCCGCACTGCAGAACCATTTTCATATTCAGGTTGCAGGGGCTTCGCTGGGTACTGTTGCCCATCCAGATAAATGGCCAAATATTCTAAATCATAGTTTTTAAACGCAAATGGGTTTTTATTATAGGCACCCACAAATGCATCATTATCAACCATAGCTAGAACCAGAGATTTCGGTAGAGTTCCTAAGAATAAGTTTTCTTGATTGCAGACACGTGAGCCTGCAGGTATTGAGAAGTTTTTCAGACACACTCTGTCGATGGGGTATTTGGCTGTGGTTGAGAGTAGGGCTTGTGCATGACCCAGTCTCACAGCTGGTGACACAGACACTTTTTTCACAAATAGCGATGCAGACAGGATGTTTAGTTTATAGGCTGTAGCGTTGCTCCTCATCAGGCAGAATTCATCTTTACCTCTAGTCATTCTAATTTTAAGATCTAATCCATTAAGTAATAGTTTTTCCTGAAAGAAGATATCACTGTGAACAGGTGCGAGTAGTTCGACCACATTACTAGCATTGGTGAAGGCTGCTCTCTTTGTCAGACCGTGATTTCCCCCAGCAGGGTCAGCCACTTCCATCTGACCCACTCTGTCCTTGTAGAAGAGCCCTGCTGAGAAAAGCGTTTCAAGGGCCTCTTTACTATAATTGGTGAGACATTCTATCATACAGCGGTATGGATATGTGCTAGAACTCTGTGATATAAGCCGATCTCCAAGCGATACATCCACTTGTGAAAAAATCGTAGCTCCAGGATAGTTAACGAGACCTACGGGATCTCCGTCTGCAATATCCGTCCCGTCAGCATTAGTGATTTTGAGGTGCAAAAAAACTAATGTGTTGTTTAGATCTATGTAATCCTCTCCATTCCCCGCAATAAAAAATTCCAGCGGAGATGTGTCAGAAATCGCTGATAATGGTGGAACTTCTATATAAGTGTTTTTTTCAATTGCTGTTTGAGTTAGTGGTACAGTAAACAGATCCAGCTCTGTCTTTAAACACTATTCTGACATGTTGTGTAGTAATGCCATGATTTAAAATATTGTTTTAACAGAGCACCTTGATCTTTTTGATGTAGGACGCTTAGTTGTCTCCTTGCGCTTGCGTTTTACAACTGATGTTTTCTTGGGAGGTGGTTTTGTTTTCTTCTGCCTCTGACCACTCCTCCGCACCCCAGGTGGCCTAGATGCTCTTTTGCGAGCCATTACCATTAGTCCGGAACCGTCTTGAGCATCAAAGGTGTTGTTAAAAGATCTTGATAACGTATTACTAACAACGTCACTTAGTATGTTTTTTGCAGCTGATTTAAGATGCGGCTTGGCTATGCTAAATCCTCGCCTTAGTAGGGGTATAGCCATTCTAAAGAGGCCTCTAAAAAGGCCCCCCAAACCGGCCCCATACATAACTCCGCCTCCTGCGTACCCGGGGAGTCCGCTGCCTGCCTGATTCTGGTAATAGGCAACGTAACGCATAGGGTCAACATTGTGATTGTTGAAATATGCCATTTTAAACAAAGTGTTTTACAGGCCTGAAGTGAAGTTTAATGCACACTTTCCCGTAAGAAAATGGGACGTGTTGATTTTGATCGTCCTTCACTTCTATAACAATATCTGTGATGACTGATTTGTTGATAGACGCGTAGTGGGGTTTGTCGTATCGAACACTGACTGTGTTATTGTTGTTCCCGGTTATTTGTACACACTCCAGGAGCGGCACAAAAGCATCACCCACGGATTGGTAGCGGTTAATGTCCGTGTAGATATAAAGAGTATAGAAACCACCGTGTATGTCCGCCTGATGCATTGCATATGTTACAACGTCCTTTTCAAAATGAGTTTTTTCAGGATTAGTTTTTTGCAGTATAGAATCTCTTATAGGGACGCCTGGTTTCAATCCTAAAATAATGGCTAGTTTTCCATGGAAGGTCATTGAAATGTTAGGTTTTGCTTTCAGAAATACTTTGTTTTTTACACGGTCATAACCGAATACCCCTTGAGGCGCTACTAAATCATTTATCACACTAACTAGAGATGGGACATTGTCGTAATACCCTGTTTTTATTGGTGTGCGTAGTTTCGACAAGCTGATCTTCTTCACATCTACACCATGGCGTATGCTATTAGTGTGCTTTTCACCATCGGTCGTGGTGGGTCCGAAGTTTATCTCGAAAACGGCATCGTTGCTGTTAAAGGTGTACCAGCTTCTAGGATATTCAATTTGAACAAGCCCCACCTCCCATTCTCCTTTTATATTTATAGGGGTAGCCAGTCTTGTTCTATAATTAGAGATTTTATCTTTATTGCATCCTGTGTGTGTGTGTTGTTTTTATGGCTTCTGTACATCAACTAATTCTTTCTGGTCGATCCATGACGCAAACTTCACTGGCCATCCGAGCCACTGTACCAGCACTAATGTTTTGCGACCCTTCGTCTTCTTATCTAAAATTTTTTCAACTTTAAATGTCTTGTTTTTACTGACAAATATTTTTTGCAATTCTTCCGCATAAAAAACACCGTCGATAACATCCCCGTCGTAATCACTCAATCTGTAAACAGGGGGTTCTCGTGGGATACACTCTGATATAGTAAAATACTCTTGTGTGTAGTTTTCCTCATACCCTTTTGCAAACGGTCCTCTGACTTTAGAAATTCGAACCACGTCACCAGTCTTGTATTTAAATAAGGGCTTAACACTATGTGGTCTGGTATCACCATATAGGTTATGTAGCACCACAGACTCATTTTCTTTCCCCACATCAATCGGCCTCATCTTGATGCTTCTGTGATGGCTCGCATTGTATCCTTGTGTAATGTCTTGAAGTATGTCAATGTAACGTTTGGAGTTTGTGGCCGTTAAATATCTCCACATTCTACCTTTTAAGGTTCTATTAAACCGCTCGACAACACTTGCCTTTAATTCTGTGGCTGTTGCGAAATGGTTGATGTTGTTCTTTTTTGTTACGTTTTGAAAATGTTTGTTAAAAAACTCAGTTCCTTTATCTGTCTGTAATTTCTGTGGTACACGGCCCTCTTTCAGTATGGATTCAAAAGCTTTAGAGACCTCTGCCCCGCTCTTGGTTTTTAAAGCCCTTGTCCAGGCATATTTACTAAACAGATCGATGCATGTCAAAAGAAAATGGTTATTGTCATTTAACTGGGCATAAGCTGACATATCGACTAAATCGGCCTGGAACTGCATATTAATACCATAGACAAAAACCCGATTCCTTTTGTATTTTATTGGTGCGGTTCTGTGTAATGTATATGCGTCCTCGCCAGCAAGCCAGTCTGAAACTTCTTTATCGGTTAAACGAACACCCGTTTCTTTTAAAATAGTTTCTTTTAAACGTTTTTCCCCCCTAAAGAACCAGGATTAGATGGTGTGTAATAAGTCTTTTTCATTTTTTCTGACATGTTTCCACTTTATGCTCCACAAAAGAATAACTCCGATGGCTTAAGCGTCTCAGGTTTTTATTTCTTGAAACAGTGAAAACAAAACAAAACAAAAACAAAAGGTGTCATACAGCATCGATGTAGTGTAAAAATTTTATACACACCACAATGTTTTTCTCAAGAATATAATCAATCAGTGTTTCAATAATTTCACAAACATCAGTCTGATTGCTTCTTGTCAACATGTCTACACATAGATCATTCACATACGTACACAAGCACAATATATCGGCTATTCTAATACTGCTGCCACATTCAGTTATCAGGTCTAAAATTTTTCTGATAGTTACACAAATTGGTTCGCCTTAATACATTAATACAAACGCATCATATCTGTCCATTCATTTGACACAGTTCTCACAACAGACATTTGTTTCTTGAGGTTTGTAAAACGTTTGGTGTCAACAGAGCATGTGATTACAGCAACAGATACATTGGCAGATTCATTAATGATCTTATACAATAAGCTGGTCATCTCACATCTAATACGTTGTTTAAGTAGACACTTTGCCAGTCCAGTTGCAAAACATGTGTTCCCCATGTTGTTGTTGTTACAGTCACTCAGCTTGGACAATACCTTTCCAACTGTCCACAGCGTCAAACAATTTGTTCGCTGGCGACGTCCACAACTTTCTCTCTGACCTCACGACGTTTTTCCACAATGAAAACCTCGTCCCGCAATTCGTGTAAAATAGCATCCACCGACCCCTGAATCCTCTGGGGATGAACCCTTAAACCACAACGGCACAATGCCTGAGCAACGATGTGCTTAAGGTCCGGGCTCACGAGATTACGGGTCAGTTCATCAAAGTATGCATCAAAGAAATAGGGGCTTGGTTCAAACAAGCAGGAGTGTCTAATCTGACTGGGGTGATCCACTTCACAACCCAAACAGATTTCTTTTAGCTTTTTGTTGATGATGTGTTCCAGAAGGACCACAACTGTTGCTTTTATGATTTTGAATCCGTCAGAGCGGATACAACTGTCTGTGTTGTCAATTCCAGCAAAGGATGCTGATCCGGCTATTGCACCAGTGTTGCCATATGGGGTTGTAAGGAAGGTCAGGTTGTGATATCCGAGGTCCATGCAAAATTTATCCAACCAACTATTGTCACAAGTTTGTGGGTGGGGCTCCATCGGTGTAGCATTGTCATCAGGCATCGTGGGGGCAGCCTCGGGGTTGTTGGTGTAGGAGTAGCCAGTTGCAGGTTCTTGAGACATGGTGAATGAGTGTAGCAATTGTACCGAGCTGTAGACCTTTTTAATGACTGTAATATGTGGGAGGGCTTAAGAGCCGGTCTTCAGTGGCGGTAACGCCCTGCTCCGGGTGAAACAATTTCATCTTTACAGAACTGTAACGATCATACATGTTGCACCATCTAAACATCTTGTCTATGCATGTAAATATGCTGTCAAACATGCACACATCTTTCCACTGAAACAAAAATTTCATGTCGTAGCATCTGTGATGCTCAGATTCCTGAATAGGCCAAGCAGGCTCGCAGAGCTTTGTCTTATCGTTGCAGCAAAAAATGTAAACACATTCATCTGGTAGCTTTTTACTATGATCCCCGACTACACGAAATCTTGTGTTAGGAGTTAAGCCATCCCACTCGGCTACATACAACGGATCATCACCACAGTCGTTCAAATCTCTCCAAACGTAGTTGAAAAACAGAAACCAGTCTTTGTCGTGAAAAATCAGACATGGGCCCTGCGATGTAAAATCGTCTCCAACATCTGCCGTGTAGAGTTTCACAGTACGCAACACTTTGTCAAAAGCATATCTCACCATACGATTACCCGCCATTGTGAAATCACGTTTCACAAAACCGCAGTCTTCATGAAGAAACTTTGTCAAGCTAATATTTTGCTTCTTCTTTGGAGCAAAAGTTAGATCCTCTCTCATTTCAACGCGTCCTCTTGTTGGTGAAATACACATAACCTTTCTAGGGGTTTTAGGTGTTCTCGGAGTAGCCATTGTGTCAGCAAAGTTTGTAGAAAATGTTGTCTGTGTTCAGCAGCATGTCTCCTAACTTTATTTAAACAATCAACATCATGATGTAGGTAGTGACGTAGTTGGGGTAAGGATGTTAGTCGAGGAAGGAACATACTATAAAAGTATAAAAAAGGGGCCAATGGCAATTTGTGTGGTGTGACCCCCATTTAAGACGTCGTAAAACTTACCAGACATACCAACGCCTGTCAGCTACCACCGTAAATCAGAAACACTTTTTTACTTGATACAGTCTTGACCGACATGCACCAACTTAGGGCCATAAATTACATCATAAATCATAAAAAGTGACACAACGTTTATGATAACACTACTGACTCCCTAATAACTCCAGCGTCCAACAACTCCTGCAAGTGTTTCCTAACTGCACTAACATCATGAGGATGAATTGGTCTGGGTCTGTGTTTGAAAGGGGTCTCATCACTGAGCCTAATGCGATGTTTCACCTTGTCAGTATGGCCATAATCCATATCATGCAAATCAAAAACTTCAGGCATCGTACTCAGCAAGGCAGAGATCCGACTCTTCCATTCCGTTGGCAAAGGGGAGTCACCGAAATCAATGTGTATCTGCGTTTCTGGTGATTCTGCTCGGGCTTGTGGGGAATCAGTTTGCTGGGGAGCCTCCATCACTTGCAGGACTGAATACATTTCAGCTAACACTGTCTTAGCAAGAATCACAATGTCAGCATGGGTTTCATTTCTGACCAACACCAGCACACGAACGGAACGTCTGCTGGGCAGGGTGTGTAAACCACTAGCAATGACTAAACCACCTGGTAAGTTAGACAATTCAGAAGGCCATATGACTGCCAAGTTCTCTGGGAGGCAACTGTTAAGATAAACAACACCCTCAAACACTGCACTACCACCCGCAGGCACTGTTTCAGCATTGTCTCCACCCAGTGGTACATGCCCCAAGGTCTCTGCACATCTCTGCTTATGCCTGGCACTCAGAACCTTAAGCACAGCTTGATACCCACTGAAAGCTGGGTTGAGCTCAACATCTCCTCCTTGAGCATGAGTATCATACAAGGTATCCAAAGAGTTTGTCCCCACTAATATCTGTTGCACCCCCACCAAGTCAGGAACCAATAAGGTTAGAGTATCAATTTCGGCCTGTAACCCCAAAAATTCTTTAGGGAAAGTTAAAGTAAGTTCTATATACCCTAAATAGGGCAAAGACTGCCCGTTGGCCCCCTCTACCTCCAACAAGGCATCTAGCGGCTTCACTGGATGATCTGCTAAATGTTCCTTGTGGAATGAGGACGGAATTGTGGTCACTTGGGACCCAGTGTCCAATAAACAATTCACTGGTATTCCATTAATGCACAACTGGGCAGTGCACTTTGTCCCTATTAATCCTTTTGGCAAACTTCCTGAGATTCTGCCTTTTGAACAAGTGTCAAAGGCTTTCCTGCTCTTTTTAGGGCATTGAAACTCAGTGCCGTTCTCTGCATGCCCTACTGCAGAAATGGACTGGAGTTTACCTGCTGCGATTTCACTTGGTTCTGCAAGTCCCATTGGGCTTGTTTCTCCCTCAACAAACACCGTTTCCTGGCCACTTTGGAAGGGTCTGGGTCATTTTCACAGTGGGCAACCATCTGCCCGTCTTCGCCGCAGCGAAAACAGTACCCTGGACGAGGTCGGGGCAAGCCTGTCCCACTCTCTTTTGACTCAACCTGTCTAGCCACGCCTTTTCAAAGTTTCCACGGGAACCTAACTGGTTAGGTGTTCGACCTCTCTCTACTTCCATTGTAACCATTTGAGCTTTTAATGCAGCTACTTGCTTCCTTAGCTCTGCAAGTTCTGAAGTACTTGAGTCAGCGTACAGTGTTTTTTTAGGCACAGCTGACTCCATAGCCTGAACTTGCGCTCTCAACTCTTTTACTTCTGCTCTTAATTTAGAGAATTCAGCTTCCTGGCAATCAGCCTGCCCCTTCTTAAAACCTGTAATCTTCTGAGGAGTTAACTGCATTTGAGTGCCTGACATTGTCCTTTTTGCCTGATCTTTTTGAGTAACCGCTTCACCTCCTGATTCAGTAACATGAGGGGACAACTGATGTACAGTAGTTTTTTACTTAAAAGGGTGTGAGCTGAGTCTGTTCATCCCCAAATGGCTTTGCATGCGCTCCTCTTTAGAATCTTGCTTGTCCTCCTCAGCCCTAACAGACATTACTAATTCAACAAACGAAGGGGGGTTAAGCTTTCTTTCTTCAAGACGCAAATTTCCAAGCAACTGGTTATCCCAACACCCTCTACAAAACTGCTTTAATAAGCTGCGGTCACGCTCTGCTTCTGGAATGCCTTCCCTCCGCACTGCTGCACTTAGCATGACTTGCAGCCGATGCAGGTAGCTAGAGGGTTTCTCCCCTTGGTTTCGCAACAATGTCATAAATTTTGCCAGTAACTCGTCGCCATCTTCAACTGATCCATAGACAGACTCTAACAACTCTAAATAAACCACTGGAGATGCTTGAGGGCCAATGTGCTTTACAACATCAGCCGCTGGCGGTAAATGGCTGTCCAGTATTTTTCTGGTTCGGGACAAGTCAGAAATGGATGGGTCATCAAGCAAAAAATCAACGCTCGCCCTCCAGGTATCAAAGTCGGGTTCATTAGCTGGTCGGGGAACTTTCCCTGAAAATGACCTCAAGCGCAGAGGAACATACTGAGTTGATACAGCATCAGTAGCTCGCACAAAATGTTCGACTACAACTCGTTGTACGCTAGGGGGGCTTATTACATCCATGGGCAGAGCAGTACACAAGGGCACCGCATTTGCCTCGTTAGTCTTGGTCAGGTTTTGATCTTTGCTTTGCTGGCTACTCGACAAAGGTACACTATCCGACATTGAAGGTGCAGTCATCTCTTCAATTACTCTGTGACTGAGATAACCGACGGTTTGAGAATCAGCCACAATAGGATAATCATTAACATCACTTGACATGGTTGACGGTTCAACGAAAGCACTAGCAGCATTAAGCTTCTTTAACTCCTCTTGAATTATAACCTGCAAAGGTTTTCCGCTAAATCTCGCAATTTCTTGCAGTTCCTCCAGATAATTACTAGTGACATCACCCCCTGTCGTCTGCGAGTAAACACTGCTCAAGGCACACATATTAAAGAAGGTGTCTGCATTAGAAGTATTAACAATTCGTAATGGCAACAAGGGTCGCAGCGCATCCATAGCGGAGCTATATTGGAACTCTATTATAGCTTGCTGATGAAATTCAGAGGATGGACTATCAATGAGCAAGGTTCGCTTTATGCTACCATAGCGCATCAGCCATGACTCAAGATCTTGATCGGATTCAGATAGTGTTATACCGCTCACTAGAACGGCATCACGAACACTCACTTTCTCTCGTCTCACAATATTCATAGTTCTTGACTGCTCTGTATACACTGCTTTCAGACACTGAGAAATCACTATTGTTGTATGACACACATTCTCCTGGCTGTCTCGCCAACTTTGTAACCCTTCACTCAATTTGATAGACACAAAGTCTGAGTATGGACCAGTTCGATCAGAAGACTAAAATTCGCCTGCAGAGAATAAGGATGTCACAACAATAATGAGACACTCACACAAAGTATAACGTTTTTTGAATGTATTGTTTGTTGTTGAATGCAAAACTTGAATTCAGTAAATGGAATGTATAAGAGGAAAAAAAATAAAATGAGAAAAAATACAGGAAAGAAAACTAAAATACGATGTAATAAAACAAATTCTGTAAACACCTTTTTCTTATAGGTTTCAAGGACTTCAAATACTCTAAAGATCTCGAAAGGTAAGTATAATCACTTGTCCTATAAACACTCTTTATGTTAATTTATACATTAACCTCTTGTTTGTTCCCTTCTAGGTTTCACTAGATTAAATTCAGTTTCTTTGGAAAAATAAAATAAATTTAGTCACCACCAGTAACACTGAATTCACCTTATGACTTAATTTTCAATTTTCCATTAAAGTTAACTCCTTATTTGATACCTTTTGAAATTTTTGTTAACTAGGTTTCTTCTTCTGGCTCCTAATTTTAAAAATAAAAAGAAAGAAAGGAAACAATAAAATAAAAAAAACAATTACATTTGATCAAGTAACAGAAAAAAAAAAAAAATAAACCCAATAAATTCACATTTAATTCCCTTCACAGGGATTTAACCCCCCAGGTTTCAAAATGAGTTCAGTGCAGTCTGTGAAGTTATATTCACAACCTTGTGAATACTGTTGAAATCGTTAAACGACAATGGTCGGCTATTGTTCGTTACTCAGTCTCTCCTCGTGACTGAATCCTTCCAATTGAACAGTGAAAAGTGTAAGGCTGTGTCCGAAATCTCCACTACTCAGTGGACTATATAGTGAGCTCGCCATTTTGTAGTGCTGTCCGAATGTATAGTGATGATTATTATACCCTATATAGTCCACTCAATGTATCCCAGAATGCATTTTGAAAAGTAGTACAACCGATGGTCACTAACCCAAGCCCTACATACCATCATGCATTGCGCTGATCGTAAAAATGGCGGATGGACGTCAAGGAGAGCAGCGCGACAATACGAATTTGTCATACAAATATAAGTTCTTTATATATATATATATATATATATATATGTTCTTTCTCGTTTAACTTATGATATGTAGTAGTTCTACAATTTTGGCAGACATGTATAAATTGTTTGTAAGCACGTATTGCCCCATTAAGGCACAAATCATGCCTAACTTTTACTTGTACTTGAGTAAAATATAGCCAGGGGTATCTGTACTTTTACTCAAGTAATAAAGCGGTGTACTCTGTCCGTCTCTGATAAAGACCTAGCATCATCTTCATCTTTAACAATTTGACGACGTCTCGCTAGCGTAGCAAGAACAGCACGTCGTTTTCTGTGTCTAGAAATCCTGTTTCTTTTGCTAATCCGCAAAATCTTCTGAATCACTAGAACAAACAAAGAAAAAAGATCAATATTGAGTGGCATCTCCACAGAGTCTAAAAGCGGTTTTATTAAGATTATTATGAGCAAGATATTTGATAACGTAGATCTGTTTTTTTTCCCCCCTAATGTCAACAGGCAAGAGAAAACGGTGTGGCGCGAAAATGAAAATAGGCCTATATGAAATATGTGTATTAATTTTATTGTTTATAAGTTATAATCATGTGTGGAGTAACGCATTATAACAGAAACGGCCAGAAATGACTTTTAATTTTAGAATTTTGGAGAAATAAGCTCAATATAATGTAATGTAAAAAAAAAGAGCTGAGCTGGCTCGGCACCAGCTGACAGATGATGGCGCGTTTAAATAGTGCGACGGTAATGACGTAATCAACGGCGCCGAGAGACGATCGAGTAGTGTCAGAAAGTGGTGTTTCTATTATGCTGGTGAGCTCACTATATAGTGCTCTACTCCCTACCCCCTACATAGGGGTTAGGGAGTAGTGGTTTGAGTGGAGATTTCGCACACAGCCTAAGTGTGGTTAGTTCAATTTCCTACCATCCAAATCGGCAACGAAAACATCAGTTTTATACAATCACGACTCCCTGTTAGGTCCGTGCGGCTCGCCAGTCCCGACTCCCTCCGTGAACATGAGAGTTAGAACGAAATTCAGGAACTCCAATCCGGAAAGCATCGACTCAATGCAGCTTCGACTCAACGATTCACAGCAAGCACTCGTCACAATGATGAAGAAATAAAAACAGGAAAGACACACAAAAAAAGAAAAACAAGGTAGAGAACAAAAACCTGACTTTGAATACAAGGTCACAAAAAATACTTGTTAGTTGTCTTCATATACACTGATCACATCATTTACCATTGTTTAACACCGCATCAAAATGGCGATCGCGTTTTACATACAACGTGCTAACAATCGTTCACCAAATGTGGTTGTAAAGAAAAATACATGAATAAAAGAACGCAAGCAGATTTCTCATTTATATTTCACTAATATAAACTTCATCCAGATGAAAAAAGTGTAACTCACCAAGAACAGATGAACTTGAACATATAATCGGTTTTAGGTCTGAAGAACTCTGTTACAACTCCATCCTTTTCTCATCCCTCTCGCAAAAATAAATTCTAATTACAGATCTGTGTTTCTTCAATAAACAACATATTTGATATGTGAACGCGCTATGCGTTAACAAGGCTGGTTCTCCGCAACTGCGTCACACAGTATAAAATCAATGTATGTCTTTCACATCAAATTTCACTTCTCTTTCGCTACATCGTCTCTGGATCAATATAACTTCAATTCTAATCAATTTTTCTCAGATGGATAAATCAAATACTCAATTTTCTTTGGAGAGATCTGAA
Organism: Tiaroga cobitis; assembly: GCA_030578255.1. Taxonomy (NCBI): domain Eukaryota; kingdom Metazoa; phylum Chordata; class Actinopteri; order Cypriniformes; family Leuciscidae; genus Tiaroga; species Tiaroga cobitis. Next base: position 28,043,866 of record CM060615.1, on the reverse strand, counting down.
TCACATCTGCTCTCGTTTGCTCTGCCGATTAAAGAGAGCACGAGCGCCAACCGCGTGCGAAATCCGGAACACAAAAATGCGCTACACAACATTCTCAACTCTCATGGGTCGATCCTTCCAAACAAAAATTATTTTAATTGGCTGTTTTAAAACACAAAAATAACTAATAAAATTACAAGAAAATACATATTCTTGTTTATTCATGTGTTAAAGCATTTTTTCCCCCATAACCTGGGTTACACATGGGTTGGGTTATTGGTCTTTTTATTATAAGGATTAAAAGGGATTTAAGGTAATAAAGAAAACCGTTCCGTCGAGAGATGTAAATACATTTTACTATAGTTTATTGTGCATGCACATTATATTTATATATCCACACTCTAAAAAATGCAGGGTTAAAAAATAACCCAACCTTAACCACGCCGCTGGGTCACTATAGGACAGAACACGCGCTGGGTTGGTTTGACCCAAGTGCTGGGTTTGTCCATTTAACCCATATTGTTGGGTCATTCATTTGACCCAACCAGTGGGTGAAATTGACCATCTTGCTGGGTTAAGTCTTACTCATGTGCTGGGTTATTTCCTGTATCAATGCCTTATTAAAATTAGTAACAAATATTTTTTTATATTACCGTACTAATGTAAAATAATGATTGTCTCTGTAATACAATAAACCAGAGAGGCCACTGTATATGTGATTTCAATCATTTATTTTATTTTTTTACATTTTTAATACATCTTTAATATTTTTTGTAAACAATTATTACAATTATACAATGTATACTCATTCTAAGGTAAAAAAAACATAACGGTTCATTAAGTAAGGTCTTTATACACCACTGAAAACTGTTATGTATATGATATTGCATTTCTGTTAACAGATCCTCCTAAATACAGTATTACACAATGCACCTTTAAAAGTCAATAAGAAACTAATTTGAACTCTTATACGATTATGATTTCATTTATTAAGATGTGTTGATTTATTAAGAATAGCTACAAACATTTACAATGCGACTAAATATCACAGGGTTTTCCTCACATTTGACAGAGGACGATTCTTTTCCATTAATTTGATACACTGCTTCGTGTATTTAACATGAAAAACAAAATAAAACTTTGAAACAAAGATCACCAGCCTCCAGCAAAGACTCGGTCTCGATGACGTGGCCTGGAACAATGGCAACGGTCTGACGTGTCCCCCTCGTCGCATCCCTGATGCTCCAGTCATTTTGTAAATATTCATCCATGTTGGTCCCCAACTGTTGATTACACACAATCACTTAGAGTGTTGCAATATAACTGTCATGCAAGTTTTTTGTGAAAGTATTTATATTTTTTTTTATTGCAAACATTACCAAATATGGCCAAATGTGAAAAACAAACAAAATGTATATTTACACATCTAAATAGACAATTAGCAGTCTAAAATAGTCTGGGATTCAGGATAAGACAAAAACACGATTTGGAAAATGGATTCATGATGTACTCGCTCATTATAAACATTTTGTAAATTTTGAACACAAAAAAAGTTATGGACTGCAGCTTTAAAAATTAACAAAAATCTATTTAAAAAAAATGCAATTTTATGTTGCAAACAGAGATTGCACCTTTAAATATTCTAAACCTAAATTAATTTCATAGTTATCAAGCATATCAAACTTACAGGTTGCATGTCAAGGACCTCTGAGCCTCTGTGGTGGGTCTGAAGCCCTTTCCTCCTCTCCTGTAACGTTAGATGGATGGGGGAAGCAGAGTTTGCAGGACCTTCAAAGCCATCAGCTAAACAATATGAGCATAATAAAGTTGCATTATCATTTAAATAGTATGCTGTATATAACAATTCATATTTCTAAAGTAGCATTTCTGACTTTTCTGCCCTGGTGTTTAAAATGGCGCTGTTGTGACAATAGCAAAAACTATTTATTGGCCTCAAACATCGCGCACACTTGATCCATGACCACTGTCTTAGTAGTACTAAATTATTCTTAGTAGGCCTACCTCAGGTCCTAACAACTTATAATGGGTTCAGGGCGAGAACATGCTTAATATGAAATCGATTTATTTATCATTGCCTCAGTCGCCGTTTGTAAAGATTGCACGTCCGACGTCATACAGTTATTATTTGATTTTTTTGGGTAAAAACGATCCTGGTTCCGACATAGACATTACAGAAGAAACACGCAGACTGTGCTGGAACTTACCCCCGTCGCTTCTTCTGACGAGAATTTCTTAAATGTGCCAGCAGACTTTAGTTTCCACACAGACTAGACTTTTTTCCCGCAGTTTTTACGAGCCCTATAGGGACATAAACATAGGCTACTGCGCGTGCACGGGTTCATTCAAAACGCTTTCCTCACTTTTAATTACTAAACGTCCACAATAAATACGATATTTACGTGATGAAATTAAAATTTAAACTACATATTTCATTAAGGCTGCTGATATAGCTGGTTTACAATGTGGCATTTTGTCAAAAAATCTAACCGGCTAGCTGTTACTAATGTTTTACAGAATAAATACGTTATAGCCTACCCCTCGCAGTTCCATATCAAAGACTGTATGCTGAACAGTGAAATTATTAATGTTAAAAATATTGGTAAACATATTAACTTACCATAAAACACTGCCTGCTCCGACCTCCGAGTGAAGTCCTCCTCGAGTCAGAAGTGAAGAATCCAGAAAGTTCCGCAAAGAATAAACCGGTTGCTGGGTCAAAATAACCCAACCAGCTGTTTATTTGTGAATTACCCCCTTACAACTCATTTTACCCAGCATGAGCAACCCATTAATGTGTTTACAGTGCCCCAAACAACCCAGCATTTTGACCCAGCACAATCAACCCAACAATTTGTTTACAGAAACAACCCAGCATTTTTTTGAGTGCACGTTTGTGCATCAATGTCTGTGCTGAAGATACGAAAACTTTAGGAATCGAATACAAGATTTAGGCTACTCAATATATTTGTCAGTCGTATCCGACATAAAAGATCTGCAAATTAAACCGTGACCGCCAGGTGCAATAACTACATAAAAATGTATTAAAATAAACAAAAGTGAAAGGGGAATCACAATCATTAAAATTCATTTAGCCGAGGGCAGTCTGGTAGGCAGTCGAAATTCGACACAACGCCTGTTATCGTGTAGAATTAAAGTCTCAGAAGTAAATGCAATTAACAACATAAGCTACATACCTACTGAGTAAAATGTAGTCATTGCAATAAACACTGACATATGTTATTGATTATCCAGTGCATAAACCAGGAGCTTTGTTCTGATGACAGTCTTCTTGGACATAGGTGAGCAACTACAAGATTATTCATTTTAAATTGGATGATAGGAAATTACACATATGCATTCATCACCAATGTCATAGTGTGGATTCGTTTCACTCCTGTGATGTTTCCACATTATATTCATCATCATGTAAAGTTGCTTAAAGGTATAATTCACCCAAAAAGGAATTTACTCACCCTCAAGTTGTTCCAAACCTGTATGAATTCATAAAAGAAACAATAATTACAGGAATAGTCTGCTGGACTCTAAACCCACTGATCTATATAATGACATTACTAAAGTCATTCTATATTGATCAGTGTCTAAACCTCAAAGAAATGCCACAATCAAGACATCGGAGCAGAAATGAGGGAGAAACACCCAGGAACTCCGTGTCTTTCCCTGCCATTAACGCTTGGATAACACACCACGTCTCCTTCCATTAATAATAATAATAATGTCTATGCGGTGGCTGTGATATAGGCTATAAACCTACCAACGTCCGTTGCCATGATTTTTGGAATGACTTATCGCGACAGGAAAAAAAGACGTTTTAGTCGCATAACATCGGTTAATGAAACGCCGTCATTTCGCATTAGTTTTTTATCGACATTTAGAAAATATCGCAAAAGTTTTGCGCAAATCTGTAATGGAAACGCACCCCAAATATGATCAAATATTGGGGGGGACAAATTGCCCTTCGTTGAATATTGGGGGGGGGACGTCTCCCCCTGTTCCCCCATAGAATTACGCCTATGGTAGCAGTCTTTTTTACTCCTAGCATTGTACTTTGAAATTTGTACATTTCCATTCGAACACCAACACAATCTTTATCCTACACGTCAACGATTCAGTCAACAATATTATTTGTCGCCACCTAGTGGAATCTTTAATAAAATAACTTAAACTATCTGAGTGGATTGAAAATACATTTACTGGTCAAAAACCCTTGTCAAACTCCATTTGAGCTTGAATTTTGGTAAAATGGTAATTAAAGTAATAACACACACACACACACACACACCATCAGCGCTGTCGGGCGGAAGCCTTGTATGTCCAAAACTGTTACTTTTCAGGAAACGAAAGAAAAACTTTTTTTCCCCAAAATACTTTCCAAGCTCTTTTAATGCTTTCCATTGGTAAAATATTTGTAAAACACATTGACAGATGTAAAGGGTGACCAATAGCATTAATTTTTTGAAAAAAAAATAGGGAGATAATACAATATGGATTCTGCCTGATACATTGTTGCTGTCAGGATGTAAATCTTGTATCTCTATATTTATATTATAATAAATTATTTTATAACTAAAATAAATGTATTTATTTTGTCAGGTCTGTGACACAATCTTAAAGTAGTGAAGTTGGCTTTACATGCTTAAGCTGTTAATTTATCCATTGCATGGGTGGACCTTATCCTTATCAATCATCCAAACATTTCTCCCCCCTGAGAGATTTTGCAGGAGCCGCCACTGCCTATGACGTCACTAGCAGTGCAACCATAAGTATAAAAGGGCACCTGAAGAACACATCATTCTCTTCTTCGTCTTCAGGGGCCATTTGTTTGTATGTGCGTGTAAGACAGAAACACCACGGGTGGAGTGTGTTTGACTCCTCGAGCAAGCTGGATATGCTCATTTTATGCATTTGAGAGACTCCTGAAAAAGACTGGGAAGAAGCTTTGTGCATCATTGATCTCTCCTGAGGGTTATAAGTCAGTGTTTGCATGAGCGTGTTCAGCTCTTGAGGAGTTGAAGGCACTCATAATAATGCATTTGTGGCGTTTTCCCGAGGGCAAAAGGTGATCAGTTAGCGACTACGCCACCCTGGAATCCTGCCAGGGACAATACAATAATATTTCTTATTTAAAGCAACACAAGTTCGCTCACAGTAAATGGCGGGAGACGTGGATACAAAAAATATAAATTTTATTACAGATAAAATTTGAGGTTCATGAGCACAGAATGACTCGGTTACTAACGTAACCTCGGTTCCCTGAGAGGAGGGAACGAGTATTGCGTAAGTAGCTTACGCTATGGGAAAACTCCTTTTCTCGAGAATATTGAAGTCTTTATGTAAAACGCATTGCAGCTGCACAGCAGACAGCAATGAGCGAGGCGGCTCGGTCATTGGCTGTGCTGCGGCAACTTGCTCGAACCAATGGCGGGCCGACTCTGAATGCGCAACCAATGAGCGCGTTTCGAGCCCGCCAAGATGGGCGTGGCCAAGGGCTATATATTGGGCGCCCCGTCATGAGAGTTCTTTAGGTTAAAACGACTAAAGCGAACTAACCAAGCACCAGCACGGCAGCTTATGCAATACTCGTTCCCTCCTCTCAGGGAACCGAGGTTACGTTAGTAACCGAGTCGTTCCCTTTCGAGAGGTCTCTCCTATTGCGTAAGTAGCTTACGCTATGGGAACACCATGCAAAACGCCGTGCGTGCTGAACTTCGCCCTATGACAGCCAGAGGCAGGTGCCTGAGCTGAAAAGCAAAGTTAACATCCAACTAGCCGGCAGAGGCGAGCTTTATGTGTGGAAAAAATGCAGAGCGGCTAGAAGGCGCTCAGAGTGACACAAGCACACACATAATCTAGATACGAACTCTTGGTTCTACTAGCATCATGCTGACAGTACGTTGGAATGCAACGTCGGTACCTGTAGGTTGTAAAACCTGATAAATGTGGACGGTGAGGCCCAGCCTGCCGCCGCACAAATATCCTCAATCGGTATCCCGCTCGACCATGCCCAGGAAGAAGCCATACTCCGAGTGGAGTGAGCTTTGACTCCCCAGGGGCATTGGAGTCCTTTGGCTTCATAAGCCAGCGCTATAGCCTCAACTATCCAGTGAGAGATTCTCTGCTTTGAGACGGCGGAACCTTTCGTACGGCCGCCGAAGCATACAAACAGTTGTTCTGTCTGTCTGAATAGGGCAGAACGCTCCAAATACACTCTGAGAGCCCTGACGGGGCAGAGTAGATTAGCGTCGTGTTTGTCTGCTGGGGACGATAACGCGGTTAGGGAGATAACCTGTGCTCTGAAAAGAGTGGTGAGCACTTTAGGAACATACCCATGTTTTGGCCTAAGGACAACTCTGCAGTCGTTGGGTCCGAATTCTAGGCAGGCAGCGCTCGTTGAGAGCGCGTGCAGGTCGCCCACTCTCTTGACCGAGGCGAGTGCCAGCAAGAGCGCAGTTTTGAGCGAGATCTGCTTAAGGTGCACGGTTCGGAGTGGTTCGAACGGGGCCCCTTTAAGAGCGTCTAGGACAGTAGCCAGGTCCCAGATCGGCACTGAGGGGGGGCGTGAAGGGAGATGAAAGCGACCGCTTTCATCTCCAGACAGTTTATGTGTAGGCGCTTTTCCGGGTTTGACCAAAAGCCGGAGACAGGCCTGCCCTCGTAGAGGGCCCCCCAGCCTATTTTGGAGGCATCTGTCGTGATCATTTTTCTCCTTGTGTTCACACCCAGACTCACGCCCGACTGGTACCAGTCGGCGGCTTTCCAGCGCGTCAAGGCTTTTACACAGCCGTGGTTTGCTCTGATTAAAAAGTGGCCCGAACGCCACGCGTGAGTAGGGACGCGGCTCTTGAGCCAGCGTTGGAGAGGGCGCATATGCAACAATCCTAGCTGGAGTACGGTCGATGCTGAGGCCATTAGACCGAGCATCCTCTGAAACCGCTTGACGGGGGCACGCGCGCCCGCTCTGAATGATGTTGCAAGGCGCCGGATGGTGAGCGCGCGCTCTGATGTGAGGCGCGCTGTCATTCGCATCGAGTCTAAAACTATTCCCAGGAAAGAAATCTTCTGGCTGGGGGATAGCATGCTCTTTGCAAAATTGATTCTTAGACCCAGGCATTCTAGATGGCTGATAATCCAAGATCTGTGTGTTGTTAACTGACTCTCTGATTGTGCTAGGACCAGCCAATCGTCGAGATAATTCAGTATTCGCACTCCCCGCCGCCTCAGGGGGGAAAGTGCTGCATCCATACATTTCGTGAATGTACGGGGAGCCAGGGACAGGCCGAACGGAAGTACCGTGTACTGGTATGACTGTCCTTCGAAAGCGAATCTCAGAAAAGGCCTGTGATGAGGCGCTATTGGAATGTGAAAGTAAGCGTCTTTCAGATCCACTGAGAGAAACAATCTCCTGGGCGTACTTGCGCGAGGATATGTTTGGTTGTTAACATTCTGAACGAGCGAGTCATTAGTGCTTTGTTCAGATGTCTGAGATCCAGGATGGGGCGGAGACCGCCATCCTTTTTCGGGACGAGAAAATAGCGGCTGTAAAAACCTGCCTCGCTCAAAGAGGGGAGAACCGTTTCCACAGCGCCCTTTTCTATTAGTTTGCGCACCTCGGTGGGGGTGGGGGTGCATAAACAGTGGTAGGCACACGCGTCACCTTTATAATGTTTCCCGCTTTTACTGGGGATGAATTTGTAACTGTGTGAACAGTGCTTGTGTGTAGTGGTGCATACATGGCCGTAGGCATGTGATCTACATTTATGGGGCTTCCAGCCTGAGCTGGGAATGAATTTGGCACTGTTTTGACAGTATCTGGGGATGTACACTTTGTGGGCATGTGAACTCTTAGTGACACAGGCAGAAAAAGGCTCTTTTTGTGTTTTCTGTGTGTCGCCGTAAAAACGGCGTTTGTTTGCAGGTAAGCGAGCTCTGTGACTGGCCCATTGACTGCTGTATAGACATTTCCAGCCGCCTGTGAGGGGACTGGGTAATGTTCGGGATTTTGCAGAGAGTGGTCCGGCTTTTGCTAGACGCGCACTCTCTCTTTTCATTCCTGTGGCTAGGAAGGCTTTCGAGGCTCAGGGTTCAGCGCTATCTTGGGCCGAGGACCCCGTCGCTCAGGAGGCGGCTTGCGGTTGTGCGAGCGCGAGCGGCGTCGAGCGTCAGTCTGAGGTGCGGGCTGAGAGGCGGTGGGGGAGGTTCTAGCCCGTTGCGGCTGAGGCGGTCTCTGCCTGCTCTGCGATGAGCTGGAGCGCTTGGGCAGAAAATGACGCATAGCTTGTGAAGCATTTTGGGCCTCAGTGAAGTGTTCGGCGAAGGCTTTAACTGCTGGTCCAAACAGCCCGCTGGTGGATATCGGCGCGTCGAGAAACGGAGCCTTATCCGCGTCCTTCATTTCAGTTAGAGTCAGCCACAGATGTCGCTCGAGAACAGTCAAATTAGCCATGGCACGGCTGATAGACTGGGCGGTGGCCTTTGTGGCTCGCAGGGCTATGTCAGTCGCGCTGCGTAAGTCCTTGAAGGCTTCGGGTTCGGAGCCAGACTCGTCCAGGGAACGGAGAAGTTTGGCTTGGAACACTTGAAGTACCGCCATCGAGTGAAGCGCTGATGCAGCTTGGCCGGCGGTGGCGTAGGCGCGACCGGCGAGAGCAGAAGTAGTGCGGCAGGGCTTCGAGGGGTGGGAAGCCTTGGCTTTCCATCCGGTGGTGGAGGGCGGGCAGAGATGATTGGCCACGGCCTCCTCGAGGGGCGGTGTTCCCTCGTAGCCTCTTTCCTTCGCGCCGTCCACAGAGGAGAGCGACGAAGAAAAAGAAAGCTTCAAACATGCAGAGTGAGGGGCTTTCCATGACTTCGTGAGTTTGTCATGAACTTCCGGGAAGAAGGGAGAAGGCCTTTGCCGAGGGGCCTGCTGGCGCCCCTGAAGAAACCATTCGTCCAGCCGGCTTCGGGTTGGTTCCTCGGGAGAAGACCAGTCGAGCCCGAGGTCCTTCACGGCCTTGGAGAGGATGCGAACAATCTCCGCGTCCATAGTGGAGCCCCCACTCGTGCTCGCTAGCGTCGACGGGGCGGGGTCGAAGGAGCCCGGCCAGTCGTCAGATGCAGCGTCGATGGATAAGCTGTCATCTACTTCCCCGTCGTCCTCGGACGCGCCGAAAGTCACAAGGCCTGAAACAACGCCTCCTTGAAATTTGATCTTTTACAACGTCGCCGGGCGACCGGTTGAAAAGATACTTGCGTGTCTAGCGCTCCGGATGGCTCAGTAGGATGGCGTTCGAAGGCGGCTGAAGGCGCCGGCGTCCTCGTAGCAATCCTGCTGGTGTGTTCTACGGCGGCGAAGGCTTTCAATAATCCGGAGGATCCAGCGAAGAAGGTGTTCGCTGAAGGAGATTAAATCTAAAGAACTCTCATGACGGGGCGCCCAATATATAGCCCTTGGCCACGCCCATCTTGGCGAGCTCTGACGCACGCGGGCGTGAAGCGCGCTCATTGGTCGCGCATTCAGAGTCGCCCCGCCATTGGTTCGAGCAAGTTGCCGCAGCACAGCCAATGACCGAGCCACCTCGCTCATTTCTGTCTGCTGTGCAGCTGCAATGCGTTTTACATAAAGACTTCAATATTCTTGAGAAAAGGAGTTTTCCCATAGCGTAAGCTACTTACGCAATAGGAGAGACCTCTCGAAAGGGAACAAACCTTCAGCAACAGTTATCATAGACCACAACAATTGACCGTTCACAGGCCCCTCCCACAAAACGGCCATTGTCCAATCACACATCACAGCAACCGTTACTATGTGAGCAGGTCCGTCAAACATTGACTCCAAGCAAGATGGTGAAACGGTGCGCCCGCGGCGTTTGTAAATCGGACACTAGGTACCCCGAGAGATTGTCTGGAGGAGTTGTGTTCTTTCCGTTTCCAAAGCCGAAAACACAACGTGAGCGGTGCCTACAGTGGATAAAACAGTGTGGACGGCCCCACTCCCAATTAAATGTCTCGAACATGGTTAACTCGCGTGCAGCGTGCGTGAGACTGATACACTGAGATTAGTCAAAGAAACATGGAGAAAGCAGATCAAGAGAATCCACAAAGGAATTACGTTTTATAAAGGGTTGTTGTTAACATGATATCCTCGGGGGAAAATGAGCAGCAGTCAACTAGCAGTGCAGCACCCGTAGCTACAGTTTAGAGGAGTGCACGTTCGCAACGGGGAAAGCATCAAGCTTACTTGACAACATCAGTTCATATATCAATATCGTAACGAATAGAAATAACCTTAAATAATGTATGGTTATCTGCATCTTTCCGTCTCTTATGTATAGTTATTTTTAAACACGAAAATCGCATTCAGCATGACATGCAAGCGGTTGCTGAACAACCTTGTTAAAACGAACGTGTTAATCCTGTATCTGAGGCAAAATTACTAAATATGCAGCGCGAGTTATATATTTCTAACTTCAAATATTAGCCACTGACCCAGCTTATAAAATCTTCTTCAAGGCTGTGCTGGTTGCATTTGAGGTAGCTACCGGTCATGGGGTTTCTCAGATTTAGCTTGAGAGCATTAAGCATTCGCCTCGATAGTAGTCGTGTCTCCTTCATTGCGTATTTTTATATTTTGAATATATCCCTCCACTGCATACTGTAACCCCTTGTGCCTCGATCTGGAGGATATCGCTGAGGTATTGCTCCAAAAAAGGACACTGACACCCACGGGTATATCTCTTCCCGTCATGGCAATCTGTCGCGCTCGTCGTGTTTGACCATTTGTTTGACGGGCGTAGTAACAATAACTAGGGGGCGTGGCTTTTGCGAACGGTCAATTACACCATTTGACAAAACACACGAAACGACTGAGTAATCAGTTACAGCTGAATCTGGACAGGGGAGCTGAAGTTTGACAATAAAACACAATATGGCCTCCACGGCAAATCACTCTTCCCATACCCCTGTGCCTCGGCACTCTCGCACACGTACACCACTCAGTCAGGACACAGCACTCGTGATGACAGACCACAAACAGCTTTCCGCGCCGGCTCCAGCACTTAACCCCTTTAACAGATTCAGGGTATACACCACTCAGGCTTTCTCACACTAAACAGTCACTTTACTGAAGGCAACAGTACAAGGTTTTCACCTCTCTACTTACACATACAATCTAATGATGCCAAAATAAATCCAATACAAAAAAAAAAAAGAAATGAGTAGAACCACTTCTGACCACACAAAAAAATAAGAAAATAAAAACTTCACATTTAACAAGATTCACATTAACTTGACCAGTGCAATATCACAACCCAACCATACAATATTACAATCTTACAGAAGGAAAATAAACACACACGCACCAGACGATGCGCCTCCAGACGATGTCCCACGTAGTCCAACAGCACGGAACAAATCGCCCATAACGAACACAACCACTCTGTAAAATTACCAGTTAACAATTAGACGAGATCTCCATAATTTAACTAGTTGCAGCTGTTCATAAAAATCAGTTTCTCTCTACAGGAGATCGCCACCCTTAAATTATAAACGCACATACCTGTAAGTGCGATCGCCAGACACCCGATCAGTTAGGCAACCAGATATACATGGAAGCTGAGGGCTCGTCCAGTTTATCGTGGGGGAAATGTACGCGCCGGTAACGACCAAGCGCCTTCGTACTGGGCTACAAATAGCCTATAAACACCCATGCTTGAATCAGCCTCACTCCAACTTTTGACTGTAAAAACACAAGGATACTGCTACAGTAGAAACGGATACTCAGATAACACAATCAACTCTTTCACCTACCCGAAGAGGGACAGCCTCGCTCAATGCCAGCCGTAGGGGTTCATACGCCACCCTAAAAATAGACTATAATAAGCCACATAGTATACCACCAGTCAAATCTACCACACATACCTGAATGACGGCCGACTGACGACACCGGAAGAAAAGGCGGTGACTCGTAACACCACCCACTCTAAACAACCCGTTTATATACGCTACTGCAGCTCACTGATAGGAACAACTTAACAAGTAGGCTAGCCAACCGCATGTAGGCGGGACGAATTTCATTGGACCTGCCACACGTTCATTGCAACATACTCTGTTCTTGTTCTAGTGTTGAACGGAGCACGTTCGGCTCTCGAGGGAGTTGAATGCATGCATTGCGTTGCAGTCATGGCAGTAGACTCTGTTCTAGCTTGTTTCTCGTTACAGATAAGAATCTAGCATTTGACACGCTTAGTTATAGTTGGGCATTGTTATTACTCACCTCGTTTTAGAGGGTCAATATGCTAAGTACTCCATATTGCTGGAACAATGATGTTTTTGGCTAAGATAAAATAAGATCTGCCTTCTGATGATTCGGCTCTTTATTGTCCGGTTGAATAGCCCTCTGTGGGCTTCCTTGACAGACCTTTTTCAGGCATTAGGACTCTCCTCGCTTTAGAGTGTCTTAGCAATTCAAATGAATTCTTACAAAGAAGAAAGCTCTTTTTCCTTGACAAACTTAATTTCAATTGAGCATTAGTAATACTCCCCTTGTGTTCGAGGCCCTACGTGCAGAGTACTCTGCTCCCTAAGAGCTCTGTTCATCAAGTGAGGGGATTTTTGTGATCCTCCTTGACAAGCTTAATTATGGTTGAGCATTTGTTAAGGCAAAATTCACCACCAGTCAATATCACCTGAGTAAGAGTCTTATTTTATACCCGTTTCAAGGACCTTTCCTTTTACGTTTACAGATATGATGTGGCTGTTGTGTCTTTTAAGGGCATTACAGGCGCCTCTCCTCTCTCCAGGCCACAGCCTAATACAGAAATACACTGGCCAAAAAGCTGATCAGTGCCTAAGGTCAAAGGTCTCCTCCTATCTGCTCCTGAGTGTCACACCGTGCACGTACACACATTTTAGTTTATGTCATCAAAATCATCAGGAGCCAGATGGCTCAAAAGGTCCCTTCAGTTCTATTAACTACTGATCACTGTAAGATTAAAATTTTTCCACTACAATTCTCCACTTTTTACCATTCAGATTACCCATAATCACAATAATAAACAAAAAAAGAACAAATTTTAAGTCATACCATCACACTTATACACTTCATCTCTGATTTTCCGCTTAAATGATCACTCTTCTTAAACATTTGTGAAAATATCATGTTGAAAGGAAAAAGCTTTGGCTGTTTTTGTAAGGATAGTCCCTTAATTATTAGCAAGCAGGTAAAGAATTTAATTTTAAGGCCGGGCTAAATGAATAGGCATTGCTATTGCACGCTCGACCTAGATCGAACCCTCAGTCACCTTAATTAAATAAGATATAGTGTACAGATTTAGTTAGAAGAAAAAGACAAAACCATAAATTGACACCGTTTCTTTCACTACAATACAAAGTATATAAAAAAGTATAATAAAATCCTTCATTTCATCCCCTCTCCTTGTACGCCACCTCGTAACACGGATGACCACTGTTTGTAACCTTCTTTAAATCTTTTGCCCTTAATCTTTCTCAGAAAAATAAAAATAAAAAATAGAAGAAAAACAATCAGAACAAACATTTAACACATCTCACTGCATAATTTTGTTAATCCTTGGGATAGACTGTCATTTTTTACCAATTGAACAGACAGCAGGTTTTCACCTGTCTCTGTTATTGTATTCACCCATGAATAACAAAATGATCATAACACAATACCAAGCTTGATTCAATCAAACAAAATCATCACAAAAACAGATTCTTCTGTTAAACTTAAACCATCAGTTGGCAGTTGGTTCCTCCAGGTGTGTTGATCATCTTGTTCGCCCCAGCGACGTTCTGTGTTCGCCAGGGTGACACTTTGCGTGCCGTTGCAATGGTCTTTCCCTCGTAGGTGAGGCAGACAGTTACTAGCACCGTCTTCTTTAAACCTCACTTTATGCTCTATTGGATGGTTGAGGCCTGTTGTTGTTGTCTAAGGTGAGAGGCTTGGACCCAGGTGTCACACTCTCCAACCATTGTCTGATCCTTACAAGGTTTTCCCTTAAATCATTACCACACCCCCACTGGAGTGAACCATTTCTTGCCTGCTGTCACCTGTGAATGGAGACCTTAAGTATTTTGTTAGTGACGCTTGTCTAGCCGCTCGTCCCTTTTGGTGTGCCTGTGGAATCAACAACCTGAAACATATTATCACCGGATCATTTCTTGCTCACTTAATAGCACAGGGTTCATTTTTCCCCTGAAAAAAACACTCAACCCACTTTGCTCATGTCAATATTTATACATTTGGAACAGAATCAGTTCTGTTTGCTACAATCCATCCTGACATCCTGTAAAAGGAAAATCTTAGTTATGCGCTGCGCAGGTGTGGCACCTTTCTGCTACAATAATAACCCAGGCCAGGATAGTTAGCCAAATTCATCCATAGCCATCATTTTATTGGGCACATTCTGCCCTGTATCAAAAGTCTGCATGATCTGTAGAGAAAAACAAATGTCGAGGTTATTTTCAGATAGTAAAATACACGTAGTTTCTTTTGTCTGTTGTGCTGCCGCAGCCTTCGCTGCAACATCTGCCCTGGCGTTACCTGTTGAATCAGTCCTGCAAATGCATGTACACACAGCAAATTTTGTTTGGGACGGCCTTTTACCTAAGTAAACCCAGTGTCCTCCCTACATATATTGTCCCTTAGTAAACCATATTCTGTCACTCATTACCATCCCCCTTTTGATGCACGACTCAACTCGTGCATCAATTTAACATAATGGGGTTTGGATAAACAAAGTTAGCCATCAACACTGTCCTTCAGCCATATTTCGCCCAGACATCTTTCTCTGTCTCTGAAACAAAATATTATGTTCTTCACTTAAAGCCACAATCTCATCTGCTTATTGAAGTATTTGGAGGGCAATGGCCCTGAGTCTCACAGCGAATCCTGCTTTTCAGGCCTGTTGTTTGGTCTCTCAAGTCAGTCATCTACAAACATTTCCAAAGTCATCAATTGTTTCTATCAGGTCAGGTTGTGCTGTACAGACTTGGTCAATGTCAGTCAATTATTTTTCCCCCTTTGTTCACAATAATCATAAATGTTAAGAGCTCTCTTGATAATTCGAAATTGACTTAGCCAATGTGCCGCTTTGTTGTTGCCGTTAGGCGATCTACGAATTCACAATTCCAATTTACATCAATACTTAAACTGATCTTCAAATCTACATCATGCATGACAAAAGTATTACCACCAGACAGAGCTTGATGTCCAATCAACTTAAAGCACGTCCCATGTTCTGTATTGTCTTTTCAACCGATCCACTCATAATTATCGGCTTCTTTAAAATTTGACATTTGCCTTAACCCATCTGTAATGATAAACCTATTCAGTTCTAATTTCAGTACTGTTCTAATATTAGTACCCCAAACTAATACATACAATACATAAAGTGCTGTCACCATCACACACACACTCATACTAGACACACATTTGTTAACTGCTCATTCTCAATGTTCGCCTTTCCTTATATCATCGTTAAAAGGATTTAAATTTTAAATAAGATTTTAAACTTCACATATTTTCTGTAGCTTTTCCCTAATTTTGCATGGTCTCTTAACCGGTTCCAAAGCATGTCTTGTTCATTATTCATTTGATTTTTAGACAAGGCAGCTGGGTTGTTTTGGTTCCTTATCATTATTTTTCTTCAGCTTGCTCTAGCAGGCCAATAACAGAAAGAAAGAAAGACACAGTTACCATCCTTCCCCCAACTCAGGCAGTCTCTCTCACTATGAACAAATAATCTTTTCAACAGCCATCTAATGTAGACTAAATATAAATTCATTACAATAACCATTGACCATTCACCTTTGTTATACAGATTTTTCTTGAATCTACAAAAATTTCATTTTTAGTCACCATCATGTCTAACGACCTTCAGGAGTTAAAACTTATGTTATAAACATATTAGTTCAAAATCAACACTTCTATACATTTTCTTGCCTATAAGGCAACCAATACATAAAAAGTTTTGCTACTGTCTCCACAACAAATAATGGCAATCCCCTCACGGTCTCAGCTGGCTCTTGAAAGCCCATTGCCATTAGCTCTTTATCTATAATTTTCTTCTCCTCAGGGTGTTGTCCCCCTGGCATAGTTGCAGACACTTGTCACAATGAAAACCAAGCCATACAACTAATGCGGTTTCTTCTGGCGAGTGGTATAGAGGAAACTCACATTTTCTGGGTCAGACTGCCGTAACTCCTCACAGCGCATCTCACCTCTCAATGCTCTGCTGACCCCGGTGGCCTCCAGTAATCAGCGCTCAACTCTCATACCTTTCTCGCATATAACACCTCCATCCGGAGATGCCCCAGTGATCGTGACCCAGTGCGTTGGGCTGTCCCCTGGCCAGGAAGATCATCCCGTCATTGAGTAGCCACGTACACACTGGTGACCGCTCTTTCCCATCACACAATCAGTTTTCTTTAACAGAACTCAGCTGTTTTCTGGAGCTTAGGAAAGGCACGTTCAAGAGTCACCAGAGCCATTCCGATTGCCTAATAGTGTTCACACAGGGAGACAGGTTAATAACAGCTGTATTTAATCACTTAAATCCATTAACCATCTTAAAAGCAGAAACCTAGCTGCTTAGACTATACATATCCGTACATTCAGTGAACTTCATCTGTAGACGGAGCCATCGGCCCTGAATGGTGGAGTCTAAATGAGACAAAGTTGTTACTGGTCCTAAAATAAGCTAATCAAAATGTCACCTCTATCGTTTAAGGTCTGTATTATTATTTTAAAGACTTCTTTAAAGTCATTCAGTTTTACTTTTAAAACATTTAAAATACAAGTTGCCCTCTGAATGGCAATGATTTCTTTTAACATCTCTGTGTCTATTATTTTCAACTGAAACACTGTGTTTTAATACAAATAGCTTATTAGCACTAATGACACAGGCTCAGATAACAGCTTTTAGCTGATATTGAATGAGAGAGACTCTGAGACATTCAGGACTGGTACACTGCACTCTCATAAACATCTAACATCTAATTTTTATCTACCATCCTATAGCTCTATCCCAGCTTAAGGCATATTTGCCAGAAATTACATGTGTTTCCAAATAAACATAATTTTTATAGTTGTCTTTATTTAGACATTACAAATTTCCTCTCAGATTGAGTCTCTGTTGCACTGGCAGTTTCAGCCACAGTACACATCAGATCCAGATAAGCAAACTGTTTTATTACAGCCAATAACAAACTTATCTTTTGAAAGCAAAACATCAGCTTCTAGTTCTTTCATGGTCAACTTCTCAAGCTGTTTGTTTAATCAGCATTTAGCAACTGTTAATCCAGTATTGCTTCTGCTTATTTTATCTTAAATAAAAATAATTATTCCAGTTCTCAATAACGTTTCATATTTCCTCTCAATTTTAGTTGTCAAGTTCTCAATTACGTTAACATTGACAAGGCTAGCACTCTCTGCTTGATACATCTTTTGCAATTATTATAAATCATCCGTGAGATTGGTCTCTCTACTTAATCTAAACCCTTTCTAAAATGTTTAATTAAAACACAATCATCATTTTATTCATATTTATATATTTTGCAACTCACATTTGTTGAAGTCATTAATTTTGCATCAACCTGTATTCAATTCACTTATAAAAATTACTATTATAGATCTTTTCTTCAACAGGATTCACTTTAAGACTTCAATCTTTTGACCTTGTTTTTTATCTCTTATTTTTCAGACGAAAGATGTTAGTGTCGTCATTTAAACACTGATCAATTTTCAAACCCACATTAATACCAGAAATTTGTCACTATCACATTTTTTAAACACCTTCTCGGTGGGCCTTTACAGTTACGTGTTAAATGGTCCTGATGACCACAATCAAAACACTCTTTGTCATCTGGTGGGTTCGTGTGGCAGCCTCTACAGCATCAGACACCTTGACTATCACTGTGAGCTTGCAAACGGCCCCAACTTACTGCACACCCTTGAAGCAGTGTGTGTCCCATTCAGGAATGCAAACAGAGCCACTGATAAGCAGTTCTCTCTATTCTTCTTACAGACCACCAATGGTGGATTCACATAAGCCGCATCAAAATGCTCAAAATATTAAGTTGTTTTCACAAAGTTTCTGTTTAACTTTATTCGCTTGTCCAGGGAAATTATCCCCAACCCATAATTTCCTTTATAAAACAGACAATATCTTCTTTTCCCTTCAATTACTTAATATCAACCTTATTGATTTCCAGAATCTTTGGACATAGCTGTCTTTACATTTTATTAATTTGGTCCCATTCATCAATAACACTAATTACAGAACAAGTACATATCTAACATCCGGAATCCGGGCTGAATAAGCAAACACTGTTGCTGTACTCCCAGCATAGCTGGACCCTCAGTCACTCCTCAGATATTTGATACAGACATCGTCTATAACCATAAATACCAGGACATGTGCATTCGTTTTTTATAAAACTATATTTTCCAATTCCTTCTATAATAAACGAAGATGGATGGTTAATCCATTCTTTTCACTACCCCCATTATTAGGGCTGGGTATCGTAACAAAATGTTCGATACCGATACCGATACCGATACCTTGACTTCGATACCGGTTCCTGAACGATACTTTTTTCGATACCAATTTTGCTTAACAATATAACATTACCTAATTTTTTTTTTTTTTTTTGTTCAGTTTGTTGACTTTTTTACACTCATATTTTGAGTATGTAAAAAAGCACCAATGCTGAAGTTTTCTATGTTTCCTAATCATTTAACAACATGTATTCTTTACTTCAATAAGCTCATTGTTTCTTCCTTAACTTAATGCATTGTTTAACAATGAAATTGAATGAAAATTAATAGAAATGCATTATACTGTCACCTCTGATAACAGATCACTCTAAATTGTAATTTAGACACATTCATTTTCTGTAAAGCTGCTTTGAAACGATATGTATTGTGAAAAATGCTATACAAATAAATGTGAATTAAATTAAATATAGGCTACTAGGGGGCGGGATATATGCCTCGCGCTCCGCACACATCAAGCTTGCCGCAAAGCACTGGCAAAAGTAGCCTAATGATTATGGATGTGTCGGGAAACAACAGCAAGGAGATATTTTAATTGTTTATTAATGAACAAGTGTTTACTAATGGTGTGTTCACTGTTCACACCGAACGCGAATTTAATTATTTGCGCTAGTAGATTAGATACAAAGTCAAAGACGGGGATAGACGCATCATTCGCGCCGGGCGACGAATTTTGATGCGAATTGGGCGACGCGTTTTGAACTCGAGCGGAAGATTGAAGCGTCTAACTAGACGCGATAGACGCCTATTTGACGCTCTATTCGCGTTCGGTGTGCTTTGTATGACACACCGCTTTGCCTTATCAGATTTACCGTGTTACCGGTCTTGGCAGCAATTATCTTGTCGAAAATATTGCATCGCGTGCTTCTGGCAAACACACACACACACACACACACTACAGCCTCACATGCGACAAGCCAAGTCTCTGGGCAGCCGCGTAAACTAGTGTTTTTCCTCCACAGCCAATCATGCTGCATGCTTATTGTTTCACTGACGTTGACGAGATTAACCACTTAGGTACCGAAATTTGGTACCGAAAAACAAGACATGTTTCGATACTCGGTAGTACCAAGGCAATTCGGTCGGTACCTAAAAAGTACCGAACTCGGTACCCAGCCCTACCCATTATAGACCCTTTAGGTTCAAAACACAATGGTTGTCAAACTCAAACTAAACATAATTTCATTAATTTTTTTTTTTCACGTTAATCATACTCAATGCCTTATTCTGACTTAACGGGCGCTCCTAAATAGTTCCATAAATTCTATCAGAATTTTTTCTTTTACATTTTTTTTTTCTCAATCTTTCCCTATTTCCCTACATGCCAGTTCCTTCTGCATCTTTTCCTTTCTTTTCTCTCTGCCCCATCTAACCAGTACATGATTGTTTGCTTACAATCCACACACACACACATTTCACACCACAACCTTTTGTTTTTTCACTTTCTTCTTCCACCAAGTCTCTCACCCCTGTTTTCATAACTTTAATCTTGTAGTGCTCAGTGTTCCCTAACTGGGAAAGTCATGGTATTTTATCAGCTTTTCAATGTCTAACATACATTTACCCCCATAATACTTTTTCATTTGATAGAAAACCGGTGTATCAAATTTTGCATGCTTACTCTGAGATTTACCCATACTGGCTGATACTGTTATTCAGTGGATTTTCCGTCGACGCGTCTAATGATCTGCCGGACGTCTCCACCAGACCTGGTCTATTAACCCAAGACCACCCAGGGTTGCACTATACCCCGTGAATCGGTTCCCTTCCAGTGATCCGCTGCGTGAGGACCCTCAGGTTTACAGAACAGACACCTTAAAAATTGCCACGTGGCTGCCCTGCAAAGCGCACCCCCACCAGCGGCCCCACTGTACTAACCTGACCCCGCAGTGCGTTTACTGACCAAATCGGTTTACTTCCAGCAATCCGCTGCGTGAGGACCCTCAGGTTTACAGAACAGTCACCTTAAAATTGCCACGTTACTGCCATGCAAACACACCCCCACCAGCCAGTTTCACTGTAGTACCCTTAACCCGCCACGTAAGTCTCACCCGACCCGTAACAGAACCGCTGCACGAAGACCCCCTGAATCACAAAAACTGCCACTGTGAAACAATCTTCACGCAGTTAGCCCCACCACTTCGGTATTCTTGACCTACACCACGAATTGTACAGATTCAGCCACTATGGTTACTTCTCACAAATTGAAAAATATTTTAACCCAAAATAAAATATTTTAACCTACTCTTACCAGAGATATTTTGGTTTGCCTTGGGTTCGTTTCTGATTCCAGTGGAGTTTTCTCCTGGCCCTGATGGCGGGCCGGCCTCTCTCTCTCAAGGCTATGCGAGGTAGAGCTGGAAATGTTTCCCAGGATGATCAGTCACCTGCCCGCTCTCAGGTCCAGAAGGCCGTCCAAGGAATCCTCACTTCTGACACCAGATTGTTAAGGCAAAATTCACCACCAGTCAATATCACCTGAGTAAGAGTCATACAGAGTCAAATTCAATAAAAGAGTATTTTATTCCTGCAGGAATAGGTTCAGTCCCAAACACACAAAGTTCAATCTGTGCGAGGAGTGACACCCCCTCGAAGAGCAGACAGGGGTTTTATACCCGTTTCAAGGACCTTTCCTTTTACGTTTACAGATATGATGTGGCTGTTGTGTCTTTTAAGGGCATTACAGGCGCCTCTCCTCTCTCCAGGCCACAGCCTAATACAGAAATACACTGGCCAAAAAGCTGATCAGTGCCTAAGGTCAAAGGTCTCCTCCTATCTGCTCCTGAGTGTCATGCCGTGCACGTACACACATTTTAGCTTATGTCATCAAAATCATCAGGAGTCACATGGCTCAAAAGGTCCCTTCAGTTCTATTAACTACTGATCACTGTAAGATTAACATTTTTCCACTACAATTGAAAGTACTCCCCTGGTTTTGGATGATTGTTAAAGTGAGTACTCACTCCCTAAGAGTTGTGTATATTGTAGAATCAAGTGAGTGGCTATCTGTGAGCCTCCTTGATAAGCTTAATTTCAGTTAAGTGTTACGAATTAAGTAACATCTCTACTCAAGAGAACAAAACCATCCATAACAATTAACAGGGATCCAATCAACAAGATCCCTGGAGTCCCCACTCCCACTCCCAAGGCTTCAAACACACTTTAAAGTGCAAAAAGTGAATTTATTAAACATAAGTAAATAAGAAGCAACATAAACTCCAGGAGGGGGAAAATCCAAAACAAATAACAAAACAAAGCTAACTAATTTAAGGATACTAACCTAAGCTAGTATCCCCTCCCTACTTATCATAAACAAGAGAAAACGAATAATAAATTAAAGAGGCACCCACCTCCCTACTGTCATGTTTGTACTGAGGGACGAAGACAAAGATAGAGTGACAATGTTTATTTAAACAAGCATAAGCAACTTCATAATACTGGAAGGCTCGTGATATCACAAGGAATTCCAAAGTTCCAGAGGATCTGTGAACAGGAGTGATACAGAAAGAGCTTGACTGGATCAGCTGGAGCTTACTGAATAATACTTGAACTGTCGGAGATCAGTGCAGGGGAAACACAGGAAGGTGATCGTGAGTATCAGGAAACCCACTTCACGGACGCTGCAGAGGAGATACAAACAGGACGTTAGAATAGTGTGAAAACCACTTGAAGTCAGGCAATAACTGGAACCAGGCAACGAACACAAGGAACCAGTGAGTCACAGGTAACGGAAAGACGAGACCGGACGCTGAGTGAGAGGAGACTGAAGCTTATGAATGGTGTGCATCAAGGTGAGTGATAATGAAGAGCAGGTGAGAGAGATTAGAATTTCGGGGATGATGAGCGAGACCAGGTGCACTGAGTTGAGATTGATGGAGTGGTGTCATTGATGATTGAATCCGTGACAGTACCACCTCCTCCACGGCCAGCTCCTGAGGGCTGTAGCCTCCGGCGAGGGCGACCCCGCGGACGAGGCCTTGGACGATCCGGATGATCCCGGTGGAAGTCTTGGAGGAGAGCGGGATCCAAGATGTCATCCCGATGAACCCAGCAGCGTTCCTCCGGTCCAAACCCCTCCCAGTCCACGAGGTACAGAAGCTGGCCTCCCTGACGACGGGAGTGTGTGAACCTGATATACTGAATCCTCTGCGGGGTCCACTGGAGGATGAGGGGGCGTTTCGTCGGTGCTCGATTCTGTGGTCCGAGATGAAAGGGGTGTGAAGTAAGGCTTTAACAAGGAGACGTGGAAGGTGGGCGCTATCCTGTAGTGACGAGGAAGTGCTAGACGGTAGGATACCTGGTTGACCTGCCTCTCAATCGCGAATGGCCCGATGTACCTGGGACTCAGCTTACGTGAGGGCAGCCGGAGGCGTATGTCTCGTGTTGAGAGCCATATCAACTGGCCTGGAGTGTAGAGAGGAGTGGCTCTGCGACGGGTATCGGCCTGCAGTTGATGCCTCCGAACTGCCCCTTGTAGATGAACATGGGCTGAATCCCAGACCCTCTAACTCTCCACGAACCAATGCTGAACTGCTGGTATGTCAGATGGTTCCCTAGACCAGGGGAACAGTGGTGGTTGGTAGCCTAGGACGCATTGGAAAGGTGTTAGACCAGTGGAGGACTGACGGAGGGAGTTTTGAGCATACTCCGCCCATGGTAGGTACCGGTTCCAGTGGTCCTGTGTATCGTGACAATAGGTCCGCAGATACCTTCCGATCTCTTGAATTTTACGTTCCGCCTGACCGTTAGACTGAGGATTGTGGCAGAACCGAATTCCGTAGCCACTTAATTATTTATTTATTTTTTCTCAATGTTGACCAATTAGAAGAGGCTAAATCAATTGTGACGAACTATTTAAGGAGGGAAATGGTTTCGTAGGGTTGGCGCAAGTGGCGGAAGTGAACTGTGATGTGAGAGGTCTTGTTGCTTCGAAGATATGTGCTGACTGTCACGAGACAGCGTGAGACGTTCCGTGTTTCGGTGCGAGGAATGAATTGCTTCGGAGAGAAGAGTGAAGGAAGCGTGCAGTGTCCGGGAGGTGTGGTTTATGCTTACCTTGCATGACATGACGGAGTGAACGAGGGTGCAGCTGTGAAGCAGTGGCGGAGGCTCTCTATCGTGGCGGACGGCAAAGGTGCAGTGAATTGAGATTATTCCTTATCGACTGATAACTGTTTTCCTGGAAACTTGTTGCAAACGAAGCTCCTGTTACTTAACTGCTACTTCAAACGAAGACAACGGTACCAGGTACGGACTTGATGCACTCGCAGTTCATGTCAAGTCGAGTCATCTTCATTTATATAGCGCTTTTAACAATGGATTGTTTCAAAGCAGCTTTACAGAGATAAACATATAATTTAAGGTAACAGATTGTTTTGGCATAGCGGTTCTTGAATAATGTTATTTCCAGCTGAAGTTAACTTTGATTGATTCACCTCCGTCGAAATGATCAGACTTTTAAACGCGAACCTGTGATTAACGCTGACGGCGTTCACATGCTCATTCAGAATTGATTCTATAGTTATGTGCTTTTTAAAATATGTGCGCAGGTTTATAATTCATACAACCCAGCCTAAACAAACTACTTTTCTTGCCTATAAATTTTGATACAGAATTTTGTTTTATTCTATTTTCTATTCTATTTTCTATTTTATTCTATTTTCTAGTTTTATTCTATTGTTTTATTCTATTTTTTATTTTATTATTTATTTGTTTTATTTTATTATTAGTTCATGCACACGACCAACAAGTCGACACACACACGCACCCACGAAAGCAATCGTACTCTTTCTCTGCTGGTTGAGAGCATATAAACTGTGTGAAAGCGAACCTGAGTGGTAAATTGCCTTCATTGATAGGTTTGATCACAGCACTGTTTTTTCACTGTACCTAATATTGTTTTGAAGAGTGAATAAGATTGTTTGTGACGGTCTGTGAGTTCATAAATTGAGTAAAGCTTGCCATGGACGAATCGCCATTGTTGCTGCCTTATCTAAATCTGATATTTGTTTTATTTTGTTTTTCATTTGTTTTCTTTGTTTTCATGGTGGATACAATATAGTATCTTATTCTGTGATGTCCAAACACGAGTATCATGTTTCACTGTGTTGAGTGTTACTTGTGCTAACTGCTTAAAATAAATCTGCAAATTAATTGGTTGGTTTTCTGCAGGTTTGAATTGATTATTTATATTTCAAGTCCTTCATATGTAGCTGGTGGTTTTTAATAAGCTATCTGGAGTTTACTTACTGCCAGGATTAAATGCCTGGCTGGCGCCCGAACAAATCAAAATAAAGAAAGGTAGAAATAAGTGTTTCTTGATGGGCCACCATCGCTACAGGATGGTAGCCCGACGTCAAACTGACCGACACTCCCAATAACTTAAAGGACTTCCAGATGTGAGATATGAATCGGGGTCCTCGGTCAGAGACCAGGGGCCTCATGTATCAACACTGCGTACGCACAAAAACACGGCGTACGTCAGCTTTCACGTTCACGGCCAGATGTACTAACAGTGAAATTAACGTAAGAATGTGCGTTCCTCCAAGTAAACTTCATGTCTGGCGTACGTATATTTGTCGTGATTTTTGTCCGTTGGCGACTCATAGAGGCAATAAAGTGAAGTGGCAAACATTACACTACCAATTGTTCTATCGCACCACCAGCTGTCAGATATTGCTTATAATTTGTAATTGATAAATTATTTGACATATTGTCACATGAGTTTTATTAAAATATTATATTATGCAATTAAGTAAGAACATGGGCTATATAAAGCATGTCCAAATTGATACAACACGTCTAGCAATGGCAGCGTTGGCTTAACTAGGAATAAAAAATAAACTTCATTAATTCGGTCAGTAAAGATAAAAAAATAAAGTAATATATTTATTCAGCAAGGACACATTGAATTTGTTTAAAAGTGAGAGTAAATGCATTTATAATGTTACAAAAGATTATAAGATTTCTATATCTGTTTGAAATAAATTTTTATTCATTAAAGAATCCTGAAAATACTATATCACGGTTTCCACGAAAATATGAAGCAGAAGCACACCGGTTTTCAACACTGATAATACTCAAAAATGTTTCTTGATCATCAAATCATCACATTAGAATGATTTCTGAAGGATCATGTGACACTGAAGACTGGAGAAATGATGCTGAAAATTCAGCTTTGATCACAGGAATAAATTACACTTTACTATATATTCACATAGAAGACATTTTCAGTGAAATTTCGTTTCTTGCTTGCTTTAGCCATGTTCTTGCAGGTTTCTTTTGCCAAATTGGACTAATTACCATATTTAAATTAATTTAATTGGGGGAGGAGACTGGGTGGGGCGTTGTACTCGTGCATGTGCGCTCAATTTTACGTTAATTGGGATGTACAAAGAGAATATGCGTGGGATCCTTCGTACGCAGAGATTCATACATCTGCTTTTTTTTGTGCGTACGCACATTTACAGCTTTGTCCGTACGCAATGTTTTAGTATGAATTCAACGCAAGTCTTTGTACATGAGGCCCCAGGTCTTCTGGAATGCTGAAGTGGCGAAATATTTCTGTGAACAGGAGTTCGGCGGTTTTGAATGCTGTGGGATGTTTGGAAAATGCTAGTAGTTTGCAGGACTTTGAGAATCTGTCGACAACGACGAGTATGC
Organism: Tiaroga cobitis; assembly: GCA_030578255.1. Classification (NCBI taxonomy): domain Eukaryota; kingdom Metazoa; phylum Chordata; class Actinopteri; order Cypriniformes; family Leuciscidae; genus Tiaroga; species Tiaroga cobitis. The sequence goes on along the minus strand of CM060615.1, from coordinate 28,017,630 downwards.
AGGTCTTGTCATCAGAGGGGGGTAAATCAGTTATGAAATCGACAGCGATGTGTGACAAAGGTCGATTCGGTATGGGGAGAGGCATTAGTTTGCCCTCAGGTAGACGCCGTGGTACCTTGGCCATGGCGCAGGCGGTACAACCCTGTACGTACTGTGAGACATCCTGGGACATCCTGGGCCACCAGTAGCATTCTTGGAGCAGTGTCAAGGTCTGATGGCTACCTGGGTGTCCGGATCCCGGAGAAGTATGCACGGAATCCATGAGGGGTATCCGGAGTCGGGATGGAACGAAGATCTTACCCTCGGGACCCCCTGGTGGAGCAGTTTCAGACAGGGTGGCCTCAGCAATGAGGTCGTTGAGATTCCAGAGAATGGGACTAATTTTCAGGGTTGAAGGGAGGACTGTTTCGGTGCTTTTCAGAGAGGTTTCCGGTTGGAACAAATGAGACAGTGCGTCGGCTTTGAGGTTCTTGGTTCCAGGGTGATAGATTACCGAGAAATTGAAACGAGCAAAGATCAATGCCCACCAGGCTTGGCGTGCATTCAACCTTTTGGCGTCTCGAAGGTATTATAGGTTGCGATGGTCTGTGATTACTTGGAATGGATTGTTTGCTCCTTCCAGCCAATGTCTCCACTCTTCCAACGTCAGTTTGAGGGCCAACAACTCCCGATTGCCCACATCATAGTTTTGTTCAGCCGGTGTTAACTTGCGTGAAAAGGCGGCGCACGGTCGGAGTTGAAGAGGAGTCCTCTGCCGTTGGGACAGTACAGCTCCAACACCGTTGGAAGATGTGTCGACTTCCACGACGAATGGCTTATCTGGGTTTGAATGGCAGAGCATGGGGGCAGAACAGAGGGCTTTCTTTAGGCTCTCGAAGGCTGCGGTGGCTTCTGAAGACCAGGTGAGACGTTTGACCTCCTTCCTTACCATGGATGTTACAGGACCACAGGTTTTGCTGTAGTCTTTGATAAAACGACGATAAAAATTAGCAAAGTCAAGGAACCTCTGTAGATCTTTCAAAGTCTGAGGTATGGGCCAGTTGAGGACAGCTTTCACCTTGTTTTGATCCATGGAGATACTCTCTGGACGAATGACAAACTCGAGAAATGCGAATTCCACCAAACCACCATTCACTTCCTGGGTTTAGATTTAACTGGTGCTCACAAAGACGTTTCAGGACTTGATGTACATGGCTTACGTGCTCCTCGAGACTGGTGGAGTTGATGAGGATGTCATCGATGTAGATTATGACGAATCGGTTGAGGAAGTCCCGGAAGATTTCGTTCATGAAACCATGGAAAACTGACGGAGTTGGACAGACCGAAGGGCATGACCCAGTATTCATGGTGGCCTGTGGGGGTAATGAACGCCATCTTCCACTCATCTCCCTTGCGTACGCGGACCAGGTTATAGGTGCTCCGTAAATCGAGCTTCGTGAAGATTACCGCAGATCGTAGTTGTTCAAGAGCAGCAGGTACCAACGGCAGAGGATATCTGTATTTGATCGTAGATGCATTCAGGACCCGGTAGTCGATACACGGACGAAGACCACCATCCTTCTTTTCGACGAAGCTAGATGCGGCTGGGGACGTAGAGGGTTGGATATATCCCTGTCGTAACGCCTCCTCCACATATTCCTCCATGGCCTTATGCTCAGGAATGGACAGGGGATAAACCTTCCCTCGCGGTAGAGTGGCCCCAGGCAACAACTCAATGGCGCAATCCCAAGGTCGGTGAGGCGGAAGTGTGGTGGCCATTTGTTTACGGAACACGTCCTGAAATGCCTGGTATTCAGAATGGAATGTTCGGGACAGAATCAGTGACTGGACTTTCAATAGAGGTGGATCCCAGGACGACTGGAGTTGTGGGCTTAGACGGATTCCTTTTTTAACGGACAGAAGGCAGTTTTCTTTACAATATTTGCTCCATTGACATACCTCACAGATGACAAGTGAATTCTGATCGAGCCACGGGCGTCCCAGAACGAGGTCTGCTGTCGAGTCCTCCAAGACATAAAATGAACACTCCTCACCATGCAAATAGCCCACTGACAGTTGTACCACTAGACTGTAATACTGGATGTTTCCTCTCCCAAAGGGTTTGCCCAGAATGGAAAGGATGCTCAACGGGCGAGTTAAACATCGACGGCGGGCTTGGAGGCGGTTGAGCAACGATGCGGAAGTGAAATTTCCCGCCGCGTCGGAATCTATAAGGGCTTTTGCTGGAACAGAGTGTTCACGATACTTAATGACTGGGGTTAGTGCCAGGTTAGTAACTGAAAAGGGTAGATCAATTGTACTCACCGCCGAGCGCTTGGGACGGACAGGACAGTCCATGCGATAGTGATCGGCAGCTCCGCAGTAGAGACACAGATTATTGTTCCGACGACGATTACGCTCTGTGGTGGTTAGATGACCTTCACTGATCTCCATAGGCTCCGGTGCTGGGAAGTTTACTGATGGGGAGTGTGGTGTTGATAATTCAGTGATCGATCTCGGGCTACTGGCCGAAGCGGATCGCGGAGGAAAAGTTGTGGATGACCTGAGACAAGCAGCGCGATGTTGAGCAATAAGGATGGATCGCTGAATTAGTTTCTCAATCCCAATCTAGTCTTCATAAATGGCGAGCTGCAGACAGATGTCGGGATTCAATCCACGTCGAAAAGCGGTCATTAAAGCAACTTCATTCCATCCACTGTTTGCGGCGATAGTGCGGAACCGCAGGGCATAGTCTGCCACTGTAGAACGGCCCTGACGTAAACGTAGCAGCTGATCGTGGATGGAAACCGCATTCGAGGTTTGTGCGAAGACACCTTGACAGTGTTCCACAAAGGAACTCAACGATTGTAGAGCAGGTGCATTCGAATCCCATAATGCTTGTGCCAAACTCAAAGCGCGATCTGTGAGTAAGGAGATAACAAAGGATATCTTGGCTCTTTTAGAGATGAATTGGTGGGCGTGGATCTCCATGTAAAGTCGACACTGCAAGAGAAATCCACTGCATTCCTCATCTCCCGAATATGATGAGGGTCGGGCCATGGGGCTACTGGATGCAGGTCTGAGACTCTTTATTGTGCGACTGAGTTCAGCGACGATTTCTTGGAGTGTGTTCTTTGGATGCGCCTAGCATAGTGAACTCTCTACATGATTCGGTTCCGGCTGAAGTAGAGCCCGTGCAGCAGGGCAGATGGGTGACCGTGAGAGATCGTTCTAGTCGCGGATCAAAGAACCACTCTTCCGTCCCGATTCCCATAACAAACCAATTTGCCCCACTCAGTGAAACACCCACTGAGAATTCTGTTGATTGTGCCCTGGTAATTGGTGATTCGATCACACGGAACGTGAAAATAGAGACACCAGCCACCATAGTCACATGTTTGCCGGGAGCCAGAGCGCCTGACAAAGCAAATTTAAAAGTGCTGGCTAATGCTAATCGTAAATTCTCTAAGATCATTATTCATGTCGGCACTAATGATGTTCGACTCCGCCAGTCGGAGATCACCAAAATTAACATTAAAGAGGTGTGTGAACTCGCAAGTACGATGTCAGGCACTGTAATTTGCCTCATTGATTGGCCTCATTGAACGGTTGGCTGTCGAAGTGGTGTCCGCAGAATAATATAAAATTCATAGACAATTGGAAACGTTTTTGGGGCAAGCCTGACCTGTTGAAAAGAGATGGTATCCATCCCTCCTGGGCTGGTGCTGCTCTTCTCTCTAGTAATTTGGCTCATAGTCTTAGAGATAAAACATGACAATCTGGGGCTCAGGTCAGGAAGCAGACAGACTGGCTAAACCGACCGTCTGCTAGCGGCCTCACGTCTCCAAGGTCAGATAAATCCCATCACATAGAGTCTCTTTCACCTAGATGTCATTATATAGAGACTGTGTCTGTTCCCCGAATTTGGAAATCCAAAAAACGTCAGGTTAAAAATTTAATTGATGTTCAACAAATAAAAAACAGATATAATACAGATGAGCAAATGATAAAGCTTGGGTTGCTGAATATTCGATCCCTTACTTCAAAATCTCTCATAGTTAATGAAATGATTTCAGATTATAATCTTGACATGCTGTGTTTGACAGAAACCTGGCTAAAACCAAACGATTACATTATTTTAAATGAGTCAACCCCACAAGATTACAGTTATAAACATGAACCTCGTCTGAAAGCCAAAGGGGGAGGTGTTGCTGTAATTTATAGTAATATTTTCAAAACCACTAAGAAATCTAGCTTTAAATATACTTCTTTTGAAGTATTGGTGCTTAATGTAAAAATATATAGTGTAAACGATAAATCACATTTGAGAATTATGCTGGCTACTGTATACAGGCCACCATAAAGATTTTATCAAAGAATTTGCGGACTTTCTATCAGAATTAGTATTGGCTGCAGATAAAGTACTAATTGTTGGTGATTTTAATATACATGTAGATAATGAAAAAGATGCATTGGGATTGGCTTTTAAAGACATTGTAAACTCAATTGGAGTTAGACAACACGTGTCAGGACCTACTCATTGTCGTAATCATACTCTAGATCTAATATTATCACATGGAATAGATGTTGATGCCGTTGAAATTCTGCAGCAGAGCGATGACATCTCAGATCATTATCTAGTCTCATGTAAATTACATTTAGCCAAGGCTGCAAAGCCGACTCCGTGTTATAAATACGTTAGACCTATAACTTCTGCCACTAAAGATTGCTTTATCAATAATCTTCCTAATCAGTTTCATCATCTCAGCATCCCGGACAGCTTAGAAGAACTTGATATTGCAACAGAAACTTTTAACTCTCTCTTTTCCAGCACTTTAGACGCAGTTGCTCCGTTGCGCTTAAAGAAGATTAAAGAAAATAGTCCAACGCCGTGGTACAGCGAGCACACCCGGGAGAGCAGCCAGAAAAATGGAGCGCAACTGGAAGAAAACTAAACTAGAGGTATTTCGGATTCCGTGGAAAGAGAGCTCGATTGCTTACAGAGAGGCTTTAAAAGCTGCTAGATCTGCTTATTTTTCAAACCTATTAGAAGAAAATAAACATAATCCAAGGTATTTATTTGAAACAGTGGCTAAACTAACGAAAAAGAAAGCTTCAAGCTCAGAAGTGTCCAAGCAACACAGCAGTGATGACTTTATGAACTTCTTCACTAATAAGATTGATAATATCAGGGACAAAATTATAACTATGCAACCGTCTACCACAGTATCGCATCAGGAAGTGCATTGTAGTCTCCCTGAGGAAAAATTTGATTCATTTGTTGCTATAGGAGAGGAAGAATTCTGCAAACTCGTTAATTCATCTAAATCGACAACTTGTATGTTAGATCCTATACCGACTAAGCTAATGAAAGAGATGTTTCCAGAGGTCATATATCCTCTTCTTAATATCATTCATTCATCTTTGTCTCTAGGATACGTACCAAAAACCTTTAAACTGGCTATGATAAAACCGCTTGTTAAAAAACCACAACTTGATCCTACAGAATTAGTCAATTACAGGCCGATCTCGAATCTGCCTTTTCTGTCAAAGATATTAGAAAAAGCAGTATCTTCACAACTATGTTCCTTTCTAGAAAGAAATGATATCTGCGATGATTTTCAGTCCGGATTTAGACCGTACCATAGTACTGAGACCGCTCTCATTAGAGTCACAAATGATTTGCTCTAATAGTGAGATACAACCACGATCGGATGATAAGTGTTACTCGATCTTAGTGCTGCATTTGACAATTGACCACAACATTCTTTTAAATAGACTAGAAAACGTCTCGGTTACGTATGTAACCCTCGTTCCCTGAGTACAGGGAACGGAGACGTGTCGTCGGGGGAGTTCCCTGACGAATTGGGATCACGCTAGGGAGCCAATTGCCTTCGAGAGAATTAAAACGAGCCAATGAAAATTGGCATGCAAGGTTTGCATTCCGCGACCCGCCTACCAACGCGGGTATAAAAAGCGGAAGTAAATATTGCGCAATGCTTTTCGCTGAGGAGCCGAACAGTGTCCAGTCCCCCGCGAAGGTGCAGCAACATGGCGAGGGAACGACACGTCTCCGTTCCCTGTACTCAGGGAACGAGGGTTACATACGTAACCGAGACGTTCCCTTTCGTCCTGGGAACTCCGACGTGTTGTCGGGGGAGTTCCCTGACGAATTGGGATCCCTAACAAAACGCCATGGTGCTGGCCCCTTCCAGCGCCCAGCTAAGCTACCCAAGCAGTTTCACAAATTACGGGAGCTAGCAAGGGAATCACACTGCTGTTCCGCAAGACCCACACAGTGGATTGGATAACACTGGGAAAGCGTGCCCAACCCGTAAACAGGGGAAGGGAACGCTGCGGAAGCCAGATGCCTGAAGAAGGCCTGGAATACATATGTACTAGCCCAGGGGGATAGTGAAACATATGGCAGTCCCTGAGGTAGTCCCCTCCAGGGGGAGTGGGAGCGTAATCAACAGGGACGACAGAACGAGTCTGTCAAGGGGAAGACACGGCTGGACTGCACGTGGCATAATGGGTCACCGAAGAGCCCACTGGACATAACACCCAGTCTACACAACAACTCCCTAAGAGGTAGTAGACCTGGCGCCGGCGGTCCGCCACGCCTGGCACCGAAGGGGTGACGGAGGAACTCACGAGGCTAACCAACGTAGGGCGCCAACGGAGCGAAAGACGGACGTATCCGGCTGAGGCACGGAGTGGCGCAGCAAGCCGACATAACCCATTCCCTTGCACCACTGGCCGTAGCGAGTACTCGGGAGGAAACAGGTTCCACACGTAGGCTGTAGAATCAAGCGAACGTGTTCGGTGTCGCCCAGCCCGCAGCTCTACAAATGTCTGTCATCGAGGCGCCTTGAGCCAATGCCCAGGAGGCGGCAACACCTCTCTTAGAGTGAGCACGCAACCTGGGAGGACAAGGCTCACCCGTAGCTTCATACGCTAGGGTGATAGCATCCACTAACCAGTGAGCTAACCTCTGCTTGGAGACGGCCTTCCCCTTCTGCTGGCCTCCGTAACAGACAAAGAGCTGATCTGAGGTCCTGAAGCTTTGCGTTCTGTCAGTGTAAACCTGCAGGGCGCGGACTGGACAGAGAAAAGCTAGGGCTGGGTCTGCCTCCTCCTGGGGCAGCGCTTGCAGGTTCACTACCTGATCCACGAAGGGAGTGGTAGGAACCTTGGGCACATATCCGGGCCGGGGTCTCAATATCACGCGAGAAAGGCCCGGCCCGAACTCTAGGCACGATTCGTCGACCGAAAAAGCCTGCAGACCCCCGACCCTCTTAAAAGAGGCCAATGCCAACAGGAGCGCTGTCTTAATGGACAGGATATTCAGCTCCACTGTCAGCAAAGGCTCAAAGGGAGGACTTTGAAGAGCTCTCAGTACCAGAGCTAGGTCCCAAGAGGGTACAGAGTGCAAAACACGAGGTGGATTTAACCTCCTAGCACCCTTGAGGAATCTGATGATCAGGTCGTGCTTCCCACGGACTTACCTTCTACTACATCGTGATGTGCGGCTATTGCGGCAACATACACTTTGAGGGTGGAGGGAGACAGCCTTCGCTCCAACCCATCTTGTAGGAAGGAAAACACGACTCTGATCGGGCAAGTTCGAGGGTCCTCCTGGTGGGAGGAACACCATTCGACGAATAGGTTCCACTTCAACGCATAGAGGCGCCTCGTAGAGGGGGCTCTAGCAGAAGTGATGGTGTTTACCACTGCCTGTGGTAGATCACCTAGAACCTCCGCGTCCCGTCCAGGGACCAGACATGGAGTTTCCAGAGGTCTGGACGCGGGTGCCATAGAGTGCCCCGTCTCTGAGAAAGGAGGTCCTTCCTCAGAGGAATCGGCCAAGGAGGGGCTGTCGTGAGGAGCATGAGTTCCGTGAACCAAGTCCTGGTGGGCCAATACGGCGCCACTAACAGGACCTGCTCCTCGTCCTCCCTGACCTTGCACAGAGTCTGTGCAAGAAGGCTCACTGGGGGAACGCATACTTGCGCAGGTCCCGGGGCCAGCTGTGAGCCAGGGCGTCCTTGCCGAGGGTCCCCTCGGACAGGGAGTAAAACCACTGGCAATGGGTCGTGTCCGGAGAGGCAAACAGGTCTACCTGTGCGACTCCGAAAACACTCCAGATCAGCTGAACCGCCTGGGGATGGAGTCGCCATTCTCCTGGCAGGGGAGGCAACCGTGAAAGCTCGTCTGCCACACGGTTGAGCTCCCCTGGAACATGAGTGGCGCGAAGCGACCTCAGATGCTTCTGACTCCATAGGAGGAGGTGGGAGGCGAGTCGCGACATGCGGCGGGAGCGTAGACCACCTTGTCGGTTGATGTACGCAACGGTCGCAGTGCTGTCCGTACGGACCAGTACGTGCTTGTCTTTGAGAAGCCCCTTGAGGCGGCACAAAGCCAAGCGTACTGCTTGCAACTCTAGGCAGTTGATATGCCAATGCAGCTGGGGCCCCGTCCACAGACCCGAGACTGCATGCCCTTTGTACGTGGCCCCCCACCCCATGGCAGAGGCATCTGTGAAAACCACAGCATGCCTGGAAACCTGGACTAGGGGCACTCCGGCCCGTAGAAACGCAGGACCTGACCACGGGGAGAAGGTTTGGCGACAGTGCGGGGTTACTTTGACCCGGAACGTGCCGCTCTGCCACGCCCACCTCGGGACTCGATCGTGAAGCCAGTGCTGGAGCGGTCTCATATGTAACAGGCCGAGCATCATTACTGCAGCTGCCACATGCCCCAGGAGCCTCTGAAATTGTTTCAGCGGAACCGCTGTCCTGCCTCGAAAAGACCTGAGGCAGGTGAGCACTGACTGGATGCGCTCCTCTGTGAGGCGCGCAGTCTGGCGACCAAGTCCAACTCCATACCGAGATAAGAGATCCTCTGCATGAGGCAGCTCTTGTCCCAGTTGACCTGAAGCCCCAACCGGCTGAGGTGCCGTAGCACCATGTCCCTGTGATCGCACAACACATCTCGCGAGAGCCAGAATGAGCCAGTCGTCGAGATAGTTGAGAATGCGAACGCCTTGTTCTCTCATGGGAACAATGGCCGCCTCCGCGACTTTCGTGAAGACGCGGGGCGACAGGGCCAGCCCGAAGAGTAAGACCTTGTACTGATACGCTCGACCCTCGAAAGCAAACCGTAGAAACGGTCTGTGACGAGGAAAAATCGAGACGTGAAAGTACGCGTCCTTCAGGTCGATCGCTGCAGACCAATCCTGGGGACGGATGCACTCGAAAATGCGCTTCTGCGTGAACATTTTGAACGGGAGTTTGTGCAGGGCCCGATTCAAAACTCGCAGATCCAGGATTGGCCATAACCCACCGCCTTTCTTGGGTACAATGAAGTAGGGGCTGTAAAACCCGGACCTCATCTCGGTAGGAGGGACCGGCTCGATCGCGTCCTTCGCCAGCAGGACATCGATCTCTTTCCGCAGGACAGGGGCATCCACTGACCGCACACGGGTGAAGTGGATGCCCCTGAACCTGGGAGGCCGGCGTGCAAACTGAATTGCATAGCCGAACGGTGCGGATGAGCCATCGAGACGGACCCGGAAGCGCTAGCCAGGCTTCCAGGTACCGAGCCAATAAGCCCACCCGAACCACCGGCGTACCCGCGGAGGGGCAGCGAGGTGGAAGGCCGGGACCCGGCTCCAGTGGCAATGTAGCCACTGGAAGCGGGGTCTGGGCGGTCCACCGTGGGGCAGACGGCAGAGAGTGCTCGTAGGCTTTCTGCTGCGGGCTGCCCGGTGGCGAAGGGAGGGGGAGAGACGAAGAACGAGGCCCTGACTCCTCGTGTCCTGGTCTCTGCGCCTCCGGGCCCAGCTGCAGACCGGAGCGACGCAGCCGGGGCTGCGTCACTGCTATCTGCAAGCTGGGGAGAGGGGAACGGGAGTGGTGCAGCTCGGGGGCGGCACGCACTGCCATTCTGACCCTCTCGGACGGAGGAAACTGGTCTTATTATACTGCCAGTCTCGACCGTGAGGGGAAACGAGGAACGAGGCCCGGGGGCATCGAGTCCTGGTTTCCCCTCACCCAGCGAGAGATGAGTGACAAGGCCGCAGCCCTCACTGCCATCTGAGCGCTGGGGCCCGTGAACGACTCAGAGGAAGTGGACTGCTCAAACTTTGGGTACCGCTGATTACAGGATAACCAGCGGCGGAACAGAAACGAAATTCTCCACCCGGCCCTCCCCCGGGGGAAGGAGTGGTAATGACACGCACTCCCAAAGAGCAGAACGTCACATACTCTGGGTCGCTCCTCTCAGGGTTGTTTCCCTTCCCTTTGCTGGGGGAAAACAAACTCCGAGCGGGCTGGTTTTGAGGTGCTTCTGGACCCCCAGTGTGGACATCGTCTAACTGAGGGCCAGTGCTGTGACTAATCACGGTCAGTCACTAAGCACAGCTCAACCCCGAGTTAGAACTACGCACGTGCAGTGGTAGTGAGAGAGGAAAAACTTCTGCAGATTTAGGCATGTTTGGCTTGCCATATTGGCACCAAAAATGCTTCCATACTGCCAAAATTCTTCACGCACATCCAGGCACTTTAGAACAGCCCAGGAAAGTGTGGCCGTTAAGTCTGAATCTTCAGCATGAGAACACACCATATAGTAGGAACTCAGCAGCATTTTCAGAGTATAACCGCCCTCTCTCCGATGTAGCGATCGACATCTGTCCTCCCTGGGGCCCCGAATGAAATACCTGGTCCCTCATGAGAAGGACCAGAAACCCATTCGAAAGCCTCGACGGCACACGGCACGCTGAGCTGCTCCAACCTTTACGTGAAAGGGGAGGCGAACAACGTGCCGACGTGGTCATGCACTCCTAAGAGAACACGAACCACCCACGAACATAGTCTCACACACTGATTAGGCATGTGAAACCGTGATCGTGGCCGTCAACCAGGCATGCAAGATAGTGAACGTGGCCATCGCTTCGATGACACACGGCACGCTGGACGCTCAAGCCCTCAGGCAGGCGAACAACGTGCCGACGTGGTCATGCTCTCATAAGAAAGCATAAACCACCCACGAACACAATCTCAGCATGTTTGCGATGCGCTAGAGGAGTGAGTGGTTCGTGCTCACTGAAACCCTCAGATCACCAATGTTATTCGCCAAAGCAGCCCTCCTCTGGTGCACCAGAAGAGAAACTGGATCGGGAAATAAGCAAAGGGACTCACCTCATAGAGGCACGCGAGTCTTGATCTTGACCACGCATCTTGAGCGCCGAATGACGCGCGCTGGGTTGCCGTGACAACCCGCGCTGTCAGCCGGCGCTCGACGGCACACGGCACGCTGAGCTGCTCCAACCTTTACGTGAAAGGGGAGGCGAACAACGTGCCGACGTGGTCATGCACTCCTAAGAGAACACGAACCACCCACGAACATAGTCTCACACACTGATTAGGCATGTGAAACAATGAACGCGGCCGTCAAATAAGGACAGGAAACGATCGCATCCAGAAACACACAAGTGAAACGTCATCCTGAAAAGGACGCGATCTTCACTCGTGTTGCTCTTTCAGAAGGGAAGAAAAAATACTCTTTAACGTGCCGAGGCACAGAGGAACCACCGCGGCAGACAGACGGGGAAACTGCAAGCCCGAGTGCTGCACTCACCACCCAATACCAGCCGTTAAAACAGCTTTTGTTTTTAAAGCCAGCCAGCCGCGGGAAGCGATGGTCACTCGAAGTGCCGTCACACCAGCAACAGAGGATCTTCTCTCTCCTTCCAAAGATGACTTGTTCTTCTCCTTTTTTTTAAATGTAGCTTTCTCGAAGGACACAGCAGCTCAGAGACACACTGGAGGCTCCGAAGCTAAAAGCATTGCGCAATATTTACTTCCGCTTTTTATACCCGCGTTGGTAGGCGGGTCGCGGAATGCAAACCTTGCATGCCAATTTTCATTGGCTCGTTTTAATTCTCTCGAAGGCAATTGGCTCCCTAGCGTGATCCCAATTCGTCAGGGAACTCCCCCGACGACACGTCAGAGTTCCCAGGACGAAAGGGAACTATGTTGGCATTAGTGGAATTGCACTAACATGGTTTAAATCATACTTAACTGACCGTTATCAGTTTGTAGCAGTAAATGAAGAGATGTCTTATCAATCACAATTTCAGTATGGCGTACCATAAGGCTCAGTACTAGGACCGCTGCTGTTCACTCTGTACATGCTACCATTAGGAGATATCATTAGGAAACATGGAGTTAGCTTTCACTGTTATGCCGATGATACTCAGCTGTATATTTCTTCAAAACCCAACGAAACTTACCCATTAACAAAATTAACGGAATGCATAGCTGATATAAAAAATTGGATGACTAGTAATTTCCTACCACTAAATTCTGAAAAGACAGAGATTCTAATTATTGGACAAAAAAACTTCCACACGTAATAACCCAGAATACTGTCTAACACTTGATGGCTGCTCTGTTAAGTCTTCGTCGGTTAGGAACCTGGGTGTGCTCTTTGATACCAACCTTTCTTTTGAAAGCCACGTGTCTAGTATCTGTAAAACTGCATTTTTCCTTCTTAAAAATATATCTAAAATATGCCATATGCTCTCATTGGGAAATGCGGAACAATTAAGTCCATGCGTTCATGACCTCAAGGCTAGACCATTGTAATGCTCTACTGGGTGGTTGCACTGCACGCTTAAAAAATAAACTACAGCTAGTTCAAAACGCCGCAGCTCGAGTTCTTACCAGAACCAGGAAATATGACCATATTAGCCCGGTTCTGTCAACACTGCATTGGCTCCCTATTAAACATCGTATAAATTTTAAAATATTGTTGATTACCTACAAAGCACTAAATGGTTTAGCTCCGCAGTACTTGAGCGAGCTCTTAACGCATTATAGTCCTTCACGTCTATTGCGATCTCAAAATTCCGGCCAGTTGATAATACCTAGAATATCTAAATCGACTGCAGGCGGTAGATCCTTTTCCTATTTAGCACCAAAACTTTGGAACAGTCTTCCTACCATTGTCCGGGAAGCAGACACACTCTGTCAGTTCAAAGCTAGACTAAAAACACATCTCTTTGACCTAGCATACACATAATACATTATAGACTTCTATAAATTCAATGTTAGGCTGCATAGATTAGGTCAGCCGGAACTGGGAACACTTCCCTTAAATCTTGATGTACTCGCTACATCATAAGAAGAATGGCATCTACGCTAATATTAGTGTCTTTGTTTATCCCGAGGTTTTCCCACAGCCTGCCGTATCCAGGCCGTGTCCAGATCTGACGAAGGAGATCCGCCTGGACCCGATGACAATGCAGTGCTGAAGTATCCACTATCCTCTCCCTATGGAGGATCCCTTTCCCACTCTACAGATAAAGCGTTGTGAATTCCGGCTCGCGTACCCCGAAGTGATAAAAACAAAATTCTGTATCAAAATTTATAGGCAAGAAAAGTAGTTTGTTTAGGCATGGGTTGTATGGAATTACAAACCTGTGCACATATTTTAAAAAGCACATAACTATAGAATCAATTCTGAATGAGCATGTGAACGCCGTCAGCGTTAATCACAGGTTCGCGTTTAAAAGTCTGATCATTTCGACGGAGGTGAATCAATCAAAACTAACTATAGCTGGAAGTAACATTATTCAAGAACCGCTATAACGCCAAAACAATCTGTTACCTTAAATTATATGTTGATCTCTGTAAAGCTGCTTTGAAACAATCCATTATTAAAAGCGCTATATAAATGAAGATGACTTGACTTGACTAGTAGGTGGAATGGATGATGCAGTGGCAGCTGCGGAGAGAGGCGAATGTACCGTGGCAGTCGATGCGGTGGCGCCCTGAGCGGTCTCAGCACCGGAATGCAGAACATCATGAGCCGATGAAGCTTGCATAGTGTGGTCCGGTCTTCTGTCACGTTTGTACTGAGGGACGAAGACACAAAGATAGAGTGACAATGTTTATTTAAACAAGCATAAGCAACTTGATAATACTGGAAGGATCCGTGAACAGGAGTGATACAGAAAGAGCTTGACTGGATCAGCTGGATCTTACTGAATGATACTTGAACTGTCGGAGATCAGTGCAGGAGAACCACAGGAAGGTGATCGTGAGTATCAGGAAACCCACTTCACGGACGCTGCAGAGGAGATACAAACAGGACGTTAGAATAGTGTGAAAACCACTTGAAGTCAGGCAATAACTGGAACCAGGCACCGAACACAAGGAACCAGTGAGTCACAGGTAACGGAAAGACGAGACCGGATGCTGAGTGAGAGGAGACTGAAGCTTATGAATGGTGTGCATCAAGGTGAGTTATGATGAAGAGCAGGTGAGAGAGATTAGAATTCCGGGGATGATGAGCGAGACCAGGTGCGCTGAGTTGAGATTGATGGAGTGGTGTCATTGATGATTGAATCCGTGACACCTACCATGCTCTGATTCGATAAGGATTAGGATGAAGGATAAAGCTTAACATAACAAATCACAACTTAGCAAAAGGTAGTGGTTTACATCAAAGGTATCGTGTACCAGTCCTTTAACAATCACTATGTACACCGTACTGCATAAACAATGAACACGTCTGTCCATCAAGGAAGCCATGAGGGTAGGGAGCTGTAGATCCATGGTTCAGGAGACTTAATACAGCGGCAATCACTCTCGTCACCAATCAGGTCACTCATTAGCAGCTCCACCTGTGAGTCATTACAGTTAGAGTAAGAGTAAGAGAGAGAGAGAGAGAGAGAGAGAGAGAGAGAGAGAGAGAGAGAGAGAGAGAGAGAGAGAGAAAGAAAGAAAGAAAGAAAGAAAGAAAGAAAGAAAGAAAGAAAGAAAGAAAGAAAGAAAGAAAGAAAGAAAGAAGGAAGAGACACACCAGGGAAAACTAGACCACGAATATATACATCTTTCCCAACAACACAAAGTAAATTCACTCCAGCATAACATAAGCATTGGTAGTACTCCCCTCATTTTGGAGGGTTGTTATGTTTAAGTACTCCTACCTTAAGAGCTCCTTTCATTGTTAGAGTCAAGCAGGAAGGCTTTTTGGTGAGCCTCCTTGACAAGTTTCAGTTGAGCATTGCTAGTACT
The DNA here is from genome assembly GCA_030578255.1 of Tiaroga cobitis. Taxonomy (NCBI): domain Eukaryota; kingdom Metazoa; phylum Chordata; class Actinopteri; order Cypriniformes; family Leuciscidae; genus Tiaroga; species Tiaroga cobitis. Next base: position 28,002,565 of record CM060615.1, on the reverse strand, counting down.
CCGCTCATGTTCTAGAGGGTTATCATGCAAAGTACTCTGCTACCTATAGCTATTTTTCAGCCCTTTGTCAAGCTGACTGGCTTTATGAGCCTGCTTGAAAAGTTCAGTAAAACTAGTTGAGTTGTATGGCTCTCGACAAGCCACCTTGACTAAACAATAGCCTATTGTTGAAATCTCACCAGTGCTCCCCTCGCTTTGGAGGGCCGTCATGCTATGTACTTAACTCTTTAGAGCTCTGTTAAACTAGTGTGAAGAGGAATGGGTCCAGGTGAGCTTCCTTGACAAAGAGTGTTGTTAGGTCTCCTCTCATTTAGAGAGCCGTCCTGCTGAGGCTTCCGCTCCCCAGAGCTCCTTGTAGCTCCCAGAGCTATTGTTAGATACCAGGGTTTGTTAATTAGATCCCCTCTTGTTTTAGAGTGGCATCCTGCTGCTCTCGATAGAGCTCCTCCTAGATAGGGGCACTAAGTCGCAGGGCTCCTGGTGAGCTTCCATAGGTGGGTTAAAAGTAGTACTGGGTTTTCTCCCATTCTTGAGAGTCGTCCCGCATTCCTTTGAGCCTCGTAGCTTATCGATGTCGTGACGCAAGGGTCTCTGTGAGCCTCCTCGATAAATATGTCTTTAGTATAAAGGGTGATTTAGACCTAGTGAAAGGAATTCGATTTCCTCAGAGAGTCGTTCTACAGAGGCTTTCACTCCCTAGAACTCCGCTTAGATGATGTTTCCAAGTGGTACGGCTCACAGTGAGCCTACTTGGTGGGGCTGTCTTTTTGTAAAATGGCCTAGATAGGTCTCCTCTCATTCTAAAGAGTTAACCCTTTGGGGCCTCCACTGTCTTGAGCTTTTCCTTACAGACAGTGGCACTGGGCTTGTTATGAGTGTCCCTGGCTGCGGTCCTTAGGGTAGAGTGTTGTTAGGCTCTCTCTCTCAATTAGGCTAATCGAACACATCTGAACCAGCTAACCAAGGGTATTAGGATCAATGAAAACATCCAGGCAGGTGTGTTGGTGCTCAACTCTGCATGAAGAGGAATAAACACCTCTGAGCTATGGCAATTATTATAAATTACATCTCAGTTCATTTTACATGAAACTACATAGCATAAGGCATTCAAGTGACACATTTATCTTTTATAGGGTTTTTTCAATTAACATTTCTGCAAAGCTGCAGATTCATCTTATTTGGACCTTACTGTCTTTTAATATCTCAAAATGGCCATGTCTGTCACTTTCCCATAAACTCAAAGTGTAGGTTTTTTTGTGATTGTGTTTCAGCGGGAACATGCTAAACTGAATGGAGTTCAGTTACATTCATCACATTTAACTCTGATTCAGGAATATGAATGACCTTAAAAAGCAGTAATCAGGGAGCAGGAGATAAGGGACAGGATAGCATCAAGTCCCAGATCAGGTGATAATGCTCTCAACTACAACTCAATGTTTAACCAATGGCACCATTATCAGGAGGGTGCTTCTGATTTTTTTTATCTGTCTATCCTTATCTGCCTTCAGTAAAGGAAAGAAGGCAAGGTGCTCTGCAAGCATTGAGTTATAGATGCAGTACGTGGGCTATGTGTAAAGTATGACAAATGTTTTTGTTTTGCAATGTACACCAGCTCTGTTTAACTTGTGTACAAATACTAGAAACAGAAGACAAATCCTTTGAACCGTTGAAACATTTGACCTGTCTGAATTTTTTCTTTGTTATTCAAAACTTCAGATGACATTTATCAATAACATAATCGTATCTAAAACAAAAAAAAAAAAACTACTTTTAACAGAGGGTGCAAAAAATATTTTTATAGTTATGATTAAATTAAATTTTTAGAATAAAACATTTTTGAATAAAAAATTTACATATTTTCCCTGTCTTTTTTCTACCAAAAACAAAACATATATGTTAAATATAGAAATATGCAAGCAAAGACACTGCTTGCTTACAGACAACTGGCCAATTCACTGGGAATTGTCCCAGGGCTCCCGATGGCTAGTCCGGGCTTGCAAACCTAAGAATTTCACAAATGTACATTGTGTATGTACAATGTACAAATGTACAAATGAGTTCATTGGCAGCTCATGAACAGCAAATGCTGTTAAAACTTTTGCAGAAACACAAACAGATGCTTTTATTTGGCTTTTTCAATGTTGTTTTCACATTTCTAAATGTTTGTTTTGCGATATAAAAAAAAGCTCTTTTTGACTAATTTTAACTGATTTGTTTACAGATCCTTTGAAACAGGAGACAAATACTTTGATCCTTTGAAATGTTTTATCAGTCTGAATTTTTTCTTTGTTATTCAAAACATTAGATGGCATTGATCAATAACACAATCATAGCTAAAACATTTAAAATGTTCTACTTTCAACAGAGGGTGCATAAGAAATTAGGAAGTTATAATTAGCCTATATAATGCAAATAAATCATTTGTTTTAATTTTAGAATTAAACATTTTAGAATAAAAATTGATCATATGTGTTAAATATAGAAATATGCAAGCAAAAACAATGCTTATCCCCCAAAACACTGTGTGCTTACAGAAACTGGCCAACTCGCCAGCAGGTCCAGACTGGCCACCGGGAGCTTTGGGATCATTCCTGGCGGCCAGTCTGGACCTGCAAACCTAAGAATTCCACAAATGCACAAACCTTTCTTTGGTCAAAGTCTGGCAATGGCATCTTGTGAAGAGCAACTGCTGTTAAAACTGTGGGTCATATGAATATGATACATGTTTTAGATGTATTTCACATAAACATATATGTGAAAACCAAATAATGCATCCCTTAAAATGGAATAAAACGGTTTGATTTATTTGAGCCATCTGAGATGGTACCCTACACAGACTGAGTTACATGTAATGTAGAGTCAATTATTTATTTAAAAGTAAAGGTAGAGTGCAATGAATCTCCCTTTAAGGAAAGCACTGCTTGAAATAAGAATTTTAAATTTTAAACATTTTAGAAAGTTGATATGAATGATAACAGTTGCCGATAAAAGGGATGTTGAAAACACAAGTCTCATCCTGCCCGACCCCAGAGATCCCACAAGGCAAACCCCCAAGTGGACAAACAATTTTAAGGAGGTGCCATAGAGTATAAATTCCCCATGCTGACTACATTGCTCAGAAGTTCATTCATCTTACAGGTAACTTTTACTGACCTCTCTCATTTATTGTTGATTCTTATCTCATGATAGTGATGTCTCATGATAGTGTTTTTTTGTTTTTCAGTGTTTTCCAGGTATTTCCTTTGCAGACAAAAAATGTCAGACAGCCAAGGTGGGTAAAAATCTGGGAATTGTTTTTCACTGATAAAATGTAAACCTCTCACATTTTTAATGTTGTTCACAATTGACACACGTCTGAGCAAAACCATCATGTTGTAACTATCACATTTGTAATTCTACAGAAATTGAGGTCGCAAGTAGCCCTGACTTTGTCACGGAGCTTCTTCCATCTGCTCAGCGTACCGCTCTGCTCTACCATCTCTCTTATCTCTGTTTGGCTAAGTTCCCCAAGTTGGAGAGGGTTCTCCGAGAGCGTGCTGTTGAAACTCAGCTTCTCTTTGGGTCCTCTGAGGCTCTTCTGCTGAAGGTAAAGTCAATGTTCTTTATCCATTTCTGTTATTGCACACCACATCCATTGACACTCTTAAAGACTCCAAAAGTGTGTTTTCACAGAAATGCCATATAATAACCATTTTTGGTTAACCAAAGAAACTTCCAGTGAAAAATTCTTAAAAGAGCCATGTGAAGAATAGTATACAAATCCAAAGAACCTTTTACCACTAGAACCTTTTGTGCGAAGAAAAAGTTTTATGGATTTTAAGTGTTCTTCAGGGAACCACAGAAGCCAATTAAGAACCGTTATCTTTAAGAGTGTACCGTCAGTCCAAGAGATGAGTGCATTGTTATACATATTGCACAAGATCTGTTTAACGTCATAGTTAACATTTATAATGAGTCCACCATTCTCTTTAACGAGAGAGATGTCAGTCATTAAATAAATGTAAATATTGGCAAGCAATCTGCAGTGTTTAGATGAATATTTAAATATGTGTTACATTCTTTCTCTCAATTACACAACAATCACATAATAAAAATGATTAACCCTCTGGGGTCCTTCATTTCAGAGTCACACTCAGGACCTTCGGGACCAAATGGTCCGGGAGGGTGGGAATGATATTTATCTTTTTTTTTTTTTTTTTACTTGTTTTTTATAATATTTTTTCTTTTCTTTTTGGTGTTTTGAGATAATTTTATGATTTATAATTAATATTTATGCAATAATTATGACCCATTTTTTCCCATTGAATATAATAGAACATTTTTATATATATTTAATTTTTTTTTTTTTTATTAAAGCTGTATTTCATTTTAGAGTCAAGCCTAGGCCTCATGAAAGCAATTTTTTTAATGAGATGGGTGCCATCTGGTGGATACACTGAGCATTTTTATCACGCATTAGCACATTTTTACCACTAGATGGATTTACAGCTTTCTGTAGAAAGACTTGCGAATTCTAGTGATTTTTTGCACATATTTGCCAATTTTTTTCCAGGTTGATGATTTTAAAATATAATAATAGATTCTCAAAGACTATTTTTGTCTTTTTTTGGTTTGTTTAGTTGGTTTAAATGGTCATTTGAAGTGCCAGTTTTACTTTATAATACAGTCAAACCTGAACATTGCAGTGTGTGTGTGTGTGTGTGTGTGTGGGTGTGTGTCTGTTTTCCACTCTTGATGTTTTAGAGATTCACCCCTTCACTGTTGAGTCCTTTTTTCTGCATCCTGGCTGATTTGTAGATTGTATGCACAAAAAACTCTGTTTTCATATTTTTGAAAATTTCCCATTCATTTCCTATGGGGGTCATTTTTGACCAAAGAGCAGAAGTGTGATGACCACTTAGCATGCTTGGATCATGACCTCACTATTTTTTGTGTGTTCACATACCTAATACCATAAAAGTCACCTAGTTTCGTATCATTCCGAAGAAGCTGTGATTTTTAAAAATTCAATATATAGATTTATGTAATCTGAATTTATTAGTGTGTTTGTGTATAAAAGTGTGTTTGTGTGTGTGTGTGTGTGTGTGTGTGTGTGGATGTGTCTGTTTTGCACTCTTGATGTTAGATAGATTTACCCCTTCACTGTTGTGTGCTTTTTTTCTGGATCGTGGCTGATTTGTAGATTGTACGCACAAAAAAACTCTGTATTGTCACATTTTTGCCAATTTCCCATTCATTTCCTATGGGGGTCCATTTGGACCCGAAGGTCCTGAGTGTGACCTTTTTTTTTACAACCACTTAGACTATTCAAATCCTGTCCCCAATTTTTTTGGGTGTTCATATACCAAGTACCAACAAAGTCACCAGATTTCGGACCATTCCGATGAAGCTATGATTTTATAAAAAAAATTATTTAAATGCTTCGGGTCCATTTGGTCCAAAGGACCCCAGAGGGTTAAGGAGGTTCACAGCTTCTGATCACAGAAATCTGCAATCCCAACCCGATCTCACAGCAATTCGTATGTATTTTACGAGGTGGCTAATTTGTACGAATTCATACGAATGACCTACCCGTGACCCCGCCCCTAAACCTACCCATCACTGGGGTTTCGACAAATTGCACGAATTTGTACAAATGAGGTCTTATTTGTATTAGCCACCACGTACTCACTCATACGAATTCGTACAAATTGGTTGTGAGATAGCGTTGGCAATTGAGCACTCTACTCAAATTTATTTGAAAATTGTATACCATACAGATCATTTCACTCTGGTTGAGTGAAGGAATGAATGATAAAGCGAACCCTAGAGCAAACCACCTATTACGTAATCATCATGGACTAATGGCAGTTCAAAGGAGTTTACTGGCCGGCACAAACTTTTCTGTAATGTTGGCTTTGGTGAGCTGTTTTGAACTACCGAAATGAACTGAACTTTCTGAGAACTGTCCATCTTGACTGCACTTATTTAACTAAGATCGCAGCCTAATCTTTGAACTGGTCACAAGACACTATATTTCATTGATCGATTGATTTTGATAAGTTGTTTCCTATGTAAATTATGAAACGTGGATAAACAATGTAAGCATTTCTGCTGTTTTTCAGTGTGCGGCCACAAGTAAAAACCTAGTCTCCACACTTCTGCCTGCGCTGAAGGTTGCCGTTGAAAAGGATAAAAGCATTTTGGCTATTAAGTCCCTGGAAAAAGCCAGAGCATGGATCACTGAAATTGTTGACAAAGTGGGACAGATGATAGACAGGTAAAATGTTTTAGCATAAGAATGTTTAGTCAGATTTGTTACATTTTCCATATCTGGAACACTTTCAATATGGCCACTGCCAAAAGTCCTCTGGATGAAACAGAACATCATGTATATAAAGTGTATATCTATATCAAGAATATTTACTGTGCTTTAGCTCACGATTAATCTGAAATCTGTTATCGCCAGATATGAGAAACACAACCACAGTGTGGCTTCCTGCACCAGTGATGTCATTCTTGAAAAGGCTGAGACAGAGAGAAAAAAAGAACAAACTACTACTGAGATAGAGGCTCAGGAGAACGCGGTGAGAGATCTCGAAGATCAACTGAAGAACAACAGTGAGAAAATTGGACAAATTGAGGCAAAGATTTCAGAGAAAAACCAAGAGCTGTATAATCACGTCAAAGAGTCTTCTAGCAAAAGTAATGGTCTGGGCGTCTTCTCTGCCCTTGTACCATTTGTTGGACCCATTGTTAAATCAATTTATAGTGCTAAAACTGAACCTGAAGCAGCTGCGAAAACCCAGGTTCTGTCCAGCGAATTGACTCAACTCTCCATTGAGAAGTCAAGTCTGATGGGAAAAGAGTGGAACATCCAAGTCAGGATGACGGATATGCAGCTGAAGTTGGCAAGCATGAAAATAGAAAATGGTAAGATTCTTGGTAACACTTTATAATAACTTTCATTAACAAATCATTAACAATCATTGCATAATGTTTTACAGATAATTAGTTAATATAGATGCACATAGACATATGAGATAATGTGCCTGTAATTGTTTAATGAACTTATTAGAGAGCTTTATGAGCAAACAAATCAACTTTATACATGATATTTGTTTCAGTAGCAATTTATAATGTTACACATGATAAGTGAAACTACGTCCCAGAAGAACAAGAATAATCTGGACCAATAATCTAGTGAGATATCAGCAATCACATAAAAGAGGGGGAAGTGTGCCTTCAAATCAAGGGCAGTCCAAATGCAAAGTATTGGACAATACCAGTTTCTTCAGACTTTAGAAGTCACAAAATTATGGAAGAATAAATTGAACTGGAAAACTCTATTTATTCTTACATAGTTTTGTGACTTCTATGGAGATTTCCACTATTTGCTCCTTTCTTTCTTTGATTTCTGCTCGAAGAAACTGGTCCCGTCCAATAATTTTCATTTGGAGTGGCATTCTGCACTTTTCTTCTAGTGAAGATTCTTCTACAGGATTCCTCTAAAGATGGACCAGATTCTTTCACTTAAAAGATCAATCGTGCTCAACACAGTCCCTGATTTACACCAGAAGCCTCAGAGTTATCTCTCATAATTAATGTCTGCTTCATATTATTTCCAAAGGTTCAATACCCGACCCTGTCCATCTGAATGACGTCCAAAAATGCCTTTCCCGAATCCAAAACATTCTGATTCAGCTTCAGAAGTTCTGGGAATCAGTGAGTGTAATGCTGGAGGCTCTCAAAGACGAGACTTTTGCTAATGAACACTTCATCGAGGAGAGTGAAATGAAGGAGACCTTTCTGGAATGTATCAATTCAGCAAAAGGGGTAACTTAGACATTGAGAAAATATTCAGTTGCAGAAATTATTTCACCTTGATTGCATTCTTTTTCCTGTGATTGATTTTGCACCTCAAATCTTCCAGCATTGGAAGGCCTTCGGTGAATCCTGTCTACATGCAAAAAGCATCTTTAGCTTGCAGACTAAAGATGCGTATAAGTTCCTGGAGACCAGCCCATCTGCACTGACACCAGAGCAATGGAAAATAGAGTATGAAACTGTCATAGAGGATCTGAACAAAATAAATCCTGATCCCTTCAATCCCGAAGCACCAGCTGCCATTACTCAGTAATATACAAAGTTAAGAAGTCTTTACAATATAAACCGAGTATAAGCCTAGAATGATTCAGGCTTACTGCTTTGAATAACACATTTGTTATTTTCTGTTTTAATAAAACCTTCCGATTTCAAATGATTTTCATTTCTCATGTCATTTTTCTGTTCCCTCTGTGATTAAATTGCTTTGGTTTTCAAAAATATAAACAGTATTAACAATATAAAAAGGGGGTGGGGGGGGGGGGGGGGGGGGGGGGTCGGGGGTCCTGTAATACAGAGGTTGTTCATCCAAATGCATATAATTAGAGTACAATAATAAATCAATAAACGAAAGCATGAGAAACTAAGACTCACTACAAATAGCATAACACGGACAACACCAAAGCATGAACGAGAACATGAGTCTATAAATACTTGTAATGTCTTATTGCTTGAAAGATCATTTATGATACTGCCCAATGACATGGTTCTATCCAAATTTTGCCCTCCATCTTAAAATGCACTTCTGTAGAAGATCAGCGAAAGCTATTTTTTCAGACACACTATAGCAAGCTCAGTTTTTGGAACAGAATTTCTAAAACCTTGCGTATGGCCATTGACACACATATAGGCAAAGTAATGACTAGAATCAAGAACAAGGGAAACCAGAAACAAATAACCAGTTTCCATTTGTATATCAACCTTTTTTTGCCATTCTGAAGTAAGCTATTTTCAGTGAATGTGCGAGTCTTCTGATTTTTTTTCACTACAATGTGTAAATAACTAGAAGAATAACAAAGTGCAGTATATAGTAAAACTATTTGGGCTACAAACCAGTGTATTTCCAATTACAACAACACATTAAAATAATATGGTAAAAAAACTATTTGCAATATCAAGCAGTATAATGAGTGTAAAACAATATTTTGTACAGCTAAAAATAACTGGAAGTGGATGTAATATGAAAGGTGTAGAATATAAGATAAAGATCAAACATGTCATGAACATGTCAAACCAAAAGGGGCAATGCACTGCAATGAACGCTTTAATACAACACCATCATGCACTCTGTTACAGCTTTCCACTAAGCTGATGGGATTGGTAAAAGGAGTGAGCAAGTACAGTATTTGACACGTACAAACTCCATGAACACAGATGTAAGATGCAAACAGTGTCTTTCTTTATCGTGGTCCATTGGATAAACATTGCTTCCAATTAGCTTCCTGTGGTGTTTCATTCTTTCAAGTTCACAGCATACAAATGTGAAGTCCATACCTTGAAGATACAGCACACACATTGTCCATTGTCCATATATTTCCTTGAACGTCACTCTTTACCAATGAATCATGTTTAAACATTATTGAGCTCAGTCCAAAACATAATAATGCAATAAGCACGGTTAGCATGATGAATCACGCATTAGCATGATCCAGTACGTTCCTGCACGGTCAAAAACTGTGTGCTTCCCAAAAACCAATAGCCTACACACCTCTTGTCTCATTATCCAGATGCCCTTAACATACAATGTCAGAGAGCCACCCAATGGACAAATATATAATTGCATGAAAATGGCTCCTACACTAGTTCAGAAAGAAAAACGTTCCAGTTTATAAAGTTTCATTTGATGTATCCAGTGTGAACAGTCTCAAATAGTTGTCGAGTCACTCCAAAAAATGCTCCCAGTGCAGAATGGATGGATTATAACGGTGCGTGTCCACTGGCACAGAGTGAGCGGAGCAGAGAGAGAGTTTTCAATTAATGAAAGCTGAGCTTCACGCTCTCGCAGTGCATTGTGGGATTGACAGTGGCCAGAGAAAGTGTTGAGAGCGGTCGAGAGCATCAAAAGGTTTATGCAAATATCAAGCGAAAAAAGTGGTCGCCAGCAAATCGGTGGGAGGTTCTGTCACGTAATAACAAACATAATAATAATAATAATAATAATAATAATACATTTTATTTATAAAGCACTTTTCATAAAAGAATCTCAAAGTGCTACAGAAACCACAGTAAAACAATCTAAAATCAGTAACCAATAAAATACATAAAAAGAAAGAAAAAATAATAATAAAGCCTAAGGACCACTTAGGAAAGCCTGCCTGAACAAAACAGTTTTTAGCTCTTTTTTAAAATTGTCCACCGACTGGGGTTTTCTCAGATGTTCAGGGAGGGAATTCCAGATGCGAGGGGCAGCACAGCAGAAAGCTCGGTCTCCCATGGTACATAGTCTTGAGCGTGGCTGATGGAGAAGGTTTGCGGTTAGGGACCGGAGGTTACGGGTGGAAGATTGAGGGGTAAGGAGATCTTTGAGGTATTGCGGGGCCTTGTTATGGATGCAAAGATGGGTAATGAGGGCGATTTTGTATTGAATTCTTGAGGTTATGGGGAGCCAGTGAAGGTTCTGAAGAATGGGAGTAATGTGTTCGTATTTGCGTGCCTTCATCAGAGTTCGGGCAGCACAGTTCTGAATAAATTGGAGTTTTTGGAGGTGTTTACTTGATACACCAATAAGTAAGCTGTTACAATAATCAAGCCTGGAGGAAATTAAGGCATGGACGAGTTTTTCTGCATCAGAGAAAGTGAGAAAGGGGCGGAGTTTTGAAATGTTTTTGATATGAAAAAAACAGGTTTTATACAGATGTTTGACATGATTTGCAAAGGTCAGTTGAGGGTCAAACTTCACGCCGAGGTTGGTAACAATAGCTGAGAGGGAGATGTCTTGACCAGAGAAAGAGATAGTGGTAATAGGAGATGACTTTACCTGATGAGGGGTGCCGAGTAGTATGGCTTCGGTTTTTGAGCTGTTTAACTGGAGAAAATTTTGACTCATCCATGCCTTAATGTCCTGCAGGCAGTTAGAAAGGGCTAAGGATGTAGATGAAGCAGAAGTGATTATTGCTCAATAGACCAGTCATGCGAGTAAAACTTTATCATTTGTGTCAAAAAGTTTGTAGCTATGGACCTTTCGGAAAGGAAACCGAGCTTGTGCAAAAAAGTCACATCCACGAACCAGCGTAATACGAAGACAGAAAGCGGTTAACAAAAAATCGACGAACATATGCAAGACCACGATTCGTCTATTTCACTGAGTTCACTCAGAACGGAACAACACACACACACACACAGAGAGAGAGAGAGAGAAGCTGTGATTAAGGACATTAAGTTGCAAATTGAAAACCTGCATTTGGAGATGCAAACGAATCGAGAAGAGACCTGCGTGCACCGTGAGAAGAAATCTTTCCCGAACTGGCCGCCTCACACAAAGCGCAGGCCGAATCGCCGAACGAGTGTACGGAGATGGGGAAAGCGCTGAGTGACACAATGAACAGGGTGGCCGCACTAGAACAGTCTCACGATCTCATGGCCAAAGAACACAAGAAAATGCATGAAAAATGTATGGATTTTTGTGTGAACTGCTAACTTTCATTACTATGCGGAGAAGGAAAAACAAATCTGAAGCTGTCTGGAATTAAAAGCGGTTTCTACTACAAAGGATCCCCAGCGGTGAATCCAGTGAAGGCCAAGCTGCAAGTTGCCGGGATCAACTACTATGTTCTATCCAGCCAAAATGGCAAGCAGGTACACGTTTGAACACCCCAGAGAAGCTGAGAAACATATAGTTCGGCCCTCAGGTTTGAATTTTCTTCCCAATAAGTCTAGACTATCTGACAAGCTGAAAAGCGGGGCAAAGATTCATATAATTTAAACTCATTTCTGGACTCTTATAGTGACTAATTAGTCAAGTTCATCGAGAAAAGAACTGGGTAAATGTTCTGATCCAATCTGACTTCTGACCTGCAATGCTGCCTGAATCATAATCATACACTGTTCGTTCGTTGGCCAGAGGAGAACTGACCCCCGACTGAGTCTGGTTTCTCCCGAGTTTTGTTTCCTTGCCACTGTTGCCTTGGCTTTTGGCTTGCTTAGTTGGGGACATTTAATATTCAACAACATTATTGACCTGCCTTACTTAAGGAGGACGATTACGCAATTTTCTTCTAGAAACAAACTTTGTTGTATTATTTTCATGGTATCATTGTAAAGCTGCTTTGATACAATCTGTATTGTAAAAAGCGCTATATAAATAAAGTTGACTTGACCAAGTGGTAGGCCTAAGCTAGATTGTTTGCTAACCTTTTTGTTGATAAGAAAGGTAAAAGGGTTTTCTAAACTTGCTCTGTTCTTTTTTTGTATACATCAGGCTCTCAGTCAGAGAAAGCTAAATGGAACTATTGTTAAAATTGGTCGAGTTTGTTTGTTGAGGTTATTAAGAAAAAAGAAATGCCACTTTTTTCAGTTTCTTTTCTCTGTTCTCTTTTCTCTTCTGGTGACTTGTGTCTGTTTACCCTGTATGGCTTATCGACTACATCTCTGTCTTATGTATTGTTTTTTTTTTTTTGCTGAGATTAATAAAACTTCCAGCATTTGGATTCTCTTTCGCCTCTGTGTCGAGTCCCTCACACATATCCAATATGTTTTTTTTTAAATCCATTTATTTAAAAAAGCATGTTACACACAATACAAACACAAACAACAGAACATTTAAAACAACATCATATTATTAATGATTTTGGCTTAACAATTTGTACATAAATTCATCATTTAGTACCACAGCAAGTCTATAAATCAAACTACAGACAAGATGCTAATTTAAAATAATTGTATTCTCATATTTTTTCTGATTCCATTTATATAATCTTTCCCCTTTCGAAATGTTTAGTGGAAAGAAAACTGAGTCCAAAATGTTGATGTAAATGTCGATGTTCACAACATGACATCTATGAATGTCATTCATAACCTTTACAAGAAAACTAGTGGGAACGCCCACTAGCAACCACAGCGCTAGCCAGTGACAGTTTAAACGCAGCTTTGTATTATGACATTATAAATGTGTAAGTTGGATGTACTTCTATGTACTGCAAAGTAATGGCAGCCATCATTGGCTAACCTATTTTAGTAAGATCTACTTTGACAACGTCATACCGCCTTTTCCATTCCTCTGGTGACAATGAAGATGGGTTGAACTCCAGGAACTTATACGCATCCTTATTCTGCAAGCTAAAGGCCGTCTTTGCCGTCAGACAGGATTCACCAAAGACCTTCCAATTCTGAAAGATTTGATATACTAAATGAATCACAACAGAAAATGCAATGAAATGAACTGTCATAAACTGCAACTGAACGTTTACTCCGTGTGTAAGTTACCTCTTGCGCTAAATCAATATGCATCAGAACAATCTCCTTCAGTTCATTCTCCTCAATGAAGTGTTCATTAGAAAAGGTCTCGCTTTTGAGAGATTCCAGAAATACTAGCACAGATTTCCAGAACATATTATGCTTAAGCAGAGTTTGTTGGATTTGATAAAGGTACTTTTGGACATCACTCAGACGGACAGTTTCGGGTATTGAACCTTGAAAAACAATATGAAGCAGACATTGATTATGAGAGATCACTCTGAGGTTTTTGACCATTGGCACACAGAGATCTTGAAAGAATCTCACCCTTTTCCGTCTTCTTGTTTGCCAACTTCAGCTGAACATCAGTCAGCCTGACTTGGATATTGTGCTCCTTGCTTTTCAGGTTTGACTTCTGAGCAGCGAGTTGAGCTTTTTCATTGGCGAGAGCCTGGTTTTGTGCAGGTTTAGCTTGAAAAATGGGTTTAAGAATGTGTCCAACAAATGGTAAAACGACAGCCAGGAAACTCAAACCAAACATTCTTCTACAAGCAAATCTGCCATGACATTGGTTTATCTTTGACTCAATTTGTCTGATTTCCTCTAAGGTTTTCCTCAGTTCCATCTGAAGATCTCTCACCACCTTCTCTAGAGCCTCTATGTCCTTAGTAGTTTGTACATTTTGTTTTTCTGTCTCAGTCTTTTCAAGAATCACATCACTGGTGCAGGAAGCCACACTGCGGTTGTGTTTCTCATATCTGATAATGACAGATTTCAGATAAACCATCAGTTCAATCACAGTAAACTTTGTTCTGTATGGGTTCATATATCATAATGCTTTTGACATGTAACACTAAAGCCCTATTCGGACGAGATTATTTTAACATGGAGAGGTGGGGTAAAGTGATTATTACCAGAGCTTCACAGTTATTTTAGTCCCGTCCGAATGTGCCATCTCAGAAATCTCTACGGGCAATGTCAGTAACAATTACGGCGACTTATCTTCTGTAAAAAGTCCGGAAAAATTACCTCAGATTTTACTAATCCCTGTACGTATTTCGCAATTTCCAGTTAAAAAGTAGTTTTGCGCGTTTCTTCAAGTATGGAGGTGCTTGAAAAAGCATTCAGTTGCGTTCTATGCAGTGGGACAAGTCTGTGGCAAAACTCAAATGTTTTCTGCTGACCATTCAGATAAAAAAAGGTCGAAAGCACTTGTCAGAGTCACGAAACTTCTTTTTGGTTTAGGTAAGTGTCTATTATCAACAGAATCCAATCAGAATTTAATTAATTTAATTAATAAATCGTTCGACCGGACCTAACTGTTACATATAGATTATGATTATATGTGTTTGCGCACATGATATCAGGAAGCACCGTAATACACACATGACAACAGGAAGTCGACTGAGGTGTGTAAATCGAGTTACCCCTCCCACTTCTGCTAGTATTACTGAGAGTTCTTATTCAGTGCGAATTGGCCATTAATATTACATATGTCCTAGTGCTGGGCGGTTTGACCAAACATTTATATCACGTTTTTTTTTACGTTTCTTTTCCGGTTAATGTCATTTTTTTTTTGTTCATGCATAATCAGGTGTTTAAAGCATTTTCTACTGGTTGAGAGAGAAATTACTGCAATAAATTGACTGTCATTAATGAATATTGTAGAATAGAATAGCGCCCAGTATAACCTAAAATTGTTATTTCTTATCGTTCTAATAACATTCTTATAACCAGGAAATAACGTTAATACAAGGTTTATATAACGGGAGAATTGAACGTTCTTATACCGTTTTGAATAACGTTCTTATAACCAAGAAATAACGTTAATACAGCGTCTAATAAACTGGACGTTTTGAACGTTCCTAGAACATCCAGAAATAACGTTTTTATAACTTAATGGGAACGTTATGAAAGTGTTCTTATAACCTAAAATTGTTATCTGGGGAAGAGGAGAGATTTGCGATTGCACTGAATACGTTTTAAGTGCAGGATTGTCTGAGCGAGCCCAGAGAAAATAGACCTATTCTTACAAGAGCCGCGTGTAACTGAGAGCGCGCGCGGGAGCAGAAAGATTCGCGCTCGCGCATTATATTAATGTTCTTTTGCACTACAATAGTGCGCTCTAGACATTTGACAGGAAAATAACGCCATAGTTCTGCTGCATCCATCTTCCCTGTAACGTAACACCAGAGCCCTGCTGTTTACCCTCGCCTCACAGTCGCTGCTTAGAAGTGCAACATTGTAAAGGGTCCGTCTGAAACAGTGTCAAGCGGCGCAGCGTAACGTTAGTTCCGAACGTTGTGTAAGTAAATACATCGGTATGGCGGTATATTAAAAATTAATATCATAACAAAAATATACACCGGTTTTCGGTATGAACCGGTATACCGCCCAGCACTAAGATGTCTGGTGGTAAAATTAGAAATTACATTACTCCATCTACCCTTGTAAAACAAAACCTCGTCCGAATAGGGCTTTAGAAACATTTCCTAAAATTTTACCTGTCCACCATCTCTTCCACTTTGTTAACAATTTCTGCGATCCATTCTTTTGCTTTTTCCAAAGACATCGTAGCCTGAATGTTTTCATTATTTTCAACAGCGAGTTTCAGTCGAGGGAACATTGAGGATACCATTTGGTCACTTGTGTCCACACACTAAAAGACAGCAAGATTTTTTTTTAATTTTATGTCCTTGCATGTGTGCCCCCTTAGATTTTTGAGCCAACTTAAATACATAATTTTATATTAAATAATTAAGTTCCATGTTTAATGTAGGCCTAGGTACAAAATTCATAGTGCCTCAAAAGTCGTGACCTTTTGGTGAATTTCGCCATTTGAAGCCAAAATATGCGGGTGGTTGGGAAAATCCATCCAAAATTTTAAATAAACATTAATATTAATTAAAATATTAATTTCTCAACACAACCAAAGAGTCTTAGAATTTAATGAGATATGTGTTGTACTGTATATCATGGTCAACTGCATCACATAGGCTACTTCAATAATGTGTACCATCATGTCAAACATTTATCATAAATATTTTATAACTATCATTCCCCTTATCTCCACCAGAAGACAAAAAGTATAACAGAGTAAAATAAAAATAACTTTATTTTGCATATCAGACGCGTATTAATTTCAAAAGAAGTTAAACAGGAAATTACATTTCAAGTTAATAATTACAGTGAAATGTGTACAATTATTAAATACATTATTAAAAGCTACCCTGTCATTCATTTCTATTCATTTCAATGCATTTCAATTCTACACCTTGAAATTCTTGTTTTTTACCTGAATTCAAATTCAATACAAATCTATCCTCGATTCCTACTGTTGATTGTATTAGCTTATTTTAAGATTTTAAAAACTCTTTAGTTTTACTTTAAGAAAAGTCAGAAGACTTTTGACTTTACCTTCTGCAGAAGAGCCTCAGAGGAGGCAAAGAGATTCTGGGTTTCAAGAGCACACTCTCTGAGAACCCTCTCCAACTTGGGGAACTTAGCCAAACAGAGATAGGAGAGATGGTAGAGCAAAGCCGTACGCTCCGCCGATGGAAGAAGCTCCTGAAAGAAGCTGAGTTGGTTTTCCTCCATCACTTCGTCCATCACTTCTGTAGAATTACAAATGTAATACTTACTAAATGATGGTTTGGCACAGGCTTGTGTCAAATACCACAACATTAAGCAACATCAAAAATTATTGGACTTTATTGGTCAAAAACAATTCATCAACTTTTACTCACCTTCCCTAACGAATTCCCTAATTCCTCTTTTGCAATCCATCTTCACTCTTCTTAGTCTGTAAAGTTATTACAGTGCCTGAAAAACAACAAAAAACTGAGACAAGAATCACTACAACAATGATGGATGAAGCATGTCGGTAAAAGTTACCTGTAAGATGAATGGACCTGTAAGCAGTGCAGTTGTTGGTATCAGCGAAGGGAACTTATACTCTATGGCGCCTCCTTAAAAATTTTTGGAAATGAGATACATAAAAAATGATTGTCAAAAAACAGAGGGAGTAGTCTTTGGGGGATTGCCAGGCATCCTTAAAAGGATAGTTCACACAAAACAGGCATTTGGCAGATTTAATGAACCTTTTTCCTGTATTGGATCTGTCTGTGATAAAACTGAGTGGGTGTTGTTTAGAAATTTAATAATTTGATTGGTCTCTGCCAGCGGTTCCTGTACAGGCCTGTTGATGACACTTGATTTTACCTCAATTTCACAATTGCACTGCCTTCCTTTATGCAAAGTCAAGATTGCATAACCAGCCTGGGGTCGGCTATCGTGCCGGCGCGACAAGCTTGCTTTATTTCTTATCAGTGCAAAAGAGAATCAAAATACTCTGTGGATTTTGATCTTACATATAAGTGTTGTACATCATTAGATCCTGTTAAGTGTCTATTTTGTTTGTGGATACTCACAATAAAAACAAAGTGTTGTGCTTTTTGCCAAATAAAGAAAAAAATAATTATGCGAGTTCTGCGTTCTCTCTGTCAGTATAGTCTATTCTGAAACGCGTCCGAAAATGAACTGTGACGCAGCGAATAGTCAGTCAAGCAGGAATACAGGCACACAGGCATGAAGCTTGAATTATCTTCTTTTAAATTAAGTCATTTAAATAAAAAACAAATTTTATGTCAAGTCAAGTCACCTTTATTTATAAAGCGCTTTTTAAAATACAGATTGTATCAAAGCAGCTTCACAGTGATAACATGAAAATAATACAAGTTTGTTTATATAAGAAAATTGCGTCAATGTCCAACTTAAGTAAGGCAGATCAATATTATTATTGAATATTAAATGTCCCCAACTAAGCAAGCCAAAAGCCAAGGCAACAGTGACAAGGAACCAAAACTCCATCAGAGACAGAATGGAGAAAAAAACCTTGGGAGAAACCAGGCTCAGTCGGGGGCCAGTTCTCCTGTGGCCAACGAAGGAACAGTGTGTGATTCGGGCAGCATTACAAGTCAGATTGGATCGGAACATTTAGAGTATTTGTCCATTTCCATCTGTTTGGAAGTCGAAGTAATCACGGCGGCATGGAGACGAGATGTTGAGGATCAGAGCCGATGGCTGTCGTGTCGATGAGGCCTTCACAGGGCTGATGAGGCTGGCACTTCAGGATGAGTTGGGATGGGTCCAGGCGCAGGTCCACCATAGAGGGTCCCTCGGGATAAACAGAGAGACTAATATTAGCGTAGACGCCATCCTTCTTATGATATACCTGTTGTGTTTGTGTAGGACTCAATAACCACACCGTTTAGCTTTGTTTATGTTGCGTTTACTGAACTGACGCAAACCTCACATTTGTTGACCCTTGCCATAAATCACTGCCTTAAAGGCACCGTAACCTGTCACTCGCAGTGCATAACCTCACAGAGTCCAACAGGAAACAATACTGAACATTTTCAGACATAACAGTACCAAGTACATCAGGATTTACGGGACGTGTTCCCGGTTCCGGCTGATCTAAACTATGCAGCCTAATTTTGAATTAAGGAAGTCTATAGTGTGTTATGTGTATGCTAGGCCAAACAGATGTGTTTTTAGTCTAGATTTGAACTGACAGAGTGTGTCTGCTTCCCGGACAATGTTAGGAAGATTGTTCCAGAGTTTTGGTGCTAAATAGGAAAAGGATCTACCGCCTGCAGTCGATTTTGATATTCTAGGTATTATCAACTGGCCGGAATTTCGAGATCGCAATAGACGTGAAGGACTATAATGCGTTAAGAGCTCTCTCAAGTACTGGGGAGCTAAACCATTTAGTGCTTTGTAAGTAATCAGAAATATTTAAAAATTCATATGATGTTTAATAGGGAGCCAATGCAGTGTTGACAGAACCGGGCTAATATGGTCATACTTCCTAGTTCTGGTAAGAACTCGAGCTGCTGCGTTTTGAATCAGAAGTAGTTTGTTTATTACGCGCGCGCAGTCTTCACTCGGACCTGCTCTTTAATCTATCACAGTTGCGGAGACTCTCTATTCATTCCGTTGAAATCACAAAATAAAATGCACAAAAACGTTTCTTGATATAGACTGTAACCACTGATGGACATATTCAGTTTTGATGCGAGAGAAAAAAAACTTAGAACCTGTAATCTCTGACACGCATTGACAAGATCTACCTCTAGACCATTAAAGAACTCAAACAAAACTTGCGTATTGATGCATTTATTTTCTCTTTTCCTTTTCCTAGTCTCTTCCGACCGCGTTTTCTTTGCTTTTTCCATCGTCGAGTATCATGTCTTAAATGCGCGCAAAGTGTCTTCGTGCTTCATGTTGTGGTTGATGTGTGTGACTTCGTTGTCATAAAGCATGTCCTGATTCTCACGAGATTTGTCGGGGGGCACTCCTCTCAAACTTGCAATGCTGTTTTTTCCAGCAGCGTCCCCCCAAAGTTTTACTGCCAGGATGATTCACCCTACTTTGAGTTTGTTTACCACCGAAATTACTTTGTAGCTGTTATATTAAGGTACAATTCTTGCATATAGTGTGCTTTTAAGACTGCAAGGGAAGCTCAGCTTCCCCTATGTCAAAAAATGAATGGTCAAATGTGTACTATTGTGTTCAAATTTTATTGACTTTTATTGACTCCCTATTTATTATCCTTGTCCTGTGCTGGTTCGTAGTTTTTGTTTGTATTTTTTATTTTATTATTAAAATAAAGCCCATAAACTCTGCATCTGAGTCCTTGCTCTTTTCACCATCCCCACACCTGACAGTCGAGTTAAAAAAAAGAGAGCTTCCCCTCTTTGAAAGACCAGCAGCCGCCACTGATATATATATATATATATATATATATATATATATATACACATACTGGGTACTTGGTGTGTAAATCAGAGCCTTAATGACGATTTGATTTGATACCGATTTCTTAAGCCAATGATTTGATTATTTTCGATACTTCAGAATTTCCCACGATACGATTCGATTTGATAGTATTCAATACTAGTTAACGAGTTCTCATCTACATATTATTATTATGGTAAAGGTTATGCATACTTGGCGTACTGTCCAGGTGGAGGGCTCCGAGCTCGGAATTTCTGCCCCATGGTGTGGAGGTGGGATGCTGATAAACTGACAAGGAACAAGGTGGATTCTGCTGTTATTTATCTTGTCCTGAGTTGATTACTGATTGATCTCACTTGTACTGATTGGGTTAATTATCTGCACCTGCTCCTCCCGAACCTTGTTAATACAACATCAATATTTTTTAACGTGATATCTATTAAGTTTCAAATAAATCAACAAATAATAATAATAATAATAATTAGCCTTTTATTGAGAATACAGAAACAGCATTTGTGGCAAACAGGACGCGGCCGACATGAGAGAATGGCGCTCCTCTTTTTATTCTTCCGCTCCTCCGTGAGAGATGCGAGACCGGTGCGTCTCACAGCAGGTGACTGAAAAAGTGTGAATCAGGGCATTATTCAGGATAATAATGAATAATGCCCTGATTCACCCCCCAAAACCTAGAATTTCACAATTGCACAACCTGCCTTGCTTTAGGCAAAGTCAAGAATGCATAAACCATAAACAACACGGATGTTGCAATTAAAGGCTGTAGTAAGCCCTCTACGGGTCCAGGCATGAGCCACAGAGGTCTGTCCATCAGTCAGAGTCTCTTCTGTCAGATTATTTTAATTCACAGCCACAATATTTTCACCCAACACAACCCCATCTACAACCCCAGGTGCAATCCAAATAAATTTGTCCATACTGTGCTAATGCAGGATGCAAATCATTCACTCCTGTGGCCTTCCTTTTGAGAGGAAGACACACTCGAGGTTCTCGGCAGAAATAGTAAGCCATCCGGGTATTTCTCAGCAATGTTTCATGAATGCTAAGAATTTAGACTTACTAAACTTCGTGGCTAATAAACACATTTCAAAATATTTAAACATATCTAAAGAACCTGTTTCCACTATAAAAAAAAAACTTTTGTGTAAAAGTTCTTTATGCAACTATAGGTGCCAATAAATAACAAATTTTTAAGAGTGTATAATGTTTCTCCAAGAGATGAGTGCATCATTATACAGATTGCAAAATCTGGTTGCGCCATACTCACGCTGATGCCGTCAGCCCCTCCCTGATGAATTACCCTGAGATGGAAGGTCCCACCTCAGGGAAAGTCACCAGGGAGGGGCCGATGGTATCAGCGTGAAAATGGCGCAACCATTAGATCTTACTCTTCTTCCTGCTTGATTTTCCACACAGCAAAAACGACAGTACATTTAAAGGAGAACTCCGGCGCAAAATGAACCTTTGGTCTAATAAAATATTGGTACCTAGTCAACCGTTCTCTGAGATTTGTTTTCATGATAATCCACTGCACGCATGACGTAGTGACGTAATGGCGTAAGGAAAGCCCTGGAAGGGTGCGCGATTTGGACCGCTTTACAACAGTGTGGCGTGAACAGAGTGACGTATTAAATTGATTCGGAACAAAGTATTCTGTTTCGGATCTGTTCCGGAACAAAACAAATCGATCCAGGTGTGAAAGCACCCTTAGACATATTACTAACTATAAGTAACTTTGCAGTTACATGTCAACTAACTATCATTAGAGTATTAGTAGACTGTCTTCTTAATGTCTGCTAAAACTTTATTTTGATGCTTCCCAAAAGACATTCAACTAACTATAAGTAACTTGGCAACTACAAGTCAACTTATTCTCCAAACACCTAACCCTAACCTAAAAGTTTACTGACACTCTACTAATGCTCTAATGAGAGTTAGTTGACATGTCGTTGAAAAGTTACTTATAGTTAGTAGAATGTCTAAAGTGGACTATCGAAATAAAGTGTAACCTTAATTTTTAATGATTTATAGTTCCCTATCGGTCAGTCACTACAGCGTATGTCATGACTGACCAATAGGAATCTCGCTAGAGAGGCCAATCTACAACATGACATCATGACTTTTGCGTAAACATACACGCCACTTTCAAGTCAAGTGGCGTATTATCTATTCGCATTTTGAGCTATCCGCGTGTATGCGTGTATGTCTACGCCATTAATGTCCAAGTGCTTCCGCGTATATGTACACGCCATCAAATGTCCGAGCGAAACGAAGCAAAATGTAGATCTACATCTGGGGAGCGATATTTTTTTCCTAGGATGGTAGGGGAAGACTCATAAATGCTATTAACCCCAGTGACGGGTAGATTTAGGGACGGGGTTGGGGTAGGTCATATATTTATATATACAGTAATAACGTTAAGTCAACTGCGTTCATAAACACGCTGAAAAGCGATTATGTGTGTTGATAGCACGCCAAAAATGGAAATACGAATTGGCGTGTCATACACACGCAATTTTATGAGATCAGTCTGTTGAGTGAAACTAAAACAAGCCAATGCACATTGGCGTGCAATCATTTGCATCAGCTGCGCAGCCTCGTTAGCGCGGGTATATAACAAGCAGCTACTGCAATTGCACTTCAGCTTTTTGCTTCGGAGCCAAGAGTCAAGTCAAGTCAAGTCAGGTCACCTTTATTTATATAGCGCTTTTTACAATACAGATTGTATCAAAGCAGCTTCACAGTGATAACATGAAAATAATACAACACAGATCAATAATATTGTTGAATATTAAATGTCCCCAACTAAGCAAGCCAAAAGCCAAGGCAACAGTGGCAAGGAACCAAAACTCCATCAGGTGACAGAATGGAGAAAAAAACCTTGGGAGAAACCAGGCTCAGTCGGGGGCCAATTCTCCTCTGGCAAACGAAGGAACAGTGTGTGATTCGGGTAGCATTACCAGACAAATTGGATCGAAACATTAAGAGTATTTGTCCATTTCCATCTGTTTGGAAGTCGAAGTAATCACGCCGGTATGGAGACGAGTTGTTGAGGATCAGAACCGATGGCTGTCGTGTCGATGAGGCCGGGACTTAAGGATGAGTTGGGATGGGTCCAGGCGCAGGTCCACCATAGAGGGTCCCTCGGGATAAACAGAGAGACTAATATTAGCGTAGACGCCATCCTTCTTATGATGTACAAAGTACATTGATTAATTTGATGGGTCTGCAGTGTTTTTGGATGGGGGCAGACTGATGAATGTTTATGAGGACTTATGTTGGATTAATGTGGCCTGTTCTTGTTCTTTACTGATTGGACTGCTCGATTGCTTTCACCTGCTCGATTGCTTTTGTCCGCCTCGCTGCCTGCTGTGTGAGCTGCGAGTTTGTTTGCGTCGTGGCTGTCTGAGCCTCGTATTATCTTCGTATTTCCTTCTGTTTTTCAGTATTTCTCTCTTTTATTCTGTTCTGAACCATCATTTAACTCATAATTACAACTCGGACTGTTGGCCGGGCGCATCTCAAGCCATTATACGGCTGGAACCGCAAATACGGTTGGAACATTGTTTGCTGGTCGTAGAGCGAGACACTGCTTCACTGCTGCTCGCCCTGCGATCGACTGCTTTTGTCAGCCTCGTTTGTTGGTCATAGAGCGAGACACTGCTTCACTGCTGCTCGCCCTGCGATCAACTGCTTTTGTCAGCCTCGTTTGTTGGTCGTAGAGCGAGACACTGCTTCACTGCTGCTCGCCCTGCGATCAACTGCTTTTGTCAGCCTCGTTTGTTGGTCGTAGAGCGAGACACTGCTTCACTGCTGCTCGCCCTGCGATCAACTGCTTTTGTCAGCCTCGTTTGTTGGTCATAGAGCGAGACACTGCTTCACTGCTGCTCGCCCTGCGATCAACTGCTTTTGTCAGCCTCGTTTGTTGGTCATAGAGCGAGACACTGCTTCACTGCTGCTCGCCCTGCGATCAACTGCTTTTGTCAGCCTCGTTTGTTGGTCATAGAGCGAGACACTGCTTCACTGCTGCTCGCCCTGCGATCAACTGCTTTTGTCAGCCTCGTTTGTTGGTCGTAGAGCGAGACACTGCTTCACTGCTGCTTGCCCTGCGATCAACTGCTTTTGTCAGCCTCGTTTGTTGGTCGTAGAGCGAGACACTGCTTCACTGCTGCTCGCCCTGCGATCAACTGCTTTTGTCAGCCTCGTTTGTTGGTCATAGAGCGAGACACTGCTTCACTGCTGCTCGCCCTGCGATCGACTGCTTTTGTCAGCCTCGTTTGTTGGTCATAGAGCGAGACACTGCTTCACTGCTGCTCGCCCTGCGATCAACTGCTTTTGTCAGCCTCGTTTGTTGGTCATAGAGCGAGACACTGCTTCACTGCTGCTCGCCCTGCGATCAACTGCTTTTGTCAGCCTCGTTTGTTGGTCGTAGAGCGAGACACTGCTTCACTGCTGCTCGCCCTGCGATCAACTGCTTTTGTCAGCCTCGTTTGTTGGTCATAGAGCGAGACACTGCTTCACTGCTGCTCGCCCTGCGATCAACTGCTTTTGTCAGCCTCGTTTGTTGGTCGTAGAGCGAGACACTGCTTCACTGCTGCTCGCCCTGCGATCAACTGCTTTTGTCAGCCTCGTTTGTTGGTCGTAGAGCGAGACATCGTTTCACTGCTGCTAGCCCTGCGATCGACTGCTTTTGTCAGCCTCGTTGCCTGCTGTGAGTTTGTTTGCGTCGTGGCTGTCTAAGCCTCGTATTAGGTCGTATTTCTTTCTGTTTCTCCGTATTTCTTTCTTTTATTCTGTTTTGTTAAAATGGCGAATATATCAGGTGTATGTTATCTACCTTTTGGTGCAGATGAGAACAAATCTGATTTGCTCGCGGTGCAGTTTGAATTAGAAGCTTTAGAAAAGTCCGTGCCCTTCTAGAGAGACAAGCTGAGCTGAGAGACCGGCGTTTAGCTCTTGAAACATCACGCGCTGATGCACACGGATCAGTGATTAACGTTAGTAACCCGCTGACGCCGACCTCGTCTACTCCGTGCGTTTCTCAGCATTGGTCCCGAGCGTCCAGGTCACGATCAGCCATGGTTTCATTCACTCCGGCTCCAACAAACCACCACGAAGCCTGGGTGGTTCCGCGGAAGCCGCGAGCCAGGACAAGAATCTTTTCGCCCCTCCCGGTGTTCGAGATCTCCACTCAGAACCGCTTCTCCCCTCTTCGTGAAATGGAACGCGATGCTGTGATCATCGGCGATTCCACCGTCCGACACGTCCACGCTACGTTAGGTAAAAGTAAGGTGCACAGTCACTGCTTTCCTGGTGCTCGTGTTCTCGATATCACTGCGTGGGTAACTGAGATCTTGAGCGGTGACGAGCGCGTCGGAGCTGTGGTGCTGCACACGGGAGCTAACGACACTAGTCTGCGACAGACGGAGGTTCTGAAGAAAGACTTCAGGAGCCTTATCGATACGGTACGCAGTACGTCGCCTGAAACATCGATTATTGTGTCTGGACCGCTTCCTACGTACCGACGAGGGCATGAAAAGTTCAGTAGATTATTCGCGCTAAATGAATGGTTATTGTCATGGTGCAATGAGCAGAAACTGCTCTTTGTAAATAATTGTAATCTGTTTTGGGAGCGACCAAGGCTCTTCCGCGCTGATGGCTTACACCCAAGTAGAATCGGGGCAGATCTTCTGTCGGATAACATCTCCAAGATGTTAAATACCGTTTGACTAGTATCCAAAAATCCAAATCACAGTCTCTACTGCACCAATTTAATTGATATTAATACTAGCGTAGAACATTGCATAGAAACTGTGCACTGTAAAAAAAACCCGTTAAATTTACAGGAAAACCCTGGCAGCTGTGGTTACCAGAGTTTTCCTGTTAAAAATACGGTAGCAACATTTTAGGTTTTATAACTTTTAACCGTATATTATTTTACAGCGATAAACCGTATTTCATTATCTGATGTGATGTTAATATACTGACTTTTTGAAGTATTAATATCTGTATCTTTCCCATTGTAATACACTAACAGCCAACAATCACAGCAGTGATGAGAGTCAAATGGTCAACCAAAGCTCATCTTTAGCAGCTCTCCCACAAGATAGTTAATACTAATTTACAGAAGCTGCACAGTGTCATTCACACAAACATTAAACACCATCATGGTAACATGTTGAAATTTAAAAAATGCAATAAGCATTAATTTAACAACATTAAATGTAACATAAAACCCTAATGTACATAACTGATTAGAAAAAAACTAAGAAAATTATGAAGAAACAGTGATTTAAAAACAAAATACATCAAACGTGAAGTGTCACGCAGGGAATTGTGGGGATGTCAATTTACATTTTTTCACTGTAAAATATACAATGACTTGTTCTTTTTCACTTCCAAAAACTGTAAATTTAACGGTATTTTACAGTAAAATTTAATTAAATGTACCATTATATATATCACAGTTATTTACCGTATATAATAAGGAAACTTTCTGTTAACCAATTAACAGTTTTTCACTGTAGCATTTTTACAGTGTTTTACCGTTAAAATCACGATAATTTTTTACAGTGTGTCTATTCCTCGTTTACTAAGATCAAATAATAAATCTACTGCGGGATCTAGAAAAAATCTAATTGTTATTAAAACAAATAATCTCGCTATTAGTGAACAAAAACAATTTCTAAAGCTAGGTCTTCTAAACATTAGATCGCTCACACCGAAGGCGGTTGTAAATGAAATGAAATGGTCACAGATAATAATTTCGATGTTCTGTGCCTTACTGAAACCTGGCTTACCAAATGATTATTTCGGTCTAAATGAGTCTACTCCGCCAGGATACTGTTATAAGCATGAGCCCCGTCTGATCGGTCGTGGCGGCGGTGTTGCAACAATCTATAGAGATATCCTTAATGTTACTCAGAAAACTCGTCATAGGTTTAATTCGTTTGAAGTACTTGTGCTAAATGTTACGCTCTTAGATGTAAGAAAAAAATCCCTATTATCTCTAGCATTGGCTACCGTATATAGACCTCCAGGGCCTTACGCCGATTTCCTAAAAGAGTTTGCTGACTTTATATCAGATCTTTTGGTCAACGTCGATAAAGCATTAATTGTTGGAGATTTTAACATACACGTAAATAATTTAAATGATGCGTTAGGGGCTGCGTTTACAGATTTATTAAACTCCTTTGGGGTCAAGCAAAACGTCACCGGACCAACTCATCGTCTTAATCATACACTCGATTTAATTATATCATATGGAACCGATCCAACCGATATAGATATCATTCCACAAAGTGATGATGTCACTCAGGCCCGGATTGGCTAATCGGGAGCACCGGGAGAAATCCCGGTGGGCCGGTCTGTTTTATTGGCCAGGAGGGCCGGTGTTGTCATGGCACTGGGTTAAAATGATTTACATAGGCTCCAGTCACAGCTTTCTGAGTGTATATTTTTCTGAGTGTATATCGTTGTGAAATAATTGCCTAATATTAACTCTAATTTGGTGCTGCAATGATTTGCATATCGCGACGATAACCGACCTCATAATCTGAGCTGCTTCAGTATTAAAACACCGCTCGTCGGCAATGGCAAAATGTTTGAGATGACTGATCAAAGCAAGCGGGATTTATGTTCACAGAAGCGAATCCCAACGCGACACTTCACGAGATTAGATGCAAGTGGCTAAACTAGGTAAACAGCTGTTTTAATTACGAAATAGGTTTTAAACGACCGAAAGAAAGAGATTCACAGGTAACCTAAAGATAAGGAGACTGAGAAAAGAATGAGAGAAGATGGAGATGAGAAATGAGAGCAGAGGAATCCTATACTGTGCCCAGATTGAGAATAACTTTATTACAATAGATTCCTATTTAACACAGACATACATATTCTTTGCCAATGATGATCATCAGTGTAAAAATAAGCTCAATTTAACAACGCAAGCACCTATATAGTATATTGCCATTGTCAATGTATAAATATATATATATTTGTATACCTCGAATGTGTTTATATTTCCCCAGTATCAGCACTGGGACTTTTCACTGTTTGTATTACTTCACTTGTCTGGGTGGGCATATGCCCCCGAACCCCCAAGATCACTTTTCGGACCACTGTATTTATAAAACCCTACGGCTATTGCACTGAATAGAAATGTATGTAGTTTTAAAATACAATGAATAACAAGGCTGTACAGAACACTGCACTATTGCAGACTTATATGCTGAGGTTTCAATTACATTATAATATAGTCAGACGGGAACAAGTGGGCCGGTCTAAGGCATGAAACTCCAGGGCTGAAAATGAGTCCCACTCCGGCCCTGATGTCACTGACCATTACGTGGTAACTTGCATATTAAGTACTGCTGTAATATGTCATGCTGCGCCACGTTATCGACCAGGTAGAACAATTCTTCCATCCACCATAGATCATTTCTCAAATAGCTTATCTGATCTGTCTCAGCTGCTGCCTGAACCCAAACAAACAGATGAACTAGATGAACTAACTAGCACTATGAGCACCATTCTCTCTAGAACATTGGATATTGTTGCACCCATTAAATTAAAAAAGGTCAGAGAAAAAAGTATAGCACCATGGTACAATAATACTACGTATGTTTTAAAGAGAGAAACCCGTAATTTAGAGCGTAAATGGAAAAAAAAACGAATTTAGAGGTCTTTAGAATCGCGTGGAAAGACAGTAGGCCTATGTCACGTTATAAAAAGGCCCTTAAAACGGCCAGGGCTGAGCACCTCAGCAAATTAATAGAAAACAACCGAAATAATCCAAGGTTTTTATTTAATACCGTGGCTAGACTAACAAATAAACAGACGTCGTCTGAACAAAATACCTCGTTACAGTTTAGTAGTAATGATTTCATGAACTTCTTCACCGAGAAAATTGAAAGCATCAGAATCAAAATCGTAAACGTTCAATCTTTACTCGCGCCTTATAATTCAGCCGCAATTATCACCCCGCAAGAACAATTACAATGCTTTACAACCATAGAACAAAAAGAGTTAAATAAACGTATCACTTCATCTAAAACAACAACGTGTTTATTAGATCCTATACCAACTGAACTACTGAAAGAAGTGTTAGGCCTACCTATAGTGGAAGAGCCTCTTCTCAATATTATTAACTCATCTTTATCTTTAGGTCATGTTCCAAGAACGTTCAAGCTGGCTGTTATAAAACCTCTTATTAAGAAACCACATTTAGATCCAAATAACCTAGCAAATTACAGACCCATTTCGAATCTTTCATTTATGTCAAAAATATTAGAAAAAGTTGTGTCCAGTCAACTCGGCTCTTTCTTGCTAGAAAACGACATCTATGAAAAGTTTCAGTCTGGATTCAGGCCACATCATAGCACTGAAATTGCGCTTGTTAGAATCACAA
Source organism: Tiaroga cobitis (assembly GCA_030578255.1). Taxonomy (NCBI): domain Eukaryota; kingdom Metazoa; phylum Chordata; class Actinopteri; order Cypriniformes; family Leuciscidae; genus Tiaroga; species Tiaroga cobitis. Next base: position 27,973,086 of record CM060615.1, on the reverse strand, counting down.
ATGATTTACTTTTAGCTTCGGACCAAGGCTGTATCTCAGTACTAGTTTTACTTGATCTTAGTGCTGCGTTCGACACTATAGATCACACAATACTCTTAGATCGACTACAAAATTACACTGGTGTTCAAGGACAAGCTTGAACAGAGTTTAGAGTTGAGTTGTAGGCTACTGTATCACGTGCCGTTTGAACTGACGCACTGCAGCGATCTGTCACATCTAAAAGCGCAAAAACGTTGGAAATATTGACAGAATCTGACAGCTGAGAATTTGTTCCATTTCAAAAGTAACCTTCTCTGTCAAGTCTATCGGTATCAGTGTCCTCTTTGTCCGCGATTTTTCTCTGCGTGAGAAAATGCAGTGGTCAAATCAGTAGTTAAGAGCCTGAACTTGCTTATAGTAGGCTAATTGGGAAATTAGTGCACTTGAGTGAAAAAAAAAATACAGCACAGAAGAATGTCTAATTTAGCGTGAGATTTCTTTGCTGAGCGTGAGACCGTGAGATTGAGGCTAAATGCGTGAGTGTCACGCCAGATGCGTGAGAGTTGCCCTGCTCCGGTGAACCAACTCTCTTTTTTTCCCCCGTAGCACCTCCTCTCATTGGCCAAGAGCAGACGCATACCATTTCCACATATTTTTTTCCGACCTTAAACATACACACTTGTTACAAAGCTTACATTGAAAAAAAAACTTTTAAACAAACATTTTCTTTTTATAAAAAAAAAATAATACAAATATAAAACTCAGCATTTTGCCAGTGTATATTTTCTTTATAGCCCTGAATTTTCAAAAAGGCTACATCAACATCAGATGGACCCAATAAAATTGTAAGCCCCACCCCAGCTCGTGAAGAGAACCATTCAGGGTTGAGGCGGCATTGCCTGAAGACGTTAAACTAGTGGAACTGACAGAAATTTTGGGAAAAAGAAAATATAGATCAGGTTATCAGAAATTATGTTTTATTAACAAAGTTCGGGAGAAGCACGTTCAGATAATTAACACGGGTGGAGAGCACTCTGCAATCATGATTAAAACGTGTATATATAGACTCAGCAGTCTCACCTCATTCTCTGACAGTTCAGCAGCGTCCCTCCACCACCCCTTCTCCACTCTTCTAGTCCTAAACCACTTTACATACAGGGGGGGGGGAGTACTCTGGGTTCAGGCCGAATTCCGAGCTCGGAGCCCTCCCCCCGGACAGCACGCCAAATACGCATTATACTTTATTCCCTTTAATTGTATGTAAGTGTGAACTCGTGAAAACCCACAAAAAGAAGGACAGGGAGGCCAGGAGAGTTGTTGGATCCCAGTTGATAAAGACATTCTTTAAGACAGGTTAGTGTAGGTTAGTGTATTGTTATTTATAGTGTATAGTGTGTTGCTGGGAATAAGAAAACTACCGTCTACACTACAGTCTGCCGGGTTCTGTCACTTTTCATTATCGGTGCGCAGTGCGCATAACAATCGACTGAATGATTACGCGGTCAAAATCCCTGTCTTTTTCACTGTACATAGTTCAAAAATTAACACGAGTCACAACGCATTGCATTATGCATATGACCTCCCGGCTGATAAATGTATGAGCATTGCCTTTATTTTAATATTATATTACTAGTTCCATTTTATCTTTATTAAAATACATAAGACAATGAATAATTGTATTTTTTAAATTTGACTACATTCTTGTCAATTTCTAAATTCCCCTCTGTGGATTAATAAAGTACATCAAATCATATCAAATAAATGTTTACTTTTTGATTATTAATTATAACAGACTGATGGGGAAAAAGCATTATTTTTCTGTTCCTTTTTAAAAAAAATGGTTTTATTATTATTTAAAAATTAATGTTTAATGTTTATTAGTTGCAATTTTATAGAATTTTAAGATACTCATTGGGTATATTAACTTGAATCTCTTTATTATTTATATTTAATCAAAGACATAATCAGTGACTTTGCCACCAAAAAGGTCCGACAATGGGATTTTGGTTTATCCTAGGTGAAGGGACGTGTAAGGTCATCAAAGGTTAAAGATCAAGCGAACCGATACATATAATAATGATTCGTAATTTTCGTAGTTTCTTTCAATGTTCATTACAGAAGGAAAATTAGTTTTAGTTTTTGCTATTTATTTGCTGTTATATTTGTGTATTTTGCTTTTGCTGATGTTCCTTAAAAACCTTTATTTATATTTAATTGTTATCTGCTTTGTTATTTTGTAAGAAACCCCTATCCACAAAACCGCCACGAACTCTATGGGCGAACTCCATCTTGCCTGCCCCCATTACTGCGGGCCTGCTAAGGGTGGCGGTGTGACACTTGCCGGGTGCTCTCTAATGACATTTCAATGACAGCGGATCCTGCTCATGAAAGAAAATGTCTGGTAAAAGGGAACATTGGGTAAAAGATGTCAGGTAGTGGCCAAAACTTACAGATAAAGGTAATTTGTTGACAACATAATAAAAAATGCGTCAGCCAAATGTAATTACGTGTATTAATTGATGACAACAATAAAACCGAACGCTGTCATATAGCTGTGTTGCTAATATGTTCACAATTAAGCTTCACAAGTTGCAAATAACTCAGTGTTTCCCCTACCATTGTTTTGTAATAATATACCCCGCAATAATACTATTTATACGAATCCTACGTGTTCTGTGTGAATGAATGGTGCAGTCGACGCGCCGTTTCATTTAACACACACACACTGAAGCACGTGTGACGCTCGAGCTGTTTATTTGCTTATATATGAGGACACGACTGCATGAACTTCCTCGAGACGCGCTTGATTACTGTCGGTTCCATAGTGAGAGCGGCGCGGCCAGAGAAATGTTGGGCGCTGCGGCATATTACATATTATAAATAGTTTTTCAGCGTGAGAAATAGCGGTCAAGCCAGCCGCACATTTTTTTTAGTATGCGCGTCTAATCGTGTACTTACGGTATGGGTGCTGAAAGAGGTCAAACTTCATTTTTAGACTTTATTTTCTGCTATTTTCCATCTTATTAGGACACAAATAATATATATATATTTTTTTACTATTTTAATGTTTGTATGCCTAATATGATTAACATAAATTATTACATAATTTATTCATGTTCATATTCATTTTAATTATCATACATCCTTAATATTTTTACATTTTTATTAATGTTTATTTACTTATTTTTTATTTTAATGTTTATATATATAGTATACATTAATTATTGTAATATATTTATTAATGCTAATGAAATCTGTAATATTGATGTTAATTATCATACATTTATTTTACATTTGTATTGTTGTTATATATAAAGTATACATTTAATTATTTTACATCATGTATAAATTTTTATTTATTTATTTACTTACATTTTTCATGTTAATGTAAATGACAAATATGATACAACAGGCTTTTGGTGGATTTAATCTGTCAATTATCCATGAATTGCATATATGAACAATAAAAACCTGATCTATGAAATATGCTTGCATACCTGATGAATGAAACACAAATGATATTTAAAACACACGCACACATACACACAATTTATATATACAAGTATGTTATATTACTGTATAGTTTTGGAGAAAAGGCAAACTCACCCCACACATCAAAGTGCATTCTATCACTTACACCATGTCCCATTTTCAAACACTCATAAAAAGTGTTCGTTCATAGGTTTGCTCATTCTCTCAATATATTCCTGTTCAGAGCGACTCTGAATATTACTGTAATTATTTTCTAGTCATTTTACTGTATAGTTTTGGAGAAAAGTAAAAAGGCAAACAGCCCAATCATCAAACTGCATTCTAGCACTTACACCATGTCCCATTTTTAAACCGTCATAAAAAGTGTTCATTCATAGGTTTGCTCATTCTTTTTATTGATTCCTGTTCAGACTGACCCTGGCTATTACTGTAATAATTTTCAAGTAATTTTACTGTATAGTTTTGGAGAAAAGTAAAGGCAAAATCACCCCAATCATTAGAGTGCATTCTATCACTTACACCATGTCCCATTTTCAAACACTCATAAAAAGTGTTCGTTCATAGGTTTGCTCATTCTTTCAATATATTCCTGTTCAGACTCACTCTGACTATTACTGTACTTATTTTCAGGTAATTTTACTGTATAGTTTTGGAGAAAAGTAAAGGCAAACTCACCCCAATCATCAAAGTGCTTTCTATCACTTACACCATGTCCCATTTTCAAACACTCATAAAAAGTGTTCCTTCATAGGTTTGCTCATTCTCTCAATATATTCCTGTTCAGAGCGACTCTGAATATTACTGTAATTATTGTCTAGTCATTTCACTGTATTGGTTTGGAGAAAAGTAAAGGCAAACTCACCCCAATCATCAAACTGCATTCTAGCACTAACACCATGTCCCATTTTTAAACAGTCATAAAAAGTGTTCCTTCATAGGTTTGCTCATTCTTTTTATTGATTCCTGTTCAGACTGACCCCTCATCACATGGTGATAATGAGCTGATGAGTTGAATTTAGGTGTGTTTGATTAGGGAGACAAAGAAAACGTGCAGTGTTGGGGGTCCTTCAGGAGCAAGGTTGAAAAACACTGGTGTAAGTGATCGAATGCACTCTGATGATTGGGGTGAGTTTGCCTTTACTTTTCTCCAAAACTATACAGTAAAATGACTTGAAAATAATTACAGTAATAGTCAGGGTCAGTCTGAACAGTAATCAATTGAACGAATGAACAAACCTATGAAGGAACACTTTTTATGAGTGTTTGAAAATGGGACATGGTGTAAGTGCTAGAATGCAGTTTGATGTTTGGGGTGTTTGTCTTTACTTTTCTCCAAAACTATACAGTAAAATTACTTGAAAATAATTACAGTAATAGCCAGGGTCACTTTGAACAGTAATCAATTGAAGGAATGAGCAAACCTATGAAGGAACACTTTTTATGAGTGTTTGAACATGTGACATGGTGTAAGTGATAGAATGCACTCTGATGATTGGGGTGAGTTTGCCTTTACTTTTCTCCAAAACTATACAGTAAAATGACTTGAAAATAATTACAGTAATAGCCAGGGTCACTCTGAACAGTAATCAATTGAACGAATGAGCAAACCTATGAAGGAACACTTTTTATGAGTGTTTGAAAATGGGACATGGTGTAAATGCTAGAAAGTGTTTGGGGTGTTTGCCTTTACTTTTCTCCAAAACTATACAGTAAAATTACTTGAAAATAATTACAGTAATAGTCAGAGTCACTCTGAACAGGAATCAATAAAAAGAATGAGCAAACCTATGAAGGAACACTTTTTATTACGGTTTAAAAATGGGACATGGTGTAAGTGCTAGAATGCAGTTTGATGATTGGGGTGTTTGCCTTTACTTTTCTCCAAAACTATACAGTAAAATGACTAGAAAATAATTACAGTAATATTCAGAGTCGCTCTGAACAGGAATATATTGAGAGAATGAGCAAACCTATGAAAATGGGACATGGTGTAAATGCTAGAAAGTGTTTGGGGTGTTTGTCTTTACTTTTCTCCAAAAGTATACAGTAAAATTACCTGAAAATAATTACAGTAATAGCAAGGGTCAGTCTGAACAGTAATGAATTGAACGAATGAGCAAACCTATGAAGGAACACTTTTTATATGAGTGTTTGAAAATGGGATAAGGTGTTAAGTGACAGAAAGCACTTTGATGTTTTGGGTGTTTGCCTTTACTTTTCTCGAAAACTATACAGTAAAATTACTTGATAATAAATACAATAATACCCAGGGTCAGTCTGAACAGTAATCAAATGTAAGAATAAGCAAACCTACGAAGGAACACTTTTTATGAGTGTTTGAATATAGGACATGGTGTAAATGCTAGAAAGTGTTTGCCTTTACTTTTCTCGAAAACTATACAGTAAAATGACTTGAAAATAATTACAGTTATAGCCAGGGTCACTCTGAACAGTAATCAAATGAGAGAATGAGCAAACCTATGGAGGAACACTTTTTATTGGTGTTTGAAAATGGGATATGGTGGTAAGTGATAGAAAGCACTTTGATGTTTGGGGTGTTTGCCTTTACTTTTCTCCAAAACTATACAGTAAAATGACTTGATACTAAATACAGTAATAGCCAAGGTCACTCTGAACAGTAATCAAATGAGGGAATGAGCAAACCTATGAGGGAACACTTTTTATGAGTGTTTGAAAATGGGACATGGTGTAAATGCTAGAAAGTGTTTGGGGTGTTTGCCTTTACTTTTCTCCAAAACTATACAGTAAAATGACTTGAAAATAATTACAGAAATAGTCAGGGTCAGTCTGAACAGTAATCAATTGAACGAATGAGCAAACCTATGAAGGAACACTTTTTATGAGTGTTTGAAAATGGGACATGATGTAAGTGCTAGAATGCAGTTTGATGTTTGGGGTGTTTGTTTTTACTTTTCTCCAAAACTATACAGTAAAATTACCTGAAAATAATTACAGTAATAGTCAGATTCACTCTGAACAGGAATCAAATCAATGAATGAGCAAACCTATGAAAGGAATACTTTTTATGAGTGTTTGAACATGGGACATGGTGTAAGTGCTACAATGCAGTTTGATGATTGGGGTGTTTGCCTTTACTTTTCTCCAAAACTATACAGAAAAATGACTTTATAATAAATACAGTAATATTAAGAGTCACTCTGACCTGTAATCAAATTAAAGAATGAGCAAACCTATGAAGGAACACTTTTTATGAGTGTTTGAAAATGGGACATGGTGTAAATGCTAGAAAGTGTTTGGGGTGTGTGCCTTTACTTTTCTCCAAAACTATACAGTTAAATTGACTCTAAAATAATTACAGTAATAGCCAGGGTCACTCTGAACAGTAATCAAATGAGAGAATGAGCAAACCAATGGAGGAACACTTTTTATGAGTGTTTGAAAATGGGACATGGTGTTAAGTGATAGAAAGCACTTTGATGTTTGGGGTGTTTGCCTTTACTTTTCTCCAAAACTATACAGTAAAATGACTTGAAAATAAATACAGTAATAGTCAGGGTCACTCTGAACAGGAACCAAATGAAAGAATGGGCAAACCTATGAAGGAACAATTTTTATGAGTGTTGCAATATAGGACATGGTGTAAGTGCTATAATGCACTTTGATGGATGGGGATGAGTTTGCCTTTACTTTTCTACAAAACTATACAGTAACATGACTTGATAATAATTACAGTAATAGCCAGGGTCACTCTGAACAGGAATCAAATGAAAGAATGAGCAAACCTATGAAGGAACACTTTTTATGAGTGTTTGAATATGGGACATGATGTAAGTGCTAGAAGTTGAAGTAAAATGGCAAAACTCCCATTATATATAAAATGTATATGTGTGTGTTTGTGTTTGTGTTTGTGTGTGTATGTTTTGAGTATCATATTTCATACATCAGGTATGAATGTATATTTCATAGATTGTATAAAGGTGTTTATAGCTTATATATATGCAATTCAATATAATTGACAGATTAAAAGCCACCAAAAGCCTGTTGTATTTATTTGCCATTTATTTGCCAAATATTTGCCATTTACATTAACATAAAAAATGTAAGAAAATAAATAAATAAACAGTAATACATTATGTATAATAATTAATGTATACTTTATATATAAAAACATTAAAATCAACAAAAAAATGCAATATAAATGTATGATAATTAACAATATTACATTTCATTAAAGTTAATAAATAAAGTACAATATATATATATATATATATATATATAAACATTCAAATTAACAATAAAAATGTAAAAAAATTAACGATGTATGTGTTATGAACTGCTCCGAGACTTGGAGGTGAAGATCCAAATTCAGCTTTATTCAAGAATAGTCGTATAGGCAGGGTCAAGAATCAGCAGACAGGACAATGGAGAAAACACAGAGGGAATCCAAGAAACAGGCAGAGGTCAGGGCAGGCAGCAATAATCAGAGTCCAAGAATCCAAAGTCGAAAACAAACACGGGAAAACGCTCAGAAATGCAGACACACAGTACAACAAGACTTCGCGGTGAGTGAGTGAATGAACATGGTATAAATAGACTGAGACTAGCAGGATGACAAGACACAGGTGAATACAATCAGTGACAACGAGGTACAGGTGAATGTGATCAGTGATGATGAGTCCAAGCAGTGAGTATGGGAAATGTAGTTTGTGAGGAAGTGATCATAGTCTATTGTGGAGCGCCCTCTGGTGGCTCTCGAGGGCACTCCAGCTGGTGATCGTTACAGTATAATAATTGACATTAATATGAACATGAATAAATTGTGTAATAATTAATGAATCACATATAGGCCTACAAACATTAAAATAATAATAAAAAAGTAATGTTTTTTTTTTAATCATAAAACTGTATTATTTGTGTCCTAATGAGATGGAAAATAGCAGAAAATAGTGTCTAAAAAACATTAAAATTAACAATAAAATTTTAAAAATTATTAATGTTAATTGACATTACTATGAACATGAATATATTATGTAATAATTAATGTAACTCATAGGCCTACACATTTTAAAATAATAATAAAACAGTCATGCTTTTAAAAAAAAAAATCATGAAAATGTATTATTTGTGTCCAAATAAAATGTAAAATAGCGGAAAATAGAGTCTTAAAAACAATTTTGCCCGCTTCCAGCAGAAGTAAGTACACGATTAGACGCGCATACTAAAAAAATGTGCGGCTGGCTTGACCGTGTATTTTCAACGCGCGGCCCACTTGACCGCAGTGAGAAATACAATGTGTGGCGGGAGAGCGTGACAAAAGACCGAAATGAGTGACGGTCATGCTCAACGCGTGACACTTGAGACCCCTGCAACTACTTTCTATGTTACTTTCTCCCGCCCGCAAAAGCCCGCAAATAGACTTTTTTTCTGCACCTCCAAATAGTTTCAAGTTAGCCTATGTGTCGCCAACATACACATCAGCATAAATGCTCCTGATAAATTATGTTATTAAAGCATTAACACACACAAACCACACTGTTATAAAAGCAAGCAGGCTACTGCGTGCATGGTTTGGCATGACTGAATGCGCGCAAGTGCGCTCCCTTGAAGCTCCCTTGAAGCTGACATCAGTTCATCGCGATCTCACACATCTCTGTTATTATTAATGAAGCTGACTGAACAATGAATCTTTTATAAAATCCACACTTTGTTTGTTATAATTAGAGGATTTGCCAGCATACAGAATTCACACACAGAGTGAGTGCATTACCGTCTGCGCCCGCACCAGGAACTCTGTGTAATCCAATATGGCCGTAAACATGGGCAGTCAATGCGCAACAAAGGTTTGTGAATTTCACAAACGGTTTTATTTGTTGTTAAAACAGCCAACCACACAACACGCTCTTCCCGGCATCACTGGACAGCATACAGACTAAAAAAAAAACTACATAGAAATAACATTTCGTACAGCTGACATCTGCTACAGCCGCCTACGGGATCAACGCTACTTCCGCTACTTCCGCTACTTCCTTAGCAGCAAAGGCCCGCAGTAATGGCGGCGCTGCTTTACTTCCGTGTTTCGCCGAATTTGTGTATAAAGTTACATGTGGACCTCCATGCTCATATACACTACACATAAAATATATGAGTAGGCCTATACATACAATATATAGAGGGAATGCATTAACGTCACTTCCCCGACGGAACACGCCCCCCTCAGCGGGACTGAGTGGCAGAAGAGCTGCTGCGTGACTGGAGTTAATAGGGGAAACTACGTTAACGCGAGTAAAACAAACTATTATCAGTTTAAACTAAAAGTTGGACTCGATATAGTGTTCCTTACAACTTATCAAAGATCCAGTGATCCATGGATATTGACATGCAGCCAGGAATCGTGTTTCCTGACATTTATATGTGCCTGATTTCGACGCCGGGGAAATAAATGAAGAAAATTTGCCTGTAAACGTTTTATATAAATACAATATAGATAGGTCTAAATCCGAGTGATCACTTACATTAATGTTATACTGTATATCATCATATCGTCCAGCCCTAAAACTTGTATAGTTTTTTGTCAGTGTTTATTTAAAAACATCCAATTATGCAGAATATAGTCTGTTCTGTAGCTTTTTGCAGTCTGTAAAAATATACAGTACCTCAGATTTCTGGTCAAATCTAGTTGTACAGTCAATCGCAAAGCTCTTTCCCGTTTTAGATGTGTTTTGTGTGATTTTCACGGCATTCACGCTGAAAACAAATGCTGCCGCTCACTCTTTTTGCCACTTGTGGGCGTGACCGCATTCACTCCGGCCGACGGTGACGTCATGCGCATACCCTCTATTGGTGGAGGGTGGTGGGGGGCCCACATCAATAGCTTTTCAGGGGGCCCCGGATTCTCTAGCTACAGCCCTACTAGAGGCCTATTACTACGTATGTAGTACCTGTGGGCCTGCTTTGCCAAAGGGCTTAACTCTATTGGCCTGTGACTTGTACACAGAAAAAATCCTTAGTATTAAAGGGGCATTATGCAGGAATCCCGTTTTTGTCAAACAGCGACCCCTAGAGTTGCTGTGGAGTACTTGAATTTAACGTTACTGTCGTAAATACCAATCACTCAGAGCGTGACATGGCCTATTACATAGTATACAATAGTACATTGTGTTTAATTTGTCGTTTAATGAGATATAATATATGTTGTTAGTGGTGAGAATTTTCACGTGATTAAATACATAGATCCGACAATTATCCCATGAACTTTAATGGTCCAGAGGCAGAACTTTTGCCAAGTGTGTCAGAGGTTCTGGGTTCTAATCGGTACTAGTAGTATAGTTTATTTTCCTCATCAAAACCGATTGTTTATTAGTGGTTGAATTTCAAGCAGGGACATGTTTTTTGTGCATTAGGTTTTGTGATTTCACCATCGCCTCCGTGTGCAGTCTATGGTGAAGACAGTGCGCGTGTCACAACAGAACACTGTAACTTATCTGCACCACTGATCGCAGAGGTAACGAGCACTTTGGTCACTTGATTTACTTAACACATTTCAGATCGCCTCTTATTTAACAAACAAACGAAATGAATGCTCTACTAGAGTTACCTGGAGATGTTTTATTTGTTTGTAATGGTACATCCGTGCCGCGAGAGGTTTCAATGGGGACATAACACACCCGCAAATTATGCCTATGCTCGTGTCCGACTCCTCGCTCGGTCAGTCTGCCGTTTCCTCTTTCTCTGTTCCTCCGACAATGCTTTCCTAGCTTTCTGCATCTTATATGCCGGCTCAGCCATGACGATAGTGTGACAAACTCCATCCCTCTATACCTTGTTCCTGTGTGTATGTGTGCAGTTGCCGTAAAGGAATATGTTACATCGCGAGAGCTGATATCACGCGATACTTCCTGACACTGAGCACGGCGGCCCGCCGCACCGAAGTTGCAAGTGAGGTTTTTGCGCTCACAGGCACCAGGGGGGGGTCGAGACGCCCACCATTCAACCCGAAAGAAGTTATATAACCATTTCAATAACTCTGAAGCTGTTCAGTTAAGCTAAAAAAGCTGCATAGTGTCCCTTTAAATGAGCACTGCTCAGAGAGTAGAAGTAACACTGAAACAGTGATGCAGTTAGTGAAATAAAGTAGATTCACACTACAAGTGATGATTGAGCATTAGTTATGACACCTGTGGATAACAAGCAGAATCACTGAAGATAAGAGGAACAACAAGAACAGAGCCACACATCCTTAGATTAAATCAACAGCAAATTAAATCATGTGATATCAGAGGATGCATATAAACAACTTAAAACCAGCATTGTTCACTTATTATAAACCAGTTTGGCTTTATTTAATTTTACATGGTACATGTAAAAAAGTTGTTTGAAGTCTCCATTATGGAGATTAGGGTTCCTTATAGTTGAGATCTGGACCATTGTCTTTGTTTAAATTAAATCTCTTTCAGAAATTGTTGAAAGTGCTTGTGCTATTTTCTAGGTTACCACTATGTGCACTTTTTAAACAGATAAACATAATTTCTGCTTTTTATTTCTGTAATTACTGCTTTTAGTTCTTTTTAATAGATGTAAAAATTCTTTTGAAAAACTAAATTGATGAGATTCATTCTTGATTTTAATAAATAGAATATTAATTAATTAGTTCATGTTAAAATACAAAATAGAATTCTTTTTTCTTTTCTTTTTATGATGTAATGTTCATTTAACCAGGAAAGTGTGACAACATTACAGTAAGTGTAACTGGGGGATGAATTTACAAACTGCATCCTCACTCTACATTTGATTCATATAAACTGCATCCTCATTCCAGAAAAACAGTGCTCGGAATAAATCTCCTTTTAAGGTAAGGAGATTGAAATGAGAATGAAACTTGATATTAATAACAGTTGTGGTAGGTGGAATGTTCAAGTCTCATTTTGCCCGACCAGATCCCCCAAGGCTACAATACAACATCTGACTCATGTTAGTTGTACATGATGAAATTTTAAGGAGGTGCCTTACAGTATAAATTCCCCATCCTGACACAGTCATTAACATTGCTTAGAGAGGTTCATTCATCTTACAGGTAACTTTTACTGACCTCTCTCATTTATTGTTTCTTGTCTCATGATAGTGATGTCTCATGATAGTGTTGTTGTTGTTTTTCAGTGTTTTCCAGGTATTTCCTTTACAAACAAAAAATGTCAGACAGCCAAGGTGGGTAAATATCTGGGAATTGTTTTTCACAGATAAAATGTAAACCTCTCACATTTTAATGTTGTTCATAATTGACACACGTCTGAGCAAAACCATCATGTTGTAACTATCACATTTGTAATTCTACAGAAATTGAGGTCGCAAGTAGCCCTGACTTTGTCACGGAGCTTCTTCCATCTGCTCAGCGTACCGCTCTGCTCTACCATCTCTCTTATCTCTGTTTGGCTAAGTTCCCCAAGTTGGAGAGGGTTCTCCGAGAGCGTGCTGTTGAAACTCAGCTTCTCTTTGGGTCCTCTGAGGCTCTTCTGCTGAAGGTAAAGCCAATGTTCTTTATCCATTTCTGTTATTGCACACCACATCCATTGACACTCTTAAAAATAAAGACTCCAATTGAGGGTTTTCACAGCAATGCTATAGAAGAACCATCTTTGGTTAACCAAAGAAATTCAGTGAACAGTTCTTAAAAGATCCATATACCACTATAACCTTTTGTGCAAAGAAAAAGTCCCATAGATTTTGAATATTCTTTTAGCATTTTAAGTGTTCTTCATGGAACCATTGATGCCAATTAAGAACCGTTATCTTTAAGAGTGCACAACTGTCAGTCCAAGAAATAAGTGTATTGTTATACATATTGCACAAGATCTGTTTACCTTAATTCTTAACATTTCTAATGTTTCCACCATTCTCTTCACCAAGAGAGATGGCAGTTATAAAAAAAAATTAAAATACTGGCAAGAAATCTGCAATGTTAAGATGAATATTTAAACATGTCCTACACTTTATCTCTCCATTACACAACAACACCACAATAAAAATGTTACTTAATAAAAAAAACTTAATAAAAAAGTTAAGAAAGCTTCTGATCACCAGATCTGCAAATTCACCCCTCTACACAAGTTTAATTGTATAAAGGGTTATATACCATACAGATTCTGACTGAGTGAAGGAAAGAACGAAACAGCGGTGCCCTAGAGCAAACCCACCTATTATGTAATCATCATGGAGTAATGACTGGTAGAATGAGATTTCTATGTAAAGTATGAAACGTGGATAAACAATGTAAACATTTCTGCTGTCTTTCAGTGTGCGGCCACAAGTAAAAACCTAGTCTCCACACTTCTGCCTGCGCTGAAGGTTGCAGTTGAAAAGGATAAAAGCATTTTGGCTATTAAGTCCCTGGAAAAAGCCAGAGCATGGATCACTGAAATTGTTGACAAAGTGGGACTGATGGTAGACAGGTAAAATGTTGCCAAAATGTTTATTTTAGCATTAGAAAGTGTAGTAAGATTTGTTGAATTGACTGTATCTGGAACACATGTCTCAGTGTATATCAGGGAAATTTAATTTGTTACAGCTCACGATTAATCTGAAATCTGTTATCGCCAGATATGAGAAACACAACCACAGTGTGGCTTCCTGCACCAGTGATGTCATTCTTGAAAAGGCTGAGACAGAGAGAAAAAAAGAACAAACTACTACTGAGATAGAGGCTCAGGAGAACGCGGTGAGAGATCTCGAAGATCAACTGAAGAGCAACAATCAGAAAATTATACAAATTGAGACAACGATTAAACAAAAAAACCAAGAGCTGTATAATCACGTCAAAGCGACTTCTAAAAAAAGTAATGATGGGGGTTTCTTGTCTTCCCTTGTACCATTTGTTGGAGCCATTGTTAAATTATTTAAAAATACTGACGATGGCCCTGAAGCAGCTGCAAAAACCCAGGTTCTGTCCAGCGAATTGACTCAACTCTCCATTGAGAAGTCAAGTCTGATGGGAAAAGAGTGGAGCATCCATGTCAGGATGACGGATATGCAGCTGAAGTTGGCAAGCATGAAAATAAAAAATGGTAAAATTCTTTCACTTTATGATGTTTTATTAACAAAGTTCGGGAGAAGCACGTTCAGATAATTAACACGGGTGGAGAGCACTCAGCAATCATGATTAAAACGTGTATAGACTCAGCAGTCTCACCTCATTCTCTGACAGTTCAGCAGCGTCCCTCCACCACCCCTTCTCCACTCTTCTAGTCCTAAACCACTTTACATACCGGGGGGGGGGGGGGGGGGGGGGAGTACTCTGGGTTCAGGCCGAATTCCGAGCTCGGAGCCCTCCCCCCGGACAGCACGCCAAATACGCATTATACTTTATTCCCTTTAATTGTATGTAAGTGTGAACTCGTGAAAGAAGTTTCCAATTGTGCTCGAAACAGTCCCTGATTTACACCAGAAGCCTCAGAGTTATCTCTCATAATTAATGTCTGCTTCATATTATTTCTAAAGGTTCAATACCCGACCCTGTCCATCTGAATGACGTCCAAAAATGCCTTTCCCGAATCCAAAAGATTCTGATTCAGCTTCAGAAGTTCTGGGAATCAGTGAGTGTAATGCTGGAGGCTCTCAAAGACGAGACTTTTGCTAATGAACACTTCATCGAAGAGCCTGAAATGAAGGAGATCTTTCTGGAATCTATCAATTCAGCAAAAGGGGTAACTTAGACATTGAGAAAATATTCAGTTGCAGAAATGATATTATTTCACCTTGATTGCATTCTTTTTCCTGTGATTGATTTTGTACCTCAAATCTCCCAGCATTGGAAGGCCTTCGGTGAATCCTGTCTACATGCAAAAAGCATCTTTAGCTTGCAGACTAAAGATGCGTATAAGTTCCTGGAGACCAGCCCATCTGCACTGACACCAGAGCAATGGAAAAAAGAGTATGAAACTGTCATAGAGGATCTGAACAAAATAAATCCTGATCCCTTCAATCCTGAAGCACCAGCTGCCATTACTCAGTAATGTACAAAGTTAAGAAGTCTTTACAATATAAACAGAGTATAAGCCTAGAATGATTCAGGCTTACTGCTTTGAATAACACATTTTGTTATGTATGACCCTGTTTTAATAAAACCTTTTTAAGTGAGCTCATGTGTATGTTCTCTCATGCCGTTTCTCTGTTCCCTCTGTGATTGAATTGCTTTGGACTTAAAACTATAAACCTTATTTTATTTTCAACTGGATACTGTCATGCAGGGGTTCTTCAGACAAATGCACATAATTCAAATATAATAATAAACTAAAACATGAGAAACTAAGACAGCATAACACGGACAAAACCAGAGCCATGAACAAGAGAACATGAGTGTATAAATACATGTGAAATTTATATCATGCCTTATTGCTTGGCAGATCAGTTATGATACTGCCCAATGACATGGTTCTTAGGTTATCCAAATTTGCCCTCTATCTTAAAATGCACTTATGTAGATCAGGGAAAGCTATTTTTTTTTCAGACACACTAGCAAGCTCAGTTTTTGGACCTCGGATCTCCTAAAACCTTACGAACGCCCATGGACATAGCTAGGCAAAGTAATGAGAGGAAACAAGAACAAGGGAAACCAGAAACAAATAACCAGTGTCGCCATTGTATATCCACATTATTTGCAACGCTGAAGTAAGCTATTTTCTGTGAATGTGCAAGACTTACAAATCATTTGCCACAATATGTACATAACTAGAAGAACAACAAAGTACATTTATGCCACAAACTAGTATATTTATTATTATGACCATACATTACTTTATTTTTTGGAATAGCAAGCAGTGTATAAAGCTAAAAATAACTGGAAGCGGATTTAATATTAATATACCAATACAATATGTTTATATCCACCATAATACAGGTGGTAAATGTAGAAAGTCACGTGATGGTTTCAAGGTCTTGGATTCAAGGTCATCACAAGTAGTGTTTCTAAGTAGAGACAAATACTAATAAAAAGTGTCATACACACAAATTCAAAGCTTATATTTGTAGCATGCACAAATCTGTTGTATATTCTTTGAAACAGTGTGTATTGTGGCAGGGAACACACAGAAACATTTTTGCGAAAGCAACATCGAATTCAGTCCAGGCTAAAACAGTCTAGCAAAATAAAATAAAAAATAATAAACTGCATGGTGCAAAAAGTGCATGGTGCATGTGAATTACAAGCACGAGCAGATGTTTCAGCACATTGCTATCTTCAGTGCTCACATTACAACAAACATTCACCCTTTTCTTTGTAGATTATCAATTAGAGATATTCAGCTGGATTTAATCAGCTTCAAGAGAGTATAACAGTTAACATGCATGGCACAGAATTACAAGTAGGCCTAATGTGAGTTGTGTAATCAGATTACAAGTAACAAGTAGCGCATTACTTTTGAATTTACAACAAATTATCTAAGTTACTTTTTCAAACAAGTAACACAAGTTACTTTGATTTCCCATTTATTTACTGACTGTCCTGTCCCCACATTGAGAGGAATCGGGAGTAATGCTGTCTATTCACGAGCTATTGGAAATTTCCTCATTTCCACTTCTGAAGTCGTGATTACAGGTGTGTTGCGTTCAACTGCTTTGTTGTTGGAAAGAACAGGAATCATGCAGGACACCAGGTTTATTCTTGCTTATGTTGGGAAAATCTTATTAAAGACGAAATAATATTTAGTGTCCCATTTATTCACAACTATAAACATTCACCATGATATCCCGATAGTCAGCTTGCTGACGATTCTGGAATTTCAGTCAAATACAGGCTTTAGAACTTTGTTTAAGACATACAATATGCTTCAAATGATTATTCATATATGTAAAAAAACACTTCTTAAACGACAAGACAAGGCGATGCAGCCTGAAAGTTTGTAGCCTGCCCATCTCAGGAACTTGGGTATCAAAATGTTCCCCGAACTTCCCAGTGGCAAATAAGACTTGAGAGAGCCTTGAGAGAGCAATTTTTACCTAGGAAACTGGTACAATAATTTCAATAGCGCATGAAGGCAGCATATGTCCAGAGGTGTTGTGTGCGCATGATAGTTATTTATTGTAGTTGTAGACTAAATGTGAGCAGGCATTTACTCATTTCACTTGCAGAAAAACAGATTCTGTATTCCTCAAAATGAGTTAAAACAGTAAAATGCAAATGCAGAATACCCAATATTATGCAAACCTGCACTAATTAAATAGTATCTTAACACAAATGTATTTAATCTCACTTTATTAACCAATGTCTTTGTCTTTTTAACCCCAGGGCCATTTAACAGTCTTTGTTAACCCTCTGGTATTGTTCACTTATTCGTTTATTTTGTGTTTTGTATTTTGAGAGAATTTTATGTTACTAATCAATATTATGCAACAATTATGATAATTTTTTTCCCATCGAAAATAATAAAAACGTATTTTTCAATTAAAGCTGTACATCATGTTAAAATAAAGACAAGGCCCTTTAAAGGTAGATTAGTGTCATCTGGCGGAAGTAAATGATGGAGCCAACGCTCTTGGCTTACATTTTCCATGTTATAATAATATCCGCAATAACATACCGTTTTACTGAATAATTAAGTCAATATAATTTCTTTATCTTTGTAAAGAAACCTCATTGCTTAACTGGCTACTCTCTGCTGCCATTTTATTTCTCTGTTTGTCCCAAAGCCTGCTTCGGTTGATTTACTCTTTTTGGGGATTTTCTGTACTCGCCAGTGAATAATCGTGGTCCATGATGACTGAACGACACAACAGCGGCGTGCTAGATGCTGTATCGTAGGAATCTATATACAGTGGGGAGAACAAGTATTTGATACACTGCCGATTTTGCAGGTTTTCCCACTTACAAAGCATGTAGAAGTCAACTGTGAGTGACGCAATCTAAAACAAAAATCCAGAAAATCACATTGTTTGATTTTTAAGTATCATTTGCATTTTTTGCATGACGTATTTGATCACCTACCAACCAGTAAGAATTCCGGCTCTCACAGACCTGTTAGTTTCTCTTTAAGAAGCCCTCCTGTTCTCCACTCATTACGTATTAACTGCACCTGTTTGAACCTGTTACCTGAATAAAAGACACCTGTCCACACACTCAATCAAACAGACTCCAACCTCTCCACAATGGCCAAGACCAGAGAGCTGTGTAAGGATATCAGGGATAAAATTGTAGACCTGCACAAGGCTGGGATGGGCTACAGGACAATAAGCAGCTTGGTGAAAAGGCAACAACAGTTGGCACAATCATTAGAAAATGGAAGAAGTTCAAGATGACGGTCAATCTCCCGGTCTGGGGCTCCATGCAAAATCTCACCTCGTGGGGCATCAATGATCATGAAGGTGAGGGATCAGCCCAGAACTACACGGCAGGGCATGGTCAATGACCTGAAGAGAGCTGGGACCACAGTCTCAAAGAAAACTGACGTTATTACTGTCTTGCTGAAATACTTCTGCTAATCTGCTGTGTTACCTAAAACTGTCTATTAATGCAGATTGTCTGTCGTTCTTACTACTTTGAGTAAAGATAAAGAATGGAGTAAGATTTGTTTTACCAATGTTTATGTTATCATTCACGTTAGAACTCGGCTAATGTATGCACTGTTATTGAGTTCCCGCATGTGCACTGCAATAAATTATAAATATACACATTGGTTTTTTGATGGACAAACACTTGTTAATGCTGATGGTGAGGAATTACAGTTGTTACATCTCATAATGTACCTCAAACTGAGTATCGCATCACTGAGAAATGTCATGCTCAAGTTGTCCTTGCAATGAATGGAGGTTTGGGTTGAATACCTAGTTATTATTCCAATGTTTCATCATCCATCTCGTGCTCAGATTGATATGGTAAAATCGACGTCATTGTTCGTTACTGTCTTTAGTTTACAGTGTGTACAATCGCTGAGCTTTAGGAAGCCTCCAAGTGGAGCTGAAATTCAGTTATGGTAATGGGAGTTTTTGTTTTCGACACACGATGTAAGCGGTAGACCAATCACAACAGACTGGGCC
The DNA here is from genome assembly GCA_030578255.1 of Tiaroga cobitis. Classification (NCBI taxonomy): domain Eukaryota; kingdom Metazoa; phylum Chordata; class Actinopteri; order Cypriniformes; family Leuciscidae; genus Tiaroga; species Tiaroga cobitis. The sequence goes on along the minus strand of CM060615.1, from coordinate 27,953,616 downwards.
ATCTTGCCAATCAGAGCAGAGAAGCTCATGGAAAGGAGGGATTTAGAGAGACCGATTCATCAGAATCAGTTGAGAATCATTGAAAAATGTGGTTATATGCAAGCAATGTATATTATGAGAAAAGGAAACAGTTTTTTGACCTTTGATGCATGTAAACCTGTTGTAGGAGACCTCCAAAACACAATTAGAAGACTTTAAAATTGCATAATGGGGGCACTTTAATTTGCGAATGATCATAAGTCATACAGACATTACACAAAAATACATTTTTGCTAATGCATATTTATTGTTTTGCATTCAACAACAAAATAATGCCCAAACAGTAAATTATGAATTTATAAAACAGATGTTTGATTTAAAAAATCATGTTAATAATTGTATTTGCTTCACTTACAACATATATACTAAATTACGTGCTTGCTGCAAAATTACTAAGGAATGGCTCTCGATCAATTCCTCCTGTGGTCCGTCTTAAAAGAACGTCCTGTAATAAGAGTGACAGAAAATATAAAAATAAAATTAGTCTGATAGATATTTAAAAGAGGGTTCCCTTTCGAGATAACATTGGCGCTGTGTCATGGTGTCGACGCAATGGGAACGCCTTCAGAGTAAGTCATGTGTAGTACAGGCCAAAACATTGCCCTAGGACAAAGTCAGGAGAGGCAATCAATTCTATAAATAACACCTGCACAAGAGCGTCACCAGCTTCTTGTCTTTAGAAGCCGCTTGTCAGTCACTGTGTGTACAAAAACGTTTGTCTGTCTTTCTTTAGAACAGGAGTTGAAAAAAAAAAAACGATGTCAAAGTTTAGGAGATGTGTTTCGCTGTGCCCCCGTTACATTCTTGGGGACGATGGACACAAGATGTGTATTCTTTGTTTGGGAACGGAGCACGCTCAATGAACTCTCGGGTGAGCTGATTATGTGCACTGTGAGCATTTTATTATTAGAAAGCACAGCTCCTGCCTCGCCCTCTTTGATGATCAGGGGAATTTTATTTAATTTATACACCTCATGGGTGGGGTCCCGCGGCTGCCGAGGCATCGAGTCGACTTTTCTCATGGGGTTCTCAGATGGAGCTCTTAGACGAGCCTGAGACAGACACCGCCCTTTCTCTCGCTCTATCGACGGACTCCGCGGGTCCCGTTCTGGATACGGAAGCTCACTCTGCGATTTCTTCCTCTCCAGACGAGGACCCGCTCTCTTGGGGGTCCAGCTTTGAGGAGTTGGACATTGAGGGTGGTTATGTGTAGAGTGCAACTGGCGGGCAGTCTTTATTGTCCTCCAGATCATATAAGGAGCTGCTAGAGGTCGTCACTTGTGTGGTGGCTAAATTAAATCTCAAGTGGCCAGACATAAAAAGGGAAGTGCCTTATAGTAAGCTAGATGAGTGGCAGTCCGTCCCAGCTAATCAAACGTAACATTTCCTTCTTTACCGATCTTCATTCTGAAATCTCTAAGTCATGAAAAGCCCCATATTCCTTGTGTGTTCATAACCCAACAACGTTGGAGTCATTGCCTATTTGCCATTTGTCTCCATCCTCCAGCTCCTCTGGGACTGGATGCCAAGGTACAGACGTGGCTAAGGCTGCGTCCGTATGCCTTTTTTTCCGGTCATTCTGCTCCAGGGAATCCTGGCAAGGGCCCGTCAGGAGGGGCTCCACTTAGTATTGGTAGCCCCGCCCTGGCTGCCCTGAGTCCTGTTTGCGGACCTTGTGTCTCTCCTGGAAGGCTCTCCTTGGGAGATTCCGACCAGAAGGGACCTTCTGTCCCAGGCTCGGGGGACAATCTTTCACCCCGATGGAGATTTGGAAATTGTGGGTCTGGCCCCTGAGGGGTACCAGCTCATTGATTATGGTCTCTCTACTGAAGTTAGCAATGCCATTCTCAATGATAGGGCTCCTTCTACCAGAAAGCTGTATGCTCTTAAATGGTGTTTATTATTATCATGGTGTCAGCGACACAATCTTAACCCAGTTTACTGCCCAGTCGGTTAAGTACTGGAGGTCCTTTAGGAGCATCTGTCAGTTGGACTGACCCCAGCAACTCTTAAGGCTTGCCACAACCAGATCAAGGGGGTTTCAGTGGGTAAACATGTCTTGGTGTCCCATTTCCTGCGTGGTGCCAGGTGGCTGAGGCCAATCTGCAGACAGGGGGTTCTGTCATGGGATCTTTCTGTGGTACTTGAAAGGGTTGTCTAATGCTCCCTTCGAATCCCTGGAGTCAGCCTCTGTGAAGCTCTTAAGTTGGCCTTTCTTATCGCTATTACATCTCTGAAGAGGACAGGAGACCTGCAGGCTTTGTCAGTCACTTCCTCCTGCCTGGAATTTGCTTCTGAATTGGTCAAGGTAATTTTGCACCCCAGGCCGTATTACATCCCTATGGTGCCCTTTTTACAGTTTCATTGTGTTGCTCTTCAGCCCTTCTCTCCTCTCACCATTTAAAACTCAGGAGAAATAGAGGCGTAATAAGTTATGTCCAGTCAAGCTAGTGGCATTAATCTGATCAACTTGTCTGCTTTGGAGGGCGCAACTGAGGTTTAGCTGCTTCCAAATAGACGATATCTCTGGGTTTTAAATATGGCCAGTCTGGCCTGAGGCATGCGGGGTGGCTTCGCCTCTAGGAGTCAGGGCCCATTCGACTCAAAGTGTTGCTGCTTTTAAGGCATTAGCAAGAGGTGCGTCTTTGAGGGATGTTTGTGCTGCGGTTCAGTCCTTCCTGTACTACAGTGCTTGTGCAACTTTCCACAACCCCCAACCCCCACCACCACCACCACCACCACCAAACACAATTTCATCGCCCCTGACCCAGCGGAGGTCTGTGCTATATTGATGTGCCTCCCTGGTGGCACAAAAGTAACGGATCTAGAGGAAGAGATTGTGCTTTCATGCTATCACGTTTCATGCTATCACGCTATCACCACTCTTTCATCTGGCATCCTCCAATGAACTGCATATAGAGGCAGTTTCAGTCTCCTTTATGTCTTATGGACAGGAGGAGGAAAAATGGGCAATAATGCTGCTTGCGCCCCACGTTTCTTTCTCTCTGTCTATTAATCCCAGCGCTCTGAATTTAGAGATGGTTGCTATATATTTCTTCTACATAATAGGCTGTGATGAGTGTGGATGATGGGCAATAACATAACTTGCATCCAATACATCACTGGCCGCCATTCCCCCACTGGTGCCGGAAATGTGAGGTGTTAGCTATTTAAACCCTCTGTGATCACATGTCAGTAGGTTAGACGGGACAGGAATAGTGGGCAATACAGCTTCAGTGTCCCACTTACTTTTCTGTAACCTTCTATGGCATGGAGCTTGGAGAAGCATTAAAAATGCTTCTCGTTGAATCCTATTCATATTGGAAATAACATTATGGCACTTGGCAAAGGGAAGGGGCAGTTTGAGCCACCTCCTAGTTGGAGGCTGCATAAGAACATTTCCTTATATGGATAGGCAGTACAACAAGGAGATTGAGCTTTTGAGGATTGAGGAGTCTCACTCCTTCATTTGTCACCCCTCAAGTCTATACCTGGAGGTGATAGTTTGGACACAGAGGGGGACTATGTTAACACTCTTTCCTAAAGGTTTGCGAGGAGTATCGAAACAGAGCATAAAAGTGGACTTTATCGCAGTTAGCGATCCACTCTTTATCATTCGCTGGAACTGTTGTGATGGACATCCATCAGCAGATATGAGCTACTTGGTAGGGAGTTGTATGAGAGTGCTGTGGCGCTCCACTCTCTCAGTTAGCCCCTCTGATTCACAGTGGAAGTAATAGTTAGACGGTTGTATGTCGACTAGTTCCCTAGGACAGTGTTTCCCAACCCTGCTCCTTGAAGCACACCAACAGTGCACATTTTGGATGTCACGATTTGTTTTTCGACCCATATATTTCTGGTCTTGGAGTCTCTACTAACGAGCTGATGAGTTGATTCAGGTGTGATCGATTAGGAAGAGTTGGAAAATGTGTAGTGTTGGTGTGCCTCCAGGAACAGGGTTGGGAAACAATGCCCTAGGAGACCCAATTTTGGTTAGCCATTTTCCTTGGTAGAGCAGGCAGTTCAGAGAACAGTGTTCTCTCCTGAGGCCTTTCTTGGTCCTTAAGACGCAATGCATAGTACTTGCTCCCTCTGGGACTAATGGCCGAGGGTCTAGGTGGCAGTCCTCTAGTCTGCCCTGCCTTATTGGTGGCAGACGCAGTGAGCCTGCAATCTTCCTAGTCAGTTCTACCCCTGGGTCATATAGATCAGGTAATTGGAGTGGTATTGAGCTGCGGACATTGATTTAGGCTGATAGTTCTTGGTTATTAGGTGTGCTGTATAGCAATCTTTAGTGACAGCTTAACTCGCTGGTGATTTCACAACACAGTGAGCAGGCATTTTGGGAGTATGGCATGGTGGGTATTTTTTATTACCATAGCGTCAACTCCATGACACAGTGTCTCGTTCCCCTTTTGAGGGAACTGGGGTTACCTACCTAATGTAACGTTTTATATCTCACATCCACACAAGGGGTGAAGAAAAAAGGTTGCACTCTTAGCAAGGAAAAGGAATTTTACAGCAAAGACTATATATGCTATATATGAAACTGACATTAAAAATTACAAAGAATGTCACTGCATTGATTCACAGAATGTGCAAAAAAACATGGTGGAAAAAAGTCAAAAGGCACAATTACTATCTGCTGCAACCAGCGGACCATTACTGGTAGTGCAAATATAAATGCCTTTGTGGCAAGGGGGGCGTGGTAAAGCGAATTCTGCAGCGGGGGAACAAATGCGGAGAAGAGCGCTGATAAGGAAGTCAATTGAATGATGACTAACAATTCTAGTGTTTGGCGGAGAGACGGATCTAAGCATGCACCTGGGACGGGGAGAGAGAGACTTATGCAGCACAGACTATTTTTAAGTGTTTTTGATGTTGCTTGGCTGCCACGAGGAAGGGCCGAGTGGGTCCAGTGTAACAGCATCGCTGAACCAGGCCATCCAGCTGGCTGAAGATCATCTGGTTACATGCCCCGGGGTCGGGAAGCCCCTCATTAACCTCTCTCTCTCAAACCCCTCTCCCTCTCTTCCTTCTCACTCTCATCCTGTCCCTGTTCCCAGGTCGCGCCCCTCCAGTGGTTCTCCCGCATGAAGGATACCAACGTGCGGTCCAAAGGCCGGTGGCACAGATGTACCCAACTTCCTCTCTAAAAGTGGGAGGCAGGGGATATTTTGGAGTGTTTGTTTTGATGTGCGAGGCAGTGTGCCCGACTCAAGTGATTTTCTTTCTTTTGTTTCTTTATTTGTGATAAAATAAAGACTTGGTTTGGCTCGCCACTCAGACTTCTATACGTCATTTTTATCTTTGAACGGTTTACAGCCTTCAAGTACAAATACTATACACAATACCAAATACATAAATTTTTGACTCCCTAGTTTGCTCCTAGTGAACCAATGGCAGTATCTTTTCATAATTCCACATGCAGTAGTGCTGTAGACATTTATAGTAACATGCAGTAGCAAAAGGACAGATTAAAGTTGCAATAATCAATGCATGAGTCATGACATGTAACAGTCCCTTTGAACAACATCAATCAGAACGACTGCACAGCCTTGTGAACAACAGTTCACAACTATTGTATATTGCATTATTGAATAATTATCACAACAAATCCCTAAATGAAAATATCTGGTTTAGTTTCCTAATTGACAAAGAAAAGAGATTGTCACATGTACATGATGCACACTGCAGAATGGTATGGGTGGATTTGATGGGGATGGGGGTGGGGTGGGGTGGGGGTTACCACTGGGCTATTGGCCGATCAGGTTGGGGGATGGGGGGGTCCTCATCTGAAGGACGTAGCCCTGTCTGTACACAGGAGCACTGCCTTGGAAAACCTTTTTCTTTGCAGTGGGTCTGACTGATGGTGCTTTAGGGCTGAAGACATACAGCAGATGACAGCTTCACCACTGAGAGCCATTTACCAAACTGATTGCTTTTTTCATTGGGCACAATTGAAATAGACCACATAAAGCATAATACTAATTGAGTGAATTGAATTTAGAGGGCACTGGAGCTGTCATTGTATTATGAGGAAGAATGCAACAATACGTACACTTCATCTTCATATTCCTTTGGGGGAGATACCGCAATGACCAGGTCAATCCAGTCCTGCACAAAAATGCCAAGCACATGCACATGAACAAAAGGATGGAAGTCTAATTCTAGCACACAATAAAAGACATTTTATACACAATAAAATAGATTTCTTCCTCCAACACGTTTCATTTGCATTAATGAAATTAGTTAACTGTGAATAACATTAGCCTACTTAAATCCCCACTGTCTTGATGTTTGACAAGCACACTGGCACAATTTTATTGATACATTCTGCTTCACTTCTGCTCCAACCCTTCATCTATATTAAATTATGTTTGCTGAAAAAAATCATTACAGCAACAGACCATGTGCACTTTCTTGTGATTTGTGTCTCCCAGTAAAATAAGTAAATAATAAAAAAAATATTTTACAATAGCATAGATTGTTGTTTTAACCTACTAGTAATATCTAAAAAATAATTCATAGCTACAACCTTACTATTTCTATAACAAATGTTGAGGGAAATCTATGTAATTCTGCAGAATTGGTTTAATGCAGCATTATGTGATGTCAAAATTACCGTAATTACTATAATTGTGCAATGAAACCTTAGAGATTCCACATTGTGCTATTCACATCATTGTACTCTGAAATTATTCATTTCTAGGGTAGTGCTAATAAGATCCAGTTTTGTTGATGACAGTAAAATGCATAAATCACTATATTCATTCAAACCAATCTCACTAAACAATTTTATCTATTACATTTTAAGTCATATGCAAATGTAAGATTTTTTTAGAAAAATAAACTAAGCATGAAGGTCCACCCGTAAACCAAACCCAGATCGTATAAAAATGTGAATCAGATTTTACGAATTCATATGAATTGTATCACCATACCAATGTAAACACGCCAAAATGTCAAATAGTTACGAATTGCTACAAGAGTGTGTTGATTCATCTGTAAAATCTTGAAGAACAAGGAAACTGCACAAGGACTAGAATAAAATTACATTTGAGACCGACAGACACAATGCTATATAAGTTCATTTAACCGTTGAAGGCTGAAAAGGCTTGGTTGTTTAAATTTAGGACATTATGTTTTTTATGTTGTAAATAGCAGTTATTTCAACATGATGTGAATGCTGAGTATGATAAAATGTAAGATGAGAGCAAGACTCTAATTTGTATTGGAAAGCAATATCGAATTTGTCAAAAATATTCACAAACGCAAGAGGGTGGGAAATGTGTTGAATTTGATGAAGGACGGGTGGTAAAATTCTGAGTGACTTTAAAGGGTTAGTTCACCCAAAAATGAAAATTAAGTCATTAATTACTCACCACCATGCTGTACCAACCCCGTAAGACCTTCGTTCGTCTTCGGAACACAAATGAAGATATTTATGATTAAATCTGAGAGGTGGATGACTGCTACATAGGCTCCCTAAGGGAATGAATCCTGACGGCCCAGAAAGTCAATGAAGAAAATGTTTAAATATTCCATGTCGCAACAGTGGCTCAACTATAAGTTTATCAAGCGACGAGAATACTTTTTGTGCGAAAAAACAAACAAAAATAACGACTTTATTCGACTATTCCTTTTCTTCCTTGTAGGCCTGAAACGAGACTTCAAGAGATTTCCACGACACACGCGCGAGAACTGAACTGAAGTAGTTGAAGGAGATCGCAATTCTCGCGCGTGCGTCGTGGAAATCTCTTGAAGTCTCGTTTCAGGCCTACAAGGAAGAAAAGGAATAGTCGAATAAAGTCGTTATTTTTGTTTGTTTTTTCGCACAAAAAGTATTCTCGTCGCTTGATAAACTTATAGTTGAGCCACTGTTGTGACATGGAATATTTAAACATTTTCTTCATTGACTTTCTGGGCCGTCAGGTTTCAATCCCTTAGGCAGCCTATGGAGGAGTGATCCAGCTGTCACATTTAATCAAAAATATCTTCATTTGTGTTCCGAAGACGAACAAAGGTCTTACGGGGTTGGTACAGCATGGGGGTGAGTAATTAATGACTTAATTTTCATTTTTGGGTGAACTAACCCTTTAACTTAGAGGTGTTATTGAAAAAGTTGTAATTACGGGTGTGTTCACACTTGGTTTGATTAAAATGAACTCTGGTGTGGTTGCTCTGTTAGTGCGGTTCATTTGAATATTTATGAACATCCGAACCCTGGTGCATATCAAACAAGAGGACCAAGACCCACATTTTCATGGGGTCTCGGTCCACTTCCAAATAAATTCTGGTGAGGTTCGACTGAAATATGAGTGCAAGAATTCCTGTTGCTATTTTGACTCATCACATATGTACGCACATACAGTGAGCACGTTCAGCACACAGCATTGTTTTGGATTTTCGGTAAGTTACGTTTTTGTGTTTTGTATCTTTAGGTTTGGTCTTAAAAAAACAGTGTGAAAGCTAAGCAAACCAGGACTAAATAAATCATTCCCTTTTTTGATTCAGACCAAAAAAAACAAAAAAAACAAATGAACTACAAGTGTGAACGCCCCAAATATGCATGAATGCAAACCATTTGGCTCCAATAAGCTGCATTGTCTTCTTCACCCCAGGACAATCTGTTCAGACAGATGAACTGATTTAAAGGGATTGGCTGTTTTATTGTAATGGGGGCCGTACCCCTCCACTGTTCCAGGCCTGAGCCATTGAGGTCTGTCCTTCAGCTAGAGTCACATCAGTGAGGATCTTTCCATTCACAGCCATGATCTCATCACCGGACACGACCCCACCTGAGATAACATGAACAAAGCCGTAAATACTTAACAGTAATATATTGAAAACACTAAGCAGGTCATTTTGAAACAAAACTAAATCTTTTATTAACTCAATATAATCAATATCACAAATGACTGAGAAATAAACTAGAATTTTGCATGATCATCATTAGTTTTCAGAGTGCAGTTGCTAGGGTGTTTGTTAAAGCCTGAAGTCAAAAGAACAAACCCCAAAATCTATATATCTTGGAAACATGTTCTTTTTGTATGACTTACCATGTTTATCTGCTGCACCTCCGTCGTAGATAGTTGACACCACAATCTTTCCCAATGGGGAGTCGATTCCTCCCTCTATGGACAGATCAAGCTTTCCTTCCTGAAGAATGTAAATAGAATAAAAAAATCTCCCAATTCTTAGTTTACATTTTACAGATATTGCTCACATTTCTGTTTTTTTTCCCCTTAATTACCTTCTTAATTCTCAAAAGTCGTACATCTCTGCCAGCTAGCTGCTCAGCCGTGAACTGTTAAAACATACACAGTTAGAGCTAAGATGGTAAAAGTAATATTCCATAGAGAAACGCTCAGGGAGTGTGGCATTTCTTTGTTACAAGATATAAAAATGGCAAAAGGGTACAGAAAGAACTGTTAATGTAAAGGGTTACAGTACCATGGAATATGGATCAAAATCATCCACGTATTTCTGAAATCCCTGCAAAACAAATGGGAAAAACTGACAGTATAGTATAATCTGTAAAAATGTGTGGTTCGTTCTAAGGACATAATTTAAGCTAAAACAAATTAGTGCTCATTGATTTCCAAGAAAAGACAAATGAACACTATACATCTGGATAATGTCACCTCTAATCCAATCAATGGCAGGTTGTGTTTAGTCTTCCAGATCAGTGGCTTAGTAGTTTGGCATGACCACTAAATCAATCTATAAAAAGCATCTGATCTTAAAAAGTGAACTCTGTATTTCTTCATTTAAAGTCATTTAACACAAAAGCTAATAGCATATTTTTAATATATTTAAAATAGTGCACAATCATATGAGATAAACATCATTAGTCTAAAAATCTGTTTAATTCTACATGGTTGCTTCATAGTGGCCGCTATTTTGAGATCACATGACCAGCTTAATGGTACTCGCTTTATTTTTGTAACCTCCATTTTGCTGGACATTTTCGCTATCAGAGTGAATTTAATCATGGCTGAATGTGTATTTATATGATGAAATTGTTGCTGTTTACCATTTGTCAAGTAGGGCTATTTTCGATTCTTTGCTTATTTGTAATTTTTATCTTCACTAAATATCTTTCATTTAATTAGACACGTTCCTAATTTGAATATCTGCCGTCTTAAGGGTTGTAGTATGTTTGTTATTGTAGCACTTAAGTATTGCTGTTCATAACAGCTAGTTTCGATTTCGGCCATTCTCGGGATATTTGCTTTCGCTGTGCTAATTGCAAGGGCTACCACAGCTGTCCTCACTCAGGCGATTGATAGCATTATATCTATGTAGTGTGCGCGCTGTCGCGGAAGCGTCAGCGGAAGCAGTCAGCGCTCGTGTTTAACCTCCTCGTGTTAAGACCGACTCGGGTAAAGACCTGCGACTCTACCGGCGCGACTCCACCGAGCAAGGACACCTGCAAGGCACTTAAAGTATCTTCTTAACCCTTTCCCTTCCTACCTTTATCTTATTTCCCATTATCATTATGTGCTTTCAACACATTTCTGTTGTCTCTCGACAACGCTCTCTCACCATGCACAGAAGGCAGCGCAATACTGCTAATCTGCGCCCTATTCTCTCATCCTCACACTCACCTCTCACTCTTTCTATGGGTCTATGGAATTGTCAATCAGCAGTCAATAAAGCTGACTTCATTCCAGCCTTTGCATCTCATTCTACTCTTAATATCTTGGGCTTGACTGAGACCTGGATCCGCCCAGAAGACTCAGCAACCCCTGCTGCTCTCTCTAACAACTTCTCTTTCTCTCACAGCCCTCGCCAGTCGGGGAGGGGTGGGGGCACTGGTCTTCTCATTTCTAACACTTGGAAATTTTCAACTCTCTCTTCTCTATGCAATAACAACTCATTTGAATATCATGCTATTACACTTACAACTCCCATGAAGATCCATATTGTAGTTATTTATCGCCCCCCAGGTCAACTGTGAAGTTTTGTAGAGGAGCTGGATGTGTTGCTGTCCTCTTTCCCTGAGGATGGCATCCCACTTGTAGTCTTTGGCGATTTCAACATCCACCTAGCGAAACCGTATGCAACAGACTTCATCTCTCTCCTAGCCTCTTTCGATCTCAAACGCCTCATCACCACCGGTACTCACAAGTCAGGCAACCAACTGAACCTGGTTTACACACGCAACTGTATCACAGACAACATTTTGGTGAAACCTCTCCAAGTTTCAGATCATTTCCTCATTACTTTCAATCTACAACTCACTACCCATGCTCCACCAACCTCCCCACCATTTACTTTCAGACGAAACCTGCGCTCACTTTCTCCGTCCCATCTTTCCTCTGCTGTGTCATCTTCTCTTCCCTCACCCTCACATTTCTCATCTCTGGATGCGAATACTGCAACGGATACTTTATGCTCCATCCTAACCTCCTCTTTAGACAACATCTGCCCTCTCTCCTCCAGGCCAGCACGCACTACTCCCTCTAACCCCTGGTTATCTGAGGTTCTTCGTGAACACCGGACCAAGCTCAGGGCAGCGGAGAGGAAATGGCGCAAATCAAAAGACACATCTGACCTCAGTAGGTATCAATCTCTGCTCTCTGCCTTCTCTGTTGATGTTCACACCGCAAAATCTTCATATTTCCACAACAAGATCAACAGCGCCACTAACACACGTTCACTGTTCAAGACATTCAACTCTCTCCTCTGCCCACCTCCACCACCACCCACCTCCTCGCTAACTGCTGATGATTTTGCTAACTTCTTCACTAACAAAACTACAACTATCAGCAGTCAGTTCTCAGCTTCACACACACAGGAACCCAAACTAACCTCTCCCACAGCCAACAACCTTCTCTCCTCCTTCACTCCACTAACCGAGGAAGAAGTATCTAAACTTCTCCTCTCCAGTCATCCTACCACCTGCCCTCTAGACACCATCCCCTCACACCTTCTACAAGCCGTCTCTCCCACACTTCTTCCAGCCCTCACACACATCATCAACTCATCCCTCCACACTGGCATTTTCCCTACAGCATTTAAGCAGGCTCGGGTAACTCCTCTGCTTAAAAAAACAACATTAAACACATCACTTCTAGAGAACTACAGACCTGTCTCTCTCCTACCATTCATTGCGAGAACACTTGAACGAGTTGCTTTTAACCAAGTATCATCTTTCCTGTCTCTGAACAACCAGCTGGATGTCAACCAATCTGGCTTCAAGAAAGGACATTCAACTGAGACTGCATTGCTGTCAGTCACGAAAGCACTGCAGATCGCAAAAGCTGCTTCCAAATCATCAGTTCTCATTCTACTGGACCTGTCTGCTGCTTTCGACACAGTGAATCATCAGATCCTCTTGTCCGCCCTCTCATCACTGGGCATCACTGGAACCTCCCTCAACTGGTTTGAGTCCTATCTCACAGGTAGGTCCTTCAAGGTTGCATGGAGAGGTGAGGTATCCAAAGCACATCAGCTGACCACAGGGGTTCCCCAGGGTTCAGTTCTTGGACCGCTCCTCTTCTCCATTTACACCACATCACTGGGACCCATCATACAGGCACATGGTTTCTCTTACCATTGCTATGCTGATGACACCCAACTCTACCTCTCATTTCAACCAGATGATCCCACAGTAGCTGTACGGATCTCAAGCTGTCTGGCGGACATCTCGGCATGTATGAAGGAACATCACCTGCAGCTCAACCTGGCAAAGACTGAGCTTCTCGTCCTCCCTGCCAATCAGTCTCTACAGCACGATCTCACTATCCAGCTAGATTCATCCTCAATCACCCCATCAATGTCGGTCAGAAATCTTGGAGTAATCTTTGATGATCAGCTGACCTTCACTGACCACCACTGACCACATTACAAAGACAACTCGATCATGCAGGTTTGCTATGCACAACATCAGGAAGATCAGGCCTTTCCTAACTGATCATGCAACACAACTTCTCGTCCAGGCCCTGGTCATTTCTAGGCTGGATTACTGCAATGCTCTTCTGGCTGGACTTCCATCATGTGCAACTAAACCTCTACAAATGATCCAGAATGCTACAGCTCGTCTCGTCTTCAACGAGCCCAAAAGGGCCCACGTCACTCCTCTGTTCATCTCTCTGCACTGGCTACCACTCGCTGCTCGAATCAAGTTCAAGGCTTTGACGCTTGCTTACAGATTGACCACAGGTTCAGCTCCCTCCTACTTCCACTCACTACTACAAGTGTACATCCCTACCAGAAGCCTACGATCGGTCAATGAGCGACGGCTCGTGGTACCATCACAGCGGGGCACAAAATCACTCTCCAGAACATTCTCATTCACGGTTCCATGCTGGTGGAATGATCTCGCCACCGTCATCCGGAATGCAGAATCCCTGACAGCATTCAAAAGGCAACTGAAAACTCATCTCTTCCGGGAGCACTTAACATAAAAAAAAAATTTAAAAAAAAATCCTTTCCTTTAAATCCTCGCTTGCCTGGCTTATGCTACTCCGAGCAATGTCTGAACTTTGTATTTTAAGCACTTCTTGCGTTGTTTTTGCCTCTTCACAATGACTCGCTTGGTTTAGTCCTCAATTGTAAGTCGCTTTGGATAAAAGCGTCTGCTAAATGACTAAATGTAAATGTAAATTGGTAACCGAAAATATTTGCTTATGTGCAATGCTACATCCACACCTATAGGTGTCAGAATAAATTCCAAGACAATTATCATATCAGCCAGCATTGCGAATACAATTTGTGCACATTTAAACAAAAATCTGTTGCTTACTTTGCTTATTGTGTTCATATTTGTTCATTCATAAAGTTAATGCATGAACAGGTTCGATTTGACTAACTTTCTTTTTAAATACAAACCTAAACAATATAAAAAGCCAATAAATCAAACATGATATAACATAATACATTAAACAGTATAACACACTGCATAATATACTACAGTACCATACTGCATGCACATATTAATACTGAGAAAGGATGAATTTGTTTTGTTGGATCCATTGGTATCTTTCTAGTTGGATAGTGTCAATAGACAATCATCTGCAAAGATAGTTACAATAAAAAGGGTCTCTGACAACCACAACACACTTAAAACTGAACCAACAAAATGGAAACACACAGACCTCTGGTGATGCTCTTCCTCATAAAAAATTAAAACGCACACAGAGATGCCATTCATTGCATATTCACACTAATATTATATAAACTTCAGTTTGGTTCTACCATTCGTGCAGTGCAAATGAGATCCACTCAGAGGCTGCTTTCACGGCAAACAAGATGGAGGTATGGTTGCATGGAAATATATGGGTGTGACTGTAGCAGAATTATGAGATATTTGAGTTAATCCAGCAGTTCAGTGTCATGGAAAGGTGAAAATGTAATGTCTTAACTGAAAAAAGTGTAATATTGCAATCATACTTCTGATGTCCTTGAGTATTTTAAGAGATATTCATAACATGCATGTTTAAACTCTAGAAATGCAGTAGACAGCATAAAATCTACACTTCCACAAACAAACCAAAAATCAGACCTTAAAGGGGTCATATAATGTATTTTCATATCATTTAATCCTCCAAAACAGACTAAAAAAATAAATAAAAAATGGTTTTGCTGCTGTGCCTTTAAGACTTCTGTGTAGACACCCATATATAAATAAACAACAGCACTTTGGTTCAATCACACACATTTTTTTGTTTGTTTAATACAGCAGGTATCCATTATGATATGACCCCTTTAATTATTGTCAAGGAAACAAAAAGTTTTAAATCAGTTCAGATGGATTGTTCCTCAGGGAAATATTGTTAGAAATGTAGTATATACTTCACATGCAGATGTATACACACAGACAGCAGAGACTTCACTCAAGGGCCAGGGTGTTTTGAGTGTGAGAGGGGGGGGGGGTGGGGGGCGGCAGGGGAGGTGGGGGGGGGGGGGTGTAACGCAAAGTAATGATGACAGTTACTTGTGTCTTTTTGCTGGATTTAAAGGACATGTTGTACGTGACCATCCGTTTGAGCATCTCTGGGGGCTGAAACAAACATAATTGTGACTGACTCTTCAACACCTCAAAATAACACATTAAATGCTTGCACCATCTCATTACGTGCCATATAATGTTCACCTCAGCATGGCAAATAGACCTATTAACTAGTATGAATTCAGGCATCTGTGAGATTTACAACGACACTGACTGCGTGACTGAACTGATAATCCATTATATACAGGATGGATGCAGGGATGGTGATGCTACAAGGTACTGGATCATTTGAGAGAAATGACACCTGATTCTTTAGATACGAGGGAACAAGATGGAAAATTAGGCTTATGCATTATAGCAAACACCTTTAACAATAATAAAGAAAGACTGAATACTACCTCAAGACAGCAAGGTATTGTCCTCTCTTGACCTTCTTGCTACCCTCCTAAAATAACCACAGAATTGGCAAACACCCATTCACTTAAATTAAGGAGGCACAAGAACAGGGCAAAGTGATTAAGTTCCTTTGTGATCTGATAAACAGGACTGAGAGTCTGATGGAGGACAGCATGTCTAGGTTTGTCATATTGATCAATCAAAGACATTTTAATTCAGATAATCTATCTCATTGTGCACGCAAATGGAAGAAGCATCTCTCTTTTAACCTCTCCCCTTCTGTCCTTCCCTTTCTGCCTTCTTAATCAGTGCAATCAGTAAAAGCTGCATCTACCTGGTCCTCCTCGAGTTTGAAAAACTCAAATTATAATCAGAGTCAAATAGCAATTGGTGCAACAATCAAACCAATGAGTCAAAGTCATAAAGATCCAGTAGCTTAGGCCTGCATCACCAGCACCATCATCCTCCTCATCATCATCGCATGTACACACACGGGTTCTCCCTGTCTTACCATAGTCTCAGAGCGAAGCGTGGGTCTGTGTGAGGTCTGACTTGGTAGCATGACAGGTTTGGACATGACAGGGTTCATCTGTCTCCGCTGGTTTGGGGGGCTGGGGGCTATTTGCTATGCAGAGGTTAGCAGTAAGGGACACAAACTTAAGGTCAGGGCGTGATATACCTTCAAGAGTTAAGCACACAACACAAAATATTGTAGGAACGTTTAATTAAGGACAACTTTGTCTTTTTAGTAATAATTATGATTTTGGGAAATGGCTTTTTAAATTTTGTTACTTTACAAATAAAAAAGAGGTGTGCATATTTACAATACAGTGCAAAGAGTTACGGTTTCAAAAAATGCCCCTTATATAGGATTTGTGGCAACTATATTCATTTCAAAATGGTTTTGATATTAAGAGCAGGAAAACAGAGTAATCTATTGAAACATCTAAGCACGGAGAACTGTTGGAAAACTATTTCCGCTGAAAAAGAGACGCCGGTTTGCATTTAGCTTGCATTACATTTGTTAGACAAGGGTGGCAAGTCTGATTTGTGCTAAAAATGGAGCGGAAGGTCCAGTGCAGCATGTATCATTTACAAACTAAGGACTCACCAGTGGATTATTAGAGGTGGATATCCTGCTAGCATGAGATGTGTTTCTCATCACCTGGACCACAAGGATAAGGTTTTCAAAAGTCCAACAAAAATAGAAAATCACAGGTACTGCAAAGTCATCAAACCAAACATCACCCCAAATGATGATATGTATCCTAACAAACATCTTCAATAAGAAATTAAAAGTGGGTATTCACATCTGCAAAACAACAAACTCAAGGCATTCATGTATGTATGACATAATTGGTGGGTAAAAAGTCTAAGTCTAAATTCTTTGGGGTGACTGTACGTCACCTATAAGCATGTTCAGCTTGCTGCCAGTTCCACACACACACACACACACACACAAAAAGCATCTTAATTTCCAAAACGATTGGAAAAGCCAACAGAATTACCACTGCTGTCACAGGTTTCATTGGACAGAATTTACTTCTCTATGTGTTTTCGCTCAGTGTCGCAGATGCAACATTGACGCCACTTCAGTGAAGATAGCAATACTATGTATCATGAAATCAATTTGGAATCAAATTGGAATTAATTGCGATGCGACTAAAAATTCCCACTCTTATATGACATACATAATCAACTCTCACACTGCTAAAAATGTTAACTATGCTAACCGTCAAGTTGCGGTCGAACTTCGGGCTGGGTGGGCGTGAGAGATCACTGGGGATGCTGGAGTAGAAGCCCCCTCTCTGCCGGTAACCATTGTCCCCAAACCTGCTCCCTTGTTCGGATAAGCTTGGGGAGCGAGGATAGTTGGATGACCCTGCATGGTACTTGTCAACCATGTGCATGGGTGGAGGGGGTGGCGGAGGAGGAGGCGGTGGTGGTGGAGGAGGTGGTGGTGGAGGAGGGGGAGGTGGCTGAGATGAGGACAGACCCCTGGAAGAGAATAGTGGGGAAGAAGGGGGTTGCCGGCTTTGACCCATTGAGGAAGGGGGTACCCAAGTGGCTGGTGGGGAAGGTGGGCGTTGAGGGGATGGTCTGGAACTTGGTTGCATTTGGTGCTGTGTTCTTGGAGATGGAGGGCGATAGTTGGATGTCTGGTAAAGTCGGGGTGAGGGTGGAGGGCGTGGTAAGGGAGGTGGAGCTTGGTTGGATGTTGGTGGAGTTGGGGCAAGTCTTTTCAAAGGCTGCCTTAGACTTTGGTCCACATCATCTAAGTTTATGTCATCAAGGTCAGTAGTGGCCAACGTCAAGCCTCCAGGGAACCTCCGCCTGGTGGGACCAGTCGATGCAGGAGAACGGGTTGGAGACATCTAGAGGTACACTTTAATTGCTTAGAACTCTGAACTAACAAACGATGGACTAGAAGACCAACACACATTAGGATACTTGAGTGAAACTTGATAGACTTTACCTCTGGGGACTCATTTTCAACTGAGGAGATTTGCTCTAGTCTGGTTTGACAGAGCCTCTCCACCCAATGCTGCACCTTTTCCGACTCTTCCAGATCTTCCCTCTCAGTTTCTGACACCTAGTTGAATTAGTGAAGCCACACCCAAAGATGGAAACTTTGATATACTAATGAGAATGTGGTGGACTGCCATGGCAAGGGTACAATAGTGCAGTTACCTGCTAAATTTAATTTAGTCTCTGTTCAAATGGGTACATTTGACCAATCAATGAGAGCCAGAGGGCCAAAGGCCAAGAAGACAGAATCATTTACACACATTATACTGGGACAACAATTTAAGTCAGCAAACCCTACTGTAACCTCACTAGAACAAGTCTGATACCTCTTGCAGAAGTCTGCTGATTTTCATCTGCTTCTCTCGCTCAAGTACTTCTTCCTTCTCCTTGGCAAGTTTCAGCTCAAACTCCATCTCTTTCTTGTTCTTTTTCTCAGCTGGAAGAGTGTCAGTCTTGGACATCTTCTTCTTCTTTTTGGTCTCTTTTCCTTTCTAAATATCCAAAGTGATTTGAGAACAGCTGGTGGACTTTTCACCAATGTCAACCAAACCATCATGCAAACCATAACTTCAGACATATCTCCAAGATGAACAACATATTCCATAGTTCTAGGACACCAAAACAGCACATCAATCTTGCAGCACACAATGTACCTTTTTGAGTGTAGGCAACTTTCCTTCGTAACGGTAAAACCAACCGAACGCTAAGACAGCAAGAATGATACATTAGTTTCATGCAAAAACTCTGCAGATTCATTCATCCAAAAGCTACCAAAAGATCCAACCAAACAAGATGAGTATAGTCTACATGCAGTTGAAGTGTCTTAAAAAAGGGGAAGTTTGTCAAAGAATGTTGTCTATGATGCCATATATGAATACTTCACTTACTTCTCCGCTCTCTTCTTCATAGGACTCAGCAGCTGATGGAACCAGGAAGTGACAGACACGGCACAACAGAAAGGCAAATAGACGGAAAGACAAAGATCACAGAAAGAGAGATGATGCATCCAACATAAATGCACATCCGTTCATGCAGAGGAGGAAGGAGTAATGGTGCATTATGTGTACCGTTTTAGACACGGTAACATACTTGTTTATTATTAAGAGAATAGTGTAGATTACAGAGGGCATTCAAAGTTCATGCACTGGAGAAGTTTTATAAGTGTTGTCAACTTACTGGAGGTTTTGGGTTTGGGTGAAGGTGTGAGGCGTGTGGGTGGTTGGGGCGAGGGAGAAGGGGAGGGGGAATGAGATTTGGATTTTTCCTTGGAGCCCCAATCTTCTTCCCACTCTTTGTGGTGCTTACTTTCCGATGCTTCAATTCTGACACACACACGACACATACATTAAATAGACATCTATTCAGACAAGCCTGCTAAATAATTTCTGAGTTGATATATATTTGTTATGAACATCAACACAATCAACACAAATGTCAAGAAGTTGACCCTTTTGCAGTAAACATTACATTTTGTTTGTCACGTTTCTTTATTTGTCGTATTCATCATAAATATAATTTGAACACATTTTACTGGACAAAAAAAACATTGGTTGTGAAAATTAGAAGTCACTTAGGACATACGGAACAGAATGTACTTCCATCTCTCACAACATTGCTTTCATCAACATCGATTTTGCTCTACTCTGACATCTGAGGTCCGTTTTCTTTGAAGATATTTTTGCTTGGCATTATTGTACAAGTGCAGGGATTAAAGTGAAAAAATTTCTTCTGACGGATTTTTTTTTCCAGGCCAAGTCATATTCCTTTAACTTTATTTAAATAGTCGAGACCAATAGCATTTTAAGTGGAGATGTTTTAAACCGCTTCATTGCCAGTTTTCATATTTTAAAAGCTATTTTAATAGGACAGAAGACAGAATCGCCACACACCCCTTCCAACTCCCCTTCCCGTCCAGATCCAATGCTACCACATCTTTAAATTACTATTAGTATTATTTGAAGTTAACATTATAAAATACGTAGACCTACACCACAAAACTAGTTGAGGATAAATTAAAATTGGGCAATTCCAGCGTTACGGACGTGACATTTGCAGTCAAAACTTGAAATGGCCTATAAATTCTCATATATATCTCATATATTCTCAAAATATAAATTATTATATTTAATATGAGGGAAGATGCGTTACGGACATGACACAAAACATCTTTAACTTTTAGGTGGCAAAATAATGTTTTAGTACCTATTCTGTGAATTACACTGCACAAACCAAAAGTAATACTACCGAATGAAGAAGGCTTGGTTCTCCCCAGAACATAAAATATTCATTTTATTTTATTTTTCGTGCTCGCCTTTATGAGGAAAAAACAATGTTACGGACATAACAGTACTGGAAGCGGCACTAAAGTGCTTTAAAACTTTCACGCAAAGACCTCAAACAAAAAGCACACAGCCTTTCTTTAAAGTAAATTTCGTTTTGTATTAATTGTATCTTAATTTGAATCAATGTTTCATCAACCAATTAGGCCTACCTGCATTTAATAAATAAGAAGTAAATATAGCAGACATTAGATAATCACGACACGGAGGCGCCGGCGCGTGAAGTGGAGCTCGTCTCATATGAACCGAAACTCAGCGTATAAGGTATAGCCTACTTCACAGAAATAAATCTATATTGAAATGTCTACTTTTAAACAGAACAATTCAAAACGAAAGAAAACAGACTCTCTGCTTATGTAGGCCTAATCCGTATGAAAAGTGCATTTCTCTCTGGCGCGTTCACTGCCAAGATCGCGAGTCAGCATCGTCAACTTCATCTTTCCAGCCGAGTGAGCCGACACTGACAGAAAACACTTGTTTATTAATAAACAATTAAAATGTATCCTTGCTATTTTGACATAGGCCTATTCATAATCATTACTTTTGCCGGTTCTTTTTGACAGCTTTTAGGTTATTGGCAGCGCCACCCTTACATGTTATGAACGCGTCAGCACCGAAAACATGGAGATGGAGATTTTTTTTTTGGAATAATTACACAACCTATTTGATATTCTATAATGAAATACTCAGTTACTCATCCCAACCAACTAAAATGTTCACTTGAAAGCGTCTTTTTATATGTTAATTTTTCCGTGAGCGGGAATTGAAAACCCGGAGTGGACCATCAGCGAAGTGATTACAGAATGATTACAGAGTGGAGAGAGGAACGTGCTTTTCGTCCACTCCAGGCTTTGATCACACCCCCCTCAGGCCTCAGCAGGGTGAATACACCTCGTCTTTCCTTAATTTAAGACCTATTCAAACTATTCAAACTAAAATGAAGACATTTATTACACTATTTGAGAAATGAAAGCCTATTTACGGCCTTAAAATTATGAAAAGTGAATTTAAGACATTAAGGACAGACAGGAACCCTGCAATTGACGTAAATCCGTCGTAGCGACGGAGAACTTTAATCCCTGCAAGTGTTACCTCTCCATCTCTTTGCGATGGCGTTGTTCTTCCTCTGCAGTCTTCTGTGATATCTCCATCTTTCGCCTGCAAAATATTGCACATATAAAACAATAAAATTGATAACTATTTTATATTGTTATATGTCTTTAAAGTGAAGACAATTTTTCAGCAGCGGTAATGATTCATCATTACTGACAACATGTAGAGACAAAAAGAAACAGATAAAGAATGATTATAATGGCATTTAATAAAGAAGTATTTAAGTACAAGCGAATATTTATTTTTCTTTTAACCACGAGAGAACAGTACCTAAAATGTTTATAATAAAGATACAGTTAAAGAAAAACTGCATAAATGTTTTAAAAAGTAGAATTTAACTGCATTTAGTTAAGAATTTTGCTGTATCGTTAACATTTGTGTTTTGTTGCGCAAATGTTTCATAGGTTCTTCGATGTTCTTGTACATTGTAATGTCTAGAATCCTCATCGTTTTACATGAGAATGTGAGGTAATATCAAGGTTTACACATGACAGTCTGTGATTTGAATCAAAATTTGACCAATTCTTAACCCTTTAGGCGCCAGAGTTTTTTTCCATAAAAGTTCGATTTTGACATCTTAATTTCACAAGGCTATATCTTAAAAGTGAAAAAAGATAGAGACTTTCTGTAAATTCGAGAAATATTAAGGATGACCCAAAGTTTATTTAGGGATTACATTTTTCCATCTAATTTGCATATTATGATGTCATATGGTGGCAGAAATCTTGGATTATAGAAGTTTCATGAAAAGTCACATGTTTAAATGATAAAATGCAGCATATCTTTCCCCCCAAAATGTCCATCACCTTCTGTATGATATATTGCACAATACTGAATGCTCAGGTATATAGGAAGTAGTAAACCAACTGTGTAAATAATTACTAATAAATGGTAGAACAAACCGTATGCATGTACTGACAGTGGTTGGCCTTTTGCTGTAAAGATTTTCCATTTACTACGTACAGTAAGCACTCTGATTCCATGTATGGGGCACATATATATTATTCATATGACACACAAACACAAGTAGACAAGACCTGTTTAGTTCAAAAGATCACTCGCGACGGCAAGGCACATATCATGAGTGAGATGATACGAGCAGCGCGAGCGCGGCCAGATCTGCCTCGCGCGCGCGCCGAGTATGCACATTCATTGCGACTCCCCACCCTGCCTTCAGGTTGCCCCCTAACTGTACTATGAATACTTCGACCTCGTCTAACATACCCAGTGATAACAGACAAAGTCTCCACCACAATACTGCCGCCGCGATTACGGAGAGGCTCTGATAAAATGGCTCACTCTCACACTAGCTCCGCTTTTGATCGCACTGATTCAATGCGCTCTAACTCGAACATTTTGTACAGAAGCATGACGTTTTTTTGAGTCTGAGAGGAAGTATGACATGTCTGCCATCCAGTGGAGGGGAGGTCGAACGAAATTTGACACCCAATTTGGCAAAATCGGGCGTTTTATTCAGTGCCGCATCTTGTCGAGTAAACTCGACCGTGGCGCCTAGAGGGTTAATTCCGCTGTAGCTATTTGACACTTATGCTGGTAGAATCTGGGTATTTGGCATGATGCTGTATGTGGTCTATATAAGTAAACTTATGTCACAAAATGATGTTATCTCGAGTTATATCCTGAAAGAGCCATCCAAATGTTCTTTTACAGGCGTTTGCATGTAAAAGAAAACAGTGTGAATAGGTAGTGTAGTGTAGTGTTCAGTCGTGTGCTTTTTCACTGACTGGCGCTCTTTCTCCTGCTGTTCTTTGACGATTTTGTTGGTCTCTAATGCCACCCTCTTCTGATGCATTAGTTCCTGTCTTTCCAGCTCGCGTCGAGCTTCAGCCGCCAGCCGCTCCTCATCCGTCATAAACAGCTCCCTTCCCTGAAACATACAGTAGACAAATCAGCACTTTTGCAGAAATACACGCACAAATACAATCCATCATAAACTGAACAGGTCGCATGCTTGAAGCACAAGATGTTACATGTTACAGTAAGCCTAGCATAATTCACATACATTTACTAACTAAAATACGAGTTAAATAAAAAAGACAAATGCACCAATAAATAACATTGACGTTGGTTATCAGCATAATACAGACAACATCTCCACAATGCATTCCCATTGTCCACCGCTGTCAATTACAACAGCTTTATACTTGACTTGACTTGACTATACTAGGCAAATGGCTTTTTTTTCCACACAGCTGAGAGAGATAGAAGCCTTGCAGCGAGTATTCGAGATGTTCTGATGGCAGAAATGTATTAGCTGGCTTTCAGTGAACTTACAGCTCCAGTGAGGACAGTAATAGTTAGACTCCTGCTGCTCTTTAATACTCGCACTGCCTGAAAACACACACATTAGCCGACACGGTTACCAGTTTAAATACGCAGAGAGGTTCTTAATTAATTGGTTGACTTTTTCAGCAAGCTCCTACTTACCTCTTGATGACTCAGGTTGGTGAATTCCACCCCATTGACCTCCACAATTTGGTCACCAATCTACAAGCCACACAAACACACACGTGTTCCTGCAGTTGAATCAAACAGCAATGCTCCATTACTGCAGTTTAATCTAGGAATTAAATGAAATGACCTGTAAGCCCACTTCAGCAGAGAGTGAACCCGGCTTCACATTGCTCACATAGATGCCTGGTTTCTGTGTTGGTCCACTCGATATGCTACAACAGAGAGTATTTCTTTGTTGCATTACATTTATAATAAGTTCATTATGACAATATGCATCAATAAACCTTTTTGTAAATGATTTTCAGTGTAATTCAACTGGTAGAATCAGTTCAGTTTCTTCCTTACCTGATTCCCATGCCTTTGGTTCCCACCAAACTAAGGAATACTTTTTTTTCCTTGATCTCTTTCCCTCCAATTGAAGTCAAGCCAGCAATACTGGTCTTCCTCTCCTGGTAGGGAGCAGTCAGAAAAAAAACATCAGGCTTTTATGGGCCATATAGTATGATATAGGAGAATATGAAGCTTATGCTTGAGGATGAAAAAACGAACCTGAGCAAAAATATGCTCGGATTTAGTGCTCTTTCTGATATTTATATGGCCAATTTATAGACAGTTGTCACTCTATATCTCCCAATAATATGTCTTAGCAAGAAGATATTTAGTTTTATGTTTAAAGCTGTGTAGTTTTTTCTGTGGTTATATATCAAAACATATAACAATGCAAACACAATGATGATTGAGAGACGAACAAATAAACGTTACTCAAAAGCATCATATTTGATATCACAATTTCCCAAAAATGATGTATGGGTAGTCAAATAAACCGAAGTTGCTTCAGTCCAGTAAGTGTTCATCTTGAAATATTACTAAAAATATAAACGTTGTGCTTATGTTTACTTTATAAAATGTCAAATTTAACAGCAAAAAGACACGTTTACCATGAACTGAAGGGGGACGTTTTTAGAATGATACTAAAAGGCCCTTTACTTGCTAAAAAACTAAACTATTAATCAGACGACAAAAGGCATGTATGAGATTATGTATAACAGGTTTTCAGGAAACATTGGATTTAGAGGCTTTGGAAATTTGCGTATCAAATACGATACAGTGTTAAAATATGGAGAAGGAAAATCTTACCCCTGACTCAGACACAAACTGATCCACAAACTGCCACTTCAGAGGCTCATCAGTGGAGCTGATTAGGACAATAATATTATAACAATATTATTATAAAAAATATATATATATATAAAAAAAAGACCAATGAAAGTGTTAGCAAACGTTACTCTAATTAAAGTGATTGATCACACCAAATTACCTCTTGAGAGGAATCATTCCCACATCTGTAAATAGAGTGTCACAATGGGAATAATCAAAAACACGTCAATAAATAGATAAAAATAGTCAATAAATAATATATTTAGCTAGTGGCAATCCCAATAATGAACTCTTCTGAAGGAAGACACTGTTTCCTAATGAATTGCTCGACTGTTACATCAATCACCATTAAACTGTGAGCGAATCACTGTAACTGACAGCTAAATCAATGTATTAACCCCAGCAAAATAAGATGCCATAAATGTGTGTATAGAAATGAAACTTACGCCGAACTTTCAGAGAGACAGTCTTCTTGGTCTTGATAAGGTTAATAACCTCCTCGTGAATGCAGGAGGAGATGGAGTAGCCATTGATGCGCACAATCTCATCGCCGACCTGAAGAAGACACAGCAAACCACAAAAATATTACTTTAAAAATGCTAATATAATCCTTTTAATTATACCAGAATAGTTTCATATTTCAAGTCCCTGTCATAACAAAGGTAGCACTTTGCACTATAAACACATGGTCTGCATTTGAATGGCATTTATCTACAGGACAAACGTTGATCATGGAGATTATAGAGGACAATAACTGTGTTTGGGAACAGAAGACAGGAGCACTTTAAGAAGGCTTGTTGCTCCCTCTAGTGGAGAGAAGGCACACTGATCATGACGGTTTGGCATGTCTTTTGTGCAGCCCATGTAAAATACACACATCTATTAGAAAGTTTAACATTTTTTGTTGTCAGATATTTAATATAAGGCAAGAGAGTGTCTGCTTAAGGTCCAAATATGTTCAACATGCTCATATATATATAAAAGTATGCTGTATATTAGTTATAAAAGCAGCCACATAGCCAGGCATGAGTATTTTCTGGATTTTCGAACCTGCAGACCGACATTTCCTGCTTGTCCATCCTTGACTATCTGTGATATGAAGAGCCCAGAGCCGAACTCCAGCCCCCCTCGAACACTCAAACCCAGACCCTCGGGGTGTGTGCGGTCCAGGCGGACTTCCTTCAACTTCCTGCTCATAACACAAGAGGACAAAATAGTGGCATCTAAAATCAGTAAAAGTGATATTTAGTGAAATGTATTATGTTCCACAAATTGCAATAATATTGTAATTATAAAGAAAAACTTTGTCAAGACACATTTTAATGACTTAAAGCATTGCCTGAAAATTTTAAAATACAATTTTAAAATATATTTTTTAACTATTTAGAAATAAATCTTTTTTTTTTTTATAAAAATCCCCCCAAATTAAAACCAATAGCAAATACCAAAATGACTTAAACCAATATAATATATAAAATATTGTATATTAATAATAATAATAATAATAATATATGAGGGTATACAGATACACCTTTATTAATATTAATAATTATATTTTATTATTTATTTACTTAATACAAATAATAAAGTTTGTATTTGTGTATATATGAATGTATACACATAAACTTTTTGCCACACCTGCCAAAGGCCGGTGACTTAAGAAAATGTCATTTATTTTTCAATTTATTTTCATAAAAATGTTACTCGCCAAAGCCGATTTTTACTTGCATTGCGAGTGTTAATCTTAGGCCCTGCACACACAGTATGGTGCGTGTGTGTGTGTGTGTTGTTTAGGGGTGTAAATAAATAAATAAAATGATTTTAAAATGATAGAAATGAGGATTTTATTTCCCCCAAACTACCTAAATCAATACCACAATAAAAAAATACATGTTTTTAAGTATATAATATAATGGAATATATACTTTTATTCTCTTTTCTCTGAGAAAGGCACAGCAAGAGGAAACAGAAACCAGTTCATTGTGGTCGTATTAGCGCTGTGCATCAGACACGGCTGAATAAGCTTCTTCTCTCTGTGCTCATAAACACGTCTGACCGAGCATGAGGGAAAACGACTATTCTCTTTGGAGACGAGAGCAGTGGCTGTCACTCTACCTCCTCCTCTGATTTCCAATGCACTCATTCTCTCTGTCTTTATTCATGCAGAGAAAGATGTCCACACTGCACAGAAGCATCGCACCCTACCAGCCCTCTTTTTAACATATCAACATTCTCTATATTCCTGGTTTCCTCTCTCACCTGGATCTCTTGGGCGTGAGCTGGTCGTACTGCACCTGGTGCTTCAGAGGAATCAGGGGTCGGATGGCATCGAACAGAGGAAGGCGTTTGGGCTCGTTTATCACCAGTTTCAGGTCACCGACCAGGACAGGCAGGTCCATGGATCTAAAGGGCAGAGCAGAGACAATTAAACAGGACCTGATTGAGAACATGCACACAGGAAATCTAATTCAGAGAAGCACAAACAGTCTGTGCTCAAGATATGGATTATATATATTGATACTCGAATCATTATTCAATCTATTGCATCAAGTCAAAAGAGAGGTCAAACATAAAGCACTTGTTCATGGAGTAAGGTTAGGTTTAAAGTTAATCAGAAATTGCAAAAATAATGACTGTTGTCATACAGGTTTCCCCCCCACCCTCCAACAAAAATTGTTTTTAATTAAGTTACATGCAATTTAAATATTATTTTCATTTCAATTAAACTCTTTTACCACCAGTTCCCATTACTGTATTGCAAAATGCAGCCTCGTTCTCATTGCTCTATCATTAAAGAAAATATATAAATGGAGTTTAATAGATTAAATTTAAACTATCTATACATCATGATAGCATTTATTATTCTGCCTTTGAAACATTATTCGTTTAAATCTTAGAAAAGCTTTGCAAAATTTTTCTGATTTGTTGCTTGTTGAGGAAAATGACACTTTATACCCACATAAAATCAGCTTATGAATTTAGAGGCAGCTGCTCTATGAATCATTGATATTTCACTCCTGACTCAGATATCAGAGACAAAGGGGCGTCAGAGAATGGCTGCGCTTGAAAGCAGCGAGAACACTGGAAATGATCTGATCCAAGTTACTTTTCCATCGGATTAAGCCTCTTATTTCTGTCCAGCGGAGCAATGACGTGTTGATTTACACACTAGATCCCAAATCAACACCTAGGGGAATATATTCAGCGTTTCCTGTTATTCCACACAGATAAACAGACGCCGAATACGTTTGTCCTTTTGAATGTGCAGATTGCCAGCACCACTGATGGAAAATTACATTATTTATCAGCATCCCAAACTTTCCGGACACAATGCTGCAGCAGAGATGTTTATGTGTCATTTACATTTACTTTAACAAGGAATTATGTAATATCTGTAAACTGCAGTAAAAGAAAAACATATGTTGTCAATGCTATGGTATTCTATGCGGTTTCTAGATGGATTGTTCAAATCCCTAACCTTAAATCTGAGCAACAGTAATAACTAGGGTTGAACCTGCAACCCTTATGTCAGCACCCAGGGTCCTTTAATATTACGCATCCAAAAAATGGGTAAAAAAAAAAAAACTTACTGATGATACATGCGGAGAACATCATAGAGATAGTCCTTCTCTGCTTCATTATCGACTAGCAACTCCACCTGCACAACACAAACACACAAACCTCTGATCAGATCATCATTAATCATCAGAAAACCAATTGCATGCACATCTTTTACCTGGTGGTGGCTAATCTGCTGGAGAAAAGTTTTGAGGAAGCGTTTTGGCCAGTCAATGATGTAACACATCTCTCTCTCACTGAGTGAGAGACTCAGATGGAAGGTCAGCGAGGGAGAGAGGTCGTGGGAGAGAAAGAGAAAGAGGAGGTGGACGAACTATTGTGTGTCTGTAAGTTAGGCCTCTCTCAGATTGGTTGCGTCTCGTGTTGTTTATGCTTGAATGGTTTAGGTGGGCCTTTTTTCCTGTACTGTGAGTATCATTAGTTCAGATCTGCTCCACTGGACCTGTTAATGTTCCTGGGCTCAGATAAAGAGGCTTCTCATGCTAGCAGTGTCACCTTACATTAGTGCGCCGCTGCGTTATTGTTATCATAGGAATGCTAATGAAGTTCATCTAATGTGAGCTCTGCATGTTAAATGGAAATGCCAAACTTCTTTATTTAAAAACAAATAAATAAACACGCAGATGAATGGGTTATTTGAAAGAATGAATGAATGAATGAATGAACTAAATGATTAAAAGGAGTGAACAAATGAACAAACAATCAAACAAATACATAAATAAATACATACAAGAAGTGAATGAACGAACAAATGAATGAATGAAACGACCGAAGGAGTGAAAAAATGAACAAACAAACAAATAAATAAACAAATAAGCGGGTTATATAAAAGAATGAATGAAAGAATGAATGAATGAATGAATGAATGATCATATGGAAGAATGACTAAATTAATGAATAAAAGGAGTGGAAAAAATGAACAAACAAACAAATAAATAAACAAATAAGCGGGTTATGTAAAAGAATGAATGAATAAAATTAAGGACTGAATGGTTATATGAAAGCATGAATAAAATGAAAGAATGAAAAAAATGCATGAATAAAATAAATAAATAAAACGAGTGATTAAATGAACATAAATAAATTAATAAACAGAAACAAACAATAAATAAAACGAGTGATTAAATGAACATAAATAAATTAATAAACAGAAACAAACAATAAATAGAACGAGTGAGTGAAATAACTAACTAACTAACTAACTAAATACATAAAATGTTTAAACGAATGAATGACAAATAAATGGCTGGATGAATAGATAAATAACAAGAACAATTTACATATTCAAATAAGTTAAAAAAAGTTAAACATGAGAGCAGATAAACAGTTGTAATGTTTTTATTTTAATTTAGAATTAATAAATATTACCTATTAGTATATGGTGGTTTTAATTATTAAAATATGTAGCATATTACTCATTATAAATGAACTACATAAACATTGTGGAGAAATACAAAAGCATATCCACATAAAAAATGATGCATATCCACTAAAATCAATAGCAATATCAGGCCACATGTGATAAAACAGTGACTTTGTGCTCACTGGTTATTGAAGGTGTCATAAACATTGTGACCAGCCCAGAGGACAGTCCACCTTTGGACTTTAACATCGTAAAAAGCAGATGTCTGTTACTGATTCCAGCTTTATTTCTTATACAGTTTTTGCAAAGTAATTTGAATGGAGCAATATAACAGATTGTCAAAGATGAGAAACCAAAACTAAATGCAAAGCTTTTGTGCAGCTTCCCCACCCCCGTCCAAAGGCAATAAGACCAGCTGAACAATAAATGCAGCAATCATTTCCGCCTGATCACACATTTCTGACACTTCAGCTAATGCTGTGAAAAACTGTCCATTGTGTGCCTCATCCACCGCACGACAGATGCTACACTTCTACACACTTCACATGGGAAGCCTTTGTATGGTGTCTATAAAAATAAGCATGAGCATGTAAATAGGTAGCCTATCAGAATAGTTAAATCAAAGCAAATTAAAATATTAAAAAGTCTTAACTTTACACTTAGGAGGCAAAGGGTAAATAATACCTGTTGTACAACTATTTCTAAAACACATATAACACCTATCACTTGCTCAGCCAATCAGAACGCGTACATCGGTTGACGTCACTGTGCAGCCTACCTTTCTACCTGTAAATTACGCCTTGCTTTATCTGCACCTTTGGCTCACATAAAGCAATCAAATTGGACGAAATAAGTCATTACGTCGAAATTATTAAACAAGTAAAATGTTTTACTGTAAAAAATAAAAACGTCTAAAACATCACAGAGCAGGAAAAACTGGCGTAGGGTGATAGTTGTGGACATCTTTTAGGTCTTGGGTTTGGACAGTTTTACCGATCAAATAACGACGGTTCCTGTGGATACAATAATACGTTCCTTGTCCGAAGCAGGGCGAATATTAATTTGACATACTTTACAAATATTTGATAATGTAAAAATGAAGTAGGGCTATGTGTGCTTCTCCGCCAATCCTGGGCACAGTGGGTCAGTTAGCGACTAAATAACTAGACCACTAATAACTAATGCTAATAAAAAACAGTCAACACGTATTTTAAGTTAAACAGTAACCGTTTAAAAGCTCACCTTATGCCGAAATTCTCTCGCCACTTTTCTCTCCATGATGAGCAGCGTGTGTTTTGCTGGTGTTGCTGGTTGTGCGGGCGTCTCTACCGTCAGTCAGTGAGCGGAGGACTCTTTCAGTGGAGGAGCAGCGCCGGTCAGAGGTCGATCTCTGCTGTAATAATGCTGTTGTTAGCTTGATTAGGCTACACATCGAACGCGAATTCAAAGGCATTTTTTTTTTTGCCAGAAAAAGGACGGTATTATCAGGACGCTGTCTATCTATCTATCTATCTATCTATCTATCTATCTATCTATCTATCTATCTATCTATCTATCTATCTATCTATCTATCTATCTATCTATCTATCTATCTATCTGTCTATCTATCTATCAGATAGATAGATAGATAGATAGATAGATAGATAGATAGATAGATAGATAGATTCTATCTATCTATCTATCTATCTATCTATCTATCTATCTATCTATCTATCTATCTGTCTATCTGTCTATCTGTCTGTCTGTCTGTCTGTCTGTCTGTCTGTCTGTCTGTCTGTCGGTCTGGGTGTATGTCTATATCTATCTGTCTGTCTGTTTATAATAATCTATCTACTGTCTGTCTATCTATCTGTCTGTCTGTTTAAATATATTTCTATCTAGATAGATAGACAGACAGCTGTCTGTCTGTCCGTCTATCCATTCTTCTAATATAACATATTGTTATGAGTCATTTGTGGTCAATGAGTCATTCACTAACCCTAAGCTAAGCCTATACGCTGTGGTTTTCATTTTTGTGACTATATAGTGCCTTTAAATGAAAATAATTTAACCCCGTATCCCTTTTTGCAATGTACCATTCATAGACAATCATGGGTAGACATAACAGGACACCAACTGCTTACAGTTCCTATCAACTCCTACCAGTAGGCCTACTGTTTTTATCACACTGTATGTTTATCTGCTGTAATTCACAATATCTGACCCTGTGTGTGTTCCGCATCACTGCTCTTTGGGGGAGCTTTGTAATTATCATTATTTATCACCATGACAAAACATTAGGCCAAAGACCACACACGTTCACAGTATAATGTGCGTGCTTGTATGTGTCCTGAGGTTAGTGCTGGCATATTCTCGTGCGTGTGTATGTGTGTGTGTGTGTGTGTGTGTGGGAGACAGTGTATGTGGGTGTACATGTGTCCAGTGCTGGTTTTCAGGGGAAGACGCCAGGTTGGCCCCTGCTGGTTCAGCTGTTGGCAGTGTGGTGCTCTTGGGGGGTTCGAGCCCCTGCACTGACCCAAAGGCTTACAGAGAGGGATTACAGCCTGTAATACTATCTCATCAAAACACACGGACGGACAAAACTTTAGAGGGCCAGAACAGAATAAAGATTCGGACTGAATTATGCATGAATGAATTCAAAAACACTGTTTAAGCATTTGATTTAAAAATACCTTTAGAGATGATAAAAGACTATGATGCTAAAACACTCTTCCACTCTCAAGTTATGCAGGCAGGCCTATGGTTATTAAATATGTAACTTTTCCTCTTTTAGCCTACTTAAAAGGGTTAAAACACGCTAAAAACAGCATTTAACTACTCTAAGGTTTCATATTTATATTGACACCTTTATTTAACATCATATTTTTAATGATTTTTAATTCACATGTGCATTGTATTGCATTTCACTGTAATGTGTCTCATTCTCACTAGTGATGATTTCATTATTGAATAGGGTTCTATTTAAGAATATTAACCTCTAGACGAACTTTATATTCAATTAAATGGTGACAAAACAAAACAAAAACAATCCTTTACTTGGCAATAAGATCAAAACATGCTTTACATCGAGAATATTCATTCAAGAGGTAATATGACCACTGACCTCTAGGTGACAGTATGAGAAAGCAAGTCTTGAAAGATATTCCACCACTCCACTCACTCTTCCTGGAAATCATGACAGTTATGCATCATAATGTAGTGACTAGACGGTATCATCTGCATAACCCTGTTTTATAATCAACGCGAGGGATATTTCACCACGCAATTCAAAGTGTGCCAGTTTTAACTGCACCCTCATGTTGTTCCAAACCAATACGTTTAAAAATATATAAATAAATGTCTTTATTTCCACCGAAAAGAAGTTTGAAACAACATTTGGGTGAGTAACGATGACATTGAATTTAATGTATATTATTATTTGTATTTTTTTCTTATAAAGTTGTATCGAGAACCATCAAAGCGTTGGAAGGATATTTTCCCACCTCTCACACACCTCTGCTATAGACTTGCAATCGGCCTCCACCCAGCCCTTGTGCTTCAAGCTTACAGGAAGAGCCACACTGTGAAGGTGTTGAAAAGGAACAGGCAAATGTGTTAGTTTAGCACTTACGCTAAATGCTATTTCACCTACCAAAATGTGTGTGGTTCAAGGTGTGTGACTGCAACAACTGAATCCGTGATTAAACAGAATATCTACTTGTGTAAAAACTATAGTTCTAGTCTTTCTGAAGAAAATGGAAGTGGTGCTAAAGTCACTGCCACAATGGTTGCCAGGGTGTTGCTATGATGTTGCTAGGGTGTAGTTACTCTATTGGATTTTTTTATCCCATTTTATCATCTGCCAGGCCGAACTCGAAAGTCTGTTTATTTTTTGTAATCTCATGCTAAAGTAGTTTTACCCAGTAATTCAAAATTGGTCTTTTTTTTATTTTCATACTGTATGTGTGGTTCCCTTTTTGCTGAGCGATTCATATACGATTGGATTTTTGCTTTTGCTTTAAATTCTCAATACTCTCACTAATACTTTACTGGAACAAGAGCAATCTTGCCATTTGTTAAATATTATTATAATACAATAAAATAAAATCAACATATGAAAATATGATACTAAAAATTATGTTTGTGTATATGGGCTATTCTACAGAATTGATTCAAAGTCGGACACATCTATTTCACATCACATATATTTTTCCACACATTTCTTTATGTATACAAATTGTATAACATCCACGGCACACATTTCTAGTAATTGTGCAGTTAATTCTCATATTGTATTTTCAGAAAGTTTTGGAATATTTTTCCTCTCCCCAAATTTGTCACTGCTAAATAATTTATCAACAAGGGTTATATTGACCTATTAAGATTTTGTTTACATCTACCTTGCAAATATATTTTTTGCTATTTTATTAAAAAGTTTCAAATCAATAATTACAATTTGAACAATATTTCAATTGTAATTTTTGAGATTTGTATTTCGAATCCAAACTTTCTTTGTAAAAGGCATAAAGTTGATCATACTGATTTCAAAGTTAAGGATTCATTAGTTTGAATATACATTGAACCGAACACTATTGAAATATCTTAGTTGATAATTAAATATACTTTATTTTTTACAAAACATCCCATGTTCCGGTCGTGACTGCACATTTTCGGTAGTGACCACATCACATTACAGAATTTTAACTCGCATACTAAAACATACTAATGATTTGCATAACTGTGCTAAAATGTAGTTTGTTTCCCCCAAATAAAGGATTACGTTTTCCTTTTTGTCACTACCAAAAACAATGATGTCACAAGCGAAACATGACTGTTTCGGTAGTGAAAATTTTAGAAACTTTTGAGCTCAAAGATTGGACACATAAAAACAACATTTTATGGAATAACACCCAAAAAAGTTTGCTTAATTGCAGAAAAAAGGTGTTTGGTAGAATAGTGACGTCCCTTAAAGTTACACACAGATTTTCAGACTTTTGAAGACATTTCCCTCAAAATGATGGAACTATCTAGAATGAAAGAGAGGCTATGAGAGAGAGGGACACAGGGATATTTCCTGATCAAAAATGTAGGGCTGTGGTTAAAATCAGTGTCAGCCAATGGACTAAAACACACACTGTTTCAGTAGTGACACACGGGACACATTTTTTAACATAAAGTTTCATAATTTACAAAGAAAATGTTCTTTACTTTTTGAAGAAATCAAAAAGATATGGGAAAAATTGCTAAAATTATTTCAATAACATTTTCACAAGTTGGCAATTAGGGGTCAGGGTTCGGGACAGCACTCCCCATTTGAAAGTACACAATAAATTATGATTTTATGTATATTAAGCTTACTGATATTTTAAATATTATTGTGGGTTTCAATAGATAATAGAAGGATCTCAGTATCTAAGATTTGAATACTGAAATTATTTTTTAAATGTGTTTTTTGGTTGTGGGTCAAACAAACATCATCTCTATCAATATCATCAACAACAAAAAAAAAATATTTCACCATAAGATCAAAAGAAACTTCACATCTCTATAATATGTATCTATTTTATTCCCCAATTTATCGTAAAGTGCAAAAGTGTATTCCCATGCCAATATAGCTTATATGCAGTAATTAAAAATAGTTAAAATAGTTATATATATATATATATATATATTCGTATGAGTGGTTATCTTTAGCTGAGCGATTCTTCATATTTTCCTTCACGAGATGCTGGTTCGCATGTGTCCTGGAAGCTTGTTGAAGGGAAGCTTGTACAGTTTTCACAGTAACTCATGGTGGCCTGGATATCAGGTTCCTATTCATGGCAATCCAACCCCAATTCCTTCATCCATCTCGCTGTGTGACAAATCATGAGCTGCCTCTACTACTGCTGAACAGCAAACACACTTCACGAAACTGAAGGATTTACAGCAATGTTTGTGGCAAACTATAAGTTGCGTGTTAAATAACACATTTCATGACAAAATTAAACCAATGACCAGTATGAAAACGTTTGTAGTTTGTAAAGGTAAAGTAGGGGACTGACTTGGACTGACTGACCCTAGAAGCCCTGGCAAAGCAATTTACACACAAATCTGACCTTTTGACATTTACCTTGGTGACACGTTACAGTTACTCAGCTGCAGTATGTGTACTGTCTGAATGTGGGTGTACGTTGCACTCTATTTTTACTGTAAGTTGTTAGAGTACGATATGACCTGTTCTTCCTATGATCTGGTTTGGACAATATGTTTTGAAATTAAACATCTTTACTGATGCTGGTCAATCTGACCATAGCAGACTTCACACAAAAGGCTTATAATTACAATTATTTTACTAATTTTGTCAGTCAGTTTATATGTGTTCAGTGTTAATTTAGCATGAACAGTTAAAAAAACAACAACTCAATAGCAGTTCATAGTAGTACAAAAATTTGGACCCCAAATTGTATGTGTATGTATTTACTCATTCATCAATTGTATATTTAGTTCCAAATCATTCAGTCAATCATTTATTTATTTATTAATTCATCATTTCAGTCATTTATGTATGTTTTCATGCATTCCTTCAATCATTCAAACATTTATTTATTTTTTTAATTATTTATTGACTTATTTATTCATTCCATCATTGGTTTGTTTATTTGTTCATTTGTTTGTGTTTATTTGAATTCTTTTGATTGATTGATTTTATGTTTTTAATAATTTATTTATGTTTTAATCTATTATTCCATTATTTATGTTTTGAATCATTTATTCAAACATTGACTTATTTATTCAACTTATTTATTTATTCATTAATTCAATTGTTTATTTATGTTTTCATTCATTCATTCATTTATTTATTATTATTATGTTCATTCCATCATGCTTGTTTATTTATTTTTTATATTTTGAATCATTTTTTTGTTTTGTTTTGAATCATCTATTGATTGATTGATTGAAGCTTTTAACACATTTACTCTAGGCTCCTTCTCTTCTAGTGTCACTAGTTTTTGCCACATGGAACTGAGCTTGTGGGGCCAGTAGATTTCTCAATACTATAAAAACTACTTTTAAATGGCTCTGAAAACTATGAGACGAGATATTATGATACATAATGACAAAGTCTGTTTTCGAAGTGCATGTTTTCGAAGTGTTTTAAATGAATATTATATTACACCTCCTGCATTATCCCATTGATCTCCATGATCATTGGCCATGGTTGGGTCTGAGAGAACAATGGCTATGTTATGGGACATGGGCTCTGCAGTGCTCAGGCCGCCCCTCCACTGGCCTCCCAGCCGCTGGCGTTGCATGGGCAGGCGTCAGGACTGCGGGTAAAGGCTTGAGCCCTGCAGCTGTCAGCTGGCACACTCCGACCTCACAGAGAAATGACAGCTTTTGTCAATGCCAGATGCCTGCTGGGGATGAAAGCGCCTTTAATCACAAACTAAGATGGAAGAAGGATATCGCGGTGAAGCTGTTATTTCACCAAATCCAGATTGCAACAAAAAGTTTTGCTAGCTCTTTCTGGAGATCTATTCCGCGTGTTTTCTTGTGTTTGTTAAAGGTACACTATGTAACTTTTGGCCCTCTAGCGGTTAAAAATGCATGCATTTTGCGGAAGAACATTGTTTTGGTTGTGCTTCGGCTCTGCGTGACTGCGGATGAATAAGATTATCCTACTGCTCATAAAAAATTCACTGCAAGGCTTAAGAGATATAATATGTTACTGTAGCTATTCCCATTAATAGACATGGTATTTAGTTGAAAATAAATAAATAAAATAAATAAATTCCAGCACAGCGCTACAACAACCATAATAAAATGACCCTTCACAATAGATTATGCTTTACAATGAACTCATGGCAATTTATCTGTTGAATAAAATACCGTACTTTATTACTGTTGAGTAATAAAAGCGCCATCTCCACGTCGCTTTAACAACATTTCAAATCCCTCCGTTCTCGCCATCTGCAAAAAAGCTAAGCCAATGTTGATTCTGGTTTTATAACACGCTCTGTTGCGTTCTCTTTGCCAACAGACTCTTCTCTGTTCAGCAGTTTTTTTTAAAACAGGTGATTTCCCCGGAGGTTCGAGACGTGGTGAGATGGACTGAATGGTCTCTTGGTGGTTGCGCTTACTTACTGGCACAAGGCAAAGTCCATTTTCTCAGAAAAGCAATAGCTTAAATCTAATCACTACTAATTTAATGTCACAAAGTTTTCTTGGAAAACCATAGACGTGGCTTTTGACTTTTTTTGCCTTCATACTGTAAGAGAACTTAAAATAATGTTGAATTTTAACATTTTCAAGCAAAACTTGAAGAATTAGGGCCCTATTTTAATGACCTAAGCGCATGGTCTAAAGCGCACGGCGCAAGTGCACTTAGGTTGTGTCCGAATCCACTTTTGCTAATTTAACGACGGGAAAAATGGTCGACCTATTCTCTTAATGAGTAATGGGTGTGTTTTGGGCGTAACGTGCAATAAACCAATCAGAGTCTTATCTCCCATTCCCATTAAAAGCCAGTTGCGCTCGCGCCATGGCGGATTCGCTTTTGACGGAATTAGCAAGCAGAAAGACTGAATGCTTCTCCAGAGAGGAAACGGATCTGCTCGTGCTCGAGGTTCCCCGATATCCCATGGGCGCACAAATGGGCGCAAATGCATTTGCTATTTGATATTGAAAATGATAACTGCGTCAGGCTGAATCTAGCAAAAAACACTTGCAGCCTGGCGCTGCATTGCACCGGGTGTATGATAGGGCCCTGAGAATCTAAACTGTCATCCAATCTAGATTTTCTTAATTGCTCCAGATGGAAAAATCCCTCCTGACACTTCTAGCTCACATCACAGGGCCGTCTGCGACTCTCTGCATCGTGTTAATATTCTTAACCTGAGTTCATGTTACAGGGTGGGGGTTTGGGGTGTATCTGTGCTTCTTCCAAGAGCTGGATGCTGAGACAGGGCAATTACTGAAGCTAAAAATATGACAGCATTTGTTTTAGTTAATGGCAAAGTTACACCCAAGGCCAAACTCCTATGGCAAAAAGCAGATAGAGTTTCCCTGCTGACCATGCTGGATGCCTGGCATACTGGAGTGAGAAGATGGGGCGAGGGCGAGGGCGAGGGCAAGGGGGAGGGGGAGACCAGTCAGAAGTGAGGAGTCCCGTTACCTGCATTATGATAAAGTGACCAATTTTGGGTGCGTTTACACAACAACAATGTAAAATCTTTTTTTTGTTGCATTTTTTTTTTTTTTTTTTTTTTTTCATGCAGACAACATTGTCAAAGATTGGCGTTCTCACGGATCTGTATTATTCATGCCAGGCCAGTAGTTGGCAATGTCACTTTGTAAAGAAACACTACACGTGTATAGACTGAACACATAATATGCATGCGGATGGCATCACTATATTCACAAATTCACGTGCTTGTAGTTTACCCTGAGACGATAACAGTTTCGTTTTCAAAAACTTGCACTCTGAAACCAGTTTTCAAAAGTTTGCGTTTTCAGGCCACCAAAACGCTGTTGCCGTGTAAATGAATGGCCAAAATGCATAAAACGTTTTTCATTTTTAGTTAAAAACGGTATCGTATAAATGGCGTTGAAAGTGTTTTCAGTGGGATTCAGTATTGATCATCCAATAGAGAACATTAATAGTTTAACTAGTACAGTAAGAATCTCAGAAAAAACTAAATCTCATTAAGCCCATCAAGAACACATTTCACAACAAAATCCAAAGAAAAATCTTTATTATTGCATTTAATTATTAAATTTCATTTATTTTTTTGCAATTTATAATGCAATAATATTTTTATTATCATAATATACAGTACAAATATACAGTATACATAATATAAAATGGTACATAATACAGTACATAAACCGTACAATATACAGTATACACTATTGTTCAAAAGTTTGGGGTCGGTAAGATTTTTAGAAGTCTCTTATGCTCACCAAGGCTGAATTTATTTTTATCAAAAATAAAGTTAAACATTAATATTGTGAAATATTATTACCATTTGAAATAACTGTTTTCTAAATAATATTACAGTAGGGAGAATTATTGAGAAAAATTGGAATTAAAAGCACAAAACAAAAAAGGACATTAAAATAAAATGCTATGTAAAATGCAAAACTTTGAAATGGGAGATTCACTCATAAATATACTAAACAAACGAATACCAAGTGTAATGCTGCAGTTTGAGTAGGAAAAAAAAGTAGATGTTTTTGACTAGTCACCAGTTTATAGTGTCAGAAAAAAGACAATTTGAGTGTTAGTCACTATGAAATCAAAATCTTTTTTTTTTTTTATTGTACAATTTTTTTATTGTACAATTTGTATTGTTTATTGTAAATTATTTATTCATGCAGGCCTACATCAATGCATGTGCTCTTTTAATTTGTAATCCAAATCACTTCCCCTCCCTCTTCTTCTCTTCTCTGATGACGTGTTTACTGGCACGAGGGCGGGGCAACCTGTCACTCACATGAGATCCACCAATAGCAAACCACAAACATCCAAGCAATTCCCAATAGACGAAATCAAGTCCCGCCCTACTTTTTTTGTTTTTTGTTCGAGAAGCCGTTTCACTCAGATATACATCACAACAGGGAAAAACGGATGTTTCATACCGATTTTAAGGTAACTGCTGGTCCAGGATTGTGCTCTAAGGTATTAATGAAGTGTGTCCATT
Source organism: Tiaroga cobitis (assembly GCA_030578255.1). Taxonomy (NCBI): domain Eukaryota; kingdom Metazoa; phylum Chordata; class Actinopteri; order Cypriniformes; family Leuciscidae; genus Tiaroga; species Tiaroga cobitis. The sequence continues at coordinate 27,912,999 of CM060615.1, read as the reverse complement.
GCGCGCACACACACACACACACACACACACACGTTAGCGTATTTGAGAAGTGTGCCACCAATACAGACCCATTATCCCAAACACATGGTGCTCGGTGCCTTATTTACTGATCCCACCATGCATTGCATCAGCACACGCCACTATCCTGTTTCTCAAAAGTTGAAATATTCATCGCAACATCTGTTTAATTAAAGCCCTGGACATAATCTCCCATGCCCAAGTTTGCAGATTTAGAGCTCCGCCACAAGTTATGCATTTACATCCCCCTCCTCTTTCTCTCTCTCTCTCTCTCTCTCTCTCTCTCTCTCTCTCTCTCTCTCTCTCTCTCTCTCGTTTTTTCTTGAATGGGAGTTCTTATCTAACAGTTGTTTTATTATTTATCCTCCTGGCATTAGGCTAACAGTTGCTGTTGGGCCCTCTGCTCCCCCCGGGCCCGTGTCGACACCTGCAGCTGTCATTTCTGCGGTCCCCACGGCTACCGCGGCCCTCGGGCTGGCACGCTCCACCCCACACCCCTCCAATGACGGGCCCCTATCTGAAGAGCCCTGACCCGCTGCTACAGAAGGTCAAACATTCACCCATACTTACATGAGCTGCCTGACACAATGAATGACATTCACACTTAACTTGAAGAAAGCCACTTTTCTAATGCGTAAAAATTCGTTCATTTGAATTTTACTTGAATTTTTCAAAAAATAGAATGTAAAATTAGGTCTTTTAGATCTGTCTTTTTTTACTTGTATTCATTATATTTAACACACTATATACTATGCACTTATACACTATTTTGATGCACTGTACACTATGCACTACACTATGTACTTATGCACTTATGTACTCATTCGTGTGTATGAATTTTATACAATTATTTTGTCACTCATTGTCAGAGTCTGATAGCCCCGCCCCCTCTGCTACATAATTAAAGGGATAGTTCAACCAAAAAAGAAAATTCTGTCAGTAATTACTCACCCTCATGTTGTTCCAACCCCGTAAGACGTCCGTTCATCTTCAGAACACAAATTAAGATATTTTTGATTAAATCTGAGAGCTGTCTCACTCCTTCATAGGCTTTTAGGTAATTGTATTCTGCCTGCCCAGAAAAGTTAGTAAAGACATCTTCCGTTTGGGCCTACACACTATAGTGCATTAGTATCTGAAGTATACGTGTGCCTTTCCCTGAATTTTGAATAAACTGAATTAATATATTAAAAATGTATTCATATACTTTATATGGAATGATTTGGTTAATTATACAGTATACGACTCATTTGCATTTATATTTACATGCAGTGTAACTTGGACACCAAGAATTCTTTTGAATGACATACTGTAGCTAAAGCTATAAATTCGTCCATAGCCAATTTGGCTTCCACAAATCACTATGAATGACTTGAGCACTTTCTGAAGAACATTTGTGGATTAAAGGCTAACTCTCTCTTGGACTGGAGTCTCGTACATCCGCAGGTATAGGGCTCTTGTTTCTGCAGCTGCCACTGGGCCTGAATTCCCTGGTGGAAATCCTTTGCTAGGAAATGTTTGGTTTTTCTGCACTGCTGTGTCTCCATCTCATCTCTGATGACCTGTCAGCCGAGGTCAAAAGCAATGTATTTGACCAGAACAGATCACAAAGGATGTGATAAATCTCTAATATATATATATATATATATATATATATATATATATATATAAAATAATGTAATAAATAATGTAAATAAAACAGTTTCTCCAACCCTAGAATCGGTGGTGTGGTGTAATAAAACTAATGTTGAAAACGCTTGTAATGTTGCAGATGTTACAAATTCCTTTCTAAAATCACTGTTGCATAATGCTGATTAAATGGGAAGCTTTATAATAAAGATAAAATTACATTTTTGTTTGTCAATACAGCAAATATGCCTATATATACACTGTAAATGATTGATATGTAGCTACATTTTGTACAAGAAACCAGATTAGCACATTTAGCAAGGTTAGCTATGGCAAGGTTAGCAATGATCAACTCTAAACCAGAGAGTATCTCCTGAAACCACAATTTTGGACGTCAAATAAACTTTGAGCAAGCTGCATGTGTGGGCACTAATAAAGCTTTTTACGTGTCACTGTCACTTACCATAAACATAAAACATCCAGTAAAATCTACCATTAGCCCCGACCTGGCCCTACAAAGAGACAGTACATACGCCTTCTCACAGATGTTTTTCTACTCATTTAGGATTAACACACATATTCTACACTGTTCTACCAAGTTTCATTTATCTTCTTGCAATGCTAATGCTAATACTAAAACAGACCTTCTCAAAACAGGGAATTCATTTCATGCAGTCACTAGAAAGTCTTTCCAATCCTAAAAAACAATCATGAGAGTCATTGAAATGTGATAAAAGGTCTAGATTTTACCCAGCTACAGGTAATGTTCTCAGAACACAATTAGTAACTCTGTTACTAATTGATTTAAAAAATTCAGAGAACATTTAAAAGTAATGTTCCCATAATGTTTGAAAAATGATAACATGGAATGTTCCCTTAAAGGGATACTCCACTTTTTTTTTGGAAATAGGCTCATTTTACAACTCCCCCAGGGTTGAACTGTTGAGTTTTATCGTTTTTGAATCCATTCAGCCGATCTCCGGTTCTGGCGGTACCACTTTTAGCATAGCTTAGCATACATCATTGAAGTGGACAAGACCATTAGCATTTGTCAAAAAAAAAAAATTACCAAAGAGTTTCGATATTTTTAAAACTTGACTCTTCTGTAGTTACATCGTGCACTAAGACCGACGGAAAATGTAAAGTTGCGATTTTCTAGGCTGATATGGCTAGGAACTATACTCTCATTCCTGCGTAATAATCAAGAAACTTTACTGCCGTACCATGAGTGCAGCAGGCGCAGGCACTTCTGAGGCACACCTCAGCCTAGAAAATCGCAACTTTACATTTTCCGTCGGTCTTAGTGCACGATGTAACTACAGAAGAGTCTACAGAAGGAAAAATATCGAAACTCTTTGGTAATTTTTTTGGGAGAAATGCTAATGGTCTTGTCCACTTCAATGATGTATGCTAAGCTATGCTAAAAGTGGTACCGCCAGAACCGGAGATCGGCTGAATGGATTCAAAAACGGTAAAACTCAACAGTTTAACTCTGGGGGAGTTGTAAAATGAGCCTATTTCCAAAAAAAGTGGAGTATCCCTTTAACGTTTGCGTAATAATTTATTTTTAAAAATGTTTAAAAAGCTGTGTTTTGAATGTTCAGAAATACTGTTTTCATAACTCAAACGGGAACGTTAGCAAAACATTCGGTTACACTTTATTACGATAGTTCACTTCTGTTAACTATAAGTAACTATGCAACTACATGTCAACGATCTCTCATTAATTTGTATTTACATGCAAACTAAATAGTTTAGGGTTAACGTTAGGGTTAGTAGAATGTTTAAAAGTGGACTATCAAAAAAAAAGACTTATAGACCATATGTGTCACGGTTCACGAATTCATTGTGTTCTTCGTGTCTCGTGTCTTTGTTGTTATACGTGTGTGGGTGTGTGAGTAGAGGGCGTGGTCAGCCCGTCAACGCTGATCAGCGCGCAGCTGGTTTCACTCTCTGTCACCAGCTGCAGCTCATTCACTTACCTATTTATACTCACTGTTTTGTCTTCTCCTTTGTCAGATCGTTGTTTGGTGTTCTTGTTGTGTGTTCCTGAGTTCCGGTTGACGTCCCGTTCTTGTGCCTTGGTTCTCATTCCTGATTCTGGTCGTGTCTTCGTCTCTGTGTCTGGATTACCACTTAAGTCATCGTCTTCACCATCTACCTTCCATCTTCACTCTGTTGGCCATCGACGTCCCTGCGCTACACCCTGTGTCTCTCCTTGTTCTGACCAATATTATTAATAAACTGAGTTACTTGCATATTGCTTCCTTGCCGTGATTGTCGTGACAGAACGATCTGACCACCTATGGAAGCAGCAGGTGAATCGCCAGCGTCTCTTCAAGACTTTGTCGACAGCAGCATGCTAGAGAATGGGCTTTTTGTTAAGGCGGAGAAATGCGCTTTTCATGCACAGTCTGTCCCTTTTCTAGGGTACATCGTTTCGTCTGAGGGAGTACGTATGGATCCTGAGAAGGTTGAGGCTGTGGTAGAGTGGCCAAGTCCAGATTCCCGTAAGGCCCTACAGAGGTTTCTGGGGTTCGCTAACTTTTACCGGCGTTTCATTCGCAATTTCAGCCAACTAGCCGCGCCTCTGACCGCCTTGACCTCCCCCCGAACTCCGTTCAGGTGGTCAGACGCAGCCCAGACTGCGTTTGCCAAACTCAAAGGCCGCTTTGTTTCAGCCCCAATCCTTGTTACCCCTGATTCTTCACGGCAGTTCGTGGTGGAGGTCGATGCGTCAGAGGTGGGGGTAGGTGCAGTGTTATCCCAGCGTTCTCCCTTAGATGACAGGATGCACCCATGCGCGTTTTTGTCTCATCGTTTATCTCCTGCTGAACGTAACTATGACATTGGTAACAGAGAGTTGTTGGCAGTCAAGCTAGCATTGGAGGAATGGCGTCATTGGTTGGAAGGGTCGGGGATACCTTTCATTGTCTGGACTGATCACAAGAATCTGGAATACATTCAAACTGCCAAAAGATTGAACTCCAGGCAGGCTCGGTGGGCACTTTTTTTCGGTCGTTTTGATTTTTCTCTCTTGTTCCGCCCGGGTTCCAAAAATATAAAACCTGATTCTTTGTCGCGCATTTTTGACCGTTCCGAACGCCCGTCTACTCCCGAGTGCATTTTACCCGAGACCCTATTTGTCTCCACACTCACATGGGAGCTCGAGTCGAAGGTCAGGACGGCCTTAGAAGGGGTAACGCCTCCGCCCGGGTGTCCACCAAACAGCTTATTTGTGCCGGAGGGATTACGGTCCGACGTCGTCCAGTGGGGGCATTGTTCCAATGTGGCTTGTCATCCAGGAGTCAGTCGTACTAAGTTTTTAGTCAAGCAACGATTCTGGTGGCCACTTATGGCTCGTGACATTCACAGTTTTGTTTTGGCTTGCTCAGTTTGTGCCACTGGTAAGACTTCCAATCGACCCCCTGATGGGTTACTTTAACCGCTGCCGGTCCCTTCGAGACCCTGGTCCCATATATCGCTAGATTTTATTACCGCCCTCCCACCCTCCCAGGGTAATACAGTCGTTTTGACCGTGGTGGACCGGTACTCGAAGGCGGCCCATTTTATTCCCTTGCCCAAATTACCCTCAGCCAAGGAGACAGCGTTGACCGTCGTAAACCACGTCTTTCGCTTACATGGCCTCCCGATAGACGTGGTTTCTGACAGAGGACCCCAATTTGTGTCCAAATTTTGGCGAGAGTTTTGTAAGTTACTGGGGGCGACTGTCAGTCTGTCCTCAGGGTTTCACCCCCAGAGCAATGGTCAAACTGAGAGAGCCAACCAAGATTTGGAAAGAACGTTGCGATGTTTGGTTTCCAAGAATCCTTCTTCATGGAGTCAGCAACTGTCAATGGTGGAGTACGCCCACAATACGTTACCAGTGTCATCCATGGGCCTATCTCCGTTTGAGTGTAGTGTAGGTTACCAGCCACCAATTTTTCCTAGTCTGGAGTCCGAAGTCGCGGTCCCCTCCGCCCACGCCTTCGTCCAGAGGTGTCACCGCACTTGGACTAGAGCCCGCGAGACTCTACTCCAAGTGAGGGCACGCACCAAGGCCAAAGCCGATCGCCACCGGCGGCGGCCTCCCGTATACGTTGTCGGTTCCAAAGTGTGGCTTTCAACCAAGAACATTCCTCTCCGATCCGTCTCAAATAAACTCGCTCCCAAATTTATTGGCCCATTTGCTGTCACCAAGATCGTTAGCCCGGTGGCAGTCCGCCTCAAACTTCCTCCTGCGTACAGGAGAATTCATCCCGTGTTCCATGTATCCAAAATCAAGCCTGTGTTTTATTCTCACATTAATCCGCCAGTCCCGGTTCCCCCACCGCCGCGACTCGTAGATGGGGAACCATCTTATTCGGTCAATCGTATTCTGGACTCTAGACGGAGGGGACGCGGAGTCCAGTACTTGGTGGACTGGGAAGGTTACGGTCCGGAGGAGAGAAGTTGGGTACCTGCTAGAGACATTCTGGATCACTCTCTTATTGATGATTACAATCACCAGGTAAGAGAGTCTGAGGACGCCAGGAGGCGTTCCTAGGAGGGAGGGTACTGTCACGGTTCACGAATTCATTGTGTTCTTCGTGTCTCGTGTCTTTGTTGTTATACGTGTGTGGGTGTGTGAGTAGAGGGCGTGGTCAGCCCGTCAACGCTGATCAGCGCGCAGCTGGTTTCACTCTCTGTCACCAGCTGCAGCTCATTCACTTACCTATTTATACTCACTGTTTTGTCTTCTCCTTTGTCAGATCGTTGTTTGGTGTTCTTGTTGTGTGTTCCTGAGTTCCGGTTGACGTCCCGTTCTTGTGCCTTGGTTCTCGTTCCTGATTCTGGTCGTGTCTTCGTCTCCGTGTCTGGATTACCACTCAAGTCATCGTCTTCACTATCTACCTTCCATCTTCACTCTGTTGGCCATCGACGTCCCTGCGCTACACCCTGTGTCTCTCCTTGTTCTGACCAATATTATTAATAAACTGAGTTACTTGCATATTGCTTCCTTGCCGTGATTGTCGTGACAATATGTTTGTTAGCTGAACGTTCACTTATCAAAATAATTGACCAAACATTGTAAAAAAAAGACCTAGTGGCCTTGAATTCATAACTCAAGCCAAAAGTACGTCTTACTCATCAGGCCACATGGGATTTCATGGTCATACTTGAGGTAAGAACACAGACCACAAAACACATGGAGACAATCTCCTGCTCTCTGACAAATTGACCTTGGCATTTTTTACAATACGTAGAAACCAAATTCTTCCATTCTGACAAAGATCCAGAAACGTAACCTCAATGACCATACAGAAGCTATGACATGGTGTTCTGGGATATTTGTTCACTGAGTTGTACAGTATGTACTGGATGATGAAAACAGGTTCAGTAGAAACCAATTTCAATCACTTTGTCACATCCGGTTAGGTTTTGTTTTGTTATAAAATTTGTTCATGTCATGTGATTCCCTGTTTCCCACTTGGTGACATGTGTCTTCTTTTTGTTCATGTGTCATCTACTCATTAGATCATTGTGTTGTTATCTTGTTATCAGTTCCTTGTCATGACACGGCCGCCTCGTCACGTCATGCCCGCCACGCCAGAGCCTCATCACATCATGCCCGCCACGCCAGAGCCTCATCACGTCACGCCCGCCACGGCAGAGCCTCGTCATCTAACGCCCGCCACGCCAGAGCCTCCTCACGTCATGCCCGCCACGCCAGAGCCTCGTCATGTAACGCCCGCCACGCCAGAGCCTCATCACGTCATGCCCGCCACGCCAGAGCCTCGTCATGTAACGCCCGCCACGCCAGAGCCTCATCACATCATGCCCGCCACGCCAGAGCCTCATCACGTCATGCCCGCCACGCCAGAGCCTCCTGACGTCATGCCCGCCATACCAGAGCCTCGTCATGTAACGCCCGCCACGCCAGAGCCTCATCACGTCATGCCCGCCACGCCAGAGCCTCGTCATGTAACGCCCGCCACGCTACAGCCTCGTCATGTAACGCACGCCACGCCAGAGCCTCGTCATGCAACGCACGCCACGCCAGAGCCTCGTCATGTAACGCCCGCCATGCCAGAGCCTCATCACGTCATGCCCGCCACGCCAGAGCCTCATCACGTCATGGCCGCCACGCCAGAGCCTCCTCACGTCATGCCCGCCATGCCAGAGCCTCGTCATGTAACGCCCGCCACGCCAGAGCCTCATCACGTCATGCCCGCCACGCCAGAGCCTCGTCATGTAACGTCCGCCACACCACAGCCTCGTCATGTAACGTACGCCACGCCAGAGCCTCGTCATGTAACGCACGCCACGCCAGAGCCTCGTCATGCAACGCACGCCACGCCAGAGCCTCGTCATGTAACGCCCGCCACAACAGAGCCTTGTTACGACACTGCCGCCTCATCACGTCACGCCCGCCATGCCAGAGCCTCATCACGACACTGCCGCCTCGTCATGTCTAGGCTGCCACGCCAGAGCCTCGTCATGTTGTCCCCGATCCCCGATTATGAACTCACTGTACCCCACAAAGCCACGGAGGCCATACAAGAACTCACTGTGTCTATGAGTTTGCTGTCCCCCATGTCTATGAGTTTTCATGTCTATGAGCTGTCTATGAGATTATGAGATATACATGGCTGTCTATGAGATTTTTTCTCTGTCACAGCCAGGAAGGCCGCACAGGTCTTTGCTCCGCCAAAGCAGCTGGAACAACTTTTCTCTATTTATGGATATGATGAGACACACACGGGTGAGTGATGTATGTACACAATTTCCAGTGAAAACCATCTTGCTAGGTCTAAAATACATACACTATTAATAGGCTTACCATAGTGAATCAGGGTAAGACAAAAAAAGGACTAATGATGTATTGACTACATGATATGATATATAATATGATACATGATGCTTGGACTAATGATGTATAGCCAGCTAGCATATAGCCATATGGTCTATTTTATGGTGCTTTTTTGTACTATTTTATTCTATATGATTTCATTCTGTAAAAAAATAAGCAGCATGAACATTATTTAAAACATATTATCTTTTATTATCCACAGAAGAAAGGAATCCAGATGGGAACAATATGAAGATGAGGAAATGATGACAAAATGGGAACTATTTCATTTTTGGGTGAACTATTTCTTGAACATGTTAACTTTGGCAGCCAAACTAGAAACACCTGTGTCTCATAGACTCAATTTGAAACCGAACATCGGAGGCAAGGTGGAATCATAGCGAAACTTTGGCATTCACCTGCTGCAGCTGTTAGTAAAGAACCAGGCAGTATTCATCACACTAACTCATGGCTCAACATCAGTTGAGAGAGAATAACTAGTAAACGACCTCACGAGTGCCACGGCACGCAGATTTCAAGTGCAACATGTGCACACAAAAGTCTTTCAGTGCTGCAGAAATCCCTCCACTCTACTGCGAGGGCTCGAGTTACCTACACAATTTTCAATGGGGTTTAATGTCTTTCTGTGGAAATCAATATATTCTCTGTGTTAAAATGATTCAAGCCCATAATAGAAGCAGAGAGAATGTTGAGCCCCATGCCATGCTTGATGCCACTGCTGAAAGGCCGTACTTCAAAGTGCTCATCCAAACACGAAACATGGAGGTTAACACTGTTCTGAGATGGGCTGGAGGGATGAACCCCATCTGTAGGGATCTTTCTAATTTAAAGAGTTAACCTCAAAATGAAAGTTATATAGTTATTTGCTCACACTCATGTTGCTCCATACTTAAACGATTTTATATTGAAGAATCTTTATGCAGCTGCACAACATCATACAAAATTAGTTTTAGTTACTGTGTCTGTCAAGCAGGGCCGGTGGAAGCGCTGGGGAAACTGGGCAATTGCCCAAGGCGCCGGACACTAGAGGGCGCCGCACTATGAAGAGCACGATCATTGAATAATCGATGGATGGCTTTGCTAAGAGCAGGAAATTTGATTTTCATACTTTGAGCAGTGGTAATAGGTAACCACAATGAGACGTTCAAAATGGAAATGTTTGGAAAGCTGTCCAAAATTAACAAACTTTTTCCCAAAAGGGAAACCTTAAACCTAACCTTAGTCTAGCTAGTTCTAGTGCAGCAGTGACTAAAGAGCAGTGGGGTGGAAAGATGAAGGCTGTCGACGAGGAAGGTAAGATGCCGGTAACTGTGGCATCAGGAGAAAGGAGTTTTTCGCATCTCAAACTTGTGAAGAACTATCAGCGATCGACAATGTCACAAGGTTTTTTGAATGGATTGGCCGAATTTTTCAATTGGCTTTATGCCCAGCTGCACTACTCCCTGAACTTCAGCCAGCTCCTTGTTTCCTGTCTGCCATTATTGGACAAATTGATTAATTCAGGTGTGTCTGAACTCAGTAGTCATGGCAACAATAATCAGACACACCTGAATTAATCAAGTTTGCCCAATAATGGCAGACAGGAAACAAGGAGCTGGCTGAAGTTCAGGAAGTAGTGCAGGTGGGCATAAAGCCAATTGAGCATCAAATCTGTCGCAAATTGGATTACTCCAAGATAATTGAAGAGTTCGCAGCAGCCAGTGCAAGATAGGTCCTCTTTTAAATGGTGAGTCAACTGTTAATTCATCGTACCTGTCTTAAGTGAACAGTAGGGGTCAATATGTGATAAATCGGCATTTTTTCTCTTGAAAATTTGAACGTAGGGGGCGGCATATTCCTATTTTTCCCAGAGCGGTGGATTGTCTTTCCCCGGCCCTGCTGTCAAGCATCAAAAATAATAAAATAAGATGAAGAAAAAATAATCTTGTGCACTATATGATAGATTTATGTGAGGATTTTTTTTTTTTATTAAATATAATATAACAACTATATGAGGGTGAGTTAATATATGATTTTTTTTTTTTAAGAACATTAAAAGTATGTTGCTCTCTTTGAGATGTCATTCTTACTTTGTATATTCTAAATTTATTATTTGGGACTCTAAGTAGACCCAGCATATAAATGTCAGTAAATTGACCAACAAAAACGATACTAACATGTTTTGTTCATCATGATAATCTTCAGAAATGTACACTACTTTTAAGAATTTTAATGCCAAAATATGATCACCAGAAGTCAAAAGCTAAACGTAGGCTACAAACGAACTACACCACGGTGACATGACTGCAACATCACCATCACCATCACTAAGCTTCCGACAACTCTTTCAGTCTTTATTTAAAATCTAGCTTTTTCCAAGACAAATCAAAGCTTTTAAAAAAATCTCAATGGTGTATTACTGATGTTCTTGATATTGTAGAGTAAAATGTGAAAATACCTGGAGCTTGTGTTCACAAACCTTATTTCAGGAATGTAACCAAAAACCAATTTAAGAAAAAGCAATTGACTTCCAGATGATGAAACCAGAAGTACAAACATGCTAACTCGTTTCTGGGTTTTAGAAATAATGCAACTCACTTCCTGTCATTTCAGTTTAACTTCCTGTGGGATGCAGCCAATCCATATTCCATCTCATGATTTGAAAAGTGACCCAGTGCTATAACATTTCATATGACATTTGAAAATAAAACTCCTGCAGATAAAAAGATAATAATGTGAGAAAAGACAAAATTATGCAATTTCCTGTAACAGAACCATTATAGACAATATTACTCATTATACACAAACAACATTCTTTGTTATATGAATGTGCTTTCAAACAACAGGCCAATTAGCCTGTCGAAAACTCTGGTTCTTTCCTTAATGGTCAGTCCGTGACTCATGGTCGACTTCTAAGTCCACGTCAAAAGAAAGTACCGGGGGTGCGTGAGGACTTTTGGTTGTGTAGGGTTAATAGACCCAAGGGGGAGCTTGAACCCCCTGCATCCACTCCACACACACTGTACCAGCCTAATCCTCCCAAAGCAAACGGATTAAGTATAATTTGCACCACAGCTGTCCATCCTGGAAGAATCAAGAAATTGTGCTGCACATGTTCAGCTGCAAGAACAAATGTCACGGAGCAAACGAAAAAAAACAAGATGCCTCCATGAAAAAAGCTAGACGAAGAGAAAACCCCCCGCAGAGTGTACAGCCGAGTGTGCGTCCGTCCGTATGAACACGTGTAAGTGCGGGTCATGGTCTTAAATTCGGGGGGTGTTCCTGGCGGATGCGAGCACGCATCGTCCGGCTTGATGCATTAACTGTGAAGGATTATTGAGGAGTGCGAGGGGTCGGAGGGTTGTGGCGTCTGGTGTGTGGGTTCGCGCTTTCGCACATAGAAGTTGCGTCGATCTCCCATGAGACGTATGATTAAACAGCTTTCATAATTATGGCCTTAGTCAAAGACAGCTCACTGCTGTGCCAGAGGTTGAGGCCATCTAATGCATGGCTGCTGGCACACACATGGTTGAAGCATGCATCATGGGAAATCTGCCACCCATTTATGCCCTATATGCAAGAAAACGATTCAAATTATTTCCTTATGTGAAGCATACAATTTATATATGAATAATTTAATAGATAAATGGGTCGCTCCTATTTTTGTCCTAGCTATTAATTAGTTTAAAACAAGTTTAATAGTAGCCACAATTCACAATTCCAGGAGAGGCAACTCAAGTCAAACATAGATGACACCAGACAACTCAAAAGTGAAAACACTAGAACTTACATACACAGGGTACAGTACTGAGGTGAACACAGCTGAACCAAATGACGAAATCAAATAAATAACTATGACAACAAACTCAGGTGGAAAACAGAAAACAAAGTCTAAACTTAAAACAAAGTCTGAAGATAACTGTGACATTACGCCCCCTCCCGAAAAGGGGGAGGAGGATGAGAATCCGGGAGAGGGTCCAAATAAACAAATAAATGTTTGGAGAGAGTCCAAATAAAAGTCCAGGGAGGTGCAGGTGGAGGTGACAACCAGAGCACAGCCCAGACTGAGTACCCTGGTGGTTTCGCAGGAGGGAGTGGGCAGGGTGGGAAGAGTCCTGACGCCACCATGGGGATGACCGGAGGTGACGACGGAGATGTAGATGGAGCCCACCGTGCAGACGGAGAGCCAATGGGGTGGAGAGACACCGAAGACCTAGTTGGCCGCGAAGGAGACCCAGCAACGACTCTCCCGAGATGGGGATCCGGAGGGCAGAGGTGGAGGTGGAGCTGGAGCGACCAAGGGCAGAGGTGGAACCTGAGGGAGGGCAGAGCTAGTCGGAGCCTTAGGGGTGGAGGGCAAGAGAGCAGTGGACGGCCCCCAAGTCCGTGCTGGAGACATGGCGATGTCAGACCCAGGTGGAGCCGACGGTCCGAGCGAGCCCGGTGAGGCTAAATGCCAGATGGTCCATGCTGGAGTCAAGGGAGGAAGGAGCCCAGGTGCAGTAGCCAGGGCGACGGGTCATGGTGGAACTGACCCCTCATACCCCTTTTCCACCAGCATGAACCGGGTGCCAGTTCAGACCCAGAGCTATTGCTTCTGTTGTTGGTTCTGAGTTGGTTCAACTGGCGAGCCTTCTAAGAACCGGTTTGCCTTTCGACAGGCCAGAGAACCACCACAGAGCCAGGTCTTACGTCACTGTATACATCTCATGTTGCCCATTAATGCTAGCGTGGCAGCGCCAAACACAAACACACAAGGCTTGTTTGAGATGCATCGTCTTCTCGCAGACCGATAGGCGCAGACCGAGGGCGATCCAAAAGCACAAGGAGTCGAATGCTCTCAAAACACTCCCGCAGCACTCTGATCTGTCCGTGCAGCTCCGATACATCTCAAACAAGCCTTCCATCAACAATGGCGGCTGTTGCCTTACTATTGATGCTCATGGCTTTGCGAACCTACATCGGCATCCAAACATGGCGAATCCATAGCTCGATTAGCTGCTATTTAAAAATTTGTAAAAATTGGTCATTGTAACCACTCCCCCAGCCCCTGATGCATGCGGTTCTTACTTCGAGGCCAGCAATGTTTTGGTGCTACTTAAGAACCACTTTTCCTGGTTCAGAGCTTTGGGTGTCATATGCCGCTCTGTGCTTTGGGTGTCGAAAGACAAAGAACTGATTTGAAACTAGGCTCTGGCTCTGAACCAGCACTCAAACTGCCTTGGTGGAAAAGGAGTATCGGCCATTCCCTTGTACTCCACATGTACTCCACAAGTCAGCCGGCTAAAACACCTGGTCAGACGGGGTCCCCTAAGGCTCTCATGTGATGTCAGGCTCGATCGTTCCTTCTGAGTGAAGAAGTTGCACTGGGCTGCAACATCGCAGCTGAGGTGCTCTCTCCGTCTGCGGGGCACGTGCTGTGGCTCCTCGCAGCGTGGTGTTAGCTGGCTGGGCACTGGGTCAGGAGTGGGGCTGTCGTAGTCATCTGCTGGGCCGACGGTGAAAGTGGATCCACAGGAGCTCAGCGCCCACTACACATACCCTCGAGGTCCAAATGTCCGGACAGCTGGTGGCAGAGGTCAGGCCAGTGAGTAAGAAGGTCCATTGACAGTCGCACTGGTATGATGCTAAGTGAGCAAGATTGAGGAACTCCTCCAAATGTCCTTCGAGGGACAATCCTCCTGCTCAAGGCACAATAAGTGAACGACAGAAAGGTCCATAGTGACAGAAAAAAACTAAATAAAACAAACATGCTCACACGAACAAAACAAAATTGAAATACACACCTCTATCACTACTTCTAGGTCTGGCAGGGCTGGGCTGGACTGGCCATCGGGCATACCGGGCATTTGCCAGATGGGTCGACGTGCTTTTTGGGCCGATACAGATCATTCTTTAAAAAAATATATCAAAAAATGTTTTTGTCTAAACGGCCCATAATATTTGTACATCGGCGGCCCATTCGTTTAGTTTTGCTTAACTGGCGGCGCTGGGATCTTTGTGCCGGTGTAATGCATTGGACAAAAAAAGCCAGCGTTGGTTTTTTTTTTTTTTTTTTTTTTTTACAGACCGGCCCATGAAACACGTAGATCAGCGGCCCATTGGTTCTTTTCTTGATTGACACTGGGCTGGTCCAATCACATCTTTAAACTCCTCCCCCTTTGGGCTGCGAGCATGCAGTGTCAGTGTTGGGGAGTCCAGCCCTGAGGTCCGGTGTTCTGTAACAAACTTGTGCTGTATCAACGCACAAAGACAGGTTCAGAGTTTCAAACAAAGTTTAATAGTATCCACAATATATTCCCGGAGAGGCAACACAAGTCAAACATAGACGACACCAGTCAACTCAAAAGTGAAAACACTAGAACTTACACAGTACAATTACAGCTGTTTCAAAAGTTGTCAATTACCTGGTTAATATCTTGGACAATAAGCAGCACTGTGCAGCACTGTTTATTGACTTGTCAAAAGCTTTTGACACAGTGGACCAGAAAATACTTCTTCAAAGACTCATCTCTATTGGACTATCAGAACAAGCAGTGGGATGGTTCAATAGTTACTTATCGGGGAGAACACAATGTGTGCAAGTAGACGGCCTTCTGCTTCCCTAAATATTTTAAAAGGGGTGTGTCAAGGCTCAATCTTGGGCCTCTTCTTTTTATTATTTATACAAATAACCTCTGCAATAATATAAAAAAATACAAACTATCATTTCTATGCTGATGATACTGTTCTTTATTGCTCTGGGTCCACATTAGGTCAAGCAATCACAAATTTACAATCTGCTTTTGACATTTTGCAATATAATTTGGTGACTTTAAAACTGGTTTTAAACTCTAAAAAAACTAAAGTTATGACCTTTACTCTGGGAAAATCAACTTAAAACTACGTCCCAAATATTTGTACACTTTCTGGTATAGAAATCGAAGAAGTGTCACATTACAGATATTTGGGCATCACTATTGATCAATCACTGTCTTTTACAATGCATGTCCAAGATTTGGTTAAAAAATTTAAATTTAAGTTAGGTTTCTTCTTTAGAATTAAGTCCTGTTTATCTTTTGAAGCAAAAAAACTAGTAAATATAACATTCTTATCTGTTTTAGACTATGGAGATGTTTTATACATGTTTTCAACCTCTCAATGTCTTCATGCTTTGGACACTGTTTCATGGAGCCTTGAGATTCATCACAAACCTAAAATCTCGCACTCATCACTGTTTACTGTATTCTCGGGTAGGATGGTTCTCCCTCTCTATTCGGCGTTGGATGCACTGGCATCTTTTCATTTATATTAGGACTCCTTCCTCCTTATCTGAACACTTACATTATCCCAAGGTCTGCAGGGACATATTACCTGCGCTCACAGAATTTGTTTTTATTGGCAGTCCCTAAAGCCCGCACTGTTTTTGGATAAAGGCTTTTAATTTTGCAGCACCATCAGCGTGGAATCAGATACAAAATGAGCTATACAGTTGAAGGAGTTGATTTCATTTTATTCCTTTAAAGACTTTTTAAAGGATCTTGCAGAAAGTCAGTCTGTTTGTCACTGTTCTTAAATTACTTTGATTTATGACCTAGATTTTTTTTATTATGACATTGTTGTTTGAATATGAGTGAAAGTGTGTCTATGTATTTACCTGTAAGTGTTTCTGTAACTATTTGAACGTGCAATGCTGCCACTTGCCAGGACACTCTTGTAAAAGAGATTTTTAATCTCAAGGAGTTTTTATCCTGGTCAAATAAAGGTTTGAATGAATGAATAAATACACAGGGTAATGAGGTGAACACAACATAGAAACGTTGGGTGAAGCGGTCTATAGCCCTGTTTTATCGTGAATAAAACACAGCTATTGACCAATCAGAATCAAGGATTGGAACTAACCGTTTTATATATATATATATATATATATATATATATATATATATATATATATATATATATATAACACTTTTTTAAATTTAAAAATGTGTTTTTTAAACTTGTTTTGAAAATAATGTTTTTTCTTTTTTGAGAACTCTCATATATAAGTAAATAAGTGAATGCTAAGTCTTTTTATTTAACACATTTGCTTTGAAAGTCTTCTAACTTAATTTTTCAATTTACCTTTCACTCAAACTGTTATCCTGTTCAAATAATTTACAAAAAAACCCCAAAAAACAACAACATTAAATAAGGAAAAAAATGCAAAATACTGTACTTTTAGGATATTTTTCCACAGTGGTCCTAAACATTTGGACCCCACTGTATGTTTCCTTTGTTCTATCTCTTTACCAGTCGGGCAGCTGCAGCAGGAGTGTGGTTATTGCCCAGATCTACCGCTGGGTTCATTCCCTCTTTAGTGCGGCTCTAATACTGAATTTATCTGCCTGGCCCGAGCACAGAGCACTAGAAAGCAACAGGCTCGCACACCGTGAAGATCTAGACCCTCTGACATTTTTTGGCTGGCAAAAAGCATGGGGACTACAGCACTGTCAGGCAGCATTACTTCATCACTGACTATGAGAGAGTTACTGATCATTTGGGCATAAATTCAGCATTTGAAAATGCTCAAACTGACTGTAGACTCCATATTGCAACTGACTAGATGTACTAGACACACATCAGACAGGAAGATTATGTTGCCTGCTTATGGCATTTCCCCATGAATGCCAGGAATGGCTTTGGTCTCAGTGGGCATTATCAGCTTCTGAGACAGACATGCCAGTCGACAACAGGACACAACATCATGCCTGGCGTGTGTCTGGAGAGTTGATGACCTTTGACCTTCCATGCATTCATATGCTTGATATAACAGAGGCCTTTTAAAATATAAAACAGTTGGGTGGTTGTAAGGTGAGTGAATAATTACACTAGTTGTTTCAAAGGATTAATTTTTTTTAAAGTTCATATAAAAAATAAAATAAAAAACTAGATTTTTTTGTGAAATTTCATTAGCAATTGTAGCAAATTATATGTAAAGTTTGGCTGTAGCATCCATACATTTTCATATGTTTGTGTTGACACTGACATTGACATATATAGATCATATGCATGTTGACAGCATCTTAATCTATTAAATATGTTCACTGTCATCACTTGGATGTGTTAAATTGATCAAAAGTAAAGTCATTATTAAGTCATTATTTATGTTTTTTTGGACCTTTCTATTTACAGAAACCTGAACAAAACGCATCATGTTTTTCACAAAAATATGAAGTAACACAAATGTTTTCAACATATTATAATAAAATAACAATTATAATAAGAACTTTTTCTGAGAAAATCAGCATATTACAATGATTTCTGAAGAATCAACTTTGCAATTACAGGAATAAATGACATTTAAAAATACATAAAAAGAACACTGTTCTTTTAAATTTGAGTTATATTTCAGAATAGTACTGTTGGTTTTTTTTTTTACATATAAAAGTTACATTTATTTGAATACACACACACACACACACACGCACACACACACCCATACCACATGCATTCTACACTTATTTTTGGCTTTTGCAAATGGAAATAAAACCCCAAACTTTTAGCAGTTGTATTATATGGCTTGAACTTTAAGTGCAATATAAAGAGTTCTAGATATCTAAATTAATCTTAGAAATTATCATACAATTCTAATTCAATGAAGCACTTAAAATAAGTGATTTAATTGATCCAATCCCAATGTGAGGAATCATTCATAACAAAACGCCCCCTTGTGGAAAGTTTTTTAACTACGACTCTGTAGGTTTGATATTGATATTGATATTGATATTGATATTGATTATGTTTATTTCATTCATGGATATTTTCCATTAACTTACTTCATCATCCTCATATATATAATTTATAAAACCATGATGAAAAGGAGGCAGGACGAAGAATATCTTATATTTCCTGCCCCCTCCACAAAAAAAAATAAACTCAACATATCAAAAGACTCAGCATATCAAGTCCCCGTCAATACATGATGATAACAAATGAAACAGACTAGAAACCAAAACATCAACATGAAACAGATTTCCAAAGCAAAAGCAAACCATGATCAGAACCATCATCACCATCATCAATTTCTATAAATATTCATCCAAAACAAAAGCAAACCATGATCACAACCATCATCATCATCATCATCATCATCATCATCATCATCAACTTCTATAAGTGTTCATACAAATCCATTGTTTTCTCTTTAAATCTTTTTTTAAACTGAAATATATTTTTGCATTGCTTTAGTTCATTTTGCAAAGAATTCCAAACTTTCACTCCCACCACTGAAGTACACATTTGTTTTGCTGTTGTCCTTGCAGTTTGATACCTAAACTGTCCCTTTCTTCTTCCTTCATTTTCTATAAGGATAAACAAGTGTTGAAGGTTTGTGGGCAATACTCTATCTTTTGCTTTAAACATAACAATAAGTGTTCGTAATTCGACCAATTCTTTAAATTTTAACAATTTAGAGCCAAAAAATAAGGCATTTGTATGCTCTCTATAATCTGTTTTAAATATTATTCGTATGACTCTCTTTTGTAATAGAAAGAGTGACCTTGTATTGCTTTGGTATGTTTCCCCACAACTCCACAAAGAAGCTGATGTAGGGCAACTCCAGTGCACAATACAAGGTTCTCAATGCCTTATAATCTAACACATGTTCTCTTACGAGAGGTTCTCTGCTTCTCTCGTATTGCATAAGTTTAGCTTACGGTACGGGTAAAGTTCATCTTTGCTCGAGATATTGAAGCCAAAATTATCCTTAATTTTGTATATATTGTCAACGCAGTGCAGCAGCTGCAGACCTAGAACAGGCTATCTAGCGTGCTCATTGGCTGCCTTGCGGCAATTGCAGCAGCCTACCAGTGAGCCTGGCGTGACGTCACGCCCAATGGTGGCGCTTCGCGCCCAATACGCGTCACAGCCCGCACAAAGGGGTGTGGCTTAGCGTATAAAAGCGGGGCTCAGAGGCTGCTTCCCTGATTTTCATCTCTTCAGCGAAGCTCTTCATTCCGCTGGATCCGAGAGAAGCCGCCGCCGTTGAAACCAGCGACTGCCATCAGAGGAAAGCACCTGAGGAAGCCGGTCGACTTCTCGCCGCCTCAGCCTTCCGTGCCAGCAACGCTATCCGGCGACATATATCCTTTTCTGCTCTTATCACTGTTTTTACTGTGTCTGTGTGTGCTCACCGCTGCGACACACACTTTTACTAAAAGAGCGCGAGCGTTCTTTTAAGAATGCCTCGCACGTACTGTGGCTCGTGCCAAGCCCCTCTCAGCGCCGGAGACCGCCACGTGATTTGCACTCTCTGCCTGGGCTAGGACCACGCAGCCCTCGCACTTTCGTTAGGAGGCTGCATCCACTGCGAAGAGCTGTCTATGGCGACCCTGCGGGCTCGTCTGGAGCTCTTCAGCGCTGAAGCTGTCACTCCGCCCTCCATTTCACCGCGCAAAAAGAAGCGCCGTGCTCAGAGGATGCCGGAGCCCGACGCGGAGGACAAACACTCGCCAGACCGGCTCCCCCGAGTGTCTCTCTCGCCTTCCCCACCCCCCCTCACCGACGCGCAGATGCCGGCTTCCACCCTCACTGCCATTGGGTCAGAGGACGAGGCGGACAGGGGTGCCGCGGGCGACAGCTGTTCTATCCTGGCTTCGGATAGCGAGGAATGGCCTGGATCTCTCCACTCCTCCTCTGCTTCCATCCAGGAGTCCGGACGGACACGTTCGGGTGTGGATGCCGAGCTGATGCGTCTCCTGGTGAAGGCCGTCGACCGCCTCGGCCTCGAGTGGTCACCGCCCAAGGAGCCTGCGCTTAACCGCCTGGACGGCTGTTTTCTTCAGCGCCGCCATCAGCCACCAGCTTCAAGGCCTGCTCCTTTTCTGCCGGAGCTCCACGCCGAACTCTCTAAATCGTGGAATGCACCTTTCTCCGTGAGGCTCCACACCAGTATCTCCGCGACGCTCTCCCACGTGGACGGCACCGCCGAGAGGGGGTATGTCTTCATCCCCCAAGTGGAAGAAGCGGTAGCAGCGCACCTTTGCCCGCCCTCCTCTGGATGGCGCTCAAAGTCTGCGCTCCCCTCTAAAGCCTGCAGGACCACGTCAGCTCTTGTCGGCCGCGCCTTCTCCGCCGCCGGACAGGCTACTTCCGCCCTGCACTCTATGGCCGTTCTGCAGATCCTGCAAGCCGACCTCCTCCGTGAATGGGACGAGAAGGGCTCAGCTCCAGCTGCGATCGCTGATCTAAGGAGCGCGACGGACCTTTCTCTCCGCGCGACCCACAGGAATCTCATAAAGAGTGTATTTTCTGTGTATCCGGCTCACGCCGATGGTGTTTTACATGTAGAAAATGTGCCCACATCCCAGTGTTCACCCCTACACACAAGCACTCAAAAACATGTGTCCCTCAGGCCCACAGAGCCCACTCTCATAAAGCTGGCAAATGCCGCTCAAGTGTTAGATGTAGACATCGCGTCCGCGAACTCGCGCTCGCGTCCATCTCATGCCCGCTCTGTCACACGGCCATTTCAACCTCAAGTAAGTCAGGTTATGAGTCTAAGTCACATGCCCGCTCACAAGCGCTCACTCTTACTAACAGACACACTGTCTCCGGCGCTGCTCGCGCGTCACAGAATGTTCATGGCACGCTCCCCGTTCACAGTAACCGGGTCGCCTCATTTAAAACAGCCAGCTGTTGCTGTCAGCGAGCCGCCCCACATAGAAACCCATATGAGTCAGGCTGCGATTGTAAGTCACGTGCCCGCCCCAGTGCGCTCACGCTTACTAATAAACGCCTCGCCTCCGGCGCCGCTTACTCGCTACCAGAGATGTATAGTAACGAAGTAGAACTACTTCACTACTGTACTAAAGTACTAAAAGGCTGTATCTGTACTTTAGTAGAGTATTCTTTTTTTTCTCCTACTTCCACTTTTACTTCAGTACATATTTTCGATGAGTTTAATACTTCTACTCCGATACATTTTTTATGTGCTGCATCGTTACTCGTTACAATTATAAAAATGTTGAATCTTTCCAAACCCACATAATCAGTGCCAGAGCGGTAGATGGCTCTGTCAACAGGTTTAATGAAGCTGGCTCATCATTGAGGGAATCAAGCGATCAAGAAGAGCGCGCGCGCTCGTACTCCCGTTCTGCCTCCCGCTCTGCTGCCTGCCTCCATTGAGAACACTTGAGATTTGTTAGTTTTTTTCGAGATGGAAGAACCAGAAACACCACCTTCAACTTCGAGTGATCGTGGCGCCGGTGGCGGTGTTTTCATTTGTTGGAGTGAAAGATAATTCATATAGAATGTGCGAGGACGCCGATGCACTGAATCGTTCTTTGTTTTTAATAGTTCAAAGTTACTATTAAATTTAATGTTAATACCTTGACAAACTACATCGTTAAAAAGATATAAGACTCAAGGTTTAGTATTTGACCACTATTTTATTCTGAGAAACTTATAGTGAAAGTTCTTTTTTAATTTGTGTCAGGAGTAATGATAAAATGAGTCGATACCTTTAATATGAATTATGAGCGTCAGCCGCTCCCATTAAAAAAAACCCTCCCGTGTCATGAAAGAGCTTGACCAAACAATGTCC
The DNA here is from genome assembly GCA_030578255.1 of Tiaroga cobitis. Classification (NCBI taxonomy): domain Eukaryota; kingdom Metazoa; phylum Chordata; class Actinopteri; order Cypriniformes; family Leuciscidae; genus Tiaroga; species Tiaroga cobitis. Next base: position 27,890,956 of record CM060615.1, on the reverse strand, counting down.
CTCAGGGCTTTTAGCTTGTGCAGTTTAATATTGATAGATTTTCATAGATTTACGTCAGATGTCTTTAGAGAGGAATAATATTTATTGAATTTATACCCAAAATGGGCCGATGTAATTATGAGCACTCTGATATACTGTATTTTCAATCCATACTGGCAGTCTGAGGGCACCCTTTGCACATTAGTCCATATATGGAACACATGAAGAAGAGCCATATGTGACATTCCAGGAACTCCCTGAAATAAAGCTTTCAGATATTGCTGTAACATGCAGATAAATACCCAATAAGCTGTGGAGAAAAAAGGCACAAGCAGGGAGAAGGGTGAGATGCTTTACTACATAATACAATACTTGTACTTTTACTTTCAGTACTTGAGTAGTAAATTTTTTTTTAAACTACTTGCAATACTTAAGTAAAAAAAATTTTGAATACTTTAGTACTTCCACTTAAGTAGGGTGCTTAGAGAGCACTTCAACTTCTACTCAAGTCACTTTTTTGATAGAGCACTTGTACTTTTACTCAAGTCTGGGTCTCTAGTACTTTATACATCTCTGCTCGCTACAAAGCTCTCAGAAATCGTTCCCCGTTCAAAGTAACCGGGACGTCACAAATGAAACAGCTTGCCATCGCTGTCAGCGAGCCGCCGTGTTTAAGCACTCATACCGGTCAGACTGCGAATGTATGCTACGAGCTCGCTCACAAGCGCTCGCATGTACTATCAGTCGCTCCGCCTAAAGCACCGCTCGCTCTTCAGAAAGCAATTGTAAAAAGCTCCCCATTCAATGTAATCGGGTCGATACGTGCGAACCAGCCCAAAGCGGCTGTCAGTGAGCCGGTTCATCCAAGCACCGAGGGCGCGCGCGCCGCACCCACATCTCCGTTTCAGTTACTGAAGCCCACAGTGTGCGGCGACCGGAACCCGGAGGCCATTCTCCCCCTGGCCACACATGCACAAGCATGGGAAGCCATTCCCGGGGTTTCAGAGTGGGTGCTAAGCACAATAAGACAGAGCTATGCACTACAGTTCGCTCACCGTCCCCCGCGTTTTCACGCTCGGACCGAGTCGACAGTGAGAAAGTAGCACATCTACTTCGCGCAGAAATAGCCAAACTGCTGTGCAAAGGAGCTATAGAACCGGTGCCGCCTTCTCTGAGCGAGTCAGGCTTTTACAGCCGTTATTTCCTTGTACCGAAGAAGGACGGATGCCTGAGGCCTATATTAGATCTGAGATTTTTGAACAAAGCTCTCATGAGGAGACCGTTCAAAATGATTACAACCAGGCAGATCCTCGCGCAAATTCGCCCGAAGGACTGGTTTATATCTCTCGATCTGAAAGACGCGTACTTTCAGATACAGATTACACCCCGTCACAGGCCATTCTTGAGATTCGCCTTCGACGGGCAGGTATATCAGTACACCGTCCTCCCGTTCGGCCTGTCCCTGGCACCCCGTACATTTACGAAGTGCATGGCTGCGGCGCTCGCCCCCCTCAGATGTCAGGGTGTGCGAATTCTGAACTACTTGGACGACTGGCTGATTCTAGCACAGTCAGAGATAGAGCTCGTATCTCACAGAATTATGCTTCTCAGTCACTTGGAAAGATTGGGCCTCACAGTCAACTGGACCAAGAGCTCATTACGGCCCAGCCAGTCAATCTCCTTTTTAGGGATGGAACTGGACTCCGTGGCTATGAAGGCTCAGTTGTCGACAGAGCGCGCGCGCCGTGTTCGACACCTAGCCGCATCTCTCCAGAAGGGCAGAACCGCCTCCCTGAAAAAATTTCAGAGGATGCTGGGCTGTATGGCCTCAGCTGCAGCAGTGCTTCAGCTGGGCTTACTGCGCATGCGCCCGCTACAACGCTGGTTGAACGCCCGCGTACCCCGTCAGGGGTGGACGCGTGGTTACAAGCGAATCACGATATCTCAGAGCTGCATTTCAGCTCTGCAGCCCTGGTTAGCGGCCGTTTGGTACCAGCAGGGGGTGACAATGGGAGCGATTTCCCACCGGAAAATCATCTCGAGAGACGCCTCCAACTCAGGTTGGGGCGGCCTTTTCGGGGGCAGACCGGTCTTTGGCCTGTGGTCAGACTGAGAGAAACGCCTTCACATAAACTGTCTGGAGATGCTGGCGGTCGAGAACGCGCTGAAGCGCTTCCTCCCGTTCATACAGGACCAACACGTTCTAGTCCGCTCGGACAACATGTCCGTTGTGTCCTACGTGAACCGCCAGGGCGGTGTCAGATCCAGGAGCCTCTGCGATCTGGCAGAACGCCTCCTCGTTTGAACCCAGTGCTGCCTGCGCTCGCTGAGGGCGACGCACGTGCCAGGGATCCTGAACGAAGGACCGGACAGATTGTCCAGGGACAATATTCCCCCCGGGGAGTGGTCTTTACACCCCCAAACAGTCCAGCTGTTATGGCGCCTCTTTGGCAGAGCGGAAGTCGACCTATTCGCGTCAAAGGACAACGCTCATTGCCAAGTGTTCTTTCTTTAAGGAACGAGTATGCGCTGGCCCAGCTCTGGCCCAGCCGCCCGCTATATGCCTTCCCTCGCGATTTCTGCTGCCTATGCGTCAAAAGGTCTGCAATGCCCTCTGGGCATCAGGGCTGATTCCACAAGAGGCATGGCCTCGTCGTGGGCATGGTCCAGTGGAATTTCCATTCACGACATCTGTATGGTGGCGGGCTGGGCCTCCCTGTGTACATTTGTGAGATTCTATAATCTGGAAGTTCCCGCTTTGCAGGCCAGACTTCTATCAGTCTAATGTGTGTATGATCTGCCCACATCACTGTTGCGCAGGCTACCTCAACGTTAGCTCTCCTGGTTGAGCTGCACAAATATGGTTGGATATACATGTACATGCAGCCCGGCGGCACCGCTCTGCACTCCCCATGGGTGCTTATGTTTATACATGTGTCGGCCCGCTTGCTGGCCGCCTGAATTTCCCACTTTCAATGTTCCCCGGGTTGGGACTCATAAAGTGGATGCTGGGCGCGCACGGCGTTGACAAAGTGTTCCCGTAGCGTAAGCTAAACTTACGCAATACGAAAGAAGGTAGGTAACCGAGTACGTTTTACCTTATTTAATACAAAATTACTCTTAGATATCTTTTTTTGTATGTGTGAGATATGCGGTTTCCAAGTCAACCCTTCATCTAGTAGCACACCCAAAAACCTGATTTCCCTAACTTTCATTATTTTTGTTTCCTGCTATTGATAGTACAATACTTTCATCTTTTTTTCTATCAAAATCATAAACTTTGTTTTCTTTAAATGTAATGACAACCTGTTAATGTCAAACCATTCCTTCACTTTAACCATTTCTTGTTCCATACTAATTACCAATTCATTTAAATCATTTCCTGAGAGGTAAATGTTTGTGTCATCTGCGAATAGAACAAAATTCAATAACGTCGATACATCACCGATATCATTATATAAAGTATGAATAATTTCGGTCCTAAAACAGAACCTTGCGGTATACCACATTGAATTTGCACATTATTGGATTTGTTATTATTATACTGAACATACTGTTGTCTTTTATTCAAATAACTACTTAACCAATCCAACACTATTCCTCTCACACCATATGATTGTAGCTTTAATAACAAGATTGAATGATCAATTGTATCAAATGCTTTCTTTAAATCGATAAACACACCTATTGTGTGTTTCTTGTTGTCAGTTGGATTTACTATGTCCTCAACTATATTCATGGTCGCAGAAGCTGTAGATCTACCTGAATGGAATCCATACTGGCTCTCGTCTAACAACTGTTTTTTTTTTCAATAAATTCATCTAATTTTTGCAAAAAAAAATTTCAAGGACTTTGGAGAATTGAGATAATAACGAAATTGGTCTATAATTTGTAAACATATGCTTATCACCATCTTTGTATAGTGGGACCACCTTTGCTACCTTCATCCTATTAGGAAAGATCCCTGTCTGAAATGAAAGATTAAATATGTAACTTAAAGGTTTAACAATACAATCAATGTTTTTTTTTCACAATAATCATATCTAACCCATCCATATCTGTAGATGTCTTGTATTTTAGTGCATTTACTATAGATAGAATTTTATTTTCACTAACATCTCCAAGAAACATTGATTGGAGTACTCTACTCCCCCTTGTCCCTCCATTCTGTGACCCTAAGTTATGTTTTTCAATATTCTCTGCTAGCATGGGTCCCACGTTTACAAAAAAAAGAATTAAATTCGTTTACTACTTCGTTTAAGTTTTCAATTTTCTTATTATCCTCGTTTATAAAATGGTGTGTTGTACTGTCCTGACCTGATGTAATTTTCCCAATCAATTTATTCAAAACATTCCATGTTCCTTTAATATCAGTTTTGTTTTTTTCGAATAAACTACCAAAATAATATTTTTTTTCGCTTGTCTCATTATTGTTGTTCGTTTATTTTTATACAACTTATACTTAATTTCTGCTTCTTTTGACCTAAATTTAATAAAATCTCTATAAAGTTTATTCTTCTTTTTGCATGCATTCTGTAGTCCCCTTGTAATCCAAGGGTTTTTACTAAAGCTTAAAAAGTTTAAAGTTTAAAGTTACAAGGGCATTTAGTTCATTATTGGATCATGTTTAAGTGTGTTTGTGCCATATAAAAGTTTGTTTTCATGAGCTCTTAACATTAATATTATTTTATAGAATTAGTAAATGCAATCTGAGGGAGCAGACATACTATTTTATATCATACTGAGACAAGAAATAAGCAGTACGTGACATGCAGAGGGGGACAGAGAGGGGGAGAGGGGGGGGAGGGGGGTGTACTTTCTTAGTTCTGATTGGCTAGTGTCCCATTGACGCTGGGGACAAGAATAGAGTCATAAAGCCGTCCATCAAACAAGCAGCCAAGATGTAAATGTCTTGTAGTCTGTCAGTTTCCTGGTAAATGACGTAGAACACACACAGAGAGACACAATGTGATGTGTCCTAATACTGACATGACAAAAATAGAATAAATAAATATTTAAAAATAAATAGATATTAATAAAAATATATATAATGAATTTTAAAAATGTTCAATTTAAAAATATGTGTGTGTGTGTGTGTGTGTGTGTGTGTGTGTGTTGTTCAAAATCAAGATTAAAGAAGTTAATACTTTTATTCAGCAAGAATGCATTAAAATTGCGTAATTGTGACAGTGAAGACAGCTCTAATGTTACAAACGATTTCTATTTCAAAATAAATACAGTTCTTTTGAACTTTCTATTTATTAATGTCACATTGTAGTTCAACACACATGAAGCAGAATGAATTCAAAGTCTGTTTAATAAACCAGGAAAAAATGCAGGAGAAATAAACAAGGCAACAACCGTTCAACATAATGATGACAAACACATAACTGGGAAAACCAAGGTCTTATACACAGTGAATGATAATTAACGAAACAAAAAACATGTGCGTAACTCAATTGGAAACCATGGAAACAAACATGGAACAGGGAGAACAAAACTAAAAAGAACATGAGCTTTACATTTTTGGGTTACGTTTACATGACAACATTGCACTGAAAATGGAAAAGTTGATCCTGTTTTGTTTTGTTTTTTTTTGTCGTCAAAATGATCCCTGTCCACACGGATCTGTGAAAACGACTAAAAACGCTGTATTATTTGTAAAGAAACACTACACGCCTATAGACTAAATACATAACACGCATGCGCATAACATCACAAATTCACGTTTTTCTTTTTTTTTCTTAAAGACGATTTGGACAACATGGAACTTGCATTTTGAAAATTTTTAAAAGCTTGCATTTTTTCAGGCCCTCAAAACACTGTTGTCACCCAAACCACATAAAAGTTTTCCGTTTTTAGTTGAAAAAGGTGTTGTGTCAACGGCCCCAAACACAGCACAACTGTTTTCAACATTGATAATGATAAGAAATGCTTCATGAGCAGCAAATCAGAATGATTTCTTGTGGATCATGTGACACTAAAGACTGGAGTAATGATGCTGGATTCTGATGTTGAATTCAGCTGTCATCACAGGAATAATGATATGTGTACAAAATATAATAAAAAACACTTTTTAAATTGTAATAATATTACATTTTTACTGTTTTTTTGATCAAATAAATGCTGTCATAGTGAGCAAAAGAACATTTTATTACGAACATAAAAAAATCTATCTGACCCTAGACTTTTGAAATAGAGAAATGGTGAAACGTGTTATAAAATGATTGGAATTAATTGGAATAAATTGAAATAATAAAATTCTTATAACAAATATATTGGCAATTATGTTCACAGTGAGCCAAATTTGATGTTGATTTGATAGGATTAGGAAAAGGATGGAAAAAGTCTGTGTGGTGTGAGAAAGCTACTCAAATTTAATAAATCTGATCCTGTCTAAGTCAAAGACACAGAGTGCATGGCTGTTGCTTTTCTTTCAGCTTAAAGAGTCTGAGCTGAATGTCCCTCAAAGACACCTCTACATTTCCTCCCAGCCTTACCACACATGAATGAAAGCAAAACAAAGCAGCGCTCACGTTCATATTCTATTCATAAAGAATAACAAACCAATTAAGATTGATGATCAACTATAAATATCAAGCAATTGCTGGCCCCAGATGCACAGGATTATCTGCTTTAAAGTCATTAAGTTCACATCCTTTGCTTAATCTCTCAATTCCCTTCTCTGTGCCTTTGTAATTCCAGCCCAGGATCACTTTTCCATGTTAGACGGCCTGTTTGCCAACAGGATTTATTGATGCTTTTATTTCGGAGGCTGAAAACAAAGGGCCTCACGATGAGATAAAAAGCAAAGCGTGATCTATTCGATTAAATGCTCCAGACAATGATATCGAGAGACGCAAGCAGAGAGGAGGTGGAACGGAAAACTTCGGAGGAGGTGTGGACCTCTGATGCTACGCACACTTTGAAGTGGGAACGCTGTGTGATCTGAAATCCAACTGCTTTGGATAAGCAGAAAATCCCCAGACTTTTCAGAACGTGTGAAACTCGAGCGCTAGCGCGGGGATTAGCGTCTTAGTATGTTTTTAACAGACTTTTGATATCGATTAGATTTGCGTTCAATACTGGTGAATCTAGCGAGCTGTCAAATGCTACACTCGTCCTATTAGTAGAGCTTGCGAAATACACACTGAACTATTAAAATGCGAGTAAAATTAGGTGCTAAATTTAAATAAGTGCTTGACCATCAAAAACATGCTTTCAAAATTTGAATTTGAATCGTTTTGTTGAGCTACTACACTCTTTCTCCCACATGCTAACAAGCTAAATAATGGAGTGTGAATTTGTTGAAAGTTAACAATGATGAGTTAATGTGACATACTAGAAGATTTAAAGGCTATTGGGACTTTTGAGAAACTTGTCAATAGTTAGTTGATTTTTTAAAAGACTCTTTTTAGCTACACTAGCCTACTATGTTCTTAGGTTGGTAACTTTACCTTAACCAACGTATGCAGGCCTGCATATGCTAATCTAAGTTAGTGAACTTCAAAGAAAAATAAAGGGAAGTTAGGACCCACTAATGTATTTGAGTTTAAATGGAAAATATACAAAACAAAACAAATTAGTATTTAGACAAAAATATTTCTGGAAATACCTGCATTGGTTTAAAAAATTGTCATTCGGTCATGTAAATAAAAAAAATAAATAAAAAAACTTTGAATCCTGCACAGTATGTCCATGACCAATACCTCAAACTTAGGAGTAATATAACTTTTCCATTTTTAAATCTCTAAATAGGGCAACAGCATTAAACTTAAAGAGAATGTACCAAAAAATATATCTAAAATTAACAAAATGATTACATTTTAACTTAGATTTACTAAATATTACAAATGCAACAAATATATTTAACTTGAGTTAAAAACATATAACAGTAACCTTGTTGGTTAACCTAAGATGGTCTTCTGATCAAATCAGTGAATTGTTTTTTTAATCCGTTTACACAAACCATTCATATACCAGAGACTAGGAACTAGTATTGTAGTCAAGACCAAAACTTTGAGGGGTTGAGACCAAAACAAGACCAAGACTTTGTGGGGTTGATACCAAGACAAGACCAAGACTTTGAGGGGTTGAAACCAAGACAAGACCAAGACTTTGAGGGGTTGAAACCAAGACAAGACCAAGACTTTTAGGGGTTGAAACCAAGACAAGACCAAGACTTTGAGGGGTTGAAACCAAGACAAGACCAAGACTTTGAGGGGTTGAAACCAAGACAAGAACAAGACTTTGAGGGGTTGAAACCAAGACAAGACCAAGACTTTGAGGGGTTGAAACCAAGACAAGACCAAGACTTTGAGGGGTTGAAACCAAGACAAGACCAAGACTTTGAGGGGTTTAAACCAAGACAAGACCAAGACTTTGAGGGGTTTAAACCAAGACAAGACCAAGACTTTGAGGGGTTGAAACCAAAACAAGACCAAGACTTTGAGGGGTTGAAACCAAGGCAAGACCAAGACTTTGAGGGGTTGAAACCAAAACAAGACCAAGACTTTGAGGGGTTGAAACCAAGACAAGACCAAGACTTTGAGGGGTTGAAACCAAGACAAGACCAAGACTTTGAGGGGTTGAAACCAAGACAAGACCAAGACTTTTCTGCGTTGAAGTAGGCGGGAATGAGAAGATAAACAATAGCACGCACCTGTAGCTAGCCAATACACTCCAACTCCAACGCGTTTCTGCACTGTTATGGGCCACCGCAGACGTGTCTCTTGGGTTGAGACGAAATCAAGACCAAGACTTTGAGGGGTTGAGACCAAGACAAGACAAAGACTTTGAGGGGTTGGGACCAAGACAAGACAAAGATCAAGGCAGAGTGAGACCAAGTCAAGACCAAGACAAGTCCAGCACTCTTCAAATTCATATGAAAGATCCACATTTACTGCCTGAGAATATCTTGATTTTTCTGGACATTTGTATTAATTTTGGTGATACTTTTGACACACTTCCCTGTTAAATTCAGACCTGGCACAACAGTAACAAAAGACGTCAAATCAAAAATAAGTAATTGATTTTATTTGAAGCAGTATGCTTTAAATCCAATCACATCAACTATGTTAACAAATAAATCAGACAATACACCGGCAATTTAGTGATATCCCCACAATTATGTTCTTGATCGATAAAATCTCGAGTCCTCTTAATCTGAGACAGAGACTAGACTGAGTACAAATGCGGTCGAGACTGAGACAAGACCGAGACCTTCAAAAAATGGTCTCAAGACCATTCTCAAGACCAAGGCTTTTGAGTCCTACAACACCATATTTGATTATTTTCTTCCGTTTTCTCACCTTTGCTTCAAATTGCTACTCAGTTCAATGGTCCCATCCATCCTATTAAACGTCCATTTGACATTCTTCTAAACCGTGAGATGGGCTGAAACGGGAGGTCTGTTGATAAACCAGTGCAATCCTGTCCGTTAATTAACGTGGTCTCTTGAACCCACTCACTGCTTACAAGCGGTATGCAAACATCTCCGTGGCCGGCTCTGATTTCAAAGTCAAGTCCAGAGGACCAGCTGTAGACCATGGGACAATTTCATCAGCTTTTTGAAACAAAAGCTGGGTAGGCCTGTTTGAGCAGCATAGAGCAAAAGAGATGGAGAGAGAAAGAGAGAGAGCGAGCGAAAAGGGGGGGAAAAACAATAGCGATGTCTGAGACGTTGCAGATGTCGAGTTGAATCCGCTAGTGGCTGTTGACAGTTTTTTGAGGAAAGACAGCTTGAGAGGTTGAGTGTGTAGTGTCTGGAGTATGTGTGGTTGTAGGCACACGTGTGTTTGTTCGGATATACTCACATGCACATGCGTGCACTCAACACTTGCATGCCGCTAATGCAATGATCTGCAGCTCAACATGCAAACGCTGTGACACAATGAAAGATGTTCCCTTGAAACAAAACTTTTCCTAGTTCTTCTCCTCATCTTAACACCTTCATTCCACATCAAGAGCTAATCAGTGGCAACATTCTTGTCCAATCCTTTAATCCCGTTTCCTGATCAAAACAGTGTTGTTGATAGTTTTGCTAAAGCCAAATACAACTGCAATTACCCCAGGCTTTACACCATTGTTACTGACAATTCTGACAAAAAGAGGTGACAATTTCACAAATTTCAGGCCAGTTGTAACACAAATAGGTCTTGTAATTATATTTTTGCCACATTGTTTTAAACAGGACCTCAACATGCATGTTATTTTAAACATTTCCTGTCATTATCAGTGTTGAAAACAGTTGTGCTGCTTAACATTTTTGTGGAAACCTTGATTTTCCAGTATTCTTCAATGAATAGAAAGTAAAAAAAAATTGAAATAATAATTGAAATTGAAATCCTTGAAAGACATGTTGTAAACTATTTACTCTGACAATGTGGTTGATATCACTTCCAGTTCATTACTTAAATTCGATACGGATGGTCAAGAGGCACACATTGAAATTTTATTCCGCACATTTGTAGGCTATTCTCTATTGAATACTGCACGTTTTGGCAATTGTAGTAGGTCACAGGTATTGCATGCATAGAATTGTGTTCTTAAATAGTTTTTTTATTTTATTTTTTACAGTTTTATTGATACTCAAACTCACATCCAAAGGTCAGTGTATTTGGAGCAAAGAGTCAGTCCACGACTCCAACAGGCATATCTTTTATATTGTTTTCCAAATAACTCCCATGGTGCACAGCATTTGCATCTTAAACAGGATGTGTTTTGTTCTTTTAAATGTACAAACCTAAAAGTGCATTAATTGTGAATTTTAAGGAAACAAATTTAGCTAAATGCTAACGCTTGCATGAACAATTAGCAAGAAGGCTATTCTATCAACATTTCATGTTGTGATACAGTACGTCCCAATACTGCCATACTCTTTGCTATGGTTTACCCAAAAATGAAAATTCTGTCATCTTTTGATGTTTCAAGCCTGTATGAATTTCTTTCTTCTGTTGAACACAAAAGAAGATATTTTTTTAAAAATGTCTGTAACCAAACTGTTGATGTACCCCATTGACTTCCATAGTAGGCTATATATTTTTTTCATTCAATTGAAGTCAATGGGGCCCATCAACCGGTGAACTATCCCTTTAAGTCTTCTTTGTCATCAGCCAGTTAAGGTTAGATAATTTGATAATAATAGTCGATTCAACAGTTTCAAAATTAAAAGGGTTGATCAAACAATTTTCATTTTGATCATTCTGAAAATCCTCAGATAGATTTCGGATCTCACTTCGTCTATTTAGAACAAACATCTGAATCATAGCAACTCAAGCTGTCAGAATATTGCTGTAAACACATCTATGACACCGGCCTTCACGCAACAAGAGCGGGTATCAGTTTACAAGCTAGAGCGTCTATATTGGGAACACACACACACACACATATACACAGGCTATTTTTATGTCCCCCACGACTTCACACAACTTTTTGCCAGAGGATAGTTAATCCTTGAGTGTTTGTCAGGAACAGAATGTTAGTATGGCTGACTCAGAGGCCAAACACAGGATGATGATCAATGATATTACGCTAATTTTTCTGTCCTTTGTGAGAATTAAATGAATTAAAAGTACAAAAGATACTCCACTACACAAGTTTAGTAATGGCTGCTTTCCGTGAGCAGCCAAAATCTTGATTTCATTTCATGTAGTAGTCATGACTGTCCTCATACTTCAGGCATAGAGTCATAACTAATGAAAGTGTGGATTACCTCACTCGATTTTGCATGGTGAGCGGGGAAGCTCACTCGACGGAGACATTCTTTCCAGTTTAGTCCTCAGAAGATATTGAGCCCACCATCAAATGGAACATCTCAACCTACTATTATTCGCTTCACAGTGGCTTATGCTGTTTGTCAATCCCTTATTCAGGGACACAGTGTAGTATGTACATACCTTAGCTCTGTGTAATGATAGCATGCTAGAAACGGTGTGTGAATCACTATAAACATTACTATTAGTAATATTGGTAGAAGTGGTAAAAGTCTTGAAATTGCTAAAACTACCAATTTGAACGTTGTGATGAAACGGAAGTTGTGATAGTATTTTCTTCCCTGTTGTGACGTTTATCTGTGTGAAACATCTTCTCGAACATGAGACTCGGTTTTGATCATGGGGAATTGATTGGATGGTTGTGGTTTGCTATTGGTGGATCTCATGTGAGTGACAGGTTGCCCCGCCCTCACGCCAGTAAACACGTCATCAGAGAAGAGAAGAGATGTTGCTGTAAGAGTAGTCTAGTCATTTTGATTATGAAGATTACGAGGGCAAATTAATTAAAAAAGAATATTGTGCATCGATAAATTATTTATAATAAATACGGCGTTATTTCATAAAAACAAAAAAACAAAAAAATCATGGTGACTTTAAGCTTAACCCTTATGCCGGATCGAAAACCCTGTAACACCTTTGATGTTCCCAGTCTAAAATCACCAGCCTTTTAAAAATTGCTTGTAAATCGCTTGTTATGGTATATTATTATCACCAAATATTGGATTAAATATTTTTGTCAACTTGTTTCCTTTCATTTAGGATCGGTTTTGTATTTCTTTTTGGAACTGATTGATCATAGGCCTTATTGATCTGAACTTAAGCACCTCTGTTTTTGAGTGAAAAAATCCTTATTTGTGGATATATGTGTCAATATTCAACAAAATATGGAAAATATTGCACTGTTTATCACACTAGTGGGCTTTAATGTTTAACCAGTAAGTTTGTTTTGAAATGCTTTTGTTTTGTACAATATGGAACAAGTCACATGGTGTTTCCGGTCAAAAACGGCCTACACAAAATAGCTTATATCTCTCATTATGCTTCATTATCGCCAACATTTGGATTGAAGTTTTTGTCATCTTGTTTTCTTTCAATTAGGCCAGGTTTTGTTTTTTGTTTTTGTAAATGAATGATCGCAGGACTCATTTGGAGATAATATCGAGTAATAATGAGAGATTAAACTTGTTTTAGTCCAATGCGATAACGATAATTAGCATTTTCCAGGACAAAGAAAATCCTCTCCGAGTCAAAATGACCCATACACAACCTGAGGGTTAAAACAACACATATAGACAATATTTTTATGTACCTCTTATGAGCAATATAATGTCACACAATCTCAAAAGAAAACATTGCTCTAAAATGTCCGTCAGAGGCCATTTGAGCTTTTCGTTTATGAGCATTTAGTCCTTGTTTATCTTCTGATTTAGTTATCTTTCGATGTCTTTGTCGACATTAGTCAGTAAAAAACTAGAATCAGGAAGCTGTGGTGACACATATAGATAGTCTCATCCCTTTCGAAAATGGGCAGTGGTACCTAAAGCAACTAAGTTTTATTTACCTAGAGATCATAAGATTACGGTACTTTATGAACGACGGCAAATAACCTTTAAGAGAAAAATTTCCAAACCCCCAAAGTTCTTCCAAACCTTTTTATAACTTTCTCTGTTCTGTATAACACAAAATAAGACATTTTGAAAAATGCCGTATTTGTGTCCATTTCCTTTCATTGAATGGACTCTTTTGAAGAAAGAAAGTCATACACATTTAAAACGCCACAACAGTTAGAAACAATTACAAATATTTTCCTTTTGGGTGCACTCTCCCACATTACTGTCGACTTAATAACTTTTGTTATATTGTATCATGTATATTTTCTTGCTTAATTGTCAACTGCACGTTTCATAATGTGTTTGAAACCGACTTGCCATATTGCTTTTTTCCAGAGACCTAAGGTAAAACATAAAAAAAAAAAAACATTCATTTGGCAATGCATACAAAATCATCACTATACAGCTTTGTTTCGTTTGAGAAAATGGGCTGATCAGTGACAAAATAATTGAGTCCCATGAGTGATACAATCAGTGACAGATAAAACCGCACCCAGTGGCCTTAGACTGTTATTACTATACTATTACATGTTATTACATATTAATTACTGTATACCATAATTCAAACCAGTGAGAAAAACAACGAAATGAGCTGAACGAGTGAGAAGAGAGGTAAGAGGTCAGGAGCAGATAATTGCGCTGGTGGGCTCCCGCAGAGAACTGTCCGTTTAGACCAGCGATTATTTATGAAAGCCATCCGGCCCCTGGGCCACAGATGCCACAGGGCTGAAGGGGATAAAAAGTTGGTCATCAGGTCAAGGGCCAAGGGGAGCATGCAGAGAACAGGTGGGGTGTACAGAGGCTTCTGGAACTGACTCAGGATGACCCACACCTGCCCTGACTGTCAATCAACAGGAGCCGAAAGAAAAGAGACACTGGAGTACTACTGTACGTGTACATGGTGTCTTTTGGAGTTCAGAGATACTTCTCTGGATTTTCCCCTTAGGCTACGCTGGTAAGTCTGACTGACTGAGTCATTGAAGAGCTGGAGTGAAAATTGGATCCTCCTTAAATGTTTTTACAGTCGACATGGCCTTGTCTTGTTATCTAAGATACGTATATTTAATGGGTAATCTCCAGAGATTTAATATGAAGAAAAACTAGTATAATATTGAAATATTATGTGAAAAAAAAAAACGTTTCCAAAACTTCTGCCAACTTTTCAGAAGGCAAATTTTGGTTTTCAGAGATCTTTTTTTTTTTTTTTTTAAAACCTAGTGTTTAGAGAATATAACTTTGTTTTGGAATTTTTAAGAAAACACTAATAATAAATCTAATAGCACAACTGAACTCTACAAAAAAATTGTCTTTTTGTGAATTTTTTTAAAGAAATACTGGGGGGGACAAAACACTCCGGTAGGAAAAGGTGTCCTAAAACAAGCTTGTTTCCCATTTAGAAATTATTATTTCAACACAATAAGACATTAAACCCCAAAGGTGAGGAATCAAGAAACCACTGACAACGTCAAAAAACATCCATGAAACAATAAAGCCATTAATGCCTTTTTCATGCAAGACTTTGTAAAGCACATCTTTCAAAAACACTTTCAGAACAAATCCCTGATGGTTCCTTGGGGCTACAAGGAGGTCAGAATTTCTCATTTTCTTTCCTTCTGCATCCTGTAAGTCACTCATACATCCATCAATGTGGGACTTCCAGCCCGGGCCACGGTAGCAGTTCCCATTGGTTTCGGACAGCTAATGCCCTTGTGAAACGGCACCAGCTCTTATAGAGTTGCCTGAGCTGCCGGCCGGACCCGTGTGTGCTGGGTGGGCAGCAGGTGCGAGTGTGAAGGACAGCTCAACTGCTGCACTGTACGACACACATACAGTACATACACACACAAACACATGCCGACTCTCAAAGTGAAACTAAACTTTCTAAGAAGCTACTTTTGCAACATCAAAGTACTTCTTTATTGTTGGATGAATGCAGTTTGAAGGGAATTAGTCTGAATGCAAGCCCACACTAATATGTAAGTGCACATCATTGCTGACTTTATTTACATCAGCATATATATACATATATATATTAAACACATGTTAGTAGTTTAAAAATAACTAGTAACAATAATCATATTTTATTTATGTAAATATTGCATTTTTTTACTTAAAATATATTCAAATGATCTGCAATAATATAATAATATAATATTTTAATAATTTATATGCACTTTTACTGTAATAAAAATGTTTTAAATGTATTTCATTTATTTTATATATATACAGTATATATACACAGTATATGCAATTATCTACAATTATTACAATAATATAATCGTATACATTAGTATTACAAGTATGCAGTATATGGTTGTATTATTATAGATCATTTGTTTGTGTATAAATCAAAAATAAATAATAAATTAATAAAGAATATGCAGTAAATTTAGTGTGAAATGTCTCAAAATCTACAATTATAACAATACTATAATCATAACAATTATAACAACATGGGGTAACTGTAGGTTTGTATAAATACTTTAATTTTATTCATTTTATGTGCAAACCTTTTACATTTATGTATATATATATATATATATATATATATATATATATATATATATATATATATATATATATATATATGTTAGAAAAAAAAATTTCCAATTCTGATGATAGACTTTTGGACCCCGATGTGTATTCAGTATGTATTTGCTTCATCACTTTGGAAACATGGAAGAAGTTTCAAGGCCTCTGTGAGTGTAGATAAACCATCAGCCCCTAGAGGGCGCTGTTCCATATTTGTGTTGGCTGGTTTTAAGTCAGTGTGTGGTGTTGAGGCCATGAGGGACTTTGGGATTCTCCAATTGCAGGCAGGCAGACTGGCTGGCACCCCAAATGTAGCTTCTTCATCCTGGAGACAGCTGTTGTCTTTGTGACGACACTAGTGGCCAATGAGGTTTGGGTCCGAGCTGGGGTTGGTGGGGTGGAGAGGAGGCTTATGGGTTTGAAAACGATCAAATGCTGCAGAATTGGAGGGGGCAGTTGGCCGTGGACAGTAAACACCATTCCAAGCCCTGCCGTACACTGGAAAGCAGCTTCACCGAGCACAAATATACATCTTGACACTTCCTCCTATGAGAATACAGTCTATATTTTATCTATTTCCATCTTGTCAACGGGTGGTCCAGGAAGTTCCTGTCAGCTCCTTCAACTCAAATGGGATAGTTGCTATTTTGTTTATTTGTATATTTGTCATTTACTTAGATGGGACTTCACATCGACAGCGTAATAATACCATTGAGAGATGATATTAGTATAAATGGATTTTATCCATTTAAAAAGGTTTTTGATAAATATTTTTCAAATGATGCAAACTGAATTATATATCAATGGCTCAGAAAAGCTATTTTATTGTACATAAAGTGGCTAGCCCCTCATGGTGGCAGCCATTTTGAAATCACATGACCAGGCATGTCTTGGATAATTCCTGGTGTTTTGAGTTTAGGGATGCACCAATATTACAATTATATCCAATACTTATAAGATAAATGGCCTATTTAATAAGATAATTTGGCCTATTTACTTTGTCTCAATTAAAAATCCAGTACTATAAACTGCAATCTAACTAAAAATGTAAATGCTTCTTTCTAATTTCAATTTGAAAATTGTTTCTACATCAGTGTACGAGTGAGTTTAGACATCAAATTCTAATGTATGGTATGAAAAAAAAAAATCAATTTAAATCCATTTAAATATCCAATTTCAGTTGATACCAATAAATAAAAAAAAATCTCTAATATACTCCGATAACCACTATTTTACCAATACACAATATTGAGAATTGGTACTTGAGTTAATAAACATAAATTACCTTATTACCATGCATTATTATACTGTAAAATGTCTAAAGTGTCCTCATGTTTATCGAAAGTGTCCTTAATTCTCGATTAATCCTAGGTTAAATTTTGTCAAAAGCCTTCAACTAATCAGGATATGCTTCCACTTCTGACGAATAAAAATACTACATGAAATCTTATTGGTCAGTCAAAAATGGATGTTTAATTTATTTAGTTTCACATTGTTAAATAATATTAATCAAATGTATCTTAGAAATGGGCGATTAGATTATTTGTACATATAAATGACCTGAGCGTTGTACACTCATTACAGGTCAAAGCCTTCTGAATTTGGCAGTATAATGACAACGTACAGCAGTCAACCTAACATCACATAAACAGCATGGATGCTCCAGACCTGATGGGGGCAGCAGAAAGGCTGATTCTGTGCATCTTTGTCTGTCAGAAAAAAGAAAAAAATGAGAATATGAGAAGCAGAAAAAAACGGTTTTGTTTAAAGGTATTTGTTTTACAGCCATGTTACTCTTCCAGCATTAGCATCATAGATTAGACACAGGTGAAATTTATGGAAACATGAACAGTCTGTTTGCAAACCTCTAAAGATTGGCCTATGCACTTTCTATGCACACAGACAAAATTCATACACAACATATCAAATTAATTTAATTGCATTGCTTCAGTGAATTTGACAGATTGACAGATAATCAAATACTGTATATATAAACGCTTAGTTGAGGAATGAGTAATATAAACACTGGAT
Organism: Tiaroga cobitis; assembly: GCA_030578255.1. NCBI lineage: Eukaryota > Metazoa > Chordata > Actinopteri > Cypriniformes > Leuciscidae > Tiaroga > Tiaroga cobitis. Next base: position 27,873,030 of record CM060615.1, on the reverse strand, counting down.
AACACATCATAATAGACTTTACTGGAGATGGAGAAGTAGAACTGGACATACACTAAACAATAACCGACAAAGGACTGAACAGAACAGGAATTATATATACACATAGTAAATGAGGGAGCTAAACAGGAACAGCTGGACAAAAATGAACTAATCAGTAACCATAGAAACTAACGAAAACTCATACAGACACTACAGGAACAACTAAACAGAACATAATCGTAACATTACGCCCGCCTCGGAAAGGCACTTCCTCGCGGCGTATAATATCCAACTGATGAGGGCGGAAGGGAGGGAGGGAGGGAGGGGGCTTTTCGAGATGGGCAGCGAGCTGGTGACGGACAGGAGGCAAACACCATGGTGGAGCCGACGGTGGGAGGAGCCAAGGTGGAGCTTTAGCTGCAGGGCTGGGCAGAACTCGTGGACCAAACGACGGAGGCAGAACCAGGGTGTGTGGAGGAACCAGCAGAGTAGAGAGACTGACGGACCAGGGTGACATCCACAGTCCGGAAGCCCAAGGTGAATCTGCTGGCTCATGGGACTGAGGCAGAGACAGGGACCCGGCTGACCCGGGCAATGACGGAGAGATCGAGGACGATGGAGAATCTGGAGGGAAGGAGAGGCCTGGTGGAGCCGAAGGGGTGGAGGGATGTGGCACAGCCGGAGACCCGGAAGTCCATGGCGGAAGCTGAGCGCACATCGACCAAGGCTGATCCAGATAGAAGAGGGAGGCCAGAGGAGTTCCAGTGCAAACGGGCCACGGTGGAGACGAGGGAACGCAGAGCCAGGGTGGAGCCGACGGGCTGACAGGCCGAGGTGGAGACATGGGCCTGGAGGCTGGTGGAGGAGAAGCCCAAAGCGAAGCTGACGAACCACACAGTGCTAGCAGCGTGGGGCAGAGCCGAGGAGCTTGACGACACCAGTGGAGCCGACGGATCCAGGGGACTGGCCGTAACCAGTGGAGGAAATCAGGCACGAATATTGGCAGAAGAGGATCATGTCCGGATGGGACCGGCGAAGAAGAAGAGGATTCGAGGGTGGGGACTTGGGTGGGAACTGGATCCATGGAACACAGATCTATCAGGTTTAGGTTCGCTCCTGGCTCTGAGATGGACTGATCAACATGCATAGACTCAGGGGCTTTGATGTCATCCAGCTCAGGATCTGGTTCACCTTGTGGGTGCCTTGGGTTCGCAGGCTGTGGAAATAAACAGGAAGAGCTCGACAAAGATTAATTAATCAGTAACCATAGAAACTAACGAAAACTCATACAAACACGACAGGAACAACTAAACAGAACATAATCGTGACTATGTATATGTATATATATATACTGTATATATATATATATATATATATATATATTAGTATGTACCTCAATTTTGGGGTCACGGTTCGATATGAGTTCGGTACAATAGGAAAAATTGTCACACTTTAGGGATCAATTCTCACTATTAACTAACTATTATAATCTGTTAAATGATTATTAGGCAGCATAAATTAGGTCAGCCGGAACCGGGAACACTTCCTATAACACCCGATGCACTTGTTATAATAATAATAATAATAATAATAATAAATAATTATATCATAAGAAGAATGGCATCTACGCTAATGTTAGTCTTTCTGCTTATTCCGAGGTTTACTGTAATCAGCTCTGCCCTGCAAAGGCAAAAGACCTTAACTCGCTAGAGTGTGAAACTGAGAAAAATGACTTTAAAGTTTCTGTTTTGTCCAGACAAAACTATTATAGGTAGGACTCCCAAAATTTGACAACTAGTTGCTATAATGAAGAAATGTTTGTATGCAAAAAATCTTGAGCTCAAAATTGACCTTTGACCCTTGTTTGGCAGTTACTGTACTCTGCCTTTGTATCATGTGCCAAAAATAAGGAGTCGTGCAAAGGCAAAAGGCAGTAACTGACATACAATCAATATTTGCTTGCTGTTCCCCATACTTACATCCATTATAAGAACACCTAACCAAGGTCTAGTCATCATGGCTAGACCTTGTGTTTTAAATTATATAGAAGACCTTTGGTTGTTCCTATTTAGTGCTATAATGATCATGATAGTCCGGCAACACTAACACAGTTTAAACAGTATGACAGATAAGTTACTTTGCAGTACAGTATGTATGACTAGCCTAAATACAATAAATATTTCCACAATAAAGATAATTTAATTATAATTGAATACAAAGGTATATTTATTTAAATGCAAGATATAGAGTAATAATTAATTAAACATAATTTATCAATTTGCAACAAGAATATTTCATATTCATTAGACGTCTTTGGCCTTTATTTTGAAAAAGCAATAAACATGAAAAATCATGAAATTGGTAGAAAGCTCAGTTTGTTTTCATACCAAGAGTTCAAAAAATAACACAATTAAATTTTATTTAAAAAAAAGTCAGAAATCTTTTTTATAATATAGACAGAGTCAACCGAAAAAAAGCTGGAATTACTTTTACCATTTAGGTTAGCCTACTTTGTACGGACTTTAGTGATAACTAGCTTAGTGCTATATGGATTTGAGTAAGATCTGATATGGAACACCTGCAAGAAGGAATATGGCTCAAACACGTATGAATTGTTGTGGATACAGCAAATGACGTGCATTGCTATATGGATTATGGATTTTCCATGGATTATATCGGATTGCATGGAAAGGTAGGATGCCTGTGTATTTAATAATTCGTTTTTGGCGTCTCTGAACGTTAGCGCTAATTTACGTGACACAGATTAAATTTAGCTAGCTCCGGGCTGTCACTGACATTGACAGATCTGAACCAATCGCCCTGAACGAAAAACAACATTTATGACAACCTATTAGCTTGCATCTAAGTATGGCTTGTTCACCTTGCTTTGTTTCTGATTGCATACTTAGCAGTTTGTCTGGCCAGCAAAGTTGGTGATGTTGTTTTAGCAAACTGAATTAAGCAGAATGCAATCGAAAATGTATCATGTTTATAATAAAATTTTTGGTATGTTCTTAACAAAGATGTGTCGTGTGTATGTTACGTGGTTTGAGAGCGGCAAAATTTGACAGTATGACAAAGCCAGAGTACAGTAACATCACAGCGGCACCGTAACATCTCTCTTGATGCCAGGCTAAACAAAGCCAGAACACCTTAACTCAACTTCAGCGTGCTGGAACAAAGGCATTTGTTACGGCGTTCTGCTGTGGTTTCTCACATGGTTTTGGATGTTACGGTTGTCATATCCCTTTATTTTCTCGTTAAAACAATCAAATTGACTCACGATATTTATTCACATGATAAAGGAGGTCTCAAATACCACAAAAATGACACTAACTCATTTTTGACGAAACATGATGTTACGGCGTTTTGCCTTTGTAGGGCAGAGCTGGATCCGGGCCGTATCCAGATCAGATGGTGGACCTGCACCTAGACACGACCACAACGCATCCCTGAAGTGTCAGAAGCAGAGATTGTGTCAACTAGACTCTCATTGAAGGCCTCATCGACACGACAGCCTTCGGCACTGATCCTCAACAAACCTCAACAATAATATTGATCCGCCTGCATTGACACCATTATACACTGAACAAAATTATATAAACGCAACACTTTTGTTTTTGCCCCCATTTTTCATGAGCTGAACTCAAAGATCTAAGAATTTTTCTATGTACACAAAAGGCCTATTTCTCTCAAATATTGTTCACAAATCTGTCTAAATCTGTGTTAGTGAGCACTTCTCCTTTGCCGAGATAATACATCCACCTCACAGGTGTGCCATATCAAGATGCTGATTAGACAGCATGATTATTGCACAGGTGTGCCTTAGGCTGGCCACAATAAAAGGCTACTCTAAAATGTGCAGTTTTGTCACACAGCACAATGCCACAGATGTTGCAAGTTTTGAGGGAGCGTGCAATTGGCATGCTGACTGCAGGAATGTCCACCAGAGCTGTTGCCCATTTCTCTGCCATAAACCGTCTCCAACGGTGTTTCAAAGAATTTGGAAGTACATCCAACCGGCCTCACAACCACAGACCACGTGTAACCACATCAGCCCAGGACCTCCACATCCAGCATTCTTCACCTCCAAGATCATCTGAGACCAGCCACCCGGACAGCTGCTGCAACAATCGGTTTGAATAACCAAAGAATTTCTGCACAAACTGTCAGAAACCGTCTCAGGGAAGCTCATCTGCATGCTCATCGTCCTCATCGGGGTCTCGACCTGACAGCAGTTCATCATCGTAACCGACTTGAGGGGGCAAATGCTCACATTCGATGGCATCTGCTACTTTGGAGAGGTGTTCTCTTCATGGATGAATCCCGGTTTTTACTGTACAGGGCAGGTGGCAGAATATGCCAATATTCCACATGCCACAGTCAACAACCTGATCAACTCTATGCAAAGTAGATGTGTTGCACTGTGTGAGGCAAATGGTGGTCACACCAGATACTGACAGGTTTTCCCAATACAGTAAAACTGCACATTTTATAGTGGCCTTTTATTGTGGCCAGCCTAAGGCACACCTGTGCAATAATCATGCTGTCTAATCAGCATCTTGATATGGCACACCTGTGAGGTGGATGGATTATCTCGGCAAAGGAGAAGTGCTCACTAACACAGATTTAGACAAATTTGTGAGCAATATTTGAGAGAAATGGGCCTTTTGTGTACATAGAAAAAGTCTTTAATCTTTGAGTTCAGCTCATGAAAAATGGGGGCAAAAACAAAAGTGTTGCGTTTATAATTTTGTTCAGTGTATGTGAACTGAACTGAGCTGGACGATGACATCACGGTTTTCTCCAGAGCGGCTATATATATAAATGAACTAAATTAATAATTTTTTTACAACAAAAAAGAAACATCACTGAACTTACTTAAGCTGGACTGTGATGCTATTTTCTTCTGGAAACAAACTTTGTTGTATTATTTTCCTGTTATCCCTGTAAAGCTGCTTTGAAACAATCTGTATTGTAAAACGCGCTATATAAATAAATGTGACTTGACTTGACTATTAACTATGACTTTTACCTCAAACTCCAAATTACTGTTTATTAGTTAGCAAAGTTGTTAAGTTTAGATATTTGTAGGACTAAGGGTTGTAGAATAATGTAGAATAAGGTCATGCAGAATAAAGCATTAATATGAGCTTTATAAGTACTAATAAACAGCCAAAATCCTAGTAATGCTAACAAGCAACTAGTTAATAGTGAGAATTGGACCGAAAACTAAAGTGTAAGTGGACAAAGCAACAAATCTACAATGTTAGATTTCTTTTATTTTAGTAGTGCAAATCACAGTTTGATCCACCTAGCGGCATTTAGGGGCTGTTTACACAACACCGTTTTCAACTAAGAATGGCCTGGCAGCAGAATACAGGGTTTTAGTCGTTAATGCTGATCTGTGTGAATGTGGTTTGCTTTGACAATGGTGTCGTCTGTACGCAGACAACCCAAAGGAACCCTCTGTTTTAAGCATATCTTTGTCGTGTAAACCTATCCTTAGTCCCCCCTTTTTGACAGCCTCTGTTTTTGCGAATGATTTCTGAAGGATCACGTGACACTGAAAACTGTAATGATGATGAAAACTCAGCTTTGCCATCAAACTAGATTAGACTTTTTTCTAAATAAAATGTATTAAAGTGAAGACAATTATTTTAACTGAAATAATATTTCTCAAGATTACTGCTTTTACAGTATATCAAATAAATGACATTTTCCAAAGAATATTTGACAAGTTAAAAGCCAATTGTTTTGTTTTGTAAACAACATAATATCTTTACAATATCCCATGTATTATTTCAAACATGAAAATATACTACTTCCTTTATAATTGGGGTCCCTGGTAAGGAGGTCCATGGCATTAAAATGTCCTAACCCCCTTAAAATAAATAATTAATTGTCAGAAATCAAAAAACAGTTCCAACGACTTTTTGACATAAAATCCAGAGCTTAATCCCATCAGGCCGAATAATCCAGGGAACAGATCGAACCTGTGATCACCCAAGCAGCAAGTCCTCAGGCTGCACCTGCCTAAACGATGAGGGCAGCGTTCTCTCGCACTCACAGAGCTGATGCAGTCCACAGACGCTCTCGCTCTGGCTCTCACTGCGCTCATTGTTTCATGGTGAGGAGCATGCACTGTCCTCTCTGATTCCCGTGACTATAACAGCAGCTGGTCGAGGCTTACTGCCTCAAAAACTGCATAAATCTTATCTCTACAGTCTATCTAGCTCTGCATTGCACATGAAAAAAGAACAATATTTGTAATGATCATCCTCTGATATGTTGTATAACAGTCCAGCATAACAGTTTTCTGCAAATCTTCTATTCATTAATCACATGATGGGGATCAATAATATAAATAATGATTTATTAGCTCTCTGTCATCATTGTAAATAAATAGCTATATTTCACAAATATTACGTATATAAAGTTGAAAAAGGATGCACTCCGACTCAAGGCTAAGAAGAAATTATGCAGTTAAAGAGACAAGAAGTGAATTGAAACTGAATTAAGGTTAATCAAAGTGAATGTGAACAGATATTTGACCCTTACAAAATGCACAATTACTTGATCAATTATAATAATGATCAAATATAATAATTGTAATTTACTACCATAACATGTGTTTAATATACATAAACATGCCATAAAATATTTTATTGTATTTATTCTATGTGTGTGTATTATTAGTATTATATTTTTTATATTGTAACAATGTATTATTTATATACATTCATATACATTATCATATATATGAATGTATATTTATATACATGTATATACATTATATATGTGAAATATTATTACAATTTAAAATAACTACTTTAGAACAGATATATTTTGAAATGTAATTTATTCCTGTGATGGTAAAGCTGAATTTTTTGCATCATTGTATCACACTATTCCTCAGAAATCCTTCTAATATGCTTTGATGCTCAAGAAACTTTTCTAATTACTATCAATGCTAAAAAAAAAATTAAAAAAAGTTTTTGCTGCTTCTTTGAAACAATGATAGTTATTGTATATTTTACAGTAAAATAATTTACTGTTACGTCTGATCAATTTAATGCATCCTTGCTGAATAAATTTTGAAAGAAAAAATACTGACCCAAATTCTTGAATTGTAATACATATTTATTTATCCTTTATATATATTATATATAAAGGATAAATTTATATACGGGGGGTTAAATTAAGTTATTATAAAGTGTTTCCAATTTTAGAACCAAAAACACAATTATATATTTTCTGTAAATAATTCAATTGTATATGATGATAAATGTCTATAGAAAACATTTTATTTGTAACTAAAATTTGCACCGTATATTTTGCATATTCAATCAGGAATGAATATTCAAGCAGCATAATTAACTACCACAACACATGCATAAATGTTTATTAAGCTTAGTTTGTTGTCCTTTCAAAGACAACAAGTGAAAAATCCCCTCAATGACAAGTCACTTATCAGAGCCCACTTTCACAGACCCTAAAAGTGCCTGATTGGGGTCATTTACAAACAGGGGGAGGAGGGGTCAAGCGTGGGAACACATCCTAATGTTAGAATCAGGTGGAGGCTGCTTCTTTAATGACCTGACCATGGACAGCGCAAAGAAATGGACTGACCATGTGACAGGAAAGAGAGTGCATGACATCTGTCCCCCGTACACCTCTGAGGAAGTGACCTGCCACCTCTCACACACCCACAGGACAAGTTCCTTTTTGTGGAGGTCGTCTTTAACACACTATTTTGACAGCAGGAGAGGCAATGATGATCTGTGAGGACGTACATGGTCTTTTGATCTTCACAAGCTTTGTTTAAAGGCTGAGGAAGGCAAGTGGAAATCTGAAGGCCAGTGATCTGCTAGCTGCTACGCTAATGTGGCTATAGGCATAACAAAGTAGATCTGACCCATGTTTTGTAGTTTGTAAAGAAAAAGACTGTAAAAATGCAACAGTAATGGTTAACTGTACGCTACTTTACCATATAGGCCGCTGTGGAAAATGTAAATACTTTAACATTATATTAGCATTATATATAAACGCAGCTAACAGGGAATGTTCTCAGAACTTCGGTTAAAGGAGCTGTATGTAAGAAATTTATTTCAATTAATCATAAAAAGGCCCTAATATGTCACTAGACATTAAGAAATCATGTTCATTTCAAATACTTATATCACTGACAACAGTAGTATGGCTAGGATATTGTCATTTAAAAAGTGGACTTGCAGCCCTCAACTGATGTTGATGTTGTCATGTTGTGTTTTGGTCTGATGCGCCACCCTCCACCTATCCAACAATCACGAAGTCAGTGTTTCGGGATCCGGGTTGCCAGCTTTGCTCTAATCTACCCTAACTGTAGTCGGATAAATATGTCTAACGTTACTAAATCAAAAAGACCTCGTTATGATTCAGAAATTCGTCGTGACAAAGTCAGAAATAAAACCAGAATTTGCATTGGAGATACTTTTGAAAGATGGAGACGGCTGAAAACGGAGAAGAATTTGAACACAGACGCCAACGTTGCTAATTTTCTCCTGGACAGGTAAGAATTATCTATGCTTGGCTAACTTGTACTTGATGTCAATGGACATTTCATATATTCATCATGACAGTCGAACAAAGTTATGCATGTTCGTGCAAAGTAACGTGACGTAAGCTCACATGGACGTATGCTAACATTAGCACTGTATTATAGGAGCCAGTTTCTCTGTCCTTATGCTGAGACGCAGAGGAAAACAACATTAGCACTCCCATTATGGCAATTTGAAGCGTAATTGAGACAGAAGCCTAACTTTACCTCAGAAAAAATTATTCGTCATTCGTTCTTCGCGTATATCGTGGACTAAGTTACACATGCTGCAAGTTGACCTGTATGAACATTGCTAATCAAGTTTAGTTACTCTAACAATATTTTATGATGAAACTGAAAACAACCCTGTGATAGCCATTGGTGATATTGAATTTGTCCGGCGTTATAATTGCTGTGGTAAATGTTTTGGTTATTTGTTAGCCCGCTTATGACAAAAACTTTAGCACTTGTAAATCGATTATTATTTTTTTTTCGTCTTTAAAAATAAGGAAGTTTTATTTTGTTGTTATATGTTTTTGGTTTTGTTTTACTATTATACATTTATTTTTCCACAGACTTTTTTTTAATTGTAATTGTATTTATATGTTCAAAATAACTAAATAAAATCAAATTAAATATCAAATCAAAAACGCTTGTCTCTTCAGCTATTATGGCCCCAGCACCTCAACACCCCTCAACACCCCTCAACACACCAAAAACTTACTGTGTGTCTCGTCGTCACTTGCCATTGGAAGGCGCCTACGTTTCTGCTGAATCCTGCAGCTAATCTGGCAACCTCGAGTCAGGGGGTAGGGGGAGGGGATACAGCGCTCTATGGTATTTTTAAAGTGATTACAGTACCAGTTTTGGCCACAATCCTACATACGGCTCCTTTAACATTTGGGCAAGGTTCTCTCAAAATTATGAACAAACTTTCTTCCAGTAACGTTAATAGAACGTTACAATGATATCTGGTCATTAATAATGTTAAAATGTTAGCACAAAAACATTTACTATAGCTACATTGTTCGTGGAGCATTTTTTTCCCTGAAATTTTTTAAAATGTTACTTGTTTCAGAGCATTCAGAGAACATTCAAAAGTAACGTTACCATAATTTTTGAAGAATGATAAAATGGAAAATGGAAATGTTCATATAACCAGTAATACAAAAATATATATATATTTTAAAACTGGATGTTTTGAACGTTCAGAGAACATCCAGAAATAACGTTTTCATTACTTAGTGGAAATGTTAGCAAAAATCTTCTTAGAACGTTTTTTGTTAGCTGGAGAATATAATAAAATACTGTCAAATGTAAAGCTTTTGCAAGCAAAAACTATGAATTACCATGTCATTTATGGTGAAAAACTGTAAAAGAACAATCCCAGAAAGCCCTGTGTGCCACATGTGTCGTAAATCACATGTGATTATATTGTATTGTTTCGTCTTATTTTTTATGATTAATGTACATTAAGGTGTTTTGGATTGCAGTCATCTTGTGGTTGGTGTGTATTTAAGACAAATTCAGTTTATTAGGACTATTACAGAAATCTTGTTGTTTCATTTATATATTACTGACAAATATGCATCACATTAAGTTTACTAGTTTGTTGTGGTAAAGTGTAATCCAAATGGATGGAAATTTTATATGCAATTCAAAAACACAATCTATTGGTGGGATTTTTTTTTTTATTTAATTTTTTTTTTTTTTTATAAAAGCAAAAAGCCACTTAAGTTCACCAGATTTAAACTTTTAGTATGGAACGAAACAATACCCATTAATATCTACTCCATTCACACTCAATTCAAATTCTACATTAATGCACCAGGTCACAGAATTCAGCATTTGCTCGTTATTTAAAAAAGTAAACAGCCTTATTCACTGTACTATAACTATAACACAATCTGTTACCTTAAATTATATGTTTATGTCTGTAAAGCTGCTTTGAAACAATCCATTGTTAAAAGCGCTATATAAATGAAGATGACTTGACTTGACTTGACTGTAATAATTAGTACTAATTAATGTAGCTATTTATTGAAGATCAGTGTCTTTTATTATCTTTTAACTTTTATTGTAGGTGTGACTGTTGTGAAAATGATATCAACTGAAGCTTGCTTTACTATGGTAAAACCACTGTAACACACAGTCTCGTAGCAAACTGCTTTAGTAAACAATAATCGGCAGCCATGAACCATTAGCCTAGCATTAAATATTCCACTTTCTTGCACAGTTAAAGTTAGAATTTGAGAAATCCACACGGCCTAACATGCTACAATTGTATCCTTTCATCTTGTAAAAAACATATTTGTTGATATTCCAGAGGGCAAATCCCAGTTCCATTTGCAGGAGGTCAAGGCATCTTTCCTCCCTCTTGCTGTATGTGTTTCTGATGAGTTGTGCAATTAGCTCACTGTCAGCGTTGACAGGCCTATGACAGACTCTGTCACTATACGCCCAATGCAGAGGTTTTCAAGAACACAGCGGTACAGGAGCACTTTAGCCGCCCCATCTGGTCCGTCTCCAACATCACAGGGAGTGTTTGCCTAAATTGTTAGTCCATTAAGGGAGCAGAACAGAGAAATTTGAAACTAATGATGCAGGAGGAGTGGGACTATGAAACGCTAGAGGCCACCATGCTAAGCTATACTGGAATAAACAGAAAATAATGTATATTTGATTAACTGTTAGATATATTTAGTGCTGGGTTTGCTCTGCCCTGGACCCCGCATCTGTGGATGTCCTAAGGGTCCTTGATAAAGAAAAGGAAAAAAATAGGGATGTTTGCGGGTTATGTGGAGTAGGTGCTTCTGCACTGTGGTTCCCCCCTCACCGTCTGTTAAGCAGAGCAGGACTTCGTCAGCCCCGCTCAGGGATCCAGCAATGAAGATCGTACCCACCACGGACCCTGAGCCCACTCCTGCTATGGATCCAGAGCCAGCCACCATGTCCTTCTTGGTCATCATTTCCGTCCCGAGGCCAGAGACTACCACCAGATCCATCAAGGAGACAGTGATTGTGGCACAGTCCTTCCCCAAGCCAGAAGCCGAGATCTGGCTCATTGATTTGTGGACAACGGAGCCAGTTCCCAACCAAGTCCCCACCCCCAATCTCTCTCCTCTTCAGTCGGACCTATGAAATTATCTTGAAGACCCAAACCCGCTCAAAGTCTTCCATACCCCGTTGTTTGCATCCACTCCCCTGGATCTGCCTGCCCAGCTGATGCCACTCAGCTCCTCAGCTCTGGCCTCTCTGCTAGCTCTGTGCTGCTCTCTGGCTCCGCCTCCCTGTTCCCCGCTCGGCACAGTGATGTGGATTCCCTAGCTTCACTTCAAGGGTTAGTTCACCCAAAAATTAAAATTATGTCATTAATGACTCACCCTCATGTCGTCCCAAGCCCGTAAGACCTCCGTTCATCTTCGGAACACAGTTTAAGATATTTTAGATTTAGTCCGAGAGCTTTCTGTCCCTCCTTTGAAAATGTATGTAGCTACGGTATGCTGACGTGTTATCTGGTGTAAGCAGCGTCTTACGTCATCAGCGTCACTGAACGCGGCTTGACAACAGAACCGGAAGACAATACAATGCTGAATAAAGTCGTAGTTTTTGTTATCTTTGGACCAAAATGTATTTCCGATGCTTCAAAACATTCTAACTAACCCACTGATGTCACATGGACTACTTTGATGATGTCTTTATTTCCTTTCTGGACAAGGACTGTATACCGTACATACATTTTCAAAGTAGAGACAGAAAGCTCTCGGACTAAATCTAAAATATCTTAAATTGTGTTCCGAAGATGAACGGAGGTCTTACGGGCTTGGGACGACATGAGGGTGAGTCACTCATTAATGAGATAATTTTCATTTTTGGGTGAACTAACCCTTTCAGGCCTCCAGGCCTATGACTCCACCTCGGCCTGTAAGCCCGTCGACTCTGCCTAGGCTCTAGGGCTGGGACAATAAATCGATGCATCGCTATTCGTGGTTTGATTCCAATATTTTACGAATGCATCGCCATTCTCTCTCGAATCGATTCTGAGCTTAGTTTTTATCAGCAGATGGCACCCTAGGCTAGTTTTTAACCGCATGCTCAAATGCTCACGAAGAAGAGCGCTCGTGCGTTCGGCTGAGTCTGAGAATGTACTTGCACCTCAGAAGGCTTTTATGATGCGAGATGAATGTAAACAGCCCACTGCAAACACCCTTGTAATTCGCTTCAACCTTTTCAAACTTTATGAATGATTATTTTATAGAAGGTTCAAGTGGTGTGTGTAAGGCATCGGAAGCAAGCAGAGTACGGCTGTTTCTAGAGCGCGCAGTGCCTTCTGCTGCGAAAAATTAAGCTCAGAATCGGTGCGAGAGAGAGTCGCGATGCATTCGGAAAATCTCAGAATCGATCCAGAATCATTTCTCGATTCACGATGCATCGATTTATTGTCCCAGTATAGTATTTAATAATAATTTTAATTAGCTTTTATTTTGACACTTTCAGTTAGAGTTCATTTTATTTTAGTTTTGGTATTGGTAATTTAGCTGTAAATTATTTTTAATTCAGATTTAGAAAATTTAGAAAATTTAGAAAATTGTATAACTCAAGTTAAACAAAAAATTAGAAATGCTGCTTTGACAAATATCTGAAATAAAATCATTTAAGTTTTTCATTATGTATATATATATATATATATATATATATATATATATATATATATATATATATATATATATATATATATATATATATATAACCATTATTATACCATTATACTAATACCATTAAAAATACTTGTAATAGTTTAAGTATATAATAACAACACTGAATTAAAATGCATTTTCTTTCATTTCTAAATAATTGAATAGAAACTTGACGATGTTATGACAATTTGAAATGGACATATATGTGTGACTTTTACAGAATAATGTATGTTACCCAGTGAACATTAAATGTTCTTTCTACACACACCCCTTACAACCCTCTTTACAGCGAAACTGATCTCAGGTCAGCGTAAATGTTCACAGACCGTGTAGGTGTTTGATGCCCAGCACATTTAAGCATGTAATGCATGCATCATGCAGAGAGTCTAAACAGGCTGTAGTGTTGGCTTCGGACCATCTACACCACACTGGATGTGATTTTACCCTAGCTAGATCTGAAGCTGTAAACCAGAACAAACTGTAGTTTTAATGAATTTCACAGCAATTTCAAAACCAGCTTTACGGCTACATACTTCACAATGCTATTCCTAAACATCAAGGAGAACATCAGAGGGTTCAAAGAGAGTATTCATTAATCTGTATATGTATATGTGTGATGTGATACTTAAGTGTACTAGTTATTATTAGAAACTTTATTTGGTATTTTTATTTTAGGCGGAGTAAAATCTTCACAAAATCCATGACAGCTGAAATAACACTGTCACTGACCAAGATAGGATTCAAATCTAATAGGGTCATTAACAGTTCCACATAACTTAAACAAATGATTAGACCATAATGAATTTCAGATAACCATTTGGGAAAGTGTGGCATAATTAATTGAGTTCTTAAAGGGACAGTTCACTCAAAAATGATACAGATATGAATATACACACAACCTAATGTCATTTCAAACCTGTATGGTTGTGTGGAGAGCAAAATTAGAATATAAAATTGTTTTGTAGAATATCGCCGCAACCTCTTTTTCATACAAATTAATGTGAATAGTCACTGAAGTCTGTTTAATGACTTGTTTGTGTCAACATTTCTGTATGGTATCATACGAAGCTGTCGTGTGGCTTCAGAAGAACTGGGATATAGAATGTGATTTGAATTAACTACTTACAAAATACCTTTTTTGGAACTTGAAAGCACAAGTTTCCATTCACTTCCATTGTATAGAGCCACCAAGACATTCTGCTAAATATCTCCTTTCCATCAAAGAATACAATATGTTTGAACTGCTCATTTAAATTTTTGTAATGTGTTTAATAAAACATTTTTTTAATTTAGAACTGCCTCTGTAAAATTACTTATAGCCAGAAAAAGACAAAAAAAAGCTAGTTAAAAATTGTACGATTTCAAAGGGGATCTAGGTTTATGGGTTTTGTAAGGGAGGGTCAACAGTGTAATTATAGATGTCATTTCGGATTCCATTAGATATTTAATTTAATGTATGTAAACGCATGTATACAAAGTAAATGTATTGTATTAGATTATTAATTTAAATGTTATTACATAGTAGTTAAAGACAAAATATAAAGTGGATCCAATCATTTTTCATACTTTGCAAGACAAATGACTTATAAATTGGTAACTCATAGTCTTTATATTTTCTTGAAGGTTAATATGTACAGAAATCTCCCCCAGTTCAGCGTTTCTCCAACTTCCTGTTCTGCGGGTCATTTGTCAGCATTAACACGGATCATGTCAAGAGCAGTTGAGTAAATAATGGCTAGAATCATCTTGGCATATCCATTTCTACACCTAAATTACAGAATGAATAGGTTTACCTAAAGATAAATAGAACAGCGAAAGAGAAAGGAGAATACCTGTTCTCAAAATTGTATCCACATTCAGAATTTTAAGTTGTGTGTAATTTTGACAGCTAAAAGACCATTACCCTCCACCAACGGTGAGAGTTTGGGGGCGGGGCTATCTTTTTGGTTGACCAATGGCAGACAGGGGGTGTTCAGGAAATCTGTTTGGGGGAAAAAAAGTAATGGGGACAAAATTACACACTTCAGCTTGAAGGTACTTACTTTGAATGATAATTTACATGGTTATGCAAAATACAAAACATTTTATGATTTGAATTAACATAAAATGCGACAATAGTATCAAGTCTCTATTGCTTTCCTAAACCCAAATCTTTTATCAAAATACATTTCCTTTATGGACTTGTAGCTTGTTGATGCCAGTGTATTTACAAGCAGAAGATTAGACTGATTATAAAGCTTCATCCCTGTCTGGTTCCTGACTGGGTGTCTGACCCTCAGCCCTGATTCCACCCCTTACTGGCTTTCTCAGCTGCTGATATGCGTGTTATGTGAGTATGACTTGACTGTTCTTATTTTGGTGCATCACTATCAATCAAACTCCTGGATGGGAAGGCCAACTTGACCCTGATGCCCTGAGAAACCTGAAGCGAGGTGAACAGGAATCTCCCCGTTTTTTAAAGCCAACTGGACCAACAAGAGTCTTGAAATAAACTGGAATGGACTGGTTAGGAGAGGTTCTGAAGAAACTGAATTGGGGTGTTTCTTCAACTATAGTCCCTTTTGTCACTGCGGACTTCGACAAAATAAACTTTTAAAACATAATTTTCTCACTTTCACTAGTTTATTTGTCAATTACCAATGTCCAACAGTGTATATACACATGAATTACAATTCTGTCAGTTTTTTTACAAAGTGTCATTTACACAACATTTAAAATGATTTGTTTGTAATTGATAGCATTCTGTGGTGGAAATGACAGTGTAAATTACATTTTGAATGTTTTTGAAAAAAATGGCCGACTTCTTTGTCTTGTTAAGCATGTTAAAGGCACACTGTGGAACTTTTTAACCTTTATAATATATATCCAAAACCCATTGAGATGGTACATCGACTTACAATAGGTTGAATGACACATCTGCTGTAGCCTGAAGGTGTCTGTATCGCTTTTACTAGCACTATGTAACTTCGGGTTGCGGGTAGGAACCCGAGCACAAAAAGAACTACAAAATTCGACCGCTTTACGGCATACGTCACTTCCCCAAATTCTAACGTGAGAGCTCAACTCGCATTTGATTGCCATCTGCATGTTGTCGTCATGGCTGAACCAACAGCTACTCGGAAGAAGGCAAAGATTTTGTAAGAGGACACAAAAAAAAAAAAAAGGGAGAGTGATAAACTAAAAGCCAGGATGAGGATCAGCGTTCGCTCGCTGGCTAAAGGAGGAGGAGGGGTGCACGACCGATGCTGACCTGGTGCTTTTGGACCAACTTAGTAAGTTTAATATACACTCACCTAAAGGATTATTAGGAACACCTGTTAAATTTCTCATTAATGCAATTATTTAATCAACCAATCACATGGCAGTTGCTTCAATGCATTTAGGGGTGTGGTCCTGGTCAAGACAATCTCCTGAACTCCAAACTGAATGTCAGAATGGGAAAGAAAGGTGATTTAAGCAATTTTGAGCGTGGCATGGTTGTTGGTGCCAGACGGGCCGGTCTGAGTATTTCACAATCTGCTCAGTTACTGGGATTTTCACGCACAACCATTTCTAGGGTTTACAAAGAATGGTGTGAAAAGGGAAAAACATCAAGTATGCGGCAGTCCTGTGGCCGAAAATGCCTTGTTGATGCTAGAGGTCAGAGGAGAATGGGCCGACTGATTCAAGCTGATAGAAGAGCAACTTTGACTGAAATAACCACTCGTTACAACCGAGGTATGCAGCAAAGCATTTGTGAAGCCACAACACGCACAACCTTGAGGCGGATGGGCTACAACAGCAGAAGACCCCACCGGGTACCACTCATCTCCACTACAAATAGTAAAAAGAGGCTACAATTTGCAAGAGCTCACCAAAATTGGACAGTTGAAGACTGGAAAAATGTGGCCTGGTCTGATGAGTCTCGATTTCTGTTGAGACATTCAGATGGTAGAGTCAGAATTTGGCGTAAACAGAATGAGAACATGGATCCATCATGCCTTGTTACCACTGTGCAGGCTGGTGGTGGTGGTGTAATGGTGTGGGGGATGTTTTCTTGGCACACTTTAGGCCCCTTAGTGCCAATTCGGCATCGTTTAAATGCCACGGCCTACCTGAGCATTGTTTCTGACCATGTCCATCCCTTTATGGCCACCATGTACCCATCCTCTGATGGCTACATCCAGCAGGATAATGCACCATGTCATAAAGCTTGAATCATTTCAAATTGGTTTCTTGAACATGACAATGAGTTCACTGTTCTAAAATGGCCCCCAGTCACCAGATCTCAACCCAATAGAGCATCTTTGGGATGTGGTGGAACGGGAGCTTTGTGCCCTGGATGTGCATCCCACAAATCTCCATCAACTGCAAGATGCTATCCTATCAATATGGGCCAACAATTTCTAAAGAATGCTTTCAGCACCTTGTTGAATCAATGCCACGTAGAATTAAGGCAGTTCTGAAGGCGAAAGGGGGTCAAACACAGTATTAGTATGGTGTTCCTAATAATCCTTTAGGTGAGTGTATATCGCTTGCACAATATCTCTATTTTTTTTTTATTTGTTGTCTATCTGGCCATGTTACGGAATCTATCTTGTCCTCCATTTAACTTCATGTATCAAGGAATGCTAGTAGAGTAGCGAATTATCAATCTGGTAGCTAGTAGGATGCTATAAGTGATCAGTCACAACATACTGCCGTTATTTTTTTGCATTCAGCTCATATTTGTATGTGTGTAAAAGGACAAACAAATTGAAGCCTACAAATAACGGCAGTATGTTGTGAGTTACATCAGTTTTATTACACGATTTCTCGACTACGCGATTTCATCTCCAACCCTGATCAAACACACCTGACTTTAATTTTAAAGAGATCCTGAAGACGTTAATTGTTTGCTTCAGGTGTGTGTGATTAGGGTTGGAGATGAACTGTGCAGGACAGACGATCGGCAGGAGCAGACTTGGGCAACCCTTGTCTATGCGACTTACCTGATCACACATTGTTTTCTGTGTACTTTTGTTCAATTAATTTTTTTTATATAATTTATATTATTAATCTTATATTTATATAATTATTTTGTTCAATAGTGAATCGATTATCTTTCTTCAACCAACAAGTCAACTACTGTCTGCACACACATAATCTAAAGACACGGGAGGCTGACCGGTTGACTGTTTGTTGACTTTTGCGACAGTGCTGTGGCGCTTGTGGCCTCTAGGGGAAAATTACAGGTCGAGCGCCACTAGTGGCCAAAAGTTCCACAGTGTGCCTTTAAGTATCCTAAAAACACCAAATTAAAGGATATATATTTATTTTTGTATAATTTCACAAAATAACAGTTTGTAAATTGGATTGGAAATGAAGCACAATAAAATTTGGGTAACACTTTAGTTTAGGTTCAGTTCTCACTATGAACTAGTTACTTATTAGCATGCAAATTACTAGCATATTGGCTAGTTTATTATTAGTACTTATAAAGCACATATTGATTGGTGTGATTGGTCTACTCTGCTCTGATTGATCAATCCCAGTCTGTTGTGATTGGTCTACTCTGCTCTGATTGGTCAGATAGCCCAGTCTGTTGTGATTTGTCTACTCTGCTCTGATTGATCAATCCCAGTCTGTTGTGATTGGTCTACTCTGCTCTGATTGGTCAGATAGCCCAGTCTGTTGTGATTTGTCTACTCTGATTGGTCAGATGGCCCAGTCTGTTGTGATTTGTCTACTCTGATTGGTCAGATAGCCCAGTCTGTTGTGATTTGTCTACTCTGATTTGTCAGATGGCCCAGTCTGTTGTGATTGGTCTACTCTGCTCTGAATGGTCAGACGGCCCAGTCTGTTGTGATTGGTCTACTCTGCTCTGAATGGTCAGATGTCCCAGTCTGTTGTGATTTGTCTACTCTGATTGGTCAGATGGCCCAGTCTGTTGTGATTTGTCTACTCTGCCTTGAATGGTCAGATGGCCCAGTCTGTTGTGATTGGTCTACTCTGCTCTGAATGGTCAGATGGCCCAGTCTGTTGTGATCGGTCTACTCTGCTCTGATTGGTCAGATGGCCCAGTCTGTTGTGATTTGTCTACTCTGATTGGTCAGATGGCCCAGTCTGTTGTGATTTGTCTACTCTGATTGGTCAGATGGCCCAGTCTGTTGTGATTGGTCTACTCTGCTCTGAATGGTCAGATGGCCCAGTCTGTTGTGATTGGTCTACTCTGCTCTGATTGGTCAGATGGCCCAGTCTGTTGTGATTTGTCTACTCTGATTGGTCAGATGGCCCAGTCTGTTGTGATTTGTCTACTCTGATTGGTCAGATGGCCCAGTCTGTTGTGATTGGTCTACTCTGCTCTGAATGGTCAGATGGCCCAGTCTGTTGTGATTGGTCTACTCTGCTCTGATTGGTCAGATGGCCCAGTCTGTTGTGATTTGTCTACTCTGATTGGTCAGATGGCCCAGTCTGTTGTGATTTGTCTACTCTGATTGGTCAGATGGCCCAGTCTGTTGTGATTTGTCTGCTCTGCTTGGTCAGATGGCCCAGTCTGTTGTGATTTGTCTACTCTGATTGGTCAGATGGCCCAGTCTGTTGTGATTTGTCTACTCTGATTGGTCAGATGGCCCAGTCTGTTGTGATTGGTCTACTCTGCTCTGAATGGTCAGATGGCCCAGTCTGTTGTGATTGGTCTACTCTGCTCTGAATGGTCAGATGGCCCAGTCTGTTGTGATTGGTCTACTCTGCTCTGATTGGTCAGATGGCCCAGTCTGTTGTGATTTGTCTACTCTGATTGGTCAGATGGCCCAGTCTGTTGTGATTTGTCTACTCTGATTGGTCAGATGGCCCAGTCTGTTGTGATTGGTCTACTCTGCTCTGAATGGTCAGATGGCCCAGTCTGTTGTGATTGGTCTACTCTGCTCTGATTGGTCAGATGGCCCAGTCTGTTGTGATTTGTCTACTCTGATTGGTCAGATGGCCCAGTCTGTTGTGATTTGTCTACTCTGATTGGTCAGATGGCCCAGTCTGTTGTGATTGGTCTACTCTGCTCTGAATGGTCAGATGGCCCAGTCTGTTGTGATTGGTCTACTCTGCTCTGATTGGTCAGATGGCCCAGTCTGTTGTGATTTGTCTACTCTGATTGGTCAGATGGCCCAGTCTGTTGTGATTTGTCTACTCTGATTGGTCAGATGGCCCAGTCTGTTGTGATTTGTCTGCTCTGATTGGTCAGATGGCCCAGTCTGTTGTGATTTGTCTACTCTGATTGGTCAGATGGCCCAGTCTGTTGTGATTTGTCTACTCTGATTGGTCAGATGGCCCAGTCTGTTGTGATTGGTCTACTCTGCTCTGAATGGTCAGATGGCCCAGTCTGTTGTGATTGGTCTACTCTGCTCTGAATGGTCAGATGGCCCAGTCTGTTGTGATTGGTCTACTCTGCTCTGATTGTTCAGATGGCCCAGTCTGTTGTGCTTGATCTACCCATTTATGTCAATGGGTCTACCGCTTACAGTGCGTGTCGGAAAAGAAACGACTATTACCATATCTGAATTTCAGCTCCAGAGGGTTTGTCAATGCTTGATACACAGCGATACGAACAGGTTTCTGGTTTTCCGTATCCATTTTAGCGTGAGTCCATGGAAATGCAGCAATGTTGATTCACAACACTGAAAACAGCGTCTTCTCAACATGTCCACAACACGAACCAAACTCTGCAGGCCTCAGCTACAACTACAGTGTTTGAGGGACCATTTATTTTTACATTGATATGTAAGAGGAAGTAATGCTGGAATTGCTGGTCGACTTGTTTTAGCATTTTAGAATCAATTCTTTCTTTTAGGAAATAATAACTGTATTTGTCGTGCACTTTGATCTATAACTTTGAAGACATTTTATTCACGCTATATTACACGCTACATGAAAGGTAATATTCAAAACAGCATAATAAAGAGCACTTAAAATGTAATCATTAATATGAATACTATACATATAATGATTTTAAATGTATGAGTGATGAAGTCATTATAATAAGCAGGTTTTAATGTGACCGTTTTTAATGATTAATAATTTACAATTGAATGTTTTTAAAATGTTAATAATTTTAGTAAAAATCAAATCCAGGGACACAAAGGTGCCCAACATTTGTAGATTCGTTACTTATTCACTTTCACCAATGCATTCCAAGCGAAACCTGAATCATGTTGCTCACGCATTGGCTCAGTGATTATCACCATACCAGAATCTCAAGCACAAGCAATGGGGTTTGGGCTTCATCACACCATAACACACTCAAGGGACTATTTATCATGTGTCTTGTGCCCCAGAAGGTAACATTTTTTTCACACTTTCCTTCCAAGTGTTGAAAATGTCCTGCTTAAAATGGAGTAGCCAGACGGAGCATTTAAATGGTGTTTTCATCAGGTTCCACTGCGTTTTCACCTCTCGGGTCCTCGCTGTTGATAGCTAAGTGGATCTTTAGCTTTTTTGTTGGAACTAGACTGACTCAGATTGATGTCTTGGAGAAAGTCACTAGTTAATTAGAGAGAAAGCTGTGTAATGTCACGGTTCACAATGTCCCGAGGGGCCGGAGTGAGCGAGGGGGATAAAGTTGAAGGAGGGACGGAGAGTGAAAGAAAAAACATGGATATGATCATGACTTTGTCACGGTCATGCTTTATAATCCATTTAGACTCCAATTGTTCAACAAAGTTTCAATGAAAGTTAGCTTTTAGGGCATATAAGACGTGTCCTGCCTATAGAAACTGATTTTTGAGACATTGGCTTGATTTGCATGCAACCAAACAATCTGTTATTATTCAGATAGATGGCTCAATCGGACTGAAAAGCCTTCATATAAAAACCTTAATCGAGCCAATTGAGCCTGATCTGAATAAAATTGCGATCGGATTGAAAGGGGTGGTGTGGATCCAATCAATTGGAAAAAAAATAAACATACACACTTTAATCTGATTATTTTCTCAATCAAATTCGAATTTCTTGTGCACATGCGCAGTGCTATGATTCGTCTGTTTACACATATTTTATGTCTTACGAATTTTCCTCACTTGTCAGTATAGGAGACAACTACTTATTATTTGCTAAGAAAGCTCATCTGACATATATGACATCTTTATTTTTAGATATGTCATCAAGGCAAAAATGACAATTACGTTTGCTGTTGTTTCAGTAATATTATCACGATGGCTTTCTTTGGTTATGAAGACACTGCGCAAGTGTTTTTCAGAATACATGTAATGCACTTGAAAACAAATGTGTGAATGTCTGGATAGGAACTAACAGTGATATATACGTTAATTGGCCGAACGCATGCGAAACACCGGCACCCGCCATTTTTAATATGTTGTGTAAACACACAGTTTACACTAACTTATTCCACGACCATGGAAAACAGTAATAGAAGGACAGACGCCGAAGTCCAGGCACTTCTCAATCTTTATGCTATGGAATTGTTGACGTAATTGAATGCTGAACTTATGACGTAGCTACGTACTGGCGGTTCGAATGCAACCAGGAAAATGGTGGCTAGATCCTATAAGTGAGTTCCTATAACTACCCGGTGTGAAAGCCCCTTATGCTTTGAAAATATGGTAACACTTTATTTCGATAGTCCACTTTAGACATTCTACTAACTATAAGTAACTTTGCAACTACATATCAACTAACTCTCATTAGAGAATTAGTGGACTGTATGGTTAATATCTGCTGACACTTTATTTTGACGCTCCCCCAACAGATATTCTACTGACAATAAGCAACTTGGCAACTACAAGTCAACTTATTCTACTAACCCGAACCCTAACACCTAACCATAACCTAACAGTCTACTACAGTCTACTAATACTCTAATGAGAGTTAGTTGACATGTAGTTGCAAAGCTACAGTTAGTAGAAAGTCTAAAGTGGAATAAAGTGGAACCAAATATATTTTAAAAAATCATGTCAAAAATGGCCTACTATAAAGTAGGTACTACATTTGCTTTGAAATGTACTTTGCGATCGCTAAAAAAAGTATGTTCTATATAGTATGAATGTGTGTTGTATGAAAAAAATCTGGACGTACTACATCTGCCATGTTGTCATTGTCATGTGACTTATGCATCAGTTGCATCGCTTCATTTCCATTCACAAATCCTCTCCCGTGGCCTCATAGTTAAGTGACCATCGAATGCGCACTTCAGAATCTCGCAGGCAGTAGTAGGTCATCCAGGGAATTTTGGCCTACTCTTTTATGAGTATTGTGAATTCGGACATACTACTTGGCTCACATACTGTTTTTTGCCTATATGCAGTAGGCAGTAGGTATACGAAAGTATATGAAAGTCAATGGTGTCAAATATTGCATTGGGCCCCAACGGCTTTCACTGTATGGACAAATCCAGTTATCTTCTTAAGAACATCTTTTGTCTCCCCCGGAATAAAGAAAGTCATACAGGTTTGAAAAAAACATCAGTGTGAGTAAATGATGACAGAATAGGAATTTTTGGGTGAACTATCCCTTTAAATAAAATATAGTTTCACTTTATCACAGTCACTAATATGAACATTTGAAAGAGTGCAACAAATGCCCACCTTAAACCTCTCATCCCCAGTCAGGGGCCACAACAGAGACCCAGCTCCTGTCTACAGACTCCTGGTAACTGAAACTACAGCACAGTTGGACAACACAGCATGATAATTGGAGAATTACAGCTGTTAGTCACACGAAATACATTGCAGTTGTAGGTCTGGGACCTGGAGGTCGAGGCACAGGAAGCTGAAGTGTAATTTAGAGGCAGCCAGTGCCAATTTCATACCCACAACCCCCTTCAAGAAGTCCACCTGTTAACTAGACCCTTGTCAAGCAAAGACTAAACATAATCAATGAATAATTAATAACAATTCATTTTTGCTATCTTGGCATGTCTCTCGTCATTTCTATTGAGATTAATGAGTAAGGCTTGTCTGATGTGTGCTATGAAAGAAACGTTTAATGTGCCACAATGTGCTCGACTTTAACCAGAAAGAATTTTCTCTTAGTCAACGTCTGTTTAGAAGATGTGTAGTTACTGGTGGCCAGGCACACTCTAAAAATATAAATATATTATAATGTTATGTATTATGTTCTGTCCATGTGATGTCAAAAATAATTTCCCCGCCATTACAGCTCAGAGAATCTGAGAGCAACAGAATAAAACAGAATGCAAGTGTCTCATGGGCTCTTTTTTTTTTCTTGTTAAAGTAGTTGATCCTGAATCTTAAAAATGCACAAGACGATGGCAAAATTGGAAGATGCCAAACAGAAGCCACAACATCTATTTGTATGTGTTTATCTGTGTTTTAGGGCCAGTTTACACGATAATGATGTAGTATAAAAGGAAAATCCGTTGCAGCAGATCCACAAAAAATCCATGACTAAAACTGCAGTATTATTCATGCCAGGCCAGTAGTTGGCGATATCACTTTTGCAAAGAAACACAACAGATCTATAGACCTTATGTAGCCCCAGCCCTTTTCAGCGCTTTTCCGGTTTGTATTTTTACATCATGAAGGTAAGATCTTACGAATTTATGAATGAACGTTTTAAAATCTTCCCGGTTTACTGACATTTGTTATGACATCTGCTTCAAACCTACAATGTCCATGATAACTTTCTTCAACGCCACAATAAGTAAATCCACTTCACCAGCTAATTACTCTTCGACAGCGATGCCATAGAAATATACAGATCTACCGCAAAAACAGAAGTTCAAACACAAAATTCTAAAGATGGCGGCGACCCAGACTGCAACATAGTGTCGGCCCAGATCCGGCCCACAACTCACAAATTCGTGTTTTTGTAGTTTACACCAAGACAATAACGGTATCATTTTCAAAAACTTTCACTTTGAAACCCGTTTCAGAGCCAAGCCAACTGTGAAAATAATATATTAATATGTATTCTCTTGATCTCTTGTCCATGGGACAGTCGATAAATAAATACATAAATTAGTAACAAATATTTAAAAAATTCCAATTAAATGAAGTACAAATGCAAATAATTGAGAACAGCAGAATAAAAACAATTCAGAATTCTTGAGGGGTCTTTTTTTTGCGCTAAACAACATTAAACTTGATCCTGCAGAAAAAAATTTACAAGACACTGACAAAACGGCAAGATGTAAAACAAAAGCCAAAGCATCTATCTGTATCTGTTATATTTGCATATATATATATATATATATATATATATATATATATATATATATATATATATATATATATATATATATATATATATATATATATATATATATATACACTGTATATATTCGCAATTAATCAGCATATCATGTTTCCTTTTTTACTTCATTTCAATTTATTATTGTGAAACAATTTCTCTTGGTTGGTTATCCATGGAGCTGTCAATCACTGTTAAATGCAAACAAACTGAAAAACGAACAATCAAACCAATAAATAAATACATAATATTTTTAAAACTGCAGTTGCGCAAACTCTATTGTAGTACTTTATTTTGTCGCACTTGCTGAGCTTTAATGGTATGAAAATACGGTAACACTTAAGTTTAGGGTTCAACTCTCACTATTAACTATAGTTGCTTATTATCATACATATTTCTAGGATATTGGCTGTTTATTAGTACATATAAAGCACATATTAATGCCTTATTCTGGATGAACATATTCTACATCCACAACAACTTTCTTACTTACTATCAATAAGCAGTAATTATGGGTTTATTGAGGCAAAAGTCAAAGTTAATAGTTTGTTAATAGTGAGAATTGGACCCTAATCTAAATCCTTATTACAAAAATGTGTGCGGGTCAGAGGTTGTGATATAATGTGCAAATTTCTTTTTAAAACCACCTTTAAAAAACAATTAATTATAGTAAATTAACACATTAAACACACAGGCCTAATGGTGTAATATTTCTTTTCTGTATTTCGTGGTCTTATTGAGCTGTTTTGTATGTGTTTTGCACATGTGTTCAGACCACCTGTTCGTCTTTCCTGTTTCAGAGTAACCTGTCCAGGAAGGTCATTGTGCTTTCCAGTGAACAACAAAGCACAATAGTCCTCAGGTCAAGGGTGAGGGGAGGATCTTTAGTCATAGCGCTTGATAACATCAATAAAAGTCCATTTCAGAAGATTATCAATAAGTAAATCATACATTTCGAGTCATCTGTGTATGATAACGGTGGTAATAATTGCGACGAAAACAAAACACGAAAAACTATAGCATAAACAAAGCGGTTCTTGGGGAAACCGCGAGCTCATATGGAAAGTTAATCTAATGGCACCTCTCTATAGTCCCCTTGTTCAGCCTCCCCTCTAAAGACCCCCTGCAGGCGCAGGGCAGGGTGGGGACAGTCCAGCGTGATTAACACCCAGGCGGGAACAGCATGTTGGAACATGTCTCTTCCTGGGTGCCCTTCCTTTGACTGAAAATACAGATCTAAGATCAGTTCTCTTTTCCGTTTGCTAACACATGCGTCTCCGAAAACTGTCCTCAGATCAGAGAGGACGGAAGCGTTGTGACAAGCGATTCTCAAGTCAGCGCTGCAGCGATTGGGAAGAAGCTGGAAGTGTTGGTCCCACAGAACCAGACCTGTCGAAGCTACTGAGGGTGATCTAATTAGGGTCAAAGATTTGTTTGCAGAACAACGCAATGTGGTGAACTAATTCAAAGCAAGCTCATGAGAAAGCAATGAACTGGAAGTTCTGAGAGTTGAAAAGTGAGACAACTCATTAAGTTCATAGATCAGGAGAATTTCAACACTGATACAACACCGACTTAGTTTGCTAAGATATATTTACAAGATACATTTATTTGAGATGCAAAATGCCTGAAGACATTAGTCTTGTTTTTGTTTGTAGTGAAAAGCTATGGATCATCAGATTTTGCTCAAACTTCAAGCGCTCAAGATCATGTGCTGCTGTCATCAATAGTACTAAAACATGTGCTGATAATATGATCAGCAAAAATCTTGTGATTTATTTACAATAAATAATACATTTAATAATATTTTAAAGTCAAACAATCCCAAGTAACATTATTGCCAGGCTCTAAAATGAGAAAACATTCAAAATTAAAAGCACATAAAAGTGACATAAAGTGGTCCATACCACTAATGCAGTACATTTTGAGTGTTTTGAAGACATATGATAATTTTTTGTGAGGAATAGGGTTGTTTATTGTCAAGAATCTGCCGATGCGATGCATATCAGTATATAGGGGTTACGATACGATATGTTGCAATACATTGCGGTATTTCTTGTTTTTATAGGAAGAGGATCGAATTTTAGAAAAACTGTCATAACACAACACGCATAAAACAAACCTGAGCAAAAACTTCATTTAATCAAAACAGTGTGATCATATATATAACCGTTTTGTGCAATAAAGGAAATTAGTGCTTGAAGGATTCTTTATAAGGATTCTTTAAGTCTTTCCAGGATTTTGCTATTCTGTGATTGCAGAAATTTAATGCAAAATCAAAGAAACTCCACAATTTTTCTAAATGCCGCAGATGATTTAGACGCCCAGTGTTGCTAAATAGCCCTAAAGACGTCCTAGTAGACGTTTGAATGATGTCATCGCAAACCTTTTGTGACCTCAACATTGGGCTCTGTAATTTATAAAAAGAGAACACTGAGATAAACAAAAAGAGAAACTTAAGTGTTGTCCTCTTATCAAAGCCTACTGTATCATATTTATGAATTTCTAAGGACTCAAAATCCTCAACATGAACAACTTTGTTGAAAAATCTCTACCAGCAAAATCATTAGCATTAGAAAAACCATGTTAAAATGAATCAATTAAGGATACAACAGGCTTTTGAGGAACGCTTATTAGTTCATCTTTCAATCATCATTGTAGGCCTATTGCTTTGCATTGCAGTTTGCTATTTTTGCTCAGTTTATACTACATGAACATTTTCTTTTATGTTTTGTGTAAAGGTTAAAAAAATCTATCATATATACACCTAGGATGACTTGAGGGGGAGTAAATCATGGGGTAATTTTCCTTTTTGGTGTGAACTAACCCTTTAAGCCTGGTCATACATCAGTGATGTCAAATGTCATTGCTTTTCATAAGTCTTGTGACTAATGCGTCACGTTTGAATGATTTTTTTTTTTATGTTGATGATGATGATGAAGATTTGACAGCCGTGGAAAAAGATTCGGTGCTTAAAATATCAATATAGTCTAATCTAATTACACTATAATTTAATATGAAGTCACGTCTGTGTTTTGCATTATTCAAAGTTGTAATATTGACCCTAGAACATTTCCAAGGCTTCGCCAGAACCCTCTGAAATGAGGGAACTGACACAAAGATAAAGTATTAAGCAAACCCAAACTGAAAAGAGGATCAAACCAGAATTTGTATACAATCAAAACAAAGAAATCTCTCTACTAACGACAATTTTTCCCACAGGCCTTGGATGTCAAAACATCTGGATATTTGGTTTCGATTTTTAAATGGATTAAAGAAACACAACTACATCCCAAAGACCAGACCAACCAATTTACAGCCCCGTCTGCCACCCAGACTAAATACACCTGGATGTGGTGCAATTATTCACACTCGCTCACATTCCACCGTCCATGGGGCACAAGCGCTTTACCACGCTCTTTAGGAGCACCAAGCATACAGATATACAGGTTGATATTAAATCTGATACCCAATGGTGTTTATCCTGCCAGACAGGGCAATCCAAAGCTGTAAAACACATTGAGGTTTAACTACACGCCATTGTTATCCAGTATGAGACTGTGAGAAAGGCAAGGTTCAGCGTGTTTAGTGCTGAGCTCGAGCACGGGTTGTGTTTCAAGTTAATTAACTCTCTGTAATGGCAATGATCACAGTAAATATGTGAAGTAATGAAGCAACGTTATCACTCATTAAAATTGTCTACATTTTCAGTGTAATACATATTTGAACAAATTCAAGAAATAATTCAATTAGAATAACAATTTCCTTAACAAACATTGTGATATTATTAAGGCTGTAGCTTATTTATATAGCTTATATTTTTAAAATAAAAATGGCAAAAATATTGTTAAAATTATATTATTATATATTATATAATATTATAGAAAAAAAAAGAAAAAAAAATAATAATAAAAATATGAATCATTTATGAACATTTTATATATATATATATATATATATATATATATATATATATATATATATATATATATATACTAGTTTGTGTTTACATAATATATTTGTGTGTGTGTGTGTACTGTGTATAATTATTTTTGATATATAAATACACACATATGCTTGTGTATATTTAAGAAAAAGGTGTAATTTATATATACAATAATTATATGTATATAATATAAATTATGTATACACATATATATATATATATATATATACATGCAAATATTTCTTAAATACATGAATGTGTGTGTATTATGTATACAAAATAATTATACACAGTACACACACACATATATTATGTAAACACAAACTAATATACAGGTACATATACTATATAAAAATGTATTCCTGTGATGCAAAGCTGCAAATCATTAGTCCAGCCTTCAGTGTCACATGATACTTCAAAAATCATCCCAGTGCTCAAGATTCATTTCTTATATATGACAATAATAATATAGATAAATTAAACACAAAAATTGACCAGAGGAAAAACCGTTTGAACACTTGACCATTTTCTTGAAACATGCATTGGAATGTACTGTATAGTTGTGAGAGATAAAGTAAAATCTGACTATATCTGAACATAAGAGCTCATGTAGGAGTAGATGTGCAGGATATGATCGCATGTAAATGGGCCGTCTGAATGCAGCGTGGAGGATGGGATTGGGCATGGCACGGACCCTTGCAGAACGTCCACTGTCAACACCTCACAGAGCCTTTCCATGCCACCCCACATGAGCGGTTAAATCTTTAAGCCATCGAGAAGCATTGTGCCAAGCATTGTGTAGCAGATCAGAAGACTCCTGTTTTCATTCTGCTCAAAACAGAAAATCATTAAATTTTACCCTTTTACATTCATTTTATGTCAGCGATAAAAGTCTTAAAACATTTACTATTAAACAAAAATCTTATGTTTGACCTTAAAAAGTACATTTCGCTTCGTGTTCCACAAAACCAACAACAGTTAACGGGTTTGAGAAAATAAGGGTGATTAAATAATTCTAAACTATTCTTTTAATGTAGATCAAGCTTTGGGTCTCTGGCGAAACAAACATGAACTCAGCCATATCTCTTCCACGGCATCAAAGCTTTTCTCTTTGTGAGAGAAACCCTATTGGGACAGGGGTTGGTGGAGGGCCATGACCACAGCCCCTCAACATCTCTCATCATTTAGACCCGATCGCCACTTCGTTGACATTCCTCCCTCTCCCGGCAGAACGCGTTCCCATTTTCCGAGCTCAGTGCCAGCGGCGCAGACCCCCCACCCTGAGGCTGGCATCGTGCCCACATTAAGTGCAGAACAGGCTGGACGGCGCCACTGGCGCTTAAAGAAACATTTAATGTTTCACAAGGCTGTAGGAGTCAGGATTACACTCTGCCGTTCTTTAAACCCTGCGGTGCGGGAAACAATCAGCAGCATGGCTATTTTGCTTCGTTGCATGAGGGCACGGCTTGTTACGAGACCCGGCATTGGGGAACGGATCCAGATCTGGAGGGCTATACCTGCACCTGGCATGGGCATGAAATGACCAATAAAAAACAAGAACTTAAAAATGTTCCCAGTGCAGCCAAACATTTGATCTAACCGAATGCAGCCCATTGCGTTTACATTTTCAAACTGCTTCAGAGATGGCAATACAACCTTGTTTGGGAAGAAGGGGGCTTTGAAAGTCTGGACTGGGTCAGGGAGCCCCTCAGATGAGACACCAAACATGGCATTCAATGACAAATGGCGGGAGCGTTGCAGAATCCAAATGGCGCTGTCAGAAAATGCACAGTAGTTCTGCCAAAGCACTCAAAATCCCCCAAAACGATGCCCACTCATTGCATGTTGTACTTAGGATAGTTATCAAGTCATTGCCATTCCCATTTCCCCCTTTATCCTTACAAATTTGTTTTGGGAAAAAAAGCTCCTATTTCACCTCTTGGAACCTCAACAGTGCCTCCAGAGTTCAGCTTTACTCCGTTTGACTGAGGCCAGTTGGGGAGATTTGGCAGACGGAGCAAGTGCTGATAGGACAAGGTCCATAATGTTGCACACGCACGCCAAAGTTTTCAGTAATGGCAGCACTGACAAAAAGAGAATTATGAGGGGATGGCGTATAGCTGAGAGGTTGCCAGAGGGGAACTAGCATTTTGGACATGGGGGATATTAGATGCCAGCATACCAAAGGGACTGAATTCAAGCTATCATATAATACATGACCTACACACTTAAAGTGATAGTTCGCTCAAAAATGAAAGGTCTGTCATCATTTAATCATCCTTGTGTCGTTCCAAACCCATTAGACATAACAAGCAAAGTTGTCAACCGAAGGACATGGGATATATATATATATATATATATATATATATATATATATATATATATATATATATATATATATATATATATATATATATATATATACATATACTTTCTATTTATTTCTGTTGTGTCAAATTGAACTGGGGATCAATTAAGGAACATCTATATATCATCTATCTAACCACTTGACTCATATGGATTCATTTTTACGATGCCTTCATGACCTTTTTGGATCTGGAAGTTTTGGTTACCTGAATTTTCAATGGAGGGAAACAAGAAACGTATATAAGTTATATATATTTGGAATGGCAGCATGAGGGTGAGAAAATTATGACAGAATTGTCGATTTTGGTTAAAGTAACCCTTTAAGATAAACTGCAAGTCAATCGTGGCATTGATCTTTAATTCAGTTTGCATCCAAAAATGGGCACTTTTGGTCCTTTGTAAAACTCAAAACTCAGCCCAC
Source organism: Tiaroga cobitis (assembly GCA_030578255.1). Classification (NCBI taxonomy): domain Eukaryota; kingdom Metazoa; phylum Chordata; class Actinopteri; order Cypriniformes; family Leuciscidae; genus Tiaroga; species Tiaroga cobitis. The sequence goes on along the minus strand of CM060615.1, from coordinate 27,840,865 downwards.
ATTAAAATAGTCTTTTCACACTCTCATTAGGTAATTTGTCTTTTAATACTGTCCATCAGTGAACATTCATGCGTTTTCTAATCCAACAGTGTCATATCCACAACAGTGTCATTTGCATTACATCTCAAATCATGTTTAAAATGGTTTAATAGCATTCTGTTGTAGAAATGATCTTTGAATCATATTTGGAGCAAAATGCTAAGGCTAAATTCATAGCTAGCATTTAATGTAGGCCTAAGCTAAATACACACATTTAAACAAACACTTTCTTTGCATAATTTGATCAAATTAGAAAAAGTTTATTTATTGTGGTGGCAAGGATTACTGAGAGACAGAATAGAGTGCCGAAGTGATGACGTCACTTTGTAGGACAACTCGGAAGCTAGCGGCGCATGGGTTCCCTCGATCGAAAAGCTATGCATTTTCCCCATAGACTTTTGGAAAATCGCAAAAAATAAGGTCTGTGTTTAACAAAGAGTTGTGACCCTTACACGTTTTGTCTATCAAGATAATCTTTACAAGTTAATCCAAAATTTATACATTTTGAAGCCTATATAAAGTTTTTAAAAACCACAAGCAGGTTATAACTGTGTGTTCTATGTCATAGATCAAAACGTGAAAATATTTAGAGGCTTTGTTCACCACAGACCTTATTTCAGGCGATTTAGCAAAAACCCATTCAAAAATCCCATAGACTTTAGAGCGAGGGAACCGGGAGTGCTAAAATGCTAACTCACTTCCGTGTTTTGGCCTACAGAGTGACGTCGTAACTTCGGCACTCTATTAGACCAGGTTAATGAATCAAAATGGTTTATGTTTATTTTTTCTCTGTTTTACAAATTATTAGAATGGTGTAGTTTAAATTAAAGTTAGTTTTATTAAAAAACAATCCCTGGGACATAAAGTGCCATACATAGGAAAACACACATAAATGTTATTTTATTCTACTTTGAGTTATAATTTACAGCATTAAATTGTTACATGAATGCAATTGTTTCCAGAACAATTGTATGCCAACTTTGAATTAGACTACAGTCAGAATATAATTCTTAATGACCAATGTTAAACACCTTATGTGTATTTTTAGGCTTTAGGCCCCAAAACCTGAATAGACCCACTGGCTATTGTGAGGTTCACCCTGCATGCTCGTGTAACCTAAGCTAGCAGTATTACAGGGGTCCCGACACCTCGCATTAGGAGGGGAACTGCATCTCTCTGGCTATAAACACCAAGGTGGACTCATAACTGTCCACACCAAGCGCATTCCAGGGCTTTTGTCACAGCCACGCTTCAGATTAGCATTAAATTATTTGGGTAGTAACTAAGTCACATGGACACTGAGAAAGTAATAGCAGGAACTCTGGGAATTAAGAAGTTAAAAAGTATATGATTTAAGTGATTGTGAATGGACAGAAGATTAGGCTTGCAATCTGTATGCATTGCCTATTAAAATGCATGTACTAGACTAGAGGATGGTGTGATGCTGCCATGGATTTAACATTGATAGTAGAAAATTGTGTATGTTTGATTTTATTTAAAAAATATAAAAAAGTTAATGTGGACACACACACACACACACACACACACACACACACACACACACACACACACACACACACTATATATATATCTATATATATATATATATATATATAGATAGATATTAGTTACTAACACAAAATCTGATCAGTGTTAAGTCTTAATTGTCATTTATAAAATGTGCAGTATACTGGTGTCAATAAGAAGTCCTGGTGCAACTAAACAAAATGACACAATCCAATGTAACTATGACACAAATGTAAACTATAAAATATTAAATAAAATATTTAACAACTGCACAACATTTCCAATGACGGAATTCCTGCAAAATCTGAAAAAAATATGTTTGCATTCCTGCATGCCAACAATCAAAATCAAAATCAAATATTTTAAACCTGTGCCACTTTGTGTCAAATACCCTTAACACACACACAAAATTAGTTAATTATTTTTTATATTTTTTCATCTTGAGGCAAGGATTCCAATTTTATGATGTGAAAAATGTATATATATATATATATATATTACTAGGCTAAGTAATAATGGGCCTGTATGCAATGTATTATTGTAAGGGTAGTTTCTCACTGTGACAAACACACAGTACATATACCTGTATGTTGAATAGGTTTCAATAAAATCAATTTAGAGCTTAGTTAGATTTAACTAACAATGGGAACCATTTAAATCTGATTTCCTTTCTAAACAAAAACCCCTAAAATGATCTATGGAAAGTTCAAACACTTCTGTAAAGTGACTGTCCCTTTAGGAACGCACCCAATGTTAACAGATTGTGCCAAATGTTATCAAAGACCTTCATCTCAGCTCTCTCAAACTGTAGGTGACAGAATCAAGATTCTCTCTTCCTTCCATATGATTAGTGACAGCCAGTAAACAAGCCAAGGGGAGGAGAGATATGCCCACCTCACTAATTACTGCAAATTAGTGTAATTAGCGAGAAACACCTTCTGTTTCACACAATCCCTTCTCAATATGCATGTGACATCCATTTAGCATCAGTCTGTTAATGCTACAAATGAGCCTTTTAAGGTTAAAAGTGACAACCATCTTTTGAGGAGGATACTGCACATTTTTAAATAACAACATGAACTATTTGTCAAGTTTAGGGCACTGGACAAGCATTTCTTAGAATTCTATTTTTAGAAAGGACCAAACTAAATTTCAGTCATTTCAAAATACAATAAATGAAACCATTCATTGCATTCCATTCCATTGGCAAACAATTAAGACACTCAAAGGTGTGAATCTTGCTGAGTGAAGTTGCCACTGGTAGTAGCACACATTCCGTACATCACCTAAAGCCTACATTTGGGCCACCATGCATCTCAAACCCTTCCACCATTTGCATGTGACAAAAAAAAATGTTGCAAAATGGACCACCAAGACAAAAGCAACAAAGCTTTGGAGGTGACAGCAGCTAACTACAACAGAGACATCACTCTGGGCCATCTCCTCCTCATTCTTGGCCTCCAGTAGCTAAATTTGGCAGAAGTCGGTGTGTCTTCAGGCTGGTTTTCACACCTGTCACCCTGTCACCATCCAGTTCCCAAACTCTTACGTTTTAATGTCCTGTTGTCGCAGGTCAGAGTCTCTGTGTGTGTTCCTCAGGACTCTCCCCATGGGACACAAGCTTACACAGGGAGATCAAAGAGAGGACACTATGAAAATATTGAAGCGCTGTGATCTTGGTCAGAACGTTGAAGGTTAGACAGTGGCCCCAGCAGAGAGACACTTCTGCTAGAAGTGTCTCACAGAGGACTCGAAAGATGGAAAGCTTGAATGGCTCTTTTACTTCCTTTCTGGAGATTCTCAGGACAACTATGTATTATAGTGCATTTTATGCACATACATGAACGCAATGACTTCCGAAATGTATGCAATGAGACTAGCATGTTTTTGCCCATTGGTGTTGATTTGTTAGATCTGACTAAAAAATGTGTTTCTTCAATGGATTGCCTTTTCAAAACTGCCAGTATCCTGCCACCTAAAAGTGCATGCATTTCGACATAGATCAAGATATAACATAATAGTTCATAAGAAAATATTTTCATATTCTGAAAACGGCTGTCTCAACATGGTTCCGGAATTCTGATTTTGCCATTGCCAGTTGTCTGGTAATCAGAATAATGCATTAATATGATGCATACATAATCAGAATACAACCAAATTCTAATTAACATCAAAATAATATTGTGCATTTAATTGCTTTTACTGATTCAACTATAATCAATCTCTTCAATACAAAAAGATGATAGAGAAACCAATAAAGGGTGGATCTTCAAACAAGACTATTGTGCTTGTGTTATGATTTATATATCAGCAATTTACTGATATTACAAGTATAAGAAGATGTGAGAAGATGTGCCCTATCAGTGTTTTATGGCTGAGCTGGTATAAAGAGGACTTTGGAACCATTGAAAGGTGAAAGACCACACAGAAAGCACCCTCTCTCTTTCACACGTACCACACATTGGAATGACCTCATGCCTAACCTGTAATGTTACGTAACTCTCATTCAAATATTCTGGAATTTTTGGTATGATTTGTATCCCTCTTGTCTTGTCTAGTCCGGTGGTGAAATTCGGCATGAGTATTATACCTCATTACAGAGGCCATCAAAAAGGTATTCTCTCTGGCCAGATAAGTAAAACTGAGAATAGACCAATGATGTATCTGATGCTCATTGACAAACATCGATGCACATCGATGTCAACAACCTGGACTCATTTATCCGAACTGGATGAACAGGAACACAGCAAAAACAGTGATCTCTCACAGTTCCCAGCAGAACTCGTCTCTGGGTGGGCCAAACTGAAGGTGTACCTTGATGACCACTAGTGTTGTTTTTATAGGGCTCCTCTTCAAAGCGTATGTTTACAGGCGTGCCAAAGATTGGGCACAGAGCACCAGGGATTCTGACACACAGGGACACACACAGAGAGAGAAGTAGGGCAGCTTTGGACCCCATTGCCAATCCACATTTCTAGCTATTCACATCTTCCGCAAAGTATTCAGTTTCATTCATGCATCTCATAGAGTTTCCATTTAAAGTCCTACTGAATTTCTCTTCCCCCAACTATACTCTGGCCATCTGACAAACATACATCCACACCATGACACTTTATACACCTTTGAATGTCCATTATCATGTGCTGTCCCTGTTGCCCAACTACTTTTAAGTCTAATGGACAGAAGAAACAAGTTTTGTTGCCAGAGAAAAAATGTTTGTTGAAGTATGTTGTTCTCTTGTTCAGCTTTCTTGACTTAATGTTGATTGCAAAATCAACGAGAAACAACTTAAAGCATGACTACTAAGTATTTTCCATAAGATTGAGAGGGCTAACACATTCTAAGCTAGTGGCTACATGGTCATTAATAAGCCAGGTATAATGCAACTCATGAGTAGGAAGTGGGTGGCTTAAATCCCCACAATGCATTGACGGAACAGCTATGAAGCTGAGATAACTTTCATATGGTACTGGCGTCATCAACACTATTCACAGAATCTTTACTGAAACCTGAGCCTGTGATCAGGGCAGCAGTGCCAGAGCTGTACCTTCCCAAACATTTCCCCCGGCCTGGGCCAACTCCTTCCTCTACAACATTCAGTATGGCTCACATTATACTCAACATCAGAGAGCTGGAGCCTTCGTGTAACTTTACAGCCAAACGAATGGTGTACATGTTCATGTAGCACCTCCAACATGCCAACATAGATGTATTACATCAGTGAATCTTGGTTATTGAAGTAAATTCTTACATTTGTTGGTATAGTGAGGCATTAACCTATTGTCCAAGTTGGTACAGTGAGGGATGCAACATTTGACTATTCAAAACCTTTGAATGTTATTTTTAGTAGTGAAACTTTCTAAGGCAAGCATTGACTTAGGGTTAGGGATTTCAGCAAATCCTTAAGATTAGATACTAAACTCTGGATCGTAAGCTGTTCTGTACTGTATGTGCTACAGACATGAATGATGCCTCAAATCTTCTGGCTTGGTGAGGAGAGGTGACCTATTACGTTTCAAAGCAATCTGGCATACAGCATTTGCCTGGTGGGCCATTAAAATGGGGGGAGATTCATTAGACTTAAATTGAAGGATGAATCCAAGAGTTTTATCTAGAGTCCAGAATATGAAAGAGACTAGGATCATCAAAGAGATGGACTCTTTCAACTCAAAAAGTAAACACATAGAAAACAGCTACAACACCTGAAACTGTCAGAAAAAGCACAAAAAAATCATCTTTTATGGATACAAAAGCTGTCAGTGGGGCAGTACCCTCAAATGTATATATTTTCTACCTTATGTACCCCTAAAGTGTGCATTTTGTCACTTTAAGAGTAGATGAGGAATGGACAAAAGTGTACTTTTGAGGATATTGCTCCAGTAACTGGTTAAGAAGTTGGGTTTTTTTGCACAATTTTATGACAGTGTAGCATTCGATGGGGAGTTTTATAAGAGTTAGCTTATATAAGAGTTAGCTAAGTAGTAACTCATAATACTGAAAACAAGAATGCATCTGATCACCTGAGATCTGCGATTCTACTGTCACCCTTTATCAAGCCTTAATTCATAGGACGTAACGTGGAGGATTTCATTACTCACAGTGAAATGCTGTACTCTATATTTGTCTCTTTAATGAGGGTCCAGCGTTCCACAGAGCTTTTAGCCTAATCATTGTGTCTCGAACAACTATGCCTGGACACCCTCTTGCGCGCACACATATCATATCCCCATAACGCACGCTGGTCGTCAACAAGACGGCATGCATCTGACTCATGGTGCTTTTAACTACACCTTTACCAACACTACAAACAACAGTCACGAGTTGGAGACGCACACTCCAAAACCCCCTTACACAACCATAAAGGCCCCCATAACAGAGTCTTTCCACTGGGGATGACTTTAGGGACGGTGTCAAATGCCAGCCATGAAAGAGCGTGCCGACCGAAGGATTAGCTTTGGAGTGTTATGATCCACCATTGTATTTTTCTTTGCCCTTCTTTCCACCCTGTTTAGATGGCAATTAGTGAGCTGCCAGGCTGGGCCAAGTTGTGCGGGTGACGTTACCGAGTATTGTTTATAGACAGCTGCTGGCCCCGATAAAAGCTAAGGCCCATTGATGTATTCACCAGCTGTGCTTGTAAGCTGCCTCCACTACTCTGTCAAGAGCAGTCGAACCTGAAGAGTGACCCCTTATTTAGCTCGCCATACAATTGACATTGACAATTCGTCCATTCATTTTGAATAATAAATGTACACAGTATGTACTGGGAATCATAGGTTGAACGATTGGTAACACTTTATTTTAAAGTTCCCCTTTAGACATCCTGTTGATTATAAGTAACGTTTCCACTATATGTCAAGTAACTCTCATTAGAGTTAAAGTTGACTATTAGTTGACTGTTAGGAGTAGGAGTATGGTTGGTAGTATAAGGAGTTCGGGTTAATAGAATAAGTTGACATGTAAGGGGCTTTTGCACCGGGTTGTTCTAGGAACTTAGTTCTAGGAACTAGCCACCAGGTTGGTTCCCCGAGAACTAATGGTTCCCTTAGAAACATTTTCCTGGTTGCATTCGCACCGCCAGTAGGAACTCTGAAGTGATGTAAGCTGCAGTTATTTTGACAGCGCTGAGAACGCCAGCCAAAGCCTGATCACACAGTGCTCGCATTCTCCATGTTCATTAGTTTACGGTAGGTCTAACAGTCCTGTCTAATACGCTATTAGATAGAACTCTTATACATAGAAAGAAGACAGTATATGAAAAGCTATTAGTGTATGCCATGTGGTTGATGTCCAGTGTAGCTGAGCAGAAATACATAATCATGTTACGTTTGTCCCCTCAAAGTTGCGTTGGGTTTTCTCCTTAGCATAAAGGTTAAGAGGCTCATCTATCACTTTTTTCCATGTTCGTAGACTTAGTTTCTGGAGTAAATATATAGGCTGTAACCTGTGTGTTTACACAGCTTTTTTTTAAATGGCGGGTGTTGGTGTTTCGCGTGCGTTTGGCCAATCAGTGTCCACTAAAGTCACTGGTAGTTCATATAGTGTTGGTTTAGACCCTACTCTGAAGTAGGAGCTAAATTAGTTTATCCAAAAGGAGTTCCTAGAAGGAAAATCGTTCCTAGTTCCTGCGATGCGAACAAGCCAAAAACGCTAAAAATTTAGCGAGAACATACCTACATACGTACCTTTTTGTAATAATTGTGTACCAAGGCAATACATACTGTATAGGCTTTTTAAAAATGACAGGGTACATATCCATGCATTTATAAAAAAAAATATATATATATTATTTTTTTTATAGCAAAAGTGCAGATGTTAAAGTTTGGGCTAACATGTTTCAAGGAAAGAAAAGCTAAGACTATTGCAATTTTTTTAAATATACTGGGAAATAAATCCGGTTTCATGTGGTTACAGGGTAAGTGATTGTATAATAAATAAAGGTTTCCGAGTCAGTGATATAAGATTGTGTGTATGCATTTTTATTGTACTTACCCTGTAACTACATGGAACAAGAGGGTAACAAGCACCACTTTAATTTACACCCCGCAACGTCACACTTACCCTGTAACTACATGGAACAAGAGGGTAAGCACCACTACATGAAACAAGAGTATCTTTCCCCAATATTTAAGCAAAAGTTGCAATAGTTTTCGTTTTCAGTGCACTTTTGATTAAAAAGATTACTTTATAAATGCATAGATATGTACCCTGTAATTTTTTAAAAGCCTATACAGTATGTACTGGTTCACCATTATTTCAAAAAGGTATGTTCTTGCTAAATTGCTCCCAAATGTAAGATTGCTATATCATAATAGTATAATAAGCACCCTTTAGTTCTTTAATACTTACAGTATAAAAAATTGTTTAATTCTCCTGGTTGTTACACCTTTATTCCCCAAACTTAAAATATTGTTCCCTTATACTTATATTGTAAGTACGTTATAGGTACACTATAATTACCGAACATTACGCTGTAAAATCGCTTTAATTACTCAATACCTTCCGGGCTGTAATCTAAAGCATTACCAAACTGACATATAGTGAATGAACACTCGATCACTTTGTTTGCAGGTTAATTAACTCACTTATATGCAATCTATATGAGATTAATCAAATACATAAGCAACAAAAATGTAATATTACTACTTGCATCTGTACAAAAAAGCACCAATTCACAAGTTATTTGTTGGAATGTGTAAATCATGCTGTATATGCAGTCAGAACAGTTTAACATTAATAAAAATTATTTAATATGACAGATGATATATTGACCAAATGTAAAGATTCCAAAAATTGTCAAATCACACCAAAAAAAAAAAAAAAAAGTTAAAATTTGCACTGGTTGCTAAGGCTGTTTTATATCTGGATATAGCTTGGATCCCTCTTTTAATGTAAATCTATGAGTTTGCCCCCCCCCCCCCCCCCCCCCCCCCCCCCCCCACAAATTAAGAGATTATTGATTAAATCAAGACAATATACACAACAAAACTGCTGTTGGGTGCAGTTCCACATTTCTCTCCATTTTTTAATTAGTCTGTAACAAAAATAATTCATAACTATGAGTCACATCCAATGTGTTAATGCGTCTTCTCTGTTAAAAACAAGTTCCAAGGCACTGTGATCAATTCTGAAGTCTCAGATGAGCAGGGGCTACATCCTATATTTTGAGTCGTGCGATGAAAAGCAAAAGGCCACATTCCGATGCTGATGCAGTATGAATTTACACACACACTCCCTGATGCCCAGGATCAACAACCACAAAAATAGCTCCACAAATGAGATGGTAAACTATAAAGGATCAGAGTCAGACACCCTCATTAATCTGAAATAAAACACTTGGGTGATTTTTAAAGAATGTATTAGAAATATGATACAATATCCTTTAACAATTTAGAGTGTAATTGATAAAACGGGGCGGATTAACATAGCGGGCATAATGACCCAACTGGGCAGCCCTTCCAGACATCTAAAGAGAAATACTTCTGAAATGACTTCCCGTAATTACTGTGACTAGCAGGATTTGGGATGGTACAACAAAACTAGGTGTGTTTTTCGAACTGCAAATATAAGTATACACTGAATACTATTTTTTTTTTAAATATAATATAATGCATATAATACATGTATATTTGTATTAATGCATAGTTAAACATACTATTTTTACATTACATAAATTTGATATATATTTGGTGAAATTTAAACACTATAATCAATATACTGTATATATGTTTGACTTTTGGTGTAAAAGGTGTTCCTCATTGTAGCTTTTAAATGTATATATATATATATATATATATATATATATATATATATATATATATATATATATATATATATATATATATATACATTTACATATGTATAAGCTACAATTAAGAACACCTTTTACACCAAAAGTCAAAAATGTATCTGCATGGTTAAAAATAACCACAGAATGATCACAGCTGGAAGATAATTAGCATCATTCTATACAAGAATCTTTAAAATTATTTAGCTCATGCTAACCACCACACAAATTTTCAATAAAATATGCCAGAATTGTCCTCTGCTTGGTCAGAAAATGATATCCCAACGGGTTAAACAGTTAAGCCTCTGCTGCATTTGGGTAACATGAAGGGGGAGATGTCTAGCCAGGATGAGCCACCCTAGACTATCAATAAGTAAAGACAATACTCAGTCTTTAACAAGGCCAGACACTGCAGCTATAGAGGCCTCGTCCCTTTAAGCCGACAGAGTTAAAGTTATGCAAGACAAGCAGCGACTATGGCTGACTCCTGGATGACATATTCATAAATCTGTTTTTGGGGCTATAATCCCTGTAATGCTGCAACATGGTCGAGCCCACATGTTCAACAGAACCCTCTGTCCACTCATTGTCCATTGTGTAATCCATTGGTAATGTAATCTAGCGCTGGGCCTGTCCAAACACAGAGTCAGGGTTGTTGTAAAAATGTCTCGTCAGGGCAGTTCACCATCTTTACAGCTCAAAGCAGGTGTGGAAAGCACTCGTCCCATCACCAACAAGCATCAGAGCAGCATTTGTAGGCCTATGCATGTGAATATGTGCTTATGTTTGTTGTGATGATTGTTGGACGTTGATATTCCTTGTTCCACTGGATAATTGCAATTGGTGTAATAAGAGTTTATATATATATATATATATATATAACCGAGCACACAAACTGGCTAGATGTTGTTATAGATGTTGTGACGGCATTGTGCTTTCTGCGTCTTCGTTTGTCTACTACAGTAGTGATGTGGCTGAACTCAATGGAGTGTATGGCAGTATGGCACTGTGCTCGCCATGATGCCCGGTCTGCAACCATCTCTTCAAGGTCATTTGGGTCTATTTTGCATAGTTTCAAATTGGCTTTGATGCCGTCCTTGTAGCGTTTTAGTTGCCCTCCTTGAAAGCGCATGCCACTCTGGAGCTGGCCATAAAAAATGAATCGGTTACCTAACATAACCTCGGTTCTCTCTAGAAGAGGGAACGAGTATTGCGTAAGCTAGCTTACGCTACGGGAAAGATTCATCTTTGCTGAGATATTGAAGCCAAAAAATTATTTCATAATTTGTATCCATACACAACGCAGTTCCTCTGCGGCAGACCTAGAGCGGGCTAGCTAGCAGCTCATTGGTTCGCTCAGAGAGAACTGCTTAAGCCTATGGGAGAGCGGGGCTGAACCCGCTTCCAATGAGAGGCGCCCGCGCGCTCATTGCGTCATGGCCCACCAGAATGGGCGTGGCCATGGTGTATATAACAGTCTCTCCCAGGCTTATATGTTGATTTATTTCAGCGTGAAGCGAAACGCTAGTAGCGCAAGCACGGCCGGGAACGCAATACTCGTTCCCTCTTCTAGAGAGAACCGAGGTTACGTTAGGTAACCGATTCGTTCTCTTACGAGAGGTTCTCTCGTATTGCGTAAGCTAGCTTACGCTACGGGAACACCTGGTCAACGCCGTGCGCGCTATGAATCCACTCATGAATCCCAGGGATATACCGGGGGATTTTTAACGTGGAGTGAATGTATTATGAGGCCGGCAGAGCGGGCACATGAAGTGTACACATAAGCATGTATGGGGCCAGCAGAGCGGGCACATGAAGTGTATAAGCATTTAAGGAGAGCACAAGGGGCGAACCGGTTGTGAGGGACTCCCAGTAATGCAGCTTCTTAGAGAGCTGGTCGTTAGACAGCTAGTAATTTTGCCTGCAAGGCGGGGACTTCCAAGTTGTATAATCTGACAAAAGTGGACGGGGAGGCCCATCCCGCGGCCACACAAATGTCATGAATGGAAATTCCACAGGACCATGCCCACGATGAGGCCATGCCTCTAGTGGAGTGCGCCCTGATGCCCAGAGGGCAGGGCAGGCATTTAGATGCGTAAGCAGAGGCAATAGCGTCCACTATCCATCTAGACAGTGTCTGTTTAGAGGCGGCCAGACCTTTGGTGCGCCCCCCAAACGACACGAAAAGCTGCTCAGCGCGTCTGAACGCGGCAGCGCGCGTAGTGTACAATCTCAGAGCCCGCACCGGGCAGAGGAGATTGGCGTCGCGCTCACTATCGGATGAAGGCAGAGCCGATAGGGAAATAATCTGAGCCCTGAACGGGGTACCAATCGCTTTCGGGACATAGCCATGCCTAGGTTTGAGAATGACAACAGAATCATTCGGCCCAAACTCAAGACACGCGGCGCTGGATGAGAGCGCATGAAGATCCCCTACGCGTTTTACTGAGGACAGAGCCGTCAGGAAAACGGTTTTGAGCGAGAGGTATTTTAGGTCCACAGACTCGAGCGGTTCGAACGGGGGTGCTTTCATAGCTTCGAGGACTATAGAAAGATCCCAAATAGGAACCGACGGGGGCCGCGGAGGGTTCATCCTCTTAGCTCCCCTGAGGAAGCGGATGACTAACTCGTCTTTGCCCAGGGACTGAGCGCGTCGGGGTTCAGCGAACGCCACGACGGCTGCCACATAAACCTTGAGAGTGGAGGGGGCCCTGCCCTTGTCCAGCATCTCTTGAAGGAAAACAAGCAAAGACGGCACCTCGCACGACCGTGGGTCCAGCTGTTTGTCGGTGCACCATTTTGAGAACACAGACCATTTATACGCATAGAGCCGTCTCGTGGAAGGTGCTCTAGCCTGTATGATAGTGTTTCTTACTCCCTCTGGCAAATCGACGAATAGTCGTTGATCACCCATGCATGTAGCGCCCAGCGCCGTGGATGGGGGTGCCAGATCGTGCCGCGAGCTTGAGAGAGGAGATCTGCTCTGACTGGGATGGGCCACGGGGCTGTCTGTGACAGCTGCGTGAGCTCCGGAACCCAATTCTGACTCTCCCAACGCGGGGCTATGAGGAGCACCGAGTGGCGTGTGTCCCTGATCCTCTGAATTACCTGTGGTAACAGAGCGATCGGAGGGAATGCATAGAGCGGGCGGCGAGGCCATTCCTGGGCTAGCGCGTCCTCGCTCCTCGAAAAATATATTGGGCAGTGAGCGTTCTCTTCTGACGCGAAGAGGTCTACTTCTGCTCTGCCGAATAGCCGCCACAGTAATTGGACCGTTTGTGCGTTCAGGGACCATTCTCCTGTGGAGATGAGGTTCCTGGACAGTATGTCTGGACCGTCGTTCAGATGGCCCGGCACATGCGTCACTCTGAGCGAGAGCAGGCGGCTCTGAGACCAAACTAGAATGCGGTGTGTCAGTAGACAGAGATTTCTGGATCTGACACCGCCCTGACGGTTGAGATAGGAGACCACAGCCATGTTGTCCGAACGGATCAGGACGTGGTGTCCCCGAATGAGCGAGAGAAAGCGCGAAAGCGCGTTCTCGACCGCAAGCATTTCCAGACAGTTTATCTGTAAGGGGCTTTCCTGAGTCGACCAATGGCCGAAGGCCGGTGAGCCCTCGCAGACTGCACCCCAACCTGTTTTGGATGCATCTGTCGAGATGACTTTTCGGCAGGAAAAGGTCCCCATCGTGACGCCCTGTTGAAACCATTCTGCTACTGTCCATGGCTGCAGCGCCGTGAGACATGTCTGCGTAACCCTGATCAGCTGGCGGCCCGTGTTCCACGCGCAGTGGGGTACACGGCTGTTTAACCAGAGCTGAAGCGGGCGCATGTGCAGAAGGCCCAGCTGAAGTACAGCGGAGGCTGAGGCCATGTAACCCAGCATCCTCTGAAAAGTTTTCAGAGGTGTGCGGGTGTCCATCTGAAACGAGGCGGCTAGACGCTGAACACTGCGCGCGCGCCGTGTAGACAGGCGAGCCGTCATCGTGACCGAGTTCAAATCTATTCCTAGGAAGGAAATCGATTGACTGGGAAGAAGGGAGCTCTTTGTCCAGTTGACAGAGAGGCCCAGCGTTCCCAGATGGTCGAGGAGAACTGCGCGGTGCGACAGAAGCTCCGTCTGTGATTGGGCCAAAATCAGCCAGTCGTCCAGATAATTCAGAATTCGCAGCCCCTGGCTTCGCAGGGGGGCGAGCGCCGCATCCATGCACTTCGTGAATGTACGGGGCGCCAGAGATAAGCCGAACGAGAGAACGGCGTATTGATAAACAAGACCCTCGAAGGCGAAACGTAAGAATGGCCTGTGACGGGGATTTATCTGGATCTGAAAATAGGCGTCTTTCAGGTCTAGAGAGATGAACCAGTCCCCCTGGCGCACTTGCGCGAGGAGTTTCCTGGTAGTGAGCATCTTGAACGGTCTCTTCATGAGCACTTTGTTCAAAGACCTGAGATCTAAAATCGGTCTGAGGCCGCCGTCTTTCTTGGGAACCAGAAAATAACGGCCGTAAAACCCCGACTCGGTCATAGATGGCGGGACTCTCTCTATAGCGCCCCTTTTGCAACAGCGTCGCAATTTCTGAGCGGAGCGTGCCGGCGGCCAGCGGGCTGACAGTAGATTCGAGCTGCGCGCACGAGGCAGGCGGCGGCGAAACTGTAGCAGATAGCCGCTCTTTATAATGCTTAACACCCACGGGGAAATGCCTGGAATGGCTTCCCACGCTTTGGAGCATGCGGCTAACGGCCGAATGGCTATATTGCCCTGATTGCTGCACATAGCGGGCTGGACACAGTGTGTGGGCGCGCTTTGAATGTGTGTGGCAACGGGATTTGCACTCAAAGAGGAGTCTATGGGCCGTGAAACAGAGCGAGCAGAGAGGGGACACGCGCACGAGCTCGTGGGCGTGTTTATGTTCTCTGATATTAGAGCGGGCTGTGCCCGTTTCATGTGATGGGGCTCTGATAGAGACACGGGATATGTTATGCTTGTGTGTATGGGTGAGCACATGATTGTGGGCACATCTTCTACACAACTGGCAAATTTTCTCTTTTTGAGATTTCTCTGGGTAGCCGCAAAAACGGCTTATTGTCGCTCGCAAGTGGGCTGGGACACCGGCTTGTTTGTGGCAGTCAACACTACAGCAGTCGGCGAAATAACGGGGACTGGCAGAGGGCGAAGCTTTGACGGCGGTCCGGCCACAGCGGGAGATTTTTCTACCCGTGAGGCTTTTATGCTCTTTTTGAGATATCTCTGGGTCGCCGTGAAAACGGTGTTTGTGCACCTGCAGTGTTTTGTGTATGAGTGAACACAGTGTTGTGGGCACATTTTCTACACAAGAGGCTTTTATGCACTTTTTTTTTTTTTTTTTTTTTTTCTCTGGGACGCGGTGAAAACGGCGTTTGTGCACATGCAAGCGGGAAAAGAGACCGGCTTGTTGATGGCGGTGTACACTGCTGCAGTAGCCGTGTGAACGGGGACTGACAGAGGGCGAAACCTTGATGGCGGTTCAGCCATGGTGAGAAATAGCCGTCCTTTTCTCAGCTGAGGCTGGTCACGTGAGCGGCCTGCAGCGGGATATATATATAGCTTGAAATCGGCTGCACTTGTGACGCGCGTCGCGTGCAAGTGCGTGTTAGAAACGTGAGCGCTGCAAGCGGGCACGAGACTATTTTTTAGCCTGCAGAGGCTGGACTTGTGACGGCATAAAAATTATCTGCGAGAGCCGGAATCGAACGCGGGTCTCTGGCGCGAAAAGCTTTGTGATACACCACTCACAGGGGTAATGACACAAGCACAGTAGCGCGAGCAGATAAGAGGGCGTGATAGCAGTAACAGGTTCGGCCTCAGCGGAACTAACACACTATAACCCATTTGTCCAGCTTTATGCTCGGAAATGAGAACGTTTCTCATGAGCGCGGGAGAGCGCGGCCGCTTTCTGTCACGTAAGAGAGCTGGGCGCGAGCTCAGAGCTGCATAAAGATTATCTGCGAGAGCCGGAATAGACGCTTTATGTAGCGTTATATGCAGGCGGGAGAGCGCGGCCGCTTTCTGTAACGTAAGAAAGCTAGCCGAGAGCTCAGAGCTGCATAAAAAAATATCTGCGAGAGCCGGAATCGAACACAGGTCTCTGGCGCGAGAGGCTTTGTGTTCCACCACTGAGCAAGGGGGAAGACACAGGCTCAATAGCGCGAGCAGATAAGAGGGTGTGATAGCAGTGACTAGTTCGGCCTCGACGGAACTTAACGCACTATAAACCCACTTGCCGGTGACGGCCGGGCTAGCTCTCTTGTAAAGTAAAGAAAGCTAGCCGCGGTTGGCACAGCTGTAAGCGGCTCGTCCCCCATTCAGCGCTCGTAGGCGGTGAGAGGGGGAGGCGGCGTAACGCTTCGAGTCGAGCCCGCAGGGTCAACAACAGAAGCCCAATCGCAGAGGAAACATCCGCCGTTGGCGAGAGAAAGCTCTGCGTGTCCCAGTCCCAGGCAGAGAGCGCAGAAGAAGGCGGGCTCTGGCGCTGAGAGGGACGCGGCATGAGCCGCAGGTGTGCGAGGCATCTTAAAAAAGACGCTCGCTGCTCTTTTAGATACACACACACACAATACAAGAAGATTTTTGATAAGGATATGAATCCGTCGGATGGCGCTAGCTTGCAGGACGGCTGAAGGTGGCGAAGACGGCCGGCTTCCTCAGACTCCCAGATGCTCGCTAGAAGGTGCCTTTTCCACGACGGCGGCTTTTCTCAGGACAGCAGAAGCGTGTAGCTCGCTGAAGATGAAATGAATCAACATATAAGCCTGGGAGAGACTGTTATATACACCATGGCCACGCCCATTCTGGCGGGCCATGACGCAATGAGCGCGCGGGCGCCTCTCATTGGAAGCGGGTTCAGCCCCGCTCTCCCATAGGCTTAAGCAGTTCTCTCTGAGCGAACCAATGAGCTGCTAGCTAGCCCGCTCTAGGTCTGCCGCAGAGGAACTGCGTTGTGTATGGATACAAATTATGAAATAATTTTTTGGCTTCAATATCTCAGCAAAGATGAATCTTTCCCGTAGCGTAAGCTAGCTTACGCAATAAGAGAGAACCTCTCGTAAGAGAACCTGCTTCGGCAGGCGTGAATCTGCCATGCGTACAACATGTCCAGACCAGCGAAACTGCGCAGCAAGCAGGAAGGCCTCAATACCAGTGATGCCACAGATCTGAAGTACTTCAGTAATTGGGGCTTTATACTGCCATTTGACATGTGTAATACGACGGAGACAGCGCATATGGAACTGATCAAGTTTGGTAATCTGCCGGCGATAAATGGTCCAGGACTCAGATCCATACAACAGCACTGTCAAGTCAAGTCAAGTCAAGTCATCTTCATTTATATAGCGCTTTTAACAATGGATTGTTTCAAAGCAGCTTTACAGAGATAAACATATAATTTAAGGTAACAGATTGTTTTGGCTTTATAGCGGTTCTTGAATAATGTTACTTCCAGCTAAAGTTAACTTTGATTGATTCACCTCCATTGAAATGATCAGACTTTAAACGCGAACCTGTGATTAACGCTGACGGCGTTCACATGCTCATTCAGAATTGATTCTATAGTTATGTGCTTTTAAAATATGTGCGCAGGTTTGTAATTCATACAACCCAGCCTAAACAAACTACTTTTCTTGCCTATAAATTTGATACAGAATTTTGTTTTATTTTATCACTCCGGAATTCACAACGCTTTATCTGTAGAGTGGGGAAGGGATCCTCCATAGGGAGAGAATAGTGGATACTTCAACACTGCATTGTCATCCGATCCAGGCGGATCTCCTTCGTCAGATCTGGACACGGCCTGGATCCGGCAGGCTGCGGGAAAACCTTGGGATAAACAAAGACACTAATATTAGCGTAGATTCCATTCTTCTTATGATGTAGCGAGTACATCAAGATTTAAGGGAAGTGTTCCCAGTTCCGGCTGACCTAATCTATGCAGCCTAACATTGAATTATAGAAGTCTATAATGTATTATGTGTATGCTAGGTCAAAGAGATGTGTTTTTGGTCTAGCTTTGAACTGACAGAGTGTGTCTGCTTCCCGAACAATGGTAGGAAGACTGTTCCAAAGTTTTGGTGCTAAATAGGAAAAGGATCTATCGCCTGCAGTCGATTTAGATATTCTAGGTATTATCAACTGGCCGGAATTTTGAGATTGCAATAGACGTGAAGGACTTTAATGCGTTAAGAGCTCGCTCAAGTACTGCGGAGCTAAACCATTTAGTGCTTTGTAGGTAATCAACAATATTTTAAAATGTATACGATGTTTAATAGGGAGCCAATGCAGTGTTGACAGAACCGGGCTAATATGGTCATATTTCCTGGTTCTGGTAAGAACTCGAGCTGCGGCGTTTTGAACTAGCTGTAGTTTATTTATTAAGCGTGCAGGGCAACCACCCAGTAGAGCATTACAATAATCTAGCCTTGAGGTCATGAACGCATGGACTAATTGTTCCGCATTTCCCAATGAGAGCATATGGCGTATTTTGGATATATTTTTCAGATGGAAAAATGCAGTTTTACAGATACTAGACACGTGGCTTTCAAAAGAAAGGTTGGTATCAAAGAGCACACCCAGGTTCCTAACCGACGAGGAAGACTTGACAGAGCAGCCATCAAGTGTTAGACAGTATTCTGGGTTATTGCGTGTGGAAGTTTTTTGTCCAATAATTAGAATCTCTGTCTTTTCAGAATTTAGTAGTAGGAAATTACTAGTCATCCAATTTTTTATATCAGCTATGCATTCCGTTAATTTTGTGAATTGGTAAGTTTCTTTGGGTTTTGAAGAAATATACAGCTGAGTATCATCGGCATAACAGTGAAAGCTAACTCCATGTTTCCTAATGATATCTCCTAATGGTAGCATGTACAGAGTGAACAGCAGTGGTCCTAGTACTGAGCCTTGTGGTACGCCATACTGAACTTGTGATCGATAAGACATCTCTTCATTTACTGCTACAAACTGATAACGGTCAGTATGATTTAAACCATGCTAATGCAATTCCACTAATGCCAACATAGTTTTCTAGTCTATTTAAAAGAATGTTGTGGTCAATGGTGTCAAATGCAGCACTAAGATCGAGTAACACTAATAGAGAGATACAACCACGATCCGATGATAAGAGCAAATCATTTGTGACTCTAATGAGAGCGGTCTCAGTACTATGGTACGGTCTAAATCCGGACTGAAAATCCTCGCAGATATCATTTCTTTCTAGAAAGGAACACAGTTGTGAAGATACTGCTTTTTCTAATATCTTTGACAGAAAAGGCAGATTCGAGATCGGCCTGTAATTGACTAATTCTGTAGGATCAAGCTGTGGTTTTTTAACAAGCGGTTTTATCATAGCCAGTTTAAAGCTTTTTGGTACGTATCCTATAGACAACGATGAATTAATGATATTAAGAAGAGGATATATGACCTCTGGAAACATCTCTTTCAGTAGCTTAGTCGTTATAGGATCTAACATACAAGTTGTCGATTTAGATGAATTAACGAGTTTGCAGAATTCTTCCTCTCCTAGAGCAACAAATGAATCAAATTTTTCCTCAGGGAGACTACAATGCACTTCCTGATGCGATACAGTGGTAGACAGTTGCATAGTTATAATTTTGTCCCTGATATTATCAATCTTATAAGTGAAGAAGTTCATTAAGTCATCACTACTGTTTTGCTTGGACACTTCTGAGCTTGAAGCTTTCTTTTTCGCTTTAGTTTAGCCACTGTTTCAAATAAATACCTTGGATTATGTTTATTTTCTTCTAATCGGTTTGAAAAATAAGCAGATCTAGCAGCTTTTAAATCCTCTCTGTAAGCAATCGAGCTCTCTTTCCACGAAATCCGAAATACCTCTAGTTTAGTTTTCTTCCAGTTGCGCTCCATTTTTCTGGCTGCTCTCTTAAGGGCCTGGGTGTGCTCGCTGTACCACGGCGTTGGACTATTTTCTTTAATCTTCTTTAAGCGCAACGGAGCAACTGCGTCTAAAGTGCTGGAAAAGAGAGAGTTAAACGTTTCTGTTGCAATATCAAGTTCTTCTAAGCTATCCGGGATGCTGAGATGATGAAACTGATTAGGAAGATTATTGATAAAGCAATCTTTAGTGGCAGAAGTTATAGGTCTAACGTATTTATAACACGGAGTTGGCTTTCTCTGGCGCGAAAAGCTTTGTGATACACCACTCACAGGGGTAATGACACAAGCACAGTAGCGCGAGCAGATAAGAGGGCGTGATAGCAGTAACAGGTTCGGCCTCAGCGGAACTAACACACTATAACCCATTTGTCCAGCTTTATGCTCGGAAATGAGAACGTTTCTCATGAGCGCGGGAGAGCGCGGCCGCTTTCTGTCACGTAAGAGAGCTGGGCGCGAGCTCAGAGCTGCATAAAGATTATCTGCGAGAGCCGGAATAGACGCTTTATGTAGCGTTATATGCAGGCGGGAGAGCGCGGCCGCTTTCTGTAACGTAAGAAAGCTAGCCGAGAGCTCAGAGCTGCATAAAAAAATATCTGCGAGAGCCGGAATCGAACACGGGTCTCTGGCGCGAGAGGCTTTGTGTTCCACCACTGAGCAAGGGGGAAGACACAGGCTCAATAGCGCGAGCAGATAAGAGGGTGTGATAGCAGTGACTAGTTCGGCCTCGACGGAACTTAACGCACTATAAACCCACTTGCCGGTGACGGCCGGGCTAGCTCTCTTGTAAAGTAAAGAAAGCTAGCCGCGGTTGGCACAGCTGTAAGCGGCTCGTCCCCCATTCAGCGCTCGTAGGCGGTGAGAGGGGGAGGCGGCGTAACGCTTCGAGTCGAGCCCGCAGGGTCAACAACAGAAGCCCAATCGCAGAGGAAACATCCGCCGTTGGCGAGAGAAAGCTCTGCGTGTCCCAGTCCCAGGCAGAGAGCGCAGAAGAAGGCGGGCTCTGGCGCTGAGAGGGACGCGGCATGAGCCGCAGGTGTGCGAGGCATCTTAAAAAAGACGCTCGCTGCTCTTTTAGATACACACACACACAATACAAGAAGATTTTTGATAAGGATATGAATCCGTCGGATGGCGCTAGCTTGCAGGACGGCTGAAGGTGGCGAAGACGGCCGGCTTCCTCAGACTCCCAGATGCTCGCTAGAAGGTGCCTTTTCCACGACGGCGGCTTTTCTCAGGACAGCAGAAGCGTGTAGCTCGCTGAAGATGAAATGAATCAACATATAAGCCTGGGAGAGACTGTTATATACACCATGGCCACGCCCATTCTGGCGGGCCATGACGCAATGAGCGCGCGGGCGCCTCTCATTGGAAGCGGGTTCAGCCCCGCTCTCCCATAGGCTTAAGCAGTTCTCTCTGAGCGAACCAATGAGCTGCTAGCTAGCCCGCTCTAGGTCTGCCGCAGAGGAACTGCGTTGTGTATGGATACAAATTATGAAATAATTTTTTGGCTTCAATATCTCAGCAAAGATGAATCTTTCCCGTAGCGTAAGCTAGCTTACGCAATAAGAGAGAACCTCTCGTAAGAGAACCTGCTTCGGCAGGCGTGAATCTGCCATGCGTACAACATGTCCAGACCAGCGAAACTGCGCAGCAAGCAGGAAGGCCTCAATACCAGTGATGCCACAGATCTGAAGTACTTCAGTAATTGGGGCTTTATACTGCCATTTGACATGTGTAATACGACGGAGACAGCGCATATGGAACTGATCAAGTTTGGTAATCTGCCGGCGATAAATGGTCCAGGACTCAGATCCATACAACAGCACTGTCAAGTCAAGTCAAGTCAAGTCATCTTCATTTATATAGCGCTTTTAACAATGGATTGTTTCAAAGCAGCTTTACAGAGATAAACATATAATTTAAGGTAACAGATTGTTTTGGCTTTATAGCGGTTCTTGAATAATGTTACTTCCAGCTAAAGTTAACTTTGATTGATTCACCTCCATTGAAATGATCAGACTTTAAACGCGAACCTGTGATTAACGCTGACGGCGTTCACATGCTCATTCAGAATTGATTCTATAGTTATGTGCTTTTAAAATATGTGCGCAGGTTTGTAATTCATACAACCCAGCCTAAACAAACTACTTTTCTTGCCTATAAATTTGATACAGAATTTTGTTTTATTTTATCACTCCGGAATTCACAACGCTTTATCTGTAGAGTGGGGAAGGGATCCTCCATAGGGAGAGAATAGTGGATACTTCAACACTGCATTGTCATCCGATCCAGGCGGATCTCCTTCGTCAGATCTGGACACGGCCTGGATCCGGCAGGCTGCGGGAAAACCTTGGGATAAACAAAGACACTAATATTAGCGTAGATTCCATTCTTCTTATGATGTAGCGAGTACATCAAGATTTAAGGGAAGTGTTCCCAGTTCCGGCTGACCTAATCTATGCAGCCTAACATTGAATTATAGAAGTCTATAATGTATTATGTGTATGCTAGGTCAAAGAGATGTGTTTTTGGTCTAGCTTTGAACTGACAGAGTGTGTCTGCTTCCCGAACAATGGTAGGAAGACTGTTCCAAAGTTTTGGTGCTAAATAGGAAAAGGATCTATCGCCTGCAGTCGATTTAGATATTCTAGGTATTATCAACTGGCCGGAATTTTGAGATTGCAATAGACGTGAAGGACTTTAATGCGTTAAGAGCTCGCTCAAGTACTGCGGAGCTAAACCATTTAGTGCTTTGTAGGTAATCAACAATATTTTAAAATGTATACGATGTTTAATAGGGAGCCAATGCAGTGTTGACAGAACCGGGCTAATATGGTCATATTTCCTGGTTCTGGTAAGAACTCGAGCTGCGGCGTTTTGAACTAGCTGTAGTTTATTTATTAAGCGTGCAGGGCAACCACCCAGTAGAGCATTACAATAATCTAGCCTTGAGGTCATGAACGCATGGACTAATTGTTCCGCATTTCCCAATGAGAGCATATGGCGTATTTTGGATATATTTTTCAGATGGAAAAATGCAGTTTTACAGATACTAGACACGTGGCTTTCAAAAGAAAGGTTGGTATCAAAGAGCACACCCAGGTTCCTAACCGACGAGGAAGACTTGACAGAGCAGCCATCAAGTGTTAGACAGTATTCTGGGTTATTGCGTGTGGAAGTTTTTTGTCCAATAATTAGAATCTCTGTCTTTTCAGAATTTAGTAGTAGGAAATTACTAGTCATCCAATTTTTTATATCAGCTATGCATTCCGTTAATTTTGTGAATTGGTAAGTTTCTTTGGGTTTTGAAGAAATATACAGCTGAGTATCATCGGCATAACAGTGAAAGCTAACTCCATGTTTCCTAATGATATCTCCTAATGGTAGCATGTACAGAGTGAACAGCAGTGGTCCTAGTACTGAGCCTTGTGGTACGCCATACTGAACTTGTGATCGATAAGACATCTCTTCATTTACTGCTACAAACTGATAACGGTCAGTATGATTTAAACCATGCTAATGCAATTCCACTAATGCCAACATAGTTTTCTAGTCTATTTAAAAGAATGTTGTGGTCAATGGTGTCAAATGCAGCACTAAGATCGAGTAACACTAATAGAGAGATACAACCACGATCCGATGATAAGAGCAAATCATTTGTGACTCTAATGAGAGCGGTCTCAGTACTATGGTACGGTCTAAATCCGGACTGAAAATCCTCGCAGATATCATTTCTTTCTAGAAAGGAACACAGTTGTGAAGATACTGCTTTTTCTAATATCTTTGACAGAAAAGGCAGATTCGAGATCGGCCTGTAATTGACTAATTCTGTAGGATCAAGCTGTGGTTTTTTAACAAGCGGTTTTATCATAGCCAGTTTAAAGCTTTTTGGTACGTATCCTATAGACAACGATGAATTAATGATATTAAGAAGAGGATATATGACCTCTGGAAACATCTCTTTCAGTAGCTTAGTCGTTATAGGATCTAACATACAAGTTGTCGATTTAGATGAATTAACGAGTTTGCAGAATTCTTCCTCTCCTAGAGCAACAAATGAATCAAATTTTTCCTCAGGGAGACTACAATGCACTTCCTGATGCGATACAGTGGTAGACAGTTGCATAGTTATAATTTTGTCCCTGATATTATCAATCTTATAAGTGAAGAAGTTCATTAAGTCATCACTACTGTTTTGCTTGGACACTTCTGAGCTTGAAGCTTTCTTTTTCGCTTTAGTTTAGCCACTGTTTCAAATAAATACCTTGGATTATGTTTATTTTCTTCTAATCGGTTTGAAAAATAAGCAGATCTAGCAGCTTTTAAATCCTCTCTGTAAGCAATCGAGCTCTCTTTCCACGAAATCCGAAATACCTCTAGTTTAGTTTTCTTCCAGTTGCGCTCCATTTTTCTGGCTGCTCTCTTAAGGGCCTGGGTGTGCTCGCTGTACCACGGCGTTGGACTATTTTCTTTAATCTTCTTTAAGCGCAACGGAGCAACTGCGTCTAAAGTGCTGGAAAAGAGAGAGTTAAACGTTTCTGTTGCAATATCAAGTTCTTCTAAGCTATCCGGGATGCTGAGATGATGAAACTGATTAGGAAGATTATTGATAAAGCAATCTTTAGTGGCAGAAGTTATAGGTCTAACGTATTTATAACACGGAGTTGGCTTTGCAGCCTTGGCTAAATGTAATTTACATGAGACTAGATAATGATCTGAGATGTCATCGCTCTGCTGCAGAATTTCAACGGCATCAAGATCTATTCCATGTGATAATATTAGATCTAGAGTATGATTACGACAATGAGTAGGTCCTGACACGTGTTGTCTAACTCCAATTGAGTTTACAATGTCTTTAAATGCCAATCCCAATGCATCTTTTTCATTATCTACATGTATATTAAAATCACCAAGAATTAGTACTTTATCTGCAGCCAAATTCTTTGATAAAATCTTTATGGTGCCCTGGTGGCCTGTATACAGTAGCCAGCATAATTCTTAAATGTGATTTATCGTTAACACTATATATTTTTACATTAAGCACCAATACTTCAAAAGAAGTATATTTAAAGCTAGATTTCTTAGTGATTTTGAAAATATTACTATAAATTACAGCAACACCTCCCCCTTTGCCTTTCAGACGAGGTTCATTTTTAAAACTGTAATCTTGTAGGGGTTGACTCATTTAAAATAATGTAATCGTTTGGTTTTAGCCAGGTTTCTGTCAAACACAGCATATCAAGATTATAATCTGAAATCATATCATTAACTATGAGAGATTTTGAAGTAAGGGATCGAATATTCAGCAACCCAAGCTTTATCATTTGCTCATCTGTATTATATCTGTTTTTTATTTGTTGAACATCAATTCAATTTTTAACCTGACGTTTTTTGGATTTCCAAATTCGGGGAACAGAAACAGTCTCTATATGATGATATCTACGTGAAAGAGGCTCTATGTGATGGGATTTATCTGACCTTGGTGACGTGAGGCCGCTAGCAGACGGTCGTTTAGCCAGTCTGTCTGCTTCCTGACCTGAGCCCCAGATTGTCATGTTTTATCTCTAAGACTATGAGCCAAATTACTAGAGAGAAGAGCAGCACCAGCCCAGGAGGGATGGATACCATCTCTTTTCAACAGATCAGGCTTGCCCCAAAAACTTTTCTAATTGTCTATGAATTTTATATTATTCTGCGGACACCACTTCGACAGCCAACCATACAGTGAGGCCAATCGGCTAACTATCTCATCACTCCTGCGTACAGGAAGGGGGCCAGAGCAAATTACAGTTCACTGTGAGGATGACTGCCTTATATACTGCCACTTTTGAGTCCAGCAAAATGCTGTGCTCATCCCATATACTGTTGGACAGTCAACCGAAGGCAAAACTAGCTTTTGCGATGCGGGCACTGATGTCGGAGTCCGCTGTCATATCAGCTGCGAGAATGCTACCGAGGTAGCAGAATTTGTCAACGGCCGTCAACACTGTCTCACGTGCAGTAATTACCAGTGGATTGGAGTTTAACTTGTTCACCGACAGTCAACCGAAGGCAAAACTAGCTTTTGCGATGCGGGCACTGATGTCAGAGTCTGCTGTCATATCAGCTGCGAGAATGCTACCGAGGTAGCAGAATTTGTCAACGGCCGTCAACACTGTCTCACGTGCAGTAATTACCAGTGGATTGGAGTTTAACTTGTTCACCGCTTGAAGCATGACTTCTGTCTTCTTTAGACTGACAGTGAGCCCAAACCTAGAAGCTGCAGTTCAAAAACAATCAAATAGTGACTGAGCTTTGGTAAGGGTGTGTGCCATCAGTGCGCAATCATCTGCATACAGGAGGTCATACAAAATTGCTGAATGTGTCTTTGTACGAGCATAAAGGCTGCGTAGATTGAAGGCACAGCCATCTGTACGGAACTGGATTGGAATGTCCATGTCGCAGTCCTTAAAAGCCACAGACAGCATCATGGAAAAAAAAGATGCTGAATAACAGTGGGGCTAACACACAGCCCTGTTTGGTGCCATTGGAGATGCCAAATGGGTCAAACAGTTTGCCATCATCCAGCACCTGACCAAGCATGCCATCATGAAATGAACGGACGATGTTAATAAATTTCTCTGGGCATCCAATCTTATGCAAGATGAGCCAGAGCCCAGTGCGGAAACTGAGTCGAAGGCTTTCATGAGGTCAATACAGATCATATAAAGATCAAGGTGTTGTTCTCGGCACTTCTCCTGAATCTGCCTAATTTTTAAACACCATGTCCATAGTACCGCGGCCTACACGAAATCCACACTGACTTTCCGGGATGATGTCACTGTCATAAACGTGTTGTTGGAGGCGGTTCAGCAGAATTCGTGCCAAAACTTTGCCTGCAATGGAAAGCAATGAGATGGCACGATGATTGTCACAGCAGGCTCTGTCTCCCTTGCGCTTGTAAATGTGAACAATCAATGCGTCTTTAAAATCTTGAGGCACAGCTTCCTTGCTCCATATTTTACTGAATAATGCATTGAGTGTGGCGAGAAGAGATAATCCACCTTCCTTCAGCACCTCACTTGGAAAGCCATCAGAACATGGGACTTTGCCAGAGGGCATCTGGTTAATGGCACATGCGACTTCTTCCCAGGACGGGATATCTTCCAGGTCTGAGGCCGTTGGCCACTGTGCTATGTCGCCATGCACTGAGTCATCAAAAGCAGCTGGCTGGTTCAATACTAATTGAAAATGGTCGACCCAGCATCTGAGGATCTCAGCCTTGTCAGAAAGTAGGGTTCTGCACGTACAGGTGTCTCAAGGGCCACCATCTGTTCTTCACTTCACACAGGCGGGTCTGTGCTGCATTTCTTGCCCGAGTATATGCTGATTTCTTCGCAGTGCTGGATTTATCACTGACCCACGCCAAGTGAGCTGTGTGCACAGTGTTCAACAGGGCTTGCGCTTCAACATCCTGATCGCCAAACCAGTCCTCATGTTCGGATGTGGTGAAGCCGAGGACTTCAGCAGCTGTGTTGTACGTGATATCCCTTATTTTGGACCATGTCTCCTCAACATTAATGGCAGCTTGATTGTCCAAGGTGGTGAGCCTGTCTGAAAGAGTCTGACAGTTAACATGGCAAGAATATGGCTCATCTCTCTGTGGTCATTAAAAATCCCATGGCACTTCTCGTAAAGAGTAGGGGTGTAACAGTGTAACATGTAGCAGTGTCTTGGCCACATTCCCTCCAATAGCCCTTGCCAATCATGGCCTCCTAATAATCCCCATCCATTGAATTGGCTCTATCACTCTTTCTCCTCTCTCCACCTATAGCTGGTGTGTTGTAAGCGCACTGGCGCCGTTGTACTGTTGCTGCCGTCGCATCACCCAAGTGAATGCTGCACACTGGTGGTGGTTGAGGAGAGACCCCGACATGATTGTAAAGCGCTTTGGGTGTACAGTAGTACATATGAAAAGCGCTATATAAATGCCTCATTCATTCATTTAAGAGTCAACACGAAGCTTAGAAACATCCAGTCGCTTCTGCATTTTGGCTTTATGTCGACGAGATGGAGCTAGGTCCAGAGACATCACACTACGCAGCAGTCGGTGGTCAGACCAACAGCTTGTGCCTCGCATGGCTCGAGTTGTATGGACCTCCCTGAGATGTTCCTGCCGGCTGATGATGTAATCCAACACGTGCCAGTGCTTTGATCAAGGATGTAGCCACATGGTCTTGTACTTGTTCGCCTGCTGATAGAAGGAGTTTGTGATCGCCATCTCATGTTGCGCACATATCTCCAGCAGCAGCGTGCCGTTTGTGTTCTCGATTCCCACTGAGTTTTGCCCCAAGACTTTCAGCCATGCAATGACATCACGTCCCACACGCTCATTAAAGTCTTCCATAAGGAAGAGCCGGTGTTTATGAGTCACTGATCGTAAACACCATGTCAGTGTTAAGGTGTTCATAGAAAGACTCCTTCTGGTCATCACTGGCAGTCATTGTGGGTGCATAGGCACTAATCAAGACAGCACTGTTGCCATTCTTGAACATCAGCTGCAAGGTCATCAGCCTTGGCGACAGGCCGCGAGGTTGAACTTCTAGGAGTGGTAGCAATGATGTCTTCACTGCAAATCCAACTCCAGCCTGCCTTGGCTGACCTTCGGGCTGCCCAATTCAGAAGAATGTATAGCCGGCGTTGACTTCTGTGAGTTTGTTTTCTTCCGAAATTCTTGTCTCACTGAGAGCAGCAATGTCTATTCTGTATCTCGCCAGTTCACGGGCAATGATTGTAGTTCTCTGTTTGTGAGTCCAAAAGTGTGCGCACATTCCAAGAGGCTAGACGCAGTTTAGTCTTTATCTTTTTTTGTACTTTTTGTCGACCGCACAATTGGATACTCAGCTGGTCGCGGTGAACCAGCAGAGTGAGTGGAACGAGCGATGTTTAAGGAACCTTTTTTATCCCCCTCTTCCGTGGAAGAGAGCAGCACTGTCCCTAAAAAAGGCTGCTTTGTCACCTGGGTAGGATACGGATGGTGCTGTCGTTCCAGGTCAGCATCAGATGACCATCGGTCAGGCCGCCTACCTGCAGGTTCGTGACTAAGTGCTCCCAGTGAATCTGCCTAGATCACAATGAATGGATTATAGTGGGAAAAGCTTGTGTGACCGATCCCACTTTCTCTTCCAACAGTGACCGTATATAGCCAACATGAGCAAAACTTACTTTAAGGATGAATGTCACAAAAACATCAAGAATCAAGAATGAGTCATATTTCCCCTCAAAAGCTAAATAAATAAATAAAAAAGGTTACAAACTTTATATACTGTATTGTTATGTTATGTTTGTTATAGACACAAAAGATTTATTTTTTATAAAGACATTAATATTTCTATTAAATTGATCTAAAGTGAAAGTAAAGACATTTATGTTACAAAAGATTTCAAATAAAGATAAATAAATAAAATACTTTAAAATAAATGCTATCCTAATCAAAGAATCCTAAAAAGAATCCTGAAAGTTAAGTTTAGCCTTAACAGGAAAATATTTTAAAATAGAAAATAATTATTTTAAATTGTAATAATATTTCACAATTTTACTGTTTTAGTGTATTTTAATAAAATACTTGCAGCCTTTGTGGGAGAAAGCAGTCACAAGAGATTCACCCATGACAATAGGTTGAATAATTGGATAAAACTATTTTTAAATAATGGAATGAGACCTGACTGAAACACCAGATAAAAAGGTTAAATAATAATCAAATATATATATATAAAGTCACACTTGGTCACTGGATTCATACAACTCAACTGTATAAAGAGAATTAAAAATAACATTGAAGAATTGATGGAGAATATTTCAGGTGAGGCGATGAACAAGAGCAAGAAAAAGACTGAAAGACTTGAGTGCTTTTGGACAGCTGCACAAAGAAACTCACAGACAAAGACAAAACATGGACAAAAGGCAGGTGGTATCCTTGAAGGAGGTCTACATGAAGCTGCCCAAATGTATGACAACTCTGTAACATTGTTATCTTAAGGAATACAACACATACCCACCACACTACAAGGGCCACAGGTTGTGACCTGAAGTAACTCAGAAATGTGAATCACACTTGCAACCTTAATTCCAAATTCAAACTGAAATTTAGCCTGATCCAGCTCTGTTCCCCCTGAGTGTGTCTGTAATTTGTTACACTTAAGTTCAGCTCAGGTCATTGTATATGTGTCTGAGAGGTCCAGAGGTCAAGTCAAGGGTGCAGGTCCTGTTGACCCAATGCTCCATGTACTCTGAGTGTTCCCCTTTCTTCCATCCAGACCCAACTGGCCCCCGGGGATTTCCCAGTCCCTCGTGTCAGTCATCCACACTGAGGAGGGCCCAATGACACGGGCCACTGATGAAACAAGAGACGAGTCCACCAGGGAAGAAGGGAGGGGGAACATAGCGAAGACCCCAAAGACAACCGGATGATTTGGTTTGAGTGGAAAAGGAGCATGTTGTCATTCACATTGCATGACTCTTTTTGGTGTTGTGCTAATACTTGTTGCTTCATAAAGAGGAACTAGACTTGATATAAATATGTTTTTCTAGTAAATCACAAACACACAAGTCAAATGTAGATTTTTACAAATGGACAAAATAGCGCCAAAAAAACAACAAAAAAGATTGGATGGTAAACAAGTCTGAATGAGTATACAAGCCAATCACACAAATGTGAAGTGAACCCTTATTTGAAGGTTTCTAATGATATCCTACTAGGTGTTGCTTCTGGAAGTTGTGTTGCTCTATTATTGTTAGATCTTACCACGGCATTCGGCACTATTGATCATAATAGTCTCATTGATCACTTTAGAGTTTGGCTTTCAGGGATTAGCCATGGATTGGTTTTCCTTGTATTTAAATGACTTTCTCAGTTTGTTTAGGGAACTATTGTTCTTCTGTGGCCCCCCTTGTGTGTGGGGTTCCTCAGGGCTCAATTTTGGGGCCAGTCTTGTTCTCACCATTATATGCTTCTGTTAGGTATGCTTTCATGACATTCATTATCATTTATATGCTGATGATTCTCAGATTTATTTACCATTGAAACGTGGGGAATGTTCTCTGTATAAATGTCTGACAAAGTTTATTCTATTTGGTAAAAAGGAATGTGTGGAGGATGTTAATGATGGTCTGGTTGCTTCCAGCAAAAAAACTCTCTAGTGTAAAAAACGTTGGTGTCAATTTTGACTCTAAGCTGACTGTAATGTGGTGTGATCCAGGTCTGTCTCACACCTGCAGCTTGTTCAACATTCAGCTGCTAGGTTTCTAACTGGTACTAAGAAGAGAGGGCACATACTGTAACTCCTGTACTATTCAAACTACCCTGGTTACGTCACTGTACTGGTCATTATACGTTACAGAATTCATTATAAATTGCTGTTATATTTATTCAAAGCTTTGCATGGCTTAGCACCTGAGTTTTTCTGATTTAATCAGTCTGCATCAATCAAATAGGTCTCTTCACTCAAATGATCAATTATATCTTACTGTTCCTCGATATTGTTTGAAATGTAAAGGTGACCAGCCCTTTTTTAGAAGCTCTGAGGCTTTGGAATGAGCTTCCCCTGTTCTTAAAAAAAAATCCCATACATTAAATGTTTTTCAGAGTGCATTGAAAACATATTTGTCTTCTTTAGTATTTAAAAAAGCTGTGTAATTTGTTGCTTGTTGTTTAGTGGTATTATTTTAATGCCTGTTTTCATTTATATTTCTTTGTACGGCACTTTGGTTCCACATTGTGGTGTTTGAAAGTGCTTTAGAGATAAAGTTTGAGTTGAGTTGAGTTGAGAACTTGTGCAGAAAGCATGAAATAAAATTCCACCTGAACATATTCTATTTTAAATAGAAATGGTCGTTTAAAGGAGAAGTCCGGTCAATTTTAACATTAGGGTTATTTTTTTGTACATTTGGAGTGCTGTCAGTACAGATAAAAACGACAAAAATCGGTGTTGCATACACCGTGTTATCCTCTTTTTAAAATTCGCACCCTTTTGACTTCAATGGGGCAAGTTCTAAACCTGCTTTTAGCCTCTTAACATCCTTGATTTGTCATTACAAGTGCACAGCCATGCGAGTGTTGTTATTAAGAGTGACCACGGTCAATCTGACTGCAGTAGATGTGAAAGATATTAATAAAAATGATGTTAATTCAGCCAGCTCACATACCTGTATTTACTTCCTGTTTTCGTTCGAAGTCCACAGTAGTCGATTGTCGAGTTTGCGCGCGCGATCTTTGGTAACTAATATCATAGATATCCATAATAAAGGCTAGATGTCTTACGGCAGAGTCTCTATCGTCATCACCGGCGGCCATCTTGTCACAAGCTAGCTTTCTGGCGGGCTATGTGGTACTGATGTATGGTGAAAACACATACTCTTATCTTGCTGAAATCTTGATGGATTTTCAAACGGTTTGGTTTCTTACAAACGTTATTAACGTGGCTGGATAATTCTGGTTGATTATTCATTTATAGACTTATTTTTCATAAGTGTGCAGTGTCATAACTACATCTCTGACGTTTATAACAAACCAAACCGTTTGAAAATCGGTAGAAAATTTAGCAAGTTATGGTTATTTAAAAAGTACATGCACCATTAACACAATGCTACGAGTGAGTGAGCTGCCTGTGACAAGATGGCCGCCAGGTGCTGACGCCGACCTCCATTGGCCAGCAGCGTGGACGAGACATCTAGCCTTTATTATGGATATCTATGACTGAGGCCCTGTCCCAAATGGCGCACTTGATGCGGACTTTCGGTCTCGTGGACTTAAATTGCGTGTGCTCGCCGAGTCTACGAGTCCGTAGGCCGTCCCATTTAGCATTTTAACGCTCTGGAGTGTGCTCAGCAGCGCCCCCTTTGTACCCTTGAAGCGGTCTTCCGTGAAGCCCGCATAGATGCAGGCTCCACACACTTTAACTACCCAGGAATCCTTGCGAAAGGCCAATCAGACGACGGATGGGAGGAGATTTCGCTCACGGACAATTGTTAACATGGCTGAGAAGAAAATATTTAACTGTAATTATCATTACGGTTTTTATGACAAGTTTATACAAACATTATGATCATCGACCAGTGGTTGATGTCTCAAACATAGGCTAACAATAGCGAGCTGAATAATACGATCGCATTATGATTCATTAAATAAATAGAACAGAATGTCAGGGCTTTACTGAGTCATATGTAAACACAACAATAATAGGCAGCATATTTCCCCGAACCTGTAGCTCCTGTCCATAACAACAATCAGACCGCCTTCTTGCTTCCAGCGTGACGATCAAGTCTGTCCCAAAAATACCTCTCAATGCGCCTTCACGGACTCGCGCTAAGGGCCCTATAGGTCTGCACTACATGACATCACCGAAGTGTGGACTCTGAGGAAGTCCACAAGTCCGGAGTGTGTCATTTGGGACAGGGCCTAATATAACTAATGATCGCACGCGCAAACTCGACAATCGACTACTGTGGACTTCAAACGAAAACAGGAAGTAATTACAGGTATGTGAGCTGGCTGAATTAACATAATTTTTATTAATATCTTTCACATCTACTGCAGTCAGATTGACCATACTTCACTCTTAATAACACCACTCGCATGGCTGTGCACTTGTAATGACACATTAAGGTTGTAAGAGGCTAAAAGCAGGTTTAGAACTTGGCCCATTGAAGTCAACAGAGTGCGAATTTTAAAAAGAGGATAACACGGTGTATGCAACACTGATTTTTGTCGTTTTTGTCTGTACTGACAGCACTCCAAATGTACAAAAAAATAAGCTCAATGTTAAAATTGACCGGACTTCTCCTTTAACATTGCAAATGTTATTTTTGTTAAATTAATGTGTCCTTGCAGAATAAGTCCTTGATTTCTGTCAAAAATGTGATGAGATATTATTTATATAGTTCATGCAGGATAACGAAAAAGGACAAATGTATTGTAATTTTCAAAAACATTTTTAGACTGAAAAAACAAAAGATTCGAAAAAAAAATGGGGGGAAAGGATAAAACCACGAATGGCTCATCATATAACCATGTTTAAATCAATAAACTAACACATTATGTTATTTATCATGAAAAATAGTAGCCTAAAAACACAAACCCTGGCTGGTTTACTGGTCTCCCACCCCAGTCATATCCCAGGCTAATCTCAAATAACACAATACAGTAGGCTATAATCATGTCATTAAATCAAATGACTATCAAAGGCATTTACATGTTTAGTATGTTAATCAAACTTCAAAGTGCACTTTAAAGCATGACAAAAAGATTATTGAAACATAATGATTATTAACATTCAAAACAATTATTATTGCGCTTTTCCCCATAAGTGCAACAAGAACCAATTCAGCATGCAAACAGCCATGAAATTATTAATATAAAGCTAGATCCCTTATTCTAGATCATTTTGTATCAATATTGAATCCATATACCAGTAGGCCTACTAAACTACACTAAAACTATAGTAGCCTACTTAGGCTAAATGTGTGTAGGGCAGCTTGTCTAGCCTACTTATCCACCCACATAATACCGGATGAACTTCACAGAATGAACGGGAAACGCTCGCATGTTTTATCTTTCCGCGTCTACTTTTACTGTCGAATTTGAATATTAGTTCATCACTTATTTCTTCACAATACGGAAACACGACGTATTATAGCGTCATGTGAGGATATACGAAACGCCTGAAATCACCGACAGTGAGGACGTTCAGTACCCTGATGTCCATTAGAGCGGAAAAATCAACATGTCGGAACCGAGAGTAAAGCGAATAAAAACTTGCCTCCCTCTCTGTAAAACACATTTATCTACTGCTGGGAGTCAGGTCAGACAAAACTTCCCGACTGTTGTGGAGGAAAGTCTGTGTGGAGTTTCCACTTTACTCATGGAGGTCTCGTACAGACTGGAAGCTCTGGTAAGAAGAACTCTAGTCTACTGTAAACATGATGCGCATTGACATAACACCCGGAATCATCCGTGTTGCAGTAGGCTTTTGTAGAATAAAGTTACTGCATCCATTTACAGCATTGCTTTATAAAGTTTTATATTTAGGCTATAGAGTTACATGCCGTTATTTAATTGCGTTTTATGGAAAAGTTTGTTTTGTTGTCAAGTTGTTACCCCCCACCCTGAGCCAATTGTCGCCCTAAAAACACTGGATTGTATCACTATAACTTTCATTAAAACATAATTTGGACAAATAGGTTTCTTTTACAATTTGACTTTTCATGTTGGTTTTTTAGAGTTTTGAAAAAATGTTTTGCCTATATTTTCAGTAAAATATTTATTCCATGACACAAACTAGCCTATCAAGTGGAATATCCAAATTATGGCTACTAAAACACTTTGCCTTGTAGTGTAGACAGCTTAATGTTTTTTTGCTGGTTTGTTTACAAAAATAAATTAACATATTTAATGTATTATTTATTTACTTTTTTGACAAATATTATAAATCATGAATATCAAATCTCACCACAGTCATGAGGGCCTAATGGGGTCCTCTCTGTTTGTTCTTGTCAAATGACAATAAAATGGCTTCTTATCACATGACAAAAAATGTTTTTAACAAAACTGGTTTTTAAATACATAATAATAACAACAATAATAAAGTTCTTCTCTTGCCAAATTTTTGTGTATCCGTACATTCCTAAATCTTTTACTATGACATGTCTACATATTTTTAATAAATCAGTAGAATTTGTCTATAAATAAGTATAGTCCACAATGACATTTACTTTATTGGTTTTAAAAATAAACAAACATGTAAATATATTCCTTGAACCAGAAATAATGGACTGACAGACTGACCCATTCTCTTCACTTACAGGATACTGTGGTTGACAAAACATCATTACACTGTTTTCCAGTAAGTTTCGTTTTAAATCAGATCTGTCTTCCTTTCTGTTTTAGGCCAAAATCTTTGAGCAGAGTGACTTGTCTTTACCCAGAGTGGCTGCGTATTTTCATCAGGAATCAGTGAAAGAACTAGAACGGGGAGAGGCAATGCTGCAGTACCTGTCCCAGCGGGGAGGGAAATTCTGCGGCAAGAACATTCAGGTATAACTCGCCCACATAACCTGTTAACCTGAGGACCACCACAAGACTTGGCACAAGTGACCCATATTGTTTCTTTAAAGAAATAGCACCTTGTGGACCATATGTTCTAAGAACAAATAATTTTGCTAATATTCCCATTAAGTTATGAAAACTTTATTTCTAAATGTTTAAACCGTTCCGTTTTTGAAATGTTTTAAAAACTTTTTTTGCTTGGTTATGTGAACGTTAATAAAACATTCCATTTTATCATTCTGCAAACATTTTGTGAACGTTACTTTTGAATCTTCTCTGAATGTTCTGAATCAAGTAGTTTAAAAATCTCCGTCCTTCCGATGACTGACATCCTAGAATTTACCTGTATTTTGGAGCAGATGTGTGAATGTTCTCTTACCGGTAAAAAGCCAGAACACCGTTGCTTGTGTGTACAGCATATTTGTGTATTTACCGGTAAAGTCATTCTGGCAATTTTACAGTAATTTACCGGGATTGCTGTGTGAAAGGGGCTTTTGACAGAACGTTAGGTTAGAATGTTCCTTGTTAGCTGGGATAGAAGGCATCTCATTTATTTAAACTCATGTTTAAAATACGAAATAGAAAACTCAGACCCTAACAATTATTAAACATAAGCCTATTTTTTCCCCAAAAACCTGAAGATATCCTTTTACTCCTGTTTGTATGGGGCAGAAGCGATGGGGGTAAACTGACAGGGGGTTTTGCAGAGATCTCCCCTTTAATGCCTGTTAGGGTATACGTTTCCCCTGAGTTCCAGAAAATTGGGGAGATTAATGGGAAGGCGGAAGGACAGTGCATTAATTGTAGTTCCAGATGGATTCCGTGGCACTTGCCATGCTGTCATTTTACACTGCGTCCTCTATACTGTTTTCTCTTCTTTCTATTTTTTTTTTTACTATCCAGTATCCACCCTTCCCTGATTTTATGACTCGTGTGAAATTGATCCGGACTGGTACTGGTGAGGGTCCATCAGCAGCGATTTTGAACACCTTGTTATCAGCTCCTCCGGGCTGGGTGATGGTTGTGCACACTTGGAAACAATTGTGTGCTGTCTTCGTTAATTGTAGCTCAATAAAAATTTGACTGATTAATCAATTTAGATAGCTTTTGTGTTTTTTTTATCAAAGCTCTTGAAACAATTTTAAGTTACTTAAATTACTTAACACTTAAGTTAATATATTAAAAATGTTCACCAATTGCATTTCTTTGCTCAAAAATACAATAAAACAGTAATGTTGAGATTACAATTTTAAATAACCGTTTTCTATTTGAATATATTATTTCATGTAATTTATTACTGTGATCAAAGCTGAATTTTCAGCATCATTACTCCAGTCTTCAGTGTCACATGATCCTTCAGAAATCACTCTAATATGCTGATTTGCTGCTCAAGAAACATTTCTTATTATTATCAATCTTAAAAAAAGTCACGCGTTGGTCGAAATAACACGAAATAAAGGGCTGCATCTAAGGCTTAAATAAGCTGAGAAACTAATGAAAGTCAGGTGCAAACGATAATCAAATAATGAGTAACCAAAGAACTGAAAACACAGGAAACTGAATACTAGTGAAAACCCATCCAAACATACAAAACACAGATCTCCTATAACAGAAAACAGTTGTGCTGCCTAATATTTTTGTGGAAACTGATTATTTTTATTTTTTTTCAGAATTGAAAGTTTAAAAGAACAGCAGATGTCTTTACTGTCACTTTTGGTCCATTTAATGCAGCCTTGCTGAATAAAAGTAGTAGGGGTCGTTTACACAAAACCATTTTCAACTAAAAACAGGAAACCTTTTGTACGTTTTAGCTGTTATTTTTTTACGACAATGGCATTTTGGGGGCCCTGAAAACGCGAAACTTTGAAAACGGTTTTCAAAGTGCAAGTTTTTGAAAATTATACCGTTTCGTCTCAGTGTAAAGTACAAAAACATGACTTTGTAAAAAACGGTGACGTCATGTGTATTACTTGTTCAGTCTATAGGCGTGTAGTGTTTCTTTATAAAGTGACATCGCCATCTACTGGCCTGGCATGAATAATACCTTGTTTTTAGTCATTTTGAGAAGGGTATTCCTGCACAACCGGAGGCTGCAGTTTCAGGACCCCAGTTTTAGGACCGCAGTTTCAGGATCCTAGTTTTCTGTTACAGTGGCACCTACCGAACTGGATCACCAAAAACACTCATTTAACCCCTTTCGCGGCAAAGATCACAGACGGCCCCAGATTATTGTTGTTCAACATTCATTATTCGTTAAAACATCACACTCTTACTTATTTGATCTAGACAAACTGAGCATCATTAGACATATTTAAAACTCCAGCTTCGATAGTTGACCACTGTTTATGATAAGACTGGTTTGCAGTGACATTCATCTCTTAATTTATGACAGGAGTGCAAAATTATTAATCTGTAACGTTTGAATAGAAATCATCACTCATAAAGCAGTCATTCACGTCTTCTCCGGTTTATTTGTGTTCACATACATACAGTGAACAAACTCCATCGCACACCTGCAGGTGATAGGTGCGTCGGATAATAGGACCAAACAAGTTAGTCGTTTTCACAGATAAGGAACTCCCGCACACTATCGTTATTTGCCATTTTTAAATTTAATGTTTATTCACACACAACGTTTCGGTCACACGACCTTCATCAGGAGTATACAAATATTCAAAATCATCTCTTTTTAAGAAAATTGTCTGTGATGTGGTGCTAATTATGTACTTCCAATGAGCTTAATTATTTACAGATGGAGTTCTGTTAATTGGTTATGTGTTTATTTTTAAAAAGAGATGATTTTGAACATTTGTATACTCCTGATGAAGGTCGTGTGACCTAAACGTTGTGTGTGAATAAACCATCCATCCATCCATCTTCTTCCGCTTCATCCGGGGCCGGGTCGCAGGGGCAGCAGTCTAAGCAGAGATGCCCAGACTTCCCTCTCCCTAGACACTTCCTCCAGCTCTTCTGGGGGGACACCGAGGCGTTCCCAGGCCAGCCGGGAGACATAGCCTCTCCAGCGTGACCTAGGTCTTCCTCGGGGCCTCCGCCCAGTGGGACGTGCCCGGAACACCTCCCCAGGGAGGCGTCCAGGAGGCATCCTGAACAGATGCCCGAGCCACCTCAGCTAACCCCTCTCGATGTGGAGGAGCAGCGGCTCTACTCTGAGCTCCTCCCGAGTGACCGAGCTTCTCACCCTATCTCTAAGGGATCGCCCAGCCACCCTGCGGAGAAAGCTCATTTCGGCCGCCTGTATCCGGGATCTTGTCCTTTCGGTCATGACCCAAAGCTCATGACCATAGGTGAGAGTAGGAACGTAGATTGACCGGTAAATCGAGAGCTTTGCCTTACGGCTCAGCTCCTTCTTCACCACAACAGACCGGTACATCGACCGCATTGCTGCAGAAGCTGCACCGATCTGTCTGTCACTCTCCCGTTCCATCCTTCCTTCACTCGTGAACAAAACCCCAAGATACTTAAACTCCTCCACTTGAGGAAGGATTTCTCCACCAACCTGAAGTGGGCAAGCCACCCTTTTCCGACTGAGGACCATGGCCTCGGATTTGGAGGTGCTGATTCTCATCCCAGCCGCTTCACACTCGGCTGCAAACCCTCCCAGTGCATGCTGAAGGTCCTGGTGTGAAGGGGCCAACATGACAACATCATCCGCAAAGAGCAGAGACGAAATCGCGTGGTCCCCAAACCTGACACCCTTCGGCCCCTGGCTGCGCCTAGAAATTCTGTCCATAAAAATTATGAACAGAACCGACGACAAAGGGCAGCCCTGCCGGAGTCCAACATGCACTGGGAAGAAGTCTGACTTATTACCGGCAATGCAAACCAAGCTCCTGCTTCGGTCATACAGGGACCGGACAGCCCTTAGCAAAGGACCCCGGACCCCATATTCCCGGAGCACCCTCCACAGGCCGCCTCGGGGGACACAGTCGAATGCCTTCTCCAAATCCACAAAACACATGTGGACTGGTTGGGCAAACTCCCATGAACCCTCCAGCACCCTGTAGAGAGTATAGAGCTGGTCCAGTGTTCCACGGCCCGGACGAAAACCACACTGTTCCTCCTGAATCCGAGGTTCCACTATCGGCCGTATTCTCCTCTCCAGTACCCTGGCATAGACTTTCCCAGGGAGGCTGAGAAGTGTGATCCCCCTGTAGTTGGAACACACCCTCCGGTCCCCCTTCTTAAAAAGGGGAACCACCACCCCGGTCTGCCATCCCAGTGGCACTGTCCCCGACTGCCACGCGATGCTGCAGAGGCGTGTCAACCAAGACAGCCCCACAACATCCAGAGACTTGAGGTATTCAGGGCGGATCTCATCCAACCCCGGTGCCTTGCCACCGAGGAGTTTCTTGACTACCTCGGTGACCTCAGCTAGGGTGATGGACGAGTCCACCTCTGAGCCCTCAGCCTCTGCTTCCTCAATGGAAGACGTGACGGTGGGATTGAGGAGATCCTCGAAGTGTGAATAAACATTAAATTTAAAAATTGCAAGTAACAATAGTGTGTGGGAGTTCCTTATCTGTGTTCACATACATACAGCATCCGCCAGGGCTCTTAGGCCGTGTGTCCACCAAAGCGTTTTTCCACGCGCCTGGCGTATGTTTTCAATTGTTTTCAATGGGAGCGCCGCGTTTTTAGAACGCCATGAGCGTAACGAGGCGCTGAGTGGTTATTTCACGCTGAAGCGCCGAGAGCTCGGCGTTTTTACTGGTCGCCGAGAGTTGAAAAATGTTCAACTTTGGGTAAAACGCAACGCTCATCACTTTTTACCCAGCCGTCCAATCACAGTGGAGGAGGGGCGGGGCTAATACCACACCGACCAACTGTCACAACATTCTTTCTGTACAACGACATCAACCAGCAGAGCTAGCCGAACAACATGGATGAAAAATAAATTTTTAGTATGAAACAAAAAATCTGCGAAATCAGTTACAAGTAAACTGTGCTGCGGATATTCTGTATCATAGCAACGAAGCGTCTCAACGGAAAAAACGCTGCCCTGCCAAAACGCTCTCAAGCGCCCACAGCTAGGCGTTTTCAGCAGAGCGTCTAGCGTTTTCAGCTGGCTAAACACGCTTTGGTGGACACACGGCCTTAGTCCAATGGTGCACATATTTGGAGAAATAATGATTTTCATGTTCCACTAAATTATGCGATCTGAAGCTCAAACAGCGAGCACAGCGAGATCTGTCTATGGATGGATCTGTCTCTCCTCTTCCTGATTTGCGGCAGTTATGATCTCTGCACTCTCTTATTCGTCATGCTGTCATGCATCTCACGTGGTTTAACGTGACAATAATCCTGCCCTTCTGCATGACGCGCTCCTGTGTATCTGCTGTGTACACTTCACACCTCATTCTCACCTCTGTGATAACAAAGCTAAGACACATCTCTTCACCTGAAACAAGAAGCTAATAAATGCACGATTTCGAGTATATATGGTTTGTGTGTGATTTTGGACATTTTCATATGAATAAAGAATGTTTACAGCATTGCTAAGAAAGATGTAGCCATTAGCTGCATATAAAATGCTAAATATAACATTTCAACATCTTTTTTTTTACTTAAAGCCATTTTAAACGGAATATGATACAAATACTCGATTGTGGTTTAAAGTGAGCTTTAAATACAAGTGTAATATTAATCTTTTAAAT
The DNA here is from genome assembly GCA_030578255.1 of Tiaroga cobitis. Lineage (NCBI taxonomy): Eukaryota > Metazoa > Chordata > Actinopteri > Cypriniformes > Leuciscidae > Tiaroga > Tiaroga cobitis. The sequence continues at coordinate 27,799,314 of CM060615.1, read as the reverse complement.
GTAGCTTGATGCTACTTGCTCTAATCCACCTGTTGCAGGATCTTTTTTAGTTCATAATCTTCTTTGTGAAAAAAAAAAAAAATATATATATATATATAATTTTTTTTTTTTTTAAATCTTTTTTTTTTTTCTAACAAGACTTAAGATAATAAGTGGATCTTGATACTATATACAAACTAAACCACCTGGATCCTAGAACTGCGGTCCTGAAACCGCAGCCGCCGCTATACCGTCCAGTTCGGTAGGTGGCGCTGTCACCAAAAACTAGGGACCTGAAACTGCGGTCCTAAAACTGGGGTCCTGAAACTGAAGCCTCCGGTTGTGCAGGAACATACTACTGGTCATTTTCGCGGATCATTTCACAAAACATTTAAATTTCTTATTATTATTTGAAAATAATTATTGTAAAAGAATTGTAAAATGTCATGTGGGGCGACTTTTTTAAAAAATAACTTGTGATATTTGTAAAAAAAATAAAAAAAATCTCACCTCAAAAATCACTTTTTACCTTGAAAGTATTTTAATTACCTTAAGTATTAAAAAAAATTGGCACGTGTTAAAACAAAATTATTTTTTGTAAAGTTTTTTTTCTTTATCATGGACACATTTATTTGCCATTGCCTCAAATGTTCCTTGCAGTGATTCTAACATGAATGAATGAATACCAAACCAATTGGTCAGACTCAAAATTTAGTTGAGAAAATCACATGTAACTTCAATGGCACTCAAAGCTGTGCTATATTGGCCATGTCCCAAATGGCACACTTGACATAGACCTGCATTCTCACACGCGTCTATAAAGTCCAGAAGCCTGTAGGGTGTTTTTAGGGTGTGTTCACACATAGCAGGTTGGTGCGAATGCTCTGTTAGTGCGGTTGATTTGAATAAGTGTGAACGCTGCCGTCTGAACTCTGGTGCGCACCAAACAAGCGGACCGAGAACGTCTCAGTCCGCTTCCGAACGAACTCTGGTGCGGTTCGACTGAAATATAAACGCAACAAGGACCAAAAACATCTAAATGCACAAAAAATAGGACATGAAATCACAAGATGCTGTTTTTTTCTCGTCATGTACAGTTCTGTGCAGGCGTCAGAAACGCTGTCTCGCAGCAGATCTTCATTTGTGTGTGTGACGGAGGGATTCCAGCTGCTGTTTTGACTCCTTTACACATTTTATAAGCTCTTCATGATTTCTCCCCTGGCCAAAATACCATATTATGAACACATACTGTACAACGAGCGCATTTAGCCCAGCACACAGCTTGTTTTGGATGTTTGGAAAGTTTCGTCTTAAATATATGTTTTTTATTGTTGTTGTTGTTTTATTGTATCTTTAGATTCGGTCTTAAAAATTAAAAGTGAACCAGGACGAAACGTATCATTTTCTTTGTTGGTCCAGACCTAAAGAACCAAGAGAACCGAGCTATAAGTGTGAACACTCCCTTACTTTTCAGAAGGGTGCTGAAACTCATGCTGAAAATCATATTTGGTTACACTTTATTTGATAACACTTTATTTTACAGTGTCCTTGTTACACATGTTACATGCAGTTTCTGTAGCAATAACCATAAATTATTCATAATTACATGCAACTAACCCTAAAACAAACCCCAATCATAACTATATAGTAAGTATACTGTATGTGGTTAATTATCGTTACTCGGTACATGCATAATTACACTGTAACATGGACACCTTAAAATAAAGTGCATCCCTTTATTTTAAGGTGATTTAAGGAGTTATTACATTTACTACATGTACTTACTATAGAGTTACAGTTTGGGTTAGTTAGATTGCAATTATGCATAGTTACACTTTATTTTACAGTGTCCTTGTTACATGTGTTTCATGTACCATAATAATAACAGTGAATTATGCATAATTACATGCAACTTACCCTCAATTACTCAGTACTTAAATGAGTAATTACATTGTAACAATGACACCTTAAAATAAAGTGTAACCGCGTACTGTTATTACTAGTAGAACATGTAGTAACGTGTAACTATGTCAACTTAAAACAAAGTGTTACCTTATATTTTATAATCGATGTAACATTTACATCAGTTTAGTGTATACTTCTAATTCTTAACACACAGCGGCTTTTATACGCGTGATAGGTTTCAACTTAAAAAATTAGGCTTATGACTAATTGTATGTTTGTGCGCAGAGGCCAGTCACTGAAAACGTGTGCGCCGTCCTTCCCGTTCTGGAGATCATGCTTGACCAGTGGAAGGAGGAGATGAGCGTCATGGTGGAGTTGAATCAGCTGGCTCGTGAGTACGGAGATCCACACACCGCCAGCGTGATCAAAAGTCAGTTCGTTGAGCCCCTCGTCCCAAAAGTCAAGCTCGTCGGTGACCTCTTGACCAGCGCTCGCAGAGTGGGCTGCACCAGTGACAGCACAGGGGGCTTCGGCGAGTACCTCATCGACCAGCTACAAGAGACCCTGACTACGGCCTAGACTTCCTCTTCGAATCACCGAGGAAGCATGCATGTGTATATAGCACTTAAACAGATGAATGGATGGATAGACTGAGACAGATTACGTAAAGGGAAAAGATGCACTCACAATAATAAAAGTTTTGTATGTAACACGTATAGTCACTCCAAGGTATGACTTTGGTCGCACTTTAGATTAGAGAATATTAAGTGGTTGCTTGTTATCATCCGTATTACTAGAATATTGGATGTTAATTGGTACTTATAAAGCACATATTAATACCTTATTTTCTGCATGACCTTATTCTACATCCCTTAATCCTACCCAATACCTAAACATAACTTATTTTCTCTTCATGTATTAGTGCATCCGACCAAATCTTTAGATGCATTTATATGGAACACTGCTTTGGCCTGTTTATTCTCCGTGTGTGAGAGATTTATTTGTATTTTCTCAAAACAAAATATGTTATATTTGCGTATGAATTTGATTTGTGAACATTATTTCAAATGAAAAGGTTATTTTACGTTATTTTAAGTTTTGACTTTTGCATATTATCCTGCAGTAGTTTTAATAAACAATGTCCACATTCCACATGCCATTGTGTTTTTTTTTATATAGCATAAAAAATAATGTGATTTTTGTCACATAGTTGTCAGGCTGACGGAGTTATTATTCTACACTTTTTAACATACAATCTTACTAAACAAACTCCAGTTGCCTGTATTCAAGCAACAAGTACTAACACAAGACAGATAACGCAGCATATTTGGGACTTTTGAAACAGAATGGAAGTTTTGAACTCTCACCCGGCTCTTTAACGCCCCCTATTGTAGGACTGTTGTGCGTCCGTCTGCTATTGTAAGAAACGCTAAATAAAATGGGCCAAATCACAAACAGATCATGAACGGCAATACTTATAATTTTCAGTGTAAATAAATAAATAATCAATTAATTGATTGATTAAATAAAATAATAAAAACCCTACCAATTTCTTTAAACACAATAATACAAGCTAAACATTAGTCAGTGTATATTTTTATTTCAGTTCTGAACAACATATATCCTACTGATAAGCATCCTAACATTTAATAGGCCTATATTTAACTCTATACTATTATTCACATGCGCATGCATATATTTATTGTTAAAATTATGGCATTTTTATTTTTATATATTTTATTATTTATTATTCACGTTTGTTTGAGATTCCCGATGAATGATTGAATTGAGTGTTCATTTGGCAGTGTTAGCCTTTTAGTGTATTATTATGGAACATTTGGAAGAAAACAAAAAAAGAAAAAGAAAAAAAAAACATTAAGGCACGGATTTGTTTTTTTCTGTTACATTAGCCTACTGAAATCCCTGTTGTTTGTCGTCTTATCAAATACAGTATAACACAGTTATTTAGGCTACTTATTAATTAGAAACAAATGATAGTGAAAAGATCCCCTTAGAAAATATAAAGGAAAGTCCTTCCTCGAATTTTTTCCTGAGAAAATTCAGGAAATTGTAAAAGTAGAAGTGTTGAAAAAAAGGCTGAAAGGCTTAAATCTTTGATTTGATGACAAATAAAAAATAAAAAAATAAAAACATTTCAGTCCAAATATTCACGCGACAAATGCAGTAAGAGCAACTTATGCCGTTATTTATAAATGAATTTGTAATTTTAACATTTTTATGACGCCGTCATTAGCTGCCGTCAAAACCACGCCCTCATTCTCAGCGCACATACTCATTGGTCAAACTGTCATCTGCAGGACACGCCCCCAGACTGGCTGGGCTGTATATAAACGGGCCGTGATCTCTGACCAGCATCAAGTACCTGAAGGGTACAAGCAAAGAAACCTTTTGAGGGTCTGCGGTTTTAAAACGGTTGTCTCGAGCAATACATTGTTTCAGGATCTGAAGGAATTTGTCTTAATATTCCTAAATCCTTGAAAATTTTACTACTTGGGAAGCATTCAAGTAGGCTATCCTAGTTATAGGCCTATACATTTTTTTTCCATAATACATAAAGATGGAGTTGTCGGATATTCCCTTCCCCATCTCATCAGCTGATGATTTCTACGACGATCCTTGCTTCAATACCAACGACATGCACTTCTTTGAAGACCTGGACCCCAGGCTCGTTCACGTGGGCCTGCTCAAGTCCGACGAGCATCACCACATCGAGGACGAGCACGTGAGGGCACCCAGTGGGCATCACCAGGCCGGCAGGTGCTTGCTGTGGGCATGCAAAGCCTGCAAGAGGAAAACAACCAATGCTGACCGCCGCAAAGCCGCCACCATGAGGGAGAGGAGACGGCTGAGCAAAGTCAACGATGCTTTCGAGACCCTCAAGAGATGCACGTCCACCAATCCAAACCAGAGGCTGCCCAAAGTGGAGATTCTGAGAAACGCCATTAGTTACATCGAGTCTCTGCAGGCGCTGCTTAGGGGTCAAGAGGAAAACTACTACCCTGTTCTGGAGCATTACAGTGGAGACTCGGATGCGTCCAGTCCGAGATCCAACTGCTCTGATGGCATGGTGAGAAGGAGCCTATTTATATAATAGTTGTAGGCCTAGTGGTTTTATAATAGGCCTAGTAATACTATTCTTTATCTATTATATTTTATTGTATATAGGCCAATATTTATTTGTCCGTTCATTCATTAATGGTTTATTCTTTACTTTGGCAAAGTAGGCTTCATTCTAAAAAACGCCGCTGGGTTGTTTCAATTGTCAAATATAGACAAACCCAACCGTTGGGTTTAAAAATGTAAACCAACGAACTCGTTTTGTCCATTTGTGACCGTTGCAACAACCCAGCGTTTTTTAGTGTAGCCTATATTGCCTGGGTTTTTATTTTATTAGAATTTGGAAACATGTGACTTTTCATTCAACAGCTAAAAAAAAATATTGCTATGAATGAAACATTATTAATTAGGCCTAAGTAAATTATTTGTTTATGTAGGCTACTTTGTTAATTCGGTGTCTTCATTGTAACTAATTTTCTTTTCGTGTTTTCTAGATGGATTTCATGGGCCCTACATGTCAGTCGAGAAGACGGTATGACAGCTCTTACTACAACGACACGCCAAATGGTACGTCATGTCGAAAAATTTCTAGAAATAAAATCGTCTTAATTAAAATCATTTAAAAAATAAACATTTGAGTTCAAGTTAAATAAAATATTTGAGTTGAAGTTAAAATCTGTTGTTTTGTTTTGCAGCTGACGCACGGAATAATAAAAGCTCAGTGGTGTCGAGTTTGGATTGTCTGTCCAGCATCGTGGAGCGAATTTCCACTGAGACCCCCGCATGTCCCGTGCTGTCGGTACCGGAGGGGCACGAGGGCAGCCCGTGTTCTCCGCAGGAGGGGTCTGTCCTGAGTGAGAGCGGGGCCCCTGCACAGTCCCCGGTCAACTGCCCTCAACAGCAGGCTCAGGATCCCATCTATCAAGTGCTTTAAAGATCCGCAACATTTCGAAGCAAATTGAAATAGACAATCTGAATCAAGAAACATTCAGCAAAAAAAATCGCAAATCCGATCTTAACGACAAAAGAAAGACTATTTCGATCCACTGCTGGAAACTAGGAACGAATGATCTTTCTTTCTTTCTTTCTTTCTTTCTTTCTTTCTTTCTTTCTTTCTTTCTTTCTTTCTTTCTTTCTTTTATGCTGTGGAAAATCTAATTCCTGCTCCGTTCAGCAAGTGAGTTTCTTAACGCTTATTTATATTATTGTATCCATGTGGAATGTGACCATATTTTTTTTCTCCCCCTTTGTGATATATTTTGTCGCCATCACCTTTGATTTCCTAATTATTCACGAGAGAATCGTAATCCAGATACGGATAGTAGGACCACTTTTGTATATGTGTAAATAAGATCTGTTTTGTTAAAGCGACGAAAACGAACAAACATATTATTGTATTTAATGATGATGCCTGTTTGAAACTAGCTTGTTGTGTCTTGTCTTTGACTTTATATTTATACTTCTTAAATAAGTGAATGTCGGATTAATAAAAAATAGTCTAACTATTTATACTCAAATATTTGATGGGATTTTGTGATTTATTCCATGAAATTAAAATGACACCATTGGGGACTTGAATTGGTTTCCAGGTGAGCTCTTTTTAAGATTTTTTTTTTTTTTAATCACAAAAAAGACAGCCTATTAAATAATATTTTACAGTTTTAGCCTATTTTGTCCATGCAGTTCCAGAGAACCCTGGCAACTTGAGTTGATATAAGAATGTTTTTCTCGAAGCTTCCCCAATTTTGTTCCTAATCAAAATAAGCGTAAAGCTAAATATAAAAGTTAGAGGGAATCATTTACCCTGCTCGAGGACGTTTGAGGGAATACCGCCTGTTAAGGGGTAAAAAGTTTTCGTTTCACATTAATCGAATTTCGATAACGCTTCACCATCCATAAACCAGTCATTTTATTCAGTTGATGTAGGCTACGTTCAAATATTAATGTAGCCTGCAAGTGTAGGATTGTTTAAGCTAGTGCTACCTATGTAATACGAAAATGTTTTATTATGTTAATACAAACCTATAAAATGTTAGCCTACTTTTTAATAACATATTTTTTTATATATCTCAGGGATATAGGCCTATATTTCTCGCCTAAAAAAATAATAAAAAGAAAAAATAGGGCTTATGGTTGGCAGACATGATATTATAACAACAGCACCATCTTGTGTAGCCTATTGAACGATGTATCATGTTTGCATAATGCCCACCTCTTATTTGTAGCTATCACCACACCATATTGTGCATTATTGTGTGTCACACTGTAAAATTTATATGAGCAAATACGTCATTTTTTAGCCTATACTTTCTCATCAAAATAATTTACCAATTTCAATTTCTTTTCAGAATTTAAAATTAAAATTAAAATTGTATAGACAGGATCTGTGACTGTTGATTACCACAGAATAATTTCGACTCGTAGAACTCGTACCTCAGCGTATAGCCTAAAAACAAACTAAAACTGACTCCACTGTGAGACATTTTGAATCCTGGAAACTTGGATTTTGTTGGGACTAGCCTACTGTCGAAGGCGGAGGAACATCTGGATACGCGTGACAGGTATTCTTGTGGGTGGATAAGAAGTTACTGTTATCCATCCGCCCGTCAAAGTTACATTTTAGCTACGTCGGTGGCGTGACAGGAGTTGAACATTGTCTGTGCAAATATATTCAAGGTAAGAATCTCGAGTTTAATCTCTTACTTGTCACATACGAGACAGTGTAACATCATTTAGAAACCGTGCAACATCATTTAGAAACCGTGCTTTTTAATTTTTATCCGCGTGCAATAAAACTCGCGAATTTCACGCGACAGATTTTTTTTATTTTTATTTTTTTTTATCGAACCTTGTTTCTGCACTCGTGGAATTAGAAAGAAATGGTCTTGGGTGACAACCTCCAAAAACAACGATTTTATTGATGTTTCAATAAGAACAAGTAGTACTAAGGCTTTAAGTCACACTTTATTTACATGACATATAAAGGAATTAAACTACAGTCCAAGACGATGAAGAGTGGGTTGATCAACAACTAGTCCTGTGCAGTCAGCACAGAATGAGGGTGTATCTTGTCCATCATCATTGTGGAGGTCTTGGCCTGCAGGACGACGCACTTACTTTCTGCGACGAGCGCCGGCGCCCTTCTTGCTGCTGCAATGTCAAGAGAAGTCAAAACACAACATGTGAGCAAAATTGCTTTGATTTAACACTCGAACGAATTAACACCGCAACACCCGAATTTACATTTCACACCACAGCAAGCACATATCAGCTCTTTCAACCCAGGCTTCACTTAGGCCTACTGTCCCATCATTGGCCTATTGATGTTTTTTTTGGCAGCTTCAATCAAAAATGAATTCAACAAAGCTAGTTTAAACTAGTCTGCTCATCAGTCCTGGAGCAATGTGTAAATCCATATTCCCTACTGTCCTTTTTACTTAGAGTTTTCATTTATTTCCATGTATTATTAATATTTAAGTGATCGAAATATATAGGCCTATCATTAGTTTTTTTTATTATTAGAATTTATGTTATATCTTTACTTTTTTTTCTCATAAACCTCCTTTGTCTTGTCCCTTAGACCTCCATTATAAATTAATGATGATAATAACTAATGTCCCCCTGTAGTTAATAATTTTATACCTTAAACTCATCTCTGATCACCAAAATTAGGCTACATATTTAGACGTTTTTTCCTTGGAAAAAAATTCTTCATGTCTTAAAATAGCTTGAATGTAACTCTACACATTTGCCTTATTTAATATATGCCCTCCACTCACTCACACCAGTAATTTATGTTGTAAATGTGCCTACAATGGTTTTAATGGGGGATGAGTCAATTGCACGTGCAGGCGCATTAGCGAATGGTGATCACAAGCTTTTCATTAACAACGATCATATTGGAGAGCTATTAAATATGAAGAAAAAGACTGCAGACTTTTGACACGTCTCGGAATAGTTTAGAAGACAACAGAGAAATTGTCCTCTTGTAATCTGCTATTGGTGAGTATCTAACGTATACAGGCTACCCTGATCTTTTTGAAGATTCACTCCCATTATAAACATCAAATAATACAGAATTTAGCCTAATATAAATTCTTGCACTTTTTTCGCTTAGCTAGACTGGTGATAGCAAAAAACAAGAGAAAAGGTTGTTTTAGATCTAAACACATCGATTAATGTACTATTGCAAAAGGGAATATATTTCAAATACAATAAAGTATACTTTTTTTCATTAGGGATTGTTTATTCATACAGGTTCATAAATGTTTCCTGCCATAAAGTAATTCCTAAAATGTATTACAAATGTCTCCTTTTAGCTATAAATCTGCAGATGAACATGTTGCTGTTCTCAGAAAGCGAGTGCAGTGTTCTTGCTTGTTAAGGGGCCGTTTACACAACACCATTTTCAAAAAAAACAAAAAAAAAAACAGATTAGTTTTGGGGCGTTCAGGGTATTTTTTTCTTTACAAAGTCATCCCCAATGACTGGCCTGGCATGAATAATACAGAGATTTTAATATTTTACACGGATCCGTGTAAATGGGGATTGTTTTGACAACGTTGTCGTATGTACACAAAAAATGCAAAGAAAAACATTTCCGTTTGTCTTGAAAGCGTACCCTAGGTTCGGTTCACTTTGTTTTCACCATCACAGAAGATCTGTCAATGCACTGAAGCAGTCACACACAGGCCATGCACAGCAGGGGGCGCCATAACATTCAAGAAACATGCAACTTACAATTTGCCGAGCTCCTCCACTCTCTTGCGCAGTGTAGTAATCTGTAGAAGATCAGAGATTTATCAGTGATATCAAAATTTACCTCAAGGGAAAACGTACTGCTGATGACAATTGGATGTACAGGTTCATAAATGTTTCCTGTCCTCTTGTCTCTTTGGCTATTTGTTTTCTCACCTCATACTTCTGTTTCTTCAACCTCTCTGTGTGCTCAAACTTCTCAGATTCCAGGGTCTTTATCCATTCAAACAGCTCCTGTGCTTTATCTCTGAAGTCCGGGATACAAGACATGCGTAAGAAAGTTTACATTGCCTCCCTTTCACAGTTTATAATCGAGTATAACTCACTTCAGTTTGTCCTCGTTGAGATGGTCGACGTTGAGTGGCTTGCGTCTCTCAGCCAGGATCTTTTTCTTCTTCTCTCTCTCTGTCTGTTTTTTGCCACCTTTCTTGGAGTCAGCCTGAAGGACAACAGACCCTAGGGTTTCAGTGTTGTTTCAGTTCATTCTCCTCAGTTCATTTGCACTGTTTTAAATAGTTACCTTCTGCAGGTAGCTGCTGTAGTTGGTGCCCATGTTGGAAAGAGCTGACTTCTTCTTGGCGTCTTCCTCAGCTTTCTTCTTAGCATCTGCCTCCTCTCTCTTCAGCCTCTCCTCCTGTGGGAAACACCAGGACACACTGTCAGTTAGCCGTCGACCCATTATTGATTTTTTTTAAGGCCGGTGCCGATATCTTAGGGCGTTTTCAGAGCTGTTCGCGTTTTTCCGAAACAGGGTTCAGATCGCTTTCACAAGGCAACATTTCAATTCGTACCAAAATGTGTTTATGCAAGTCACATGTGAGTAAAGCTGTCCTCTTATTGGTCAGAGTTTCCACTGCATCATCCATAGCTGTCGTGAAACGCGCAAACACTTATACATCAGTATACGGAATCAAGGCTTCGTCGGGACAACATTGTTGCTATGCACAGAGGAAAGCAATTACCTTCACAACATTTTAAAGGGATACTCCACCGTTTTTTCTTATTAAACTGTTATTCCCTTAACTAAGACGAGTTGATACATACCTCTCTGGTCTCAGTGCGTGCACTAAATCGCTCTGTCTTGCGGCGAAACTTTGATAGCACTTAGCTTAGCCCAGTTCATTCATTAGGATCTAAGCAGAGAAGCGACCAAACACCTCCACGTTTTCCCTATTTAAATACAGTTACACGAGTAGTGTAACTCGACCAAGAATGGTGACACAAAATAAAACGTTGCACTTTTCTAAGCGTGTAAAGTGGATAACTGTAATGTATGGCGGAATACCATAGCAAGTGCTTGGGAGCACTTCGACTCGGCGCTGTAATATCATCACTCCGGAGAGGGGGGAGAGGATTTTTCAGGAGTGATGATATTACTGCGCCGAGTCGAAGTGCTCCCAAGCACTTGCTGTTGTATTCCACCTTACACGTGGAGGTGTTTGGTCGCTTCTCTGCTTGGATCCTAATGAATGAACTGGGCTAAGCTAAGTGCTATCAAAGTTTCGCCGCAAGACAGAGCGATTTAGACGAGACGAGAGAGGTATGTATCAACTCGTCTTAGTTCAGGGAATAACAGTTTAATATGATAAAACGGTGGAGTATCCCTTTAAGTTGAAGAATCACTCTTTGGTTTTCAACTGTGATAACTAATGTGCTCACTCACAGAATCAGACATTACTGCTATTTATAAGCACATTTCCAGTTATGAATTATGATAACGCTTGGTTCATTGGTCTATTGGGTCGGATTACTTTCTCACCTCAAGCGAACCTCCCCAGAGTTCGGTTTCAATCGGGCTGAGACCTTCTCATTCAGGCGATTGTTTTGGTGCGGATAAGAGCGATTGCTGTGTTCATATATGCCTAAACAAACCGAACCGAACCCGAAGGGTAAAACACACCAGTTTCGAAAACAAACGCTCCAAACGAGCCAGGTGTGAAAACGCCTTCAGGTTGGCTGATATAGATGATATCTATTGCTGAAATTAAATGTTTATTTTACATCATATTTACTAAATTAGGAATAAATAATTTGAAAATGTATATAAAAAATTTAATTTGATAAAATCTGTAAAATAATTTGATTTATACTTTAGATTCTATAATGATTCTTTTACAGTAATTTTCATAAATAAAGAATTTTTTTTATTAGACAGAGCTGTTAAACAGATACAGAAATGAAGATAGAGAATGGGAGCTCAATGTGTGCTCTTGCCTGGCATTATCAAATGTATCAAAATAAAAGTCCCACTTCCAAAACCTTTTTGAGTGTTGCTGATCATTTAAAAAAAATGCCAAATACCAGCCGATATATTAGCCTTGGTGATATGTCGGTCAACCACCAGATGGACACTCTCTAGCCTTGCAAGGTCAGTATGTTTCCATCCACCTATTTTTATGCGCATTTTGTGATATCGCATAAAAAACGCTGGATGGAAACGTCGCAAGATGCACGTAAATTCTAAAAATGCGCATAAAAAAACTTGCGCTTAATTGAGTCGGATACATTTTTTATTCAATAAGAAAACATGCCTATAAACTACGATGGAAACACTTTTACCAAATTAATTCTAAGATGCGGATCAAAAAAGAAATGCGACTTGTGACCAACCAGACCAACCAGCGGACCGATCTCATTTTGGTCGTTCTGAAATGCCTGAGTAAAGTCTGTTATTATGAGGCACAAGTAATTTATTATATACGATAATTATTATATTATGTGGCTTGTCCTACAGCAACAACTTCCATTTTTCTTATATCTTTCTGATATTTAGCCCCAGTTCATCAGGAATTGACTATTGTGTTTTCTTCAGCTCACTGGATGGAAACGCTGCTTTATTTGCGAATGTTTTATGTGATATTCCAATTTTGCGCGTAAATTAAATTCGCAACTTCGGATGGAAACCGCTAGTGCTACTCACCTCGCGTCTCGCCTGGCGCTCCTTATCCTTTTCAGATCGAATCCTCTGCTGCTCTGCTCTCTCAGCTCTGCGCTTCTCCTGTTTGAAGACAGAAAATATTCACATGTTCATTTACAACATTCTGAAGAAGATCAAGCTATGCCAACGATTTCTTGACTGTTTTACTTCTCGGTTTATGTTCACTCACAATTCTCGACTTGAGGGCGATGAGTTCCTCCTCCTCCTTTTTCCTGTGCTCGAAGTGAGCATCGATGAGGCACTGCAGCTCAAGCGTATCCTTGTTCTGACGTTTCTTCTGAATGTCCTGCGTTCAGACACACAAGAAACAACGTGGTTATCTCACTAACAAATACATGGCCATTTTAAAGAGCGCCAAAGAGGAACAAACTCTTACATCAAAGTCCACTTTCTCACCATCTGGGATCTTGGGTGCTGATGGCCTGGAGTCAAAGAAATAAAATGAGCATTATATCGTAGATTAAATTATTTCGATTTAGGGCTGGGCGATAAAACGATAACGATAATTATCGCGATATCATTTTTCTCGATAAAACGATATCAAGAGTTCGATAAATGTTCGATAATGTTATTATGCGCCAATAGCGGATAATATGCCTGGTTTTATCTGTGGTTATCATGATCTAAATGCATGATACTGGATAACCAATGGTTAATTTGAATAAAACTCAAACAGTCAGAATGTTACATTTACCAAATAAAAATGTGGTTGTTAAATTGTTTTTAATAGATTAACGTAATGATAGAATAGAATGAGCATAAATTTAACATAGTAGTATTAGCTTGAGTTAGGATGCAGATTTACTGTCAACTCACTGTCAAATATGCGTTTCGAGATACAACATGTAATATTAATATTGCAGCCTGCACTGTAAACTGTGCTGAAGATACGTGCCATCAAAGTCAGGCAACAGAATTTGTTTCAAGACTTGAAACAATATCCCCCATTAGCACATGCTAAGAAATATATGTTTCGCAAGTGTTTGTCATGATATGTTCTGACAATAAAGAGTAGTTTAAAACCACAATTAACGCTCTGGTTTCTACAACTTTCACTTAGGAGCAAAAATCTGCCTTTAAACTTTTGACATTTCATAATCTTTGAACTTTTAAAGATTTAACATTTATCGTGATAATTATCGATATCGACTGATATAAAAAAAATTATCGTGATAATTTTTTTGGGCCATATCGCCCAGCCCTATTTCGATTAACGTGCAGTAATGTGCAAATATAGGCTAGTTTCTAATACTTACTTGAACTTTGGCTTCTCATCTGTATTAAGAGTGAAGAGGAGACGTGTTATTGTGAAATCCCCTCAGGGCAATACAGTTAACGGTACACAGCAAACGTTGGGAAATTAAATTATTATTCATTTAAAATGATTAGTTATTAAAATATTAAAGTTATTAAATATCTACATCGATTTTAGAACAAACATCCAAGCACAACCATGATACTCAAACACCCTTATTTTATAAAAAATTGTGACTTATAATCCCGAGCAGGGCTGGACTGGGACTAAAAATCGGCCCGGGCATTTTGGCCCAGACTGGCCCACTACATATAATCATAAACACAACCGATCTTTTCATGTCCCTGAATATGTATACTAACTCCTATTAAAACCACTAATGCCATGTAGCCTAATGAGTGAGTAGGAATGAGTAATAGATAATTAATAGTTAATAGATGAAATAACTACTAATTGTAAAATACAATCGAACTACTCCACAATGATTAATCCTAAATCAAGCTATAAGCTGCATTGGCATAGCAATACCAGTGTTTGACAAAGGATTTTTGGTAAATCTGTGGTGAGTGGACCTCTGTCCCTTTAGGGGGTTTCGGGGAAGGCCCCCCCCCCCCCCCCTAAGAAAAAAATGTGCTTTTTAATGTTAAATTCATCAATCTGGTGCACTTTGAGAGTTAAAAATTAAGAGCTCCAACTCTTTTAGCTGTGATATAGTGTCTGTCTGCATCACACTACTACATAATACTAGTTATAATATTAATTCCATGACAGTTATAGCCATATATTGTAAAACAAATGCACTGAAAAATAAAAGGAACTTCAATAATTAGTTTTGTACTAATTTCCATGCTTGAAAGAGATAAACACATGATCTTTTATTTTGGCGGAAAACATGGTTTACAAACGTGTCTCATTACAATTCTAATAAAATGCGTAATCATCAACTGTGCCGATGTGTAAATAATGCGTAGCTGGGTGATGGGTTCCTACACTCATCGCCTCAGTGTTCTGGAAGTTGCCTAGTTCTGCTTCCCACAGTTCTCTACACTCACTCATTCTCTCCTGATCCTCCTCAATATCCTCATCAGACACTTGAAGGGCCCGTTTCTTTTTTTCACGCTATTTCTCTCCACATTCCTTGCGTTTCTTCTTCATCTCTGACTATTTTGACAGATACACACTGACACTGCACGCGCGCTCAAAGCCCAAAGGGGAGGGGTTTAAAAATGTGATTGGACCAGCCCAGTGTCAATCAAGAAAAGAACCAATGGGCCGCTGATCTAAGTGTTTCATGGGCCGGTCTGTTAAAAAAAAAAAAAAAAAAAAAAAACCTACGCTGACTTTTTTTGTCCAATGCATTACACCGGTACAAAGATCCCAGCGCCGCCAATTAAGCAAAACTAAACGAATGGGCCGCCGATGTACGAGTATTATGGGCCGTTTAGACAAAAAATTGTTTTTATATTTTTTTTAAAGAATGATCTGTATTGACCCAAAAGGCACGTCGGCCCACCGGGCAAATGCCCGGTATGCCCGATGGCCAGTCCAGCCCTGATCCCGAGGATAATCCCTGAAGAAATTTCAATATTATTAAAGATTTAAATAATTTAGTAAAAAAAAAAGTGATTTTAAATAAAGATTAAAAAAAATATGTAAATATCAAATTATTAAAATATTTAGAGCTAAATGTGTCCAATTCAAAAGTTTTCTTTGAAGAGGCTTCTTCTTCTGAAACAGCAGCTCTGCTCCTTAAAATGAGTTGGTCAGTTTTCGGTACATGCCATGCAGAACTCAAACAGCGTGTCACTGCACGGCTGTTATTTAATATTCTTTCCCCCATTTCATTACGTAGCCTTATCTGTGAAAAGGTTATTGCCCACAGCATCATAAATGTTGTCCTCTAGGGGCGAATAGGTTATTTCCCACAGCATTATAGATGTTGTCCACTAGGGGTGAATAAATTATTTCCCACAGCATTATAGATGTTGTCCACTAGGGGTGAATAGGTTATTTCCCACAGCATTATAGATGTTGTCCACTAGGGGTGAATAGGTTATTTCCCACAGCATTATAGATGTTGTCTACTAGGAGGAGACTGCAGACAACAGTAACAAGTCCCTTCAACACTGATAAAGTGGGATAATCAACATACCTTCCCCTTCAGTGACAGCAAGCATTAAACAAGAACAGAAAACAAGAACAGAATAGATATCATTATTATTATTAACTATAATTCTGTGGGGGACCGAATCCACCAACATTAAAAATAAATAGATTTATAAAAACAATTAAAAGTTTATGTTAAGTCCTTATGTATTATTTTATTTATTTTTATATTTATTTCTACATTTATGGATATATTTTACATTAATCTATTTCCACATTTAGTTATTTATACATTTTTATGTCTGTATGGTAATGAGGGGGCATGTTTCCACTCCACATTGTACAATGTATACACTACAGATTCAGTGCAAAGATAAATAACATATGATTTGCCTTATTGTGTAATAAAATCAAATACAATGTAAAAATAAAAACTCTAAGATGGAGAATGCAGACCAGGATGTTCTAGATAAATGTATTTCAAATTTCATAATAATTATTAATTGTTTTATGACCAGTCCAGCAGTATCACACATTGCACAGTTATTACATATGTCTCATTGTGATTGCCTACTTTCACCACGTTCTAACAAGAACGATTATTGGGAGAAATGGTGAACGTATACATTACACTGTTTATAATTGTTTTTAAAAATGCTCTGGCAACAAGATTCTACAAGAAAACGTTGAAAAATTGTACTCACCCTCGAAATGCTCGCTGTAAAGAACAAAATAAAAAACAGAAGCCTGATTATGCCCCCCTAGTGCATCTCATAGAAATCCAGTTCAATATGCATAGAAACTTCATGATACTTACACCTCCTCTGTGTCTGACATGGTGATAGTGGACTTTGAGACTAAATGAAAATGAAATAATGATGCACAAATCAGAACCTCAAGTGAAGGCTGCAATGAGTCTAATGAATTCTTAAAATATCAAAGTCTCTCTATATAATGAGAATATACTGTGTGTATATATATGCTAATACTCCCAAATGTTTCCTGTTTATATTAAAAGGCAACAATTACATTTTTGTTTATAGTAGTTTTTCACTTTTCAGTTTCTCATAAGATGTGCAAAGTCATTTAGCTAAGTATTGACCAAATTTTATTATTAGCTGACCTGTGAACTGGCTGACACTTGATCAATCATAAATGCCCTTATCCATACATGTAAAAGTTTGTTTCCACTTTGCCTGATAGATCATTGGCCTTGTCAGGATGGTAAAAGTCATTGAAAAGCTCAATAGTAAGGCACTTTCCTTTAGAACATATTATTGTGTAGACAAATAAGTAGTAGAAAAACACATATCTTTGAGAATATTGTGTTATTTGCATATTTATAGAGGATTTGTGTTTCCCAATTTCAGAACTAATATTTTTATATATAGTGCAGGACTCAGATTTTGTAACAAAACAAAATACTACAAAATCTTAAATAATACTTACAGGGTTTGATTAAATTAAAAATACAAATCAATCAGTTGTTAACTTCTGAATAATAATCAGGAAATGGATGTGAGCAATACCTAAAAGCATCTCGGGTCAAAAAGAATTTGACTAGACAGCTGCACTTAATAGGCCCAAACATTGTTCAGGATCTAGTTTCCAAGTTCCATCTTAAGAATTTTTTTCTTCTATATTTGGACATGTTACGATCATATAGATTAAACAGATTGTTATTCAGACAACTTAAAATAAATGAAATGCACATTTAAACATTATTCTAAAGCTACCCAGCTTTAATGTGTGTATATATACATTTTAGAATTAAGAGTCCATGAATGATATTTTAACTAAATTGAATTGATTTCCGCAAGTTTGTGTAAAACCTAATGAGTTCACACGCTACTTATCACAAATTGTCTTAGTCTAAACTGACTCACAACTACACACAAACTGTCCTGATTTCACAATTTCCTCACACTCTGCACTCATCCTCTCCTTCACCCTTACCTCAGAAAAGCTGAAAGAAGTGAGCTCCCTGCTGGCGAAGACTGGCTGTAAAGTTCAGCAAACATGCATTTCTGTTATAGTGACACCTGATCTGTGGAAATCTCCCATTGGTGGAGATTCTGTAGTGGGAAGGGTTAAAAAGGGAAGGTCCAGAACTTGGCCCATGCGCTGAATAAGGAGATGAATGAGAGTTTGAGTAAAGTTTGGAGGAGTGAGTCCAGACACTGTTGCTATATTTGCTGTGGTACTACGTAAGCACAATTATCACATTTTCTGAAAGGGCCGAACGTGAGTGGGTTGAACTTAGCTTTTGGTGTTATTTTCAACATAATAGATAGATGCGTCGGATGAGGTTTTGGGGTGTGCCCCAGAGCTCGCTCCAAAGTCCACAATGTTTTACAAACACCTTATCCTTTTTCATTATAAATATCTAGAAGTCACTTATGCTATTAGCAAATTAATAAATAATCATTAATTATAATGAATAAATAGTATATTTAAATTAGTGCTCTCAAGACGTTAATTTAGCAAATTTGATTTACATTTTTTTTATTTAAATTTGATAAAACACACACACACACACACAATAGTTTTTTGCATATTAGTAGGGCAGGTAAAAATCTGAACCGGCCGAACTGGACCAGTAGAAAAAACCTAAGTTCACTTCAATTAAAAGTTGTTATATTTTTTAAAGCCTATTAAATGTTAAAATGAGAAAAAAATATATATTTAATAGAGACATCAGTATCAGTGCTGGTATCAGTGATACTACCCTTTATTTATAGTGCTTAGTAAAAAGATACCATTAAACAAATATTTAAAATACACTGTATGTTGTTTCTGTGTTATTTTGGAGATTTAATGTGAAGTATTACAAAATATATTAAAAACTTTAATGTTTGGTGCGATTAATCGCAATTAATTACAGAAAATTGTGCGATTAATTCGTTATTTTTTTTTATTGATTGACAGCACTAATTTAAAAATGAAACCACTAACACCACTCTGCATACAGAGGATTTGTGAATTTCACCAGTTAGTTACATTCTGAAATGCACTGTTTAGATGAGTTTCATGTTGGAGACTTCATCATTTATGTCAGAAGGATTGACGTCTGTCATGTAACACATGAGCTTATTGGTGTAATCATATCAGTCTGGCTTTTTATTCCAACCCTTACTCCTTGCCAGAGGCTTCCGTAAATATTTGGTGTGTTCACGGGATTAAGTTTCAACTTAAGTTAAAGAAAAGTTCACAAAAAATTTAATCACACTTGGTGCTTGTTTGCACTACAACCTTTGCCAATCAATATGCAATCTGAAAAAATCTGTTTCAAATATCTTAAGAAAGTGAAATGTCTTGCAAACGACAATTCACAGGGGTCTACGTCAAAGTCGACATCAACGGAATTGCTGTAGGCTTTTTTCCCTATTGTGACGTATATCCGAGTGAAACTGCTTCTTAAACAAGAAAAAAAATGTATAGGACAGGACTTGATTTTGTTCAACAGGAATTGATTGGATCATTGAATCATTGTAGTTTGGTATTTTTCCAATTTCATGGTGACTTTAAAGAATTGACCTGTAATAGCCCAGGAAACAACTGCTTCTTCTTAACTGTAGGGGGTGCTGTGATTATAGATGTGTAAATGAGGGTGTGCATCTGGTGTCATGGGGGAGGGGGGCACTTGGTAATATCTAAGGTGACCTGGATCCCCCCTGCTTCGCTGACGGTTCCCTCTACACCGTCACCAGTCAGTGTGCATTCTGAGTAACGGGCTCAGGGTTTTATTTTTGGACTGCTATGGAGCCTGTGCCTTCCATTTGAAGGAAGGGTGAATAGTTGAACTCAACATGAGTCTCCCGTTCTGACAGTCCAAGCTGGGACAAGCAGGCAGCCGCCGGACACCCCTGAACAGCAGACACACAGGTAGAAAACCGCAGCAAAACCGCTAGAAATGTGATTTCTGGTTATTATTATATGAATACCTAGTGTGGAAGTGCATGCCATGCCTGTCCTTTGGGAAAAGGCATTAACAGTTGTAGCAGGCTAACTTTCTGCATCAGGGAGTGTAATATAACACTGTTAAAATCAAATTAGTACTACAAATATTTGTTTCAATGCAACCATATTTTATGTCTAATTTATAGATGTCCTTTTCATTAAAATACAGTTGCATAATTCATGCATGTTTATGTTTACAGGGGAGGACCTTGTCTGAAGTGTCTTCAACTGTCTTATAGTCATCTCTTGGTGAGTTTAAGCACACACATACAAGTGTGCATATTGCCGTAGACCATATGTCTTTACATGTACAATTCCTTTTTTTTTTTGCTAAGAAGCAATTAGGCAGTGCATGATTTTACTGCTTTGCTATTCTTGCCCTTTCCTCTTTTGAACTTGCATCTTGGAAATTCTCCAAACTGCCCAGCCTACCAGGCCCTTAAAAGGATGACCTCCTCTCATATGTGTCTCTCTGGGCTGGAGACTTCTTTTACAAGCTCTTACAGATGGCCTACATTTGAACTGTTGCAAAAGATTATTCATGAATATGAATATATATTTTTAATAGTCCAGTAATCATCAATACTGTATGAAAGAGGATAAAAGCAGCTCTTTGATATATGATCTTGGGTTGTGCGTCAACAGACAACACTGAATCTGATTGGTAGTAAATTTTCAGTGATTTATTATGTAATTTAATGTAGCTGTTCCACCCATGGCTAAAGCAGTGACTACCCCCTTGGCATTGGTTTACATGGAGGGTGGAGAGTGGCACCACACTCTGTGACAGAGCAGATTACTTGCTCATTTGCTTTCACCCTAAAATTAGGCCAAGGAGCCACCCTAGATTTGTGGTGGAAGTTTACTGCATGTGAATGTGTCATAAACTTGAGTCCTACAAAATCGAAATTAAGATTCATACAAAATATCAAGTTTATTGAAAATAAAAAACGTTAATGGACTATAAATCACATTCTTTTTTTAACCATGATACCATTGGGTAGAAAAAAGTTCATAACTAAACAAACAGGATTATATTAATATTATAAATATGATAAATGGACTAATTCCAGTGTTTTCTTGATAACCAAAAAGTGTAGTCGATTATGTGTTATGCAGAACGATGAACAATAGCAGAGAGGTAAGAAAATCAATGTCAATACCAGTGACGATTATCAATATTTGTATCAAAATCATATCAAAATTAATATTTGTAATAAAATATAACACACCAAGGTGTAAAACAAAGATTGCTAATGACTTAAAAGGCATACGAATCAGCTGCCGGAATTTGGAATTATTCTACTATTAATCTATTTTATTTATTTATTTTATTATTATTATTATATTTAAGTCTATATAAATGTAACAATGTGTCAGAGTATAAAAATAGCATAGAAAATCAATATAAAAACGTAGTTGACAAAAATCTAAACTATCTATTTGACTTTCATGTTCAGTTCACACTCATACATTGTTAAAAGTGGACATAATATCAGCACAAATACTGCAGAAAAATACTGAGGAAAACAAATAATTCAGAGAATAAGTTTTTTTTGTTGCTTTTTACATTGTATATATGACAAATAGATCTTAAGAAAACAAACCAAAGCCTTGACATTAGAACATAAAAAATTAAGCAATCATCAAAAATCAAAGACAGATAAGCACATACCGTATATACCCGAATATAAGACAACCCTGAATATAAGACGACCCCCCCCCCCCCCCCCCCCCCCCCATTTTCCAGACTTATTTTTGGTGAAAAATAGGTTTTTGTTGAAAAACATCTGGTTTTCAACAGAAAATAACTTTAAGAGCAAATTTCCGAGGCGTTGTTCCAAATGCCTCGCATCACCTGTGCCTCGTGTAGAGGCCCGCTCGTTGGCGGAGACCGGCACATATGCGCTTCCTGATTGGCCTTGACTGCGGCTGCCCTGAGTGCGACGGGATGGATTTAACCACCCTGCGGGGTCGTCTGGTCATTTTCGACGACGATCCGGCTCCCGCTCGCGCTCTCTCTCTCCCTCTGCTAGAAAAAGCGCTGTTCACAGAGGATGCCAGAGCGGACGGAGACAAGCGAGCAGAGCCCCCCCATCCACATATCGCGTTTTTTATGTGCTCAAGTTCGTTATTTCAAATGTAGGCACGCGGTATGCGCGCTCATAATGGAAGCGACGCGCTCGTTTTTTCCAAGCGCGTCCGCATCAAGATCCTCGACGCCCTTATCAGTCGACGGCGTGGGAGAAAAAGGCTATCAATCGATTCCTCCACTCGAATATAAGATGACCCTGAATATAAGACGACCCCCCCATTTTTCAGCCTATTTTTAGGACAAAAACCTCGTCTTATATTCGAGTATATACGGTACATTGTACATACATTGCAATTGTTTCTTCCTCATGTTGTTTTTTAGGTATATATATATATATAAATATTAGGGGTGGGGGGGATTCGATTCACATATGACTCGCAATTCTATCTTCTGCCGATTCGCATCGATTTTTTAAAATTACAAGTTGCATTACTTAAACTTGACTGTACTTCTTAAAGCTATTGACACATTAGTGTTATTAATTACAATAAGCCACGAAAAAGGACTCGATGCAGCGCTCAGATGCATGAGATCTCGAAATCAGTTCTCTTTCACAGCCTGTTGCGCTTCAATGGTCAAATACACACACAATTATGTCAAATTGCACATTGTGTGGAGTATTCACAAAAACACAATCTGTAATGTCCTACATGAACGTAAACAGTTGGAAGCAAATCGGATGTGTAACAGTATAGTAGATCCGTGCATTTGTTCTTTGAGGGACAACAACCTAATAAACTGTTGCCATATGTTTTATTAATCAAAAAACAAAAACCCAATTGCTGCTTTTGACTGAATCTCTCTTTTTCTTCTAGGCCTATTAAACTGTCTACCGCCGTCAAATAAGAAAAGTAATACAAAACCGTAAACTACAATCAAATCCACATCGAATCGAAATTTGATTTAAAACCGAGAATCAATTTGAATTGTATGTATGTATATATATATATATATATATATATATGTATGTGTGTGTGTGTGTGTGTGTGTATGTATACATGTTCTTGGTGAATCTGGAAAGATGCTATTGCTGAATTAAATTCCTCACAAGTCATCGTTGGATAATTCATCTGAAAGAAAAAGAAAACAACAGTATTAGTGAACAACAAAGCTTTTTTGCTGATTTATTTTAAAATTGTCTATTTTTTGGAATGGTTTGCACTTTGTTACCATTATTAGCAAAAACTATCATTATTGTCATATCCAAAGTATACAATATCTATTATTTGTTTCAGGGGGTTGACGATTTTATGGCTGGCAATATCGCCAATACTGCCCAGGCTGGCCTGCTATCCCAGCAGTACCCACCACCTTTGCCTCCCAAACCTGGGAAAGAAAATGTCCGGCTCCAGAAACTACTCAAGAAGACAGCCAAGAAAAAAGCTGCTGTCCAGGCCTTACAACCATCGGTCCCCTTCCGATCAAGCCTCTCTCCAGTAAATGAAGCAAGCCCTGACCTGGAGCACAGTGATCACTCAACTCCTCCTAAAACTCCAGAGGCACCTTTCTATATTGGCACGGTACATCCGCGCTTTAACGTCCGACCACTGTATCAGCATGTTGCGTCCCCTTATCCTCATCACAGAGGATTCACATATGGCAAGACAACAAGGTTTTCACCACAACCATATGTGTCTCTGGGCCACAACACTCCCCAACACCTAGCTCCAGCATTTCCATACACAGCCTCACCAATACCAGGACTTCACACACATGCTATGGCTCCAATCACTATTCTGCATACTGCACAAAGAGCGGAAGTCAGCTCAACTCTTACCACCCATGTAATTACCTCTAACCCTCAGCCAACTGTTTTGAAGGTTTCTAGAACAACAAAACCATTGTTTGAAGTTCCTCAGATCACCAATTATACGGCAAAGTCAGCAGGTTTGATAACACCTTATGCTTCACCAACAAGGAGTAAAACACCTACTGCAGAGTTAATGAGAGGCCCAACACCAACATTTGAGGTTAGAAGGATAGTGACACCAACAGCGGAAATAAGAGACAGAACACCGACCAGAGAGATCAGAAGGGTTGCAACACCGACGCTTGAAATCAAGAGGATTACTCCAACTTCAGAAATTAAGAAAACCCAAACTCCAACTTCTGAAATCAAGAAAGAGACAATTCCATCTTCTGATATGAAGAGGGTCAGTACTCCTGCTAAGAAAGAGACAATTCCATATTCTGAAATGAAGAGGGTCAGTACTCCTGCTTCAGAGATTAAACAAAATGCAACACAGACACTCGAGACAAAACAAGGTACAACTCCAACACTCGAGATAAAGGGGGTTGCAATACCAACTAGAGTAAAAACACCAACATACGACTTAACCTCAACAAAAACATATTCAGGGCGACCCAAGACACCCTCGGGTAACGTGTCACGTGTTAGAGTATCTGTGATTGAGATTTCAAGACCAAATCCACTTTTATTTGCTGTTTCTCCTGTGCACATGGAGGGCAGAAGATCCAAAACACCAACTTCAAGCTTGGCTGGTCCACATGATGAAATTCATAAAATTTCAAATCAGGTGAATAACACCAATCATTCAGGAATATTCCAAAATGGGGACATAGATGTCAAATCAACTAAACTCTTAAAAGAAAAACTAGATATGGCCACTTCAGAAAACCTATCAAAAGTCGAGTCATCAAATCAAAAGACTCAAATACAGGAAAGCCCAAAACTTAATGCAAATCAACATCCAAAGCCTGAAACCCCAACAGCACCCAATGTTGAACTCGCACAGCCTGGTTTGTCTTCAGTTGGCTATCAAAGACCATTATTTAAAGTCCCTCCATTAGCAGGTCAAAGACCCAAAACACCAACAACACCTAAATCCCAACCAACATATTATGGATTGACTCCCGCTGAATATGTTGCCCATGGAGGAATAAAGAGTTACTCGCCCAGTTTTAGCATTTCTACACCAACTTTACTACCAAGTGTAGAGGCAACTCATCTTCCAAAACAGGAACCAGTAGTACCTCAACCTGATGAAACTGTGACCATAACAAATGATAAGTCTGAGGTAAAGCCCAAAGAGCTAGGTAAAGTCCAGCCACCTCAGACTGTTGTTGTTAAAGATGAAACCGCTGTGGTAGCTCCACCTCCAGAAGTTCCAAAGGCAGCATCTAAACCAGAAGCTAACTCTGTAGAGGATGTTCCCAAGCAACCTTTGCCAAAAATTCCTGATGTTAAAATTCCAACTATTGTGGTGTCTGTAGCTGACACACTACCATCAGAAGCAAAAGCAGAGGCTTTAAGTTCTGTGTTGCCAAGAGTCAGAACTCCAACCTATGGCTCTCCCAGACTTTCCCAAATGAAACCAACCCCTCCAACTGTGCAGGAAACTCCGAAACCTGAAAGTAAGGCCGTGCCATTGCGTGACCTAGACACGGGAAAGCCAGCACTTCCAAAGCTGTCGAAAGGTAAAGTTAATGCTGAAACAACCAAAGTGCAAGAGAAGCCAACTGAGGCAAAAATATATTTGTTAGAGAGAATTAAGAAGCAGAATCTTGCATCTGCTTCTTCTGAAAAACCTCCTGAAAATGGAGAGGTTAAAGATGTGGTTAAGCCTCTGGCTGAACCAAAAGAAGACCAAAAGCACCTTGAAACAAAGGACACTGAACATGTAAAGGTTGAAAGAGGGGAGACAAAAGCTAGTCCCCGACAAGTGATCAAGCCTACGGTGGAAAAGGAGGAGGGTGAAGGCTCTTCCCTATCTGCAGAACCTCTCTTGAAGGTGATGCAGAAACCAAAAGGCATGAAGTCAAAACTCAGTGGCTGGTCTCGCCTTAAAAAACACATGGTGGTCGAAGCAGAGGAACCCAAGTTTCCAGAGGTGGAGCCTGGGTCAAAGAAAGATGTCCATGCCAGCGCTGATCAAAATACAATTGAAATGCAAAATAAGTCTGAAGATGAAGATAAGCTTAATGAGAGCCAGGAGAGTAAAGACTCCCCTAGGGCAGCAAAGATGTGGGATGCTGTCCTCTTCCAAATGTTCTCCACCAAAGAGAACATAATACAACAAATTGAGTCCAATAAAACTGATGAGCAAAAGAAGATGGAGGCAGAACAGAAGACGGCAAAGGAGATTCCCTCATTTGCGCAGCGTTTGCCAGTTCTCCTGTACAGCCCGCGGTTTGATGCCAGAAGACTAAGAGAGGCAGCTTCTCGACCAGCAACAAAGATTGCAACAGTTTTTGAAATGGGACTCATAGGCCGCAAAAATAAAGACGAAGAACCAAAAGACTTTAATAGAACAGCCAAAGGCTTCAGTACTTATTAAACCACTGACATCTAACTGGATAACATATACATAATAGGCAAGGATGTTGTTAGCTGTCATTGCAATTGTAGAGTTCTGTTTTTTTATCTCACACAACTCTTTCCCTAAAACTTTGTTTTATAACTTTATAACAGGCCAGTTTGTAATTAAACTAAGTTACTCTCTTTCAAATGTACAATAACCAGTTTGCAGTACTAAAGTAATTGCCCACTTGTCAGTTGGCATTAGCCATTTAAGTTAATAAGAATAATGGAAAAAAAAAATCTTATCTTTTTGAAAGTTTTAAATTAGGTTTTTGCTTAAGACTTTCAAAACTTATCTTGACATTTTTCATAAGCATGTCAAATATGGTAATATTTTAATTATACTTGCATCCCTGAACATCTTTGGCAAAAAAAAAAAAATATTTTGAATTGAATAAAAGGAAAAATGATGACTCCAGTCTGCCACAAGACACAAAATCTAAGGAAATCAAGAAAGTATTTTTGGGTACACAAATATGAAATATATTCAGCTTTTAGTCATCTAAAAATATTAAGTTATCTTACGGCATTTTTTTTTTTTTTACATTACAATAAAAAGCACCACACCTTTTTCATAGCAACATTTTTTTACAGACAAATGTAGTTTAATTAAGGATATCATTTATGGAAAACAGCATAAAAAGTATTGTGAATATACGCCATATATATATATATATATATACATATATTTTGTTTCTTCTTGTCGATCTTTAAAGATAACATGGTGTCAAGGCCAAGGGACAAATTGCTATTGTATTATTGCTATTTTTTTAAGGTGTATGAACAATTGAGTGTAAGTTTTAGGTGGCTGGGCAAAGTGAAACTGGTTAACTGTGGAAGCAAGAATTAAGAAATAGTAAAAGAGAGATGTAAACAGTAAGTATGCTACGTTTGGGGATTTGTTCAAAGCCTTATTAGTACAGAAAGCAAGGCATGGTGCACTCTGCCGATTGCATACTTGGTGCTCAGTATTGACAAATAGCTTTCACTGATGGAGCCCTAAAATGGGCTTTACAAACCTTAAATATAAATGCTCTGGTTTTTCCATGTGATTACATGAATAACAGTGATTGCTGATTGTCAACTCATGCATGTTCTCATTTCAGGCTTATAATGTTAAGTTGTAGGCTTGGCCTTTTTTGCATGTTTGTCTTTTGTTGCAGAAACCGTCAGACTGAGAATATTTTCTCTTTACTGACAGTGATGTGTATAATGCTTTGCATTTTAAGCTGCACTGTACTAGATTTAATGTTCTTTTATATATTTTTCTAATAAAATACCTGTTTTAAGAGATTATATTATTATTATTCTTTTGTATTACATCACTTTTATGGCACTAGGCATTAAATGAAAACATTTGTATTGTGTTAGCAGCTTGCTGTGATTTGTTTGAGATACAACTGTCAAATATATGATCAAACAGTCATATGAAAACCCTGCAGATTGCAAGACTGAAAAAGGTTAAAATAATTTCCAGGCGTTTAGTTTAGTTTAGATATCATACATTAGTCTTAAGTGTTTGTTATATATATATATGTACTTGTTAGGCTTTGCAAACTTGTACTGTGAGATATGAACCTGACTGTAATGCCACAACATAAGTTACCGTGTTAATTCTAATGCCTGATCTGTGGTCAGTGATTTCTGATAAGGATTCATGTACAGTCAGACGTTCTTTCTCATAATAATTTTTTGCTGTTTATGCATCTGTAAATCAAGACAGTGACTAAACGGTCAACTTCACATTATTTCTCGTAATAGCATTAAAATAATCTGTTATTTAAATTATGATTTATTTACATACAGAAAGTGATCGAAGAACCCTCCCTTTATAATCGCTGGAGTGGTCAATAACACAATGAGTTTATTAGAGTTCAAGACTCTCTGCAAAACTCCCATTATAATCAATGATACCGTCTACACTGCACAAGGAATCTCTTATTTACATCATGTTTGCACTGTTGGTTATTATGAAAGCATTCATTATGAGTGCAGAAATTGAGTTGTGATGACGAGATCACTGCATTCATGCGCTCAACAGACATCTCTGTCATCAGCTACAATGCTCATTGCTGCAACCTTTTATGCGATGGCAGTAGATCTAAATATAACGCTATAATTACAACTTTTCATGATTAGTTAACGTTAGTAAACGTTTTTGAGAGAGTTCCAGATGTACAACCCCAATTCTAAAAAAGTTAGGACGCTGTGTAAAATGTAGATAAAAACAGAATGCAATGATTTGCAAATATCATAAAACCCATGTTATTCACAATAGAACATAGAAAACCATGAAATTCACCATTTTAAGGGGGGGAAAAAGAAGGTAATTTTGAATTTGATTGCCACAACACGTTTCAAAAAAGTTGGGACGGGGCAACAAAAGGCTGGAAAAGTAAGTGTTACTAAAAAGAAACAGCTGGGGGGAACATTTAGCAACTCATAAGGTTAATTGCAACAGGTCAGTAATATGATTGGGTATAAAAAGAGTATCTAAAGACTTGTCTCAGAATTAAACAACTTTTATCTCCCAAAACTCCATACAACTGGTCTCCTCAGTTCCCAGATGTATACGGACTGTTGTTAAAAGAAAAGTGGTTGGTATTGGTACACAGCGGTAAACATGGCCCTGTCTCAACTTGTTATGGTCCCAACAAATTCAAAATTACCTTAATTTATTCTTAAAATTGTACATTTCTTCAGTTTAAACATTTTATTTGTTTTCTATGTTCTATTGTGAATACAATGTGGGTTTATGCAATTTTCAAATTGCATTCTGTTTTTATTTACATTTTACACAACTTTTTTGGAATTGGGATTGTACTTATTTCAAATGTAAAGATGCTAGTCAATCATAGCAGTGGGCATTTGCATTGATGTCTCACAGGAGAGACACTCCTTTCAACAGAGCGTTCAAATTAAAGGACTAAAGTCAGGGTAGAGAAATTGCCTTTTATTTCTAAATTATGACAATTTTGCTGTAAAAATCATAAGCGCACCTCAGGAAACATGAAATAATGATAAAAAAAAATCATGACCCATTTAAATGTTCTCACAAGGAGTAATTTTCAATAGAGTTGTTTTTTTAATTTTAAAAATCTTTCAAATTTGAGATTTATTATGTAAAATAGTAGTGTCTCACTTGGTTTTCCATTAGGGTAGACACTGTAATGATCACCTTCAAATCTTGTTGTATTTGCCATGGCCTGTCACAACAAACTTGTACCGTTTACCTGAGGAGGAGCCCTAAAAATATAAAAGGTGAGTAAAAGAAATGTTAGAGAAGGGCATTAAGCAAGCGACTCATTCTCAACCTATTTTTATGATGTTGAGGTTTATCAGTAAAAGCATTCTTTGAATATTTACCTTTCCTCCCAGTCCTGGCTTCTCTGCTGCAGAACCTTCTCCAATAATTTCCCACATGTTCTTTTTCTGCAGAACGTCTCCAGGTTTAAGATCCTGTGAATAAACATTAGAAGGAACAATATACATGGCTGAGAATGACTTTATTCTCCTAAATCTGCGGTTTTATTCCTGGCTACAACACCCTTTTATTGAATAGTTCACCTGAAATGTAAGACATTGTTCACTAAATGAATGACTAGATCATTTAGTGAGTTGAACTCAAGAATGTCTATGTTATGACAGTAACCCTGGCTCCCTGAGAAGGAGGGGAAAAGGGGGGATGCTACACAGTGGTAAATATGACCCTGTCCCAACTTTTTTGAGACATATTAAATCCATGACCTTATTTTTTCTTTTAAATGGTATATACAGTTTAAACATTTGATATGTTTTCTATGTTCTGTTGTGAATAAAATATGGGTAACGTTCACTTTTGAGGGAACTCTACGCATGCTTCAGAATGTTGGTTCTGTCCCAACAGAATGTTGATGCCATGAGAACAATAATACCCTCTGTGCCATACTGACAAATGCATGTCATAGTGTGAATCATGACGACCAAAGCCTAGGAGATAAACACCTGAGACCCTGGTGTAGAGTCTTGATCCAGGCTGTAAAATCTGATGAATGTGTGTGGAGAGGCCCAACCCGCTGCTTCATACACTTACAGTAAAGCCGTAGATGCTACCGTAGTCCTAATAGAATGGGCCCTCACAACTAGAGGCAACGGAAGGTCATGTGCCTCATAAACCATAGAGATAGCCTCATCAATCAATTTGCTTATGCTCTTCTTGGACATCGAGGAACCCCATCTGGGTAAAACGGCAGATAACAGCTTGTCCGTCTTAAGCCACTGAACAGGCCGGTGGATGTAACACTCAAGAGCCCTAACACGGCAAAGCACATTAAGCTTCTCTTGGTTTGCCGTCAGAAATGGAGGATGATGAAAGGCCTGCAAGACTACTAAGTGTGCTACTTTAGTTGGAACTTAAGGGACGTAGCCTGGTCTAGAGTGAGGGATTGCTTTAACTCTACCTGGAGCAAACTCTAGGAAGGAGGAGGAAACATAGATGTAATAGCATGCGAGAAAGCTATTTTAAGAGTAAGGAACATCTCTGAAATAGTTCCAATAGGTTCAAAGGGGGCCAGGGACAGCCCCTTTAGAACCACGACATATAAATTATATAAATATATAAAGACTAAATAGAACGGTGTTAACAAAATAAAACCTAAAAAAAAAAAAAAATGAATGAAACTAAACTGAAATGTATAGCAAATTTGATAATTATATTTAAATAAAAACTAATTTAATTAATTTAAAAATGCAAAACTATAATAACTTTGGTATGGATTACTTTAATAAAATTTTTATGGTGCTTTTGTGTCCTTTCAGAAACTGGAAATCTCCCATTCCCATTCATTGTAATTGCATGGAAGAGAGACCAGCAAAGGCTTCAGAATTGGTCGTTTTGTGTTCCACAGAAGAAAGTAAATTGGAACAACGTGTTGGTGAGTAAACGATTGTTGGGTGAATTATTTGTTTGATATAAACCAGGGGCTGTCATGTTAAACTTAAAGAGACATTACATAATCCTAATGTACTTAAGCATCACTTGATTAATGATTCAAAGATAAATTGCTGTTGTGTAGCCTAATGATTTTCAATGAGCAAGCAACGTTTTGTCTTCAAAAGTCCTTACATTTGATAGAAACAATGTTTATTGCATCTGGATGTAATGATCTGAAGGATTTTTCTTTAGACCTTAACCACTAACATTATAAACCACATATCCACATCAAAGAATATTGCAGTTTATATGACATGATGATTGATGAACTGGATTTTGTAAAAACCAGGGAAAAGAAGTGAAGTTGCAGTAGATCATCCTGCCACAAGGGGGCACTATAAATGCATTATTTTGTGATTTTACTTGATTACAATTGGTATTTTTACTTTATTACGATTAGAATTTGTGCTCCACCATGGGTCAAATACATTTAACTCCCCAGCCCAGTGGCTAACATTACCCAGGTTCATTAATAGACTCACAGATGGTGTGGAAGGTGAGTGTCTGTTCCCGCCTTCTGGACTTCCTTTCACCCAATGGTTGATCAGAGTTGCTACTCCGACTTTTACAATGTCTGTATCCTAAAAATATAAAACAGTACATAAATTAGGACACT
This sequence comes from Tiaroga cobitis, assembly GCA_030578255.1. Classification (NCBI taxonomy): domain Eukaryota; kingdom Metazoa; phylum Chordata; class Actinopteri; order Cypriniformes; family Leuciscidae; genus Tiaroga; species Tiaroga cobitis. Next base: position 27,767,331 of record CM060615.1, on the reverse strand, counting down.
TGCAAAAAAGTATAAATAGCAAAAATGAATTACATATGTTGGGGGTGTGGTGAAGCAGTATTCATAAAGTTATGATTGATTTAGCTAATGTTACCCAAGACTTTCTACACAACAGCTTCCCAACTGATTGATCTTTATGTGTGTCAGACTCTGGCAAACTGATAGTGTGTGTTTAAGTGTGAAAGTGTAAAGAACAGATGTTGTTACAGATGACTTATCTCATGCTGCTACCATCATGCCTCATGAGTCATGACCTCCATACTTGCACAATCTGATAGTAATTATAGAAGTGAACTGACATCTTTGTTTTCCCTCATAATATTTAAAGGTGTGATATGAAATAGCTGATTTCTTATAAGTTTGACTTTTCTTTATTTTTTTTCATTCACACAGAACTCCCATACAGATTTGAAATATATCATAAGAGTTGTGTGGAACACTTTTATGATTTTATTGTGCTTGCATCTTGAAAGCTTCCCTTTCATTTTACTATAAGAACACAGTACTATTGTGAAGAGCAGGACGAGGCCGAGGGCTGTGAGAGAACAGCGCGAGGCCGGTGGCGTGGTTGATAATGAGCGACACCTGCGCGACGCACCGGTCTCGTATCTCTCACGGAGGAGCGGAAGCATAAAGGAGGAGCGACGACAGTGAAGATTGAGAGAGGACAGTCCTGGACTTGTGTTTGTTTTATTATATGTAAGACGAGCTCGCTGCCGGCCAACTGGGTTCTGGAGGTGCGGCTGACGTCCGTGAGGGAGCGGAGGAGTCGCTGCCGTTCGCCGTGGGCCGGAGCCTGCTGCCATTCGCCATGATGGGGAGGAGCAGGGAACGGGGGACTCCTGACGCCTGCCTGTATCTGGAGGAGCCGTCGCCGTCCACCAGGCGGCGGAGGAGTGTCGAGACGTCCACCGAGGGCTATCCAGAGCCACCCCAAGGCACCGCGGAGAAGATCATCCAGCTGGTCGAGGACCAGATGGCAGTGCGTTGTGGGAACCGGACCAAGATTTTTTTTTTCTTCTCTCCCCTCTCTCGTATCTGTCGCTCCTCATGCTTCCGTCTCCTTTTCTCTCGCCTCATGCGGGGGGATCAGGAGGCTTTTGCTAGGCACTGGAAGGTGGCAGCACTAGGTGGCGTGTTAATTGGGATCCCAATTAGTACGGTACGTCCAACTACGTTGAACGTGACCGAACTTAAAGGGAACGTCTCGGTTTCGTATAGAACCCTCGTTCCCTGAAGAAGGGAACGGAGACGTAGTCCCGTCGCCACAATTGCTGGACCACTGCTGACTCCGGGCTCCGCTCGGCTCCTCAGCGGAAAAACAAAGATGCGACGCACCTTCTGCTCATTATATGCTCGCGCTGTGAGGCAGAGCAGCTGGTGCAATTATCGCATGCCTATGTGCATTGGCTTGTTTTATTACACTCGAAGTAGATTGGTCTCTCAAAGCGATCCCAATCAGTACGGTACTTGCGACTAAGTCTCCGTTCCCTCCATCAGGCAACAAGGGTTACATACTTAACCGAGACGTTTTCTATTCTTTAGTAGGAAATACTTTATTTTTTTTATTTTTTTATTGTGGGAGTAAATAAATGACCGTCTGATTTCTGACCTTTGTTCCTTTTAGGCTGGTTTGACTCCAGGCCTCTCCTGCTTCAAACAGATTTTTTTTGGAGGCCACCGGAGCAGAGACACATGGCATATCCACTACTCCTGGCTTAGTCATCTTTGCTTCTTTAGACGAGATCTGAAACACATTAGGGCAGTCAGACTCAGTGAGTCAAGAGTGATATATTGTTTCTAAGAAAATGCAAATTGAACAATAGACTGTCTCAGGAGCGAGAGATACTCTAAATATAAACATCTAATCCATTAGTTTCAATGCTGCCAGAGACAGGCCTGGTAGTCCTAAATCATGCTTTTCCTAAGAGACTGTTAAACAAGGCATTAGATACTAAAATAAGAAGTTACTGTGCACACTTTGACAAGAAACTAATATATACCGATACATGAAAGCGTAACATATAGTACGATGAGACTGTAAATCGAACCTCGATTGCATGCGTGTATTGTTCCAGTTTGTCATCAATCTTGGGCAGGAGTACGGGTCTCTGGGACTTCTTGAAACTGTTACTGTTTTCAATACAAAAATTCTTGATTGGTACATATGAACCAGTGTTGTTATTGTTAACTAAAATATAAAAAAATAATTGAATTGAAATAAAATTAAAATTAAATATACATATATTAGATATAAAAAAAAATTCAAATTAGACATGTTGCATTGGCATCTAACTGAAGTAGGTTTAAGTTAAGTAGGCCTAATATGATTACTAACACTGAAATAAAAATAAATTAAAGCTATATAGAAATATAAAAATGACAAATGCACATTACAAGCTTAAAATAAAATTAAAATGAAAACTAAAAAAATATAAAAATAAAAGCTAATTTAAAATACTAACAGTAGGCTATGTAACTAATACTAAAATAACACTGAAATGCAGGCAAAATGCATACAAACATATTCAGTCGTATATACTGTGTATAAGGCTACTATATATTGTACATATATAATATTTACATTTAAAGGTTACAAAATTGCAACAGTAAAATTTTTTTAAATTATTATTTACATAGTGTCCTGAACTTTTTGGTGTATATTGGTGATAAGTCTTGTTTTAATCCACCACAATATCTTACTAGACATCAGGAAAAGCATACAGTCTGGTTAAAGTTAGCCGACCCATAAATCATTGCTGACAAGGCGATGGACAAACAGATTATTATAGTGACCTATGCCACCTATGTCATTTTTTACATTTAGCCATTTTGCCAACATACTTGTAAGAATCTGCCATTTATAGCAGTCACTGAGGCCAAAAAGGTCAAGTACTTTACATTGGCCACATGCTCGTTTGCTGTGTATTATAACGATGTTATGTTGTTGAATGAACTCACCTTTTCTTTAAAGATCGATTCAGTGATTCTGTTCTCTCTGTGATCTAGAATTAAAAAAAAAGTTTAATATTAAAAAACAGTTCTGCAGTGATTAAGCCACAAAAGGTAGTCATTTCCCCTCCAGTGAACTGTTACCTTGAGAATTGCTGTGACTGGATCATTCAGTCAGTGAACTGAACTCACTGGAGGGAAAAATAGCAGTGAATAGACTTTAAGTTTAATGATTCATTTAAGATTGCTGGCGTGTCTATTTATGTGGTGGTTTGAATGTTGGTTTTAATATAGTGCTGTAATTGTTTGTGTGATCACTCTGCTTATAGAAGGTTGTGACAGACCCAAATCATCACTGCAGCATAGTTGCATTTTCCCAGTTGCCAAATATCTTTGTGTAGTGATTTCTTTAATTTTTCTGACGCTATGGCATTTCTGCGCTGTGTCGGAGATGTTAGCACGTGTCTCGGTCACAAACATCATCCCTGCACAATCTAATCTATAATGTCTTATTAACTCACTGTCATCCATTGTCTGCAGCATTGTCTTTTTCCTCTCTGTCTTTGCCATGTAGGCCTGAAACGAGACTTCCACGACGCATGCGCGAGAATTGCGATCTCCTTCAACTACTTCAGTTAAGTTCTCGCGCGTGCGTCGTGGAAATCTCTTGAAGTCTCGTTTCAGGCCTACAAGGAAGAAAAGGAATAGTCGAATAAAGTCGTTATTTTTGTTTGTTTTTTCGCACAAAAAGTATTCTCGTCGCTTGATAAACTTATAGTTGAGCCACTGTTGCGACATGGAATATTTAAACATTTTCTTTAATGACTTTCTGGGCCGTCAAGTGTCATTCCCTTAGGGAGCCTATGTAGCAGTCATGAACCTCTCAGATTTAATCATAAATATCTTCATTTGTGTTCCGAAGACGAACGAAGGTCTTACGGGGTTGGTACAGCATGGGGGTGAGTAATTAATGACTTAATTTTCATTTTTGGGTGAACTAACCCTTTAAGAACTTCACATAAAAGTTCAAGATGTTCAGATATGGTCACTTGTCCACACTAATACATTTTCGTTTGAAAACGCATATTTTTCTCTCCATTTTTGGCCTTCCGTCCAAATTGAGACAGTGTTTTTTTTTTTTTTTTTAAACAAAGACAGAGCTTTTTGAAAATGCTCTCTCAGATGGATAAATGTAAGAACTTAATCATGTCTGCTCTCTCGGTATCATCTTGTGAGCTATTTAGTATTTATTCGTGCGCAGTCAGGTGATTTAAGCATTTTCAGATGTTTCAATGTGGATGAGCAACTTGAACGCTTGAAAACGTTAGTGTGGACAGGGAACGTGTTGAAATGAAAACGCTGTTTTAAAATGTATCCGGATAATGTAGATGTAGCGTTAAAGGCCAATTCACACTGCACCGACAGACGGCAACAGTAACTTTGATCAGTGTTACCCCTGTCAGAGTCTGTTGGCGTCTGTCAGAGCTTGTTTTCTCCGACTGAACATGCTAAATCGGAATTAGAGTGTCTGAGAAGTGACGTGCTGTTCCTTGGTGACTGAGGGCGTTGGTCTGCGTCTGTCGGTGCAGTGTGAATTGGCCTTAAGATCGTGCAGTGTAGGAAGATGACTCATAAGGCTATATTACTAGTTTTCCCTTGCTCAGGGGACCATGTTTTGTGCCCCTCACACTAAATTCTCCATCTTTGTGGGTTGACCTTGGATACCAGTGGATAAAAGCCAGCCTAGCTATAAATTCCAGCTTTGCTAGGCTCATGACCTATATTTTGTGTTTAGACTGAACCACTAAGGGTCTGTGTAATCTTACTTTATTTATATTGGTAAGATTTGACTAGAGACCGGTCCCCCAGACATTAAAGGGTCTGCAGACCTATTGCCTGTGCAACCTCACCGCCATAATGCTGGGTGGTTGCCAGGGCGTTGCTATGTGGTTTTTAAGATGGTTTGGTTGGTTTCTTGGTGGTTGTCCATGCCACAAGTCTTTATGATACTCTGGTCTCTAGTTAGGGTTAGGAGTTTGTTTGTTGTGCAAGCACCACTGGTTATTAAATCTACCATTATGCTGTTTTCATTTTATTCCAACTTCTGGATGTATGATCCTGTTTTTAGAAAATCTAGGACAGTTCATTAATGAATATGTCTATGCAAATGCTTAATCATCACAAGATGTCATGTTGAATTTTTTTCTGGAGCCTCTAAACATGTGTTTTTCCATTTATTGATTAAATTCAACTCATCGGTTGTGTCCGAGCTGATGAAACGTCTTCAAGAAGTGGAAAAATGTGTAAGAATAAATTTTACAAGATGTACAACAATGAAAGTCCCATAAGTGCATGCATAAAAACACAGCTGTGTTATAATTCACTGTAAAGCAAATGCAGCAAAGAAACAAATAACACTTTTCAAACAGTGTTGGTAGTTCAAGCAAAGAAACAAAAACTTTAAAAAAGAAAATGGCCTAAAAATGGACTAAACCAATTTAAAGGAATATCCCAAGTTCAGTAATGAGTCACTAATGACATGTTGACAGTTACCAAATAAAATGATGTATTTTTAGTTTGATTTTACAATGTACAGGTAATAATTATTTTCTGTGATACTTAAAAACATATTAATTTGTTTTGAACCTGGAATATTCCTGTAATTCTTATCTGGAGATCAACATATGAATATGCATGCACGTCACTTGACTCAAAAGAGGTGTTCAACCGCTTATAATATACGTACACTGCAAACAGGTGGTTATGATCACAGCACAACAAGCACAAGCAACTTACAAAATAAAATGGGGCTTGTGTTCTGAAAAAGAACAGGATTATTTATCATAATGTTCATAATGTTCACTGTCTGAGAATTGTTTTTTTTGTTGTGGTTGCGAAAGCATTTCTAGATTTTCATAGCGATGCAATTGAAGAAATATTTTTAAAGATTATTTACCCAAAAATGAAAATTTGCTGTTAATTTATCTACCCTCAGGCACCTCTGACATTAGAGGAATGGAGGAGAGGGGGATGTGTGTGCTGTATTGTTCATCAAACTCATACTTTGTGCTTATCCTGTATACAACAACCTATCGGGAACCTCAATCGGGAAGATTGGCTTGTCACAGATTCTCAACGCTCCAGTGCATACGTCACAATGCGACCGATCGTTTCACTTCATAAGACCTCAATAAATTGTCAAGAGCTGTGTTCATTCATCCTGCCGTGGCGGGCCGCCAAAATCATCCCGCCACCGCTGCAGCTTCTCAGTGAGGTCCGACTCCGATATTGTGCATACTATTGTGTTATTGTTAAGCTAAAGGCATAAAAAACATTGTAAAGCACCATAAAGTTTTCACACTATATTCCAAGACTTCTAAAGTCATTCAATAGCTGAGGTAAAAATTAATATTTAAGTCGTTAAGTTAAAGATAATGGAAACTCATCTCTCCTCAGTCATTCTCCATTCAGCATCAATCAGCACGTCGCGTCCGGTTTCAACGGTAACACGATGACACTCTCTTCAAGATCAATGTTCCCATTATTATACTTTATTTGTAGATAAAGGTTTATAGTTTGCATAAAATGACTTTATCTTACAGGAGTTTATAGCGCTTTCTAAATCATATTCCTTTCTCCCAGGTGTCTGTTAGATGAACGTTACAGCACTGGAGTAGAGAGCGCTATGAGTTGTTCTTCATGCGCACTGAAACTGAAATTTAAAACTGTTAAAAGGAAAGGCTCATATAATACATTAAACATAGATGGATATAATCTCTTTGCTTTGTGCTTTGAACTTTTCAATGCGAAGCGCTGCGCGCTGTGACTTCACGTTGCTTCAAGTGCATCATTCTGCTCACGGGATGCGCATAATCGCTTTGCCGCTCTTGTTGGAGCCTTTCATGTTATAATGCTTAGGGGTGGTTTAAACACCTGGGGCAAGGGGGCGTGGTCAATGGGAATATCACTCATGGGCCACGCCCCCTCCCCCTGGCGAAATGGGCCTGCCACCACGGCTGGACAAAATCCTAGAGGAAACACTGAAGAGTCACGGGCATTTATTTTGTTTTGCCTGCAATATGTTTTTTTTTACTCTAAAAGTGACGATATAGCCATTGACTTGCATTATACAAATCACCAAGGACCACAGTTTCAGCTAAAAATCTTCTTTACTGTTCTACTGAATAAAAAAAGACACTTACATCTTGGATGGCCTGATGGTGAGTAAATTAACTGCAAATTTTTATTTTGGGGTGAACTATCCCTTTACAAATGTTTATGAAGATATTTACAGTTACCTTGAAAGTTGGACTGATGGGGTTTAGAGGGTTAAATGGGTCATCACCATCTGTGGAAGTAATGTTTATATTCTTCATTCTCTTCTCTGCCGCTTCCATCCTCCTCCTCTCAATGTCCTCCTTCATCTGTCTCTTGTCCTCCTGTAGTTATTAATACAAAATGAAATAGAACCTTTAAATAATGTTCTGCTTCTGGAAGAAACCTGGACAGTTTAACATTCCCACAACCAAAACAGAGTGTTAAGAGTATTTAAAGACATATATTCGCTAGCTGGGCTAATATTTCTGTTTTTAAATCAACTCAGCCACCTCTTGTTTGGCTATTTTCTGCTGTTCCTCTTCATCTCTCCTCCGCTCCTCCTCTTCACGAGCTTTGCGGCGTTCCTCTCTCTTCTTTTTCAGTTCCTCTAGCTCCAGCTCAGCCTCGGCCTGACGCTGCTGTAGGTGCTCCATGTCCTTGCTCTCCTTTTCCTGGTGGCTATGTCTAATCTTCTCGAGCTTTAGCTCTGTCTCCAAATCGGCATGCATGTCTTTCTTAGTTTCAAAGGCCTGATCTACATCTACAGTCCTGCTGGAGAAGAGTGGAGAACAGGAAAATGGGGTTAGTCTCAAGATGGCATATTTGTTATTTCTGTGAAGCAATCAGTACGTACTTTTGGACAAGCAGATATTCTGATCATCCAGTCATACATTTTCAACATTTTTGGTGCTTGTTCACAGAGATTATTATATTCCCATACATTTGAATATGAATATATCTCAGATAACCTTAAACGGCACATACATATAGAACAAACTGAGGTAGGTCGCTTGTGTCAGTCAGGCTCTCTTTTTCTGTGGAAGTGGATAGTTTTTGGCCAGAATAAGAAGTTGAATGGGCCAGACCTTACGGTTAAAGGTCTAGCTATACAAGAGTAGATATTAACCAGCTCCCTTAACAGCCCTATTAGAAGCTTCCTGGCAAGACTTTTTGGCAGCTACAATATTAGGTCACGTCTATAACATATATGACATAAGCCTCTAAATTTAGCAGGACCAAATTCTGAGATCCAGATCCTCCTGTGGGCCCAAGGGAAGTTACTCTCGCTGAGGGCATAAAGCATCCCAGGCAGGGTATTTAAATCAGGGAGAAGACATCCTGTCGAGGCAGGGGCCGAGGCCCGGGGAATGGAGAGTCCACCCCGAGGCGGCGGAGCTCCTATGCTATAGGGGACATAGTTTTGTGTTTTATATTTTGTGTCTCCGGTCTTGCTGAAATACTTCTGCTAATCAGCTGTGGGCCACTATTACCTAAAACTGTGTCTATTAATGCAGATTGTCTGTTGTTTTTACTACTTTGAGTAAAGATAAAGGTTGGAGTAAGATTTGTTTGACAAACTTTAATGTTACATCAGTCATTCACGTCAGTGCTCAGCTAACGTATGCACCGTTGTTGATACAGATATGATGCAGTTCCCACATGTGCACCACAACAAATTAGAAATATACACATCTGTTTGTTGATGGACAAACACTTGTTAATGCTGATAGAATGCTGTGAGGTATTACAGTTGTTACATCTCATAATGTACCTCGAACAGAGTAGTGTTTCACTGAGAAACATCCTGCTCATGTCGTCCTTGCTATGGAGGTTCGGACTCGTGCTCGGATTGATATGGTAAAATCAACGCTATTGTTATTGTCTTTACATTGTGTACAATCGCTGAGTTTTAGACCAATTGCAACTGACTCACTGGGCCATCTGACCAATCAGAGCAGAGTGGGCTTTTGGAAAGGAGGGATTTAGAGAGATTGAATCATCGGATGAGTCGTTTGAGAATCAATCAAAAATGTGGTGATGTGCAATTTATATTATGAGAAAACAGAAGTGTTTTTTGACCTTTGATGCATGTAAATCTGTTGTAAGAGACCTCCAAAACAAAATTAGGAGACTTTAAAAATAGCATGAAATTACAACTTAAAAAATGTAAACGGCGTTCATATCTTTGTAGAACTCGTAATTAGAACTTGTAAACTGGGAATTTTGCGAGCACTCCGACTTGACCGCTGTGCCACCTGACTGCTGAGTGTTGCCATAGAAACACATACTTCTGAGTCAAAGGATGTGAACAGCTCTCTTTACGTAATTACGTTAATTACGACATGCCGTGAATGCAGCATAAAACCTATGGGTAAGAAAGTGTGTAGGATCAAGTTACCTTGGTGATCTTTTGGTTTTGATAAGATGTGATGTAATTTCCTCTGGAGATGCCTCTCCATTGCCATTAGCCGTTCTGTCTTGCTGTAGGAAGACTTTAGACGTGTATGACACCTTTACCTCCTTCCTCTCCTCTTTTATCTGTGAGTGATGGTTATGATTTAAACATAGTAACATACATGGTAAGATGTACTGTACTTTTAATATTGTAACAATTCTCCTGGCACCTTGTTCTCCTTTGGTGGTTTTATTTCCTGTTGTCTTTTGCTGTCGGTCGTGTCATCATGCCATTCCTCTGGTCTTTGACTGCTGACCCTTTCACTGATCTCCATTCGTCTCTCAGCGCTCCTCGTCTCTGGTCTTTTCTCCTCTTCCTCCCTGTCCTGAATTTGCTGATACCGTTTGGAGGTGGTGAAGCTGGTTTTCTCTCTTTGTCTAGATCTTTCATTCACATTTTTCTCCTTCTCTTGCAACTCTTCTCCACTGCCATTCTCTTCCATTTTGGGCCGCATTTTCCGTTCCAGCTTCTGGGTCCAATCGCTGAAACCTTCATCCTCATCCACAGCAATAGTTCTGCTGGGTTTGAGTTCACTTTCGTAGCTAAACAACAACAACAACAACACACATATGAGTATAAAATCTTCTTAGAGCCATTGCATTTAGCTGTGGTGCTCACGTGGGAAACGAAGATTTTAATCTTGCTTTTAAACTTAAACTAAAAGAAGTTAACTTATTTTTAATCACTATTTATTTTCTACACTTTAAAATAATGTGAAATTTATGGTTAAAAAAACGGACAGCAAACTGATGGCAACATTTTACGTTTTACAGATTGAACTTAAATTTACTGTTAAATTATTTACATTTTTTTGTATTTTTAACTGAAATAATGCTAATATTCCAAATTCCACACACCAAGTCCTGCTCTACATTTTTTCTTGTTCAAGAAGCTTTTTAACTTGGATATATGTCACAATGGATTATTGCAACTTTCATGTCATGCCGACTTTAAAAACAGATGGTAAAGAGAAAGTCATGATAAATCAAAGTTCATCTCAGGTTGATTTTCCACAAGCTGAGGGAAATGCTATCATACACACATATACTAAACACCATCATGATAACAAATATGAAACTAAAATATTGCAATAAACACCAATTAAACAACATAAGATGTAACATAAAACTCTAATGTACATAACTGATAAAAAATAACAACTAAGAACAGTTATTTAAATAAATAAAAAAACATCAAGTGACCAAGTGTCACCAAAGACTTTATATACAAAGACTGCACTCATGTTACTATGAACAAGAAAAATAAGCAATTTGGAAAATGAAATGTTCTGAGATGCACGCTTATGACTGCACATTGGCTGGTCTAGCCTGAAAAATATTTTTTACGCTTTTTGAGCATAAGAAATGAGATATTTGTTGGTCAGATTTCATTGTTGTTTTCAAACATAAAATTTTATCCTAAATTTGGTGAACAGCTTTGGAGAATGTGATGTTTCCACATTCAAAGAGATAGAAGCTGTGCTTGCATGACTGAAACAGCTGCCCGAGAGGCGTTTCAGAGATGGCGCTAAGTGAAATGACTTGCCTGAAAGAGTAGGTGACTCTGAGAATGTCAACTTACACTTTTTCATGTGTTATTTTTTACCTCCAAAAACCATGTAACAGAATTTTACTGTAAAAAGTTTAATAAGAAACCTTGATGTTGGCTTGACCAAGTTATTTCAAACTTTAAGATAAGGCTTTAAGTTTGAAGGTTTTACTCAGTCAATAAAACGCTATTAACATGTTCTTGCACATTGCTAACATGTTTTAGGAAGTTGCTGACATGTTTTAGCATGATTTAGCACATTGCAGGCATGATTCGACATGTTCCTAACATCAATTAGCACATTGTTAACATGTTTGTAGAATGATTTAGCACAATGCTAACATGTTGCACGTTGCTATCACGATTCCTGAGGTTTTTTTCATGAACTCTTATTTTAATATTATTTTGTCTTGTATTGCCTGTGTTTACTTTTTACATTAAATTAATATATGTTTCAATTCGATTTACAAAATAGGTAAAGTATACTCAATCATGCTCTCCCAAAACGAACAAAAACTTGGCCTTTTCTTTAAGATGACTTAGACTCCATTACTTTGGGGTGAGACACTGGAACTTTTTACTAGAATGAGAGGTAGACCTATATAATCACATTCACAGGGAATCTGGGCAAGTTAACAGTCAGTCAGGCATGAACAGCTCCAGTCAGTGAAAGCACCGCTTGAGCCCACACACCTGTGATGGTGTTACATTGATGAAAGAAACTATGCGCTGAAGTCACTGTGCCAGCCTATTAACATGAGAGGCCGACTTCAAACACGTTCCTCAGAAAACAGATGTTTGAGGTGCGTGTGAGGATCTGAAAGGTGGTTGGTTGTTTGTTGTTGTTTTCTTTCATTTGCCATGGGCAACCAGAGGATTTTGATGAAATGCATAATGTTCTATAATGTGAACTGTTTCACGTAACTTTGAAACAAAGAACAGGCAGTAAGCCGTATGCTAAAAGGCAAAAATGCATCCCAGGATTGTGGATTGTCGCTTTACTGCATAGAAACTGTTAGAAAAGGGGGAAAAGCCTAATGGGGTTCTATATAGAACCCTAGGGTTCTTGACTCAATCTTATAGAAGGCTTTATGCCAAAACGGTTCTATATAAAGGCAGTGGTCTCAAACTCAGTTCCTGGAGGACCACTGTCCTGATCCAGCTAATCAAGGTCTTCAGGGTTACTATAAACTTCCAGGCAGGTGAGTTAAATCTGGTTGGACAGTGGCCCTTCAAGAGCTGAGTTTGAAACCAGTGATATAAGGACACATGTCTTAAATAATTGAATAATACTTGTTTAAGAGATTATTTGTTTATGTATTTTTAGTGATAAAGCATGTTTACGATCTGTTTAATTCATAACATTTAATCAAAAAAAAAAATGAATAAAAAAATTAATTAATTAAAACTAAATCTGTGAAGTAGTCTCATGATGGGAAACTGAATTATCTATTGTCGCTTTCAGTATGGCAATTAAGGTTTCACATTAGAAACTTCTAACATTCAATAAAGTACATAAACAGTACCTGAGATTATCATTGTCATACTACTCTGTATGATGTTTTTCCTGCTGCAACATCGACTTCTGTTTGAGCTGCGCTTCAAATATTGCAACATTATTGACTATATATACTTTGGACCTTTTTTGCCTAATGTGACCGCACTTTCAGAAATGCACTCTTTGTATTCATGTTGGTGTCATATGGTTTTGAAAAACTATTTTCAAGAAAAGTTCCATTTTTATTTAAAAAAGTTTTTAAACCTATTGTTCAATGATAAATGCAAATATCATGGAATACTAATTCATAATTATTTTTTTCCGTTTTATGTTTTGTTTTATCTAGATGTTGGTTGGAAAGTTGGTTGGTTGCTCATACCACATGGATTTGGCAGACATACATTTTTCAAATATTAAATATATTTATGTTTTTATATATATATATATATATATATATATATTTGTTGTCATTGTATGTATGCATTGCTTTTTGAATGTATTTTTGCTTAACAGGTCACGTCACTGACCCATATACACTACTTAGGTGAAAACTATTCTTACCATGGTAAATTTGTATTAGGGACTTTGCAAAGGCTTCGCAAAAAGTTAAAACACACACACCTGCACTTAAAACACTCAAAAAAGAGATAAAAAAGCTGTTTTCACAGACACCATCTGCAGCTCTTACTATGTTCTGTTCATTGCGACGCCATGAATTAAAATCTATTTTATCTGCCCAGGACCTGCCGGAAGGAATGCCAAGCACATAACACAAGATTATTAAGCAGATTTTCAGCAAAGCATAACGACTGAACATCAACAATCAGTCAATACAATTCAATGCAGAATAGCCATGCTTATTTACTTTCACTGAAAGCTTATTGTATGAGTCTAGTTCAAAAACTTTTGCACATGCTTTTCATGTTGAACCGATCTAAAAAGTCTTAAAAATGATTCATGTGTATCTAAGCCAAGAGTGAGCTTCTAATCTCTTATCAAGGATAAAAAGAAAGTGGCCCTAGACGACCTATTTGTGCTTTGAACAGGTTGACTCAGACAGCTGTGTTTAACTTCACACATATAAAATGTGTGTGAGGTCCATAATGTTTCTTTGATTAAAAGCAAAGCACTATGTGTGTTGGATATGATATAAACCCTGTTCCAAAGGCATGCCCTGCTGAAAATTCTTCAGAGATTAGGTAATGATGAGAGACCAGCTGTGCCGCCCACTGTACATGTGCACATGTCTTTGGTTGAGAGAAAAGAAGAGAGAAAGAAAACTAAACAGATATTTTGCTAAGTCCAACCTTACCATCAACGACATGACGCTCCTTTTTTCAGATATGTAAATCTATTCAAAAATACATTAAAAAATGCAACTCAGTCCATGAATATATTTTATTTTTGTAAATTGTATATTTTTATTTTAATGAAGAGCATGTTTTAATTTCTGGTTAAAAATGTATGCGATTTTTTTTTGGGGGGGGGGGGGGTTTGGGGGTGGTTGTCCTGTCCTGAGATCATTCATTAAGAAAAAAACTTGAAATTAGCTTTAAGCCGAACATCAAATGAATAAACAGGGAAACGCATTACAAGTAACTCGAGTTATGTAATCAGATTACTTTTTTCATGTAACTAGTAAAGTAATGCATTACTTTTAAATTCACAAAATGATTTCATAATTCATTTATATATATCCCATGATAAGGTTTCTTTTCAAGAATGCGGGTCATGCGCAACAAACTTCCGTATTTGGTATATATACATGTCTATAAATAACGTCTTAATTTTTTTTTATACCATAAAAAATATATTGAATAAGGTTTTTTCAATATAGTGGTTAGGATGTGTTCATGTTTTCAATGTGTTAGGAAAATACGTTGTTACTTTTTACTTGATGGTTACACATGTTTTTCAAAACCACATGAATACAAAGATTAGATTTTGAAGAACATGGCACTTCTGTTTTAACCATCTGGGGTCTGAGGTGTTTTTGGGGTCCTTGAGATGTTCTGACATGCTGTGACAGTTGTGTTTTTTTCAGTTGCTTATAAACATATTAATGGCACAGGTGAAATTACACTATATTTAGCACAAACAGGGCTACGATAATATGTGATATAATATGTATGTACATGTTTGTATATTTGAGAGAATATTGTGGTTATTGAAAAAACTAAAAATGAAAGTTTCTGAAATAAGGCTACAAAACACATAATAAATATGTGTCCACAAGACTTTTGACTAATGGATGTTGTTGCCTAGTGTTTTTTCTTCAAAATGATCTGAAAAACATCCTGCCTAATCATTCACATAAAACTGTGAATTGGGTTTTATTGTGAAAATTTTTTTTTGTTTGCCAAGGCAATATGCGAATGGTCTTCAACATGAATAATTAGGTGATTCTCACCTGACCCGCATAATAATGAGCCTTTCATTCAGGTGTGTAAGGACAACATACAAAATTGAAAGGACAACATACATATATATATATATATATATATATATATATATATATATATATATATATATATATATATATATATATATATATATATATACATATATGAAGAGTTCAGATGCAAAAGCCTCTAAGTGCCATTTGAAATTTTCTTCTAGAATTATCATTTTTATCAAGCTTGTATATTTAAGTTCAGTAATTTCACTTAAATGGCAATGAAGATTACCTAATAATTGTCATTTAAGTGAAATTACTGAACTTAAAATGTACAAGCTTGATAAAAATGATCATTCTAGAAGAAAATTTCAAATGGCACTAGAGGCTTTTGCATCTGAACTCTTCATATATGTATATAATCAAAATATAAATGAAAGTCAAAAACCCATTTTTAGTCATACCTGAAAACAAATCCTGGTCAAATAGGTTATATGGGTCAATGTATAGAATTGGTTCAAAGTTAGAGTTGGAAACATCTTGAAAATATTTTTTTTTCCATATAAAGTATTATAAGCTTGCATTGGATAACAGTTGATTAGTTTATTTTTTACAAAACATAGGCTACTATATATTTAACATATGAGCAGAAACTGTCTAGCTAAAGCTTATTTGATGTCTATTTTATAGTAAAAACTTTCTAATCTATTTCGTCTGTAACAGTAGGCTATGCATCTGTGCGTTCGTTTGTTCACACACCCAGACACCCGATTCATATTTAAACAGTCTTTTTGGTTTTACAGATACTATTCTATATTGCGATTAGAACAAATCTCAGTAGTCTTACTAATGTAGGAGCGAGAGTGAATGAACGCACAACGCGCGCGCGTCTGTGAATTCGTCCATTCATTCGCACACAGACACGCATTTAATATTTAAACAGTCTTTGTGCAGTTTACAGACATGTAACGCGATTAGAATAAAGCACTTAAGAATAAATGACTTACTACATCAGCTGAATCCGTGCTCCTCGAAATGAAACGGGTAACAGAGTTAACTTTTCCAGGAATTATTCCTCACTGCGCAGCAAGACGAGATTAGAAAGGTTAGGGCGTTCTGATGTGGGCGTTTTCATGGCTTGCCTCAACATTAACGTTTGAATAGTGCACGCTCTCAGTGGGCGTGGTCACATTAACACGTCATACGCTATAATTAGGTGAAAGGAAAAAGACCGACATCTCTCTCTTTTCATACAGATTACATCAACTGAGAATAGTTGCTTTTTTATATAAATTACTTAATTTAAAAGAAGAGAATTTCAGCTTCATAAAGAGAAATCTTTCGTGTCTCTGTGACAAGTATTTATTGAGTTACAGTTCATTTTTCGGACGCGGTTCAGAAAGATTTTTGCGGAGACAGTGTGAGCTGAAAGCGTACCCTGTTTATTTTATTTATTTTACAAAGACACAAGGTTTTGATGTTAATAAGAGTGTACACAAAAAAAAGAAGACATTTAACAGTATTGAATGATGTGTATGTGAGTATCAAAATCAACAAAGTATTTTGAGTTTGTTTTGCACTGATAAGAAAAAAAGTGAGCAGATCACGCCGGCGTGATTGCCGACCCCAGGGGGTTAAACTAAATTTTTCCTTTTATTTATTATGGACATTCTTTTTTGAACCAAAAACTAAACAAAAACTGCAGTTGTTTACATGTCGGTCAGACTTCTCCTTCTGTCTAAGTGGACAGCTCTTGGCCAGAATAAGCTGCGATGAGAACCAGACATGTTGCAAGTCCACATTTCCATATTTCATATGGAAATCTGCCAGGCAACAAAACAAGCTTAACAAATACCAGGTGAAGTGCGATGTATAGAATGACATTGACACTTACAGGCTGGCCTCAGGTGGGTTCACACTGTCCTGAGGGGACCCGGCAGATCTAGACAGGCTGTGTTGATTGCGGAAAGCCTCCCGGGCCCGACGTCGCCTTTCTCTCTCGATCTCCTCTGCATCTTCGACACTTCGCTGGGCCGTCACTCTGCAGGAAAAGAAGTGAGAATGAGCCCCTTGTTATGCCAGATACATTTTTCTTTCTTGACCCAGAATAGTGGTCGAATGAAAAATGACCCCCTAGCCTAGAGGGCTGTTGACTATGATACAATTGTCTTCAAGAAATCTCCAACAATAGTATGTTTAGTCCCTTGTTTGAGATTAAGAGCCGGTGGAACATCTGCTTTGGCATTCGACACCGCCAATGCATAAGTGACAGATGGGAGGCCTATGCAAACTCACACTCAAGATACTGAGGCATCTCTGTGTTTATCTAGCCTGTAAACATACACAAACATGCTCTTCGTGTCTCCAACACTTGGAAAAGTAGGCCAAACTAACTAATTTAATTTGCCACTTGAAGCTTTATTTACTAATGTATTAACTTTGCTCTTCCTAGATCATAAGGGGGTCTATGTTTTTGCAAAAATGAAAACTCTATAATCCTTTATTCACATACCAACCTGTATGACTCTTTCTTCTGTGAAACACAAAGGAGATATTTTGAAGTTTGTGTGTTTTTTTTTTGTCTTCCATACAATGGAAGTCACTGGGCTCCAATGTTGTGTAGATGCCAACTTTCGCCCAAAATATATTTTTCGTGTGTTCTGTAGAAGCAAGAATGTCTCACAAGTCTTGACGGACACGAGAGTTAGTAAATTATTTTTGGGTGAACTATCCCTTTAGGCACTCAGTCTGGATTGTCAAGTCAAGTCACCTTCATTTATATAGCGCTTTACAGTGATAATAGGAAATTAAAGTAACATAGATTGTTTTGGCTGTACTGCAGCTCTAGAATAAAGGTATTGTCCAGCTAAAGTTAGTTTAGATTAATTCACTTCCGTCGCAACGATCATTAGTTATTAACTTTGGGGCCTCTAACACGACACCGTTCTAACAGAAAACCTTTAATGCCATCCGGCCGCTCATTTGCACAAAACAGTGCCTGGTGGCTCGAGAACGCAAACCATGAAATAGGTTCCAAGAGCATAGATTAGCATAGACGCCATCCTTCTTATGATGTAACAAGTACATCAGGATTTATGGGAAATATTGTTTTTCTTCCAGTTGCGCTCTATTTTTCTGGCTGCTCTCTTTAGGGCCTGAGTGGGCTCGTTGTACCACGGCACTGGACTATTTTCTTTACTCTTCTTTAAGTGCAAAGGAGCAACTGTGCCTAAAGTGCTGGAAAAGAGAGAGTCAAAAGTTTCTGTCGCAATATCGAGTTCTTCTAAGCTATCTGGGATGCTGAGATGATGAAATTGATCAGGAATATTATTAATAAAGCACTCTTTAGTGGCAGAAGTGATAGGTCTAACATATTTGTAACACAGAGTCGACTGTGTAGCCTTTGTAGGCTAAATGAAGTATACATGAGACTAGATAATGATCTGAGATGTCATTGCTCTGCTGTAGAATTTCAACGGCATCAACATTGATCCCATAATATTAGATCTAAAGGATGATTACGACATTGAGTAGGTCCGGACACGTGTTTTCTAACTCCAATAGAGTTCCGAATGTCTTTAAATGCCAATCCCAATGCATCTTTTTCGTTATCTACATGTATATTAAAATCACCAACAATTAGGACTTTATCTGCAACTAGTACTAACTCTGATAGAAAATCAGCAAATTCTTTGATAAAGTCTGTATGGTGCCCTGGTGGCCTGTATACAATAGCTAGCACAAATCTCAAACGTGATTTATCATTTACACTAGATAGTGTTACATTAGGCACCAACACTTCAAAATAATTATATTTAAAACTAGACTTCTCAATAATTCTGAAGATATTACTATAAATTACAGCAACATCTCCCCCTTTGCCTTTCAGATGACGTTCATGTTTATAACAGTAATCCTGGGGGGTGGAATCAATTAAAGTAATCGATTGGTTTTAGCCAGGTTTCTGTCAAACACAGCACATCTAGGTTATAGTTTGTAATCATATCATTAACAATAAGTCCTTTTGAAGTAAGAGATCAAATATTCAGCAACCCGAGCTTTATCATTTCTTCATCCGTATAATATCTGCTTTTAATTTGTTGCTAGCAGATGGTCGGTTTAGCCAGTCTGTCTGCTTCCTGACCTGGGCCCCAATTCATGTTTGAGCTCTAAGACTATGTGCTACATTACTAGAGAGAAGAGCAGCACCATCCCAGGAGTGATGAATACCATCTCTTTTCAACAGGTCAGGTCTGCCCCAAAAACTTTTCCAATTGTCTATGAATTCTATATTATTTTGCGGACACCACTTAGACCGCCAGCCATTGAGTGAGCACAGTCTACTAAGTGGGGATTGTGGATCAATGAAGGGTGAACACAGGTCACCAATGACCCTCAAACAAATTTCAGGCCAGATTACATCTGAGGTCACAGGTTGCTCCAATGGCTTTACAAATTGCCATAAAAGCATGTAGACTGATCAATATTGTGATCAGTCGACCATATTTATGAACATTTTTATGTTCCACAACTTCATATTTCGAGTTTTTTATTGAATGATCTACAGTATATAGTGGTGCTTCAAAGAACCAGAAAACAACATGTTGAAATGAAGAACTTGTGTAACACCGTGATATTTTTAATTGCCAAAGAACCACACAGCAACACAAGAATCCTACAAAAGTTCTTCAATGAACTCCTTGATCAAAGGACCCAATTTAAAGAGTCATTGTTGTCACTGAAGAAGTTCATTGAGTAACCTTTACTGTTTTAAAGTTCTCAGACGGTTCTGCTTACTAGCAGATATGCTTTGCTGCAGCAAAAATCTTACTTTAATTTAGGATTTTGACTTTTTGGAACTGTTTTCACTAGCAAAGGAAAATATACAATCAAACTGGTTGAATTTAGTTTTAAATACAATTTACAGAATATTAGTTTCTTATTTATTGAACTGTTATAGAAAAGCACTTGCAACTGGGTCATTCCCTGTCAACTCAACACGACGACCTTGATCGGCTAAAAATAGTGTTTTTGATATTTTTTCTGGTGAAAGAAATACATAAATTTAGAAGAAAGGCAAAATATTAAATGTCTTGGGTGTATATCTACTGAGTAATCCACTCTTTTGTAGGGGGAGGAGGGAGGGGTCAAAATGACAAATATCTCTGAAACTGATTCAAATACAGATTCTTATAAATACACTTTTGAGAGAAAGTTATGGTGCCTTAATTTGACCATTTCAGTGTATCTTTGGCACTAAGGTGTGTGTTCTATGTTCTATTAGAGAGAAAAATAATACATTTCTAGTTTCAACATTATGTTATCTTCTGATATTCCCCTTTAAATACAAGTATAAGCTGTGTGCAAAGTGACTTTAGTGAATTTAACAATTTACTCTAAGCGCCATATTGAGGTCCCAATATCTCTGAAATTGAACCATATAGGGCCTTAAAAATATGGATACTAAAAGAAAAATTTGTTAAAAACCAAAATGTAAAACCATATTAAGAAATCTTTAATACATCTTGAGTTATAGGCAGGCAAATTACAGGCAAAAAAACAAATGCTTTTTCCCATGCACCGTTGGCATTTAATGCAACAAAGATTGCTTAACTCAACAAATTGTATTAATAGACCTGTCAAACTCTGTGTACAAATAAAATAATGATGCTACCATATTTCTAAAGTAATTTATACCCCCTTGTAATTTGGCTCCAAATCTCAGGTGAAAATTGTCATTTTGTTTGTCTTTCCTCAGAAAAAAATATTAACAAAATCAAAAAATTGAGCTGGGGAAGTTTCTGAAATTTGGTTGATTTGACACGGAATCACCCAATTATACTTGCAATCGAGATGTACCGAATATATCAGCATGGCTGCAGTTACCTGTGGCACTCTGCCTTCAGCAATACTGGTACAAACCAGTTTACTCATAACCCAACTACATCTTGAAACCAACCATACAGTTTCACAAAGGGCTTATGGCAGGATCTGATCTGTCACACACAGTTCCCGTGCCTCTGATTATAGGCTGTTAATCACTCAGACGGGATTACTTCATTTTTTGGCAGAAGCCACTTGAATGATGTCAATCCTGCCAATGATGTCATTCAACATCAGATTTATTTACCACTATTAGTCTGATTATGTAGCTTTTTTCCTTTATGTCTGGAAATACCATCTTTCAATAGTTATGGAAGTGAAAACAGATTTTCAGTCATGGTGAGCGTATTGTCAAACACAGACTGACAAAATGTTTCTCAGACCCATTTCTGAATTAAATGGAAACAGTAAAGTGGGAGAGAAAGAAAAGGAAAAGCAAACAAGAGCTTGGCTTATATTCAGCATGTATCACCTTATATCCTCCCCTGACAAAGTGTTGACTAAACTTCCACAGCCTGGTGCCCTGGGGCAGAAAGGATTTGGAAAGCTTGATGGATTGGGAAATGTTTTTCACCATTGTTGCCTGCCCTAATTTACCACAGCCAAGTCTGGTCTTGCAGAGCACAGGATGAGCTACATGGGTCAGTCACAAATAGGTCACATGGAAGTTGACCTCTGACCTGAGTTTCCCTTTTCAGCTCTTAGCCTTAATTATTAAAGTGAAATCAGTGATCAATAAATGCCAATTGTCTGATACATGCTCTCCAGACAGGGTGTCATTATCCTTGATTGAAGGCATGTATGACTTTCATTGTTCTGCGGAACACAAAAGAAGGTATTTAAACTGTTTTTGACCATATAATGAAAGCCAAAAGGGTCCAAAACAACCTATTTTTTATGTTTAAGTCATTTTTTCAAAATACTTTCTATGTTCCACAGAAGAAAGAAAAGCATAAAGGTTTGAAACAACATGAGGGTGAGTAAATAATTTTTTGGGTAAACTGCCCCTTTTAAAGCCCTGTTTACACCAGCAACTAAGCAACTGGATTTCTGGCAGCGTCAGTGTGAGTATGCTCTCCCGTGGCTTCATGGGATAGTGTAGTGTGCTCTGGATTTGCACTTCAGAATCTTGCCAGAAGTGCAATCTGGGTACTTTTTGCCTTTTATAGATTTATTTAGACATACTACTTTTTCATTTACTGGTTTTCACCTATTATATAATAGAGAAGTGTGCACATTTGAATGCAGCCAGAGCTTTAATTTTTGGGTTAAATAAGCCGTTTACACTGACAGAAACTGGAAGTTCATTGTTCAATAGAAGACAAGACAATATAGCGATGAGGTAAATGTTACTGGGATTTACAGGGATTTGACTGTTCTAAACGATGTGTCTCTGCCCAGTGCCCACATAAAAATTGTGCATAGAATTAGATTATTATGCAATTCAAACAATAAATGTTGTTTTGGGACAGTTCAATGTGGAGTGATATCGCTACGTGAACACTGATGTAGATACACCTAGCCCTGGTTGTAAGACTAAACCTGACATAAACTGTAAACTTGTCCCTCAAATCTGATTGGTTGTTTGGAATGTTGTTCCAGGATCAACAAAGTTGGTGATCCAGGAACATGTTGTACTCGTTGAAATCAGGTTCACCTAAGAGGTCCTAAAAAAGTGTGTGAACAAAACATGTGATGTTACATTTACCTCAGCAAAGTAATTCAATCCTGTTAGCATGAAGAAGAAAAAACTGTTAGAGAAGCATATCCTTGTTTTGTGTTTGTTTACAGGGAAGCAAATCCTTCTGTTTGAGATTTGAATGATGGATGCTGTTATTTTCTTCCTCTCTCATTTCATATCTGAATTGAAGGGCAGCTGTGAGGTTTATTGACTCTGTGAGTCAGATGATGTCATCCTAGCGACAGATTTAAAGAGCAAAGGAGATTTATTTTCTCAGGCATGTTAGTATCTTCCTGCTGTCAGTGTGTGGTCACATCACTGCAAACCTCACATACGTTTTCCAGTGTTCCCTTAAACGGCTGAAGACATTTCAAAGCACTGATCTAAGCTGTGGAAAGTGTGCCGTTATGAATCATGAAAATTGTGAAATCTGTAATTATGTCATTTTATCGGAGAGCTCTAAAAATATATTTTTTAATTTTTTTAGCACACTGTACAATAAAAGGATAGATTCCTAAATTACTCGCACTTAAAAATTAAGGTTCCAAAAGAGGGGTTTCTCACACTTTTTATTTCCCCAAAGTTTTTTTAAATATTTTTTTTTCTTAGTGTGAAGGACATTTAAAAATCTAAAGAACCATTTTTCAGTATAAAGAACCTTTTATTTTAATGGTGACGCTCAATGGAATGTTAAAGGTTCTTTATGGAACAAAAGAAAAGCCAAAAAAAGAACATTTAGTTTTAAGAGTGATAGCTGGTATTTGAAAATGTGCATAACATGCAACAAAAAGGCTCTGGAATGGGATTGTGATTGATTTGCTCATTTTTTTTTTCTCGTGTATGTTTAGATTTTTATTTGAAATGTATAGTTTACTTTTAAAGTGAGCTTTTTTCATACAGTATATCATGTAGTTTATGTTTCTCTGTATTTCTATGGCCCAGGAATAGACACATTCTTCTAATTTCAAATGATTGACATCCTAAAATATACATACTAACCTGAATTTTACCTCTTATCTCATTTCTCACCTAACTTGAGTGGCTCATCTTACCCCACCCCCCCCTATATATACGTCTTTAATGCTTAACTAAACATAACACAGTGCCCTCAGTGTTTATTCTACTCTGCTGCCTAAAACCTTTGGAAAAGCATACTGCCACAGGGATGGTAAAGTTTATTCCCCCTTTCAGTCAAACGGTTAAGCCTTCTGCATTCCAGCAGCTCTTATCAGAGAATCGTAAATAGAAGAGTGGCTTACGTGAAGTCCACAGATCAGGGGGTCACGGCTTTGACCACAATGAGAAAGATGTTTTGTGTAAGATACAAACATTAGTGTAAAATTGTACATTAAAGAATCAATACCACAAAACCAAAAATGTACATCCTGCCAAATCTAAAACTCTTTTGCGGCAAGAGTCAGTGTGACGTGCTGTGTGTACTGTGCAATCTGTAGAGTTTGTAATGGTTTTCAAAACACTTTGACAAGTGTATGCACAATACTTCATACACAGTGTTGCAATTGACATATCCGGAACGTGTCGCAGCGGTTCTGATGAATGTAGGCCGTTAATAGATAAAGTAGGCCGTTAATAGATAAAGCAGCTTGTTGAGTGTGAGAAAAATCTGCTTTTTGGCAGCTCTGAAAAGCCTTGGGGGAATAAATCACGTCTGCCATTAATTCAACCTGTTAGTGTTTGACAAAGCACACCTGATCCACCTCAAATCCTTTTTGTACAGAAGTGAAAACTTGTTTTCCTGATTTGTTATCACAACATTTTTTCTTTTGTCAAATCAACTTAGATTATTTATGTGGATCACATAACATAATATTTTGAGTTTCTGTTGATTAAACTAATCTCCTTCATTGCATTAACTCAATTATTTTCACTTCAATTAACTTGTTAAGCAACTAGGTTACTTACTTTTTTTAATAATATTTTTTATTTTTTAAATTATGTTTTACAGTGTACACATCCTGAGAGGTTACGCTATCTTTGTCCTTATACAAATTGTGTCTTATCTTTAAACCACTCGTTTTGTGTTCCACGGAAGAAAGACAATCATGCGGGGTTTGAAAGACATGAGGGGTAAACAATGACTATAATATTTAGGCGAACTAAGCTTTGTGTCACAAATTTTCGGGGGAATTCTGAAAAGA
Source organism: Tiaroga cobitis (assembly GCA_030578255.1). NCBI lineage: Eukaryota > Metazoa > Chordata > Actinopteri > Cypriniformes > Leuciscidae > Tiaroga > Tiaroga cobitis. The sequence continues at coordinate 27,742,662 of CM060615.1, read as the reverse complement.
CAGGTTTATGTTTGTACACTTTAAAAAAAAAAGTCCCTTCATAGATATGACAGAACTAGGAGTAATACGTATTTAATGAGTCTAACATAAAATATTTAAATAGTGTCATTTATCAAATTTATTTAAGTTTGATCAACTCAGTTTAATTAGATTAGGGAAAGAGGATCGCCTTCTGTGCATGCAAAACAGCTGGGTAGTTCACCACTGAATTGTTTGGTGTTTAAATTAGTACATTGTGAAATGGCAGTTTCATTGTTTACATTAAATAAACCTTCAGTTTTCTGCCTAAATTATAGTTGCCTTGTAACACCTTTAGAGATAATCATATCGATGTGTGTCATTGCCAATGAATGTCAACAGGTCACATCTTTAATTAGGTGCCCTCAACCCTCTCGTTCCTCCCTTCTCCTGTCCCGTCATCTATCCACAATCCCACAGCACAAACAATAAACTCTCATCTGGAACCCTGACAAAATTCCAGCTTATAAAAGCCACAGTAAACGACACATCATGCATTTTTCTATAAAGACAACAAGGCATGAAGGTGTTACAAATTGCTAGAATGTAGTCAAATGTGCTGAGAGTTAATTATTGTATTTTATATACTATATGTAAATCAATCTTAGTACGTGTTCAGGTCTTGTTTAGGTGTAAACATCTGTTTTTGCCTATTTGTTAAGCAATCATAATCACAATGCTGGCATTTACATACGTGTCGTTTTAGCTCATTTTATCAGCTCATATTAATTGAGAGACATTTGTGAATTGAGGGATTATCCATAGTTTTAAAATTCTGTTACACCAAAACCCATATTTAACTATTAAAGACAAATGATTTAATGCTGATTTAGATTTTTTTAAATAAAAAAAAACTAAGAAATAACGACCAGTTAAAGGACCTACAAAATACAGCTTACATTATGTACAATTTAACCCAACATCTTAATGTTAAATCAACTAACCAAATACAGATATGTCCATTACCCAAATGTAAAAAGTTAATATCTTCCCATAACACAGGATGACAGGTTCTTAAAGAAAACAACATGGCATTTAATATATGTGCATTACATATTTACATGAATTAAAAAAAACTTCAATTCAAACAATAACCCTATCATTACCCACAAAACTAACATTAGCAATGGCAAAAGAACAATGAAAACAAACTATATGTCCATCATCACACCTGAGATCCCAGCTATAAACCTTAAATTTGATGTGAAAGTCTGGCATACAAATTCCTCACCTCAAGAGGTTCTGCAAACCTTCCTTGCTGGAGTTTCGTCTCATGAATGCACTTGACATTGTTCTTTCTTCTCCGAGCTTCTTTTTTTCTGAGATGTTTTGAATTCCGTGGAATCTTATTCACAAAGACTCCCTCACGCTCTTTCCCTGGACGCTCAGCTTTTGAGGAGAGATCCACGCGGCACTCGGTCTCGTCTCAGAGACTGGCTTTAGTCACACACTGTCCCCTCCTCCTCTCCTCCTCTTTTTTTCCCTTTCCTGCATGTGGTTCTCATTGAGAGAGCTCAGACCATAACCTTACATCTTTTCCCCCTCCTTTTCCCTCTTTTTCGGGTCATGTGGCCGCCCCAGGGGAAAATGTAAGTTGATACCCCCACCCCATGCTATGAATCCAGCCCCCCACATGACCCCCGTCCCAAACCCAGAATTCAGCCTTTCTTTTACTCTGTTTACATTGGTAACAAAGCTCCCAGACATGCTTACAAACAAACTTCAGGAAGCATTTTGATTCTCCCCATTGCTTTTCTCATATACTTGCAGGATCAATCATTCTTGATGATGACATAATTACACTGTTCAAATGTTTTTTTTTTTAAAGAAATTAATACTTTTATTCAGCAAGGACACATTAAATTGATCAAATGTGTCAGCAGAGGCAATTATGATGTTACAAAAGATTATATTTCAAATAAATTCTGTTCTTTTGAACTTTCTGTACATCAAAAAAATCCTGAAAAATGAATAAATCCACAAGAATATAAAGGGGGGCAACTGCTGAAAATTCAGCTTTTCCATCAGAGGAATAAATTATTTTTTTAAAGTATATTAATATCGAAAACATTCTTTTTATATTGTAACACTATCTCTCAATTACATTTTTTTCTGCATTGTCATCAAATAAATGCAGCCTTGGTGAGCTTAAGAGACTCCAAACTTTTGAAAGGTAATGTTTCTTCAACTTTTTTGCCCCAGGTGTTGATTTTTACTAAAATAGATGTCACCTTTTATAATAATAATAATAATTCGTTACATTTATATAGCGCTTTTTCTGGGACCTCAAAGCGCTTCACATATGGTAGGGGGGAATCTCCTCCACCACCACCAATGTGCAGCATCCACCTGGATGATGTGACGGCAGCCATATTGCGCCAGAACGCCCACCACACACCAGCTTACTGGTGGAGAGGAGACAGATTGATGAAGCCAATTAGTATATTATTATTATAATTATTAATTATTATCACCTTTTATCTTGTTGTTATATGAAGGTCAACATTAAAACTGTCTTGGAAACTTTTAGTATGCATTTACATTACATTTTCATTTATGCATTAAGCATTTTATCCACAGAGGAACAAAAGAAATTTGTCACCGAGGCACATCATTCCTTCATTTATTTTTGCTATTTTTAAAATGACTTAAAATAATTTAATTGTTCTACTCTTCTCCCAGACCCAAACTTTTAAATAAAACAAAGAGAAATATTATTTTGTGTGTGTGTCCTTACCAATCAAGCTGCACGTTTGTCAAATTATGCACAAATGTGTGAAAATATTATTTAGTTGTGTGTATTTAGGATAAATTCTTATTTAGGATATGAAATGATAATACCTTTCAGCAAGACAAAGAGTCAGCCATTTTATTCCTAAAATTGTGGTTTCTATCACTGTCATTTCCACTACAGAATACTAATAAACACAAATAAAGAATTTGAGATGTGGTAGAAGTGACATTGTGGTGGAAATATTCATTAAAAAGAAACAGAAAAACGGTTGGGTCGAGAGGGCCAAAATGCCCACATTTTAAGACAGGGTTCCCGCGGATCCTTAAAAAGTCTTACAAAGTCTTAAATTAGATTTTTAAAATATAAGGCCATAAAACGTCTTAAAAAGTCTTTATTTTTACTTATGAAAGGTCTTAAATTTTAGATGACACTTCGACTTAGACATATCTAAACGTTTTCCAAATTAAAACTATCTAATTAGCGTAGTATTATTTTTTATTATTCTATCTTTGTGGATTTGCTTGTCCACGTGACAATTCGCATCACATAGAGTGCCGAAGTGATGACGTCACTTTGTAGGACAACCCGGAAGCTAGCGGCGCATGGGTTCCCTCGATCGAAAAGCTATGAATTTTCCCCATAGACTTTTGGAAAATCGCAAAAAATAAGATCTGTGTTTAACAGAGTTGTGACCCTTACACGTTTTGTCTATCAAGATAATCTTTACAAGTTAATCCAAAATTTATACATTTTGAAGCCTATATAAAGTTTTTAAAAAACACAAGCAGACACAATAAAGTTTAAAAAACCACAAGGTTATAACTGTGTGTTCTATGTCATACATCAAAACGTGAAAATATTTAGAGGCTTTGTTCACCACAGACCTTATTTCAGGCGATTTAGCAAAAACCCATTCAAAAATCCCATAGACTTTAGAGCGAGGGAACCGGGAGTGCTAAAATGCTAACTCACTTCCGCGTTTTGGCCTACAGAGTGACGTCGTAACTTCGGCACTCTATTCGCGGCAGAATAACGTCTGTCTCCTGCACGCGAGAGAGGAGAGAAGAAGAAAGTTGGCAATGTCAGTTCAGTCGTAAGTTCATTCTTTATGTCCTTAGGGGTGTGCGATGTGTATTGTCTATAATGATATTGTAATCATTGTTTTAACGATGTATGAGGCACTGTGAGCTGACATCGCATTTGTCTCTCGTGCTTTCACTGCGTGATGTGTCAGTGCAGTTGTAGGCCTATGTCCCCAAATTAGTTTTTGTCTTATATTTATATCATATTCTGTTCTTATATTAGAATATCACATCAGTAAGATTGCCGTTTTCCCGTGCACAAGTGTGATATATTTATGTTATACAATAGTTAAATTAAAAATAAATTAACATGAGTTACTTTTTAGACACCATATTGTCAATATTGTTTGTTTTCCCTTTATTTCGCCGACTAGAATTTCAAAATGAAACCGTAGCAGAGTCTTAATGCAACAGACAGCGATGATTTCTTGACTGAAATCCACGTTTTGAACGAGTCATTTTAACAATTCAATGAACAATCACTTGTTTCTTTCCCGAATGAATCAGCCGTTTCAACAAATCGGTTGAATGAATGAATCCCTCAACTCCATAGACAGTATGCTCAACTCGCTTACGGTATTAGGACAGTGACTTGCTGCCGCATACTGGCGGTTTTAGTTTCATATTTAAAGTACCCTTTAATTAAAACGTTAAAATTAGAAATCATTTCATATTTAAATATTGAATATTGATTTAAAAAAAACTCTCATAGCTTTATTTATGCAATTGTAAATGGAGTGTAAATATTAATGCCACTTCTGATGCCGCTTCTGTGTGACCTCTGCACTGCAAAGATGGATTTTGATTGAATGATTTAATTTGACTGGTAACGGTGGTACTGTATAATTATTGTGTAATTAAGTATTATTGTATAAATAAGTATAATTACTGTATAATTTAATTTGAATGTAAGTAGGCTATTTGACATAAAAGGTGATGCATAACTCTAAATAAGTTTAGAAAAAATGTCCACATATAGGTGAAAATGCCCCTGGAGATCAATTTAAGGTGGCAAATATTGCACATTAATTAATCATTTCTGTCACTACTGTGAACTGACCACTGCATAGAATATGAAAAATATGAATATCTTTGTGAGTCTGCTGTCAACAACAGGCCTAAACCAGCCAATGCACCAGCACAAAAACACAATCAGTAAAATATCATCTAATTATTATCAACAAAACGTTTAAAATATCGAGATATATTTTTGTCAATATTGCACACCCTTAATGTACGGTATTAATTTTGATTTCTTCAGGTCTTAAAAAGGTCTTAAAAAGCCTTAAATTTGACTTTAAATAGTGTGCAGGAACCCTGTTAAGAAACACAAATACAGGGTTTTCAGACAAAAAGTTTCAAAATATACTTTTTTTATGAGTGAAAATGTGTTTTTATATTTGTCAATGATCTAGAAATTCTGAAATGGTGACCAGTGCACCGCACATAAATATAACATTTCCTAAAACATTAATTTATCTTATTAGACTATTATATTGTATTATCACCTTATAGAATATTGCTTGATACATTCTTTAAAGGTGAAATTGTAATTTCCCCATTGGTTGGAGAAGCCGGTTTCCCTGCCCCAAACTCATGCCATTGGTTCAGCCATTGTTATATTAGGTAGCTCAAACAAACAGGGGTGCGTTTCCCAAAGCCAACTATGGTCGCAAGTTCCGTCGTTACCAATAGAGTTCAATGGAAATTGCGATCATAGTTGGATAACGATGCTTTCGGGAAACGCACTCCTGAGCAATGTTTTGTAACTATCACAGTCACACAGTGTTTACACTTTTCAGGAAATACACCAACGAATAGCTTCTATATAGTTTTCTCTGCATATTAAACTAACATTTTAAGCAGAAAAAAATTACAACAATTCACTTTTAATTGTCAAACTAATCAGCGTGTGTCTAGCAGATTTCAAAATCAATATGGTTACACCCTCTCTGGTCTCATTTACTCCCTGGTTCACCACACACAGACACATTTACACACATAAACACATCTACTGAAGCAACAGCCTTGTTAACCCGGTAACTATGGTAAACTACGCACCATTCAGGCCTATATGACTGTTTAGGTCTCTCTCCAGACAATAACGGCACTCAGCATTTGCAGTCCTCAACACTTTACTGAGCCTTGTTTAACAAGTCCGGCCCTCACTTAAACACTGGCCCACAAGCCCACACAGAGAAAGGGGAATGTGTGGATATCAGGAAGAAATAAAGTCCTTCAGTTCAGTTATCTGAAGTTTCTATTTGAGTTTCTATTATACATGTAGTTGCCATATAGGATTGTGATGATGTTTTGAATTAAAGGAATTGTTTAAAAAAAAACAAAAAAAATGTATTTTGCTTAAGCCTGAGAAACACCCCTTGCAAAAATAAGTATACTTCTTGTTAATTTTATTAAGTATATTTTTAATTATACTTTATATACTAAATATCAATGTACTTGTACTAGAAGTATACTTGTAAGTGTACTATTTCAATACTACTTGGGACTAAATTGGCCCCCTTTTTAGTGTATAAAATTATACTTTTAAGTATACTTTAAATGTAACAATGGTAAACTAGTTTACTACTAAGTTTTTCATGTGTACTGCAACTATATTGTGAACTTATAGGTATACTGATAGTTTACTATGCGTGGAATTTCCCCCTTTCTGGTCAATGTTTATCCCTGGTGGGGATAAATTTTTCCCCCCCTCAAAGTGATCAGTGCTACTACACTAGTGGCGAGACGGATCACAAAACTTATCACGGATCCGTGGTTTGATTAAAGTCAATTTTATTTTAAAATGCGCTACTTTGGCTGGCTCTGATATAGCTGCCACAGCCTCTCTGTAATCATCACTCAGCAGACTTGCTCAATGTCCCGCCCACGGCGCTATCTGATTGGTTACATGAGTAATAGCCTATCAACACTTGCGAGACGTTGCAGGTCCGCTGGGCAGTGGAGCTGTGTGTCAAAAGGAAGGCAGCATGTTCAGAATAAACATCACAATCTGATTATCTGTTTCTATGATGACAACAGAGTTAGTGTCCCAGTCACACCACTGAGGTTTTTCGATTACTCACTCACTCTTGAGTGTCTGGCGCGAGTAAAGGCGCGTTTACGCATTTTGATGGTTTAACTTTGCAATCAATCCGTGGTTCAGCAGAGGCTGATATATAGAAGTAGCCTAGCCTATTTAACTAAGTAAAGCGCTGTAATGTGAGCTGTCAGTGCGAACAATAAAATCTAAAATGGACCACCCACTGTCATCGCTAGCCTTCTGAGACAATAGATGACATTGCGGCTAATTTATCTGATCCTGTCCATTAGCTTTGATCCATGTACGGCTTTTCAGAATGTCACCAAGTACAAATATTTATGTAATATTTCAGCGCGAAAACTCTAGCTAGCTAGTTGGGAACAATGAAAAGAGTCCAGAGCAGCATATCATCATATTTTATATGATTTATTTTTATAAATAAAATGTTTTTCAAAACACCCCCCCCCCCCTCTGTTTTTTTCACAAATCACACCCTGCTTTTAAGTATATCTCGATTGAGTATAGGCCAAATATACTTAGTATAGGCCAAATATACTTGGGGCCCTATTATACACCTGGCGCAATGCAAATTTATTTATTTTTGCTAGTTTCAGCCCGACGCAGTTGTCATTTTGACGTCCTGCGCCACGTTGTTTAAATAGCAAATGCATTTGCGCCCATGGGCATGCTGGTCTGAAAACGAGATGTGTTCAGGCGCATTGTTGGTGTGCTGCTATTTTGAGGCAACTGAAATAGACTGCGCCATTGACCAACAAAACCATTGACCATTGACTGGTCTAAATTCAATGGCGAAGTTTTTATTTATTTATTTTGCCTATAGGCGGGTGCACAACTCTCGTACATTCTCCTTATTACACAAACAGGGATGCGCAGCAGCACACAAACTAGCCAAATATTAAAAATGAAAGGATTACAATGTAAAAGATTATTATTGTGAACATAAAGATTTGGTGGAATCCAGCTTGTCCCGTAGATGGTCTACTTGCGCACTTTAACCTTGCGCACGAGCAGATCTGTTACCTGCGTTCAGTCTTTCCAGTTGCATATTCCGTCATGTAAATAGCAATCCGCCATGGCGCAAACGCAACTGGCTTTTAAAGGGAATGGGAGATGAGACTCTGGTTGGTTTATTTCACATTACGCCCAAAACACACCCATTACTCATTAAGAGAATAGGGACAACCCTTTTAGACCATGCGCTGTGCGCGCCAACCATTTTCCAATGTCTTAAACAAGCAAAAGTGGATTTTTTGGACACGCCCTAACTGCACTTGCGCCCTGCACTTTAGACCATGCACTTAAAATAGGGCCCTTAGACTTTTCTGTCAGTATAAGTCGAGTATACTTAAAGGGTTAGTTAAACCAAAAATGAAAATTAAGTCATTAATTACTCACCCCCATGCTGTACCAACCCCGTGAGGCCTTCGTTCGTCTTCGGAACACAAATGAAGATATTTATGATTAAATCTGAGAGGTTGATCACTCCTCCATAGGCTCCCTAAGGGAATGACACTTGACGGCCCAGAAAGTCATTAAAGAAAATGTTTAAATATTCCATGTCACAACAGTGGCTCAACTATAAGTTTATCAAGCGACGAGAATACTTTTTGTGCGAAAAAAACAAACAAAAATAACGACTTTATTCGACTATTCCTTTTCTTCCTTGTAGGCCTGAAACGAGACTTCAAGAGATTTCCACGACGCGCACGCGCAAGAACTTAACTGAAGTAGTTGAAGGAGATCGCAATTCTCGCGCATGCGTCGTGGAAATCTCTTGAAGTCTCGTTTCAGGCCTACAAGGAAGAAAAGGAATAGTCGAATAAAGTCGTTATTTTTGTTTGTTTTTTTCGCACAAAAAGCATTCTCGTCGCTTGATAAACTTATAGTTGAGCCACTGTTGTGACATGGAATATTTAAACATTTTCTTCATTGACTTTCTGGGCCGTCAAGTTTCATTCCCTTAGGCAGCCTATGGAGGAGTGATCAACCTCTCAGATTTAATCATAAATATCTTCATCCGTGTTCCGAAGACGAACGAAGGCCTTACGGGGTTGGTACAGCATGGGGGTGAGTAATTAATGACTTAATTTTCATTTTTGGGTGAACTAACCCTTTAAGTGCAATTTTAAGTATATTTCTGAGAAGTACATAAAGTATATTTTTGAAAAGTAAATAAAAAGTGGACAGAAAGTTTTATATGAACATCTTTTTTGTAAGGGTCACTTGATTTTTTTCTGTAATTGTTGGTTTTCAGTTCAGTATAAAAACTGTATTTACACACGTATGTAGACATCCAAAAACCAGTGGACAGTCTGACAAAAGTTACGATAGGTACCATGATGACCAGAGCCGGACAGTAACGGAGTACATTTACTTAAGTACAGTACTTAAGTACAATTTTGAGGGATCTGTACTTTACTCGAGTATCATTTTTGGGGAGTACTCATGACTTTACTCAAGTACATTTGAGAGGCAAATATTGTACTCTTTACTCTTTACTACATTTCTATCCATAACCGTGAGAACCCGTTCTAAAAAAATAAAAAATGGAAAAAAGAAAAATCTCGGAAACCCTCAATGTGTTGTTTCCCTCTCAAACTTGATTGGATTGTGCAGGCGCCACTGATTGGGACAGCCTATCAGCAATCACCTTCAGCTTTCCGCCAAAGTTAACTCCATGGTCAGATTTAGATAAGAGACGAAACCATGGACGAAGCAATGGATGAAGACCCAGCAGGTCCATCCCGTGAATGTGCCAACTCGTGGCCCCACCTCGCCAGACTATTTCAATTTTCTGAATTTTCTGAAATTTTCTTAAATGTTAAATAAAGCAACATGGTAAAAAGATGAAAATGACTTGATTTTACTTTCAATTCCTTTTACATTCTCCAAGGTATTAACATTTTTCATAACTCCATGTAGGACGTTTCTGTACATAAATGTAAGCACTGTGGCAGTAGTAATGCAATATTTAGAAAATGTACTCTTGTACTCTTGATACTCAAGTACTTTTAAAAACAAGTAGTTCAGTACTTTTACTTAAGTAGACATCTGACTGTAGTACTTTTACTTGAACTTGAGTAAAATTTAGCAAGGGGTATTTGTACTTTTACTCAAGTAATGAAGCTGTGTACTCTGTCCGTCTCTGATGATGACAGCCCAGGTCTTTGTCAAACATGTCAATACTGTCGCACCAGCACAGCTGTCTTTATATTAATATTATTTATAGTATTACTGTTTAACTCGTAACCTTGTAAATATGAGTCCTGTTATGTGAAACAGAAAATCACTCTTTGAGGAAAGAAGTTCAGAGGCTAATTAGTAGGCGGTAGATCTTTTGCAGACCTCAAGTGAACATTGCATCAGAAATTGCATTCAGCCGAGTATGTACTACATTTGATGAAATACTTAATTTTTAACCATTAAAAAAGTGTTCTACATACTATGAACGTGTGTAGTATGAAAGTAATCCGGATGTACAACATACAACTTACAGTACAGCATCAGTTGCTATTCACAACTCCCGTGGCCTCATGGGATAGTAAAGTGTCCACTGGATGCACACTTCAGAATCTTGCAGAAGTAGTAGGTCACCCCGGGTACTTTTCGCCTAGTGTTTTATGAATACTTTGAATTCGGGCATACTACTTTTCTCACATAGTTTTATCGCCTACTATATAATAGTTCTCAAATTGGATTGTCTTTTGTGGTGAGGATTTTCTGCAGGACTTTGCAGGTTACATTGTTACGCAAGGTGGCAACAAGTGACTGTCTTATGAGTGAGACATTAGAACCCAATGTTTCATTCAAAAAATGTTACTATATGTATGAGTGAGTCATTTAATCATTTCAAGATGGAACTCCATAGAGAGGACTATTCAGCGAACTCAGTCTAGAGCAGGGGTCTCAAACTCAACTTTACTGGGGGCCGCTGGAGGTAGAGTCTGGGTCAGGCTGGGCCGCATCAAGTATTCCACAAAAAATAGTATTCAAGTATTCCAAAAAAGGTGCTCAACTGATCCAAACTTCTCAATCTTTATTATTAACGTTTCTTCTGAACTGTTTCTCTGAATTTGAACATTACTTTCTGTCCATGATTGGTTCTTCATGAGCTGTCCTTCTGACAGCTGAAGTTCATTTTACAAACTTTCTTTGTCTTTTCCTTATAACACATTTTTGTGATACTTATATTTGCTTATGTCCTTTTTATTTTCTTTATACAACACATTAATGAAATTGAATGTTTTTTTTTTGGAAGGCACATTTTCTTGTATTATACTTAGAAAAACAATTCACGTTATTGCTTTTGAAATACAAATATTTGCAGTCATGTCTGCCCGTCTTATTGAATTCTTTCTACACATGTATAGTGTCTCAAATTACTGACGTTGCACAAATCAAAGCAAACCTTTTTATCAACCTGTTGGACACATATTAGCTACAAGCTCAAAATGAGTATTCTCAGAGCAGGGGTCTCCAACACGTCGCTCGCGAGCTACCAGTAGCTCGTGGCCTGATTGGTGGTAGCTCGCCAAGGGGCCTGTTCACATATCGCGCTCACATATTTTGCACGCTCAAGTTCGTTATTTCAAATGTAGGCGCGCGGCAAGCGACGCGCTTATTTTTTCCAGGCGCAGTATGTTTCGCGGTTGTCAATGACAACTATTGACAACAAAACCACCGTAAGCTGTCACGAGACTATCTATGGTAGCCCATAAGGGATACTTTTTTTTTTTTTTACGCGGCACACGCAACGACGGGCCGCACTAACATTAAACTTTAATGTCAAGTAGGGGGCCACAAAATATCACCCCGCGGGCCGCAAATGGCCCGCAGGCCGCGAGTTTGAGACCACTGGTCTAGAGTTTAGACAACGAACCATCCCTGGAAGAACATGCAGTCCACTAAAATTTCCCTGGACACCTATTTCAGTGATGTCTGTCAGTTAGTGGGAACATTGTATGTGTGATATTAGCTAATAGCACCTTTGAAGAATTGTTATGGAGCATTTTGAGCTAGTGGTGCTGGGGTTTTAGTAAGTGTTAGGGCAGAGGCTTACCATGTATTTCTCAATCAACCTTTCTCTTTTTTGCTTGTCTCCACTAACAGATAAAAAAGAAAATGCTAATAATCACAGGAAATTGGCCCTGTCATGTTACAGGACTATGTGCTGACCTATGACTCACCATGGGAATGCAGAGTTCTGCACTCCCTCACACACACAAACACAGAAAGTTTCAAGCCATTACCCACATTCCTGTTGTCTCCCACTTACACAGACCTGCCCTCTCAAATACACATGAACACACATAAGCCAGTCTTGTGGTTTTACAGTTTTCTTTGGCAAATAAGTAACTACCTAACAACCACCCATATCCTCTTAGTGACCACTTAGCAATACCCTAGAAATCACCTCATGTTTTACATGGGCATGTGAAAAACAATGCAATCAAAAAGCAATTTTGATTTGTAGCCAGCCATTTTTAGATGAATAGAAAAGGGCCCAAAACATAACCCTGGGGGACTCCCATGAAGAAATGGACTGGCTGGTTATGTACGCCATCTTGGTTGTGACTGTCCAGATATTATGCTCCACTTACATATGGATACATTCAGGTAAATGTTGTTGAGTACTGAGATATGATGTTCTGCAAAAAGATATACCATCTCAATAGGATGCTATCAATCAGCACTTTATTAGAGAGTGGCTGGATGTTATTTACTTTGAGAGAGGCTAATGACAAGCCCCCTGGAGTTTGACAAATGGCCTTTATAGGACCCTGAGAGCAAGAGGAAAACATTGTCTTCCCTGATGAGACAAGAATTGAGGTATTCAGGGTAAGAGATGACTCAGAAGACTATATAACTTTTTCCATTGCTCTCAGGTCATGCCATAAATTCTAAGGTCAGACAGATTTGTGGCACTGCCCGGTGAAGTGTTCATTCCTGTCCAAAAGTTTTAGACTAGCAACAATTGTCCATTTTGGCCAACATGTTTGTCTGTGTTTGAGAAATACATTTTGTCATTATAATGTTTGATACATGAAATAACTACTTGTGGTGACAAATTAATTAAAAATTCATACATACCTTAATTTTTTTTTTTCAACTTCAGTAATAGGTTGAGATAACCAATTATACTGGTTAAATAAACTAGTAATGACATTGATCAAGATTATAGTTTATAGTTGAGGGAAAAGAGAATAAAGAAAGTCTTTAAATCTTTATAATAATTAATTAAAAAAAAATGGTCAAGATGTAAATTAAGTTACCAATAGTGTCTACAAATGTAATTGTCATGATACATGTTCCCCTTCGTCAGTCACTCTACATACGCCAGAGATGAACTGACGGATGGAGATCTCGCTGAGAGACCAATCCACTTCGAGTGTAAACTAAACTAAACCAATGCACATTGGCATGCGATAATTGCACCAGCTGCTGTGCATTGTGGCGAGCATATAATAAGCAGCAGGTGCGTCACATCTTTGTCTTTCGCTTCGGAGCCAGACAGTGAATGCTGTTTCTGCTATACAAGGATCGATTTCTGAGTGTTTGCTGGACGAGTCTCTCTTTGGGAAGCAGTGCGAGCAGTGCTGTTAGCGATCTCTCCGAGAGTGTGCGCCTTCAATGAGATTGCTGTTTATTCAGCTGTCGGTTTCGGTTGTTGCGTGCCAAGAGAGTGAGTGCTCACACAGGCTTGCATTATCGCCCTGTTGTGTACCCGCGGCCATCTCCTGGAGCGCTTCAGCACCAGAGAGAGCAACTTCCTAAAAGCGCTAACACGATCTGACCCTGCGTCTTTTTCAAGATGTCATTCAGATTGTGTGTTTCTGGACACTGTCAATGTTTGACTCCGGCTGACGGTCATGATCGCTGTATCACGTGCTTGGGCTATAGGTACGCTGAAATTGCGTTCATGGATGACTCATGTTCCCATTGTGGGAACCCTCAAAAAGTTTTTTTTCCCCTTTGCTTATTCCCCGATCTACTGCTTCTTCTGGCCAGAAGAAGCCTACTTCGGTTAATAGCCTTCGGGTGTGGCAGCGTTGCTTAAGTCAAACTCAGAGCTCACGGCTATGCTTTCCCGGGCCGTCACAAGTGTCGGGCTCGAGGGGAACCCTCCGCCGTGTCCCGAACCTCCGCGGCTGGATAATTAGTATCCGTTCTGGTTCTCAACGCCCCGCCCCAGTGCCTTTCTTTCCGGAAGTGCATGATGAGGTTACACATCACGGCACCTTTTTCTGCCCGAAAACGTTCTGGTGTCTTTTCCTCCCTCACTACCCTCAATGGCGGAGCGTGTAAGGGGTACGTGTAGATCCCCCCGGTGGAGCGCTCTGTGGCGATGCAGCTGTGTCCCAAGACCGTTACCTCCTGGCGGGGTAATCTGCGTCTCCCCTCCCATCCACTCTTGCGGATAAGGCTTACTCAGCCTGTGGAGAAGCTCCCTCCGCCCTGCATGCTATGGCGTTCCTGCAGGTCTGCCAGGCCAAAGCGCTGGCTTCCACCAGGAAGACCCCCGAAGATGGCCGATCAGAGTCGTGTTTTCTTTCCTGCAAGATGGGTTGGAGCGAAGGCTGTCTCCCTCCACCCTCAAAGTGTATGTTGCTGCTATTACCGCACATCACGATGCAGTTGAAGGTAAGTCGTTGGGAAAGCATGACCTGATTGTCAGGAGACTGAATCCGCCTCACCCCCCCTCTATACCCTCTTGGGACCTGTCTTTGGTGCTCAGCGCACTGCAGAGACCTCCCTTTGAACCACTGCCGTCAGCTGAGCTAAAGATCCTGTCCCTGAAGACTGTTCCTTACTGCTCTGGCTTCCATCAAGAGGGTAGGGGTCCTGCAACGCAAAGCTTTAGCGCTGCCTTCGGAGGAGGCAGACCCAGCCCTGGCTTTTCTCTGTCCCGTCCGCTCCTTGCGGTTATTCGTGGACAGAACGCAAAGCTTTAGCGCTGCCTTCGGAGGAGGCAGACCCAGCCCTGGCTTTTCTCTGTCCCGTCTACTCCTTGCGGTTATTCATGGACAGAACGCAAAGCTTTAGGACCTCAGGCCAGCTCTTTGTCTGTTACGGAGGCCAGCAGAAGGGAAAGGCTGTCTCCAAGCAGAGGTTAGCCCACTGGATAGTGGATGCTATTGTCTTGGCATATCAGTCCCACGACATGCCTTGCCCATTCGGGTTGCGAGCACACTGAACTAGTGTTGCTTCCTCCTGGGTGCTGGCTCAAGGCCCCTCGGTTACAGATATTTGTAGAGCTGTGGGCTGGGCGACACCCAACACGTTCGCTAGATTCAATAGCCTCCGTGTAGAGCCAGTATCTTCCTGTGTACTCGCCCCCAGTGGCCAGTAGCGCGAATGACCCGTTCTTAGTGTCGGCTTGCAACGGATGCGTGCGTCTATTTGATCCAGTAATGTTCCCCAGAAGGGGCTAACCCTGTTGAGTTTCTCCATCACCCCTGCGGCAGTCAGACGTTGCGGAGCGTCTTGACACCAGACCTATACTAGTATGCATTGTGTAAGCTGTTCTAGACTGGCTGTCCATATGTAGAGGTCCCTGGGGCGATCCCATATGTGTATTCTTCCACGATCAGCTCCTCTGCGGACAAGCCCTTGTCTTTCCCTCGACAGAGTCCGCTCTGTCGTCTCTGCTGGTGTTGTTTTCCCCCTATAACTAGGCTGTAACCACCCCAGAGACTGCCATATGTTGCACTACCCTGCTCGGCTAGTCCATATGTGTAACCGCCATAGTACCTCCCTCCGGGGTAGGATGTGGCTTCCGCAGCGTCCCCTTCTCCAAGGGCACGCTTTCCCAGCGTTATCCAATAAGTCACACTGAGTGGGTCTTGCGGAACAGCAGTGACTGACCTTCTCTGCTTAGAGCTCCTACTTTCTGCCCAACACTGTGGTCAGGCCAGGAGACTCAAGCGGAGCAATGGAAGGGCCAGCAGCAGTGGCGTGTTGGTAGATATCCCCATCCGTCAGTTCATCTCTGACATACGTAGAGAGTGACTGACGAAGGGGAACGTCTGGAATAATTGGAAAAACAATTATGCTTGCGCCGCGATGCGCAGCAGCTGGTACAATTATCGCCTGCCAATGTGCATTGGCTCGTTTAGTTTACACTCGAAGTGGATTGGTCTCTCAGCGAGATCCCTATCCGTCAGTTCATCTCTGAAGTACGTTTCCGTTCCATCCTCAGGGAACGAGGGTTACCATACGTAACCGAGATGTTTCTTAGCAGAAATAAAAATTAATAATAATTTGGAAAAAGTATCTAAACTCTTGATAATTATATTTATTATATATAAATTTATAGGTTTAAATATTCCCTTATTTAATGGACAAATTTGGGGATTCTGTTTTCACTAAAATTATATATTAGTAGGCTGAGGGTTGTTTTGATATAACATAGAGAATTATGACAATTGTAAAACGGGTTTGAATAGTTACCTGGTTTTGTTATGATCCCTTGATAAAGTACAATTACACCAGTGAGTTTTGATGCCAGCAATTTATGGATCAATGACATGCAAAAACTTCCTATCATTACTGCCATGTTTTTACACTAGGAGATGATGATTATCTGATATTTGAAGATCTGACACTGACTTTCTGTATATGTTTAGTATTGGGCAATCAAACAAGAGAAACCCGGTGTTAAGCTGGGTTACTGGGGTTACCCCTTGCTCGAAGCCACCCTGTGATATAGATAAAGCAGGAATTGAACCAGCACTCAACACTACCACTTGAGCATCTCTCCTTCCTAAAATGCATCATGGCCCTTATGTCCAGATTTTGTGGGTCCAATATCATGACACATTTCACTGCTCTCTATTTTTCCATAAATTCCAGCTTGTTTGGACAAAGCTGCTGGACAATTTTATAGCCTTTTAAAATGGAGGGAAAACCAGAGCCCATGCCATCAGCTTGAGCTGCAATCTCATTAGAGACTCCAAGAATAACACGAGTGTTAAAGGAATACTCTGACTATGAAGTCAGTCCATCCCTGATGTGCACTGCACTGCAACACTGTAGGTACATGTCCATAACTTCAAGATATGTTACAAATATATGGAACCATGTTTAATATATTTGTAGAATTTTGCAATTCATATACAGTTTCATAATATAAAAGATTTCGAGACAGAAATTATAAACAGAAGTTGTCAGGGTTCTGCCACTTCTGTCGGGTTTTATTCTTGGTTTGGTAAAAGAACTCTGAAACTCCTATCGTCTGGTCTCTGTGTGAGCATGTAGTTTCGAGTTTCCCTTGGGCAGTACGCTCTTTAGGTCTGTGTATTGTTGTATTTTATTTTGTAGCATGCAGCTCCTGTTTATCATCAGCCGTGAACTTTTATGTTGTGTTCTGTATAGCATTGTGTATTGTCTTATCCCCACCCTTCTTGTTACCTGATTATTGGTTCAATTGCCCCACCTGCTCTCCCTCGTTACCCCCCTCATTTCCTTCCCTATTTATTCTGCTTGTGTTCTCAAGCCATTAATCCGGTGGGCATCTGGAAGCTTCGCTAAGGGTTCGTCGATTAATGGAGTTCAGCTCACTTGGGCGCGTGGTGGAATCACGTCTTTAAAGGGATACTTCAGGATTTAGCATTAAGCTTTGTATTAGTAGAAAACCTGTAGTATTTTCAAATTACCGTAATTCCACCCTCATATCCCCCTGAGACGAGAGATTTATGTATTTTTTTCTGGAAAAAATCCTCTGATGACGCAAAAATCGTCATTTTGCATCATCGGAGGATTTTTTGGCCAAAGGCTAAAGACTACAGCCAGTAGTGGGGGCTGTCCCGCATGTTCTCAACCCGCCCATAGAGGGTGGGATCTCACTCACAAAATGTACACATAGTGTCAGCCATCTTTTTTTGCAAGCTAAGCTAGCAGGCTCTTGTTCTGTGGAGAAAGCTGAGTAACTTAGTAGGAGAAGTGAGTAGTAGGGGTTACCATTCATCCTCTTTTTCCTGGACATGTCCGGCCGTCGAGATCGTACAGAATGTCCTGGATTCAGCTTTTGCTTTCTGCAGTCCCCATTCATTGTTTACATGCACACCTTTTCTTTCAATCTAACTGAATTCATTTCCGGGTTAAATCAGACATTGGAAAGTTGAGCGAAACTTAAGCTGTACGACCCGTGTGCAAAAATTTCCCAGTCAAGGGTGGGGAATCCCGTACACGTCCATGCACTTGAGATGCACAGAGATTTTCGGATACATGATATTTCTGATTACACCCACTAGGCGTTTTCACAGATTTCCAGTATACCTAGTTAAAAATCAGTCATTTTTTAAATATGCAGGTTATTTTAAATTAACCCTGTTTTGAATTATTCAAAAACTCGCTTAAAATACTCAAATTCACTCAATGGTAGCCACCTACTGGTGTAAAGATGTAACCAACAGGAGGTGTCACCGATTTAATTATTAGTGCATTAATCTAAACAAGTCTTTTGATGAACAGAATCGCAAAATTTGAGTGACTGGGAATATATCACGCATGGTCATTTTAGAACTGCGTCGGTCTGAAACTAGCAACAAAAAAAAAAAACACTTGCCTGGTGCTGCATTGCGCCGGGTGTATGATAAGGCCCAAAAAGTCACAATTACCTTTTTAATTTAGTTTATATCTCACAATTCAGTCTTTTTTTCCTCAAAATTCAGAGTTTGGAATTCTTCCAAAGTAAAGCGTTGTTACAGCGGTAGTTTTCCATGCACAACAAACTAATCGATGATGAAAATCAGAGTTGACTATTTTCATTTTCTTATGATTCAATTATTAATAATTTGCCCTATTCACCTTAACATCAGGTTATATCACTCACAATTATCTCAAAATATCATTCATGATTCTACCTGTTTTGATTAGTTTCTTGTTTCTACTGCACAAAGGCAAATCATTATGTGCTGACAGACTAATGCACCAATAATCTGTCCCCAGTATGAGGAATTCAGTTTCCAGAGGTTGTTAACCCTGCTGTGTTTTGGGAATAGGAACAGCGTGCAGTGCATTCCAATAGACTGAGATAACAGCTCAGAGGTGATACTTTTTTATAATAGGGTAATCACATGCCATGTGGTTCACTTCTTACAAGTGGGCAAATAGGTGCAAATGGGGTTGTTGACGTCAGTGGATGTTTACAACCATTTGCTTGCTGATCGAGGCCGAGGCCAAGGCCAAACCTGTGCAAGAAACTTGGCAATTCAAAAAGCTAGAATTTTGGTAATAATAAAAATGGACTCAGTTCTAAGAGAACAAGAGAGCATGTTAGCCAAATGCTTTAGGCAAGGAATTGTTGAATAAGGACTTGAATTCCCACCAGAGGACTAAGATAAAATAATTTAAATAATAAATTAAAAAAATCCCATGACATCTAAATCCCATCATTCTTTTCTCAGACCATCTCTAAATGCCCTCAAATGTTTATCATTTTTGTATGCCCCAGTTTAAACTAAAATATATTTATAGTCTGAGACTCAGTCTGAGGAAACAAACGTGTTTGTTTTCTTATCCAGGAATACAATTTATGTTGAAGCTGTTTATAAATCCAGATCTCAAAATATATAGATGCTTATAATTAATTATAATTCTTAATAATAAATTCATTTTAATTGAATTGATATTTCATAATTATAGTGTTACCTCACAGCTATGATAAAAGATGAGTTACTTGTTGGCTACCAGAGACATTTGAGCATCTCATTCATGTTTATCCAACAACCTAGAAATATTTTCTCAAAATGCATCAAAACATCAGACTAGAGAGGAAAAATGCATACAAATGATACAAAAATATCTATATATTTTTTGTGTTTTGTTTTGTTAAAAACATCTTAAAATGTGATGTGCTCACGCCTTTTCACGAGTATGTTACATCAGGAATGGAAAAATGTAGTTACTATTGGCTCCTTTCTGTTTTATTTTTGCTAAAATATGTCATTTGTACTAATCTTGTTTTGACTCCTATATGTGGTAACGAAAACACACAAATATATGACATGACTTAATCTGCCCTCTAATGGCCGAATACACAAACACCAGATGAGACCCAGGCACATTCCTGTTTTGCTGATGTAATCACAATCCCACTTTCCATGGGAACAGAAGAACCATTTTTTGATTCCAGCAAGTGCAATATCCACAAGCAAGACACAATGTGACATTCTGGCCTGCATGATGGCACACTCAAGACTGCAGAGTAATATTTTTGATTTGAGAAACTGCATCTGTAATAATCAGTTTGTATGTTAACATGTATTTGCCACTGACACATTGGATTTCCAGTTCCTGGTTTTATATACAAACCAATGAATGACAAGTAATCATGACAAATGTTGACATTGGCAGAACAGACAGTTTAGGTTCTGTACTCTTATGGAATCCTGTATCGAAATTGTCCTGATCTGATGTCTGTGTTATGAATGACCAGATGGTGGTAGAGTTGACCAGCAGAGTGAGTCTGACGGGCAGCAGCTGTCACTGAAACCACACTACTGTACATTTACAACTGTCTGCATTCCAAAATTCCTGTTCTCTCTTTAAAAAATGAATCAAAGAAAATTTAAATAACATAAAAATGTGTTGTGATAATCAAAAATGTAAAAGTATAAGCCTATATGATGACTGAATCAACCTGAATACATTTTGTTACTCTAAAAAAGTAATTAATTACTACTAATTACATCTTGAACAGTGTAATTAAATTACTGTACTAATTACTATCTCTCAAAAGTATTGGATTACTTATACTCTCTAAATCCCATATCAACGTAAACCAGTTGAATAATGCATGGATTGACATGAACAAAATTCTGAATGTGATTCTAACAATATATAGTTCCTTTGTTTGAAAGCTCATTTGTGCCAAATAAGAAAAAAAAATCATTCTTTGATAAATCATCATTAGAACATTAAAAGTCAGAATTATGACATACTAACTCTTAAGTTAGATATAGTCAAATCTGAGATGTAAAGTCGCAATTCTAATAAAGTCTGAATTATGAGGTAAAATCATAATAATGAAAAATGTTGAAATTATGAGATAAGTAATAATTATGACAGTCACAATTGTGACCATATGTAAATTTTGTATGACTTTTTATATAATAATTTAGACCTTTTGTCATAATTATGACATCTCATTATTGAAATTTTATCGCATAATTATGACTTAGTCAAAATTATGACACTGAATCATGGATTAAAAAGTCGAAATTCGGACAGTCTAAGTAATAATTATAAAATAAAAAGTTCTACATTATCATAGAAAAAGTCAGAATTATGACATAAAAAGTCAAACGTATGAAGCACTGACTCAAAATTCTGATCTGTAAAGTCATTATTGTAATAAGAAGTCAAAATTATGAGTTACAAAGTCAGAATTATGATAAGTAACAATTATAACAAAACTTTGATGTTGCCAGTTGACATACTAAGCCATAATTATGACAATTGTGTTGTAATTATGACATTTTATATAATAATTTTGACCTTTTGTCATAATTATGACATCTCATTATTCTGACTTTTTGATTTCATAAGTATTACTTTTATTAAATTTAATTATAAAATGTACACTGATTTATAATTAATAGATTCAAAATGTGAAATTCGGAAGTAGAAATTATGAAATAAAGAGTTGAAATAATGAAATAAAAAGTCAGAATTACGACAAAATGCACAATTGTATCGTAAGACTTGTCATTATTTTGACTTTTTATACCATATTTCCGATTTAACAAAGCATGTTTTTTCTCACGTGGCAGAATTAGGCTCTGTGTCTTATTAAACTTTACCCCTATAGTTATTGTCTGGCGTGAACTTAAGATTCTACAGCGCTGCAAAACTTCAGTGCAGTAGCTGCGATAGTCCTGTGTAACCCGGGATTCTACATGTTGCCTATATGTGCCATTTAAAGGCAGCTGTTTCTCATAAGTTCATGTGACTGTGAAGGGCCAGAGACCGCAGATGGGTCGTGACATTACTGACATAATAATGCGTCACTGGAATGCCTGAAAGCAGGACCCCATTAGCCAATAAAAACTCTTTCCATTCGTACCATTTGCATTTGATTCTAATGCAGTATTCAGAGGGGTAAAATAAAATGAATGACAACAAAACTTATCATATACATAAGTGGTTGTTTAAACTGAAATTCAGTCTCCTAAAAGGTCCAAAGGGACACCAGATCTCACGGTGGCATGCAGTTTTCCAAATGTTATAACCCTTGTATTCGGTTTCAGGGTGTCTTGTCTAAGTGCCCTTGGAAATGATGTGTCCTCGACATGGTTTGGCATCTTCTTGCATTTAGTGCAGCTGGGTCAGGAGATATTCTTAGCAAGTCGACTCCTTGCAGTTCAACACTTGAGCTCCTTGGAGAAACTTAAGAAGGACCCTGAAGATGGACGGACCACACAAGCTATTAAATACAGAGCGCCCTGACCTTACATGGAGGGAGTTGAGTGCCCTAGATCCAGAAACAGGAGATGTTGGGTGAGCTGGGTGTGAAAGTGCGAGCCTGAAATGGCTCAGGGTCTCGTATAGTGAGAGTGCTGGGGGGTTCCTCTGTTGTCTTTGTGAAAAAAATGAAATGGTAAGGCCCAGTGTTATTCTAAGTAAGAACAGCTGGGATGATTGAGATGGAGAGTTTATTTTTTCAGTCTAAATATTTGCCTTAAGTTATACTTAAAAAGTCTCGGGTTTTTACAAAGGACCCCAGAAAAATTGCATTTACCCATTAATGATACTAAAACAAAGCATACTTATAAACAGGGTATTATATTATATTATATCTTATCTTGTTATTTTATATTAATAAGATTGTTATGTTATATCATTCAGTGGCTCTCAACCAGGGGGCCTCAAGATGACATACAATTATTTAAAATAAATGCAAAAAATAGCCTGTAATTGGACACAGCCGTTACCAGCCTTACCTTGGTAATTAAATTTCATTCCATGTTTAAAGCATGTAAATTCCATTGTATTACCATCTAATACCATCACAGTACTATGGTAGCAGAGTATTTTTATCAAGAAGCATAACTCCATATTAATAACCTGAGGTTACCGCTATCAGTATTTTACATCAGTGGTAAGAGTTGTTTCACTAATGTTTACAAAAGCAGGCTGAACTAAGAAAAAATAACTAATGTACCACATAATTAACATGTTTTATTTTTGGGCCATGGTAGTATGGTATTACCATGGTATTCTCGAGGGACCATGGAAATAAAATGGTACTGTAATTGATTAGTAGCATTTTATATGAAAATGTACCATTGTATTACCGCACAATACCATAATAACTCTGATAATTCAGTCATTTTTCAATACATGAAAATGAGTTTAAATCTTCCTTTATGCCTTTCAGGATCTTTCATCAAATAAACACATTCTGCAGACAAAAATGTAATATTAAATCTGTTTTATGTAGGCAATTGTATTAAAGTTTACATGAAGCCTACAATACCATTCAAAAGTTTCTCTTTTTCGAAAGAAATTAATACTTTTGTTCAGCAAGGATGCATTAAATTAATCCAAAGTGACAGTAAAAAACATGTATAATGTATACATTTCAAATAAATGCTGTTCTTTTGAACTTTCCATTCATCATGGAAACCTGAAAGAAATGGTTTTCCAACAAAATATGGAGCAGCACAACTGTTTTCAACATTGATCATAATCAGAAATGTTTTTTGAGCATCAAATCATCATATTAGAGTGATTTCTGAAGGATCATGTGACACTGACGTCTGGAGTAATGATGCTTAAAATTCAGCTTTGACATCACAGGAATAAATTACATTTGAACATATATTCAAATAGAAAACATTTATTTTAAATGTTAACAAAAGTACTGTATTTGCTGTATTTTTTATCATAAAATGCAGCCTTGATGATCACAATGGTCTTCTTTGAAAAACATTTAAAATATTACCGACCCCAAACCTTTGAACAGTAGTGAACATGCGAATGCTATTGGCTGTTCAGTAGAGCTGCAACTCTGAGCAAAAACACAAAGGCATACATGTATACACTAATCTTTAATGCCATGCCATTCAACACTCGGACAATGTACAATGTGCAAAATAGTCCAGGAAAAATACTTTTTATTTGAACCGGAGGCTCACAGGATGGAAAGATGTTTGGCAGAGAAAATGTAAGACATATGGGAGAATAAAAACGGTACATCTTAAGCCTCGGACTCAAACATCTTCTTCCTGCCGCCCATACCAGCCTTGTC
Organism: Tiaroga cobitis; assembly: GCA_030578255.1. NCBI lineage: Eukaryota > Metazoa > Chordata > Actinopteri > Cypriniformes > Leuciscidae > Tiaroga > Tiaroga cobitis. The sequence goes on along the minus strand of CM060615.1, from coordinate 27,718,510 downwards.
CTCAACGTTCTTACGCCAGTCGCCGACTTGTTCTACAGACTGTGGAGCGCAAAAACATCAGACATGAATACAATGTGCTGAGGTGAGGATAAAGCCCAAATACATCACACTTGGAGATGTTCCCACAAAATTAGAAACATGGCCAAACAAAGGAAAGAAACATGTCTGAATCTGCAACCCACCTCCTCTTTGACCTCCTTCTTGACTTGTTTCAGGTTGGCTCTCAGATCCATGGAGACCTTGTGTTTGGAGCCCAGAAGAGCCCCAAGCATCTGATCGGCAGACATGCGCACTTTCTTCAACGCGGGTTTCTTGAACTTGCCAATCAGGTCGACCACCTTGAGCTTCAGATCCTCAATCTATATTATATAATAATAAATAACAATTGGAAAAACGATTAAATGGACGAATCAGTGATCAAATGATGACACTGAGGTGTCATGGTTTTTACCTCCTTGTTTGCCTTGGAAACCTTTCCCTCCAAGTCGTATCTCTCCTCATCAATAGTGTCGATCTGTTGGTGCAGCTTCTTGCACAGGTCCTGATACATGATATATGATATTGATTATCAAACATACAAAAATGATGTAAGCATTCTATAACCTTCCTGTAGCTCAAACAGTAGAGCATGGTGGTCATTGCTTCAGTTCACAAGTAAAGCATCTAAAACCATGTACATTGAATGCAATGTAATTTTATATAACTTTTAAGTTTACACTGGTCTGCTTAAGACATTCTACTAACTATAAGTAACTGCAACTTCATGTCAACTACCAGTCATTAGAGTATTAGTAGACTGTTAGGTGTTAGGCTGACGTACTTTACTTGCATCTATAGTCAACAGGTCTAAAGGGGACTATCGAAATAAAGTGTTACCAACTTTTATATATAAACAATTATATTAATATAAAATGTAAGTAATTATATTTAATACATGTGTATAAATATGGGGCCACTTAATTACATATGATCTAATTCTATATGAAAGTATAATAATATTTGGTCATATATATACATGAACCAACAATAAACAATACTTTTTTTTAATAAACAAAACTGCATTTCTTAGTCTAGTAAATACTAGACTAATACCAATATTTTCTAAAACATTTTAATATCAAAATTTGTGTCAACATTAGTTAATGCACTGAACTAAAATGAGCATACCTTTTAACTAACATTAACATTGAGGGTTAATGAATGCTATAAAAATACAGTTTGAAAAAAATAATGTTTGATGTACATGACCTCATATTATTATATAATCATACATAGTTAGATCATATAAAATTAACTGACCACATATTAATATACATGTATTAAATATAATTACCTAATTTTATATTAGTATAATTGTTTACAAGTTGGTAACACTTTATTTTGATGGTCCACTCTCTATGGTCCAGACATTCTGTTGACTATAAGTAACTTTTTAAACAACTAATAAATTAAGAGTTAAAAAGTTATTTATGATGTAAAATTGCAATATGTATGATATATAATTACAAATGTAATAGATAATACAAAATACTAATACAGTAATATTGCAAAAACTGTTATAGTATTGATATGATACAAAAATAATTATTGCTTAAATATTGTATAACAACATTCATAAACTGTAGAAAAAAAAGCTGCTGCATTAATTTAACTACAATCAACTTGCATGTTTAAGTCATTTCAACTTAAATTACATTAAACTGAATCTTGAATAACTTATAAAAAAAGTTAAACGTATTTTGATGAGTTAAAGCAATGCAAAAACATATGTTGTCAGAAATTATTGATCATATCATTTGTACAGGTGAAACTAGCAATAACGTGGTCACCTGCAGCTCTTGCTGGGATCCAGGCAGATCCAGAGCAGGGCAGTGTTCACTCATGTACGTCTCCTTATCAATAACAACCTGCTTGGCTTCAGCGTCCAGCAGATTGAAGGCGATGGAGAGCACCAGGCTCTGAGGGGTTAGAGGAAGAGAAATCAACAACATGCTTTACAAAATATTTTAAAAAACAAGTGTTTTATGAAATTTTACAGTAAAATTGTCTAACCTTCAAATGGTGCCTACGGCTGGAGGTCATCTTTTTCCTGTTTATGAAACAAGTTCACCACAAGTATCAAACGGAGCTGTACTTACTCAGAGCGCGAGGGATTCTATTATAAACTATTCTATTCAAAACAAACATAACTTCCTTTAAAATTACACATATGTAGTCTATAAGGTTTTACACTATGTAAAATTTTATTCTAAACCAACAAAGAACCCACTGGAATTAGAATTAGAATACTTACTCTGACATCTTGGTGGTTTAGTGTGTTTTCACCCTGGATTGGATAGAAATTACTCATTAGATATTGGCAGATATTGGTTTAGTTAATTGGCTAATTCAAGACAAGCACTTCTATGTGGTTTTAAACATGTAGAGTTTGGTAAGAAATGAAATTCAATCAGGGACACTGAGTCTGTAAGTTTAGCTCAACATACTGAGATGCTTGAGTCACATTTGACACGACTTCAAAAGGTCATAAACATGATACCAGCGATCAGCTGCTGTATTCAGAGGCTATAAGACAAATGCGATTAAAGATTATACTTTTTTATACACTATTAAAAAGTTACTACCTTAAATTAAGTACAATCAACTTGGATGTTTAAGTCATTTCAACTTAAATTACATTAAACTGACATAAAAAAAGTTGAATTAGAGTTCAACTCCAACTCTAATCCTGTACAACATTTAAAAAAGTTGAAAATTGCTTAAATTTTTTTGAAGAGTAAAGCAACGTAAAAACATTTGTTATAATGTATTGATCAATCATTTTAATTATAAAAATATGATAAAGATATATTTGATCAATAACTGCGGTCTAACTCGTGTGATTTAAACATAATAAACTGTCGTATCAATTAGAGCATATTAAAATAGAACATTTAAATGAATAATGAAAATAAATAAATAAATTGTATTGCTTTTAAATATTGTTTCCTTTCAATATATACATTTCAAATTCATATAAATTCTCTATAATCACTAATACAGATTATGTATACTTTATCAGGTAATTCATAACTACATTTAAAAGCACACTTATCAACATATTCTATGTACTCATGAATATTAAAAGACTATATGTGTCTGGACATATGGATGTAAAAATCAAGCACTTAGAGCACAGTATGTCTCTAAACAACAGGAAAGATTCATCAGTAACGTAATTGTTTTAGTAGATAAATATTATCTAAAGCTATGCACAAATGTTTGCATTCAAAGATGTGCCTTTGTCCTTTACGTACAGATCTACAGAGAGTTCTGGAATGACGCTCACCTAATGAGAAGAAGAGGAACACTTGGAGGAAGAACTGGAAAGACTGGTGAGCCTCAGAGAGAGAAAAGTTAAATAGGATATATATGTTGGACTCTGATGGGTCAGCAGATCTTGGGAGTCCTGTTTATGGAAGTGGGTTCCAGCCTAGACCAATAAGCCGCTGAGCTCCTGAAATATCCCGGGCCCATCCTCGGCATGACAAAATTTCCCTTCCTTCAAGACGCATATGTGTGTGTGCTGTAAAACGGAAGCAATGCGTAATACACCCAGATGCATAACATATCTGACAGAACAAATAAAGGGTTACATATCAAAATAATGAGATATTTCAGCATTAAAAAAAGAAGTATTTTAAGTTACTCACCAATCACCACACAGCAAAAGAGGAGATCTCCGTAAATGTGAGTTGAAATGCCACCCATATTTCTTCTGGAAGTTGTGTACCGACCAAATTAAATTAAATTGCCACCCATATTTCTTCTGGAAGCTGTGCACCGACCAAATTAAATTTCAGCACTATAGTATTTATTCATTACAGTCAAAACAAAGCACTAGTCAAAGAGTGTAAGGGAGTGAAAGAACCAAAACATGCGTAATAAAACAAACAAAAAAGGGATTTTCCTCCAAAGCATTCATTTAATGGTCGTGGCTCAGCGATGATGCACAATTCTCTTTCAGGACATATACATACTACATGAAACAAATGCTCATTTGAGGCACTGAAACAATGCCAAAAAAGATAAATGATTGCATAGCACTGACACATTCCTACAATAATTAAACAAAGAAATGTCTAGGAATTTAGACATCGCCCTCAAACATCTTCTTCCTGCCGCCCATACCGGCCTTGTCCTCAACGTTCTTACGCCAGTCGCCGACATCTGAACTCTGCATTATGAGAGAGGAATTGAGTGTGAAGGAATGGTAGTTCAAGCATAGGCCTGTATACTGTGTATATATCAGTGCTGTCAACGTTAATGCGTTTAAGCATGCAATTAATTGAAAATTCCTTAACGCATTAAAATAATTATGTGGTAACCTTGGTAGCACACAATTGCGTCATTAACTGAATTTACATCATGCAATTAGATGATCTTAGAAGTCAGGAGACTGACACTGAATGGCACAATAACCTGTAACCCTGGTAGGCGGAAATTTCCATTCTAACCCTTTAACCCGATTTCGCTTCTCTGTTTGCGATCAGATCATTTTAAGCCATTAAGAAAGTTTTCAGTCCAATTATCCAATTAGCGAATGCATTGAAACAATCAGCGCTAATCTAAAGAAAATCAGGCTGATTACATCAAAGATGGCAGAGAGAATAGAGACTCAGTGAATTATTCATTTCAGTGTCTGTTTAGGTTTAAAACACACTCTTTTTTTTTTTTACACGAGCTCTGTCATATTCTGTGATTGTTTCTGAAGAGCGTCATCTCCATGTGGTTCTGTTCAGCATTGCAACTTGACGTGTCTAAAACGTAAACAAGCTCTTTGCTGTTGCACTGTACACATACTGTACACTGAACTCTGAAAAGTTTTGTTCTGTAGCTGTTTTGTTTTTTGTTTTTTTTCGTGTGTGCTTTGGTGTGCACACATTTATGAATTATATGGACATTTTATATCGTTTGGTTATTAGGTGTCCTTTTGGAGTCTCCAAGTGGCCTTTTTGGAAAGACGCCTACATTTACCATGAAAAAAGCTTGCAGAAAATGCAGTTTTGTAAAAATCACCCTTCAATCGCATAGTTTACTTTGCTGGATATAGCAAATGATGAGAAAATGAACACGTTAAACAAGATTAATCGCGATTAAAATGTACTGACAGCCATACAATTACCTTCTGTAGAGCTGCTTTACAGCTTAAATTGTATTTGTTTCATAATTGATGAATTTTACAACATTACTGTAATTTTCCTGTTTATTAATGTGAAGCTGCTTTGAAACAATCTGTATTGTATAAAAAAAATATTTTACTTGTATAAGTAAGTGTGACTTGACATATAAACCAAAGGAAGACACACAAAAAATGTATTATTAACTACTTACTGATTTTCAATATCAATAAACATATTTATTAAAGCAGTAAATCATGAGAGCTCATACCCCAGAGAGCAACATCTGGGCCGTGTTGAATCCACATGTACCAGATGTGGCCCGGATCTGGGCCGACACTATGTTGTTGTCTGGTACGGTTGATAACAGCCTCTGATGGCTTATTTGTTTTAATAATAAATATTATTTTTGATCATATTTATGTGATAAGTGATACAAATATTTATATATTAATATTTCTGTCAGGACCACTATCGTCAAATACGATTGACAATTAGCATACAGTTAGGATTGGCGGTATGGTTCTGTTCTGGGCGAGAACTCCCTGCGCATGGATAAGAGCAGGGAGAGCAGCAATAACCCCCCTTAGGGTCAACAGAACAGAACCTGAATGTATTGCAGATATCATTAATTCAAGATTTTAAAGTACAACATAATTCGAGAATTTATTCTGATTCAAGGGGAATCAGAATGCCATACTGACTGGGGATGGAGGAGGGTAATTAGCTCCTGAGAAACGCGATAGCTGATGATAATACTGAAGGAGCTTATACATGTATACAGTGATAGGCGTCGTATTCCTATAGGTAGACGTGGATCAGCTGAGGCGAGCTTGACTAACCTGCCAGAACTGACGCTACGCTTGATTTAGATAACTACTCACATCTGCTCTGTACTATAACCATTCACTCACCTCCTCTTTGACCTCCTTCTTGACTTGTTTCAGGTTGGCTCTCAGATCCAGGGACACCTTGTGTTTGGAGCCCAGAAGAGCCCCAAGCATCTGATCGGCAGACATGCGCACTTTCTTCAACGCGGGTTTCTTGAACTTGCCAATCAGGTCGACCACCTTGATCTTCAGATCTTCAATCTATACACACATTAGACTAGACTCAAAACAGACCTCAGAGAATCCAATATATAGACTCAACAGAAACATCATCATCATCATCATCATCATAAGGTATGTTTGAGTATTTAGTTTATAAGTTACCTCTTTTTCTGCCTTGCCCACTTTGCCCTGCAAGTCATATCTCTCCTCATCAACCGTGTCGATCTGATGATGAAGTTTCTTGCACAGTTCCTGAATGGCGACATTGAAAGAGTCAAGCTCTCTTTTCTAACCATCTTTTGCATCATAATGTTTCAAGAGTATGCAATATAACTTTTATCATCCCTAGAGACATCAGTGAAACATCTGGACAGCACTACATACTAAGAACATATTTGTTCGTTCACAACCATAAATGTCAAGAAAAAAATATTTTGAATGCCATTCTAATATCCAAAGGAGAAGATTGTAGGAAAATCTAAATAAATTCCATTGGTTTTCTTGAAGTATATAAATAACATGATGAGTACATCAATGTTTATATTATATTATATTATATTATATTATATTATATTATATTATATCAATTTTATTATTATATTATAAAAAGCCACAAAGTCTAGCATTAACAAACAATATCAAGAGCATATTTGTTCGTTTCATAAACGTCAAGAAAAAAATATTTCAAATGCCATTCTAACATTCAAAACATTTTAGTAAAAATCTAAATATATTCCATTGGTTTTCCAGATGCGTCTATGGTTTTCTTGAAGTATTTTCGAAATGCTGTGTAAATAGTGAGTGCATCAGTTGTTTTATTTTATTTTATTAATATTATAGTTTTTACTAAAATTGCAAATTACTTAAAAAAACTGCATACTTTTTGTTTCAGTAAATGTTTTAGTAAATTAGTCAATTTGTTGTGTTTTGTCATTTAAAAAAAAAAAAAAGGTTTCTATAACTTTTTATTTCAGTCTTAGTTTTAATTATTTTAGAATTCAAATGTCGCATTGACTACTACCTGAAATAATATATATCAGTTTTAGGTAATGATAATAACCCTGAAGTTCATGAGTATAGTAATGATGTAATGATATATTCATCGAATTGCTGTTTTTGTAAAGAATGCACTTAAAAAGTCTGTCTTCCAAATGAAAACATAAACAAAAAACATCTAAGTGATGTACATGTGCTATGGAGAGAACGAAAATCATATTTTCTGTAGTTTCAAGGACTTGTAATTCATTTGGTGAATGTGGCGACAGACCTGCAGTTCTGCTGTAGACGAGGGCATGGACAGAGGAGGGCAGGTTTCTGCCATGTAATTCTCCCTATCTACAATTACTTGAGCGGCTTCTTTATCCATAAGGCCCTTTGCAATGCTAAGCAACAAACTCTGTAGGGCAAATACATCAGTTAGACCCTGGATTTCATACAACTCCATTATAGTGCTATAAATATTTTATAATATTATATAACATCGAAAGCATCTGTGCATTCTTTACTCTACCTTCAGATGGTGCCTGCGGCTCGATGTCATCTTTTTGCTGTGTTGGATGATTAAGGAATTACAATTGAACAAAACAAGAAATAGATTCCCATTTCTTTAATATGAAATAAATAAAATAAATAACAGATATATTCATATACTCACTCAGACATTTTGGCCCCTGTTTTCTTCACCCCTGTACAGAGTGCAAAACAGAGCAAAAAAAAGTGAAGACATTTTTAGAGAGATGAAACAACTTTTATATATTTACCTTTTGATAAACAGTGTTTAATCTTGATTAATTCAAAGGTTCTTATGTGATATACGCATTAAGAGAGATTGTGTCATATAGAGTGGGCTATAGTTTCTGCATTATAATTTGAAACCAGCACTTGGAAATGTCTTGCGATCCAGAGGGAGGCGTGTGAATTTCCCCCTCTGATATCCAGTATCTCAGTCTCCCTGCTTCTGGAACAATCTATGCATATGCCAACAATACAACCACTCTGACCCTGTGCAGACAGCTGTATAAATCACACAGATCCTGTTTTGCAGTATTCAGATGTCTTGCATATTTATAGGAGATCCCCTCAAAGCTTAGGATGGTTCGACAGAGATATCTAAGGGGCAGTTTCTTTTCTTTTCTTTCTTTCTTTTTTTGTGCAAATGATTTTTTATACTATTAAAGTTTTTTTTTGTCATCATTTACTCACTCTCATGTTGTTCTAAACCTGTATGAGTTTCTTTCCTCTTTTGAATATAAAGGAAGATTTTGAAGAATGTTTGTTAACCAAACCGTTTCTGGTCCCCATTGCCTTCCACAATGTTATTTTCTAAACCATGGAAGTCAGTGGTATAGCAACCCACAATATATGTTGAGAATATCTCCTTTTGTGCTCAGCACAAGAAATCAATACAGGTTTGGAACAACTTGAGGGTGAGTAAATGATGACAGAATTTTCAACTATTCCTTTAATGGTATAAGCAATAAATATATTAGAAATACAGTTCTGTCATCACCTGAGTGGCATTTTAGCATACATATTCATGTTCATACAGTAATTTAAAATGTCATGTTTGTGCCAAGCTCATTTTGGCAGTCCAACACGCATTGCAAGATACTCAACTGGCATATAATTCAGTAACAAGAAAATAAAATATTTAATACATGCCAATTCCAGAAATACGTTTGTCATCCTAAAAATGCAATCCAAAGCATGAGTTCAGTAAATTCCAAGTGAATAACACCTCAAAAACAAGTCAAGCATCTTTGGATGAGACCAAATGGAATCAAACCATGAATAGGTAGACATTGTCCTCACCTGTATGAGAAAGTTAAGCAGCAGCTCAGCCCTGAAAGAAGAATGTCTGAAGGAAGCAGACCATTAGCAGCAGGACTACACTTAAGGGCGGTATATAAACCTGGCGTCATCATTCGTCTCCCCTCTTTATGGTAAGGTACTAACCACAGTTGGTTTGCCAGCCTCTTGAAATATCCACTTCAAATGTGCGCCAATCACACTGCTTAAAATAGACTATTGGAGAAAACAAATTTCCAGATGTCAGGATAATGAAACTAACAAGAAGAATTAGGTCAAGGCAATTGTTGAATATGATAAAGGATTCGTTCATCTAACAAATGAATAGATTAACATGCAGGGTGTTGGAGAATAACACTTATTTTTGTGTTTGTTTCTTTCCTTTTTTGGTTATAACTAAGAAAAACGTAATTTGTTCTTTTTTTTTTCTTTTTTTTTTTTTGATAAGGCAAGCTGCCATTTCTGCCTTGCAATGATCAAGTTTCTTATATGTTTAATTAATAGAAACAACTAATTTATTGTGTTTTACAGAGTTGCTCCCCCCACTGCTTTTACCTAACATGATCCTCTAGGTTACAAAGTCAGCAGTGCTTACTAATAAACATAAGATCATTTACAAATACTTACTCAGTTGTTAATGGTGTACTATTTACAGAAACTTCTAAGACTGCTTCTGTTGGTCATAGAGATGCTACTACCGTTTTAATCAATTCCAACAGGATATGATGCACATTATGTAATGTTTTATGTTCTTATTTTCATCAAATTACAATTATGAGTTATTTTCAGTTGAGAAAGATTCTCCACAACCTTAGTCGGATGATTTAGATGACATAATAGCATGTTCATTAGACTCTACAGCTAACAAATCTGTTTTCAAAAAACAGAAATAAAGCCATTTTCAAGAAACGGCTGAATCCTTTTGTCATCGCTTGACCCATTAATACCCACTAACACTTACTATTTTATATATCTATTAAAAACACCTTTCTACATGTACTGTGTAGTATAGGTAGTATATATTTTACTTCTATAATGTGACATTTCTATAATTGAGACTTTATTTTATCCTGACTGGATCAAGAAAAGTAGGTGTTACTTCCAAAATGAACATAAACCTGAATCCAAGTTTTCTAAAACAATGGCTGAATAGCAACTTGGTTATTTCGCTTTTATACTACACCGAACAAAATTATAAACGCAACACTTTTGTTTTTGCCCCCATTTTTCATGAGCTGAATTTAAAGATCTAAGACTTTTTCTATGTACACAAAATACCTATTTCTCTCAAATATTGTTCACAATTCTGTCTAAATCTGTGTTAGTGAGCACTTCTCCTTTGCCGAGATACTCCATCCACCTCACAGGTGTGGCATATCAAGATGCTGATTAGACAGCATGATAATTACACAGGTGTGCCTTAGGCTGGCCACAATAAAAGGTCCCTCTAAAATGTGACGTTTTATCACACAGCACAATGCCACAGATGTTGCAAGTTTTGAGGGAGCGTGCAATTGGCATGCTGACTGCAGGAATGTCCACCAGAGCTGTTGCCCATGAATTGAATGTTCATTTCTCTACCATAAGCCTCTAGAAAAAGTCTTAGATCTTCTAGTTCAGCTCATGAAAAGGGGGGGGCAAAAACAAAAGCGTTTATAATTTTGTTAGTGTAATTTTCCTTCTAAACCAATTAAAATGACTTGGTTTTCTGTTTAGCTTAACCAAATTCTATTTTTTTTTGTCTTTTCTTTATTTAATTCTATATTTAATTTCTTACATTGTGCATGCAGAACATTATACATGATTTAGCACATAGGGCAATTTTACACCTATAGATCGTTTGTTTTGTTCCGAAACAGGGACTTAATTTGTTACAATGTTGCATTTTCTTCTTGGTTCGGTTTGCTTTCACAAAGCAACCTTTCAGTTCGTACAAAAAAAATGTGTTTGTGCAAGTCACATGCGAGTACAACTGTTCTCTTATTGGTGAGAGTTTCCTCTGCATCATCCATCAAGATGATTGACAAGTTCACTCCATGAGCTTATTGTGGCTTTATTTGTAACACACGCAAACACTATACGAATGTAGTCATCATTCCCACTGTTAAATTATATACTTCATTTGTATTAATACTTCAGCAAATTCAAACACGCTCTTTCTGGATTTCCCAGCGCTGTCTAGAGGTTAACAGTGTCAAGACACACGCAAACAATATAGGAATGTTATAATGCAGCTAGAGCAGGAATCAAGGCTTTAAAGCGCGATTACATAACATTTTAAGATAAATGGGCTCTTTTGGTTTTCAACTGTGGTAACTAATGTGCTCACTCACAAAATCAGACACTACTGCTATTTATATAACATATTTCCAATGATGAATTATAATACCATTTGGTTCGTTGGTCCGTTGGGTCAGATGGCTTTCACACCTCAAGTGAACCGCCCAAGAGTTCATTTGCAATCGGGCCGAGACCACCTCTTTCAGGCGATCTCGGAGCGATTGTTTTAGTGCGGATCTGAGCCCAATTGCCATGCTCACATATGCCTAACTGAACCGAACCAAGGGAGAAAACACACCAGGTTCTGAAACAAACGCTCAGTGAAAACAAAAAAGGCTTTCGCTCCAAAGTGTTTGTTTTGGAAGCTGGTGCGTTTTCTCCCTTGGTTCGGTTCACTTGAGGTGTGAAAGCAATCCGACCCAACGGACCAATGAACCAAATGGTATTATAATTCATAACTGGAAATGTGCTATATAAATAGCAGTAGTGTCTGATTCTGTAAGTGAGCACATTAGTTATCACAGTTGAACACCAAAAGAGCCCCTCTTCTTCTTAAAATGTTGTGTAATTGAAGCCTTGATTCCTGTTCTTGCTGCATTATAACATTCCTATATTGTTTGCGTGTGTCTTGACTCTGGTAACCTCTAGACTACGCTGTGAGATCCAGAGAGAGCGTGTTTGAATTTGCTGTAGTATTAATACAAATAAAGTATATAATTTTACAGCGGTAATGACGGCTACATTCGTATAGTGTTTGCATGTGTCTCGACAGTTACAAATAAAGCCACAATAAGCTCATGGAGTGAATTTGTCAATCATCTTGATGGATGACAAAGAGGAAACTCTGACCAATAAGAGGACAGTTGTACTCGCATGTGACTTGCATAAACACATTTTGGTACGCTTTGAAAGGTTGCCTTGTGAAAGCGAACTGAGCCAAGAAGAAAATGCCACATTGTAACAAATTAAGTCCCTGTTTCGGAACAAAACAAACAATCTATAGGTGTGTACATTTATTAAGGGCATAATGAATTAATTAAATGTATTTGATGACAGTGAAATTCCAAAAAAGTATATGGATGTAAACCTCTATCCAATTTTTCAACATAAAAAATGGCCGAATAGCTAATTGGCTATTGGTTGGTGTTACCCAATACCCATGCTTCCTACTCGACATCAGTGAAGAAGGAAAGTCATTTCAGAAGGAGAGCAAGCTGATTTTTTGTAACTAATTAATTGTGTAGAAAAGTAGAATTTTCTTGAATAATTTGCCTAAAAAACAAGTTAGCTCTGAATACATTTAAAAAAACAAGTTAGCTCAGAATACATTTCAAATCACAGACAAATAGCAGTAGACTCACTGAACTTACCATCAGCTTCAAGGTGTCTTACAGAACTTCGCGTTCAATAGAAGAGGAAACGAGGTTAATTTGGACCAGTTCCACTAATGAATTTATCCGACCATCATCAGCTCTTTAAAAGTAACAATAACAGAATCAAACAGAAGCTGAGGCATCTAGACAGCACATAGCTCTGTTAACTGTAAAAGTAAGTTTAACATATTTAACGTCTAATATGATAAACAGTCATGAAAGTATCTGCTTTATTCTGCAAGGGGCAGGTCGCCCTCTCATGGAGGCTGCCATGTTGAGATCACATGACCAGCTGAATACTACTCACTTTATCTTGATAATTCCCCTGTTTTCAGACACTTTTGGTTGGGGAATAAATTATTAACGGCAACAAATTTGCCTGTGATGGGATAACTCAAGGCCTTGCCTTGCCTTGCCTTGCCTTGCCTTGCCTTGCCTTGCCTTGCCTTGCCTTGCCTTGCCTTGCCTTGCACGAACGTCTGATGCATAAGGCACACTAAATGGGAAACACTTTGGGAGTTTTGAGGTCACCATTCCATTGGTTGAATTCTAATTTCTACAGGATTTCCTGGAGAAATCTGTCCTGTTCTTTAATGGTCTGTCTGGAAACAAAACCATTGTGACGCCAAACCCCCTCATGGAAGAAGAAAGCCGTCATGTTTACAGCTGTGACAATGAGCGCTTATCAGGATCAATTAAATGCAAAAGTATGTGAAGTGTGTAAAGTCTGCAGCATAGACTCTTTAAATGGCGTCTAAGAGTTTTACACACCAGTCTGTTATTGTGGGGACATTGACTTTAAATTTTCGCGCCCCTAAACATGACGCTGAATCAGTGTTAATTTCGTTTAACGGCATTTTTCACAGACGAAAACGAGACGATAACTAAATAAAAACCAGTTTTGAATGAAATACTATGACGGAAATCTATTGACATTTCCGTCAACGAATAAAAACTAGACGAAAATGTTAGGTAGGGACGAATTGGGAAGAGATCTAGTCAGAACTGATGTCCTGCGTGTGTGGCAGACACGCTGAACACGCTGATCTACCCGGCGCGACATGAGTTGGCATGCGCTTGATGCATGTCTCATAAAACGTTCAAAAATGTAAACGTCTGGGAGAAAGAGAAGAGCAGAATGCATATATAATTTATTGAAAAGAAGTCTGTGTTCTACTTTTGGAGAAGTGGTTTTATTTAATTTTAAGATTTCTTTTTTTATGTAGAGCAGTTAAATTGCATGTTCAAATCATTCAAATTAACAGGTTAATACATGTTTTCTCCGAGAGTATGTAATGGGTTTGGAAATTTTTGAGAAATTCTAAATTAATGCATTAAAATTTAACTAAACCCGTTAGATTTTAGTTGACTAAAATCTTATTGTATTTTGTTGACTAAAACTAGTCTAAAACTAAAACAATTCAGATGACTAAAATATGACACAAATAGATGGCATTTTAGTCAAAAGACTATGACTAAAACTAAATCAAAATTTGCTGTCAAAATTAACACTGCGCTGAACAAAACAAACTGGGATTGGTTGCTTTACAAGTCAGTGAGGTGGTCTCTTGACTGGTCCTTGGCCAATGGAGCCATCAGTCTGAAGTTCTGGCTACACGAGACTAAAACTGCATCCACATCAGCAGATGGCAGTATAAAGTCCAAGACAATTGTCCACAACCAAAAGTGTCGAATCAGCAAGTGAAATATACTTATATATATATATTATTCTGACATGTAACTGACTCCACTGACTTATATAACAGGTAATGTAATGATGTAGGCTATGCTTTATGCAACAACAAGAATACTAAAATTGACACATTTCACATTGGCTACAGTAACAAATTGATTTCAAGAAATAGTAGTCAGTATCCTGTTTTATCGATTGCATGTTATGTACAGTTATTGTACAGTTATATTGTGCATGTTATGTACAATTATGCATAACACACGGTCATGTAAATCTAGTTGCGGTTTGAAGATTCAGATTACCTGCAGTTCTCACCATGACCAGTAGATGTCGCTAGAGACTGCTGCAACTCTCCATCCAGCTCTCTTCCTGATTACGTTCATCCTTAATCCCTGATAAGAAGAATCAAAGGCTGTTTAAAAAAAAAAAAAAATTTTCAAGGACTGGTTTCCCAGACAGGGCTTAGATTAAGCCAAGATTAGGCCTTAGTTCAATTAGGGCATTTAAATAGCTTTTTTAAATGTGCCTTAGAAAAAAATATAATTGATGTGCATCTCTATACAAAACAATTGCTCTGACATATTTAAGATTTGTCAGTGCACGTTGCTTTCAGTTAAAACAGCTCAAACATGAATTTTAGTCTGGGACTAGGCTTAAGCCTTGTCTGTGAAACCGGGAGTAAAGATTAGGTTTACATGTATCTCTGCCTCTCCACCTCTATGTCCTTTTCTTCCTGTTCCAGTAAACCTTTAGCGATAGCAAGCATCAAGCTCTGGGACACAGAGAGGCAGGGTGTCATTATCAATCATGAATGGTCGATGAAAAATAGGTTTTTATTTTAAATCATGCTGTACCTTTAGATGATGCTTGCGACTCGAGGACATCTTTTTCCTGAGGTGTTTTGAAATTTTGAGATCAATCAAATACATTGTGTAAAGCAATAACTAATAACCACAAGACGCTTTTTAATACTATTATTTTATATTCAACATACACGAACATAAAAATATACCACCACAGCAAACAATTTCTGTTAGTTTATGAAGATTATGATAATCTAAAAAGGGGAGATCAAAATATTTACTTACTCTGACATCTCGACTGAATTAAATTTTTGCCATTGATAAAGCTTTGATAAATTGATAAAGCACTGGTAAAATGACAGTATGCAATTAGAGTAAAAATGATATATTTTTATCTGCAAAGAAAAAGGACTGCATGGGCAATGTAAAATGGGCTTTGTTGGTGTTTAAGATTGAATGTTTTAATAATAAAAATTTATCAAACTGTTCATTTATGAACATTTTATTGATTTCTCATCTTATATTCCGTTTCCTAGTGGTTAGCATATTTTTCCAATTGTTTTCAATGGGAGCAACTCGTTTTTTTTAAGATAGCATCAGTGTGACGAGGTGCTGAACATTATTTTCACACTGAGCGATTGATATTTGAACGACAACAAACGATAATAACAAGCACATCTCTTCATCCAAAACTAGTGCCAGAGCAAGTACGTTACATTGTGTTGACATTTTTATATCCAGAAACAAACTATTTGCAAAATCAGATACTGCGTTGGATATTCCATAGCATATTTGCCATCTCAACTGAAAAAAACGTTGCGCCGCCGAAGTGTTCTCAAGCACCCACAGCAAGCATTTTCATGAAAGCATTGCCATTTTCAGCAGGCTGACACACGGCCTAAGAACAGGTGAGGAACCAATGAGTAAATATGGAAAATAATAATGACCAGGAACACAGACAAAAAAAGAACAGGGAAAATATAAACCAAAACACGATGAAACTAAACAGACTTAAACATATATCCCTGAAAATTCTGTGATACTAACTCAAATATTATATTATTTTTATATTATATTAAATTATATATCGTTTAAATAAATGTGTCAAATAACATTAAACTTCATTTAATATTTACAACATAAATGTCCCTAATAGGATCAAAAAAGTATATAATAATTACAGTAGTTAAAAATGCAACAATCAACTGTCTATTCTTCTTCTGTGTCAGGATTACTTTTAGAATGCAAATTGCAATGCCAGGTCAAAAGTATGACAATGAGTACCATTGTGATAATGTGAGTAAATATGTAGTAAAGTCCTTTACATTTGAACAATGCTAATACCCCATATTTAAGCCATAGCATCATTAAAGCACCAAAGAGTTCCCTGAGGTTGATTTTAGACACGCCAGCGGAAGTGTTATTTATTTATTTTATATGCTTTATATGCTTGACAATAAGATAAACATTGGCATATCACCCTCTAGTCCTAACAGCCGCAACGAATCGAGTTTCAAAATAGCGCTGTGATTTTTCAATAGCAGTTTTTTATATCCCAACAAGAATTCAGATTTAATATCCCATGACAAATAAAACATAATAAAACCAGATAATTGATTTCCCAACAAATCAATCCAAGTCTGAACAAACTTTTCTGAAAGGTTCTGAAAAAATTATATCATGCACAAACTACTTTTCTCAATTTATGCTTATAGAGAAAATAGCAAATAGAGAAAACAGCATCTCACCTATGAGCTGAGGCACACGCAGCCAGAAGAATGGAGGAAGAACTGGGTCTCTGCAGGGAGCGGGCATCATAAGTATATATTGTATTCCCCTATGACCAAGGAAATCCCATCTCTCTTTTTATGGTAGTAGATCCATTCAGAGAACCAATAGAACACACACACCTGAAACACAATATCAAATCCCTCATCTCCACCCGAACCCTGTCCATATAAATAACCCCTCTTTAGATTGTGCAATTTATTTTTAATCTAACAAACTGAAGCCCACACATTAACAGTTAGTGTTCATTAGTGTTCTAAAGAAAGATGCCTAGAAAGATGGAAACACTCTTTTTTTATTCCTGTTTATGGAAGTGGGTTCCAGCCTAGACCAATAAGCTGCTGAGCTCCTGAAATATCAGGACAAAATGTCCCTTCCTTCAAGACGCATATGCGCGTATGCTGTAAAAGAGAAGCAATGCGTAATACACCCAGATGCATAACATATCTGACAGAACAAATAAAGGGTTACATATCAAAATAATGAGATATTTCAGCATTAAAAAAAAGAAGTATTTTAAGTTACTCACCAATCACCATACAGCAAAAGAGGAGATCTCCATAAATGTGAGTTGAAATGCCACCCATATTTCTTCTGGAAGTTTTGTACCGACCAAATTAAATTAAATTGCCACCCATATTTCTTCTGGAAGCTGTGTACCGACCAAATTAAATTAAATTGCCACCCATATTTCTTCTGGAAGCTGTGCACCGACCAAATTAAATTTCAGCACTATAGTATTTATTCATTACATTCAAAACAAAGCACTAGTCAAAGAGTGTAAGGGAGTGAAAGAACCAAAACATGCGTAATAAAACAAACAAAAAAGGGATTTTCCTCCAAAGCATTCATTTAATGGTCGTGGCTCAGCGATGATGCACAATTCTCTTTCAGGACATATACATACTACATGAAACAAATGCTCATTTGAGGCACTGAAACAATGCCAAAAAAGATAAATGATTGCATAGCACTGACACATTCCTACAATAATTAAACACAGAAATGTCTAGAAATTTAGACATCGCCCTCAAACATCTTCTTCCTGCCGCCCATACCGGCCTTGTCCTCAACGTTCTTACGCCAGTCGCCGACATCTGAACTCTGCATTATGAGAGAGGAATTGAGTGTGAAGGAATGGTAGTTCAAGCATAGGCCTGTATACTGTGTATATATCAGTGCTGTCAACGTTAATGCATTTAAGCATGCAATTAATTGAAAATTCCTTAACGCATTAAAATAATTATGTGGTAACCTTGGTAGCACGCAATTGCGTCATTAACTGAATTTACATCATGCAATTAGATGATCTTAGAAGTCAGGAGTTTTTCAGACTGACTCTGAGGATCTACAATGGCACAATAACCTGTAACCCTGGTAGGCGGAAATTTCTTTTCTAACCCTTTAACCGCTTCGCTTTTCTGTTTGCGATCAGATCATTTTGAGCCATTAAGAAAGTTTTCAGTCCAATTATCCAATTAGCGAATGCATTGAAACAATCAGCGCTAATCTAAAGAAAACCAGGCTGATTACATCAAAGATGGCAGAGAGAATAGAGACTCAGTGAATTATTCATTCCAGTGTCTGTTTAGGTTTAAAACATGAGCTCTGTTATATTATGTGATTGTGTCTGAAGAGCGCAAGCCCTCAAGCATCACTCTGTGTGAGAACAGACTAAACGGAACGTCAAAACATCCACCGCTGTATGAACAGATGATGCCATACAACGTTTCTTGGCTGGATAAAGCAAACCAGAGTCTCACTAAAGTTTTGATGGATGAGGATTGTAAACACGATTATGGTAATGTACAGGAAGAATGCGCGAGTCTGTGATATTGATACGCAAACAAACGCACATTGTATTTGTGCACAGACACATTTCAGTACATTCACGTCATTCTGAATGGATCCGTGTACTGTAGTGTAGTAGGCATATAATGTAGTCAGGTCAAGGCCGTTGGTTTAGGGATTTTTATTTATTTTTTGTCATCTCCATGTGATTCTGTTCAGCATTGCAACTTGACATGTCTAAAACGTAAACAAGCTCTTTGCTGTTGCACTGTACACATACTGTACACTGAACTCTGAAAAGTTTTGTTCTGTAACTTTTTTTTTCGTGTGTGTGTGTTTCAGTGTGCATACATTTATGAATAAAGCTATACGGACTGTTTATATTGTTTGGTTATTAGGTGTCCTTATTATTAGGAGTCTCCAAGTTATTACTATTAGGAGTCTCCAAGTGTCCTTTTTGGACAGACGCCTACATTTACCATGAAAAAAAACTTGCAGAAAATGCAGTTTTGTAAAAATCATCCTTCAATCGGATAGTTAATTTAGCTGGATATAGCAAATGATGAGAAGATGAACAAGTTAAAGAATATTGATCATTATTAAAATCTTAATCTATTGACAGCCCTAATATTACTTTCTGTAGAGCTGCTTTACAGCTTAAATTGAATTTGTTTCATAATTGATGCATTTTACAACATTAACACTGTTTATTAATGTAAAGCTGCTTTGAAACAATCTTTATTGTAAACAATAAAATGTGACTTGTATAAATAAATGTGACTTGACATAAACCAAAGGAAGACACACAAAAATGGATTAACTACTTACTCATTTTCTATATCAATAAACGTATTTATTAAAGCAGTAAATCATGAGAGCTCATACGTTAGCATGATTTTTGCCATGGTTAACGGTTGATAAGAGCCTCTAATGGCTTATTTGTTTTAATAATAAATATTATTTTTTATCATATTTATGTGATAAGTGATACAAATATTTGTATTATTGTTTATATGTTCACCTATGCTACAAGCAATGAGCGACTTGAGGCCAGTTGGAATAGTCACAGGATCATATTTCACTCACCTCCTCTTTGACCTCCTTCTTGACTTGTTTCAGGTTGGCTCTCAGATCCAGGGACACCTTGTGTTTGGAGCCCAGAAGAGCCCCAAGCATCTGATCGGCAGACATGCGCACTTTCTTCAACGCGGGTTTCTTGAACTTGCCAATGAGGTCGACCACCTTGATCTTCAGATCTTCAATCTATACACACATTAGACTAGACTCAAAACGGACCTCAGAGAACGTCTCAGATTTCGACTGTAACCCTGGTTCCCTGAGGAGGGAACGGTGTGGTAACGCCTCTGCATGATTGCGTCATGAAGCACGTATGAAATCAGTCCAATGGTGTGACGGAACGTCATGTGACGTCATTGACAAGGAAACTATAAACCATACCTGGAACAAACAGTCACTAGCTTCTGATAGGCTGAAAGAAGTCACTCACAGGCATGGCAGGGCAACGCAGCGTCTCGTCCCTAGTCGTAACCCAAGACATTCCCTTTCAAGGGAACTCGAGCTGCGTCGAGACGCTGTGGGAACACTATACCCACGACACCATAGTAACAAGTGCCTGTCCGTGTGAAATCTCTGCGCACACTAAGACGAAAGCACCTGCGCCCCTGGAGTGGAGCCGAGGTCAAGGTCATAAAACAAGACAACATTCTGCCACATCACAAACTTATCACAAACACTCCTGACGATAATGTTTTAGAAGCAGCCATACTCCTAGTCTCTTGGTCTGACGCCTCACAGTGCCACGAAGGAAACGTTAATAGAGGGAGTCTCCCCAAGGATACGCCACTTAAAGGGACGTGGTAAGTAGCTCAGGGCCGCCATGTACATCTTTAGTGTGGAGGGGGATAGACCTGCGAAGAAACGCTCCTGCTGGAACTCCAGCACTGCAACCACAGGGTAGATAACAGGGTCGAGCTGGTGCTCTCCGCACCAGGAAGTGAAAAAATATCCACTTCAAGGCGTAGAGTTTCCACGGGCCTGCCAAAATGGGGCTATTAACAAAAGATGGGCCCCGTCTTGGCAAACTCTCTCCAGAACTCCCGGGAGCAGAGCGATCGGGGGAGTGACCTCAGCCATGTCTGCACCATAGCGTCCAGCCCCAGAGGAGCTGGCTGACTGAGTGAGAACCTCAGTGGACAGTGTGTCGTCTTTTAAGATGTGACACACTGGGCCCTATTTTAACGATCTGAAACGCAAGTGTCAAAGCACAAGTAACTTTGTGGGCGGATCCCGGCGCTGTTGCTATTTTCCCAGCGGGATAAATACCTCTTGCGCCTGGCGTAAATCTAAAAGGGGTTGGTCTGAAGTAGCTTCATTATTCATAGGTGTGGTTTGGGCGTAACGGAAACAAACCAATAAGAGCGTCATATCACATTTCCTTTAAGAGCATGATGAACGAGGTGCGCTTGTACCATGGTGCAATACTATTATAACGGCGCATTGACCAGCGCGCTTCAGAATCGGTTCACAGCCGAGGAGATCGTTGTTCTCGTCAGGGCCTTAAAAGAAAGAGAAGTGACATGATTGGGTGGACAAACCCACCCAAATTAGCTTCGGTTAAACATGCATACAATAATTTGGGTAAATGTGTAAACTGTATGCCTATTTTTCCCATCGTCATGGACACAACAATGATTTCCCTCGTGTTTTAATATTTTTCCTTATAATGATGTATCATTTGCAAAAAGTAAAATGTATCTGTGTAGATGAGAGAATCATCTACAGTGTATGCACGTTGTTCACACTCTGTATTATGGCCAACTATGCGCGCTTAAAATAGCATCTGAATGTACGCGCAACGCGCCACTGACTTTAGACTAGGTTTTTTCTGGTCAGTGGCGCAATTGTTTTCTGGAACTGCAAAATAGCACCAGGGATTGTTTGCGCCGGAACACGCCTCCTTTTTTGCGCTGAACCGCTCAGGGAGCGTAAGTTCATTCCCTAGTTTGCCTGCGTGCGTCTGTGGAGGGAAAAGTCCGCTTTGCACGGGTGCAAAATACGAATGATACATGCGTCGGTGTACAAAGTCAATTGCGCTGGGTGCAAGATAGGGCCCACTGTCTACTTGGTCTACTTCCGCTCGACCAAAGTTTTTCATAGGAGCTCCACCACCTCGGGGGGGAGTCTCCATTCCTCGGGCCTCTGCCCCTGCCTCAACAGGATGTCTGCTTCCTGATTTAAATATCCAGGAATGTAAATTGCCTTTAGAGAGAGCAAATTCCCTTGGGCCAACAGGAGGATCTGGTGAGCCAGTTTATGGTTGATGTAAGAGACCACTGATGTTTTGTCCATGCGGACAGGTCTCAGGTCTGAAAGGAAGTGTTTGAAAACTCGAAACACCGCCATCATTTCTAGCCGATTTACGTGCCAAGAAAGTAGATGGTCCTGCCACAGACCTTGTGCTGAGCGACCACTCATGATCACCCCCCAACCTGTGAAGGAAGCATCTGTCGTTAACGTTACGCGACGACAAGAAGCCCCAAACACTGGACCTTGGGCGAAGAACCAAGGTTTCTTCCACATGACTATGGCACATAGGCATCACCGCGTGACCTTGATCATTCGAAACGGACTTCCCCTCAGAGAAAACTCCTTGGTTCTAAGCCACCACTGTAGGGGTCTCATGTACAGGAGGACAAAAGTTATTACGTTGGATGCAGCTGCCATAAGACCCAACAGTCTCTGAAACTGTTTCACAGTGTGTGACTGGCCTAGTTTTACCCCATTTACGGCTGGGAGAATTGATGATATACGAGCAGGGTATAGTTGTGCCTGCATCGTCATCGAATCCCAAGCCACACCTAGAAAAGTGGTCCTCTGAGCTGGAAGGAGCACACTCTTTTAGGCGTTGAGCCTCAGCCCCAACTTTCTCATGTGAGACAGAACGACATCTCGATGCCGAACCGCCATCTGCTCGGAATGAGCTGAAATCAACTAGTCGTCGATATAATTCAACAAGCGAATGCCCTGGAGTCTCAGTGGAGCCAGAGCTGCATCCACACATTTCGTGAAACCCCCGAAAGCGAACCTCAGGAACTTCCTGTGAGGAGGTAGATTGCTTCATGGAAGTACGCGTCTTTCAAATCTATTGTGACAAACCAGTCCTCGGACTGAATCCGTGACACGATCTGTTTGAGTGTAAGCCTTCATCCTTCTTTGGAATAATGAAGTAATGGCTGTAAAACCCTAACTCCCTGCTGGGAAGAGGAACCCTATCTATAGCCTCGTTTCAGAGAAAAGTCTGTACTTCTTGCTCCATAACCAGAGCCTGAGCAGGACCCAACGAGATATTTTTGGCAGTAGTTTCCACCCTGCCAGAAAATCTGCTAAGGGGACCAGTCTCTCGAACAGCCACCTCGGCACGGTGAAGCGGGAGGGAACAACCGAACTGACTGTTCTACGACCCGCCTCGGAGGATCGTTGGGGAACGCTGACACCTCGGAGCACTGAAACGGCAAACCGGGAGGGAACAACCGAACTGACTGTTACAACCCTCCTCAGAGGATCGGTGGGGAACGCTGACACCTTTGTGCCCTGAAGCGGCGAACCGGCAGGGAACAACCGAACTGGCAGAACTGTGGCCCACCTCGGAGGGTCGCCCCCTAGAATGCGCCGAAGAGAAACGGGCACTGTGTAATGAGGTGGAATCCGTTTCTCCCCGGAGGGGACTCCCCTCAGAAGTCTGACGGCCTCTGCGTCAGGACTTCTTCTTAGTCGAAGCCTTCTTCGAGATAATGACTGTCCTCAGATCTGTCGACGACTACGGCTGAGACTACTAAAGGAACCAGCCTCTCGAGACTGGTCTCTAGTATAGCTCGAGAAGCCAATCCATGTCCTGAAACGAATGACCGGCAGGAAACAACCGAACTGACCCCTCTTAAACCCTCCACCGAAGGGAGATGGGCACCGTATAATAAGGTGTTATCCATGTTATAGAGGGAATTCACCATTTATTTCCTCAGAATTAAATGACTTAAAATAATAAAAAAATCAGATGAGTACATATTTCATTTTCTCAAAAATTGAATGCAGCCAAATATCAACCGGACAAGTAAACACGGTCTGAATAAAAGGCTGAATAGTATATATATACAGACATCTAACTCCTCGAAGATCAGATGAGTACATCTTTAATTTTCTCCAAAAATTAAATGCAGCCAAATATCAACCAAGAATAGATGGTCTGAATGACAGGCTGAATATGTGCTAACACACATAATTAGTTTGCACACAATCATAAGAGAAAGAGAGAAAGGGATATTCCCGTCTGCTCAGTTCCCTGAGCGCATATATATATACATATATACGTTGCCTCGGCAAACGCGAGATGAGACACTAGATTCTTATTGCAGAGATGCGGACCCAAAATCTACACACTGCCTCGGCAAATGCGAGATCTGAGCCACTAGATTCTTATTGCAAACCCGTAATCTACGCGGTGCCTGGGCACAAGCGAGATCCGAGATCGAGTCACAGAATCTTTATTGCAGACCCGTAATCTACGGGCTGCCTCGGCAAACGCGAGATCCGAGCCAAGAATATTTATTGACTTTCTTCCCTCGAGAAAGTAAGATCCAAAATGCTGTTTGCTCGCCATTATACTCCTGTCTAGATATATTGTGCTTGTGGACAAACAACAATAAATAGACAGAAACAGTTTCACACAGAGTGCTTGCTGAAGACACAGAAGCTAGTGACTGTTTGTTCCAGGTATGCTTTATAGTTCCCTGGTCAATGACGTCACATGACGTTCAGTCACACCATTGGACTGATTTCATACATGCTTCATGATGCAATCACGCAGAGGCGGTCTCGACGCAGCTCGAGTTCCCTTGATAGGGAACTCAATATATTGACTCAACAGAAACATTACCATCATCATCATCATCATCATCATAAGGTATGTTTGAGTATTTAGTTTATAAGTTACCTCTTTTTCTGCCTTGCCCACTTTGCCCTGCAAGTCATATCTCTCCTCATCAACCGTGTCGATCTGATGATGAAGTTTCTTGCACAGTTCCTGAATGGCGACATTTAAAGAGTCAAGCTCTCTTTTCCTCATCCCTAGAGACATCAGTGAAACATCTGGACAGCACTACATACTAAGAACATATTTGTTCGTTCACAACCATAAATGTCAAGAAAAAAATATTTTGAATGCCATTCTAATATCCAAAGGAGAAGATTGTAGGAAAATCTAAATAAATTCCATTGGTTTTCTTGAAGTATATAAATAACATGATGAGTACATCAATGTTTATATTATATTATATTATATTATATTATATTATATTATATTATATTAATTATATTATATTATATTATATTATATTAATTATATTATATTATATTATATTATATTATATTATATTATATTATATTATATTATATTATATTATATTATATTATTAAAAGCCACAAAAGTTAAGCATTAATAAACAATATTAAGAGCCTATTTGTTCGTTCACAACCATAAACGTCAAGAAAAACATATTTCAAATGCCATTCTTGTAAAATCGAAATATATTCCATTGTTTTTTTTTCCAGATGCGTCTATGGTTTTCTTGAAGTACTTCCGACTATATCACTACACTTCACTACACTACACTATTTAGTGGCGTGTAAATACCATGAGTGCATCAGTTGTTTTATTTTATTTTATTAATATTATAGTTTTTACCAAAATAGCGAATTACTTTTACATTTTTATATTTTCTGGGTTTTTTTGTTTTAGTAAATGTTTTTATGTTTTAAGTTTTAGTAAATGTGTTGTTTTTTGTAGTTTCAAGGACTTGTAATTCATTTGGTGAATGTGGCGACAGACCTGCAGTTCTGCTGTAGACGAGGGCATGGACAGAGGAGGGCAGGTTTCTGCCATGTAATTCTCCCTATCTACAATTACTTGAGCGGCTTCTTTCTCCATAAGGCCCTTTGCAATGCTAAGCACCAAACTCTGTAGGGCAAATACATCAGTTAGATATTTCATTTCACATTTCATACAACACCATTATAGTGCTTTTATCAGCAACAAACATACTGACAAACATAAAAGCAGTCCTCATGTAATCACATGATGTGCACAGTTTTCTTTCCTATTGAAACAGGAGGGTCGGACATTTCAAAGGGTCGGATTTTACTTTTTAAAGCCATGATGTGATGTGGTACTTGGTGGTCTGCTGTAGATGGTATTAGAATAAGGGACATTCTCATCAAGCATTTAATTGGACAAAGCCATACATTTTCTTGCTCCGTATTCGCAAGAGTAAGGAAAGTTAAAATTCCTGATAGCCTTGCTGTGATATTATATTATATTACATTATATTACATTATATTATATTATATTATATCAGTCACAAAGGTCAAATATTATTTCATGAGGTCTTCAATAAATATTAGTATCAAAAGCATCTGTGCATTCTTTACTCTACCTTGAGATGGTGCCTCCGGCTCGATGTCATCTTTTTGCTGTGATGGATGATGATAAAAGAATTACAATTGAACAAGAATATATTCCCATTTCTTCGATATGAAATCAATCAAATAAGATATTCATATACTCACTCAGACATTTTGGGCCCCTGTTTTCTTCACCCCTGTACAGAGTGCAAAACAGAGCAAATAAATGTAAAGACATTTTTAGAGAGATGAAACAACTTATACCTTTTGATATACAGTATTTAATCTTTATTAAGGGCTATATTTTCTGCATTATAATTTGAAACCAGCACTTGGAAATGTCTTGCGATCCAGAGGGAGGCGTGTGAATTTCCCCCTCTGATATCCAGTATCTCAGTCTCCCTGCTTCTGGAACAATCTATGCATATGCCAACAATACAACCACTCTGACCCTGTGCAGACAGCTGTATAAATCACACAGATCCTGTTTTGCAGTATTCAGATGTTTATTGTGCTGTATTCCTGCATATTTTTAACAGATCCCTTCAAAGCTTAGGATGGTTCAACTGAGATATCTAAGGGAGGGTTATTTTTCTTTCTTTCTTTGTGCAAATCATTTTTTTTATAGCATGAAAGAGTTAGTTCAGCCAAAAATGAAAATGCTGTCATCATTTACTCACTCTCATGTTGTTCTAAACCTGTATGAGTTTCTTTCCTCTTTTGAATATAAAGAAAGATTTTGAAGAATGTTTGTTAACCAAACCGTTTCTGGTCCCCATTGCCTTCCATTGTGTTATTTTCTAAACCATGGAAGTCAATGGTATAGCAACCCACAATATATGTTGAAAGCACAAGAAATGAATACAGGTTTGGAACAACTTGAGGGTGAGTAAATGATGACAGAATTTTCAACTATCCCTTTAATGATATAAACAAAAAATTCATTAGCATTTGTAGTGGCATTTTAGCATACATATTCATGTTCACAATCATTTAAAATGTCATTTTTGTGCCAAGCTCATTTTGGCAGTCCAACGCATTGCAAGATATTCAAGTGGCATATAATTCAGTAACAAGAAAATACAATCTTTAATATGAATTTAAAATTAAAATATTTGTACAATACTCTAAAATTACTTTTTTTTGCACAAATTAATTTCAATGCTAAATGCTAAAATAATCACTTAATAAAATTAAAAAAATATGTATTATTTAGTTTATTTTATAGTTCCAAATCACTATAATCTGCTTACAGAAATACGTTTGTCATCCTAAAAATGCAATCCAAAGCATTAGTTCAGTAAATTCCAAGTGAATAACACCTCAAAAACAAGTCAAGCATCTTTGGATGAGACCAAATGGAATCAAACCATGAATAGGTAGACATTGTCCTCACCTGTATGAGAAAGTTAAGCAGCAGCTCAGCCCTGAAAGAAGAATGTCTGAAGGAAGCAGACCATTAGCAGCAGGACTACACTTAAGGACGGTATATAAACCTGGCGTCATCATTCGTCTCCCCTCTTTATGGTAAGGTACTAACCACAGTTGGTTTGCCAGCCTCTTGAAATATCCACTTTTAGTGTCCGCCAATCACACTGCTTAAAATAGACTATTGGAGAAAACAAATTTCCAGATGTCAGGATAATGAAACTAACAAGAAGAATTAGGTCAAGGCAATTGTTGAATATGATCTGATAAAGGCTGCCAGGAGTCGTTTATCTAACAAATGAATTGATTAACATGCAGGGTGTTGGAGAATAACACTTATTTTTGTGTTTATTCTTTTATTTTTTAAGAAAAAAAAATATTTTGTTTAAATTTGATTTGTTTTGTTTTGTATTTTTGGAAGAAGACAAGCTGCCATTTCTGCTTTCTAATTATTACTTTTCTTGTTTAATTAATAGAAACAACTGATTTATGGTGCTCCTCCCTGCTTTGACCTAACATGATCCTCTGGGTTGCAAAGTCAGCAGTGCTTACTAATAAGAGTAAGACAGTTGTTAAGCTGGTAGTGGACTATTTTCAGAAACCTTCAACTCAACCTAACTGCTTGTGATCCCGGCCAACCCAACACTCCATCACAGCTTCTCCATTCAGCTAGGTTTGTCAAACATAACTCTATCCAGGACAGCCAGGAACCTTGCAGTTGTGGTTGATGATCAGTTATACTTCATAGACCACATTGTTAGAACTGCCTGGTCCTGCAGATTTGGCTAATACAACATTAGGAGGATCAGGCCCTTTCTATC
The DNA here is from genome assembly GCA_030578255.1 of Tiaroga cobitis. Lineage (NCBI taxonomy): Eukaryota > Metazoa > Chordata > Actinopteri > Cypriniformes > Leuciscidae > Tiaroga > Tiaroga cobitis. The sequence goes on along the minus strand of CM060615.1, from coordinate 27,690,041 downwards.
AGAGAATGCTACACAAATCCTTGTCCCTATCCAGACTGGAATATTGTAATGCTCTTTTGGCAGGCCTTCCAGCATGGACTGTCAAACCTATGCAACAGATCCAGAATGCTGCAGCCAGAGTGGTCTTTAACAAGCCAAAGAGAGTACACGTTACACCTCTCCTCATAAATTTGCAACTGATTGCCAATAGCCGCTCGCATCAAATTCAAGGCACTGATGTTTGCCTACAGAACAACCAATGGCTCAGCACAACACAGTCTCATGAAAGTGCGTATCTATACCACGAATGTAATTTCTCGTGCCATTTATACACCAAAAATGTTTTTTTGCGTGCATATGCTACGCACTGAAAACCTCTTGGGTAGGTTTAGGGGGGTGGGGAGTGCGTGCGTATTACACGCCATAAAATGCGTATCATATGCACGTGAAAACTGCGTATCATATAGACGCAAAAACAATTTTTGCTGTATAAATGGCACGAGAAATAACATTCGTCGATGACCGGCCTATCTCAACCAAAGCTGCTGAGTCTTTAGCCATTTTTAAGAAACAGCTGAATCTTTTTTTTCAACGCTTGACCCATTAATACTAACACTAACATCTATTTTAAAAAACACCTTTCTACAAGTACTGTGTATAGGTAGTAAATATTTTACTTCTTTAATGTCACATTTCTATAATTGAGACTTTATTTTATTCTGACTGGATCACGAAAAGTAGGTGTTACATTCCAAAATGAACCTAACCCTGAATCCAAGTTTGCTAAAACAATGGCTGAATAGCAACTTGGCTATTTCGCTTTTATACAAATTTTCCTTCTAAACCAGCTAAAATTACTTGGTTATCTGTTTAGCTTGAACAAATTCTGCAATTTGTTTAGTCTTTTCTAGATTGAATTATCTATTTAATTTCATACATTTGTGCATGCAGAACATTGTACATGATATAGCCTAGGGCCATTTCACACATTATACTGTACATGATATAGCCTATAGGGCAATTTAACATCTATAGAGCGTTTGTTTTGTTCCGAAACTGGGATTTAATTTGTTACAATGTTGGATTTTCTTCTTGGTTCTGTTCCTTTCATAAAGCAACCTTTCAAAGTGTACCAAAATGTTTGTCCAAGTCACATGCGAGTACAACTGTCCTCTTATTGGTCAGATTACCTCTTCGTCATCCATCAAGATGATTGAAATGTCCTTTCCATGACCTTATTGTGGCTTTATTTGTAACTGTTGAAACACACACAAACACTACACGAATGTAACCGTCACTCCTGCTATTAAATTATGTACTACATTTGTATAATAGTAGGGAGGTTGAGTCACTTTTTACTTCAAGTCATGATGCAAAGGTCCCCTTTGGTATGGAAGTACCTTAGGGCGATAGAAATAAATTTATCCTAAGACACAAGTGAGATCACATTTTGTATCTTATATGCGCACATTTTTAAAAAATGGCCGCCGATCATACTTGAGAGGCCCATGTCTTTGCTTCCGTTATAGCTATAATGACAAATTTGGTATCAACGTGTACATTTGTGTGGTCAAGGAGTCCAATAAAATAGGTTCCAAGACTAATAAACAATAATGTTGTCCTTACCATGACAATTGGAGGTGAAGTATGCAATTTTTTAGAAAAAAAACGCATGCCAAACACACAGTCCATTCACAACGTAATAATTTCTTCGTTTAGGTCTGCTTCGCATGCGCCGTTTACAGCACTGGCTGAAGACGTGGGTCCCGCGTCGAGCATGGGTGTCCGGTCGTTTACGTCTCAAGGTAACTCAGAACTGTGTCACAGCTCTGGAGGCCTGGAAGGCGGTCGACTGGTATCAGACAGGTGTAAACCTGGGGGTAATCTCGAAACTGAAAGTGGTTTCGACAGACGCCTCCAATTCGGGCTGGGGCGCCCTCTACGAGGGCAGACCGACTTTTGGCTTGTGGTCAAGCCAAGAAAAGAGCTTGCACATAAACTGTCTAGAGATGAAGGCGGTCGAGAACGCCTTGCGGTTCTTCCTTCCCCTTCTAAAGGGCCACCTTGTCCGCACGGACAACATGTCGGTGGTTTCCTACATGAATCGCTCTTCTCTGCATGTGTGGGCCATCAACGGGTACCCGTCAGTCTCCCCGACGGAGTGTTAAACACGATTACACAAGCTAGAGCGCTCTCTACTAGACGGCTTTATGCTTCCAAGTGGTCAGTGTTCTCAAGTTCGTGCTCAGCTCGCAACCTGGATCCACAAGATTGTGGGGTGTCGGAGGTTCTCGAAACATAGCCTTTCCAGGTGGATAGTGGATGCTATCTCACTGGCTTATACATCTAAGAGCCTTCGTTGCCCTCTGGGCATCAGAACTCATTCCACTAGAGGCATGCCTCTTCGTGGGCCTGGTCCAGTGGGATTTCCCTTCACCAGGGACGTGCACAGGGGGGTTGCTCAGGTTACCTAAGCAACCGTACAACTGCCCATATGCTCTTCTTGACTCACGTTGCCCTTCCGAGGGGGGAAAAAAGTGAATAAATCGTACAATGGATGCAGAATTATACGTAGGCCTATACGTAGGCCTAGATAAAAAAAAAAAAACGCAAAGCCTCATTCACTTCCATTCGGGCACCGAATGTGAAAGTCAGTAGAGGAAGGGCAAACTCCGTTTACGTGGCTGCAGCGCTGCACGCGACCGGTGTAGCAGTCGATTCTGTTCCCTACCGGAATTCCCTTTACGCAATCATAATACAAATCATGCGTAGTTGCCCAGTTACCATTACGCACCATCAGAACTGAATACGAGCAAGAAGCACAACTGAATGTACGGGAAGACAAAAGGTTAAAAAAGGATTGTATTTTTTCCCGAAATCTAAGTGTTTTTTTTATTTTTATTAGAAGCGAGATTTTCCCCATCTGTCAATTCAATCCAGATTATTTCTTTTCAAATTTAAAATAAATAAATTATAATTAAAAAACAATAAACAATAATATGAGGAACTCTTTTTCTCATGTTTATTTTGGTGACATTTAACAATATTGTTAATACATTTTGTATACTGTTTACAAAGTTGTATATCATAAACCTGTCATCTCTGACATTTTGAGTTTGGACATAAACACAGTCAGATAAGGCAATTTGTATGGGCAAAATTCAACTGAATATATTCAGATATAAATCAAAAACTATGAACAAATGATTAATTCAAGATTAATTCAATTCACAGGAATATTACTGGAGTGTGAGAACCATTTTATTATGCTGCAGTGTAGCAAGAAAATTACATTTTTCGCCAATGCTTTTGGCCTTTTTCGCTTTCCGTACATCCAGCTGCTCTTGCAAGCACTGAGGGGGGACACGACTGCTACACCGGCACCTGAGCTGAGCCTGCATGAGCAGCCCTATTGATGTAGGGATTTTCATGATTCAACTCATGTTTTTCTGTGTTATTATTAGTAATAGTTAAGGTGATTGAGTGCTGTATTTCAGTTTTTTACTTCTTTGTGTATACATATATTAATACTGACCCTGTTATTCTCAGTCCTTCAATATAGCCCATGAGTTGTAGTTTTTTTTTTTTTCCGGGGTGCTCTTTTTTCACAATATCTGTATGGCGTCCCTGCCCTTCACAATATCTGTATGTCGGCAGGCTGTTCCCGCGCTCCAAGCTAGACTGTTGTCAGTTTAGTTTATCCGCTCAGTTCTGCCGGACGTGCTTCTGCGGACTGCAAAGTTTTCAGTTCAGGCAGGCTATTGCCTCCCCTGACTGTTATACATTGTTAAGCACCCTCTATACATTTAAGGTAACCACGTTTGCCTTATATCATTCTTATTAAAGGCACACCGTGGAGAGATCAAATTTAAACCCTTTCAAGGGAACTCGAGCTGCGTTTGAGACGCGGTGGGAACCCCATACCCACTACGCCATAGTGACAAATGCCCGTTCTGTGTGAAGTCCTTGCGCACACTAAGAAGCAAGCAACCTAGCCCCTGGAGTGGAGAGGTCAAGGTCATAAAACCTGACAAATGTATGCAGAGAGGACCATCCTGCCGCATTACAAATATCAGGAAGGGAAACCCCCGAAATTAAGGCCGTAGAGGCCGCCATACTCCTAGTAGAATGGGCCCGTACAGCCATAGGTGAAGGCTGACCGGCCGCTTCATAAGCAAGTGAAATAGCCTCGACTATCCACTTGCTCATAACCTGTTTAGATGCAGGGCACCCTCTTCTGAGTGACCCAAAACATACAAATAATTGCTCTGACTTACGCCACAGGGCAGCTCTGTGAACGTAGGCATCCAATGCCCGAACTGGACATAACAGGTTCAATTGTTCCTGATCTGGGGTATTAAAAGGTGGAGGATAAAAGGCCTGCAGCACTATTGGGCCCCCAACATTGAATGGGACCTTAGGAATATAACCCGGTCTAGGGTATAGAAATGCTTTCACCATACCAGGTGCAAATTCCAAACATGACGGAGCAACCGACAGGGCGTGTAAATCTCCAATTCTCTTGATAGATGAAATAGCAAGGAGAAATAAAGCTTTCAAAGTGAGGAATTTTTCTGAAACCTCTTCAATGGGCTCGAACGGAGCCAGAGCCAGACCCTCAAGTACAATGGCTAAATCCCAAGCCGGTGCTCTGGAGTGCAGTGCAGGTCTCAACCTCAATGTACCACAGAGAAAACGAGTAATCAGAGGATCTCTCCCAATAGAAGTACCCCCCAGAGGGGTATGGTAGGCCGATATAGCCGCCACATAAACTTTTAAGGTGGAAGGAGATAATCCAGCAGAGAAACGGTCTTGCAGAAAATCGAGAACTGAACCAACAGGGCAGTTAACAGGATCTAACTGACGCTCACCACACCAGGTGGAGAATAATTTCCATTTCAGCGCATACAGTTTTCTCGTGGAAGGGGCTCTGGAATGGAGAATGGTCTCAACGACCTCAGTCGAGAGACCGGATTCTATGAGCCTGGCCCCCTCAGAGGCCAGGCCCACAGTTTCCACAACTCCGGTCGAGGGTGAAATATCGTGCCCTCTACCTGGGACAGCAGGTCCCTCCTGATTGGAATCTCCATAGGAGAGCCGCTCAGAAGAGACACCAAGTCCGAGAACCAAACTCGAGTCGGCCAGTAAGGGGCTATTAGTAACAGACGGGCCCCTTCCCGGCGAACCCTCTCCAGAACCCCCGGGAGCAACGATATCGGGGGGAAAGCATACAGGTAAAGCCTCGGCCAAACCTGCACCATCGCATCCAGTCAGAGAGGAGCTGGGTGCGTGAGAGAGAACCACATGGGACAATGGGTTGTATTTGAGGATGCGAAAAGATCTATCTGAGCACGACCAAATTTCTCCCAAAGGAGCTCCACCACCTCGGGGTGAAGTCTCCACTCCCCGGGCCTCAGCCCCTGCCTTGACAGTATATCTGCTCCCACATTCTGACGCCCCGGAATGTAAACTGCTCTGAGAGATAGCAACTTTCCCTGGGCCCATAGGAGGATCTGAAATATTTGAGAGCTCGAAATACCGCCATCATCTCCAAGCGATTTATGTGCCATGACAGATGATGGTCCTGCCAAAGACCTTGCGCCGAGCGGCCACTCATGACCGCCCCCCATCCCGTGAGGGAAGCATCCGTCGAAAGCGTGACGCGTCGACAAGAAGCCCCCAGCACTGGGCCCTGGGCGAGGAACCAAGGTTTCTTCCACATGACCAAGGCACGAAGGCATAGCCGCGTGACCTTGATCTTGCGGAACGGATTTCCCCTCGGAGAAAACCCCTTGGTTCTGAGCCACCACTGCAGGGGTCTCATGTACAGCAGGCCAAAAGTAATCACGTTGGACGCTGCTGCCATGAGCCCCAACAGTCTCTGAAACTGTTTCACAGTGAGTGACTGGCCTAGTTTTAAATTTTTTACGGCTGTGAGAATCGCAGAAATCCGAGCAGGAGATAGACGTGCCTGCATTGTGGTCGAATCCCAAATTACACCTAAAAAAGTGGTCATCTGAACAGGGAGGAGAACACTCTTCTTGATGTTGAGCCGCAACCCCAACTCCTTTATGTGAGACAGAACGACATCTCGATGCCGAACTGCCAACTGCTCTGACTGAGCTAAAATCAACCAATCGTCGATATAATTTAATACGCGAATGCCCTGAAGTCCCTGAAGGAGCCAGAGCTGCATCCACGCATTTTGTAAAGGTGCGGGGTGATAAACCTAGGCCAAACGGTAGAACCCGATACTGGTAAGCTTCGCCCCCGAAAGCGAACCTCAGGAACTTCCTGTGATGAGGATGGATGGATACATGAAAGTAAGCGTCTTTCAGGTCTATTGTGACAAACCAGTCCTCGGACTGAATCTGTGATACAATTTGCTTGAGTGTGAGCATCCTGAACTTGAGTTTCTGAACTCTGCTGTTTAACTGGCGCAGATCTAGAATAGGACGCAACCCTCCATCCTTTTTCGGAACAATGAAGTAACGGCTGTAAAACCCTGACTCTCTGCTGGGAGGAGGCACCCCCTCTATCGCTCCTTTTTGAAGAAGTGTCAGAACTTCCTGCTCCATAACCAGAGCCTGCTGTGGGTCCACCACTGTGGGAAGGACCCCTTGAAATCTGGGCGGACGAGAACCGAACTGAATTCTGTAACCCTTTTCTATTATATGCAGGACCCATAAAGAAATATTTGGCAGAAGTTTCCACGCTGCCAGAAATTCTGATAAGGGAACCAGTCTCTCGAGACTGGCCTCTGGATTTGATTGAACAATCATTTCGGCACCCTGAAGCGGCGAACCGGCAGGGAACAACCGAACTGACCGTTCTACAATCCTCCTCAGAGGATTGCATGGGGACGCTGACACCTCGGTGCCCTGAAACGGCGAACCGGCAGGGAACAACCGATGTGGCAACGCTGCGACTCTCCTCGGAGAACCACCCACCGGAGGGCGCCAAAGAGAAACGGTTCCTCGGAATCGTTCCTCCCTGGAGGGGACCACCCTCAGAAGCCTGGCACACTTGGCGTCAGGACTTCTTCTTAGTCCAGGTTCTTTTAGACATGACAGTCCTCAGATCCTGTCTGCCCCCAGCAGGCCTGGACTGCGAACGCCACTCGGGAACCCCAGATTGTGGAGGAGCCCGAGCAGCAACGCTCTGTTTCTGCTGGTATCTGTGTAAGGGCCTCGTAGACGGACGAGGCTGCTCAACCTTTATATTGCGTGCAGCCTCGGGGACATTAGACCGGCGAGGAAGAAACCTCTGAAACGCAGCCGCTTGTTTTTTATTTTCTTGAAACCTATCGACAACACAATTTATAGCATCGCCGAACAGACTTGTAGGAGAAACCGGTGCGTCCAGAAGAACAGATCTATCTTTGTCTTTTATCTCAGAAAGATTCAACCATAAATGACGTTCCGTGGCCACCAGGGCTGCCATAGAACGGCCCACAGATTTGGCCGTCTCCTTGGTGGCCCGGAGAGATAAATCTGTCGTGCGACGTAATTCTCGAATTGCATCAGCACTAACTTCCTCACATTCATCTATGTCCCTCAGCAGGTCAGCTTGATAGGCTTGTAATATCGACATTGTATGTAGGCATGCCGCTGCCTGACCTGCTGCCGAATACACTTTACCCACCAGCACTGATGTATTTTTTAATGGTCTGGTGGGTAACGTCGGGGCTTTCAGTGATGACGCTGACTCGGGGGAGAGATAGCTCGCAAGCGTCTCTTCCGCACGAGGCATCGTCAAATAACCGTAATCATCAATACCTCTAACTTTACTGTAATTACTAGTTTGAGGATTATGAACTCTGAAAGACGCCGGTTTATTCCATGATATAGACACCTCAGTGTGAAGATCAGGAAAAAACGGGAGTTCCCGACGAGGAGGTCGTGATCTAGATGGTAAATAACGATCATCTAGAAGACTCTTTTTTGATTCAACATCAATATCATCAGCTGGCCACTCAATATTTAATTTAGTAACAGCACGAGATAAAACCTCCATTAACTCCTCATCATCGGGGATATGAGCTGGCGAAAACTCAAAATCCCCCATATCAACGACATCCGGTTCCTCAGAACTGGATAGCCGCAACATTGGTGCCTCAACCTGGGGAGGAGAAACCGCAGAGCGGGCTCCTTCCTGGGCTGGGACACCGGAACCAGCAGGTAAGGGCTGAGAAAGGGCTGAGCCCGTCTCAAACCCCGCTACTAGATCCATCTGTGAACCCCACGATGCACGCCGCCGCTGTGCCTCAGCAGCAGCGGGACCCACACCACGGGGAACACGAACCGAACCATCCTCCTCAAAGAATGCCCGGCGGGAGCGGAGAGTTTTCATGGACAAACTCATGCAATGCTCACAATCAGCCCCCTCGAGGACTGACTGGGCATGCTCTACTCCCAAACAAGCAACACACATCTGATGTGTGTCCCCACCCGTAATGAAACGAGGGCAGGGAACAACACAACGTTTGTAATCTTGCTTGCTCGCCATCATGATATATATATATATAGCAATATGATCGGACAGACAACAATAAATAGACAAGGACAGAATCACAGAGAGCGCTTGCTGAAGACAACAGAAGCTGGCGCGGTCTGTTTGCAAGGGTGCTTTATAGTTTCCTGGTCTATGACGTCACCTATGACGTATCGGACTTCCATTGGACTGATTTTACACGTGCTTCATGACGCAATCACGCAGAGCGTTCCCACCGCGTCTCAAACGCAGCGTCTCGTTCCCTTGAAAGGGAACGTCTCGGTTACTAACATAACCTCGGTTCTCTCTAGAAGAGGGAACGAGTGTTGCGTAACCCTGCCGTGCTTGTGCCACCATCTGGTTTCGCTACAGTCGATGAAAACCAAGGAGCATCCTATCGAGCTCTGGCTTATATAGGCATAAGCCACGCCCATTTGGGCGGGACGTGACGACTGAGGGTGCCGGCGCCCTCATTGGTGCTTACGTCACGAGCAGTCCCTCGATAGGTTGCAGCAGTTGCCACAGAGTGGCCAATAGGCGTGCAAGCTGCCTCACCTAGGTCTGCAAGCTGCAGCAAGTGCGCTTTAAATTAATACAAATTATAAGGATAATTTTTGGCTTCAGTATTCTCGAGAAAAGAGGTTTTCCCTCTAAGGTTTTTTTTTTCCATAGTCAACTAGCCAGCTAGTTATTAGTTATCTAACATTAAAAACATTTTTCTATTTAATGAGAAAGTCATACAAAACCTCAAAGTGTTAACCTGTCACCTCTGACCTTCAACAGCTGTCACAGCTCCTGGTGCAGATGGGATGTGTTGTTGCAGGAACTGATTTGCTATAGGCTACTCGTGACTGGTCGAAATCTCATGCTACTTAGGACAAATGTAATGTACAGAAGTAGCTGCACTGCTTAAATACAAAATTAAAGTTTTTGAACGAAAAGATAAGTAAAGTCACTCTGATGACACAATTTTTATGTGAAATGTGCATATTTACCCCCAATTGTCATGGTATGGGGAAAATTATTATTTTTTTAAACTTGAAACCAATTTTATTGGATTCCTTGACCCCGCAAATGTACACTTTTGGCGCTTTTCCACTACACAGTACCAGCTCGACTCGGCTCGGCTCGACTCGACACGCCTTTGTTTGGTTTTCCACTGTGTAAAAGTTGTACCTGTACCTGCTTTTGGGTACTTTTTTTCGCACCACCTCCGGCGAGGTTCTGAGCGAGCTGAGGCGATACTAAAATGTGACGTAATACAATGCCGACTGCTGATTGGTCAGAGAGAATCTTTCATCATTGCACGCGGCAGACGGAGTATCCTGAATAACCAGAGAATAACCCCGCCATTTTTAAATAAGTTTCGTTTTGCTGCCCTCAGCCTCTCATGAAACAACGTTTGTCTTCTTGCTGTGAGAAACAGCCACATCCCGAGGTTCAAAAACAGCATACACTCGATTTCCTCCATTGTACTGTGTGTGTGGGTAGCGGATGTGTGTCGCGTATAAGATAACGTCACGGCAGTTTCCTGCGGCGTCGCTATGACGACCGGGTACTATTTGTGGCGGAACTATCTGCAATGGAAAACGGAGCGAAAAGCGAGCCGAGTCGAGGCGAGCCGAGGCGAGCTGGTACTGGTAATGGAAAAGCGCCATTTGACACCAAATTTGTCATTATAGCGATAACAGAAGCAAAGATATGGGCTCTCGAGTATTTTCGGCGCATTGGCGGCCACATTTGAAAAAACATGTTTATTTCTGATACAAAGTGTGATCTCACTTGTGTCTTAGGATAAATTTATTTGTATGACCCTAAGGTACTTCCATACCAAAGGCGACCTTTGCATCATGACTTGAAGTCAAAGGCCTATTTTTTGGGCTTAACCTCCCTACTATTAAAGGAACACTTCACCCATTTCAACATTAATCTTTATTGAAAATGGGTCATATATGTAGTCGAAATGTAAAAGAATTTTTGAATTTGGTGCCCTCTTGACCGAGAAAAGACAGAAAATAACTTTAGGGCGCATTTGTATGCAAGACAACAACTCCCACAATGCACCACATTGCACAGCTCCGCAAGCCACTCCCACTAATCCAGAACAGCGCAAACATCAGAGAAATCACTCTTTCGTCTACAAGGCTAACGTTAGCTGCCACCAGAGTTAGAAATTCATTTCACACAAAATTTCTAGTTAGTTGGCTGTGGCGAGCAGGACGAGGGCGAGGGACGTGAGAGGATGGCGCGAGGCCGGTGGCAGGAGTGATAATGAATGACACCTGTGAGACGCACCGGTCTCTTTCGCATCTCTCAGGAGTGGACGCATAAAACGAGGAGCGACGACAGGGCAGATCTAGAGAGGAACAGGCCTGATTTTATGTTGTGTTTTGTTTCTGTTGTGTGTGGCTGCTGGCTTATACTTTTGTATTTGTTTATTTTACTATTAAAACGTTTAAATGTTCGCCGGTTCCCGCCTACTTCTTCCCACAACAACGAACCCCGTTACATTGGCAAACTCATTAGTGAATTACTCCTCGTTTGTATTTCTTTCTATATGGTGAATTATTGCATGATACCGGGATGTTCAGTCAGAACATATGCGGTGCGAAACTAGGATGGTTCACATCACAACACAAACGTCCGTGTGCTCGTCTGATTCAGAGATTTCCTGGAGAAATTGCCATCGTTGAAATTCTCTGCAGCAGACGGACTCTATCTGTGTCCGTAGCGTACAGCGAGAGCACAGGCACCAGCAGTCCGCCCAGCTCGAACCCGTCCGGGCTCCTCGTCCACGACAGGCAGCCACCTCCTGTTCCTCCAGCAGCCTCAGCTGCTCTTCACTATATTGCGGCTCGTAAAGATAGCCACGAACATCGGATTCGAGCAGCAGAATTTCAAAATCCTCTTCTTCCTTATGTTTAGTTTCTTCCGTCATTGTCGTAACTTCCTATCTCCACAGCGCTTGTTAGCTTAGCTTCCAAACAAGATGGCTGATATTGCTTTCTGTATCTGCAAGTGAAGTCCCACCCACTGATCTGTAATAGGTCTGTAGCGTGAGTGGGTTCCACACCCTAAATAAATGATGAGCTTGTGTTTGTAGTCTCAACCCTTATACAAATAAATGTGACTTCCTGCTTTTTATGACGCAAAATGACCATTTTTACGTCATAAAAAGCAGGAAGTGGAACACTTAAATCCTTATTTCTCCCATCTCAGGGGAAAAAAGGGAATAAACCATGACCATTCAAAATTATGACTGGGTTTCTAAAGATACAAAGCTTAATGCAAATGGGTGAAGTGTCCCTTTAATACTTCAGCAAATTCAAACACGCTCTCTATGAATCTCTCAGCACTGTCTAGAGGTTAACAGAGTCAAGACACACGCAAACACTATATGAATGTTATAATGCAGCCAGAGCAGGAATCAAGGCTTCATCGGGACAGCATTCTAGCACAGAGAAGCGCAATTACACAACATTTTAAGGTGAGGAGGTGCACTTTTGGTTTTCAACTGTGATAACGTCTCTTGATAATTGCTCTTTTATTAAAGTTTTAGGTACCACTGGCCGAGAGACCAGTGGCAGAACAAAATGACAGTGGAACAAAAGATTATATGCCCGGCCCTCCTCTGGGGGAGGTAGTGGTGCGGTCACCATCTCCCGAAGAGCAGTAACTTCCACCTCCGGGTCCCCCGTCTCAGGGTCGATTGCACTTCCGCTTGCCACCTTTTTTGGCAGCAGCCTGGACGGGCTGGGCCGCCTTCCTGCTACTGGCTCTGCACTGTGGCCTGATTGGAGGCTGATGCTGAGGCTTAGCTGGAGCGGAGGACGTCGCAGGAGGACGCCCTTTGCGACGAGCAGGCGGAGGATCTGCGGCCGACAGACAGGCAGCGGTCCGCCTCCATCAGCTTCTGGGCAGCCAAGAACTGTTGGGTAAAGCTCTCGACTACGTCGCCGAATAGCCCAGCCTGGGAGATGGGGGAGTCCAGGAACCAATATTTATTGGCCTCCCTCATGTCTGCCAGATTGAGCCAGAGGTAGCGCTCCTGGACCACCATGGTGGACATTACCTGACCAATCGAACGTGCAGTCTCCTTAGTCGCACGGAGAGCAAGGTCGGTCGATGCATGTAGCTCCTTCAGGAGCTCTGGGTCAGAACAACCCTCATGCATGTCCATGAGCGCCTGGGCCTGGTGGACCTGCAAGAGTGCCATAGCATGGAGGGCGGAAGCAGCTTGTCCACAGGCTCTGCAAGCCTTGCCCGTGAGACCGGACGAGAACTTACAGGCTTTGGACAGGAGCCCTGGATTATCCCGCCAGGAGGCAGCGGACGCCGGACACAGTTGTATTGCGCCGAGTCTTCATCCCCAGAAGACTGAAGTTCCCCCTCCGATTCTGCAATCGACATCTGATCATCACGGGAGCCCTGAAGGAAACGGCTGGTCGTCAATGAGAAGGACCAGCGCGCTCCAACTGAAGCTCCAAGGCGTGCGGTGTTGCAGAGGCGTGACGGGCCCACGAAGGCTGACTCGGCGGGGAAGCCCTCACGGTGATCCTCAGGTTACCCTGGCTAAGCACTGAAGTAGCCCTATATTGGGGACCAGAATAGGCACCAGATCGGGGCATAGGCGAGGGGACTGCAGCTTCCTTGAGGTAAGCCAGTCTTGACCTCAACACCGCAATAGTCATGTTACCGCAGTGAGAACATGAGCTATTCACAAAAGCAGCCTTAGCATGTTGAATGCCCAAACACGAGAGGCAGCCATTGTGGCCGTCAGCTGGTGCCAGGTAGGCCTGCGGCGGCGCGTCGATGACGTCGACACTTTGACGTCAAAATTTCGGCGACGTCATATTTTTTTTACAGCTCACCACACACACGTGGGAGACCGAAACATTGCAGAATCGAGGACGAAACAGCAACCTCTTCACAGAATTCACAACAAACCCATGCAAAAGTCCCAACAAAAGAAAAAGTCCTAAAAAAAACCCAGCTCGCACTAAATCATCGAAGGTATAGGAATACTTCAAGAATACTACTACTAGAATACTACAAGAAATGTCACGTCAAAATCCATTTTTCTCCCCTCTCAATCCGTTAATTTTCTGTTGATGACTAGACCACAGCGTATTGAGGAGTTTAAGGCCCACAGCTGTAACATCTGCCTGCAACGTTCTCACGGCAGTATTCTCTGATCGTTGATTCGCTGAAAACCTTGCACCTGATACGTCAGTTGCGTGTGAAAAGTTCAGAGAGAGTTCAGAGCATAGGTTCGGAGTCGGAGCCCAGTGATGCACGTTTGAAAGTTTGGATGACAATCAAGGTAAGCAGATAATAAAATGGTGTGCCTTGTCACTAGTGTCGTACCCTTGCCTTATCAGTCTGTGTGCAGACGTCAACTATAGTTGCAAACGTTGTCTGACGTGCGTTATGTGGGCTAGCTAATTGCTCAATTAAAATAGGCTCATGGTACAAATTACGTTTTGGCAAATCGGGCAAGTGGCATTTTAAAATTCCCCAAATTATCAAAGGTTGTCCAGATTGTGTTGAGGCTGCCACACTCAAATGCGGATGCTGAGCGAACATTTTCAGTTATTGGCCTAAACTAGACTGACACCACACACTGTCACTTGATGGCACACTGTGATGGGAAGTTCGGATCATTTTACTGACTCGCTTGTTCGATCTCGTTCATTAAAATGAACGAATCTTTTTTTCGAGTCATTTCGTTCATTTAAAGGGCTGAATGTTATACTTAGCCTACTTTTAACAGCCAAATTCCCCGAACACATGCACCTACGCAGTCTTTATCATATTATAATTAACAGTCAAAAATAATTTACAGGGAACAAATAATTACTTTACCTTCCGAGTCTTTGTGACAGACGCAATGAACGGATTGTTCATGAACGGATCGAACCCTGGTTCAGATACAGAGCTCTTTCAGAGGCAGTGATCAGGCCAAACTGCCACTGTGGCATACTGTATATAACAGGCCTAATTTGTGAAACTTGTGTGTTGTGGTTTTCTGGGGTGGTGGAGTAACTATTGTGTGTCTCTTTTGTTTTGAGATTTCTTTTTGTTTAGATGTTGTTGTTTTACATGTTTGTTATTTAATCACCTCTATCTTTATTTATTTTTATAGTGCAATCAATAAATTAATTGTACATTTAAAAAAAAAAAAAAGTTTCCGTTCTATTTATTTTTTTTTTGTTGTTGCATAAATCAGGGTTTATAGGTAAACAAGGACTGACATTTTTTAAATTAGGGTTAGGGTTACCAAAAAATTTCTCCACGTCCGCACTGAAATTTTACAGTCTCACTCCAGCCAAAGTCCCAAAGTTGGCAACCCTGGTTTACAACTGTGACAATGAGCGGTTATCGGGATCAACTAAATGCTGGATTATCAAAAGTATGTGAAGTATGTAAAGTTTGTGGCATAGACTGTTTAAAAGATGTCCAAGAGTTTTACATGCCAGTCTGTTATTGTAGGGACATTGACTTTACATTTGCATGCCACTAAACATGACGCTGAACAAAACAAACTGGGATTGGTTGCTTTACAAGTCAGTGAGGTGGTCTCTTGACTGGTCCTTGGCCAATGGAGCCATCAGTCTGAAGTTCTGGCTACACGAGACTAAAACTGCATCCACATCAGCAGATGGCAGTATAAAGTCCAAGACAATTGTCCACAACCAAAAGTGTCGAATCAGCAAGTGAAATATACTTTTGTTAAATGTATTTATTATTATTTATTTTTGTATTATTATTATTAATTAATTACAAATTATTTAGATTGAGGCTTTTTTTTTTTTTGGTAACTCAGCAATGTAATAACAACTTTAGACTTAACCAAGTAATGTCATGCATATTTTTGCTCACATTTTATCACACTAGCAATGTTTGGAACAGCTTAGTCAACCACACTCAATATCGCATTTTTAATATGTACATACACTCTGCCCATTATGCACATTTTTGAAGGCATGACTAATTACTATATACTAGTTATCCCACATTGCACAGCTCTCAACGTAACTTTCCATTTACGGTGTGATAGATAAACCGAAAGTAACATCAACCTCCTGTTTACCAAACCAAATTTTGTACACATGCTTGGGATAAAAAAGTGAAATAACCATTCAGTATCTACTTCACTGACTTAAACATGTAATTGACTCCACTGACTTAATTAAACAGGTAATGTAATGATGTAGGCTATGCTTTATGCAACAACAAGAATACTAAAATTGACACATTTATCACTGCATATCACATTGGCTACAGTAGCTATCACATTGATTATAAAAAATAGCAGTCAGTATCATGTTTTATCAATTGCATGTTTTGTACAGTTATATTGTGCATGTTATGTACAATTATGCATAACACACGGACGGTCATGTAAATCTAGTTGCGGTTTGAAGATTCAGATTACCTGCAGTTCCCACCATGACCAGTAGATGTCGCTAGAGACTGCTGCAACTCTCCATCCAGCTCTCTTCCTGATTACGTTCATCCTTAATCCCTGATAAGAAGAATCAAAGGCTGTTACAAAAAAAAAAAAAAATTAAAGGCCTGATTTCCCAGACAGGGCTTAGATTAAGCCAAGATTATGCCTTAGTTCAATTAGGACATTTAAATAGCTTTTTTAAATGTGCCTTAGAAAAAATATATAACTGATGTGCATCTTGATACAAAACAAAAGTTGCTTTCAGTTAAAACAGTCTCAAACATGAATTTTAGTCTGGGACTAGGCTTAAGCCGGAGGTAACTGGGGGTAAAGGTTAGGTTAAAAACACCCAAACCAATGGTCCAAGCGTAAGGTAGGAGTTGAGTTGATATTTGCACTGATATTTTTGTTTTCCGCTTTCCAGACAGGTTACCAAACACTCCCCTGCTGCGCCCCAATTCAAAGGCTGCATCCATTGCGTCACTGCGGCGTGACAAAGCCTGTCCCAATTTCAAAGGCTCCTTAAACTGCGTCCTTCGTTTCCTGTGAAATGAAGGATACAATAGATGGATCCTTCGCTGCATTGCGTACCCCTGAGTTCTTGGCGCACCAGTGACAACAGGATCTTTTTTTTTGGGGGGGGGGGGGATTGCCTAATTACACTTTTAAATGTAAGTATTGGGTTTTAAATTACTTATAAGTTCGGAGCTTTAATATAAACTTTAATTTTAAACCAGAAAAAAAAGCGTCTTGTTATCCGTTTAGCTTAAAGGAGAATTCCGGCGCAAAATGAACCTAGGGGTTAATGACACATGGGTACCGAGTCCACTGTTCTCTGGGATGTTTTTCATGCTAATGAATGTACCCAGTTTTAGCGAAGTGTACTGTCTTTATATCTTCTTATTAAACTGTCTGTACACATACAAAGTTCTCAATGCTTCGGTTTGCATGTAGGGACCCTCGTTATGCTACCGTGTTAGTGTGGGGCTATTTTGAGCCTTGTTAGTGTTATTGACTAGTGATTTCTTTTTACTTACTCTATGTCCTATATACTAGCGTTATAAGCTAATCAGTGGTTTGAGCTAAAACTGGATACATTCATTAGCACAAAAAAACATCCCAGACAACAGTCGACTCGGTACCCATGTGTTATTAACCCCTAGGTTCATTTTGCGCCAGAATTCTACCCCTTTACAGGTAAATTAAAAATATATAGATATTTAATTTTAAATTAATATCTATTTTTAATTTCCCATATTTGCTTGCAGAGCAAATATATTTATATATGTTATAGTCTATATAATTTACAATAGGGGCATACTAAATGAACTACCTTTAATTGACAAAAGTGATGTCCAATACAAATTACTGCTGGTCATTTTCTTTTTTATTAACAATTTTAGTGAAAAGTATATGTTTCATAAGATTTTTTTTTAAGAGAAAGTATACTTTTTCATACTATGGCGTTTCCTATAAATCAGGGGCAGATATCTATTTCAAAACTTTTGTCTTGGATTTATTTTGACCCCCATGACTTTTAACCACTCGCCATTTGAAATCGATATTGACATAATCTTTGAAATACAGTTTTAAAAAGTAATATATTAATAACCACCATAAAGAACACTAAAGAAATTAAATTGCATGAAAACTCGATGATTTGTATATCTAATATGTATATGGTATGGTTGAAAAACTCAAATAATTTAGTCTTCATTTCAGTGTCAGTTTCATAATTAAGATGTTAAAACATATTTGAACGCATGGTTTAGTCGTACATGGCTTAAGATCTTGGACAAAAACACATAATAGTGCAAGCCAGGGGAAACAATACGTTGACAAAAAATGCATATATATTATCCCTTTCTTTTTGTACATTTTGTTACAAACTTTATGGTAGCGTACCTAATTTTTGAGCAAATGCAAACCAAGTGAAGTGTCAAATCATCACTTCATAAGTCATCAAGCAACATTGCACTGAACCAGGGCACACGTTTATTCTTATAATAGATTAGCTCACTGCATTCATAATTCATAATTATTCAAAATCGTTTTAGACCTGACTAAAAGTAATTGCTACAATGGCATGTAAAGTAATGCCATTAAGTTCACGATCACATCCAGTAAAATTTAAAAACAAACACACATTTGCATGACATTAACAAAGGCAATAATAAAGGACTTTTATTATCGCAGAATTAGTATTTGTATCATCACGGGCCTACCATACATTTATTACTCCAGTAGACAAACACCACTTGGCGGTTCATAAATAATCTTGCTCAGATTTCATGGTGAATTTTTGCTCTTCTCAATACAGTAGTGTTAAATAGATGAATAGCGGGATCCAGAAAGCAGGTGTTTCCCATAAGGTCCCGTAAAGGAGCATGTTAAATCCTTCAGATCTAAAGTAAGATTCAGGGGAGTCAACCAAGAGGTGCTCACCCAAAGAAGGCGGCTGGATTCACACGTGCTGTTGACAGGCAATGAGGGTTTTTAATGGTATTCTTTGATGGCTCCGGTTTCTCTTTAAGGAACTGCTAGGTTGCTAAGTCCAGTGGATCAGAGCAAGAGCACACATCTGAAATTCACACCACAAATACCTTCCATGTTCCCTTCTTAAAAGTAACTAACCTTTAAAGACGTTCTTTTTATTTAGAATTAATAGAATGTAATAGAATTTTCACCTCTGCTAGTAATGCCACTTATTAAATCAAAAATGCTTTGTGTGGGTCTTGACATTACTCACCCGATGATCCATCAAGACATATACAGGACATCATTCTGCAAGAATTATAAAATATTATAATTATATTTTACCCTCACACTTGATATTAACCTTTTAGAGACAAAAAAGTTCTGTCATGACAACTCTCTGAGAGTTTGGCATGGTAATGTGTATGACAATGTTAATGTGTTTGGTCTTGGTGGAAAAGATCTGCTTCGCTGCTGTTATTGCTGATGCTGTAGGTTATTGTTGCTGGACTTGCCAATACACACACGACACGCTGCTGTGAGCAAGTAAGACATGCTGCTGCTGTACAATATAACGTACATAAATGACCTGTAGCATATCTATGCAGGTGGAGCTGGGGAAGGTGGAGGGTTTCTGAAAGTGCACTGCACTGTTAAGGCAAGTATTTGAAAGTTGAGTAAGCGATCTCATTGGCTACTGATACAGCAGGAACCAATCAGCTGTGTCTTATAGAGAATGATGTGATTGCAAGCCGATTGAGTTTCAGCCTGCGCCATCTAGAGTTTCATGACAGAACTTTGTATTTATTTATTTAAAAAGGAAGGACTCTTACCTTCATGATAAAACAACAAGCAGCAGTTGGTTTAGAATTGGAGTTAGTTATGTTGGATAAGAGTTTAGAAACAGTTATTTGTGTAAAGCCAAAATAAAACCTTATTGCTACCCCTTTCACTTTCATAAAAAAATGTTTGGTGGGACCTTATGAGATAAATACCAGTAAAACTGGTATCAGGTGGTTTGACGATGGAAAAATGTGAGGGCTTGGTCAACTGAAACTGAGGTGGCGTTTACATTTAGTAAATACAATTTTCTTTTTAACAACATTCACAGATGTTTCATTTGCATTGAGACATAGAAAGTCTTTTGTCTAATAAAAAGTAAAAAGTGTTTTGATTCCGTGTTAATTAAACACATTTAAGATTACAGTGAGAGTTAAATTATAAAGAAGAAAAGAAAATTAAAGAAAAGAAAGCAGAGAGCAACAATTGTTGTAGTTGGGTTGTTTATTTAGAAAAGGTATGATTTTGGCAAACAGTCAATCTGTTGTATTTCTATGGACTATAAATGAAACTGTTCCTACAGAACCTTTAAGTAGTACGTTTTATTTAGATCTAAGTCTGGAAATGATCATAGCGGATCACTCATAATCGTCTTCAAGATTCAGTTTCAAACATCTTCTTCCTGCCGCCCATACCAGCCTTATCCTCAATGTTCTTACGCCAGTCTCCAACATCACGCAGTTCTTTATCCTGTAAAATAAAGGGGGGTTTTCAGTGACCTGGAAGTTGTCTGATCACCTAAAAATGAAAATGTGGTCATCTTTTGAAGTCACCTCCTCTTTGACCTCCTTCTTGACTTGTTTCAGGTTGGCTCTCAGATCCATGGAGACCTTGTGTTTGGAGCCCAGAAGAGCCCCAAGCATCTGATCGGCAGACATGCGCACTTTCCTCAATACGGGTTTCTTGAACTTGCCCTTCAGGTCAACGATCTTGATATTTAAGTCTTTGACCTAAAACATACAAATAATCTCACAGCTGACCACCTCGATGATGGACCGCATAGAAGGAGATGCACAAGAAACATCTTACCTCATTAACGACCATGATGGCTTTGTGCTCAAGAATATATCTCTCCTCATCAATAACATTGATTTTTTCATGTAACTCTTTGCAGAGCTCCTGTTGACAGAATAAAATTCACGCTAAAGCTTTGAACTTCCCAAAAACCTTCTAGAAGTAATAAGAACCGGATTGGACCTGTAGTTCTTCTTTGGAGCTTGGATATGAAAACGGAGGACAATGTTCTTCCATGTATCTCTTCCTCTCCTCCTTCTTCTCGATGTTCTCTGCTTCTATTAAGTCTTTTGCAACCACGAGCATCAAGCTCTACAAGAAAATGTGATTAATTGAGAATCCTAGTATACTTATTTTTAATGGTTGGTTTAAATTGTTGGTTTGGTTCAACTAATAAAACACGAGCTCTTACCTTCAGGCTGTGTTTTTTACTACTAGACATTCGTTTGCTAATAAAGAGGAGAAATAAGGACATATTTTACATTAGGATATTCACCTCTGTATTGTGCCATTGTAGTCATATTTGTACTTTGTTTACATAGAAACAATAATGTCTAATGTCTAATTATCGTTTGTTCTAAACCATAAACTATAAGTTCTTAAAATTTTGCAACTAATTCAGCAGCAAAACAGACCCCTTTTAAACTTTTTTAGCCTTAGAGGAGCCCATTCACACAGAGTGCCTTATTTAATTGTTTCACGAAACATGCATTAGACAGACACGTTTGACTGTTGCAACGAATCGTGCTGTTTTTTTTATGATGGCGTATCATGGCGTAAATGTGTCCTACATTCTGATGCTGTGCTATGCCTCGCATAAAAATTCTTAAGGCTGGAATCCACTAGATGACTTTTTACAATCTGAACAGATCTTAAAACACTAGGCATCATACAATTGCTGACATTGTAAATGGTTACAGAGAAAAACTGGGCATTATATACTAAAAGACTGAGAAATACACACTACCAGACTTTTAAGTCGTTCAAACTCACACTGAAACATGTTACGAGATGCATGACAATATGGGCTAGATTCCGCCAACGCAAATTTACTAAAGACACGCAGTGAAAAATCTGCGAAAAAGACCACGTTAGGTTTAGGTTATTTTTGCGGCTGACCTCATTGCATATGCCTTTGTAGGAGTTTCCCTTTCAGGGGGCTTTTACACTGGGCTCGTCCGGCGCCTGAGCGCGTTTGTTTCCGGCGCCCCCCGCAGCGTTGGTCTGGTTTCACACTCAACTTGATTCTATCGAACCCTGGTGCATTTGCGTGCATATTACGTCATCGCAAACGTGCACGGCGCATGATTGAAAACACGGGTCAATATTGTGTTTATTATTAATTTGCTGCTATTATGCCCAGTTGAGTGAACAATACAGGTTTACTGTGCGTTTGTCACATAAGGTGGCCTTCTGCTGCTTGCAAACTTAGGCAAACGGACTCTTTTGAGGAGACAGTGGATTTCCAAATTTGCTGCACTGATTCCACGCGCAATGCATGAATACACTGCAGGCTCACTCTCGCTCGTATCCAAGGTAAATCATTAACACTATCATCCATTACAAGTGTTTTATTTAACTGAATACATCACAATACGCTAAAACGCATGCGCAGGTCACTTTACTTCCTGAACAAGTGCACACCCGAGTCCGTGCTGCTTTCACATTCACGCGAACCGCGGCACGGTTCGGGAGCAACCGAACTCAGACCACCTCCTCCAGGTAGTCTCGGGTTCGGTACCCCAGTGCGCACTCGGGTCGCATGACAACGTTCACATTAGCGATTTTTTCATGCGAACCGTGCCCCGTTCCGAACTAAACTGCCAGTGTGAAAGCCCCCTCCAACGCTGGGAGGAGAGTATTTAAAAGAATCATGCAAGGTGATTTACTAAAGTTTGCGCTAGTCAATCTACTAGTATTTGCGCCATTATTTAACGCCTAAAAAATCATGTCTTAAACCTGAAGCTACTTTGAGCTGCTCTTGGTAGTGTACGTTGGTCATTGTGAAAATGATCCGGCTGCGTCTGTGTTCTTTAATTGGCGCATCGTCAGTAGATCACACACAGATCTTTCCACTCCCACTATGCGATTTTCTTTGAGTTCTGTCAACTTTGACTTCCCAATATAGACTTTCATCAACAAGGACAGTCTCATCCAGACTGCAAATCAAGCCAAAAATCTGTGCAAAAGTCGCGTAGTGCGTTCCAGCCTTTAGATTAGCCCCTTCGATTATATTTTAAGAAATGTAAGATTCGAATTTGAAGAATCTCCCATTTTTTACATTGATAGAATGTTAGCCATTCAAAACATAAAATATTTGCATTCTTTACTATAGCAGGTTTATCTTTTGCGTTCCTCCGAGAAACTTCCCCAGAGCAACTTTGCGTTTCCTGGCAAACTCCTGCCTTACAGCCTCTGGTATATTCTTCAAAATAATGAATGGATTGTATACTTACTCAGACATTTTGGAGAGTGTTCTTTACAACTTTTTGACAGGAAGAGAAAAGAGAAATGCATCAGAGGCTAAAAAATTCACTTTACGCAAGTATGAGAACACAAATGTTTCTAGGTACACAAGCATCCTTTAGTTTCAACATTGCACAAAGGGCTATATAGCATGCATTAGTACAAACTGTCTTCTATTGTCATGGTGGAGCAGCAGTGATGAGACATTTAAACTGTCGACAGCACTGATTAATTAAAGCACCATCCCCCACCAACACCAAGTATTTCTGTCCAACAACTTCAGGTTAAGGATTCAGTAAAGCCCAAGGCTCGTTTCTGGCGGAGTTTGAACCTACAACCTTTCGACAACCACTGCAAGTGGACATAATGGAACCAAACTCATAGACCGGGGTTCTTCAAATCCGGCCCCGGAGAGCCACTGCCCAGCAGAGTTGATCTCCAGCCTTAATTAAAGACACCTGAACAAGATCATCAATGTCTTCAGAGTTACAGGTCGTTGAGTTTGATCAGGGTTTGATCTAAACTCTGCAGGCCAGCGGCCTTCCAGAGACGGATTTGAGAAACCCAGCCATGGACATTCTGATCATGTGAGCTTTTCTGCATTACCCTTAATGTCACCACATGGTCACCAAGCCTCTTTGACTCATCCGAGAGGATTTTCTCTAGGAGGTCACTGTAATATGATCTCAAGGCCAGTACATCAGCTGCAAACACAGCCCCATACTCAAGAGCATCTCTGGGATGTCAAAGATATGACAACACAGCTCTCCTTTATTCCCAGCTAAACAACTGTCTCAAATGTCTTTCTTAATATAGCTACTCCTCCTCTGAGAGACAGACGGGACTAACTGGCTAACCGATGACAAACTGATTGACTTATTTAGTACACTTAAATGGACTCTTAATGCCTCAATGACATACTTAGAAAGCTGTGAAGACAACAGTCAGGTCACATACGTCTATTTGAAGAAGGACTATTCTAAGTAGCCATACGGTGAATGAGGACACATTTTGCAAAAGCATATGGCAGAATAGATCATGTAGTCTAAATGCCTTAGGTGTCTTCTTGAGTGAGGGTTTAGTAAAAGAGCAACTTAAGAACTCTTAAAAGTCAAGACTAATCAGTTCTCTGACGAAATAAATGCATATTCCAGAGTTTCCAGATGGTCAAGGCATTTCAAACCATTACACAACTAACTAAAAGGTCTTTGTGAATAGACAGCATTGTCTTTCAGATTCAAAAGTTTATACGAAGACAGCATCGTAGATCAGTTGTTGTTAAGCAGGACCATAAGAAAGTGTTGACAGGTGGAGTAAGACTTAAGGATCAGTCTCAAATTTGTGCTCATGTCGGTGTTCACTTTCAAATGGCAGTAAACTGACATCAGCAGGCAATATATCAAACCTGACTTCCCCGTTCAGATCACCATTCAAAACGATTTCTCTTCTTTATATTTTGTTTTTCCATTGTGTTTCCAGAAGGAAATACTTCAGTTGAGATCAAAAAACAGAAACTTTACACGAGTTAAAATCGCCAATAATGATCATCCAATGTTGTGACGACTATTTGAAGATATTCTCACAAAAAAATTCACAAATCAACTTGGTCTAAATGCACAATAGCTACAAAACTATCCAAACAACAGTACAACAAAGAATCTATACAGTACATATATGATCTTTGCAGATGCCTTCTTAACATAGCAAATTAAAAAGAAGAACCAATCCCCATGAAAACCTTCTCCATCCCATCCATTATCAACCCCACAAACTACAACTTCTAACAAATATCTACAAAAAGAATGGTATTTACAAAATTAAGACAATGAACCGAGGGAACTGCTCTCACCCTTCTTGAAGAACAGAGGAACGTCTTCTAGGGACAGATGGCTGTCAAACCGAGACACAGACAGCAGACATGCTAGGAAGATATATATTGCATTCTCTGATCTCTCTGCAAATCCATGGTTTCTCTTTATGGAAGTGGATTACCCACCAAACCAATGAGCTGACAAGGTCATGAAATACGGCACTATCCCTCCTTCGCTGCGCCTTCAGTATAAATATCCTGTCCTTCAAGATAGTTATTCTTTTATTCTAAGAATGACTTTTTCACAAAGACCTATTTGATTCATAATCATTAATATCCATCCATTCATTGTATCTATCTATCTATCTATCTATCTATATATATATATATATATATATATATATATCTATCTATATATATATATATATATATATATATCCATCCATAAATAATTCACAAATAATAATTAACAATTCACAAATTTCATAATGTGAATTACCGTATGTTTGTGTGTTCAGCATCGTCTGTGTTTCCAGACAGCTGCTTCTCACAGGAAGGCGTCACTGTTACCTGTTATATTTAATCATAATAAAAATATGTTATAACCTTTTATTTACTCATAAACCAATAATACAAACTGACAATAAATACTTACTTGTTCCACAGATTGGTGAAGAAATAGTATTTAAAAAAACTGGTTACAGAGTGGTTTATGCATCAAAATGAACACAGAACATCATTCCTGCTTAAACGTTTTAATGGTTGTGTAAGACATTGATACATGGTTGAGAATGCACATTTCAGGTCCAATATTGAACAGAAAACTAAGTGATCACATTTACTTTCCCACAATAGCAAATGTAAATGAATGTGTTTAAAGTACAGTTTCTCGCACATTAAAGACACGGCCCATTATGTTTGAGCAGCACATTGAACTTCAAAAAAACTAAAACTCAAATTAAGCCTCAAAAAACTACAACTAAATTTAAGCCTCAGTTTCAAACATCTTCTTCCTGCCATCCATGCCAGACTTGTCTTCAATATTCTTACGCCAGTCTCCAACATCACGCAGTTCCTTATCCTAGTATGAGTAAATCAAAATAAGATTTAGTCAGTGAGCCAATATACTTAGGATTTGAAATCAGCAACTTTTACAATTTTGAAGGTTTTAAACTCTTTTAGACAAAGCAGTAACATGAACTGCGGGGAAACGCTCACCTCCTCTTTGACCTCCTTCTTGACTTGTTTCAGGTTGGCTCTCAGATCGAGGGACACCTTGTGTTTGGAGCCCAGAAGAGCCCCAAGCATCTGATCGGCAGACATGCGCACTTTCCTCAAGACGGGTTTCTTGAACTTGCCCTTCAGGTCAATTACTTTGATGTTCAGGTCCTCGATCTACAGTCAGTCAGTGAGGGTTACCAATATAGAAACTACAAGATATAACACAAATTGGATTGTAATATAATTTAGATGACATCTTACCTCCTTTGCACTCTTATTGACTTTCATTTCCAGGTCATATCTCTCCTCGTCAGTGACATCAATTTTGTGGTGAAGCTCCCTGCACAATTCCTATAAACAATGAGGACAAAGAGTATTTCTTTTATTTTATCCACTTACATTATATATCCTCTAAGGTGTCAAGCACATATTTATTCATTATTTATTTGAACTTATTATATTATACCTGTAATGCCTGCATGGATCCAGGTAGAGACAGAGGCTGGCAGGTTTCTGACATGTATCTCTGCCTCTCCACCTCTATGTCCTTTTCTTCCTGTTCCAGTAAACCTTTAGCGATAGCAAGCATCAAGCTCTGGGACACAGAGGGGCAGGGTGTCATTATCAATCATGAATGGTCCATGAAAAATAGGTTTTTATTTTAAATCATGCTGTACCTTTAGATGATGCTTGCGACTCGAGGACATCTTTTTCCTGAGGTGTTTTGAAATTTTGAGATCAATCAAATACATCGTGTAAAGCAATAACTAATAACCACAAGACGCTTTTTAAGACTATTATTTTATATTCAACATACACGAACATAAAAATATACCACCACAGCAAACAATTTCTGTTAGTTTATGAAGATTATGATAATCTAAAAAGGGGAATTCAAAATATTTACTTACTCCGACATCTTGACTGAATTTTACTTTTTGCCCCCTGTGAAATAATACACAATTTACAATTAATGCAAAGCATTGGTCAAATTACAGTATGCAATTAAAGAAATAATGAATATATTTTTATCAGCAAGGAAAAAGGACTGTGCATGGACTATTTAAAATGTGCTTTGTTAGGGTTTAAGCTTGTATGGTTTAATAGTAATAAAACAAATGTTCATATGCACATTTTATTCTTTTCTCATCATTTATTCAATTATTGATTCATTCAGTTTAATAAGACTGTTTAATATAATATAATAACTTTTTGGGATAGTAATAATCTATTAGCTGTAATAGTCGCACGGTGCAGAAAATGCAATAACAAAAGTCTTAATTTGGCAAACAGCATGATAACTCAGGAACAAAACTCATAGGACACTAGCACTTCAACACAAATGACATGGGACAATGAACACAGGTCACTAAGGGTTTAAATACACAGACAGAGTGTGGCAAGCAGGGTGGGCTGAGAGCCGTGGGAATGGAGCGAGGCCGGTGGCACTATTACTTATGCGCATCACCTGCGTGCCACGTCAGCCTCATGTCTCGAGGAGGAGCTCCGCGACGATAGGGCCGAGGACCAGGCCTGGAATTTGTGTTGTGTTTTTTTATGTTTATATGCGGCAGTCATCCGAGAGGGGCAGCAGCTTTACTTTTGTTTTGTTGTTTGTTTGTTTATTTTATAATTAAATTATTACGTTGATCGTTCACCGGTTCTCGCCTCCTTCTTCCCTATCAACGAACCTTGTTACACAGAGTAATCAACAGAACTAAGGCTGTGTGTCCACCAAAGCATTTTTCCCGAGACTAGCGTATTTTTCCAATTGTTTTCAATGGGAGCACCGCATTTTTAAAACGAGGTGCTGAGCATCTATTTCACCCTGAGAACTGAGCGATCTGCGTTTTTGCCAGTCACCAAGATTTCAACAATGTTTAAGTTTGGGTAAAACACAGTGCTGAACGCAGATGTCACTTTTTACCCAGCCGTCCAATCACAGTGGAGGAGGGGCAGGACAAATACCACACAACCAACCGTCACATTCTGCGTGTATAATGATAACAAACGACAAAAACAAGCACATCTCTTTATCCAAATCAAGTGCCATTGCAAGTATTTTACATTGTGTCGACATTTTTATATTCAGAAACAAACTATTTGCGAAATCAGATATTAGTTACAGTTCCACGGATATTCAATATCATGGCACATATACTGTAACATCTCAACTGAAAAAAAAATGTTGCACCGCCGAAACATTCTCAAGCACTCGCAGCAAGGCATTTTAAGAAGAGCACTGGTGAACGCTTTGGTGGACACAAGGCCTTAGAACAGGTGAGGAACTAATGAGTAGCTATGGAAACTAATAATGACCAGGAACACAGGCAAAACAGGAATGAAACCAAAACACAATGAAATTAAACAGCCCCTGACATTACACCCCCCACCCCTCAGTAACAGGGCCCGATTTACTAATAGCTTGCGCCAGCACAAACCAAGCGTCCCGCACAAGCCCTGAAAAGAAGTCAAAGCATCTTGATCGCCCCCCGCTGTGACTGGTCCGAGTAGTCCAGCTCTGATTGACAGGTTGTAGTCACTGAAGCCCCAAGGGCCTTTTTTTCGGGATCTTCGGAGGACTGAGGAGATTGGAGCTTTAAATTTAATATCTAAATTTCTATAATTAATTATTTCACACCGACATAATGGGTTGTTCTGCAGTAGATTGTGCTAACCGATCTGGCATGTCCGATCGATCTTTGAGGTTTTTCCAGTAATTTAAATTTATAACCTAATTAGTAAATATATGTTATGGGCCAGCTAGCTAAAAGACAACAAGCCTTGTTAAAAGCAGGTGATCGTTAGCTAGTAGAAGTTACTAATTATTTTTATTTTATATATTAATATGGTTAAAAATTATGTAGTATAACCTATCGTCTAAAGCAAAGGTTGTACTGTACTTGGTCTTGATTGAACTCAAAATTCAGTACGTTAACGTTACTGATATTTTAGATTGGTTTCCAGTGACATTGAGTTCATATAATGTTAGTGATTTTGCTGTTATAAACATTATTATTGCCGCTCGAGAAACGTTTATGTATATTTAAAATACAAATCAATCCCAATTATGTTCTGAATGAACAGAATAAACATTAGATTAGACATAACATTATTAATAAAATCATAAACATTAAAATCTACTTTTTATTATCAATCCCTTTTTCAGATGGAATTGCTTTTAATGATTAGATGTAAGGTGATAAAATCTGTTTTTTTTTTGTATTGCATGTGTTACATACATACCCTTTAAACATATTTATTTTTTCTGCTTACTGCTGTGTACTTATGTCTTTACGTTTACTAACCTAATTGTACTTTACTTGAATAAACCTTAAAAATCATTCTTACATATTTACAAATGATCAATTCTTGGATTGTCCATTTCTCAAGGCAGCTAATTAAAACATTAGTAAAAAATAATTACATATATTTTCGCAGTTTTCCTTTAGGTAAGCATGAAGCAGTAAGACTTAAAGGTATAGCGGAGGATCTTCTTTTTCCGGGTGGGTAGTCTATACTATTGGTCCACCTAAGTGTCAATCATTCTGGTGATATGTTTACGTAAGGCCGTCGTACGTGCTCGTCCCTATTTTTCGCTTTCTGTGCATGCGCACTTTCAGGTGTATTATGTGTGATGAGCTATGGTGATGAGTTACGGTTTCAGCAATTCCATTGAAAATCGCTGAGGGTCGAAAGAGAAAAAATTTATACGAAGTGTATGATAAGAAGAGAAAGGCCACAGAATATAGAAACAAGACCAGAGTGATTTTGGCTGAATATTTCACATGCTGGCGTGCGCTAAAAGCACAGGTTGGGCTTCCCACTGATGCCGCAGTCGCGAAGATTCTACTAGACAGGTAAAGTTTGTCATGCTATTTGGAGAAATCCATTTAAAATCACTGCTAGTAAAAGTTAATGTAAGCTATGATTAGCGATGCTAGCCCTGGAGAGGGCAGGTCTTCTCTAAAATTCGGAAAGATCCTCCGCTATACCTTTAAACAATGGTTGGTCAACAAGAGACAGAAGGACTGAAAAAGTGCAGGGGCGTGTGCTTGCGATTGATTCTGCGAGAGTGAGGGCGGGGCCTTGATTTTAAAGCAAGCAAGTCTTAAACCAGATGCTAACAGGTACACTGCTTTGGTCATGATGGAAACGATCCGGCTGCATATGTGTTCTTTAATTTGCGAGTCGTCAGTAGATCACGCGTAGACCTTTCCACTCCTAGCATTTTTTTTTATTGTGCTCTCATGCTAATTTGCCCTGTTTAGTAATTTGGCCCCAAGTGAGGAGGGACGGCAGAGGCTCTGGAAGTAGAAAACAGTCCAGGAAACAGGAGGAGATAATGGCAGGAGAAACTAGGGAAGGGATGACGGCAGGAGGAGCCAGGAAGGAGACGAGAACAGGAAGAGCCAGTTTGAGACCCAGAGCACAGCCAGGATGAAGGCCCATGGCGGGGTCGAGGGAAGGAAGAGCCATGGTGGATACTTGGCAGGCAGACCCAGGGGGAAGACGGACTGAAAAGGAACCTATGGAAGTGGAGACCCAGGCGGAGCCGAAAAGCCAATGAGACTAAGCAACACTGATGGATTTGGAGGCAGAGGCGGGGCCGCAGTGACGAGTGTCCGAGGTGGAGCCAGGGTGCCAGAGGACTGAATCAGAGCCTATGGGACTCAGGACCAAGGTGGAGCCAGAGGGAAGGTGGAGCCTGACGGACCCGAAGGTGTGGAGGGACGAAGTGTAGCTGAAGGCCATGGCGCAGGCAGAGCGAAGACTGTCTAAGGCAGAACCAGAGGGACGACAGCCCCAGGTGGAGCCGAGGGAGGGAGGAGCTAAGGTGGAGCCGACTGGTCGACTAGCTGAATTGGAATGACGGGCTCTGCGGCTGGAGGCAGAGCCAGGGGATCCCCTTGCCAAGACAGATCTAGAGACCTGAAGACCCAAGGCAGATCCACAAAGCAGAGTGTAGTCAACAGAAGGGGAGCCGGGAGACAAAAGGGAGCCTGCAGAGGCAGGGCCCGAGGACTGGCTTTGTTGGATCGCTCGCTGAGGCTGATGTAATAGAAAATGCAAAGCGAATAGTGGTTGAGCCACACCAGGTCTAAAACTGTCCTTGTGTGGTCCTCAAGGGTATGCTCTTCCAGCTCTAAACAGAACATTACTGTAATGATCGCATGACACAGGAAATGCAATAAAGTCTTTACATGGAAAACACGCAGGAGTATACAGGAACAAAACTCATAGGACACAACCACTTCAACACAAACAACCAAAGAACAGAGGAAACTAAGGGTTTAAATACACAGACAGATTAATCAACAGAACTAAGAACTGGTGAGGAACTCATGAGTAACTATGGAAACTAATAATGACCAGGAACAAAACGAAACCAAAACACAATGAAACCAAGCAGACTTAAACATAACCCTGACATTTATAATATAATCATCATTATGTTCAAATAAGGCAGTGATTGAGTCTTCTGGTCCAAAGTGAATCATCTGCTATTTTTGGGCAGAAGGTATAAGTTTTCCATCTCCTGAGATCTTCTGTGCTAAGCCTGTTTCTGGGTGATAATCAAAATCTTGACCCCGCCTCCAATCCTTCCCTTCCAATCATCTACAACTGATCTAACATAATGAGTCAAATCATGACATCAACTTTTTCCACGTAAACCCCCTCGCGGTTTTAATTTCTATTTATTTAAAGGCTGAGCCCAACTTAAATGTATGACCAAATGATACAAAATTATTTCCAATTAAATAGATGACTTTTTTTTCCATTGGATGAAAATTCTGTCATTTACTAACTCACATATTTATATTGTATTATATTATATTATATTGTCATTTAAATAAATGTGTCAAATAACATTAAATTTAATTTAATATTTACAACATAAATGTCCCTATAACAAAAGTATATAATAATTAGTTAAAAAACGGAGCAATTATCAACTGTCTATTCTTCTTCTGTGTCAGGATTACTTTTAGAATGCAAATTGCAATGCCAGGTCAAAAGTATGACAATGAGTACCATTGTGATAATGTGAGTAAATATGTAGTAAAGTCCTTTACATTTGAACAATGCTAATACCCCAGATTTAAGCCATAGCATCATTAAAGCACCAAAGAGTTCCCTGAGGTTGATTTTAGACACGCCAGCTGAAGTGTTATTTATTTATTTTAAGATTCGGTCTTGACAGCAAGATAAACATTGGCATATCACCCTCTGGTCCTAACAGCCGCAACGAATCGAGTTTCAAAATCTCAAATCAACACATTATCTTTCATCTACCAAGTGTGTGTCAAAATACATAGTGATTTTTCAGTAGCGGTTTTTTATATTCCCAACAAGAATACAGATTTAATGTCCCATGACAAAGCTAAGAAAACCAGATAATTGATTTCCCAACAAATCAATCCAAGTCTGAACAAACTTTTCTTAAAGGTTCTGAAAAATTATATCATGCACAAACTACTTATCTCAAATTATGCTCACAAAAATGAAAATAAAAAAATAATAAGCAACAAAAACACCTTTCAAATGCATCACAAATAGCAAAATTTGGTTACAATCTTAAATTCCACCAAAAAAATCATCTGTCAACGACAAAAATTGATACAGTGCAGTTGGTCAAGATTCACCCAGATGCTATTAGAACATTAACAATAGGATAATTAAAGCAAATAGAGAAAACAGCATCTCACCTATGAGCTGAGGCACACGCAGCCAGAAGAATGGAGGAAGAACTGGGTCTCTGCAGGGAGCGGGCATCATAAGTATATATTGTATTCCCCTATGACCAAGGAAATCCCATCTCTCTTTGTATGGTAGTAGATCCATTCAGAGAACCAATAGAACACACACACCTGAAACACAATATCAAATCCCTCATCTCCACCCGAACCCTGTCCATATAAATAACCCCTCTTTAGATTGTGCAATTTATTTTTAATCTAACAAACTGAAGCCCACACATGAGGCAGTGTTCATTAACACTTTGCTTAGTTGCAAAAAAATAAAAACTATTGTGTGACATCTTTTATAATATTCTAAATATATACTGTACAATATCATATTAAACTTTTCATGCAACAGGAATGGTGCCCCAGAAACGAAACATTTTTATTTTTGAAATTTGCCCCACAAATGAACTGAAATACTGCGATTTGATCTCTTTCTTGACTTTCTGAGGAAAGCCAGGCATGTCTAGAAAGACAGAAACTTTTTTTTTTTTTTTTTTTCAGTAGATTAGCCTGTGAAAACATGAGGAGTAACAGATTCTACTTATGTTTCCAAACAGCTGCTCTGGTGCTGATGGGTACCTGGGACTGTCCCACCCCAGGCACTCAAATATAGTGGTGTTTGGCACAGCTGTCAAGCAAACAGCATGATAAGCATCTGAAAATATGCAAATTAAGGAATAATAATGATTTTCTGTATATTTTATTATTCTTATGGGTGCTGAAATGAAGAGAAAAAATGTATAGTCTGTTCTTTAAAGAAATTGTTAAATTAGTAACGTGTCAACTGAAAAGAGAAAATTCTCATTTGATAACATTACAATTGATATCATTTCACTATTAACTCTTTCAACTATTGACCGCATTTCTTTATATTTGAGTCCAAGTTCAAACACTATGAAACGCCTCATTAAAGTACGGAGCTCTGAAACACTGCCAGCGGGACATTAACAGGAAGTGTCTGTCCGAGCTCCCAACAGATTTTGCGAACGCAAAAAACTTTGCGAGGGAACGCAAACATTTTGCGTGGGAACGCAAATATCTTTGCGAGGGAACGCAAAAGTTTTGAAAAAAAAAATTCTCCCATCCTCATTTTTCATTCATTTTTCATTTCATTCATTTCACCACGTCCCTTTAGGGGCTCCGTAAAAATCTAACCTTTCATTGAAGTAAAAGAATTGAAAGTGTGGGGGAAATCACATTATGAAATAAATGTTTTTCCCCAAAAACATATTGGCCACAAATATTTCCTCCCTTTAATTAAATACTTTTTGCAATCTCCTTTTGCCAAGATAACAGCTCTGAGTCTTCTCCTATAATGCCTGATGAGTTTGGAGAACACCTGACAAGAGATCAGAAGCCATTCCTTCATACAGAATCTCTCCAGATCCTTCAGATTCACAAGTTCATGTTGGTATTTTCTCTCTTCAGTTCCCTTCAGTCGCTCACGTTCGACGTAATACATTTGCTCGCACATTTGTGTGCGAGCTTTGCATCTCACGCTCCGCCCCGCAGCGCGGGTATAAATACGGAAGTGAATGCATGCACCATTTGTCTTTCGCTTCGGAGCCGATCGGTCTTCACGTCGATGTCTCTGAAGAGTGTTGAATATTTTCAACGAGCGAGTGTGTCGGCGCTTCTTCTGGAAGTCTCTCCCGGTGCTGCATGGTGTTTTTACGGCACGAGTGCAGCCTTCTGAGCTCTCAACTGCTGTTTTAACAGCATTCCTTTTTGTGTTTGTTTGTCTGAAGTTCGGTTGAGGGCGAAAAAAGTGATTGCTTCACTGGTTCAGGCTGCACCATTCCTGTCAGTGTTGCCGCGATCATTCCACTGTGTGCTCCGGCACTGGGGAGAGTCCCAAACTTCCTGAACAAGCAACACGGGCGCGTTTGTGTCTTTTTCAGGATGTCATCCTCACTGATGGCATGACGTTTTCTCCTAGGATTTCCTGATATACAAAAATTAATCCATCTTGTCTTCCACACGCTGCAGGTTTCCAGTGCCAGAGGATGCAAAGCACCCCCAGAGCATCACCGAGCCCCACCACGCTTAAAGGGTTAGTTCACCCAAAAATGAAAATTAAGTCATTAATTACTCACCCCCATGCTGTACCAACCCCGTAAGACCTTCGTTCGTCTTCGGAACACAAATGAAGATATTTTTGATTAAATGTGACAGCTGGATCACACCTCCATAGGCTCCCTAAGGGAATGAATCCTGACGCCCCAGAAAGTCAATGAAGAAAATGTTTCGTTCAGACTTCAACAGATTTCCACGACGCATGCGCGAGAATTGCGATCTCCTTCAACTACTTCAGTTAAGTTCTCGCGCGTGCGCGTCGTGGAAATCTCTTGAAGTCTCGTTTCAGGCCTACAAGGAAGAAAAGGAATAGTCGAATAAAGTCGTTATTTTTGTTTGTTTTTACGCACAAAAAGTATTCTCGTCGTATGATAAACTTATAGTTGAGCCACTGTTGTGACATGGAATATTTAAACATTTTCTTCATTGACTTTCTGGGCCGTCAGGATTCATTCCCTTAGGGAGCCTATGGAGGAGTGATCCAGCTGTCACATTTCATCAAAAATATCTTAATTTGTGTTCCGAAGACGAATGAAGGTCTTACGGGGTTGGTACAGCATGGGGGTGAGTAATTAATGACTTAATTTTCATTTTTGGGTGAACTAACCCTTTAACTGTAGACAAAGTGTTCTTTTCAGCATATGCTTCATTCTTTCTCCAGACATACCGCTCATTCATAGGGCCGAAAAGTACCAGTTTTGTTTCATCGGTCCACAGAACAGAATCCCAAAACTTCTGTGGCTTATTTATATGATTTTGAGCATTTTTCTTGTACTTTTGGGTCAGTAGTGGTGTATGTCTTGATGTTCTGGCATGGAAACCGCATGCGTTTAGTACGTGCCTATACTGTGCAAGCTGAAACCTCAGTGCCTGTTGCCACCAAGTCTTGCTGCAGGTCTTTTGCAGTCACTCTACATTTTTTCTGAACCTCAGAATGATACCATCCAGCAAGGTAGAGAAAGCGCTGAACTTCCTTTAAGTTCCTTGGCATGGGAAATTTCTTCACGGGTTCCAGCTTGGTCCCCTCTGTTTTGACCCCTTCTTCAGAAATCACATGCCCCAAAAAGGACAATAATCTTTTACAGAGGTTACACTTCTTAAGGTTTAGTGTCAACCCACCTGCTTCCATTTCACTGAACACTCCCTTAAAGTGTAAATTGCAGGTTAACCACCACAACCAATTAATGTGTAAATTAAAGTGCTCAATGTGTATATATGTCTTAAAATGTGTTAAAATAACATTTATTGGGGTTTCTTCAAAGGTAGCATGTTTTTTACCGTAACTGGGTGATGAAGTCATAAAAGGGAGCGCGGGCGGTAATGCACTCACTCTGTGTGTGCCGGTTGAGGGAGAATAAAACGATTCGTGGGACTCCCGCAAACTAGAAATATCTATGAATAAAACATAAAAACGAATAAATTTTTATTCATCTGTTTCATAAAAGCAATAAGAACAACTAAAACAAAATAGAAATTGTTTACAGGCATAGTTTCTATTTCTAACATGTCTGCAGCGTTGAGCGATGTAGCCAATCACAGACATATGTGTTGATTTCTTGAACGCAATAATGGCCAATCAGAAGCATTTACGATAGACTCCCCTCACCGCTCAAAACTGACTTTTTGTTCAGTGCTGAATTCTGTATGCTGGCAAATCCTCTAATTATAACAAACATAGTGTATATATTATGAAAGCTTCATTGATAATAACAGAGATGTGTGAGATCGCGATGAACTGATGTCAGCTTTTTAGGAATTATTATGGGAGCGCACTTTGCGCGCAGTCCTGCCAAACCATGCACGCAGTAGCCCGCTTGCTTTAATGTTATAACAGTGGTTTGTGTGTTAATGCTTTATAACAAATAATTGATCAGGAGCATTTATGATGATGTGTAAGGTGGTGACACGTAGGCTAACTTGAAAGTATTTGGAGGTACAGGGAAAAAAAGTATTTTTGCGGGTGGGAGCGAGACAAAACATAAATGTTGCGGGCGGGAGAAAGTAATATAGAAAGTAGTTGAGAACGTCAGTTATAACGACCCACGTACTAAAAAATAGTCGGGTTTAAACCGGGCTCGGGCTCATAATTACAGTTAATGTGTCGGGCAGGGCCGGACGGGCTCAGACACAGCGGGCTCGGGTAGGGTCTTGCTTAATGTTTTTGGGCCGATCTAAGCTCTACCTCGGGTAAGTTATGCTAACACTTAGAGGCACGAATCAGCCGTTTGTCCTTGGGGAACTTGTGGAGCCTCTCCCCCGTTTTTGATGTATTCGTACATCCCACACAAACACAATAGTTAACCATTTTTGCTAGCTAGGTCTCCAATATATCGTAACTCCAGGCCTAGAGCATAGACAGTAAAAGCTTGGAGTACCTTTTATGACGTCACGCCCAGCCAAGTGGAAGGGAGGGGGCGTGCTTAAAACCACTGTAAAACGCACCAACTTTTCATATTATATTCAGCATTTTGGTATAAAAAAAACGTCACGTTACGTCGGATGACGGAGAATGGGGGTTTCGCTTAGAAGCCAATCCTCTTCGAGTATTAAAAAACGAGCCAATGGCAAGAAAATGCCATGGGTCTGCGGAATTTGCATAGCGTATCCCCGCCTCACCACGTGGGTATAAAGGGAGGATGTGGACGCAAACACAGCTATGTCTTCGCTGAGGAGCCGAGACTGAACTCAGGCGTCTACCCAGCGGTACAGCGGAAGTGGCAGGGAGACGTAACGTCTCCGTTCCCTACTCAGGGAACGAGGGTTACATCCGTAACCGAGACGTTCCCTTTCGTAGTCACTCCGAGTTACGTCGGATGACGGAGAATGGGGGTTCCCGTAAAATCACGCCACCTTCACAGCTGTCTTCCAGTGCCCTGCGAAAGTCTGAACCCCTGTCGTGGAACCTAACACGGACGAGGAGTCCTACTTAGCACAGGGATACCAAGGTACACTGGGAAGCATATCTCAGAGGAGATATGCCGCAGTATGCCTACCCGTAGGGAGGACTTACGAATACACATATGGCCCAAGGGGGCTACATATGGGGGAACACTGGAGTACCAACCCGTAGGGTGGCTAGAGATTTAACTCCAGGAGTGGCAAGGTGGCTTGCCAAGGGAAAGACACATGCTCAAAAGAGGCTTACAGTGGAAATACTCATATGGGGGTTACTCAGGGGAGGAACCATGCACACGGAGGCACCTAGCCGACGCACAGGCAATAGACACTGGCGCTAGCATCAACAGTGCTGGAGGAACTCAGGGCTTCAGAGGGGAAGACTGCCTGAGGAAATATCGCACATATCCAGTCAGTGGAGTGGAATGGCGAGCAAGCGAAGACACCTGAACAGCTCCCATGTTAGCTTGAAAAAGACAGTACATGGGTGGAGACTGGCTCCACTCGGAGATTGTAAAATCTGGCGAATGTGTTAGGTGTCGCCCAGTCTGCAGCTCTGCAGATGTCTGTTAGCGAGGCGCCATGCGCTAGAGCCCAAGAGGACGCCACACTCCGGGTGGAGTGGGCGGTCACACCAAGGGGGCACGGTCGACCTTGCTGCTGGTATGCCAAGGCAATGGTGTCCACTATCCAGTGAGACAACCTTTGCTTGGAGAGAGCCTTTCCCTTCAGCTTCCCACCATAACAGACAAAGAGCTGGTCTGCGGTCCTGAAACACTGCGTCCTGTCTACGCAAGCACGGAGGGCGCGTACTGGACAGAGCAGTGCCAAGGCTGGGTCTGCCTCCTCCCGGGGCAGCGCTTGCAGGTTCACCACCTGGTCCCGGAAGGGAGTGGTAGGAACCTTGGGCACATATCCGAGCCGGGGTCTCAGGATCACGTGAGAGAGAGCCGGCCCGAACTCCAGGCACGGTTCGTCAACAGAGAATGCGTGCAGGTCCCCTACCCTCTTGATGGAGGCCAGAGCAACCAGGAGCGCTGTCTTCATTGACAGAAACTTAATCTCAACTGATTGCAGAGGCTCAAAGGGAGCCCTCTACAGGGCATTTAAGACCACTGAGAGGTCCCAAGAGGGAACGAGAGGAGAGCGAGGAGGATTCAGTCTCCTCGCTCCTCTCAGGAACCTGAGGATCAGGTCGTGCTTTCCAAGAGACTTACCTTCAACTGCTTCGTGATAAGCGGCGATAGCGGCCACATACACCTTCAGGGTGGAGGGAGACAGCCTTCGCTCCAACCCGTCTTGCAGGAAGGAAAGCACGACACTGATCGAGCATCTCCTGGGGTCTTCTCGGCGAGAAGAGCACCAGTTGACGAAGAGGTTCCACTTCAACGCATAGACATGTCTCGTGGACGATGCTCTAGCGGAAGTGACGGTAGCCACCACCGCAGGTGGCAGGGTACTCAAACCTGCCTCGTCCCGTCCAGGAGCCACACGTGGAGTCTCCAAAGATCGGGACGAGGGTGCCATAGGGTGCCCCATCTCTGAGAAAGGAGGTCCTTCCTCAGAGGAATTGGCCAAGGAGGTGCTGTCGCGAGGAGTATGAGTTCGGAGAACCAGGTCCTGGTGGGCCAGTATGGGGCGACCAAGATAACCTGCTCCTCATCCTCCCTGATCTTGCACAGAGTCCGTGCGAGAAGGCTCACTGGGGGAAACGCATACTTGCGTAGGCCCTGCGGCCAGCTGTGCGCCAGTGCATCCGTGCCGAGCGTGCCCTCGGACAGGGAGTAATACAGGGTGCAATGGGATGAGTCGTGGGAGGCAAACAGATCTATCTCTGCGTCCCCGAACTGGTCCCATATCAGCTGGACCGACTGGGGATGGAGTCGCCATTCGCCAGAGATTGGTCGGAGCCGTGACAGCTCGTCGGCTGCAAGGTTCCGCACTCCTGGAATGTAAATAGCACGAAGGGACCTCAGGTGCTTCTGACTCCATAAGAGGAGGTGGCGTGCGAGTTGTGACATACGGCGAGAGCGTAGACCACCTTGATGGTTGATGTACGCTACTGTCGCAGTATTGTCTGAACGGACTAGTGCGTGTTGACCCTGTAGCAGCGCATGGAAGCGGTGCAGGGCAAGGCGTACTGCCAGCAACTCGAGGCAATTGACATGCATGAGGCGCTGGGGTCCTGTCCAGGAGCCCGCGGCTGCATGTCCATTGCACATGGCGCCCCAGCCCGTGGCAGAGGCATCTGTGGAGACAACAACATGCCTGGAAACTCGTTCTAGGGGAACTCCGGCCCGTAGAAAGCTGAGGTTCCGCCACGGGGTGAAGGACTGACGGCAGGTCGGAGTTATTAGAACTCTGACCGTACCGCGATGCCATGCCCACCTCGGGACTCGATCGCGAAGCCACAGCTGAAGCGGTCTCATATGAAGCAATCCGAGCGGCGTTATCGCGGCAGCGGATGCCATATGCCCCAGGAGCCTCTGAAAAAGTTTCAGTGGGACCGCACTCTTGCCCTCGAACTGTCGAAGACAAGTCAGCAGTGAGTGTGCGCGCTCGCTCGTAAGCTGCGTGGACATGGCGACCGAGTCTATCTCCATACCGAGAAAAGAGATCCTCTGCACGGGGCAGAGTTTGCTCTTCTCCCAGTTGACCCGAAGGCCCAGACGGGCTAGGTGCCGGAGCACAAGGTCTCTGTGTTCGCAAACCTGAACTCGAGAGTGAGCTAAGATTAGCCAGTCGTCGATATAATTCAGGATGCGAACCCCGTGTTCGCGCAGGGGAACAAGGGCTGCCTCGACGACTTTCGTGAAGACGCGAGGAGACAGAGCCAACCCGAAAGGGAGAACCGCGTACTGGTATGCCTGCCCTTAGAAATCAAACCGAAGAGACGGTCTGTGTCGAGGTAAAATGGAGACATGAAAGTAGGCGTCCTTCAGGTCTATCGCTGCAAACCAATCCTGTGGCCGCACGCATTCGAAAATGCGTTTGGCCGTGAGCATCTTGAACGGCAGCCTGTGAAGGGAGCGGTTCAAGACGCGCAAGTCCAGGATTGGTCGTAACCCACCGGTTTTCTTGGGGACAATGAAGTAGGGACTGTAAAACCCCGACCTCATCTCGGCTGGAGGGACAGCCTCGATTGCACCCATCGCCAGCAAGGTAGCAACCTCCGCTCTCATGATCGGGGCATTGCCACCGACCACAGTAAGCGGACTCCCCTGAAGCGGGGAGGAGACCGTGCGAACTGAATCGCATAGCCGAGCCTGATAGTTCGGGCGACCCAACGGGACAGATTGGGGAGCTCTAACCAAGCCCCCAAAAACTGATCCAGTGGGATCATCCGAGCCACAGGCGTCCCCCCGGAGGGGCAGCGGAGCGGAGTGACCGGCACAGGTGAGGGTGGCATAGCGGCCCAGCACGCGTGCACAGTCATGCTCCGCGTCCTGACAGAGGAGACCAGGGAAGGACCAGCGTTCCATGGGGGTCTGCTCTGCCAGGGGTCTGGCGATAGAGGGGGACGAGAGTGGTGTGGTCCAGAGATGGCACACACTGTCATCCAGACCCTCAGAGACAGAGGGGAACGAGAGTGGCGAGGCTCGGGGGCGTCGCACACTGTCGTGCAGCTCTGTGTGCTCAGAGATGGGATGCAGCTCTTTTTGAAAAGATTCTCCCCCAGCCCTCCACCGGGGGAAGGAGTGGGCCTGCAACCACTCCCTGAAGAACTGCAAGCCATATCTGAGCTGCCCGTAACGGGAGCGCCGCATAGCCTGGCGTACAGCGGGGCTGGTACGGGCAGGGGCACCTCCCTGCGACCACCTCCACGGCCCGGCCCGGTGCTGCTGGGGCCGGACGGGAGGGGGCGGAAGTCGCAGGAGGGCGCATTCGACGGCAAGCGGACTGAAGCGTCTGAACCGCCGGCTGATTGGCAGCAGAAGCCGCAGGGTCAGAAAAAAAAGCCACAGTCCACTTCTGGGCGGCCGAGAACTGTTGGGCAGAGTTCTTGACCGCGCCGCCGAAGAGGCCAGCCTGGGATATGGGGAAGTTGAGGAAACTGGTTCACTCAGCCTCGCGCACATCAACCAGATTAAGCCAGAAATGTCTGACCACACATGTGGACATCACCTGACTCAGGGAGCGTCCGGTCACCTTCGTCGCTCGTAGAGCAAGGTCGGTGACGGCAGGCAGCTCAAGGATGAGCCCTGAATCAGCCCTACCCTCGTGCATGTCACTGAACACCCAGAAGGATGGCAATAACACACAGTGAGGTGGCAGCCTGCCCCGCAGCTCTATAGGTCCCCTCCACCGGAGTAGACAAGAACCTACAGGCATTGGAGGGGTGCCTAGGTCTGCCACACCAGGTGGAGGCACTGTGGGGACACCTAAGTGTTGCCACAGAACACTCCACAGGGGGGAACCCCAGTGCACCGCAGACTGCGGCCTCTACGAGGGCAGAGAAGACGGAAGAGGCCGCTGAGCAGTCGCGAAAAGTCAAAAGAGACTTCCACGATCTCAAGGCCTCTTCATGCACATCCGGGTAGAAAGGATTTGGGTTCGCCACCCCCAAAAACCAATCATCAGCCTCAAGTGCTCGGGATATGGCAGAATTTTCCACACACACCCGAAACTCGTGGCAGCCCGGGAAAGCATAGCTGTGAACTCTGAATCAAACTCGCTATGCTAGCACATCCGAGGACAGCAGCACAGACGAGCCATCTCCAGAGGACTCCAGCTCACCTTGTGATGCGGCGATAAACATGATTTCATCAGCTGGTGGACCGAATGAGAACGGGACCACGTGGGTTGCAACGTGAAAGACGGGGTGTGGACCAAGGAATTTTCGTCGGTTAGTTCCAGACCTGACGTCTTAGTCACCCTGGCCACCAGCCGAGGTATTATCTCACGTGGAGAAAAATAGATCGGGTGGTGGATGAGGGGACTCTCACTCAAATGAGCTCACAGAGTCTCGACCGTATACATTGCGATGGTCACGTTCCCACTGAGAGAACGTGACACACCCACGAGCGCTGTCCGAGCGTGATCAAAGCCCAAACACGCCAAACAGCGCTCGCGCCCAACAGCTGAATCTATCAGAATACCGCACTCAGAAATACACGGGCAGATCGTCTTTAGAAAGACGCGTCTTTAAAAAGACGTGCTGCGTGCACGCTCTTTTAGTGAGAGGAAAAAAACTCTGCGGATGCTGAAGCGACCAGGGAGAGACACACGGACCGGCAGACCACTGCTCAGATCGCAGGCAATATGAAACTCGCTGGATACCGCTGTCACACCAACATCAGAGAGTTAGCTCGTCTCGAAGAGATGTAGTCACTGAGAATACTCAGGATTTGGCTTGTGGAGTGAAGAGATTCTCTTGGCTCCGAAGCGAAAGCATAGCTGCGTTTGCATCCGCATCCTCCCTTTATACCCACGTGGTGAGGCGGGGATACGCTATGCAAATTCCGCAGACCCATGGCATTTTCTTGCCATTGGCTCATTTTTTAATACTCGAAGAGGATTGGCTTCTAAACGAAACCCCCATTCTCCGCCATCCGACGTAACTCGGAGTGACTACGAAAGGGAACAATGGTGGTCGGTTCTTATATGTTTATGTTTAGTAAGCACATTGCATTATCTTCATAGCGGCGCCGGTTACCAACCAAGCAACATGATTACGCGCCAGCTGCAGCTTGATGACGCAAGCGTACCGTGGTTCGGATACAAATAATATAATGTGAACACAGTCCATCGGGGGCAGGGGGAGGGGGGAGCAATCGAACTCGGGTTCGGAACAGGCAATCGAACCAAGTGTGAAAGCCCCCTAAGGCTCCGATTTACACCCCTAACACCGGCAATCTTGAGTTTGAACAACGGTACGCGGCGCGCTGTGCAAGAGAGGGGTGTGATCAGCGCGTTCCCGAGCGTGATTGACACTGCTAAGACATTCCTCCTGGCTCTGATTGGTTGTTTCTGATGGGAGCGGTGTATTTCTGCAAATGGGAATAAGACCACTGAGAGGAGCTTGATTTTTTTCACAGATTATCTGTCTCATATTCTACTGTCAGGACATAATGACAGTTTTAAAGGGGTCATATAATGGTACATGCACTTTTACAAGTTGATTGTACTGAAATGTGTGTTGGCAGTGCCTGTACACAACCATCATAAAATGATAAAAATCCATCCAGTGGTTTTTTTTTTAATCTCCTTATATGTTTTCCCCTGCCTCAAATCAAGCTGTTCGACCGTGTGACGTCACACGGTCGGACGCCCCTCCCACGATTGTTGATTGACACAGACACAGACCCGCCCTCGCTCATGAGCGAGCTGTCAATCATAGTCCGCGCGGACCGGCGCGGTCATTGTTGATATGCTGGAGCACTGTCTATGAGCAGAATGGCGTCTAAGCGATTGTGGTGTTCTGTTCTTGGGTGTAATAACGAACACAGCAGTCATTTTAACCCTCTGAGGTCGGCTATCGCGCCGGCGCGATTGTCTCGCTTTTTTTCTTATCAGTGCAAAAGAGACTCAAAATACTCTGTTGATTTTGATCTTAAATATAAGTGGTATACATCAATCGATCATGTTAAGTGTCTATTATTTTTCTGTATACTCACAATAAAAACAAAGTGTTGTGCTTTTCGACAAATAAAGAAAAATAAACATGATGCAAGTTCTGCCTTCTCTCTGTCGGTGAAGTCCATTCTGAAACGCGTCCTAAAATTAACTATAACTCCGCAAATACTTGTCATACAGGCACGAGAGATTTTTCTTTATGAAGCTTGAATTCTATTCTTTTCAATGAAGTAAGTTATATAAAAAACAAATATTCTCTGTTTATGTAATCTGTATGAAAAGAGAGTCCACGCCAATCCCTTGCCCCGCTTCCCGCCGCTGGAGTTGCGGCAAAGCCTGGGCCGGCCTGTTGGCGCTGCGGGGACCCAGGGCATTTTATTGACCGGTGTCCAGTGATGGAGGTGGGAACACTGATCCGGGTCCCCGACGCGCCGCAGGCTGCCCCCGATCAAGCTGGCATGTACCAGATAGCTGTGAGTATCAAGGGGGGTACTTTTCAGGCTTTGGTGGATTCAGCGTGTAACCAAACCTCTATTCATCAAAGCCTGATTCAACCCGGGGCATTGGATAAAAGCCGCATGGTTCGGGTACGGTGTGTGCACGGGGTGGTGGTGAG
Organism: Tiaroga cobitis; assembly: GCA_030578255.1. NCBI lineage: Eukaryota > Metazoa > Chordata > Actinopteri > Cypriniformes > Leuciscidae > Tiaroga > Tiaroga cobitis. The sequence goes on along the minus strand of CM060615.1, from coordinate 27,645,378 downwards.
TTATCCTATAATGTCCGTGGAAATTCAATTCAGGGGTCAAAAGCATAGTGTGGAGGTAGCAGTTAACCCGCACCTTCGGCATCTGCTAATTTTGGGGACTAATTGGCAGGGCTTTAGTAAATTATTGGGCTTTTTGTGTGCGGATGTCTCTTGGGGAAAAAAGGTGAAAGGAAAGACAGCGCTGGTTCAGGTGGGAGATGCTTAGCCGGGACCTCTGGGTGCTGCTGCAGGGGAAGGGAGAGCTTTGGAGAGATCTATCCTCACAGAGCGCAATGATTTTCCCCTGGAGCAGTCCCAGCATGAGACATTAAAACATGCATTTGATAAAGTCTGCTCTATCGACGGACAGGTACTCCACCCGGACCAACCGCTCTCTTATCCATATTTTTCTATTATTAAGGATAGGTTGTATCGGGTGACCCAAGACGCCCAGTCAAAAGAAGATACAACTCAACTGTTAGTTCCTAAGAGCCGCGCGGAAATGCTTTTCCAGGTGGCTCATTGTAATCCAATGGCCGGTCATTTAGGACAAGCGGCGACACTAAACCGTCTCATGGCTCGATTATTCTGGCCGGGCATTCACGAGAATGTGCGTAGGTGGTGCGCGTCTTGCCGTGAATGTCAGTTGGTGAATCCACCGGCCAATCCAAAAGCACCATTGTGTCCCCTTCCATTAATGCAGCTCCCCTTCGAACGAATTGACATGGACCTCATCGGGCCATTAGAACGGTCAGCACGAGGGCACCGTTTTGCGTTAGTTCTAGTGGATTACGCAACACGGTACCCGGAAGCAGTCCCACTTCGCAACATTTCGGCTAAAAGTGTTGCGAGTGCGCTGTTTTCATTGATCTCCCGGGTGGGAATTCCGAAGGAGATTCTCACCAATCAAGGCACAGCGTTTATGTCACGAACTATTCGCAAACTGTACGTATTATTGGGCGTTAAATCGATTCGCACCAGCGTCTATCACCCACAGACGGATGGTCTGGTGGAACGATTTAATCGAACCTTGAAAGCCATGATTCGTAAGTTCGTTCACGAAGACGCCAAAAATTGGGATAAATGGCTAGAACCCCTCTTGTTCGCTGTATGCGAGGTCCCCCAAGCCTCCACGGGGTTTTCCCCCTTCGAGCTTCTTTTCGGCCGTCAGCCCCGCGGGGTGTTAGACGTGCTGAGGGAGACTTGGGAGGACCGTCCGCTAGTAAGAACGAAATTCAGTATGTCCTGGACCTGAGAACAAAACTCCACACTTTGGGGCGGCTTTCAATGAAGAATTTGTTACAGGCTCAAGACAAACAGAGACAGCTGTACAAAAGGGGAACTAGACTCCGTCAATTTCCACCGGAGACAAAGTACTTGTATTGCTTCCCACGTCCAGCTTGAAATTACTCGCGAAGTGGCAAGGACCCTTTGAGGTTACACGGCGAGTTGGCGATCTCAACTATAAGGTAATTCGAACAGACAGGGGCAGGGCACATCAAGTATATCACCTCAACCTACTAAAGAAGTGGGTTGAGGCTGAGTCAGTGATGCTGGCGACGGTAGTGAGTGGAGAGGAGGACCTCGGGCCAGAAGTGATCACAAAACCACAATCCCTCACTCTGGCTCCTGGTGGGGATCACCTGTGTGGACTATAGAAGGGTGAACGCGGTGTCTAAATTCTATGCTTATCCAATGCCAAGGATTGACGAATTGCTTGATCGGCTGGGGACTGCTCGCTTTTATTGGACATTGGACTTAACAAAGGGTTATTGGCAGATCCCCTTGTCTCCCATGACCAAAGAAAAAACAGCTTTCACAACGTCGTTTGGATTACACCAATTTATCACCCTTCCTTTCGGCTTGTTCGGGGCACCTGCGACTTTTCAGCGTCTAATGAACAGAATTCTCCGGCCGCATGCTGCATATGCCGCTGCCTACTTGGATGATATTATCATCTATAGTAATGATTGGCAGCGTCATATGCAGTATTTGCGTGCTGTCCTAAAGACTCTGAGAAGGGCAGGGCTCACGGCCAACCCGAAGAAGTGTGCGATTGGGCGCGTGGAAGTAAGGTATCTGGGCTTCCACTTGGGTCACAGACAGGTGCGTCCCCAAATTGATAAGACGGCAGCAGTTGCGACCTGTCCGAGTCCTAAGACCAAAAAGGAGGTTAGACAGTTCCTGGGGCCAGCGGGATATTACAGAAGGTTTGTACCTAATTATTCGGACCTCGCTAGCCTGCTGACTGATTTAACTAAAAAGGGCGCACCAGATACGGTCCAGTGGACGGAGCAGTGTCAGCAGGCTTTTACCCAAATAAAGGCTGCTCTATGTGGCGGGCCGCTTTTACATGCTCCTGACTTCTCCCTTCCTTTCATCCTACAGACAGACGCGTCGGACAGGGGCCTGGGCGCAGTCCTGTCCCAGGTGGTGGAGGGTGAGGAGCGGCCGGTGCAGTACATCAGTCGGAAGCTCTCTAAGAGGGAGACGATGTACAGCACCATTGAAAAGGAGTGTTTGGCCATCAGGTGGGCTGTCCTCACTCTCCGCTACACCTCCTGGGACGGGAGTTCACCCTGTGTTCGGACCACGCTCCTCTCCAATGGCTCCACCGCATGAAGGATACCAATGCGCGGATCACCCGTTGGTATCTGGCCTTACAACCTTTTAAATTGGTGATCCACAGGCCCGGGGGCGCAAATGGCTGTGGCCGACTTCCTCTCCAGGAGGGGGGGGGGCTGCAGGCCGGATGGCTCCCCGGCCTGAGTCGGGCGGTGGGGGTATGTGACGAGGGGGGCGATAAGCTGTGCGGTGAGTAAGTGGGTCAAGTGCAGATGATGAACACCTGTGTCTGATTCCAGTAATTGGCATGGAGAGACGAATGTAAGCTGTGCAGATTGAGAGTGTGGGGAGAGAGAAAGGACTGGGACTTGTGCAGCGATCGAGCGGAAAGAGTGCTGTAGAAAGTGTAGTGGCAATTTTAATGATATTCATTGATCTTTAGTCAAATGTAGATGATTCAAAGAATGTCACATGTGTGTCTCTCACTTGTAGTGAGAGGATTCTGTTTATGTACCTGGGGAGGCAGAAGAGGGAGACACTCCAGAGAACAGACGAACAAGGACCTCTGACCTAGATGTCAGAAGGCCATTTGGTGCAGGGGAGCTTAGTGGGCCAACTAGTGACGTCTATGGAAAACTACTGGGAGGAAGGCTCTGGGGGGAAGAAAGGCCTTGAAACTAAGATAAAAGCTAGTTCAGTCTGTCTGGGGGGTGTGTCACTCTTCTGCACAGGGTAACAACTGTGTATTAGACTGCTCCTATTCTTGCAAGAATAAATACTTCTATTTTATATAATTTGACTCTGAGTGTCTCTTACGCAGTGATGTTTGTTTGAGAATTTTTGCCACAACAGTTTTGGTGTCAGAAGTGGGATTCCTTGGACGTGTTCCCTGGACCTGAGATCGGACGGTGTTTGGCCACCTGGACTAAGTAAGTTCCACCTCTACCTCGTAAACTTGAGAGAGAGGGGCCGACCGATATCAGGGCCGGGAGAATCGACCACTGGAATCTAAAGAACCCGCAAGTGGCATGAAACAACGTCTCTGGTAAGGGTCATTTAAATTCGGTTTAATTGGGGGAAGAGTGAAATTGAACCATATTGGCTGAGGGCTGTTTCTGTGGTACGTAATCTGAGATTAATTGAGATCTATATATAGATCAAGAGGTTTCAAACAGATACGAGAGAAAATTATCTGAGATTAATTGAGGTCTGTAACAGATCAAGAGATTTCAAACAGATAGGTACCCTGAAAATCAGTTGTTCCACCACGGAGCAAATTGTTTTTAGGTGCTGAGGCTAATTAGGGGGAGCCAGAAAAGAATTTTTTTGGTAAACCATAATTAGGAGGGCACTAATAAGTGCAACCCGACCGATTTGGGTTAAAAGAAAAGAGTCGGATTTGTTAGGGACGCCTAACAGATTAAAGAAAACGCGCGTTGAAGAGAAATCCACAGAGAACAGAAAACAGCCGGTATGGGGAAGTCTCAGAGCAAGCTTGCGAAATTTGGTACACCGGTGTTTTGTCAAATGAGGTATTGAGCGCCACAACATTAAAGATGGTGCGGGAATCAGTTGAACAGAGCAGTGAGAAACAAAAGTTGTGTCTGTGTTCAACATGTGTGTAAAAAAAATGTGAACAGATAATGGATTGTTGGCTTGAAGATAAAATGTCAAACTGCCAGGAGAAATAATGTTTTTTTTTACTTCTTCATCCAGTAAATGGATGCATGACATTAGATGTCTATAGAACTTAAATTTATATGACAAGGATTGTAGCAAGAAGCAATAAGGCTGTCTGTGTGAAATAGAGGGAACTGTAAGTGAGACTTGGTGGAAGAGGGAAGTGAAAAAACAAAAAGGTTGGTGTGTGAGATATGTGTGTGTGGGGATTGTTCAAACAATCATGTACTGGTTAGATAATGAAGGAACTGGCATGTTTGAGAAAAGAAAGGAGAGGATAATGAGGGAACTGGCATGTAGGGAAAAGAAAGGAGAAATATAGCAGAAAACTATATGTGATGAAAATAGACATGGTCTGACAGAATTTATGGAAGTCAAATTAACTGTTTAAATGGTGAAATGAAAAGTCAGTTTTAGAATAAAAATAAGGCATTGTATGATTGACAGGGATTAACATGATATGAGGAATGTTTTAAGCAGAATGGGGAACAATTCTAGATTTTGATAAAAAAATGATTGAAATGATGATATATCTGCTTTATTTTATTAATGTTAAGAAAATAAGGGTATTGAAGCAAGTAGCTATAATGGTTGTCTGTGTAATTTACGGACTGAGTAATATAATCTGTTTTGGAGAAACAGTAGAGATAAGACTGAGACAACAATGTGATGGAAGAGGAAAGGCTTCAAACCAGTTGTAATGAAAATAATGATGTACAAATTGTTACACTTTATGAAGAGTAACGGAACAGTCCGGGAAAATAAATAAATAAATAAATAAATAAATAGTGAGACAGAAGAGAGCAAATGCTGTAAACAGCTCTGCTCAGAAGATCTCACTTTGAAGAGATTTGCAGATGATGTTTTGTAAAAGATAAGCTGGGAGAAATGTGTAAAGACAGAAAACAAATTCGAATATTTTGAGCATTTTCTGTGCTGCTCATGAAATTATGTTCCGCCAATAAAATGATGAAGATTATGATTTGGCTATTGTGATTAAATCCGCGAATGGTGGACTGTAAAGGAATACAGGGGACTGATTATCAGTGGCTCTGTTTACATTCCTGAAATGGGACACACACTGCTTCAAGAGTGTGCAGTAAGTTGGAGCCGTTTGCAAGCTCACAGTGATCAAACTATAGTCAAGGACAGGTGTCTGATGCTGAAGTTGAGGCTGAAACAAATTCACTAGATGACAGAGAGTGTTTTAATGGTGGTCATCAGGACAATTTAATAGGTAACTAAATGCCCACCAAGGTGTTTGAAAATGTGATAGTGACACATTTCTGATAATAATGTGGGTTTGAAAGTAGATCAGTGTTTAAATGACGACAGTAACATTTTTCGTCTGAGAAATAAGAGATAAAAACAAGGTCGAAAGATTGAAGTCTTAAAGTGAATTCTATAAGAAAGAAAAGATCTATAAAAGTGAACTGATGAATACAGGTTGATGTAAAATTAATGACTCCAACAAATGTGAGTTGCAAAATATATCAAAGTAACTAACAGGATGATTGTGTTTTAATTAAACATTTTAGAAAGGGTTTAGATTAAGGAGAGAGACTAATCTCACGAATGATTTATAATAATTGCAAAAGATGTATCAAGCAGAGAGTGCTAGCCTTGTCAAAGTTAACGTAATTGAGAACTTGACAACTAAAATGCTGATTGAGAAATGTGAAACGTTATTGAGAACTGGAATAATTATTTTTATTTAAGATCAAGTAAGCAGAAGCAATACTGGATTAACAGTTGCTGAATGCTGATTAAACAAACAGCTTGAAAAGTTGACCATGAAAGAACTAGAAGCTGATGTTTTGCTTTCAAAAGATAAGTTTATTATTGGCTGTAATGAAACAGTTTGCTTATCTAAATCTGATGTGTACTGTGGCTGAAAACTGCCAGTGCAACAGAGACTCAATCTGAGTGGAAAATTGTAATGTCTAAATAAAGACAACTATAAAAATTATGTTTATTTGGAAACACATGTAATTTCTGGCAAATATGCCTTAAGCTGGGATAAAGTTATAGGATGGTAGATAAAGTTTGATGTTAGAAGTTTATGAGAGTGCAGTGTGCCAGTCCTGAATGCCTCAGAGTCTCTCTCATTCAATGTCAGCTCAAAGCTGTTATCTGTGATAAGCTATTTGTAGTAAAGCACAGTTTCAGTTGAAGAATCATAGACACAGAGATGTTTAAAGAAACAATTGCCATAAAGGGCAATTTGTATTTGTAAATGTAAAACTGAATGACTTTAAAGAAGTCTTTAAAATAATAATGCAGAACTTGAAGACATTTTATTTTATTTTAGGACCAGTAACTTCTTTGTCTCATTTAGTCTCCACCATTCAGGACCGATGGCTCCGTCTACAGGTAAAGTTCACTGAACGTACGGATGATCCAAATTCGCTGAGTATAGTCTAAGCAGCTAGGGTTTCTGCTTTTAAGATAAAATAATGGATTTAAGTGATTAAATACTGTTGTTATTGACCTGTCTCCCTGTGTGAACACTATTAGGCAATGAGAATGGCTCTGGTGACTCTTGAACGTGCTTTTCCTAAGCTCCAGAAAGCAGCTGAGTTCTGTTGAAGAAAACCGATTGTGTGATGGGAAAAAAAAAGCGGTCACCAGTGGGCACGAGTGACCACCTCCATGACGGGTAAGACCTTCTTTGGCCAGACAGGGGGCAACCCAAGCCAGAGGGCTCACGTAAAGTCACTGGGCATTTCCTGAATGGAGATGTTTTATGTGAGACAGGTATGAGAGTTGAGCAGGAGCTGTGAGGCCAGCAGCGTCCTTATACCGTTAGGGGGAGATGAAGCTATGACGAGTCACGCCAGTCTTCCCCATGATGCAAAAGCTCCTCTATACCACTCACCAGAAGAAACCGCATTAGTTGTATGGCTTGTTTTTCATTGTGACAAGTGTCTGCAACTAAACCGGGGGGACAACACCCTGAGAAGAAAATTATAGACAAAGAGCTAATGGCAATGGGCTTTCAAGAGCCAGCTGAGACCGTAAGGGGGATTGCCATTATTAATTGTTGTGGAGACAGTAATAAAACTTTTTGATGTCGGTTGCCTTATGGGCAAGGAAAATGTATAGAAGTTGATTTAGAACTAGTCTATAACATAGTTCTAACTCCTGAAGGTCGTTAGACATGGTGGTGACTAAAGATGAAGACAGCTTTGTAGATTTAAGTCTGGATAATTCTGAGTGGAACGGTTGAAAAGACAATACAGAACATGGGACGAGCTTTAAGTTGATTGGACATCAAGCTCTGTCTGGTAGTAATACTTTTGTCATGCAGGATGTCGATTTGAATTATGTTCTGGATCAGTTTAAGTATTTGTGTAAATTGGAATTGTGTAGTTGTAGATCACCATCTGGCATGGGCTGAGATAAATGAAAATGTTGTAGATTTGATGGCAACAACAAAATGACATATTGGCTAAGTCAATTTCGAAGTATCAAGAGAGCCCTTAACATTTATGATAATTGTGAACAAAGGGGGAGAAATGATTGACTGACATTGACCAAGTCTGTACAGCACGACCTGACCTGATAGGGAAAATTGATGACTTTAGAAATGTTTGTAGATGGCTGACTTGAGACCAAACAACAGGCCTGAAAAGCAGGATTCGCTGTGAGACTCAGGGACGTTGCCCTTCAAATACTTCGATAAGAAGATGAGATTGGGCTTTAAGTGAAGAATAAAATATTTTGTTTCAGAGGCAGAGAAGGATGTCTGGGCAAAATTTTGCTGAAGGACGCCGTTTGGGTTGGTGTTGATGGCAAATCAAATTAGTTTAAATTGATGGATGAGCGGGGTCATGCATCAAAAGGGGGATTGTAGCAATTGCCAAATATGGTTTACTTGGGTCCCAAACAAAATTTGCTGTCTGTACATGTATTTGCAGGACTGTTTCAACAGGAAACGCTAGGGCAGATGTGGCAGCGAAGGCCATGGCAGCACAGCAGACAAAAGAAACTACGTATTTTACTATCTGAAAATAACCTCGACATTGTTTTTCTCTACAGATCATGCAGACTTTTGATACAGGGGAAAATGGGCCCAGTAAAATGATGGCTATGGATGAATTTGGCTAACTATCCTTGCCTGGATTGTTATTGTGGCAGAAAGAAACAAGGCCACACCTGCGCAGCGCAAAACTTAAATTTTCCTTTTACAGAATGTCAGGATGGGTTGCAGAAAACAGGACTGATTCTATTCCAAATGTATAAATATTGTTTTTCAGGGGAAAAGGATCCTGAGTGCTATTTAGTGAGCGAGAAATTATACGGTGATAATGTTTCAGGTTGATTCCACAGGTCACACCAAAGGGGACGAGCGGCTAGACAAGCGGTCACTAACAAAATACTTAAGGTCTCCATTCACAGGTGACAGTTCACTCCAGTGGGGGTGCGGTCGTGATTTAAGGGAAAACCTTATAAGGATCAGAAAATGGTTGGAGAGTGTGACACCTGGGTCCAAGCCTCTCACCTTAGACAACACCAACAGGCCACAACCATCCCATGGTCCATGGGGCGAACGAGATTATCAACACGCCTGGAGGAGGAACCAACTGCCAACTGATGGTTTAAGTTTAACAGAAGAATGGGGTTTTGTGATTATTTTGAGGATTTGATTTGATTAAATCAAAATAGGGCTTAGTATTGATATACAGTCGATCAAAAGATTTGATTGGTTACTTATTCATTAGGAAATATTTAAGGAAAATGTTTTTGGGAAGAGATCTATTAATTAATGTAAATTATAGGGATAATTGTTGAAGCGTATTAAGTAGAACCACAGCATGTTTGAATTAAAAGTATTGATTTGATTGTAAATGTAGAAAATATATTGATTGTGTCCGTAATGGAAATATTAGAGTTAATATTGAACAACTGCATTGGTTAGAAGAATGGATAAAATTATAAGACTTCTCTGGTTAGATTTTGTTAAATATGGCATTAAATAGAGCTTACTAAATTGAATTAGAAGTAAATGAAATATGGAGATGGGCGTAGATTAATGGAAAAGGCTTAATGATAGGAGTTAGGATTGTTATTCTAATAATTTTGTTATTCATGGGTGAATATGATTACAGTGACAGGTGAAACATGCTGTCTGTTCAATTGGTGAAAATGACAGTCTATCCCAAGGATGAACAAAATTATGTGACGACACAGGTAGTGGGAGCTACAGTGAGATATGTGTTAAATGTATGTTCTGTTTGTTTTTCTTCTATTTGTTTATTTTCTGAGAAAGATTAAGGGCAAAGATTTAAAGGGGGTTAAAAGCAGCAGTCATCCGTGTTACGAGATGGCGTACAAAGATAGGGTTTGAAACTGAGGGATTTTTTTATTTTACTTTTATCTGGTTGTTTCCTTGCTATGTTATAACTACCTTTTCCTTACTGTCGTGACTGAGGGTCTGTTTACAGGAGCGCAGGAACAGTGATTTCTCGCTTAGCCCGGCGCCGTAAAAATGTTTACTTGCTAGCTAAAATATTACGGGGCCTTTCCCCCACAAAAACAGCCTTATGCTTCCTCATTCTAAACTTTTCTTCACAAGTTCAAGGAGAGTGATCATTTATGCAAAAATCAGAGATGAAAAGTATAAGTGTGATGATATGACTTAAAATTTGTCTTATTGTTTATTATTGTGATTATGGGTAATCAGAATGATAAAAAGTGAGGAGTTGTAGTGGCAATTTTAATGATATTCATTGATCTTTAGTCAAATGTAGATGATTCAAAGAATGTCACATGTGTGTCTCTCACTTGTAGTGAGAGGATTCTGTTTATGTACCTGGGGAGGCAGAAGAGGGAGACACTCCAGAGAACAGACGAACAAGGACCTCTGACCTAGATGTCAGAAGGCCATTTGGTGCAGGGGAGCTTAGTGGGCCAACTAGTGACGTCTATGGAAAACTACTGGGAGGAAGGCTCTGGGGGGAAGAAAGGCCTTGAAACTAAGATAAAAGCTAGTTCAGTCTGTCTGGGGGGTGTGTCACTCTTCTGCACAGGGTAACAACTGTGTATTAGACTGCTCCTATTCTTGCAAGAATAAATACTTCTATTTTATATAATTTGACTCTGAGTGTCTCTTACGCAGTGATGTTTGTTTGAGAATTTTTGCCACAACAAAAGCAACGAGAGCTGAACCAACGTGGAAAGAGTTTTGATTGAAATTGTGCTGTGCTGTAGAGAACCTACGGTGAATGCGCTGTGTGCGCGCCTTTTGTTTTGATTCTGAGTTAATAAAGTCTGTACGAGTCCCAGTATCGCCGACCCTGTGTTCTTCTTCCTCACCCACAAACGAACTTTGCTACACAATCCAACTACATATTTTACACCACTGACAAGTCACTACTCACGGTGTTTATGGCTAGCTTCTAGGTTTCTGCGGCTTCTCTTTCAAGGTAGTGACGAAACGCGCTCTGTAGCGCTGTTTGTGCGCGTTCGGCTACGGTAGAAACATGATGTCACAATATGTCGACCTTCATAGAAGGGGATTCCCGCGGTTATGTAGATATAAATGTCTCATTCTAAGGTAATAAAAACATTACGGTTTATTAAGTAAGTTCTTTATACACCACTGAAAACATAGTTATGGATGTCATTTTGCATTTCTGTTAATAGATACTCAAAATTTTTACTGATTGCACCTTTAACCCTCTGGGGACCAGAAACGCGCCGGCGCGTTTTTGCTAGTTTTTTTTTCACATAGCAGAAAAATAGACTTAAAGTACTACCATCATTTCTGTTCATATAGAGTTAAGAAATATGAGAAAATAATCTGTTAAATGTCTACTTTTTTATGTGCCCAAATACAATCGAAATAAAATATTTTGCTTTTGTAAAATAAAGAATATAAACAGGGTGTGCGTTCTGCCTCTCAGTCACCGTGAACTTTTTTCCTGGAGCACGTCTCTATTCTTCAACAAAACTCAGCGAATACTATTCACCCAGCCATAAGCAATATATATTTTAAATCATTTGAGTTTGTACTTTTAAATGATCCGATTCAAAACTAAAATAAATATTCTCCGTTTATGTCATCTATATAAAAAGAGAGACGTGTCAGCCATTCTAATTATCTTTCTCTCAGCTCATTATCTTTGGTAATGTGACACGCCCACGGAGAGCACGCGCTATTCAAACGCAAATATGTGAAGCACCACATTGAGACGCGTTAAGGCCCATAAACTCTGAAAACACTATATTTTTTAGTCAGATTAATCTACTGTCATCTTGAGCGGCTATGAGGAACAATCCTGGGACATTTACCTACCTCAGAACAAGTGCTGGTTTATTTTCACCACGAGGAGGAGCAACAGATTCAGCTGAGAAGTGTGTAAGTGTTTTATGCTTGTGCTTTGTTCTAATCGCGATATAGAATAACGTTAGTGTCTGTAAACGGAAAAATAGCATACTGTTTAAATGTGAATCATGTTTCTGTGTGTGTGTGTGTGAATGAATGAATGAATGAATACACAGATACGCACTGTTATAGACGAAATAAAAGACATTTTGTTGACTAGTTTTGGATAGAGTATAAAGTTTTTACTCTAAAATAGACATCAAATAAGGTTTTGTTAGGAGTTTCTGCTCATATGTTAAATATATAGTATGTTTTGTCAATAAACTAATCAACTAAGATGTTATAGTTTTTGTTCCAATGCAAGCTATATCAAAATAATGAATCCTCAACTTTGAAATATGTATGATCAAACTAAGACATTTATGGAAAAAGACCATTTTCTTTTCAAGATGTTTCCAACTCTAACTTTGAGTTAGAGCCGGAGCCAGTGCCTGTTCAAGAGCCGGAGCCTGTTCCTGAGCCGGAGCCTGTTCCTGAGCCGGAGCCAGCGTCTGTTTCTGTGTTTGTGTCTGTCCTTGTGGCCATTACTGTTCTAGTGGCTGTTCCCGAGCCGGCGTCTGCTGTTCCCGAGCCGGCGTCTGCTGTTCCCGAGCTGGCGTCTGCTGTTCCCAAGCCGGGCGGAGCCAGTGCCAGTGTCTGTTCCAGAGCCGGAGCCAGTGCCAGTGTCTGTTCCAGAGTCACTGCCCTGGCTGCCCGAGGGGTCTTCACCGCCCTGGCCGCCCGATGGGTCTTCACCGCCCTGGCTGGCCGATGGGTCGTCTTCACCGCCCTGGCCGCCCGATGGGTCGTCGATGTGTTGTAGTTGTTGTCGTGGAGCGTCTGGTAGCCGGGGGGGGGGGGGGTTATGTCACAATGTCTGGTTGTGTTTCCATGGGTTGTCACTAGAGGTCCTTGTTCTCACGGTGTCTTTCACATTTGACTTCATTTCCCAGCATTCTGTCTGTCACTCATCAGTTCATTGCAATCAGCTGTTTCCCATCACATTGTTAGATCTGTGTGTATATATTCCCTGTCTGTGTCAGTGTTTGTTACGGAGTCGTTGTTATATGTCACACCACTTCTGAGGTCTGTTTTATAGTTTGTTCTTGTTTTAGTTCTTGTGTTTGGATTGTTTATTTGGATTTTGATCCCTGCCTGGAAGACTACGATTTGGATTACCCTATTAAAAACTACTGCTTTTGGATTTCTGTTCCTGTGTGTGGTTCGTGACAGTACCTAGAATATCAAAGTCCACTAAAGGAGGGTGTTTTCACATTAGGCTCCTAAACTCTGGAATGGCCTTATAATCCTAGTTTGAATCTAGATTAGAGACGTATCTCTTTAGCCTAGCATTCATATGATGCATCTCCTAACCTTATACGGTTATATCAGATCAAATGCACATGATTATTCTTGCTTAATGTTATGAACAGCAGCTATGCTAATTATTTTCTATTTGCTTCTCTGTTTTATCTCAGGATGCCCATCCTGAGGTAACTAGAGAGTATGTCAGCTCCAGTTTGGAACCAGCCTATTATAATAATGAAGTAATCAGTTACATTTATAAAGCGCTTTTCTCTGCACTCAAATCGCTTTATATAGAAGGGGGGAATCTCCTCAACCACCACCAATGTGCAGCATCTACCTGGATGATGCGACGACAGCCATATTGCACCAGAACGCCCACCACACACCAGCTTCTTGGTGGAGAGGAGACAGAGTGATGAAGCCAATGAGTATATATGGAGATGATTAGAAGGCCATGGTGGACAGAGGCCAATGGGCAAATTTGGCCAGGATGCCAGGTTTACACCCCTACTCTTTCGAAGGACATGGGATTTTTAATGACCACGGAGAGTCAGGGCCTCGGTTTAATGTCTCATCCGAAGGACGGTGCTTGTTAAAGTATAATGTTCCCATCACTATACTAGGGCTTAAGGACCCACACAGACCACATGATGAGCACCCCCTGCTGGCCTCACTAACAACTCTTCCAGTAGCAACCTGGTTTTCCCAGGAGGTCTCCCATGCAGGTACTAACCAGGCTCAGCCCTGCTTAGCTTCAGTGGGCAACCAGTCTTGGGCTACAGGGTGATATGGCTGCTGGCTGAATTATGAATACTTCAGATGCCCAGCACCTATGAAGAGACTACGCCAACTCCTGCAAAGACTTCAGATGATGCAAACTCTGAATCAACATGCACCAATGCTACATTTTTCTAAATGTCATAATCATTTGTTAACAAACAAGTATGCATTACTTCAATGAGCTCATTGTTTCTGCATTAAATTATTACATTGTTTAAATTAACTAAATTAAGAATAGTTAACTGTGATTTTGTATATGTACATTTCTGAAATGCATAGCTTAAACAGTCACCTCTGATAACAGATCACTCTAAATTGTAATATGGACTCAGGCACTTTCTGTGAAGCTGCTTTGAAATTATGTGTATTATGAAAAGCGCTATGCAAATAAATGTGAATTGAATTAAATACTGATGGAAGGATTGCCAATATCTCACCATCACTCATTGGTCACACTGCTAAGTACTCGGCACACCTTTCTAGGTAAGTTAATGGATCTTCACCTTCTGTGCATCCAATTACAGGGAATTCTAGCTTGACTGCTGCCTTATAAGGAATTGGGTGAGATGTAGATATTGCCTGATCAATTGGGAATGACGTTGTGAAGGCTTGCGAGGCTATAGTAGTAGAAACAGCATTTGGGGCAGAACAAATCATAGACTTGAGCTGATTAACTCTTCTCTTTAAGCTTTCCATTATGGCCTTACCCATATCTTGCATCTGTTCTTCCAAACACTTATTGCTTTAAAGGGTTACACCGCCTTTTAATTATATCGAAAAGCTCTTCCTCAAGCTTTCGCAGACACTGATCAAGCACCTGTGCTTGAGTTGTCATCTGTTTGGTTATCTCTCGAACTTGTTCATCTAGAGTTCTAAGACAGTGGTCATGTGGTTGAAGGCGATTTTGAATGTCTTCCTCCACTCTTATAATACACTCTACATTGTCTTTCTTCATCTTGTCTATTCTCATGCTTAACTGATTTAACTTGGTTGCAATGGTGAGACTGATAAGACTCTTGTTCTCCCCTTCTACCGGTGGAGGTGATGGCAAATCATTCAAACAACATACTCCTTATGTACTGCAGCCTTCTCCTGTGCCAGTACCTCCTCTTCAGACTCCGAGTACAAACTACTAAGGGACCGCATTAGTTCTTGAATTGGTTCTCGGCGAGTTGTAAAAGGTTCAACAGTGAAGTCTGGGTTCGTACCCACATAAGCCTCGGCCCGAGATGCATCCATAGTTTTAAAGTGAAACAAATGAAACTGAACAATGATTACAAACTCTCACAATAGCAAATATCAATCAGCCAACATACCTTGCTCATGCTCTTTTTTTTCAGGAGGTCCCTGTTCGGGCACCATTTGTATTCAACATTCTTTTTTTAGTCACATATAAAAGAAGAGCAGAGCTAAGTGTATTTAAGTTTTGATAATAAACACCTAAACAACATATATATACAACAGCAACAATGTCAGCAAAACATTACATCCAAAATAAAGAAAATTCGGAAAAGGGTGGCTTGCTCACTTCAGGTTGGTGGAGAGATCCTTCCTTAAGTGGAGGAGTTTAAGTATCTTGGGGTTTTGTTCACGAGTGAGGGAAGGATGGAACGGGAGATTGACAGATGGATCGATGCAGCTTCTGCAGTAATGCGGTCGATGTACCGGTCTGTTGTGGTGAAGAAGGAGCTGAGCCGTAAGGCAAAGCTCTCGATTTACCGGTCAATCTAGGTTCCTACTCTCACCTATGGTCATGAGCTTTGGGTCATGACCGAAAGGACAAGATCCCGGATACAGGCGGCGAAATGAGCTTTCTCCGCAGGGTGGCTGGGCGATCCCTTAGAGGTGAGAAGCTCGGTCACTCGGGAGGAGCTCAGAGTAGAGCCGCTGCTCCTCCACATCGAGAGGGGTCAGCTGAGGTGGCTCTGGCATCTGTTCCGGATGCCTCCTGGACGCCTTCCCGGGGAGGTGTTCCGGGCACGTCCCACTGGGAGGAGACCCCGGGGAAGACCTAGGACACGCTGGAGAGACTATGTCTCCCGGCTGGCCTGGGAACACCTCGGTGTCCACCCGGAAGAGCTGGAGGAAGTGTCTAGGGAGAGGGAATTTTGGGCATCTCTGCTTAGACTGCTGCCCCCGCGACCCGGCCCCAGATAAGCGGAAGAAGATGGGTGGATGGAATAAAGAAAATTCCCAACTTCATTATGTTAGAGCCTTTCAGTCCACCACAACATGTCTGAGTCCAGGCAGAAATAAATTCAATTTCTCACCACTCCAAAGTACTTCAGGTAAGAGGTGAGTATTTTGTAATGTTTCAATCATTTCAATAATAGGGTTAGAAATCCAACAAAAACAATGCCCTTAAACCATAACCAGGCACCAGTCCAGGTAATCCACAAAGGTGCAGAACAAGTTCATAACATAGTCCAGATGAAGTGTTCTTATTTTATGATGAATGAGGCCCATAGAGAACCCTCTGAACAAATATGCAAAACACAAATCAAAATATGCACTTGACACAGTCTAGATATAGACACATATAACACATCTAGAATTACAACATACATATATATATATACACACACAACTTACACTGAGCTTTAGAACCAAAGATGTTCCTCATAATAGGATTTCATGCATCAAGCTAAGTTGAGCAAACACTCAAAGCCATGCCAGCACCTACTACACCCTGGCTGCATTCCAAACCGCATACTTCCCTACTATTTAGTATGGGAAAAAGAGTAGGCGAGCGAAAAAGTATGTATGAATCCAAAAGAGTAGGCAAGAATTACCTGGGTGACGTGGTAATTATCGCGAGATTCGGACTTAAGTGCGTTCGAATATGCCTACTTTCCTACTATATAGTAGGCGAAAACAGTACGTGAAGGAAGCAGTACGTTCGAAACATCAGTATTCATAAAAGAGTAGGCGAGAAGTTCTCGGATGGCTTACTGCTTGTGCCCAGATTTTTGAGTGCTCGTCCGATGGATACTCTTCTATCCCAGGAGGCCACGCGAGAGGATACGTCATTATCAAACACCACGGAGATCAGCGACGCGGGGGAAGAAAGATGTCAGAGGTTGTAGTGGAGGAGATAAAATCCCGGCAATGTCAAATATGGGGAGGCCACCTAATTTATACTGATGGGTCAAAGGATCCTGAGAGTGGGAAAGTGGCCTTTGGTGTAAGTATACCCGAATTAGGTTATAAAAAAGGATGTAGGATCCCAGATCATTTGTCAGTATTTACTGCAGAGTTGATGGCAGTTTTATGGGCAGTAAAGTGGGTAGAAGATAACAAAAGGGAGTATTCTGTCATATGTAGTGATTCAGCTGCAACCCTAAATACAATTAAAAATATTAAAACTAAGTCTAGACCTGACTTACTTGTGGAAATTTTGCAGGTGTTGTATAGAATACATAGCTGTTTTTTATTTTTATGTATATATTTTTTATCTATCACTCTTGTATCTGCACTTGTTGAATCTTAAGCTGATGTGGCCAGCAAAGTTTATCTTTGCTTCTGAAAAATATCTGCATTCGTGGCAGGGGACTTGAGAAAAGTAAACAGTGGTGCATATATTAATGCAGTGCAGGAGGTACTCTCAGCAAAGGAAGAAATTGTTCAGGGAATTGGGAGCAACAGCAGAAACTGTTTTTAATTTATGCTCTTTATTGAATTTGGATAGGTGGGAATTTGGACAAAATAAAAAAAATTGATGGAGTATTAGCGAAATATTGGAGTATATAAAAAGATATAGATAAGCAGTATTAAAGTTGTAAATAGCGATTAGAGAACAGAGGAGGGCAGCAATACGCCATAGCTGCGTCTAGCCTGCCAGAAATACAAGAAGAAGAAGAAGCGACGCGGGGGTTTTCAAATGTGAGTAAACACGGTTCCTTGTGTCGTACCTCATTTGTGCTTTGGGGTCTATATGACCCCAATCGACTTTTCCAAAGTAAATAAACATGGTTCCCTTCATCTCAGTTGCATAAAATTTTGTCACTTTTCCTACATTATCTATATATACACACACAAAAAAACTGGGCTTGATTCGGTTGTTCTAAAGGTATGTAAAAAAAAAAGTCACACTCATGACCTTTGGGGTCAATATGACCCCACATTGAAATGAATGGGAAAATCGGAAAAAAAATGTTTTTTATTTTTCATTTGTAAAAAAAAAAAAATTTATCCAGAATAAATCTGAAAATTTCTATACCACAATGAAGTCCTGGTACTAGAGCACAAATGCAATGTGGAACGAACATGATCACTTGCACACACACGTGCACACGCACATAAACACACACACCGGTGTGACTCCAATAGAAAGCCTTTTTATAGAAATTGGCAAATAAAATCAATAATTCCAGCATAAATCTGAAAATTCTCACACATAAATGAAGGCCTGGTACTAGATCACTAATACAATGTGGAATGAACATTTTCACACACACATGTGCGCCCACACAGACAGAGAAACAAATACACACACAGATAGAGACAGGTGTGACTGCAATAGAGAGCATTTTTATAGAAATTGGGGAATAAAATGAATAATTTCTGCATAAATCTAAAAAAATTCACACACAAATGATGGTATGGTATGAGAGCACAAATGCAATATGGAAAGAACATGACTACACACATATCACACACACTGAGAGACACACACAAACAAACAGGTGTGACTGCAAAAGAGAGCATTTTTATCGAAATTGGCAAAAAAAAAAACAATAATTCCAGCATGAATCTAAAAATGTCCACACATAAATAAAGGGCCTGGCATTGGAGCAAAAAAACAATGTGGAATGAGCATGATTACACACACACACACATGCACGTGCGCACACACAAACACACACAGACACACACAGACACACACAGACACACAGGTGTGTTTACTCTTCACTGTTCCTATCCGGCTATAGCGTTTTGTTTTTTGTTTATATTTACTTTTTAAAAATTAATTTCTTATTCTAAAGTTAATCATTTTATAAATTTCGATTATTGAAATATGTAATTGCAATCAAGTATTTTCTTTTAGTGGCAACTTATGTGGCATTATTGCAAATTTATTTGGCATTACTGCAAATTTATAAAACATTATTGCAATAACAAGATACTTCAAAAGACCTCAAACAACAACAAAAATAATTCTAAACTTTGACAAAATACTGATATAATGTATTTTAAATGTTTAAATATATATATTCATAACAAAAGCTGTTATAAGAGCAGTGAATCACATCCAGAAAAATGAATGGATCTCTATGGGGCCTCTGCTGGAAGTATATGGTAATTACACTTTCTGGCTAAAACTATATTATCTACAAAAAAACATCTAACCAGCAGATGGCAGAATTATGCATCTAACACCTAGATCAATATCCAGAAACAACTCATATTTAAATTTGATCATCATTAATGTGTTTTTTTCATAAAAATGTAATATTTCATATTTATGCTAATGCTGTAGTTGAGGAATTCTGCAGTAAATAGTTAAAAAAGTACTTCATATCCCCCAAAACACAGCATAAAAATATAGATGAGAAGTAAACGAAAAAAATGATATATAATTTGTATTATTAAATTTTTTATTTTTTGTACAATAGCTGTATGCATCTTTGGGGTCATATAGACCCCAAATGCACTGAGTGTAAACAGGAAACTAAGAGCATATAAGGGTTAAACTACTAAAGAGTAAACGTTTTAACTGTTCAAGGTGTAAAGGAGTTAGACAGTATAGTATAGTTGTGATTTAGCTGTGAAAACATGTTTTATTATGTATAGCTAACAGGAGAGCTCCAGTAAGCACACGTAACGTTATAAGTTACGTCTCTAAACTGAATTTAAATAACCATATACATCTTAAAAACACTTATTTAAAATGTCTATTTACATCTGAAAGAAAAATATTGTATAAGTATTGCAGATGAGCACATCCCAACATGAATAAGACATCTGAGCGATGAATATGTGCTATTAAGTAGGATAATTCACTGTTGTCAACACTGTTTACATTAGACAAATGTGCAATAAATAAGGTAAATAAACAAATCTATAAAGTAACTAAACATGTTATATATTTTATTTGTCCCTTATTACTGTTGATAAATTGAGGAACATTTAAGTTGGATAAAAAGTGAGTTAACACATCAGCTACAACCTCAGCATGTAAATGCAGTATTGAGCTCATAAATCACAGAGGTATAATGTGAATCTTGTCTGTATGTTACAGGGACAGAAGAACACGCGTGTGTTTATCCGGTGGAGAGAGGCTCATGATGCTGAATGCTGTCATCAAAGGCTTTGAGTGAGTATACTACAGAAATTGATAACAAAATCTATTAAATCTTAAGTTGTAGTTTATTTGAATTATTGTAAGTTCATGGAGAAATTACAGCACTTTTCTGATTCTTGATTTCTGTGCATTTGCTGCAGAGCTTTTGTGGCGGAGCAGGACCTGCAAGGAAAGATGATGGCAGCATTTGTTGGGAAAAAAAGGTTTTAGGGATTTTACTCAAATATAAAGGTCATTTTTGTTATTTTGAATACATAAATCAAATGACATTGTGCTGTTAAAATGACTGCTTTTG
Source organism: Tiaroga cobitis (assembly GCA_030578255.1). Lineage (NCBI taxonomy): Eukaryota > Metazoa > Chordata > Actinopteri > Cypriniformes > Leuciscidae > Tiaroga > Tiaroga cobitis. Next base: position 27,625,098 of record CM060615.1, on the reverse strand, counting down.
TATAATGTTTGTGAATTTTTGTAGGATCTGAAGTCTCAGAAGATCTGAATCCTGGAAGTGGTGCCATGGATGAGACGCTCCATCTCTCCATCTGCCCTTACGAGACCCTCCATCACTCCACCTGCCCTTATGAGACCCTCCATCACTCCACCTGCCCTTATGAGACCCTCCATCACTCCACCTGCCCTTATGAGACCCTCCATCCCTTCACCTGCTCCACAAGCTCCGGCACGAAGGCACAGTCACCTCTGTCTGTCTGAGCTGGGGAAGCATTTGGCACTGTTTTGACAGTTTTGAAATGTGGGAATGCGCACTTTAGTGTGGACACGTGACCCTTTAATGACACAGGCAGAAAATGACTCTTTATGTGATTTCTGTGTGTCGCCGTTAAAACGGTGTTTGTTTGCAGGTGAGCGAGCTGTGCGGCTGGCCCATTGGCTGCTGTACAGACATTTCCAGCCGCCTGTAAGGGGACTGGGTAATGTTTTAGACGTTTTGGAGAGAGTGGTCCGGCTTCTGCGAGACGCGCGCTCTCTCTTTTTCTCCCTATAGCTAGGAAGACTTACGAGGCTCCGGGTTCAGCACAATCTTGGGCCGAGGTCCCCGTCGCTCGGGCGGTTGCTTCCTGTTGGCGGAGCGCGAGCGGTGTCGGAAGTCAGATTCAGGTCTGGGCTGAGAGATGGGAGGTGCCGTCCTGACTCGCTGCTGCTGAGGCGGTTTTTGGCGGCTCTGCGACGAGCTGGAGCGCTTGGGCAGGAAGTGACGCATAGCCTGCGAATCCTTCCGGGCTTCGGTGAAGCGCTCAGCGAAATCTCTGACCGCTGGTCCGAACAGGCCGCTTTGGGAGATAGGCGCGTCAAGGAACGCCGCCTTATCGGCATCCTTCATCTCTGTTAGCGTCAGCCACAGATGGCGCTCAAGGACAGTCAAGTTCGCCATTGCACGGCCGATGGATTGGGCGGTGGCTTTCGTGGCTCGCAGGGCTATGTCGGTGGCGCTGCACAGGTCCTTGAACGCTTCAGGATCAGGTCCAGACTCGTCCATGGTGCAGAGAAGTTTGGCCTGATAGACTTGGAGGACAGCCATGGAGTGAAGCGCTGACGCAGCTTGGCCGGCGGCGGCGTATGCGCGACCGGCGAGAGCTGAGGTAGATCGGCAGGGCTTCGAGGGGTGAGAAGCTTTGGCTTTCCAACCCGCGCTGGAGGGTGGACACAGGTGGTTGGCCACAGCCTCCTCGAGGGGCGGGATTCCCTCGTAGCCTCTTTCTTTCGCGCCGTCCACAGAGGAGAGTGATGAAGAGAAAGAAGGCTTCAGGCGGGCGGAGTGAGGGGCTTTCCACGACTTAGTAAGTTCGTCATAAACCTCCGGGAAGAACGGGGAGGGCCTTTGTCGGGGGGCCTGCCGGCGCCCCTGCAGGAACCACTCGTCCAGTCGGCTGCAGGCGGTTCTTCCGGGGAAGACCAATCGAGCCCGAGGTCTTCCACGGCCTTAGACAGGATGCGGACGATCTCAGAATCCATGCTGGAGCCCACACTCGTGTCCGCTAGCGTCGATGGCGCGGGGTCGAAGGAAGAGCCCGGCCAGTCGTCGGATGCAGCATCAAGGGAAAGGCTGTCATCCTTTTCGTCATCCCCTGACGCACCAAACGAGACGAGACCCATCGCTCTGCTGGAGGGGTGCTGGTCCGCCTGTGTGAACTGAACTGGCGGCGGGGAATCCTCGGGTGGCGGTGAAGCTCGCGGGGATTGGCCCGGCGTGACGTCACTACAATCCGCGTGCTCTGGTGGCCTCTGCGAGCGGCGCTTCTTCTTGCGCGGCTCAGCTAGAGGGGATGGTAGCACGGTGGTGGTGGGCTCTCTCGCGGCGAAAGCGGCGAAGCGAGCGTGCAGTTCGGTGAGGCCCAGGGTGTCACACTCGGGGCATCCGCCTCGAGTAAGGGCAGCTTCTCCATGGTCCAGGCCCAGGCAGCGAGAGCAGATGATGTGACGATCCCCGTCTGGAAGGAGGCCTCGACACGATGCGCAGGAAGGCATTTGGAACAACGCCTTTTTTTTGCTCTTTTAGCTTTTGAAAAAGTGTCGCGGGGCGAACACTTAGAATAATAGCTTTTTAAAAGGATATGAGGTGATGCGCGCCGGATGGCTTAGCAGAAGGCGTTCGAAGGCGGCTGAAGGCGCCGGCGTCCTCGTAGCAGTCCTGCTGTAGGCTTGTCGACGGCGGTGGCGAAAAGACTCCAAAAATCCGGAGGATCCAGCGAAGAGAAGGTCTTTGCTGAAGGAGATTAAATCTAAAGGACTCAGATGACGGGGCGCCCAATATATAGCCCTTAGCCACGCCCATCTTGGCGGGCTCTGACGCGCGCGGGCACGAAGCACGCTCATTGTGGATTACGTGGCCTTCGTGTCCTGCGTGTACTACGTGCAATCTCAAAGTAAGATTGGAATGCACCTAAAAGAAACTGATTACTTACATCACATGCATTTTAGAAAATATAATTTCACAAGCACAAAGAATATAAAAATTATTATGTGATAATGAATATATTTGATTATTGATTTTTATAAAGGAAGTATATAAGCATTCAAAAGGATTTATGATTATAGATGTATTCGAAGAGGGAAGGGATTTTGACCAACCCCTCAAAACTCATCAGGCATTATAGGAGAAAACTCAGAGCTGGTCTCTTGGAAAAAGGAGGTTGCAAAAAGTATTGTGTAGTAGTGTAGTAAAAAGTAGTGTTTTGGAGAAAAACATTTATTTCATAATGTGATGGGCCCAGGGGAAAATGGGCCCAGTAAAATGATGGCTATGGATGAATTTGGCTAACTATCCTTGCCTGGATTGTTATTGTGGCAGAAAGAAACAAGGCCACACCTGCGCAGCGCAAAACTTAAATTTTCCTTTTACAGAATGTCAGGATGGGTTGCAGAAAACAGGACTGATTCTATTCCAAATGTATAAATATTGTTTTTCAGGGGAAAAGGATCCTGAGTGCTATTTAGTGAGCGAGAAATTATACGGTGATAATGTTTCAGGTTGATTCCACAGGTCACACCAAAGGGGACGAGCGGCTAGACAAGCGGTCACTAACAAAATACTTAAGGTCTCCATTCACAGGTGACAGTTCACTCCAGTGGGGGTGCGGTCGTGATTTAAGGGAAAACCTTATAAGGATCAGAAAATGGTTGGAGAGTGTGACACCTGGGTCCAAGCCTCTCACCTTAGACAACACCAACAGGCCACAACCATCCCATGGTCCATGGGGCGAACGAGATTATCAACACGCCTGGAGGAGGAACCAACTGCCAACTGATGGTTTAAGTTTAACAGAAGAATGGGGTTTTGTGATTATTTTGAGGATTTGATTTGATTAAATCAAAATAGGGCTTAGTATTGATATACAGTCGATCAAAAGATTTGATTGGTTACTTATTCATTAGGAAATATTTAAGGAAAATGTTTTTGGGAAGAGATCTATTAATTAATGTAAATTATAGGGATAATTGTTGAAGCGTATTAAGTAGAACCACAGCATGTTTGAATTAAAAGTATTGATTTGATTGTAAATGTAGAAAATATATTGATTGTGTCCGTAATGGAAATATTAGAGTTAATATTGAACAACTGCATTGGTTAGAAGAATGGATAAAATTATAAGACTTCTCTGGTTAGATTTTGTTAAATATGGCATTAAATAGAGCTTACTAAATTGAATTAGAAGTAAATGAAATATGGAGATGGGCGTAGATTAATGGAAAAGGCTTAATGATAGGAGTTAGGATTGTTATTCTAATAATTTTGTTATTCATGGGTGAATATGATTACAGTGACAGGTGAAACATGCTGTCTGTTCAATTGGTGAAAATGACAGTCTATCCCAAGGATGAACAAAATTATGTGACGACACAGGTAGTGGGAGCTACAGTGAGATATGTGTTAAATGTATGTTCTGTTTGTTTTTCTTCTATTTGTTTATTTTCTGAGAAAGATTAAGGGCAAAGATTTAAAGGGGGTTAAAAGCAGCAGTCATCCGTGTTACGAGATGGCGTACAAAGATAGGGTTTGAAACTGAGGGATTTTTTTATTTTACTTTTATCTGGTTGTTTCCTTGCTATGTTATAACTACCTTTTCCTTACTGTCGTGACTGAGGGTCTGTTTACAGGAGCGCAGGAACAGTGATTTCTCGCTTAGCCCGGCGCCGTAAAAATGTTTACTTGCTAGCTAAAATATTACGGGGCCTTTCCCCCACAAAAACAGCCTTATGCTTCCTCATTCTAAACTTTTCTTCACAAGTTCAAGGAGAGTGATCATTTATGCAAAAATCAGAGATGAAAAGTATAAGTGTGATGATATGACTTAAAATTTGTCTTATTGTTTATTATTGTGATTATGGGTAATCAGAATGATAAAAAGTGAGGAGTTGTAGTGGCAATTTTAATGATATTCATTGATCTTTAGTCAAATGTAGATGATTCAAAGAATGTCACATGTGTGTCTCTCACTTGTAGTGAGAGGATTCTGTTTATGTACCTGGGGAGGCAGAAGAGGGAGACACTCCAGAGAACAGACGAACAAGGACCTCTGACCTAGATGTCAGAAGGCCATTTGGTGCAGGGGAGCTTAGTGGGCCAACTAGTGACGTCTATGGAAAACTACTGGGAGGAAGGCTCTGGGGGGAAGAAAGGCCTTGAAACTAAGATAAAAGCTAGTTCAGTCTGTCTGGGGGGTGTGTCACTCTTCTGCACAGGGTAACAACTGTGTATTAGACTGCTCCTATTCTTGCAAGAATAAATACTTCTATTTTATATAATTTGACTCTGAGTGTCTCTTACGCAGTGATGTTTGTTTGAGAATTTTTGCCACAACAAAAGCAACGAGAGCTGAACCAACGTGGAAAGAGTTTTGATTGAAATTGTGCTGTGCTGTAGAGAACCTACGGTGAATGCGCTGTGTGCGCGCCTTTTGTTTTGATTCTGAGTTAATAAAGTCTGTACGAGTCCCAGTATCGCCGACCCTGTGTTCTTCTTCCTCACCCACAAACGAACTTTGCTACACAATCCAACTACATATTTTACACCACTGACAAGTCACTACTCACGGTGTTTATGGCTAGCTTCTAGGTTTCTGCGGCTTCTCTTTCAAGGTAGTGACGAAACGCGCTCTGTAGCGCTGTTTGTGCGCGTTCGGCTACGGTAGAAACATGATGTCACAATATGTCGACCTTCATAGAAGGGGATTCCCGCGGTTATGTAGATATAAATGTCTCATTCTAAGGTAATAAAAACATTACGGTTTATTAAGTAAGTTCTTTATACACCACTGAAAACATAGTTATGGATGTCATTTTGCATTTCTGTTAATAGATACTCAAAATTTTTACTGATTGCACCTTTAACCCTCTGGGGACCAGAAACGCGCCGGCGCGTTTTTGCTAGTTTTTTTTTCACATAGCAGAAAAATAGACTTAAAGTACTACCATCATTTCTGTTCATATAGAGTTAAGAAATATGAGAAAATAATCTGTTAAATGTCTACTTTTTTATGTGCCCAAATACAATCGAAATAAAATATTTTGCTTTTGTAAAATAAAGAATATAAACAGGGTGTGCGTTCTGCCTCTCAGTCACCGTGAACTTTTTTCCTGGAGCACGTCTCTATTCTTCAACAAAACTCAGCGAATACTATTCACCCAGCCATAAGCAATATATATTTTAAATCATTTGAGTTTGTACTTTTAAATGATCCGATTCAAAACTAAAATAAATATTCTCCGTTTATGTCATCTATATAAAAAGAGAGACGTGTCAGCCATTCTAATTATCTTTCTCTCAGCTCATTATCTTTGGTAATGTGACACGCCCACGGAGAGCACGCGCTATTCAAACGCAAATATGTGAAGCACCACATTGAGACGCGTTAAGGCCCATAAACTCTGAAAACACTATATTTTTTAGTCAGATTAATCTACTGTCATCTTGAGCGGCTATGAGGAACAATCCTGGGACATTTACCTACCTCAGAACAAGTGCTGGTTTATTTTCACCACGAGGAGGAGCAACAGATTCAGCTGAGAAGTGTGTAAGTGTTTTATGCTTGTGCTTTGTTCTAATCGCGATATAGAATAACGTTAGTGTCTGTAAACGGAAAAATAGCATACTGTTTAAATGTGAATCATGTTTCTGTGTGTGTGTGTGTGAATGAATGAATGAATGAATACACAGATACGCACTGTTATAGACGAAATAAAAGACATTTTGTTGACTAGTTTTGGATAGAGTATAAAGTTTTTACTCTAAAATAGACATCAAATAAGGTTTTGTTAGGAGTTTCTGCTCATATGTTAAATATATAGTATGTTTTGTCAATAAACTAATCAACTAAGATGTTATAGTTTTTGTTCCAATGCAAGCTATATCAAAATAATGAATCCTCAACTTTGAAATATGTATGATCAAACTAAGACATTTATGGAAAAAGACCATTTTCTTTTCAAGATGTTTCCAACTCTAACTTTGAGTTAGAGCCGGAGCCAGTGCCTGTTCAAGAGCCGGAGCCTGTTCCTGAGCCGGAGCCTGTTCCTGAGCCGGAGCCAGCGTCTGTTTCTGTGTTTGTGTCTGTCCTTGTGGCCATTACTGTTCTAGTGGCTGTTCCCGAGCCGGCGTCTGCTGTTCCCGAGCCGGCGTCTGCTGTTCCCGAGCTGGCGTCTGCTGTTCCCAAGCCGGGCGGAGCCAGTGCCAGTGTCTGTTCCAGAGCCGGAGCCAGTGCCAGTGTCTGTTCCAGAGTCACTGCCCTGGCTGCCCGAGGGGTCTTCACCGCCCTGGCCGCCCGATGGGTCTTCACCGCCCTGGCTGGCCGATGGGTCGTCTTCACCGCCCTGGCCGCCCGATGGGTCGTCGATGTGTTGTAGTTGTTGTCGTGGAGCGTCTGGTAGCCGGGGGGGGGGGGGGTTATGTCACAATGTCTGGTTGTGTTTCCATGGGTTGTCACTAGAGGTCCTTGTTCTCACGGTGTCTTTCACATTTGACTTCATTTCCCAGCATTCTGTCTGTCACTCATCAGTTCATTGCAATCAGCTGTTTCCCATCACATTGTTAGATCTGTGTGTATATATTCCCTGTCTGTGTCAGTGTTTGTTACGGAGTCGTTGTTATATGTCACACCACTTCTGAGGTCTGTTTTATAGTTTGTTCTTGTTTTAGTTCTTGTGTTTGGATTGTTTATTTGGATTTTGATCCCTGCCTGGAAGACTACGATTTGGATTACCCTATTAAAAACTACTGCTTTTGGATTTCTGTTCCTGTGTGTGGTTCGTGACAGTACCTAGAATATCAAAGTCCACTAAAGGAGGGTGTTTTCACATTAGGCTCCTAAACTCTGGAATGGCCTTATAATCCTAGTTTGAATCTAGATTAGAGACGTATCTCTTTAGCCTAGCATTCATATGATGCATCTCCTAACCTTATACGGTTATATCAGATCAAATGCACATGATTATTCTTGCTTAATGTTATGAACAGCAGCTATGCTAATTATTTTCTATTTGCTTCTCTGTTTTATCTCAGGATGCCCATCCTGAGGTAACTAGAGAGTATGTCAGCTCCAGTTTGGAACCAGCCTATTATAATAATGAAGTAATCAGTTACATTTATAAAGCGCTTTTCTCTGCACTCAAATCGCTTTATATAGAAGGGGGGAATCTCCTCAACCACCACCAATGTGCAGCATCTACCTGGATGATGCGACGACAGCCATATTGCACCAGAACGCCCACCACACACCAGCTTCTTGGTGGAGAGGAGACAGAGTGATGAAGCCAATGAGTATATATGGAGATGATTAGAAGGCCATGGTGGACAGAGGCCAATGGGCAAATTTGGCCAGGATGCCAGGTTTACACCCCTACTCTTTCGAAGGACATGGGATTTTTAATGACCACGGAGAGTCAGGGCCTCGGTTTAATGTCTCATCCGAAGGACGGTGCTTGTTAAAGTATAATGTTCCCATCACTATACTAGGGCTTAAGGACCCACACAGACCACATGATGAGCACCCCCTGCTGGCCTCACTAACAACTCTTCCAGTAGCAACCTGGTTTTCCCAGGAGGTCTCCCATGCAGGTACTAACCAGGCTCAGCCCTGCTTAGCTTCAGTGGGCAACCAGTCTTGGGCTACAGGGTGATATGGCTGCTGGCTGAATTATGAATACTTCAGATGCCCAGCACCTATGAAGAGACTACGCCAACTCCTGCAAAGACTTCAGATGATGCAAACTCTGAATCAACATGCACCAATGCTACATTTTTCTAAATGTCATAATCATTTGTTAACAAACAAGTATGCATTACTTCAATGAGCTCATTGTTTCTGCATTAAATTATTACATTGTTTAAATTAACTAAATTAAGAATAGTTAACTGTGATTTTGTATATGTACATTTCTGAAATGCATAGCTTAAACAGTCACCTCTGATAACAGATCACTCTAAATTGTAATATGGACTCAGGCACTTTCTGTGAAGCTGCTTTGAAATTATGTGTATTATGAAAAGCGCTATGCAAATAAATGTGAATTGAATTAAATACTGATGGAAGGATTGCCAATATCTCACCATCACTCATTGGTCACACTGCTAAGTACTCGGCACACCTTTCTAGGTAAGTTAATGGATCTTCACCTTCTGTGCATCCAATTACAGGGAATTCTAGCTTGACTGCTGCCTTATAAGGAATTGGGTGAGATGTAGATATTGCCTGATCAATTGGGAATGACGTTGTGAAGGCTTGCGAGGCTATAGTAGTAGAAACAGCATTTGGGGCAGAACAAATCATAGACTTGAGCTGATTAACTCTTCTCTTTAAGCTTTCCATTATGGCCTTACCCATATCTTGCATCTGTTCTTCCAAACACTTATTGCTTTAAAGGGTTACACCGCCTTTTAATTATATCGAAAAGCTCTTCCTCAAGCTTTCGCAGACACTGATCAAGCACCTGTGCTTGAGTTGTCATCTGTTTGGTTATCTCTCGAACTTGTTCATCTAGAGTTCTAAGACAGTGGTCATGTGGTTGAAGGCGATTTTGAATGTCTTCCTCCACTCTTATAATACACTCTACATTGTCTTTCTTCATCTTGTCTATTCTCATGCTTAACTGATTTAACTTGGTTGCAATGGTGAGACTGATAAGACTCTTGTTCTCCCCTTCTACCGGTGGAGGTGATGGCAAATCATTCAAACAACATACTCCTTATGTACTGCAGCCTTCTCCTGTGCCAGTACCTCCTCTTCAGACTCCGAGTACAAACTACTAAGGGACCGCATTAGTTCTTGAATTGGTTCTCGGCGAGTTGTAAAAGGTTCAACAGTGAAGTCTGGGTTCGTACCCACATAAGCCTCGGCCCGAGATGCATCCATAGTTTTAAAGTGAAACAAATGAAACTGAACAATGATTACAAACTCTCACAATAGCAAATATCAATCAGCCAACATACCTTGCTCATGCTCTTTTTTTTCAGGAGGTCCCTGTTCGGGCACCATTTGTATTCAACATTCTTTTTTTAGTCACATATAAAAGAAGAGCAGAGCTAAGTGTATTTAAGTTTTGATAATAAACACCTAAACAACATATATATACAACAGCAACAATGTCAGCAAAACATTACATCCAAAATAAAGAAAATTCGGAAAAGGGTGGCTTGCTCACTTCAGGTTGGTGGAGAGATCCTTCCTTAAGTGGAGGAGTTTAAGTATCTTGGGGTTTTGTTCACGAGTGAGGGAAGGATGGAACGGGAGATTGACAGATGGATCGATGCAGCTTCTGCAGTAATGCGGTCGATGTACCGGTCTGTTGTGGTGAAGAAGGAGCTGAGCCGTAAGGCAAAGCTCTCGATTTACCGGTCAATCTAGGTTCCTACTCTCACCTATGGTCATGAGCTTTGGGTCATGACCGAAAGGACAAGATCCCGGATACAGGCGGCGAAATGAGCTTTCTCCGCAGGGTGGCTGGGCGATCCCTTAGAGGTGAGAAGCTCGGTCACTCGGGAGGAGCTCAGAGTAGAGCCGCTGCTCCTCCACATCGAGAGGGGTCAGCTGAGGTGGCTCTGGCATCTGTTCCGGATGCCTCCTGGACGCCTTCCCGGGGAGGTGTTCCGGGCACGTCCCACTGGGAGGAGACCCCGGGGAAGACCTAGGACACGCTGGAGAGACTATGTCTCCCGGCTGGCCTGGGAACACCTCGGTGTCCACCCGGAAGAGCTGGAGGAAGTGTCTAGGGAGAGGGAATTTTGGGCATCTCTGCTTAGACTGCTGCCCCCGCGACCCGGCCCCAGATAAGCGGAAGAAGATGGGTGGATGGAATAAAGAAAATTCCCAACTTCATTATGTTAGAGCCTTTCAGTCCACCACAACATGTCTGAGTCCAGGCAGAAATAAATTCAATTTCTCACCACTCCAAAGTACTTCAGGTAAGAGGTGAGTATTTTGTAATGTTTCAATCATTTCAATAATAGGGTTAGAAATCCAACAAAAACAATGCCCTTAAACCATAACCAGGCACCAGTCCAGGTAATCCACAAAGGTGCAGAACAAGTTCATAACATAGTCCAGATGAAGTGTTCTTATTTTATGATGAATGAGGCCCATAGAGAACCCTCTGAACAAATATGCAAAACACAAATCAAAATATGCACTTGACACAGTCTAGATATAGACACATATAACACATCTAGAATTACAACATACATATATATATATACACACACAACTTACACTGAGCTTTAGAACCAAAGATGTTCCTCATAATAGGATTTCATGCATCAAGCTAAGTTGAGCAAACACTCAAAGCCATGCCAGCACCTACTACACCCTGGCTGCATTCCAAACCGCATACTTCCCTACTATTTAGTATGGGAAAAAGAGTAGGCGAGCGAAAAAGTATGTATGAATCCAAAAGAGTAGGCAAGAATTACCTGGGTGACGTGGTAATTATCGCGAGATTCGGACTTAAGTGCGTTCGAATATGCCTACTTTCCTACTATATAGTAGGCGAAAACAGTACGTGAAGGAAGCAGTACGTTCGAAACATCAGTATTCATAAAAGAGTAGGCGAGAAGTTCTCGGATGGCTTACTGCTTGTGCCCAGATTTTTGAGTGCTCGTCCGATGGATACTCTTCTATCCCAGGAGGCCACGCGAGAGGATACGTCATTATCAAACACCACGGAGATCAGCGACGCGGGGGAAGAAAGATGTCAGAGGTTGTAGTGGAGGAGATAAAATCCCGGCAATGTCAAATATGGGGAGGCCACCTAATTTATACTGATGGGTCAAAGGATCCTGAGAGTGGGAAAGTGGCCTTTGGTGTAAGTATACCCGAATTAGGTTATAAAAAAGGATGTAGGATCCCAGATCATTTGTCAGTATTTACTGCAGAGTTGATGGCAGTTTTATGGGCAGTAAAGTGGGTAGAAGATAACAAAAGGGAGTATTCTGTCATATGTAGTGATTCAGCTGCAACCCTAAATACAATTAAAAATATTAAAACTAAGTCTAGACCTGACTTACTTGTGGAAATTTTGCAGGTGTTGTATAGAATACATAGCTGTTTTTTATTTTTATGTATATATTTTTTATCTATCACTCTTGTATCTGCACTTGTTGAATCTTAAGCTGATGTGGCCAGCAAAGTTTATCTTTGCTTCTGAAAAATATCTGCATTCGTGGCAGGGGACTTGAGAAAAGTAAACAGTGGTGCATATATTAATGCAGTGCAGGAGGTACTCTCAGCAAAGGAAGAAATTGTTCAGGGAATTGGGAGCAACAGCAGAAACTGTTTTTAATTTATGCTCTTTATTGAATTTGGATAGGTGGGAATTTGGACAAAATAAAAAAAATTGATGGAGTATTAGCGAAATATTGGAGTATATAAAAAGATATAGATAAGCAGTATTAAAGTTGTAAATAGCGATTAGAGAACAGAGGAGGGCAGCAATACGCCATAGCTGCGTCTAGCCTGCCAGAAATACAAGAAGAAGAAGAAGCGACGCGGGGGTTTTCAAATGTGAGTAAACACGGTTCCTTGTGTCGTACCTCATTTGTGCTTTGGGGTCTATATGACCCCAATCGACTTTTCCAAAGTAAATAAACATGGTTCCCTTCATCTCAGTTGCATAAAATTTTGTCACTTTTCCTACATTATCTATATATACACACACAAAAAAACTGGGCTTGATTCGGTTGTTCTAAAGGTATGTAAAAAAAAAAGTCACACTCATGACCTTTGGGGTCAATATGACCCCACATTGAAATGAATGGGAAAATCGGAAAAAAAATGTTTTTTATTTTTCATTTGTAAAAAAAAAAAAATTTATCCAGAATAAATCTGAAAATTTCTATACCACAATGAAGTCCTGGTACTAGAGCACAAATGCAATGTGGAACGAACATGATCACTTGCACACACACGTGCACACGCACATAAACACACACACCGGTGTGACTCCAATAGAAAGCCTTTTTATAGAAATTGGCAAATAAAATCAATAATTCCAGCATAAATCTGAAAATTCTCACACATAAATGAAGGCCTGGTACTAGATCACTAATACAATGTGGAATGAACATTTTCACACACACATGTGCGCCCACACAGACAGAGAAACAAATACACACACAGATAGAGACAGGTGTGACTGCAATAGAGAGCATTTTTATAGAAATTGGGGAATAAAATGAATAATTTCTGCATAAATCTAAAAAAATTCACACACAAATGATGGTATGGTATGAGAGCACAAATGCAATATGGAAAGAACATGACTACACACATATCACACACACTGAGAGACACACACAAACAAACAGGTGTGACTGCAAAAGAGAGCATTTTTATCGAAATTGGCAAAAAAAAAAACAATAATTCCAGCATGAATCTAAAAATGTCCACACATAAATAAAGGGCCTGGCATTGGAGCAAAAAAACAATGTGGAATGAGCATGATTACACACACACACACATGCACGTGCGCACACACAAACACACACAGACACACACAGACACACACAGACACACAGGTGTGTTTACTCTTCACTGTTCCTATCCGGCTATAGCGTTTTGTTTTTTGTTTATATTTACTTTTTAAAAATTAATTTCTTATTCTAAAGTTAATCATTTTATAAATTTCGATTATTGAAATATGTAATTGCAATCAAGTATTTTCTTTTAGTGGCAACTTATGTGGCATTATTGCAAATTTATTTGGCATTACTGCAAATTTATAAAACATTATTGCAATAACAAGATACTTCAAAAGACCTCAAACAACAACAAAAATAATTCTAAACTTTGACAAAATACTGATATAATGTATTTTAAATGTTTAAATATATATATTCATAACAAAAGCTGTTATAAGAGCAGTGAATCACATCCAGAAAAATGAATGGATCTCTATGGGGCCTCTGCTGGAAGTATATGGTAATTACACTTTCTGGCTAAAACTATATTATCTACAAAAAAACATCTAACCAGCAGATGGCAGAATTATGCATCTAACACCTAGATCAATATCCAGAAACAACTCATATTTAAATTTGATCATCATTAATGTGTTTTTTTCATAAAAATGTAATATTTCATATTTATGCTAATGCTGTAGTTGAGGAATTCTGCAGTAAATAGTTAAAAAAGTACTTCATATCCCCCAAAACACAGCATAAAAATATAGATGAGAAGTAAACGAAAAAAATGATATATAATTTGTATTATTAAATTTTTTATTTTTTGTACAATAGCTGTATGCATCTTTGGGGTCATATAGACCCCAAATGCACTGAGTGTAAACAGGAAACTAAGAGCATATAAGGGTTAAACTACTAAAGAGTAAACGTTTTAACTGTTCAAGGTGTAAAGGAGTTAGACAGTATAGTATAGTTGTGATTTAGCTGTGAAAACATGTTTTATTATGTATAGCTAACAGGAGAGCTCCAGTAAGCACACGTAACGTTATAAGTTACGTCTCTAAACTGAATTTAAATAACCATATACATCTTAAAAACACTTATTTAAAATGTCTATTTACATCTGAAAGAAAAATATTGTATAAGTATTGCAGATGAGCACATCCCAACATGAATAAGACATCTGAGCGATGAATATGTGCTATTAAGTAGGATAATTCACTGTTGTCAACACTGTTTACATTAGACAAATGTGCAATAAATAAGGTAAATAAACAAATCTATAAAGTAACTAAACATGTTATATATTTTATTTGTCCCTTATTACTGTTGATAAATTGAGGAACATTTAAGTTGGATAAAAAGTGAGTTAACACATCAGCTACAACCTCAGCATGTAAATGCAGTATTGAGCTCATAAATCACAGAGGTATAATGTGAATCTTGTCTGTATGTTACAGGGACAGAAGAACACGCGTGTGTTTATCCGGTGGAGAGAGGCTCATGATGCTGAATGCTGTCATCAAAGGCTTTGAGTGAGTATACTACAGAAATTGATAACAAAATCTATTAAATCTTAAGTTGTAGTTTATTTGAATTATTGTAAGTTCATGGAGAAATTACAGCACTTTTCTGATTCTTGATTTCTGTGCATTTGCTGCAGAGCTTTTGTGGCGGAGCAGGACCTGCAAGGAAAGATGATGGCAGCATTTGTTGGGAAAAAAAGGTTTTAGGGATTTTACTCAAATATAAAGGTCATTTTTGTTATTTTGAATACATAAATCAAATGACATTGTGCTGTTAAAATGACTGCTTTTGTATAATGTTTGTGAATTTTTGTAGGATCTGAAGTCTCAGAAGATCTGAATCCTGGAAGTGGTGCCATGGATGAGACGCTCCATCTCTCCATCTGCCCTTACGAGACCCTCCATCACTCCACCTGCCCTTATGAGACCCTCCATCACTCCACCTGCCCTTATGAGACCCTCCATCACTCCACCTGCCCTTATGAGACCCTCCATCCCTTCACCTGCTCCACAAGCTCCGGCACGAAGGCACAGTCACCTCTGTCTGTCTGAGCTGGGGAAGCATTTGGCACTGTTTTGACAGTTTTGAAATGTGGGAATGCGCACTTTAGTGTGGACACGTGACCCTTTAATGACACAGGCAGAAAATGACTCTTTATGTGATTTCTGTGTGTCGCCGTTAAAACGGTGTTTGTTTGCAGGTGAGCGAGCTGTGCGGCTGGCCCATTGGCTGCTGTACAGACATTTCCAGCCGCCTGTAAGGGGACTGGGTAATGTTTTAGACGTTTTGGAGAGAGTGGTCCGGCTTCTGCGAGACGCGCGCTCTCTCTTTTTCTCCCTATAGCTAGGAAGACTTACGAGGCTCCGGGTTCAGCACAATCTTGGGCCGAGGTCCCCGTCGCTCGGGCGGTTGCTTCCTGTTGGCGGAGCGCGAGCGGTGTCGGAAGTCAGATTCAGGTCTGGGCTGAGAGATGGGAGGTGCCGTCCTGACTCGCTGCTGCTGAGGCGGTTTTTGGCGGCTCTGCGACGAGCTGGAGCGCTTGGGCAGGAAGTGACGCATAGCCTGCGAATCCTTCCGGGCTTCGGTGAAGCGCTCAGCGAAATCTCTGACCGCTGGTCCGAACAGGCCGCTTTGGGAGATAGGCGCGTCAAGGAACGCCGCCTTATCGGCATCCTTCATCTCTGTTAGCGTCAGCCACAGATGGCGCTCAAGGACAGTCAAGTTCGCCATTGCACGGCCGATGGATTGGGCGGTGGCTTTCGTGGCTCGCAGGGCTATGTCGGTGGCGCTGCACAGGTCCTTGAACGCTTCAGGATCAGGTCCAGACTCGTCCATGGTGCAGAGAAGTTTGGCCTGATAGACTTGGAGGACAGCCATGGAGTGAAGCGCTGACGCAGCTTGGCCGGCGGCGGCGTATGCGCGACCGGCGAGAGCTGAGGTAGATCGGCAGGGCTTCGAGGGGTGAGAAGCTTTGGCTTTCCAACCCGCGCTGGAGGGTGGACACAGGTGGTTGGCCACAGCCTCCTCGAGGGGCGGGATTCCCTCGTAGCCTCTTTCTTTCGCGCCGTCCACAGAGGAGAGTGATGAAGAGAAAGAAGGCTTCAGGCGGGCGGAGTGAGGGGCTTTCCACGACTTAGTAAGTTCGTCATAAACCTCCGGGAAGAACGGGGAGGGCCTTTGTCGGGGGGCCTGCCGGCGCCCCTGCAGGAACCACTCGTCCAGTCGGCTGCAGGCGGTTCTTCCGGGGAAGACCAATCGAGCCCGAGGTCTTCCACGGCCTTAGACAGGATGCGGACGATCTCAGAATCCATGCTGGAGCCCACACTCGTGTCCGCTAGCGTCGATGGCGCGGGGTCGAAGGAAGAGCCCGGCCAGTCGTCGGATGCAGCATCAAGGGAAAGGCTGTCATCCTTTTCGTCATCCCCTGACGCACCAAACGAGACGAGACCCATCGCTCTGCTGGAGGGGTGCTGGTCCGCCTGTGTGAACTGAACTGGCGGCGGGGAATCCTCGGGTGGCGGTGAAGCTCGCGGGGATTGGCCCGGCGTGACGTCACTACAATCCGCGTGCTCTGGTGGCCTCTGCGAGCGGCGCTTCTTCTTGCGCGGCTCAGCTAGAGGGGATGGTAGCACGGTGGTGGTGGGCTCTCTCGCGGCGAAAGCGGCGAAGCGAGCGTGCAGTTCGGTGAGGCCCAGGGTGTCACACTCGGGGCATCCGCCTCGAGTAAGGGCAGCTTCTCCATGGTCCAGGCCCAGGCAGCGAGAGCAGATGATGTGACGATCCCCGTCTGGAAGGAGGCCTCGACACGATGCGCAGGAAGGCATTTGGAACAACGCCTTTTTTTTGCTCTTTTAGCTTTTGAAAAAGTGTCGCGGGGCGAACACTTAGAATAATAGCTTTTTAAAAGGATATGAGGTGATGCGCGCCGGATGGCTTAGCAGAAGGCGTTCGAAGGCGGCTGAAGGCGCCGGCGTCCTCGTAGCAGTCCTGCTGTAGGCTTGTCGACGGCGGTGGCGAAAAGACTCCAAAAATCCGGAGGATCCAGCGAAGAGAAGGTCTTTGCTGAAGGAGATTAAATCTAAAGGACTCAGATGACGGGGCGCCCAATATATAGCCCTTAGCCACGCCCATCTTGGCGGGCTCTGACGCGCGCGGGCACGAAGCACGCTCATTGTGGATTACGTGGCCTTCGTGTCCTGCGTGTACTACGTGCAATCTCAAAGTAAGATTGGAATGCACCTAAAAGAAACTGATTACTTACATCACATGCATTTTAGAAAATATAATTTCACAAGCACAAAGAATATAAAAATTATTATGTGATAATGAATATATTTGATTATTGATTTTTATAAAGGAAGTATATAAGCATTCAAAAGGATTTATGATTATAGATGTATTCGAAGAGGGAAGGGATTTTGACCAACCCCTCAAAACTCATCAGGCATTATAGGAGAAAACTCAGAGCTGGTCTCTTGGAAAAAGGAGGTTGCAAAAAGTATTGTGTAGTAGTGTAGTAAAAAGTAGTGTTTTGGAGAAAAACATTTATTTCATAATGTGATGGGCCCAGGGGAAAATGGGCCCAGTAAAATGATGGCTATGGATGAATTTGGCTAACTATCCTTGCCTGGATTGTTATTGTGGCAGAAAGAAACAAGGCCACACCTGCGCAGCGCAAAACTTAAATTTTCCTTTTACAGAATGTCAGGATGGGTTGCAGAAAACAGGACTGATTCTATTCCAAATGTATAAATATTGTTTTTCAGGGGAAAAGGATCCTGAGTGCTATTTAGTGAGCGAGAAATTATACGGTGATAATGTTTCAGGTTGATTCCACAGGTCACACCAAAGGGGACGAGCGGCTAGACAAGCGGTCACTAACAAAATACTTAAGGTCTCCATTCACAGGTGACAGTTCACTCCAGTGGGGGTGCGGTCGTGATTTAAGGGAAAACCTTATAAGGATCAGAAAATGGTTGGAGAGTGTGACACCTGGGTCCAAGCCTCTCACCTTAGACAACACCAACAGGCCACAACCATCCCATGGTCCATGGGGCGAACGAGATTATCAACACGCCTGGAGGAGGAACCAACTGCCAACTGATGGTTTAAGTTTAACAGAAGAATGGGGTTTTGTGATTATTTTGAGGATTTGATTTGATTAAATCAAAATAGGGCTTAGTATTGATATACAGTCGATCAAAAGATTTGATTGGTTACTTATTCATTAGGAAATATTTAAGGAAAATGTTTTTGGGAAGAGATCTATTAATTAATGTAAATTATAGGGATAATTGTTGAAGCGTATTAAGTAGAACCACAGCATGTTTGAATTAAAAGTATTGATTTGATTGTAAATGTAGAAAATATATTGATTGTGTCCGTAATGGAAATATTAGAGTTAATATTGAACAACTGCATTGGTTAGAAGAATGGATAAAATTATAAGACTTCTCTGGTTAGATTTTGTTAAATATGGCATTAAATAGAGCTTACTAAATTGAATTAGAAGTAAATGAAATATGGAGATGGGCGTAGATTAATGGAAAAGGCTTAATGATAGGAGTTAGGATTGTTATTCTAATAATTTTGTTATTCATGGGTGAATATGATTACAGTGACAGGTGAAACATGCTGTCTGTTCAATTGGTGAAAATGACAGTCTATCCCAAGGATGAACAAAATTATGTGACGACACAGGTAGTGGGAGCTACAGTGAGATATGTGTTAAATGTATGTTCTGTTTGTTTTTCTTCTATTTGTTTATTTTCTGAGAAAGATTAAGGGCAAAGATTTAAAGGGGGTTAAAAGCAGCAGTCATCCGTGTTACGAGATGGCGTACAAAGATAGGGTTTGAAACTGAGGGATTTTTTTATTTTACTTTTATCTGGTTGTTTCCTTGCTATGTTATAACTACCTTTTCCTTACTGTCGTGACTGAGGGTCTGTTTACAGGAGCGCAGGAACAGTGATTTCTCGCTTAGCCCGGCGCCGTAAAAATGTTTACTTGCTAGCTAAAATATTACGGGGCCTTTCCCCCACAAAAACAGCCTTATGCTTCCTCATTCTAAACTTTTCTTCACAAGTTCAAGGAGAGTGATCATTTATGCAAAAATCAGAGATGAAAAGTATAAGTGTGATGATATGACTTAAAATTTGTCTTATTGTTTATTATTGTGATTATGGGTAATCAGAATGATAAAAAGTGAGGAGTTGTAGTGGCAATTTTAATGATATTCATTGATCTTTAGTCAAATGTAGATGATTCAAAGAATGTCACATGTGTGTCTCTCACTTGTAGTGAGAGGATTCTGTTTATGTACCTGGGGAGGCAGAAGAGGGAGACACTCCAGAGAACAGACGAACAAGGACCTCTGACCTAGATGTCAGAAGGCCATTTGGTGCAGGGGAGCTTAGTGGGCCAACTAGTGACGTCTATGGAAAACTACTGGGAGGAAGGCTCTGGGGGGAAGAAAGGCCTTGAAACTAAGATAAAAGCTAGTTCAGTCTGTCTGGGGGGTGTGTCACTCTTCTGCACAGGGTAACAACTGTGTATTAGACTGCTCCTATTCTTGCAAGAATAAATACTTCTATTTTATATAATTTGACTCTGAGTGTCTCTTACGCAGTGATGTTTGTTTGAGAATTTTTGCCACAACAAAAGCAACGAGAGCTGAACCAACGTGGAAAGAGTTTTGATTGAAATTGTGCTGTGCTGTAGAGAACCTACGGTGAATGCGCTGTGTGCGCGCCTTTTGTTTTGATTCTGAGTTAATAAAGTCTGTACGAGTCCCAGTATCGCCGACCCTGTGTTCTTCTTCCTCACCCACAAACGAACTTTGCTACACAATCCAACTACATATTTTACACCACTGACAAGTCACTACTCACGGTGTTTATGGCTAGCTTCTAGGTTTCTGCGGCTTCTCTTTCAAGGTAGTGACGAAACGCGCTCTGTAGCGCTGTTTGTGCGCGTTCGGCTACGGTAGAAACATGATGTCACAATATGTCGACCTTCATAGAAGGGGATTCCCGCGGTTATGTGGATATAAATGTCTCATTCTAAGGTAATAAAAACATTACGGTTTATTAAGTAAGTTCTTTATACACCACTGAAAACATAGTTATGGATGTCATTTTGCATTTCTGTTAATAGATACTCAAAATTTTTACTGATTGCACCTTTAACCCTCTGGGGACCAGAAACGCGCCGGCGCGTTTTTGCTAGTTTTTTTTTCACATAGCAGAAAAATAGACTTAAAGTACTACCATCATTTCTGTTCATATAGAGTTAAGAAATATGAGAAAATAATCTGTTAAATGTCTACTTTTTTATGTGCCCAAATACAATCGAAATAAAATATTGTGCTTTTGTAAAATAAAGAATATAAACAGGGTGTGCATTCTGCCTCTCAGTCACCGTGAACTTTTTTCCTGGAGCACGTCTCTATTCTTCAACAAAACTCAGCGAATACTATTCACCCAGCCATAAGCAATATATATTTTAAATCATTTGAGTTTGTACTTTTAAATGATCCGATTCAAAACTAAAATAAATATTCTCCGTTTATGTCATCTATATAAAAAGAGAGACGTGTCAGCCATTCTAATTATCTTTCTCTCAGCTCATTATCTTTGGTAATGTGACACGCCCACGGAGAGCACGCGCTATTCAAACGCAAATATGTGAAGCACCACATTGAGACGCGTTAAGGCCCATAAACTCTGAAAACACTATATTTTTTAGTCAGATTAATCTACTGTCATCTTGAGCGTCTATGAGGAATAATCCTGGGACATTTACCTACCTCAGAACAAGTGCTGGTTTATTTTCACCACGAGGAGGAGCAACAGATTCAGCTGAGAAGTGTGTAAGTGTTTTATGCTTGTGCTTTGTTCTAATCGCGATATAGAATAACGTTAGTGTCTGTAAACGGAAAAATAGCATACTGTTTAAATGTGAATCATGTTTCTGTGTGTGTGTGTGTGAATGAATGAATGAATGAATACACAGATACGCACTGTTATAGACGAAATAAAAGACATTTTGTTGACTAGTTTTGGATAGAGTATAAAGTTTTTACTCTAAAATAGACATCAAATAAGGTTTTGTTAGGAGTTTCTGCTCATATGTTAAATATATAGTATGTTTTGTCAATAAACTAATCAACTAAGATGTTATAGTTTTTGTTCCAATGCAAGCTATATCAAAATAATGAATCCTCAACTTTGAAATATGTATGATCAAACTAAGACATTTATGGAAAAAGACCATTTTCTTTTCAAGATGTTTCCAACTCTAACTTTGAGTTAGAGCCGGAGCCAGTGCCTGTTCAAGAGCCGGAGCCTGTTCCTGAGCCGGAGCCTGTTCCTGAGCCGGAGCCAGCGTCTGTTTCTGTGTTTGTGTCTGTCCTTGTGGCCATTACTGTTCTAGTGGCTGTTCCCGAGCCGGCGTCTGCTGTTCCCGAGCCGGCGTCTGCTGTTCCCGAGCTGGCGTCTGCTGTTCCCAAGCCGGGCGGAGCCAGTGCCAGTGTCTGTTCCAGAGCCGGAGCCAGTGCCAGTGTCTGTTCCAGAGTCACTGCCCTGGCTGCCCGAGGGGTCTTCACCGCCCTGGCCGCCCGATGGGTCTTCACCGCCCTGGCTGCCCGATGGGTCGTCTTCACCGCCCTGGCCGCCCGATGGGTCGTCGATGTGTTGTAGTTGTTGTCGTGGAGCGTCTGGTAGCCGGGGGGGGGGGGGTTATGTCACAATGTCTGGTTGTGTTTCCATGGGTTGTCACTAGAGGTCCTTGTTCTCACGGTGTCTTTCACATTTGACTTCATTTCCCAGCATTCTGTCTGTCACTCATCAGTTCATTGCAATCAGCTGTTTCCCATCACATTGTTAGATCTGTGTGTATATATTCCCTGTCTGTGTCAGTGTTTGTTACGGAGTCGTTGTTATATGTCACACCACTTCTGAGGTCTGTTTTATAGTTTGTTCTTGTTTTAGTTCTTGTGTTTGGATTGTTTATTTGGATTTTGATCCCTGCCTGGAAGACTACGATTTGGATTACCCTATTAAAAACTACTGCTTTTGGATTTCTGTTCCTGTGTGTGGTTCGTGACAGTACCTAGAATATCAAAGTCCACTAAAGGAGGGTGTTTTCACATTAGGCTCCTAAACTCTGGAATGGCCTTATAATCCTAGTTTGAATCTAGATTAGAGACGTATCTCTTTAGCCTAGCATTCATATGATGCATCTCCTAACCTTATACGGTTATATCAGATCAAATGCACATGATTATTCTTGCTTAATGTTATGAACAGCAGCTATGCTAATTATTTTCTATTTGCTTCTCTGTTTTATCTCAGGATGCCCATCCTGAGGTAACTAGAGAGTATGTCAGCTCCAGTTTGGAACCAGCCTATTATAATAATGAAGTAATCAGTTACATTTATAAAGCGCTTTTCTCTGCACTCAAATCGCTTTATATAGAAGGGGGGAATCTCCTCAACCACCACCAATGTGCAGCATCTACCTGGATGATGCGACGACAGCCATATTGCACCAGAACGCCCACCACACACCAGCTTCTTGGTGGAGAGGAGACAGAGTGATGAAGCCAATGAGTATATATGGAGATGATTAGAAGGCCATGGTGGACAGAGGCCAATGGGCAAATTTGGCCAGGATGCCAGGTTTACACCCCTACTCTTTCGAAGGACATGGGATTTTTAATGACCACGGAGAGTCAGGGCCTCGGTTTAATGTCTCATCCGAAGGACGGTGCTTGTTAAAGTATAATGTTCCCATCACTATACTAGGGCTTAAGGACCCACACAGACCACATGATGAGCACCCCCTGCTGGCCTCACTAACAACTCTTCCAGTAGCAACCTGGTTTTCCCAGGAGGTCTCCCATGCAGGTACTAACCAGGCTCAGCCCTGCTTAGCTTCAGTGGGCAACCAGTCTTGGGCTACAGGGTGATATGGCTGCTGGCTGAATTATGAATACTTCAGATGCCCAGCACCTATGAAGAGACTACGCCAACTCCTGCAAAGACTTCAGATGATGCAAACTCTGAATCAACATGCACCAATGCTACATTTTTCTAAATGTCATAATCATTTGTTAACAAACAAGTATGCATTACTTCAATGAGCTCATTGTTTCTGCATTAAATTATTACATTGTTTAAATTAACTAAATTAAGAATAGTTAACTGTGATTTTGTATATGTACATTTCTGAAATGCATAGCTTAAACAGTCACCTCTGATAACAGATCACTCTAAATTGTAATATGGACTCAGGCACTTTCTGTGAAGCTGCTTTGAAATTATGTGTATTATGAAAAGCGCTATGCAAATAAATGTGAATTGAATTAAATACTGATGGAAGGATTGCCAATATCTCACCATCACTCATTGGTCACACTGCTAAGTACTCGGCACACCTTTCTAGGTAAGTTAATGGATCTTCACCTTCTGTGCATCCAATTACAGGGAATTCTAGCTTGACTGCTGCCTTATAAGGAATTGGGTGAGATGTAGATATTGCCTGATCAATTGGGAATGACGTTGTGAAGGCTTGCGAGGCTATAGTAGTAGAAACAGCATTTGGGGCAGAACAAATCATAGACTTGAGCTGATTAACTCTTCTCTTTAAGCTTTCCATTATGGCCTTACCCATATCTTGCATCTGTTCTTCCAAACACTTATTGCTTTAAAGGGTTACACCGCCTTTTAATTATATCGAAAAGCTCTTCCTCAAGCTTTCGCAGACACTGATCAAGCACCTGTGCTTGAGTTGTCATCTGTTTGGTTATCTCTCGAACTTGTTCATCTAGAGTTCTAAGACAGTGGTCATGTGGTTGAAGGCGATTTTGAATGTCTTCCTCCACTCTTATAATACACTCTACATTGTCTTTCTTCATCTTGTCTATTCTCATGCTTAACTGATTTAACTTGGTTGCAATGGTGAGACTGATAAGACTCTTGTTCTCCCCTTCTACCGGTGGAGGTGATGGCAAATCATTCAAACAACATACTCCTTATGTACTGCAGCCTTCTCCTGTGCCAGTACCTCCTCTTCAGACTCCGAGTACAAACTACTAAGGGACCGCATTAGTTCTTGAATTGGTTCTCGGCGAGTTGTAAAAGGTTCAACAGTGAAGTCTGGGTTCGTACCCACATAAGCCTCGGCCCGAGATGCATCCATAGTTTTAAAGTGAAACAAATGAAACTGAACAATGATTACAAACTCTCACAATAGCAAATATCAATCAGCCAACATACCTTGCTCATGCTCTTTTTTTTCAGGAGGTCCCTGTTCGGGCACCATTTGTATTCAACATTCTTTTTTTAGTCACATATAAAAGAAGAGCAGAGCTAAGTGTATTTAAGTTTTGATAATAAACACCTAAACAACATATATATACAACAGCAACAATGTCAGCAAAACATTACATCCAAAATAAAGAAAATTCGGAAAAGGGTGGCTTGCTCACTTCAGGTTGGTGGAGAGATCCTTCCTTAAGTGGAGGAGTTTAAGTATCTTGGGGTTTTGTTCACGAGTGAGGGAAGGATGGAACGGGAGATTGACAGATGGATCGATGCAGCTTCTGCAGTAATGCGGTCGATGTACCGGTCTGTTGTGGTGAAGAAGGAGCTGAGCCGTAAGGCAAAGCTCTCGATTTACCGGTCAATCTAGGTTCCTACTCTCACCTATGGTCATGAGCTTTGGGTCATGACCGAAAGGACAAGATCCCGGATACAGGCGGCGAAATGAGCTTTCTCCGCAGGGTGGCTGGGCGATCCCTTAGAGGTGAGAAGCTCGGTCACTCGGGAGGAGCTCAGAGTAGAGCCGCTGCTCCTCCACATCGAGAGGGGTCAGCTGAGGTGGCTCTGGCATCTGTTCCGGATGCCTCCTGGACGCCTTCCCGGGGAGGTGTTCCGGGCACGTCCCACTGGGAGGAGACCCCGGGGAAGACCTAGGACACGCTGGAGAGACTATGTCTCCCGGCTGGCCTGGGAACACCTCGGTGTCCACCCGGAAGAGCTGGAGGAAGTGTCTAGGGAGAGGGAATTTTGGGCATCTCTGCTTAGACTGCTGCCCCCGCGACCCGGCCCCAGATAAGCGGAAGAAGATGGGTGGATGGAATAAAGAAAATTCCCAACTTCATTATGTTAGAGCCTTTCAGTCCACCACAACATGTCTGAGTCCAGGCAGAAATAAATTCAATTTCTCACCACTCCAAAGTACTTCAGGTAAGAGGTGAGTATTTTGTAATGTTTCAATCATTTCAATAATAGGGTTAGAAATCCAACAAAAACAATGCCCTTAAACCATAACCAGGCACCAGTCCAGGTAATCCACAAAGGTGCAGAACAAGTTCATAACATAGTCCAGATGAAGTGTTCTTATTTTATGATGAATGAGGCCCATAGAGAACCCTCTGAACAAATATGCAAAACACAAATCAAAATATGCACTTGACACAGTCTAGATATAGACACATATAACACATCTAGAATTACAACATACATATATATATATACACACACAACTTACACTGAGCTTTAGAACCAAAGATGTTCCTCATAATAGGATTTCATGCATCAAGCTAAGTTGAGCAAACACTCAAAGCCATGCCAGCACCTACTACACCCTGGCTGCATTCCAAACCGCATACTTCCCTACTATTTAGTATGGGAAAAAGAGTAGGCGAGCGAAAAAGTATGTATGAATCCAAAAGAGTAGGCAAGAATTACCTGGGTGACGTGGTAATTATCGCGAGATTCGGACTTAAGTGCGTTCGAATATGCCTACTTTCCTACTATATAGTAGGCGAAAACAGTACGTGAAGGAAGCAGTACGTTCGAAACATCAGTATTCATAAAAGAGTAGGCGAGAAGTTCTCGGATGGCTTACTGCTTGTGCCCAGATTTTTGAGTGCTCGTCCGATGGATACTCTTCTATCCCAGGAGGCCACGCGAGAGGATACGTCATTATCAAACACCACGGAGATCAGCGACGCGGGGGAAGAAAGATGTCAGAGGTTGTAGTGGAGGAGATAAAATCCCGGCAATGTCAAATATGGGGAGGCCACCTAATTTATACTGATGGGTCAAAGGATCCTGAGAGTGGGAAAGTGGCCTTTGGTGTAAGTATACCCGAATTAGGTTATAAAAAAGGATGTAGGATCCCAGATCATTTGTCAGTATTTACTGCAGAGTTGATGGCAGTTTTATGGGCAGTAAAGTGGGTAGAAGATAACAAAAGGGAGTATTCTGTCATATGTAGTGATTCAGCTGCAACCCTAAATACAATTAAAAATATTAAAACTAAGTCTAGACCTGACTTACTTGTGGAAATTTTGCAGGTGTTGTATAGAATACATAGCTGTTTTTTATTTTTATGTATATATTTTTTATCTATCACTCTTGTATCTGCACTTGTTGAATCTTAAGCTGATGTGGCCAGCAAAGTTTATCTTTGCTTCTGAAAAATATCTGCATTCGTGGCAGGGGACTTGAGAAAAGTAAACAGTGGTGCATATATTAATGCAGTGCAGGAGGTACTCTCAGCAAAGGAAGAAATTGTTCAGGGAATTGGGAGCAACAGCAGAAACTGTTTTTAATTTATGCTCTTTATTGAATTTGGATAGGTGGGAATTTGGACAAAATAAAAAAAATTGATGGAGTATTAGCGAAATATTGGAGTATATAAAAAGATATAGATAAGCAGTATTAAAGTTGTAAATAGCGATTAGAGAACAGAGGAGGGCAGCAATACGCCATAGCTGCGTCTAGCCTGCCAGAAATACAAGAAGAAGAAGAAGCGACGCGGGGGTTTTCAAATGTGAGTAAACACGGTTCCTTGTGTCGTACCTCATTTGTGCTTTGGGGTCTATATGACCCCAATCGACTTTTCCAAAGTAAATAAACATGGTTCCCTTCATCTCAGTTGCATAAAATTTTGTCACTTTTCCTACATTATCTATATATACACACACAAAAAAACTGGGCTTGATTCGGTTGTTCTAAAGGTATGTAAAAAAAAAAGTCACACTCATGACCTTTGGGGTCAATATGACCCCACATTGAAATGAATGGGAAAATCGGAAAAAAAATGTTTTTTATTTTTCATTTGTAAAAAAAAAAAAATTTATCCAGAATAAATCTGAAAATTTCTATACCACAATGAAGTCCTGGTACTAGAGCACAAATGCAATGTGGAACGAACATGATCACTTGCACACACACGTGCACACGCACATAAACACACACACCGGTGTGACTCCAATAGAAAGCCTTTTTATAGAAATTGGCAAATAAAATCAATAATTCCAGCATAAATCTGAAAATTCTCACACATAAATGAAGGCCTGGTACTAGATCACTAATACAATGTGGAATGAACATTTTCACACACACATGTGCGCCCACACAGACAGAGAAACAAATACACACACAGATAGAGACAGGTGTGACTGCAATAGAGAGCATTTTTATAGAAATTGGGGAATAAAATGAATAATTTCTGCATAAATCTAAAAAAATTCACACACAAATGATGGTATGGTATGAGAGCACAAATGCAATATGGAAAGAACATGACTACACACATATCACACACACTGAGAGACACACACAAACAAACAGGTGTGACTGCAAAAGAGAGCATTTTTATCGAAATTGGCAAAAAAAAAAACAATAATTCCAGCATGAATCTAAAAATGTCCACACATAAATAAAGGGCCTGGCATTGGAGCAAAAAAACAATGTGGAATGAGCATGATTACACACACACACACATGCACGTGCGCACACACAAACACACACAGACACACACAGACACACACAGACACACAGGTGTGTTTACTCTTCACTGTTCCTATCCGGCTATAGCGTTTTGTTTTTTGTTTATATTTACTTTTTAAAAATTAATTTCTTATTCTAAAGTTAATCATTTTATAAATTTCGATTATTGAAATATGTAATTGCAATCAAGTATTTTCTTTTAGTGGCAACTTATGTGGCATTATTGCAAATTTATTTGGCATTACTGCAAATTTATAAAACATTATTGCAATAACAAGATACTTCAAAAGACCTCAAACAACAACAAAAATAATTCTAAACTTTGACAAAATACTGATATAATGTATTTTAAATGTTTAAATATATATATTCATAACAAAAGCTGTTATAAGAGCAGTGAATCACATCCAGAAAAATGAATGGATCTCTATGGGGCCTCTGCTGGAAGTATATGGTAATTACACTTTCTGGCTAAAACTATATTATCTACAAAAAAACATCTAACCAGCAGATGGCAGAATTATGCATCTAACACCTAGATCAATATCCAGAAACAACTCATATTTAAATTTGATCATCATTAATGTGTTTTTTTCATAAAAATGTAATATTTCATATTTATGCTAATGCTGTAGTTGAGGAATTCTGCAGTAAATAGTTAAAAAAGTACTTCATATCCCCCAAAACACAGCATAAAAATATAGATGAGAAGTAAACGAAAAAAATGATATATAATTTGTATTATTAAATTTTTTATTTTTTGTACAATAGCTGTATGCATCTTTGGGGTCATATAGACCCCAAATGCACTGAGTGTAAACAGGAAACTAAGAGCATATAAGGGTTAAACTACTAAAGAGTAAACGTTTTAACTGTTCAAGGTGTAAAGGAGTTAGACAGTATAGTATAGTTGTGATTTAGCTGTGAAAACATGTTTTATTATGTATAGCTAACAGGAGAGCTCCAGTAAGCACACGTAACGTTATAAGTTACGTCTCTAAACTGAATTTAAATAACCATATACATCTTAAAAACACTTATTTAAAATGTCTATTTACATCTGAAAGAAAAATATTGTATAAGTATTGCAGATGAGCACATCCCAACATGAATAAGACATCTGAGCGATGAATATGTGCTATTAAGTAGGATAATTCACTGTTGTCAACACTGTTTACATTAGACAAATGTGCAATAAATAAGGTAAATAAACAAATCTATAAAGTAACTAAACATGTTATATATTTTATTTGTCCCTTATTACTGTTGATAAATTGAGGAACATTTAAGTTGGATAAAAAGTGAGTTAACACATCAGCTACAACCTCAGCATGTAAATGCAGTATTGAGCTCATAAATCACAGAGGTATAATGTGAATCTTGTCTGTATGTTACAGGGACAGAAGAACACGCGTGTGTTTATCCGGTGGAGAGAGGCTCATGATGCTGAATGCTGTCATCAAAGGCTTTGAGTGAGTATACTACAGAAATTGATAACAAAATCTATTAAATCTTAAGTTGTAGTTTATTTGAATTATTGTAAGTTCATGGAGAAATTACAGCACTTTTCTGATTCTTGATTTCTGTGCATTTGCTGCAGAGCTTTTGTGGCGGAGCAGGACCTGCAAGGAAAGATGATGGCAGCATTTGTTGGGAAAAAAAGGTTTTAGGGATTTTACTCAAATATAAAGGTCATTTTTGTTATTTTGAATACATAAATCAAATGACATTGTGCTGTTAAAATGACTGCTTTTGTATAATGTTTGTGAATTTTTGTAGGATCTGAAGTCTCAGAAGATCTGAATCCTGGAAGTGGTGCCATGGATGAGACGCTCCATCTCTCCATCTGCCCTTACGAGACCCTCCATCACTCCACCTGCCCTTATGAGACCCTCCATCACTCCACCTGCCCTTATGAGACCCTCCATCACTCCACCTGCCCTTATGAGACCCTCCATCCCTTCACCTGCTCCACAAGCTCCGGCACGAAGGCACAGTCACCTCTGTCTGTCTGAGCTGGGGAAGCATTTGGCACTGTTTTGACAGTTTTGAAATGTGGGAATGCGCACTTTAGTGTGGACACGTGACCCTTTAATGACACAGGCAGAAAATGACTCTTTATGTGATTTCTGTGTGTCGCCGTTAAAACGGTGTTTGTTTGCAGGTGAGCGAGCTGTGCGGCTGGCCCATTGGCTGCTGTACAGACATTTCCAGCCGCCTGTAAGGGGACTGGGTAATGTTTTAGACGTTTTGGAGAGAGTGGTCCGGCTTCTGCGAGACGCGCGCTCTCTCTTTTTCTCCCTATAGCTAGGAAGACTTACGAGGCTCCGGGTTCAGCACAATCTTGGGCCGAGGTCCCCGTCGCTCGGGCGGTTGCTTCCTGTTGGCGGAGCGCGAGCGGTGTCGGAAGTCAGATTCAGGTCTGGGCTGAGAGATGGGAGGTGCCGTCCTGACTCGCTGCTGCTGAGGCGGTTTTTGGCGGCTCTGCGACGAGCTGGAGCGCTTGGGCAGGAAGTGACGCATAGCCTGCGAATCCTTCCGGGCTTCGGTGAAGCGCTCAGCGAAATCTCTGACCGCTGGTCCGAACAGGCCGCTTTGGGAGATAGGCGCGTCAAGGAACGCCGCCTTATCGGCATCCTTCATCTCTGTTAGCGTCAGCCACAGATGGCGCTCAAGGACAGTCAAGTTCGCCATTGCACGGCCGATGGATTGGGCGGTGGCTTTCGTGGCTCGCAGGGCTATGTCGGTGGCGCTGCACAGGTCCTTGAACGCTTCAGGATCAGGTCCAGACTCGTCCATGGTGCAGAGAAGTTTGGCCTGATAGACTTGGAGGACAGCCATGGAGTGAAGCGCTGACGCAGCTTGGCCGGCGGCGGCGTATGCGCGACCGGCGAGAGCTGAGGTAGATCGGCAGGGCTTCGAGGGGTGAGAAGCTTTGGCTTTCCAACCCGCGCTGGAGGGTGGACACAGGTGGTTGGCCACAGCCTCCTCGAGGGGCGGGATTCCCTCGTAGCCTCTTTCTTTCGCGCCGTCCACAGAGGAGAGTGATGAAGAGAAAGAAGGCTTCAGGCGGGCGGAGTGAGGGGCTTTCCACGACTTAGTAAGTTCGTCATAAACCTCCGGGAAGAACGGGGAGGGCCTTTGTCGGGGGGCCTGCCGGCGCCCCTGCAGGAACCACTCGTCCAGTCGGCTGCAGGCGGTTCTTCCGGGGAAGACCAATCGAGCCCGAGGTCTTCCACGGCCTTAGACAGGATGCGGACGATCTCCGAATCCATGCTGGAGCCCACACTCGTGTCCGCTAGCGTCGATGGCGCGGGGGTCGAAGGAAGAGCCCGGCCAGTCGTCGGATGCAGCATCAAGGGAAAGGCTGTCATCCTTTTCGTCATCCCCTGACGCACCAAACGAGACGAGACCCATCGCTCTGCTGGAGGGGTGCTGGTCCGCCTGTGTGAACTGAACTGGCGGCGGGGAATCCTCGGGTGGCGGTGAAGCTCGCGGGGATTGGCCCGGCGTGACGTCACTACAATCCGCGTGCTCTGGTGGCCTCTGCGAGCGGCGCTTCTTCTTGCGCGGCTCAGCTAGAGGGGATGGTAGCACGGTGGTGGTGGGCTCTCTCGCGGCGAAAGCGGCGAAGCGAGCGTGCAGTTCGGTGAGGCCCAGGGTGTCACACTCGGGGCATCCGCCTCGAGTAAGGGCAGCTTCTCCATGGTCCAGGCCCAGGCAGCGAGAGCAGATGATGTGACGATCCCCGTCTGGAAGGAGGCCTCGACACGATGCGCAGGAAGGCATTTGGAACAACGCCTTTTTTTTGCTCTTTTAGCTTTTGAAAAAGTGTCGCGGGGCGAACACTTAGAATAATAGCTTTTTAAAAGGATATGAGGTGATGCGCGCCGGATGGCTTAGCAGAAGGCGTTCGAAGGCGGCTGAAGGCGCCGGCGTCCTCGTAGCAGTCCTGCTGTAGGCTTGTCGACGGCGGTGGCGAAAAGACTCCAAAAATCCGGAGGATCCAGCGAAGAGAAGGTCTTTGCTGAAGGAGATTAAATCTAAAGGACTCAGATGACGGGGCGCCCAATATATAGCCCTTAGCCACGCCCATCTTGGCGGGCTCTGACGCGCGCGGGCACGAAGCACGCTCATTGGAAGCGGGTTCAGAGTCGCCCCGTCATAGGTTCGTGCAGTTGCCGCAGCACAGCCAATGACCGAGCTGCCTCGCTCACTGCTGTATGCTGTGCAGCTGCAATGCGTTTTACATAAAGACTTTAATATTTCTCGAGAAAAGGAGTTTTCCCATAGCGTAAGCTACTTACGCAATAGGAGAGACCTCTCGAAAGGGAACTGTTCTAGGTTGTGCTGTCGAGTTACTGATGTTATGAAGTGTTAGTGCACCTGTCGCTCATATAATTTAAAATTATTACATACAAGATCATGGAAAGATACCATAGTTGTATCTAACAATGAACAATCATGATGACAAAACAGAAAACATAAAGATCATTGGTTTGTGTACATTATAATATGATATTTATACACAGGAAAAAAGAACAACAACAAGGCTAAATATCTTTAAATAGTTCTTTAATACATTAAAAAAATTGTTGTTATAAGTCTGAGGTGTGAAACGAGAGGTTTCATCAAGAAAAAGGAAAACTTAAAGGAGAAACTTTTTGGGTATAAAATAAAGAAATTAACAACATATTCAAGAGATGACGATTTGGGGGTTTCTTAATAAATAAATATATCGTTATAGCCTAAGGATAAAACTGGGTCACATTAGTAGGGTTTAAAATATAACAACTTAAATCAACTATTCACAAAATAAATGGGCAGCTGTTTCTTCAACAATACTACCACAAAATGAGCAAGTTTCATCAATATCAAGATATTTACAGATAGATCAGATGAATTAAACGTGTCGTTCATATATTTTAAGTTGTCGCGCTTGTGATAACGCGTCGTAGGTCACATGATAACGTCAACATAGCAGATGTCCGGATCGCATTCATACTCAACGAGATTTGGCTATAAAGTACCTACTCTTTTCGAGCTCGTTAAGTAAGTACTTATTGAAATTAAGTACCTACTCATTGAGTATGCGGTTTGGAACGCAGCCCCTGACTTGTGTCTCTTAAAAGGATAACCTTTCCTTTAGAAACCTCACTAGATCCCCCTTGAGGTATGGAGAAGAATTACAGCAAAAGAAATGGAACAGCTTATCAGAACTGTTACAGGGCAATACCTTCTCTTAACATTTTGTACCTTTTTGTACCTTTTCAGGGGGTTGAATAATTTTGAGAATGCATAAGTCATTAAAAGTTGCATTTTCAGTTGAATTTGGGGAAAGCACTTGAAACATTTGTTGTGTTGAGCTTTTTAAATTACTTTTGTTTTATTTGTTCATTGCAAACAGCTGAATGTCTGTACATTTTGGCAATAAACCTGATTTGCAAAAGGGGTTGAATAGTTTCGATTACAACTGTTTTTTGTGGTATTGGGTGTATGTGACTATATATTGTGATATTGGGTATATGTGGGAGTAGGTCTATTGTATAACGTATGTGGTATTTGGTATATCTGTGTAATTGGGTATAGGTGAGTATATAGTGAATGTTTGGTATATGTATGTCATGAAGTGGTATGTATATTTGTGGTGCACTGTATGTTGTTATATTGGGTATATGTTGAGGCATTGTATAAATGTGGGGGAATTGTGTATTGTCTATATGTGGGTAAATTGGGTGTATTTGTGTTATTGGGTACAGTATATGCAAGTGTATTATTGTGTATGGCATGCTGGGTATATGTGGTCAATTGGGTTTATGTGGTGGTCTGCGGACGGTATGTGATATGGGTATTTGATGGTGTATTATAAATATATATGAGTTTCGAGTATATGTGGTGATATTGGTTAAATGAGAATTTATTAGGTAAATGTGGCAATATTCCGTATATTTGGGGGTTTCGGTTATACATATTTGTTATTATGTATTGAAGTATTTATATATTTTTGGTATTATGTTTGTGTTGTTGGGTATATGTGGGTGTATTGTGTTTGTTTGTGTATATGTGGTATATGTGGTGATAATGAGCATGTTTATTTGTGGTAGGCTACTGAGTATATGTGTATATATATATATATATACGTGGGGGTATTGGGTATATGAGGTGTTATTGGGTATATGTGGAGCATTTGGTACATACAGTATAGTTGTGGTATTGAGTGTATGTGGTAGTATTTGGTATATGAGGTGGTATTGGGTATACTGTACATGGGGGCTTTGGATATGTAGATTTGCGGTAATGGATTTATATGGGTGTGTTGGGTATATTTGGAGGTATAGGTGTACTGTTGGTCAGAATTATTTGCCCCTTGGTAAATATGATCAAAGATGGCTGTAAAAAATAAATCTCCATTGTTAATCCTTTTGATATACATATAATATATACATAGATATATATATTTTTTTTTAATGCAAAAATTTTACCTTTCATGGAAGTTAAACAATTGAAAGTGGGGTGGGGGGGGGGGGGGGGGGGGGGGGGGGATCACATTATGAAATAAATGTTTTTCTCCAAAACACTACTTTTTACTACACTACTACACAATACTTTTTGCAACCTCCTTTTTCCAAGAGACCAGCTCTGAGTTTTCTCCTATAATGCCTGATGAGTTTTGAGGGGTTGGTCAAAATCCCTTCCCTCTTCGAATACATCTATAATCATAAATCCTTTTGAATGCTTATATACTTCCTTTATAAAAATCAATAATCAAATATATTCATTATCACATAATAATTTTTATATTCTTTGTGCTTGTGAAATTATATTTTCTAAAATGCATGTGATGTAAGTAATCAGTTTCTTTTAGGTGCATTCCAATCTTACTTTGAGATTGCACGTAGTACACGCAGGACACGAAGGCCACGTAATCCACAAGGCCGTTTGTCTCTTTCTCTGGTATCAGAAGAAAGGTTAGAGGGTCCTAAAGGCAGCATGGACACATATGATCCTTCGCTGGACAGATGGTCAAGCTATCGAACTTTAATTGTTGTATTAAAATGTATTCTTTCCAGTATATTTCCTTCCTTGGGAGTAAATGCCAGTTATCTGTTTTTCTCCCAAACGAGTGAATGTTTTAGCATTATGTTTTGGTATACTTAACTGATAATAAGGAGCTCAGACTCTCTTCAGCCTTGATGGGAGCTGTTATTTGCTAGTGTCTGTTATTTGTGTGTGTGCGTATGACATTCTATGTAGGTTCTGGACGTTCGGACCAGACAACCCGGCGCCCTTCTCTAACCTGCAAGGCCACCACAGACCTAAATCTATTGAGTGGACGACAACTATCTTTACTAATGGCGATAGGCACCCCTATCTCCTCACATGTGTTAAATTGTTTAGGCTCTTAATGTTTCTTAGCCAATGAGAATCATTCAACCTGTAAGCAATGACGTAGCTTAGACCTTGGAAATGGTATAACTGCTGTGATCTTTGTAACTGTAAGCGAGGCGGCCTACAAACTCTTGACTTCTGCTGATGAAACTGCAAACTATCTTCAGTAAAACTTTTCTTAAATTTTTTATAATCCTGACTCCGGGTCTTCATTCTTCATATCTGGTTCTGGTTCTGGGTCTTTGACTGTATACCCCTTACAGTTTGAAGAACAAATGAAACAAACAAAAAATGACTTTTTGGCAGCAAACATTAATATGGGTTTGGTTCATACAGGAATAAAAAAGTACACCCCAAGTGTAAAATGAAATACTCTAATGTATCTTTAATGCTGTGGGCCAAATTTTCTGCCTCCTGGTCAGAAAAAAGGTCCTGGACATCTTGTTCAGATACATGGCATTATGGATTCGATCAAATACCAACAGATAAAAAAAATCAAAACCTGACAGCCTGTGCTAGAAATCTTATGACGGACCATGTTTGAACTTCAGTTTACACCGAAATGAACGATTAACTGCACTTACCTCTGCTCAGCCATGAACTGGTCGAAAGCTGATGACATAACATGCAGATAGGCCCGCCCTCACGTGATACTGATTGGTCGATTGATGAGCTTAAATCTGACTGGCTAAAGAGTACGACTGCACTGTGTTACGAGTAAAGCGCTGCCAGGAAAGTCTCAAAAACACACACACATGCAAGGCGATTCGTACATGAATGACGATTTGCACATTCAAATTCAAGGACACACTCGTACATTTTAAACATTCAAAGGTTTTTGTGCACAGTTGTATATCTACGAATTGTGTTTTGCATTTGTGAAATGTATTTTATGAATATATAATTTTATTTTGCGCATGTGAATTGCTTTTTGTGATTTTTTTTTTTTTTCACGCACGTGATTTTTTTTTTGTGTGTGTATGTGAATTAAGTTTCACGCATGTGAAATTGTCTACGCATGTGTGAATCGTGTTTTTTGTGTGAATTATTAATGAGTCTGATCTGGCTCCATAGTTTGGGGTACATGTGGATATATGTGGTGGTAATGGGTATACAACCATGCCACGCTCAAAATTGCTTAAATCACCTTTCTTTCCCATTCTGACATTCAGCTTGGAGTTCAGGAGATTGTCTTGACCAGGACCACACCCCTAAATGCAATGAAGCAACTGCCATGTGATTGGTTGATTAGATAATTGCATTAATGAGAAATTTAACAGGTGTTCCTAATAATCCTTTAGGTTAGTGTATTTGTGGCACTGCGTATACAGTATTTGGGTGTATTAAGTATATGTGAGAATTTTGGGTATATAATGTGACATTGGGTGTATGTGGGGAGGGAGGGTGGTATTAGTGTATTTGTGTTATTGGAGATATGTGGGTGTACTGAGTATATTTAAGTATATATGGCAGAAATGAGTATATATATTTGTGGTATATGTATATAAGGGGGTACGGGGTATATGTGTTGGCATTGGGTACATGTGGTGGTATTTGGTATGGTGTTCTTGGGTATGAGTGGTGTTGGAAAGATGTTGGTGTACTGGGTATACTGTACGTGGCGACATTTGATATACAGTATTTGGAGGAATTGTATAAATGAGATGACTGGGTGTGGTGCTGTTGGGATATTGTGGGGCAGCGGTTCTCAACTCTGGCCCTTGACGTTCTGCAGATTTTTTCAAGATTCAACCCTAGTCAAACACACCTTAATAATGTAATCAAGCGCTTCAGGATTAATAGAAAGCTATAGGCGGGTAAGTTTGATCAAGGTTGGAGATCAACTCTGCTGGAAAATGGACCATGTGGTGATATATCATATATGTACCGATATGGGTTGTTGGGATTTGTGGTGGTGTTTAGTATACTTGGTGATGTTGAGATTTGTGGTGGGAAAGGGTATATGGGATTTGGTATATATGTATATACAAGTGAAATAAGTCATAATTTCTTCCTAAAATCATTTCCACGCAATACATATTGAAATGGTTTATGATTATATCACTCTTTGTTCAAATATAGTTTTAATAATGTAATATAGTTTTGTAATACATGTATAATAAATTGATGCATTCTCATAATTAGAGCTTAAAAGTCTGGGTCTAGAACAAAGGTGAATTATAGAAGAAATTAGCAAAGTATTAAAAATAAATGTTAAAGGTATAAGGTTTCCAAGTTTTAATGACAGCCTTCTGTAAAAAAAAAAAAAAAAAAAAAAAAAAAGTTTAAATCAGTTTTAATAAAATAAACCCCTTGAAAATAAAGTTGCCCAAAGGAGAGGCAGTTACCAATTTTAGTTATGTTGAATCTATTCTCCCCAAGATTAATTGTCTTCAGTAGAGTAAAAAAAAACAACTGCTAACAAATTGCTAATAAAGCCACATACCCAACAGAAATGCTCCAGTCGACTAGATGCAGTTATTTGTGAAATTACACACTTGTATCTACATCTGTCATTTATAAACCTTTACAGCTTAAGTTACATCTTGTGTGCATT
The DNA here is from genome assembly GCA_030578255.1 of Tiaroga cobitis. Lineage (NCBI taxonomy): Eukaryota > Metazoa > Chordata > Actinopteri > Cypriniformes > Leuciscidae > Tiaroga > Tiaroga cobitis. The sequence goes on along the minus strand of CM060615.1, from coordinate 27,587,364 downwards.
AGGTATTCAGCTTACAATTCCATAGCTTGTATGTTGTATAACATTAACAACACTTTGAATAAAATTAGTAAATTCTCACAATTATACATTTTTATAAAAAGATCGCGTAAAAAAAAAAAAAAATTATCCTACTCGAACAAATCACATATGACAAGAAAGTCAGTGCATTAAATTCTCTTTAATATCAACAAGTACAAATGCATTTTTCTTCAAAAACGTGATACAGAAAATACATTGCCTCACATTATTCTGGTTTCTAACGCATTGAAAATGTCTTCTAGGCTAATAAAGTTAACCTGAGAATTCATATTGTTAGACCTTTATACAGGGTGAGATCAGCCATCCAAAAGAAAAAGATATTTAAATAGGCTAATGAATAAGAATAAAGCAACAGTTCCATTTGAATCTAAATACAGCTTTGCTAATCTTAGAAGCCAATTGCTGGCCCGTAGAAGAAGGTAATGAACACACTAATTGACGTCACCACCACACTTATTGAAGTACAGACACTATTCACTGTGACCACTGCTATGAAAACTTTACAACAGCTTATTCAGATGGAACTGATCTCTGCCATCCATCACAATATTACACCGACATGGAGCATTTCCTGAACATTTCAAAGCATAAAGACAGCATATTTGTCTATGCCTGATGAGTGCATACAGTGTGCGCGTGTGAATGTCACAATAATCACACTGGGACAAGTTCAAACAAAAGGCACCAAAACTCAGGAGGGTCTTTCTTCACCAAATTGCGCACTAAATATCAAAATATAATAATCACTGCTGACAAGCATAAGCCATGTCATATATTTGAGAGCTGTTTTCCCAGGAAGCAGACGTATGTCATCAAGACACATTACACACATTTGTGTACAGATATCACAAAAACATATTTTTTTAAATACCCAGCAGATTCACTTACATTTGAAACCTACATAAATGTTGCAAAAACTTTCCAGTCTGCAATGGAAGCAAGCGGCCACACAATGCGGAAACCTAGATTGCTTCCATTCTTATCAACAAAAGAAAATCAAGATATTTGTTGCATTGGAATGTTCACTTTCAATTTAAATTGGGTTTAATTTATATCAGGGAACATAGTCAAGTCAAGTCAAGTCATCTTCATTTATATAGCGCTTTTAACAATGGATTGTTTCAAAGCAGCTTTACAGAGATATACATATAATTTAAGGTAACAGATTGTTTTAACAGACATAAAAGAATCTTATTCTCTAAATGAAATGTCCAAGGTGTCTCTGTGACATACATGTGCTAGGGCTGTTGCATTTTTCTAAATGGCAAAATAAAAATTCAATAGAAACCATGAACAACAATTATTATAGAGAAGCATAAACATTATCATAAAAATATTTTGGATCTATATTCACTGCGTAACATTAAATCAAACTAAGCCATGTGTCAGCAAACTTGTGCATTTCCTTGTGGTAAGTGCAATATCAAGCCTTTGCAACTGAGCATTGCTCCACAACTCACTTCAATTCACTTTCCAAATACCAAGACTCCATAAAAGGTACAAAGTGGGCCAGATTCAATTACATAATCGCAAAATTCACATTTTTATCCAAGCACTGAAATTAGTATTTGATCAAACATGTTGAAAATTACACATTTAATAAAAGAAGCTTGGTAAATGAAATGACTCCTCATAGAGGACTACTCTTACTGTGTATCTTTCAACCCTGGATAAACGTAGAGAAATATCAACCAATTTTCAAATGAATAAGGAGGCTAACAAAGGTTGTGCTTTTTACTGCCAGATACAATAACTAATCATGTTTAGTCCTCAATCTGTTAAGAAAGTGTTTGAGATGTTTAGTTGATAGTACTCCAGTTTGACGTATCAGCCTCAGTAGTGGCGTTTGCAGTCATACATGACATCGTTTCAACTCCTGAGTTCCCACTAAATGTCTTCCTCAGCATAAACCTGCACAGCATGGCTATGTACCCATGTGAAGAAGAATAAATAAGAGATATATTCCCAAACAAATCCCATTGTTTAGCAGCTGCACAAAGTGTGTTTGTAAAACGAATGACTTAAATTTTCTCTGAAATGGGCACTGAACAACTTAAGTAATTTTCACAGTTAGCACTCACACCATGACATCCAGCTCAGTTAACACCAAAAAGCTGCCTTTCACTGTTAACAGAGGAAATAATGTACAAAGTAAAAGCACAAACTACAAAAAGTTCAAATAAAACTGAGGTTCCCCAAGGTTCTCTATCAGGTCCAAGCCACTTTGCGGGAGATGGCCTGTTTAAAGCACTCAGGGTCCGTGTTCCCGCCCGGTCGCAGTGCTCTTTCGAGACTTACCAGAACGTTCTGATGGGACTCGCGAATGTTGATGGGGTGTTTGGCTCTGAGCAGCTCATAGGCGGCAATAAGCCTCATATTTTGTTTGACCATGAGGTACTGAATAATGCAAGTGGGGGCAAGGGAAATACCATCACGACAATGGACCAACACTCGCTTCCTCTTCTCCGTGGAGGCATCAATGCACTCATTGATGTCCTCGAAGCAGCGGTGCTTGAGGGCGAGGCCTTCTTGGACGGTGTCCGGAAGATCACTCATGTCCACTTTGAGCCGAGACCAACTATGCTTGACACCCCTTGAACAAGTGCAAGGAATGACTCTCAAACAAGTCTCCCCAGGTAGGCTGCTCATGTCGATGATGCTATCAATGTTATTTCGGCACAACGTACGTCCGCTATAAGCCGCGTTCAGGTTGCCCACGTAAATGTAGTCTGTAACCTTGGATATAACCGGATCCGAGTACTGGAAGTGTTCAGAGACGGTCTGCTTGGGTTCTGGAGTTTCTGGGCCCGTCTTGGCACTGCCGGGAACTGCTCTGCGACTGTAGTTGCGCATTTTCTTGGATCCGGAGCGGGAAGGGGGGTTAGAGTCAGACTCAGAGCTGCTGTTCCAAGGAGGGGAGAAGAGTGAAAAGCGACTAGAGGACTTGCTCTTGGTGAGGTGCTCCACAGGACTGGAGAGGCCAGAGCTGGTGGTGGTGGAGCCAGAAGCGCAAAAGAGAGACGCTCTTTCCAGGGAGCCTGTGCTGCTGGCTGCTCCGGCACTATGGGCCTGCTCCATCTGACAAAAAAAGTGTCACACCGTTAAGAAAGGGTTTCAAACTGAACATTTCAAACCTCCTTTGCAACGAGTTACGAGCAGCTGACTTGAAAGTACTTCCACCTACCTGAGCTTTGAGGTTGTTCTTCCATTCCTGGGTCTCCAGAGCTTTAAAGCGTCCATTGCTGTCGGAGGACACTGAGAGACACAGGGGCCGATGGGTCCTGGGCGGTAGCTGGGGCGTCAAGGCCATGGCTAGCGGCCGGGAGTCGGGGTGCTCGTTCCTATTCATCAGGTCTGGACAGGAGCCTTGGATACACAGAGTAATTGAGATCAATGAACAGCAACTGAGATTTTTTATTACTTCTTTAACAAAAAAATTAATATGCAGGGTTAAGCTTTGTCTGTGAAAGTCCCACTTCAACCATGCCCTAAAGTGCTCAATAAGCTTATGCGAAACTGCCCTTAAAGGGTTAGTTCACCCAAAAATTAAAATTCTGTCATCATTTACTCACTCTCAAGTAGTTCCAAACCCGTAAGACTTTTATTCATCTTCGCAACACAAATGAAGATATTTTTAATGGAATATGAGCGATTTCTGTCCCTCCATTAACAGCTACGCAACTAACACTTTAAAGCTTCAAAAAGCTCATAAAACTAATCTATATGAATTGAGCGGTTTGGTCCAAATTTTCCAATGAGGTTCGTTGTCGTGTTACGCAGCACGTTTGAGCTTCAGCAAGAACCAATGAGGTTCATTGTCGTGTAAAGCAGCACGCTTGAGCTTTGTTCAAGAGGTAAGTTCTCGCCCGTCAAGCAGGTTCAGTTGAGCTTATGTTTATGTTCGCTGATCAATGTTTCTATGTGAATAAAAGCCTAGATTCAATCTATTCATCATATAAAGCGATCATGTCTCTTCAGAAAATTTGGACTTAACCACTCAATTCATATTTATTAGTTTTATGATCTCTTTATGAACGTTTTGAAGCATCAACATGGTAGTTGTGTAGCTGTCAATGGAGATCACAAATTCACTTGTGTTCCAAAGATGAACAAAAGCCTTCCGGTTTTGGAACAACAGGAGGGCGAGTAAATGACAGAATTTTCATTTTCGTGTGAACTAACCCTTTAAGTTTCTCCCTATAAAGCACCTGTCTGTCAGTGATCGTGTGATTCAATGAGGACACTCATTAATGGAGCTGAGAGTTTGATCCAGGACAACACGACTCAGGCATTAATACTCCCACATGTCTCACTTCAGACAGCCATTCCATCGTGTCATTGCTCCGCCAATTTACTGTGTATGTTTGTTTACACGACACAATGCTAAAAAGCAGTTTAGCTTTTAAAATGTAGCCAGCTGCGACTAAATTTTAAGTATCTGCACATTAGCAAAACAACCACTGTCAACAGTCCTGAAAGACATTCAGACTCATGAATAATCGCCAATTAAATATATTAAACAGTTCAATGGGTTCTTGTTTTAAAGATATTAGGCATTTACACGCATATACAATTTGTGCCCCAGATTCTCAATATGAAATTCCTTGTTATTTCGTAAGCTTTCTTTTATTTATTTGCAGTCAAATTTATTTCAATTTACTCTCATTATACTAAATCTTTTATTGCCATTTGGACGGAATACCTATGGAGAACATACCAATAAGATATTTAACAGAAATACATATTTGATAGACAGTGACATCCAGTATATGAATGTCAGCAGCACAATACAGAAATAATGTCCTGAAAAATCCAAACACATGAACACAAAGTGTAGTACTTGCCAGTGGCACATGCTGAACGAGAAATGGGCTGGAGCTGCAAACGATTGCGAATCTTGAGCGAGTTCAGTAGATTTTTTGCAATCATGCCTGGATAAAACAGAATAAAATCCTAAGGTTGTCTGAACCAGAAACAAATCACCAGTAGGGTGAAGAAAAGCAAAGATCCTATGAAATCAAATTTGGAGTTGTGTGGTTTTAGTGCATGTTTACTTTCGGGGGTGTATAAAAACTTCATCTAATTAAATGGTCTCTAGAAAATAACAAATCATGGTTCATAAAGAAAAAGACATATGCGTTTATTTATTTTTAAAAAGTGGAATCGGCCAACAAATCACAAACAAAAAATTACAAAAACTTTTAAGCTTAAATTATTTGAAACAGAGTCTTAAAATATAAAATTAACATGGAAATATGCTGTACTGGTTTCCCACACCTTCTGACCAATGAATATCTTCACTGAATATTGTAGACACTAGTTTATTAAATACTTAAATCTGAAATTTTCATAACTTTTGTATTAATTATAAAGTTATTAATTACATATTATAAAATCCAGGCCTCTTCCATTCCCTGTTATTTCAGGTTTTTCATGGACATGAACGTCTTAGATTGTCGAAAGATAAAGATACACACTTACACAGTTAAAAAATTTTTTTTATAGAAAATAAATGTAAGATGCTACAGTAAATTCTGTTCATTTTAAGTTACCTTACCATATGCAGTATAAAACATTATAGTAGATTGAACAGGACAAGTAAAAGTAAAGTAAATCAATAAGTAAAAAGCAATTTCAAAGGCCGAACCAAACACTGAGATGTATTCACTCACATTTCACTAATGCATAGGCCCAAACAGTTAATATCATAGTTCAACAAAAGCACAAATCTTTATACAGACACAATAATAACAAAAGTATGTACAAAAAATGCAAAGACAAAACGTTTTCGAAATATCACATCATCAGTGTCTTTGCACTGACTGTGAACATTTTTAGAAGTAAAAGGAATTATCAATAATCAATAATATACAGTGGGAAAAAAAATACCATCAAGACAATACATGCAGGTGACGGTATGCAGTAAAATACTGTTACGTTAAATACTGTAACGTTTCTCTGGCTGAAATGCAACGTAACGCAAATCTGCCAGCCAGAAGAAGTTCTTGAGACACCAGCAGCTTCAAATACCCGTTTGCTACTCAACAGTTAATACAATTCATATTTTTTGATAGGAACTTTCCTTAATAAGCCTTTATCCGTGCCAGTTCTCTTGTGATGTAAATTACTCAAAAATCTTATATAATCTACATTTAGTTTTCACACAATATTAGTTGTTTTCATGTCCTTTGCATAACATTGCACCATTTCTTGCTTTTCATCTTCAGAAAGATCTTTCTTCCTCCCCATATTGCATGAGAACTGTGACTTGCTTAATAATGTGGAACAACCTCTTTCAGTAGGGTTTCCAGGCATTCACCTAAGACTATTAACTATTTAACACACCTCTCTTGATACCAGTTATCTAAAAAGATATGGAGGAATAAAACGTACTCTGTTACTAACGTAACCTCTGTTCTCTCTAGAGAGGGAACGAGTACTGCGTAATAGCTTACGCTACGGGGAAGACCTCTTTTCCTCGAGATATTGAAGCCAAAAATTATCCTTAACTTTTTATTAATGTAAAACGCTTTGCAGCAGCAAGCAGACATAGGCGAAACAGCTCGCGCGCCTATTGGCTGCTCTTGCGGCAAATGCAGCAGCCTATCGAGAGGCGTTGCGTGACACATATCCAATGGGGGCATTACGCGCCCATTTCGTCACGTCCCGCCAGAAAAGGCGTGGTCTCGCCTTATAAATATAGCTCGAAAAGGCTGGTACACTGGTTTTCATCGCCGAAGCGAACCAGCGCTGTTGTATGCACGGCAAGATACGCAGTACTCGTTCCCTCTCTAGAGAGAACATAGGTTACGTTAGTAACCGAGTACGTTCTCTTACCAGAGTATCTCTCGTACTGCGTAATAGCTTACGCTATGGGGAACACAATGCAACACGCCGTGCATACAGGGATCCGACACCAAAGTCCCCGGGAGCCGAAGCCCAGGGGGCCCATATAGTGCATAATCACCATAAACTCACATAGAGTGGGGGAAGAGAGGCTGAAAGCGTCATTCCTAATAAGATAGCACCCCGAGGGGCTAATCATGTGACAATTAAACGCGCAGCCAGGGTGAAAACTTTTCAGCCTGATCTGGGTGGCCATACGTGTCAATACTCATGGGGCTGAAGTAAACTCAGTATCTGGGCCGCACAGCGGGGCAGATAGTACTGAAATCTCTATCGCCAAAAGCTTAGCCTGCAAGGCGGGTACCTCCAGGTTATAGTACTTTATAAATGTAGACTGCGAGGCCCAGCCCGCGGCCATACAGATATCCTGCAGGGAAACCCCGCTGGACCATGCCCACGAAGAGGCCACGCCTCTCGTGGAGTGCGCTCTGACACCCAAGGGGCACTGCAGGCCCTTTGCCGCGTAAGCGAGCGCAATGGCATCCACTATCCATCTGGATAGGCTCTGTTTAGAGGCGGCGAGTCCCTTGGAACGCCCACCAAACAAAACGAAAAGCTGCTCAGTCTGTCTGAAAACAGACGAGCGCGACACATAAGCCCTTAACGCCCTGACAGGGCAAAGGAGACTCGCGTCTTTCTCCTCATTGAGAACCGGAAGGGCAGGCAGGGAAATTACCTGGGCCCTAAACGGTGTATTGAGGGATTTTGGCACATACCCGTGCTTTGGTTTGAGAATGACTTTCGAGTCATTAGGCCCAAACTCTATACATGAAGCGCTTACTGAAAGCGCCTGTAGGTCCCCTATGCGCTTCACTGAAGCGAGAGCCGTGAGAAACACTGTTTTGAATGACAGGTGTTTCATGTCCTATCGTTGGATTGGCTCGAACGGGGGGCCTTTCATGGCCTCCAGGACCGTGGAAATGTCCCAACGCCGGGACTGAAGGGGGCCTGGGAGGGTTTAGCCTCCGAGCTCCCCTAAGGAAACGCACGACTAAGTCGTTCTTCCCCAGCGGCTGGCCAGGCACCTGTTTTGCAAACGTTGCTATGGCCGCCACGTATACTTTGAGCGTGGATGGGGTCCTGCCCCTATCCAGTAGCTCTTGAAGGAAGGAAAGCACTTCCCAAACCCCGCAGTCCACCGGTGAAAAGCCCTGGGCTTGACACCACGCAGAGAACACCGACCATTTCGAGGAATAGAGCCGCCTGGTAGACGGTGCTCTAGCCTGCGCGATCGTGTTTAACACTCCCTCTGGGAGGTTAGCGGGTACCCGTTGATGGCCCATGCGTGCAGGGACCACAGCTCCGGGCGAGGATGCCAGATCGAGCCCCCCGCCTGAGAGAGGAGGTCTCTCCTCAACGGTACAGGCCATGGGGCAGTGCTGGTCAACTGCATCAGGACAAGGAACCACGTCTTCCACGGGTTCGTCCAGAGCGGAGCTATGAGCAGCACTGGGCATCCGTTTTCCTTGATTCGTTCCAGCACTTGAGGCAGGAGCGAGACAGGAGGAAAAGCATATAGGGGACAGCGGGGCCAGACATGAGCCAGCGCATCCTTGCTTTTCGAGAAAAACTTCGGGCAATGAGCGTTTTCGTGGGACGCGAATAGGTCCACCTTCGCTCTGCCGAAGGTTCTCCACAGCAGCTGGACCGTCTGCGGGTGCAGCGACCATTCTCCTGCTGGGACATTGTTCCTGGACAGTCTGTCTGGTCCCACATTCAGGTGACCAGGCACGTGCGCTGCTCTTAGTGAGAGCAGGTTGTGCTGAGCCCAGACCAGGAGACGTTCCGTCAGTCTGTGAAGGTTTCGCGACCTGACGCCGCCCTGGCGATTTATGTATGCCACCACTGACATATTGTCCGACCGGACCAAGACGTGGTGGCCAGTTACTTGGGGACAAAAGTGCCTTAGCGCTTTGTCGACTGCTATCATTTCCAAGCAGTTTATATGAAGGAGCTTTTCCCGTTCTGACCACAGGCCAGCTAGCGGTCTGCCCTCGAGCAGCGCTCCCCACCCCGAGGTGGAGGCGTCCGTAGACACCACCCTCACACTCGAAGCGGTCCCCAGACTCACACCTGACTGATACCAGTAGGCTACTTTCCAAGGTTTCAGAGCTGAAACGCACTGCAAGTCGACCCTGAGGCGAAACAGACCCGCTGTCCATGCCCTGGGCGGAACCCGCGCTTTCAGCCACATCTGCAGTGGGCGCATGCGAAGCAGACCCAACTGGAGTACAGAGGCTGCTGAGGCCATCAGATCCAGCATTTTTTGAAACCTTTTGAGCGGAACTATCGAGCCGTGGCGGAAAGATTTTGCGACGTGCTGAATATTTTGTCCGCGCTCTGGTGACAGGCCTGCTGTCATGGACAGCGAGTCTAACACTGTTCCCAGAAAGGAAATTTTCTGACTGGGAGACAGTGAACTTTTCACCCAATTGACTGTGAGGCCCAGCCTCTCGAGGTGCTCGAGTTAGGCGGCCCTGTGTTCTATGAGCTCTGATTGTAATCGAGCTAAAATCAGCCAATCGTCCAAGTAGTTCAGGACTCGCATGCCCTGAAGCCTCAGGGGTGCGAGCGCTGCGTCCATGCACTTCGTGAATGTACGAGGTGCTAGAGACAGGCCGAACGGCAGGACTGTGTATTGATATGCCTGGCCCTCGAAAGCGAATCTCAAGAATCGCCTGTGATGGGACGCTATTTGTATTTGGAAATAGGCGTCTTTCAGATCTATTGACATAAACCAGTCCCCGTGGCGCACTTGCGCGCGGATTTTCCTGGTCGTAAGCATTCTGAACTGGCGCTTCACCAGCGCTCTGTTCAGCTGTCGCAGATCTAAAATGGGTCTGAGACCCCCATCTTTTTTCGGTACCAGAAAATATCTGCTGTATAAGCCCCCTTCGCTCTGAGCCTGAGATAAAGGTTCTATAGCCCCTTTGCTCAGTAGTTTCGCTATCTCGGCACGAAGTAGATGAGACACTTAGTTTTTCACCGTAGTTTCGACACGCGCCATATGACGGCGAGGGCGCCGAGCGAACTGTAGCGAATAGCCTCTCTTTATAGTGTTCAGCACCCATTCTGATACCCCGGGAAGCTTTGACCACGCATCTGCGTGAATAGCTAGAGGTAGAATGAAATCCGGGCTCTGGCCGCGGCGAAACGGCAGCTCGAGAGCCCGGGTATACTGGGAACACAACACCGTGTTTACAGCGTTTGAGGCGGGGGGCGCGCTGATCACAGCGGGCAGCCTGGCCGCGCTCAGCTTCTCTATGGCATATTGTGCAGAGAAAGTGAGCGGGGCGGATCCCGTAGGATTCGGTGTTTATGAGAGACTGCGGGCGCGGGACTGCGGGCACATCTGCACTGAAAACACTGTCGGTTAGAGCCGACTGAATGTGTGTTGGTTTCGTTTTTACAGAAACCAAGGGACACGCAGCGTGTAGTGTAAGCGGGCATTGTGACATGGGCGCGTTCACTACATTGCCTGCACAATCGACCTGAATCGATTTTATTTGTGCTAGCCCTGCACCGTGGCAGGCTGTGTCTGGGTGTGGGAATGGGCACTGGGGCGTGGGCATTCTTACGACACTCATAACACCATCGGCCGTGGCCGGAACACCAGAAAATACACTCTTTATTTGATTTATCTGGGTAGCCGTAAAAACGGCTTTTGTGCGCAGGCAAGCGGGCTGAGACACCGGCTGGCTCACTGCGAAATACACTGGGACAGTCACAATGCTTGGAACTGAACGAGCGAGAAGTTTTGGTGGAAATCCGGCCGCAGCGGGATCTGAACACCGTCGCTTTCCTAGAATGGCTAGGAAGGCTTCGAGGCCTCAGGCTTGATCTCAATCCTCGGTTGGGGCCCGCGCTGAGGGGGGCGGCGTCCAGCAGAGCGAGAGCGCGGTCTCTGATCTCGGGCCTGGCGGCGCTGTGAAGCGGCGGCGGCGGGCGGTGCAGGATGGGGCTGAGAGCTGCGAGCAGACGGCTGTTTTGGGCGACCTGCAGCGGAGCTCGAGCGCTTCGGAAGGAAGTGCTTCTTGGCCTGCAAAGTTTTCTGCACCTCCATGAATCTGTCCGCGAAATCCTTGACGGCAGATCCGAAGAGGCCCGCTGGCGAAATGGGCGCGTCGAGGAACACAGAGCGCTCAGCTTCCGTCATCTCAGACAGCGTTAGCCACAAGTGTCTCTCAGCCACGGTGAGAGAGGCCATATTCCGTCCCATGGCCTGTGCAGCGGCTTTAGCAGCGCGTAGAGCGAGGTCTGTAGCGCTTCTCAAGTCCGCCACGCAGATCGCTCCGGGTCCTTCCTCATCCAGTTTAAGGAGAAGGTCGGCCTGGAAGATTTGTAATATAGCCATAGTGTGCAGCGCTGAAACTGCTTGCCGGGCGGCGGTGTAAGCGCGACCGTGCATGGCTGACGTCACACGGCAGGCTTTAGATGGGAGCGTTGTCTGAGCGCGCCGTCCAGCGGAGGGCAGGCAGAGATGAGACGCTACCGCAGGTTCCACGGGGGGAATGAAGAGGTACCCTCTGTCCTTCGCACCGTCCACCGTGGAGAATGCAGCAGAGGCAGAGGTACGCAGCCCGGCGGAGAAGGGGGCGTTCCACGACTTCGTCACTTCCTCGTGTAACTCAGGGAGGAAGGGCGCTGGTCTCGACTTTGACGAGGCTTCGTCTTTCCCGAGAAAGCGCCCGTCCAGTCTGTTGCGCGGCAGTTGCGCGGGCGCCTCCCAGTCGAGGCCGATGTTTTCCACGGCTTGAGAGAGCAGACGCATCAGCTCAGACTCAATGCCGGATCTCTTCCCAGTGGTTTGGCGGGAAACGCTAGCGGGGGGGAGGTCCACGGAGCTCGCCCAATCCTCGCTATCAGACGCCAGAAGAGAACACGCCTCGGTGGGTTCGTCGAACTCGTGGACGGATGCGGCGGCAGACGGCGGCCGTTGTCCTCCGGTGAGCGACTCGAGCGAAGCTGGCGGGCGAACCGGCGAGCTTTGGCGGGCTGGAGAGAGCTCGGGAGCGCGCTGGGCGCGGCGCTTCTTGCGGCGCAGCGTCACGGCGGGCTGTGGTGAAGGCTCGGAGAATGATGCCAGGCGAGTCCTCAGAGTCCTCTGCACCATGGGCAGAAGCTCGCAATGGGGGCATCCGCCATCAGCGAGCGCGATAGCCGCGTGATCCTCACCCAGGCAGGACACACAGATGACATGACGGTCCCCGTCGCTGAGTGGGGCGCGGCACGAGCCACAGGATGGCATCTTTAAAAAGACGCAGCTCTTTTGTGATGAGAAGTGCGTGAACACTCTCAGCAGAGTAATGAAAAGGATACTTAACGCCGGAAAGCGCAGCAGGTACGGCAGTGTAAGGCGGCGAGGCCAGCGACTCCAGGAGCTCGTCCCGCTGAAAGGCTTGCGTCGACGGCGCGGCTTCTCACTCCGGATCCAGCGATGCGAGTGCTTCGCTGAAGAGATGAAAATCAGTGTACCAGCCTTTTCGAGCTATATTTATAAGTAGGGATGGGCATTGAAAACCGGTTCCACTCGAGAACCGGTTCTAAGTTTTACGATCCATCGATATTGTATGCCCTCGACGTTAACGAGTCCTCTTATCGATGCTCCTGCTCTGAGTCAGCCATAGTATGTTGGCTACAGACTGTGAACTCACAACTGTCCCTTTCGTCCTTTATCAAGCACCATAGCACGGCGTCCAAAGCGAATTTTTGTACCGCCAAAGTCTTATTTGATCGGTGAGTAATGTAGATGAACTGCTGCGCTTGTGACAGGGCGCATGTTTAACTGAACGAGCAGAGAGAGCCCCGGTCGCGCGCGCGCACTCTCTCTCTTCGGAGCAAGACGGCTTCACCGTCTCAAAACTTAGCGCTGTCTTGCTCTCTCCCTCGCACATATAAATCAAAATAAACGACACGATGGTAAGGTCGGGAGACTAAAGTTTCATGTGGAGCATTCGGAGATTAGTTTTTCCTGAATTAGGCTACCGCTGGGTGTGAATTGTGCTAAACTACGTTGCCTTATCTTCTCTGAAAAGCGTTCCGCACATTCAGCTGACATAAACCACACTTTAAATAAACGAAAAAAAAACTATCCAGAGATGAAATGTTTTCTGTGATGACACATCTTGTGGGATGTCCCAACCGCCGGGACACGTCCGATAATGACACGTCCAATTCGCGAACTAATGACTCCTTTGAACCGATTCGTTTTAATGAATGGTTAAAACAACTGACCTTTCCAAGACTGAACTAACGGTACGTTTAACTAATCGGTAACACTTTACAATAAGGTTCCATTTATTACATAAATTACATAAAAAGTACAGTTTGCTTACTCAAGTGTAAGCTTTAAAACAAATAAAACCACTTGTTTTTTTCCCCCGAAAAAGCACGACTACTTTTTTCCACACAGTGCTATCAGGAATCGATAAGAGAATCGTTAAAGAATCGGATCGATACGCAGAATCGTTAGTGGCATTGATATTGATAAAATCTTATCAATTCCCATCCCTATTTATAAGGCGAGACCACGCCTTTTCTGGCGGGACGTGACGAAATGGCCGCGTAATGCCCCCATTGGATATGTGTCACGCAACGCCTCTCGATAGGCTGCTGCATTTGCCGCAAGAGCAGCCAATAGGTGCGCGAGCTGTTTCGCCTATGTCTGCTTGCTGCTGCAAAGCGTTTTACATTAATAAAAAATTAAGGATAATTTTTGGCTTCAATATCTCGAGGAAAAGAGGTCTTCCCCATAGCGTAAGCTATTACGCAGTACGAGAGATACTCTCGTAAGAGAACAAGCAAACACTTTCTTTGCAAAACTCAAATCTGACTGTTTGTTATACTGAAATCCTACTAATAAGTCGCTTGCATAATAATTTGGAACACAGTGTAAAGATGAACTGTAATTCCATGCTGATTTACTTTTTTTTTTTTTACTACAATGGTGATCATTTGTATATTTTAAGGTACACTGTGAGTAGTAGTCCAAGAATGTTATTTTTAGATTATACACGTTAATTATATTGGTTGCTCCTGGAATGCCTAAAACCTCGTAATAGTTACATTTACGCTAAAATCTGCATATTTACATAGAAGCAGCATATATATATATATATATATATATATATATATATATATATATATATATATATATATATATATATATATAACAATGAATTACTGGCAACTGCTTCTATGTAAAAATGTAGATTTTAACGAAAATGTTACCACCATATTTATTAAAAGTAAAGAATTTTTAGGAAGGCAATTTCATCTCAAATTCAAAAAGGTAGGTTTGAAGCAAATCTCACCATTTTGTTTGGAATGATATTTCTTATCCTGCTGATGAGGTGCCATGATGTCTCTGCTCCATTTTTCCAACGTTTCCATCTTCCACCCCCTGTAAACAACATGAGCAATCACGTTTATTTCTCATCATAAGTGATATTTGCAGTGAGACATGCATATGCTGGTCAGATGTGCGCCTGCAGTGAAGGGGACAGACAGACACCCCCGCACTCAAGCATTCCAGGACAGTCTGTTACAGAAATATATGCAGTGGTTTCACGATCAGAGGTTGCCGAACACAGTCATTATTATATAAACGCACAGTGAATGGCTCGGATAAAATCATCACTGCGTTAAATGAGCGTTTATGTCTCATCAGTTGTGTGTACAGCTTAATCCGGATGGATGTGCTGTATCCGAGCATGCTATCGACTCAAAACAGCAGACAGTAACAAACATAAGACAGACATACAAGACATGTATAACGTTTCAAACCAGAAAATATATTAAACATAAGATTGTTTTAAACAAACCCCAGCCATTCATCTTTGCAGCGCTCACTGCTGAATGAAGCTCACGTGGACAATGACGTCATGGAAGCGACATGCTACGCATCATGGGAAATGCAGTTGGTATGTGGTTGGCCAAAGTGGGTAGGCCCACTAGACAAGCTTGAAGAGATTTTAATTTAAATTCAATTTATATATATATATATATATATATATATATATATATATATATATATATATATATATATATATATATATATATACATTAAAAAAGTGTGTTTTATAGCAGTTTCCATTGCGACAACATATCCTACAAATGTGGAATGTTGTCACAAAAGCTCAGTTTGTGTAAAATGAACTGTCTAAAGGTTCAATAGTTTTTGCTGTCTTTAAAGGTGCTCAAAGCGATGCTGGGTGACGTCACTTCTTGTTGACGTTCAAAGTATTGTCAAACAAAACGGAGGCTAGCTAGACCTTCCCTCCTCCTCATCCCGTCCCCTCCCCCTGTAGTTTTACTGATACTTCTTTCAAGGTGTAATGTCGCCAAGTGAGATAAATGCTTTCATATAATGCAAAAAAAAAAATATAGAAACATTACCAGAAAAACACGATAAAACGTTTCGCCACCTAAGGTTATAACTTTAGCTCCCATACCAGGACGCAATAATAGCAAGATAATGTTAGCTTCAAATTTAGTCAAAGTTGTCAATAGGCTATGAATGAACATTCAATTTCATAATAAATAGTTGGTGAAAACAATCATTCACACAAACTGTCGCCCTACTGTGAGTTTGCTTGAATATTTACAATAGAGATCGATATCTAGCTGCTAGAAACCTATATGTCGTATTCACCAAAGTTAGCGCTGACTGCATTGTTCTAGCTAATTATATCAATTGTGTTTGTTAGGCGAACATGAAAGTCCGTTTAGAAAAACCAAACTGGATTTACCGACCTGTCCAGCAAAAACAGAGCTAACGTTATCTGAATGTCAGATTGGAAGCCCTTCTGCCGGCGGAGTTCTCACCACCTTTCAAAGGCTTTTCCAATGTAAATTCGGGCATGCGTTCCTTCTCCTTTTCCCTCTTCTTTGTATTTTTGCAATCTGTTCATCAGAACGTCGTCTCTTTGGTCGTGTGTCGGCCATATCAAACTTAAAGAGTTCAAATTCTAACTTCCCTCTTCATGCTTCTCTCCTCCACACCCCCCATGTACGCTCACTAACCCCACCCCCAGGCTGGAACACTGTTTGTTTTGTTTCTTGGAGCGGGTCGCTGCAGTTTGTTTTTGTTGCTGTTTGTGGAGCCTGGGCTGTCTACAGAGAGAGACCGCATTTTTTTACAGTGTGTTCAGGGAACAGGCAGCTAGCGGATAGTGAGGAGATGTTTGCTGTATGTGACAAAAAAATGTTTTGGCCTAAAAAACGCGTGACATCGCTTAGAGGACCTTTAAATGAACAAATATAAAGAGAGTGTGACAGTGTGAATTCATACAAGTAAAAATGTTTAAGGTAGGAGCAAGGAAGGCAGGCAGAGACGTGGAATTGTCGTAGGTTTCAAGTTTTTTTTTTTTTTTTTAAATAGCACATTTAAAAACAGCAAACATGGCTGACCAAAGTGCTGAATAAAACACAAGATAAAGAGACAAAGGCAAACCACACATTCATGACAGAAGCTCACAATGAATTAAAAGCTAAAGAAAAAAAGTAGGTTTTAAAAGAAAATTTAAAAACAGTTAAAGACTGTGCCGATCTGATGTAAACCAGAATCTAGGGCCAGCAATAGCAAAGGCTCTATCTCCTCTATGATTTAATCGTGATCTGGGGACAGATAAAAGTCTCTTATCACCAGACCTCAGATTTTGTGTGGGATTGAATGGACAGAGTAGCTCAGACAAATAGTTCTGTCCCAGATTATTTAAGGATTTAAAAACAAACAGAGTTTGTTTTTAATAAACTAAATTCTAAAATGCACAGGTAGCCAATGCAGCGATTTCAAAATTGGACACACGTGATCAAATTTACGTTTTCTTTTGAGGAACTTTGCAGCGCCATTTTGTACTAATTGCAATAATCCAAACAAGATGTAATGAGCGCATGGATTGCAATCTCTAAGGTTTTCTCAGAGAGAGAGAGAATTTCATCTTAGAGAGAAGACGTAGCTGGAAGAAACAAGAACTAATCACCGCATTTATTTGTTTTTCAAATTTGAGGTTCTGATCCCAGAAAACACCTAAATTCTTAATGCAGGATGAAGTAAAAGAAGCAAGGTAATCCAGGTCAATGTTACTGCTCTTAAAGTTTTCATGGGGGCCAAAGACTATAACCTCGGTTTTAGATTCATTCAGAAAAAAAAGATATTTTGAGAAAACCACATTTTCACTTCATCTAGGCATGCAAAAAATCAGTTTCAGAGCAGCACGTTTGTTGCGTTTCAGAGGTAAATAAATTTGGGTATCATCTGCATAGCTGTGAAATGATACACCATGCTTTCTGAAAATGGAGCCCAGAGGAAGTAAATACAGGGAAAAAATAATGGGTGTGAGAATTGGAATCCACAGGAGAGTTGAGCAGGCGAGGAAGAAAAATTACTCAGTCTAACAGAGAGACTTTCATTAAATATGATTTAAACCAACAGAGGACAGCTCCCTGGATTCCCACAAAACATTCTAGTCGGGATAAGAGAATTTTATGATCAACTGTATCAAAAGCCGAGGTTAGGTCTAACAGTATTGGGATCACAGAGTCACCAGAGTCAGTCGCTAACAGTATACCGTCAAAAACCCGTAATAAAGCCGACTCGGTGCTGTGCAGAGGCTTAAAGCCAGACTGGAAAGTTTAAAAAAAATTGATTTGAGCTAAGAAAAGACAAGAGTTGAATGAGAACAGTTTTGTCCAATGCTTTGGTAATAAAAGGAAGTGTCGAGATAGGTCGAAAATTATTAAAATCCCTATCATCGAGTGAAGGTTTCAGTGTAACAGTAGCTTGTTTTAGGCTATCAGGGATCATCCCTGAGCACAAGCATTTATTCAGAAAAGACACCAAACCTGGTCCAACCGGATCAAAAATTTGTTTCAAAATACAGGGAGAAAGAACATCATGACAGCAGAAGGAAGGTTTCAAATGGTCAATAATTTCTCTGAGAGACAGAAAAGAAACTGGGTCAAAAACACTCCATATGGCTGAAGAACAACAAAGTTCAGGTCGTAAATTCAAGTTTCCTAATCAGAAATTAATCTATCAAGTCTACACCCTATCAAGTCGTATTTACTACTGGGAAATTTAAAGATAATTTTGATACCCGAGTTTCTGATTTGGAAATCCCACACAATCTGAGGTATTGCTGCTGTGACTGTTAGGCCCTGTTCTTTATAAAAAATGTCCACAACCGCTACATCACCTTGTCTTGTCATGTGCATATAGTGTATATTTATAAATATGAATAACCCTTTGAAGCCCTGTGTTTTATACACAGCAAAAATAGCATGTAGGCCTATTTGAAAATCCAGAATCTTGAGCAAGCTGACTATCTACTGCGGAATAAATTTTGGCTTTGATATTTACAAAAAAAATAAGTAAATAAATTCTCACAGTGCAGCATTCCACTTATTAACTTATTAATTATTTTATATGTATTAGATACCTATTGTGTATGTTTTTTGTGTTGGTTATGATTTCTAACATTTCTATTAAAGACCGCAGTCTCTAGCGTCAGTCGCTAGTGCGCCTCTTGAGATCAGGAGAGTGAGGTTTACATGCTTGGAGAACAGGGATATCCAAGTTATAAAATCTGGTGAAGGTGGATGGTGAGGACTAGCTGGCTGCCGCACAAATGTTGCCAATGGATACACCACTGGACCAGGAGGATGTCATGCCTCTGGTGGAGTGGGACTGAAGCCCTACAGAGGCGTAAGCTAACACAATTGCATCCACTATACAGTGGTATTATATCTGCTTTGTGACCGGCTGGCCTTTAGTGCAGCCCCCGAGCACACAAAAAGCTGCTTTGATTGCCGAAACTAGCCATAGTGCTCGACATATACTTTGAGAGCCCGGACCAGACCGGGTAATGACCTGTGCTCTGAACAAAGTAGAGAGCACCTTAGGCACATAGCCTTATCTTGGTTTGAGGACGACTTTGCAGGCATTTGGCCCAAACTCAAGGCAGGACGCGCTCACCGAGAGCACCTGCAAGTCATCCACTCGCTTAATGCCAGCAGAAGGGCAGTCATAAGCGAAAGGGGCCGCAGCTCAGCCGACTGTAGCGGCTCAAAGGACTGTGGACAGGTCCCATGTTGGAATAATACGTTGACGAGGCGGATTCAGCCTTCTGGCCCCCTGAACGACTTCTGCGCTGCAGTGAAGCATTAGAAAGAGTGGATGCGGGCCAAGTAGGGGGCGCACCACGAGTTAGTTGGTTCTTTATGAACCTCCGTAAAGAACGGAGCAGGTCACTGGCGTGGGGCCCGTTGGCAGCACCCTGGCAGGAACCACTCATCAAGGCAGCTGCTGGCAGGCTCCTCTGGGACCAACCACTCCACCCCGAGCTTCTCAACAGCCTTCATAAAGACGTGGATGAGCTCAGCTTCCAGTCCGGTCCTGGCTTTGCCTGGATCCTTGAATGGCAAGGGGGAGGAGTCTTCCACGGACCCCGACCACTCCTCTGCACCGGAAGCTGCCAGCAATATGCTATCGTCTGGAAAATCCACCTCGGATCCCCCAAACGAGACCATACTCCTCGTGCCAGATGAGAGGCGCTGGTTTGAGTGGGAAAAGAGCACTGGGGAATCTTCTCTCCAAGGGGAGCGTGAGGCACATTGAATCTAAGCCGGCATGAGCTCACTCACACCCGTTTGCTCAACCTCTGGCTCCGCTGTTTCTTCCTCCGAGGTTCCTGGGAGGAAGAGAATGAGAGACCGAGAGGGGCAGGACCGCTTTCTGAAAAGAAAGCAATCCGCAAATCACAGTTAGAGCAGCTCTTCTTGGTGAGAGCGGCTTCTGCATCGGCTTTCCCCAGGTCTGTTGTTACGTCCCAGGACCTATTGTTTATTTCTGTTGGTATGTTGACATATTGACGTATGTGTAGGTGTCTGTTTTATCTCTCTTTTGTGTGTACTTTTTCCTTCTTGTTGCCACTCTTCCTATCACTCAACAGGTTTGTACCACCTGGAGTCAATTCCCTGCAATTCAGTGGTGCTCCCTGCTCTGATTGGCTCTGTTGAGGATCCTGGAGTTTGAAAGACCTGCAGTATGATCTCCTGTCTTCAGATCCCAGAGAGAGTCATTGAGGAGTTGTTGATAACTCTAATTGTTTTTTTTTAAGTGTATAGTGGAAGTGAGGCTCACATTAAGTGTTCTCAAACTCTGAAACCTGTTGTATATATCTTTTCATGGAGTTTATCTTTTGTAGGGAGGTTGATGCCAATTTTGTTTGTGAGTATACTTGTTTTCTCCTGTTTATTGGACAGTAAGGAAGTGACGGAAGTATATTTTATTTTATTTTGGTTTTCTTATCTTTTCAAGGTAAGTTTTTTTCTAAACCCCCTTTTTGAGAATTTTTAGAAACAAACATAAAATATTGAATTCAAGCCAACTGAAATAAAACTAATCTACTTTTTGTTTTCACTAAGCTCTTGTGTACTTGTGTTGGTTGAACTGGGATCTGAAAAATAGGAGTGTTTATGTAGCCTGACGTTATCATACTCAGATTATAGTCAGAATATGAGTCTGATACTGCTCCATTGGGCTGTGATTATGGGCATAATAACATAATTATGTGATTATGATTATGTTTCAAGCAAACCAGAAAAGAAAAGGCCTCTGGACTCAATTGGATCGACAAATGCCTTGATCGCGGTTCTCTGTTCCTATTTTAAAATGAATGTGCTGTCTACATCTTCTATAACAGACGCGATGGCGGAATCTACACATCTAAATTCTCCAGCGGCAGCCATTCTTTGTTGTAAACTAATTCATCCCAAGCGCTATTTGGTGACGTTTGATGATTACATTACGGTTGATCATCTGTCCATCATCGTATAAAGCCCGCCCTGACAATGTGATTGGTCTGAACAGCTTTGGTTCGGGCATTCTTGCTTCACAACGGATCAAGTCCAGACCGAATTTCCCATCCTCAAATGTTGTGGGCGGGGCTAAGTTTGGCTGGCATCACATCAAGGCTAGTGTTTATGTGTTCTCTCCGTAACTTTTTGTTACCTGCCTTCTTTAACCCCTAGACTTTTAAGGAGGCTCGTAACAAGTGGTGGCTTGTCCGGGATTTGAACCCGGAACCTCACTGTCCTCATCTGAAGCATGCAAGGGTGTGGCATGACATTTTGAATCAAAACGTTGCACAAATTTCCTCGAACTTTGATCTTTTAATCTCGCCATATAGCTGCAGGGGAGAAGTGTTGAAGAGTCTAATCCGCAGGAGAGCGTCAACAGTGAGAAGGCTTCTTTCTTCGTCGTCTTTGGAACACTACTTGTGACATATGCACCGCTCCGGTGTTAGCGGCGTCGCGTTTG
The DNA here is from genome assembly GCA_030578255.1 of Tiaroga cobitis. Lineage (NCBI taxonomy): Eukaryota > Metazoa > Chordata > Actinopteri > Cypriniformes > Leuciscidae > Tiaroga > Tiaroga cobitis. The sequence goes on along the minus strand of CM060615.1, from coordinate 27,566,096 downwards.
GACAGGTCATTTAAATTGTATGTGGATGCGAGCCAGGTAGGGGCTGGAGCGGTCCTCATGCAGGAGGATGACTGTGGTATTGAGAGGCCGGTTAGTTTCTTTTCAAAGAAATTTAATCGTTACCAGGGGAATTGTTCTGTGATGGAAAAGGAGATGCTTGCTTTGATTATGGCTTTAAAACATTTTGATGTTTATGTTAGTGGCAGTGCTCCTGTAGTGGTCTTTACTGATCATCACCCTTTGACCTTCTTAAACTCCTTGCAGTTTCCGAACCAAAGATTGATTCGATGGTCATTGTTTTTGCAGTTCTTTTGCAGGGCGCCGCTAGGGTAATTGTTTTGTTCCTATAGTTGTCTGCCTCTTCTGGATTCTTAAAATTTCTTCTAGGTCCATCGTTTGCTGAACCAGAAGTAGGAATGCTGAGGATTGGAACAATAATGGCTAGTTAAGTATTGATTAATTTATCTTTGAATGTTGGTAGGGGATAATTGTTTTGAGCTTGAGTGGGAGTAACTTTTGTTGTTGTCGGGTTCCCTTTTGGGAATCCCTTTTCTTATGGGGGGGGAGTGTGACGGCCTGCTTGTCTGTCTTTGTTGTGTTTGTGTTTCAGTGGGGCGGGGCTGCAATCCTGAGGGTGGATGCAGGACACCTGTGGTGGAAGTTTTCCTTCATTATAAAAACTTCCTGCTCCCTGCCTTCGAGAGAGAGAAAGAGAGGTTCTCTCTCCTACGTGTTTCTTTCGTTATGTTTTTGTTTGGTTGCTCTTGCCGGCAATTTTGTGTTTATTATAGTTTTGTTTGGTAAAGAAAGTGATTATCTTTTGATTAAGGTGTTGCGTCCCGCTTCCTTGTCACTAAATCTGAGCCGGGTTGTGACACCAGCGAGGAGAAGATCCTCGCGCTGAAAGAGAAAGTTTCTGAGAAAATGACTTTCTCAGCCCGCTTCTATAGATGGGTAGCCCCACCCTTTTTGGCAGGTTGAAGCGCCATAGGTTTGTTCAGTTGAACATACATGATTCAATCTGGCTTCACTGTTCTCAGAGGAAATGAGTTTCCTCCATAGCATTAGCTAAAGACTGACACAATGGGAGTAAACGGTATCGATAAGGGAACAAACAACAAACTAACACTTATGGTGCATTCAAGTCCTCTTGGGAAGTATATATTTATGAGTTGGAAAGTCATGTTTACAACGTCAGGTGCGTGCAATTCACTTTCATTGGAGCAAGATGGCAGTTTTCCTTCTCTTAAAGGGGTCATGACATGAGAAACCAAATTTTCCTTGATCTTTTGGTATTCAAGAGGTCTTTGTACCGTTAAAACCTCCTGCAAGTTTCATAGCTTAAGACGTCCTCCCCATTATAAACGAACCATTTATTTAATCAAGCTCTAAATACAGCTCGTTCTAGATCCTTTGAACTTAGTGACGTCATGGTACGAAGTGACGTACCAGTCGTTTGCATATGACCGCCTCCAGCGCAAGACAACTACGCCTCATTTGACATCATCGCATGCGTTGACGTGCACCGAGATGTGCTGTTCATGGCTGTGGACAAACAACATGTTTGAATGCTGCCGAAAGATCCAGACGTCAGGGAAAGCAGTTGGATGCAGTTTATTTGCAGCATATGCAGCCCGCCAAAGCCTTATTTGTTCGGTGAGTGATGTAGATGAGTGTGACAGGGCGGATGTTACTGAAGAGAGAGAGAGAGAGAGAGAGAGAGAGAGAGAGAGAGAGAGAGAGAGACACACACACACACACACACACACACACACACACCCGGCCGGCCGGCCGGCCGCGCGCGTGCCTTCTAACTGTCTTGCTCTCCCTCTCTCTCTCCCTCGCGCATATGAATCAAAATCAATTGAGAATTGACACGATGGTAAATGATCGGAAGACCGAAGTTTCACGTGGCGGAGCATTGTGTAGCCTACATGTATTACAAAATGATTAACGTTAATAATTTATGCATAAGCTGCACTGACGTTAGCCAATCATAACAATGGGCGTTAACACTGATCTTTTAAAGGGGAAACACCTCCAAAACAGACTGTTTGAATCAGAGGGGGGAAAACAGGGTGGGAAAAGGTCATAAATCACTACATTTTTTTTTTGTACAAAAAACTATAGTAATACTATAATTGCACATAAGGGAGCATAATAAAACAAAACAAAAAACCATGTCATGACCCCTTTAATGAATTACACAAAAATAAGGCAAATGATTTTTGTAGTTCTAAGATTTTTTACTTTACATTTTTACTGTTTAAATTTGGACTATAAATAGGCTGTTTAATACATTTTTCCAACATGCCCCACTATTGGCGAATGATGTCACAAAAGCTCTTGTTAAATTTACTGTCTGGACATTAACAACAGTTTTCACAGCCTTTAAATGAACAATTATAAACTTGCTAACGAAATATTCGTTATATTGTATATACATCTAGTCCTAGTTCCCCTTAAACCACTGTATTGATAGAATACCATATTAATGCACCATAGTTTGCAGTATACTCCACTGTACTTAAGATAATACTATAGTACAGCATTGTTTCCCAACCCTGTTCCAGGAGGCACACCAACAGTGCACATTTTGGACTCCCTTAAGGCTGGTACACAAAAAAAAAGATGTTTAAAATCTGACCAGATTTCCAAGATGTGAGAGTTTCAAACATGACCATAAAAAAAACTGAAAAGATTTCAGAAACAGTGTTGTTCCTGTAGTGTGTGGAGTGCCGCAATGTGATCAAAACAGCACACCACACATTAACTGATTCCATTCACAAACAACCAGAGTTATGACTGAACATGGGAAATCTCATAAAATCTCTCGCGGTCAAATGTGACTTTAGAGTAAACAAACATGGCGGATGACGGGCTAGAAGACATTATACAGAGTGCGCGCGCGATTGTCGTGATTTCTGATCATAAATATACAACATTTGAGATCAGTGTGCATTCTTCCGATCCCTCTTAACACACCTCACACCACAGGAAAATCTGATAAGATAATCTGTAGAACCATCAAGATAATCAGGACTTTACCTAGGATTGTCGGAATGGGAGAATTACAGAACAATTATCTTGTTGTGTGGATGCCTTTATCTGACCCATCTGTTTCAGGTTCTCAATGTTATCATTAAGTGTTGAGTTAAAGGTGGGGTAAGCTTCATTTAAAAAAACGCCGTTTGAAAGTTGTTCGGACCGACACAACCAGACACAACAGCAAACGTGTAGCCAATCAGCATTAGGGGGCGTATGACTGTGGAGGAGAGTAGAGCTGGGTATCGATTTCGATGCTTTTAGCCACCGACCAAATTGTCTTGATACCATCGAGTATCAAAAAAACATGTTAAATGTTGTGTTTTGTTGGACAAGAGGTTTATAAATGCTTCTCATGTTTGGAAATATGTTTGATGCCTGTTGTTTTTTCAAATGCACATTCTAAGCGACTCAAACTCACAATGCTTTCAGATGTAGCAGCATTTACTACTGATCATAGGGCCCTGCACGTATCAAAACTGTTCAGTTCTGATTTGTGTATCCCATGTCGCTCTTTGGTTTTCTGGAATATCTACATTGGTTTCGAAGGCAAAAACGTTGCGTTGGTACAAAACATGCCTTCATTAGGCAATTGTAATTTTATCCTCGACCGTCACTTGCAACAACAAAACCTTGTTTCTACAGAGACTTTCAGCATGTTTCCTAATATCTGACATGTCTGACACGTTTTACGTGATGTAAGAAAGTGACATAATAAACCATGCGAAATCTGATTAGAGTGGTCAGACAGAAACCACATATGAATGTAGCTCAAACAGATTTATAAAAAAATGCATTTAATTTTATTTTTTGACATTCTAAATATAATTGTATTCCAATTGGATATGAACAATTTCGTTGTTTTTTTGTTTTTGCTGTCCAGTCTTTCAAAAACCCACATGGATAAAATCTGTATGTAAAAAAAAAAAAATCTCCGATTTTTTCTGACAGTCTGACCATGGCCTTGGAGTCTCTACTAATGAGCTGATGAGTTGAATCAGAGTGTTTGATTAGGAAGAGTTTAAGAATGTGTACTGTTGGTGTGCCTCCAGGAATCAGGATTGAGAAACACTGCAATAGTAGGCTATAACAACAGTACCATGTAGTACCAATATGCTTTTTTTCTGTTATTGACAATTACATTTGAAAAGCACAAAAGAAACAAAACCTCTTGAATCTCAATTCAAATATACATCAAATCAAATCTCTCACCTCGTTTTGTTGCTACAGCGGATGCTCGTGTGAGAAGGCTGAAACAGCTTGTTATCTGTGCTCAGGATCATCAGAGAACGCGATCACTTGTGAGACGCTTTCTCTGGCCTCACAGTTTAACTGAACAGCTTCAGGTTGCTGCAAGTATCCAGAAACCCCCTCCAAAGCATGATGTCACACGCACCTCCTTCAAGGTTCAGTCCATTCCATCTACGAATTATCGTTTAAAACAGAAATTATCTAGTAGCCTTTTGTAATTTGAGAGACAGATGTCAACAAAGTCAATAAAAAAGTGTATTGACTATGCTGCCTAAATGGATTTTCAATCTTCAACAAATGTCGCAATGAGACAGCTTGGTAACGGACCCTCATAAATGCAGGATCAAATGCGGTATAACACTTTATCTGCATAACAAAGGGTCTGTCTGTGTTCCTCCTCCATTCAATTGCATACAAGATCTGAATTACTTATGACCTGGTTCTCTCATCTCCTCAAGTCTGGTCTTGCACAAACACTCACTGTATTATTCCCACCTGTTTTAGAGGTGTGGTCTCCTGAGCACAAAAGACAAGATTTCAATTAGAGACGTAAGACATGCAAATGAGAAGATGTGTTTTATAAAGGCACTTAGGACTGAATCATTCATATCTGGAGTCCAGACGTTTGCATTACCATGTATGGCTGCGTTGTAGCTAAAGTGGACAGTATGCAGTGTCAGTTCTCGGTTGTTGCATAACCCAATCTGGTTATGATCAAAAACACACACATAAACAATTCTGAGCAATTAATTAAATTGCATTAAATTAGTTGTTAAGAACGCTTTAATTATTTAATTGCTGTTTAATTTAAAAACTTACACAAATGGAATTTTTCCAATTTTAACTTTAAAATAATCTGAAGCAAATCTGGATTTATCTCAGTTATATATTTTTTCAGCCTAGACCAAAAAAGTGATCAAAAGTGACAGTGAAAAATGTTTACAGTTTCTACAAAAATATTAAGCAGCACAACAATATTGATAATTAAAAGAGTTGTTTCTTGAGCACCAAATCAGCATATTAAAATGTCTTCTGAAGAATCATGTCACACTGAAGACTGAAGTTATGATGCTGAAAATTCAATTTATAATAATATTAGTAAAAAGTGTGCGCAGCTCCTGCATCAGCCCTGGATCAGAACTACTCTTGTGCAACTCCTTGGCCTGGTACACTCACAGGAGAGCCATGGCATGCAGGCTGGAGACGGCCTGTCCAACGGCTCTGTAAGCCTTGGCCGTGAGATCGAAAGAGAACTTACAGGTCTTGGATGGGAGATGCGGATTACCCCGCCAGGAGGCAGCGATCTTTGGACACAATTGCATCGCAGCCACGTGCTCCACCGAGGGGATCTCCACGTACCTCATGGCCGCCCCGCCATCGAGGGCAGTGAGGGGGGAAGAGGCACCAGACCGGTTTTGGGCAGGAAAATGTGCCGTCCATGATCTAGAGACCTCTTCATGCACTCCGGGAAGAATAGTACTGGAGCGTGTTTTCAGTGTGGGTAGCAAAGAGATACCAATCATCCAATTAACATGTAAAATGGAGGGGTCCACTTGAGCCCAACGCTTTTGGTGGCCAGGGAAAGCATAGCCATCAGCTCTGGGTCAGACGCTATTCTCCCCGAAGTGGAGATGGTCCTTACTGCAGAACACGAATCCAGGGGGAGGAGTTGGATCCACATCCAACTCCTCCCACCTTACATATACCTAAACCTACCTATCTCCGCCCCCTGATCCCTAACCCCACCCCTAATCCTACCCATCTCCACCCCCTGATCCCTAACCCCACCCCTAAACCTACCCATCTCCGCCCCCTGATCCCTAACCCCACCCCTAATCCTACCCATCTCCACCCCTGATCCCTAACCCCACCCCTAATCCTACCCATCTCCGCCCCCTGATGCCTAACCCCACCCCTAAACCTACCCATCTCCGCCCCCTGATCCCTAACCCCACCCCTAATCCTACCCATCTCCGCCCCCTGATCCCTAACCCCACCCCTAATCCTACCCATCTCCGCCCCCTGATCCCTAACCGCACCCCTAAACCTACCCATATCCGCCCCCTGATCCCTAACCCCACCCCTAATCGTACCCATCTCCGCCCCCTGATCCCTAACCCCACCCCTAATCCTACCCATCTTCCCTCTTAGATCTGGATCCAACTCCGTCCCCTGGATCTCGTGTACTGCAATGAGGTGCTACTGCCGAAGTGGGCAACGGCCGCAGCACTGCTTGCAGGATTATAGTGCAGCCTGCAGTGTGCCACCCTTCCCGAAGAGCACTGCAGACACTCGTAATCTTCGTTCAGGAAACTGGATTAAATACATAAAGTATATCTGTATTCTTTAAATATTAATTATTGCAAGTTTGGGTAATATTTAGCATTTTCTGCAATTTTCATTTCACTCTTTTTATTCATTTTGACGAATATTGAATCTGTTTTTGTGCGAGTGAGTTGAGTAAATGCCTGCTCACATGTAGTCTAGAACTACAATGACATCATGTTCACACACAACGCCTCTGCACTTACTCCCGATTTCTCTTAACATGGAGACAGTCAAGTCAAGTCACATTTAATCATACATATAGCTCTTTATACAATACAGATTGATTCAAAGCAGCTTTACAGTCAGTTCAGTGTTGATTCAGGTCCGTTGAAAAGATAATTAATTATCAAATGTTCATTTCATCTATAGGAAAGGTGTCAGGCAATAAATGGGAAAGCAAAGTAACTTGCTTTAATTATTTGAAGTAACTCTGATATTTTTGTTGTAAATTTAAAAGTAATACGTTACTTGTTACTTGAAAAAGTAATCTGATTACATTTATAGCATTATCCCAATTCCTTTAATCCTATGGCAATTGCTGGATTTGCAGGTGGCTATATTCTGCACAGCATGGTAAACTGTAGAAGGAATATTCCTTTGATCGGAGATCAAAGCTGCACTATGATCTCTAGAAGTAAAGACTGGGTCATGTCAATAGTGTTTCTCTGCTGATCATAAAACTGCTGTGTGGTGTCCTTTGTGATGGTTAAGGGAAATGGTCTGGATAATGGAAATTGTTCCCAAATCAGATGTAAGTGTGGTTTATATTGCTCCTTTCGAGGGCTATTTTTCCTCAGAGTGGCTCAGGCTGTGAAACAAACAAAAAAAGCACAAAGGTTTTTTTTTTGTTTGTTTACAAGCCACTTAGATGCTTTAAAATAGAATCAGTAAAATGATAAGGGTTAAATGTACACAACTGTTCAAAAGTTTGGGGGTTGGTAAGATATCTTGTTCACCAAGGCTGCAACAGTAAATACAGTAATAATGTGAAGTATTATTACAATTTAAAATAGCTGTTTTCTATTTGAATATATTTTAATTGAACGCTGAAGCTGCATTTTCAGCATCATTAGCCCAGACTTCAGTATCACATGATCCCTCAGAAATCATGCTGATTTGCTGCTCAAGAAAGATTTCTGATCATTATCAATGTTGAAAACAGTTTTTGCTGCTTCATATTTTTGTGGAAACTTTTTTTAAGATTCTTTGAAAAAATAGAAAGTGAAAAATAACAGTGTTTTTTGACCTGGGTCAGTAAAAAAAAAAACATCTAGCAGCAATTCAGAACAACTTAGCAACTGCACAACAACACATAATGGGCTCACATTTTCTTCAGAATCTTTTTACATTTTTATTCATGTAACATTGGATTTTTTTTTTTCAGTTTCATTCAGATAGAGATTTTAAAATACAACAAATTTTGGACATGTGGAAAAAGATAAAAAATGTTCCCTACCATTTTCCAGTGTACTTATTGATGAGATAAAACAATGAATTCTGAATGATGCATTTCAAAGTGTACAAAACGTGACTGTGCGAAACCAACTAATGAATTCTCCAGCCTTTAGCATTCTGTAAAATTGCTGAAAGGAAGAAACCTCATTAAAAGGCTGTAATTGGCGCACAAGTGTGCTGACAGCCTGATACTCACACCCTTATCTTGTGCTTACTGTATTCACAAGAGAAATCAACATGCGTGTGCGTGCGTGTGTGCGTGAGTGTTTGTGTGTGTGTGTGTGTGTGTGTGTGTGTGTGTGTGTGTGTGTGTGTGTGTGTGTGCGTGTGCGTGTGCGTGTGTGTGTGTGTGTGTGTGTGTGTGTGTGTGTGTGTGTGTGTGTGTGTGAACACGGCAAACCTGATACAACTGTCTCGCATCTGTTTTCTAAACCTCAGCACCGAATGCACGGGTGTAGAATTTAACAGGGACACTAGGGACCCTACCAATATCCAGCGACTACTGAATCGTCTCTAGCAGTAAGTTTGATCAAACTATAAAAATATCTTTATATATAACCACTGTTGTGGGTCTTTCCATTGACATTACCTGAGAAGTCAAAGTAAATATGTTTAAAAACTCTCTAATGTGCATTTAATGCATGGACAGAGTAGGAATTTAAGGTAAATGTTCAAAACACACGTGCAAAGTTCAGTTGAATGATAAAGTTTAACAACTTAATGTTGTTAAACCGAATGAAACAACTTTGAAATAAGAGAGTGCGGTTTGTCTGTTTGTATATCAACAGTAGCCTACACCCCAGTCAGATTTTCTTTCAGACTCACCAATGGACATTCATTTTTAAAATAATCTAGCATTATTAAAGTCACCATGAAATCCTTATTATATATATATACAGCTCTGGAAAAAATTAAGAGACCACTGCAAATTTTTCTTAAATCAGCATCTCTGCATGTATGGCGGCCATTCCATTCAAGTGTCTGTTGAATTCCAACACAGGCTGATTAGGTGATCACCTGAACCAAATCTTATTTAGAGAGGAAAAGTTTAAAACCACTGGTCATAGGTCATCACTATCCTCTTCCAATAGTACCGGCTGGATGGCAAAAACAGTGCTAGTAGTACCTCAAAAGTAATTGGAATAAAAAAAATAACTATTGGCCATGCCAAAAGAGTTGAAGACGAAAGTATTGAGTGAGGAAAAGAAGGGTTCAATTCAAGAGGACGGTTCGAAACAGGCTCCTTGGGGCAGGGCTGAAGTCGTACAAAGCTAGAAAAAAGCCCTTCATCAATGAGAAGCAAAGAAGAGCCAGGCAGAGGTTTGCAAAAGACCATAAGGATTGGACTGTAGAGGACTGGGGTAAGATCATCTTCTCTGATGAGTTCAATTTTCAGCTTTGTCCAACACCTGGTCGTCTAATGGTTAGACGGAGACCTGGAGAGGCCTACATGCCACAGTGTCTCGCACCCACTGTGAAATTTGGTGGAGGATCGGTGATGATCTGGGGGTGCTTCAGCTGGAATCGGGCAGATTTGTCTTTGTGAAGGACGCATGAATCGAGCCACATATAAGGTTGTACTGAAATAAAACTTGCTTCCTTCTGCTCTGACAATGTTCCCAAACTCTAACGATTGGTTTTTACAGCAGGACAATGCTCCATGCCACACAGCCAGGTCAATCAAGGTGTGGATGGAGGACCACCAGATCAAGACCCAAGACCCAATCTCCACACCTGAACCCCATTGAAAACCTCTGGAATGTGATCAAGAGGAAGATGGATGGTCACAAGCTATCAAACAAAGATGTTGCTTGAATTTTTGCACCAGGCATTAAGTCAGGGAACATCAATGTGAAAGACTGGTGGAGAGCATGCCAAGACGGATGAAAGCTGCGATTGAAAATCAGGGTTATTCCACCAAATATTGATTTCTGAACTCTTCCTAAGTTAAAACATTAGTATTGTGTTTAAAAATGAATAACTTATTTATTTTCCATTATTCGAGGTCTGACAACACTGCATCTTTTTTGTTATTTTGACCAGTTGTCGTTTTCTGCGAATAAATGCTCTAAATGACAATATTTTTATTTGGAATTTGGGAGAAAAGTTGTCAGTAGTTTATAGAATAAAACAAAAATGTTAATTTTACCCAAACAAATGCCTATAAATAATAAAACCAGAGAAACTGGTAATTTTGCAGTGGTCTCATAATTTTTTTTCCAGAGCTGTATATATAATTTTTTTTTTTTTTTTTTGGGGAATATTGCAGTGTTTAATAAGAAATTATTTATCTGTGCACATCATTATTTTTTTATTCATGTGTCAATCAATCAATCAATCAATCAAATTTTATTTGTAGAGCGCCTTACAACAGCCAAAAGGTGCACAAGGCGCTTTCCAGTAAAAACATCAATAGACAACAATAAATAAAAACATAAGTGTACATAAGCAATTGAATCGGGTCGGAAACCACATGTTAAAAGCTTGTCTAAATAAGTGTGTTTTCAACTGCGTTTTAAAAGTACTCAGCGAAGTAATACTTCGTAGTTGAGGTTGAAGTGCGTTCCACAGCCTTGGCCCTTGGACGGCAAAAGACCGTCCTCCAAACTCAGCCCGTTCTCATCCCAAGGCGTCATCTAACTGACGCTAACTGACGCTTTTGACCATGCGTCAACATGCAGACGCACATGGTACCCTTTAAGCGTCAATATGAGACGCTCATCCTCAGGCGTCATCTAACTGACGCTTTTGACCATGCGTCAGCATGCCGACGCACATGGTACCCTTTAAGCGTCAATATGAGACGCGCCTTCAGTGGTCTAATCCTAACCCTACCCCAGACCTAAACCTACCCATAACAGAAGCGTCATCTAACTGACGCTAAAGGGTGCCATGTGCGTCGGATTTAGACGCATGGTCAAAAGCGTCAGTTAGCGTCAGTTAGATGACGCCTTGGGATGAGAATGTGTTGCCAAACTTCTCATATTTAAACTTGGGAGTCACCAAAGAGGTGTGTTCAGAGGAGCGCAGGGTTCTGACAGGTTGATAGACCGTTAATAGTTCTGCTAGGTAGGCCGGGGCCATACCATTGATGGCCTTGAACACGAACAGCAGAACCTTATACTCTACCCTGAACCGCACCGGAAGCCAGTGGAGTGAACGGAGGACTGGGGTGATATGAGAGCGTTTGGAGGCATTACAAAGGAGACGTGCTGCTGAATTGTGTACCAGTTGAAGCCTATTGAGGAGTGATTGATTAAGTCCAATGTAAAGGGCATTGCAATAGTCTATCCTCGAGCTGATGAAGGCATGAGTGGCCTTTTCAAGGTCAGCTCTTGACAGAAATGGTTTGACCTTACTCAAGAGCCTCAACTGGTAAAAGCTTGCCTTCACGACCGCACTGATCTGTACATCGTACTGCATACTCTTGTTTAAAATAACACCCAAGTTACGCACAATGGGAGCAAACTGACGTGTTAGAGGATCGAAACTGAGAGACCCATTGGGTGAGTCAGGGTTGAACAGGATATACTCAGTCTGTTGTGATTGGAGATGAGTTGACCAAGTGGCAACATGTACAAAGAAAACAGAATCAGACCGAGAATGGATCCTTGAGGCACACCGGAGGACAGAGGAGCAGGTGAGGAGGAAAAGTAATTTAGCATTACTGAAAAAGTTCTGTTGGTGAGATATGAAGTGAACCAATTAAGCACTGCGCCCTGCAGACCGACAACATGTTGAAGACGGGAGATGAGAATGGCATGATCCACGGTGTCAAATGCAGCGGTCAGGTCCAGTAACACCAAAACCACAGAGCTTTTACAGTCCAGGGCCCCAAGAATGTCATTACTGACCCTCAGCAGTGCCGATTCGGTGCTATGTCTAGATCTGAAACCGACTGAAATTTGTCACCAATGTCGTGCCATTGGAGATGAGACTGAAGCTGGGAGAAAACGAATCGGTTACCTAACGTAACCTCGGTTCTCTCTAGAAGAGGGAACGAGTATTGCGTAAGCTAGCTTACGCTACGGGAAAGATTCATCTTTGCTGAGATATTGAAGCCAAAAATTATTTCATAATTTGTATCCATACACAACGCAGTTCCTCTGCGGCAGACCTAGAGCGGGCTAGCTAGCAGCTCATTGGTTCGCTCAGAGAGAACTGCTTAAGCCTATGGGAGAGCGGGGCTGAACCCGCTTCCAATGAGAGGCGCCCGCACGCTCATTGCGTCATGGCCCGCCAGAATGGGCGTGGCCATGGTGTATATAACAGTCTCTCCCAGGCTTATATGTTGATTTATTTCAGCGTGAAGCGAAAACGCTAGTAGCGCAAGCACGGCCGGGAACGCAATACTCGTTCCCTCTTCTAGAGAGAACCGAGGTTACGTTAGGTAACCGATTCGTTCTCTTATGAGAGGTTCTCTCGTATTGCGTAAGCTAGCTTACGCTACGGGAACACCTGGTCAACGCCGTGCGCGCTATGAATCCACTCATGAATCACAGGGATATACCGGGGGATTTTTAACGTGGAGTGAATGTATTATGAGGCCGGCAGAGCGGGCACATGAAGTGTACACATAAGCATGTATGGGGCCAGCAGAGCGGGCACATGAAGTGTATAAGCATTTAAGGAGAGCACAAGGGGCGAACCGGTTGTGAGGGACTCCCAGTAATGCAGCTTCTTAGAGAGCTGGTCGTTAGACAGCTAGTAATTTTGCCTGCAAGGCGGGGACTTCCAAGTTGTATAATCTGACAAAAATGGACGGGGAGGCCCATCCCGCGGCCATACAAATGTCATGAATGGAAATTCCACAGGACCATGCCCACGATGAGGCCATGCCTCTAGTGGAGTGCGCCCTGATGCCCAGAGGGCAGGGCAGGTGTTTAGATGCGTAAGCAGAGGCAATAGCGTCCACTATCCATCTAGACAGTGTCTGTTTAGAGGCGGCCAGACCTTTGGTGCGCCCCCCAAATGACACGAAAAGCTGCTCAGCGCGTCTGAACGCGGCAGCGCGCGTAGTGTACAATCTCAGAGCCCGCACCGGGCAGAGGAGATTGGCGTCGCGCTCACTATCGGATGAAGGCAGAGCCGATAGGGAAATAATCTGAGCCCTGAACGGGGTACCAATCGCTTTCGGGACATAGCCATGCCTAGGTTTGAGAATGACAACAGAATCATTCGACCCAAACTCAAGACACGCGGCGCTGGATGAGAGCACGTGAAGATCCCCTACGCGTTTTACTGAGGACAGAGCCGTCAGGAAAACGGTTTTGAGCGAGAGGTATTTTAGGTCCACAGACTCGAGCGGTTCGAACGGGGGTGCTCTCATACCTTCGAGGACTATAGAAAGATCCCAAATAGGAACCGACGGGGGCCGCGGAGGGTTCATCCTCTTAGCTCCCCTGAGGAAGCGGATGACTAACTCGTCTTTGCCCAGGGACTGAGCGCGTCGGGGTTCAGCGAACGCCACGACGGCTGCCACATAAACCTTGAGAGTGGAGGGGGCCCTGCCCTTGTCCAACATCTCTTGAAGGAAAACAAGCAAAGACGGCACCTCGCACGACCATGGGTCCAGCTGTTTGTCGGTGCACCATTTTGAGAACACAGACCATTTATACGCATAGAGCCTTCTCGTGGAGCCTGTATGATAGTGTTTCTTACTCCCTCTGGCAAATCGACGAATAGTCGTTGATCACCCATGCATGTAGCGCCCAGCGCCGTGGATGGGGGTGCCAGATCGTGCCGCGAGCTTGAGAGAGGAGATCTGCTCTGACTGGGATGGGCCACGGGGCTGTCTGTGACAGCTGCGTGAGCTCCGGAACCCAATTCTGACTCTCCCAACGCGGGGCTATGAGGAGCACTGAGTGGCGTGTGTCCCTGATCCTCTGAAATACCTGTGGTAACAGAGCGATCGGAGGGAATGCATAGAGCGGGCGGCGAGGCCATTCCTGGGCTAGCGCGTCCTCGCTCCTCGAAAAATATATTGGGCAGTGAGCGTTCTCTTCTGACGCGAAGAGGTCTACTTCTGCTCTGCCGAATAGCCGCCACAGTAATTGGACCGTTTGTGCGTTCAGGGACCATTCTCCTGTGGAGATGAGGTTCCTGGACAGCATGTCTGGACCGTCGTTCAGATGGCCCGGCACATGCGTCGCTCTGAGCGAGAGCAGGCGGCTCTGAGACCAAACTAGAATGCGGTGTGTCAGTAGACAGAGATTTCTGGATCTGACACCGCCCTGACGGTTGAGATAGGTCATGTTGTCCGAACGGATCAGGACGTGGTGTCCCCGAATGAGCGAGAGAAAGCGCGTTCTCAACCGCAAGCATTTCCAGACAGTTTATGTGTAAGGGGCTTTCCTGAGTCGACCAATGGCCGAAGGCCGGTGAGCCCTCGCAGACTGCACCCCAACCCGTGTTGGATGCATCTGTCGAGATGACTTTTCGGCAGGAAAAGGTCCCCATCGTGACGCCCTGTCGAAACCATTCTGCTACTGTCCATGGCTGCAGCGCCGTGAGACATGTCTGCGTAACCCTGATCAGCTGGCGGCCCGTGTTCCACGCGCGGTGGGGTACACGGCTGTTTAACCAGAGCTGAAGCGGGCGCATGTGCAGAAGGCCCAGCTGAAGTACAGCGGAGGCTGAGGCCATGTAACCCAGCATCCTCTGAAAAGTTTTCAGAGGTGTGCGGGTGTCCATCTGAAACGAGGCGGCTAGACGCTGAACACTGCGCGCGCGCCGTGTCGACAGGCGAGCCGTCATCGTGACCGAGTTCAAATCTATTCCTAGGAAGGAAATCGATTGACTGGGAAGAAGGGAGCTCTTTGTCCAGTTGACAGAGAGGCCCAGCGTTTCCAGATGGTCAAGGAGAACTGCGCGGTGCGACAGAAGCTCCGTCTGTGATTGGGCCAAAATCAGCCAGTCGTCCAGATAATTCAGAATGCGCAGCCCCTGGCTTCGCAAGGGGGCGAGCGCCGCATCCATGCACTTCGTGAATGTACGGGGCGCCAGAGATAAGCCGAACGGGAGAACGGCGTATTGATAAACAAGACCCTCGAAGGCGAAACGTAAGAATGGCCTGTGACGGGGATTTATCTGGATCTGAAAATAGGCGTCTTTCAGGTCTAGAGAGATGAACCAGTCCCCCTGGCGCACTTGCGCGAGGAGTTTCCTGGTAGTGAGCATCTTGAACGGTCTCTTCATGAGCACTTTGTTCAAAGACCTGAGATCTAAAATCGGTCTGAGGCCGCCGTCTTTCTTGGGAACCAGAAAATAACGGCCGTAAAACCCCGACTCGGTCATAGATGGCGGGACTCTCTCTATAGCGCCCCTTTTGCAACAGCGTCGCAATTTCTGAGCGGAGCGTGCCGGCGGCCAGCGGGCTGACAGTAGATTCGAGCTGCGCGCACGAGGCAGGCGGCGGCGAAACTGTAGCAGATAGCCGCTCTTTATAATGCTTAACACCCACGGGGAAAAGCCTGGAATGGCTTCCCACGCTTTGGAGCATGCGGCTAACGGCCGAATGGCTATATTGCCCTGATTGCTGCACATAGCGGGCTGGACACAGTGTGTGGGCGCGCTTTGAATGTGTGTGGCAACGGGATTTGCACTCAGAGAGGAGTCTCTGGGCCGTGAAACAGAGCGAGCAGAGAGGGGACACGCGCACGAGCTCGTGGGCGTGTTTATGTTCTCTGATATTAGAGCGGGCTGTGCCCGTTTCATGTGATGGGGCTCTGATAGAGACACGGGATATGTTATGCTTGTGTGTATGGGTGAGCACATGATTGTGGGCACATTTTCTACACAACTGGCAAATTTTCTCTTTTTGAGATTTCTCTGGGTAGCCGCAAAAACGGCTTATTGTCGCTCGCAAGCGGGCTGGGACACCGGCTTGTTTGTGGCGGTCAACACTACAGCAGTCGGCGAAATAACGGGGACTGGCAGAGGGCGAAGCTTTGACGGCGGTCCGGCCACAGCGGGAGATTTTTCTACCCGTGAGGCTTTTATGCTCTTTTTGAGATATCTCTGGGTCGCCGTGAAAACGGTGTTTGTGCACCTGCAGTGTTTTGTGTATGAGTGAACACAGTGTTGTGGGCACATTTTCTACACAAGAGGCTTTTATGCACTTTTTTTTTTTTTTTTTTTTGATTTCTCTGGGACGCGGTGAAAACGGCGTTTGTGCACATGCAAGCGGGGAAAGAGACCGGCTTGTTGATGGCGGTGTACACTGCTGCAGTAGCCGTGTGAACGGGGACTGACAGAGGGTGAAACCTTGATGGCGGTTCAGCCATGGTGAGAAATAGCCGTCCTTTTCTCAGCTGAGGCTGGTCACGTGAGCGGCCTGCAGCGGGATATATATATAGCTTGAAATCGGCTGCACTTGTGACGCGCGTCGCGTGCAAGTGCGTGTTAGAAACGTGAGCGCTGCAAGCGGGCACGAGACTATTTTTAGCCTGCAGAGGCTGGACTTGTGACGGCATAAAAATTATCTGCGAGAGCCGGAATCGAACGCGGGTCTCTGGCGCGAAAAGCTTTGTGATACACCACTCACAGGGGTAATGACACAAGCACAGTAGCGCGAGCAGATAAGAGGGCGTGATAGCAGTAACAGGTTCGGCCTCAGCGGAACTAACACACTATAACCCATTTGTCCAGCTTTATGCTCGGAAATGAGAACGTTTCTCATGAGCGCGGGAGAGCGCGGCCGCTTTCTGTCACGTAAGAGAGCTGGGCGCGAGCTCAGAGCTGCATAAAGATTATCTGCGAGAGCCGGAATAGACACTTTATGTAGCGTTATATGAAGGCGGGAGAGCGCGGCCGCTTTCTGTAACGTAAGAAAGCTAGCCGAGAGCTCAGAGCTGCATAAAAAATTGCCGGAATCGAACACGGGTCTCTGGCGCGAGAGGCTTTGTGATAGCAGTGACTAGTTCGGCCTCGACGGAACTTAACGCACTATAAACCCATTTGCCGGTGACGGCCGGGCTAGCTCTCTTGTAAAGTAAAGAAAGCTAGCCGCGGTTGGCACAGCTGTACGCGGCTCGTCCCCCATTCAGCGCTCGTAGGCGGTGAGAGGGGGAGGCGGCGTAACGCTTCGAGTCGAGCCCGCAGGGTCAACAACAGAAGCCCAATCGCAGAGGAAACATCCGCCGTTGGCGAGAGAAAGCTCTGCGTGTCCCAGTCCCAGGCAGAGAGCGCAGAAGAAGGCGGGCTCTGGCGCTGAGAGGGACGCGGCATGAGCCGCAGGTGTGCGAGGCATCTTAAAAAAGACGCTCGCTGCTCTTTTAGATACACACACACACAATACAAGAAGATTTTTGGTAAGGATATGAATCCGTCGGATGGCGCTAGCTTGCAGGACGGCTGAAGGTGGCGAAGACGGCCGGCTTCCTCAGACTCCCAGATGCTCGCTAGAAAGTGCCTTTTCCACGACGGCGGCTTTTCTCAGGACAGCAGAAGCGTGTAGCTCGCTGAAGATGAAATGAATCAACATATAAGCCTGGGAGAGACTGTTATATACACCATGGCCACGCCCATTCTGGCGGGCCATGACGCAATGAGCGCGCGGGCGCCTCTCATTGGAAGCGGGTTCAGCCCCGCTCTCCCATAGGCTTAAGCAGTTCTCTCTGAGCGAACCAATGAGCTGCTAGCTAGCCCGCTCTAGGTCTGCCGCAGAGGAACTGCGTTGTGTATGGATACAAATTATGAAATAATTTTTGGCTTCAATATCTCAGCAAAGATGAATCTTTCCCGTAGCGTAAGCTAGCTTACGCAATACGAGAGAACCTCTCGTAAGAGAACCAGCTTCTCCATTAACTTGGACAGAAATGACAGGTGAGATATTGGGCAAAGTTGGATAGCACAGTAGGATCAAGGTTGGGTTTCTTGAGCAGCGGTCTAACAATGGCGTGTTTGAGAGCATCGGGCACAGTACCCAAACTTAGACAGGTGTTTATGAAGGGGACAAGGAAGGGACCTATAATATCACTAGGCTCCTTTAAAATCTTAGCAGGAACAGCATGTGTCCTCATAATCTTTAATCAAAATAACTTTAATCCTTCTTGCAGCGACATACATTTTGTTTTGTTGAGAAAACGTTTCACTCTGATAAAAGTCCCAATAGGTAAGAAAAGACTCCCAACTTCCATTTCATGCTGACTCTAACCACCTGAAAACACCCTGCCTGTAAGTGCTCTACATACACAGCTATAACATTACAGCATTGATTCATTGAAGTCAATGTAGACTAAAAACTTTCATTTCAGTCCCTGAATAACCTTTGTCTCTCAGTAATGAATGCACGCTTATTTAGATATTCCAGTGTACAGTACAGAAAGCTAAATTGTAATGTTGTTGTATTGGTTTAAATAATCAAAATGATGTTATGAGTTGGCAACAAAATCTACAAATAAAGGCTTTGAGATCATGAAATCTCCAATTGATGAGAACATAAAAATCACCAATGTCAAAATCAAACTTATGCTCTTGACAGTATGTATACTTTTTTTTTTATATATCCCAAGCTTTAAAACATGAAAAGGGCTTTGCAGGCCTTTGATCTCAATTAGGGTTTTATTATCTACAGGAAATGCGGAACAATTAGTCCATGCGTTCATGACCTCAAGGCTAGATTATTGTAATGCTCTACTGGGTGGTTGCCCTGCACGCTTAATAAATAAACTACAGCTAGTTCAAAACGCCGCAGCTCGAGTTCTTACCAGAACCAGGAAATATGACCATATTAGCCCGGTTCTGTCAACACTGCATTGGCTCCCTATTAAACATCGTATAAATTTTAAAATATTGTTGATTACCTACAAAGCACTAAATGGTTTAGCTCCGCAGTACTTGAGCGAGCTCTTAACGCATTATAGTCCTTCACGTCTATTGCGATCTCAAAATTCCGGCCAGTTGATAATACCTAGAATATCTAAATCGACTGCAGGCGATAGATCCTTTTCCTATTTAGCACCAAAACTTTGGAACAGTCTTCCTACCATTGTCCGGGAAGCAGACACACTCTGTCAGTTCAAAGCTAGACTAAAAACACATCTCTTTGACCTAGCATACACATAACGCACTATAGACTTCTATAAATTCAATGTTAGGCTGCATAGATTAGGTCAGCCGGAACTGGGAACACTTCCCTTAAATCTTGATGTACTCGCTACATCATAAGAAGAATGGCATCTACGCTAATATTAGTGTCTTTGTTTATCCCGAGGTTTTCCCGCAGCCTGCCGGATCCAGGCCGTGTCCAGATCTGACGAAGGAGATCCGCCTGGACCCGATGACAATGCAGTGCTGAAGTATCCACTATCCTCTCCCTATGGAGGATCCCTTTCCCACTCTACAGATGAAGCGTTGTGAATTTCGGTTCGCGTACCCCGAAGTGATAAAATAAAACAAAATTCTGTATCAAAATTTATAGGCAAGAAAAGTAGTTTGTTTAGGCTGGGTTGTATGAATTCTAAACCTGCGCACATATTTTAAAAAGCACATAACTATAGAATCAATTCTGAATGAGCATGTGAACGCCGTCAGCGTTAATCACAGGTTCGCGTTTAAAAGTCTGATCATTTCGACGGAGGTGAATCAATCAAAGTTAACTTTAGCTGGAAATAACATTATTCAAGAACCGCTATAATGCCAAAACAATCTGTTACCTTAAATTATATGTTTATCTCTGTAAAGCTGCTTTGAAACAATCCATTGTTAAAAGCACTATATAAATGAAGATGACTTGACTTGACTTTATTTATACAAATAAATTTATATTAAGACTGACTTGAAATACAGCAGCAATATACAGTAACTACAAAAAAGGAGATATAAAATAGATAGCAGGAACTTATGTGCAGGGACACAAATGAATCGGCGAATCATTCTTTAAAACGCTTGATTTACATGAACCATCCATATGAAAGATTGACTAAAATGTATTGGACTTCCAAACAACTACATATGTTGGATAACACAATATAGGAGACTGAATGTGATTTTAATTTTTTTTGGCTCGCTACTGTAACTATAAAGCTGTGTGCGTAATTATTACATTACTCCACCAAAACAAAAATAAAAAAACAGCTTTTTATCATTAGCGGCTTGCTATTTTAAAATGTAACATCACTACTTTTAGTTACTTCCCATGCTATTCTCTTCCAAAATTCTGAAAATGAAGGAAATTAAATGTTCCACCTAAACATTATGAAAAGTCAGAAATAAATGAAAAAGAATGGCAAGACATAAGATTTTTTTCTTATTGGTCCTTAGTCTGGGCATAAAAAGCATACAGGTAGAGTCATACATGTCATGTTAGTAGAGGTTTCTCAAAAGTTTTTGTTTGTAAATGGGATCTTTAACGTGTGCTTCAAGGCCAGCGTTGTGTCCACCTGTTCAGCAGAGAGTAATGTGTGCCACTGAGCCACAGGTTTGCGTGGGTTGGACAGCATATCCGCCCAGTGGCGCAGCTGGTTTCCTGTAGCATCACAGCCCAGATAGATCTTGCCAATCGCATCATTTCTGCTAATTTTGTCATGATCCCACACTGAGATGACCAGCTGGACTTTCTGTATGAGGAATAATGAGTGAAAAAAATTACCTTTCACAAAGTGCCAATAATTGATTTGTATTTTTTTAAAGGGGCGTAGTTGATTTACGTGGTTGAAATCACAATATAAGGATGATGTTGTGATATTCCAACCTTAGTTGTTGTTTTTTATTCACAGAAATGAATCAAACAAGAATCAATCAAGCTATAAAAACTGGTGGTGGGGGGGGGGTTCACCTCAGGTTCACCTCACCCCCAAAAAAATTAGGACGAACATCACAATGGTACAAAGCTTCTAAAAGAACATGAAAATGGAAAAATATATGAGATGGGGGGAAATTTTCGATTCTTTTGCATTCACTTTCAAAACTTCTCCAAAAAAAGTACGTTTTGCCTCACTCTTATAAACAAGAAGATTTGCGAGCAAAAAAGTCCTCTGTGGAACTCAAAAGTTTGCCAGCGAATGCAAACGCATTGAAATTACCCCCACCCCCCCCATCTCTGTATGCCTCTTTAGGGGTCCCTACAATGAGTCCTGAAGATCTGGACAATGGATCCAGATTTTGGACCCTTGATTCATCTAAGCAAGCAGTCTCCAGGTATTACTCACCTGAATCTGTTCAAACGATACTTCGAAAGTGAAAGATTCATTAAAGTATGGATTCAATGTTCGCTTTTTCACTGATGTTTTCCTCTTCTTCCACTTCTTCTTATCCAGAACCAATTGAACTTTCACATAAGGGTCTAGAGAACAAAAAACAGAACTATTACAGTTTTTTTCAGTCGCTAACAAGCGTTTGTCCAACCAGTTGTCACATTTTCAAAACTCTAAACACAATTAGCACAGCATCGGTCTTTTGTGGCCATACCATTCACACATTTCATGTCATTTTCACACAATATGCAGTCAGTCAACACGTTTCCCCAATGCTTACATTTTCTTAACAGACAAGCTATACCTCCCAACAAAATTATGGATTGTTTTTGTAGTATTTACAAATGTTAACACACACAATCCCACAATAGCAAAAACAATATTCCAAACCTTAGATACAGTATAAAAACCTCTGCTTCTGCAATGATATCAGTTCAAAAACAATATATCTCAGCTGATTATAAACAAACAATTGAATAATTGACCCACAGCTTATTTATGTTGGGTAAATTGGGCCAACCACAGCTGATTCCAGTCTGGCTTACACTCAGTGGCTGGGGTTATTTTTTTTCTATTACATTGACACTTATACAGTAAAAGGAGGACTTTGAGGCGTGATGTTTTTTGGAAACAGAAACAGAAAAAGACAAACACTGTAATGTCTGGACGAGGAAGAGAAAGAGGCCCAGGGAGAAGAGCAGGCCCAGTTAGAGATGCAGTGAGAGGTGCAGTGAAGTGAGAGATGCAGGAGCAGTGAGAAGTGCAGTGAGAGGAGCAGTGAGAGGAGCAGTGAGAGGAGCAGTGAGAGATGCAGTGAGAGGAGCAGTGAGAGATGCAGTGAGAGATGCAGTGAGAGATGCAGTGAGACGTGCAGTGAGAGGAACAGTGAGATATGCAGTGATAAGTGCAGTGAGATATGCAGTGAGAGATGCAGTGAGAGATGCAGTGAGAGGAACAGTGAGAGATGCAGTGAGATATACAGTGAGAGGTGCAGTGAGAGATGCAGTGAGACGTGCAGTGAGAGGAACAGTGAGAGATGCAGTGAGATATACAGTGAGAGATGCAGTGAGATATACAGTGAGAGGTGCAGTGAGAGATGCAGTGAGACGTGCAGTGAGAGGAACAGTGAGAGATGCAGTGAGAGGACCAGTGAGAGGTGCAGTGAGAGATGCAGTGAGACGTGCAGTGAGAGATGCAGTGAGATATACAGTGAGAGGTGCAGTGAGAGATGCAGTGAGACGTGCAGTGAGAGATGCAGTGAGACGTGCAGTGAGAGGAACAGTGAGAGATGCAGTGAGAGGACCTGTGAGAGGTGCAGTGAGAGATGCAGTGAGACGTGCAGTGAGAGATGCAGTGAGATATACAGTGAGAGGTGCAGTGAGAGATGCAGTGAGACGTGCAGTGAGAGGAACAGTGAGAGATGCAGTGAGATATACAGTGAGAGATGCAGTGAGAGATGCAGTGAGAGGTGCAGTGAGAGGAACAGTGAGAGATGCAGTGAGATATACAGTGAGAGATGCAGTGAGAGGTGCAGTGAGAGATGCAGTGAGACGTGCAGTGAGAGGAACAGTGAGAGATGCAGTGAGAGGACCAGTGAGAGGTGCAGTGAGAGATGCAGTGAGATATACAGTGAGAGATGCAGTGAGAGATGCAGTGAGAGGTGCAGTGAGAGGAACAGTGAGAGGTGCAGTGAGATATACAGTGAGACGTGCAGTGAGAGGAACAGTGAGAGATGCAGTGAGATATACAGTGAGAGGTGCAGTGAGAGATGCAGTGAGACGTGCAGTGAGAGGAACAGTGAGAGATGCAGTGAGAGGACCAGTGAGAGATGCAGTGAGACGTGCAGTGAGAGGAACAGTGAGAGATGCAGTGAGAGGTGCAGTGAGAGATGCAGTGAGACGTGCAGTGAGAGATGCAGTGAGAGATGCAGTGAGAGATGCAGTGAGAGATGCAGTGAGAGATGCAGTGAGAGGAACAGTGAGAGATGCAGTGAGAGGACCAGTGAGAGGTGCAGTGAGAGATGCAGTGAGACGTGCAGTGAGAGGAACAGTGAGAGATGCAGTGAGATATACAGTGAGAGATGCAGTGAGAGGTGCAGTGAGAGATGCAGTGAGAGATGCAGTGAGAGATGCAGTGAGAGATGCAGTGAGAGATGCAGTGAGAGATGCAGTGAGACGTGCAGTGAGAGGAACAGTGAGAGATGCAGTGAGAGGACCAGTGAGAGGTGCAGTGAGAGATGCAGTGAGATATGCAGTGAGATATGCAGTGAGAGATGCAGTGAGAGGACCAGTGAGAGGTGCAGTGAGAGATGCAGTGAGATATGCAGTGAGATATGCAGTGAGAGATGCAGTGAGAGGACCAGTGAGAGGTGCAGTGAGAGATGCAGTGAGATATGCAGTGAGATATGCAGTGAGAGGTGCAGTGAGAGGTGCAGTGAGAGGTGAAAAAAAACCTTGATTTGATTTTTACTGGAATGGTTTTGAATGTGAACATTACTGTACATGTGGACATACAGTTCCCAACCAAGAAATTTAGTGTAAAAACGATGGATTGCATGTTTTGCATGCAAATACCTGCAAAACTGAAACATCAAAGTCTATGCAGTTTTTGTAATGTCAACAATAGCCAGTATTTTGAAACCTGGTGTACTTTAATTGACTTCATGTACCTTGTGAAGTGAAAACAAGTGTCATTCTTTGACAGAATAATTTAATTTTGAGTCAGATTTCCAGTATTTTGGTAAAGTTAGTGTGTGCAGAGAAAGATGTGTTCTATTTTTAAACGAAGAGTTAGTATATATTTAACAAAATGTGTTTTTGAGAAGAAAATTATCCATTTGGCCAATTGTGTTTTGTAGGTGTGAGTCTGTGTTAAGAGTTTAGAAAAAGTATCTGAAGTATGGGTAAGCGCTTGTTAGCGATTGAAAAAAACTGTAATCAATTTCTATGCTAAACCTACTCTATACCTGCTTGAAAGCAAGGCTGTAACCATATCTTGAAAAAAAATGGTTTAAAGGGGATTTAATGGAATAAAGAGGAAATAAGAACGGTGAAAGAAGTTCTATAGGCATAATTATAGCCTATATTGTTGTGAAGTAACATTTAAACTATTTGAAATAATATTTTAGTTAAAAATATACACTCATTCACTCTCTTTTGAATGTCTAATATGTCAAAAATGATCCAAACATTTTTTTATTGTCTCATCACAATCAGCTATGAATGATATAATTTAAATGATTGAATATTTTCAACTCAAAATGGCGAAATTACATTAAAAAAAGTTGAGCAGTTTGCATCACAGTAAGTTACTGTGGGTCGTAAATATTAAATGTTTAGCTACTTGTATCTTACCATGCACGCAGTTTTCACTGTAAAAAACTAAAAGCGTTGTGTTGGAATTCACACTCATCTTCAGTGTACATTAAGCCCCGGCTTCTTGATCTGATTGCCCATAATTTTGACATTGACGAGCGCTGTTAGACCGCTGAGGCAGACCAGCCTAAAAATCAACATTTTTACAACTTAACCATCCTAACAACAAACGGAGAGGTGCATAATGGAAAGCAGCATTAAAAAATATCAAAAATATTATGGGGGACAATTTGGCCATTTCCAGTTATTTGTGGGGGACTTTCCCCCTTTAAAGGGTTAGTTCACCCAAAAATGAAAATTAAGTCATTAATTACTCACCCCCATGCTGTACCAACCCCGTAAGACCTTCGTTCGTCTTCGGAACACAAATGAAGATATTTATGATTAAATCTGAGAGGTTGATCACCCCTCCATAGGCTGCCTAAGGGAATGAAACTTGACGGCCCAGAGAGTCATTAAAGAAAATGTTTAAATATTCCATGTCACAACAGTGGCTCAACTATAAGTTTATCAAGCGACAAGAATACTTTTTGTGCGAAAAAACAAACAAAAATAACGACTTTATTCGACTATTCCTTTTCTTCCTTGTAGGCCTGAAACGAGACTTCAAGAGATTTCCACGACGCACGCGCGAGAACTTAACTGAAGTAGTTGAAGGAGATCGCAATTCTCGCGCATGCGTCGTGGAAATCTCTTGAAGTCTCTTTTCAGGCCTACAAGGAAGAAAAGGAATAGTCGAATAAAGTTGTTATTTTTGTTTGTTTTTCGCACAAAAAGTATTCTCGTCGCTTGATAAACTTATAGTTGAGCCACTGTTGCGACATGGAATATTTAAACATTTTCTTTAATGACTTTCTGGACCGTCAAGTTTCATTCCCTTAGGCAGCCTATGGAGGGGTGATCAACCTCTCAGATTTAATCATAAATATCTTCATTTGTGTTCCGAAGACGAACGAAGGTCTTTCACTGTTATGCTGATGACACTCAGTTATACCTGCGAACTGACTCAAACCTATGTGCTACTCCGGACCTTTCATCATTATCTGCTCTCCCTTCAACTTCTGCTTCATCTACATCTTTAGCCCTTTCTAACTGCCTGCAGGACATTAAGGCATGGATGAGTCAAAATTTTCTCCAGTTAAACAGCTCAAAAACCGAAGCCATACTACTCGGCACCCCTCATCAGGTAAAGTCATCTCCTATTACCACTATCTCTTTCTCTGGTCAAGACATCTCCCTCTCAGCTATTGTTACCAACCTCGGCGTGAAGTTTGACCCTCAACTGACCTTTGCAAATCATGTCAAACATCTGTATAAAACCTGTTTTTTTCATATCAAAAACATTTCAAAACTCCGCCCCTTTCTCACTTTCTCTGATGCAGAAAAACTCGTCCATGCCTTAATTTCCTCCAGGCTTGATTACTGTAACAGCTTACTTATTGGTGTATCAAGTAAACACCTCCAAAAACTCCAATTTATTCAGAACTGTGCTGCCCGAACTCTGATGAAGGCACGCAAATACGAACACATTACTCCCATTCTTCAGAACCTTCACCGGCTCCCCATAACCTCAAGAATTCAATACAAAATCGCCCTCATTACCCATCTTTGCATCCATAACAAGGCCCCGCAATACCTCAAAGATCTCCTTACCCCTCAATCTTCCACCCGTAACCTCCGGTCCCTAACCGCAAACCTTCTCCATCAGCCACGCTCAAGACTATGTACCATGGGAGACCGAGCTTTCTGCTGTGCTGCCCCTCGCATCTGGAATTCCCTCCCTGAACATCTG
Source organism: Tiaroga cobitis (assembly GCA_030578255.1). Classification (NCBI taxonomy): domain Eukaryota; kingdom Metazoa; phylum Chordata; class Actinopteri; order Cypriniformes; family Leuciscidae; genus Tiaroga; species Tiaroga cobitis. The sequence goes on along the minus strand of CM060615.1, from coordinate 27,539,655 downwards.
AGAAAACCCCAGTCGGTGGACAATTTTAAAAAAGAGCTAAAAACTGTTTTGTTCAGGCAGGCTTTCCTAAGTGGTCCTTAGGCTTTATTATTATTTTTTCTTTCTTTTTATGTATTTTATTGGTTACTGATTTTAGATTGTTTTACTGTGGTTTCTGTAGCACTTTGAGATTCTTTTATGAAAAGTGCTTTATAAATAAAATTTATTATTATTATTATTAATCATAAATATTTTCATTTGTGTTCCGAAGATGAACGAAGGTCTTACGGGGTTGGTACAGCATGGGGGTGAGTAATTAATGACTTAATTTTCATTTTTGGGTGAACTAACCCGTTAATGCCTATGGTGGTTCCGGCCCTGCCTTAAAGAATGCAATGGCTAAAAAACTTGAGTATTTAACACTTTTTCAACCCACTCTTCGGAAAAATGGCACCTTCATTATCTTGAAAGTGGTGGTAAAAGAGCGTTCAGGTTCATCAGAAACAAATGAACGTGAATTTGGCAATGTTTTATTACAGTGGTTGTTGTGCGTATCGCAGCAGTTCAGAAATGAAATGTCCAGTGCGAAGTGCTTAAAGATGTTTATGGAAGTAAAATAATGCCAAATGTTTTTGAACATAAAGCCTGTTGAATTGCACTACTTGAAAAAAATATGCATTGCATTAACCCTGCTGGTATTTTAACGCATTGTATTTTTAGGGCTTGCATTTTTATGGGCTGAAATTTAGCATGGTTGAATATTTAAGCTGTGAATATTTGGTAACGCTTTAGATTACAGCCCGGAAAGTACTGAGTAATTAAAGCGATTTTACAGCGTAATGTTCGGTAATTATAGTGTACCTATAACGTACTTACAATATAAGTATAAAGGAACAATATTTTAAGTTTGGGGAATAAAGGTGTAACAACCAGGAGAATTAAATAATTATTTTACTGTAAGTATTAAAGAACTAAAGGGTGCTTATTCTAGTATTATGATATAACAATCTTACATTTGGGAGCAATTTAGGCCTATACTGTAGGCTTTTTAAAAATTACAGGGTACATATCTATGCATTTATAAAGTAATCTTTTTAACAAAAGTGCACTGAAAACGAAAACTATTGCAACTTTTTCTTAAATATTGGGGAAAGATACTCTTGTTTCATGTAGTGGTGCTTACCCTCTTGTTCCATACTTGGTAAGTGTGACATTAGGGCTGTAAATTAAACTTGTGCTTGTTACCCCCTTGTTTCATGTAGTTACAGGGTAAGTGTGACGTTGCGGGGTGTAAATTAAAGTGGTGCTTGTTACCCTCTTGTTCCATGTAGTTACAGGGTAAGTACAATAAAAATGCATACACACAATCTTATATCACTGACTCGGAAACCTTTATTTATTATACAATCACTTACCCTGTAACCACATGAAACCGGATTTATTTCCCAGTATATTTAAAAAAAAATTGCAATAGTCTTAGCTTTTCTTGCCTTGAAACATGTTAGCCCAAACTTTTTTTTATAAGCCCAAATTTTTTTTATAAATGCATGGATATGTACCCTGTCATTTTTAAAAAGCCTATACAGTATGTATTGCCTTGGTACACAATTATTACGAAAAGGTACGCAGTGTATGTTCTCGCTAAATTGTTCCCAAATGTAAGATTGTTGTATCATAATAGTAGAATAAGTACCCCTTAGTTCTATAATACTTACAGTATAAATATTTTTTTATTTCTCCTGGTTGTTACCCCCTTGTTCCCCAAACTTTACATATTGTTCCCTTATACTTACATGTAAGTACTTTATAGGTACACAATAATTATAGAAAGTTACACTGTAAATTCCGCTTAATCACACAGTACTTTCCGGGCTGTAATCTAAAGCGTTACCGAATATTTAAATTCAAAACATTTCAAACACATTTTCATTAGTAAAATTTCAATAATCCATATTAACCTTTCATATTTCACTTCCAAAATATTCAAACTGATTAAAAATACAACCTATAATATTCAACAGGCGGTTTTCAGTTCATTTTATTTCGCTTTGCAAATTCGCTTCCACAAATTTAGTGGTTCAGTAAATTCGACAGTAAATTCGACCGTAAATTCAACGTTGACATCCAGGAACAGCAGGAAAAGCAGTAGATTACCGAGCATAATCTCCATCTGCTGTTAGTCGACCTCACCAGCAGGGGGTGCAAGCGCGAAGACCAGAGCAACAGTTAGAGCAAGCCATTCATTCATAAAAACTCATTTACAATAATGTAAGTGTATCTGTGATTATTATGACGTCTGTTTTATGTGAAATTCAGTGTCTTCACGATTACTTTTCCTGTGTAGCCATCATGCATCTTTCTCTACCGTGAATGAGATTATAATGTTATTCCCCCGATGCGGATGTACAGATCCAGTGTTACATTTGAGTTTGACATATTTCTCTTGGATGTTTAGTTGCCTTAACTTTATATTGCGGCGATGTGCGGCGATGTGCTGAATAGCATAATGGACTAATACAGTGATATAAAAGACCAAACTCGCAGGCAAGCAGAAGGACTCATAATATGAACTTAAAGGGTTAGCTCACCCAAAAATGAAAATTAAGTCATTAATTACTCACCCCCATGCTGTACCAACCACGTAAGACCTTCGTTCATCTTCGGAACACAAATGAAGATATTTTTGATTAAATCTGAGAGGTTGATCATTCCTACATAGGCTGCCTAAGGGACTGACACTTGACGGTCCAGAAAGTCATTAAAGAAAATGTTTAAATATTCCATGTCGCAACAGTGGCTCAATTATAAGTTTATCAAGCGACGAGAATACTTTTTGTGCGGAAAAACAAACAAAAATAACGACTTTATTCGACTATTCCTTTTCTTCCTTGTGGGCCTGAGACGAGACTTCGAGAGATATCCACGACGCACGCGCGAGAACTGAGATGAGGACGTTCTTCTTCGACTCCTTCTTGTTACCCGGCTGCTCACCGCTTAGAAGTATTACCGCCACCTACCGTATAAGATGACGTGTTGGAAGCGCAAAACTTTCTGTTTACAAGCAGAGGAAGACGCGCGCTGTACATACGCGTTTCAATTCGTAAATATGTCTACTGATTTCGACTTTTTAACCATTGTATATAATATAGCGAGACCTACAGCACATTAAGTGTCGAATTGAAAAGCGTATGTACAGAGCGCGTCTTCCTCTGCTTGTAAACAGAAAGTTTTGCGCTTCCAACACGTCATCTTATACGGTAGGTGGCGGTAATGCTTCTAAGCGGTGAGCAGCCGGTAACAAGAAGGAGTCGAAGAAGAACGTCCTCATCTCAGTTCTCGCGCATGCGTCGTGGAAATCTCTTGAACTCTCGTCTCTGGCCCACAAGGAAGAAAAGGAATAGTCGAATAAAGTCGTTATTTTTGTTTGTTTTTCCGCACAAAAAGTAGTCTCGTCGCTTGATAAACTTATAATTGAGCCACTGTAGGCACATGGAATATTTAAACATTTTCTTTAATGACTTTCTGGACCGTCAAGTGTCAGTCCCTTAGGCAGCCTATGTAGCAGTGATCCAGCTCTCAGATTTAATCATAAATATCTTCATTTGTGTTCCGAAGATGAACGAAGGTCTTACGGGGTTGGTACAGCATGGGGGTGAGTAATTAATGACTTAATTTTCATTTTTGGGTGAACTAACCCTTTAACGCGCAAAGTTTAATGCTCAGCGTTTCTCAGTGATACTGGCATAAAGTTGGCTTGACATTGGACATTCGCACAATTAGGGACCGTCTCTAAAGTTACATACGACATTGGTATACACGTTTCTAACTTCAATAGCATTTGAAGAGAACAACTTACAGTCATAAAACCAACTGTTAAGTGTTCATGTAGGTGTCAGGCATAATGTGCAATTTATACAAATAAACTGAAGTTTGCTATTGAAGTTAGAAACGTTTAGGCCAATAGGACTACCAATGTTGCTTTAGAGACGGTCCCTAAATGTGTGAATGTCAAGCCAATTTTACATTTTGTCATTTAGCAGACGCTTTTATCCAAAGCGACTTACAGTTGAACTAACAATATAGGTCAACAATATGAAAGTGCTATGACCCTTCCCAGTTTAATCTAATGCAGTACATATATGTGGCCATACTTCCCCAATAAGGTGCGAGTTTGGTCTTTTATATCACTGTATTAGTCCATTAAGCTACGTTAAGCGCTTTGTCCCGAAGGAAGAGGAATCCCTGAATATGATGAGGTATTGAGGGAAACCGATTATAATCCCGTTCATGGTAGAGAAAGCTGATAACATGTAGGCTACACAGGGAAGTAACAATGAAGTTAATGAATGAAACATAAAGACAGCTTTTGTGCCTTTATCATCTTTTCTGCGTATATACGGATCCAGATAACCATCACAAAAACTTAATGCATGCTCAATTGTTGTAAATGAGTTTTTATGAATGAATGGCTTGCTCTAACTGTTGCTCTGGTCTTCGCGCTTGCACCCCCTGCTGGTGAGGTCGACTAACAGCAGATGGAGATTATGCTCGGTAATCTACTGCTTTTCCTGCAGTTACTGGATGTCAACGTTGAATTTACTGTCGAATTTGAACCACTGAATTTGTGGAAGCGAATTTGCAAAGCGAAATAAAATGGACCCGAAACCCGCCTGTTGAATATTATAGGTTGTGTTTTTAATCAGTTTTAATATTTTGGAAGTGAAATATGAAAGGTGAATATGGATTATTGAAATTTTACTAATGAAAATGTGTTTGAAATGTTTTGAATTGAAATATTCACAGCTTAAATATTCAACCATGCTAAATTTCAGCCCATAAAAATGCAAGCCCTAAAAATACAATGCGTTAAAATACAAGCAGGGTTAATGCAATGCATATTTTTTTCAAGTAGTGCAATTCCACAGGCTTTATGTTTCAAAAACATTTGGCATTATTTTACTTCCATAGATGTTATATCGCGTTTGAAAATAACTTACCACCTACACTAAACCCAAACCGATAATGTTAACCAAAGCAAATGCATAGATAAAAACACATTTGCTGAAGCAACCATGACATTTAGTTTGCTTCTACAAGACTCCTTTAGCACCAGGTGAGCTACCGAACAAGTTTACTAAATCAAAAACCCAAACATATAGAGCTGATTATGTGATGCAGACCTGAAAATGTATTAGTTTACAAATCATGCAAGTGTTTTGCGGTCATAACATAGTTTCATGCGAGGAGCCACACAAAAATGTTGGTAGAGGGAGTGATTGCAGACAAGACTTTTGAGGATGTAGGACATTTAAGTATATGAGTGTCTCACCTGAAGAGCCTCCCTGGTCCATCTTCTTCAGGTTCTTGGCTTCCAGTATGATCACAGTGAGTTTACTACTAGTCGGGACATAACGAAGAGAAAAGCAGATCTCTCCCAGATGCTCTTGCTATTATATGGGCACAAGATGGAAGATGAAGTTAGCAGACAAGTTATGCATAGAGAATGCTCTTAGCTCTAAACCTTTTGACGTGCATATGGACAAATCATAGACTTCATAGACAAATTTCAAATCGTAGATTTCCAGGGTGTCCTGAACCAACCAATCATTTAGTCTGGACATGGGTTGACGCATAAGCTATCACCATTGTGCTGTTGAGTAGGACACTGAACATAAGGTTGCTCCAGGGGAACTTGCTGTAATTTTACATGATGTTCAATGGTGACGTGATGGAAACAAAATCCACCTGCTGTAGTCATTGTCAAAAGATTCGGTTCTTTCAATATTCAGTGTAAGCCATACCAAAGCAATAGAAAGAGAAGGGGCAAACCAACTCTCTGGGACCCCCAACTTATTTCCCTTTAGTAGAGGATGACACTTCGCCCCTTCATATGAATATAATTGATGTGAAGCCACATGAAAAATGAACATTGAACTTGACAACATATGTGGATTGAAGTACTGAACTGAACCTCGTGTTTGCAAGCTTTGCTCAGATCTCTCCACTCCTCGATCACGTGATTCCAGTCCACTGTGGACAGATTCAGTCTGATCTCACCGATGATGTCATGTTTGGAGAATTTGTTAAAGTCAAAGACTTGCATCACCAATATCGACTCAATCAGCTCCTTCTGAGGGATCTGAAATAAAAGTGGTGAAAACAACATATCAGTGTTACTCTAACTAGGCTGTAAATGTAACTCTTTCCCTGCCATTGACGGAAATTTCCGGCTTTCTGTGTTTTCACTGTTATATGGTAGGGGGCGCTATGACATTTCTTCTGAAAGAGTATAATCTCCTGTTTAAAACACAGGTGAAGAAGAAGCAGAAACAAGCGATAGCACATGTAAGCATATGCATATGTAAAATAACGCGATCATCACCATTTAACAGCATATAAATCAAACAGTAACAGTTTTCCACCACATGAATATATGACCTTATGATAGTGAACAATTTTATATGCTTCATGGTTTACCTGATATTTGAAATTTTCATTGAACACGGGGTTAAGGGTTTTCCTGAAGACTTTCGTCTCAAATGTTTTGGACTTATTGGGAAGGATGTAGATTTTCACATAAGGGTCAGATGTTCCTCCTAAATCCATCGCTTTCAAAGCGGCAGCTTCTTTTATTCCAACGGTCAGCTGATGAGAAATATGGTACAGTACATATAGGTTTATGATCTTAAAAACAGTTTTATCTAAATGCTTATTCTTAAAGTCCACATGAATTCAAAACCCTATTTACTTTGTTAGTGCCTGAGTCTTGTGGTGAACAATTCATCCATGCGAATAATCCACACACAAAAATAAATGTTTGTCTTTGTAATATTTAGTCAAAATCTGTGGATGTCTTCCTCACTGAAATGGTGTTCCTGTAGCCCCAACCTTTATTTTCCATAATTCAATAGGCTATTCAATAGGCTATTTCACTCAGAAATACGTCACAATACTGAAGTAAAGTTGGTCGCAACCTCCAGTTCAACCAGACTTTACAGTAAATACAATTAACAGGCCTACTGTCCGATTTTAGGGTCGATTTTAGCCGCGTCGAAAGATCACCACAGACACAGTACAATCTGGGATAATCTCACATTACAAGCAGCTGTACAAAATATGACACACCAGTGTTTTGCCAGTTTATCTCTTTTAATTCTTTTCATAACTGTATCCACTATAACGTCAAACTGATTGCACTGTATTCTTCCTTTTGATTCTAAACTGAACTCAAATGGCACTGAGAATTGGGTAATAGAGAAACAGAAATCACTTAATTGGGGAAATTGGAAGTTGAAACAATGCTAATGACATGGGTTCTGTGGGGTGCGGACTGGATCGACTCCATTCCTAGAGCTTTTCCTTTGGCTTTTTGGGGGTGCGGACTGGATCGACTCCATTGCTTCCGAAAAAATGGTTTTGTTTTTTGGGATGCGGACTGATGGGCCAATGAACCCGAGGTCAGTCCTAAAGCTCCTCCTGTCCGATTTTAGGGAAAAATCGGGTCCATCGGAGACGTCCAAAGGAAATCTTAGGCGCGCCGAATAAACACCACAGACACAGTGTCAGAGTAAAACTATATGCAAAGTAAGATATTTGATATTTTTAAAGTGTGATATTTTTATTCCTTTCAATGTAGGGCACTTTGAATTGCGAAATGTGCTATATAAACACTTCCCTTGCCTTGCCTTACTGTATATACTGTCTATATATGGTTTTCTTTGCTAAACAAGCTTTAAATTAAGAGTTGGGCTGGAAAAGTATCATTAGGTTAATTGATAGAGTGTCTTGAGCAAGCAGAGCAATAAAAATGAATAATAATGAGTAATAATGGTGACTTAGAAAAATATAACACATAAGGTATAGTTTTGATTTGGTTTAATACCTTTGGTCACTACATATTCACTTTCATAGATTCAGTGAAGATATAAGTGTCGTTCGGGTTATTATGACAGAATATCAATGTAAATATCATACTTTCTACTACTGCTTTATAATATTCAAGACATAGCTATTTCTGTTAGTGCATTGTGCAAACTTCCGATTATTTCCTCAAAAGATATTTGCATTTTGGAATGAACAGATGTATGAACTAGCGCTGAATCCGAAATCGCCCCCTATACCCTCAAATATGGCATTATTTGAGGGGACAGCCATTTGTAGTGGTGTCCGAAGCCATAGTGGACTTTTTTGAGTGCACTCATTCAATCCCACATTGCACCGCAATAACGAGGGTAGGAATACAACAGATGTGCGCTCAACGGCTGTCTCGAATTTGCTCACTCGTTTTCATTCACTCCTTCAAACTGTATTAGTGGACTAATGTAGGGAATAGTGATTGAGGGTTTAGGGGGCAAAATCGGATTCAGCCTCGGTCAGGGGTGTCCAATCCTGCTCCTGGAGGGCCACTGTCCTGCAGAGTCCAGCTCCAATCCTAATTAAACACACCTGAACCAGCTAATCAAGGTCTAACTAGACATACTAGAAACTTCAAGATTGGTCTGTTTAGGTACTTAGAGCTAAACTCTGCGGGACAGTGGCCCTCAGGAACAGGTTTGGACACCCCTGAACTAGGTGAAAGAAAGTTAATAAGTTCCTGCCAGTTGAGGGCACCACTGTAAAATCAGTGAAAGTGATGCATTTACCTCTGAAATGGATGCATTGAACTCCAGTGAATACTGCAGTTTTCCCCTCTGTTGGTCTGATCCATCCTCCACATCCTCTGTCTCAAGCTGGACCTGTCAGTACACCAGAATCCCCTCAGTGAATGCCACCCAGAGGAATTATTTATTGCTCAGAGGTTGATTTTCACAAACTTAAAGGAGCTCTCAGATCTGATTCAGTTAACTCTTTCCATTGATGGTATTTTTCCGTCATTTATGACACAACTCTATCTATGTTTTGACTGCTATAAAGTAGGGGGCGCTATTACACATCTTTTGAAAGAGTATAAAGAAAGCATGAAGCTAGTAAAAAAAAACGTTGTTGTTTAAAAGCAGAGGCTCTTTTCTTTCTTCTTTTTTTATATATATTGCATGTTCAGATATTCATACAACAAAATATGCAATCTGGGGGCCAAGAAAGTTTTCTGAAAATTATCAAAAATGCTGGCGGTGGCTGGCAACTTAAAAAAAAAAAAAACTGTCTGGGAAAGAGTTAAGTATCAGCTTTGTCTCTGATTTTCCGCTTAAAGGTGAAGTAATCCCGTTGGCATGAATGGGAATGCTAACAGATAGCGTTCCAGGGTATTATGCTGCATTATTATTGACCTTTTGATTAACCTTGCAATAGCAACAGTGACAGCCAATGGCGCTAATTTGGAGGCGGGACTATGGTTTTTCAACCAATAGCAGATGATGGAAGTGTTTGAGGAAACCTGTTTAACAACAATTGTATTTTCTCTGCCATCACGCCACAGAAATAACACACCTCACCTTTTAAAATCTCTCAGGAGAAATAAAAACAGACACAAATGATACATATACTGTAAGATTATAGAGCAATAAATGTAATGTTAAAAGCATGGAAGTATTTGAGGAGAACTATTTAAGTTATCTTTGACTTTAAACAACTTTTGGTTTCTTAGGTTTCTTGGTTTCTGAGTAGAGTTTGTGACATGTTGATATCTCTTCTTTATAAGATTACTTTTGCTCAGTCTCCATTTAAACGTATTGCTGACTAAAAGAAAAAAATTATCCAGCATTTACAAGCATGGACGATCCATCTCTCACCAGTGCTGTGGTTGTAGTTCCTGAGATCCCTTTCATACTGATCTTCTGTTCCAGCTTCTTCCTCTTCTTTTTCCCTTTGCAGCAGCATTTTACACAGCAGCATATCATGCAGATAAGAATGAGCAGGAGGATGGCGGCAAATATTGCATAGATGGCCCATCTTGGCACTGTTGTGAAAAAAACAACAATATTCCATCTATCATCACGGTAGCAAAGCAGCGGTCATAGCACCATGAAACACATCTGAAGGATGAGGCGAGACCACGGGCAGGAGACTCAGGGCAAGTTAAACTTGTAGCAAGTGAAAATTGAGAAGCAAGAAATGTGCACAAGGCGTGGAATTAGATAGGGGCCCGTGGAGCAGGTGCTGAAAAGAGGATTCATATGATATACTCACAAGGAATCCTGTCCAGTAAAGAGGTCAGGAACCCCGGAGCAGCTGTTGTGGTGTTGGCATGAAGTGTTTTGGTTGGTTTTATTGGCGGTCTTGGTGTCATGGTGAAATGAATGAGACCGGTGGATCACTGGAAATTCACATAGAAAAGAAAGTGAGTTGCTGGCAAGAGTTTTTTAAAAAGTTATGGTTTGAGTTAGTAACTTTGTTTTGTGACGTCCCCTACTGGTTAGAATGGTATTGCAACATTTTGGTCATCCTGAAAATAATAGTTGGCTCCAAATTAAAGGGATAGTTCACCCAGAAATGGAAGTTCTGTCAGTATATCATTCCAAACCCATAGGAAATATAAAATTGAGCATAATCGGAAATGAAAATAAAATAATAAAATGGAAAACAAAAAAAAAACATAAAAGAGGCCCTGTCTTTTGAACCCATACGATAGCTGTCAACATTCTGCTCCTATTCTCCTATTGTGTTCCACCAAAAAAAGAAAGGAAACTCTAAAGGTTTGAATAAATATGAGGATGAGTAAATAATGACAGAATTTTACGTTTGGAGTGAACTATTCCTTTAATAAAATAAAATAGAGACGACTTGAAACAAGAGGGAAAATAACCAGTCGAAACACAAATGGTCTGCCGTAAGGTTTTAGTATACTAAGCATACTAGTGTGTTTGTGTGTGTACCTACTTAACTATGTTTTGGGGACAAATGTGTACCCAGAAGTGACCAAAACCTGACAAAGTATCCGAAAACCTCCCTTTAGGGACGTCCTCATTTGTAAATCTGGTATAAAAATAAAGTAATTAAGGGTGTACAAAAATTAAAAATGCAGAAAGTTTTGCGTGATGGGTACAGGGGTAGGGTTAGTGTAAGTAGAATTGTAAATAGAATATACAGTTTGTACAGTAAAAAAACCTTTACGTCTATGGGTTGTCCCCATTTAAATAGCTAAGTAAATGTGTGTGTGTGTGCGTGCGTGCGTGCGTGCGTGTGTGTGTGTGTGTGTGTGTGTGTGTGTGTACATATAGTAACTCTTAGTTGCTTGACAAAAATAGTTTCGTCACCACCAAAGTTAAACAACCGCCCATTAAAACTGGGTGTAGGCTACATAAAATGTACAGATAACATTATTTTTCAGTGAAACAGTAATAAAAATGAAACAATACTGCATTGAGAATACAATCAAAACACTTGCTTTCATATTTCAACATTTTCACAATCAAGACTGCTGCAACACCACAGCAAAGTAATAAAGTACGAGTTTCGAGATTCTTATCATGCCCTCAAAGAAATATGAGTAAATACTGAAGCAACAAAATACACTATATCTGAAAATGACATAAACAAAACTAATCTACAGGTATAATTATAAACACTGAGCATAAAGAAACCGTGAACCACAATATAAAAAAGAGCCTTACAGTGACACTCACTGCTGTAGTTCAGTTCAGTTCGGATCTTGACTCCTCGGTTGTCGTATAATACGTAAATATTAATATTCTGAATGGTATGAACACATTCCTAAACTGAATGAGCGGTCCAGCCACGGAGAGGGGAAGGAAGTCACTACCCACTGAAGCTGGACCGGCTCAGGAAAGAGCCATTACAATGAGCACTTTACTGATCAAAAGAAACAACTATTGAGGCTTTAATCATGTGGTCAAACGAAAGCCTGTTGTTTATCTCAGTTTAGTCTTCATTCAATTCAGTATATTCAATATCCAACTTGATCGGGCCTTTTTTCTTTGAAGAGCAGCTGCCTATAACTTTTGTGACATTTTTAATCTTTTTATGACAGTGATTAAAATATGAACAAGAGAGAGACTCTACAAAATGAGGAGGGGAAAACGATGAAGAGGGAGAAAATATAGATGTAAAGATAGTCAGTACAAAATGAAATTTCACCAAAAGACAAGGGGAAAGAAGTGCAGCTGTATTATATTGTATCATCCATCCACCCTTTATCCAAATCGCTTGTCCCATGTACAGGGATAATAATGCAGGACAATACCAAAATTGACTATTATGTCTACAAACTATAATTGAAAGTGGCACACAATAGCAACAAAGTGAGGATAAAGAGCATTAATTCACGACATAAAATAAGTGAACGTTATTGTAAAAATGGGACATTATAGTGACACTTGAAAATAATACAACAAAGTTTGTTTCTAGAAAAAGATTGCGTCATCGTCCACCTTAAGTAAGGCAGATTAATAATATTGTTGAATATTAAATGTCCCCAACTAATAAGCAAGCCAAGGCAACAGTGGCAAACTCGTTGTAGTTAAACACATAAAGATTTAGTTTCCAAACCACTTGTTCTATGTATTGTCTCAGGAATGCTGGATCCTATCCTGTCTCTGGCCGAATGGAGGGAAACACCCTGGAAGTCCATCACAGAACCCTTACAAAAAAACACATGAATTTCACATGTGCAACAACACAAGTGACAACATGTACATGTGATTTTGCACATGTAAAATTTAACGTGAAAACATGCTAAATGTGGATCGCATGTGAAACGTGTTTTGCACATGGGAATTGTGTGCTTTTGGAACATTTTTGTGTGAATGAAACCCATGAGATCACATGTGAAACACATGAAATTCATTTTTTCTGTAAGGATTATTCACACAAATATTCACACAATTTGGTGTCTCCAATTCACCAGATCACCTGAGGCAACCCACACCAACACATACAGCAGGAATCAAACTCATCAAACTATATTATATTATATTATATTATATTATATTATATTATATTATATTATATTATATTATATTATATTATGTTATATTAGATTAGATTAGATTAGATTATAATATATTATATTATATTATATTATGTTATATTATATTAGATTAGATTAGATTAGATTATAATATATTATATTATATTATATTATATTATATTATATTATATTATATTATATTATATTATATTATATTATGTTATATTAGATTAGATTAGATTAGATTATAGAGTTCCCTCTTTTTGGTGAGCCTGTATCACATATGCTCTCATTCACATTATACCTAGTCAAAAAAAAGTTTTGTCCTAATTTTGTTAAATGTCATCCAGTGTCATGGTGTGTTATAAGAAATAATCCCAAAATTTGTTCTTGTTTTGTTCACAGAGTTCATTCTGAATTACGTGACACCTTCTGAACACAGACTCAACATTTAACTAGAACTAGTTAGACCCAGCTGAAACTTAAAAGAAAATATGATGAAATACACAATAACTGAACTTGCCTTTTTCACCCTCGACTCTCAGTTCCAATTCTCCAGTTCTGCGGTATTAAACAATTAAGTCATTGTCTTGTGCTGGAATGCAAAAAATAGTTGGAAACCAAGGCCAGGCCACTGAGACAGCTCTCCTCGAAGTGTTCCTTCAGTATGGAGAGAAATGTTAGACTGCACCACACCTCAATAATACACAAAACTGTTTCTGCATATGCCCTAACACAACAAGCTGCACACCTTATGTGAAGACTGGTGGAGGAAGTCAAATATACATAAAGACAAATATCACATATTCAAATACAATATTAAGGAATATCTAAATATCTGCTGTTTAAGTGCTGAACAGCTTCCTTCTTGCTCTTGAAATATACTGTATGCCTATGCTATAAAACATATAGATCTGACTGGAAATTACAACAGAAACCAGTCCTGCCACACTTATTTATATACTTATATATTTATTAAATGTTTATATATTATGGTAACCTGACACTTTGGAACATGTATTTATCCTTTTAAACTTCATTTATTTGTTTGTTGGAATCTTTGTTCGGTAATGTACAAGATTTGCTATATGCCTTGCCTATGTGTTTGAACCAAAAGAATATATTTCATTTCATGCCAACTTTTATTTCCAGAGTTAAATAGTTCAAATGATAAATCCTAGACTTAAGTTGAGGTTTATTTTTCTAAAAATCTTTGTTTCTCTGAAGAAAGTCATATGCTTCTGGAATTTAAGGGTTAGAAAAGAATGAGACATTTTTTTTTTATTTATGGGTGGAGTGTAATTATCGGTCTGCTGTTCCTCGCACGACTATAGCTTTATCTCCTGGACTGCTTAAAAGGTTAGTTCACCCAAAATGAAAATTCTGTCAGTAATTACTCACCCTCATGTTGTTCCAACCCCGTAAGACTTTCGTTCATCTTCGGAACACAAATTAAGATATTTTTGATTAAATCTGAGAGCTGGATCACTCCTCCATAGGCTTCTATGGGATTGAAACTTGATGGCCCAGAAAAGTTAAAGACATCATTCAAATAGTCCAAGTGACTACAGTGGCTCTATCTTTAAGTTTATCAAGCGACGAGAATACTTTTTGTGCGCAAAAAACAAAACAAAAATAACGACTTTATTCAACTATTAATTTCCTTCTCTGTGGGCCTTGAGATAGTTCACGTAGTGTAACTGCGCAAATCTTCTATGTTGTAGCCCTTTAATATACAAAATAAAATAGGCCTATTCATTTCCAAAATAAGATAACAGAAGAAACAAAACAAAAAACAGTACACAGCAAAGTGTGGTTTGATTCTGGAATAGCAACTCTTCTGAAACAGTTTTAATGAACTGTTTAAAAGGCTCACAAACTCACGACCAGTTTGAATCATTCTGAGAAAGTTTTCAAATGATAAAAACGCTGAATTATGGAAACTTGTTTAGAAGTAGCTACGCCACGGAGTCAAAATTAAAAAGATAATTACAACTTTTTATCTCACAATTACTTTTTATAACAGAATTTTTTTCTCATAATTAAGTTTATGTCTTGCAATTCTGACTTCTTTTCTCAGAATTGTGATAAACAACTTTAGGCTATAGCCTATCTCACAATTCTGAGAAAAGAAGTCAGAATGTTTCTGATTTTATAACACGTTGACTTTATAATGTGATAAAGTCGAAATTGCTTGTTATAAAGTCAGAATTGCAAAAAAATTAAAAATAAAAAATCAGAATCAACTCGCAATTGCGAGAAAAGGTCAGAATTGCGAGTTTATCCAATAGCCTGAGATCGTTCAATTCTGAGAAAAAAAAGTCATAATTGCAAGATCTAAACTCGTAATAGCGAGAAAAAGTCAGAATTGTGAAATAAAAAGTTGCAATTAACTTTTTTCTTTTTTATTCAGTCGCTAAAACAATCTTCTATAAGTAACATTTACGTACAATTTACAATTCCATAAGTAACAATACGTTTTTTTAATTTTTAATTTTTTTTAAATAGGCTACTTTTTTATTTTATTGCGTGCAGCGTGATATAAACTCGCAATTGAGTTATAAAGTAATTTGCGTGATATAAAGTCGCAATTGCGAGAAAAAGTCAGAATTGCAAGTTTAGCTATCTCACAATTACAAAGGCATGCAATTCTGAGAAAGAAAGTCAGAATTGCCAGATAAAAAGTCGAAAATATATTTTATTTAATTTTGTTTATTCCGTGGCGGAAACCCGCTTCCATATAGGCTACTGTATCGTCATAGGTGTGGTTACTACTTACTGAATCAACATCTGACTCACTTGAGAGGCAATACTTCCGAAATGAAGCAAGTTTATCTGGAAATCTTACATAGCGTGGTTATAGCAGATATAGGACCGCAAAGCGAATCCAGAAGTGCCTTTCACCCTGTTACGACTTAACGAACCACTGAAATGATTTTGGAAACATTATTTTATGGTAAAACAATCTTACTTAGTGTTGCTTTAATTATGGGTATTTTAATCAAGCAAAAGCTGATCAGTATGATGTTGTGCCGCTCCGCAGCGCGAGGCGGCGGCGGGTGACATAAAAACAGTGAATGTTGACACTAGTTACTTAGGACAATGCAGCTGCGTGCTGCCTGTGGGAAGCACATAGGTATACTCACATTTCACTTTTTTTAATTACGTCATTTCAAACATATTTTATAAGTGTCCATGTAATGTTAATTTACGCCAATTGTCTCTGGTTACGCGCAGGTTTGTTTTGTTACAGTCGTAAGATTTTCTTCACTTCCGCATCTGTTAATGTAGGCGAAGGACGGATGTTTTGAAGGGAATGGAGGATAACAAGGTAAAGTCAGAAGTTGCTACACTGTCCGCTAGTGAGAGCTTCAGTAATCACCGTAACTTCATAATGTAGCTAGGCTACAGTACACCCATTCATGGCTTAATGTTTCTACAGATTTGCACAGGTCCTCTTATAATTGCGCTGCAATATAACGACCTGTTTGACTTGGACAAACTCTCAACGTCGACAAACACAGATGCACTACCCAAAGGCATGGCATTCACGTTTATTAAGGTAGGTAATACAGTTATTGGATACTGTACGCAATATTCAGATGAGATTTATCATGATTTTGAAATGTTTGCTGTAAATATAGGGTGTGCAAACAGTGAATGAGAAACTTGTGGACCAGAACAAGACTGAATCTTTGCTATTTGAAGTGATTCTCATTGCAAAGGAGTGTTCAGAAGAATTCAAATTGAAGATAGTTGAGAGTGTAAAGCATTATGGTAAGTTCACTTTGGCAATTGTGCACTTAAAAATGTGTAATATTCAATATTTCTCAGCCTTGCTATTTGTACGGAGCCCCTAAAGGGACATTGGGAAGAAAAAAATATGAGATGAACGAAAGAATTATTTGTCAATGCTTTTGCGTTCTCGCAAATGTTGTGCGTTCCCCTGAGAATTGAGAAACTGTTCGCTATCAAAATGTTTGTGAGGGAACGCAAAGTTTGTCACCTTAGAGGCTCCGTATATTTGCAATCCTGTTACAGATTTTTTTTAATACAGTTTTGACTTTTTATTAACTGTTATTTTATAGATATTGTCTAATATTTTTGTAACAAGTGAAACATATTTAAAAGAAATTAGAGCCAGAATCACTTTTTCACATTATATCATAATGATATACATTTAATGTTTACAATTATCACGTTTTCATGCTATTTTTATGTTATGTAATTTACATTTAATTACATTAATTTGCCGAAATATCTAAGATGTTTTATAATAATAATAATAAAAACATGGGATGTGTGCTGTTAATACTTAAACAAAATAATTTTTACAACCTATTCTTGTGCCATTTCTGTTCAAATATATGCTTATTTTGCTTTGCTTTTTTCACCAGGTCTAGAAATAGGCAAGTTTTACTTTTGCAAAAAGGAAGAACTCATAAATACTCTTCAATCAAACAAAGTAAATCTGTTCGTCTCTACTGACAGGGATGCTGTCTATAATGCTCTGCATACTGGTAGATCACCTTCGTGATGCATGAACATTTAACACATTATTTTCAAAGTTATTGCAGGATTTTTAAAAACTTTATTAAAACACATTAATGTTTGCACATTGTGTTGAGTTTAGGAATTCCAGCTGCTTTGCTGTATGATCAGGCTGATCATCACATCCTTGATAAGCTGAAAGTCATTTTCTCAGGTGATGTTATCGGTTTCTCTGAGGATACACTTGATAGTCTTTCAGATTTTGGATTCAGTGAAACTCAAATAGAGACCTTCAAAGCAGCAAAGGT
This sequence comes from Tiaroga cobitis, assembly GCA_030578255.1. Lineage (NCBI taxonomy): Eukaryota > Metazoa > Chordata > Actinopteri > Cypriniformes > Leuciscidae > Tiaroga > Tiaroga cobitis. Next base: position 27,522,012 of record CM060615.1, on the reverse strand, counting down.
AAATCGTGTAATATTTGTATTTCTACAACTTAGTATTAATTAAGAAATAATTTTTAATTAAGAACCATTAGTCTTATTAACCTAGTCTTGTTATCAGATCTGCATGAAGGAGTTTGCCGTTCTGATTGGTCAGATGAGGAGGAGGTTCGGCCATGAGAACAGCCCTCTCTGCACCTGTGTCTTAACCGTGAGGGGCTCTCGAAACATCTGTGCCACTGCCCTAAAAACTCTTCGTGAATGGGGTCTGGATGCGGACGAGGCGTTTTGTCTCGCTGGAGCTCCTTGCAGCCCCATTTTGGCTGTAGTTAAACCTCACATACTGTTGGACGGTGGCCTTCACAACATTCCTCCCATTCCTGAGAGTCAGTAGCAGTAGGCTGGACACACAAGTGTGGCTTTCCTTTTTATTTGAATCAGGTGCCAATTCTGGTCTCTTGCTGTTACGCTTGATTTTGTATTAATTACTCAAAAGGATTATGTTGTAAAATAAGGAGCATTCATATGAGGTGATTTGGCTTTAATAGTGATTCACATAGCTATATATAGATGTTCAGGGGTTTATATAATCTGTTTACAAAAAAAAAATATAGTAAATGGTTGACGATTAGCAAACTCCACATACTGTAGGAAACAATTTAAAACAAGTTTAGATATACCCCCAAACTCTACTGAAATCAAATGCAGCCATAAGTACAAGACAACATGTAAGCAAAATTTGAGCATTAAACATCATAACAGATTATATATATATACACACTGAAAATACCAAAATCTAATTCACAGAGTTAACATGCTTGCACCATCATTAAACTTGATCCTAACATGGCTTCGGTTGAATTTCAGTAAGGCACTACTGTCAGCTAAATAGCTGTGATTTCATTTTGGCTGAAACAAATTATGTAAAACATATGTAATAATAATAAAGGGATAGTTGACTCAAAATGAAGTTTCAAAACACTGATTTTTTTTTTGTTTTTTTATATGTCTCCTTTTGTGTTCGACAGAAGACAGAAAGTCATACAAGTTTGGAACGACACACGGGTGAGAATTTCCATTTTGGGCGAACTATCCCAAAGTACATTTCAAGCAATAATACTTGTGTATTTGTCAATAGCAGTAACATTTTATGCATATATTGACAATAATGACATTGGTTAAAGTAAAGCAAGGAGTATGATATTTTACAGTCATGCAGTAACATATTGCAACTAAAATAAGTGATTGTTCTTTGGCTCAACATAGTAAAATACTTACAGATTGATAAACATAAAAATCAACCACAGTATGAAATGTAACAAAAAAAACAAACAAAAAAACAATCAAGGTAAATATCACAGGTTTGAAATCATAGATTAATCTCTTCTACTTAACAGTAAACACAATTGTGAAAGTTGCACATTCATACAAACATTTTAAGAGGCTAAAATAATAATACCAAAATATATTTAAGCTTCCAAAGTAATTCATCCTTCATTTGACAAGGTTACGGGTACCACTTTCAAATAGTAGACACTGCAATGATCAGAATACTTTTGTTTGTATTTGAAATGGTATACAGTTCTTTGTGGTCAAGTATTGAAAAACTACTAAAAATAATTCAGCCAAAACATATAGGGAGAGGTTTTTGGTGCTCAAACGTAGATGCCTTCAGGATTCAAACCTGAGGAGATTGGACTATGTAGTCCACGGATGCTGCCAACCACAGGATAAGATGAACCCGGTCGTTTCAGCGAGCCAGTAAATGCAGCGAAGTCTGGGAAATGAAAGGAAACAATTAAATTACATATTATTAAAGAACTTTGTCTAATATCTCATTTCACTAACAGGGATCTTAAGAATAATCAAGGTCAAATGGGAAATTTGAAGAATGGACTCTAACTGAAAAAACAGATATTTGCATACATCTTTTCTTTATTACAATAACAGTTGCTTGTTATGAATATCATACTACTATTTCTGCAGTATGTATACAATGCATAGTATGCCACTTTTCTGAGTACATGAAATATGCAAATACAACAGGGCACACTGAGTGAAATACCAACATGACATCATGACTTTTGCGTAAACATACATGCCACTTTCTAGTCAAGTGGCGTGTTCTCTATATGCATTTTGAGCTATCCGCGTGTATGTCTATGCCGTTAAATGTCCGAGTGATTCTGCGTATATGTACACGCCGTTAAATGTCCGAGCGAAACGAAGCAAAATGTAGATCTACATCTGGGGAGCGATATTTTTTTTCCTAGGATGATAGGGGAAGACCCATAAATGCTATTAACCCCGGTGACGGGTAGGTTTAGGGACGGGGTTGGGGTAGGTCATATATTTATATATACAGTAATGTAACGTTAAGTCAACGGCGTTCATAAACACGCTGAAAAGCGATTATGCTTGTTGATAGCACGCCAAAAATGGAAATACGAATTGGCGTGTCATACACACGCAATTTCATGAGATCAGTCTGGAAATACAGTACCCCGCAATGGACTTGATGCATTTCCAGCGTGACAAATGACTATGTAGCCAAACCAATGCTGTCCAGTCCTGTTCCTGGAGATCTATCTGTCTGCAGAGTTCAGATCCAACTGTATTTATCAAGAGCTCCTGGAAATTTGCTGGTTCAGTTGTGTTCGATCAGGGCTAGAGCTGAACTTTGCAGAAAGGTAACTACAGGAACAGGGACGTAGCACAAGATCCCGGGCCCTATGTATAGGCAGTCCTGATGGGCTCCCATGTTCCAAATAAAATATATTCCAGACTTTTCAAGGGCCCTCTCTCCCCTTGGGGCCCTGGTAATCAGTACTGGTTTTACCCCCAGTCCGACGCCCCTGTACAGGAACAGGATTTGGCACCATTGGTGTAAACTGTCCATGACTGCAGGAATAACACTTACAATACCAACTCCAACCACAAGGGGGCATTTTGGATTAGTACTATAAACAAAACAAAAAGGAATCACTTTGAACTTGGTGACATCTACAAACACGAGCTGGCAACTGTAATGTTTTTTTTTACCCCCGTCCAGGATTGACGTCATTAAAGTTAAAAAGAAATAACAGATTTTCAGTACTAGACAGAGTAAATGACAGAGGCAGGACTGTTGAGTCAATCATTGCAACTATAATCTGTCACGGCACAACTCTCAGCAGTGCTTTTGAATCGTCCTCAGCCTTATACGGTTTACAGGAAAAAAACATTTAGCTGTCCTACTCACAAAACACTTTTTTTTTTTTGCTTTTTAAAAAGCAGATACTACAAGGGCCTGCAGTTTTGGCACTGCACTAAATTGAAACCAGATGTGGTCTTGCTATTAATGACACTTGTAAAACGCACTCATTACTCATTATGGTTGAGGTCATTCATGCTGAAAGCTAACAGTATCCATTCTGTATGGAGCAATTCTGAACCACAGACTATTTGGTTCTGATATGGGGCTTTGGATATGTTGTCAGTAAAACAGATACCTTTATCATCTCTTGTGTGGCTAGAGTCCTCATCGCCAGGCTCCACGGGCAGAACCGTGACTTTGGTGCCTGTTTGTTGAATAAACTGCTGTAGGTTTACCTGCCTCAACTCTTTAGTCAGCTGCTCCAGCTCATAGTGACTCTCCTGGTGGAAAGAGGGAGGAGAGGGTACTACTGAAATGTTTGTGTAGTGTTGCAACTGGCATTCAGTCTGCAGCAATGCAATAACAACTGGCTAGTAACAATTCTCCAATGTACTTCCACAAAATTAGCTCAAGAATCCAAACACATGCGTCATTTTTGTGTTTACAGCAATCACCATTTTAGACAGAACCCTTTTGATAAGAGCAGCTAAGACCAGCATGAATTTCTATGCTAGTTAGTGCCAGATTGGTGCTAGTCTAGTTCACCATTTATTGAATCCAGTCAACCGGCATGAATATTTTGCTGGTTTAATTACTTGAGAAGCCTGATGGGGGACACTAATAAGTCAAGGTTTGGCTGGTTAGCCTGGTCCAGTTAGTCCCTGCTGGTAGATGCAGATTTTATTTTGGATGGCTCTTAAAAGTGTTAAGTAGAAATGCTCCCTGCTGCCTTTGACATCACAGGTCAGGCTAGTCGCTAATGAAAGACTTTGCACGTTCTTGTGGAGCCTTCAGATAATGCTATTAAACACCATTATCAACCCGTTTAAAGGGTTATTTCACCCAAAATGTTAAATTCTGTCATCATTCACTCACCCTCATGTCATTCCAAACCCGTAAGGATTTCTTCGGAACACAAATGAAGATGTTCTTTATGAAATCGACGCGATTTCTGTCCTGACAGCTACGCAACTACCACATTGAATCTTTAACAAGTTCATAAAGAGATCGTAGAAATCATATACAGTATATGAGTTGAGTGATTTAGTCAAACTTTTCTGCAGAGATACGATCACTTATAAGATCAACAGATTAATTTTAGGCTTTTATTCACATATAAGCAGAAGCTCAACTGAACGTGCTGCGTAACAGGAGAATGAACCTCATTGGTTCTCGCAGCTTCCGTTTACTACAACTGATGTGTGAGTTGTTGAATGTTTATATGGGATAAAAAAACTAAATTCAATCTGTTCATTATATAAGGCGATCGTTTCTCTTCAGAAAATTTGGACTAAGCAGCTCAATTCATATGAATTAGTTTTACTTACAAACTCTTTATGAACTTTTTGAGCAATCAAAGTGGTAGTTGCATAGCTGTCAATGGAGGGGAAGAAATTTCTCAGATTTCATAAAAATATCTTCATTTGTGTTCCGAAGATGAATGAAAGTCTTACGGGTTTGACAGAATTTTCGTTTTTCACTGAACTAACCCTTTAAGGCTATAATACATCACCTGACTTTTAAAACCAAGATTTTAAAATACAAAGCATCATACACTTAACGACTTTGTAAATGGTTAAAGAGAAAAACTACACTAATAACACTAATAACTAACTCTCTAATACACTAAACGAGATGAGATTCATGCACTACCAGGCTTTCGGGTCATTCCGTACACAACACACTCACACAGAAACATGCACTCCATTGCTTGGAGACGCATGATAAATAAATAAAATATATCCTCTGATTGGATGGATTCATAGTCTGGAGCTAAAAAATCTGCAAAATCTGAGATTCGGCAGCTAGCGTCGACTCAGCCAGACTGCAAATTGAGGTAAAACTCTGGGCAAAAGTTGTGTAGTGTATTCCGGCTTTTGTGCCCATTAGCAAAGATGGCTGAATTAAAATTGCGTTCTTCTGGGGGATCCTGCCCCAGCTGAACAACTGCCACTAGGCTGAACGGAAATCGAAAATAGTTTAATCCGGGTATTGTAGACTTGCAGCCAGAATGCAACGTACACTAAAATCAATGCTCGTCTTTATAGCTGAAATCAGAAGCACAAGACCATTGGTTAACATTGCGCTCTTCAAATTTATATTTAAAATTTCATATGGATTACTCAATTTTTTTAGTTAACCTTGACGTACCTGCATTCTCTTGCACGACTCAGCCAGTGAGCGGTCCACAGCTCTTGAGCTGTTTTCAAGCTGGGCCATGTGTTGAGCCTGAGCCTTGAGTTCTGCTTTCAGTCTCTGAAGTCTAGCCTTTACTTCCCCTTCACTGGCCTGCTGGGTCTCTCTGGTCTCCTTACGCTGCCTTTGAGCCTCTATCCCTGCCTGTACACCCTGCAGAGACACCAGCCGCTGATCCAGATCCCCCTCACAACTGCGCAGCCGACTGCTCAACTCCTGGATTCGTTCCTGCAGCTGCCTCTCGCTCTCCCGCTCAATCTGGAGCTCAGTTGCCCAGAACTCCTCTTCCTCGATCTCTACCTTGTTCCTTCGCACCTGCTTTTCCAACCTTGAAACCTCCTCTGTTATCTTCACATACAGTTCATCATCCTGTAGTCCAACTCTTTTGTCAGTCAACATCCGAAGCTCGTCCTCGTATGCATCCATCCTGCTGTCTAGAACGGAAAGAGTCTCCCTTTGCAGCCTCACCAGTTGGGTAAGATCCTCCATCCGGTTGCCTGATAAGCGAGGGGACATTGACGGCGAATTGTGGGCACTTCTCACTAAAACCTCTCGTTGTTTGGCACTACTGTCGCCGAGCCTGCCTCCACTCAGGATGTCCCTCAGACTGCGGGGCACGCCGGTGAAGGTCAGAGATTTGCGCCGTGGCTCGCGCCGACGGAGGGAACGGTCACCTGGAGCTCGGAGCTTGGCCATCAGTGGAAGGCTCTGCCGATGCAAGCCTCGCTCTGGGCCCCGAGGAGTCAGACCTTCAGTTGGGGGGTACTCGTTGAGAGAGGGGCCCGTGCGGTGTAGGATAAACTGCACGTCACCGGCATACTGCCCCCAAGTGTTCAGAGAGGCCACCGGACTCTCGTGAGGAACAAGATGCCGCTCGGTGTCCCTCCATTTTTCAATCAGTGTGTAGCGTCCTGTGCGACCTATAAAAAAAGAATAAAGTTTGCATTGCTGAATAAGAATAAGATTGGAACCATAGATATGAAAGTTGCACTCAGTATTTGTTGCGCTGACTAATTTAATTATCTAGTGGTGTCAGTGTTGTTACTGTACAAAACAGTAACGTACTGTATAGCTGAAAAGTCGGAAAATTCCTCTTTATTTTAATCTATCTGCTGTCAGACATACTGAGACTTTGTTGCCATAATGCGTTGCTACAGATTTGCATCTTGCTTCAGGCTTGACTGACAGATGGGCATTCTGACACCGCATGTTTGCTAACCACAATGCACTCTTTTTTGTTGTTGTTGTTGTTGTAATTAATCTGCTCACTGTAAAACTAAAATAGGCAACAAGGAGTTTATGTCAGTAGTTGCATATCCAAAACTGTGACCACACAGTCACAGATTTACACAGTTTACAAAAGCGATCGAGAACCGTGCAACCATATATGGCTCTCTCAGGGTTTGTCGATTCAATTAAAAATCCACATTTTACATATTTACAAATATTACATAATTCATTGATGCCCATTTGTCATGTATAATACACCAACCAATCGTGATGTGGAAAAACAAGCTAAAGTTTCATTGGACAATATGAAGGCGAGTAATTTCTTGGTCTTATTCATAAATCGGTTAAAAACTGCATAGACACGGTCTTTTTTCAGTTTTTTTTTTTATAGGGGACTTATCATGAAAATCGGACTTTTTCCGTTTTTAAGTGCTATAATCGGGTCCCCGGTGCATCTTCCAACCCAGAAAACGTGACAAGTGACAACCCAGTAACTTTGTTTTGGTAAGCTTTTCTCTGCAAGCATGTAAAAAATTTTAGAGATTTTGCTCCCCTTCTGACGTAGGAAGGGGATCTTATTATAATATTACTGCCCCTTTATCTGCACGTTGGCGCCGCCATGGTCGATGAGATGAATCAATGTAGCTCCACAACTACATAAATATATCCACTAACCATTTAGAAACGTCGAGGAGCAGTCTAAAAGTTGCAACCTCTTGCTGAGTCTCTCCGTAAGGCTGCACTCCGCTACTGTTATTTTTGAAATTTGTGTGCTTTGTTATTGCCGGAGAATCTGAAGCTTGTGTAAAGGATCGCCCGTCTTCTGAACGGGGTGGGGAGCAGTAGCTCATTTGCATTTAAAGGGATACACTAGGGCTGGGCGATATGGAGTAAGCAAAAAATATACCTCGATATATTTTGCTATATCTCGATATACGATATACAGTATATCTCGATATCTTTACAGGAAAAATAACCCAACAAAAACTACTGCAAAAACAAATATGCCAACAGTCTTTTTTTATTGGAGTGCAAAGAGGTAGGCAGTTCATGTAGTCCAAAGTGCTTCTGCGACATTTAAAAAAAAAAATCCCTGTATACAAAAATAATAATTCAACAACGGTAATGGCCAGGGTTGCCACCTGTCCCGTTTTACCGGGATTGTCATTCTTTTTAATAACCTGTCTCGGGAAATGTATCCACTCTCCCGGGACACAGAATGTCCCGGTTTTCGAAAGGCTGCATGAATATGTATGTTCAAACCGTGTAGCGTGCGCACGGCAGAGAGGGAGAGAGCACCGTGTAGCGCGTGCAGGGCAGAGAGGGACAGAGAGCGAGAGACCTTGCGAGTGTTTGCTAGTGTGCCTCAAGAAGTGCATGTAAGACAGCATTTAAGACAATTCTTTTAGTACGAGCTACGAGTTCTGTAGCCTCCGGGCTAGTTGCGGGCGCCGCCATGTTGAATGAGACAACACGCGAGGGGAGGGGGAACAAAAGCAAGGAGGCGGGGGCGAGCACAGCGCAGAGAAGGCAAAGTGGCGAAATCAGAATTAAATATAAACAATTAAGGCTGGGCTATATGTCACATCACATTGTTATACACATCTCGTCAGTAAAGCCGGTTCCTTGATTAGTAGTAAATCGCCTTCACCTGCTTTCAGACGGAGCGGCATTTACTACAAAGAGCCGTAGTTTACTGACAAGCTGAGCCATATCGCATTAATATCGCGGACGTAACGCCCACCCCTAGGACACACACAAAAACGGCGTGTTTTTGCTCACACCCAAAAAGGAGCAACTTTGACAAGCTATAATATATTATCTGAATATTGATTTACTATTTGATGAAACTATCCTAGTTGGTTAAATTCAAGTCCAAGTGCCATCTACAGGCCTATTATGTGAAATGTAGGCCGTAAGGTCAAGAACTATGGAAGCATGTGGGTAGCAATTTTCGATTTGAAATGTAATATGCAAAATGACAATGACATTTTTTAAACTGGCTAAGCATTTCTGTATTTAAATTTACATTTTCCATTACAGTTGTGCAACGTTGGTTCAAAATGAAAATGAAAAATGGGGGGGGGGCTGGTGACGTCATCACCTGTAATTAAATGTCTAATATCTTAAAAACCGAAGCAGCACAAACAAAACTTAAACCGGCACAAGCGAACGAGACTATTTTATTTGGAGCATGTCGGGGGCTGGGTGACCTCAGAATAACCTATAAATATTATTATTTTAATATCTAAAAGACTGAAGCAGCACAAACAAAAAAATGTACAGCACAAACGAAGTAAAAACGATTGAGCCCTTTTTTCCGACGTTTTGCATTGAGTGGGGGCGGGGCCAACTTCACGCAGTGATTGACAGGGTGGGAGGGGCGGGGCCAACATCATCAACCAAACTTTGCACAAATGTAATGGAAAATGGAAATTTAAATACAGAAATACATTGCCATTTTGCATATTGCATTGTCATTTTGCATATTACATTTCAAATTGAATATTGCTACCCATATGCTTCCATAATGAACGCACAAAATGGTTACGCGGGATATAATTATAGTGATAGATTCCCCCATTTTACATTTGAGCCCCTGAACTCTCTGCACGTCTCTGCTCGACTACCAAATCATTTGCTACTTGGCAAAACAACCAAATAATTATTTTTAACATGGTTAGAGCACTTTATCTGAAGATATACTGTGTTTGAAATAGTGACCAATATAGCATTTTTGTTATATTTACCCTCTGTTAAATAATAGGCATTATTCCCAAAACTGTGAAAGAGGATCGAGGTGTTCTTAAGAGTTTTTTCTTCCAGTAGAATGAGTCAGATTTTCCATGTCAGCGGGCACTTTGGTTGCGCCAGCGCGTTTCACACTAATACAAGAAGGGGCCCTTGGATTATACCAGTCTAAGTGCAGCTGAAAATAGAATCAAACGGTGACGTCGACAAGACAGGTTTAAATCAGAAACAAATTGCTTTGGGTCCCACGGGTGATGTAATTAACTGAAATCAGCATTTGTGCCTCTCCTTAAACTCCTTAAAATATGCCTGATGTCTTTAGACAAGCTGTTCAACTAGTCTCAAGCCAAACTTTCCTATACTTAATCTTCTTTTCAATTATAAAATGGATGATGATTCCTCAATCATCCTGGAGGCCAGATGGTTTCAGCATCACTGAGGATTGATGGCATCTGTGTCAGCAATATAGTCTTCCATTCCATTGTTGGGGAGTCGTTTTTTTTGGTAGTAAAAGTTATTTTCCAGTAAAGACCTATTTTTTCAACAGATAGCAGTAGCATGATAGAATTCTTTATCACTCTTTTAGGCTCAATCCAAATTCATCCCTTGGCCCTACCCCTCCGTTTTGCGCGTTCACGTCTAGGGGTAGGGAGTACAGATTCTTGTTGAGATCGAGGGGTAGGGCGAAGGGGTAGGGCTACATCGCCCTCGAAACAGAGATTTTTCAGAGGCACACTCCAAACGGAGGGCTACGAGAAAGTTCACAGAATGCATCGCAAATCACCGGCGAGACGGCTTCGCAAACGGTTAAACATTTAAATTTAGCGCCAGATGACACCACCATGCACTTTATTTACTCTTATAATAATACTATAGTCATTTAAATTAAGAAATTGTATAATAAATTACCTTTCCGAATCAGAAAAGACACATTTCGAGCAAGGAATGTTATAATTATTATGTTTCCTCAAAGTTAAGAGCAGCTGCGCTGATTGTCAGTCGTTGTCATGGAGAAATCCTGTAAAAACTCCATAACGGCAGAGCCATCGCCAACGACTGATGACGTATCGGGTTCATGAAGGGTTGTTCCATTTCGTAGGGGAATATTTCAACCCCTTGGCCCTTGTAACTCTGTTTTAAGGGCCAAGGGGTACACTCAAAAACAAGGGGTAGGGCCAAGGGGTGAATTGGGATTGAGCCTTAATGTCATATTGTGCTACTCGTTTGTGTGTTGGGAAGCCTTATTCATTTTGGTGAATCAGTTTTTTCAGATGATTCATTTCATTGAACTATTCATTTGAAGGCTTGTCCCAATTGGCACTCTAAGCCCTCACTTTAGTCCACACTTCAGTCAGTGATGTAAGGCCGCTTTTGACTGTCAGGTAGACGTCTGCTTAGCAGAAGTGCGCAGACTTTCAAGTGTACTTATTTGTTGCAAAATAAATATTTAGTTAAATACTGCTACTTATAACTATAGCTGGATTTCCATAACCCTTCAAATTGTGCAAATTAAAATTGCGAATTGAAAATACGCCCTGTGGAAACGCCCATATATCGCAAAGTTTTTCCACTCGCATGAGGTGGTTTTTCAAGCAATTTGAAAAAGGAATGTTTCGCAAAACTACAATGGAAACCGTTTTTCTGCATTTGCAGGTCACCTGGCGTACGTAAAAGTCGATCATTCTTTAAAGATGACGTGGTATGTTTGGACGAGACAGAGTTCTTTATTAAACTCATTAAAGACAAAAGAATTACAGGAATATTGGATTCTAAACAACAAAGAAATGCCACAATTTATCAAGACCTCGAAGCATTTAGTAGGAAACACCCAGAAACACCTTATATGTGGCCGCTCCCAAGAATGAGGGGCTTCCGTTGCCATTAATGCTTGGATAACACGCCTACGTCTCCATTGATTAAAAATAATGGCTAGTGCGGTGCCGTGATTTTTGGAATGACTTATCGCGAGAAGAAAAAGAATCGCATAACATCGGTTAATAGAAATGCGGTCATTTCAGTCAATGGTTTTTTATCGACATTTAGAAAATAATCCCAAGAGTTTTGTGCAAATCTGTAATGAAACCAGGCTTATGTTTCCAATCATGAATATCAATTCGGTTAAATCAGTTTTATTATTTGTCTCATGTAACTTAGTTATGTAACAAGTTTGATAAGTCCGGTTTGTTAAGCTATACAAGTTTGGAACGACAATGAGGGTGAATAAATAATGAAAGTTTTCAATCAATGATACTATTGTCTTTTTTTTAGAGATTAGAGCAGATTTGAATTTTGTTTGCATCATTGATGATTATTTTCCTGTTTATCACTGTAAAAGCTGCTTTGAAACAATCTGTATAATAAAACGTGGTATATAAATAAAGGTGATGATTTGAATGTTCCATACAACATGACATGAAAGACTATATTAAAGGAGCAATTACCAATGGCTTGAGCCAGAGCAATGACCACTTCCTGGCAGGTTGTGTTCTCTGTGACCCCACAGACCACGCGCTGAACTCCATCGACCCACACCTTCAGCTCCATCCCGGGTCAAACTCTGCAGGGTCTGGGGCTGCTGGTCTGCGACGTCATTCCGTTCTGCTCCAAGGGTCCAGCGCTACAGCCGTCGGCCCCTCGTGGCAACTCTGCAAATGTACAACAAGGGTCAGGAAACACCTGGTAAGATATGTACATCTCACTGCCTTAGGGGCCGTTTACACCACACACCGTTTTCAACTGAAAACGGAAGACTTTTCATGCGTTTTGGTGGCCTGAAAACGCAAACTTTTGAAAACGGGTTTTAAACTACAAGTTTTGGAAAACGACACCCTTATCATCTCCATGTAAACTACAAAAATGTGAATCTGTGAAAACGTCAACGATGACGTCATCCACATGCATATTACGTGTTTAGTCTATAGGCTTTTTTTTTCCCTTTTTTGCAAATTGAAGTATACAGATATTAACAGTAAGTTCATAAGAATTACACAAATCAACACGACATAACATTTTGTCATGGACATTTAAAGGTTCCTTACAAAAGACTCAAGGACGTGATGCGTTTTCGAAGCCTTCAGAAGAGTTCAAAGGTTTTGATATTTTCTTAAAGAAAGTAAAAAGGGACTTTATATCAGAGGAGGACATTCTAAAATTGGGATTGCAGTGAAGGGTTCTGGCTTTGTGAAGATGAAATTTGTTCATTTTCAAACAGGATCTATTATGCTTTTTTTTTACATTTTCAACTTTCTTTAGTGTGTAATGTTGTTGTCTGCAAAAAGATCTGAAAAGTTACAAAGCACAAAGTCACTCCAAAGGGAGTTATTTTCCATATAAGTGAGCACTGTTTCTGAACTCCCTGAAACGCCTCCATTGTAATCTTGAGTTTTCTTCTGGGAACGAACGCATCACTATATTCCTCATAAATAATTCCCACCTAAGGCATACACTAAAATAGAGGTGAGGCTTGGTTGAGTCTTTAGTAAGTGTGTTGAAACTTGTGGTTATGGTCAGGGGGGTGACAATTCCCAAACACACTCGAAACACTTGACCAATCACAACACACTGATCCAGCCGACCAATCAGAGCGCATTGAGCTTTTCGGAAGAAGGGGCTTCATAGAGACAAGAACTAAACAAAGCGTTACTGACAAACTGGGAAGAGAGGAACTGCAATAATGTAAAATGTGTGAAAAATTATGTGTTTTTTTAACATTCAAGTATGAAAACCTTTTCTAGTAGACCCCAAAAACAAAATCAAGACTTTGTAAAATGGCACAATATGACCTCTTCAAGTCAAAGACACCATGCTGACTGGTATTTTATTTAGCAAGTCTAATTTTTGGGTGAACTACCACTTTAACGCTGATTCTTTTGCTGCTTTATTTTCTTTTACGATTGATTCCCAACAAGAGTTCAGTACTCTCCGTTCTCAACTGAATGTTTACTTTTAATGAAATATCACAGTGGCATTTGTGGTTAGAAAGCCATTAAAAGAACTTTCACAATTTTCTAACCTTTTTTTGTTTACTAAAATATATGATATCCATTAACTTTACAAATCTGCAAAGCATCTGGCTAGGAACAAAGACGAGTTTTATAAAGAGAGCCTGTCCTCATCAGGAAACCTTTGTAAAAGGAAACGACTGTGCTGTTAGCAGGAGACCTCTGTGCTTCCAGATGGACACATTTCCTTCCTCAGATTTTGGACTAGTTTTCGTCAGCTCTTCTTTTTAAAGAATAACAAGAGACTGCTGTCTACAAAATGATTCAGTCTTTTTGAAACAACAACAACTCGCACGTTCCTAAAATAGCATATTTTCCAAGAAATGAATTGGCCATGAATCCGTGTTTTTTGTGGAGGTGTGCCGAGGGTGCGAAAAGGAGGAGGAGGACAACACGAAAAACAGTTGGCCGCAGTGTGGACGTCCCGCTGGATACAGTGAGACCAGCTGGACGTGACATTATGTTCCTCCCACTTCTGCGAACAGGTACAATTTTAGGACGATGGATTGGCAAACATGCACGCCTGAGCAGATCTTCGGCTTTGCAGAGAAAATTCAGTTTATTTTCTTAGCAAAGAAAACGTTTCACATCTGGGACTGGCGTAAGATCCATTTGCAGATTTATTGAAGCAGTGCTGTTAATAAGACAAGGCAAACAGTTTGAGGCATATCCAAAGTCGTTCAACATAAATCAAGCTTCACAAATCAGAAAGGCATAAGACGTGTGGAATCAAAAGAGTAAATTGAGAGGACACACCAATAGTGCAATAACACAACTAGAATATGTATAGTGTTAATATACTGTATTAGCCCAATTTTGTCTTCAAAGCTTTTGTTGAGAATGTCACCGGTGAATTTCGAAGCCTCATTTGAGTGCAGTGTTTTGACAAGGGGTTCACTTTCACTGGGACGCTTCGACTATAAGTGTCAAACCCCCTCTCGAACTCGAGGGTTGTCAGTAGTTGGAATGTTTGGTTTGCTATAGTTCGCAAACTAGACTACAATAGTAGACATGGAGAACGAGAAGGTGTTCACCGGTTTGGGAGTTTTGTAATTGTTCTCTAAGGTGTGTGTTTGTAGGTTGATTTCTCTGTCATGTCACTAGCTAGCCTGGTTAAAACCAGACCATTCTCAGTTGTAACTGAGTTATGGTCTGGCAAAGCGTCATAGACAAATCATTTCCAGAGGGGCGTCACGGGTAGACCTAAAACCAGTCAGAGCGATGAAGGAGATGACGTATGCAGAGCGGCGGAGAAACATCTAGTGTTGTTCTTTGCTCGGTTTTTAACAAAAAGGAAACGTTCAAATCGCTTAAAACAGACGCGATAGCTGATTCGAACGAGTGATGTTCGACGGCTGCATCCATCTTTGTAATGTAGGCTACAAAATCTGCTTCAAAATCCCAGCGCTGTCGTCAAAGAGTAAAGCCCGCCCCAACGTTTCTGATTGGTGCCTCGATTTCGACGGATTGGAAATGACCTTGAATGAGCTCTTTGCCAGACTAACTTTCAGAGCAAATCTAAATTTGCCGGAAGTTGTCTGGGTTTTCCCAGGCTAGTCACTAGCCTAATTACTGTGTTATTTCATGGTGATAAGACTAACTTTCAGACTAACTTTCAGAGTAAATTTGCCGGAAGTTGTCTGGGTTTTCCAGTCACTAGCCTAATTACTGTGGTATTTCATGGTGTCAAAGCTGGAGAGATTATATATAAAAAAGAGGAATCGATTCAGACCGATGACAGTGGAACAAATATCGTTTTAAAACACAACTTAAGGTTTTCCCTCTCGTTTTACACAAACTCTTCCACTGCCCTCTATTTAGTCCACTTTCATCTTTTATCCAGTCTAAATAACTTCATCTCGCCACCACTACAGAACCACTACACCACTACTTCCTAACCAAGGTCACTTACAGAAACAGTAGCTTGGGATTAAATGTTTATTTTAAAAAATAAATTAAGACCGCAACACATCAAGTTAATGTTAAATTGACAGCGCCAGTTTTATATAGAATCAACCTTATTAGAATTGGAAAAATATAAAAATCTAATAAAATTCACCAGCTATGTTTCATTTGGTTCCACTAGGTGCAGAAATACTTTTATTGCATTTAGTCAGTTTGTCTGAAAAGCTGCTGCTTTGTTTTTTAACTCCCCTTGTTAATATTATTTTTAAAAAGCTGTAATACAATTTAAGCAATTCTTTTGTTAACGTGCCAAAATGACAAGATTACACGGTCTACTTTCAAACAATTATGTCTTTCGCTTTCCTTATTTCTTTGAAGAAGTTCTAAAATCAATACAAATGTGTTTTTTCATTCGTTCATTATGTTTATAGAGCTTTGAGTTTGGCTCCAGAGGAGGGACAGGGACGATTTACAGACTCTATGGGGCACTGCGCTGGAAAAGTAAAGCACTGCAGTGGCCAAAAACCACAGTTTCAAGACAGAGCTCCTCTCTGAATGAAATACTACACCCGTCCTGCACTAATAAAATCTGCAAGCACACAAAATTATTTTTTGCACACAAACTTAAGCCTTCAGTTGAAGATTCTTTGTAATTGAAAAATCGAAATGGTTTGTTTATAGTTTAACGCCATGCCAGCTACCCTGGCTATAGTCATGGCAAGAAAGAGAATAATAATAAAAAAGAATGATTAAAATATTGTTAATATAATAAAATAAATCAATTTAATGGTTTGCAATTACGAGGTTAACAGGTTTTTTTGGAGTAAGATCAATTTCTTTTTCATGAGATTACTTCTTATTGGCCGGGTTATGTTTCTCCGTGCCGTAAACTTCATAACCTGACATGACATTTATTAACGTACGATCATTCGTACAATGGGATTGGCAGCATACGAATGTTTCATGAATCACACGTGAACCTTGGCGGAAGGTGATTTTTGCACATTTAAATTGATAAATGGGGCCATTGTGTTTTGGTTTAGTTCTGTTCCTGTTTCCCTGTGTTCCCAATCCTTGTTTCTTTGTGTGTTTAAGCCCTTAGTTATCTTTCTTCAGTCGCTTCTATATTGAACATAGTTTTTATTATACATCTCCTGAGTTTCTCCTACGTGTTATCTATTGGATTTATGATTGAGGAACTGCTTGTTTCTCTGAATCTCTATTGCCTTGCTTTGACCATGACCAAACCTGACATTGACATTTTTTTAAAGGTTCGGATAACTTAATTCATCTTAAAAATAGCTAATTTAGCTTGAGATTAAAAAACAAAACTGCTTTTATCCAAAGCAGCTTACAGTTTGTATCATCAGTATACATTTTATCACTACGTGTTTCCTAATCAAACCTATGACCTTGCTATCGCCATGCTCTACCATTTCTGCTACAGTAACCTGATCATTACATACAAGATATAATAACCTTGTGTTACTTTGCATTAAATTAATCAAGCCAATATTATATGCACAAATACATGTACTACCCAACAAAAAAGTGCCTTCTCAAGTAAAAGAGGCAGTACATTGAATGTCTCTGGTTTAGTGAAGAGACATATGGTGCGGTGGAACCCCCATAAGAGCTCTTCTGTCTGAGCCAAAATGGAAAAAATATGGTTTATTACAACTGGAGCCTTGGGGTTCTCGCCAAATTTCTAATTTTTGATTTATACAGGGCTTGGAATAGTTCAGAATCCAGGCTGCCAAATGCGAGGACATTCAAATCACATTTTAAATTGGGCCATAAATTTTTACAAAAATGTCCCACTTGGAATTGTCATGTAGCATTTGCCATTTCTTCATCACTATTCAGGAGTGAGATACTCAACAAATGCCAAAGATGCGACATTTCTTGCATGCTGCATATCATTTTCCTTCCATTTTGCCCTTCGGTGAGCAGATAAGTACTTTGTCCTTCCTTTTTACTACCCTTTAGCGTCCACGACAACAGATGGAGTCCTGCACCCAATAGTCAGATGCATTGTGGGTCCATTTTGTATTCTTTTCCAGCTAATGTAAAAGTGGCCTGCAGCCTGCTGTATTTTGACATTTTTCCAGGAGCGATCACTGAGGCAAGGAAGCCCAGTTAACGGATGACTTCACGTCTGCTGCATATATGTTTGACTAAATTAGCCAAAATCACAAGGGAACCGAGGTGGTCAGTGCAAGATGTGATATCAAAATGTGTGTCATTTAAAAATTGACCTCTATAACAATGACACCTCAGTAACAATAAATGAGATCACAAGACCAAAGTATTTGTTGTATTTTTCACAATACAAGAGCAGAATAAAAAGAAAAAGCCAAGAACCTGAAACACAGAGCTTGGTGAGGCTAAAAGAGCCACAGTCGTCCAATGAAGCATTAAAATATTCCACATCTTTTAACTGACATACAAATAAAACTGTAAATGTAAAGGTTTGTCTGTTAAAAGTGACAAATTATGAATATTTATAACACAACCTCTACCCGTACATATTAGGGGATGTCATGAAAACACAAGCATATGTCTACGTCAAGCGTGGAAATTAAGAAGTACTGGAGCTACACTGGCCATTTTGAACTGTTTTGTTCAGGTCACCGATCTTAATCAGGAAGAGACTGTGTTCAATTTGATTGGCGCCCCACCATGAGCACTCCATTCAAACATCTGCACATCATGCTGAGCACAAGTGATCACTTAGTTGGTCTAAAACGAGCCCTGCAGAAGTCAATCAAGCACCATTTGTGAATGTCGTAATGAAGCACTTGAGTAAACGACTGTCCATTTGGTGACTGCACTGCTGGATCCAACTCTGACTTTATCATGATGACATCATCCCACATGAAGACTAAACTGAGTTTGACTGATACAATGCCAAAACAGCATATGTATAGTGTTAAATAGGACAAAGAATTGTGAACATCTCAGGCTATCACATTAATAAACTATTTATGTCTTTTTATTTATACTGTAGTTGCTTTCAGACCATTAGCATGGAGTGAAGGAAATGCTGAAGGAAAGGCTGTTGTTTGTAGACAGAAAACAGGTATAGATTCCACTGGCAGTGATTTTGTAGGGTCTCTAAGGCTAACTATTGAACTGCACATCTCGAATTAACTCAACTGAGTAATATCCTCTCATCATTGCTCATACTCTCAGGCATTTTCATATGATTCAGGCATTCACATTTTCCCTAGGGAATCACTGAAGTGAGATACCCAAAGTTTTCCTGCCAATTTACCTATACTCCTTGTCCAATTTTGTGTGTAAATATAAACAACACACTTAATTTCAACCTGCTTATTAAAAGCATTTGGCAAGCATTTTTCTCTTTCGCTTTGTCCATGATTTAGAGAATAATTTCAGGTGCTTGCTAAGAAAAACAGAATTTATTATCGCTCATATGTGTCAGTGATTTGAACAAACTTGTAATCCAAAATTAAATTTAGGATTAGATATTTTTGTACAGGAGCTCACATTTTCTTCTTCAAATGCATAATGACTAATATAGAAAAATACCCTCCAAGTATTCCTTCATATGGGAAGTTAACTTATGAAACCTTACTTTTGGTTGTTAAGAATCAATTGAGCTAAACCCTAAAGTCTGAGGAAAGGATCGAATTAAAAACAAGTGATACAAGATTCAAGCTTCAGCTGCATTAGTGTCTATCCAAAACCAGAGAGAATGAGCTAAATTCTCGAGGAATGATAGTGTGTCGCTACTATTGCTGAGCTATTTTGATTTAACCTATTATTCTGCTTGTCCTTGCATTAGCTGCCATGCTACATGTAATTACTACCAATTTATGCACTCTCCCATAATTAGTTGCAGGCCTCGGCTGAAACCGTTCCAAGAGTGAAAACACTCAGAGAAAACACTGGGGAAAGAGAAGGATGGATGGATGGACGGATGGCATGAGAAAGAGATGGATGAATGACATGAGAAAGGAATGGATGGATGGCATGACAAAAGGATGGCTGGATGGATGGATGGAATGAGAAAGAGAAGGATGAATGGATGGAGAAAGAGATGCATGAATGGATGGATAGATGGATGGAAATAGAGAAGGATGCATGGCATAAGAAAGAGATGGATGGAAAAAGAGAAGGATGAATGGCATAAGAAAGAGATGGATAAATGGATGGAGAAAGAGAAGGATGAATGGCATGAGAAATGAATGGATGGATGGATGGATGGATGGATGGCATGAGAAAGGGATGGATGGATGAAAAAATGGATGGCACGAGAAAGGAATGGATGGATGGCATGAGAAGGGGAAGATAGATAGATAGATGAAAAAACTTTAACATAAAAGTAGCATGAAATTAATCCAGATTTGATACTCTAATTGTTCTGAAGTTACACAATCACTTAATATGATTGAACAGATCAAAATTGAATGTCAAACCTCAACGCACGTGACCAAAGAAGACATTTAGGTATGAGGATGATCAATGTTTTGATTTGATGTGTGAGTGATTTAAGCCTTACATTTTGATCTGTTCTTCATAGAAAGTGATCATGTTGCTTCAGAATATCTCAGCCGAGTCCATTGGATTACCTTCATTCTACCTTTGAGCCCTTATTGAAGCTTGGAGGTTTTTTGGGTCCAATTGACTTTCATAATATGTACATAAACAGCTGAAACATTCTTCAAAATATCTTCCATTATGTTCCAGAGACGAATGAAAGTCATACAGGGTTGGAATGACATGAGGTGAGTAAATAAGAGTTTTCTATTTGTGGGTGAACAATCCCTTTAAGCATCTAATACTGTATAGTGAAGTTACTAGAAAGATTAGCAAGTGACTAAGCCATTGTGGAGGATTGAAGGCATGCAGGCGGTTATCCGAAGACTTGGGCCTTGATTTGACACCATGGAAACTGATACGAGTGAGGTTACACATTCCACACAGCTGGCCACTGAAGGAGATAAGACGTTTCTAGTTCCCTCTCGCTCTCTCTAATCAAACACATGAAGTTATGTTCATCTTACATAAGTTATATGGCTATGAAATGTTATTTGTAACTACATGTTCTGATACTAAAGGTATAGTTTTATTCCTGGTATTCTCTTATATGAGCTACAACGGAGTATGGATACATATTTAAACCTCGTGTTTTGAATCTTGTTGCTTCCCGAGGGAAAATGAAGGTGGGAAAACAAACGCAAAGTAGAGAAACGACACAATCAAACTGAACCTTGAAAGACCTCCCATCAGCCAAACACAGAGGAGAACTGTGTCCTCACCGAATCTCCCATCTGGGACGACGGAGGAAGAAAAACAAACCTTTTCCCCACCCAGTAAAACAATAACCTGAGGGGTTTAGAAGAAAGTGAGTGAATTCACAGTGAAATCTCCAAATCTTCCTCCTAGATCCCGTGGGTGTCCTAAAATATACTTCGCTATGCTTGATTCCTTCATTTAGTTTGGCACATTTAGCCTGTAAGAGTAAAACCAATGAGGTGCTTTCATGGAAGGTAACAGGAAAACAAAGATTTCGAAGGGAATAAACCGTGCCAGGTTTTAAAACAAAGTGCTTCTCTAAGGACGTTAGATGACGAGAAGAGTCCACCTACTGTGGTATTTAACTACAAATCAGCAAGAGTTTGTTGAGTCTCAGCTGAGACTGTGCTTTAATAAACTTGAGAATATCCATCGACCCCCCCTCCGCAGTCCGCACCCACAGCTAGGACGTCGAGACTGGCAGAATCGCTAACATCTGGATGGCACGTTTAGCTGGATATAATACTGCCTTTGTTCTTTTGCCATGCTTGTGATCAGCGGGCTAGCTTTGAAGGACCAGCCAAAAACTGAGTTACGGGGTTCTGGATGAAGTGTCAACGTGACTAAGTGGTTTATTAATAATCTCTCATCGTACCACTTTCAATAAAGTAGTTACACACTGTGAAGCATTTGCATACTTGAGGGAAACATAAAGTGCACTAAAGGAACTAAATGAGTATTTTACGATCAATATAAAAGACAAATAACCAAATGATGAATGAACAATAAACTTTCAATTCACATACTAATTAATTTGTACAGATTTAAAGGATATTACATGTTTAATTAGCTAGATTATAGGCTGATTTGGTCCAGAAATAATATTGTCAAATAAACAAGATGAAAAATTCCTACAAATATTGATGTTCTGAAGCAGACTGATTCTTCAAATATTAATAATCAAACATAGTTATGTGGCAAAAAAAGCTGAAAACAACAAAAGTAAATAAATAATATGACCAGATGTATGTATTGTAGGTATACTGGTTAACAAACCACTGAATCCACATAAAAAGGAATAAATAGGAAAATTCACACAACTATTAACTACAGCATGTTCTTGCAGTATTAAAACCTGAGCTCATAATGACTCTCGCGTTTTGTGTTGATGTTAATTGATATGATGCTTTTGTATACAGAATACTACAGACGTGTTGTTGTAATACTGTTTTTGGTTAAATAACGACGAATTTACAATACAAGCCATAATCCGCTGATAAAACTTGAGATCAAATTCAAGACTTCAGCTGTAACTTACACTGTAAACATGTAAGGTTGTGGTGCTGAATGCGCATGATGGACAGACCTCAGGCTAGGCTATAACTATTGTATTTACATTTACATTTAGCCTATTAATATTCAATTGTTCCGCATGCGAAATCTTCTTACCTTTTTTTTTGCCTAAATGTAGAAAAATATTTATCCACTTTTTGTCCGAGACGATGTTACATTGACCAAAGTTTGTGCAACAATTTAAAGGACACTATAATGTTCAGGTTTTTGACCTGTGTTAAGTCTTACTATAAAGCTCTTCTCGCTAAATATAAATGAAATGCTCTTGTATTTTGTCTTTGTTCACAGCGCAAAAGTCTGAGAAAAAGAGCGGATTTCATCCGTTGGGATCGCCGCCCCACAGGAAAAAGTTTCCTCGCTGTGCTGCAGCTCCATCCGTGCTAGTATGTGGAAAACACGACCATCTGATCTCACTCGCCGTATTCTCTCAAGTCCCGCCCTCAGTTTGATCTTTGTTTGCTATGATTGGTACATCTTGCGAATGTCCCATTATCTGTCCAATCAGAGGCAGCTGTTGAGAGGCTCCTATTGGTTCATCCTATTCGCAGGAGGTGGGACATGTGTGAATACTGGTGGGCGGCAGCTCTTCCTCAAGAGGGCGCCTGACGTCCGACGATCTGATTTGAACTTTTTTTGTTTAATTGTATTTATTTGCATACTAAGAAGTATTGTAATTTACATAATTTAAATGCCAAGGATTCAAAACCAAAATAGAAATAGAAATCAACCCACGGAACCTCTATTTAATCACGATGATTGGGCCATTCTGCAGCGCTGAGAAAAGTAATTTGCACCACGTGACAATGACGTCAACGAGTTTCTTCTTTTAACTCTTTTTTTTTTCATCTTTAATATAAGTATATATATTTTTTATTATTGATGCCATGAACCAGAACAATACAATGATACACAATAATTCAAAGTAAAAATACAAAGTAACTAAAGTAAAATAAAACAGTGCCAGAGGACAAGAACAAGATTATAACAAACAAAAGAAAAAGGGTGCTACTTTAAACAACATCATACCTGCTTACAATGCTATGCTATAAGCTCTAATTGCCTTTTTACTTGTGCAATTACATAAAACAGAACAATGACTCTTACTTTAAAAATGATTTTAAGCTTTAATGAGTTTCAGAAGCTGTTTGAATAATAATTTACACCTTTTCTTTTTCTGTTTTTACTATTATAATTTTTTTCCCTTTAATTTATTTTACTTTCATTATTTATTTTATATATCATACTGCATATTCTCTTTTTCTGCTTGTCTGAATTTGTTCAATATATAAAACGAATGTTGTCATGTTCCTTGTTTGTAATGTGACTGGCATTTAAATCAATAAATAAGTTATAATAATAGTAATAATTTACAGCAGAATAATGAAACAAAATCTATTTAAACGCTTGGATACAGCTAAAACAACTGCATACAAACAAACCCATAGATATACTGACCCCTTGTGTCTTTTGTGTTTTTAATTGTTTCACCTAAAATATAAGTTTTGACGTTATTTATTTAAGTATTTTGAAATATATTAATGTCTTTATTGTTCATGATGTTTTACTGATTTTTTATGCGTTAGGCATAGTTTTTGGTTACTACAAAAATTATGATTTCAATTATGTCATTAAATCGTATTGCTATGAAATAAAACATTTCTTTGTAAGCTGTAAATGTACCAATATTTTGTTTTTCCCATTATTATTATTATTATTATTATTATTATTATTATTATTATCATTTTAAAAGAAGTGAACATTAAATACATACAATACGTGTTTTGTTGTTGGATTTTCCCCCATAATTCTTCACTTTGAGTTTTATTTTCCAATTTTGTGTATCAGTGGACCATATTTTCATTAAAGTTTTTGAATAAGAAAAAATGTATAGAATGAAGTATCGAGTCAAACAATAAATAGGCGGGTAATTTGTATTATTTGATAATCATAGACGATTGGCTCTTGCACACCATATGCAAATGTCCTAATTGTGACTGACAAGTGCTGCATCCAATAAAAATGCAGATACGCGCTGACGTACGCACGTACACGTTCCGGTTATATTTAGGGCCTATATAAGCACCAAGCCAGTCCATACCAATACTGCCCTAGAGCTTATTGTCAAAAGCCGGTTATTGCCTAGTATCGAATATGTGGTAGCACATTCTCGTGTGCTATTACACTAAAATTAAAGTGCATTATAGTCCGTCGTATAACCATATTTAGACTGGAGTCGCCAGTGTTGATTATTGGCTAGTTATTGATCAAGCCCTACACAACATCTCACTGAAAGGACACCGATCTGGATTATTTGTATCTACAGATGTTTCGTCTACTATAATGCAAGATGCATGCTGGTGCTCGGAAAAGGCTGCTCGACTGCTTAATACTTGTCCTTTTAACCGCCTCCACTTACTGAAAATAACCCTAAACAGCTGAAAATCTTTGATATTTTGGGGTAAGTTATGATTTAGCAGGACGCAACACTGTGTCCGCCCATATCTGTGTATAACAGCCTCCGAGCGCAGGCCATGTCGCCCAGAAAAAGCATAATTTATCTGTTTTACGTGGGATATTGTTGGGTTTCAATCCTTTAAACACTTTGACGGGATTGGCAATTGATATGCGAGGCTTTATACGCGTTTTTTAAACGGCTAATACCATTATGGCAAGGTCATGATAAACGCTTGAGTCAATAGAGGCTTTATTGTCAGACGCGGAACTGACTGCAAACCCAGAAGTAAAATTATTATAAAAGCTGTTAACATGTATGTTTACCGTGGCGATTAATTGCATAAAAGTACGTGCGCGAATTGGTTTAATGTGAGCTTTGTGTATATTATTTTATGCCATTGTATTATTGTCATATCACGCCCAAGTGAAATTCGGGCCCTGCGATATAATGGCGCTTAACTATAACACTGAACTTGTCTTAACTTGATTTAAAGTCTAAATCACTTTTTGTTGGCGTAAGTCCTTTAACCTGAAATGTTGCGTTTAAGATTTAACGGATTCAAGTTCGTGGTAGCCTGGCTGTTGAATCGACTTAGAACACGATTTTTTTTTTTTTTATATTTCGTTAAGTTTTGTTGTTGTGGCCCGTGTGTTAAAATATGTTGTGCATTTAGTTATCACCTATTCACTATAACTTACAGATATTGCTACAATGTCTAATGATGCCAAATAGTGGTATTCTAGTCCGTTTCAGGTAATCGGTTTTATCGAGTTATAAATACGACGACAAATAAGTTGATGTAAAAAGCTTTGTAACATTTGAGATGGTACTACTATATAGATAAATAACTTCAAATTGTTACATTTGTGGGCTCTGCTGTAGTGTAATGTCTAGTGAATTGATGGTTTACTGTAGATCGGTTATGAGTTAAAGTAACGAAAAGTAATTCAAAACTTCAAAATCGTGGTGTTCTATAATCATTTAAATTATTTAACTGGTTTCTTTGTTGCATTAAAGTGATTGAAAAAATATATTGTAAAAAATAATACAGCATGAGGTAACATTAAAGATGAGGCAATAATAGTAATAATATATAGGCATGTAAGTTCTATAGGCGTTATCAAATTATATAGCCTACTTCTCATATATATAAATTGCAAACTGTAGCGAATTGTTGTTTTCTGTTGATTCAGTCACATATTATTGATTAATCTGTTTTAGTTATATTTTTAGAAGTAATTGGTTCAGCTTTAGGGTTGTGTACACGACACCGCTTTCAACTGGAAACAGAAGACTTTCTATGCGTTTTGGCCATTCATTTACACGACAACTGTTTTGGGGGCCTGACAACGCAAACTTTTGAAAACGGTTTTCAAAGTGCACGTTTTTGAAAACGATGCCTTCTCCATGTAAACTACATAGGCCCTGTCCCAAATGGCACCTTAAAGTAAATACTCGCGGTCTTCCTACGAGTCTGCACTTTCGTGACATAAAGCCGCTTTGACTGTCGGGAAGAAGTCCGCTGCAGATGCGGGCATCGAGGGCGCATGTCGGCCACAAAGGGTGCGCTCGCAAGCAGCCTTCTGAAACCTAAAATGACAAATGGGACACCCTACGGTCTAGTGGATTAAATGGACACGTACACGAGGCAGCCATTGTAAGTCCACAAGATCGAAAGTGCATATGAAGTGTGCCATTTGGGACAGGGCCATAAAGGTGAATTGGTTACGTGTATTATGTGTTTCTTGAAAAAGTGACACTTCCAACTACTGGCCTGGCATGCATAATGTAGCCTTTTTTGAGTCCTTTTCCCATATCCGTGTGAATGGGGATTGCTTTGACAATGTTGTCGTCTGTTTTTAGTACGTCGTGTAAACCTACACATAGTTATTAATATGGTAAAGCCAAAATAGGAGTGTATAGATAAGCTTTCATAAGTGTTTAAATTCGCTTGTATTGAATGTTGGGTCAGTTCAGTAGACCTGGCATTTTAAGTGTAAATGAGATGTAAACCTTTAGTCTTGCCTAATTGTATGCTGTTGTAGTTTAAGGTTAAACGGAAAGGTTGTAGGTTCAAATCCTAAATGGCTTTATTAATGAACTATCACAGTTGTGCCCTTGCGCAAGATTGTTAGACTAACACAGGGTTATTATATGTGCAAGCTATACCAAGAAAGACATTTAGGCAAAATAAACCAGTGATTTCATGTTTAGATAAATTATGTATCGAAAGTGGAATTAAAACAACATCTTGAACTGGTCAATTGATTTTCGCCATGTTGTTTTTCTGCTGCAGGTGAAGAATGACAGAGTATAAGCTTGTGGTGGTGGGTGCTGGAGGCGTGGGCAAGAGCGCTCTCACCATCCAACTCATCCAGAACCACTTCGTGGATGAATACGACCCAACCATAGAGGTGAGCCATGGGTACCGCTGTCAGGACGCTCACTTTCTACTGCCACACAAAGCTGTGAAACTCACCCTTATGTAAATTTGCATCCACAAAAAAAAAAAAAAAGTACTGTTAAATGTTCAAGAGTGCTATCCGGTTATTCTGGTTTTAAAGAAGGAGGTTACCAGGTGGAATGCCTTTGTGTTTCTTCCTTTTCCTGTTTTCTGCCATACCGTCAATTTTAAACCTCTGGCCGAAAAGTGTAGTTTGTATGTTTTGTAGATGTTATTTTTAGTTGTAACTTTGCATATGTTTGTTTTGTAGTGACATGTTCTTTGGAATAATGAATGAATTGGTCAAAACATGCATTTTACTTATACTCCCATTTTGCTAGAATTAAGCAACACTAAAATGAACACTTTAAGGGGCTGTTTACACAATACCGTTTTCAACTAAAAACTGAAAACATGCCTTTTGGCTGTTCAATTACATGACAACAACGTTTAAATGGAGTTCAAAGTGCATGTTTTTGAAGTGATATCATGCGTATTGTGTGTTCAGTCTATAGGCGCATAGTTTTTCTTTACACAGTGACATCGCCATCTACTGACCAGGCGTAATTAATACAGCGTTTGTCGTTTTTGTGTATCCGTTTTTACAAAGTTATCCTCTGTACGTGGAAAAACGTTTCTGCAATTTATACATGGTAGTTCTGAACTTGCCCTAAAACTCATACACAATTGTTTTTAGTGATTTCCATTTTATGGCTGTCAGATTTCAGTAAAACAATTTTTGGGATATTTCAGGGTTCAGTATTTTTACTCTCGAGACTGACAGCAGAAGGTCTGAGCTCTAAAGCAGCTTTCATTGGTGGTTTTACACGTCAGTCAGACGGACTCTGGCCGGTCCTTGGCCAATCACAGTTTGTTTTGTTTCAGTTGATGTCCCTACAATAACAGTAGTGTGTGACATACTTTTATACAGTCTATGTACTTCTACATACTTTTGATAATCCAGCATTTAGTTGATCCTAATAAGCGCTCATGGTCACAGTTGGAAACACGACAGCATTCTTCTCCCATGAGGGGGTTTGGTTTTTTCCCAGGTTAAAGAACGCGACACAATTTCACCCTGAAATCCTGTAGAATTCAACCAATCAGATAACTTTGAAACTCTTGAGTACGCACCAGACGTTCAGCTCAAGGTCCGTGGGCCCGGCGTCTTAGGCTGAGACTAGAGTGTTGTCATACGGTGATAAATTGACATTACAGGACCATTAGAGTTTGGCACGGTTATACTGATCCACATGCTCAAGGTCGTGTCCCTTGTGCAGGACTCCTACAGGAAGCAGGTGGTGATTGACGGGGAGACGTGTCTTCTGGACATCTTGGACACTGCAGGTCAGGAGGAGTACAGTGCCATGAGGGACCAGTACATGAGGACAGGGGAGGGGTTTCTTTGTGTCTTTGCCATCAATAACACCAAGTCCTTTGAGGACATTCACCACTACAGGTGAGGCAGAAACTGAGTACTGTGCAGATTCAGGTCTGTAAAGCACTAGAACACCTCACCAAGTCAAATAAATTGTAGATGTGTAATATTCTCGGTGTGCTTTTGCAGAGAGCAGATAAAGCGAGTAAAGGACTCGGAGGATGTCCCGATGGTCCTGGTGGGGAATAAGTGTGATCTTCCTTCCCGCAGTGTGGACACCAAGCAGGCTCAGGATTTAGCACGTAGCTACGGCATTCCATTCATAGAGACCTCAGCAAAAACGAGACAGGTATGGAAAACATGGGCGTACATGTGTATTGAGTACAAGTGTGTTGGACAAATCAATGAAAATAAAACGGGAGTTTTGACAGTGATTACGTTTACATGTGCACCAATAATGTGTTCTTTCAAATAATGCATTTTTCAATATTCTGAATATGCGCTAAGAATTGGTTATTTTTATCGCCGTTATTCGCGTTCCCCAGTGCACAGCACAGATAATGAAATTGCATACAGTAAGTGTTACTGGCCACTGTTACAAATGCAAAATGCATTTCTATGGATGTATTAGATTTTTTTTTTTTTTTCTGGGTGACCCACCTAAAAATGTCTTCATTTCAACTTTTTCGACAATCAATATACTGCATTATATTCACGTCATGCACGGTTGTCGATTTGCTAGGGTTTTTTTTTTTTTTTCAGCACCCCATAAATGTAATGCTTGCTTTACCGCCATGTTTACGAAGCTGTGCATGACAGTCATCACCGATTAAAGTGTTTTCAATGCATGTTTATTGCGATTTAAAATCTGCATATGCCACAGTTTACTACGTTTATGAGCTTGATCGCATCAGTTTGATTTAGAGCACATAACTATAGAATAAATTCTGAATGAGCATGTGAACGCCGTCAGCGTTAATCACAGGTTCGCGTTTAAAAGTCTGATCATTTCGACGGAGGTGAATCAATCAAAGTTAACTTTAGCTGGAAATAACATTATTCAAGAACCGCTATAATGCCAAAACAATCTGTTACCTTAAATTATATGTTTATCTCTGTAAAGCTGCTTTGAAACAATCCATTGTTAAAAGCGCTATATAAATGAAGATGACTTGACTTGACTTGACTTGACTAGAGCTGCACGATCCTGGATAAAAAAAATTAAAAAAAATTTTTTTAAAAATCAAATGGATCACGATTTTCCCATGATTCTGAACGGGAAACTGATCAAAATAACATGTAATTTACTAGAGTTTCTGACAAAATGTTAATTGCAGACTATTTAAAATGTTTAATTAATCTAATTGGGGGGGGGGGGTGTGATGACGTTTGAATGATTCAGTGACTCACTCACACATATACTTCACTTGTTTCATTACTGGATGAATCAGTGTTTTTGAACGAATCACTTGAATGAGTGATTTAATGACGAAAATATTTTTCAACAATGTAATCGATACAATTTATTTATTTTTTTTTAAAGCGCCAAGTTACTTTCAATAAGATTTTTATGACTTCCGTAGACATCAGTGTTTATCAAACTATAACTTCTATCCCAGAACTTCAGTTTTTTTATATATATATATATATATATATATATATATATATATATATATATGACACTGTGTGTTGGAAAGACTGTGAAGCAGTTTCGTACTTACACATGAGAACTGCTCTCTGGGTAAACGACAGCGGCAACACAGCTAACAATGTGCTGGTGTGATTTTTGTCAAAGGTTTAATGGACCTTTGTGTCTAGTGACGTTTGTGATAGTGAATTGTTGACTTTTAGGAGATTGTCATCTTTTAACGATAATCGTGCAGCTCTAGTGTGATTGAAATGTTGTTTACATGACGTAAAGTTAAATCGCAATATTGCCTAAATCTCATTATAATCGCATTATGAGGGTGCATGTGAACCTGGTCATTGCAAGACTTTTATTTTTGACCGATTTAAAGCTGTTTTAAAGACAACATGAAATCAAAATCAACAAATGTCCGTGATCGTATTGTGAACCATTCATCATTATTAAAAAAAGTTTTCGAAAATCAAATTTCCTCTTCTTTTCTCCACCTCTACTACAACCCTTATGCTGATGCAACCAAGGCCACAATTAAAATGAACCCATAATTTGACAGTACAACATGCTATTCAATCAAATTCCGATGGATAAAATTACCCATCTCTACATCTATATTATTTTGCTTAGAAATGCATCATGGAAGTTACATGATTTTTGAAAGCAATTTCATGTTGTCTTTAATACCATGTTAATAAATTGTGGGGCGTCAAATGTGATTTGAAATCTCATTTATAATCAGTCGACAAAAAACATATAGAATGAATCTTCCTTTCAAGAACATGTCCGCGGGTCCCATTTCACCCACAGTGAAAGGGAAGAATTTAGTTATTTATTTAAGCACATTTAATGTACTTTAATTCAAATGCATTTAGATGTAGATCATAGTAGCATTTCTTGTACTGGTGGTTTTTTTTATTTGTTTTTTTTTTTAGGTAACTGTGACCTGGACTTTTTGTTACATTCACACACCAGAATTGCCACTCGAATGTGTAGGAAAGTTGTCCAGTGCGTGCTGTTGCTTCACACTGGGTTCATGCATGAGTTTCTGACTAGCTTTATGAATAATTAATCAGGTGCACATCACAGAACACAACTGATTTGGCTCTGGGTTTTTGCCTGGTCTCTCGTGTGTTTATTATCCTTTGTCTGTGTTTGATTTCACCTTAAGATAAATGAATCCTTTAATGACTAAGAATCCAGATTGGATTGATTTGATCAAGGGTTCAATCACTATAAATCAACTGGGGATATTAAACTGCTCTATCTGTCATGTTTAAAAATCAGGGCAGACGCTCTGTTCCTCCCTCTGCAGTGCTCGAATCACAATCCTTGTGGTGCTGGGGAATAATAAAGGCTTCTGAATTCATTTCTTTTCTCTCTGTTTCGAGCCACACATGCTGCCCACTGGTACTATACTGCTGTCTTCAATACTCTGGCTGCAGGCTGAAATAAAGTGAATTTGAAATGAAACAACTACACTAATTCTTTTTTAAATCCAGTGGTGTTCAGGGACACAACTAAGGGTACGTTTACACGACAACAATGTACGATTCGATTTACACGACGACTGAACGTTATTCGCATCAGGCCAGTAGATGGCGATGTCACTGTAAAGAAACACTACCTGCCTATAGACTGAACACGTAATACGCATGTCACGGTGTTCACAAATTTGCATTTTTGTAGTTTAAATGAAGACGATAAAGGTTTTGTTTTGAAAAACTTGCGATTTGAAACCCGTTTTCAAAGGATTGCTTTTTCAGGCCCCCAAATGCTATTTTCATAACTGTTCTGGTTTTAGTTGAAAACTGTCGTGTAAACGTCCCCTAATTGAGAAACTCTTCTACAATAATGCGAAGATGCTGCATGCCATTGAATAACCTGGCTTTTTTTTTTTTTTTTTTTTTGGAAAGTTGATCTAAAAAGGTAACTATGCCAGATTCCCATTAAATTTCCAGAAATAAGGGGGTAAAAAAACACCACTAATTATGCCAGCACTATGTGGGAAAACTTTTTATAGTTTCAGTGGATTCCTGAAATCCAGTTGTGACCGTTGTCCCTTCTCAGTAATGATGGCTGTGCGTTCCTTAACACTGAAGGGAGTTGTGTTTTGCACTGCAGAGAGTGGAAGATGCCTTTTATACTCTGGTACGGGAGATCAGGCAATACCGGCTAAGAAAACTCTGTAAAGAAGAAAAGACGACACAATGCATCAAGCTTAAAAAATGTGTTCTGATGTGAGAGGGGTAAGTTTGAAGCGCTGCCCGTCTGCAGTCCAGGTGTTGGGTTTTGACATCTGCTGTACACTTTTCACTTGTTCTTGGGTGAATCTCACGAAAACGGTCAAAGAAATAGCCGGGTCAAATTTTACCCCAAAATTATACCATTTCTTTAGGGGGGGAAAGGCAATTTTACAGTCATTACTTGCACTCGTTGTTCCAAAGTCTTTAGTTCATTTTCGAAACCCAAATGATTTTTTATATATATATATATATATATATATATATCTCTGATGCTTCAAAGAGTTCGTAAAACTAAT
The DNA here is from genome assembly GCA_030578255.1 of Tiaroga cobitis. Lineage (NCBI taxonomy): Eukaryota > Metazoa > Chordata > Actinopteri > Cypriniformes > Leuciscidae > Tiaroga > Tiaroga cobitis. The sequence continues at coordinate 27,489,523 of CM060615.1, read as the reverse complement.
CCACATGAATTGAGCGGTTTAGTCAAAAATTTCTGAAGAGACTCAGCTTTTATTCACATTTATTTATTGATTGAGTTGTAATTGTTGCACTGAATTCAATGCAAATTAATTAAATGCATTTCCAGATTTTTGTTGTCCTGAATTGAATTAAAATTGTCAGGAGTTTATTAATTTGCATTATCTATTTATTTTTGTCCTGCATTTAATTAATGCTAATTAATACTTTCCCGGCAATTTTATCTCTATTTATTTACTTATAGTATTTTGTACTGAATATAGTTCATTTAAATTTTAAAATGTAATTATTCAGAGGGTTTTCAATTTTATGTGTTCATTTATATTTCACTGAATAATTCATGCTAATTGTAATATTTATTTAAATGATCATTCAAGGGGAATGTGTGCTTGACTGACTATCATAAATGTCACAATGCAAAAAAAGAAAATCCTCTAAACATGTCTTAGATCAAAATATAATGTATCATTTTTGTTTGATTTTTGGGGTGAAATATGACAGTTTCTTTGAGATTCACACTCTTATTTAAAACATCACTTAATTTCTTTTACTTTTTTCACTATTCTTTCAGAAAGGGTTTGGGGGAGGTGGTCTTTTAACACTGATATGAGACAGTATTATTATTATTATTGAGTCTAATGTGTGGAATATGGCTGCAAAAAGTTGAGCATAGATCTGTGAACTATCTTTGCTGTAATTCTCCACATAATCTGAAGTTCTTGTTTTCCCTTTTGTTTTAAAGGGCGTGGACGACGCGTTTTATACTTTAGTCCGAGAAATCCGGAAGCACAAGGAGAAGATGAGCAAAGAGGGCAAGAAGAAAAAGAAGAAATCCAAAACAAAATGTGTATTAATGTGAAACGAGCCTTTCCTGTCATTATAGACTCAAAAAGAAAGAAAGAAAAAAGTTTCACAACTGCATTTTGTACATTACACTAAATTATTAGCCTCTTCAGAATACAGAATGGATCCATATTCTACTTGCTTTCTTAAATGAAATAAGCTTTACTTCTCGTTCGGTGCCAGTTTGCCCCAAAGTGTTGGTCCCTTGACACCTTGAATGGCTTATTTTATCGGGTGGGCTGTCAGAACTGGTTTTTATTTTGCAGTTGGTTTTTCTAGAGTAGTTTTCTAAAGGTGTGGATTTAAAAGCACTCTTTTTTGGTGTGTTGTACGAGAACTAGCCGTGTAGAGGTTTAGACGGGAACTTTGCATGTGAGTCGTTTGATTTTACAAGGAACTGAAACTTTGAGGAATTATTTTTGAGGACCAACACTTCCTGGGCGGTGTTTTGATACATTATCACTGTGTATGACCCTGCCTTTGGATGTCCCAGACTTCCAAAAAAAACCACCTGCATGTAAACTTCCATTGTAGTCGGTTTAACGCCCTCTCTCTAAAGCCATGGTGATGTGTATATGGTGAACTCTTAACCACGTTAACCTTATTTCCCTGTTTGCATGCTGTGTTCTGTTCTTTAAACTTCCAGGGAACGGTAATGCGTTGAATACTGTATAATAACCACTGTTGTGTAGAGAGGATTTTCTCAGCTAGTCCGAACTGGCCATTATTAATATTTCTGATATGTTCCATCCTTAAAATCATTTTTTTTCTTCTTTAAATAAAAAACCTCAGTTGGTTCCGAGGCCATGTGTGGTGATAGCAACTCAATCTAAAATCTACAATAATTTCTCATTTTGGTGCACAGGATTGTGTTAAGGGATGATGTAAAGTAACAACAAAGTGGTGATTGGGCTCTAGATGCAAAAAAATATGAAAGAAGAAAGAAATTGCAGCAAAATAAGACATGAAATGTTTAATTACGCTTTTTATCAATCACTACAGAAATGCAAAGCTGCAGTTGACCAATCAGAATCAAGTATTCCAGAGAGTGTGTAATAACGATTCGAAACTTTCTTTTCTGTAAAGATCTACACTAGTGAAAGCCTCACTTCTGCATTCAGAGGAGGATTTTTATCATGTATGAATATTTCCCTCTTGTGCCCAGCCAAACTGCGCCTTAGAAGTCTGAATCATTACATTGAAATGTTTTTTTTTTCTAAGGGGGGCGTTTACACGACACACTTTTTATGCGTTTCGGACAACGACAGTGGCGTTTTGGGAGCGATTCAAGTTTTTGAAAGCGATACCGTTATAGTCTCCGTGTAAACTACAAAAACGTAAAATCGGTGGCGTCATTCGCATGCGTGTTACGTGTTCAGTCAATAAGTGCGTGGTTTTTCTTTACAAAGTGGCATCGCCATCTACTGGCCTGGCATGAATAACACAGCGTTTTTAGTCGTATTCGCGGATCCTTGTGAACAAGGATCGTTTTGACAACTTTTCTGCCTGTAAGGAAAAACGTTTCTCTGTTTGTAGTACGTTGTCGTGTAAACGTACCCTAATTTGAGATTGACGAACATCACTTCGTATTAGTTATTCGGATGCAAATGCAGGTGGAAAAAGGATTCAAACAAATGCCTTGTTGGTTTCTGCTGCCATCAAGCATCATTACTCTGAATTAAATATAACTGGGCTTGTAGAACCAACAAAGTGGCAGCCGTGATCCAGTATACCATGGTAAAATGTGGTTATAGGGCAAATCTTCAGCCATCACTCAAACCAAAGAGTGATATAAAGACGACTTTTGTGTGGCAATACTTGGTGATGTCATGAGATGATGTCATTTATAGGAGATTTACAATACACAAGCAGAATCTTGCTTTAAAACCTTTTACCATGCGTCCTTAACCGTCACTAGTTTTGCTTTTCTGATAATTTGACTGTATGACTTATACCGAGAAATTGAAATGCTCAGTAAATCAGGATGTCCGCTCTTATGCAAAGTTTAAAGGATTTTAAGTGATTTCTGTTCCCTTTAAGTCATTCATTTTAATAGCAGCCTGTAACGCAAGTAGCAAAGTCATTAGGTATTTTTTGAATCAATTCTGAAATGTTCTCTGTCTGTTTGTGTGCCAATTGCAAATGTTGATAAAATGGTTCATGTATATACTGTATGGACCTTGTTTTAACAGCCTTTGTACGGTTGTGATAAAGATGAATATTTTGTAAATTGTGCTTATTTTTTTGGTTTAATGAATTGAATGACGCTTAATTGTAATTAAGTGTCACGTGTTAACGTCTGAGCAAGTGCCGGTCTAAGGTCATCTTCTGCCTCTCCTGTTTCGGTGAATGTGATTATTAGGAAGGAAAAGGCTGTTCTCAGATCAGCACAGTTTTATAAATGCAAACCCTACCTTGTTTTCCCCCATTAATCTTACCAATCTTATTTAATGTGGAATTAAAAGAAGTACATCAAACCCACAGGAGAGTCTGTGTTTTTTTTTGTTTTTGTTTTTTGGTTCATAATTAATGCTTTGTAAAATGACACTGAATACTGTTATGCTAATGGTCTGAAATGGATTTGAAAGTTAATTTGGCTGTTTAACTTTTTTTTCTTTTTGTGGGCAAATCTCATAAAACCTCATTTAAACACGTCCACATAATATTTCACCACAAAATTAAATTTTGTTAGCAATTTTAGTTTCACTTTATTTTGAGGTGACGGTACTTAAGCCTATTTTAGTAAATACAATGTAACTTGAGTACTTACTATAGAGTTACGGTCAGGGTTTGGTTTAGTGTTAGTTACTTGTAATTATGCATAATTTACTCTTATTACTAGTAAGTACATGTAGTAACGTATAAACCTTAAAGTCTTACTGGAACTTTTTTTTAAGCGTTATATATGTGTGTGTGTATATATATTTATAGCTACGAGCAGCGATTACAGGCCCAAGCCGGTGGCACCGCAACCCTGGTTATAGCGCCACCAACTGGCAGTAGGAAGTGTGTCACTTTCAAAATGATTTGAAATCACCCTCTTATTTTTACCTGATTTGCTTCAAACTTCACTACTATAATGTAAACACACGGCAGATATAGACCTGGATGTAGACCTGACCTTTCAGAAGGTTGCTCGCGCATACTTTGTGGTTGATTTGTGCCCTCGGTGCGCACTTCTGCAGAGCCCACACCAATGCAAGCTCTACAGCACAAGACAGTCAAAGCAGGGTTACGTTTTTTTTGCATGTCGCGTGCTCAATAACCCTAAAGGCACCAGGGTGGCGTTGCCACCGGCTTTATATATATATATATATATATATATATATATATATATATATATATATATATATATATAAATAACATTTTCTTGCCAATTAACTATTTTTTTCCCACCCATATTCTCAGTACCGTTGGATTATTATTAATTTTTAAATAAGCCTCTCCAAACCGGCATTTAAATTATCAAAAAATACAGTAAAAATAGTAATGTGGTGAAATATTTTTACAATTGAAAATAACAGCTTTCTATTTGAATATATTTTAAAATGTGATTTATTCCTGTGATCAAAGCTGAATTTCCAGCATCATTCCTGCAGTGTCACATGATTCTTCAGAAATCATTCTAATATGATGCTTTGCTGCTCAAGAAACATTTATTATTATTAATGTATAAAACAGTTGCGCTGCTTAATATTTTCCCAGGATTCTTTGATAAATCGAAAGTTAAAAGAACATCATTTATATAAAAACCGAACCCTTTTCTAACATTGTAGATGTCTTTGTCATCTTTGACCAATTTATTGCATGCTTGAGTAAAAGTATTAATTTCTTCCAAACATTTTACTGATGCTAAACCTTTGAACAGTAGTGTGTTATTAGTTGAAGCATTCTTCATACAGCTCTGTGCGCATGTCTCTTCTGTGCCACAAAGTGGCAGTATTCTCTCATACTACGATATAATAGTTTCTCAGAAGGTTCTTCTGTAATGTCATCCTAACAGAATTAAAATTACAGGCGCTCTCAATAAGTCCCTGATTTAATCCAGGGCACGATATCATTCCTTCGACGTAATTACATTCACCACGTGAAATTAAATATCGAGCTTGCCGTGGATTTGTAACCTACCTTTGTGTCTGGTGCCAAGATGAATAGGTTGTTCCATATTAGTTTAGCTGCAGGCGAAAAGGACACGTTTCATAGGATAAGCCATTAATAATGCAATTTTTAAATGTGATTGCAGTGCTCGGATGTCATCTCTGGTGTCTTGGACACAGTTTTACAAGGAATACCAAAATATACATGAATGTGCCGAAAAACCATAGAAATCTCAATAAAACTGCTGGACCCTAAATTAATTTTGTTTTTTAAAATGTTGTTTTTGACCCTGTTAATCCTGTCACTGCACTTAAAGTCAAGGTTGAGCTTTTCTATGACCTTTTTTCCATTCATGATTAATAGAAAATGATTTTTGGCAACGCTTTACTATTAGGTTTCATTTGTTAACATTAGTTAACTGTATTAGTATATTATATTGAACTAATAATATACATATTTTTACAGCATTTATTCATCTTAAATCAATGGTAATTTTAAAATCCAAAGTTGTGTTTGTACATGAACAAACAATTGTATTTTTTTCTGATGTTAACAAAGATTAATAAATGCTTTAAAAATATGGCTCATTGTCATTTCATGTTAGCTAATGCATTAACTAAAGTTTAGGACTTTATTGTAAATGAGACTTTATTGTAAAGTGTTCCATTTGCATGTCAGGTATACTATTACTTTGAATTCAGATATTTTAATGATTTTACTTATTAGTATGGAATTCCATTTCTGCCATATACGAAAAAACAAAGTTATAGTTATAGCTATAAACAAAGTTAGTTCTGACATAAAAATTCAAGATTATGACATACTGTTGTGAGGTCAAAATGATAAATTATTAACTCAGTTCTGACTTAATGTCATAATTCTGACTTTTTATATCATAATTTTAACTTTTTATTATAGGCTGTCATTGATTGTCATCATTTTGACTTTTAATCTCATATTTATGACTTTTGTCGTTGATTTTGTCATTTTTTTACTATTAATCTCATATTTATGACTTTGTATGTCATTGATTTTGTAATCATTTTGACTTTTAATCTCATATTTATGATTTAGTGTGTCATTGCTTTTTTCATGGTTTTGACTTTTTGTCTCATAAGTATGACTTGGTATCTCATAATCATGTCATAATAACAACTGTATCTTATGATTTACTAAAGCCTGATTTTTCTATGTGACAGAAATGGGCTTCAAAATATTTGTGAACAAATGTCTCCAAAAAGGCCATTGATGGATGGAATGATGTCATCCTGCTGATTGACAACACACACACTCACAGCTGATGAAATCTTTTTTCTTTATAGAAATTTTCACAAAGAGCAAAACCTTTAGTGAAGAGCGCTACAAATTGTACTGGCTTTGGATTTGCTAAAAGTAAAGACGCACGGGGACGGTGTATTAGTGTTTGTCCAAACGTATTTCAAATGTTTTGGGGCCAAAATGGCAGAGCCCAAGTATAGAATTCAGTCCACAGCTAAATGTTGATCGTCCGTCCCCTTCAACTCTGAACTAATTGTGTCCTAACTCTTGAAAAATGTGTCTGTGACCACAGTTCATTTTACATCCTTGTCTTGTGGTGGACAAGCAGGTCACCTTAAAACTCAATCACTGTCTGGTTCTCAGGGTCCCAGAGACGTTTTTGAACCAAGGACCACTTTGTTTTCATTCAGTTCCATACTCTCTCCGAAACCCAATATATGTTTGTTAAGGAAAGAATACATCTTGTTAACCTTTAATATAGGAACTACGATGGCACCACCACTCTAGCAAAGAGCACACATAGTGAGAGAAAATGGGAGACCCCATTAAATTATGCAGAAACGGGCTATTTCTACACTGTATCATAGACTTGAGCCCTGACAGCAGAGAATGGAGAGGAAAATACTCGCTGAAGCAGTCACTGTAAATCCTCCTCTTGATTCTCCTGGGTGCACCTTAGGCCAGTTTCTGTCAGTCAAACCTCCTCCACGGCTGTAATCTCTGGCCAACAATGAGAGGCCTGTGTGTCTGATAAAACTGCTGAAACTGAGCGATCCTCATTCTCACAACCTCCGTCGGGCTGAGAGGACAGTGAAATGGTGGATGTTCAAAAGTTGACAGATTCATAACTCCCTAACACATATCTGTAACCACCCCACCCCCAAACTGGGACAAAGATATCTGTTAACGTTGCGAAATGTCCCTGGATACAAAGTGAATTTTGAACAGTCTCGTCAGAAGTCGTTGCCTTCTTGCATTGTTGAGTAGACAGTAATGAGTCCAGTAAGGAGATGGTTGAATAGTAAGGACAGAAAATAATGCAAAATCAAAAACACACACACAGACATGTTGGGTTTCCGAGTTTTATGGGGGCTTTCCATATAGACGTAATGATTTTTATACTGTAAACTGTATATTCTGTCTCCTAACCCTAAGCCTACCCATTACAAAACTTTCTGCATTTTTACATGTCCAAAAAATACCAATCTGTAAAATGTATTAGCTTTTTTCTTAATGGGGACCAAAAAAATGTCTCCACAAGGTCAAAAATGACTGCTCTTAGCCTACTATGTTTGTGGACACACACACAAGGCTACTGTATAAATATATACAGCTATTTTTTTTTTAAATTCATGTGTCTATTATGTTTCATGTTATATGTATGGCAACAGTTCCTCTAACCCTAACTGATGGAGTGCGTAGTTTTTCATTTCTTAAACAACCATGCTGGAAGAAACATCATTGGCCATATTTCAGGATGATGATGTCAAGATTCATCAGGCTCAAATTGTGAAAGAATGGTTGGGAGGAGCATGAAGACTTTACATAGTGCTGGACTCTTGCATTCTATCACAACTGAATTACCTGAGTAAAAGTACAGAGTACTTGCTTTTAAATGTACTTAAGTATTAAGAGTAAATTTCCTTTTTTTATGTCAATGCATTGTTTTATTAGTGTTGCATTGTTGTATGAATACAAGCTGTGCCATCATGGTGGTTTAAACCAGTCAGTGATGCTTCATCTAACATGCTAGCATACGGCTACCTTGAACTCATTTAAATACTTGTTTAAAAGTTACAAAGCTCTTTCCAAAGTTTAAAACATACTAGAGTTGTGCAGGTATGAGGTCACAGCATCACACTGGTTCCCTCGACAAAAACCCAATAGGATTTTTCCATAGGCTTTTGGATTATCCCAAAAAACAAGCGTTGTAATCAACAACAAAAGTTTATGATATTTACACGGTTTGTCCATCAAGATCATTTTCACAGATGAACGCAACTTTTATGAATTTTGAAGCCTAAATGCAGTCACTAGAAGTAAAAAGCCTATAAGGTAGGCTTTAAACGAACTACACAATGATGATCCCACGACTTCAACGGCACAATCATGAAAACTCTTTAAGTTTTTTATCTAAAATTCATGTATTTTATGTTGTAGAATAAAAAGTGAAAGTATATTGAGCTTGTGTTCACCAGAGACCTTATTTCAGCCGTTTAACCAAATACACACTGACTTTGGGACGATGGAAACATCTGCGCGAGCTTGTCTAGTTTTTAATTCATGAGCACCAAGCAGTTTATAATAATAATTATTATTTTTTTAATTGCTATAGACTTTGTGTTTGTAGAAATGTTTCTGTGTGTACCCTCAGATGACAGGCACTGCCACAATACACACTGTTACAAAGAATAGCCTATATGCAATAGATCTGTGCATGCTACAAATCTTTGAATTTGTGTGGATGACACCATATAGGCCTATTAGTATTTGTCTCTGCTTAGAAAGGCTACTTATGATGATCTTGGATCCATCATGTGGTTTTACCACCTGTATTATGGTGATTATCAACATGCTGAATATCAAGTCATCATCCAAATCATGCTTGATAGTCCAATTAAGTGCACTTTAAGAGCAAATTCCTGTTCAATTGAATTTTTTTTTTATATTTTTCTTTTTCACTTCCAGAGATATTTTTAGCACTAATGCATCATTACTGAGGCAAAGTTCTTTGTTATGTAATTAATGCAATTTCTGTGTATTTTATATTTCGGAGAATGAGAATGATGGGAAATGTAGTTTGGTGGTGCACCATCTCCTCAATAAAACAGCTAACCAGTTTACAGTTTGTGTCATGCTTTATCGTTGATCTATACATACAGTATCCTGAACAAATGCATACAAACTTAATTGTGCCGTCATACATTTTTAGCTTTAAAATGTTTCCGTCATGATTCTGCAATTGAATTGACACGCCCGCTTCCCGCAAATCAATCACCATTCAAACAATGCACGAGGCAGCCGCACGCCAGAGAAAATTATACAGACAAAAGCACCTTTGTGTTCATAACAGGTTTAATTTGCCATAAATAATGTAGGGCTATATAACGGTGAATGAGTTCGTGAAAAGTAGTTAGATTGAGAGTAAAAAAATCTAGTTTTGGTAAGTTGAAACGCAAACACAAACTAAGGTGTTAACCGCAAATACTAACTGTTTTGGTCTTTTAATGCCATACATGTGCTGCATTTTACATTCTTTATAGATCGTATGTTTATAATTTAATACGCTGATTTTGTTGAGGATAAAAGAGAATATAGCTAAGTTTTTGTTGCCTTTCATTCTGAAGAAGAGAATATTTGTGCATGTAGTAGAAATAAAAATGACATAGCTATAAGAGAAATTGGTATTGAGAGTGTGATACCTGTATAATCAGTATTTCTGTTAATGTTATTGCCTGGTGATCCTGACCTGAACAGTTCTGTCTTATGAATGCAGGTCAGGTTTTATGCTAACCCCATCCATTTTGAGAAGAAGTTATTCAGTTCACGGATGTTTTATTGATGTCGAGCCACCCTTCTAAGCCTGAAGATGATTCACATAGAGAAAAGAAGATTCATAGCTCTGGAATAACACCTGGATCTTAAGACCTGTGGTAAGGTAGGACTTTATCATCCTCACATTATGCAACATTTACAGCTGGTAAAGTGGATTTGAACTCTCTTGTTGTTTGTCTTGACAGATATAAAGCTCTTGTGAAAAAGATTGCAAATAAGCATTGTTTTTTTCCCCTTTATATTTCTACAAGGCTTTAGCCTTGAGAGAGGGCAGAGAATTCACCAGTAGTTGAGGTATTTTGTGCATTGTTTGAGTATTGCATATTGAGTATGGTTTTTCTGCCTATATTTTACTTATTTGTTGAGTTGTCAATATGGGAAAAACTGTGGCGTTGAAGTCTTGATTCTGACTGATTCACATTAAAAAATGTTGATTCATTTTTGTAACTGCAGTTGATATCACATTCACAATATCACTTTGTCATGTTATTTTCTAATTGCTACAAAGGTTAAAATGAACTTCAAAGAGCCATGCAGTGGCCCATAGAAAAGAAACCAGACACTGGTCAAGCAAATCTGATAAAATTGACAAATTGGGCAAAAGCTGAACTGTCTAGCCAAAAATTGAATGTACATATTTAATAACCTTCATCAGTGCATATGTGGACTGAATATAAGAACAGTCGGGGAGACTGGAGTTGGTTTGGAACCGGGTTAATGTCATGTTCATAATTGGATGCTGTCACAAAAATATGATTTTTTGCCCTCTTGATCCACACTTACTGATTCTATCATGACATTAGAAGATTAAAACCTTTCAAGCTCAAGACAACTTTTCAAATTTGCAATTTCAAAACAAATATGAGCCCCCTCGCTAAAAATCTTAGATAATGTGTGATATTTAAAATATGACCGTTTGTTGGAGATAGGAACCAGTGATAAGTGTGTGTCTGACATGATTTATAAATGATGTCTAATATATACGACTATTCACATTAGCACAATATTCACTTTTTAAAATATTATTTTTGGTCTATAATGTGGATAATGTGATGTGGTGAGAAATTCAACTGGAGGAGCAAAAAATATCTGAAGTCTCCTTATTGGCTATTTAATGGAAAAATTGCTAAAACATGATAAATATTCATTAGCATTGTAAAAAATAAAGTTTATTTCTAGAATGTTTTTACTTTTAATTTAATAAACATTTAGGCTTAATCTTTTTCCATTTGCTTTCCTTTTAAAATAAACTATTTTAACACTGCAACTGTGACATCCATCCTTGTTTTAGGGGTCATTCAACTAGACGGTTGCACGTGACTTGCTATAGAGTAACATATTTTGCTTTTGTTATATTTCAATATGTCTGTTTTAAAGTAATAGTTCAATTAAAAAATGAAATAGTTTTATTATTAAATAATAAAAATATTCACTCTTCCTCAAGAAGTTCCGACCCAAGCTCCGCTTTAAGGATGTCGTCAAGCGGGACATGAATGTCTTTAACATCAACCCTGAACAATGGCATCACCTTGCGGAAGACCGGGCAGCTTGGCGGTCTGCGCTGACAGAACGCACAACTTTGTCCTGCCATGCTTACACCAGCTTTTGCACAGAAAGACGGCATGCTAGACACCGTACAGATCGGCGCTTGCGCTGTAAAAGGCCTTGATGATTACATCCACAAGGTGGCGCTTGTTGCGGTGCTTTGTTGTCGTGCATTCAACAGCAAATTCAAATGAAAATGGCTTCACAATTACAACCGGTTGTACACGACGCTCCGTCGTCTTTCAAATCGAAAGTGTGGGTAAATTTCGGTTTTATGATTATTCTCAGGTAGCCTGGCAAGCCAGACCTACATCAAGATGTTAGGTCTGGGAGCTCACAATTGGCATACCTCAATCCGAGGGGCGGGATAAACGGTTGTCTTTCAATATCCCTCTGCACGCCATAGGATAGCGCTAACCAACCAGAGCAACGAATGGCTTTGGCTGAGTGAGTCCTATGCGTTTTCCCACCAGCGGAGCTATTGATATATTAAACTTTTTCCGTATCCGGTCGTCAAAACTCCGAACACATCTTCCTTTTTTAAGAATGACTTAAGTGACGTTCTCTTAACTCCAAGTCATCCAGAGTCGTTGCCAAAGCCGAATCGAAAGACTGCTGTTCGCCAGCAGCATCTTGTTTGTTTTCAAGTAGCAGGGAAATCACCTATGGAAATCACGGCGCAGAACCGTCACAACTCTGCCGTCATTGTGTTAAGCCCGCCCACCAACTCTATACACGATGTGATTGGCCTGACCAGAGTTTGGTTTTTCCACTTCGAAAGCCAACGGAGAGTTGCTAGACCACACTGGCTGCAAAATAATTTTTGCTGCCGCTAGGGTGCGTCTAGATTTCTAGGCTAATTCTCAGGTTTATGTCACTCTAATATGTCTCCTTTGTTACTCTGTTGTATTTAAGTAATTTTAAGTGATGTGCTGGGAGCTCACCATTTATGTGAGAGGTCTCCTATTCTGAGAATAATAACGTCCTGTCCTGTAATAAATTCTTGCACTTCAGTTAAAGCAACGCCAAGGAACTTTTCCTCTGCGGTCGCCCTACAGGTTGGAAGCGGAATTGTCCATTACCGCTGTCGTAAATAATTTATCAACATGAATTGCAATATATCGCAGAATTGAATCGCAAAACTTGCTTTATCGCAATATGTTAAGAATCACAATAATATTGAATCGTGGCCCAAATATCGCAATACCATCGAATCGTCACATTTTTGCTGATTCCCACCCTAGTCACCATTCACTTTCATTGTATGGAAAAGTGCGCTGTTCGCACTCTAGCAATGATTTCCTTTTGTGAAAATCACACTTGCTTGGAAAACTGTGAGGGCGAATAAACGATGACATGAACCATTTCTTTACACGTTCATTTGTACTTTGTTGGGTTGTCATAATCTTTGTTCCACCAGAGAAGAATGAAAATTGTGCCAGCCAATTCCAGTCTCCCCTACAGATATTGCCTTAAAAATACAGCACTGCTTTCCCCCATGTTTGCCGTCTGTTTAGAGTAGTCAATCACGACTAATGTCAAAACACTTCAAAACAGCACCAACATAACTATAAGTCCCATCACCATCATTTCACTCAGACCAGAATGATGATTGTCTGGTTGTTGGTGTCTTCTCTTTTAAACCTCATTGTTTTGTATGATAGTTCTGCTCTGCTGCTTTGTGGAAGTCATGACGAGTTTGTGTGTGCGTTTCATTGTATTTGTGTGCCCGAGGGGGGCAGGGCTGGCCTCTGCATCTTTCTCTTGCTCCGTACAGCCTCATATGGGTGATTCATACTGGTTCCTGGCTGGTAACAGGAGTGACATCCAGCTCTTTATTACCCTCATCCGTCACCATCAGTTCATCAATCCAAAGGCCGGCGACTCTGACCGGTGGCTGCTCGTCCTCAGTCCCTCGTCGCCTCTTTCTGCCATGAATTGGAAATTTATGCTGCTTTAGATGCACACAAACATGGAGGCAGAGGCCAGTCAGTCTCAAGACTGTGTCAGGGATGAGGTCCCGTGAGATTTGAGTGTGAAGATGCTGCCTGTTTCTTGCTCTCTCGTTTTCATTGTCCCTATTTCCTCCCACTTCGATTCGTTATCTTTTGGTTTAGTTTTAGAAGCATCACTGTTGCTAAATATTGCAAACTTGAGTAATATTGTACACCACCGTTTAGGGTCAGTAAGGTGTTTTTTATTGAAGAAAGTAATCGCGATATTAAAATGTGACGAGATTTCTCGTCGCGGTGAAAAGCTATCTCGCGATATCGCCATGACGGAGCGTGAGGGTGAAATTAGCATAAATATGCCACCGCCACGTTTACATCCACTGTCGTTTTGCTTTTTTTTAATAGAAATAAAAACAATTTATTTCAGTTGGATAATGGTTGTTTCAGTTGTAAACTATTGTAACCGTCTGCTCATCCAGCACTAGCTGCAGAGTCGCACACAGTGCAGCAGGAATCACCGTTCACTGATCACGTGACGAGTTAAGTGAGATGACTGACAAGACCATGGCGGAGGATTCGTTGCGCAACATAGCCCAAGCTTCTGATAAATGTCTTAACTTGTACAACGTGCAATCGCGAATTTGAAAGTAAAACGCACTCTCCCTGATGCGCGCAAATTAGGCTACATACAAATAGCCCAATATCAAACCTATCTTAGGGTGGGCTGTGTAGTTGTAACCACCTCTTAGCTCTGGTCTCTGTTAGACTCTGTTTGCACTTTGTATATTGAGAGAGTACTTTGATTATGGCTGCACTTATTGTTTGCTCTTAAGATAATTCATACTCAAAGTAGAACTGAAATGATATTCAAGATGATTCATTGCAAGATGATTAGTTAACGGTACAATAAGTAGGATTTTTAGGAGCCACCAGGGATCGCTAACCTACAAATAACAAAGGCGTATTTCAATGACGCAAAGCATTAACGGAATTATGGATCTTGTCGTCAAGCTGATGGATCTTCTATGGATGCTGAATACTTTGATGTTTTTAAGATGACTGTGGTGTGAAGAATGGCGCGATTGCTAATAAGAGACAAATACCAGCGTCACACGCAACGCGAGTCCCGAGGATATTAAGGAATAAGGACATTTCATTCTACCGAACTACACGCAAGTGCTGAATTAATACTCACACAGGTCAGTTTATTAGACGAATTAAACTTGAGGTAACGTAGCGCTGTTTCACTTGCTCTAACAGTTACACTATCACACTAAACTGCATTTGAGTGTGTTGAATATTGTTAGTTAGGTTGTTTGTTGGCTGTATGAGACAAGCAGTAAGCTAGATCAACATTGGAATAACATACAGATCATATTCTAACATTTAATCATGTTGAACTAAATAACATGGATTAGTTTTATGTACATTTGCTCACCTGTCTAATAAAGTACATGCAAAACACGCGTCTCTGTCAAGTCGAAGTTAGTCGCGGACGTGGAGCTCTCGGCATCTCGAAAGATTTTGATCTTCGTTTTAGTCCTCTTTTTGTCTCAAAGTCTGCTTGCCATGGTCCATAATGTTTGAACAAAACAACAACAGCCTGAGCGTACCGCTAGGCGTAACCCAGTTGTCCACGTCTGTCGCTATGGTTACTATGGCAGTACGAGCGTAAACCGAGGGTAACGTGGATATGACGCCATTGACTGGCGACTCCTCACCCCTGCTCACACGCCCCGTTTCCTTGGTTAAAATCGCAATTTTCTCATGATTTACAAATAGTTGGGAACATTGGGGATATTGTAAGTAATCAACTAAACAACATTGGCCTTGTGGTTTTTGGATATTTTACTGCAAAAATCCTACTTATTGTACCTTTAAAACATTTCAAAATGCACCTGCAGAGACTATTTTTCCAGTCATGAATTTTGTCATTGAGGATTTCTTAAAAATACTAAAAATCTTGTCTCGTTCTTGTGAACCCAATCTCATGACTCGTGCTTTATATTTATCAAAAGTGACAGTAAAGACATTTATAATTACAAAAGATTTCCATTTCAAATAAATGCTGTTCTTTTGAACATTCTATTCATCTTAGAATATTGAAATAAAAGAAATTTCACAAACATATTGATAATAATAAAAAATGATTTTTGAGCAGCAAATCAGCATATTCGAATGATTTCTGAAGGACCATGTGACACTGAAGACTGGAGTAATGATGTTTCTTTTAAAAACTTTAAGAAAACAAATCAAACTGATCTGAAACTTGAATGCTATATACAGTTGTTTTTAGAAAACCCCCATTTTACTTCCATATTGTGATGCATTTCTGAAGGAAACCGGATATTTGTCAAGAAAATAATGGTAACTTTTTTTATCCATCAGAACTAGGGCTGCACGATATTGGAAAAAACTGACATTGCAATATTTAGTTTTTCTGTGATATAGTCATATGAAATCAATTTCACCAGATTACTGGAATAGCTCTATTTGGTAAGAATTAATCATTCTAGAACGATTGGGGTGGTTTTGTAGGGGAGTGAATCTGCATTGAAAATAATAAACAAATTACAAGCATAGATAATTACAATAGAAGAAAGTTACAAGAGAAATGAGCAGTGCTTTGTTTTTTCAGGTAAGTTTAACAGTATTCAGGTACAGAAATTGAATTAAATGTAAAATAACACTGCATAGTCTTAACTGTATAAATGACATAACTAATCTTTGTTAAAGCTACAAACGTAATTTTCTCTTTGTATTTTGTTGTTTGATTTAGATTAATGACTCAGACAGCAGCAGGTTTATTAGGCTACTGTCACTTTAAGAGCGAATGCACGGATCCAATCTGATATGCATCCGTTTTCTTTCTCAATCATTCGCGTAAGCCATATGTATAGTAACGAAGTAGAACTACTTCACTACTGTACTTAAGTACTAAAAGGCTGTATCTGTACTTCAGTAGAGTATTCTTTTTTTCTCCTACTTCCACTTTTACTTCAGTACATATTTTCGATGAGTTTAATACTTCTACTCCGATACATTTTTTATGTGCTGCATCGTTACTCGTTACAATTATAAAAATGTTGAATCTTTCCAAATCCACATAATCAGTGCCAGAGCGGTAGATGGCTCTGTCAACAGGTTTAATGAAGCTGGCTCATCATTGAGGGAATCAAGCGATCAGGAAGAGCGCGCGCGCTCGTACTCCCGTTCTGCCTCCCGCTCTGCTGCCTGCTTCCATTGAGAACACTTGAGATTTGTTAGTTTTTTTCGAGATGGAAGAACCAGAAACACCACCTTCAACTTCGAGTGATCGTGGCGCCGGTGGCGGTGTTTTCATTTGTTGGAGTGAAAGATAATTCATATAGAATGTGCGAGGACGCCGACGCACTGAATCGTTCTTTGTTTTTAATAGTTCAAAGTTACTATTAAATTTAATGTTAATACCTTGACAAAGGTATTAACATCCTTTTCTCATGATTTTTGCAATGCCGATGATACTATGCCGATGATACTCAGCTGTATATTTCTTCAAAACCCAACGAAACTTACCAATTCACAAAATTAACGGAATGCATAGCTGATATAAAAAAATTGGATGACTAGTAATTTCCTACTACTAAATTCTGAAAAGACAGAGATTCTAATTATTGGACAAAAAACTTCCACACGTAATAACCCAGAATACTGTCTAACACTTGATGGCTGCTCTGTCAAGTCTTCGTCGTCGGTTAGGAACCTGGGTGTGCTCTTTGATACCAACCTTTCTTTTGAAAGCCACGTGTCTAGTATCTGTAAAACTGCATTTTTCCATCTTAAAAATATATCTAAAATACGCCATATGCTCTCATTGGGAAATGCGGAACAATTAGTTCATGCGTTCATGACCTCAAGGCTAGATTATTGTAATGCTCTACTGGGTGGTTGCCCTGCACGCTTAATAAATAAACTACAGCTAGTTCAAAACGCCGCAGCTCGAGTTCTTACCAGAACCAGGAAATATGACCATATTAGCCCGGTTCTGTCAACACTGCATTGGCTCCCTATTAAACATCGTATACATTTTAAAATATTGTTGATTACCTACAAAGCACTAAATGGTTTAGCTCCGCAGTACTTGAGCGAGCTCTTAACGTATTATAGTCCTTCACGTCTATTGCGATCTCAAAATTCCGGCCAGTTGATAATACCTAGAATATCTAAATCGACTGCAGGCGGTAGATCCTTTTCCTATTTAGCACCAAAACTTTGGAACAGTCTTCCTACCATTGTCCGGGAAGCAGACACACTCTATCAGTTCAAAGCTAGACTAAAAACACATCTCTTTGACCTAGCATACACATAACGCACTATAGACTTCTATAAATTCAATGTTAGGCTGCATAGATCAGGTCAGCCGGAACTGGGAACACTTCCCTTAAATCTTGATGTACTCGCTACATCATAAGAAGAATGGCATCTACGCTAATATTAGGGTCTTTGTTTATCCCGAGGTTTTCCCGCAGCCTGCCGGATCTAGGCCGTGTCCAGATCTGACGAAGGAGATCCGCCTGGACCCGATGACAATGCAGTGCTGAAGTGTCAACTATCCTCTCCCTATGGAGGATCCCTTTCCCACTCTACAGATGAAGCGTTTTGAATTCTGGCTCGCGTACCCCGAAGTGATAAAATAAAACAAATTCTGTATCAAAATTTATAGGCAAGAAAAGTAGTTTGTTTAGGCTGGGTTGTATGAATTATAAACCTGCGCACATATTTTAAAAAGCACATAACTATAGAATCAATTCTGAATGAGCATGTGAACGGCGTCAGCGTTAATCACAGGTTCGCGTTTAAAAGTCTGATCATTTCGACGGAGGTGAATCAATCAAAGTTAACTTTAGCTGGAAATAACTTCAAGAACCGCTATAATGCCAAAACAATCTGTTACCTTAAATTATATGTTTATCTCTGTAAAGCTGCTTTGAAACAATCCATTGTTAAAAGCGCTATATAAATGAAGATGACTTGACTTGACTTGACAAACTACATCATTAAAAAGATATAAGACTCAAGGTTTAGTATTTGACCACTATTTTATTCTGAGAAACTTATAGTGACAGTTATTTTTTAATTTGTGTCAGGAGTAATGATAAAATGAGTCGATACCTTTAATATGAATTATGAGCGTCAGCTGCTCCCATTAAAAAAAAAAACCCTCCCGTGTCATGAAAGCGCTTGACCAAACAATGTCCCTCAGGGCTTTTAGCTTGTGCAGTTTAGTATTGATAGATTTTCATAGATTTACGTCAGATGTCTTTAGAGAGGAATAATATTTATTGAATTTATACCCAAATGGGCCGATGTAATTATGAGCACTCTGATATACTGTATTTTCAATCCATACTGGCAGTCTGAGGGCGCCCTGTGCACATTAGTCCATATATGGAACACATGAAGAAGAGCCATATGTGACATTCCAGGAACTCCCTGAAATAAAGCTTTCAGATATTGCTGTAACATGCAGATAAATACCCAATAAGCTGTGGAGAAAAAAGGCACAAGCAGGGAGAAGGGTGAGATGCTTTACTACATAATACAATACTTGTACTTTTACTTTTAGTACTTGAGTAGTAAATTTTTTTTTTTAAACTACTTGCAATACTTAAGTAAAAAAAATGTTGAATACTTTAGTACTTCCACTTAAGTAGGGTGCTTAGAGAGCACTTCAACTTCTACTCAAGTCACTTTTTTGATAGAGCACTTGTACTTTTACTCAAGTCTGGGTCTCTAGTACTTTATACATCTCTGGCCATATGTGACTGTGCTTATGAGGATACTCACTGAGACGGGCATTTTGGCATCATTTTAAGTGTACGGCTGCGTCCCAATTCGCCTACTTATACTACGCCCTAAAAGTATGTACTCTTTTTGTGAAGAAAAATGACAGATCTGTCAGACAGATCTGTCGCGTGCATCCTATCACCGTAAACTGCCCTGACAATTATCTTGTCACAGTTAAAATCCTCTATTCAATCTAATTTAATTTCTTACCATTTCGGAGAGAAATGTTGTAGCACGTTCACCTGCCAGTTGTAGGTCTTTCATGTGGAGACTCTCCTCATGTGTTTGCAATTTGAATATAATGATGCATTTCATAGTTAATGGCTAAACGTATCTTTACAAAAGTTCACAATGCTGCTGCAGATGCAATATAATGTAGCCAACATTGAATAAAGAATTTTTCGTCAGGTTAGATACTGATAATTAATCACTCAAATACCTTTATCTAAACCTCTCTACATAACCGCCGGACTCGCGTGTCCTCCATGTCCGTAGTTTAACACTTTTCACTCGTGTTTGTTTGTATCGAATCCTCGTCCAACGCGCGATGAGGTGTGGGCAATATCAGCCGTTAGAGTGTGCATCGATCTGCACTTCGGATTCTGACCGGATATAGTAGACCATCCGGGTATATTTGGAACACTCATTTCAACATACTATGATTTGGGATGTACTAATTCTATTTTCGAATACTATTTACTAGGGCTGGGGCGGTATGGATTTTTTCTAACCACGGTTGAAAAGCAAGATATTACCGCGGTATAGCGGTAAACCGCTTTAAACCGTTGAACAAAATGAAAGATGAACACCTTTTCCAACATGTCTTAATTACAAAAATGATATTCCATATTTATGTTAACATAATGTTATTTTTTATTTAATCTACACTCACCTAAAGGATTATTAGGAACACCTGTTCAATTTCTCATTAATACAATTATCTAATCAACCAATCGCATGGCATTTGCTTCAATGCATTTAGGGGTGTGGTCCTGGTAAAGACAATCTCCTGAACTCCAAACGGAATGTCAGAATGGGAAAGAAAGGTGATTTAAGCAATTTTGAGCGTGGCATGGTTGTTGGTGCCAGACGGGCCGGTCTGAGTATTTCACAATCTGCTCAGTTACTGGGATTTTCACACACAACCATTTCTAGGGTTTGCAAAGAATGGTGTGAAAAGGGAAAAACATCCAGTATGCGGCAGTCCTGTGGGCGAAAATGCCTTGTTGATGCTAGAGGTCAGAGGAGAATGGGGCGACTGATTCAAGCTGATAGAAGAGCAACTTTGACTGAAATAACCACTTGTTACAACCGAGGTATGCAGCAAAGCATTTGTGAAGCCACAACACGCACAACCTTGAGGCGGATGGGCTACAAAAGCAGAAGACCCCACAGGGTACCACTCATCTCCACTACAAATAGGAAAAAGAGGCTACAATTTGCAAGAGCTCACCAAAATTGGACAGTTGAAGACTGGAAATATGTTGCCTGGTCTGTTGAGTCTCGATTTCTGTTGAGACATTCAGATGGTAGAGTCAGAATTTGGCGTAAACAGAATGAGAACATGGATCCATCATGCCTTGTTACCACTGTGCAGGCTAGTGGTGGTGGTGTAATGGTGTGGGGGATGTTTTCTTGGCACACTTTAGGCCCCTCAGTGCCAATTGGACATCGTTTAAATGCCACGGCCTACCTGAGCATTGTTTCTGACCATGTCCATCCCTTTATGGCCACCATGTACCCGTCCTCTGATGGCTACTTCCAGCAGGATAATGCACCATGTCACAAAGCTCGAATCATTTCAAATTGGTTTCTTGAACATGACAATGAGTTCACTGTACTAAAATGGCCCCCACAGTCAGCAGATCTCAACCCAATAGAGCATCTTTGGGATGAGGTGGAACGGGAGCTTCGTGCCCTGGCTGTGCATCCCACAAATCTCCATCAACTGCAAGATGCTATCCTATCAATATGGGCCAACATTTCTAAAGAATGCTTTCAGCACCTTGTTGAATCAATGCCACGTAGAATTAAGGCAGCTCTGAAGGCGAAAAGGGGTCAAACTTAGTATTAGTATGGTGTTCCTAATAATCCTTTAGGTGAGTGTATGTTGATTATATGAAAAGTGAACAGCATGAGTAAGATAGGATCATAAGATGGGTCAGACATGATTTTGACCACTTTATTAAGTTTTGTTTTGTAGAAAGCATCTCTTTAAATTAAATTTCGTTTTGTATAAATTGTATCTTAATTTTAATCACGGTTTCATTAACTAATTGCCTGGAATTAATAAATAAGAAGCAAATATAGCAGACATATAATCAGGAGGACGTGGAAGCGCCGGTGCGATCTCTTGCGCGTGAACTGGAGCTCGTCTCATAAATGAACCGAAACTCGGCGTACAGGCTAGGTATACTTGCCTCACACAGACATGAGAAATAAATAGAATGCTTAAAATGTCAACTTTTAAACAAAATTTTAAAACGAAATGATACAATTTTATGCTACAGTAGCCTAGTCCGGTATAAGGTCAGGTTTGCTGATGTGCGTTATGGGCTATTTATTTATTTTTATCCCTGTGCGCCGATCGGAGACGGATTTCACTGCTGATATTCTTAGGATACAACATAGCCAATAGGCTATACTAGGGACTTTAGCCTTTAAATATCTTTGCTGTATGCGAAGATATACACTCACCTAAAGGATTATTAGGAACACCATACTAATACTGTGTTTGACCCCCTTTCGCCTTCAGAACTGCCTTAATTCTACGTGGCATTGATTCAACAAGGTGCTGAAAGCATTCTTTAGAAATGTTGGCCCATATTGATAGGATAGCATCTTGCAGTTGATGGAGATTTGTGGGATGCACATCCAGGGCACGAAGCTCCCGTTCCACCACATCCCAAAGATGCTCTATTGGGTTGAGATCTGGTGACTGTGGGGGCCGTTTTAGTACAGTGAACTCATTGTCATGTTCAAGAAACCAATTTGAAATGATTCGAGCTTTGTGACATGGTGCATTGTCCTCCTGGAAGTAGCCATCAGAGGATGGTTACATGGTGGCCTTAAAAGGGATGGACATGGTCAGAAACAATGCTCAGGCCGTGGCATTTAAACAATGCCCAATTGGCACTAAGGGGCCTAAAGTGTGCCAAGAAAACATCCCCCACACCATTACACCACCACCACCAGCCTGCACAGTGGTAACAAGGCATGATGGATCCATGTTCTCATTCTGTTTATGCCAAATTCTGACTCTACCATCTGAATGTCTCAACAGAAATCGAGACTCATCCGACCAGGCAACATTTTTCCAATCTTCAACTGTCCAATTTTGGTGAGCTCTTGCAAATTGTAGCCTCTTTTTCCTATTTGTAGTGGAGATGAGTGGTACCCGGTGGGGTCTTCTGCTGTTGTAGCCCATCTGCCTCAAGGTTGTGCGTGTTGTGGCTTCACAAATGCTTTGCTGCATACCTCGGTTGTAACGAGGGATTATTTCAGTCAAAGTTGCTCTTCTATCAGCTTGAATCAGTCGACCCATTCTCCTCTGACCTCTAGCATCAACAAGGCATTTTCGCCCACAGGACTGCCGCATACTGGATGTTTTTCCCTTTTCACACCATTCTTTGTAAACCCTAGAAATGGTTGTGCGTGAAAACCCCAGTAACTGAGCAGATTGTGAAATACTCAGACCGGCCCGTCTGGCACCAACAACCATGCCACGCTCAAAATTCCTTAAATCACCTTTCTTTCCTATTCTGACATTCAGTTTGGAGTTCAGGAGATTTTCTTGACCAAGACCACACCCCTAAATGCATTGAAGCAACTGCCATGTGATTGGTTGATTAGATAATTGCATTAATGAGAAATTGAACAGGTGTTCCTAATAATCCTTTAGGTGAGTGTATATCTCCTTTCTAGAACAGCCAAGAGCTTTCTAGCCTCGCGGCAGCAGCGCCTCGCATCGCTTATAGACCTTAAAACTGATCAAAAAATTTATCAAAAACATTGGTGCGGATGTCTGGAGGGCGGAAGGATGATGAGTTTTGTGATGCGGTTCCGTTGCGGATGAAATAATAATAGCCCATCCGCGAATCTCTAATACGAATGTAATGTTATTATGTATGGAACATTGCGCTCCCCAACTCGCGAAAGGTCGGATTTGCTCCATCTTTTGATGATAAGTTTTGAATCCATGTAAGACACACTAGCCTATCATAAATAATCCATGTCATTAGATTCAATGAATCCATATCATTAGACACAACGTACAGACATGTGCAGGCAAATGTTTTTTGTTTTTTTTTGCGGTGATGGCGGTGACGAGCTCAGACCCGCAGTTGGAGTCACGTAACCGCGGTATTGCGGTAACCGTCCCAGCCCTACTATTTAGAACGGATTGTATGCGAATTGGGACACAGCATATGTGTCAGTTCAAGCACAAAGAGACGCGGAAGAGAACAGAATTTGGTGTCCGCGTGCCGTCTCTGCGGCTCTGTGTGTGTGCGCGCAGAAAACTTGAATGTTTAAAAACTGACAGAACCTAAAACCCGTGCAAATGATTTTGCGAATGAGAAAAATTTTGTTCTATGATGGTTAAACTTTGCATTTAACCTGAGAATCACATGCTTTTCGAACATTTTTTATATCAGTGCATCCCTATTTTCTTATTTTTAGCCAGTTCAAGTTGTCAAGTTGAGAACTATAAATCTTTCCCATATGCTTCAGAGGAAAAGCAGTGTTTGCTTCATTTTGAGAGCATTCCGTAACCTCACGAGAATGCCTGTCAATACTGATGTGGTATCAATATGCCATACAAATACTAGGGCTGTGAATCGGCGATATCTGGTGAAACGATACACTGTAAAAAATGATCGTGATTTTAACGGTAAAAGACTACAGTGAAAAACTGTTAATTGGTTAACAGAAAGTTTCCTTACTATATACGGTAAATAACTGTGATATATATATATATATATATATATAATGGTACATTTAATGTAATTTTACTGTAAAATACCGTTAAATTTTCAGTTTTTGGAAGTGAAAAAGAACGTCATTGTATAATTTACAGTGAAAAAATGTAAATTGACATTCCCACAATTCTGCGTGACACTTCACATTTAATGTATTTTTTTTTTAAATAACTGTTTCTTAATTTTCTTAGTTTTTTTCTAATCAGTTATGTACATTAGGGTTCTATGTTACATTTAATGTTGTTAAATTAATGCGTATTGGCTGCTTTCAAACATTCTTGTTAAAAGCGCTATATAAATGAAGGTGACTTGACTTAAACTAACACGTTATTACATTAAAGATGATTGTGAATACATGTAGGGTCAGTGCAATTGCATGTATAAACTAAGCTATCAGACTAATTGGGTATCTGTATGCTAAGCTAGTACATAAGCTAATACAGACATTAAAGAGTTTGTTCACCCAAAAATTTAATTTCTGTCATTAATTACTCACCCTCATGTCGTTCCAAACCCGTAGGACGTTCGTTCATCTTCGGGACACAAATTAAGATATGTTTTATGAAATCCAAGAGCTTTCCACATAGCCTGCAACGTTATTACCACTTTCAAGGTCCAGAAAGATAGTATAGATAGTATAAAGTGGTGATTACATTGCAGTCTATGTGGAAAGCTCTTGGATTTCATAAAACGTATCTTAATTTGTGTTCCGAATGTAGGCGCGCGGCGCGCTCATTTTTCCCAGGCGCAGCGAGATGAAAACACCTGGAAACACTCAACTTTTCAGAATGCCGCAAGCACACCGCAGTTCATGTGACAAGAACCAACCATCAGCTTCACCCTTTCCGTAACGACATTGAAAGCTCTGTCAACATGAAGGATGGGGGTGCACCCAAACACTACAGGTGTTTTTCTCTTCTCCGTAAATAAATCTTGTAACTTAGCAGTGCTACAGCAAGCGTTTTTCAGTGGTGGAAATCTATTAGCTACTAAAACTTCTTTGTCGTTGTGGAGAGTGCAGTGCATGGTTGCTTAGCAATGACAGATGCCACGGGAAAATCGGACCGAATTTTACTATTAATAATAAAAGATAAGCTAATGTGCATTGTAAATGTCAGTAATTTATCTTTTTTGACTCATTCTTTTTATAAAAATGATTTAAAGGCTGAAATATGTGAGGTTTATCTTTTTATAAAACCTTTTTACTCAACTTTATTTGCACTTTTTTACTGTGCATTGTTAATTGCAATACTGCACTTTATGTACTTTTCAAAGGCTTGTAAGCTACAGTTTGCTCTGTTTCAATAAATGGAACAAATTTTCTCAACATCTTTGATTCATTTTGTCCAGCATTTGCAAGCTGTAGAGACACTCTGTCCAGTCAGAGACATATACTGTGATGTTTTTAGTTTTCAGTTCAATTATTTAAATCCAAGTAAATGGAACACTCACAAGATGTCACCAAAATCACTCTGTCCCCTTTAAATCTTTCAGAAAATTATGTAAGTGTATCGAATTATATCGAATCGTATCGTTGGCTGAATATCGTGATATCGTATCGTGAGCTGAATATCGTGTATCGTAACGTGAGATTAGTGTATCGCTACAGCCCCTTTAAAGATGCACCCTTGCGCTTCTCCGCGTCACAGTTTACGTTCTGAGGTAACACTGCCACCTAGACGTCAGGTTTAAACCGAAGACAAAGCCACTGGCACGGATCTCGGATGTCAACAAATAAATAAATATCGATGCAGTGTTTTTGAGAATCGACATTTACGTGCATCGATCTTTTCTTACACCCCTTACAAATACTGTAATTCGTGATTTCAGATATATTTTCGTCAGCCAGTTTCTGAAACCACTGATGCAACTAATTATGCATTTGGTAAGACAAGAGCTAATAAGATGAATCAGCTGCAGTTACTGGGGTAAATACCTGAAGGACACCAAATCCTTGAGACAAATTAGTTCTTCACAAACATTTCCATCATCTTGTGACCTGAGCTAAGTGACTGGAATAATAATGCAAATATGTTTTCTATAAAACCTGTTCTGTGTTAGAGAATCCAACACACTGTTCTGTTTTATTGTTTTCCTCCAGGTCAGTTTTAAGAAGTTCTGGTTTTCTCAAAACAATATGCACATTATTATAAATTGCATAGCCACAATGTTACATTTTTGCAATGCAAAAGTTTCCACAATGCAGGATAAGGTAATGAGTTCCCACTACAGGTTCAGCCTCAAAAAAGGTTATTGGAAATATAAACATTTATTTTAATGTGTAAATTGTGGATGGTGCTGCTGACTACTGCATAAATCCACATACAGTTGTCACCTACAATGTATCAAGGACAAAACAAGTCTGAATTTGAACATTGAGCCAATCTCACCAGCTAAAGCGCATTGCAGGCATTCATTTCAGAAAAAGAAATGTTAAAGATCATGAAAACAATAGGCAAGTAAGCTGATTTTGTTTGTTTCGCCATTTTGTTTGTTGTCCTGCAAAATGCCAACAGGCTACTTAAAATTCACATAGATCATTCATTTGTTTCTATTGCTCTCAACTGATTAACTCAAGTGAACACAAATTAAAGAGGTAAAATGAGGATACAAATCACGGGACCTAAAGTTTCAATCATTAGCTTCTGAATTTGTAATTCATAAGCTCCTATAAATGGATGGATTCTGCCACAGTTTTGCCACTAATTGTTCATGAGGGGATCTATCCATGGAGACCACCGTGTAGCAGTGCACTAGGCTGAATGTATAAATTAGTAGCTGCATCATGTTTACTCAACTGAAAGGCTAGTGGGGGCAGAGCCAGAGTGTGTATCCGCCAATGTTCCCTCATGAGGAAAAATTATGCTTTTAATACAAGTGACAGCGAGAGGAGAGTGTATTTGTGGGTACTGGTGGTTACCTTAGCGACAACACTGACTGCAAACACACGTATAGACTATTGCTCAACTGTGGTCTATAAGGTTGTTTTTGGAAGAGCTATCAATTTAGTGTTCATTTAGTGTAATTCATTTTCTATTTAAAAAGCAGGCTAAATTAACACATTTAACCATGACCTGTACACTATTACAGGTAGTTCTACTCACCAAAGAACACATACTGAGATCAGACATCACATAATGAGTAAAGCTGTTCACACAAGATCGGTTTTAACAGTTGGACTGTTTTATAAAGACACACGTCTTAATGCTGCTGCACCCATTATCAAGATGCTTGAAAAAAAGCGAAACGTCAATCTAGCTTAGAATATAGCGTTTTCCACAGGATTTTTGTTAAACTGTTGTGGGTGGTCCTCTGTCCCTCTTGGGGAATCTCCAACCCATATTCAGTGTGCAACTTGAACAAAGCCAGCGCATTGACTTGTACCTGAACTACCTCAAACCTCTTTTTAGTTGTGATATAGTGTCTCAGTCTACATTACACTACATACTACTACTACTAATATAATATTATTATAATTCATATGACCATAATTGCTATGTATTGTAAAACAAATCCACTGAAAAATAAATTAAACTTTCATAATTCGTTTTGTTCTAATTTCTGTACATAAGGGTATAGACATGGGATAAACCCGTGAGCTTTTATTTTGGCAGAAAACAAGTTTACAAACGCGTCTCATTACAAATCTAGTAAAATGCTGTAATCGCCAACTATGCAAATGTAAAAATAATGCGTAACTGTGTTCCCAAATGCACACTAAACTCAGCACATACAGATATAGTTCACTGTGAACTGAGACGCGGAGCTGATCATGTGCTGATGGCGTGAGTGAAATGCCCACTTCTCTTTGCGCAGCGCAAACAGAGTCTTTTGAGAAGGACACAAAGCCTTATCGCGCTTTCGATTTTAGTTTGTTAGACAGCAATGGTGCAAAACATGACATTTAAAGACCTTTTATGTTATTATGAGAAGTTTAAATATATTTTCGTGCCGCCACAGTCTAGTTAATGAATGTGAAGCACTGAAATCTATTTGTGGCGTACACTGGAATATTCACTTGTAATACCCATTATTTTGCAGTGTTTTAGTACCACATTAAATAAAGAATAACATATTAATGTTTTAAGAATAAATTCATTAGTTGTATTGTAGAATTAAGATTAAAGTTTTAAGGACAGTTTCATTGTTTTAGCAGCAAATTGTGTTTATGACAAGAAATGTTAGGTTTGGTTATTTCTTTTTTCACTTTCTTTTATTCTCGTAATTATAACTTTATTCTCAATCTTAGTCAAGTCTGAGGATGAAGTGGCGGGGGAAACAACTCTCTCCAATATTTAGAATTTGGACTGCAGTACCCATTTCAACCACTAACTGTAAATATTATATACCGCACCTTTAATATGTGAATTATTTGTGACTACTTTGACAGATTATTGAGCAGATGTAATTCAATTATGTATGTTTTTTTTTTTTTTTGTCAATTTGACAGTCCTAGTGTTTGGGATTGTATTCTCATTTTGTATGCCTTAAAAATGGGAGGATTGTATCCCTTCTTTAGCCATACCAATGATATTTTGTGATCTACCTCAAAAATTACAGCACATGTCTTTTGGTATGCAGTGCAGCCTCATTCTTAATGCAGGGAATAGTAATGGATTGTATTTCTCAAGTGTATTCCCACAGACTTCCCTCAACAACTGTACTATGGGCAATTTATTTTATTTCACCTTTGTAGGGTTTTTGTGTGTTCGTACCCGTGTATGTGCACAGCAATCTCTCCCTCATTCAAGTCATGTCACAGGCTAGACACTCCATTGTCAAAAGATGCTTTCATCTGTTGGCTTCAAATATGGCTGTCATCCAGTCCAATTATAACACAGAGAAATAGGTACCGTTACGCCTAAAAGATTGATTGAAGACAGAATAGAAAGGGAAGAATGAAATGCCGACATTGATTCAAGGACACACACAGCTAAGGTAAATCAAGTGCTCTACAAAACTCCTAATTTGTTTGGGAATTTAGGGCATATCTGCATTTCAGATAGCTGATATGATGATCAATTGAAGAATTTTACTAGGGCTAACTTTCAGAACCTTTAATGCAAGGAATCCACAGGCGTCACAGGTGACAGTAAGCACTTGTGTAACTATGTTTGAAAGCAAATAGTGTATAGAATGTGTATGTTAATAATGGACCACCTACTGCTACATTTGCCAGAGTATATTTTGTAGAGTACTGCATTTCACAATGAAAAGCTCTTAATTTGACCTTTATGACAGCTTACTTATTTAATCTTAAAAGACATTTTTACACAAAATAAAAAATGCAAAACCAAGATGACTTCATTCACTGAATTAAACATTACATTTAGTGATTGGCAGGCATTTAACAAAATTGTACTATACAGCAGTTTGAAACCTTTATCATTTTAAACTAGCTAGGGGTGGGTGATAGACTGGTAAAGACAATAAACTAGTAGAAATTTGTCAACTGTTTGAGATTTTGGATTATTTGGCTCTATCGCAGTTATGTTTACGTGAATGCGTTAAGCCTGGCAGTTTTAAAACAAGTGATTTTAAACCCTTCAGTCACGTAGCATCAAAAGAGAACTCCTTTCGATACATGCGCTGTCTGTACTCAGAGTATTGCTCATAGTACTGAATGAGCGCGAGTACTGAACAGTTCTTTTTGGTGTCTTATTGGGCTTGAACAGTCAAAAACACACACTTATGTGCCAAAATGTCTGTCTGTGAGTATTAGAGTTGTTCCGATACTAGTATCGGAAATGCCGCCGATACCAATATAAATGCTGGCATCGGTATCGGCGAGTACTTCTACCCATGTACCGATCCGATACCATTTTCTTAAACAATATCTAGTAATGCACGCTAGCTTTGCATAACACAGCAAATCGAAGATCAATTCTTCTTCTTTGCTGCTCTAAACAGTGGTTGCTTGTGGCAACAGCACAACTTCCTGTTTAGAGCAGCGAAGAAAACGCGCGCGAGCGACAGCAGTATGCCGCTGTTTAACGTTAGCAGTATTTCAGACTGGACCAACCAGCCAGGAAAACGACATGTCTCGTATGCCATACTGAAATTTCGAGGGGTGGAACAAGTATTAGCAACTTCAACACGAGTAACTTAAAGCATTTGAAGACGCGTCACCCCGCAGAACACGATTACACAAAAGGCAAGTGCAGAGAAGGATGAGCCGCGCCAGAATCAACAATCTCTGAAAGCTTCATTCAAACAAAGAGAAAAGTTTTCAAAAGACAGCCAACGAGCGATAAATATAACCGACAACATGTATTGAGTTTATTGTTCTGGATGACCAGCCGCGGTCAAAACTGAAATGCCTTTTATTTAACAAAATTGTTTATGGACTTTAAATTATAAAGAGATTATTTTCTTATATTATTCATATATAATTTTTTAGATTCATAGATTTATTTGTTGCACTTTTTATGCAGTTATATTGTAAAACTAAAATACCTTTTTCAGTTTACACTATTAGATGTGTGGTTGCATTTTAAGTTCTTTTTCACTTAAGAAAGATAAATAATATATTGCTGTGAAATGTATGTCAGATAATAAAAATACTCTAGTTCACTGTATGTATTTGTTCATGTTTAATTAAGGGATAAGTCTGAAACACGCCATAAAATAATTCTATCAATTCATACAGTGCTAGTATGAATTGCAGCTGTATAAATACTGTACACACACCCAGGTATCGGATCAGTACTCGGTATCCGCCGATACCCTGAGTCCAGGTATCGGAATCGGGAAGGGAAAAGGGCTATCGGAACATCTCTAGTGAGTATACTCATAAACGGTAATTTATGTCTTAAGTAGTGATGCACCGATGTGAAAATTGTGGCCGATACCGATACCCGATATTAATAATGCTGATATGTCGATATCTCTGTATAGAAAACACATAGCGAGGATTAGGGCTGCACGATATTGGTAAAAAATGACATTGCGATATTTTATTTTTCTGCGATATATAAACAATTTCACCAGATGACTTGAATAGCTCTATTTGGAAAGAATGAATCATTCTAGAATGATTTAGAACAGTTTGAAGACGGTGAGAGTGTGTGCGCGTGCCGGGGCTTTCACTCTCTCTGCTCGTTCTCTCAGTTAAACAAGCGAAGCAGTCAGTCATCTACATCACTCACCGGTCAAATAAGGCTTTGGCGGGACAAAAATACTCCTTAGTAAAGCTGACAGAAAACAGCGCGCAAGTTCCAGTCTTCTTGCGCTTGATGTTTAAACTGACAGGACTTGGGCTCGTAATGTATGCGCTCCTGCAAAAACAAACATCCCCGCCCCCACACCCTACACACACGTCAAATACACAGGAATGATTATCGGCCTGTTCACATCTGCCCTATTTTGACATCGGAACGATACCGATGTGTAAAAAATTTACCACATCGGCTAGGGGTGTAACGGTACACAAAAAGCAAAGCAAAACAAAAAGTGCATGTCTCAGGCTGTACCACCTAGTGTATTAGTATATCTGAGTAATTAATGTAATTAATTATAATAATGTTATTGTTATTAATTCATAATAACTTAATTTGCTATATTTTAGATCAATATATTTGTTTTAAATGAACACTACCTTTATTCTCATCTGAATTATAAATAATTTATTTCTGTATAAAATAATACTACCATTAAAAAACACATTTGATTTTCTTTTTTAATCAATGTAGAATGTGTAACTTAAACAGATAGTGTGCTCTGTTTGAGGACAAGAAATGAAAACCAATGCAATATGATGAATGTCCAAAAGATGGCGCCCACAGACTGTTTTTAAATGGGCTGGATAAATAGATGTATAAGATAATAGCTGTCATCATGACTCATGAATGTTTTGCTGGTCAAACGGAAAATATATATATAGTTCTGATTTTTTTCCCCTCCCGTTTATCTACAGTTCAGATCTAGAATTCTGAAGTGAAATAAAGTAGCGCTGTAATATTTTTTTTTTTATGAATTAACCAGAGCAAGAGAGAGAGAGAGTGCGCGCGCAAGTGAGTAACCCAATATTGAAGCTTGTTGGTTTAATTAATTGTAACTGACATGGAAACTGAAGTTTTCCCAAACTTGCGATCTTAAAGAGGTCGCCACCACTCGTCCTTAGTGCTGCTATCTGTGACTCACTCACTGGACCGTCGACCTGACAAAAAACTGCATACATATGCGGAGCTCGCCCAAGGCGGGGCTACAGATTATGTGTCCCTAAAGAACCCGTGTATCTAACAGTAGTTCCGCATTACATTAATTTGCATGCGAGTTTTATTTATTTTTATACCGTGTATTCTCCGTGTAAATGCGTGCACCGAACCGTGACGCCCATACCGGTTCAATACGAATACATTTACCAGTCCACCCCTAATATCGGCCGATATTATATCGGCGGCTGATATATCGTGCACCACTAGTCTTAAGTGGATGTAAACAGTTGAGAAAGGAAACACGTGGAACAGTATATTAGATCTGTGCATTCGTCAGCGTCCTAATAATCCTGCTGTAGTCTGTCAATGTTAAACAACAAAAGACAAAGAGAAAATCACTGGCTCTTGACTGAATAATTTTTGTAACTTTAATAAATTAAGACTATGACCAGATTTCACCAACACACCAGCATGAGAACCAGCACCATTTTGGTGGAAAAAAAATGTCAATCATTCTCAAAGAGAATTTCAATTCAAACACCCCTACACTTTGATTCCTAAATGAAAAAGATTCGGCTGTCTATTTAACCTTTGACAAGTACAATCACAGTGAACATTCAAATATGCATTCGTCCTGCTGCTGAGAGAGTAGTTGGTATGAAACAGCTTGTCATTTCAACTATATGTATCATTATTTATTTGACACTAATTCAAACTCACAGTTCAAACTTTATAGTTCAGATGAAAACACTGATAAATTAATTTGACACCTCAAATAATAATTGTATCGACTTCATCGTTACTCCACAAGGTGGTGACAAGTGACTGTTAAAAAATGTATTTGTCATTGAATCATTCATTAAAGAGATTTGTTTGAAAAAACACTGATTCATCCAGTAGTGAAAAAAGTGAAGTCTTTATGAGGCACTGAATCATTCATTCAAACTGGCTATTTAAAATAGTAGACTGCAGCAATTAACATTTTGTCAGAACCTCGAATAAATTACCTTATTTTGTTTAGTTGTCTATTCAAAATCGTGATCTCTATTAAAAACAAAAATGTGTTATCAATTTATCCAGAATCATGCAGCTCTACTAGTATGAGCTAAAAAATAAGCTAGTATTCCTTTAAAAATTAACTAGCATTAATCAACCCATTATGCTGGGTAAAATAAACAACCCAGCATGCTAGGTCAAAATAACCCACGTTAGGTTTGTCCATATACTGTATGACCCAGCAGTTTTTTTAGTTGTGGTTTTTAGAGTGTTGGCTAGTACATTTTTTTTTTTTTTTTTCGTTATATTGAAATTGAGAATTATGAAATGGTATAAAAAAATGTTGATATCATAAAAACATTTAAAGCAAAACAAACTATTGTGATACATATATTGTTATCAATGCAAAAAGATGGGAAATAAAATTACTCGTATTGTGATAAGATTTTGGTCATTTCACCCACCATGATACTAGCCTGGCTCCGTCCTCCTACTTCTGCTCAATTTTCATTTTCCTTCAGTACTATGTCTGGGATTGTGGTGTATTCTTTGATTTTCTCCAGTCAATTTTTTACTGGTCCAATCAGCGAACAGAGGGAGTGGCTGAGAACGCAGATGAAGCGTTGTGAATTCTGGCTCGCGTACCCCGAAGTGATAAAATAAAACAAAATTCTGTATCAAAATTTATAGGCAAGAAAAGTAGTTTGTTTAGGCTGGGTTGTATGAATTATAAACCTGCGCACATATTTTAAAAGCACATAACTATAGAATCAATTCTGAATGAGCATGTGAACGCCGTCAGCGTTAATCACAGGTTCGCGTTTAAAAGTCTGATCATTTCGACGGAGGTGAATCAATCAAAGTTAACTTTAGCTGGAAATAACATTATTCAAGAACCGCTATAATGCCAAAACAATCTGTAACCTTAAATTATATGTTTATCTCTGTAAAGCTGCTTTGAAACAATCCATTGTTAAAAGCGCTATATAAATGAAGATGACTTGACTTGACTTGAGAACGATGATGTGCGCTAGTTTGAGTCGTCATACGTTACGACCGAACGGCAGCGATTGGTTATGGCAGATCCAGGGTGACTCTGTTGAAGTTTAAAACTATTGGATCTGCCCAGAGTACCCGCCTATAAGGAAGTTAACGCTTGTCAATGGAGCGAGGCCAGACTCTCTGTACAAATGAAATGTACGAGAGTCTGGTGGGACCAGGCTACCATGATGCTAGCACTAGCTATGTTTGAAACTGAATACTGTTATTCTGCCCTTATTTCTGTGGTAAATAGTATGCATATTGTGCACATAATGGGAAATTGTTGGATGACATTCTGCATTTCACGGAATACAGTATCCCGTAATGTCCTATTTGATGTGATGTGAAATTTTTTTGGACTTGTTGATTGGAATGTTAATAGATTTTTTCACCAAAGAGTAGATCAAACTGGACACCACTTGCTGAATTAAGCAATGTACAAAGTCAACTTGCAATATTGTACAATACTTTTAATACATACTTTACTTTTTTTATACATTTAATGATGCATAATGTGTTGTTTCAAATACTATTGATTGTACATACTATGTCTACAGTATGTGCTGTGCAGTATTCAGCACGTAAATATACCCAGCTTTAGAGAGTGCCTTATATTTAACTCTGAACTAAAGATGTTGTTACAAATCATTTAATGACACCAGAAGATACACTATACTCATCATTTGTGGCCATTTATAATCGTCACAGACATGTCACTCGCTGGATTTAGCGTGTAATTGGCATGAAACAAACCCATTTGAGCTGATTTAGTGGCTTGGCTTGAAAGGAGAAATCCATTCATAAAGTCTCCCATCAAAACCCCAGTGTTTTTATCCCTGACATCCTTAGACCTTCTAGTTTGTCTTGCAGTGATTGAGTACTTCAACTAGTCTGGATAGAAGAAACTTTGGGGTTTGTAATGGGTTCGCATTTTCTGCTGAGATTTGCATTGATTGCAGAGGTGGGGGACTCGAGTTACAGTACGACTTGACTTGAGTTGCGAATTAAAGGACTTGTGACTTGATTGACTAAATAAAGAAAAAGACTTTGGTACCAATGACTCGAGACTCGACTTAGACTTGAACTGCATGACTCGACAATGACTTCATAACTACAGTAATTATTATTATTTAAATCATTGCGACATCAGTTGCTAAACAAAATGCAAGCCTCGGAACCACCGACACCACTGATCAGAGTCTGTGCGACTGCATAACAAACAAAAAAAAATGCAGTGCGCCAAATACAGAAGTTAGAAGAGAATCTCCCAAGATCATTTCATTTGGATATATAAACACTTTGAAATTGACCATATTCATAAAGGAATATTAAAGGGATAGTTCACCCAAAAATTAAAATTAGCCCATGATTTACTCAAACTCAAGTCATCCTTGGTGTTTATGACATTTTTCTTTCAGACGAATACAATCAGAGTTATATTAAAAAATGTCCTGGCTCTTCCAAGCTTTATAATGGCAGTGAATGGCCGTTTCTGTTTGGAAGTCCATAAAAGTGCATCTATCCATCATAAAAGTGCATCTATCCATCATAAAGGAACTCCACACGACTATCGACATTTAAAACTTTATAAAGTAAAATAACTAACTTCCGGCCAAATGAACATATGGATTCCACTTAAAGGTATTGTAGGTAGGAATTGTATAAAAAAAACTTTTTTCCAAATTTGTTTAAACTTTCTGTATTTATCAATGCATAATTAAAATGTAAGTACTCTGAAAAAGAAAGTATAAAAATCGAGTGTCTGTAGACCTCTCACGACTGTTTTAAAGACAGCTCATTATTTCCATTCACTCCACCCCCTCCCTTCTGGGCTCCTTCCAAAGCCACGCCTCCAAAACACATGAACGCGCGACTCCGACCGCTGAGCTGAAGACGCATTATTTACCTGAGACGAGCGGAGAGGAAGGAGCGCAGTGCATGTAGTGACATCATGTCAGAATCACATGTAATAAAAAAATCTAACTGTATCATTATGAAGATAAACAAATAAGATTTATTTTAGTACTCAATATCAAGTAGCATATTGATATTGGTAAAGATTAAAATATATATTTATTGATTCGCTAACGAGCTAGTTATCTATAAGGTAAAGCTAAAAACAGGTTGCATGATACACGTTTTTCCATTGCCATCATTTACACTGTGATGAAGATGAGTTTCGTGTAACATTCATAACATATATGGTGTTCTGCATGTAAGAGTTTATAATGAAAGCATTGTTGACTCTGATGAGGACTACACTCCAGAGACAAGTACCGCATCGTCAGGTCGAGGACAGATCCGGGGTCGAGGGATTTTTTGTTTAAAAACAAAAAGGCGAAAAAAACGTGCAGGTAAACTTCCAGGTGAACATGGTAAAAGAGTTAGACAGAGGGTAAATATAATTCTAAGAAAAGTTCCTGGATGCGGATCGGCCTACTATCTGTTAAGGTGCAAAATAGTAACAGCCAACAAAGACTACCGTTCCATTTGAATGGGATGTCAGATGTAACATGAGCCCAGATTTTTACTTACTTTATTTACTTTTAAGTTGTTTAGTAATGCATTTCCCCGCTCAGATCTTTATAGCACAGCACATTAATAATGAATTGAGTTTTACCCCCAGGCTTTACACTTTTCAGCTGATCTTTTTGTGAGAACAATTTAAGAGCTCATCATTAGACCTCCTTGTTTGACTGAGGTGATCGAGCACCTCCATCTACCACCCACTGGTCTGGGAAGCAGATAATAGGTTTGCAGTTTCCACTGACAGAGGAAGTTGAAGCTACTCTGTGCTTTGTTGCTTTATACTACAGTATTTCAGTATTTTCAGTATTTGCTTTATATTACAGTTTTTATATCTCTACAGATTTAAATTGTTTGGTGGATGGCGTTTAAAAGTGTGCGTTTCCCTCTTTTTTTTTTGATGTGGCTTTTTTTTCAGTCAGATTGTAATCATGCAGATTTTACAGGGTGATTTAATTATGCCCCAAGATGAAAAATAATAGTAACAACCTGTTAATGAACAGCTTTTAATTGTACACACAGTAATTAACACCAGCGAACGCTCCTCGCTGTGAAACGTCTATCCACGGCGACGCATAGTGCACATGCTTATACAAAGGAGAAAAAAGTGTCACTATGGAAACAAGGAATTCTGAATGCAAGTCTCCTGAGAAACTGAAGTGGAGATAAAAACACAACCAAAAAAAAAAAAAAAACAGCCCAAGCTTAGTGTCTGCCGCACTGGCAGTGTAATTTACAATGTCATCTTAATTTCTGGCTCTGTCTATGACATAAACAACTGGAGAAAACACACCTAACCGGCTGTCATGTTTTTCTCCATTTAATTCCTTTCAGGGAATACTGATGCATCCATATGTTTATAGCACATGCGTCCATATTTACAGTATACAAATTCAGGCAGCCATATATGCGGCTATCAACGCAACCCGCATT
Organism: Tiaroga cobitis; assembly: GCA_030578255.1. Taxonomy (NCBI): domain Eukaryota; kingdom Metazoa; phylum Chordata; class Actinopteri; order Cypriniformes; family Leuciscidae; genus Tiaroga; species Tiaroga cobitis. Next base: position 27,451,779 of record CM060615.1, on the reverse strand, counting down.
ATGGCGTTTTAGCAGAGGCAATCTATTTTAATAACAGCTGCCACAGTCTTACCTTACAATGATAAATGAAAATCTAAATGACTTGGGACAGGAAAATTCCAGTGGGAGGGAGAGGTGATAGAGATAAGTGCGTGTTCGCGTGTGCTTGCGCATTGACAAACGTGGCTCTCGAGCGAGATCCTTTCTGTAAGAGTGTCTCCCGGTCGCCGGTCTCTAATAACCTGTGGCAGAAGCGTGGACAAGCACGCTCCCCAGTGCATGTGACCACCTCACACTTTGAGTTCTCAAACCTGTGGCTGCAGGGAATGCTAATGCTACTTGATCCCACAGCACACGCAGTGTTAGGAGACTTTGAATATAAAACAGCTTTTCTGCGCAAACAGCCGAGGCGGGCGAATTCGCTCCTTATTTTCTGTAACCAATGTATTTCGTTTATGAGGAAGGGCTCGGGGAAGTGGGGAGGGGGGCGAGAGAGAGAGACTACGGGAGGGGTAAACGTGCGCTCTTGTAAGGATGATGTCAGTTTCTGCAGCTGAGCCCCAATCCGTACCTCACTGAGCCGAAGACTCACCAACTCATTCCTCATCTCAGATGGAGAGAGAGAGCGAGAGGGGGGATGAAAGACAGAGGAAAGACACAGATGGAAGGCGAGTGGTGATGGTGGATGGCACAGGTGTGTATCAAAGGTCCCTTTTTTACTTCTCAGTGAGTTGATGCTATAATGTAAATCAGGGACTAGATGTAATTCATGTTCTTTTATAGTGTTGACTATGAATCATGAATGTCTGCAGGTGGTTGAGGTCCTTAATATTTATTTCAAAATATGAACAGGTTGTTTATTTAATTTTATTGCTAAATATAGTCTGTATGTCTGTAGTTTCAGTGAGTTGTTGAGTGAGTACTGTATTTGTGTATGTGTGAAACTAAAAGTGATGTGATATTGTTTTGGTAAGTTTCTGTGGCTGTTTTTGGTATAGTTAATAGTTAAATAGTGACATCTGATACTAATGGTTAAACAGAAAGGCCTGGTTTTAATTGGCAAGAGCTTATTATTATTATTATTATACAACTCTTGAATATATATGTAATGCAAATGCAATGGTATACACGCAAAACTGTTTATAGTCGATCTCCGGGATGTCCAGCAATGTCTTAGAGAATTGTGTATAGAGACGAGATAAACACACACATAATGAATGTAATACATTGGTAACTGAGCTGGGTGTCACATTTCAATAAGTACGTCTCTTATATACAGCCTTCGACTGGCCCCAGTGTGCTAACAGGATTTAACATTTAAAAGAAAAAAATTAAAAACATGAATTTGGATATGTATAACGCATACATGTTATTATATATATTTAATATCTTTAAATTACATTTTTAAATGTTTAATATTTATAAAACACATTTGAAAATAAATGTTATAATCTTTACATATATTCATGTATATATATTATATATTTTTAAGATTTATAATAAACATGGTTTAAAACTGTGTATCATACATATTATGTATATATATCTAATTGTTTATATATATATTCATTTTTACATATTTACAATTTTTACATAATATATTTGTTATATTAAATTTAAGTATAGAAAAAGTGAAAAGATTGATGTGAATCAAACAGATGGATGTTGTTTTTTACCCCAGTTATGGACTGTTTATCTAGCATGTCGAATGTGTTGCTAATCTGAGCCGGCGGTGTTTGTTCATCAATAGCTGCTCATTCACTCTAAAATACTCAATTTTGTAATTGATGTAATTAAAAGTCAGCCTGTCTCCAGTAGTTTGACGTGTACCTTGAATCGCATCGCTAATCTGAGTGAGTCATAACCAGCACTGGGATTTACCATCAAATATGCCACCACCCCGGCCCGTGTCACTTCTGAGCTACCTGACAGTTGGATTCCCTGACATTTTAAGTGGTCTGTTAGTGGGCTATACCCTTGTCAATTGCGATCTCTCACACACACACACACACACACACACACACACACACACACACACACACACACACTCACACTCACACTCACACACACATTCACACTCAGACACATGCGACGCGACGCCTTAGGGGAATGACAGTTAAGGAGAGGATGTAGCAGTGTTGAAACATGAATAGTTGCACTGTTTCAGGCTATGTCTATTAAGAATTAATGAAGTATGACATATTACCTCTGGGAAAAGAATAAACCGCACTGCTAACAAGCCAAAAATGTCTGATGGCCCTAAACGGCCATTTTTCCAATTGCGAATTAATCTTGTGCCGCTATAACTCGCACACCTTTCAAATTGAGTTTTTAATTGTATTCCAAATCACTGAGAACCGAAGCGGAGGTATTATTTTAGCTTTGAGGTGTTTAGCATTTCCCTTCGAGTCTTATCCTGTTCTTTGACACACCACATTAATAATTAATTGAGTTTTACCCCCAGGCTTAAGACTTGTTTTCCACTGAACTTTTCACGGGAACAATTTGAGAGCTCATCAACTCGTACCTTGGCCAATCTAAATGCGCAACCGATGCTAGATGATGGTGTCAGGGGCGGCAGCTCATTACAGAGACGGCGCTCGCTGTCTACTTTGCAGTCACCCCAATCTCAGAGGTCACGCGGCCTGATATACACCTGGTTTGTTTTGGGGGCAGCCGCAATCATTTTAAAATCTATGTAGAACTTTAAACCAAGACCTTGAGTGAACTGTGTGCCACTACATGGTCTCTTCAACTGCATGTTTTGAAATGAAAGACATGCACTCAAGTTCTCTTGCTCTGCTTCAAGAAGATCAAGGACTCTGTTTACCTTGGTTTGTTGCAGCGAGTGCTGACAGCAGGTCTAATGCGACCTGCGAGACTACTCGAGATTATGGCACCATTGTAGTTCAGGTGTGCCTTTCAAAGCCCTGTGATGCATACGCAGCTTCTCAAAGCTTTAAGGAAACATTGAGGAGCAGTTTGACTGCACAGGCTGTTGAGGGACCGTCACTTTTTTGTTGTCTTTACCACAGTCGTGGTACACTTTAAAGTGTTTACCTCATGCTGACAGGTGAATCTAAAACTCATGAAGCACAGAGGATCAGATAGGTAGAGCTGAGCTTTGAAAACAATCTTTGGTCACACTTTCTATGAAGACTGCTTATGTTTTGAAGCATTATACTGTTTAAAGTAGAAATTATACTGTTTTCATTATACGGTTTATAACTGTATTTTTATTTGTTCATTTAATATACTGATAACTACCATAATAGCAATTATGTATCCCATAATAGCAATTCATCGTTAGTGGCCTGTCAATAAAACATGGCCAATACTCGCATATAGATGGTGCACATGGTCAACTTAATGTACACAACCTTTCATTGTAAATTATATGGTAATATATATATATATATATATATATATATATATATATAATTTTTACTTGCAAAATCCATATAATGTTGTAGTAGATGATTAAAAGTTTTACTGTAGCATTTTTACAGTAGTTTGTAATTTTCCCCCCAAAAATAATGTTATTGAATTAACACATGAAGACTTTTTAATGATACTGACAGCTGTGTAATGTAAAATGCATTACTTACTACTAATTATGCACTACTTATGTACTAATTATAATGGTCTGTTTTGAATTTTTAAGTGAGTGTTGCATTAACATGTTATATTAGTTTTAGGAATTTTGTTTCACTTGCCATTAAATTATTAGATATAAATATTTATATTATACCATTATCCATTGGAAAAAATATAATATGGGTTATATGTATTATAATGGAATATATCTGGGTTAATTTACCAGAAGATGCAAATGATTAAGTACATTATTAGGCATTATAAAGCATTATGAATATTTTTCTAATGCATTATATGCAGTCATCATAAAATGTGTTATCCAATTATTTTTTTGTTTCATATTTATAAAACAGTAATGGGTTGGAAATAAAACCAACTTAAATGGTGAAGTAGGACTGATTTAGATTTGTAAGGCTGTCCTTTGTTTGGTATCGTGATGAAGTGCTGGGGGCTTGCGTGATGGCTTTTCATTCATGCCCTTGATCCTGACAATTCACAATCATAACTTATGCTGGTTTACACATGGGCATCCTCCATTGAAGGCATTACGTGTTGCATTTCCTGTTTTCCAGCACTGGGGAACCATCTCATCAAATCATCTTTAGTCGTTATGATGTAAATGGATGACAGCCTGGTATTATCCCCCAAATGAGCCATAAATTAACAGCAAAATGACTCACCCATCTCCCCCCACACACCACCACCACCCCTGATTAAATGTTGTGTTGTGGCATAGGGAGCTCAAAAGCTCTCCCCGAACCAAATAGTCACATTTATAATTTTTTTTCTCCCGCTGTCACTCTCCATCTCTGACATTGGGGCAATGTGATGGAATTCCTAGTAATTTTCCATCAGTGCCAAAGCGGTGAGTGGCACTATACGCTGCTGAATGGGGACTGAGGGTTGCTGGGATTGAAAGGTGAGATTGAAGATGGCCTCTGTTCCCTTTAGACTCCATGTCATTACCGCTGACCAGTCGCCCATTTCTATCTGGCCCTGATCTTCAGCCCTCTGTGAGTGGCAGTATGGTGAAACTGATGCTATTTTCAGGGCCAGCCAGTGATAATGTCACTCCACTTCAAAGAGCAAAGCTGTGCTGTCTCCCAGGAGATTTTGCTCAAAGATGAAATGATCATAACAGCCCTGACAAGATGTACAATTATTGCTTGGCACCAACAAACAGCATGAAAATGCAATGAAATGTTTTTTTTTTTTCTTGAGTGATTGTCAATAATGCAAATCAGCTGCCCTGACCATTTGTGACACTTTTTTTTTTATTCTGCATATAAATTCACCCATTAGTAATCAGTTACTGAAGTTTAATGAGCACCTTCCATTGTGGTAAAATTTGCTCAGAATAATTGAACTAATCACTGTTTGCATAATTAAATTAACATTTAATCATGAGTTTCGCTGCATTTTTTACTTGAACCCAAGAGTAATCAGTGGCAATTACAAGATTCACGGCTACATAAGCTTTTTTGTGTGTCACATGGTATGATTGATTAATGCATTAGACCTCACTGAAATATAGCTGTCTTGGAAATGCCTCGCTCCTGACGCTTACTGTGACAGATTATGAATGCCTCTATGATAGCTAAGATTATAATATTAATTTCACACTATCATATCTATCTTTCTGCCTGTTTAGCTTTGTCATCTCCTTTTTAAAGTTATCAATCCTTTTTCTTCCTCTCTTTCTTCTACCAGGTGCCTCCAATACGGGCCCCTACGTCTTTGTTGAAAGCCAAAGAGTTCACTCACTGCGGCGCTCCCATTACAGCTGTTGTGTCTTATGGCTTTTTATTCCTATGTGAAGGTGAATAAGGCTCATGTAGGGATACAAGCCACTAAACACAAAGTGATAAATCAGCCTGAAAGAACTTGTCTGTTAGTCCTTTTCTGAACAACAAATAAGTAAAGTTAGTCAAACAGTTAAACTTTATTTCCTGTTGTTTGTGATGTGCATTTGCTTAAACAGTAGACGATCTTATTTGGGTAATTATTGTGCAATTGTGTATAAATGATTATGGAATGATGTGCCATTGTTTTTGAGCAAAGTCAGTACTGTTTACTCTAGAATTAGAATTAGAGTTATTGTCATTAGATCACAGTGTGGAGTTACTGGATGGAAAACTATTTAAAACCAATTAATAGATTTAGGAATTAAAATTTGCATAAATACAGTGGGGTTCAAAAGTCAGACCATACTGGATTAGGATTCAAAATCTACTTTAAACTTGGAAAAAACTAAAGGATTAGGATTTTGAGATACTTAACAAAAAATGAGTGAATCAAATAAGCGAATTTGTGACATTTGAGATACTAAGATACTATTTAGAACATTCTCAAATCAAGCTGGATAACTTAATCATCAGTTTTTACACAACAAACTTGCGCAGTTCATATAATCTTAAGTTTTGCACTCTAATTGTTATGCTTATGGTATCATTTGAAATGAAGATAGAAAAAAAAAAAAGAAGCAAAATACAAGCATTTTACTAGTGGTCTTCGTTTTGGACCCCAATATCCACCTTATTTTTCAGATAAGAGATTTGTTACACAATTGCTTTTGAAGATGTCATGTCTTTGTCCGGATCAAAGCCGTCATTCTCTCTACTAAAAACAGGTTGTCAACCCTTGATGGCTCTACGATCTTCACATTTTCATTGTGAATGTCAATTTAAGTGATCATTAAATGTGAATTCAAAGGATACAGTGAAGTTCTTGACTGATTAAAAAAAACCTTGTACTCTCCATTTCTTATTGCTCACTTCACACAGTTCATTCTTTCACATTGTATTGTGAGAAGTTTTAAGCACACTTTCATTTTGACAGATCCACAGCATGAAATAAGGACACCACCAGAATGACAAAGAAACAAAAGACTTGATGCAAAAAATTTAATAACCAAGTTTATATGATGCACTTTGTGATCCACTCATAAGCCTTTAGTAGGCTTTGTATTTTGCTTTCTTTTTTTCTCATCATCTTTTGCACATTATTAAAATAGAACTTTGACATTATGCATTGCACTGGAAATAATCAACCTACAATATTATACAATATAAGATACATATAAACATGACAAAGCACCTTTTGTTCTTGTAAATAGTAATTATTAAAGAACTGGGGGACATATAGATGATCATGTGTGGGGTTTGTGTATGGTAACATCAGTGCATGGGAAGAATTCTTGAGGGTTTCATGCGCAATAATAGCACCTGAGTTCATATTATAGATGAAATCAAACTAAATACAGTTTTGGAAAAGGCTTTTCCCTTGCCCTCCTCTGAACAGATCAAATTAGGACACACATAAACCCTTTATTTTTGATTGATCTTACACAGTATGTTTGTGTAATTTCCTCTAAAACTGAGTACCAGCAATGATTGAATGAGTGTAAATGCTACATGTTCCCTTCAGTTATAAGACATTGTGTTCACATTACACAAAAAAAATAATAATTATAAAATAACATAGCACCAATTAGTGATGATACAAAAGCTAATACTAATGAGTGTCTCTGCAATACAGTAAAGTAAAAGAGTATGAAGGAGTAATTCTCTGAAGCATATAAAATAAAGCACATTGACATGATCCAGACTTAGATGTTTTCCTAGAAACAGGACCAAAATACATCCTAAGAACATGTAATGTTAAAGTGTCATGCATTATTTGGAAAACAAATATTCTTAGTTCATTTTCAAGTAAATTCTTTCCCAAAAACCTTTCTTTGTTGTTGCTGAAATACAGTCTCTTAGAGATAATGCTTCACTATAAAATAGAGAAAATAAATTTGTAACCAACATATTCATCCTATATTCATACGTTTTGTTGTTGGTCTTCACATATATGTAAATACACATTTACAAGAGGAATGCAATAAAGTGACTAAACAAGGAGTTAAATTATTTCACAGAGGAGGGCCATACAATCCTAGTATCATGAATACACTGCCTTAATCACATGCCTAGTGGATCACTTAATTACTTCCTCGTTAATAGCATTAATTTAATCCTTAATTGATTCAGAAGTGTCCTTCCTTAAAGGAATTTTAAAGCTAGTTAGTCTTTGGCCAAACAGCTGGCTGAGGAGGTTGTTCTGTGACTCTGCAGTACGGTATGAGTGAGTTTCTATGGATCTGACCCCTGGCTTGGACCGTGATTTGTTAAATGAATTGTTCATGGTGGAGATCCTAGAAGAAGGGGAATGGATGGGTCTCCTAGGAATGTTCTTTTTCCCTTTGCAATCTCCGGTGAAGTGACGTACATTCTCAACCTTTTTTGGTGAGAAACTATCTACAGAACCTTTCTTCAGGTGAAGGCCCAGATTAGATGACCCTATTTTATGCTTGGAGGTTATTTTATTACTGACTGTGTCATCCTTTACTGATGTAAGCACTGGATAGTCATTGGGAAGTTCATTTTTCCTTTGTCCATCAATATTTTCAAACCTGCTGGGCCTGAACTTCTTTTTAGCCCTTGGGTCAATCCCCAAATTTTCCCTTGCAGTTGGAGATTGTGTTCTCTGAGAGCTGTGAGGTGTCTTAAGATCTTTCCTCTTCTTCTGTTGCTTGATTGAATCCTTGTCTTCACATGTATTAGAGCTATTGGTGTGATGTGCAGAATCAGTGGTACTAAGGTTATTTTCAAGACTTTGTTTCATAGTTTCCTCAGATTTGACCATAGTTATGTGGTTAGTCAGAGAAGTAGTCAGCTGTTCACTGTGAGTCAGGAAATCTTGTTTATTTTGATCCTGCTTCACAGATGAGAGTTCAAATTCATTACAAGACCCTTGCGTGCCTTGTTTTGGTATATTTATGTCTGTTTGACCACACAATTGAAAGGTGCATTGACTTGAGTGCCTTATTTCCCCTTGTTCACTTGCATTTTCAAAACTTAATGAAGGGGTTGTCTCCATCGTGTCTTCGTTAAGTTTGGTAATGCTCGAAATGTCAATCTCGGAAAGTAACAATGTTGTTGGAATGGTGCAACAGTCATCTTCTATTTTAACATCACAAATCTCTGTTGCAATGACTTTCCTGGGCTCATCTGCTTGCATTTCATAAGATGGAGAAGAGCTTTCATTTTCTTCCTTCGGCTCTGTTGATGGAAGACACTGTTCCGCAGAATCTGTTTGCACTATACACTCAATAATATCCCTGGCAGGGAAGTCCTCAGCCTCATCTTCAATTTTCACACTGGTACTGTTGGTTTGCGTTGAATGTTCCTCAGTTCTGTTCTTTACAGTGTCATCTATGATGGGCAGCACTGATTTGATGCCTTGCATATGTGACACTGTGATGTCTAAGCTGCTCTCAGTTACTTTCCTTTTTCTGCTTGGTGGTGGTGTGTCAGATTTATCATCTTTTGAATTAAAAGGCTTGCAAGGTCTCACAACTCCCCTGAACTTGAAGATCTTGTTCCCTCCAGTTAGGTGTTTCTCCATGTGACGATCAAACTGTTCCTTTTTTGAAAAAGTATAGTTACAGGTACTGCAGATGAACGACTTCTTGATCACATGCATGACATCAGCACAGAGTTCACAAGTATATAGTGTGGTGTGCTTTGAGTCTGGCTCATCTGCCTCGTTATGTTCATTTTTAAGGTGGTCTTTAAGCTCTTTTGCCTCTTGGTAGGATACTGGGCATTTGTGACAAAGATAAATCTTTTGCAAGCTGTGGACCACTAAATGGCGCTGGAGCTTGAAAGGCTTTGGAAACTGCTTGCCACAGTGGTGACAGTCCCTTGAAGGGTCCTTGCAGTTAGGATGCATCTCAGCATTTTTAGAAGTCTCTGCTTTAGGTAGAACCTCAAGCGTTGTCAGTGCGCAGTGCTTATTTCCTCCCCCAATACTTGTTTTAGTCTTCAGAATTGTGGAAGACTCCTCTGGAACCTTTGGGTCTTGTCCATTAACATCAAAAGATGTTCTTCTCTCTTCCTTAGATGATGGTTTAACATTGTCTCTTGCAGGTCTGCTGTGCCGATGCTGCATTATTGAAGATATGAAGTTCTTCACAGCATTTTCTTGCATGAAACACCCAGGCATGTCCAAGAGGGAACTCTGAGACTGCCCTCTTCGTGCAAACTGTGTGGCATGCTCACGCAAGTGTTCATTGTACATCCAGACATCTGAAATTTCTTTCAAACACATCCCACAAGTCCAAACACCTGCTTTGTTTTTGGCGTGTTTCTCCCTGAGATGGTCCCTAAGCTGTTCCCGAGAGGTAAACTTGCGCTGGACACACATATAGCAAGTTGGGGGAGGTGATGGATTGTGAGAGAGCTTGTGGAAGTCGAGCTCTCCTAAGGTGAGAAACCATGTGAAACACACCTTGCATTTGTACTGCTTATCCTTTGGTTTGAGTCCTGGTTCTACGCGTTTCCTACACTTCCGCTCCATAGGCTTTTTGCAAGGTTTTACAGGGTCTTTCAGTTCTGTGCTTGCAATTGTCGCAACCAAAGGAATATCTTTCTCAGGCTCAAAAAAAGGTACAGGAATCTGAATTGTAGTGTCATGGTTTGGTATCTCAATGCTTGGTGAACAAGAGACATTTTCTTGAACACAGACTAGTTGGAGAGGGCAAGCTGTATCAGGAACCTCTGCTTTACAATCTTCCTGAGGAACTGATGACTCTGTATTTTCTGGCACAGCGCAATCATGTGAATCATCCTGGTGCTCTAAGGATTGTCTAATTGTGCCCTCATTCTCACATAAGAATTCTTTAATTCCAGTTTCTGCATTTTCCTCGTAACCAGCCTGGTGATCCATTAGGGCATCATTTGAATGACAAGCGTTCTCTATAGAGCTGTTGACTAAGCTTTTGGGAGTCGTAACATGCATGTTATCATTGTCGATTGATATGGTTTCGTATTCACAAGGGTCATTTGTGCCGTTGGTGAACATGTGTCCCAACTTGTTTTCTTTAGACTCTGCATACTTGTCAATAAAGGCACCAGTGGGAGGACAGTCTAAAACTAAACAGGACAGTTGCTTTTGCTTTTTGTTGCTTTTACCATAGACCCTTGCACATTTCTTTCTTTTCCTGTCATCATTTCTTGGGAATAACTGAGAAAAAGTATTTTCATCATCAAAGAAAGCCTTAAGATCAGGTACCATTCCTAAAGTACCAGTAAGCATGTGACTGTCTTCTGTGGAAGAAGAGGTGTTCTCACGCTTAATATCCACAGAAGAATCCCCAAGTGGATAGTGGATATCTTCTGTCTGAACATATTTTGGGTTTTCACAATACTTTACAACATCGTCAATGTCATATGTGTCACCTTTCTTATGCAAATTGGAAGTCTCTGTGGTAGAAATTGTTTCTTCCTTTTGCTCTTCAGTGCTGATAGTTACCATGCTCTTCAGTTCCTCTCTCACATTGACTTCATGATAGCTGTGACTGCTATCCGGAATCTGTTTTTCAGGTGACTTAGGAGAGTTTTGTTGCACCATTGAGGGGGAATCTAGAGATATAGCCTGCAAAATGTCTGTTTTAAGAGTACTGAGTATTTCATCTGAAAAAGTGTCTTGCTTTACCAATTTTGGAGAAAACATTTCACTGCGTGTGTCCATGGTATTGATACCGTTATTTGCCCTTTCATTAACCAGAGCTGTCTGATCAGTATCACAACTTTCTGGGATCTTTGGCATATCAGAATCACTTGGAATCCCTTCGAAGATCAAATGTGCATCTGTTTTCTGTCCTTGTCCATCTGAGATTTCATTTCTGTTTAAATGTGAAAGAACTGCTGGACCCATAACATCCATGCTATCTTTCAGTGCTTTTTCTGTTGGGTGTGACATATTATAAATGGGCTTAGACACTTGACTACTCATATTTACATGTTCAATGGGCGAAATCCCTTCAGTCTTTACTACATGCTTCATGGCTTTATGTCTTTTAAGTCCAGGATGTGTACGAAAGAACATTGCACATATTTCACACTGAAATTTTCTATGAATTGCATTCTGTGTACCACCCTTTTTAGGTGAGGATTTTGTCTCACTTGACCTTAGACTCTGTCCTTCATTTTGGACAGATGTGCATGCAAGACCCACAGATACTGCTTTTTCACAAGGTATCAGAGGTTTAGATGTCTCCTTAACATCTAACATGGTGGACCTCTGCATTGCATCGTGCTCATTGGTGATCATCTGATTGTCTATCTTCTCAGAATCTACTTTCTTGAGAAGTGTGAGTTGCAGATCCATGTAATCAACAGTTTCATGTGGAACATGAGTACCATTCATGTAAGTCTGGTTAAGGTTTGAGACTTGTTCAGAGTCAATTGTAGTGACATCCTCAACATAATTACCGCAGGAAGCTGATACATTTGAATATTTAACATCATTTTGGATGTTTTCATTTATAAAGTTTACGGCTATATCAAGTCCAATCAGGTGGCCCTGGATATTTGGCTCTGGTTCATTTGCATTATACGGTAGGCTGGATGACAAAGGTTTATCAAGAGAGAAAGCACAGGCATTGAGAATGTAATTGTCTGTGGAGTTTGATTTTACATCAGACTGGTCATTTCCTTTGTTTAAACATTTAGATGTGAAGTTGTAGTCATTGAAGCATGTTTCACTGTAATTCAGGGGGCTGAGTTTCAAATCATACAGTGTACCTGTATCCTGAGAGCCATCCAATGGCCTAGAATGCAGAGAAGTCTCACCAAAAATTTGTTTTGAGATGTGGTCCTCCACAGCCAACAGTGTTCCAGAGCTAGACATTTTACTCTCTGTGATTTTTACTAAATCTTGATGGGGAACAAATGAATTCTCCAATTCTGGTGTTGCTGAATCAGAAGTATCTACTGTCCCACCAATATTTTTGTGATCCAAGTTGTCGTCTTCCAGGTCTTGTCTGTTTTTTCTCAGTGCGGGGGTAACTGTGCCTGGTAGTGAACCATTATCTCTCAGTTCACAAGGGCTTTGGATTGAGTTGTGAGAAAACTGTGGTGCTTGAGTCACAGTATAAAGTTGAGGACTTTGCTCAATCTTCTTCTGTTGATTCTCTTCACATTCTGATTGCACAGGAAATGTCATATCAGGGATGGCTCTCTCCACACACTCTGTACAGTCATGTTCATCTTGAACTACAGGAAGAAGTTTAGGAGAAGCCACCCTTTGTCTATTATTTAATTGTGAATGGATTGACAAATTGGCTTGACCAAGAGGAGACTTGATGTTTGGAAGGGGTGGTTGGATGTTTGTATCAGAAGGACAGTCTGTTGTTCCACCTGTTTTGTCAGATGCCTGGCTGTTGCCTTTAGAAATTAGTTCTGGCTGTGCAATTAGAGCTGAATCGTCATCACATTTCTGTGTTTTTTCAACACACAGCATGTTTTTGTCTTTTGGTATGGCTGGGTATGTTGAAAAGTGTGATATTTTGGAGAAGTCTGGACTATTGGTAATATACAATGAGTCTTTTAAGTCAAACTCTGTATCACACTCAGCATTCTCGGTTTGGCTGACAGATGACTCATGGTTGTGTTCATATCTAGAGACTGAAGACTTCACTGAGTCACTTTCATTTGAGTTCACACAGCATCCAGTTTGTGGACTCTTAAATGAGCTCTCAGCAAGCTGTTGTTCATTAGCTATTAAATCTTCATTATGAAGTGTGTCATTACTAGTCTCATTTAGGCTGACTTTGGTTTCATTTTCTGACTCTGAAATGCCACTGGTTTTCTCTTCTAGTTTATCTGAAAATGCATTTGTCTCCACTGAGAACTGTGTGAGCTCTGCTTCTGTGTTTCTAAATTCTACATATTCAGACTCAATGTGTTCTGAGTATTCATTGTCTTGTTTTTCATGTTCCTCAGGAACCACACACTCTTGATTAGGAGATGACTGAGGTGATGTAAAACCTGAAGACAAAGAATCTGAGATTACTTCCAGGCTCTTCATCAGATTTTCGGTGTAGATTTCATGTTCAAGCATCTCTTCTGACTTGTCCAAGCACTCATTATTTTCTGTTTTGTCATCTTGGTGCAGAGGTGAACTGTTTTCTGTGTTCAAATCAGTGAGCCCCATGCTGCCCTTTATATCCAAATGTTCATGTCCTGAATCAGTTGGCGTGTTGATAGTAGATGAATGTGTTGGTGTATGAAGACCTTGCTGTCCACACATCAATCCAAATGAGAGTGGACTAGACCATGGTAAGTCAGGTTCTGAGAACAGTGCTGAATTTGAGTCTACTGGTCTGGCAATATCCAGGTTCTCTGAGGAACAGTTTATCTGCAAGCTACTGCCCTCATCTTCACTTTCAGGGTCAAGTCTCAGTGGAGAGAATTTGCTCATGGTAAGCTGTTTTGTTAGCTCACTGTCTAATGGTGGAGGGCTGCTGAGCTTGGCTGTTTGCAGCTGACTCTCAAGCTCTGTAACAATTCTTTTTATTTCCAGATCATCAACTGACACGTTGAGATTAGGAGTGTAGTCTGTTAATTTCTCTGGCAAAGCAAATGAGACATAGTTAAAATTGGTCTTATTCTCATTTGAGTCAGAGTATTCTTTGTACTGAGAAATCTCATCTGGTAGCACAGGACTTACATTAACCATCTGATTCCAGTCTCTCTGTTCTGAGAATGACGACTCAAAAAGTTCCTTCTTATCTGTTGTGGTTTCCAGAGGACTGAAGCTCTCTTTGGCAAGCTGAATTTCTGGATAAAGATTGTTCTCAAAACTTCCCACAGAAAGGTCGCCAAACATTGACGTTGTGTCAAAAGAAAGAGGTAATTTTATAAGACTTTGATCATGTTCTGAAGAATAGGGAATGAGACATTGCACATCCTTTTGAGCTGCATCATGGACTTTTGAAGGTGATAAGCAGACTTTGTCCACAAGTGAAGTGCAAAAAGGTGGGGGTTCAGAGAATAGATAATTTGAGTTTTTGTTGGCTTCTTCACTTGATGTGTTGTTATTGATGGCTTTCTCAAAAATGGGTACTGAAAATTCAGAACTGTTTGTTCTCTTGTGGGATTTACCCTTTGATGCAACAGCATCTTTTGTGAGTGTAAAAACATGGTTAGAATCTTTATTGTTTGTCGTTTCCATTGGACTCAGTGTTATGCCTGACCTTCTTGGTGATGTGATAGTTTTTGGGTAATCTTTTTTGAATGGCTCTTCAGTGGTTGCAAGAATTCCTGCCTCAAAACCATAGTGGTCCTCTTTTCCCTCTATTTGCACTCTGGTGGTTTTGAATCTTGCGAGGCTGACAGTACTTTTAGTCATTGTACGCTCAGATGCAGTCTCTTCAGTCTTACAGATAATGCTTGAACATTTTGAAGTAGTGAATTGGTCCTTTTGCTCAGTGAGTAGTATTTTATCAGTGCTGTACCTTTTTGTATTTTTTGTGAAGGTCAAAGCAAGTGATGTGCTTGACTCTTTCCGTATCCTTGGTGGGGATTCCTTGTACACATTCTGCTCAAGCGTGTCTTGATCTTTCCTCTGTACTTCTGTTCTTTTCTCAGAGTCTGAATCTGTATGATCAATACTTTTTGGGCTACCAATGCTATCGCTACAAATACTTATTGATGTGCTGAGTTCACTGCTTGTGGAAGACCTACTGCTCCGTCTTCGTAGCCTTTTGTGACCAGGGTTGTCTTTCATCAATGATGGAGAGACATCAAAATCTTTCTTGGGATCAAAGGACTCATTTTTGTTTTGTTTCCATGAACTTTCCCGGCTCTTGTCAGCACAAATCCTTCCCTTACACTCTTTAGTGTATGTGTACTTGCAGCGAATGCTCTGGCTGAGACGTCCCTGACTGGCTATCTTTACAGGCTCACAGTCGTCATCTGAGTCAGAAACGTAATCATATTCCCTGAAAGTAGGGTTCTGCACTGCTGGAGTCACTCTCTCCATCACAAGTGAAAACTGCATGTTTTTAGTGCCCTTTACATGGAGTTTATGCAACTTGTTCTTTTGTTGAACAATTTTGTGAATAAGCTCTTTACTCCAGCTTCCACCACCTGTCCTTTTCCTTTTCCCTTCTGTTGCTATTGGTTTCTGAGCCGTTGGACTTATGTTGGCACAGGTGGATCTGGGACATGTTGTTTTAACTAAAGCTGTGCTGCTTTGCAGGCTTTTAAGCCCACATCTTGCAGAAAAATTGCTTGATAAAAGAAACTTAGAACTGTAATCATTTTTGTGTTCTGTTTGTTCTGACTTTCTTGCTTCCCACTCCATTTGTGTGCAATTTGACTCCTGTGGCTGGGACTCTGTTGGAGAGGATTCTGCTTTAAGGCCTTCCTTTTGTATCAATTCGTGTTGGCTTTCTTTGTAAGGTATATCTGTGTGTTTGCTGTCTAAACTAAGGCCGTCTGAGTCAAAAGGATATTTGCAGTGAGCTTGAGATCTCTCACTAGATGTTGATTCATTGTTAGTTCTACCTTCAAATATCGTGGAGTCTTTGGTAGTCAAAGCCTGTCTTGTTGATGTACATTTAGTAGTGGTGAGGTCATCATCAACAAATGCATCAATAAAGCTGCTATCGATTTCTGCGTTGTCTGACTGATAGCCTAGTCCATTCAAAGCCTCTGTGATAAGGCTATCCAATTTGGGATCTTCCATTTCTAAATCTGGTAAGGGTGCAGATGGTAGCATCAGTTTCATTGAATCATCTTTTATATCTTCTTTGGTTTCATTATCTGGCACTATTTCCCCATTCTTGTTCAGTCCAAGCAGAGACAGATGCAAATCTGAAGAACTTCGCAAAATTGCATAACTGGATCCAGATGACATGGCTTTTGTGTGGTCCGTCTGAAACTTCCTTATTTCTTCCACTTTTGGCACATCTTTTAAGTCATTTTGTGCAAATGTATGCTGTCCACAGTAGTGCTTATGGTCAAGAAAAGAGACAAGGTTATTAAAATTCTGATCACATTGCTTGCATGTCAGAAGCACATCCAGTTGGTCAAGGTTTGCTGAGACTAATGATGTGGCGAGTTGGTGGGCAGAGTATGGAGGTGGGGGATGGTTTTCTGTTCTGTAGGTCTCCAAACAACCTTTTCCATTGTCCATGTTGGACTTTGAATGCCTGTTATGTGGCATGAAACTTGCCGTGTTTTCTTTGGCTCTTTCTTGTTTATAGTGCAAGTCTCTGGAAGCTTCTGAATGGTAGAGATGCTGGTTGGTGTTCATGTTATTAGATGATATCAATACTTTATCCTGTTGCTGCTGAAAAAACTGAGGGGATAGAACCTTTGAAATTTGGCTGTCATCAGAGTTACTGTTGACAGAGTTTGTAGAGGCTGGGGAGAGTGATGAACACGTACTGCTAGATGCTGGATTTTGAGTGGGTGAACGTGAAGGAGAGTCATATGGTGGCACCATCTTCATCCCTAAGGATGCTTCATGTAATGGATGGTAGCTAAAGTTTCTTGATGTCACTGGCACTGGGTGGTTAATACCAAAGTATAATGACTTATTATTGGCATCACCCACCTGGCCTTGATTTGTATCCAGCTTATTTGTAAAATGACTCGGTGGAATTGTGTTGCAGCCTTGCTTGACACTGTCCTGCTTTTGGTTTGAGAAGCCATCATTTTTCTTTTTGTTGAGAAAGTTGTTAGAATCTTTATGGTTGATGTTTTTGTGTGGCTTATTGTCATCTTGCCAGTCTGATGGGCCTATCAAAAAAGTAAGCTGCTGATTACTCAACTGCCTGGAGAGATCAATCCTATTTTGGTTTGGCATTGCAGTTGTGAAGCGTATCTGCTGCCAAGGCATACGGCCATTAATGCCAGTGTTTTGTCTTTGTTCTGGTGCAGGTTGGTACTGAAAGGGGTAAGGCGTGGAGGTCTGGTCTATGAGTGGTGGTGAAAAGCTTTTGTTTGTGCCTTCCCATGGGTGTGATACCTTGCTGTGGTGTTTACTGGCACTTTTGTCAAGAGGCCCTGGGCTGATGTGAATACCATTATGTGGGGGGCTAATTACATGTACTTGTGAACTTGAACCTTGTGCAATATTTCTAATATGATGAACACTGCCTTGAATAAGAACTCTTTGGCTGGGAGTGCCATTTTTAAGATGGCAGCCTCTCTTGCCCACTATTGCGAAACCTGTGTCACTGCTGTCTATTGGACTAAAAGACTCAGATTTATCTGAAACACTTTTACTCTGCTCTGTTAGCCGAGTACTTGATGCTGAGCTCTCGTCATTGCTGGGAACAGAAGATGACATACCATGTGGTGTCTGCATGTACTGGGGTGGTTTATGGTGTAACTGGTATGATTGCCTGTCCTCTACCTGGTCATTACCAAACTGTGCACTAGTTTGCATGGCTTCATGGCCCTCTGAAGAGGATGTGAAGGAGAATGAATTATGGGAAACCTGGTTAGAAGCAAGATAAATATCATTGTAGTCTTGAGGCTGTGTATTCCGATCACTGGGAAAGGAATTAGAGGATGACTCCTCTAACAATGGGTATCCGTACTGAAATGGCATAGGCATAAAACTTCCATTGGTCTTGTTCAAGTCCACAAGGTTGTTTGGCTTTTGTGAAGTAAGGGAAAAATGAGTGTTTCTGAAAGTCCTATCTGGAGACTGCCACGTGTCTGTTTTACTCAGCTGAAAGTCAGGGAATAAAGTTTCATTGGCAGGTTGTGTACTGTTGCTCTCGATTAGGCTGGGCTTCTTTTGAGTAGATGGTGGATTCTGATGAGCAGGTCCTACAGAGGTGGCACCAACAGCCTGTGAGGTATAACTTTGGGAAGTAAGGTTAGGTGAGCCCTCATGGAAGCACCTGAACTGTAGTTCTTCCTGTTGCAGTTCGGCCTCTCGCTCTGGAATACTTGGCACATGGAAGCGGTAGCTGCCTGAGACAGGACCTCTGTTGGACTCAAGTTTCTTTGGAGGTGAGACTTTCTGCTGGGGATAGGCTATCCCAATTGTGGGATTTGAGCGTGGATTAGTAATACTCAATCTGTACAACTGCTGTGAGTTGCCACGCTCTTTTCCTGGCTTTCTACTCTTGTCTCTATTGCGACTCTTTCCACTTGGCGACTGAGGGCTGTCCTTGCCGCTGGGCCATGTCCTGTTGCTATTGAACGAATGATTCTGCAGTGACTTAAAATCAATCTTTCCAGCCTGCTGTGGGCGAATTACAGCCTCACGTTGCTGCGTGTTGTCCCTCTCTTTTTCTGCAAACTTAGCAATATTGTTCACAGCCTGTGGCTCCAGACTCACATTTTGAAAGTGCTCAGGGGACTCTATTAAGCTTTTGTGCTCCACTGCCCCCTTATCCTGTTTTTTGGACTCATTATCCAGCTCTTTGGCAGCTAAGGACTGTTTAGTCTCTTCAGTCATGATGCCAATGTGGCTAGTTCAGCACACTGGTCCTTATCTGCACAGGCTGTGACATGGACACATTGTGTTTCAGTCAGAATCAACAGACCTGCAGGAACAGAAGCTTGATGTACAGGATTATTCCCGCTCTCTTATTTCTTCATTTCCCTGATGATGGAATGTTCATGTCATTTTGTGATCTGAAAATAGAAGAGAAAGGATAAGAAAATGTTATTCTCACTTTAATTTTCACATTAGGTAATATTGCTTAATGCTACAGAGAAATAATATTAACAAAAATACTATACAATTCAATCATTATAAATAAATGTGAACTGTAATTGCAAATGACTGCAGAAATTTCACTACAATTCAATCATTATAAATAAATGTGAACTGTAATTGCAAATGACTGCAGAAATTTCACTCGGGTGGTAAAATGTTTATTTTGCAGCATTGGGATAAAAACTGAGACAAGCAATTTCACTTCTCACCTGAAGAGGGCAGAATTGCATCAGTTTTTGCATACAGAAGGTCTACATCTCATTCACATTTATCAACAAGAATTGCAATTTAAAACATGAAACTGTAAACAAAATGTACTGCACTAGATACTACTTCATAAAATATTCAGTTAAAATACTTTTAATTGTGTATGACCTTCTTTGGGTGCTCCAGACATTCCTTATATTCAAGTTTACTTTGGCTAAGAGTGTTTTAGTTGTGGCCAGACTATAAGCAGCTGAGAGTTTGGCAGAAAATTATAATTTCTCTGCTCTGAAAATCTGTGCATTCGGTGCTTTTCAACTGCGCACTTTCAGCAGCTGACGCTATAAAAAAAGTTAGAAGTCCAGGGAGACAGAGGATGGAGGAATAGATAATCACAGGTCAATACTTGGCTTTCTTTCCCTCGCTTAAACATATTCATAAAAGTAAAAGTAGTCAAAAATAAGATCTCAGATATGGCAATTGAGGAAAGTATGACTTTTTGCAGTTTATTTTTTATTGGATTTTTTTTCTTCTGTAATGTCCTAGAGGTAACAAATCCTGAAATAAAACCCACACCCTGATTGTTTGATTCTTTTCCCTGTGCACCCAGCATTCATAATTGCATGGTACAGGCTAGGGATGTCACGGTGAGGAAATTTTCACACCGGTATATCATATGTTTTTTCACTTCCGCTGTTGAATTTGCGATCATGCCTACTGTCTATAGGCCTATAACAGTAACTATATGCAGGGTATTGAATCGCTTTTGAATGCACACTTGCTTTTCACTTTCGAAATTGTGATCACGAGTAATCTGTATATAGGGAGCAGTGGTACTGAGCACACATTTTACAAGATGTCATTGATGCTCTGCAGCTCGTGCTGTATGGGGCAGAGCAGACAATTTCAGTTTATAATTGTAGCATCCATTGTCCAACTGAACTAAATGGCTGAACTAACACCGACTACTGCAGCAAGCCTAGTACAGGCCCAAAATGAAAGGGCGCAAACAATTAATCTGCATCATATTCAAAGAAACCTCACCCTAACCTTTCATCTCATTCATACATAACATAAATAAGTGCACTGCTGTATGTAATTCAGAGATGGTTTGTATGAACATTTGCATGTGACAAAAACGGCTTTAGGGAACTGTGTAATCCATCTTGACACCTATTTACTTCCATCATCTTAGATGTCAGTACATTACCTTTAGCCTCTCAAACAGAGTTCTTCCACAATCAGTTTTTACTGTCAAATGTAATATGCTCTGTATATGCAGTGCAATCAACTTGTGTTTCCTTGACATAGCCACGGGCTACAGAGCTGGATTCATCTCTCATTAAAATGGCCAGGTGAGCTCTATATGACTTGTTATAAAATGTGAATTACGCATCAGACTTCTTTTGAAGCAAATAGGGCATTTTGATAGACGGCAATTCATAATGTTGAGTATAAAGTGAATACATCAATGGTAAAATAGGACAGTATGACTGATAAGGGTATGGCACAACATGCCTGGACCAAGAACAACAAACCCCTAAAGCACTCTGTAAAAAAAAAAAAAAAAAAAAATATATATATATATATATATTATATATATATGCACGCACACACCACACTTATTGACTCCCAAGAGCGACTGATCTTAGTATCCTGTTGGCAGAGAGACCTGGAAATGACAGACCATGTAAACCAGTCAATCTCCACTGTTTCACCACTGAGAAAGGACATTTAGAGAAGGTTGCTCTTGTCTAAGCATATCAGTCTCTGACGTTGCATAAATAATAAGCCCGTTTAAGAATATTGAAGTAGGTAAAGAAGCGAAGCTTGTAACGAACACCTAATGTTACATACTGTTCATGACATGAATGTTGATGTGCCTGTAAGATGACTACTTCTATGGTTTACGTTATTGTATGCATGCTGATCTTTTCTTTTCCTGTTTTATACTCTCTCTTTAACATGTATGCGAGGGATTGAAAGTTGTCACCACAACAGTTGAAAGAATGATTCTCTGAACTACTCATATGAACTATTCCTTTTAGGCTGCTTTTAACCTCAACATATTTATTTTCTTCAGTGAATCGCACTGCATTCAGTGTCACGGTTCTCAAATGCTTTATCTCTTCCATCCTGTCGTCCACCTGGCTCTGGTATTTAGCAGGTTGGTCTGGAGTCCAAGCCTAGCCTGGGTTTGGATAGGACTGTGAAAAGTCACATCCCCCCTTCAGCTCCTGTCATAGTCAAAGCTAGTGTGTCTGTTCGTTTCCCTGCAGCCTGAGGGATGACTCAACTCCACTCGACTGCTGGGAGCACCCTGCAGAGGCTAAGCTTGATCTGGCCGGGAGCCATACATCACGTCTCCCTTGGTGTTTGCCCAGGCCGGCCAGCCCCCTGGAACGGCCACAGAGGGAAACACAAGCTGACTGTGACAACAAAGACCACAGTTGCAGGAATCGCAGGGGCCTACTAGAAGTATCACCAAAGCCAGAGCTGTCAGTGTACAAAGAATGCAGGGTCATTTATATCCTCACAACTGTCAGTTTGACTTCCCAACCCTATCTCCATTATTCCTGTAGTCAGTCTTTGCCACACGCAGACCATGGATTAATGCCGTTATCCATGTGCTATTTAAAGTGCATATTTAGTGACACTTTATCTCTCTGGTTAGCTAACTTTTTTTTTTTTTTTTTTTTTTTACTCATGAAAGATTAAAGTTTATGAGAACTTGGCCAGGAAAATAAAGTGTGCCCATTACACATTTTAATACAAACTATGACTTGATATGAAATCCTGTGAGAGTTGTCTGAAAATGGCTCCATAAAACAGCATTTTAGGCAGTTTTATAAGTCAATTAAGGCAAGCTTGTGTGTTCCACAGCCCTGGTGTCAACTCAGCCTGCCCACACACTACCAAAAGCTCCATATGGTTGAATCACATGCAGCTCAGGGCAGAGGGAGGGTTCTTTTTCTTTGTGCATCAAATTATATGCATAAATATTTCTTGGCACGTGAACACGATCTCAAATATTAACGTTTTGGTGTGTTTGGCTAAACAGGTTAAATGTCTGTGAGAGGACCTTCATTTCCTGGGATATCTTTTTTCCTCCCATGCAGGATGTACTGGTCTGAGGCACAATAAAACACTCCATTTACACCTCTGAGAAAATATCCTGTCAGTTATCTCCAATTAAACCTCCATTAGTTCTCTTCTGTCTTTTTTCCCTGGCGATCCTTCTATTTATTACGGCATATGGCACCCAAGCAATTACCTGTCCATTACTTCAAAGTAAATTAATTAAATCATATTTATAACCTTGAAATGTGAACTCCTGGGACCTGGAATGATTTGTTTGTTACTAATGGTATTTATTTTACTCCTGTGTGTAACTTAAGACTAAATTCTGATAAATGTACACATGATTCACACCTGATTGCACCCTGATTTCCTAGCCAGCACTTATGAACAATATGTTACAGGAAGCCAAAACTCTCATTTCCTTTCCACTGAGAAGGAAAACACTGGCTTTAGCTAAAGTCTCACACAAAAGACAAAGACACTGACATGTTAAACAAAATTAAAAGCTTGTAATAACGTCCATCTTTTATGCTGTCACACAATCACATTCTAGACTTATTTCTGCACATAAGTACCTCCACACACACTCCATTCCAAAACCTAGTGTGCTGCCTACATAGACAGGTGTGACTGATTTGAAATGCTGATAGGAAATCTGTGCATCATACATGACATAAATGTCTCTTTACGTGAAGCACGTGATAGACTCAAGACTGCTATGCTAATGATGCAGCACTTTAATAATTCAGCATGCCATTTCTTTCACTGAGCTATGTGCACTGCATTATGGGATTGCTTTTATTCTGTGAATGATATATGAGTGAATTTGACCAGGTGGTTGTGGCTACCTTCTGAAACAGATTTTACATTGAGAGTGTGCCCATGATGCCTTAAAATCCTCCCTATAGGTAGCTCCTTGGTTTTGGATCAGAGCCATACACTCCTAGTATGTCTTTGCCATTTACAGGGAGCTCTACATGGGTTCAACTGGCATTTATAGGAATGGTGAGCAAGCTTCCAGACAAAGCTCCAAAAAAAAAAGAGAAGGGTCCATCTGGGACAGCACTGCTAAAGACAGCACATCCTCTAGATCCCTGCACCTTAAAACACAAAGGCTCCTTGTATCTCCCTTTAAGCCAATAAGGAGTGTTGGTTGGCCTCCCTGACACTGTTGGCTTTTTCCAGATGCTCAGTGTGGCAAAAGATCTTCTCAAAGACAAGAGAAGGGGAGAGACAAAGTCAACAGAAAGAGAGAATCTGAAGGGCTTGGAGGATTATGACAGACCCTCATGGGATAATAAGACTGCCTCTCTTCTCGCAGGTAGCAGTTAAATCGCTTTAAAGGTAGAGATGTTCCGATACCCTTTTTCCCTTCCCGATACCGATTCCGATACCTGGACTCAGGGTATCGGCGGATACCGAGTACTGATCCGATACCTGGGTGTGTGTACAGTATTTATACAGCTGCAATTCATACTTGCACTGTATGAATTGATAGAATTATTTTATGGTGCGTTTCAGACGTATCCCTTAATTAAACATGAACAAATACATACAGTGAACTAGAGTATTTTTATTATCTGACATACATTTCACAGCAATATATTATTTATCTTTCTTAAGTGAAAAAGAACTTAAAATGCAACCACACATCTAATACTGTAAACCATAGGTTCTCAAAGTGCGGCCCGCGGGCCAATGGCGGCCCGCCGAAACATTTCTGGCGGCCCGCGATAACATCTGTAAAACTGTTAAAACTATTGCTTTGAAAAAATGAATATCTCCGTTTAGTGGTGTTTAGCGGCATCCATAGGCATAGGCGGTAATTACATGGTCCGACCGACCGATCGCACTTGACCTCACTCCCAAGGCCACCAGGAACAGTGGTTGTCTACACAGGAATAGGAATCGTGGCCAACCGAAACCAGCACCACAAATCCCATTGCAATTTAAAAGGGTATGTTGACCAAGTAATCAATATTCAATGTGACTTAATAATAATCTTAACAATGTCAAGCTTATTAATGGCCGCGTTTCCATTACCTTTCAAAATGTTCGCGGGCGCGAACACTTGCATTTTCCTATCAACAGTGGAAACAACTTAAACTAGTCTATCATTTCTGGTCATACAGAAAATAATAATGCATTATTCGCAACTACTTTTATTTGTGTAAACTCATAACAAGAAAACGTGCTTTTGTAAAATAAAATAAAACAATCAGTAGCCTAGGCTACTACGCGCTTTCATGATCTCCGTGAACTGGAGCGCGAGAACTGAAACAAAATATAGCCTATGTAGGCTAAAGCTTAAAATGTGCACTTTTAAACAAACAAACTCGAATCGAAAGCAAATACCTGATTATGTAATCCGTATGAAAGGTGGATTTCTCTCTAAAAGCGCATCTGCTTAACAGCGGAGATGGAGATATGTTTTTAGCCGACGTCAACAATAGTTTATTAATAAACAATTAAAATGCCTCTCTGTTTTTTCAGACGCATTTATTATCATTAGCCTATAACTCACCTATAAATCAGGCTAGATCAGACACGTACAGGCTATATGGCTCTTCTCATTCATCACTGCGGGAAAAATATAAATTCCAGGTTCTAATTTGGCCTTAGAAAACCAGTAAAATCGACATGTTTTCCATATTAATTTGTGAATATTTAAAATGTTTAATAAAGGGGCAAAAAGTCATTTAAACAAAAATCTGAAAAAGTCTGTCGATATTTACTTTTTTTGCGCAGCAGTTGGTGAAGCCAGTTCAAATTAAAATTTTGTTCAACTTTGCGTTTTAAAAAGACAACAACCGTTCATTTTTCGTTTTTCAGTTACGGGTTAAAAAAGATAGATAATAATATGCAAATCTGCAATAATGGAAACGCGACTGACAAGCAATGATAGAAATGAATGATGATGATGACTTGTTTGGTAAGCTTCTATTTTAAAAGTTTCTTTCTCTCCCCCCCAAAATTTTCACAAGTTTTGCCAGGTTTAGCCTCAGTTATGAATTAAAATGTGTTTATTGCAACTAATGTAAACTGTAGAGATGCAACCTGGTCATTGAAAAGAAAATCCCATTTGAAATTATTTTAGTTTTTTTTTTCTTCGTTTTCTCCCCCGCCACTTTGGCGGCCCTCAGTTCAATGTTGGGTTCCTAAATTGGCCCTCACCTATCAAAACTTTGAGAACCCCTGCTGTAAACTGAAAAGGTATTTTAGTTTTACTATATAACTGCATAAAAAGTGCAACAAATAAATCTAGGAATCTAAAAAATGATATATGAATAATATAAGAAAATAATCTCTTTATAATTTAAAGTCCATAAACAATTTTGTTAAAGGGTTAGTTCACCCAAAAATGAAAATTCTGTCAGTAATTACTCACCCTCATGTTGGTCCAACCCCGTAAGACCTTCGTTCATCTTCGGAACACGAATTAAGATATTTTTGATGAAATCTGAGAGCTGGATCACTCCTCCATACTAGTCCATAGGCTTCTTCAGGGATTGAACTTGCCGGCCTCGAAAAGTTATTAAAGACATTGTTAAAATAGTCCAAGTGACTACAGTGGCTCAATCTTAAGTTTATCAAGCGACGAGAATACTTTTTGTGCGCAAAAAAAAAACAAAAATAACGACTTTATTTCAACTATTCATTTCCTTCTCTGTGGGCCTCGAGTCAGTTCACTAGTGTAATAGCGTACGCTTCTGTTGTTGTACGTCACACGCATCACGCACATGACCAGCGCCGGCCAATATTGAGCCTATGTGTGACGTAGCTCTACGCAATTACACTAGTTTAACTGACTAGAGGCCCAAAGAGAAGGAAATGAATAGTTGAAATAAAGTCGTTATTTTTGTTTTTTTTTTGCGCACAAAAAGTATTCTCGTCGCTTGATAAACTTAAGATTGAGCCATTGTAGTCACTTGGACTATTTTAACAATGTCTTTAATAACTTTTCGAGGCCGGCAAGTTCAATCCCTGAAGAAGCCTATGGACTAGTATGGAGGAGTGATCCAGCTCTCAGATTTCATCAAAAATATCTTAATTCGTGTTCCGAAGATGAACGAAGGTCTTACGGGGTTGGAACAACATGAGGGTGAGTAATTACTGACAGAATTTTTGTTTTTGGGTGAACTAACCCTTTAAATAAACGGCATTTCAGTTTTGACCGCGGCTGGTCATCCAGAACAATAAACTCAATACATGTTGTCGGTTATATTTATCGCTCGTTGGCTGTCTTTTGAAAACTTTTCTCTTTGTTTGAATAAATCTTTCAGAGATTGTTGATTCTGGCGCGGCTCATCCTTCTCTGGCCTTGCCTTTTGTGTAATCGTGTTCTGCGGGGTGACGCGTCTTCAAATGCTTTAAGTTACTCGTGTTGAAGTTGCTAATCTTGTTCCACCCCTCGAAATTTCAGTATGGAATACGAGACATGTCGCCGTTTCACTGGCTGGTTGGTCCAGTCTGAAATACTGCTAACGTTAAACAGCGGACATACCGTTATCGCGCGCGCGCTCTTCGCTACTCTAAACAGTGGTTGCTTGTGGCAACAGCACAGCTTCCTGTGTCGCCACAAGCAACCACTGTTTAGAGCAGCGAAGAAGAATTGATCTCCGATTTGCAGCGTTATGCAAAGCTAGCGTGCATTACTAGATATTGTTTAAGAAAATGGTATCGGATCGGTACATGGGTAGAAGTACTCGCCGATACCGATGCCAGCATTTATATTGGTATCGGCGGCATTTCCGATACTAGTATCGGAATCGGAACAACTCTATTTAAAGGGCATATTGCAGGTTAGAGTACCAAGTGAGTCAATGTATATAATGTATATAAATATATATAAAAATTATATTATAAAACGCTATTAAGGCTTCTAGAGTTGTTTTTGTGAGAATTTTACTTGCGTATCTGAAAACCGCCAAACCGGAAGTGACGTAACGGGAGGGAGTGCGGTCAAAGTAAACATAGGAAAGCAATGGATCGCAGTGACAGTTCGGATGCTGAGGAAATTGTAAATGTTTACTCGTATGATGGACCTCAGCCACATAATTTAATTATGAGCCAAGCCAAGAGAGCAGGGACAGGCCAGGATTAGACAGAACGGCCAGAGGAGACAAATTGAGTTGTCTGAGGAGAACAGGGCAGGTGTCTTGGTGAGAAACCAGTGTTAGCTTATAGATATATCCAAGTTAGCCGACGATATGTATAACACTATGCTCAGATCACAATGTTGTACAGATTAATATCATGTATCAGGCAATAGAAAAGTATTGGACCCTTACCTGCATGTGTAGCTAAGGCCTTCCCTAAAAGTCGCTAGATGATGTCATACGTCACTTAGCATATTAATGACGTCATCACGTCGTACTTGCATTCTGTCAGCCTAGTGCGCTTTCTCTCTAAATTAATGCTCTATTTAATATAATATAGCCGAATGTCAAATAAAGCTGTTCTCATTTCCTATTTTTTTGTTGTCAGACAATATAACGAGTAACTATAATATAGTGAATGATTACATTTTTTATAGGCCTATGTGGAACATTATCTGAATTGAGAGAGTTAGGGAACCGGATGAACTAAGCTCTGTGATAGTGAGTGTTACAAGCAATAAGCACAAGAAAAGAAATAAAATTAAAATGGTCAAACTAAATTTTTTAAATATAAAACAAAAGAAAAGCAGATTAGTGATAAGTCCGTGGAAAAACACTGCTCATTCGCGTCTGTCAGCGGCCGTGCGCTCAAGAGATGAATGTACTGCTTCTCTCAGCCATTCACTGAACAGGGGAGATGCAGC
The DNA here is from genome assembly GCA_030578255.1 of Tiaroga cobitis. NCBI lineage: Eukaryota > Metazoa > Chordata > Actinopteri > Cypriniformes > Leuciscidae > Tiaroga > Tiaroga cobitis. The sequence goes on along the minus strand of CM060615.1, from coordinate 27,423,533 downwards.
TAGAGAGAGTGACGACAGGGAGAAAGCAAGACCTCGCGCTCGCAGGACAGTACTGGCAATATTTGGAGGTTACTGAGGTTTGTCCAAAAAGTCGCTAAAATTGTCGCTAGTCGCTTTTTAAGCGACTAGTCACTAATTGTCGTAAAGTCTCAAAAAATAGTGACAAAGGGGCTAAGTTGGCAACACTGCATGTGTTGTGTCAGCCATAAGGAGACTTTATAAAGGCTTTGAATGGCCCCATTTTGGTGACAATGAATAAAAAAATAATCATAATCACAACTGTCTTACTGTATAAAAACTTTATATGTCGAAACAGCGAACACAAACATTAAAGTGGCTTTGTACAGATTGAAAATTAATTATATAACTATTTATGATGATAATAAGTTTCGGCTGCAGACTAATAACAAACACATAAATGCTAGGGGTGTAACGGTACACAGAAGTCACGGTTCGGTTCATACCTCGGTTCAGACATCACGGTTCGGTGCGATTTCGGTACAATGGAGGGAAAAGCAAAACATAAATGCAGAAGGCATTGTATTTTTTAAATAAGTTTATTAATAAAGGCATAGAACCAGTTTATTTGTATTGCACTGACAATAGTTTTATATAATTAGTTTATTAATTAAATTAATAAAAAGACAAAAAGACCTTGCGATATGTTTGGTAATTGTACCTGAATTAATTTAAAATTATTTTGCTATATTTCAGATCAATATATTTGTTTTCCTTAATTTTAATTAACATTATTAATTAACAATGTAACATTATTCTCATCTGAATTATAAATAATTGATTTCTGTATAAAATAATACTACCATTAAAAACACATTAGATTTTCTTTTTTAATCAATGTAGAATGTGTGAGATTAGTGCTCCGAGAACAAGCAATGAAAACCAATGCAATATGATGAATGTCCAAAAGATGGGACCCACAGACTGTTTTGAAATGGAGTTGGATAGGGGTGCTCCGATCAGGATTTTTGGGGCCGATCACCGATTACTGGAAGCTGTATCACCCGATACCGATCACCGATTACAGGGTCTATTTGAAGCGTTCTATTTATCATGTAGCATTATTATTAAACTATATTTAACAATAATGTACGTTAAGTATTGCATTTAAGAGAAGACAATGTATCATGAATTTACACCTGTGTATTTATCAGACATGAAAACGGGTCAGGGGTGAAAAAGGTGAGAAGGATATTACCCCTCTAGGGGGGTCCGGGGGCATGCTCCCCCCGGGGCCCAATTATTTTATAGTCTACTATAAAATTAAGAAAATAAATATAGCACAAATGTATAGCACAGCTGTTTAATGAGGCAGCAACATATGATAGATAGGACAGAACAGAACAAAAAATGCTATTAATAATCTTTCATTGCGCAAACGTATTATGATATGATTATGAAAGACTCCAATAGAGTGCTGCACACAGCGCTTATGCGCATCCCGAGCGCTGAATGATGCGCTTGAGGCAACACGAGTCACAGCGCGCAGCTCTTCGAGTCCGCATTTGAAAAGTTCGAAGCACAAAGGAAATACATATCGATGCATAGTGTATTATACAGTATCTATCTATGCAATAGTTTATTCAGCCTTTTCTTTTAACAGTTTTAAATTTCAGTTACTGTGCGCATGAACAACAATGACAGTGCTCTCCAGTGTTGTGATCTAGACACGGTAGAAAGGAACATGAATCATGATTAAGGTACTACAGCAAGATAGTCAATTTATGCGAAACTATAGAGCTTTATCTACAGATCAAGTATAATAATATTAACATTTAATCATCTTGGAGAGAGTTGCATCGTTGCCGAACGCGACGCGCTATGCTGTTTGAATGCTGAATGGAGAATGACTGACGACGCGTTGTTTGAACGCTGAATGGAGAATGACTGACAGCGGAGGGAAAAGTTTACGTGAACTTGAATTTAATGACTTAAATATTAATTTCTATCTTTCATTATACTATAGTATGGCTTCATATATATATCATGAGTTTTTGAACTCAACCTGAGCGCTCGTTGCCGCGGCGATCAGTGGATACACTGTTCTCTGTAGCTCGCGCAGTCTTTAGTCGGACGCGCGCTTCAATCTATCGCCGTTGCGTACGGACTCTATTCTTTCCGGCAATTTTACGGATTGATCAGAGAGGCTGCACTGTTTGACAAGCAGACAGCGGCGTGGTACACACATTGCAGATGGATTGCTAGTGAATTGCTTTTTCACACACCTTGTAGAATTGCCAGACTGCTGAAGCCAATTTTACCGATTTTTACCAGGGCATAAAAAATTGTCTCGCGAGTTTTGCGTCATCTGATCGGCTTTTCTGGATCGGCCTTTATAGAGAGCGCCGATCACACATCCCAAAGCAATTATCGGCCGATTGTGATCGGCGACCGATCAATCGGTGCACCCTTAGAGTTGGATAAATATGTTTTGCTTTTAAAACAGTGTGTGTGTGTTATTTTGGTTGGGTGACAGTTGTAGGTTACAGTTTGGCAAGAGTTTACAGTGTGACAAAAGCACCATGTTGTGTTTTATTGCGAGTGTACACAAATATAAGTAAACCCTTTGCAGGTTTAATGATCTGTATGAACGAAATGACGGAGTATGTTTTTTATGTTTCCACTGTTCGATCGCACCCGCGCCTCTCTCTCTCTCTCTCTCTCTCTCTCACACACACACACACACGCACACGCACACACACACACACACACACTCCAGCATTGCAATCTTGACATCGCAGCCTGTTCATTATGCGGTCACACAAACGCGGATAGAGCGTCAAATTCGCGTCTATCGCGTCTAGTTCGACGCTAGTCTAAAGCGAATACAGGGGCGGACTTAACCGTTAGGCAAAGGTCGGCAATTGCCTTGGGCCCCGAGCTATCTAGGGGCCCCCAAAATCCCCCATTAAATTATGCTTTTTTTTTTTTTTTTTTTACTTTTCGCAAATTATATATTTCTAAAAAACATTTGCGAAAAAAAGGCATCAAATCATTAGTGTCGCAGACAGGAGGGGGCCCCCCCACCTCACGTACTACATTGGACTATTCTGTGTGCAAAAGTGACAAGGCTGTAATGCGGCAAAAAAACTGACAGAGAAAAAGAAGTGATTGACAGACGGTGTACAGAGTGACAGACAGAGTGTACAGAGTAGCCTAGTAGACAGAATAAAAATGAAGCGAAGCTACCCAAGCGGTGCTGAAAAAGCAGGAAGCGGGAGGAAAGCAAAACGTTTTTAGCAAAATTGCAGAAGGTAACAAACTTTTTTGTGATGTCCGCTGACAATGACAACAATGCTAACAATATGTTACAAGTCCATGGCCGTAGCCAGCTATGAGGTCACCGAGGTCCGGACCTCTGTCATTTTTTTACATTCAAAAGTAAAATGTCAAGCTCTCTGAATGATTAATCAGCCGTTTAAACCACCTCATATGAGTGTTTGCAATTCATGTTGCTGCGAGAAGCTAGCGCAGTGAACGGGGCTTGAGAGCGCGTGGCGAGTGGGGGCGCGGGTGCAGCCTCCGTGTTGCCAGATCCATCTAATGGAAAGGTGCAGTAATCTCCTGGACCTGTTTTTCTGATTTAATGACACTTTAGGAAGTTATTAAAGTGTAAAGTTGCATGTTAGGGTTAGTGATATATTAATCTTATTTCCAAACCACAAGCTTTGAACTTATTTCGGATTATTATTATTATTAATTTGTTTTGTTTTTCGTAGCAATATCTGGCAACATTTTACTGTCGGCATTAATAAAAAAAAAAAGCTTTAGACAAACTGTAATTGCATAAAGCTACCACATTTGGTAAGACAAACGCAATGATCATCGTGATTATCTGTAAGAATAGTATAACACTATCAAAAACTATAGCATAATACAGATCTGTATGAATTAAATTTGCCAAATAACTTACTGGCCAGCAGGAAGATGGCTCATGCTTTTTAACCTTTCACAAAGTCATCATAAAAACATTAATTAAAGCAGTGTTTCTCAACTAGCAATCTATTCAGTCAGCATATTTGTGTTTTGATCTGTGTGAATTACAGAAATATAAGACTTGCTAGACCTACTTTGTTTTCTATATTTCTTTGCACAAAACTCTCCAGAAAGTGCCATTTAATGGTTTATTTAAAAAAATTTTTTTTTACTTTTTTCGTTCTCTTTTAAAGATCGGATTGGGGGGCCCCATACTACCTTCGCCTTGGGCCCCCAATTTGCTAAATCCGCCACTGAGCGAATAGGACGCACGTATAAAGCCAACGTTTGAAGTGAACGCGCGTTCAGAGCTAAGCCGATGGTACAGATTATGTGTCCCTAAAGAACCCGCGTATCTAACAGTAGTTCCGCATTACATTAATTAATTTGCACGCGAGTTTTATTTATTTTTATACCGTGTATTCTCCGTGTAAATTCGTGCACCGAACCGTTCCACCCCTAATAAATGCATTACATTACAAGTTTATGTAGGATATGTTCATGAGTTAAATTAAGACAAGACACATTTTGTAAAACAGATGTACAATGAGTGATCTCTTACGGATCCGCGACCATCGTGTTTTCAGCTCCCTCTCGTGACGTAATATGACGCAATGATGAAAAAAAGCGTTTTTTCAACATGGTCAAGGAAACTGTCATGTTTTCTACTAAATTTGTGCCCTTATGTCTTTTTAAATCCTGCATTAACTTTTCATATGGTATTTTCATACAAGTTTATATATTAATTTTGAAAAAACTACAACATCCCTGCAATATGCCCTTTAAGTCTGCACTGTTCATGCCAAAAACACAGTGACTGGCTAACGGCGTGCCAGCTACACCCACACATTCTTTCTGTCAGAGAAGGGGACTATTAGCCAGACCAACCTTCAAAAGAATAAGTTCTTTTTATATATTTTTTTGAAAATATCTTTTATTTAAGCAATTTGCTTGAGTTTTTAGACACAATCAAAGAATCAACAATGAGAGGCGGCACTTTTAAGTGATGTGAATTAACCAGTATAATTTCTTGCGACACTTAAAAATAACTCCCATTTGGTCAAATTTATGTGTTTAATATGCAGATATTAAAGAACATTAATAGTAGCTTGGAAAGTAAACACAGCTGCAGTAGCTCGCAAACCCATTTATTTTTAGATTTTGCCATGCACGATAGCTAACGGGTAGCAGAAGGAAGTATGTAAGATTTTGTTCCGCTCTCAATCAGGCAGGGTTTTTAAAGGTTATATTTCAGGATGCTACAAGATTGCTGACATTTGTGCTAGACGGTTACCTCATAACCGTCCTTTCCAGAAATGTGCTGAGCAGTGTGGAGAAGAGTTTTAGATCGGATGCATTTGTGCATGTCTGTGTTGTGGGGGTAGACCAGAGCATAATACCAGAAGCTCCCCTATTGCCCCCTCCAAACTTTCCCTTTCCACCCCAGACCATTTTTACTATGTAATTTCTGACCCAGTCTGTTTCCATATTGCTAACCACAGCATTCCATAAACATGATGGAATCTTTGTTGCAGGCAGTTAAAAAAGCGATTTTCCCCATTTTTGACACAATTTCCCGTAGGCCTACAAGGATATGGAACATTACTCATGAGTCGTGCACCAAGCTAGTGAGAAAATGTCTTGCGTGAACAATAGATGTTTAAACTAACGGGACATTAATAAGTTGAGAAGGGGGTCAGGCTCCTGTTTCGTTATGAACCTGTTAACCTTGAACATTATTAGCACTAATTAAGCTCTTTAAAATATCAACCTCCACTGCTCTTCCCTCTTCCAGACTGGAGGAGTTTGTCACTGTTCAGAGCCGGCTTTATTTTATTAACCGTAAAATAAACTTCATCAAGGACAAAGGAAGAAAGTGATACATGATCACCGCTAATGACCAAAAAAACTGGATACAATAACTTCACTTAGTTCAGTCACAAAGGTATAAAGGCATCCATTTGCGCCTTGCATGAGATTATATTTATTCATTAATATGTTACAGCTATTTCATTCATATATGATGTGTATATTCTCCACCTCTTCAACTCCACTTCTTAATAGACCTTTGTTTTCAGAGGAAATTCTCTTAATAGTTGATCATTTATTACACCGAAACCCTCTTCAAATAAAGCTAAAATCAGACTTATCCATGGTGATGATTGGCTTTCAGCCTAAGATCTTGCTTAGAGAGATTGAGGTAAAACACTGGCCAATGGACATGACTCTGGAAGCTTCGCTGAAGCCAAAGATAAGTGAGTTCTAGAAGTTTGGCAACGATTGACGTTTACTTCCACTTTTCTTTCATATCCTCTCAGCAGCTCTCAAAGACGTAGGACAGCCCAGCGCCACATGAGCTTAACTCGCTTATTCTTCGGCTCAGTGCCTGTATCAACTGAAATGCTGTATGTTCAACTGACGTTGAGGTTCAGTTAGGGCCAAACGGAGGGAGAGTGGCAGGGCAAATCACTCAGCGCCTAAAAGGGGAATTACCTTTCCCCAAATAAAACCACAATTATAAGCAGTCACATTACATCACAGTAAAGGATGTTTTTTTTTTTGTTGTTTTTTTTTTTTTTTTAATCAGGCCCTTTATTTGGGCTTTTCTCTCTTTATTGGACAGGTTCTATTGGAGGAAGGGGATTGAAATGTCAACGACCAGATTTAAACCTGTATTTCCCACATGAACACCACAGCTCAACACATTAAGAGAAAATGTTAAATGCTACACTATGGCTTCAATAGTTTTTTTAGCACATATTTCAGGCTTACTTTCATGAGAGCAAGAACATATGATTGTCAAAGTTTACAACTGAGTTTTGTGGGTTGTTGCTTTGTGGTTGCTAAGGTGTTCTAAAGGGTTTTAACCTGTTGTTATGTAGTTGCTTAGTGGGTTTTAACATTGTTATGAACTAGCTAAGGTGTTTGGGGTTGCTGCTGAAAGAAAAAAATGAATATTTTAATATTGTAGCGTTATCTGCAAACTTGTATGCAATCACAAATGTATTGTATAGAGCAGGGGTAGGCAACGTTAGGGCTGTCGCGGTTATGGAATTTCCCTTGCGGTAATGTTGAGTGGCATAGCGCGATATGCGGTTTTACCGCCATTTATTTATTTCATTTATATGTATTTGTTGCTATATAAGTAAAGTTTCCGATGTGGACAAAAACGAGGACATTTTCAGTAACCAATGTAACCGAAACTAAACTGCGTCTATATGCGCATTGAAAGGCTTTCACTCAGCGCGCATATTATGACAACGGACTTTGAGTGAGTCACAGGGTGAGTCATTAAACCGTTCATTCAACGAACACATTCAAAAAGCTGATTCATTTAAAGAGATGTAAACAAGGTGTTAATTATTTTTAACTTTGAGTTCCACTTTAAGGCTCAGCTGAGCAGCAATGCGTCGCATGGGTAACGCAGAAGCTGATGCTTCACTTAAATTAGAGACCAATATGGCATTGATTCAATGCGTGACTTGCTGATTTTATTTCCCCGCGGCTTCCTCGCGCTGTGGGATGCTGACCAGCGCTGCTGCTGACGCGCATTTATGGGAAATACCCGTGACGTGAACGTTAAAAGGATGATACGACAAATATTTCGCTTTCCTTTGACACGGCAACCTTTTCACGACTTCAAAGAAAGACGCAGGTAATCGCACGCGCTCTGCCGATCTCTCTCATTCACTGTCCGTGTGAAGCCTCTGTAGTCTTTTTATCATTATGAACTTGTTCAACATTCAATACACATGCATGAAGTTCAAAACAAGAAGGGTATAGCCTTATAAAAAACATGAATATCGTGGTTGTTGCGGTTACGTGTAATCCTCTGCGGTTGACTTGTCAGAAGCGCGGTACTACAATATTGCGGTTATCGCGACAGCCCTAGGCAACGTCGGTCCTGGAAAGCCACTGTCCTGCAGAGTTTAGCTCCAACCCTAATCAAAACACCTGAACCACCTAATCAGTGTCTTCATGATTACTAAGACTACATGCAGGTTAATTTATTTTAGGGTTAGAGCTAAACTCAGGACAACACCTCTCCAGGACCTGCCTACCCCTGGTATAGAGATACAAGATAAAGAACTCCAGTGAAGAATGTAGAAATTTCGCTGTTCCAAACCCGTAAGACTTTCGTTCATCTTCAAACCGCAAATTAAGATATTTTAAACTAAATCTGAGAGATTTCTCTCTCAATTGACAGTCCACGCAACTACCATTTTGTAACATCAAAAAGTTCTGAAGAGACATGATCACTTTATATGATGAACAAACTGAATTTATGCTTTTTATCACATAAACATTGTTTAGCGAAAATAAACAGAAGCTCAACCGTACTTGTTTAACATGCAAGGTTCATTGGTTCTTGCAGAAGTGCTGCTTAACACGAGAATGAACCTCACTGGTTCATTCATGGTGTGCGTTGATCAATGTTTATATGTGAATAAAAGACTAAATTCAATCTGTTCATCATATAAAGCGATTGTGTCTCTTCAGAAAACTGGGAAAAAAACGCTCAATTCACATGGATTCGTTTTACGATCTCTACAACTTTTTGAAGCGTCAAAGTGGTAGTTGCGTAGCTGTCAATGGAGGGACAGATATTCTCATAAAATTGCGTGTGTATGACACGCCAATTCGTATTTCCATTTTTGGCGTGCTATCAACACGCACAATCGCTTTTCAGCGTGTTTATGAACGCAGTTGACTTAACGTTATTACTGTATATATAAATATATGACCTACCTCCGCCCCGTCCCTAAACCTACCCGTCACTGGGGTTAATAGCATTTATGAGTCTTCCCCTACCATCCTAGGGAAAAAAAAATATCGCTCCCCAGATGTACATCTACATTTTGCTTCGTTTCGCTCGGAAATTTAATGGCGTGTACATATACGCGGAATCACTTGGACATTAATGGCGTAGACATACACGCGGATATCTCAAAATGCGTATAGATAACACGCCACTTGACTTGAAAGTGGCGTGTCTGTTTACGCAAAAGTCATGATGTCATGTTGTACAGGTTTAGAATGGTATGAGGGTGAGTAAAGGATCACAGAAATGACATTTTTAGGTTTACTAACTCTAGATAGTTAGACAGGACAGATGTCTAGTGTATGACTATCTGTAGTCTGTAATCTTCTCAATATCCGGCGCATCAGTGCATATATTTTTGTTGGAAAGAGTGTGAGCATTAGGTCTTTGTTCTCTGAGTTTTAATAGATGCATGTTTACAGTATTGGCTAAATTATTCTGATGCATATATGGCTTATTCCTTCACAATTGTTATTTAGTGAAGTCTGAAATTAAACAACACAACTCGACATATTACAATGCACATAACACAGCAGCTCCACAACACACATACGGTACACATGCATGTACACGCAGCATAATGAGTAATGCATTCAGATTCTATGCCTTTCCTATAGTACCTGAAAGGATTGATGAACAGGAAGTCAGACATTTCCTATAAAGTCAGCACCATCAACTCTGATTAATGATGTGGGAAGAGGGGACAGGTAGTGAAAAAAAGTATCTTTCAATAATCCTACAGTATACATAGTATTTCCATATTATGGCTTCTGCTGAAAGCAACAATCCTTCATGTCAGCTGTTGACAAACTAAAAGAGTGCTACCTAATTACTGTACAACTTTGCTAAACACCATCTCTCCTTATCAGAATATTGGCTGATATTTTAACCCTCTGGGGTCTGAGGTGTTTTTGGAGTCCTTGAGATGTTCTGACATGCTGTGACATTTGTGTTTTTTTTCAGTTGCTTATAAACATATTAATGGCACAGGTGAAATTACAATATATTTAGCACAGACAGGTCTACGATAATATGTGATATAATATGTAAGTACATGTTTGTATATTTGAGAGAATATTGTTTATGCGTGGTTATTGAAAAAACTAAAAATGAAAGTTTCTGAAATAAGGCTACAAAACATATTTATTACATAATACATATGTGTCCACAAGACTTTTGACTAATGAATGTTGTTGCCTAGTGTTTTTTCTTCAAAATGATCTGAAAAACATCCTGCCTAATCATTCACATAAAACTGTGAATTGGGTTTTATTTAGGGATGCAACGATACCGTTTTTTCAAAACCGATCCGATCCGATACCAAAATTCTGAGTATCGGCCGATACCGATCCGATACCAGCGGAGTTTTTTTTAAATCAAGTAGAATTTTTATAACTCTGTGTGTTGAACTGATAATCACTCTTTTGTGTGTTAAACACAATCTACTTAATACAGACAACTTCATTATAAAGAAAAACAACAAATCAAAAAAATATATGATCATAATCTATGACAAAAATGCTATTATAAACTAGATTAGTGGATAATACACATTGCTCTTTGTATTGTTGTAAAATACATTCATGAAAAAAAAGATAACAAAAATCAAAAAGATAAATTATTTTAGATATAGCTTAGGGCCTAGGCTACTATAAAATTGAGAAATGTTTTAAATGTATAGCACAGCTGTTTAATGAGGCAGCAACATATGATAGATAGGACAGAACAAGAAAGGCTATTAATAATCTTGTATTGCGTCACTGCATTGATATGAAAGGCTCCAATACATCGCGGCACAAAGCGCTTATGCGCATCCCGAGCGCAGAATGATGCGCTTGAAGCCACAGGGAGTCACAGCGCGCAGCGCGTCGAGTCCGCATTGAAAAGTTCAAAGCACAAAGGAAATACATATTGATGCGTAGTGTATTATACAGTCTCTATCTATGTAATACTTTATTGAGCCTTTTCTTTTAACAGTTTTAAATTTCAGTTACTGTGCGCGTGAATAACAGTTATAATGCTCTGACTGTACTGTTGTGATCTAACCGACACCCGGTAGAAAGTAACATTATTAAGTTACAGCAATAAAGTCCAGCAAGATAAAGTTGTTTTATGCGAAACAATAGACTTGATCTTGATCTACAGATCAAGTATAATAATAGTAACATTGAATCATCTTGAAGAGAGTTTCATCGTTGACGTTGACCGACCACGACGCGCTGTTTGATGGTGAATAGAGAATGACTGACAGCCGCAGCGAAGGGAAAAGTTTACGTTATCTTGAATTTAATGGCATAAATATTCATTTCTATCTCACATAATGGCTTCAGAACACTTATAATAGAGTGCACGAAAACGAAAACTTTATGGTAGCCTACTTAGCATGTTTTGTGCCTTTTGTGGGGCTTAACAATAACACGCACAATATCGGATTTGGATCGGCCTCGTCTGATTGATACCCGATCCGGCAAAAATGGCAGTATCGGAGCCGATATCGATACTGAGTATCGGATCGGTGCATCCCTAGTTTTATTGTGAAAAACTTTTTTTTGTTTGCCAAGCCAATATGCGAATGGCCTTGAACAGTCCAAGCCCCATCATGAATAATTAGGTGATTCTCACCTGACCCGCATAATAATGAGCCTTTCATTCAGGTGTCACACAAGGGAAAATTGAAAGGACAACATACATACATACATACACACACACACACACATATATATATATATATATATATATATATATATATATATATATATATATATATATATGAAGAGTTCAGATTCAAAAGCCTCTAAGTGCCATTTGAAATTTTCTGCTAGAATGATAATTTATCAAGCTTGTATATTTAAGTTCAGTAATTTCACTTAAATGGCAATGAAGATTACCTAATAATTGTCATTTAAGTGAAATTACTGAACTTAAAATGTACAAGCTTGATAAAAATTATCATTCTAGAAGAAAATTTCAAATGGCACTTAGAGGCTTTTGCATCTGAACTCTCATTTATATTTTGATTATATATATATATGAAAAGTCAAAAACCCATTTTTAGTCATACCTGGAAACAAATCCTGGTTATGGGTCATTGTATAGAATTGGTTCAAAGTTAGAGTTGGAAACATCTTGAAAATATTTTTTTTTTTTCCATATAAAGTATTATAAGCTTGCATTGGATAACAGTTGATTAGTTTATTTTTTACAAAACATAGGCTACTATATATTTAACATATGAGCAGAAACTGTCTAGCTAAAGCTTATTTGATGTCTATTTTATAGTAAAAACTTTCTAATCTATTTCGTCTGTAACAGTAGGCTATGCATCTGTGCGTTCGTTTGTTCACACACCCAGACACCCGATTCATATTTAAACAGTCTTTTTGGTTTTACAGATACTATTCTATATTGCGATTAGAACAAATCTCAGTAGTCTTACTAATGTAGGAGCGAGAGTGAATGAACACACAGCGCGCGCGCGTCTGTGAATTCGTCCATTCATTCGCACACAGACACGCATTTAATATTTAAACAGTCTTTGTGCAGTTTACAGACATGTAACGCGATTAGAATAAAGCACTTAAGAATAAATGACTTACTACATCAGCTGAATCCGTGCTCCTCGAAATGAAACGGGTAACTGAGTTAACTTTTCCAGGAATTATTCCTCACTGCGCAGCAAGACGAGATTAGAAAGGTTAGGGCGTTCTGATGTGGGCGTTTTCATGGCTTGCCTCAACATTAACGTTTGAATAGCGCTCGCTCTCAGTGGGCGTGGTCACATTAACACGTCATACACTATAATTAGGTGAAAGGAAAAAGACCGACATCTCTCTCTTTTCATACAGATTACATCAACTGAGAATAGTTGCTTTTTTTATATAAATTACTTCGTTTAAAAGAAGAGAATTTCAGCTTCATAAAGAGAAATCTTTCGTGTCTCTGTGACAAGTATTTATTAAGTTACAGTTCATTTTTCGGACGCGTTTCAGAAAGATTTTTGCGGAGACAGTGTGAGCTGAAAGCGCACCCTGTTTATTTTATTTATTTTACAAAAACACAAGGTTTTGATGTTAATAAGAGTGTACACAAAAAAAAGAAGACATTTAACAGTATTGGATGATGTGTAACACTTATATGTAAGATTAAAATCAACAAAGTATTTTGCTTTGTTAATAACAATAGATTCAAACTAAAAAGACTAACCTTCTTTCTTTAAGTCAAGAAAACAAAATACATTTTATAAATTTGCATGGATGACAGTTGTAGCAAAATAAATGTGGAATGTTTTATCTAAAATCAAATTTCAGCGACTTTAATTGTTAATCATAATGCTAATCAATATTGAATATAAATTTGAGTTTATAGAAACACATTTCTAGTTTGTGTAGATGTAGGGGTTTGAGCCCTACTGATCGGGCCGTGGGAATCCAAAAAGGGTGTGAAATACTGATCTAACTTTGTGAAAATAACACCACATGTTAGTTCTATGTGGATTGGCTACTTGTGTTTACTTTTAAAGTCCCTGTAAAGTCAAAATTAAGTATGTGTTCTGAGTATGTCACACCACAGAAAAATGTGTTATTAGCCATCCAGCCAAATTTGAATGATAAAAAAAGCCGGCAAGTACATAAAATAAGCTATCAAAATCTTGAAAAAATGAGCATTACTCTCTGCTCTCAAATGCTGGGGGCGTGTCCGCTGGCTGCGCTGAAACCACGCCCACTCGCGGGAAAGCTGTCGACGGCGATATTAGGTGATACTGCTTTCGGGACGGGAGGATGAACGCTGGCGGGGGATAGTCGTTTCGGCCCCGTTCACCAGTAACAGCGGATTATCAATGAATCCCAGTTGTCTCTGAGGAAAGTTTATAAAACGATCCTGTGTAAAATGATCACTACAGAGGCGGGTGTTGGGGGTGATCCTCAGCTCTCCATCAAGGTTGGCTCTACACTAGTGCTGCACGATTAATCGTATCGCAATCGTAATCGCGATGTCAAGCCTATGCGATTATATGACGCAAAATACTGCGATTTTATATGAAATAAACAAATTAGGGCTGTTAGCGCAGCATCTGTTATTTTTTGTCATCCTTTGGCTAGTGTTACATGATCCCGCTCTTATTCACGCGAATGCTTTAGTTTAAACCATTCAGCCAGTCAAAAGAGAGCGCGCTGCCTGTGAATGTCCTGACTGAAAGACGCGCGCCAGTATCATGCGCATGCACAGACCGCGCGCCAGAATACAGTTCTCTTTCCGCTTGAAGTGAACGAACAATAACACACACAATTATGCCAAAATATCATTTGTCGAGTGTCTTCATCATAACATAAGAGCAGTCTTATGATGGTCGTCGACGTAAAGAGTTGTGAGAGAATAAGGCGCGTGTGAGATCCGCGTCTCTGTCAGCAACTCTTAAACAGTCTGCGCTGCATAAATTATAAATTATATGGACTAAAATCCTATTTAAAGCTACACAAGTTCTTTGGTTAAGAGCAGTGAGTGTTTTTCTCTGTTTCCTTTGTTCTTTGATTAACTTTACTGACAGAAAGCATTATTGGATGCTGGCCCTTTAATAACTTTATTCAATTTCTGTATGTCCAGGGTTTATGTGAGGATTGTTTGAAGTTCACTTAAATTAAAATTAAATAAAATTTTATCCTGACATCAATGGCTTATTGATCATTATAGGTGTTATCAATCATTTAGTTGTTGTTGATAGTTTGAGTTGAGAAATACACATTTCAGAATTATCACTAATCTGTGTGTGCATTTTGCTTTAGAACCAAGCAAGTTGACTCATGAAACCATTTGTTTATTATATCGCAATCGCATATCGCAATATTGACCTCAATAATCGCAATATGACATTTTCCCCAAATCGTGCAGCCATACTCTACACAAAATTAATCCACCTCTATTAATCCAAAATGTTAATGACAGCGCTGTGCACGTCACTAATAATATAAAACTTATTTTAACAGCACGTGTCTATTCAAATAATTAAGTAAAAAAAAAAAAAATCCCAATCACTAAAAAGCACATTTCCAAATAAGCACAAATTCCATTAGGAAAGACAAAAAATTAAATGCGTTCTTACCGGACTCAGTGCATCATCTGGCAGCTTCCAGTAGGGCCTTCTCATTAATTATGGGATATTACATATTATGTCACTAACTCCTGGCAGGTGTAGCTCACTTTCACCAGGAGTTCACTTTTTAAAAGGTCAGTTGCGTGGCTCCTTGTCTCTGTCCACGCAGCAGTCATCAGAGAAAACACCCTCTCCAAGAAGAGGAGTTTGTTTGTTTGTTTTCCTGCTATGGCTAGAACCAATAACGGCTGTGCTGCGCGTGTTCTGTGTTTTCTTATTACATTTTTTTTATTGTAGAATTGTAATTTAAAGGACGATTAAATAAAATGATGCAGACAAAATTAAAATGCGGGACACTGCTTATGACTTGCAGACGGGGACAAAGCTTCAAATTTCGGGACTGTCCCGCCGACAGCTGAGAAAAAATGGACACTTCACCATCATCATAATCGTCCAGTGAAGACGAGCTTTTCATTTTATTTAAAAGACAGAAAAGAAGGTTTTGGGTGCACCCAATCTTAAAGAACAGAGAGTCTGAAGGGAGTATGCTAATCTTGTACCGGAGGTAAAACTTTATCACGGCCGGTTCCGCACTTACTTTCGGATGTATGTGGGACAATTTGAGGAGACAGTGGCACCGCATCTGACGAGACAAACCGGGAACTAACGTTAATTGATCCGGAGCAGCGTCTGGCATAGGGCTGGGTTTCGATTCAAATTTCAAGAATCGATTCGATTCCGATTCTCAAGATCTTGAATCGATTATCATCATTCGATTCGATTCGATCCGATCTGATCTTCGAGATTTAGATCAGTGTTTTTGAAAAAAGCATTTTTTTTCAGCTGTTACCTGAAGGACTGTATGCAACATATTGATACTATTATTATAGACATTCAACTGAGTATGGATGGTTGTAAAGAACAATCCCCCTTCCACAGTGTTGATACAACTGCTTTCACAAACTTGCACTGGTGTAGACGACAGAGGACGCAGTATATCAGCAGCAGTAGTAGGGCTGACGCGATATCCGCTATCTTGTAGTAGCCTACCACACTGACAAGTCAACCGCAGAGGATTGCAAGTAACCGCAGCAATATTCACGTTTTTTTTATAAGGCTATACCCTTCTTGTTTTGAACTTCATGCATGTGTATTGAATGTTGAACAAGTTCATAATGATAACAAGACTGTTTATCATAGTGATTTGTAGCCTACGGCTTCCCACAGACAGTGAATGAGAGAGATCGGCAGAGCGCGTGCGAATACCTGCGTCTGTCTTTGAAGTCATATTCGTGGAAAGGTTGCCGTGTCAAAGGAAAGCGAAATATTTGTCGTATAGTCCTTTTAACGTTCACGTCACGGAAATGCGCGTCAGCGGCAGCGCTGGTCAGCTTCCCACAGCGCGAGGAAGCCGCGGGGAAATAAAATCAGCAAGTCGCGCATCGAATCAATTCCATATTGGTCTTTAATGAAGCATTTTCAGCGTTACCCATGCGACGCTTAGCTGAGCCTTGAAAAGTGGAACTCAAAGTTAAAAATAATTAACACCTTGTTTCATTATCTCTTTTAATGAATCAGCTTTTCTGAACGTGTTCGTTGAATGAACGGTTTAGTGACTCACTCAAAGTCCGTTGTCGTAACAATGTGCGCGCTAAGTGAAAGCCTTTCAATGCGCATAGGGATCTCCCAGTCGCAGCAAGTTAAAGTTCACAGGGAAAATGTAAGCCTATTATTAAATCGATCCTCTGAGTTACGGATCGATCTTTAGAAATTTATATGAAAATCGATTCAGAATTGGTGAATCGATTTTTTCAACACAGCTCTAGTCTGGCAGTCTGCTTAAGGTGAGCTGTCCTCTAAAAATCATCAGGGGCTACGTTTACATGCAATCAAATAAACACTCCATTAGTAAATGGATTGAAGGCTCAAATGGACTAAAAAGCCTTTATGTAAACACCCGGTTGGGCTCAATCCGAATGAGGACAATGTCCCACCAGTCCTTGTTTCAGATTCTCAACCACAGACGACTCGACACACAAGCAATCAGAAGATCCGTCATTGTTGCTGTCACGTCACCTTTGTTTCCTTGTATGTGAAAAAAATCGACATCGAAGCGAAATAACTAAAAGTCGTTTTTTCGCCGCAGCACATCCGCGTTCGGTGTGGAAGCACTCATTACACAAACAGCTGATCAAAAAATAAACCCGTCGCGCGAATTATTCGTGCATCAAAATACGTCCAGTGTGAAAGGACCTTAAGGTGGTCTTGAGTGTATGGGTCTTGGGAGGGGGAAGGGTGGGGCGTTTGTGGCTTTAGGCAGGTCAAGTTCATTATTTCCACGCAGGACAGTTTAAGTACAATTCAGGATCAAAACTATGGCATGCAGCAATGTTCTTGCAGTTAAAAGTTTAAATGGAAGGGGAAGGGAGTGAAGTTCAAGGTGAGGCCTGAAGGTGAATGCTTGAAAAAATTGCCATTAAGGAGAGGGATTTAATTGTGTAATTTTGTAAAAATTCCATGCCTGCCACTAAAGCAGCCTCTGACTCAAAGTAAAGGATGGGCGTCAGTGTGACGAGAGCCTCATTTAACCACTTGTCATTATTCAATTTTTTAGTCACATTCTATTTAAATAGTTCCTGCAGGCCAAAGAACAGTAGTTGACTAGCCAACCGTAGAAAGGAATTCCAGGCAGTGATAGGGTGAGTCAGTTTGTACCCACATTTTCCTTAAGCATGCCTCCTTTAAATAGTCTAAGGAAATGTCCAAATTACCTAATTACAGCTCAGCCTTTTCTAAGTATACCAGTCAGTGTGTGATTCTTTATTGGAAGAAGATGACAAAAAAGTGCTATGCAGCCACCTAATACAATTTATTCCAGTTTATTTTGGAACGACGGATCACTGAAAAGTTTATGAGTGCTTTTCTGTCTGAAACAGTGTCTTATAGTGGTGAAAGCTTTGACTTTTTGAAAGCTTTGGTGGTCTCTTGGTAGCTTATATTAAGGGCTTCAAAATAACTGGTAAGATATAGTTTAAAGCAGCTTGCCCTGTCAGATGCTCTGACAGATACTGTTGCTGACTGACAAATAAAGGCTACTTGCGCTGTTTAATGCATTTGAGATGTGGTGCTTTCCTCAGTGCTTAACTTACATTTCACAGGTATATTCTCCATCTGTAATTGTTAGAAAGTCAAACAAATATGTCCATTTCACTGTCAGGAGAGGACGAGCCTTCTGCAAGTGAATCTCCGCTAAAATTCAAGCTTCCATGAACGAGCGCGCCAAACAGACGGAGCACAATAGAATAGTAGTAGTGCCATAATTCTGACTAAAATATACATATCGCTAAAACATCTGTTGTTGGAGACAATAAATGTGCCATATGTGGAATTTTAAACCAACAATTAAGTATATTTTTATGAAAGTTACCATAATAATGGGGCTATCAAATGCAGGCTAATATAATTAGTTTGTGCTTTTTGTTTTTATTTTCATTTTTAGTTTAGCCTTTTAGTCAATTTAAAAACAAAAGCATTCTTTTTGTTTTTAGATTGTCATGTTACAATGTTAGAATGCAATGTGATTTTAACCACCTTTTTGCAAATAATATATTGCATAGCCTACATTACATTCACTATATTTGTTTCCAATATATCTTTCAATATCAACATTGTTGGGCAGGATGTGAAGTATATATTTTTTTAATAAATACAGTTTTTCTTTATCCAAATAGAAAAACGTAGAAAGTACCGAGATATATATTGTACATCGCCATTTAACCAAAAAATACGGAGATATGATTTTTTGGCCATATCGCCCAGCCCTCATATACGCACAAACCCACATGTACATGTTCGATAAAAGAACCACAAAGTACCTCAGGCGAATGTTGTTGGCCACTACTAGAAACAATAACATGCTTTAAACGGCTCATTCATACTGAAACTATGGAATTTTGTAAAGTGGAGACTGGAGAAACACAGCTGTGAGACTTTCAAACCTCTACATCTAGTCTGAGTAAAAGACAGACATTCAGCTTGTGACAGATTGTCATTTCTTTCTCAAAAAGTGGTAGTTAATAATAAATAATATTAAATCGTTACATTTATATAGGGCTTTTCTGGATACTCAAAGCACTTAACATGGAAGGGGGAATCTCCTCAACCACCACCAATGGGGAGCATCCACCTGGATGATGCGGCGGTAGCCATATTGCGCCAGAACGCCCACCACACACCAGCTTACTGGTGGAGAGGAGACGGTGATGAAGCCAATCAGTATATGGGGATAATTACGAGGCCATGATGGACAGAGGGGTAAAGGGGCACATTTGACTTTTTAATGAACACAGAGAGTCAGGATCTTGGTTTAACGTCTCATCCGAAGGACAGTGCTCTTTGACAGTATAGTGTCCCCATCACTATACTGGGGCGTTAGGACCCACACAGACCACAGGGTGAGCGCCCCCTGCTGGCCTCACTAACACCTCTTCCAGCAGCAACCTGGTTTTCTCAGGAGGTCTCCCATCCAAGTACTAACCAGGCTCAGTCCTGCTTAGCTTCAGTGGGCAACCAGTCTTGGGCTACATGGTGATATGGCTGCTGCTAGTTATGCTGTATACTTTGGTAACTGAGTTTGCCAGCTCTACTGCTGAATGGCTCTCTCTCACATGTTAAGTCTTTTGAGGCTCGCGGTGGGGTGCTGGTGCATGCTGGGATGTCCCTGGTGTGAGCTGCTGTTTATGTGGCCTGAGGACTGCCTGATGTGTCGCTGCAATGGAGTGAGAGACCACTGTTGAAAAGAGTCTCTGTGCAGTGCTGCAAGATCACCTTACACAGCCACTTCCTGCTTCCGCCCCCTTTCCTCACAAGCAGCCCAGTGTACCCACTTGGCCAGTGAGAGGAAAAAAAAGTCAAAACAGAGGGGTTCAGTACGCCCGGCAGTGTAGCACAGGACCCCATTCATCTTCCTCCAATGCTCCAGGATGACTTTATTTTTCAAATTCACAAATATTTCCCTGTGAAAGCCCCTGAGGTTCAGGAGTAAGCATGTGCTTGACTTTCCTCTGTCTCTGATCTGAGGCACCGCTTGGCTCCTCAGTGTGCGTGTTATAAAAAATCCTGTCATGAGGGTGATATGCAGTGTCAGTCACTGTGAGGGGTCTTGAAGGGGCTATGAAGGTCTATCAAGATGTCTGGGGCAAGTTGAGGAGAATTGCCTTTCCCCACAAAGTGGATACTACAGACCTGGTGGTCTTTTGGGGTGAATGGGTGGTCACTAAAAAGTGGGGGCGGTAGGATAGGTATGGTAACAGACTTTGGTAGAAGGGGTATTGTTATTTCTGGAATAACAGAGCACCATCTGGGCCCAACCACAGCTTTAGAGACAAGACTGTGATAGTGGGGCACACCTTATTCATGCAGAGGCCCTTGTCCAGGTGGAACGGGGAGTCAGGGGTGTTTAAGATTCCTGGGGAAATGGCAAAGTGGGTGAATAACTGGGAACACAAACAAACCTAGGGGCATTAATGACGAGGCTGTCGAGAGCCTGGATGTTTTTCCTTCTCTACTTAGCTCATCTAATGAGAGTAAGAGAGAAAGTGGGGGCTTTGAGAAAGAACCAATTTTTTTTCTCCTTCACTACAGTTGCCATACTTTCCGTCAATGGACACAGCTTAGATTTCTTAAACTTAAGACACATTTACACAAAACAGCACCTGATACGGCTGCTCCTGATGGGGGGGATAGGAAAATATTCACCCGGCACTGCTGGCTTCCTCCCTGGACTACCCCTTGGATGTCAGCCCCACATCACTGAGAGAAGAATGACGCTCTGTACAGTGGCTGCATGGGGCTATTCATAGCTGTGAGTCTGGCCACAGACAGCATGTACAACCAACTGAGATCTTCTCGAACAGAACTGGTACTGATCCACTCTCTGTAGCACAGAACTGGTATTGATGGTCCACTCAACACAGACAGACCCAGTAGTCATTTTCACACCCTGGTCTAGGGTCAGTAGGGTCCAAGTTTGCTGGCAGAGGCCTCATTCAGATGGGCTGTGCTGGGGTCAGTCATGAGTGGACCTGTTTATTGGCAGAGTGACTGGATTGATCAGATCCCATTAAAACTCCCATCATTCTCAGTTCTCTGTTTGCCTTAACCAAATATGTATCCCCATTATGCTAACAGCAAAAAATACTATGAATATAAAAATACTCTCTTCTGGAAAAGTCCAAGGTAGCAATACTCTCATATAATGTGGAGATTTGTTGTGGTTCAAAAATGCAGCAAACAAAAAGGATCAATTAATCAAAACAGAATTTTCAAATGCTAATCAAACTGTGAGTAATTTGAACCGTTACACCCCTAATACCTATTCAAACACACCTGCCTGCAATTTTCAAGTAATCCAGATTTTGGTTAGATTGATTAGGTATGGAGCTAAACTCTAGAATAGTGGCCCTTCAGTTGCATCTTCCTGGGTTAGACACAATACTATAGGCTAGTTAAGCATAGACGCTAAAGCTCAAGACTAGTCAGCTGAAGGCTGCTGGGAGAAGTGAGACATGAGCTATTACCATGGGTCCTTGATCAAGACACTTCAGGGGAATGATCATTTTAATAAGTTTACTGTATGTGGTTTCAGATAAAAGCTTTTTGTAAAGAGTTACTCGCTAACCATGTCTAACTTCAAAGAAATGTCACACTAATTCACCAGATCTGTGTTTCCTTCTCACTTTTCCTTCTCATATTAGAACAACTTTCAGGCAGCATTACTTGTGCAAGCCTAGGTGCCCAGAGGTGAGCCTCTGTCTGTGCCCCCCCTCCCTCCCTCTCCCCCCTCCTGCGTGGGCAGCTTTGGCTCATTTTAGGTATAGTGAGTATAAACCTGATGCCCAGCTGCAACAAGTGTGCTCTGTCTATTAGACCACTGTAGACTTTTGGTGGTTCAAGAGAAGCAGCCAAACCAAAGCAAGGCCTGGAGCTAGACTGATTGTAGAAATAGAGTTACTAATTCATAGTTTTCATGTTACGCATGTCACAAATGGTGCATAGTCTTAAGCATCACTCAACTGTTTCATTTTGTGGTATGGTCTAGTGGTCTGTAAGGGTTGGAGAAAAAAAATCGATTCTCCGATGCATCGCAATTCAGAATCGATTATGAGTTTAATTAACAGCAGATACACGATGGCACTTTGTGTGCTTTAGAAACAGCCGTAGTCTGCTTGCTTTCAATTCCACACAAAATCCCTCGAACCATCCATAAAATAGTGTTCCATAAAGTTTGAAAAGGTTGAAGCGAATTACAAGGGCAATCGTGGGCTTTATTGCAGTTTTCTTTTTTCAAATGCTCTACAAAGGCATAGTTTTTGCCGTTTGGAATGCAGTAACCCTATTTCTATACATGAAACTCACTTACTGACAGCTGCTTTTAAAAGCTCACATGCGCTTTGTGAAGAGTGCATGCGGCATGTGGCTTTGTGCTGTGAGTAGGTAGTTAATTGAAGTTGCATCTCAAAATGCTTTTATGATGCTTAATTAATGTAAACACAGTAAGGGATTAAACAGACAGGGCAAAACATCTGAATTCAGCCTATTAGATCTGCCGCTGTATATGATGTCATCACTAATAGTCAAACTACTCTTAACTGGAAAGTGTTCAGAAACTTGAAGCACTCTTTGTTTATTGCTTGTAATATATTTCTTTGTTCTGCTTTATTATTTACTATTTGCTTGTCTGTTTAAAGCTATTTAGTCTGAAGCCAGGAAGCTATTTACAATTAAACTTTTAATTTTAAATTATTTTTCAAAAAGCGACTTCAAATGAGTAGTTAAAGGGTTAGTTCACCCAAAAATGAAAATTAAGTCATTAATTACTCACCCCCATGCTGTACCAACCCTGTAAGACCTTCGTTCGTCTTCGGAACACAAATGAAGATATTTTTGATTAAATGTGACAGCTTGATCACTCCTCCATAGGCTCCCCAAGGGAATGAATCCTGACGGCCCAGAAAGTCAATGAAGAAAATGTTTAAATATTCCATGTCACAACAGTGGCTCAACTATAAGTTTATCAAGCGACGAGAATACTTTTTGTGCGGAAATAAAACAAAAATAACGACTTTATTCGACTATTCCTTTTGTTCCTTGTAGGCCTGAAACGAGACTTCAAGAGATTTCCACGACGCATGCCGATCTCCTTCAACTACTCCAGTTAACCCTCTGGGGACCCAGGGGCGTCGGACTGGGGGTAAAACCAGTACTGATTACCAGGGCCCCAAGGGGAGAGAGGGCCCTTGAAAAGTCTGGAATATATTTTATTTGGAACATGGGAGCCCATCAGGACTGCCTATATATAGGGCCCGGGATCTTGTGCTACGCCCCTGTGGGGACCAGAAACGCGCCGGCGCGTTTTGCTCGTTTTTTTTCACATAGCAGAAAAATAGACTTAAAGTACTACCATCATTTCTGTTCATATAGAGTTAAGAAATATGAGAAAATAATCTGTTAAATGTCTACTTTTTTATGTGCCCACATACAATCGAAATAAAATATTGTGCTTTTGTACAATAAAGAAAATAAACAGGGTGTGCGTTCTGCCTCTCGGTCACCGTGAACTTTTTTTCTGGAGCACGTCTCTAATCTTCAACAAAACTCAGCAAATACTATTCACCCAGCCATAAGCAATATATCTTTTAAATCATTTGAGTTTGTACTTTTAAATGATCCGATTCAAAACTAAAATTATTATTCTCCGTTTATGTCATCTATATAAAAAGAGAGACGTGTCAGCCCGTCTCATTATTGTTCTCTCAGCTGATTATCTCTGGTAATGTGACACGCCCACGGAGAGCACGCGCTATTCAAACGCAAATATGTGAAGCAACACATTGAGACGCGTTAACGCCCATAAACTCTGAAAACACTATATTTTTTAGTCAGATTAATCTACTGTCGTCTTGCGCGGCTATATGAGGAACAATCCTGGGACATTTACCACTGGGTTTATTTTCACTTCGAGGATGAACAGATTCAGCTGAGAAGTAAGTGTTTTTTGCAAGTGCTTTGTTCTAATCGCGATATAGAATAACGTAGTGTCTGTAAACGGAAAAATAGCATACTGTTAAATGTGAATCATGTTTGTGTGTGAGTGTGTGTGTGAATGAATGAATGAATGAATGAATGAATGAACGCACAGATACGCACTGTTACAGACTAAATAACAGACAACATTTCGTTGACTCGTTTTGGATAAAGTTTTTACTCTAAAATAGACATCCAAATAAGCTTTTTTTAGGAGTTTCTGCTCATATGTTAAATATATAGTATGTTTTGTCAATAAACTAATCAACTAAGATGTTATAGTGTTTGTTCAAGCTATATCAAAATAATGAATCCTCAACTTTGAAATATGTATGATCAAACTAAGACATTTATGGAGAAAGACAATTTTCTTTTCAAGATGTTTCCAACTCTAACTTTGGACTTTGAACTGAAATAAAACCATGTCTATATGGTGAAGGGTGTGTCCAGACGTATGCACCCTGTATTTTCCTTATATAAATCCAAACAATCTAAAAGCCATTCTTTTTTAAATCTCCTCATTCTTTGTGCAAGGCTCCTGTAATGATATGGCCTGATAGCACCTAATAGGGCCATTATGGGAGGGTCTTTGTCTTTCTCAGGTGTGGAATGCCACACATATTAATGAGAGATCACGCCTCCTGCATAAAGCTTTCTCAAACAAAACACGTCATTAAAAATGTAAAAGACTTTATTGACTTATCTGAATGAGTAGTCAGGATGATTCTCACATTGTTTTGGAGCAAATATTCTAGGCTATGTGATACAATTTTCAAAAGTCTTGTGAAGAAATAATCAATATGTGTTTTGTGGTCTTATTTCAGCAACTTTCATTTTTATTTTTTTCAATAACCACGCATAAACATTATTCTATTAAAAATACAAACATGTACATACATGTTGCTCAGATCTCATGGTAGCCAAGTTTGTGCTATATAGAGTGAATTTACACCTTTGCCATTAACATGTTTATAAATAACTGAAAAAAGCACAAATGTCAGTGCATGTCAAAACATCCCAAGGGCCCCAAAAACACTCTGGTCCCCAGAGGGTTAAGTTCTCGCGCGTGCGCGTCGTGGAAATCTCTTGAAGTCTCGTTTCAGGCCTACAAGGAAGAAAAGGAATAGTTGAATAAAGTCGTTATTTTTGTTTGTTTTTTCGCACAAAAAGTATTCTCGTCGCTTGATAAACTTATAGTTGAGCCACTGTTGTGACATGGAATATTTAAACATTTTCTTCATTGACTTTCTGGGCTGTCCGGTTTCAATCCCTTAGGCAGCCTATGGAGGAGTGATCCAGCTGTCACATTTAATCAAAAATATCTTCATTTGTGTTCCGAAGACGAACGAAGGTCTTACGGGGTTGGTACAGCATGGGGGTGAGTAATTAATGACTTAATTTTCATTTTTGGGTGAACTAACCCTTTAAATAAGAAAAGTACAGATAAATGTAAAATTTAAAGTCTAATTAAACTAATTCATAATATATATCTATATATCTATAAATATATATATATATAATTAAAGCTGCAAGCAGCGATGAAAGGGCCCTCGCACCCGTTCCACCGCCACCTGGTGGCTTTAGGAAGACAGGGCACGGTAGGCAATGTGCATTTATGTAGGTAAATATAGGAGGAGTATGTCAATGTCAGATACAAAAATGTCCTTTATTATGGGGATTATACGATGTGTTTTCACTCAGATAAGTGTTGCTAGCATGTTTTAATATATTATTAGGAGTCCACAACAGTGTTAAAAATGTCACTCCCTGTTGCCAGCAGGTGGTGCTATGACTGTAACTGAATTTGAGCATGGACATGTGTTCAGGACAGAACTCTTATCAAACGTGTGAAGTTTGGGGCAGATTAGACATTGTTTGCCTGAGTTACAGCAACTTCCTGTTTCATGGCGAAACATCGAAATTTGTCAGGCCGCTGAGGACACGCCCTTCGACGAAAACTCAAGATCTTCGCAATTTAACGTCGCAAAGGCCTTAATATTACACTCACCAAATTTGAAGATGATCAGATTAAAACTGTAGGAGGAGTTCGTTAAAGTACGAGGCCTGAAATTGGCAAAAACTGCACAAAAATCTGAGAGGAAGTTCGAAATGGCTGACTTCCTGTTGTGTTTAGGGCTATGCTCCAAGAGACTTTTTTGTAGGTATTGGGCCATTACATGTATGTACCGAATTTCGTACACGTACTTGAAACGTAGCGGGAGGCGGACTCCGTTGAACCTTTATAGGTGGTGCTATCGAGCCATTTTGCCCCGCCCAATTCTGAAACGCATATCAGATGTAAATTTTCGCCAGTTCTGACGTGTGTGCAAATTTTCGTGAGTTTTCGTGCATGTTTAGGCCCTCAAAAATGCGATTCATTGTGGAGAATAATAATAATAATAATAATAAATATAGCTGCGAGCAGCGATTGCGGGCCCAAGCCGGTGGCACCGCAACCCCGGTGCCTTTAGTTACCTAAAGGCTCCGGAGTGGCGGTTCCGCCGGCTTTGGCCCTTCATCGGTGCTCGCAGCTATATTTATATATATATATATATATATATATATATATATATAAACAAGCCGGTGGCACTGCCACCCCGGTGCCTTTAGGGTTACTGTGCACGACGTGCAAAAACGTAACCCCGCTTTCACTGTCGCCCTACGGTCCCATGGATTTAACGGACACATGAACTAAGTACACAAGACCGAAAATTCATATGAAGTGTACCATTTTGGACAGGGCCTATGATCGTGAATCACAATAGCCACATATATGAGATCATTTAAATTTAGAATCATTTTTAATGTCATAGGACATACATGGGCAATATATGGCCCGGGGGCCGGATCCGGCCCGCATAGTGCTTCAATCCGCCCCCGCGATGCGATCGCAATTTGGATGAAACACACGCCAAAATAAACATGCGTGACACAAAACAATCTTTAACTTAGGTGGCAAATATGTTTTAGTAATTCTGTGAATTACACTGCGCAAACCAAAATTAATACTACCCACCGGATGAAGGGTTGTCTCTGTCTCCACATAGCATAAAATATTCATTTTATTTTATTTTTCGTGTTCGCATTTATGAGGAAAAACAATGTTACGGACGTGTTCTCCGTTACGGACGTGAGCGCTCTGAAAGCGGCACTAAAAGATGCTTTAAAACTTTCACAAAGACATCAAACAGAAAGCACAAAACCTTTCTTTAAAGTGAATTTCGTTTTGTATTAATTGTATCTTAATCAATGTTTCATCAACCAATTGCCTGTATTTAATAAATAAGAAGTAAATATAGCAGACAATATAGAGATAATCACGAAACATTAATAACGAGATAATCACGCCGGCGCGTGAACTGGAGCTCGTCTCATAAATGAACCGAAACCCAGCATATAAAGTAGCCTACTTGCCTCACATGTCTACTTTTAAACTGAACAATTCAAAACGAAAGAAAACAGACTACAGACTGCTCTCTGCTTATGTAATCCTTATGAAATGTGCATTTCTCTCTGGCGCGTTCACTAGGCTACTGAAGATCGCAAGTCAGCATCGTCAACTTCATCTTAGCCGACAATGACAAAGAAAACACTTATTTATTAATAAACAATTAAAATATCTCCTTGCTATATTTTACATATTCATAATCATTACTTTTGCTGGTTTTGCCAGTCATGTATTCTGCAACGAAATATGTTTTGAAAGTATCCTTCCCAACACTGGAAGTCTGTATGTTAATTAGGGATGGGCATTTTTCAAAAATATTGCATTCGAATATTTGGGCTCATAAAAATCGAATATTCGAATATTCGTTTATTTAAATGACATTTAATGAAAAATATATATATTTTTTATTTTTATTTTTTTTACGTTTTTGTCACCATTTCTTTTAGTTGAAAACATTAAACATTAGGCCTATGTGTAAACAAAAAATATAAAAAACAAAAGCATTAATAAAAGAATGCTCAAGCAGCGCGAACGGGAAAAAAAACGCCTAATAAAGCGGTTGCACCAGATATTGTACAGAACGTACACACACTCGAGTCAGCATATGATTATCGTGTTTATATTGTTTCACGTTTATATAGAGAAAAACAATATCCACATGCAGGGGCGCCGCCAGCAATTTATGATCGAGTGAGAAAAGGCGCTGCGCTGACAGACGTTTCAGAGACACAAAGATAATGGTGTTCTAAGTTTATAACAGCACTTTGCGTTTTCTGCTCTTAAACCGGTCTCCCTCAACGAAACTTAAAGGAAGTATATGTCTCAAAATAATTTTGCTATAAGATAAGTTATCATCTAAGCTCGGATCACGCGGGGTCCAGCTGCGCTTACCTGCAGTCGTGAATGCAGTGTTGGTCAGCTGTCTTTCCTCAGTCGACTGTTTGGATTTCATGTGATTTCTCATTGTGGTGATGATGATATTATAACTCAGATTAATTAATTAATTTGATCAAAAGTAATTCCATTTAGTAAGATCATTTTCAAGTAATTCCAAACTTCGCGAGGCAGACGACAACATTATGTGATCAAATACACACAACTTGTTAACACACTCCACAGCGCCACCCAGTGCATTTAATTATAATTGCGAGTTAGTGCTTGGGATTTATCATGGATTCACTGCATTTACGGACAGCAAAGCAACGTAGTAAAATTCGAATAGTATTTTATTTTACTAATAATAATTACAGATCGAAAATTCGAATATTCGTGCACATCCCTAATGTTAATGTAACCTGCACACATACATTTGCAGTTTTGTTAATAGCTTTCCATCTTGAATAGTTACAGCTGGTATGAATGACATGAACAATGTGCAGGGTAGTGTAGGAAAGTAAATCAAGTTATTGTAACCTTAGAGTGGCCTAGGTCAGACTGGCCTATAGCAAAAATAAATATCAGGCCTTGAAATAGGCTGGCAAAGTCAAAGTAACTGTAGAGTAGCCTTATACATATTTGCATTGAATTAATTTGTACCATTTAATCATGTAACTGTTTAATTGCAATTTTCCAAAGTGTGGCCCTCCGTTTACTTTGCCAAAGTAACTGTGGCCCTCAGACTAAAACTGTTGCCCACCCCTATCATAGGATGTCATAAGTCAATCTGTTTTGCAGCACTTAAATGTGTAAATCCAGAAGCCCAGTATTTATCTGGAGGTCTTTGCCCTTTGCCTGTCAACCTGGTTTGTCTCTGCCTTTTCTGTTCTGCCCTGTTTGCCATTGCTCACCCTGCCTGTCTTGACCTTTCTTAATAAAAAGCTGCAAATGGACCCCCCTGGCCTGACCCTGCCTCGTTACAACACATATGCTGCATCTGCTCGCTATCTGCTGAACGGCTCTGGTAGTTCCGCTTCAGCACTGATGATGTTGTAGGAATAGCTCTGGTTGGTCTGGATTATTCGGGATTTTTTTATTTTATACAGAAATAAGTTATTTATAATTTAGATGAGAATAAAATTAGTGTTGATTAAAATGATGGAAAACAAATATATTGATCTGAAATATAGTGCATACATTTTAAATTAATTTAGATTAAATTACCAAACATACAATCTTAATTTAATTTAAAGCAAACAATACATTTAAATACATTTAAATTATGATTAGTCAGAACGGCATTGTAGATATCTCAAACTGGAGTTAGGGATAGTCATAATTTTGATAATAGATATTAGATATCTATTATCAAGTGAAAGATATCTTGAAATTCATTTTGATTAGAGATATCTGAAATTTGATATCTGTAACTTTCATTTTATTGGGTTAGCTATGCGCACTGTGATTGGCTCATCGCGTTTGGGGGCATGGCTTAGCCATAGGCCAATTACGTTACAGATATCTTAAATGATAATACAAACTATCCAAAATATAATTACGACTTGTCAGAAAGACGTTGTTGATATCAACAATGTTAATTCCGGATAGTCAAACTTAGCTTTTAAATGTTAAAAGGGCTTGCCATACAGAACTCAGAGAGAGGCTCACCATATTCAAACCAAAATATCTGACTTCCTGTTGGTCGTTGCTAATTACGGTAAATTAGAAAGTTGTCCGGCTCGAAGAGTACAATATACATATCGCGTTTTGTTACTGTAGATAAAACTAACCCCCCCACTTTTGTCAAAAGCATTTAGAAAGTGACACACTTCCTGCTGCCAGTTGGTGGCGCTATAACTTTGACTCACAATAGTCACATCCATGTGATCGGCCTCTTACAGCGAACACACTGCTGAAGTTTCATCAAGATCAGTTAATGTATGTAGAAGTTATAACACATTTCCTGTTTCCATTATTCGCCATAAATTAGTTTCCTCGCCACGGCCAAACCGTTCGAGATATCAAAAATCCCCTGGCAATTTTTCATCCTCAATGTCTTGACTTCATGCTGACCAAGTTTCGTGGCATTTCTTTGAATTCTCTAGGAGAAGTACTTTAAATTCCATTGCATGCGTTTAACAAACAACCCTAAATAGCCGACTTCCTGTTGGGCTGGGGTAAAACTTAGAGCACGAAAGTTGTTCGGCCCGATGAGATATATAAGTGTAGCGAGTTTCAGATTATTACATGCAAGCGTGTTTGATATATGGACAAGTGTTCAAACCCCGTTCCAGGTGGCGCTGTCGAGCCCCCCTGCCACGCCCGGGTATCAGCTTCAGCCCGGCCCTGATGGCCGTGGGTTCTGACCCGTGTGCAAAGTTTCAAGAGTTTTCGAGCACGTTAAGGGCCCCAAAAGTGCCCAAAAGGTAGTAAAATAATAATAAGAAATATAGCTGCGAGCAGCGATTGCGGGCCCAAGCCGGTGGCATCGTAACCCCGGTGCCTTTAGTTACCTAAAGGCACCGGAGTGGCGGTTGTGCCGGCTTTGGCCCTTTATTTATATATATATATATATATATATATATATATATATATATATATATATATATATATATATATATATATATATATATATATATATATATAAACAAGCCGGTGGCACTGCCACCCCGGTGCCTTTAGGGTTACTGTGCACGACGTGCAAAAACGTAACCCCGCTTTCACTGTCGCCCTACGGTCCCATGGATTTAACGGACACATGAAATAAGTACACAAGACCGAAAATTCATATGAAGTGTACCATTTTGGACAGGGCCTATGATCGTGAATCACAATAGCCACATATATGAGATCATTTAAATTTAGAATCATTTTTAATGTCATAGGACATACATGGGCAATATACGGCCCGGGGGCCGGATCCGGCCCGCATAGTGCTTCAATCCGGCCCCCGCGATGCGATCGCAATTTGGATGAAACACACGCCGAAATAAACATGCGTGACACAAAACAATCTTTAACTTAGGTGGCAAATATGTTTTAGTAATTCTGTGAATTACACTGCGCAAACCAAAATTAATACTACCCACCGGATGAAGGGTTGTCTCTGTCTCCACATAACATAAAATATTCATTTTATTTTATTTTTAGTGTTCGCATTTATGAGGAAAAACAATGTTACGGACGTGTTCTCCGTTACGGACGTGAGCGCTCTGAAAGCGGCACTAAAAGATGCTTTAAAACTTTCACAAAGACATCAAACAGAAAGCACAAAACCTTTCTTTAAAGTGAATTTCGTTTTGTATTAATTGTATCTTAATCAATGTTTCATCAACCAATTGCCTGTATTTAATATATAAGAAGTAAATATAGCAGACAATATAGAGATAATCACGAAACATTAATAACGAGATAATCACGCCGGCGCGTGAACTGGAGCTCGTCTCATAAATGAACCGAAACTCAGCATATAAAGTAGCCTACTTGCCTCACATGTCTACTTTTAAACTGAACAATTCAAAACGAAAGAAAACAGACTACAGACTGCTCTCTGCTTATGTAATCCTTATGAAATGTGCATTTCTCTCTGGCGCGTTCACTAGGCTACTGAAGATCGCGAGTCAGCATCGTCAACTTCATCTTAGCCGACAATGACAAAGAAAACACTTATTTATTAATAAACAATTAAAATATCTCCTTGCTATATTTTACACTAGTCGCTAATGAATAAGTACTAGTACTTAATGGAATAGATACTAGTATCTAAAAAATAAGTACTAGTAGCATGAAAATAGAGACTAGTAGGTTAAAATGATTAAATGTTAAAACGGCTTGCCACATTGGCTCAGAGAGAGAGAGAGAAAATGACCTTTTAGATACTAGTACCTATTAATAGATACTAGTATTTATTCAATAAATACTAGTACTAAGTCATTAGATACTAGTACCTATTAAATAGATACCAGTACTTATTCATTAGCTACTAATACGCATTCAAAAGAATATCTAAAGAATAAGCACTAGTATCTAAAGAATAGGCACTAGTACTAAAGAATAAGCACTAGTCGCTAATGAATAAGTACTAGTACTTAATGGAATAGATACTAGTATCTAAAAAATAAGTACTAGAAGCATGAAAATAGAGACTAGAAGGTTAAAATGATTAAATGTTAAAACGGCTTGCCATATTGGCTCAGAGAGAGAGAGAGAGAAAATGACCATATTCAAACCACCATATTCAACTTCCTCTTGGTCTGAGCTAATGACAGTTAATTAGAAAGTTGTCCGGCTTGATCTGAACAATATGCGTACTGAGTTTTATGATTGTCGGTAAAACTATAAAACTAACCCCCCCACTTTTGTCAAAAGGTGGCGCTACTGAGTCCCTGCACCACGCCCGTTTCTGAAACTTTGCACATGTCTACTGGCTAATAAATGTGATCTGTCTGTCGAGTTTCATGCAATTTTAAGCAATTTCAGGCATGCTAAGAGTCTCAAAAGCATCCAAAAAGAATATTAAAGTTTGATGCGTTGCCATGGCAACAGTATCTAAGATATCAATAATCCTTTCACCGGTCTACATCTGGCGAGTGTCTACATTATACACATCAAGTTTGAAGCAAATCGGGTAAAAATAAGAGGGTGATTTCAAAGCATTTTGAAAGTGACACACTTCCTGCTGCCAGTTGGTGGCGCTATAACTTTGACTCACAATAGTCACATCCATGTGATCGGCCTCTTACAGCGAACACACTGCTGAAGTTTCATCAAGATCAGCTAATGTATGTAGAAGTTATAACACATTTCCTGTTTCCATTATTCGCCATAAATTCGTTTCCTTGCCACGGCCAAACCGTTCGAGATATCAAAAATCCCCTGGCAATTTTTCATCCTCAATGTCTTGACTTCATGCTGACCGAGTTTCGTGGCATTTCTTTGAATTCTCTAGGAGAAGTACTTTAAATTCCATTGCATGCGTTTAACAAACAACCCTAAATAGCCGACTTCCTGTTGGGCTGGGGTAAAAAGTAAGAGCATGAAGTATATATGAACCGATGAGATCTATATGTGTACCGAGTTTCATATTATTACATGCAAGTGTGTTTGATTTATGGACCAAGTTTTCGGACCCCGTTCCAGGGGGCGCTGTCGAGCCCCCCTGCCACGCCCGGGTACTATCTTCAGCCCGGCCCTGATGGCCGCGGGTTCTGACCTCTGTGCAAAGTTTCAAGAGTTTTCGAGCACGTTAAGGGCCCCAAAACCTTGAAAAACAATTTTAAAAGCATTTTCACTCAACAGACAATCCCCTCACCCCACACACACACACATAGATGCAGAGACAGAGAGAGAGGGAGGGAGAAAATCCTCCTGAAAATCACATTCAAACCAAAATATCTGACTTCCTGTCGATCCGAGCTAGTGAGTGTAAATTAGAAAGTTGTCCGGCTCGAGGAGAACAATATACGTGCCTATTTTTGTTACTGTAGGTAAAACTAATACCCCATTTTTGACTAAAGGTGGCGCTACTGAGCCCCTCACCACGCCCGTTTCTGAAACTTTGCACATGTCTACTGGCTAATAAATGTGATGTGTCTGTCGAGTTTCATGCAATTTCAAGCATGTTAAGAGTCTCAAAAGCATCAACAAAGAATAATAAAGTTTGATGCGTTGCCACGGCAACAGTATCTAAGATATCAATAATCCTTTCACAGGTCTACATCTGCCATGTGTTTACATTATACACATAAAGTTTGAAGAAAATCGGGTAAAAATAAGAGGGTGATTTCAAAGCATTTAGAAAGTGACACACTTCCTGCTGCCAGTTGGTGGCGCTATAACTTTGACTCACAATAGTTACATCCATGTGATCGGCCTCTTACAGCGAACACACTGCTGAAGTTTCATCAAGATCAGTTAATGTATGCAGAAGTTATAACACACTTCCTATTTCCATTATTCGCCATAAATTCATTTCCTCGCCACGGCCAAACCGTTCGAGATATCAAAAATCCCCTGGCAATTTTTCATCCTCAATGTCTTGACATCATGCACACCGAGTTTGGAGACGAACGGGGGAAATCCCTAGGAGAAGTGTTTCAAATTCCTGAGCATGCGTTTCCAAACAACCCTAAATAGCCGACTTCCTGTTGGGCTGGGGTAAAACTTAGAGCACGAAAGTTGTTCGGCCCGATGAGATATATAAGTGTAGCGAGTTTCAGATTATTACATGCAAGCGTGTTTGATATATGGACAAGTGTTCAAACCCCGTTCCAGGTGGCGCTGTCGAGCCCCCCTGCCACACCCGGGGACCAGCTTCAGCCCGGCCCTGATGGCCGCGGGTTCTGACCCGTGTGCAAAGTTTCAAGAGTTTTCGAGCATGTTAAGTGCCCCAAAAGTGCCCAAAAGGTAGTAAAATAATAATAAGTCGGAAGAATAATAATAATCCTTAGGAAAACAATAGGGCCTTCGCCTTTTCAAGGCTTGGGCCCTAATAAACAGAGCAATTCCAAGAGGGTCCTCACACCATCGGTGCTCGGGCCCTAAATATATATATATATATATATATATATATATATATATATATATAGATCAAGAATTGTTTTGGAATTGGATCATGAATCGGATTAGATCGCGAGGTGCCTAAAGATTCACACCCCTAATGGTCTGGGCTGGTAACCGAAAGTTACTGAAAGTGCCATCTGGGAAATGTGCACTGGAGCAAGGCACTTTATTTCAGGTTTCTACAAAACTGTCCCTGTAATAGCTTACTGTAAATTGTAAAATAATTTGTGTATATTTGTGTTTAGTTGCTTCCCAAATACCCATACATGGTAAACCATTACAAGGCCTTATTTTTTACCATTCCAGATAGGGGTGTCGCAATATACCGGTGTTGGCGATGATCGTGATATTCAAAGCATGAAATATCGACATTGTGTTAATTTAGAGTGTGGCGATAAACCGGTTTTGGCGATAACCACGATGTTTAAAATAAATAGGACTATTATGATAACATGACACGTAAATACTCCGGCTCGAGTACCTGGTTGTGCTGTATTGCAACCGCTGACACTATATCAAAGAAGACGCAGCCCGGGCCGCGCAGCTACTCTGAGAAGAACGTCGTCTGAGCGAGAGAGTGAATGTCCACACCCGAAAAAAGTTAAGCTCGCCTGCATGGGAGTTCTTCGGCTCAAAAGAAAACAGCACTTTAAAGGGGGTCGCACACCGGACGAGAAGCGCAGTGCCACGTCTTTAAAATTCGAACACATTTTCTCTTCGAGTGTACACACACGGATTGTGCCATTCGCCGTCTGTCCGCGGCGCCCAGCAACGGCTCTTGTTCAAAATCCTGCCGCAACACAGAGCGCCATTCCTACATAGTTTTATATTAAATTTACATAATATTTGTCGCAAATCATCGTAAATGACTTCACCCTGTGCTGCAATGTACATTTAGTTTTACATTAATTTACAGAAATCAGCTGCTTGAATGAAAATTGCTGATGTTATCGGATTTTCAGGTGATATTCAATGGCGCTACTAGGGGGTGGCCAGGGGTGGCCACGGCCACCCCTGGCCGACTCCTGGCCACCCCACTGGCCACCCCAATGGCCAGTATAAATTTTAGTAGCATCAGTTATGCATTTCATAAATAAGTTAAAAATATTCTTTAGTAAAAGAAGACGGGGAATTATGTGTCGTGACGTGCTTTTTAAGTGCCAAATGGTTACAGTATACTGTTACAGCAGCTTTTTTTTTGTGTCTGTTACAGCCACGTTTTGACAAGCAGGGATGCAAACAGCGCGGTTTTCGGCGCCTCCCGCTTTTTTCACGTCAGTTTGGGTGACAAAGTCATCTGAAGTCATTCCATAGCTTAATGTGAGGGACAGAAGTCTATTTACATCATTAAAGTATACGGAAACTCGTTTTTCCTCCTCTGCGGCTGTCAATCATTCTCCATTCATATTCAAACAGCGCGCGCGGCTCTTGGATGCACGGTAAAACTCTCTCCAATATGATACATTCACATTATAATGCATGATCTGTAGATAAAAGGCTGTAGATTTGCATAAAATTACTTTATTTTGTTGGAGTTTGTTGCTGTTTTTAAACGACTCACTACCGTGTGCTTGTTAGATCACACACATCACAAGGACTATGAATCGGCATTAAACGCAAAATAACTGGAATTTAAAACTGTGAAACAAAGGAACAAATCGCACTAGGATTTGTGCGCTCGACATTTCTTGGCTTTGTGACGTGAACTTTTAAATGCGCACTTATGCAGCGCAGCGCTGAAGTAATGTACTATTATTGTAAAGTGTTACCCATCATTTCTGCACCCGCGAATCCCGCGATGCGCATACACGCTGTGTGTGCTCTGTTTCATGTTATCATGGGTTTGCGCACTGAAACATTATTAAAAGCCAATATATTTTGTTATACCTAGCCTGCTCAATACATTTAAAATAAGCATAATTTAATTGTATATTATTTCTTTGTAGTGTAGGCTATATATGCACTTCTGAATTCTTGACATTAATATATAAATATAAAATTGTGGAATGTATGATTGCATGATTTAATTTTATAAGATAACTAATAGTAATTTGTTTTTATTAACATATTTAGATTTTTATAAAATTACTGTGCAGATTTTTTCAAGAATTACTTTTTGGTGCTGATTTATACACTCATTAAGTTTATTAAAAATTCATAATACATTTATGTAATATTTAAAGGTGTTAACTGTAATCTTACACTGCGAAATAATAACCTAAAAAGGATTAAATTCATCACAATTATGTAAGTATCTGGAAAGTTGCCACGGGGCGAGGGCCCTTATATACACTCACCTAAAGGATTATTAGGAACACCATACTAATAGCATCTTGCAGTTGATGGAGATTTGTGGGATGCACATCCAGGGCACAAGGCTCCCGTTCCACCACATCCCAAAGATGCTCTATTGGGTTGAGATCTGGTGACTGTGGGGGCCATTTTAGTACAGTGAACTCATTGTCATGTTCAAGAAACCAATTTGAAATGATTCGAGCTTTGTGACATGGTGCATTATCCTGCTGGAAGCAGCCATCAGAGAATGGGTACATGGTGGCCATAAAGGGATGGACATGGACAGAAACAATGCTCAGGTAGGCCGTGGCATTTAAACGATACCCAATTGGCACTAAGGGGCCTAAAGTGTGCCAATAAAACATCCCCCACACCATTACACCACCACCACTAGCCTGCACAGTGGTAACAAGGCATGATGGATCCATGTTCTCATTCTGTTTACGCCAAATTCTGACTCTACCATCTGAATGTCTCAAAAGAAATCGAGACTCAACAGACCAGGCAACATTTTTCCAGTCTTCAACTGTCCAATTTTGGTAAGCTCTTGCAAATTGTAGCCTCTTTTTCCTATTTGTAGTGGAGATGAGTGGTACCCGGTGGGGTCTTCTGCTGTTGTAGCCCATCCGCCTCAAGGTTGTGTGTGTTGCAGCTTCACAAATGCTTTGCTGCATAGCTCGGTTGTAACGAGTGGTTATTTCAGTCAAAGTTGCTCTTCTATCAGCTTGAATCAGTCGGCCCATTCTCCTCTGACCTCTAGCATCAACACGGCATTTTCGCCCACAGGACTGCCGCATACTGGATGTTTTTCCCTTTTCACACCATTCTTTGTAAACCCTAGAAATGGTTGTGCGTGAAAATCCCAGTAACTGAGCAGATTGTGAAATACTCAGACCGGCCCATCTGGCACCAACAACCATGCCACGCTCAAAATTGCTTAAATCGCCTTTCTTTCCCATTCTGACATTCAGTTTGGAGTTCAGGAGATTGTCTTGACCAGGACCACCCCCCTAAATGCATTGAAGCAACTGCCATGTGATTGGTTGATTAGATAATTGCATTAATGAGAAATTGAACAGGTGTTCCTAATAATCCTTTAGGTGAGTGTATATCATATCTATATAATATATATCATTATATATAATATAATATATATTAGTAGGGCCCTACTAATATCATTAGTAACATTAAATATAACACAATAAACCAAAGTATATCAGTAGGAGTTTCCTTAAGTCTTTCTGATAGTTTTCTACAGGCCGGTTTACTACAACAGTAGAATACAATTCTGAAATTATGGTTTATAGTTTTGGTGTGCCACCCCAAGATTTTAAGTGGCCCCATCTGGCCACCCCTATGAAAAATTTCTGGAGGCGCCACTGGTGATATTCTCAATTCATTCAGTTAATGGATGCTCTGAGGTAAAGTGTTCAGATCACAGACTCAGCAACTATTGTATTTAATTGTACAGTACAATCATAACATAACACAGACATTATCTTAATTTCATAATGTCCTTAAACATAAGAATACTGCTGGCCATAAACTGAGAAAGTGCGCGTCCGGTGTGCGATACCTCGAGTTGTCCTACACGCGACGCGGCGCGGCGCTGCAGAATGTTTAGCCACCAACCTTTTTACCCATCTCCGTGTCCATCACCCTGCGGATTACGCAATTTTACAGAGAATACATTGCGATTATTTTACTAGTCATGGAATGGGAAACGTGACATTAACCTGTTAAAGGTGCTCTAAGCGATGTCAGCCGTTTTTTAGGCCAAAACATTTTTTTTGTCACATACAGCAAACATCTAACTATCCGCTAGCTGGCACCCCCTGAACACACTGTAAACAAAAAATGCAGTCTCTGTAGACAGCCCAGGCTCCACAAACGGCAACAAAAACAAACTGCGGCAACCCGCTCCACGAAACATAACAAACAGTGTTCCAGCCAATAACCGACAAGAATGATTTGGGGGTGGAGTTAGTGCGCGTACACATGAAGGGGGGTGTGGAGGAGAGAGGAGCATGAAGAGGGAAGTTAGAATTATAACTCTTTAAGTTTGATATGGCCGACACACGACCAAAGAGACCACGTTCCGATGAACATTCCGATGATTGCAAAAATACAAAGAAGAGGGAAAATGAGAAGGAACGCGCAAAGTCCCGGATTTACATCAGAAAAGCCTTCGAAAGGTGGCGAAGGGCAGGGAGCTCTGTTTTTGTTGGACAGGTGGGTAAATCCAGTTTGGTTTTTCTAAATGGACTTTCATGTTCGCCAAACAAACACAAGGATATAATTAGCTAGAACTATGCAGTCAGTGCTAACTTTGGTAAATACTGTTTCTAGCAGCTAGCTATCGATCTCTATTGTAAATGATCAAGCAAACTCACATAGGGCGACAGGTTGTGTGAATGATTGTTTTCACCAACTGTTTGTTATGAATTTGAATGTTCATTCATAGCCTATTGACAACTTTGACTAAATTTGTCTACGACGGAGCCGTTGTTTATGCTCACTAGGAAACGCGAAGCTAACGTTATCGCGTCCTTGTGTATGAGAGCTAAAGTTATAACCTCATGTGGCGAAAAGTTTTCTGGTGTTTTTCTGGTAATGTTTATCTTTTTCGGCATTCTGTTCTGCATTATATGCAAGCAGTTATCTAAATTGGCGACATTAACGTTACACCTTGAGGGGTGTACAGGGGGAGGGGACGGGATGAGGAGGAGAGAGGGTCTAGCTAGCCTCCGGTTTGTTTGACAATACTTCGAACGTCAACAAGAAAGGACGTCACCCGACATCGCCTAGAGCACCTTTAACAGGGGGTTATTTGAATTATTTTGGCCACAATAACCGTGGTGTGAAAAATCTAACATCGTGACAGCCCTAATTCCAGAAAACAATGAACAAAGCACAAAAGAGTATTCTTAATCCTCTTGGGACGGCAAACGCGCCGGCACGTTTTCCTCGATTTTTTTTTTCACATAGCAGCAAAATATACTTAAAATACTGCGTAATTTTTGGTCATACAGACTTAAGAAATATTAAAAAATGAATGTCTTCTTTTTTATGTGTCCACTTACAATCGAAACAAAACATTGTGCTTTTGTAAAATAAAGAAAATAAAAAAAGGGTGTGCTTTCTGGCTCTCCGTGAACTTTTTTTTTGGAGCACGTCTCTAAACTTAAACAAAACTCAGCGAATACTATTCACCCAGGCATGAGCTATATATCTTTATAATCATTTAAGTGTGTACTTTTAAATGGTCTAATTCCTAAAAAAAAAAAAAAAAAAAAAATTCTCTGTTTATGTAATCTATATGAAAAGAGAGAGATGTCAGTCGTTCTCATATCAGCTCATTATCTTTTAATTTGATCACGCCCACGGAGAGCGCGCGCTATTCGCAAATTATCTGAGGCGATCCGAGACGTGTCAACGCCCACATCAGCTGGATAAAACACAACAAGTTTAATCAGATTACAGCACTTTACGTCGTCTTGCGAGGCTGTAAGGAATAATCCTGGGATACATCAGAAGTGCTGGTTTAAATTCATTTCGAGGAGCAATGGATCAAGCTGATGTAGCCTAAATAGTACTTTTTTTATTATTAAGTGCTTTGTTGTAATCGCGATATGGAATAACCTATGTAAACCGCAAAAAGACTAAAATATGAATCGCTTTCTGTGTGTGAATGAATGAACAGCTTTTACCAAACTATATTGCTATACTGAGATGAGTAAAAATCGACTGAAATATGTTGAAATAAAATGTCTTTGTGTAAGCAACTTAAACTGCAAATTAACATTTATATGCCCTAATATATCATAAAAACAACACGATCTCATGAAAGTGCATATCTATAGCGCGAATTTAATTTCTCGTATCATCCTACGCCGAAAATAGTTTTTGCGTGCAAATGATACGCACTGTAAACCCGTTGGGTAGGATTAGGTGTGTGGAATGCGTGTGTGTTACACGCCATAAAGTGCATATCATATGCATGCGTAAACTGCGTATGCATCCAAAAACTATTTTTGGTATATAGATATGCACTTTCATGAGATCGCAGCGATATTCGTTACAGACGAAATATGAAAGACAACATTTCGTTGACAAGTTTTTGTTTTAAACTTTTTACTGTAAAATAGACTACTGTCACATCAAATAAGCTTTTGTTTTATAGTTATTATAGTGTTTGTTCCAATGCAGGCTTTATTCAAATTAATGAATCCTTGAAATACGTATGATAAAATTTATACTTTAGTTTTTACAAAGAAAGATTACACTTGAAATACTGTTACAAATTTAATTGTTGTTGTAATTGTAACCTTTTTAATAAAATAGCAAAGAATATATTTACAAGGTAGATGTAAACAAAATCTTAAAAGCTCAATATAAGCCTTCTCTTTAAATTAATTTTTATTGTGTTTTATTAGTGACAAATTTGGGGAGAGGATACATATACGAAACTTTCTGAAAATACAGTATGTGAACTACACAATTACTAGAAATATTTACCTTGGATATTATTATACAATTTGCAAGCAAAAATACAAGTGGAAAAATACAGAATTTTTCCGAGATGTTTCCAACTGTGAACCAATTTTGTAGTGTATATATATTTTTTTGTCCTTGCATTCTTTCTGGTGGCTCAGTGACACACTTGTGAGAAAGGCTCATTATGCAGCTCATTATGCGGGTTATTATGCAGGTCATAGTCTTCTCAGGTGTGAATCACATATGAATCATCATTCTCTCAAAAATACAAACATGTACATACAT
This sequence comes from Tiaroga cobitis, assembly GCA_030578255.1. Classification (NCBI taxonomy): domain Eukaryota; kingdom Metazoa; phylum Chordata; class Actinopteri; order Cypriniformes; family Leuciscidae; genus Tiaroga; species Tiaroga cobitis. The sequence goes on along the minus strand of CM060615.1, from coordinate 27,381,584 downwards.
GTGTTGCTCACATATTATGGTAGCCCTGTTTGTGCTAAATAGAGTGTAATTACACCTTTGCCATTAATATGTTTATAAGCAACTGAAAAAAGCACAAATATCAGGGCATGTCCAAACATCTCAAGGACCCCAAAAACACCTTAGACCCTAGAGGGTTAATAAACACTGTGACCAATTGATCAATACTGCCACAATTACAAAATATACTTATTCACAAGCGTGGAAGTAACATTTAGTTTCCATGCAAGAGTGAGTAGTAGTCCAGGCAGCTGTTTGCTGATAAGGACTCTAGGGCCTCAGGTGAGAGTTAAGAGACCCTTCTTACATCAAAAAGACCTGCACAGCAGGTTGTAATCCTGTTCTAGTGCACATTATTCATACTTTCCCTTTCTTTGTATGCCTGTTTTTATAGCTGGACACTACACTAATCTGTTCAAGCCCTTGACTCCAGTGGATATCGAGGGAGGTTTCATAACTTCCCATTTTCTTCCCTCATAGTCCAGACCAGCTGTGCACGATGACAAAATCAAAGTTACTCCTACCTACACCTACAGCTGGTTAAATGCTTCCATATATGGCAGTGTGAAAATAATCAGTCAATTTGGGGAAAAACCTCTACAACTCAAATAAAAATACAAGGTCATTTACAGCCAGGACTGATATGTTGATGAACTTTTGGATAAAGGTTGCCTGTCAGGCTGCCAAGCTCCTAGCCCTGCTCCAACCCCAAATCTTACCAGTTTGTATATTTCAAATCTATTAAAAGACATTTTATATAGAAAGTATCCTGTTAATCAACAACACATACTCATTTTTTAATGTGGCATACTAGGAGCTAATGTTTATAATCAGGCAGGGGTATCCTTACATTCTTTCTCAATCTCTCCATCTACTGCATAGCACCAGAACAAAGGAAAAGAAAGATTTAAGTAAAAGCGTGTTGAAAATTTTATCCAATGCAAAAGACGAACAGTCAGGATGAGGTCATAAGGTTAAAGGGCTGCCATAAAAAACACAAACAGACAACCCAGTAAAAAATGCTGTAAACATCACAAAGACATATTGATCTCAGCAAGTTAGTTGACAATCTTTATTATTCTATTTATAAAATCAATATTGTAGCTAGTTATGGTCAGGATCAACTTTGTTATTAGAATTCTGCAATGTTCTTGCAAGTCTCATCGTTATGTTAAGGTTTATGTGCAGGTTCTTTACGAAAAATAAATCTTCTGAAAGACAAACAGATCGGCTATCCATCCAATCAAAAGTGAGAAGTGAGGAATGCAGGGCGTAAATTATGTATCACCTCTCCATGTGAGCAAAGCACGCAGCGATCGCACCCTAGAGGGCCGCTGATGAATAAACCATTTGCCTTGAGGGCCACTGAGGAAACGCTGTCACAGGCCATTACAGGGCTCAGCAGCAAGGACAAACTAGGGTCTGTGATTCCACTGCTCTCACTCTCCCTTCTTTCATTATGTGTATCCCTACACCTCTCTATCCAGGTCAAGAAGTCACCCTTGTCCCACAGCTGCTTTTGTGCCTCTCTTTTTCGCTTCTACCCAGGTTCTGCCATTCCCTAAGTCTGCTATAGCATTGGCAGGATCGGAATCCCACGGCAATAAAGTTGTATACCAACTACAGTTAATTGGTTGAGGGTGGGGCCAGTGCTGGGCCAGCTAAAGGCCAACAGTCAGGCCCAAATCCAGAATAGATCCTTTTCATGTCTCTGCCCCTCAAATTTTCTACATTTTTCCTTACCTCAGTTGGACAAACAGCTTTTAACTTCACACGCAAATATAGTTGCAGTCTGGGTACAGTAAGAAGTACACTACAAATTCAAACCTCTTGTTCAAAGCTAATTTGAAAACGTTTGTCTATTTTTGTACTCTTTTTAAGAAGGGAGTAATATGAGGGGGAAAAAAAAGGCTTTTAAGAATCCAATTTCTAGGGGAGTGACCCAACTAAAGTCTCAGTTCTCTATCAGGCACTCTGACTCCAAATGGGAAGGTGATTAAAATGATATACTAGCTCGTAACATTTTTTGAGAGGTTTCTAAAATGTTAAAGTGTCTAGCAACCATGCAGTAAGAATAAGAGTACCTTCCCAAAGGCTCCTAAAAAGGGACAGGAAAAACTGCTTCATAAGATACTGGTATGAGCTTTTATCTCTGCTGTGGGGTTTGGGTGGTTTGCAGGGGGTTGTTTATATTCTGTAAAAATATTTCACTTTGGTTTGATGAATGTTACCACATATAGTCTTTTCAAAGCTGGGCCTGGATCAGTTCCCTGCAACTTTGTCAAGGAATTTGTGAAACCGCGTCTGAGCAAGTCATTCACTGCCAGTCAGCTCTGTAATTCATCCCCACCTGTGATGCGGTTGATCCGTTCGGATGGTATTCCGTTTTGAAACCCCCCCCCCCCCAAAAAACAGATTCTTATGGTGGGAAGAATTACACTCCACTGTTATGAAAGTGCCACCTATGACCTGCGCGTCTGGAAGACAGGGAGTGTTAGCATAGCACACGTACTTTGCGTTAATGCCATTAAACACATTTATCAGCTAAGCAATGCTATGTTAGGCTAAGTCAGGCTATGCACGGTAATTGCATCCTCTGTAATCGAGTCCTTGGCAGCCGATGCACTGCTCTTTAAGTCTAAGCAGACGTCTGAGGCCAATGTAATTGCTGGCAATTGCAGCACCACACAGAGGACAGTGAGGAGGGGGAAGAGAGAGAGAGAGTGAGGAAATGAGGAGTCCTCACCTCAGCAGCTCCTGTTGAGGCTGGAATGTTGGGCTTGGTGCAAGAGAGGCTGCCAGCACTGCTATGCAGGTCAGTGGAAAGGAGAGGGAGGGAGAAACCTGGGTAGATCCAGTGTTCCTTCTCTCAAAATTTCTTTCCACTCTCTGTCTTTCTCTGTGTCCCTCTCAACATAGAGTCAAAAACGTTTTAGTGGTGTATTGCTGGAATATAGTGCCAAGCCATTCAAGGTACTTATGAAGTACAAATTTACTATATGAAAAAGTAAAAGAGTTAAATGATTGGGGATATTACAAAAAATAAAGTGAATTTAATTTAATTTTTTTGTACATTTTCAAGAAAAAAATGTGTTTTGTGCTTCACCACAAATAGTTTTTGGATTGCTTAGTCTGTAAATGGTCATGGTTTGTCTTGCCCTGGTATTTCCAATTGTTTTAAGATACTTTGCCAATTCATCTTCTCATTTTAGGCTCCAGCAGAACTTAACATTTCTTTGGTTTTATTTCCTGTGTCCCATGTGCTTCTAGGTAGTTTCAGGGCTCCAGACTGTGACTAAATGGTATAGTATTAGCAACTTTTGTTATATTATTAATTTAGACAGGCATTAAATGTATCAAAGGAGTAATGGAATATAATTACAGTATTTTGTGTTAAGCAATTTTTGTACATTTGTAGTCATACTACTTTTTTCATAACAGAATATAGTCCATATAGTTTTTACCATGGCAATGAGGTGTCATGCATGGTTTTACCTGTGGTTATCATGATCTACAAATGTATGATGCAATGGAAGACCCATTTTAATAAGCAATTTCATTACCAATTTTAATTTTGTTAATGAAAAGTACATAGTTACTGTAAAATGTGAATTTCCAAGAGACAAAACATGTTATATTATTAACAACTCTGCTACCCCGATGCTACCAAATCAGGTGCTGGTGCAACCATCTGTACAACACTAGTGCCACTGCTCTCAAATGTTGTAGCAGTGTGACTTGAGGGTCTCTTTCTAGTCTCCCTAGTTTCTTTTCATTCTATTAAAACATTTGGTATAGGCTGGCAAAATGAGGTCTTGACTCCTACAGTACATAGGTCAGGGCAATTGATAGATTTCAAAACCCAAATTAATCAGCATCTATGGCATGCTATTTTTAACCATATAATATTTGATATCATTGGGGCCATTTGCTTCTTCAGAATTTAAAGATGTTAGTATTTTGTGATAGTTATTGATGGGTAACGGGAAATTGATTAACTGGCTGCTCTTACAGAGCATTCTGAGCAGCTTTAGTTTTTGTGTGATGTGGTCATGGTTTGAATTCAGGTCTTTCATGGGATCTATGTAAATTGGTTTTCAAAGTGCCTTTTTAAGATATCATTATTTTGGATCAACAAGTCTTGTACTGCATTTATGTCCCCTCCAGGCTTCTCTAACTAGCCTGACCAGAAGGACTTTCATAGTCAACCAGCTTCATAAGAAAGACAATGCTGAATGATCTTGGCTATTACAGCAGGATCAGCACCTAACCAGGACTAACTAGCCTAAACCAGCATGAGAATTATTTTCTGTTTCACTTTACAGCTGATAGGTGAAGGTCTTCTCCCTTTTACTCACCACAATTCACCATCTGTGCTTATAGTTTCTGGTTTTCTTCTGGAACTTTTCTCAGGACTTCTGAGTAGTTTGTTGACAGAGTCGGTCTCCCTCTATAATAGGGTTGCACGGTATACTGACACTATATAAAGAAAAGGAAAAAAAGGACTGTATCAACGTCAAAGGGTTGGTATCGATCCAACCCTACTCTAAATTTCTTCTATGTAAAGCACTTTGAATTACCATTGTGTATGAAATGTTCTATATAAATAAACTTGCCTTGCCTTGCCTAAATCATCTTTGAGCTACTGGACAAAAGTGAAGGTGGTGAGAAGTTTAGGCTTGGGGAAGAAGATCAGATTACCTTTCTTTTTTTTTTTTTGCCATTTATAGTGTGCAAAAAGAATATCTCTGGATTTGCAATTACATATTCATTATGCCTACTTGCTCTTGCTGAAACTCAACTTCCTGAAATTATTCTAAGGCCCTGGTCGTAGCGGCAAAATGCTTTTTCCATGAGAGAATTTCAATGCACATGCTAGATAAAACTAGGCCCAACTAACCTAATTCATAATCTAATACATAAGAGGTTTTCTGGCTTATGCTGATGGTTGCTGCTAGTTATATTTTTTATTTTCTGTTGATAAGACTGTGCCGGCATATCATGTAGCCACTGTTCTAGCCGATATCTTGTTTCATAGCAAATTCGTCATATTGTGGAAAAAATTACGCAAAGTTCGCAATTCAACAGAAATTCACAATAACCATACAGCTAATGAGTCAACTAATCATTTAGCCAACCCACTGACTAGTTGATTTTAAGTCTGAAGTCTATTATTGTGCTTCAATAAGCTACAATCAAGGTAGCACTTCATCTCACTTTACGGTCAAAATGTCATCCAGATCATTATCTTGTTGTCTGCTATTTTTCTTCTCCTGTCTCTGTTTTTCTTTCTATCTGTCTTTATCTTCCTCCAGATACTAGCCCTGGGGGCCGGCCATGTTTATGCCTGTACAGGGTCCTGAGCTTTTGGATGTGTGACCTCAGATTTTCACAATGGTCTATGAGCCAATTCAATGCTTAAAATGCTTGGCTAGAGGGCAGAAACAAAATGTGACATGTATTCCAAAGGTGTTCTTCAGTATCCTAAAGGCTGTGAAAATTGTTAGTTGGGAGTAAACAGGGGAGGAGAAAGAAAAGAGACAGATGGCTTGTAGTAAATTAAACAGACGGAGGGAAAACCAAGTGGCCTAAGATTCATAGCTTCTTAGGGATGTAAGAAATGGCAGGTTGAGGGAGATAGAGAGAAAAATGGCTATGCCATTGGGTCTAATAAAACTGTGTCTGTTATTGCATGTTTCTAAGCACTAGGTGCTTTTACAAGAGTATAAAGACTCACAAAAAATAAGGTCAAAAGTAATGGTGTAATGGTGACTAATAATGATATTGGTTACAATCTATCAAGCTTTGACTCTACACTACCTGAAAAATTATCTTAATATTATTTGTATATTATAAAGAGATGAACATGTTTGATTATTGCATGCGGTAAATGTGTGGGAAAATAATGCAAAAATTGCTTGTTGGAGAACAGAACAGGTACTAGAATAGGTAGACTGTTTTGAAAACAGCTGAGCTACTGTCATGCTAATAAAAAATGTTTAGTTGGCTTCTCCCCTACACTGGCACACAGACACCATACAGACGCTCAATCAGAGAGACCAGACTTTAATAGGCATGCCAGTGGGCAGCTGGCACAGAGCAGGGTGGCTATTTTTAGACTGAATGGAGATTAATTTACGTAAAAAAATAGCTTTCTTTCTTTTTCTCATTCACTGTCTGTTTCTGCCTTTGCGATCAGGGCCTCTGTGGTGGTTCTCACGTTTCCCTTTTTCTTTCTTTCTGCCTCTGTCTCTTATCCACTTTCTTTCCATATTTTCCACACATTCCTGTTTTCCTCCCTCTCTCTCCTTACTCAGCCGCATTAAATCTGATGTAATGCTTACCCCCAGATACCCTCATACTCCGCTCGAGGCGAACCAGCTGCCAAGACCCCTGCTTGCATCTGTCGAGTGATCTGTATCCCTTCGTCACTCATAACACGAACAAGAGAGAAAATAATCTCTAAGGTGGTCAGAATATGCATAATGTTCTGGCCAGTTGCCTGGTCATTGCTATGGTTTTCTGGGTGACTGCTAGGTGATTACTTGCTAACCCAATTTTATACTCTATCGTTACCCTTAGGTAGGGGTGGGCAATATGACCCAAATTCTTATTTCACGATAATGATATATTTAACAATATAGTTATTTTTGCTTTAAATAAGGTTTTTATATCATACAAATTTTTGAGATCATCAGGCTTGCTGCGTTGTTCAGCCGCAACACCGGTTACATGTGTACACTGTCATTTAGATTTTTTTATAGTAATACAAATAATTTAGTTCAGTTAGAGAACAGACACTACAACTGAACGTGTCTGCTCAATGCAGCGTGAGTCACAGCACAGATCAGTAGCAGGAGTCAGGTTTCATTTATCATTAATTTATATCAAAGCCAAACGTAATAGTGTATATTTGGCAATATATTGGATTTAAATCCAATTCTAATAGGGAATCTGCAAAAAAAATTGTTTTTCTAGTTGATAGTGATCACTGCTAGTGTTGCGGAGCGGGCGTGTTACGGATACGTGGTGTAAATTTTTTAGCAATCAAAAAGCATGTCTAATTAATTTAAATAATGTATTATGAATCATTAAACGTATACAACATTTAAAAAAAATATGAGAAAAATTGTCATACTAATTCTGTGTTATGTATTTTCTGGTAATAAAATGAAGACATAAAACACAAATTTGATCATTTATCATCAATTTTAATCATATGAAATTAAACTCTTTGTCAAATAACGTGCTGCACAATGAGCTTTACTGTTAAAATTAAAACATGGATTATTCCTTAAATTCAGTTTTGATGAGAATTTATTTGGATTAGTGTTAGTGTATTATTACAATGGGGCATATCTAAATTCTGCTGTACAACAGTAATATATTTCTGTCAAGTTAAACCGAACTTTTATTTTGACGGGTTGCCGTGAAGACCTTTTGAGCTTCTGTGTGTTTATGTCATGATGATAGCTTTTGTCAAATGAAGCGGTTAAATGATCGCGAAGTGACTTTCGGAGTGGATCTAGAGCCTCGAGAGGAAGTTCATGCATTTGTGTCTTCATATAGGCCAAAAAACAGCGCAAGCGTCACACGTGTGTGTGTGGTAAATGAAACTGCACGTCGGCTGCACCATTCATTACACAGGAGGATTCGTATATAAGCAGGATTCGTATTTAAATTGTCTGGAATAACACTGGAACATTATACATTGTGTTTGTGCGAGCTTAGGTTTGCTCATATTGTCATTCGCCACACTAAGAACAGAAAGTGATGCCGAAGCTGCCTTCTGCATTCACACACACATCTCACAAAACTCCTGTCCCAGGTGCTGCAAAAGGGGAAACACGCTCCTTTGCCTTTTACAGGGCTCTTTCGCCCTGACCCGTGACACTTTATTGGGACACAGACTGCAGCTACTGTAGCAGTGCTTACTGGTTCAGGCTAGAGCGAGCTGCCCTATGATTCACAAGCGCCAACGATAACCTGACAATCACAATCAACTTCTGCATGAAAAGTAGGGGTCGAAACTCAACTCAATGCAAATAATTGAAAGCACATGTCCCCCCACTGCAATTATTTGGGAATGAGCCGCAATATTTTGCTGAGTGCAACACACTGAGCTCCCCACTCCCCGGGAGAGAGTGGAAAACTCCGCCTCAGCAGTACCGGTGAATATCTTTTATAATGATAGGGGTAGGATAAAATAGATGACTGCTAGCATGCTATTTAATAATCAGAGGGAGGATAGAGTCAGGGGCATAGCAGCCATTATAACAGCCCCCCACCCCCCACATTTGGGAGATAATCATTACAGTTGAGTTTTGCTTTGCTGCAGTGCAAATAATAGACTAGGTGGGCACTTAAATGACAGCTTTAACCCTCTGGGGACCAGAAACGCGCCGGCGCGTTTTGCTCGTTTTTTTCACATAGCAGAAAAATAGACTTAAAGTACTACCATCATTTCTGTTCATATAGAGTTAAGAAATATGAGAAAATAGTCTGTTAAATGTCTACTTTTTTATGTGCCCACATACAATCGAAATAAAATATTGTGCTTTTGTAAAATAAAGAATATAAACAGGGTGTGCGTTCTGCCTCTCAGTCACCGTGAACTTTTTTCCTGGAGCACGTCTCTAATCTTCAACAAAACTCAGCAAATACTATTCACCCAGACATGAGCAATATATCTTTTAAATCATTTGAGTTTGTAATTTTAAATGATCCGATTCAAAACTAAAATAAATATTCTCCGTTTATGTAATCTATATAAAAAGAGAGACGTGTCAGCCATTCTAATTATCTTTCTCTCAGCTCATTATCTCCGGTAATGTGACACGCCCACGGAGAGCACGCGCTGTTCAAACGCAAATACGTGAAGCACCACATTGAGACGCGTTAACGCCCATAAACTCTGAAAACACACTATATTTTTTAGCTTTTCTAGTTTTATGCTTGTGCTTTGTTCTAATCGCGATATAGAATAACGTTAGTGTCTGTAAATGGAAAAATAGCATACTGTTTAAATGTGAATCATGTTTCTGTGTGTGTGTGTGTGTGTGTGTGTGTGTGTGTGTGTGTGTGTGTGAATGAATGAATGAATGAATGAACGCACAGATACGCACTGTTATAGACGAAATAAAAGACATTTTGTTGACTAGTTTTGGATAGAGGATAAAGCTTTTACTCTAAAATAGACATCAAATAAGCTTTGTTAGGAGTTTCTGCTCATATGTTAAATATATAGTATGTTTTGTCAATAAACTAATCAACTAAGATGTTATAGTCTAGTGTTTGTTCCAATCCAAGCTAAATCAAAATAATGAATCCTCAACTTTGAAATATGGAAGACATTTATGGAAAAGACAATTTTCTTTTCAAGATTTTTCCAACTCTAACTTTGAACTGAAATAAAACCTTGTCTATATGGTGAAGGGTGTGTGATAGATGTGTCCAGACGTATGCACCCTGTATTTAAAAATGAACATTTAATTATTTGTGATAAATTTTTCATTCACAAAGAATTCAAGGACATTATTCATGTCCCTAAAGGTTGGAGTTTTCCTCATTTTTTTAATTAAGGCACTACGATTTTTTATTCCTCTTTTTAGTCAACTTTAGCATGGGTGTGTTCACTTATTCTAAGCAGTGTGTGTGTGTGTGTTGTAAATAAATCCAAACAATCTAAAAGCCATTCTTTTTTAAATCTCCTCATTCTTTCTGCAAGGCTCTTCATAATGATATGGCCTGATAGCACCTAATAGGGCCATTATGGGGAGGGTATTTGTCTTTCTCAGGTGTGAAACGGATACATACTAATGAGAGATCAAGCCACCTCGCATAAAGCTTTCTCAAACAAAACACGTCATACACATTCTAAAAGACTTTATTGACTTATCTGAATGAGTAGTCAGGATGTTTCTCACATAGTTTTGGAGCAAATATTCTAGACTATGTGATACAATTTTCAAAAGTCTTGTGAAGAAATAATCAATATGTGTTTTGTGGCCTTATTTCAGAAACTTTTATTTTTAGTTTTTTCAATAACCACGCATAAATAATATTCTCTCAAAAATACAAACATGTACATGCATGTTGCTAACATATTATGGTAGCCCCGTGTGTGCTATATAGAGTGAAATTACACCTTTGCTATTAACATGTTTATAAATAACTGAAAAAAGTGTCAAAACATCCCAAGGGCCCCAAAAAACCTTTGGTCCCCAGAGGGTTAAGATTGGGTGTATCAGACGTCGAATACACCCAGACTGCACTGGCAGTCGATGAAGCGAACAATCAGTAAGCGATAATTCTAATGGCCACTTACTTTGCCAACACTGGGCAAAAGTTATTTCATCTAAATAATATTAATGTGCCATGCTGAGTAGTTTTATAATGTAATAATAATAACAATTCATTACATTTATATAGCGCTTTTCTCGGCACTCAAAGCGCTTTACATGGAAGGGGGAATCTCCTCAACCACCACCAATGTGCAGCATCTACCTGGACGGCGGCAGCCATATTGCGCCAGAACGCCCACCACGCACCAGCTTACTGGTGGAGAGGAGACAATTGGTATATATATCAGTGTTTCCTCTAGGATTTTTTCCAGCTGTGGTGGCAGGCCCATTTCGCCAGGGGGAGGGGGTGTGGCCCATGAGTGATATTCCCATTGACCACGCCCCCTTGCCCCAGGTGTTTAAACCACCCCTAAGCATTATAACATGAAAGGCTCCAACAAGAGCGGCAAAGCGATTATGCGCATCCCGTGCGCAGAATGATGCACTTGAAGCAACGTGAAGTCACAGCGCGCAGCGCTTCGCATTAAAAAGTTCAAAGCACAAAACGAAGAGATTGCATAATACTTCTATGAATCCTGGAAAAATTCAAAGGCCAACAAATATATGATTATGCTGTTCAAATGAGATGATTTAATTATAGTAGGTAAACATCTTCCATTCCTAGGGGCCCCGCAAACACACCAAATTCAACATAAGTTACCATAAATGGTCATCTTAGCAATGTGTCTTTGGGACTAATCTTAATGTCCCGTCTCAGAGAACAGCTAAAGGCAAACACACTCCACTCACATGGACACCCACATACACAAGATTGTGGGACAACCGCAATCATCAACTCATCACTTTGGACTGTCAAAAGATTGATGTCTGATCAGATGTTGAGGGTTCACAAATTAAAGTGTTTATTCTGTGGCAGAAGCCTCTAGATAGCTATTAAGTTTTCATACCAACATCACATGATGGGGAAGTTTTGATGCCCATGTGTGTCCAGAAGAATCCCGTTCTTTTATCCTGAGCCATCTGTGTTGAGAAGTCACAGATGGTTCATTTAACAAAGGCTTTCCCCCTCATATCCTTGGTTATTTAGAGCCACACATTTTATAGGAAATCAGACTTCTAGGGATTGTATGGAGATTGGACATTAAAAGGTCTTGACCTGAACAAGAGCCAAGATGATGCTAAATGTTAAAGATTTTCAATACAGATCACAGACAGAGTCTTGGTATGGGGTATACAATAATGTACAGCCTAAAAATAATGGGAAGACTAAAGCTTTAACTTTAAAAGTTTGAATGAATGTTGAGGCCAGAAAGATACTCTACACAAGTATGCAAATTTCTTTGCCATGGCAATAGTTGACCTGAAAGCGAACTGACCGTATAGAAATATGCCCATTATATCTCCACTTGCGGCAGAGCAGAGAATGTAATGTTTTTCTATGATTTTTGTACAATGTTATGGTTACATTGTATTCCAGAATGACTATCCTTAATAAGTCGCCTTGGAAAATCGAAACTGCCCCATGATTGAAAGTAAACAGAAAAAAGCCTACAGAAACTGTGTTCATCTTATCTTCCCTATTGTGATGTACATCCAAGTTTAACGGATTTTGAACAAGACAAAAATGTACGGCGGCACTTGATTTTATCCATCGGGAATTGATTGGATTGTTGGATCATCATTTGCTAATTGCTGCGATCTCATGTGAGTGACAGGAAAAAAGAAAGGGATTATTGTCTAACTGACGAATACGTCATCAGAGAAGAGATGTTGCAAGGAGAAAGTTATTTTTATTAAAGTTTATGAGAGCATGTGTTTGTTTTTTTAAACGATGATGTGCACAGCTAAATCGTTTATAATAACCACTGCTTTATTCCTTAAAAAATTTTGAATTGTCCATTTTGATTTCATTGTGAGCAAGAAGTAGTACTGTAGAAGAGTGAAGAATCACACTCCTTGACCTCATGTCCTGGTCAGTCTACCTCAGGACTCTCCACATATGGGACTTTAATATGAGGGCGTTTCCAAAGAAGAACCTGTTAGTACTCGTCATAAAAGCATCTAGGGGTGCACATTAGCCTTAGGTAAAAGAGAAAGTGACACGTGTGGCCGACACTCCCTCTGCTGTTAACCTTCCCTTTTACAATTTCACCCCTCCCTTCCCTGGCGGGGAACCCATCAGACCTGTTCACTTTGTCCCTCTCCTCCTTTTTTCTCTTGCTCCCACCACCTGTTCCTCCTTTTCTACACCTGCAATGTCATAAAAACAGCTATGTAAACTTGTTTTGTTTCCATGCCTATTTCTTTCAGCTTGCACACCGCTGGAGCATCTCCAGTCGCATCTTCATGTCATTAATGTTCTTAACACATTCCAGATCCTGTATCTGTTCCATCCATTGGGCAGCAAATACTGTTGACCAGTAACTGTTTTCTATAACCTCAAGTGGGTCCTCGGTGGCTTACAAATCCCAATCCCTCATTGAGCCGCATTCTGATTTCAGGAAGTTTTGTGCTAATAGAAGACATTCATTTTGATTTAAATGTCAATATATAAGTAACTGACATACCTAAGAAAGAATATAGTAAGAAAGAAATTTCTTGCCATGAAATAGAAAATAAGCAATGAAGCTGCTGGAAGCAATTTCTGCTGGATTAGTGGGATGAACAGGTAATCCAACAACCCTAATCAAACAATTTAACCAGTTAATAAAAGTCTTAAGAATTACTGGAAAATTCCAGGCAGGTGTGTTGGAGCAGGATTGGTGTACAGCAACTCTCAGGCATTCAGGTAGGACACACACAGGACTAGGGCTGTCACTTTTGTGAAAAAATCCTGTTCGATGTTTGAGACGCAAGTGTTCATTGAATCGATTGTAAAATCGATTTTCCCTGTCTAAAGACGTTTCCATTTTCATCACCAAATATAGGCAAATCCACGAACACCTAACAGGCATTAGGACGAGCGTAAAGAGGTCGCTTGAGACGCGCTCAAGTCAGCAATATTTCTGATGATTTATTGGCGTGAAGTTTCGTGCACAATAACAAACAGGAGCGCAACATTCAGGGATTGAAGTTAACACCCTCCAACCCGCCAAATGTGGGTAAATATGAGCTTTGCGGGAAACACTGTCAAATCACGAGCCAGTTTGATGTGTTTCTACGTTTACTCACTTTCTTTGCTGGGGAAGTTCGTGTAAGCCAAATCTGCGCGGATTTTGCGGAAATACGCAACTCGAGAGTCCTCATGATATATTAAATACAGCGTATCGCGCAGAATCTGCGCATTTCTGGCTTACTTGAACACACACGTTACTAAGCAACAAATAACGGCGCGCTTGTTCACTGGCATTGAAGTAAAAGCGAATATTAAAAAACATTTGGTTAAAAAATTTTTATTTTTTATTTTCCAGCATCCTACATGTTCTGTGTACTGTATTGATCTGTCCACCTAAAACACATTTTTGGTAAAAAAAAAAAAAAGGAGAAAAAAAAGGCCGTTAAAATCGATTCCCTATTTTCGTTTTCGATACTTGTGTTGGTTGGTCCGATCGATTGTGCAATCGATTTTCGAACGTAAAGTGACAGCCCTACACAGGACAGGTGGATGCATGAATAAAAGGAGTGATGGACAGATAAAACAGCATTGAGATGGAGGTGCAAAAACAGAGTTGAAAGGAGAGGGAAGTCTGGGATTGAGTCTTTCCCGCAAAATCATTGGCGCTGATGTATGAAGCATGCTACACTCACGCTCCAAATCTATCACCTAAGTCATAGATGCATGATTCACTTCAGCCAAGAATCTGCATTTATGAATGATTGAATTGTGTGCGACTGTTAGAATATACCTCTTTGCATACTTGTATCTCAGAAAGCCTCTGATAGTCTGCTCTCATGTGAGTGAGTCTTGTGTATTCAGATTTTGGACAATTAGCTTTAAGTGGGCAGTCCACTTTGCAGTGTATTCTGGCTAGGAAACACCTTCTTACACACTAAGTGACAATCACATTTTGTTTATTTCTGCAATATTTACTCGGGTATATCTGAAATGGGCAATTCCTCAAACAATCTGAATCTACATTTGTACTCAAGGACATCTCATTAACTTGCTACTGAATGTCTCGTATGACATTTGGACAACTCAGAGTCAAAATTCGGTGTAACTTGTCCTGCACATCAAACCATGTGGCTTGTCGAGGAGCAATTACTTTTCTAAGCAATCTAACTTACTATTTCAATCGGAAAACAATGTAATAGCAAAAAAAAAATCTAGAGGAATATCAAAGACGTTTTGACTTGAGCAGGTAAATAAAGCACCAAAATAGCACTTGGAATACCCTAGCAACCACTCAGACCGCCTTAGCAACTGCATAGCCCAACGCATGTGGCTGTTTTCTTTACAGGCAAATATCACTGTTTTCTTCCAAAATTGTGAAAATCTAATTCTAATTATTCTCTAATATAGCTACTGACATTTGTAGACGTGAGACATTGTATAATGCCTTTTACTCGCCTTTGATTCCTTGTGGGAAGAGAATCAAAGTGGTGATTCGCTATGCATCAAGGGACGTTTTCAAGGATTTTATCTATACACAACCCCTTGATTCCTCACGGACTGTGTGAATGTTTATGAATGAGAGCTGCTCGAGGGTGTGTACAAGATTTGCCAAAATGGCTATGTGGTGCACATGTGTCTCATTTGGTGTGTGCCAGTGTTTACACAGCCTCATAAACAAAGACGACCAGCCGGAAGTGCTCAGCGTAGATACGCCTGACCTCTTCACCAGCTAACTAAGCCATTAAGAGCCATATGCTATCTTTAACCCTACTGATGCCAGTGTGTGTGTGTGTGTGTGTGTGTGTGGCATTGATGCTGAGGAGATGGTAGGAAGTCACAACCAGCTGTCTGATGCATTTCAGCACCGGTAACATCAAGAAGACCACATACACAGTGCACATCAGATAAACCAACATGTTTATCTAAACTAGACACACTCCATTTGCATTTGACAGACAATATAAACAAACGTATTACAATTCCTGAGCACACTTTGAAAAAGATACGCAAATAGAAACTGATGACATAGCACTACTAGTACTGTGAAACCAGACATATTTGCTTTTTCTGATGCTCAAGGTCAAGAAGGTGACGTGAGCTTCTGGATCACAGACAGGAAGCTAACTAGC
Organism: Tiaroga cobitis; assembly: GCA_030578255.1. Classification (NCBI taxonomy): domain Eukaryota; kingdom Metazoa; phylum Chordata; class Actinopteri; order Cypriniformes; family Leuciscidae; genus Tiaroga; species Tiaroga cobitis. The sequence continues at coordinate 27,366,078 of CM060615.1, read as the reverse complement.
TATCAAAATTGTATCTAATTTAGCTCAGATGTTTCTCACTAGATCACTAGACACTTTACAGTCCTTTGAATAACCATATTGATCTGTGCATAGAAAAAAGTCTCCCATTTCACACGGATCACTCCTGAATAAGCCGTTTGAACCGGTTATGCTTACTCTGACCCGGCAAACATGCGTGTTTGAGGCACAAACACTGCAGCGTCTGGGCGCACCCATGGGGAATGTGACATCAGGGCCTGACTAAAGCAGCTGGGCTCCATGCAGCATTTACAGGTAAAAACATTGCCACAGTGGTTTCCCCACACATCTAAGAACTGCCCTGGTGGCACAGACAAGGCCAGATTCAGGTCATTGAACAGGACAGAGGCACTATAATGAATTCAAGTGTGGGTACATGCAAAACCTAGTGACCTGCCGCCTTTGTCTACATAGGCAGCTTGCTGCTATATCCCCATCTAAATGAAACCTCTTATGTCACTGATTTATAAAGCCTCTTCATCGACAACATTTTCATCCAGAAATGAAAATTGTCATAATTTGTCATTGTCAACATGGAGGTATATTTTCTTAAATGTCTTTTTTTTGTGTGTGTGTGTTCCACAGAAGTCATTTAGGTTTGTAATGACATGAGGGTGAGTAAATGATGACAGTTTTCGTTTTTTTGGGAAGCATATTCCAGATAAATATAACTTTTCAGGTGAAGGGCACAAAATTTTGATTTTAATAGAGTCTGATTTTAGCATGTTATTAAGTTAAGCACAAATACATAGCCCCGTAATATAAGCTGAAACATGAGAATAAAATGAGATTAGACGATTTTATATTAATACGTAATAGGGATATTTCCAAAGAATGTGAGCAATGGTGTCCCAAAAAGCCCTTCCACAAAGCTATTAGCAAAGTGTACAGATGATGGTCAATTTAAGCAAGTCATTTTGCCATCTTTAATCATATTATCCTGGGATATCTTTTCTCAAAATCTCAAGTGGGATTTTAAAACGTTTAATTGTACATCTAAGGAATATCAGCAGACAATATTCCTTAAATATTTATGTTCATTTTTTCCACACAGACAGTATTGCAAGTTGAAATAAGTAGGGCTGATAGGTGATGCCCAGAGGTGGAAAGAGTAATAAAATATTTTACTCAAGTAAAAGTACTACTACTCCAATGAAATTTTACTTAAGTACAAGTAAAATTACCGGTCTAAAAATCTACTCAAGTAAAAGTAAAAAGTAGCTCATTTAAAATGTACTCATAGTAAAAGTTACTGAGTTACTTCGTTAACAGCATGGTGGGGTGGGGGACTCTCCCATGTAGGGTGATTTGAATGAGATTTTCACAGTATGATAACGTCTCAGAAAATATCACGGTTTACAATATTAATCAATTATTAAATAAACTGTATTATTAAATTATGGTTGTTATTATTATTATTATTATCATCAGTTAAAATGACAGTTTAATTAATGAAACAGGGTTTTTTGGTTAAACAAATGCTTGTAATTATAACAAACTTGAAACCATTTGTTTGTTTTGTTTATTAAAATTTCAATAAAACATGTCTAATCAATTAAATTCGATAACTGATAATGAATTAGATTAACAACTTATTTTTAACATTAATTATTTATTAAAATGTTTAAGAATAATATTGTCCTATGAAATGTATTTTATTCAGAAAATGTATGTTTCTTTTTATGATTTAATCCAAATATATTATCAAAAACGGTGGTAATCAAATGTAAATTTAAACTTGTGTCCATTTATTTTTGAGGGAAGCACTGCAAAAACAGATTTACTAAATTAAACCATGGACAAAAAATATATTCCTTTAAATAATGTTTAAATAAAATGTACTATTATTGTTGTTATTATTATTATTTTGAGAAGTAGGCTACGTTGTATGCCTACAATAGTAATATATTTATGTCATAATGTCTCCTAGTAAAACCGAACTTTTATTTTGACGGGTTGTAGTGAAGACCAAAAGTGTAAAAAAGTGTTTCAAAGTGTATTTGACAATGGATTTTCACAAATAAAATGATGAAAATGCTCATTAGGCGTTCTCTCAGAGCAGCTCTGAAAATGTTCATGTATTCATATCCTCAAATTGTTTGTGAGACGCTGAAAACACCATGAACGTCACGCGTACTTGAGTATGTAGTAGACAAAGCGGCGCAGCTCAGCAGAACAAATGGGGTTATATATTTACATGCAGTATTTTTGTGCTTAATGTCGCGATTGGATTTATTGCACAGTTCTACTTTCCATGTATTCATCCATCCATTATTTTGCGTGTTTTACGTGACATCTGCGTTATGTGAATTCCATTTTCATGACTGGATTCCGGATTCCCTCAGCATCACGTAGCTAAGTCATTCGGCCTTAAGTTTTAATCGGGACATACCTTTATCTGCAGGAGGGATGGTGTCCTATGTATCCTCCTTTTGCAGCCACAATTTTTTGCAAATTGGATATATATCCTCGAGGACAACCACGCTTTTTTCCTACAAAGTATTTTCATACTGGCCATAATCCGCTTCATAAGAATTCGAGGGCGCTTCGCTTTCAGCTTTAGCTGGGTCTGCGTCACTTCTTGTGCGCTTGTTCTCGCGCCCTTCAACCAATGCAGTAGTTTTCGGAGGGCTATTTTTTTTTTTTACTCAGTAACGGATATGATTTCAAATGTAGCGAAGTACAATACTTCAAACAAAACGTACTTAAGTAAAAGTAAAAGTACAGATTTTAAATACTACTTAAAAAAGTAGAAGTACACAAAAAAACTACTCAATTACGTAACGCGAGTAAATGTAATTCGTTACTTTCCACCTCTGGTGATGCCCACCTTCATATGGAATTCGCCAAAGTGTGTTTGTCACAATACATGTCATTTTGTCCAAAATTTAAGGCAGCATCACAAGACAAAAGTTAACTACAGCTAAGAGAGATAGATCTTAAAAAGTAGCTACAAACTATGAAGTAGGTAGCAAAAAAGAATGGCAAAGATTTTTTTAGACTAAATATAAATATACACTTCTATGCGTATATATGCATAGCTGATATACAATCTAACAAACAAGTGTTCTCCAAGAAATATGAAGGAATGTGCAAACAAATCATTGAATACTGAATTAAGTGTTTGCATAGTCTGTACAAACACAAACAAACACATCCATTCAAACTAAACCACATTCCTCTGTAGTGTGAGGTGTTGGGCTCAGTACAGTACAGTACAGTGGTTTGGAACAGGCAAAGTGACTCAAAGTACAGTTATTACAGTTACAATCCTTATGGAATAGCCGTATGTTAACTCTTTCCCCGCCATTGACGGAAATATCCAGCTTTCTGTGTTTTCACTGTTATATTGTAGGGGGCGCTATTACGCATCTTCTAAAAGAGTACTGAATCTCCTTATCAAAAGACATGTGAAGAAGAACCAGAAACAAGCGATAGCATACAATATGTAAGCAGATGCATATGTAAAATAACACAATCATCAATATTAAACAGCAAAAGTGCCTAACGTTACCGAATGAAATGTCGACCCAGGATGAGGTATAGGACTGTGAAGCTTTGGGGGTGTTGATGGACTCGATGTACTCCATCTCCATCGTTCTTAATCTGATCTGGATATAGTCTTTGACAAAACACGCTTTTCTCAAAATTGAGTTTTTATGAAACTTACCCAAATTCAAGTGTTGATAAAATAAAGAATGCATTAAGCTAGAACAAGCTAAAAAAAAAGCAGAGGGTCTTCTTTCTTTGGATATATTTTATGTTCAGATATTCATACAACTAAATAATTTGGGGGCTGTGAAAATTATCAAAAATGCTAGCGGATCGAAAGTTTTTAATGCAACTTAAAAAATAAAAATAAAAACCTGGCGGGCAAAGAGGCTCATGGATTGCCTCCTTTTGGGGTTGAATCTTTAACCTTCCAGTTACCAGCTCAGATCTATTCCACATATTCATTTAGCTAATCAGAATTGCTCACCACCCATTTCCACAGGTCTGTTGGTCTTCAAAAAGAAAATCTATTTCCCCCCCACTAAAGACATGACAGCGAGTCCTCAAAAGAGCTCATGGTGGTTTTCTTCTTTGAATAGAGCATGACATCAGCTTTGGGCAGGTCAGCTGTCTGCCTGAGCAAAACAAACGTGTCTAAACAATGCCACATCTGGAGATGGAGAAGGGTGATTGAGAGAGAGGAAAGAGTATGGAAAAGAAAAAGAAAAACAGGGGGAGGGAGAGAAAGTAGAGGAGGAATGTGGCGGAAGAGAGTGGAAATGAAAAAAAGGGGAAGCAGCCAGCTGTTTTGGACAAGTGCCAGAGTGTCTGGGGATGTGCAAAGCTCTAGTTTACGGGAGATTCCCTCAAACAGACCTTTCTGAACGTGTAAACCCCCAGCCATGTGCCGGAGAGAAAGAAATAGCATCTTGTCTACCTCACTCTCTTGGTTATCAACACACTGCAAATACTAACACACGCACACACACACACACACACACACACACACACACACACACACACACACACACACACACACACACACACACACACACACACACACACACACACATATTACTAAACTACCTCAAACAGTTCAGATTTTGACAACCCACTATTCTGGTACTTTTGTACAAATCTACACAGTCGCACTTCATTTATCCATCTAAATAAATTATTCAATCCCAATCTGAATATTAAGGCACTATAATCTTTTTGCAAAGAAAACAAAATAGATTCTCTTAAGAATAACCTCTTGTCATGAGTTGCTAGCAGAGTTGCTAGCAGATCCTGAATGGTTGCTAGGACATTGCTAGATGGTTGAAAGTACACCTCCAAGTCTAGATATTGCTCAGGTCCAATTTTATTCTGTTTATGGAATTCTTTCAACCATTTATCATTCACCATTTTGAATGCTTAGTTTTGTAATAAGACAACAACTTTGTCTTAGCAAACACTACTAATTCTTTTCTAATTAGTCATGAAGCTGACACATTTTCAAAGCAGTCCTCTCTGACGTAAAAATGTAGTTGTGTGTTTGTAATTCTGCTTGGGTTTAAATGTGGCAGCATATGGAACTGTGTTTAACTGACTGCAGACACAATTCTCTCTCTCTCTCTCTCTCTCTCTCTCTCTCTCTCTCTCTCTCTCTCTCTCTCTCTCTCTCTCTCTCTCTCTCTCTCTCTCTCTCTCTCTCTGTGTGTGGCTCGGTAAACCCTACATTATGGGGACAAAATGTCCCCACAAAGATGGCAATACACAAAATACTTTTCCTTGTGGGGACATTTTTTTGGTCCCAATGAGGAAAACAGCTTATAAATCATTCTAAGTGGTGTTTTTTGAAAATGTAAAAATGCAGAAGGTTTTCTGTGATGGGTAGGTTGAGTGTGAGAGAGAGATATTTGTGTTTATATCTTTGGCATAACTGACCAAAAGTAGTACCACAACTTTCACACGTCCACACATAAACACACTCAGCAAGAGGCCAAATCCCTAAACTGTCATTTCATGTGCATACTACTCTAAACACATCCCTGATTATAAAGCCCTGTTAAACATTTAGAAAGCAGATTTCCCACAATGCTTTTCTACAATGTAGTCATGCTCTGCCATATCCCTTGTCCCTTGTAGAAATAGTAAAAGGCAGTATCCTCACAACTATGTTCCTTTTTAGAAAGAAATGATATCTGCAAGGATTTTCAGACCGTACCATAGTACTGAGACTGCTCTCATTAGAGTCACAAATGATTTGTTCTTATCATCCGATCTGTATCTCGCTATTGGTGTTACGCGATCTTAGTGCTGCATTTGATACTATTGACCACAACATTCTTTTAAATAGACTAGAAATTATTGGCATTAGTGGAATTGCATTAGTATGGTTTAAATCATACATAGCTGACCGTTATCAGTCTGTAGCAGTAAATGAAGAGATGTCTTATCGATCACAAGTTCAGTATGGCGTACCCCCGTTGCTGTTTACTCTGTTCATGCTACCATTAGGAGATATCATTAGGAAGCATGGAATTAGTTTTCACTGTTATGCTGATGATACTCAGCTCTATATTTCTTCACGCCCTGACGAAACTTACCAATTCACAAAATTAACGGGATGCATAGCTGATATAAAAAATTGGATGACTAGTAATTTCCTACTACTAAATTCTGAAAAAAAACAGAGATTCTAATAATTGGACTAAAAACTTCCTCACGCAATAACTTAGAATACGGTTTAACACTTGATGGCTGCTCTGTCAAGTCTTCGTCATCGGTTAGGAACCTGGGTGTGCTCTTTGATAGCAATCTTTCATTAGAAAGTCACGTGAATATTATCTGTAAAACATATCTAAACTACGTCATATGCTCTCATTGACAAATGCGGAACAATTAGTTTATGCGTTCATGACCTCAAGGCTAGACTATTGTAATGCTCTACAGGGTGGTTGCCCTGCACGCTTAATAAATAAATTACAGCTGGTCCAAAACGCCGCAGCTCGAGTTCTTACCAGAACCAGGAAGTATGACCATATTAGCCCGGTCCTGTCAACACTGCATTGGCTCCCTATTAAACACAGCATAAATTTTAAAATATTGTTGATTACTTACAAAGCACTAAATGGTTTAGCTCCGCAGTACTTGAGCGAGCTCTTAACGCATTATAGTCCTTCACGTCTATTGCGATCTCGGAATTCCGGCCAGTTGATAATACCTAGAATATCTAAATTGACTGCTGGCGGTAGATCCTTTTCCTATTTAGCACCAAAACTTTGGAACAGTCTTCCTACCATTTTCCGGGAAGCAGACACACTCTATCAGTTCAAATCTAGACTAAAAACACATCTCTTTGACCTAGCATACACATAACACACTATAGACTTCTATAATTCAATTTAGGCTGCATAGATTAGGTCAGCCGGAACTGGGAACACTTCCCATAAATCTTGATGTACTCGTTACATCATAAGAAGAATGGCATATGCTAATATTAGTCTCTGTTTATCCCGAGGTGTACTGCAGTCCACCGGATCCAGATCTGAAGAAGGACCTGCTTCTGTACGCGACGACAATGCAGTCCTGAAGTGTCAACTAGTCTCTCCCCTGTGAAGGCCTCCTTCCCATCCCTTACCTCTCTACAAATAAAGCGTTGTCGGGATAGTTCCGGTTCGCGTGGCTACGCCGAAGCGATACAAATTCTGTTTTATAAATTTTAAGGCCAGACAAGTAGTTTGTTGAGGGTTGTTTTTTTAGGGAAGGACTACATGCCTGCGCACATATATTCAAATGCGCATACCTGTGGAGTGGGCTCTTAATAAGCGTGTGCGTGCCATCGGCGTTCTCACGGGTTCATGTTTTTGAAGTTTGCGTAGAGAGAACTTAACCGTTTTCTGTTAAAACGGTGTCGTGTTAGCGGGCCCTAAGTTAATAACTAATGATTGTTGCAACTGAAGTGAATCAATCAAAACTTGACCTGGAAAATAACTATTCTAGAGCTGCTATAAAACCAAAACAATCTCTGTTACTTTGATTTCCTGTTATCACTGTGAAGCCGCTTTTGGAACAATCCTTTGTTAAAAGCGCTATATAAATGAAGATGACTTGACAACAAATATCTTGGGAAAAATCATCTACAAAACAAATTGCACTTCAAAGGCCTATATCCGGAATCAGCCAACTTCAGACATGTATCCAAGTAATCCTCTTTCCTGTATAACCCTACCTTTGCTTTATCAAAACACCCCAATTTTACTGTCTCTCTGACATATTTGTCCTTGCTGAGCATATTGACATATTTTGTCCTTACTCAACATTACTTCAGTTGATTCTGAAGAAGTGGATTTCTCTCAGGCCACCCTCAAGTCTATTGGACTATTTTGCTCATTTTATCATCTGCCATTTGAAAAGGATAAGTTTGATCACTTGAAAAAGTTACTTTGTGAAGCATAATACTTAGAATTAAGAATATTTTCAAATCACTAACCGTAAGTTTGAACAATCGTAATGATAATAATGCTTACCTTCATGACACAAACCTAATCCGCAAATTGTTTCTTTGGAAGGTTTTCTAATCACATTAAATCAAGACCAGTTTTATAAGGCTCACCACTTGAGTTAATAGAGGACAAAATACTATTAGTGCCTAATGTTTTCCAAATTCTAATAAGGAGCATGCAATTTGTATTTGTTTTAAGGGAATGATGCATTGGTAACTGCTGATCTCCTGAGCAGTTAAAGTTAAGAGCTCTGCTGCTGGATTCATTACGGCTCAGAGTTTGTATGTGTTTGCACGTGCACAAATGCAATGGCTTCAGGAATCCTCACAGGATAGGGTTAGAGTTACAAATCGTCAGGCAGGGGTCAAAAGGTCAGACTAGATTGTTACGCCCACCCAACTGTAGACCCCCGGTAACAGTGTTAACAAGGAATGTGTGAAACAAACAATCATATGCACCAGGAATACAGACAGAGAACAGTAGACACTGTTGGACAGGGGTCTCCCTAACTCCCCGTTGTTTTGTTTGGGATGATACTTTATATAGATTTCAACAAAACAGAACAGGAGACAAAGAATCTCTGTTGGATGTAGCCCAAGAGACTGCTTGGCATTTTGCAGTTAAGATACCACAAATCCTATATAAGCCTATGGAAGACGGTGGACCATGTCTGGACAGGCTGGATTGACTCTGGTATGTTCTGCATTGCAGTGACCTGGCGTTTGGGGCCATTGGGAAGTCGGAAAGGCTTGATGGTTTGGATGGGCGGATTGACTCCAGAACATTTTTACTACAGTTTTTACTGGTATCTAGTGGGGCTTAGTAACCAAATACCACTTCATTCTCTACAGTGTTCTGGACAGGAACTTCTTTACTTGATGAAGACACATTTTCCAGACTATAGTGAGTTTCTCTCAGCTGCTGTCAGTAATACAGTTAGGCAGGAGACACTGGGACAGGAAGAACCAGCTATGGTTAATACTTTCATGCAGCATCCCTTGGTCCATATGTCCATTTATCTCTCAGTATATTTGTCACTCTGTGCTTGAGTCCTTCTATTATGTCCATACATCCCTTTATCCTTGCATCTCTATGTCCCTGTCTATATGTCCCTGTGTCCCTCAAGTGAAACTACCAAAACTTTACCAGCCAAACACAACCATGAATCTCCCCCTCTCTCTCTCCACCTCCACTGCCAGCTCTGGAAAGTTCATTTGTGACAGTAGGTCCGTCTCCTTCGCTCTGCACGTGTTTTTTCAATTAGCCAAGGCTCCTGTACACTCTTCAGAAGAACATTTGGGAAACCATAATTCTCATGGCCCTGCACAAAAACTAATGGAAACTCGCTTAAGATTTTTCCGGGGGAGGTTTCAAAAAGAGCCATTACCCCAAGAGGGGAGCGGGGGGTTTGTTGTATTCATCCCAGAGATGAAGGGATGAATTGGCCAGAAGATTAGACAGACGAACGGATGGGTGGAGTGATGGACGGATGCATTACGAGTGAGAGGTCAAGCTGGCCTTTCTAAAGGTAAAAAGAAGTCAGACAGACAGACGTAGAGATACTCAGAATAGAGGTGAGTGGAGGAGGTGAACGAGTGCACGGATGTAGAGATTTTCCTCAGAATGCGGATGAAAGCTGGCCGGTCCGGATCTGGAGCGGGCCGCAGGGAGAAGGGACATGTCCAGAGGACTCAGATCAAAAGAGAAAAGCGGCTGAGAGACAGATGATGGGCCGTCCCCTCCCCTCATCCCAGAGTCTCTATTTACACAGATGAGTTTGAAAAGCCTTCAGCAAGATTCTGGCCTTCAGCACAGCAAATAAACACACACACACACACACACACACTCATATAAACATGCTAATGCAAATTCATTCACACACACCTGACGGTGTATCAATACTCACACATGTTTACATGTGCACGTGTGTATATACACACTCACATTAACATTCTCCACATTTTGTGTACACGCATACCTAAAATATACATATCATATATACATCTTTGTACTTCAAGTTAGCTAAAACTCCTACAATTGCACACTTAACATACTTCTGTCTACTAAAGTCAACATAAAGTAAACCTCAGCATTGATACATGTAAATCAATTTATTCTCTAGGCTGTCACAACCATAAATTAAGTCATTAGAATTGCTCCTATTTTTATAGATCTTGACATAAAATGGTTTTGTAGGAAAAATTGTTTAAAAGGCTGCATAAAAGTGCATATTTTGAGTCAGTATGTGTGTGTGTGTGTTAGTATGTGTCAGTGTGTATGGACACAGACCCCCCATGCTGACAGACAGACAGACAGACAGACAGGCAGCCAGATAGACAAATGGCTACTTTCAATAATAACATTAACATTGGCATTACAATGACAGCAGCAACTCTTACCTACATGCTTGTGAAGTCTGGGAAAGTGAGAGGTTCATATCTGCCGCTGCAGTTCCAGTGCTGCACGTTTAGACCCAGAGGAGCGGAAGAGAGAGAGATAGGAGAGAGAAAAAGAGAGAGAGAAAGAGAGAGTGCAATGGAGCAGCGCAGCCCCCAGTCCCGGCACTCCAATTCTACGTTCTGAGGATGAAAAGAGAAGTCTTCATTACCAGCTGGAGACCACGCCTCCACCTCTTCCCTCCCCACCGCTTCCCTCTCCCTCCCAGCCAGTAGCAGGACGCAAAGTTTGTCCCAGCCAAGAGAAGGCCGGTGATCTGCCAAAGCAAACCTTCAACCACAACCAACTGCCAGTACAGTGAGAGAGAAGGCTATGACAGATCCAGTCGAAGGGAGCACAGTAAAGGGGCTAGACGCACTTTTTGATCAGTGTTGTTGAACTCATTTTAATTAAGGCTTGCTGTAGGAAACGGGACATCAAACAGACTGTCGGTTTATGGGAAGGCTCAGCTCGGAGCGCATTTGTGCATGTGCCAATGTCCTCTTTCATGCAGCACCGGTTCAAAAAAGAGGATATTTTGCATTACTTATGAGTCAACTTTAAGTTTCCCCTCTCCCTCTTGTCATCTGTCTCTTGCTTTCCACTGTTGCCAAAGTGAATGTTATCCATGGCAGTCAAGAAAATCACTCTTTTTAGGAGAGCTGCATGCCGTCTGTAATTATAAGTGGGGTTGGGCATGAAGTCTGCCTACAATCCCAGCTCCGATGCCACAACACACACACATATACACGCCCTAATGGGAGTGTGAGCCAAACCAGGCCAGTGTGCTCACACTCCTCCACTCTGAGGCACAGCATGACAGTAGAGACTATATTTTTAGCATATCCAAAACCTTTTTTATTCATATTGAATTTTCATAGGAGAAATTAGGTTTGCCTTGAAAAGACACAATCAATGGAAGCATTCATGGCAAACGGAATAAAAAAAACCGTCTTAGACGCTCCTTTTCCCAATTATTTCTGTGTGCATGCATTACAGGGCTATTTTAAAGTGAACGTTTAAACTTCTGGGATTGTCCTAATTGAATTACCGGTATGTAAATGAAGTCTGGGGTTGAAATGAAAGCTAATGTTCTGCTACCGTGATGTGTCAGTGCTGTGGCTGTGCCTTTCAAAACGCTCTTTTCATCCTAAATACACGCAACTGTTTGTTTGCATCGCTGTCATGGAAATGAAAATTAAATCAAGTCGTATAACTTTTTGGAACAAAAGAGAGACATGAAATCAGAGCCAATATGAAGGGAGAGATATAATTATGATGTATGTTCTGTTTTATTATCTGAAAGATCTGTCAATGTTTTGTTTATAGTTGTGGCACATGCAGTGAAATTTGAATGAGAAGAACAAAACCCGAGAATGGTGAGAAAACATGGAGAGAATTAAAGGAGAAGTTTAACTAAGCTTTACAATATAAACTTGTTCTACACAAATAAGGCTTCAAGTGGAATCACATCTTATGTCTGTACTTCTTTTAATACAGCAAGACTCCTGCATGTAATTCCTCTCCTCACCACAAGAGGACCCCTTGAGCAGCTTGTGCATTTATAATACTGTAGGAAAGACTTTCAGTCAAACTGTTTGCAGTGCAAGTTTCAGGGATGGCAGTGAAAGATAAAACAAAGCGAATACACAAAAAGAATAAAGGTTACCAAACCACCTTTGTCTTGAGGAAAAAAGTCTGCATAATGAAAAACCTATATATACTTATCACATTTATGTTTAATAGTTAATGTTTACATAATAAATACTGCAAAATAACTTGCAAAGACAAAATTCTTCCAGGGATTGATGATTATTTTATACCAGTATCTGAATTTTTGATTCTGGCTGTAACTTAAGTGTGAAGTCTGGGGACGGTTGCATAAACTGCTAAATAAAAAAAGTATACATAAAAAAGTAGATTGGTCAAATTTGATACCGAAAAGTAAGACTGATTACCCTTAACAGACTGCTAGTTGTTTTTACTAGTTCTTAAGCCACAGTCTTAAAGGTACAATATGTATGATTTTTGTAATAAAGTATCCAAAAATCACTTGCACAGTGTGATATATTTCCTGCAGTTGTGTACTTACAATATCCAAAAAGTTCCCAAAGATTTTTAATTTCAGAGAAATTGTCACCTGTAAATGACGTAATATCCGCATTATCTCTGGTTTCCGGTCGTACTGCCATAGGAAACATGGCGACAGACGTGGACAACTGCGTTACATCTAGCGGCACGCTCACGCTGTTGTTGTTTCGTTCAAACATTATGGATCATGGGAAGCAGACTTTGGGACAAAAGGAGAACAAAAACGAGGATCAATATCTGCGTGGCCTTTTCGAGATGCCGAGAGCTCCACGTCCGCGACTAACTTCGACTTGACGAGACGCCGCTCTTTTTTATGTACTTTATTAGACAGGTTAGCAAATGTACATAAAACTAATCAATATTGCTCAACATGATGAAATGTTAGAATATGATCAGAATGTTATTCTGATGTTGATCTAGTTTACTGCTAGTCTCATACAGCCAACAAACTAACACACAGAATAACATTATAACTTTCAACACACTCAAATGCAGTTTAGTGTGATAGTATGTAACGTTAGACCAAGTAAAACAGCGCTGAGTTACATCACAAGTTTCATTCGTCCAATAAACTGACCTGTGTGAGTAGTAATTCAGCACTTGTAGTTCGGTAGAATGAAATGTCCTTATATCCTTTATATAACTCACGTGTGGCGCTGATATCTGTCTCTTATTAGCAATCGCACCCTGCTTCATACCACAGTCATGTTAAAAACATCAATGTATTCACTCATCCATAAACATTATTAGATCCATCAGCATGACAGCAAGTTCCATTATTCCGCTTATGCGTCATCAACCTACGCCTGTGTAAGAGGTTAGCGACCCCTAGCGGCGAAGAAAATACATATTGTAGTTTTAACATAATGGCTATGTTCATGCAACTGGCCCCAGGTCTTCAAATTAATAGCCTTGATTTTGCTTGGATCTGCCTTTTTAAGCATAATAATATGCTAACTGGCAGTGTTGGGGGTAGTAATGCAGTTATGTAATCAGATTACTTTTTTTTTTTTAACTAGTAAAGTAACAGATTTAAATTTACAGCAAATAAGTAACACAAGTTACTTAGTTTTCCCATTTATTGACCAACAGCTCTCCTGCCCCCATGTTGAGAGAAATGGGGAGTAAGTGCAGAGGCGTTGTGTGTGAACATGATGCTTATTGTAGTCCTAGACTAAATGTGAGTAGGCATTTTCATCTCGCTTGCAAAAAAGATTCAGTATTCCTCAAAATGAACAAAACAGTCAAATGCAAACTGAGAATGTTACGCAAACCTGCAATAATTAAATGTTAAATTACACAAATATACTTTATGCATTTAATCTCACTTTATTAACCAGTGTCTTCGCTCCTGACCTTCGTTGACAATTCAATCATACTAATAAGCTAAAAATGACTTTTGATAAACATCACATTTGCGTTTATTTCTTTTTTTTTATTGCTGATGTAAGCTGTCTTCTTCTGCGATATAGAACAGCTGAAAGGTTTGTTTTGAGCTGTGCCATCTACTGTACTATGGAGCTATTAATGTGTCTTTATTACATGTGAGAAAATAAATGATCTGAGAGAGAAAAAAAAGTTTGAGAGAAAAAGTTATCACACTGATAGCAAAAAAGCATTTCATGAGAGAAAAAAGAATATTTGAGAGAAACATTTTTCATATCAATAGCAAAAAATAATATTTGAGACTAAAAAAAGTTTTGAGAGAAAGTATTTTCTCATAGAACATAAAAAAATATAAATGTGACATTTTTTAATTGTTTCTGGGGAAAAAATCTCTCTCAAAATACTTTGGAAAAAAATCTTAAATATATATATATATATTTTTTTTTTTTTTGCTATCAGTGTGAAAACATTTTCTCAAAAAAAAAAGTGTTTCTCTCAAACTGCTTTTCTTTGCTCTCAATGCAATTTTTTGCTCTCGTGTCAGGATTTTACTTTCACTGTGAAAATTGTGTCATGGGCGGGGCCACGTTCTTTTTTTCCTATTGGAACGTTCCTATTGGCCAGTCGGGTGAGCATCGTCTTGTCTTGGGAGTCGAACTGAATGAATACACCATTGTTCGCGTCCCTTCGCGTTCGGTTCACAGATAGATGCCGGCCTCTGCCTTAGTTGAGCACGGACACTCCAATGTTTGGGTAAGATGATGATGACACACACAACTCGATGGGTAGCTGGCTAAGCAAGTTCAGCATCACTGAAGATTAAACATTAAAAAATAGCAATCATGCAACCTAGAATGATGACTAATTAATAATTAGCTTTACTAGCGATTAGCAAGCTAATGATATAATACTCATTCATGAATATGAGTGCTATTTTTAATGTTTAATCTTCAGTGATGCTGAACTTGCTCAGCCAGCTAACATCGAGTTGTGTGTGTCATCATCTTACCCAAACATTGGGGTGTCCGTGCTCAACTTAGAGCTTAGATCGGGCCCAAAAAATCAAGCCCGACCCTACCCGAGCTGGGCACGTTGTGTCCGAGCCCGCCCGACACATTAACTATAATTATGAGCCCGAGCCCGATTTAAACCCGACCATTTTAATACGTGGGTCGTTATAACTGACGTTCTCAACTACTTTCCATGTTACTTTCTCCTCCTCCTCTGTTCTGCACCTCCAAATACTTTCAAGTTAGCCTACGTGTCGCCATCATACTCCATAAATGCTCCTGATAAATTATTTGTTATTAAAGCATTAACACACAAACCACTGTTATAACATAAAAGCAAGCAGCTACTGCGTGCATGGTTTGGCATGACTGAATGGGCCCAAAGTGCGCTCCCTTAAAAATCCCTAAAGCTGACATCAGTTCATCGCGATCTCACAGATCTCTGTTATTATCAATGAAGCTGACTGTACAATTAATCTTTCGTAACATATACCCTTTGTTTGTTATAATTAGAGGATTTGCCAGCATACAGAATTCAGCACTGAACAAAAAGTCCGTTTTGAGCGGTGAGGGGAGTCTATCTTAAATGCTTCTGATTGGCCATTGCGTTCAAGAAATCAACACATATGTCTGTGATTGGCTACATCGCTCAATGACCAACGGACACGATTTTCTTCGCACCGCACTCGGTCGGACCCGTTTCGGACCTATTCGCATGCGGTCTGCGAATCTCCATAGGAAATGAATGACTTCCGGTCGTTTCGGAGTCGTATCGGAGAGGATTTCAACGGCCAGTGTGAAGGCGGCGTGACACGAGAGCAAAAAATTGCATTGAGAGCAAAGAAAAGCGGGTTGAGAGAAACACTTTTTTTTTAGAGAAAATGTTTTCACACTGATAGCAAAAAACATATATTTAAGATTTTTTTTTCAAAGTATTTTGAGAGAGATATAAATATAATATAAATTTTAACATTTTAAAATTATTTCTATGTTCTATGAGAAAATACTTTCTCTCAAAACTTTTTTTAGTCTCAAATATTATTTTTTGCTATTGATATGAAAACTTTTTCTCTCAAATATTATTTTTTCTCTCATGAAATGCTTTTTCTCACATGTAATAAAGACACATTAATAGCTCCATACTGTACAGGAGTGCATTTCCATTTCCTTCAGCCTGAGGCTTATTCATTTCACTTTTAGTGTCAAAGGGCCTTCACATTTACCAAAATGTTTTTTTTTTGTTATTAAAATCAAACAAGCAAGCCTAGCCCAGATTAGAAAAAGTAATGCAAAAGAAACGTGTCACATTACTTTTAGTAAAATGTAACTAAGTAACACAATTAGTTACTTTTTTAGGGAGTCATTTTTTTAAAGTAACATTCCCCAGCACTGCTAACTGATATGAGAGCTGGAGTTATGGTGTGTTTTTCTGAAACAGACGGATGTAGACACAAAAACTAGTGGTTGATTTATGCGGTTATAAACTGTGATTGAGGTGAATTGTGACATTTTTCCCTCTAACGCCACTGACTTTTAAGAGAATGATGATTTGACCATGTGTGCTGCATGACTCATGCCAGATCACTAGTGTGTGTATGGTGTGTAAAAGAAAAAAATAGATGTAGATAAGTCCAGCAAGGCTCACGTGTGGCAAAAAGCTATCAATACATTTGGAGTCGCAGTCTACACATTTCTGCAGTTTTATCAACATCTGGGCCAGTTCTTCAAAGAAGGATAAGTGTGTGTGTCATGTGACATTTCCTGTGCATTATTCTCAAAGGTCTGTTATAGTGTGTATAAACAGATGATAGTGAGTTATGGATGGTGTTGGAGGTATAGAGATTAAACTAAGGCCCTGTCCCAAAAGGCACACTTTAAATGCACTTACGGTCTTGTGGACTTAAAATGGCCACCGCGTGCACGTAATTGTGAAGTCCACAAGATCGTAGGGTGTCCCATTTGTCATTTCAGGTTTCAAGACAAGTCACCTTTATTTATATAGCGCTTTTTCCAATACAGATTGTTTCAAAGCAGCTTTACAGTGATAACAGGAAAATAATACAACAAAGTTTGTATGCGCACTTTTGCTGAGTCCACACTGGAGCAAGCTTCGCAGCACACTTTTGCGAACAGTCAAAGCGGCGCTACATCACGTCACGAAAGTGCAGACTCGTAGGAAGACCGCTAGTGTTTAGGTTGCCATTTGGGACTGGGCCTAAATGTTACGGTAGAATGAGCTATGCCCTGAGGAAAGCCATAACTAAGCTGTCATTTTTGAGTTTCAGAGTCAGGAAGGCCACTGGCCAAGTGGGGAATAGATTGCCCATTTCACCCAGTAGTCCCATTTCTGAACCCTGAGGGGATGTATTTTCCCACAAGGATGCTCAAAGGGTGGGGTTAATACATGCTAAGTGTGAAAAATCTGAGGAGTTGTGTCAAAACGAACATTTTAATTTATTTTTCAGCTGACACTTTTATCCATGTAACCAAGTAGTCACTCTGTAGGTTGGACACAAACTTTTAGTTACCAGCCATGATCTTTAACCACTAGCTTTCACCAAGATCAGTTATTAGCTTCAAATACACAGATGAAGGGCACTTTGTTGACCTGGTCTTGACTGTAGCGAGCTGCAACTAGACTATCAACTAAATATGGTGAAAACTGCTGTGCATCAAATTATAGAGAACTAGCAAAAGTCGAGTCATCTTCATTTATATAGCGCTTTTAACAATGGATTGTTTCAAAGCAGCTTTACAGAGATAAACATATAATTTAAGGTAACAGATTGTTTTGGCATTATAGCGGTTCTTGAATAATGTTATTTCCAGCTAAAGTTAACTTTGATTGATTCACTTCCGTCGAAATGATCAGACTTTTAAACACGAACCTGTGATTAACGCTGACGGCGTTCACATGCTCATTCAGAATTGATTCTATAGTTATGTGCTTTATAAAATATGTGCGCAGGTTTATAATTCATACAACCCAGCCTAAACAAACTTTTCTTGCCTATAAATTTTGATACAGAATTTTGTTTTATTTTATCACTTCGGGGTACGCGAGCCAGAATTCACAACGCTTCATCTGTAGAGTGGGAAAGGGATCCTCCATAGGGAGAGGATAGTGGACACTTCAGCACTGCATTGTCATCGGGTCCAGGCGGATCTCCTTCGTCAGATCTGGACACGGCCTGGATCCGGCAGGCTGCGGGAAAACCTCGGGATAAACAAAGACACTAATATTAGCGTAGATGCCATTCTTCTTATGATGTAGCGAGTACATCAAGATTTAAGGGAAGTGTTCCCAGTTCCGGCTGACCTAATCTATGCAGCCTAACATTGAATTTATAGAAGTCTATAATGTATTATGTGTATGCTAGGTCAAAGAGATGTGTTTTTAGTCTAGCTTTGAACTGACAGAGTGTGTCTGCTTCCCGGACAATGGTAGGAAGACTGTTCCAAAGTTTTGGTGCTAAATAGGAAAAGGATCTATCGCCTGCAGTCGATTTAGATATTCTAGGTATTATCAACTGGCCGGAATTTTGAGATCGCAATAGACGTGAAGGACTATAATACGTTAAGAGCTCGCTCAAGTACTGTGGAGCTAAACCATTTAGTGCTTTGTAGGTAATCAACAATATTTTAAAATTTATACGATGTTTAATAGGGAGCCAATGCAGTGTTGACAGAACCGGGCTAATATGGTCATATTTCCTAGTTCTGGTAAGAACTCGAGCTGCGGCGTTTTGAACTAGCTGTAGTTTATTTATTAAGCGTGCAGGGCAACCACCCAGTAGAGCATTACAATGATCTAGCCTTGAGGTCATGAACGCATGGACTAATTGTTCCGCATTTCCCAATGAGAGCATATGGCGTATTTTAGATATATTTTTAAGATGGAAAAATGCAGTTTTACAGATACTAGACACGTGGCTTTCAAAAGAAAGGTTGGTATCAAAGAGCACACCCAGGTTCCTAACCGACGACGAAGACTTGACAGAGTAGCCATCAAGTGTTAGACAGTATTCTGGGTTATTACGTGTGGAAGTTTTTTGTCCAATAATTAGAATCTCTGTTTTTTCAGAATTTAGTAGTAGGAAATTACTAGTCATCCAATTTTTTATATCAGCTATGCATTCCGTTAATTTTGTGAATTGGTAAGTTTCGTTGGGTTTTGAAGAAATATACAGCTGAGTATCATCGGCATAACAGTGAAAGCTAACTCCATGTTTCCTAATGATATCTCCTAATGGTAGCATGTACAGAGTGAACAGCAGCGGTCCTAGTACTGAGCCTTGTGGTACGCCATACTGAACTTGTGATCGATAAGACATCTCTTCATTTACTGCTACAAACTGATAACGGTCAGTTAAGTATGATTTAAACCATGCTAGTGCAATTCCACTAATGCCCACATAGTTTTCTAGTCTATTTAAAAGAATGTTGTGGTCAATTGTGTCAAATGCAGCACTAAGATCGAGTAACACTAATAGAGAGATACAACCACGATCGGATGATAAGAGCAAATCATTTGTGACTCTAATGAGAGCGGTCTCAGTACTATGGTACGGTCTAAATCCGGACTGAAAATCCTCGCAGATATCATTTCTTTCTAGAAAGGAACACAGTTGTGAAGATACTGCTTTTTCTAATATCTTTGACAGAAAAGGCAGATTCGAGATCGGCCTGTAATTGACTAATTCTGTAGGATCAAGTTGTGGTTTTTTAACAAGCGGTTTTATCATAGCCAGTTTAAAGGTTTTTGGTACGTATCCTAGAGACAAAGATGAATGAATGATATTAAGAAGAGGATATATGACCTCTGGAAACATCTCTTTCAGTAGCTTAGTCGGTATAGGATCTAACATACAAGTTGTCGATTTAGATGAATTAACGAGTTTGCAGAATTCTTCCTCTCCTATAGCAACAAATGAATCGAATTTTTCCTCAGGGAGACTACAATGCACTCCCTGATGCGATACTGTGGTAGACGGTTGCATAGTTATAATTTTGTCCCTGATATTATCAATCTTATTAGTGAAGAAGTTCATAAAGTCATCACTGCTGTGTTGCTTGGACACTTCTGAGCTTGAAGCTTTCTTTTTCGTTAGTTTAGCCACTGTTTCAAATAAATACCTTGGATTATGTTTATTTTCTTCTAATAGGTTTGAAAAATAAGCAGATCTAGCAGCTTTTAAAGCCTCTCTGTAAGCAATCGAGCTCTCTTTCCACGAAATCCGAAATACCTCTAGTTTAGTTTTCTTCCAGTTGCGCTCCCTTTTTCTGGCTGCTCTCTTAAGGGCCCGGGTGTGCTCGCTGTACCACGGCGTTGGGCTATTTTCTTTAATCTTCTTTAAGCGCAACGGAGCAACTGCATCTAAAATGCTGGAAAAGAGAGAGTTAAACGTTTCTGTTGCAATATCAAGTTCTTCTCAGCTATCCGGGATGCTGAGATGATGAAACTGATTAGGAAGATTATTGATAAAGCAATCTTTAGTGGCAGAAGTTATAGGTCTAACGTATTTATAACACGGAGTCGGCTTTGCAGCCTTGGCTAAATGTAATTTACATGAGACTAGATAATGATCTGAGATGTCATCGCTTTGCTGCAGAATTTCAACGGCATCAACATCTATTCCATGTGATAATATTAGATCTAGAGTATGATTACGACAATGAGTAGGTCCTGACACGTGTTGTCTAACTCCAATTGAGTTTACAATGTCTTTAAATGCCAATCCCAATGCATCTTTTTCATTATCTACATGTATATTAAAATCACCAACAATTAGTACTTTATCTGCAGCCAATACTAATTCTGATAGAAAGTCCGCAAATTCTTTGATAAAATCTTTATGGTGCCCTGGTGGCCTGTATACAGTAGCCAGCATAATTCTCAAATGTGATTTATCGTTTACACTATATATTTTTACATCAAGCACCAATACTTCAAAAGAAGTATATTTAAAGCTAGATTTCTTAGTGGTTTTGAAAATATTACTATAAATTACAGCAACACCTCCCCCTTTGCCTTTCAGACGAGGTTCATGTTTATAACTGTAATCTTGTGGGGTTGACTCATTTAAAATAATGTAATCGTTTGGTTTTAGCCAGGTTTCTGTCAAACACAGCATATCAAGATTATAATCTGAAATCATATCATTAACTATGAGAGATTTTGAAGTAAGGGATTGAATATTCAGCAACCCAAGCTTTATCATTTGCTCATCTGTATGATATCTGTTTTTTATTTGTTGAACATCAATTAAATTTTTAACCTGACGTTTTTTGAATTTCCAAATTCGGGGAACAGACACAGTCTCTATATGATGATATCTAGGTGAAAGAGGCTCTATGTGATGGGATTTATCTGACCTTGGTGACGTGAGGCCGCTAGTAGACGGTCGGTTTAGCCAGTCTGTCTGCTTCCTGACCTGAGCCCCAGATTGTCATGTTTTATCTCTAAGACTATGAGCCAAATTACTAGAGAGAAGAGCAGCACCAGCCCAGGAGGGATGGATACCATCTCTTTTCAACAGATCAGGCTTGCCCCAAAAACTTTTCCAATTGTTTATGAATTTTATATTATTCTGCGGACACCACTTCGACAGCCAACCGTTCAGTGAGGCCAATCGGCTAACTATCTCATCACTCCTGCGTACAGGAAGGGGCAAAAGCAACGCTGAGCACTGGGGGCAATCCTAGAGCAAATTTGGCAGTTTCTGGAAAGGGACTGCAGACAAATGCTATAAAAATATTTAAACATTTGTTTATATGTCGTCAGGTTTATTCACTGTCGTATTTTTATACTCTTTTAAGATTGTTGCTTGTGCACTGTGCGACATCAAGGATCTTTTATAACAGACTATACGATTCATATCATAGCCTTGATTATGATCCCAATTTTCCCATTGAAATCTTGTAGGAGGAGTCACACTGCATGACTTCGACGGCACTAAAGGCCCAGGTAGACCTTATTTTCTGTGTTTCACTCCATCTTGCACACCACCGCGGATGAACGTGTTTGACACATGCACAGTTGCTTTTTTTACTCTACCAGATGTCAGTGGGCAGCACTGAGTTATGTCATTTACAAGACATTCACTGGGATAGACAAAACAAGACAAGTAGTGGATCTGCCATTGCATGCAAAGTTTAGAACAAAAACACACTCTCTTTGACTACTGCGCAGTACATCACACCTAGTCGTTGGTTTTAAAACCTGTCCTGGAAGACCCCCAGTATGTATATCTCATCTAACACACCTGATTCAACTCATCAGTTGAGTCAACTCATTAGTAGAGACTGCAAGACCTGAGTTGGGTGTGTAAGATAGGGGAGACATACAAACTGTGCAGGGCTGGAGGTTCTCCAGGACAGGTTTGAAAACTCAAGACCTAGTAGACTTCTTTCTCAACATTAACCTTGCGCATGCATTGTTGTATGTGCATCGTCCACGTAACACAAATCGGCCTGTTGAAGGGCAAAATCTGCAGTCATAGGCTGCGTTTACACTTGGCATTAACATGCGACCTGTATCCTGATGTTGTCCACATACACACTGAAAAGACAAGTATAAACGCGCTTCTGATCGGAATGTTATCCGATCAGCATGTCCAGCGTGTAGTCGAGGACGCATTTTGATCGGATCTCAGTGTAATGTAAACGCAATCCAACCATCGTGTCTGCATTCACAGGTGGAATTTACACAAAACCCCGCCCACTGTCATTTTTCCCCCTCCTCTCTCCAGGAATTGCTGCATGTAGCTGTGTGGTTTTGCGATACTGTCGAGTGCAAAGTACATCGCAAATATACTGAAATGTTTGCTTTCGCACCCTAAACTTGCAGAACCTTTCATTTTCTGTAAAGAACAAGCATTTTTCCCACCACAACTGGCAACGTTCTCGGATACGTTTCTCTGTACCGTTTCCATTACGGCATCTATCCACATAATTAGTACTTGCAGCCTCTTCTTCCTCCTCATTTTGCGAGATTTGTAAAATGTACCCTGACTGAAAACTGTTTTTAGAAGAAACAGTTTTCTTTTTTTTTTCACGGGAATGCGAGATCCGATCTGTGATCCAGATACAGAAGCCAATTTTCACCATCGGGAGGGTCCGTGGACGCTGTCTTTAATAAGGTAAGTTCTTAAGTGTGGCATTTGCATACTGAATCCACTGTTAAATGTGTTGCTATGCTTCTCAGAAGAATGCAGCACATTATGTGATTATTCCTTAATTGCCTTTAGTTTCTAGGCTTTGGAAAGTGAACAAAAGCTGTAGGGGATCCCAACAAACAAGCCCATGACCATTGTTAGTAGTAGGTACTTCTGTCTTGCAAGGGGAAAAATTATGATATTTGCCCAATACCCTCAAATCAATGCAAGTTGTAACCAGTATAATGTCAGGAGAAAAGAATCTCTCTCAGCAGGTCATTACACACTGCGTGAACAAATCTAACGGGACGCTCATGACATCATCAGAGACACCCTGATGTGAGAGAGATTACGAGCACGATCTTTGTCAAGATCTTTTTTTTTGAGATACCAGTGTGGCAGAAAATAACAAATTTTCAGGAGTCTCGGATACACTGTCACGCTTTGTTGGAGGATATTCTTTTGAATTCTTGTATAAGCTAAAGTTCAAAATGTTATTTCACAAGTACAATAGTTGAGCCCATCTTGATGACACTACACTGGCTGCCTATACAAGCTTCTATAAACGACAATTCTGTTGCTAGCTTAACAAAACTCTAATGACCTAGTGTCACAACATCTGAAAGATTTCTCAACACTCAATTGTCCATAATATCATCTACGCCCACGGGATCCAAGTCTACTATTCCAAGTACAAATTAGGGATGACAAACAATTTGAAACAAAATGAAGGAATTCCAATGAGCAGAAATCAGAAACACTTAAGCCAAATGAATAACTTTTCCAGCATTTGGTTAATGTGACTCTTGCACAGCGGTAATTACTCTCTACACTCAAAGACGAACAGCTGTATTAGTATCTTAAGAAACAAACTGTCAACCTGACCCTTACTCGAGGTTGTTAACCATGTTATGGTGGGTTGCTATGGTCTCGGGGAGTTGCCCCCTGCCTCAAATATTTGCCGGCTTGACATAATTGTCTGCTGGAGTTGTCCTGGTGCACGGCTGGAGACCCAAACTAATTAATTGTCTTGCAGTGTAATTACCCAAATATCTCATCGAAACTCCTCCCTTGCCTTTGGGAAACTTGCCCTTGAGGCCTATCCAACCTCACACAGCTGGCTGCGCCAGTAACATCAAGTGTGCTTGAGTTTACTTCATTATGCCAGCACCCCACACATGGACTTTCTAGCAAGTTCACTCAATACTTGCACCATCTGCAGCTACCAAACTCCACACAAATAGATTAAATAGCAAATGGCCCGACAGAGTTTTTCATACAATGAACTGTAAAAAAAACCCAAATCCAATTACTTTATAACCAATGATGCCTAAAATAGCTATAATTAAAATGCAACAAATACTGAACACTCCACGACCTATTATACTTTTTGTGATTTTACCTATACTTTAGTGTGTGAAATAGCTGCTTGTGCATGTAAACAATATCTGGAAAGTTACAAAGCACAAAGGAGTGAATCGCTCCAACAGAGAACAATTGCCTGAGAAATGGTTGCCATTATTTCTGTGACGTAGCTACGTCACCGTGTAACACATTTACACAGCCTAATGGCTGCCTGCTGGCTACTCTGCTCGCCCTCAAACAAAGGTAATTATAAGGCAGGTCAGTGTGTTATTTAGATAGTTTTTGCAGTGGTATAAACTAGCTTGTTCGCTAAACCATTTGACTGCATCTTTTGTGAAACAGAATGACAATATCAGATTCAAAGAAATCATCCCTCCTAAAAAACAAATCCAGCATTGCTGGTCACCAGCATAAGGTATGTTTTGCATGCTGGGACCAGCATGGGATGCTTGTTTGTTGGTCCCCAGCATGGGAAACGGGAAAGCTGGTGGATTATCAAGCCAGCTCAGTTTTACTTGAGAACAGCATGACTGTTGTTAAACAAGCCTGGACCAACATGGAAATAATGCTGGTTTATGCTGTATTTTTCAGCATGGATATTCATATTGTAAATGATCATTACCCCAAATTGCAGTCAATTTTTAAAAGTACATTACCACATAATACAGGTGACCTCCAGGCTAACCGACATGAGAGAAAAATATCTAATTTAGCTTTCCTGGTGTTTTTAAGAATACCTTAGAAATTATACTCACAGGCCTTATTAAATCCAAATGAGTAATAGTATAAGAAAAGGTGAAGCTTTATTGACATTCTAGAGGCTCTTCGTAGGCGTGAAAAAAAAAACAAGATTGAAGAGAGAATGATCCTGTGCATATACACATACTAATACTAAAATTCCACCTTAATCTCCAGCTAAAGTTTAAGAAGGTTTTACCTAACCCACTAAAACAAACAGTCCGCTAATGCACCACAACTACACAACACATGGAGTTTCTTTTGAAGCATTTCAGTTTTTTCTATTGAAAATAAGAATCAAGAGCTGACATAGGATTCAATGATTCTGCAGCTGAAGTGCAGCTACAACAATTCTGCACATTTTACTTTCTCACACTAATGTAACTCTGACACTTCAGTTTAATTTCAATTTTGCTCAAATATAACACATTCAAGTGGAAAACCAGGACCTCTAATACACAGTAATGATTTGGTTTGGCCAGTGCCAAAACTGCCCAGCTTGTTTTGGCAAGAGTTGATGCAAACCAAATGCATTATTGATGCAGTCCAAGTAAAATCAATATTAAAGTTAATAAGCCATGAATTTTGCTTTATTATAGAGATTACTCTGGATTTTCATTTATTAGAGTATTAGAGGGTATAAACCACTGGACGTCTTGACACGCATCATTTAAACTTAACCAGGGCATTTCCATTCCACAACAGTACAGTGTTTTTTAGGGTAATTTACATGTTAGCATATTGTACAGAGTTGGTGAGATTGAGAAAGAGAGAGAGAGTTAGGAAAGTATGTTGAGTCAACACTGCCCCCTCTAAAAGAGCCCATTCATGACAGACCATCTTGCATTCTGCTGCTATTTACAACAGTCCAGGGTTTCTCCTGTCTTCACTGGCGTTTTCATAGTAACCTCACCCGACAGCAAACTCACTCCAGAGCACTCTGCACACACACACACACTGCACTATTTCCATACAGGATCAGTTTAGTCTCAGTAGTGTGGATATTAGACTTAACCAAACCATAATGTCAATAATGCTTAGAGGAGACAGACCCACTCTCTTTACTACCCATAATTCCATCGCATTATTGGAAAGATTTCACTCAAGCGTGACTCAAATAGGAACACTCTGCATTCTAAAGGTTGCATTCACCAAGGTCTTAGTGATGGAAATTGCAGTCTGTTCATGGCTAAACACTTGAGATTGATTAATTATTTTTTTAACGTTACATAACGCAAATAGTTTGTCGTAGCTAGGAACCAGGATTTGCTAACTGCTACTACTAATCGGCAGCTGAGTTATTAGGTGGAGGGACATTTCATTCTTGGCAGCATTTGGTTGGACGGCAATTTGGACATACCCATGAGTGCAGAATGAGTCAACCTACCATTTAAATGCATATAAACGCTAAAATACATTTCAAGTTTTATGAGTACATTAGCATACAGACCTCAAAGCTAATACACATGGACAAAAACCCACAAAAGTCAATGCATTATATATACAGTACTTGCTCCAAAAAGTGCTTCCTATTTTCACTTGCAAATGAAAAAGACTATATGGAAAGGTGGATATAATTCATTGTCGAAATTCTGAAGGCATTTTCACGTTTCCAATATTCCAAAAAGTTAAAGGTACAGCAGTATTAACAGTGGCTCGCAGGTCAAGCATTGTAACAAATCATTCAGAGTTCAAATAATTTCAACTTTGACCCAGTTGCTGCTGTGCTGTGACCTTTCAAAGTGCAACCAATGATTACTGGGTAATTTACTAGATGTAACATTTTGTGAGCAGTAAATAATGGATTTTTATTTTTAGTTGAACTATTCCTTTATAAATTGGATTATTTTCATTCATGCTAGTCTGTAACATTATTACATCGACTGGATGGGGATCTGGGAGTGTAAAACATACATCCATACATTTTTCTCCTTACTAACTGTCCATGACAATGAAAATGAACAACGATGGATTCTTTAACTCCTTCAGTCTCGTTTAGTGGAGTCTAGGCTGCATCATCTGTGTGAAACAATTACTACTTGAGATTTCAGGATAATTTTAAGCAGTTTGGTTCTTATTTTGGGCTTGGTAAAGCTGCTAATCTTAGCTCTGTAAACTGCAGATGTGTGTGTGGCCTAACATGCAAAGAGAAAGAATGGGATTTGCGAGCAATAAGCCAGGAGCGTGTTAACCTTTGGATCCGTTTCAAGCTTTCTTGGATTTATTAGAGCCCACGGAAATAATAGACACACAGTATGTCTTTGAATACCACCACACCCACTGCAGTCAAATCAACAGGGTGCCTTCACAAGAGGAAAAAAATTCTGAATGACAGACAAGTACATACACACACCCAAATATACATACCCCAAAAATTTATTGAGCCAATTTGCCATCTGCTGTACTCACAAGTCAGTCGGTGAAAAGAAACGGCCTGTTGTTGGGAGTGAGCTTATGGACAAGACAACAGACCCATTCAACAATTACACACTGAGTGGAAGAGCTGCAAATGTGTACTTAGGTCTGATATTTTTTATTGCAGAAAGATTGTTAAACATATTTTTTAAACTTTAGATAAATATGTTCAACTTACTTAAAAAATAGTGAATTTGCTCCAAGTCTTGTCGACAATATGTGAGCAATACTGTGACATCACACCTGGTGATGTCAGAGTGATTGACAGATTCATTGTGACATCATGCTCCCGAAAAACTTCATAAAATTATAAAGATGTGAATCCTACAGGATGTGTATGAACTCACACACCGCCTCCAGTACGTCTGTGTGTGGGTATGTGGTAACAATGGTCTGTGGGTTACTGCCGGCAGCTTTACCTCGTCATCCATATAAACCTTTAATATGAGACCTTTAAGCTGCAATCTACCATCTGAAGTCACTGCACCCTGTAATTGACCTTAAAAATACTTTCTGAAGAGGTCGGAGGCAATGTCATTGGCCAAAGGCCCATGCAGTGGCTGCCTTGCCAGAGCCCAGAGGAGCCTGGGAAGGCATAGGAGTGTATATTTAGTGCCCTGTCCTTTGAATGGGAACAAGAGACGTACAAATAATGCCCATTTGTGCATAAAACCGCCCGTGTTCTTCCTGAATTGTCCCGTATGAGACACACTTGTGTTTCTGTCTCCCAGGGGCACCACGTCTGTAGAGTTAAATTCATCAAACCGTTGAAAATGGCCTTGAGTTATCATAAGTCAACCCTTCATTTCAATAGACGACTATTCATTTCTCACGGGCACTGGAGGCAATGTAAAGGTCAGTTCAAGTCTCATATCTCTTTTGCGGCATGTGTGAACGAGACACCTCATATTTGTGAGAGACAAAAAGGTCTTTAACTTTCCATCGCGCAAAAAAGGCCTTAAACCGCACCTTAAATTCCACAGCTTCTCTGTCAGGCCGTTATATTATTCTCCATTACATAATTTGTGGAACAGCTTATAAATTTAAAATTGGAAGCACATCACTGTGTTAAAGTAGGATTTAATTACTGGGTGAATCTCACGAAACCTGTCAAGTAAGCAGGCCTGGGTCATATCACACCAAAATTAAATTCACACTTAAATATATTTTTTAAAGAAAATTAAGCCCCTTCACAGGCTCCAAGACAAGACACTACTGGCAAAACGGTATCAGTTTATTTTACAGTCCTGTTCCCCATGTACATACTATGTACTTATAGTAATTACAATAAACTGTGTACTAACCTTGAACCTACCCCATACCTAACCTTAACCCATGTAGTTAACTTATATTACTCCGTACTTTCAAAGGGTATGCACTGTAAGTACACATATTGTAAAATAAAGTGACAACCGGCAAAACCATTGGGGGTTTTTCATGCTCTGGTCAATATTGCGCCATTTTGCTTGTATAACATCTTTCAGACCTGTCTAAAGAAAACACTAAAAATACACATTTAAGTGTTTATTGATTTCTATTAGTTTAAATATTGCCCTATTCACCTGTGGTCCCACTTTATATGAAGTGTCTTTGACTACTATGTACAAAGATTGAAATTAAAAATGATTGTGTACATGCATGTTTTTATGTTGGGCTTATATTTTAAAAAAGCCTACATGTAATTACATGTCTAAGTAATTTCTGTAATGACATCTATAATTACACTGTTGACCCTTCCCTCAACCTACCCTTAAAGAGTTAGTTCACCCAAAAATGAAAATTCTGTCAGTAATTACTCACCCTCATGTTGTTCCAACCTCGTAAGACTTTCGTTCATCTTCGGAACACAAATTAAGATATTTTTGATTAAATCTGAGAGCTGGATCACTCCTCCATAGGCTTCTATTGTAATTGAAACCTGCCGGCCCAGCAAGTTAGTAAAAACATCGTTAAAATATTCCAAGTGACTACAGTGGCTCAACCTTAAGTTTATCCAGCGAAGAGAATACTTTTTGTGCGCAAAAAAACCAACAACCCTAAAATAATGACTTTATTCAACTATTCGCTTTCTTCTATGTGGGCCTCTGAGTGAGTTCACGTAGTGTAACAGCGCAGCGCTATGTCAGAACGCAGGCTCACTATTGGCCGACGCTGGTCATGAGTGTGAAGCTGGCTAATAGTGAGCACTGCTCTGTTACACTACGTGAACTCACTCAAGAGTCGTTATTTTTGTTTGTTTTTTGCGCACAAAAAGTATTCTCTTCGCTGGATAAACTTAAGGTTGAGCCACTGTAGTCACTTGGAATATTTTAACGATGTTTTTACTAACTTGCTGGGCTGGCAGGTTTCAATTACAATAGAAGCCTATGGAGGAGTGATCCAGCTCTCAGATTTAATCAAAAATATCTTAATTTGTGTTCCGAAGATGAACGAAAGTCTTACGAGGTTGGAACAACATGAGGGTGAGTAATTGCTGATAGAATTTTCATTTTTGGTTGAACTAACCATTTAAACCTACCCATACCACCAAACCTGTCTCTAAACTTACCCGTATCCCACCTTGATGGCAGAAAAATGTTTTGCATTACAGCATGAAGACAATAAGTACATTTGTACCTAACAATTATTTTTATGCAAGTACATAGTAGTTAAAGACATCTCATTACATTAAACATATTGCCACATTTGATTCTCTTTATGTCAGGGTAAACCAGACTCAAAGACAAAACAGTTGTTTATTGAACAGATGGATGAATGGCACAATTCAGGTTCACATATACAGTTTCTGAATGAATGCTGGTGGATAACTTGCTTTTTTTCCCCATTGTAGGTTGTGAACAGGGATGATGATGGGGGAACTGGATAAAGTGCACAACTCATTACAAGAGCAGTGAGTATACAGGTAAGCTAAATCCACAGCTTTCAGGCACGAAGACGAAAGAGATTATTGGAGAGATGAAAAAGAACCACAAAGGAATCACCAAAGGAGGTAATGGGATAGTTCACCCAAAAAAGTAAAAATTCTGTCATTTTTTACTCACCCTTAACTTGGTCCAAACCTGTATGAACTTCTTTCCTCTTTTGAACACAAAAGAAGATATTTTGAAGAATATGGGTAACCAAACAGTTGATGGACCCCATTGTCTTCCATAGTATTTTTTTTTTCCATACTATGAAAGTCAATGGGGCCCATAAACTGTTTGGTTACCGACATTCTTCAAAATATATTATTTTGTGTTCAGCACAAATATTACAATGAATCAGTGCCATTATAGTGTTTCTATAGTACTTCTTTTAATTCATGCTAATTTAATTTAAAAAAAAAGGTTTTATTTTCATTTAGGGGGTGAAATGTGACATTTTTGTGAGATTCATCCACACATTCTCTCGGATGTCATAATAAATAACTGACATCATGTGTATTTACTTAGTCTGTTCATAACAACAATGCCATCATTTGATTGGGTTATAATAACGCCTCTAGTCAGGCAACATACAGAGTGATAGCAGATATGATTTACTTGCGAGAAACTTTGTGAAATCATCTGGAAAATGCCCAAGTTACACTACCCTTGAGGCCACGTGAAATAACAACAACAAAAACCTTCTTTTCTTTGACTTCGATACTTTCCAAAGAGGGAAAGAATCCCAGCATTTCCCAAAGCAGTGCTGCAGGTTTTCCACGCTCTCCTGCGACAGTTTTAGTGGACCGGCACATCCTTGCCCAGATGGCCCGAATAAGGCTGTCTGCCCGTTCGTAAAGGACACCGAGTTCAACTCTATAATGTGGTTCAGATGAGGTAAAGTATTATTTCTAGATTAATACAAGCCATATTCCTGTAGAAACTATTCCCTTTTTTCTCCCCTCTTCCCTGTTTTTTTCCCTCTTCTCCCCCTTCATCTTACATGTCCAAAGACTTTCTTTGGCTCAGGATGAAAGGGAGGACAGAGATTGCGACCAAGAGAGAAAGAAAAGAGATGAACACTGGTCTTTTTGAAGGTTATACAACACATCCTGGTCACAACTATTACTGCTCTCATCAAAATACTCTAACCGTGATTGTTCTAATATCTCAGTTGACAGCTAGCATTATGACAGCATGCATCAATGTTAAACCACTTAAATGCAAGCATGTTTTGCACCTTATCACTTTGCACTGCACCCTTGTGCGGTTATCACACAAGGAACCCATTATCTGCACTGTTTTACTCTACTAACATGTTCTGTTTAGAGACTCCAATGCAATTTTCTTTCAGTAGCTCAAAAACATACATCACTGGAGTCACTGGCTCCTCAAACATAAGGTAACATGAGGGTAAGTTAGCCTCATATTTGTAACTCACAGTTAACTTGTTTAATCTAGAGGCAGATGCTATTGATGTAGTTCAGAAACTATTTGTTGTGGTTTACATTACATTTGGCCTGTAATGAAAGTGTGAATGCAAGTAGTGTTGAGAATCAATTGGGCTGAGTAAAGTAATAATTGAATCCACTGCTTAGCTTGACATGATCCTTCCTGACTGATACAGCATGTGAAGTTTTCTCAGATTGTGTGTCAATTATATCTGATGAATTATTGAAAGGACAAAAGACAAAATATGCAACAAATCATTTTTTGAGAATATAAGCTTGCATAATGCATAAGCTACACTGAACTCATGTGGGTCATGCGATTTTGAATAGTTTCCAGATCCTGCACCTTTCTACAAAGATTTGTCTCTTGTGTTGAAAAAATAACAGCAGTGGGGTTGGGAAAGACATGAAGGTGAGTAAATAACGACAGAATTTTCTCATTGGGTGATTTATTATCTTAAATGGCGTCCACTTTGTACCTATGAGGACAAAATAGATCCTTGTTCCATGTTAAATGGTCCTTAAATAAATGCATTTTCCCTGAAGATCTGCCATGTTGAGCTAACTGGCGAGAGCGTCTTTTCTTCTGCCCTGTCAGCACGGTCTCGGGCCAGACCCCGAACTGTCCATTCATCTGCCCGTGATAAGCGAATATAACAAGAATTTTCCTATTGCCCTTCATATTTTCACTAGTGCTTCATCAACTTGTAGCATTTTTTGTAGATCCGTCCGACCCCATATCAGGGCTGTGACATCAGGTTTGGGTCTCCTCATTGGATAAGGTCTCTCACCCACAACTCGAACTGCAACCAAAAGAACTTTGTCTTTTAAATGGGAACATGAAATTAGAGGTGAATCAGCGCTGGCAACCATGTTATTATATACTTTTCTTCCCCCTTTTCACCAAAATGATTTCAATTGATCTACATTTCCATGAAATCAAACCAAAGTCTGGAATATATGGCTCCACATCTTAAAGACAGGATATCTAACTTACCATCTAACAAAATTTTAGGCCTCAGATTTTTTTTCCCTCAGTCTGTCTCTCTTTGGTGGTAAAGCTGTAATTTTTCAGATGCACATCCCACAAAATTGCATGGAGAGATGTTCCCATTTTTTGGTCCGTTTGAGAGACATATTAAGCATTAGACTTCTAAAAACATCTTCTAAAAGACAGCCATAGTGTTCATGCTGACTTGTACATTAGATGTGAACTAGAAGATGTAACATTTGTCCACTTCGGCTTATACCAGCTGAGGTTTGAAAACAATAAAGCGTTTGTTCACGCTAAATTTGTGGAGCCCAATCATACTGTAGATAATATTTTACAGGTGGCTAGCAGACTTGTTCATTCATCTGAACCTCATCTCCAGCCAAAACAACAATTTTGTTTCTGACTTGTTCATACAAACATGTTCATACGCTTTCAAAATTATTAAAAAAAATATTTCAAGTTGGATAACGTGATTTGTTGCGTTATTGACTTTCAGTTACTGCGAACAAACCATTGTTTTATAGTTTATTTCATTTGAATCCTTAATAGACATTGCCTAACTACAGACTCCAGATGGAAAATCTCTCCATGTCATTTAACTTGCAGATTTTGGGTATTAATGGTTTAAAAGTTGAATCTCAATGGCAGTTTCCTGGTTGGCACAGGACCTCACAGAGGAATAACAAATTAAATCTTCCATTTTTTATCATCAGAAGTTTTTGAATCAATCAACTAAATCAAAAATGCCATGTGACTAATCACTCCAGAAACACAGGAAAATGACTTCATGACATCTACCGATTCTCCAAAGAATGCCACAAATCTTTTACTACATTAACGACCCCAATAACTACATTTTACACTTTTAAGAGCCCTACACAAAAAGCAGGAGATTGTAAATATCTTTGATGGATTTTCAGAAATCTCTATCTGTTCGCAAGTAATTCATTTAATTATCAAAGGCATTTGTGTGGATGATTTCTGTGGATCATTTTTGTGAATATAGTATACTATCAATGTACACCTGCTTCAACACAGAGACTATTGCACCGCAAAGGGTTTTCAGAATATAAAGAGTAAGAAAAGACCTGAAATGAATCAGACCCGTTAAGAGATAAAGGCAGCATCATTGGCAGGAATCAAGACTCGTGTTAACTGTTGACTCAGTGTACTAACATAATGCTTTCACATAATCCTCGTTTAAACTGCATAATCACTGCTTAATCTCATCAGGAATCAAACCCAGAAACTGATTCTTTGAGACGTTCAGGGGATTTAAGGGGCCGTTTACTGTTTTCAACCAAAAACGGAAACTTTTTTTGCATTTTGGTCGTTCATTTACACAACAACAGTGTTTTTGGGGCGTGAAAATGGCAACTTTTGAAAATGAGTTTCAAAGTGATTTTTTTTAAACGATACAGTTATTGTCTCTGTGTAAACAACAAAAAAGCGAATTTGTGAAAACGGTGACATCATATGCATGCATATTGTGTGTTCAGTCTATAGGTGTGTAGTTTTTCTTTACAAAGTGACATCACCAATTTCTGGCCTGGCAACATAATTCAGTGTTTTTAAGTATTAGATCGCTATAACATACAGATAGAGACTTTTTGGAGCCAATGAACACACGATTGCGACAATGTATGGTTTATCGGTGTTCTTCATGCCATGTCGGGTATTTTTATAACAATAGTGTATATTTATAATGCAATGCTAATCGACATAGCCCTTATCAATGTGCAGAATATTATAAAATAATATATTTTCTGTCAGATTTTTTTAAGGTTATTTAAAAAACTCTATTTAGGTTAAAAAGTAAGTTCGGGGCAAAAACATGGGTTTATTCTCATTGTCGTGTATTGATGGTGTGCTAGGCTAACATGCTAGGTAGCCCTAAGATGCACCTGCCACATAGCTGAGCAAATGTTATTTTTATGAATATTTTTGAATAGTAAAGCTCACTAAAATGTTTTTTTTTTCAAGAAGGACATTTGATACAGTTTCAAAGAAGTGAGAAGTTTGATTAAAGAAATGAGGGATTAAAATAGTGTGAATAGAAAGTTGTCAGTGATTATAATGAAGACAAAAGAAAAGAATAATTAGAGCAATAACCAGGCCGGAGAGGTGTGAATGTGTGCAGGGAAGACTGAAACTGAATGTGGACTGAATTTGCACTACAAAACAATAGAGACACTTCACTGAAAGGATGCTTAGAAGATTACAATAAACATCAGATAGCATTTTAGAGTCTTCTCAAAATAAAATCACATGACATGATCTTGAAAAACATTTCATAAAACTCAGAGTGTTAGACTTATCATCTTCCGATGTGAAATATAACATGGTCAGGCATGTGGCTTAAGCTGCAGTGCATTTCTAGATTAAAACAATGCCAACTTCAATTTTATTTTCATACAGATTTTTTTTAAATCTATTTTTAAAAAAATCTTTAAAAAAATCAGATAAAAAAAAACATCTAATAACTTCACAAAGCTTTAAAGCTATTTTTTTTTAAAAATAATTTATTATGACAATAATAATTCCCTACAATAAACTGCCATGTGTCTGCTTTCAAATGAGAAAGCATTTGTGCTTTTAGTGCAAACGGTTCATGAACTGTCTCTGTTTTGGCTATGCCATTTCTTGTGATTTTTTCAAAAGCTGGGGTGTGCAGACTAACAGGTTAAAAAATCTTTAAAAACCATATATTTCCTATGGTAAATTGCCTGTATTGGCTGTAAATGGTCTTTTACTTCTAAGATTTAAGTGGTTACATGCTTTTTAAATAAAACATATCTTTTTATGCATGTGCTTAAAGGCTTTAATACGCTTTAACCTCGATAATTGCTGCCCGCAGCTAGGCTATATTTATAATAGTCTCTGCATTATAAACTATAAGAAAAGCTATTCGAAAAACTTTAACACTGTTTTTTTCCCCTCAGGAAAGAGTTGTTACCTTGGAAAGGACAAGTTGCAGGATGTGGAACACGGCCAGTGTGTCTATTTCAATTAACCGATTACAATCACCAACACAGATCCATCTTAAGATACAGATATCACCTAACCGTATACATAGAAGAGTTTTACTGATACGGATCTACATTACAAAAGTAATGGGAAACCTCAGCTCAGGCGTGATTTGTGGCCTGCATGGCAGCAGACGGTTGATGCACAGACACATATGTGCGCACATGCTCGTAGGAATCCACTGGCACGCTGTCATTATGGCTGGATATGTGTGTAAACATGTGGCAGCGGGGAGAGTGTCAGTACCGACAGAAACATCTGAGCTGTCAACAGAGGCTCCCAATCACTGAGAGCGAGATAGAGAGTGAGAAACAAAACAGCTGGCATTATTACACCATTGTCAAAACAGAAGTGCTCGCGGGAGGACTGCCAGCAGCCATCAGTGCGCTGCAGGAAAACCCAAATCATCCGCACACTTGCTGGAGGAAAGGGTGGCGACCTTTTTGACCCTGGGGCTGTGTGTGGGGGAGGAGGAGGGTGCACAGTGTGGCAGAGCAGCAGGGGGCTATGGGATACACCTCCAAAGCAGTTTTGAGAATCTGAGTAGAAAAAAAAAAATCAATGTTTGATGTTCCACAAAGAACTTTTTATTCTCTAGTTTTTCAGAAATAGAAAATATTAGCTTTCAAGAAACCAGAGTCCAAAACACTGATCTGAAGAAGCTAAAATTTGACCTATAATAGACAACTTCTAAACTGGACAAACAACAACGACAAATAAAAAAATGACACTCAAGAACCCTACAGTGTAATAAATAAAAATACTGATCTTATTTTAAATGATTCCATGGTCTTTGTGCAGGAAAGCAAGGCCAGACTAGGGATGCAAGCGATTAATCAACGATCGATCAATTTTCGATTATAATTTAATCAATAAAACGTATCGATCATCGATTAAGCAAGGTCATGCGCATGTGTGCTGCTCAACCCGGAAACACCACTAAACCTTTATTAAGACTAAAAACCCTTTTCATTCATTTGGTGAAGAACATGCGTTTTGAGCAGCATTTGCACACCCTGTCATGCTGTTGTCTACAGTATATGCCACTGCAGTGGACACATATTGCAGTATTAAGGCTAACGATTAATTAATCGTACATTTAAACGGCGATCGATCATGGGAATTTGTGTAAATTAACAACCAAGACCAAATGTAAATATAATTTATTCCATTTTTCCATTCAAAAGGTCGGGGTCAGTTACATTTTTTTAATGTTTTTGAAAGAAGTCTCTTCTGCTCACCAAGGCTGCATTTATTTGATCAAAAGTACAGTAAAAGCAGTAATATTTTGAAATGATATTAGAAATTAAATGAACTGTTTTCTATTTGAATATATTTTGAAATGTAATTTATTCCTGTGATTACTCCAGTCTTCACTGTCACATGCTCCTTCAGAGATCATTCTAATATGATTTGCTGCTCAAGAAACATTTATTAACATTATTAAATGTTGAAAACAGTTGTGCTGCTTAATATTTTAAGACCGTTTGATGAATAGAAAGTGCAAAAGAACAGAATTGATTTAAAATAGAAACCTTTTGTGTCATTAAAAGTATTTACTCTCTTTTGATCAATATCCTTGCTGAAAAATATTACTTTCTTTAAAAAAAAAAAAACTCTAAACTTTATATACTAATGGCAATCTACAATACAAAAGTAAAGGGACATAACTTGTAGTATACAGAGCACATAATATTATTTGATTTGTTTATATTTATTGTCTGACTGATCTTATTGCATTATTGGGTATATTGGTAAACCTGAGCACAGATTGAGATGTCTTCTGAAACACTAGAGAAGGCACGTGTGAGATGATTTGAGCATTTTCTCAGGAGAAAAATCTTAGTAGACAACTCCATTAAAGATCTAATTAGTGATGTTTCAGTGCTATGAGGACAAACGAGTAAAGCCCATTTGTGGCGAGGGATCCTCGCACGTTCAGACCAGCGGAATGTGACCTTGCGTTGTTGAGCGTATCTGAGATTTATGGATCTGCTGCAGGGATTTGCATGTGGCAAACAGATGGGGGCATCGTGATCATCTTCTTTTCTCCTCTCTTTCTCACACGGTCTCTTCTTTTTGGCAACTGACTGATTCGAAGCCACCGGTTCACCTCCCCCAACAAAACATGTCACTCAGCTACAGTATCAACACACACACTTGATCCAGCACTCCTCACTCAACCCTCCTTTTGTCTATTAAACAGCACCTTCCATAAGCACTACCC
Source organism: Tiaroga cobitis (assembly GCA_030578255.1). Taxonomy (NCBI): domain Eukaryota; kingdom Metazoa; phylum Chordata; class Actinopteri; order Cypriniformes; family Leuciscidae; genus Tiaroga; species Tiaroga cobitis. The sequence continues at coordinate 27,327,879 of CM060615.1, read as the reverse complement.
TCAGTGAACTCTTCAAACAGTCCCTGTCACCTTCTCGCTCTCCTGTGGCTCATCCAACCACGCCACACACTGTGTAACCTTTCAGTCAACCTCTCAAAGAAGTCAATTTCTCACTGATCCCTGCGTCGGTTCCCAGTTTTCTCCCCCATTTCAAACAAACGATCTCTGATCTACAGAAAACAGCGTAAATTTGACGGCGACTGTCTAAAACGCTTCCTTCCTGTGCATGTCTCCAGTAATTGTCTGTGAAAGGGTTTGACATTTGTTTAACGACAAAAAGTGAGATGAGTCGTTTGTGGTCGTGCAAATCAGGGTGTTCAGGCTTCAATGCTTTTGGTTACTTAAATATCTGTTATCTTTACAGTGAGTCTAAGTGCTGAAGATGGACAGACCCACCCAAACGCATTCAGAGCACCTTCTGATTCCAATTTAGCGCCGTTCTTTTCCCATTAGACACGGCGACCCAAAGGCTAAGACATGCGGCACGCACTCAGGCACGTATGTGCACACACACACACACATTATTAAATGGTCCAGCATATTTACATTACTTTTATTAGTTTGGTCATTTCTCAAGATATTTCACTTGAAAAGATTTTCAATTGTTTTTGGAACTGGGGGTTAACTGAAGTGAAACCAAAATTGCAATATGGTTTGAACATAAACATTTTAAAATCAATCAGAGACATATATGTTGAGTGAATCAATGGCCAATCAGAGGTGTTTAAGAATCTATTCAACAGCACTCAAAATGCTAGAGGCAAATGCTGGTATCGTCACATTTTTAACTGCAAAAATGATAATTGGTTGGTGCCTTTTTAAGCACAAAACCTAAAATGTTTTGAGTAGAAATGCTCTTTATCGCCCTGCCCTAGTTGTAACTCATTTCATGAATGTGAATATACATTAACATGCATATGGGAACATGTATGTGCAATAATGTACACAATAAAGGATAAAACTGTGAATATTACATATAATACTATTTTTGTTTTCATTAATAAATATTTTATATGTATTAATACATAGCCATACATGATCAATGCATATATTTCAGTATATTGAAAATATAAGCGCTTGTTTCCAATATATGGAAATGTATTATGTCATATATCGCATTATATTTTGCAGTATATTCCCATACATTATTTTTCCATAAGGGATAAATGCTAATCTATTAATTAATATGTAATATTATATAAATATAAATGAAAAATCTGCCAAATAAAACAGTAAAATTACGTAAAACTACAGTATACATTTATATATATATATATATATAGCACATATATTGCAGTATATTAAAGCATATAAAGACAAACTATTATATGTAAAAAAATAGTGACTTTTTTGGTCTTGATTGCAATATGTTTGTTCTCTTACGAGAGGTTCTCTCGTATTGCGTAAGCTAGCTTACGCTACGGGAAAGATTCATCTTTGCTGAGATATTGAAGCCAAAAAATTATTTCATAATTTGTATCCATACACAACGCAGTTCCTCTGCGGCAGACCTAGAGCGGGCTAGCTAGCAGCTCATTGGTTCGCTCAGAGAGAACTGCTTAAGCCTATGGGAGAGCGGGGCTGAACCCGCTTCCAATGAGAGGCGCCCGCGCGCTCATTGCGTCATGGCCCGCCAGAATGGGCGTGGCCATGGTGTATATAACAGTCTCTCCCAGGCTTATATGTTGATTCATTTCATCTTCAGCGAGCTACACGCTTCTGCTGTCCTGAGAAAAGCCGCCGTCGTGGAAAAGGCACCTTCTAGCGAGCATCTGGGAGTCTGAGGAAGCCAGCCGTCTTCGCCACCTTCAGCCGTCCTGCAAGCTAGCGCCATCCGACGGATTCATATCCTTACCAAAAATCTTCTTGTATTGTGTGTGTGTGTGTATCTAAAAGAGCAGCGAGCGTCTTTTTTAAGATGCCTCGCACACCTGCGGCTCATGCCGCGTCCCTCTCAGCGCCAGAGCCCGCCTTCTTCTGCGCTCTCTGCCTGGGACTGGGACACGCAGAGCTTTCTCTCGCCAACGGCGGATGTTTCCTCTGCGATTGGGCTTCTGTTGTTGACCCTGCGGGCTCGACTCGAAGCGTTACGCCGCCTCCCCCTCTCACCGCCTACGAGCGCTGAATGGGGGACGAGCCGCTTACAGCTGTGCCAACCGCGGCTAGCTTTCTTTACTTTACAAGAGAGCTAGCCCGGCCGTCACCGGCAAGTGGGTTTATAGTGCGTTAAGTTCCGTCGAGGCCGAACTAGTCACTGCTACCACACCCTCTTATCTGCTCGCGCTATTGAGCCTGTGTCTTCCCCCTAGCTCAGTGGTGGAACACAAAGCCTCTCGCGCCAGAGACCCGTGTTCGATTCCGGCTCTCGCAGATAATTTTTTATGCAGCTCTGAGCTCTCGGCTAGCTTTCTTACGTTACAGAAAGCGGCCGCGCTCTCCCGCCTGCATATAACGCTACATAAAGCGTCTATTCCGGCTCTCGCAGATAATCTTTATGCAGCTCTGAGCTCGCGCCCAGCTCTCTTACGTGACAAGAAAGCGGCCGCGCTCTCCCGCGCTCATGAGAAACGTTCTCATTTCCGAGCATAAAGCTGGACAAATGGGTTATAGTGTGTTAGTTCCGCTGAGGCCGAACCTGTTACTGCTATCACGCCCTCTTATCTGCTCGCGCTACTGTGCTTGTGTCATTACCCCTGTGAGTGGTGTATCACAAAGCTTTTCGCGCCAGAGACCCGCGTTCGATTCCGGCTCTCGCAGATAATTTTTATGCCGTCACAAGTCCAGCCTCTGCAGGCTAAAAATAGTCTCGTGCCCGCTTGCAGCGCTCACGTTTCTAACACGCACTTGCACGCGACGCGCGTCACAAGTGCAGCCGATTTCAAGCTATATATATATCCCGCTGCAGGCCGCTCACGTGACCAGCCTCAGCTGAGAAAAGGACGGCTATTTCTCACCATGGCTGAACCGCCATCAAGGTTTCGCCCTCTGTCAGTCCCCGTTCACACGGCTACTGCAGCAGTGTACACCGCCATCAACAAGCCGGTCTCTTTTCCCGCTTGCATGTGCACAAACGCCGTTTTCACCGCGTCCCAGAAAAAAAAAAAAAAAAAAAAAAAGAAGTGCATAAAAGCCTCTTGTGTAGAAAATGTGCCCACAACACTGTGTTCACTCATACACAAAACACTGCAGGTGCACAAACACCGTTTTCACGGCGACCCAGAGATATCTCAAAAAGAGCATAAAAGCCTCACGGGTAGAAAAATCTCCCGCTGTGGCCGGACCGCCGTCAAAGCTTCGCCCTCTGCCAGTCCCCGTTATTTCGCCGACTGCTGTAGTGTTGACCGCCACAAACAAGCCGGTGTCCCAGCCCGCTTGCGAGCGACAATAAGCCGTTTTTGCGGCTACCCAGAGAAATCTCAAAAAGAGAAAATTTGCCAGTTGTGTAGAAAATGTGCCCACAATCATGTGCTCACCCATACACACAAGCATAACATATCCCGTGTCTCCATCAGAGCCCCATCACATGAAACGGGCACAGCCCGCTCTAATATCAGAGAACATAAACACGCCCACGAGCTCGTGCGCGTGTCCCCTCTCTGCTCGCTCTGTTTCACGGCCCATAGACTCCTCTATGAGTGCAAATCCCGTTGCCACACACATTCAAAGCGCGCCCACACACTGTGTCCAGCCCGCTATGTGCAGCAATCAGGGCAATATAGCCATTCGGCCGTTAGCCGCATGCTCCAAAGCGTGGGAAGCCATTCCAGGCATTTCCCCGTGGGTGTTAAGCATTATAAAGAGCTATCTGCTACAGTTTCGCCGCCGCCTGCCTCGTGCGCGCAGCTCGAATCTACTGTCAGCCCGCTGGCCGCCGGCACGCTCCGCTCAGAAATTGCGACGCTGTTGCAAAAGGGGCGCTATAGAGAGAGTCCCGCCATCTATGACCGAGTCGGGGTTTTACGGCCGTTATTTTCTGGTTCCCAAGGAAGACGGCGGCCTCAGACCGATTTTAGATCTCAGGTCTCATGAAGAGACCGTTCAAGATGCTCACTACCAGGAAACTCCTCGCGCAAGTGCGCCAGGGGGACTGGTTCATCTCTCTAGACCTGAAAGACGCCTATTTTAAGATCCAGATAAATCCCCGTCACAGGCCATTCTTACGTTTCGCCTTCGAGGGTCTTGTTTATCAATACGCCGTTCTCCCGTTCGGCTTATCTCTGGCGCCCCGTACATTCACGAAGTGCATGGATGCGGCGCTCGCCCCCCTGCGAAGCCAGGGGCTGCGCATTCTGAATTATCTGGACGACTGGCTGATTTTGGCCCAATCACAGACGGAGCTTCTGTCGCACCGCGCAGTTCTCCTCGACCATCTGGAAACGCTGGGCCTCTCTGTCAACTGGACAAAGAGCTCCCTTCTTCCCAGTCAATCGATTTCCTTCCTAGGAATAGATTTGAACTCGGTCACGATGACGGCTCGCCTGTCTACACGGCGCGCGCGCAGTGTTCAGCGTCTAGCCGCCTCGTTTCAGATGGACACCCGCACACCTCTGAAAACTTTTCAGAGGATGCTGGGTTACATGGCCTCAGCCTCCGCTGTACTTCAGCTGGGCCTTCTGCACATGCGCCCGCTTCAGCTCTGGTTAAACAGCCGTGTACCCCACCGCGCGTGGAACACGGGCCGCCAGCTGATCAGGGTTACGCAGACATGTCTCACGGCGCTGCAGCCATGGACAGTAGCAGAATGGTTTCGACAGGGCGTCACGATGGGGACCTTTTCCTGCCGAGAAGTCATCTCGACAGATGCATCCAACACGGGTTGGGGTGCAGTCTGCGAGGGCTCACCGGCCTTCGGCCATTGGTCGACTCAGGAAAGCCCCTTACACATAAACTGTCTGGAAATGCTTGCGGTCGAGAACGCGCTTTCGCGCTTTCTCTCGCTCATTCGGGGACACCACGTCCTGATCCGTTCGGACAACATGGCTGTGGTCTCCTATCTCAACCGTCAGGGCGGTGTCAGATCCAGAAATCTCTGTCTACTGACACACCGCATTCTAGTTTGGTCTCAGAGCCGCCTGCTCTCGCTCAGAGCGACGCGTGTGCCGGGCCATCTGAACGACGGTCCAGACATACTGTCCAGGAACCTCATCTCCACAGGAGAATGGTCCCTGAACGCACAAACGGTCCAATTACTGTGGCGGCTATTCGGCAGAGCAGAAGTAGACCTCTTCGCGTCAGAAGAGAACGCTCACTGCCCAATATATTTTTCGAGGAGCGAGGACGCGCTAGCCCAGGAATGGCCTCGCCGCCCGCTCTATGCATTCCCTCCGATCGCTCTGTTACCACAGGTAATTCAGAGGATCAGGGACACACGCCACTCGGTGCTCCTCATAGCCCCGCGTTGGGAGAGTCAGAATTGGGTTCCGGAGCTCACGCAGCTGTCACAGACAGCCCCGTGGCCCATCCCAGTCAGAGCAGATCTCCTCTCTCAAGCTCGCGGCACGATCTGGCACCCCCATCCACGGCGCTGGGCGCTACATGCATGGGTGATCAACGACTATTCGTCGATTTGCCAGAGGGAGTAAGAAACACTATCATACAGGCTAGAGCACCTTCCACGAGAAGGCTCTATGCATATAAATGGTCTGTGTTCTCAAAATGGTGCACCGACAAACAGCTGGACCCACGGTCGTGCGAGGTGCCGTCTTTGCTTGTTTTCCTTCAAGAGATGCTGGACAAGGGCAGGGCCCCCTCCACTCTCAAGGTTTATGTGGCAGCCGTCGTGGCGTTCGCTGAACCCCGACGCGCTCAGTCCCTGGGCAAAGACGAGTTAGTCATCCGCTTCCTCAGGGGAGCTAAGAGGATGAACCCTCCGCGGCCCCCGTCGGTTCCTATTTGGGATCTTTCTATAGTCCTCAAAGCTATGAAAGCACCCCCGTTCGAACCGCTCGAGTCTGTGGACCTAAAATACCTCTCGCTCAAAACCGTTTTCCTGACGGCTCTGTCCTCAGTAAAACGCGTAGGGGATCTTCACGCGCTCTCATCCAGCGCCGCGTGTCTTGAGTTTGGGCCGAATGATTCTGTTGTCATTCTCAAACCTAGGCATGGCTATGTCCCGAAAGCGATTGGTACCCCGTTCAGGGCTCAGATTATTTCCCTATCGGCTCTGCCTTCATCCGATAGTGAGCGCGACGCCAATCTCCTCTGCCCGGTGCAGGCTCTGAGATTGTACACTACGCGCGCTGCCGCGTTCAGACGCGCTGAGCAGCTTTTCGTGTCGTTTGGGGGGCGCACCAAAGGTCTGGCCGCCTCTAAACAGACACTGTCTAGATGGATAGTGGACGCTATTGCCTCTGCTTACGCATCTAAATGCCTGCCCTGCCCTCTGGGCATCAGGGCGCACTCCACTAGAGGCATGGCCTCATCGTGGGTATGGTCCTGTGGAATTTCCATTCATGACATTTGTGTGGCCGCGGGATGGGCCTCCCCGTCCACTTTTGTCAGATTATACAACTTGGAAGTCCCCGCCTTGCAGGCAAAATTACTAGCTGTCTAACGACCAGCTCTCTAAGAAGCTGCATTACTGGGAGTCCCTCACAACCGTTTCGCCCCTTGTGCTCTCCTTAAATGCTTATACACTTCATGTGCCCGCTCTGCTGGCCCCATACATGCTTATGTGTACACTTCATGTGCCCGCTCTGCCGGCCTCATAATACATTCACTCCACGTTAAAAATCCCCCGGTATATCCCTGGGATTCATGAGTGGATTCATAGCGCGCACGGCGTTGACCAGGTGTTCCCGTAGCGTAAGCTAGCTTACGCAATACGAGAGAACCTCTCGTAAGAGAACGAATCGGTTACCTAACGTAACCTCGGTTCTCTCTAGAAGAGGGAACGAGTATTGCGTTCCCGGCCGTGCTTGCGCTACTAGCGTTTCGCTTCACGCTGAAATAAATCAACATATAAGCCTGGGAAAGACTGTTATATACACCATGGCCACGCCCATTCTGGCGGGCCATGACGCAATGAGCGCGCGGGCGCCTCTCATTGGAAGCGGGTTCAGCCCCGCTCTCCCATAGGCTTAAGCAGTTCTCTCTGAGCGAACCAATGAGCTGCTAGCTAGCCCGCTCTAGGTCTGCCGCAGAGGAACTGCGTTGTGTATGGATACAAATTATGAAATAATTTTTTGGCTTCAATATCTCAGCAAAGATGAATCTTTCCCGTAGCGTAAGCTAGCTTACGCAATACGAGAGAACCTCTTCTAGAGAGAACCGAGATTACGTTAGGTAACCGATTCGTTTTATATGTATCAATATATATACATATATGGTCTATGCATATATTGCAATATATTGGAAAATATAAATATTAAATCCCATATATGGAAATATATTGCCTAATATATCACATGATATTTTCCAATATACTGCAATATATTTTTGTTTCGTAAGGGAGGTGATCAGATTTACAATTTTCAACTGCAAGGCAATAAAACGGCCAGAGAAAAACATTCCTTCATTCACACATTCAAGCCCCAGCCATATCTAGAGGTCAGAATGTCATGGGGACTTGCTTTTTTGTTGTGTACAGTAAGCACACACCCAGAACACCTTAGCGCTCACATTACCTTTAGAAAAGATAAAGATCTGGTTTGTTATTACTTAAAATTCACACACACATAGCCTATATTTAAACTAAATATGGTTTCAACCAGGGACTCTCAAACACATATTCACAACGATTTTGAAAAAAGTAAGGATGAAGACAGACAAAACAGAGCACAATATCTCCACCTGCGCACCAAGCATCACAGAATTACGGATGGTCACTCAGGCCTGACCAGAATGGAAACAAGGCTGGAAAACATTACATTAGCCGTTCTCCATGGCGACCACACTCAGCCGAGTGAACCTGTCCGTCCATCAGAGGTAAAGTCTGGGATCAGGGTACAGTATTCTATACGTCTAAACCTCGCAGGTCCTTGACATGTTTACAAGCATGCCGATTCAATCTGGATTCAATTCAGATAAAGACACAATGTTCCTCATGAGCGCACATGGAAAGCACATCCCAGATGGAACCAGGAGCCATTTCCATTTTCCCTCATAACAAAAGTGTCAGGGAGGTTAGTGCGTAGTGGACTGTGGTGAAATAGGGTGGACCTCAATGCCTACTCTCAAATGTGGGATTTATTGTCAGCTAAAAGTTTCATGAAACCAACTAAATTCATTTATAAATAAAATACGCATAGGAACAGAATAAGCAAGCAACTTTTTCATAGCACATTTACAAACAACAAAACGTTGCCCCAAAGTGCTTTACGACAATGACGTCATTAAAACCAAGGTGTAATATTACATGATACCTAGCAAACAACTAATTAAAAAGCTAAATAAAATGTAATACATTTTTAAATAAGACTTAAAAGTGGCAATTGATGAAGCTGACCTCACGTGGAATGGGGTTTTGAGACCTACCACAGAAAAAACACAATCCTTTCAATTTAAAAGTACAGCGAGGGACCTTTAAAAGCAGTTGATCCGAAGACCTGAGAGAAGGAGAGAGTAGGGAATAAGATCATCACTAATACACCAGGGGCAAGATCTAATAGTGCCTTGAAAACATACAGGAGAATTTTGAAATCAATCCTGAATTTAACGGGAAGCCAATATAAGGATGCCAGTACAGGGGTAACATGGCCCCTCTTTCTTTCTCCCGTTAAAAACCTTGCAGCTGCATTTTGCACCAACTGCAGGCGGGGTAATGCAGTCTGGGGGAGATCAATATATAAAGAATTACAGTAATCTATCCTTGACGAAATAAGGGAATGAACCACAATTTACAAATCCTCCCTGGAAAGAAAGTGCTTGACTTTAGCAATTGATCTCAAGTTTAAAAAGCTACCTTTAATAATGGCAGTTAAGTGATGAGTCCATAATTACCCCTAATAAATTACTCCTAACATGTTCTTCAAGCTTTAAGCTGCCCAGCAAAGGTAGGTTACATCGGAGAATCCTACAATAAAAACCTAAGTTTTACTCAAATTGGAGAAAGCTGTTAGAAAGCCAGAGCTTAATGTAACTGTAACATTCATGTACTTTGTCCAGAGAACATGTTTTATTGAGGAAAATAACATCACATCATCGGTATAAAAATGGTATAAAAAAAAAAAAACCCTATACTTAGCTCGGAGGAAGCACTATCATTCTTAGTGAATCCCCCTTAGTGTCTGGAATATGGGATGTGTGTGTGTGTGTGTGTGTGACACACTGGGCGTGCAGCCATGGGGAATCACCTTGGGGTGATAGAGGGGGAGACCTGCTCTGTCTGGATACATCACACCAGCACAGAAGACGTTTATGGCCGCTCGCAGGACCATCACCGCCAAGCCTCTGCACCATGACATCTCATTTTCCATACTGTAATGCCTTCATTTAACAGACCTGAAATGTGCTTTGCATTTTCTATTCAAGTGGATTTAGAAATGGGAAAACTGGACTCTTGATCACACTGAAAGGGCAAAGATTCGCTCATTATGCCTGATATGAGTGAGGGTGAATAACTGTTTGGCTGACCGTTTGAGTCATCTGGATGAAACCCAGATTAACTGTTCACATTTAAGCCTCTAAGAGCGAGTCATTAATCATTATTCTGGCTGTATTAATAGCAGTACTTGCTAAATCAAGCAACATTATTATTGCTTATCCTCTCGGGGTTAGAGGTTTCATTCTAAATTATCTTTGTTACAATGCTTTTGCATGCAGGGTCCAATCATTTTTTTTGTATTTTTTATTTTGGAAATATAAATATAGACATACAGTGATAGTTGAAGGTTAGAATTTTCAACAACGTACAAGTAAATGGACTCACAACGTCAGTGAATTGCAATGCAGAACTGGCACAAAAGGATCAGTGACTGTTGCGTCCAGCGGGTCATTCTTACTGTCGGTCTCAGTGCGAGGACATTAGGAAGAGGCGTAGCGTAACTACATGTGTGTCTTTGTTGATGTTCTGCAATCTCCACCCTCGAAAACTACAAAGGTAATGCATAACTAGAAGTTCTTCCACCAAAAATAGCAGTCCCACCTCAAAAGGACGATTTAGTCAACTACAGCATACTACTCATTTTTAGTGATTCATGAAACAGCTTAACATAAATACAAGCTTCACATTTCTGCTTTTAATCCTTTTGGCCCATTTGCCTCCTAAGCTTCCATTATGAGTCTATTTACTGTAAACACGTCGCCTCTTCTGAGAGTAATCGGCAGCATGCCACAGATACAGTACATACACATTGAGTTGATAAAGCCCTGAGATATTTCTTCAACAATTTCAGGATTTTGGACCGAAAAGATCATTTCGAAAAGGCATTACTTCTCTTAGAAAGTCTGTGATTTCTCAATTATAACCTCCCCAATACACAAACAAATACTTACACACAGCTGCATTTAGGCCTAAAGCGTGTATATAAGTGTGTACGTAACAGTGTTCGAATTTGTGCTTTTTTCACATGCCCTCCCGCTGCGCCTTAAGATCTTGGCAGGAGGCGTCTAATTTGGGTGAGGATGCAGTCTGGATCCAATCTAGCAGCTCTCTCTTTCCTTATTTCTCCTTCCTCTCACTCCCCTTGGAGCAGGGCGGGGCTCGTATAGTTTTACTGCTATCATAATAAACATACAATTGATACAGGAGGTGGGCCGGACGAAGCTTGATGCTGTAAAGTCAAGAGCCTACAGCAAGCAACAACCGTAGCAATCACAAAACCCCTCCATACCTCCCACAACATCCTCTTCTTCTCTGGTATAGAAGGAACAACTGTCTGAGCATATAGATAAACCAGACGTGAGCTTTATATTTATCACCCTCCCCCTTGAGCGGACGGGGCAAAAAGGCGATTAAACATTTCCGGTATCAGCCAGGCGTGGCCAAACAAACCTAAACGCAAACACTCACACGTCACGAAACATACACCTGCAGGCAACATGGAAACCAGATACACTCAAAGGGGGTCATTTACGAAACATGAGTAGGATGAATGTGCAAACTAATGAACTACTTTAGTATTGTGAAATACTACCATACCTCCATATGAGCAGAACAGATTTCGGAGCAAATTGTTCGCAAAACAATTGTGCGTCAATTAACGCAAGAATGTTTTTGCAAAGAATTTATTCAGAAATTTGTTCTGCTCATATTGAGGTCCCAGGGACTGCAACTGCATGCTAGTTTGCACACTTGAAAATTGGACAAATAGAACATACTGTAGTGTGTTGCTGGTGGTGTATTGTATTGCTTGATAATTGTTACAAAAGTTGTTTAAGTATTTAATCTTGGGACACACTAGCTATGTTTCCAACCACCTATTGTTATGCATATTTTCATCATTCACAATAAAAACACTGTATGGAAAAGAATTTTAATAATAAATTCCAAAAATGTGCATAAAAACATGCGCTCAACTGAGTCGGATCAACGGTTTATCTGATAAGAAAACATGAATAAACTAAGAAGGAAACACATTTACCAAATTAATTCCTCAATGCACAACAACAAAGTAATCTGAAATGCTGTTTTGGTTGTTCTGAAATACCTGTCGTCAATTACCTCCCAGAACGGTCCGTGTTCCCAAACAGCAGGCATCCACCTCCGAAAGCAAGATAACTTTATTGCGTTTCGTCTGCACGCTCTGAGGCACATGTAATTTATTATATACAAAATGATCATTGTTGGGCAAGCTACTTGGAAAATGTAGCAAGCTAAGCTACAGCAACATGGCTAAAGTAGTTTACTAAATCTAAGCTATTTTGTTCAAATTTCATTTTTATATTGAACCAATTTAATTCCAAGTCAATGTCTCAGTGAACAATAAAACTGTCTAACAGATAGGCAGGCATAATTGTTCAGTTCAATTGTTTATTCAACAACTGTTCCAAACCAATTTGGCAACAAAAACAATAAAACCCTAACTATATAAAACCATACCCATAATAACTATAACAAACCAGGTGTCGAAAGTGTGTGCATCTTTCCATCAAGTAAATTTCTCATGTGTCACCCCAAGGATTGCTACGTGATGTCACTGCCCGGAGCAAAAGGTGGCGGTAATGCACTAAAAAAGCTGGTTGCCAACTACCGTAAAACATGAAGTCGTCGTCACCATCATACGGAAGTACTTATGTCGGCTACACAGGTCCGTGTTATCCAGGATTAGTGATCCTTAACAGTTGTATTTGAGTTCGAGCTTCAGAAATGCTTGGGAAAATTTAGCTTGTGTGTGGACGCAACCGCACTACTTGATCAACAAAAGAGCTTCGCTACTGAAAAGCTATTTGATTCAGAAAACAAAACAAACCCCTCTATTGAGAAATTTAGTTAAACTAGTAACGCCACTACGCTACTGCCCAACACTAGAAATTATTATACAAAGTGGCTTCTCTAACTGCAGCCATTTCCATTTTTCTTCCTGATATTTAGGGCCAGTTTAACAGGAAGTGGCGACTTTGTTCTATTCAGCTCACTGGATGGAAACCAATGCTTTATTCGCAAATGTTTTTTATGCAATATTTTAATTTTGCACTACTAATCAAAACAAATTTCAGTGTAAATTGTTCGCAAAACCATTCTTACATAAATCAGTGTTTTTATGTAACAATTTACATAAGAATGATTTTGCAAACGTTTTATGTAGAAATTTGTTCTGCTCGTAATGGGGACGAAAGACTGTGTTTGCATGCTAGTTTTCATATATGATATGTTTGAAAAACATTAATTGCATTGCTGGTGGTAAAGTTGTTACTTTAAAGTTTGTTTTAAATAATAACACGAGTAATGGGACTTACTCATTTGTGGCAAAATTCGGTGTTAATTGTTTGCATTCTTATGTAAATCACCATTCACAGAGAATTTTATCAGCTTGAGCTCCGATAATGAGCTCCAAATATATGCCAATTGTCTTCCAACTATGACATACAGTGTCCTTAGTTGCTAATTGTTAGTGTTGCTAATTGTTCAAGTATGGTTTAAATCTATATAGTAGTAGTGGTCCACCACCTGGACGTCTTTTGAAGTCTTCTTTTCAATGTACTACGATTTGGGACTCACATATCCTAATCTAATCCATAGAGTGCAGAGAGTATGCAGGATTCAGCCTGAGTCTGGTAAAGCATTATATAGGGTTTAAGCAATGGCTGATGCTAACAAGAATGCAATCAATTTTCCATCAACTGTACAATTACAAAGACAAACTACAATATTCACAAAGGAAAGCAACAGGAAACTACAACAGTCCAGACACATGAATGACAGAAATATTTTACACTCAGACTAAAAACTTGACTATAATGGTCCATTCAGCTCTGTTACCACAACAAATCTAAAATTACTGGACTCCAACTGAGCGTGCATGTGCTTACTGTTGAGCTGTAAAACAAAAACATCCAAAAATAAAGTCTGTTCATAGTCCATACAACACTGAAATATGAACCACATAAAAGAGAGCTCACAGACTGGCTGTCTTGGAAATAGTTTAAAGGATGGACGCCAAAAGCAAAACTATCAAAGCCCTGCTGATATTGAGCTTTGTTATTTATTAGGCTTTGTTACCTCAAAAAAATCTGTGGACAAACGCCGGGCTCTGGCATCATCTGTGTGCTTATTGACTTGGGAAACTCATCTGGGTACAATTTAAGTGGTTTACGATGTTTGGTTGTTGGTGATCGGGGGGCCCGATAACAACCACTTCCGATTCCCCTGAACGAATACAACTTCGTTCGAAACAATCTATCAGTCTAATTGCTGTGCTTATCATTGATGAAAAAAGGTATGCAATTGATGAGTGGCTTTGGTCTAGAAGCTCATGCAGGTCCCGCTAGCGTTGAGCCAAGAAATCAGCTTTAGATGACCCAGAACTAGCGATGAAATCTCCCCAAAAACACTTTCTTTAATCCTGCTTCTTCCCTTAAATCTTGATGTACTCGTTACATCATAAGAAGAATGGCATCTACGCTAATATTAGTGTCTTTGTTTATCCCGAGGTTTTCCCGCAGCCTGCTGGATCCAGGCCGTATCCAGATCTGATGAAGGAGATCCGCCTGGACCCGATGACAATGCAGTGCTGAAGTATCCACTATCCTCTCCCTAAAGAGGATCCCTTTCCCAGATAAAGCGTTGTTGATAATCCGGCTCGCGTACCCCGAAGTGATAAAATAAAACAAAATTCTGTATAAAAAAAAGGCAAGACGAGTAGTTTGTTTAGGCATGGGTTGTATGGAATTGCAAACCTGCGCACATATTTTCAAAAGCACATAACTATAGAATCAATTCTTAATGCGCATGTGAACGCCGTCAGCGTTAATCACAGGTTCGCGTTTAAAGTCTGTTTAGAGAGAACGGCGTCGTCTTAGTGGCCCCTAATTTAATAACAAATGATCATTTCAATGGAGGTGAATCAATCAAAACTAACTTTAGCTGGAAATAACATTATTCAAGAACCGCTATAAAGCCAAAACAATCTCTGTTACCTTAAATTATATGTTTATCTCTGTAAACCTGCTTTGGAACAATCAATTGTTAAAAGCGCTATATAAATGAAGATGACTTGACTTGCTTATGTTGAGTCCTGAGGGAAGAATTAAAGTTTATTGGCCAATGTTAATTCATTAGTACGTATTGACACAATTTTCCATAAATAACATGTGACAAAGAGCAGACTGCTCTTCTTTAAAAGCCATTGAGTTCATTAACGTTCAAAAATGGAGCACAAAGAGTAAATAAATACATAATCCAAGTATCTGTACGCTCAAGTCAAATGAGGTGATAGCAGCATGTTAACCTTTGGAGGGGACGGTCTATGACAGATTATAAAAGAAGTTTGAACAACACAGCCTCTGCATGTCACACACCTCATTTATTTTGGTGGTACCTAAACGCCAAGTGGATTATCTTAACTACATGTTCTGACATCATGTGGATGGGCCATCAGCCATTTGCTTGACACAAAAATGTGCAAGGAAGCTTGGTTTTGCCTTGAGCCTCACTTCAGTCGTAGGCATGCTGATGAAAATCTCACTCCCACAAGACACATCATGCCAAGTTAAACATTGGTTGATGTGTCTTGATTGACTTATTTCAATGTTAAGTTACATATATGATGTACATTATATAAGAATGGGATTTGAGAGCTAGAATAAATGTCAACAATTCTGTGAATAACAGATTAAGTTGTTCTGTTCGTCACACAGAGCTACAGTATTGTATGGCTTCAAAATAATTGGAATACAGCACATTAGTTATAAGGTTATAAGTTTTTATGACAAAATGAAGTGAAGCTAAACAGTGTGATCACTATTTTCATTGTAGGAAAAAGAGCAGCTTCAACAATCTACTAAATATCTCCTTTTGTGTTCTATGAAAGGAAAAAAAAAATAGTGGTGCTTGCCTGTCTGAAAGTTGATTTTTGAATGCCAGGGTGCTGCTATGTGGTTTCTAAGGTGTTCTGGTTAGTCCAGTCCTATGTCATTGTTAGGGGTCACTGGCCCAAATTAAAAGAACAAAAACAATATTCATGCTCTAAATATGGCTCTGGGTTCCTCATTAAATATACATTAATGGTATGAGGTGAGGGGTTACATAAGGAAACAGGACTGTCTGGACACAGATTTCATTCCATACACTATTTAAAAGGCCATCTGGTGGCCACAATCTTAAACTCCTCTCCACATGTGCTCTCCATTCCCTATCCTCATTCTTTTATCCTTTCCTTCCTCATTTGTAGCCTAAAGTATATTAAACACTCTTTACATAGTAGCAATCCAAATCATCAAATAATACTTGCAATATCCCAGCACCACTATACCCATCCTCGTTGAAAACACGGCATAATCCTCAATCACACTTTATCAGTAATTAACTTCAGCCTCTGATGTGACGCTTCCCACTTTTATGCCATCAGATATTATTATAGGATGCACTCCAAGACTCATCTCAATCTAGATTTGTTTAGTAATGCCTATTTTATTTTTATTTTATTCTAGGCCTATTTGTTCACGTTCCATGGCTCAAAGTTGTTTATATAAATCTGTTTACATATGCATAACCACTGTAGACAAGACACACAAACCATGTCACCTAAAAACATGTCTTTAATGGGATTTTCACTAGTATGATGTATGTGTTTAACGCAAGCAAAAATGCATACATCCATATAAGGTTAAAATAGTCTACACGTTGGTGTGACTTTAAACATGGGAAAACATACAGACAAACTCTACAAGTGCTATGTTAGGTTTGAGAGTTGACGGTCTTGATGCTGGAAATTTATTACTCATATAAAGTTAAGCAATTAACTGCCTTCTATTTATCCAATTATGGATTACAGCAAAATATGTAATTATACACTACTGTACAACTTCTGCAGCCACAAAAGTCATGCATGTTTTGCAGGAGGGATTTCAATATGCACCATCTGGTGTGATTAAAAAAAACTGCTTGAGAAAATATACTACAATAACAGTTACTTTAATAAATCTTAGAGAAATATTTAACCCCTCATTTTAAGGTTGTGCATTATATAGAGGAAGGAATAAAACCTCTTAAATATTACATCAAGAATATTCCACATAACTCATGAAGTGAAATAACAGAGATGTCTAGATATACACACACAAGACCTCAGAGTTAAGAATCTGCTAGCTGTTGGTGAACAGTAGCCTTCCCAAAGAAACCCTGACACTGATAAACAAACAAACAAACAAACACACAGTGTAACCTGGTTGTAACTGTAACTGTACAAGGTTGTAACCTGGCACTGCCAACTCTTTACTTTCCTGGAATATCCATACTAGCTTTCAGTGACAGGACTGAGCACGCATTAATGGAAATTGCCAAAGGGGAGAGCGGAGGAAAAGATGGGAGGTGTGGATGCAGGTTGCCAGCGAAGAATATCTGAGATTCCAGTACCTGACCTGACCTCTGTAAGTGACCTCCCAACGTTACTTCCCTGGGAGGCTTCCTTTATGAGCAACCAGGGGACAGTAAATCTATGAATAAAAGCTTAAAACTGGCTCAGTGTCATGTACAGGAATTATATATATATATATAGTCTGTCAAACAATTTTCTTTTAAATGAGCATTTTTATCAGGCTCCTATATTTAGGTTCAGTAATTTCACTTTATTAACAATGAAAAGGTTATTAGTCAGTTATTGAAATGCCTTATTTTCAAAAATGTCACAGAGTAAAAAAAAAAATGCTAATTTAAAAGAATATGTTATGTCTTTAAATACAGTATATATAAATATATATATATATATATATATATACACACACATATACATATATAACATTAAAAATAAATTACAACTTTTACCTAAATTTGGCAGTAAAAAAATAAAATAAAAAAACCTTGCAAGGTTTGGTTACCAAATACATTAAAAAAAAAATACTGAAGCAGCAAGACATTTCTCACACTTTTATGAAGTACCAAGATAACCACCTGATATGCAAGTCAAACTATACTCTACTAGTGATATCATCCCATTACCACACTTGTGCACACTACAAAATAAAGAAACTTCAATTGCATACGTAACAATACACACACACTGTTTATTGCACTTCTTTCTGACAGCAAATGTCAGCCCTTTAATGATGAATGCATGGATAGAAGAGCTAACGTCACATAAAATCGAGTTACAAATGTACAGACATCTTCAGACACAACTGTAAGCTGTTTGTGTAAATTGTGATTAAGTCCAACAGCCATGTCCACAATAATTCATGCACAGAAGCATCAAGTGGATAGATTGAACCCTCACCTTGCAAGCAGCGCTGAAACTCCCAGCAGCTCAATGAGTGAGTGTGTGTGTGTTCCTGTCCCGCTCCTCTCACTCTCACTCTCAAAGTGACGCCTCTCATCCACAACTCAACGCATGGCTCTCATTACACTCATATGCAAGGAGAGGGCGAAAGAGAGAAGAGAACTAGTGAAGAGAGAGAGAACATAGCCCAGCCCAAAAAGATAAGTGAAGCTGGCAAGACTGTCCCAAGCTTGAGAAACCTTTTTTGGGTTACTCATTTGTACCGTCATTTCAGACTCTCTGCTGCATTAATTCCATTAATGACTTTTTCCCTCCAAAGCCTCAAAACATCTAGTGCTTCCACTTCTCAATCTATCAGCTCTCTGGAGCAGCTTTTCCTCAGCAAACTTTTTTTGTGTCTAGCCTTCACTCTCCACTCCTTTACACACGTTCTCTCTCTCTCTCAGCAGCTGGAAAAGGGAAACACACCTGCCCGATTCTTATTAAAGGAGGTGATGACTCCCTATGAGGAGAACTTGCTGAAATCCTCTTCCTTTTTTCCTTTTCTTTTCACGAAAACTGATGGCAGATTCTCATTTGCTTGTACTGGGGAAAATTGTTCTCTATATCACTGTTGTTAATCTTCCTTTCCTTTCTGTAGTTTCTTTTTTGGATTTCTATCACATTTAATTTGGGATTGGGAAACAAAGCAAACTGGATTTGAGGACTGTGCCTAAATGATTATTATCCTACAGATAAGCGTTACATTACCTGACAGTAGATATTAAGAATGTTGAAACCATTTTAACTGACGTTTCCAAGATTAGCACTTTCAACAAATCCTCATCCATTTCATTCAACTAAAACGTTACCTTGGTGGCATATATCAGTAAACAGAATTTGCAGCAATGTTTATTACACCATAGCAAGTCAAATCTTTGTCAACAAGTCATAAAATCAATCTTTGTATGATCAACAAATACAATATACGTAATGTAACAACTAAAGAGGGTCAAGAACTGAACCCTGGGGGACACCTTGATTTGGGGAGCGGTAGATTTGTAATTCTGAATAGGGATAAATATATTCTGCCTATTAGCTAAGACGTAAACCAGGAGAGAGGTGTACCAGTGGTTCCAATAACAAAATAGAGCATCATTGTACTACTAGAGGTACCAGAATACACAGAGAGGAGATCATTGACAACCAAGAGGAGAGCCATCTCAGTACTATGCATTGGACTAGAAATAGGAGGACGTGTATATATGAAGCAAAA
Organism: Tiaroga cobitis; assembly: GCA_030578255.1. Classification (NCBI taxonomy): domain Eukaryota; kingdom Metazoa; phylum Chordata; class Actinopteri; order Cypriniformes; family Leuciscidae; genus Tiaroga; species Tiaroga cobitis. The sequence continues at coordinate 27,308,811 of CM060615.1, read as the reverse complement.
ACTATTTCCAGGGGGTATGACCAGGTGGGAGATATCATCTATTGGTCTATATTTACATAAATTGAATGGGTCTAAGTGTCATGATTCCTGTCTTGTGCTCTCCTTGTCTCGTGTGGACTTTTATTATTTCCTGTTATGTGCCATGTTTTGTAGTCCTTTGTAGTTTTTCTCGTTTAGCACTCCCCTAGTGTTAGCTTCTCTACAGAGCCCATCCATTGACCTTAGTCTTGCCTTGTCCTTTGTTCTGATTCTCGATTCTTTCCTGGATTCACCCTTAGCCTATCCCTTTAGACTCTGTTTGTACCTCGTTTGGATTTTTGCTGTTTACCTGAATTATCTCTCTTTGCCTTCCCCCCTGTTGGATATTGTTCGCTGATCGTCTACCCATGCTTGGCCTAAGGATTACTCTGTGTCATGCCTCTGCCATACCCGTTTGCTGTTTATTGACCTAGCCTGTATTAAGACCAAGTTTTGGAATAAAGCCTTGCATATGGATCCGCACGTCTCTCGTCTTGTTCGGCCCGTTACACTGAGCCAGATTTCTTAAGAAATGCAATAATTTTTTATTATACTGAAAGTGTAGCAAAAGCAAAAAAGACAGTTTATCAAGTGAAAAGTAATAACAGACACTTCGACAGAAACAAAGCATTTGGAAAGAGATCTAATGTAAACAAACTTTTCAGAAAAGTTAGATATAATTAATTGAATTTGTACAATTCAGAGGAAAAGAGTGTTCATACTTTTCAGAGGCAGATATAGCATGAACAGGAGTCTGGGTGAGCCTACAGACATTAAGGCAACTGTAGGAGTATCCTGCAGATGTTTAATGACCAGAGGTTATCATGACTCAGATATTTCCATGCTGAATAGTAAGAGTATTGAGAGCATCAGAACTGACATCTGTACTGGAGATGGATAGATGGACGCTGTTGCAATAGGATTTTAGAAAATGGAGACTTACTGAACAACTGTACTGAAAAGATGGTGAGCAGATAAGGTGAGCTAGATCCTTTGGCAATATGTAAAATCCAAGTCTGGCTAATGATTAGTTCCAGAAAATGTAAGTATTCAAACCAACCAAGTAGAAGGTACAAATTCAAAAACAAAACACTATGCAAACCAACAGCACCATGTGAGCAGCAGCTGCCACTTCGGGATGCTCCATGGAAGAACTGGCATCACATCTCATCACATCTTATCACATAAATGGGTGTTTCTTCAATGGGAACTCTTGGTCTTTTAGACTTTAAAATACTTTTCACAAATTTAATTTGTCCACCAACAATGATATTGATCTTCTTTTTTCCCTGAAACATCATTAACATTTACACCACATTGTAATTTACATCGTATTACAAACCATGTTTAAACCCATTTTTAGATGGAAATTATGTTTTAAATGAATTTGGAAGAAAACGTCCAACTCCTTTGTGTTAGAAAGGCTAATTTCATAGCTTAGCAATTTATGTACAGTTTATGAAACAGATACATCATATTTTTCACACTTCTTTAAAATTACAGCTATTTTTCAACTTGGAAATGAGGCCACAAATGAACTGCAAACTTTCATAAAACTATAAATAAATAATTGTCAATAAATATTGTAATGGTTTAAAAAAAAAAGAAAATCACTCTTTGTTCAAACTATCATAGTTTAAATAATAATAATTCCTATATTTATTATGGATAGATAAATTGGAGAGTAGACTGGAAGCAAAGTAGGTGAGAGAGAGAGAGAGAGAGAGAGAGAGAGAGAGAGAGAGAGAGAGAGAGAGAGAGAGAGAGAGAGAGAGAGAGAGAGAGAGAGAGAGAGAGAGAGAGAGAGAGAGAGAGAGAGAAAGAGAGAGAGAGAGGGGAGGAATCAGAAAGGACCATGCAGCGCAACCCACACCATGCGTAAGGGCTCGTTCACACAGAACACATTTTTGCAAGGTCTTGAGTTTTTTCAAAAGTTAAACGGATTTTAACTTGAGCGCCACGTTTTTAGAATGCTGTGTCATGCGTGAGGTGGTTATATGTGTCCGTCTAGCGTGTGTTCATAGAAAAACACAACGCATTCTCATCCTAGGGCGTCATATTTTGACATTTCGTCTACACCCAACGCACATGGCACCCTTTAGCGTCAATAAGAGACGCAGATAGATATGGGTAGGTTTAGGTCTGGGGTAGGGTTAGGGTTAGACCGCTAGGAGGCGCCTTCTGGCCCATATCTATCTGCATCTCATTTTGACGCTAAAGGGTGCCATGTGCGTTGGATGTAGACGAAATGTCAAAAGCGTCAGTATATGACGCCTTGGGATGAGAACGGGCTGAAAAACAATGGAAAAGTAGCGCATTTGAATGGAAAACGTGTTCTGTGTGCAGCCCATGAGGCTACTACTCGAGGCAAGACACTTACTTCATGTTGTGACTTCAAGTTCTTCATGGGAACAATAAGTTTGTTGTAAGTTGCTTTGAATAAAAGTGTCAGCTAAACTACAACTGGACTGGCTCATGCATTGGGGAGCAGGTCCAGAGGAGCAAGGCCAGCCGGTCATCATCCAGAGGTACACTCAGCTTCCTGGAACATGCATGTGTGATCCAGGTTAAGCAAGTGAGAGATGCAATGGTGGGCCCATGGCAGCGGTGACTGGTGTGCAATAAGCTCCATATGTGCCTAAGCACACGCTGCCAAAAGAGCTGTTTTCTCTCGGTCACATGCTGGGATATTGGACGAGGGCCAATGATAAGAGGGACGGGGCTACAATAATTGAAATGTGCACATGCCCTCCCATCAGACAAAGAAGTGTTTAAAAATGTTACGTTTTAGAAAAATATTTTGAATTGGTTATCACATACATTGGCAATGCACAAAGTGGTAAAATAAGTGTTTATAGACACTTTATGAGTGATCTCCAGGTCTGGGTAATAAAAAAAAAAGTTTTAGCACATCATTGCCACATAGGTAAATATGCTTTTGGGAAATGCTAACTTGAATAAAAAGTTTCTTTCATTTAACTCAAGTTGAACTTGGGGTCTGTTTTTGATCTCAATTTCGATCTAGATTTTTATCCAGTGTTTTTCTTATTTCATTCTTTCCAATGTTTTGAACTTTGTGGAGTGCTAAAACATAAATGGATGAGATACTGTTAAATGGCAGACACATGGCGTAGTTCTGGAAAACAAATTAACAAATGTTTTACAAATCCGAAGCCAGGTTGGTAAAACTCAATCATATGCAATTCTGCTTGGCTGCCCATAACAGATTTCTTGTTTAAATCCGTATAATCCAGTTTTAACATCCATTACGGAGCCAGCTGTTATCAGTCGATTTCCACTCACTATCTTGACTATTTTAGCTGGAATCAAAGTAGCAGTGATTGTTCAAGAAACAAAGCCATGATATAAACTAAAGCAGAACTTGCAGTGGTTTTGGCTGAGAGACAGGCTTCATGATCACATTGTCATAAAATGTTAATAACAGGAATCTAGAATACTTTTTACCATTTCATTGTTGAAACAATTTCAAGCTCATGAAATATATCATTAAAGGTTACATTTACTTACAATATTTTCACCTATCTAGTTTTAATGTAAATATAATTAGGACAATAACAGACTATAGAGGAATATAGAAATGGAAGTAATCTTTTCAGTAAAATCATGTTTACACACTGTTTACGTGGCTATAATATTGAAATAACTAATTGTGACTCTAGGCCTTCCTTCCTGCAAAACTGTGGTTCTCATGCATAGCTTGAGACTGCAGACTGACTGGATATGATTGGATATAGAGTGATTGACCCTTTAGCAGGTGTACAGTAGATGTTGCCCAACAATCTGAACTCAAGCAAGTGTTACGGAAGAAGAATCTGCTCAGATGCATAAGGAATGTGACAGATGAAGTCTGGTTTTCAGCTGTGATTGTGCAGCACTATACTATTCCCTGAGGACACTTGCCATGAATGCAGCATTATTTATTGAGTGAATCATCCTCTGATTGTGTTCACCATCAGTCAAAGCCGTCACTTATGGGAATGGACGTGATATGACAGGACGTGGAAAGATAGTCTTTGTTGGCCCTCAAATCCAGACATAATGCTTGAACAGCTCAAACTGCCTGCAGAGGTAAGATGCATACAAGATGTTATTTGTCTAAATCTAAATGCATCTGGTTGTTCAGGCCAAATACAAAAACGTTACTCCTGCCAAGTGGAATTATGTCAGCATACAGAAGTTTAGGAGTACAGACCTAAGCAAGCTACCACAGATGAGACACATGAACAAAGAAACCTCAAAAGCCAAAGACCAATTACCATATTGGACAGACAGACAGACAGACAGACAGACAGACAGACAGACAGACAGATAGATAGATAGATAGATAGATAGATAGAAAGAAGCCAAAAACTATTTATTATGGGGCGGCAGTGGCTCAGTGGTTCATGTAGGTTGTCTACAAACCGGAAGGTTGGTGGTTCAATCCCCGGTTCCACCTGACCAAGTGTCGAGGTGTCCCTGAGCAAGACACCTAACCCCAGCTGCTCCCGACGAGCTGGATGGCGCCTTGCACGGCTGACACCGCCGTCGGTGTATGAATGAGTGAATGTGAGGCAAAAATTAGGTCTGTGAAAGCGCTATATAAATGCAGTCCATTTACCATATTGGATGGGCGGATGGATGGATGGTTGGATAAAAAAAACCCTCAAAAGCCAAATACTAATTACCATATTGGATGGACAGATTGACGGGTAGACGGATGGATGGATGGATAAAAAAACTCAAAAGCCAAACACTAATTACCATATGGGATGGACAGATAAACACAGCGAGTCAGATAGATAGAAAGATAGAGTATCTTTGCAAGTAAAAACAAAAGTGGCACAGTTTACCCCACTCTTCTCCACTTTATGGAAGCATTTGCTCATTTCAGTAGCGGCGCCTTGAGTTATAACCAATTCATGATGCGACTGCTGTGGTTGGTAATCAAAGGCGAGATGGTCGTTATTGTTTATTAAGGCCTTTGACTTATGGACTGTGGCTTCATATGGTGGGTTCCTGCACAGTTCAGCTCTCACAATCAGTCTTGTGCCCCCGGTCCTCAACATCACCACAGATCCTAATTAAAAGCAGACAGAGGGCTGCATTGTCTGCTGTACAAAACAGTGGCTCTAGCACAAGACATGAAGAGCACGGTGGGGCCTTTATACTGTTTATAGACCTTATTCAGAGCAGCGCCATGACAGGTATGAAAGTGAGGCTGTGAGGGATAGACTTACCGTGTTTCCAATGGCATCCGCTGTAAAAAGCTGAATAAAGCTCCTAGATAACTTACAATTTTCCACAGCTTACATTGTCGGGAGTTTTTTGTCAACTGAAATTTCTTGGAAAGATATTTTTCCAGTGTTTCATGAGCAGAACAATCCAAAAACACATTAAATAACAGTACATCCCATTGAAGAGATGCATGTCTATCCCTCACAGCCTCGCTTTCATTCTCATTAAAAATCAAAGATGGCGCTGCCGTGAATAAGGCGTATTGCCCTTTATAGAGCTAAATATCTGGACTTATTCTCTCCTACACACTGGTTCTCTCTCTCTCTATCCTGAAGAAACATGTGCTGTCCATGTGCACACACACACACACACAGCATACAGTCTGCTGTGCATTAGACAGGCAGATGGGACGGTTAGTCAGCCAGGTGGGTATTAAAGGTGTTTTTCGGAATGTCAGAGCGCATCAAAGACCAGCACATTCCAGCTGTGCACATTAAACACAGACAGCGCTTATCTTCACTTACACGGGAAAAGAAAATGGCTAGGAATCCATCAGTGCAAAAAAAAAAAAAAACACACATTTAGCGTTCTGGCCACTGAAAAAATAATGAAAAGTAAAAGTGTAATGTTTAAAGATATCGTATCATCAGCAATCAAATCCTTTGAAAGGAAAGATATTAACATTCTATGAAAACGTACTGTAACTTTCAGAATAAATACCATCAATCTACACTCCATTCACCTTAATGACGAAGCAAAAAACAGATTTGTGATAAAATATTTATGATAAATTTTAAACAAATAAAAAAACTAAAATAAAAAAATTACATTGCATAAGTATTCATACCCTTTTCTGGGACACATGAAATTTAGCTCAAGAGCATTCCAATCCGTCTTGTAGATGTTACTACACTTCGAGTGGAGTGGCAAATTCAATTGAATGGGTATGATTTGGAAAAGGCACACACCGCTCAATTAAAGGTCATGCATATCAAAAGAACTGCCTCAGAGACAGATTTATATCAAGACACAGATCTGGGGAAGACTACAAAGAAAATGTTGTTGTATTGTAGGTTAACAAAAGCATGTAGCCTCAATAATGTTTAATGGAAGAAGTTTGAAACAACCAATACTCTTCTTCCTGGCCAAACTGAGCAATCAATGGAGAAGGGCCTTGGTGAAGTTGATGGTCACTCTGGTTGAGCTTCATGATCATATATGGAGATGGGAGAAATGTATAAGGAGAAACATCACTGCAACATTCTACAGATCTGGGCTTTATTGCAGAGTAGCCAGACTCAAGCCTCTCCTCAGTTAAGGCACACGAAAACCCACTTGAAATTTGCACACAAAAAAAGCATCTAAAGGACTCTCAGACTGTAAGCAACACTCTTCTCTGGTCTGATGAACCTCAGTTCCAAGCATCATGTATGGAGGAAACCAGGCACTGCTCATCACCTGCACAATACCATCCCAACAGTAAAGTATGGTGGTGGCAGCATCATGCTGTGGGGTGTGTTTCAGAGAAAGGGACTGGGGCACTCGTCAGGGTAGAAGGAAAGTTCAACATAGCAAAAGATAGAGATAGCCGGTTTTTTTACTTCAGTTTCTTTTGAGAGAATTCTAGGACCGACGACTCCTTGGTGGGCGGGATTGCCCTAATGAAAACCAGCTGCACCCTATGGCAACCTATTTAAGACGCTCCTGGATTTTGTCTAGCTCTCTCTCATTTTTGTTTTGTGTCTTTGTTTGAAAAGGGGGTTCTTGAGTTGTGTTTCCATATGATTCCCACAACTCTACAAAACCCCTTTCCAACCGTTTTTTTGTATAAATATTTACTATTACCTTGTCTTTTGACCCTAGTCATTATTTGTTTAACTTTAAATAAACCTATAATTTCTTATATTGAGACCCATCTCGTGAATTTTTAGGACTTTGTGCCGTGTTTCGTAACAATAGCCAAGGGCGTAGCTTTGGTCTCAGCTTTGGTGGGGATATCCCACCCCCACACCACCCCTCGGTTTTTCAGCCAATCAAATTATGGCGTTTCTTGTACTGTCGTCTTGGCCGTCGGAATCGATCCAAATAACAGCAGAGTTCCCTGAAATATTGGTGGGGACAATTTTGTCATCTTAAAATATTGATTGGGACTAGTACCTAAACCTACACCCATGACAATAGCCTTAATGAAAACCTAGTCCAGAGCATTGACCTCAGACTGGGCAGAAGGTTCACCTTCCCACAGGACAATGACACTAGAACACTAGACAAAATGTAAGATCCATGCCAAATAAGTAGGACAATGACTTCATGTAACAGCTTGAGCCATTTATCAACTGTGTGAATAAAAAATCTAAACTGACATGTCAAAATTATATTAGCTATATGTGAAATTTTCAGCTTCGTGCGTGTAGATTTCCCTTCAAAGAGCCCCATAATGTAAGTTTGACTGACAGGTTGAAGATTAGCTCAGTGATTGGTTGAGAAGAGGGTTCTCCTAAGGGTTATATTTCTTGCTCTCGGCAAAAGCAAGCCAGTCCAGACAAGCAATAAATGAACCTGAATCGTTATTCACAGCCCTCTGTACATTCACAGAAAGACTTTTTTATAGGAAAGCGAAGACTTATTTATATTTTACTCTATTCCTTTCGGAAAAAAAATGGCAGAGAAGAAAAAGAGAATTAAAAGGCTTCTAGTCCATATTGGCAAATAATTGCCAGGGTTTGCTTTCAAAGAAACGCAGCAATGTTAGACTTGCAATGAACGTCCACGGCTGATGTTTTTCAAGTACAGCAAGAGCTGACTTGGTTAACGTGTTGACTAATAGCTTTGTCCTTGATGCATATCGCATTTTGACCTTTCTTTTGGGGGTTTTGAGGATCGGGAACTTGAAGATGGAGCACCAGGTGGGGTTGAGAGTGGAAAGCCATGCATGAATCTTCATTCTAATGTCACTCGTAGCATGCATCAGTTCATCAGTTCAACGCAGGTGTCACTTATGAGGTTACAGCATGCTTATGTAATGCAGGACAAAGTGCTTTAGATGTATTACGAATCCAGAGGTATTTGAATTTCATGTTTAAACTAGTTCTAGATGGGTCTTGACCTTTCTCAGTCATATTGGCATATTTTAAGCAAAACAGCCAGAAAACAATTCAAAACATCTCGTTTTTTTTTTTTTTTTTCAGCTGTAGGGATTAAGTTTCAGGCAGATTATGGGTATCATCTGTCCTGACCTTTTGGCAACGGCAAAAAGGAAACAAAAAGGCTGTCGTTGGCTACTTTGGTTTGTTTGCAGTCTAAAATGAAACTTGCGATAATGAACTTCAGATGCCATTGGAAAGCTAGGTGTGCTTGGCACTGCCCGGATGCTGAGGTGGCGCTTTGAGTCAGAGAAACGCATATATACTTACTGAATTATGCTTTCCACAGCCTGTTTGGGAAACCAGAGAGAAAAAACATCATCTGCATCTCAGTATGCCTCAGTATCAGATGCGACAAGAACAATAAAACAGAGACATGTTACCAATCTGCTAGCATTTAGAAGAGAGGATTTGGCCTGGAGATAAAGGACTCCCATATGACTTGTTCTCTTCTGCTTTAAAGTTATTAATTGGAAGCGAGTCAATTGGTTGTGATGTTCGAAGCGCTGATGTTAGAGTGAGTGAGGAGAGGTCAGAACTGCTGTGCTAAGGCCCGCTGACACCTATTTTTCAGAATTTTCCACACACACAAACAAGCACGTCAAGTTATTTAACAAAACAATGAGTTCTCACTGAGTCTGAAATATTTTACAATTATAATTAATCAAATATTTTAGACTTATTTTAAATATTTTAGATTTATTTACATAATAATGATTTTTATAATAATTAGCGATTTACAAAAAGTGAGGCGATAACACTCAATGAGGCAATAATATGAGAAGTGATAAATATTTGACATCAATTTGAAAAACAACGTGAACGGTTTTTGTTTACAAGAAAAAAAATATATATATATATAGGCTATATATATTTTTTTATGTTTTTTTTTATTACATAAATCAAAAATTTCAGATATGGGATTCAGCTGAAGAATTGTGGTATCGCAAACTTTTTTGTGTGTGCCTAACTTACATTTCCGTACTAAAAGGAGCAAAAATCGTATAATATTTGTTAAAAAATATTATAAAACAGATTCAGCTGAACAATTAAAGGTATTGTAGGTAGGAATTGTATAAAAAAAACTTTTTTCCAAATTTGTTTAAACTTTCTGTATTTATCAATGCATAATTAAAATGTAAGTACTCTGAAAAAGAAAGTATAAAAAAGCCGAGTGTCTGTAGACCTCTCACGACTGTTTTAAAGACAGCTCATTATTTCCATTCACTCGACCCCCTCCCTTCTGGGCTCCTTCCAAAGCCACGCCTCCAAAACACATGAACGCGCGACTCCGACCGCTGAGCTGAAGACGCATTATTTACCTGAGACGAGCGGAGAGGAAGGAGTGCAGTGCATGTAGTGACATCATGTCAGAATCACATGTAACAAAAAAATCTAACTTTATCATTATGAAGATAAACAAATAAGATTTATTTTAGTACTCACTATCAAGTAGCATATTGATATTGGTAAAGATTAAAATATATATTTATTGATTCGCTAACGAGCTAGTTATCTATAAGGCAAAGCTAAAAACAGGTTGCATGATACACGTTTTTCCATTGCCATCATTTACACTGTGATGAAGATGAGTTTCGTGTAACATTCATAACATATGGTGTTCTGCATGTAAGAGTTTATAATGAAAGCATTGTTGACTCTGATGAGGACTACACTCCAGAAACAAGTACCGCATCGTCAGGTCGAGGACAGATCCGGGGTCGAGGGATTTTTTGTTTAAAAACAAAACAAAGGCGAAAAAACCGTGCAGGTAAACTTCCAGGTGAACATGGTAAAAGAGTTAGACAGAGGGTAAATATAATTCTAAGAAAAGTTCCTGGATGCGGATCGGCCTACTATCTGTTAAACATGTATTTAGTTATCTAAAGCAAAATTATGCACAATTATGCACAATATAGCTATCATCTTGAGCTAGGCATATATTTTATTTATCATCTCTCTACTACGGATCGCTAAGTAATGTTATGTTAGCTATATTAGGCAGCTACGTGTGCTAATGACACATGCTTCATGAAAACATAAAGAAAAAAATATGTATGCTCAAAATACAAAAAGAAAGATTTACCTGTCCAGCAGAAATATAGCCATCCAGGCGTCACTTTTCAGCCCCTTGAGGTCTCTCAGTTCTCGCCATCGCTGGAAAGCCACGCCGATATTGGCATGCGTTTTATTTTGTTGTTTTTCCAAATACTTTTTGTTCATTACCTTTTCTAGTAACGTTACCGTCTTCCTTTTTTTGCCTGGTTTGCCTTCGCGAACTGCATATGTGAATTTTGATTGGTCTTTCTAATCTCTGCCATTGTATTGCTATTCCTAGGTTCCGTGCCTCTTGAATTCCTCAAATCAAACGGATGCGCGCGCAAGTGGGCAGGTCCTGTGTGGCAAAAGGGTGGTTGCCATGGTTGCGAGAGAGTGACAGTCGCCTAAGCCAATCCCTTGTTTCGTCCCGAATGTAAATAATGAGCTGTGTTTAGTGCAGATTAAACGGTCTAGAGTCACTCGATTTTTATACTGTTTTTATCAGAGTACTTACATTTTAATTATGCATTGATATATACAGAAAGTGTAAACAAATTTGGAAAAAAGTTTTTATAAAATTCCTACCTACAATACCTTTAATTGCGTTATATCAATGTCTTGGTGTTGTACCAAATTGTGCAAAAGTGTAATACTTTTGTCATTTAGTCGTATGAGATTTGGTACGAACAGGTCTTCAGGAGCACTACTAACTACCAAATGGAGCAGCACCAAATTAAAATAATAGAAATAATGAATATTGTTTGTTTAACTATATAGTCTAAAATACCAAATAGGAATTCAGTAAAAACAATTAAATCTGTTATTCAGAGAATGTCAAAAATATGCTGCTGTGGACGTCAATATAGTTATCGTTAGAGTAATTGTTCTTGGAGTGAACGGGCCTTAAAACTTGATATTAAAATACCTTTAGAATTGTAATTAGAATGTAAAACCCTAACCTTTACAAAATACAAGAAAAATAAATGTTGACAGGTTAACTGTACAGTCCAAAATGTCAGATAAACGATTCAGATTCTTAAAAAACAAAAAAACACACAGCACAATAAATAATTCATAACGTTTGTTCATTGCAATTCTTTTGAAAAGACACCGCCTTGGCTTCACTTTTTCACACTCTCCTGCATAAATCACTTGATCTGGTCCCTTTCAGTGATCAGATGATCCATTCATCACACAGCTTAACTCCTGAAACACACACACACACACACACCACAGCGGCTGATTTATTATTTCCGTTAACCCCCCTTCAGTACATTAAATAATTCATGAATTAACCAATTTTGGAATATATTTTCCAGCTCTAATAGACATAGAAGATCCCAAGAAACCTATTGCAAACGAAACTAGAATTTAATTTTGCAGAATACACCGTATTATATTGGTAAAGTGTAAGCAATTCTATAGGAATAGCGAAGGAGTGGGACAGATTTGGACAGTGGAGACAGTGCTCCTAAATGTGGATCCTGCCACATAGATACCCTGGCCACATAGAGACAGAGAATGGACCACAGACCACAGAAACATGCAATTATCCCAAACAAGGAGGACTGGCCAAGCTCTTCCCACTGTGATGGACAACAACAGCACATATAGATGAGCATGAGTGCAAACACACTGAACATACAAGAGCAGCCACTTGACTCTAAATCATCACCTCTATAAATGCCTTTCATAATTATAAACAAACAAACAAACGCACTCGTTAAAACAGATTTTGGGTGGTGACCCAACACAGTACCAAAATTATCACCCAAAAGTACACAAAATCGTAAGCAATGAAAGGTATTTGTACATACATACATGTAAATACATACCTTTTATTCTGTAATTAATCACAATGAACTAAAATTTAAGACATTAAATATATTTTTTATTATTATTCCCATTTGATTGAACATAAATCTATCACACCTCTAGTCTACAACAATCATATTTGGCAATTGAGTTTGTCAATTTGACAGACTTGAGTCTTTGACTCAAGATGGAATGTTAAAACCTAAACTGCTTCAGTTAAAATCCCTCAAAATGTCCATACTGTCACGTTTAAGATCAATAAAGATGAAGAAGATGACAAAAGGATCAAATAGCAATAGAATTATTTTATAAAACAAACTTGGGTAATTGCCCAATTTGTAGTGTGGACTCTGAAAAAGATGATGCATGTTTAGTCATGTGACGCACATTGAACCGATAAATATCTATGTTTATACCACTATTGTGCCTGTTATGTGCTATTCACTTTCACACTGTTGCCAAAGATATGTTACTTTGTACACTCTTTATATCAGTCCTGCAAAGATGACAGAAAACTTACTCACGATTGCTGTCCTGCGGCAAAACCAAACATATAATGGTGACTGAGTGCGACCTTCAGTGAATGTGAGATACTTTTGCTAAATAAAATTATCCTTAGCAAACATCCCACTTCGGCAACACCTCCTGCAGCAGAAATGCAGACACTATCACTTGCGGACAGTTTTCTGGTGATCAGCCTGTGAGCATATGTAGTCATTCCTGACATACCTGCAGTGGTAACTGAATGTCTCTGTCACGTTTGCGCTCCGGCACGACACACTGTGGGCTTAAGTGCTGAGGATTACCAAGGTATGTTAACATAATAAAAACAAATTTTAACTTTTTAAGCCACTTTTACTACGTTATCACAGCTCTTCTCGCAAGGACACAGTGTCCTGGGCTCTGGTAGACAGCCAGTTCTGTCCAGAATCACAATTGCTCTACCATTTCTCACCTTTTTAATGAGAGACTTTAAAAGATATGACTTTCCTTCGAGGCATTCAATGTGTCTTCAATTACTTCAATTGACTTTGCCACAATCTTTGAGGATAACAGTGTTAGAACATGCCGATGAGTGGAAGCAGAAACGTTTGGTTTATGTGATAGTTCATGCTGTGATACTATAAAAGCTCAATTATCCACAAGGACTAAATACATTTTACTGGGACTCTAGTCATGTTTTATATAAAGGTGTTGAACCAAAGTTGAACCATTGGTCAAAGTGTTGGCCATCTTTCATTTAAATGCAATATAATCATCAGCAGGCAATGAAAGTCAATAGACAGATCAGAAGTCTGCTTGTGGCGAGGAGGGCAGGGGCAGAGAGGCGTGGGAATGGAACGAGTCGTGCATGGGTTAATGAGCATCACCTGCGAGACACACGAGTCCCACAGAAGAGCTCCGGAAGGAAAAAAGGAGGAGTGAAGACAGTTGAAGATGAGAGAGGACCAGGCCTCGACCTTATGTTGTGGTTTTGTTTTAGTTTATGCGACAGTCGTCAGTAAGGGGCTGCTCCTTTACTTTCGTTTTATTGTTTACGTTTAGTTTGTGTGAATAAAGTTGTGTTGTGAACTTTGCCGTTTCCCGCCTCCTCCTTCCCGGAGTCTTTAACTTTGTTACATTACTCAAATGAAAATTCAAGGACTAACAAAACAACCTAAAAATGTATGGATAGACTAGGCTAATACATTTTATATTTTAATGTTTTGGACATTTGTACTTTAGACATTTTCACAAATAAGTAACTAAATTGTCATGTTTTTCAAGAGAAAAAAATCTAACCCTAAATATGAGCCATTGTAAATAGATAAGCTTTAGTAAACACCATTTTTTATGTTTTGGGAAACAAGGGGCTGATGAGTGATTTGTTGTCATGGGAACTAATGCGGGTAACTATAGCGACAAACAAGGTAAAAGGCTAAACAGTAGCCAAACACAGGAAGGGAACAAAGAAACAATGGGAACTGAGAATACACTTCAACATTAAAGTCCTTACAGAACACGGTCTGTGACATATCGTGCCAAAAGAGGGTGGGGCAGGCAGTGCAAGAGGCCAGGGAGGCGAAGTTGGAGACCACCATGGCAGAGTATATGACCACCAAAGCCGGCCAGACAGGGGTGAACGTCCCCACGGTGGAGCAGATGAGAATCCCACCAGATCAGACGGGACTGAAGAGCCCCACAGTGGAGCTGAAGTGCACCACAGTTGAGTAGACGGGACTAAAGACCCCTATGACAGAGCAGACGACCACCACAACAGTGTAGACTACCAGAGTGAAGACCACCAAGGGGTAACTGAGGGCCACCACGTTAGATTTGGTGGAACTGGAGACCACCATGGCTGATCAGGCGAAACTGAAACACAGAGCACAGAGAGGTTAACGTTGGCCTCAGGGGCTGTGTCAAAACAGGTTGGGAGCTCAAAGGAGTCCTCGATGGTCATAAAGGGACCAGCAGGGTATTCCAGGTTGACCTCTATGGTCATTTCAGGCAGTTTAGTTACGACCTCTGTGGTCATGTGGAGACAAACAGGAAGTTCAGGAACAGCCTCTGTGGTCGCATCAGGACAGACAGTAAACTCAGGGATGCCCTCAATGGTCGCGTCAAAGCAGACAGGAAGTTCAGAGCTGGAACCGACACGACCGGACTCTGGGGCAGAAATGGGCTCTGAAGCAGACTTATGGGCTGGAGCGGGTTCACGGGCTGAAGAGCAGTCTGTTGCCCAGACCCACTTAATGGCTACCACCATTACAGAGAGTACCGAGGACAGATTAACAACCTCTGGGACTGACAGCGCAGATACCGGTGGGCTAGAAGTCGCTGGTCTAGGGATGTTGGCTGCTTGCACCGACATCAGGGGTGTATACCCCAAACAGGAAGACAATCTCCAATGCCTTGGAATCTCTTGGTATCTTCACATAAAACATTCATAACAGCCGAAAAAAACTGCCATGGAATCCATGGCGGCTGGAGACTCTGGCATGGAATCCATGGGGGCTGGAGACTCTGGCATGGAATCCATGACGGCTGGAGACTCTGGCATGGAATCCATGACGGCTGGAGACTCTGGCATGGAATCCATGACGGCTGGAGACTCTGGCATAGCAGCCATGACGGCTGGAGACACTGGCGTGGCATCCATGATGGCTGGAGACTCTGGCATCGCAGCCATGATGGCTGGAGACTCTGGCGTGGCATCCATGATGGCTGGAGACTCTGGCATGGAATCCATGACGGCTGGAGACTCTGGCATAGCAGCCATGACGGCTGGAGACTCTGGCGTGGCATCCATGATGGCTGGAGACTCTGGCGTGGCATCCATGCCGGCTGGAGACTCTAGCATCGCAGCCATGATGGCTGGAGACTTTGGCGTGGCAGCCATGAAGGCTGAAGACTCTGGCATCGCAGCCATGACGGCTGGAGAATCTGGCGTGGCATCCATGACGGCTGGAGACTCTGGCGTGGCATCCATGACGGCTGGAGACTCTGGCGTGGCATCCATGACGGCTGGAGACTCTGGCGTGGCATCCATGACGGCTGGAGACTCTGGCGTGGCAGCCATGACGGCTGGAGACTCTGGCGTAGCAGCCATGACGGCTGGAGACTCTGGCGTAGCAGCCATGACGGCTGGAGACTCTGGCGTAGCAGCCATGACGGCTGGAGACTCTGGCGTAGCAGCCATGACGGCTGGAGACTCTGGCGTAGCAGCCATGACGGCTGGAGACTCTGGCGTAGCAGCCATGACGGCTGGAGACTCTGGCGTAGCAGCCATGACGGCTGGAGACTCTGGCGTAGCAGCCATGACGGCTGGAGACTCTGGCGTAGCAGCCATGACGGCTGGAGACTCTGGCGTAGCAGCCATGACGGCTGGAGACTCTGGCGTAGCAGCCATGACGGCTGGAGACTCTGGCATAGCAGCCATAACGGCTGGAGCCTCTGTCGTGGCATCCATGATGGCTGGAGACTCTGGCTTGGCGCCCATGACAGCCATGTCGAGAGTGGCACATTCATCCTCTGCGACTCCCACAGTGAATGCAGAGCCTCTCAGCTGTAATGCTAGGTCAATACAATGTTCAAGAGTCCAGCTAGGGTCATGCAACAGCATAAGTGAGCTGAGTGGCTCAGATAGCCCTCCACAAAAAAATATCATTAGGCATTCAAGTCAAGTGAGCCAGCTCCACAAAGTCCATCACAAAGTCCTCAAATTGTCGGTCTCCTTGACGGAGACGCTTAAGTTGTGCTGCTGGATTCATCTTTGGTCAGTCGTTCTGTAACGTGTGAGCTGTAACGTGTGAACAGGGACGAGGCAGAAAGAGAGAATCCAGATGCAAGCACAAGTTTATTAGCAGAATAATCCAAGAACAAGAGCATAATCCACAAAGAGTAGAAAGGTGAGCAACAACAGGAACACACATACAGAAACAACAACCGACAACATCCTGAAGCACAGAGGTTTAAATAGACAGGTTAACAAGGAGCTGATGAGGGACAGGTGTGGGTGATTTGTTGTCATGGGAACTACTGAGGGTAACTATAGCGACAAACAAGGTACAAGGCAAAACAGGAGCCAAACACAAGAAGGTGAACACAGAAACAAAGGTAACAGAGAATACACTTCAACATAAAAGTCCTTATAGAACACAAGATACAGCACAGGGATCGGGACACTAATGCTCATCAAGGCTGCATTTATTTGACCAAAAAATACAGTAAAACATCAATATTGTAAAATTTTATTTCAATTTATATTACAAAATTGTATTATATTACAAAATATTACTGCTTTCTATATGAATATATTTCAAAGGTAATTTATTCCTGTGATCAAAGCTGAATTTTCAACATCATTACAGTCTTCAGTGTCACATGATCCTTAAATAATCATTCTAATAGGCTGATTTGATAATCTGATTTCTATTTATCATCAATTTTATGGAAACCATGATTTTTGTGGAAACCAGAATCCTTATGTAACGATCACCAGCTGGAGTGCCCTCGAGAGCCACCAGAGGGCGCTCCATAATAGACTTTGATCACTTCCTCACTAACAACATTTCCCATCACTCACTGCCCGGATTCATCAGAATTCATCATCTCATTCACCTGTGTCTCATCACCTGGTTGGTCTCTGATTGCATTCACCTGTTTCTCATCACCCTGTTAGTCCCTGTCTATTTATTCCATGTTCATTCACTCACTCATGGCGAAGTTTTGTTTGTGTCCCACTGCATCTCTGAGCGTTTACCTGGTTTCATGTATTTTGGTTTTTGGATTTCTTGCCCTGTTTCCTGGATTACTCTTTTGCCTCTGGTCCCTCCCTGTTTTGTTTGTTTGTTTGTTTGTTTGTTTGATTCTTTGTTTGGACTGCCTACCTGTGTTTTGACCCATTGCCTGTACTTTGGATTACGCCTTTGGATTGCCCACAAATAAAGCTGCGTTTGGATCTTTACTTGCCTGTCTCAGAGCAGTTTCGTGACAGAAAACTTTGCCGCACCCAGATCCAGCAGCACAGACCTCACTTGATCTTCCCAGCATGAGCCGGGAGGTCGCCGGTCAGATCGCGGCCTTGGCCCTGGATAGCCGCGACCTGTTCCAGTATACCTGGGGGTTTGCCCATCTCGCTGCCTCCTGCTCTCTCGGTGATGAGGCGATTAAGCTGTGTTACCGGCTAGGGGCTAATGAGGTCGACCCGAGGGAGCTCCCCGATCTCTCGGGTATGAATTGGAGAGAGGCACTCGGCCGATGTCTGGAGAGCTTCCTTCCGCGGTACGCCAGGTCACCCACCCAGCCAGAGACCGTCCAGCCAGAGACGGCCGAGCAAGAGGCTGCTGTTCACGTCACGCCTGCCGAGCAAGAGGCTGCTGTTCACGTCACGCCTGCCGAGCAAGAGGCTGCGCTTCACGTCACGCCTGCCGAGCAAGAGGCTGCGCTTCACGTCACGCCTGCCGAGCAAGAGGCTGAGCTTCACGTCACTTCTGCCGATCCAGAGGCTGAGCTTCACGTCACTTCTGCCGATCCAGAGGCTGAGCTTCACGTCACTTCTGCCGATCCAGAGACTGAGCTTCACGTCACTTCTGCCGATCCAGAGACTGAGCTTCACGTCACTTCTGCCGATCCAGAGACTGAGCTTCACGTCACTTCTGCCGATCCAGAGACTGAGCTTCACGTCACTTCTGCCGATCCAGAGACTGAGCTTCACGTCACTTCTGCCGATCCAGAGACTGAGCTTCACGTCACTTCTGCCGATCCAGAGACTGAGCTTCACGTCACTTCTGCCGATCCAGAGACTGAGCTTCACGTCACTTCTGCCGATCCAGAGACTGAGCTTCACGTCACTTCTGCCGATCCAGAGACTGAGCTTCACGTCACTTCTGCCGATCCAGAGACTGAGCTTCACGTCACTTCTGCCGATCCAGAGACTGAGCTTCACGTCACTTCTGCCGATCCAGAGACTGAGCTTCACGTCACTTCTGCCGATCCAGAGACTGAGCTTCACGTCACTTCTGCCGATCCAGAGACTGAGCTTCACGTCACTTCTGCCGATCCAGAGACTGAGCTTCACGTCACTTCTGCCGATCCAGAGACTGAGCTTCACGTCACTTCTGCCGATCCAGAGACTGAGCTTCACGTCACTTCTGCCGATCCAGAGACTGAGCTTCACGTCACTTCTGCCGATCCAGAGACTGAGCTTCACGTCACTTCTGCCGATCCAGGGACTGAGCTTCACGTCACTTCTCCTGATCCTCTACCTCTTTCTGAGCCTGTGTCTTCGGACAAGATGGCCGCCTCCGAGCCAGTGTCTTCGGACAAGATGGCCGCCTCCGAGCCAGTGTCTACGGACAAGATGGCCGCCTCCGAGCCAGTGTCTACGGACAAGATGGCCGCCTCCGAGCCAGTGTCTACGGACAAGATGGCCGCCTCCGAGCCAGTGTCTACGGACAAGATGGCCGCCTCCGAGCCAGTGTCTACGGACAAGATGGCCGCCTCCGAGCCAGTGTCTACGGACAAGATGGCCGCCTCCGAGCCAGTGTCTACGGACAAGATGGCCGCCTCCGAGCCAGTGTCTACGGACAAGATGGCCGATTCAGAGACTGTTCACGTTACGTCTGCAAAGCCAGAGCCAGAGCCTGTCCCAGTTCCTGAGCCGGTGTCTGTTCCTGCGCCCTGGCCGCCCGATGGACTGTCTGCTCCGCCCTGGCCGCCCGATGGACTGTCTGCTCCGCCCGATGGACTGTCTGCTCCGCCCTGGCCGCCCGTCCTGTCGCAGTCTCCAGGTCCTCTTCTGCTCCACGGACCTGGCCCTCCATCCCGCCCCCGGATCCGCCTCCATGCCACCACCCACCTGGACAGTTTTGGAGCGTCTGGAAGCCGCTCATTGGGGGCTATGTAACAATCACCAGCTGGAGTGCCCTCGAGAGCCACCAGAGGGTGCTCCATAAGACTCTGATCACTTCCTCACTAACTACATTTCCCATCACTCACTGCCTGGATTAATCGGAATTCATTATCTCATTCACCTGTGTCTCATAACCTGGTTGGTCTCTGATTGCGTTCACCTGTTTCACATAACCCTGTTAGTCCCTGTCTATTTATTCCATGTTCATTCACTCACTCATGGCGAAGTTTTGTTTGTGTCCCACTGCATCTCTGAGCGTTTACCTGGTTTCATGTATTTTGGTTTTCAGATTTTTTGCCCTGTTTCCTGGATTACTCTTTTGCCTCTGGTCCCTCCATGTTTTGTTTGTTTGTTTGATTCTTTGTTTGTTTCTTTGTTTGGGCTGCCTACCTGTGTTTTGACCCATTGCCTGTACTTTGGATTACGCCTTTGGATTGCCCACAAATAAAGCTGCGTTTGGATCTTTACTTGCCTGTCTCAGAGCAGTTTCGTGACACCTGAATTTTTTTTGAGAAATTGTGGCATTTCTTTGTTTAGAATCCAGTATTCTCGTAATTATTTTGTCTTTTATAAATTTAATGAAGAACTGTCTCGTCTTCTGTACAAACATACCACGCCATCTATGTCAGGCTTATGCGTCAGGCAACGCGGCTTATGTCACCTTAAAATGAAGCATTACCAAATAAAGTTCCCCCAAAAATCTAACCGACCCCATTATTTTCCTCCTTAGCAGGTACAGTAATTTGGTATACAATATTTCATATAAAGCCACCCTTGAATTAAAGCTACATTGTGTGATTTTTACCCCCATCTAGCGGTGAAAAGGTATATGACCATCCAGTGAATATTAGTTTCTTTTCCTCTCAATTTCGATTTCGTTTGAACTCCTACGGTGGCCAATGGAGTCCAAGATTAACATGGCTTCCAGTACGACCTCCTCGACACGATGCCATTGAGTGTTAAAACGCGAAAGGCGAAGCTTGATGTCCCTCTTTGGCTAATGTACTTTCAAGATGGAGGGGCAACATGGCGACCGACATTAGAACCCCTCACCCGTATGTATTTTCAATGGCATATTATACACTCACGAGAATACTTTATTACTTGAACGAAGTAAAAATACATCAATGAGCACATATATTTTTGAAAGAACTAAGTGTTTTTAGCTAAGAATAAACTAAAAAAGTTACACAGTGTAGCTTTAAAACAACAAAAAAAAACTCTGATTGGTTGCATTACATGTCAGTAAAACAATCTTCCTGTCTAAATGGGTGATTCTTTGCCAAAATGTGCAAAAATTTGGACCAGACTTGATTCTGATAGTCAAAGTCTGAATGCATGACACAACACTGTGCCAATAAAAACACCCTTTAGCACTGACTTTACTTAAAACAGAGCGCGTCCACCCTTAGCTTATCATGTAAATACGTACATTAGGTAAACTAACTGAAAACAGATAGGCCTAATTCTCTTACTGACAGAATCCATCAAACCTGAATAATACATACTAGCTGCAGTGACAGACATAATCAGGTCACTGTCAGTTATTCCACTGATCTAATATCAGACCCTGTAGTTCTGCATGAATACCTATATTAAACAGCATGTCTGAAGTATATGAGTTTTCCGCTGACATTCTTCCTGTGGAATAATACAGAGTCATGTTTCAAGTGCTGCAAAAAAGCACCTCCTTCTATGGAGAACTAATGACACGATCTATCTGTCAGTAGATGCAATAACTGTAGGCTGGCACTCAAAACTAGGGTCCCGCCCCCTCCATGCTCCTCCACTCACCCTGAAGCCTTCTAGACCTGTCAATAACCCTTAAGAAGGGGAGGAGGGGAGGGATTTTAAGAGGTGAAAGACAAACATCTCACTCAGCATGACATTGAGTAGTGGGGTTTCCCTCATGACTAGATGAAACCTCAAGACAGCATATATAATGGAGGAGTCAATAACTACAGCGGCTCAGAATACAGGCCTCCAGGTGGTTGTCACAAATGCAAATAAAGGCCTATGAGGCTGTTTATACAAGACTGTAATGATGAAGGTTAAAGTTCTGTTACTCGAACATGGTTGTATGTCTATCAACCACTTAGGCATAAAGGACAAAGTGAGAATCAATTTAGAAAAGAGTCTGAGGTGCTTTAAAGCCTATATGAATTCAACCGCCAGCCGAAAACCACAAAAAACTTTTTCTGCATCATATATAGTCATTGATACCACAAACAAAAAAAACAACAAAAAAAAAAAAACGGCACACACAAATACGTGTTGATGATCATGGCGCCATTTTAAGTGAATTCACCTGAAGACTTCTCTCAAGTCCCATACCAGCACAAATCTCTGCCCTTGAAGTCCAATAATTTAACCTCTAACCCTCATTTAAAGATTTCTCAGACTGTCAACATGAATATACATGCCCTCCCAAGCCTCTTCACCTCCCCCAAAACAGCACACATTTTATTTTCTTCCCAAGCCACAAGAGTGCGTGAATGATGTGCCCAGTAGAAAGCCTGTTTTCTTAAGTTTGATGCTGATGTCCTGCTTTGAAGCCTGTTTTCTCACAGACAAGTCAGCGACACCCTAACTAGACATGACATATTTTTGCTGAAATAGGGTCCCCAACAGGGCACGGCTTATTAATAGACATTTTTCACTTCAGCCAGTGCATTCCTCAAACACAAAGCTTCACTTTGAAGTGAAGATGGATCACAGCAGACATATCTGACATGTGGGAGACAGATTGTGCTTTAGGAGCGTGAAGATGTGAATGCAATTGTTTGATTCCACATGATTTCAGACATATGTCTGATAAAGACCTACAAACATTCAATGGCACAACAAAAAGGTTATTTTTGCAGACAGTGATGTGTGATGTTAATACATAGTAATAATGCTGTAATAATACAGTAATAACAGTCCTGTCACTGACTGTCGCCGTCAGTCTGTCAGCCGTGCATTTCAGATTAACCTTTGGCCTCGCTCTTTGATGAACTTACGAGGGTGTGTTCACAGTATCTCTCAACTATTCTTTATTAAGAACTACGGAAAATGTTTTACCCCAAGGCTTTTAAGGGGAAAAAAAGGTCGCCTATTTAAGGCTTAATAAACCCAAATTAAACTTTTTAGCATGAAAAATACAAACGACACAAAATGACAACTTTAAACTGAACCCTAAATATTGTTCTACAATAAAACATTTTTTATAAAAAAAGTGGATCTTTTAAATGCAACTTCGGATAGGGCTTCTTTCATATGGAGAACTAGGAGTACCATTTAAAAATAAAATTAAAGAATTGTCAATTTATTAATTTAAAAAAAAAACTGACAAAGCGACTGACTTTTTTTTAAACCCTCCTGTTACCCTCAAATTTGATAAAAATGTTTTACCCACTGGGGTCAATTCGCAGGTAATTTATGTCTTTGTTGACTACTTAAGTAACCTTTTAAGTTGACATCCACCCACCACCCCCCTCCCCACCCCTTATACATCCAGAATACCCATTGCACGACTATGGACAAATTTACAAATCACCATAAAATCTTACTGATTGACCTAAAATTGGAAAAGTATAAATATATTTGGTGTTTTATTTGTTTTATAATATTTCTAAGTATAGATTTTTGTAATCTATAACATTTGGAAAGAAAAACTATTTATTTTATCAAGGATAGTAACACGAGTTATGTTTGGGGTCAATCTCGCAAAAATGATGTTTTCCCCTCCCCCATGGCACAGGAAAGAATTATTAGTTCTGATGAGAATTATATCACATGTCATGTGAACTACTAGTGGTTCTCGCAATACTACAGATATGGTTATGTTAGGTTATAGCCCTAAAACAGAGGTACGTTTTTTGAATAGAATATTGAATATGTAAAATTATAATGAACATTATAAATTCAAATTATAACATGTTATAGTGACCTCAATAAAACAACCAAAACAAATGTGTGTTAAATTTTTATATTTCTTCTGTTTTATTATACAGCTAAAAGAGCCTGGGGTCAAACTGACCCCAAGGAACACCGATGCTACAAAATGTGTACAGGACATTGACAAAATATCAGCAAGTTAATTTTATGTTTACAGAGTTGTCCCCGTTAAATTAGGAAAAGTCATTAAATCTGAAGAAAAAAAAAGAAAAAAAAATCCGGTATTTACAGACGTTAAACATTGAATGGGGTCAAATTGACCCCAAAGATAATAGTAGGGTATAATTAGTTGTTACATTTAAAAACATGAGTTAAATATAGTTTGAAATGTATTTGTCAATTAAAAAAAACAATGTGTTTGGTTACATTTAACTTAGCTTTTAGACATGAATTACATTTAAAGCAGTTTTAAATGTCTATTAATTTGTCAAATGATTCGCTATTATTTTACTGTTACATTGAACTAAACCTATTAAATTTTAGGGTTAGGGTTAAATTGGTTATTTATTCCTTAATTATACTTTTAAGTGGCACACTTAGTTCTTCATAATGCTGAATTCCTCCAGAAGCCAAATGAAACCCCTCCACCAATGTCCATTATATTGAGCTACATGCAGTACGTTTCATGGCAGCAGCTTGAAGGGTTAATTCCTACATTGACTGCAGTCTGCATCATAAAATGAGATCCTTTGAACTTGCCATGGCTGGAACAAAATATGTAAATAAATGTAAAACACATAATCTTTATTTATCAGACCAATGCCAGACAGATGGATCGGCCCACCTGGGAATCCTGCCGGCTCTCCAGATGTACAGTCCGTTGCGATCTGCAGGCCAGATCCGAATGAAAAGGACCATGAGTGTCTCCTTAAACACAGACACAC
The DNA here is from genome assembly GCA_030578255.1 of Tiaroga cobitis. NCBI lineage: Eukaryota > Metazoa > Chordata > Actinopteri > Cypriniformes > Leuciscidae > Tiaroga > Tiaroga cobitis. Next base: position 27,284,338 of record CM060615.1, on the reverse strand, counting down.
AAAAAAAACCTAAATTAATATTTTCTTCCATTAATCAGTCAGACATTATAAAAGGAGTGGGACAGATTGCCAAAAATGGAAAAGATTACAACTCTGATCTGTAAATACTTGTTAGTATCATACAAATACTCTATAGGCGCTTTTCCACCATTGGGCCACACTAGCCAAGCCGGTACAGATACGGTATCATTTTCTTCTCTGGGGCTGATAATGAAGCTCATTGCAATGTAATATAAATGTTTAAGTCGACGCATTGGAAATGCAGTGTATAAAGCGCTATATAAATAAATGTGACTTGAATCATCCTTTATGAGACTATAAACAAAGATTTACGGAAGCTATTTCTAGACGCATCTGGACGATAGTAAAATTACATTCATAGCAGTAACCTAGCGTTTTAAAGTTTATTTTAGTACATTAAATACTTAGTTTGACGGTGACTGCTTTACCCATTTAATATTTCATTTATGTGCAAGCTGTTGTAGATTACGAAAGACAATAATGTTTCTACCTCATTCATTAATTAAAGTACAGTTTTAGACCGTATGTTATGCAATATGAAGCCAATGTTTGTCTTTTGCGCCATAATGTTTTGAAACAGTAGAAGTCAGAATGTCCTTTCTGGCTCTGAAGTTTTTCAAAGTCCCTTTGTGGCTTCCAAACCCCATGTCTCTGGCCTGTACTCACACTCTATTTATGCAGGAAAATGAAGTTGAACACTTTGCCCCTCCTAAATCTGTAAACTACAATTAAGCTAAATTCCAAGTTTATTTCCAAACGCCGTCCTTGTTCCAGACCATATGAGAGGCTCGAGTCTAAAATTATAACACTTTGGGTCAGGCAGGCTTTGGGTCAGCCAATTCCTCTACGTCTGTCTCGGAGCATGAGAAGTGGTTAAACACACTTGTGTCATCCGTCATGGGCAGACACATTCAAGAACTTGATTTAAAATATGTAGATACAGATGATTTGATTACGTCTGCCGTCAATCCATACCGTTTTCTTTTATCAGTACGTCTTCGGGTTTTGATTGACAGCCATGCAATTGAAAATCAATGTCACAGCTTGTCATTTCACAGGATTGTTGTCTTTCTTACGGCGACCCATAGTCAAAAAAGAGAAAACAAAAATTACATCTGACAGGGGAGGAAGGGAGTGTGAGGCCTACACTATGCCATATTGCTGTGGTTGGAGAGGTCAGTTGTGTAAAGACGAAGCGTATATACACAATATTCTTGCAAATTTGGCTAAATTATATTTTATAATACATATATTATATATTCTGGCTATATAATAAATACATATTCAATATTTTCTTTTATTAATTATTTTATTTTATTTAGTATAGTATAATGTGTGTGTGTGTGTGTGTGTGTGTATAAATATATATATATATATATATATATACACACACACACACACTCACCTAAAGGATTATTCGGAACACCTGTTCATTTTCTCATTAATGCAATTATATAATCAACCAAACACATGGCAGTTGCTTCAATGCATTTAGGGGTGTGGTCTTGGTCAAGACAATCTCCTGAACTCCAAACTGAATGTCAGAATGGGAAAGAAAGGTGATTTAAGCAATTTTGAGCGTGGCATGGTTGTTGGTGCCAGACGGGCCGGTCTGAGTATTTCACAATCTGCTCAGTTACTGGGATTTTCACTCACAACCATTTCTAGGGTTTACAAAGAATGGTGTGAAAAGGGAAAAACATCCAGTATGCGGCAGTCCTGTGGGCGAAAATGCCTTGTTGATGCTAGAGGTCAGAGGAGAATGGGCCGACTGATTCAAGCTGACAGAAGAGCAACTTTGACTGAAATAACCACTCGCTACAACCGAGGTATGCAGCAAAGCATTTGTGAAGCCACAACACGCACAACCTTGAGGCGGATGGGCTACAACAGCAGAAGACCCCACCGGGTACCACTCATCTCCACTACAAATAGGAAAAAAACAATTTGCTACAATTTGCAAGAGCTCACAAAAATTGGACAGTTGAAGACTGGAAAAATGTGGCCTGGTCTGATGAGTCTCGATTTCTGTTGAGACATTCAGATGGTAGAGTCAGAATTTGGCGTAAACAGAATGAGAACATGGATCCATCATGCCTTGTTACCACTGTGCAGGCTGGTGGTGGTGGTGTAATGGTGTGGGGGATGTTTTCTTGGCACACTTTAGGCCCCTTAGTGCCAATTGGGCATAGTTTAAATGCCACGGCCTACCTGAGCATTGTTTCTGACCATGTCCATCCCTTTATGGCCACCATGTACCCATCCTCTGATGGCTACTTCCAGCAGGATAATGCACCATGTCACAAAGCTTGAATCATTTCAAACTGATTTTTTCTTGAACATGGCAATGAGTTCACTGTACTAAAATGGCCCCCACAGTCACCAGATCTCAACCCAATAGAGCATCTTTGGGATGAGGTGGAACGGGAGCTTCGTGCCCTGGATGTGCATCCCACAAATCTCCATCAACTGCAAGATGCTATCCTATCAATATGGGCCAACATTTCTAAAGAATGCTTTCAGCACCTTGTTGAATCAATGCCACGCAGAATTAAGGCAGTTCTGAAGGCGAAAGGGGGTCAAACACAGTATTAGTATGGTGTTCCTAATAATCCTTTAGGTGAGTGTATATATATATATATATATATATATATATATATATATATATATATATATATATATATATATATATATATAGTGTCTATATGCACAAAAAGTGAACAACAAACAAATGCAAATAATACGATTCAGATATGTGATCTCATATCTAAATTTCAAAGAACTCCCAATTCAAAGGCTTTTGAGCAACAATAGAAAACACTTTTACACTTTTTGAGAATACCACAAAAGAGTGCAAGTTTTTACGAAGTTTCCATTCAATTGTGTAGTTTTATTGCTTTATTCTTTCTTTTACGATGTTTACTGTTTATTCTGCATTGGCATTAAGGCTCTGAAAACAAGGTCTCTTACGCCTTCCGGAAGGAATTTACGAGACCAGAGGTTCATGTGAGGCACTGTCATTCCAACAGACGCGAGACTGGGACGGCAGTTGCCCTAGAGATTCATTATACCTAACCTGGCAATCCAAGAGGGCAAAACTTCATAGTGGAGGTCTGCTTCACTTGTGCTGTAATCCCCTCGAAATCAAAGAGCTCTGAGATCAAAAATGAGACACAATACTTCTATGTTTCGTGCTGTAATCCACATAGTATGCAGAAAGACATGCTTAATCCCAAGCAGGTTCATATGACGTAAGCCACATGTGGTGCAAACCTGCACAGATCTGATGTAGGCATGATGGAGAGAGATGGAGTGACATGTGAGACAGATAAAAGGACAGACAGACAAAAAGACAGAAAAGAGGAACTTTTTTTTTTTCAAAGGAAAAGAACAGAAACTGAGATGGACGGACGGACGGATGGATAAAACAGATAGAAGAACAGCCAGACAGATAGAAGAACAGCCAGACAGATAGAGATAAGGCTAGGTAAGTAAATAGACAGACAGTTTCATCACAAACTGCTGGGAATTCCTGTCCTAAAATAGGACAGAAAACAAACGTATTGAAACATCCATTAGTCATGGACGTGTGGGTACATGATTCTTTTGCAAAAAAAAAAAACAAAAAAAAAAAGAACAGATGATCAAGGGGCATGTTTTTTCAATGTTGGGAACAATCTGAATCAAATTATCCAGCAAAGATGACTAGACAATTACTTGGACTGAAACAACCACTTCAAACAAAAGAGTGCAAACAGGTTACAGGTTTTCAGACGTGAATGATTTGAATCATTCATTCAGTCTTTTCCTGCCAAAAATGAACACCATGCATCTCTCAACGCTTTCTGCAGGCAATTCAAGCCACACAGATGCGGTTAGATAAACTCAGCTTAATAAAAAACATACAACTGAAATTGATTGGTCCTGATATATAACCTTGTGGTACTCCACTGACTAAAGGAACACGTGTGTCATGCTGTCTGGAATCACCCCCCTAACTGCCATGACTCACTGATGAGTCATTCCCAGAGTCATTCCCACAAACACAGATCATGCGCAATACTGTGTGTGGAAGCATGAGAATTCCCAGAATTATTTTGTAATCTCAATGGTTTAGCTCCGTTTTATTGTTCTGTTTTTTTTTTAATTTTGAACAAACTGACAGTGGCACATAGGCTGCATTCATGGACGGCGGGTTAAAAACCATGTTAGATAGCATGTATACAACCTAATTAATATCAATGAGTCCACCACACAACACAATGACACTTATGGGGTGTAGAAAAAGAGAAAACACACTCAATAAACACACTAACTTGTGCCTTTCCATTCAGGAACATTCATATGCATTGTCGTGCTTCTACTTGTGTGTCGAGTCGGCATCAAACAGCCTCATTCTATTCAGTCTGAATGAAAAGGCCGAGGCAGGAGACATGTGAAAGTAAACACAAACCTCTTGTGTTCAGCAGCGTTGTTACACAGTGAAGGTCTAATGGTTCCACACAAAATCTAAACATAAACACTCAGTTTGGCAAACAATCACTGGGACGAGAAGAATCAACATATTTGTCAGGTCCTGACATTTATATTATGGTCAATTTAATGCATACATATTACAGCTGTCAAGAGATTAAAAGTTGTAATCTAATTATTACATGATGTGCCAATTAATAAATCTAATTAAATCGCAAATTAATCGTCCAGCAAATTTGGCTGGAAATGACCCCTAAAAGATAATTTAAAGTCATTATTGTGTTAAATGAGAAAAAGCGTCAAATAGACATTTCAAAAAGTAGCTTTAGAATGAAATATTTTATTTGATTCAATATAGAATTTATCACACATAAAATTGCTACAAAGGCCATGTTTTTTTTCTGAAATAGAATTTAGATATATTTACAGACTAGTTCTGCAAAAGAAAGAAAGTCACACAGGTTTGAAACGACACAAGGGTGAGTAAATGTAAATAAATCATTGGTTAATCCAATTGATTCACTCAAAACACAGATTCGGTCAGAAATGAAACGCCACCTAGTGTTGCTCTGAGACGCACATCAATTCTTCATTATCACATTTGCACTTGTGCTCGGGACAAAAACAGCACTAGGTGATATTGCTTAACTATATCATATGATATAAATATGAGACAAGATCTCATACAGGGGCATTTTTGCCCTGATATCTTGAATTTTAGGGTCATTCTAACGGCATTCTATAGGCTTCATCACATAGTGAGTTGTTGCCCTGCCTCATGATCTTCACCAACTGTATAAACTGTATAAAATGTAACACTTGTTACACTATTTTAAGATGACAGTTACATTGTACTTAAAGGTATTGTAGGTAGGAATTTTATAAAAACTTTTTTCCAAATTTGTTTAAACTTTCTGTATATATCAATGCATAATTAAAATGTAAGTACTCTGATAAAAACAGTATAAAAATCGAGTGACTCTAGACCGTTTAATCTGCACTAAACACAGCTCATTATTTACATTCGGGACGAAACAAGGGATTGGCTTAGGCGACTGTCACTCTCTCGCAACCATGGCAACCACCCTTTTGCCACACAGGACCTGCCCACTTGCGCGCGCATCCGTTTGATTTGAGGAATTCAAGAGGCACGGAACCTAGGAATAGCAAAACGATGGCAGAGATTAGAAAGACCAATCAAAATTCACATATGCAGTTCGCGAAGGCAAACCAGGCAAAAAAAGGAAGACAGTAACGTTACTAGAAAAGGTAATGAACAAAAAGTATTTGGATAAACAACAAAATAAAACGCATGCCAATATCGGCGTGGCTTTCCAGCGATGGCGAGAACTGAGAGACCTCAAGGGGCTGAAAAGTGACGCCTGGATGGCTATATTTCTGCTGGACAGGTAAATCTTTCTTTTTGTATTTTGAGCATACATATTTTTTTCTTTATGTTTTCATGAAGCATGTGTCATTAGCACACGTAGCTGCCTAATATAGCTAACATAACATTACTTAGCGATCCGTAGTAGAGAGATGATAAATAATATATATGCCTAGCTCAAGATGATAGCTATAGTGTTGAATTGTGCATAATTTTGCTTTAGATAACTAAATACATGTTTAACAGATAGTAGGCCGATCCGCATCCAGGAACTTTTCTTAGAATTATATTTACCCTCTGTCTAACTCTTTTACCATGTTCACCTGGAAGTTTACCTGCACGGTTTTTTCGCCTTTGTTTTGTTTTTAAACAAAAAATCCCTCAACCCCGGATCTGTCCTCGAGCTGACGATGCGGTACTTGTTTCTGGAGTGTAGTCCTCATCAGAGTCAACAATGCTTTCATTATAAACTCTTACATGCAGAACACCATATATGTTATGAATGTTACACGAAATTCATCTTCATCACAGTGTAAATGATGGCAATGGAAAAACGTGTATCATGCAACCTGTTTTTAGCTTTGCCTTATAGATAACTAGCTCGTTAGCGAATCAATAAATATATATTTGAATCTTTACCAATATCAATATGCTACTTGATATTGAGTACTAAAATAAATCTTATTTGTTTATCTTCATAATCATAAAGTTAGATTTTTTTATTACATGTGATTCTGACATGATGTTACTACATGCACTGCACTCCTTCCTCTCCGCTCGTCTCAGGTAAATAATGCGTCTTCAGCTCAGCGGTCGGAGTCGCGCGTTCATGTGTTTTGGAGGCGTGGCTTTGGAAGGAGCCCAGAAGGGAGGGGGTGGAGTGAATGGAAATAATGAGCTGTCTTTAAAACAGTCGTGAGAGGTCTACAGACACTCGATTTTTATACTTTCTTTTTCAGAGTACTTACATTTTAATTATGCATTGATAAATACAGAAAGTTTAAACAAATTTGGAAAAAAGTTTTTTTTATACAATTCCAACCTACAATACCTTTAAATAAGAAGTAAATGAGAAATAATACAAAGAAATGTTTCTTGAGCATCAAATCAGCATTTTAGAATGATTTCTGGAGGATCATGTGACACTGAAGACTGGAGTAATGATGCTGAAAATTAAAAAAATGTAATCAAACAAATGGAGCCTTGTTTTTACTTACTAACTCCAAAGTGACAGTATATATAGGGGTGGTTATTTGACCAAACCATGACTTTACAGGTTTTACACTTTATAAATAGCAAATTCACTCAACCCTAGGGAGAACATTTAATCATAAATGTCAAATGAAATACATGAATATAATAAAACATCCAGCGACAAGTGCATAAAAGCAGAAGTATGTGAGTGCCTTTTGAAAGCAAAAGAGTCACTGATGGATTGAACCAATGCCGATTCTTTAAAGAGGCTCTAGCATGTTTTAAACAGAAAAGACTGAATTACAGAGAGAGAGAATTACATTTTTGAGACAGAAACAAACAAAAAAAGAGAAAGGAGATGAGAGGACTGGGAAACAGATGAATAAAAGATGTCTGAATCCCTTTTCGGCCACAGACATAAACAAACTGAGAATAGTTGACTGTTGCCATCCTCTCAGAGCCCCAGTTCGGTTAAACAAAGACCAAATCTACCTGGACAGCCATGCTTTCTCACCCCATGCTAACTCAGTAGAGAAATCCCTCATAATCTGTAGTTAGATGTTACTTACCGTACAATTACGATTCTGTACAGATCAAATAAGGCATCTGCAGATCTACTGACTCATTCCAAGTGTTTACAGATATGAGTAAGGCTTCAGACATCTCTGCTGATTCACTGTCTGAGAACATTGAGCTATCAAATCAAGCGACAGACTTTTTCCACCCGTTTGGTACTTTGTGTGTCAGTATGTCAGAGAAGGTTGGATAAAGACAGGGAAAAAAGTGCAGAACATCCAGTAAGAGATGACTGGAACAAAAACTAATAGTTGGCCAGCTTTCCAAATAGAGATCCATTATGGATTACGCTCGTATAAACATCTGTCTGGAAACGGAAAGGTCAGTTGAATAACTCCATATTGTACGAGTTGGATACAGCTTGTACATTTTTGGTTACAAGAAGTGACACTTACTCTGAAAAATTATATCTTTAAAAAAAAAAAAATCAACATACAACAGTTTACAACCCATTTTACTTCCATAAACGCTCGCATTTGAATATTCAATCAACAAAGAAAAAAAAGCAGGTCAAGACTTGAATTTATCCTTCGGGAATTCATTGGATTGGGGAAAGTGGGCGTTATGTAATGCAGCCAGGTGATTGGAAGGAAAAAGTTGGATCGGTGACATCAACTCGAAAAGGAAACGGTGAATGTCATGCTCCTGTTAAAACAAATTGCTGAAATTCTGTTTGAACCAACCGGGTGAATCTTTCAAGTTGCATAACGCAATTCTCAACAAAACCCGGTGAAAACAGTTGGAACGGGTCGTGAGTATCTGCATATTTTGGACACATTTCCTCCTGTACTGTGCACACGTGGGCTGACAATCATACGCCAAATCAAAAACGTCACTCGCTGATTCTTTTCCAGATCACGCTTAAGGTCCATCCATCAGCACAGTTTTTAGATGTGCCAATCATAAAGGCTGAAAAATGTTTCCACTTATTGTTTAAAGGACGAAGGATTTCGGAGGATTCCAGAAGGGTCTTAAATACCCTCTGAATTGCTTTGACTTCTTTAATCTCTCTTAACTCACTGCAGTGCCTCTGAACGCCATCATCCAGCCGTGTCACTTTGAGAGACCTGCTTTATCCCTCACGCTATCAGTCGCTCACAACCCCTCCGTTTTCAGAGGCTTTTTCCAAGGTCATATCCCAGGAACTCAAACGTTTGCACTAAACCGTTTTGTTTATTCATGGTCCAAGGTACCTAGATGAAGAACGACAGGTTCGGTGGGGAACCTGAGATTGGTCAACATGATAATCTTGGACCTGGTTTTGATTAACAAGCTGCCTACAAAGGCATCTCGAGTCGTTTTTCATGTGCAAATGAAAACAACGCTTTGAGGGATAGATGTACAATAGCTTGTACTGTCTTAAGTCCCTACTTTTCACTGGAAAAACATCTGAATGACCGACAACAAGGTAGATAACAATACAGGCCATTGAATGGACTGCATGTCTATGCCTCATTTCCTCACTCATTTGCATCTTTTATTAAATATACTGATTGAGGTTAATAGTCCTGTTCTCGACATGAAGCCTGTTCCAAAAGTCTAGGCAGCAAAATGACGTTGCTTTCTAAAGGTGTGGCTACATTTACCATTGCTCTGTGAAACTTCCTGAGCAAAATCCAGTCATTTCAATCGGTGTGATTTCTCTTTGGTTTCATCATTTTGGCTTCCTTCATTCTATGGCACCATTGAATGTTTCCTTCAAGCAGGAGGAACATTCAGAATGCATTGCAAAAAACACAGACATAAAGCCAATACGGCCAAGAAGTCAAGAAAAATGTGTATTAAAAAGGTCAATAAGAGTGCTGCAAGGATGATGTATTTTTGAAGGCCAAAACCCCAAAAACAAGTTAGCATTTTAACTCTTTACCAGTCCAATCATCCTGAAGTCAATGTGTGTGTTTGTTTGTTTTTTGAAGATTTGATCATGATGAACAAAACATTTGAGTATCATAAACTTTTGTTGGTCTCAAAGCTTATTTTCTGCAACAATCCGAATCTTTTTCAGAATCAACAATCACAATAAATGTTTGTCTGTGTTTTTTTTTTTTTTCAAGGGAACCAGGATGATGCTAATTCTGGGTTCATTCACTGACATGATGTTCCCCTTTTTCAAAAGATCAATAAGTCTTAAAATTTCAGATAATGTGACATTTTCATCACAAGAAGAGGTTAGTTCAGGTTGTAAAATGTCATGTGGTGTGCTTTCCCTAAAACTTGAATAAATTAATGAATAGACAATCATACTGTATGCATTCAAGGTTTAAGTGTAATATATACATTTTTACTTGGTTTTACCACATGACATTTTTTCTTGATAATGGTATAAAGATGTTTCAAAACCACAACAACAGAAATACAAAGAGGATATGTCTAAAAACTGGCATGTGGTTTAAAAGATTTTTCCTTTTCTTAATTTTTGTGATTCATAAAAAAATTGTTGACAAAAGTATGTCTAACATTGTAGGTCACATCACAAAGCCAATTCATACTACACACCTGCATACTTCTAGAACTTACTTTTTTAACATCTGAGAAGCAAGTTCTTCAAATTTAGTGTGATTTCGGATGCAGCTCCATGTGTTTCACTAGGTTTTGGAACACCTCTTAAATCTGAGATTGCAGGAGAAATCAAGACAATTGCAGGAAGATCAATTGTAATTCACTGCAAGAGAGTCTATTCAGTAAATGACAGAAGAGAATTAAAATCCTGATTTACAATGAAAAGAAACTTTTTTTTAATGGCAGATCCTGTCTTGCTGACTATGCACTGGCCTGCTAGTCACTCAAAACTCTGTGACCCAGTTTCCCTGTTGTTGTCAAAATACTTCGTTCTCATGTAACTCCGCAAGACTGTGAGAAAGCCGGACGTGTTCTGAAGGACAGCACAGATCCGGAGACTCTCACACACTTTGTGTTTAAAAAACAGCTTCTTAATCTTGAGCCAAACAGTCTGTCCAAAAATGTGCACAAGGGCAAAATTAAACATCATTGCCAGGAACTAAGTCAGAAGAGCAGCATTTTTTTTGAATGAATGAGTGAATGAAGCAACTCCGCTGGGTAAAGACAGTCACAAAACACACACGACGTCCCCTGTGCCGGCTGACTCACACCATTAATGATAAAAACACATAGGCGTGACAGAATGTAGTACATACTGCGGTCTGAGCTCACCACTTACTGATCTACTCTGGTACTCTTCACGTGTCGGTCAAAAATGACAGAATTATTTATTTGGTTTTGTCAATGGAATGAATGTACTATATTTTAGTTTGATAATGTTTTTTATTTAAAGGTGCCCTAGAGTGTTTTTTTATATTATTTTATAATGTTTCCTGGATTGCCCTTGTAATGTTAGTATGTTTTTTAGATCAAAAATAGTCAATTTAGAAATAAAAGGCATTTTTCCCACCCGGATTTTAGCCTCTGATTTGAACGCTCTGTTTGAAGGGGCGTGTCTGCTGTGTGGAACCGGCCTCTGCTGTGATTGGCTGACATGCTTGCCTATGAAATAGCTATGTATTACATGTGAAACTCTCTCGAATACTTTTACTACAGCTATTATACGTTTTTACTATTACAGCTATCGAAATGAACGAATCGTGAGATGTTTTTAAAGTATTTAGATCTATTCCCATCACATACAATGTTGCTGTGATGACTGAGCATTGAGCAAGCAGAGGACAGTCTGTTGGTCGCGAGAATGAAGATCTTATCATTGCAATGCAGTTTCTGTTCTCTAATGCTTTCCCCAATGCAAACACGATCATGTAAATACAGTAAGAGCTTCGCTGTGCAGTGTAACGTGCGTCATTGAATTCATAAGGAGTTTGGCAAGTGTCCAGATAAACTCGCGCTGTGGAAAGATTGTTCTTTGATCGCTTTCTGTATATAATTTATTCACAATTTAAATACGTTTTTTTTTCATCCTACTAAAAGAAACGATGTGAAGTTGATATTTTAGTCACTGGCTTGACTTACTGATGCATAAACAGTATTGAACGACTTTGAGAGAAAGGTTACCTGTCTGAACTTGAACAATTACACATCAGAAAGTGTTGCTTGGTAGCTGATCCGAGGCCAGCTCTGTATTGGTCCAAGTTGAGGAAACAGTCGTCGGTGAAATGTTTGGAAATTTCCAGAGGAAATAAAAGTAAGCCATTGTTTCTTCAGAGGCTCGGATGAAGGAACTAAAAAATACTTTTGTGTTCATGTGTACATCCAAACACTGAGCAACTGCTATGCTTCGGCTGCGCAGTTTCGCCTGTCATTGAACATGGGCTGGCATATGCAAATTTGTGGAGGCATACATATTAATGATCCCGACTATTGCGTCACAGTCGGTATTGTGTGGAGAACCGACCGTTTTTCAGGGGTGTTTTTCATAAACGTGAATTAAATGAGAACGCGAAAACAGTCCAGTTTGAGATTCACTCTATGTCATGTCCATGCACTGAACTCTTGTTATTTGACTATACCAAGGTAAATTCAATTTTGAATTATAGGTCACCTTTAATATTTTTAGGAGATTTTTTTTAGGAGACTCGTTTTATATAGTTAAGATCCAAGCACTGAAGGTGCGTGAGCATCTATAAAAATTGTTAGTGTTCTGCTTCTTCCGCTCGAGTCTCCGGCAGCCCATAGAACCGAATGGTACAAAGTTGTGAAATTTGGCACACAGATTTGTTTCAGAAGGGTGCTCGCGAGCACCCCCTTTGCGGTTGATATGTGCCTTCAATGCGCACTGGAACAAGCTCTTCTTAGACTTCTTCCCGACAGTCAAAGCGGCCTTACGTCACGAAAGTGCGGACTCAAAGGAAGACCGCAAATGTTTAGGGTGCCATTTGGGACAGGGCCTATATCTCTGAAACACTTTACTGTATGCAGACCAAACTTGGTGTGTGTTATGACAACCATGACTTGAAGGTACCTGCACAGTTTTGGCAGAGTGCCACCTAGTGGTCAGGAGATATGAATTTTTTTTATTTTTGTGTATAACTTCTAAAAAGTTTGAGCAAAAATCACAAGAAAATGGTCTCTTTATTTTTTTTATTTTTTTTTATTCAACCTTTAGTTAACAAGGTGAGCACGTAGAGAACACGTTCTCAATTGAAACGGCGACCTGGCCAAGATAAAGCGAAGGTGCAAGATAAATAGTTACACATGAAATTATACAAATAACACATTAAATACACAAGGAAATAAAATTTTAAATAAAATACAAGTTTCCTGAACAATGGAATAAACAGTGTTGGCATATAAACAATTAGTGCAACAATCTATAATAAAGGCATCGAGTTGTTATCTAAAATAGCAGGGGAACTACAAAAGTAGTAAATGCTAATGGGTATAATTGTGTAAGTAAATATTGTGCAAATAACATACAACACATTTGATAATGCACAGGACAGTGCAAACATGGTACCAAAGGACAAAGGGCACCAGAACAGAGGTAAATTGAGTGTGAAATTATAAGAAATTATAAGAAAAGGGGGTCAAAATGTGCAGCGAAGTGCAGGAAGTGAGAGAGATTGTGTTCTCAAGTTTCAGAGTCTTTTGTAACTCATTCCAGTCGGATGCAGCTGCAAACTGGAAGGAGCTACGGCCGAAAGAGGTATTTGCTTTTGGGATTACTAGGGAGATGTACCTGCTAGAGCACAGGTTATGGACGGATAGGGCTATGGTGAGGAGAGAGTTCAGATAAAGAGGGGTTTTGAGTAGAATTGATTTATATATAAGATGGTACCAGTGGGTCAGGCGTCAAGTATATAGAGAGGGCCAGCCCACTAATGCATATAGGTCGCAATGGTGGGTGTTAAAAGGGGCATTGGTTACAAAACGGATGGCACTGTTGTAGACCACATCTAACGTTTTCAGAACAGAGGTAGAGGCAGATCTATAAATGACATTGCCAAAATCCAATATTGGCAGTACAGTTATTTTTACCAGCGTATGTTTGGCAGTATAAGTGAAGGAGGCTTTGTTTCGGAATAAAAAGCCAATTCTGGATTTATATTTGGCTTGAAGCTCATTAATGTGGAACTGAAAAGAAAGTGAATTATCCAAACAGGTGCCTAGGTATTTATAGTTGTTCATGTAATCTAGTCTAGATCCGTCCAGAGTCAAGATACTAGTCAAGTTGTCGGGTACGGGCAGTGTGCGATTAAACAGCATGCATTTAGTTTTGCTGGAGTTTACAACTTAAGTACCCTGAATGCATGTTGGATGGCATCGAAGCTCTTTTGGAGATTGGTTAGCACAGTGTCCAATGCAGGACCAGATGTATATAGAATAGTGTCATCTGCGTAGAGGTGGATCTTGTCATCTAGTGAAAAAGTTTAGTACTGCGCCCAAACAAAATCTTACTGAAAGCTCATTTTTTGAGATATCAACCCAAAACTTGTTCAGATTTTTGGCTTTGATTTTTTTGCAGTTTTAGAGTCGCCCAGGTTTTGAAAATATATATTTTATATAAAATATGAATAATACAATTTTTTACATTGTACATTTTCATAAACTCAAACTTCTATAACTTTTTTTCTGTTTCACTTTCTTAAAAGGGGTCATATAATGGCATTTTTGTACAAGCTAATATAATTCTTTAGGGTCTAAATTAAAAGTTTGTAATATACTTTAATTAAAAATTCTCATTAGTATTGTAAGAAAACACTTATTTTATCTGGTCAAAAACAGCTCTGTTTTCAGCACGCCGTTTCAGAGCATATGCCTTTAAATGATAATGAGCTTCGCTGACTCCACCCCTCTGTTCTGTGCGTACACCGTTTGTAACACAATAACACATTAACCATAACGCGTTGTTCATTATAAACGTGGGATTATGAATTATATTGAGAACGTCATACATAGAAAACATGCCATAATGTACCCTGAGTGTAAACCGACGCATTCATCGTGAAGCGTGCAAGCGATTTGCAAAATTTAATATAAATATAAAGGTTAATAAAACGTTACACTCACTTTAGTTCTTCTGGAGGTGCATATTGAATAGTTGGTACCGATCCTTTATTTAGGAGCAGCTTCTTAGGAAAACCAGCTTTATACTGACCCTCCTTGTCTGGTGAGAAATGATTTGCGCAAGCATGAAAGCATTGTCCTTGCTTGTGGGGAATATTCCCTTCGAAAACAAAACTCAGCCACTGCGTCTTCAGCGGTTTGGATTTAGGAACATTAAAATGACTGCTGTGTTCCTTATTGCACCCAAGAACAGAGCACCACAATCGCTTAGACGCCATTCTGCTCATAGACAGTGCTCCAGCATATCAACAATGACCGCGCCGGTCCGCACGGACTATGATTGACAGCTCGCTCATGAGCGAGGGCGGGTCTGTGTTGAAACGCTGCTGTCAATCAACGATCGTGGGAGGGGCGTCTGACCGTGTGACATCACACGGTCGAACGGCTTGATTTGAGACAGGGCAAAACATATAAGGAGATTAATATATGCAATTATCTAATCAACCAATCACATGGCAGTTGCTTCAATGCATTTAGGGGTGTGGTCCTGGTACACCTGGTACACAGATTGTGTGGACAATCTCCTGAACTCCAAACTGAATGTCAGAATGGGAAAGAAAGGTGATTTAAGCAATTTTGAGCGTGGCATGGTTGTTGGTGCCAGACGGGCCGGTCTGAGTATTTCACAATCTGCTCAGTTACTGGGATTTTCACTCACAACCATTTCTAGGGTTTACAAAGAATGGTGTGAAAAGGGAAAAACATCCAGTATGCGGCAGTCCTGTGGGCGAAAATGCCTTGTTGATGCTAGAGGTCAGAGGAGAATGGGCCGACTGATTCAAGCTGATAGAAGAGCAACTTTGACTGAAATAACCACTCGCTACAACCGAGGTATGCAGCAAAGCATTTGTGAAGCCACAACACGCACAACCTTGAGGCGGATGGGCTACAACAGCAGAAGACCCCACCGGGTACCACTCATCTCCACTACAAATAGGCTACAATTTGCAAGAGCTCACCAAAATTGGACAGTTGAAGACTGGAAAAATGTTGCCTGGTCTGATGAGTCTCGATTTCTGTTGAGACATTCAGATGGTAGAGTCAGAATTTGGCGTAAACAGAATGAGAACATAGATCCATCATGCCTTGTTACTGTCATGAACTGCTCCGAGACTTGGAGGTGAAGATCCAAATGCAGCTTTATTATAGAATAGTCGTACAGGCAGGATCAAGTATCAGCAAACAGGACAATGGAGAAAAGACAGAGAGAATCCAAGAAACAGGCAGAGGTCAGGTCAGGGCAGGCAGCAATAATCAGAGTCCAAGAACAATCCAAAGTCAAAAACAGAAAACAAACACGGGAAAACGCTCAGAAATGCAGACACACAGTACAACAAGACTTCGCAGTGAGTGAATGAATGAACATGGTATAAATAGACTGAGACTAGCAGGATGACAAGACACAGGTGAATACAATCAGTGACAACGAGGTACAGGTGAATGTGATCAGTGATGATGAGTCCAGGCAGTGAGTATGGGAAATGTAGTTTGTGAGGAAGAGATCATAGTCTATTGTGGAGCGCCCTCTGGTGGCTCTCGAGGGCACTCCAGCTGGTGATCGTTACATAGCCCCCCCCCCCAATGAGCGGCTTCCAGACGCTCCAAAACTGTCCAGGTGGGTGGTGGCATGGAGGCGATCCGGGGGCGGGATGGAGGGCCAGGTCCGTGGAGCAGAAGAGGACCTGGAGACTGCGACAGGACGGAAGGCCAGGGCGGAGCAGACAGTCCATCGGGCGGCCAGGGCGAAGCAGACAGTCCATCGGGCGGCCAGGGCAGAGCAGACAGTCCTTTGGGCGGCCAGGCCGGAGCAGACAGTCCATCGGGCGGCCCGGGCGGAGCAGACAGTCCATCGGGCGGCCCGGGCGGAGCAGACAGTCCATCGGGCGGCCCGGGCGGAGCAGACAGTCCATCGGGCGGCCAGGGCGGAGCAGACAGTCCATCGGGCGGCCAGGGCGGAGCAGACAGTCCATCGGGCGGCCAGGGCAGAGCAGACAGTCCATCGGGCGGCCAGGGCGGAGCAGACAGTCCATCGGGCGGCCACGGCACAGGAACAGGCACCGGCTCAGGAACAGACACCGGCTCAGGAACTAAGACAGGAACAGACTCTGGCTCTGGCTCAGGAACAGGAACAGACTCTGGCTCTGGCTCAGGAACAGGAACAGGAACAGACTCTGGCTCTGCAGACGTAACGTGAATAGTCTCTGAATCAGCCATCTTGTCCGTAGACACTGGCTCGGAGGCGGCCATCTTGTCCGTGGACACTGGCTCGGAGGCGGCCATCCTGTCCGTGGACACTGGCTCGGAGGCGGCCATCCTGTCCGTGGACACTGGCTCGGAGGCGGCCATCTTGTCTGAAGACACAGGCTCAGAAAGAGGATCAGGCTCAGGATCAGAAGAAGTGACGTGAAGCTCAGTCTCTGGATCGGCAGAAGTGACGTGAAGCTCAGTCTCTGGATCGGCAGGCGTGACGTGAACAGCAGCCTCTTGCTCGGCAGGCGTGACGTGAACAGCAGCCTCTTGCTCGGCAGGCGTGACGTGAACAGCAGCCTCTTGCTCGGCAGGCGTGACGTGAACAGCAGCCTCTTGCTCGGCAGGCGTGACGTGAACAGCAGCCTCTTGCTCGGCAGGCGTGACGTGAACAGCAGCCTCTTGCTCGGCAGGCGTGACGTGAACAGCAGCCTCTTGCTCGGCAGGCGTGACGTGAACAGCAGCCTCTTGCTCGGCAGGCGTGACGTGAACAGCGGTCTCTGGCTGGACGGTCTCTGGCTGGACGGTCTCTGGCTGGACGGTCTCTGGCTGGACGGTCTCTGGCTGGACGGTCTCTGGCTGGACGGTCTCTGGCTGGACGGTCTCTGGCTGGACGTGGAGATCAGGTGATGACCTGGCGTACCGCGGAAGGAAGCTCTCCAGACATCGGCCGAGTGCCTCTCTCCAATTCAGACCCGAGAGATCGGGGAGCTCCCTCGGGTCGACCTCCTTAGCCCCTAGCCGGTAACACAGCTTAATCGCCTCATCACCGAGAGAGCAGGAGGCAGCGAGAGGGGCAAACCCCCAGGTATACTGGAACAGGTCGCGGCTATCCAGGGCCAAGGCCACGATCTGACCAGCGAACTCCCGGCTCATGCTGGGAAGATCAGGTGAGATCTGTGCTGCTGGATCTGGGTGTGGCGAAGTCTTCTGTCATGAACTGCTCCGAGACTTGGAAGTGAAGATCCAAATGCAGCTTTATTATAGAATAGTCGTACAGGCAGAATCAAGTATCAGCAAACATGACAATGGAGAAAAGACAGAGAGAATCCAAGAAACAGGCAGAGGTCAGGTCAGGGCAGGCAGCAATAATCAGAGTCCAAGAACAATCCAAAGTCAAAAACAGAAAACAAACACGGGAAAACGCTCAGAAATGCAGACACACAGTACAACAAGACTTCGCAGTGAGTGAATGAATGAACATGGTATAAATAGACTGAGACTAGCAGGATGACAAGACACAGGTGAATACAATCAGTGACAATGTGGTACAGGTGAATGTGATCAGTGATGATGAGTCCAGGCAGTGAGTATGGGAAATGTAGTTTGTGAGGAAGAGATCATAGTCTATTGTGGAGCGCCCTCTGGTGGCTCTCGAGGGCACTCCAGCTGGTGATCGTTACAGTTACCACTGTGCAGGCTGGCGGTGGTGGTGTAATGGTGTGGGGGATGTTTTCTTCCACACTTTAGGCCCCTTAGTGCCAATTGGGAATCGTTTAAATGCCACGGCCTACCTGAGCATTGTTTCTGACCATGTCCATCCCTTTATGGCCACCATGTGCCCATCCTCTGATGGCTACTTCCAGCAGGATAATGCACCATGTCACAAAGCACGAATCATTCCAAATTGGTTTTCTTGAACATGACAATGAGTTCACTGTACTAAAATGGCCCCTACAGTCACCAGATCTCAACCCAATAGAGCATCTTTGGGATGTGGTGGAACGGGAGCTTCGTGCCCTGGATGTGCATCCCACAAATCTCCATCAACTGCAAGATGCTATCCTATCAATATGGGCCAACATTTCTAAAGAATGCTTTCAGCATCTTGTTGAATCAATGCCACGTAGAATTAAGGCAGTTCTGAAGGCGAAAGGGGGTCAAACACAGTATTAGTATGGTGTTCCTAATAATCCTTTAGGTGAGTGTATATTCAAAAAAAAGGGAGGTGACACTTAACAGGTTAAGCTTTTTACACTTCTAATTCCTGGTGTATTCATGAAAAGGTTAGCTGTGTCAGTCGATTTGACCATGTCTCTTCAGAGTTAAAATATAGAATTAGTGAGTGTGACAGTAAAGTGAGAAGATCCACAGTAATGAGCTCTTCCATTTAGGTATAATTTTCTTATTAAAACACTGAACCATGAGCCAAAACTTTTACTGCCATTAGTTTTGGAAACAGCAACATTTCCACTTCTAATTAATTCAAATTAATCATACATTCACACAAAACATGAAAAAAGTATGTAAAATGTCATATTTAATAGATTTTTTTTCAAAGTATGCAAATAATAAAAAAATGATAAGGCATGAAGAAAAGTCATAATAATAAAATAAAATAGATAAATAAAATAAAGTTAAATTAAAACAGAAAGTTCATTTTAATGTAACTTAATTTATTAAGTAAAATTTCATTTAAAAGTTACTGTCACAGTCCTCGTCTGCACCAGTCTGTCTGTGTCTGCACTACACTTCCCAGAATCCTCCTCGTTTCCACACCTGTATTCACTCCCTCACTTACCAGCCTGTCCCTCGTTATCCTCATCAGTGTAACCTGTTTTCAACTTGTTATGTTTGATTCATGCTTGTATTTAGTTCCTTCCTGTTCAGTCTGTCCTTGTCGATTGTTAGTCATAGTTAGAGTGTTGTGTTTGTCCTTCAGCCTGCCTGTATCCGTGCGAGTATTTGTTATATTGTGAGTAAAGTTTATTGAAATTGGATCTTTGACTTCAGCCTCTTCATCTACCTGCACCACACCCGAGACAGTTACTTTTTAAGTTAAAGAAATATTTTAGGTTTAATAAAAAATAAAACAAAATTAATAAATTCCTGGGACTTGAGTGTCTAATTTTAAATTCTAATTTTCTATTAGAATGTTCTTTTTCTCTCAGCAAGTTTAAGCAAGGATAGACAGACACTTCACAGGAGTGAAGGTGAATGGGACAAAAGTGCAGCCTCAGGATTTACCACAGGTTTGAATCAGCACCTCTCTGACACAGTCTCAACAAATACTGAGCGCCGAGGACATCACAAACCTGGATTTCTTTGGCGGGGCTGTCCTTTGGAAACCGCCTGAATCCAAAGGCCAACCCGCAAAGATGTATCACCTGGTGCACGGTGAAGAAAACGTAGATCCCTGAGCAATGGAAAAAGTAATGCCGTCTAATGAGTCATCGCTCGTGCTATTTCCTTTCCTAAACAGGTTTGTGCTTGGAGACTTGCAAAGAATACCTTTGACATAAAATGTCTTTTGCCAGCTGTTGGCAGACTGAATTCAACCTCCTTTCTCTTTTTTAAAGTACCATGGTGTGATAACACACTCACTTCAAGTTCAAAACATGAATGACAACCTTTCAGTTGCAAGCTCCTGCAAGAAAAAGTGAGGCCTTACTGTATTATTTAGTCCAAAGGGCACTTTTGATCAATCAGTGTATTACACCAAAGTACCGCGAGCGTGATTAGAGAGCAGAGGGCTCTGTATCCTATCGAATCACTCTCACGGTACATTGATGTAATACACAGATCGGTCTGCACTGCGCCAAACACACCTGTAGACTTAATTCCTGAATTAAGTAGCCATGTGAATGAATGAAACGAAACTAAATGAAACTTAATGAAATTCTCATTTTGTTGATAAAATCAGTTTTTTAACCCGTACTCATCCTCGTGTCGTTTCAACCCTGTGTGACTCTCTTTCTTTTGTGTAATTTAAAAGAAGATATTTTGAAGAATGTTGGTACTTGAACTGTTTTGGTCTGTAAATATATCGAAATACCAATTTATACGCTTCTGACATTTTTTATCATTTAACATAAAAATGACTTTAAATGATATTTTGGGTTAATTTCTCTGCCAAATCTGAATGATTAATTAATCATCATTAATTATTGAATTGGCACATCATGTAATTAATTTGATTGATTTTTTTTTTTATCGCTTGACAGCCCTAATACATATTTATCATGGTCCCTAGGATGAGAACAGCTCATACATCATACTGATGTTTGTTGGAAATATAAAATTGCAGAAAGATTTCTGGGATGGGTAGGTTTAGGGTTATGGGATAGAACACAGTTTGTACAGCATAAAAATCCTTATGTCTATGGAAAGTCCCCATAAACATGGAAACCCAAACGTCTGTGTGCGTAGTATATGAACCACAATTTGTATATGAAACACACATACCAGTCAAGAGTTTGGAATAATTTAGATTTTTTGAAAAAAGTCTCTTCTGCTCACCAAGGCTGCATTTATTTAATAAAAACTATAATATTTAATATTGTGAAATATTATTATAATTTAAAATAATGTTTTCAATGTTTACAATGTATATATTTTAAAAAGTAATTTAATGTAAAATGTAATCTGAATTTATCATCATTACTCCAGTCTTCAGTGTCACATGATCCTTCAGAACTCATTCTAATATGCTGATTTGCTGCAATCGTTTGTAGCATTATACATCTAATTATTTTTCCCTGTTGTAAATACGTTTGTTTTTTCAGCCCAACATTTTGAATGATAAATAAATTATATTACATCACTATTTGTGGCTGCCATCTTCATGTAAATTCGTTTTCATGATTATCATGTTTATAATAGTTCTCAGTGGCTCATTTCAGATCACCGTATTACAATTTATGACTGCTGTTAAAGAAAATACTTACCAACCCAGAAATCCCTTGCAGTTACGCTGCTATGCGAGCGATGTGCAACAGGCCTCACTGTTAGACTATGCACTGCCCCAACCCTGACCTCGAAATCCTGAAGCTCTACCATCCAGCTCTGCGCAGCACGAGCACTGTCTCTGCTTAAAGCCTCCGAGGCTCTTTTATTCGGCTATCAACGCCAAAGAAACTCTGACCTTTTCAAAAAGAGTCTCCGCTTACACCTTAACCTCAAACACCATCAGGCCTTTAGAGTCTGGAGAGCTTTTTCTCAGTTGTCTGCACCTCTCGAGTAATGTCTGATAGTAGAAGATAGTAACAGGCTTAAATGAGTGTTAACAGTCTCACAGTTCAAGAACACTTCCCTGCAGACTTGCATCAGGGCCTGAGAGTTAGAACGAAAGTGTCCGGTGGAATAATATGCCTGCAGAGGTTAAGCTTGTTGGGGATTGTGAGAGTTCGAAAGAAAGTGTGTTTGTGATAGATTGACAAAGAAAGAGAAAAATGGTAGAGAGAGAGAGAGAGAGAGAGAGAGAGAGAGAGAAAGTTGATTTGTGTATGCTTACGTAAAAACACAGGAGGCTATTGAGTTATTGTAACAGCACTCTGAAATAGTGAGTGTGGAAGCTACACTAAAAGCTAAGCTCCTCATAATTTAAAGCAGTTAAACAAAGCTCCACTTTGATACGGTTTGCTACTTTGAAAACAAAACTACATTTCATATTATATATTTGTACAATCACAGCAACATTTACCAAGCACAAAAACTATAAGGACGTATAGGTACAGTAAAGTAGTAAAGTAAAACACAAGAAACACATCTAAATCTTTTTGAGTGAATAAACCCTTCATAATTTGCCTATTCAGTGTGTGTTGTGTAGATGTCCGTTTTCTCCATATTAGGATTGTCCTAATGCTTTCAGCTCTGTGATTGGTGGACCAGCTATGAAATTACAGAGGGCCAAGCCATAGCCATTTCAAACGACCAATCATATCGTCCTTTTTAATGGGTGGTGCTTGTTATCAATAAGTACGTCGCGTTTCGTCCGCTGTGAGTAAATCGATTATAAAAAATGCTGATGAAATAGCTAGCACTTTTCGCTATGGAAACCACAAGGAACATTAATGAGGACATCATTGCTAATTTACTATCCACACCGTTTTCAAGATTGACTTTTAAAGAAAAGTTGGAGTTAATCTGCACAGGAAAGACCTACACTAGAGCCTAATTTTGTGCAGAAAGCCAAAGCTTTTGAAAGCATTCCAACCCCAGCAATTGTAAGTGATACCCCTATGACAGCATCAATCAAGAAGCAGATCGGTTAGGTGACTGATTTTGTTCTGGCCACCGCTGCCACGGTTTTATATGTTAAGCTTGAGAAAACAGTTATTTTGCAGAATTACTAGTCAGTCTGTAAATGTAATAACGTCGCGATCATGCACATTTGCTGTAAATCTGCATAATAGTTACAATTTTCACAAATCATAAGTTTAGGACGGTCTGATAAATATATTTAATCAGCTGCTGTGCCAGTCTAATGATATGATTTATTATCAACATATGCGGAAATGTCTGTAGCTGATGTGCTTTGGCCTGAGCGCTGTCATGATGCGAATTGCATTTTATAACTTTTAGTTTCATTTTGGTGATAACTCTCACGCTCACTCTGAAGTTTGATTGTGGCATATTGGCAATATTACACATTGTAAGCTAGGCTTACTCTTTTCCCAATGAGGGAAGGGGACGAGAGGGCCAAGGTTCAAGAGTTCACGGTTCGCTGCTGCATATATCTGTGATATGTCCAATTACAGAAGAAAAATTGGTTTCAAAAAGCAACCGGCAATTTACTTTTACGAATTTATTTTGGTCCCTGAGTTTTCCAAAGTTGAGTAGTCCTGTTCTAAAACATTAAATTCTGCTTATATAAACAGGTTGTTTATTATTTCTATTGGTTATGTAACCGAAATTAGTCCAAAGTTCAGCATAAAACATAATGGAAGAGTTAGGCTCGGTCGCAGTCTTGCATGGCAACAGAGAAGGTCATAAAAAGGAAGAAAAATTAGGTATGCACAATTAAAATTAATCAGGGATTTTCAGATCGATATCTCTGTGACATCTGATTGCCCTGGAATAGTTGAGCTGACAGGGAAGTTCACGCCTCTCAAACTAAACACTGTTCTGCTGCTGACCCACGTCCTCATATTACCAATCTCACTCCACACACACACACACACACACACACACACACACAGCTCCTCATTAATATTGGATCAACAGAAAGAAGTGTATTTCTGTTACACAAGAATGTGAGGCCAGACAAGGTGAAGGAAAATATAAGACCGAAGAAAAGATACTGTCACCGAAAATTGTGAATATTTACCAACAAACAAATAAGTACGATTTATGAGTCATTTTTATGCCTTCATTTTCAAAGATGCTTTTATCAAAAGTGACAAAGCGCATTCAACTTGGCAGTTCATGTGCTCCCTGGAAATTGAACCCATGACCTTTCCATTTTGATAACACCATTCTCAACCGATTGAGATAAAAGTAGAAAGAACTAGAAAGATTAAAAAAAAAACAAGCACCATGGAAATAACACAAATAAACCTTAAAAAACAATAGTGACTGTTTTCAACTTTAAGCAGCTCAATAGCTTATTTATTTTCAGCCAATTTGTTTTTCCTTTCTTTCAAAGATAAAATGATATTATTTACAATTTTTACAAATACAAATGTTTTCGCAAATGTTTTGCATCAAAAGCAGCCTGTGAAATAAAATAAAAAAATTCAATGACTTTAGATGTTTGGATGTTTTCAAAACCATAACACTCATAAACAAAGACTGCTTTGATAAATGAGCTTTGTTCCATTTGTATCTTAAGTGGCCACAGCGAACTTTCCCAGCAAAGCATTTTATTTTGTAGTCAAATTCTGCAGTTCACAATGTTTTCAACTCAAATATAGAAATATTTGAGTTTAAACTTTAAAAACTATTTTTATATACTATAATTATTTGTTTTTGTGCAAAAACAGAATACTGCTTTGATTACTACAAATCTACTGCTTTAATGAAGATTGTTTTTGTTAGTTTGTAAAGCTAATTTTTAAAAAGAGTAACTTTACTGTTTAACTACTTTAAATGATGTGTAGCTAAGTAGCATGCAAAGCTATATTTTTAGGTTATTAGATATCACCGAGGCTGTATATATAATAAAATATATACAGTATAACAAAAGGAGAAATTAAACTAGACGGTTGTCTAAATATATATATATAAACTAATAATGAAGTAATTAAGATATCCAGATTTGCTTTACCCAACAGAAGGGTTTGCTGAATTATCCATATGAAGATCCAATCATATTGTAGAAAATCACCATCGTGACCTTCGAATGTAATTGAGCATGTGTGATAAATGTTGGTTAATGTGAGTATTAATGAATGTGTGGATGGCCGTGTGTGCCTGAGCTGAGTCCACAGTATAACTGAGCGTAGACAGCAGGCTACTTGTTATCATTTCAAATATTTTTCTTCCACATACCCAGGTCTAACTCAAACAAACGGCTATAAATTAGATTAAATGAGGCTAATGACATTGATAGCTCGCGGACAAGAGGAGTCCAGGACTGGAAAAGTGTGAGGTCAAATATTTTATAACAGCACTGAGTCATCACATTTAATACAATATAATACCCTCAATAACATACAGAAACTCTAATAGTGATGAGGACTAGATTTGAACTCTATCCTAATGGAAAAAGGACAGTATTCAGCGATGAATCATGCACAATATAATAACCCAGGCTCATTGGAAAAACATGCCTGTGGCGGCATTTCAGCAAAATGATATTACGTTGCCTTTCATTTCGCAGCACTTTCAAAGCTACATTTTCAGTGAGTGGCGCTAAAAAGTGTTCAGCTTGCAACGTTTTATTACGTTGGTAATTGTACGTATCACGGCAGTTTGGAAATGAAAGGTTAATAATCTGTCACGTGCCACTTACAATAAACCGATTGTGTTAACAGACGCAAACGTGAGATAAAAACACGCTATTTTAGCTTTCTTCTACAAGTCTTTGAGCTCTTTATTGCAACTTGTGTTTTAATGGGACTCATAACCCAAGCAACTGCATCGCAAGTGCAATGCTGTAACAGGTGAGCTACCGAGCAAGTTTACCACATCAGAAAAGCCATACATGTGGAGCTGATTATATGATGTAAACATTCATAAATAATCTGCCCTTCTGATCATCATTTGTGAGAAAAGGAATAACAGTTGTTGTTGTTTTACTGCCTCTAGTGTTCATTTCAGCTGGAAACTGCACTGATTTTTATGTATTGGTACGTGTTTGGAGATTTTGGCACGTTTGGCCAATGAGTCTATGTTGCAAAAAAAACAGGAGCTTCAAATAAAGTCTATCTTGATTCCATGTTGACTATACTTGTTATTCAGCTACAGTTGTGAGTTAGGTTTGAATGTTACTCTGATAAGATTGATAGAAGATGGTGGACGGTGCAGGTGCAGGGGCCTCTCGGGCCCCATTACAACAGTGTTTTTTTTGTTTCTTTTTGGGACTACTGTATCTTTGCTCAGAATCTTGAAACACTGCGGGATGCTAGCAAAGAATGCAGTGGATAGCAACATGTTTCGGTAATGGGGATAGTAAATTTTTTGGGATATTTTTAGTGCACCAGACAACAGTCAAAAGAGACTTTGTCAGGCTTGACTGACAACTACATCATCTTATATGGCTACTTCTTGGATCAAACATGTTCATCTAAATTACTTGAAATTGTGATATGGCTTAGTGTAGTGCTCACCCTCCAGCCCTCCTCCCCTCCTCTCAAGTTTGCATAACTTGCATTATGGGGCGTGTTTCAACCAAACTAGGAAAGAAAATGCCTTTTGCACTCAATTGGATAAACCTACAACCAATCAGAGCAACGGACAAAATTCCGGGTTTCTGAAAAGGAGCTGGCAACGACCGCTGGTTATGTCCACCTCGTCGTGCATGCCGAGTTGCATCGCCGTGATGCCCATTTCGGTTGCTTCTTTCACTTGGTCCTCCATGAGTGCGACCAAAGGAGAAACAACAATGACCACAGGGTTTTCATTGCGCCCCATTTCTTAGCGACCATCGGAGCCAGCTGATAAATTAAACTTTTGCCGAATCCCGTAGGAAGGACGGTAAAAACATCTTTCCGATCGACAAATGCCTTGATCGCGGTTCTCTGTTCCTCTTTTAAAATGAATGCGCTGTCTACATCTTCTATAACAGACGCGATGGCTGAATCTACACATCTAAATTCTCCAGTGGCAGCCATTCTTTGTTGTAAACGGATTCAACCCAAGCGCTCTTTGGTGACGTGGATGATAACATTACTGTTGATCATCTGTCCATCATCATATAAAGCTCGCCCTGACATTTTAATTGGTCCGAACAACTTTGGTTCGGGCATACTTGCTTCTCAACCGATCAAGTCCAGACTGAACTTCCCATCCTCAAATGTTGTGGGCGGGGCTAAGCTCAGCTGGCATCCAGGCTAGTAACTATCTATTATCTATCATATTATTATTATTATTATCAAAAAGGAGTGTGAATGTAATGCGGTTTGAGGCACAATTGCAACTGAAGCAGACTAAAAGATTTGAGTCCATTTTAAAGTCCAGGTTTTGTGTGAATGAAAAGAGAACGTTCACTTCCATTTGTCAATATACTGCAGATATGTATACATGCATATAAACACGCCTGCAGCCACCAGATTTCCAATATTCCAGTCTGAGGCCCTGGCTGAAAACTATGATCCACACACTGTTCATATTTTCAGTGCTGATTTCCCATCCATTAGTGAAGCCAAGACTAACCATCAAAAACACCAGTGCCTTCTGCACCCTTTAAAATCAAGGATCACTTCAACAACAATAATCCGTGACACGTGGAACAGCATTCTTGATATAATTCCTCCCAAAGTCCCTGGCTCGGACGGCGTCCCCCGTCGTGTGCTCCAGAAACACTTACCATCTCGCATATGTTTTCACTGACAAATTCAGCGTTTTCCCGATCCAGGCTGTTGACCCAACGTGCTTTCAATCTACCTTCATTTTCCCCAAAATCTTCAAAAATGAACTTCAATGAATACCACACATATTCACTTTACCAAGTCAGTCACCATGAATTGCTTTTCGAGGTCAGTTATGGTTCATAAAGAGTCTTTCATTCCAGGAAGGAACTCTATAACCAAGACGAACTTGGTCTTTGGTGAGGAGAATAACTAAAGAACTATATTTGACCACCATTCCAAGCTTATATACGTGCATAAATAACAGGCATCATTTCCAACCAAATTAGCCCCATATGATCATCAAGTCTAATAGCATCTGACATGCACAGTAGCACACAAAACCAACATATTACACCCTTTCAAATGAAAGGGTTAAACTCTCTCTTATTGAATTACTTCTACAGGATCATCTAATATCCCTGCAGAGAGAAAGAGGAACTCAGGAAGCTCAAGTTTTGAATTCAATAATGCGGCCTCAGAGCAAACGTGCCATAAAGTTTATACTTCTTACTAATAAAACGTCATCAGAGACTTTCCTGTTTTGTCTTCATGTCACTATTAGCGCAGACGTTCACTGTGACCGGCTCGGTTCCTCCCTATGTTTTCTTTACCGGGTAATAATGTGGAACATTTATTCTGTGCCCCTCAATTCTGTGAGTTTTTTCATCGTGATAGGAAATGCCAGGCATAAACTCTGACCCCACAGTCTGAATGTTAAGTGCCAGCAATTTCCACAGTTTTAGTCATACTTGAACCAAACCCAACCAAAAGGAATTATTTTTTAAACTCCTAACCGTAAGTATTAAACATAGTGATTTGTTTGTCCCTTAAATGATTCTCAAATCATGTGGCTTTGGTGTTGAATGAAGATGTGCAATTACTTTGAGGAAAAAGTCAAATTTAAAATTTTTTTTTTTTTTTTAGTGGACGAAAAAACGAGCTATAAAATCGTGCATAGCCATTTCTACAGACATCAATAGGCCACATACACAGTCAAACTGCAGCTAATTTCGGTTGTCAGTTCAGCTTTTAGTGCTTAATCTAGTTCAGTAGTTTACAGGAGTGACAACTGCATTAAAACTGCAGGTAGTGACAAACGCATTTACAAAAATTCTAAGCATTGTGTACGGAACCGAACTCAACAACTAGTTGTTAATGATGTACAACGAGAGATATGAGAGATGACAGACGAGAAATACATCTCTGATGCACGTTAAAATACGTATTTTAATTTGCATCATAGAATTATCTCTCGTCTGTATGTGAGGTGAAATCACAGGGAAAGCAGTACGAGCCTTTAAAGGGTTAGTTCACACAAAAATGAAAATTCTGTCATCGTTCACTCACCCTCATGTCGTTCCAAACCTGTAAGACTTTCGTTCATCTTCAGAACACAATGATATAAAGTGACTGTCTCTCTTCAGAAAATTTGGACTGAACCACTTAATTCATGTGGATTAGTTGTATGATCTTTTTGAAGCATCAAAGTGATAGTCGCTTAGACTGTCAATGGAGGGACAGAAATCTCTCAGATTTCATATGAACGAAAGTCTTATGCGTTTGGAACGACATGAGGGCGAGTAAATGATGACAGAATTTTCATTTTTGGGTGAAATAACCATTTCATTGACTGATCTCGCAAGCAAATCAGCGAACAAGAACAAGCCCAAAAAAACGAATAAATGAAAACAAGACAGAAATATCGCGACATGCACCTACTCACTTTAATAACTCCATAAACTCGATATAAACAACAACACCAAAATTGCTTGTAGTAAGTAGACATGGCATCACGGCAAGAGTTATCTTTATTAGTATTACCTAAAAAACATAAGCAACCCAATTCATTTTCGCACAAAAACTGTGAAAAAGTTATTAATTTACACACACAAAAAATGAGCAAATTAGTTAAAAGAATCAAATTCCAATGCAGTCTAAATGAAGGGCCGAAAAAAAAAGGAAAAATGAAACTGAAAACTTTGCCGGGCCGCACACGCACTGCCACATGAGAAAGCAGGCGAGAGCAGAGGCCTCTTCAGGAAGATTAAAAGGCCTTTTTCCATTCTGCAATGGAGCGCAGGGGTAAGAAGGGCCACAGAGACGATCTCATTACAGACTAACACGCAGCAGCTGCCCTCCTCTCACCATTTCCTTTTATTTTCCAGACATTCTCAATGCTTGGTTAAAGTGTTTTAAATCAGACACTTCTCTGGAGGCAATATGATTTATTTTATTGTCCTTCAAGTGTTCCACTGACTGTCTGACCCTCGATGACCTTTTCGGCTCCCCCGTTGCTAAGGCAACACTCTTTGTTCCTGGCCATTACCCTGGGTCTGTGATCCCGGGCGTATGGAGGACTGTTAATGTAACAACACAAAAACATCTGAGGGAAAATAGTATTAGCTGCTTCTATAAACAATTTTTTCCCGTTCTTTGTCTCGTTTTTTTTTACTCTCGCGGATTCTTTCTGGGATAAACAACCCGGCTTGATGTGGAGGAAGTACTTTGCGGCTGGTCCAATGAGATGATTTATCATTTTTTTGGAAAGTGCTAGAGGTACAGATGAGATATGAGGCGTTAAAAGCTGCAGATATGCTGAATGGGTCAGGTATTTCTGTGTGGGAAACACCAGCAGGCATAGCTTCATTCTCAGAGGGATGGACTGGGATACAGAGGGGATGAAAGTCGCTGCTGGTTGAGTTACTGCTCGTGGTGGCCTCCAAATAATTCTCGACACGAAATCAAAACTGATCCTATGTGCTTTCTTAATAAATGCCCCTAGTGAATGATTCAACAGTTATGCTAAAGAAAGAGAAAAAAAAGGATGTTTCAATAGTCTAATCATGTGATAACTTCCTCTGCCTCTTTACAGTTCAGTCAGAAATTAAAATCGTTGCAAGCCATATTTATTTCCTTTCTTCCATGAAACACAACATGAAAAGTTTACAGAAAATCTAATCTTCCTTTCCATAAAACGAAAAAAAAAAAAAAAAACATGATTTGCACACTACTGTTCGGCTTCAGTAAGATTTTTTTTTTTTTTTTTTGTGAAAAAAAAGTGTTGTAAAGTCACAAAATCGGTAATATTGGTAAAAACAATACCCGGCCAAAAAAAAGTATCTGTTTGGATTTAAATAGGCAAATGCTTAAGAGTCTATGACTGGATCATTGTTGCAGTGATTATTATATTTCTAGCTTGTTATATGTTTGGATTACCAAATATTGATGCACCTCTTGATGGAAATAAATGTTGTGATGTTCTTTCCGTCAAGAGGTGAATACTTTTTTGGTCAAGATCTTATATTGTCAATAAGTTCAGCACTCTGTAAAGTCTCCTCCAGCACATCCCAAAGACTTTCAATAAATGTACGGTCTGGACTCAGAGGTGTCAATTCATGTGTGAAAATGATTCTTCATGCTCCTCCCAACCATTCTTTCACAATTTGAGCTTGATGAATTTTGACATCCTGGAATATGGCCATGATGTGTCTTCATACATGGTTGTTTAAGATATGAAAAGCTACACACTCCATCAGTTAGGGTTAGAAGAACTGTTGCCAAAAATATAACATGATAGAAACATAATAATCACTGCAATAATGATCCAATCACAGACATTTGACTATTTAAATCCAGTGTATTATCACAACTTAACTGTTTTCTATTGTAATATATTTTAAATATACAGTGTCACATGATCCTTCAGAAATCATTCTAATATGCCGATTTGCTGCTCAAGTAACATTCATTATCATTATCAATGTTGAAAACAGTTGTGCTGCTTAATATTTTTGTAGAAACTGACCATTTCTTTTTCAATATTCTTTGAAAGTTCAAAAGAGCGGCATTTATTTGAAATAGAAATCTTTTGTAACATTATAAATGTATTTTACTGCAACGTATGATCAATTCAATGCATCCTTGCTGAATAAAAGTATTAATTCTTTTAAAAAAAATCTTACTGACCCCAAACTTTTGAACAATTGTTACAGTATGTGTCCCAACTAGTCTACCCCCCCCCCCCCCCCCCCACCCCACTAAGAATTAGTGATTTCTTAATTTTAAGGTGAAACAAGTTGGAAGAAAGCTCTTTCATGGCGAATAAAGGAATCACATTTACTGTAAATGTCTTAAGCCCAGAAGCACATTTCTTTTTCTCTGTGCTAATGACTAAAGACTTACTCACTGGTCAACATTTTCCTATTTTATTCACACAATGGAGTCTATTCAGTGAAATCAAAAATATAGGTACAATTCTAAATGATTTTCAACATTAATAAATACTGATGGCCGTGCTGAAATAAGCATATGAAGTTTCAACCCTCTAGTTAACCGGGAAGAGTCTTTGGAGAGGTCAAACTAATTTGCTGTAAGCTTCTGAATGTGCATTTTCAGCTACTGCAAAACAAAAATAGGCTGATTTTTTATAACTACTTATTTAAAGGTAAAAGTGTTCAAGAAGAGACTTTCATGTTGATATTATACTGATCAAACTGAAATGTGCTCAGTACAAAATCAGGGTTTCTTATTTTCAACCACTGTGTGCTAACGGAGAACTTGAATAACTCTTGGTCAATGACACAAAGTACACTTAAGAGTCTGGAAATTAGGAAATGGCCAGTATGACCTAAGACATTCAAGTATTCAAAGGAGCCAATGACGTGCTGTCCCATAATACACATCTCAACACTTACTTTATACTGCTATCAATTACATGGAAAATTCACTGCTTGACCCTTTGGAATTTCCCACTTGTTTTACATTTGGTCCATAATATTATGCTTGGATTTTAAGTAATTGATTAGACATTTTATCTGAAGTTTGAACCTACAACCTTTCGGTTACCAGCCCAGATCTATAACGGCTATGCCTGTTAACCATGATCTGCTGAAAACATGGCGCGGAATTTATACCAACTCCCGACAACTGACGCTAGTGGTTCCTGGTTCAAAACCAGCTGGTTTAAGGGTCCAATTTTTCCAGCCTTGTCTTCGGGGGAAACATCCAGAATAAGCCCAGACTGGGCACTGCCTCCGGTACCATGCCGGTGGAAAGGGGGCACATTATTCATCATGAATGGAATAGCATCCATGTTTAGTACAATTAAAGGTACAGTTCACCCAAAAATGAATATTGTCATAATTTATTCACCCTCATGTCATTTCAAACCTGTATGACTTTCCTCCTTTTACAAAACACAAAAAGAAGATATTGTGAAGAATGTTTCAGCTGATGTTCAGTGGAAGTCAATGAGATCCAAAAGTTTCAAGCTCCAAAAAGGATATAGCGTAAAAGTAATCCAAACTCCAATGGTTTAATTCAAGTTTTCTGAAACAAAACAATCACTTTGCACAATAAAAAGAGCTATATTTAATTGGTTATTCACACACAAATCAATTAAAATCACCAATCATCAACTAATGTACACAGATCCCGAAACCAATATGATGACACCACAATAACATTAAACCTCACCTGTGTCACTTACTGTAACATTATGACACAAGAACCAATGAGGTTTGGCGTTATTGATATTTCACCATATTTGATTTGGTACTTGAGAGTGAATAAACACTTAAACCTCTGTACTGTTCACCAAAGTCATCATATCACTTATCAATCATAAGACTTTGGTTAAGCGGATCACTTTTACACTACTTTTACCCGTATGTCCTTTTTTGAGTTCCCGACTGTTACCAACTTTTTCCCAAAATTACTTTTGGAAATGACATGAAGGTCAGAAAAGAGTTATAGGATTATAGATAATAGATATATTACAGAGATGATTACCCTTTTAAGACATTGTATAGCAACAGAAGCAACCCTGGAAAGGGAAGCAAGCGTAATTCCAAAAAATTCAAGAGCGTAGATACATCATAAATATATGTAGGTTTACATGTTCTCTTTCCAGAAGCAGTAGTTCTGGAACATAAAGTGCTATGACTTCCCATGTCTTTCGTGATTTGTCAGGGTCTACTGATTGCCTTTGGAAGAGCTTCCTGAGAATCCACCTTAAACTTTTCTTCTGGAACCGCTTTTTCCATCAGGGGAAGAGTGAAGTCTTTGCAGTTTGTGTCATGGGTTATTTAGATTTCCATTGCCCCTCTATGTGATTTGAAGTAGAAAGCAGGGAACACGCAGCACCCCACACTGAAATTTAACGGCACACGGAGAGATGATGGTTTCTCCAGATGGAACATTCATTTGAGAACCTGTGAGAGATTTACACCAAAGTAAATCTAAACACTATTACAAATGACCAATACAGAAAGAGGGGTAACCCAATGCCGCTGCTTGCACCCAACACAGGAAAAGTGCTGGCGTGTTGTTAGATAATACATGTAGCTCACGATAAAATGTGGTTTTTCTGAAACAGATGAACCAGATATCTTGTGCGCCTGTGATGAAAGCAATGCAAATTTTGACAGTATTACTGTGTTCTCAATCTTTCTAATGGCAGCTTTCCAAATCCAGCGCCAATGTTCCGGGGAAATAGGATTGGAGAAAGCATTTCACATTCATCTGCGGCAAACGAACTCCAGCTGAACGGCAATCAGGGGGAGCGCGCAGACCCATCTTTAAAAGTCCAAGAGGGACAAGCCGTGCCATTTTTGCTCTGACCGCACAGAAATCGAGTGGGCAAGTTCGCCGACAGTGCGTCCAGCACTTAACACGCATGGTGTGTGGCGCGCTCCTTGTTCGCAGATGTGTTTGTGTTGGGCCTGAGACTTGCACTCTCTGGTTTGCCTTTCTTCAGCTGTGCCATTGTGTGATGGGGAAGCTCCAGTCGGTGCAATGCGATGAGCTTACACGTAAACTCTTCCAGGCATGTCTTACCGCAAAGCAATTGATCTGATACTCCCCGTGATGGCGGGTTTGGAGGCCAATTTGTTTGGGGTTAATGTAACACCCTCTTCCCGGCAAAAAGAGCATTGTGGGCCAATCGTTTGAGTCACTAGTTGATTATGGGAAGACCACTTCTGGTCATTCAGTTCCAGGAACCTGCCACTGCGATATGGACGTATTGGATTCACTGCAGAGCGTTTGGAGCTTCCAATGCCAGGTCGTGTGATGCATTAAGGTCATAATACTCTACAAATTGTCCAACAGCCAGCCAATCAGTAAGTTGTTAAGTTGCGGACAGCGTTCTTAGCTTTAGCTGTTACTTTTGTTAAAACCTTCTTGGAAAGAATTGTATCTTTAAATTAATCTCCAAACTGATTTAAATGCTAAAGATGCACTGAAATTTCAGCTGCCAAAAATGTCAAAAAACTTTTCACAAGAGGCCAAAAACCTTGGCTGAAAATGTGCACAGAAACTGTTTAACATCCAATAAAAGAATATTTGACATGGACAATAAGCAGTGTGCTCAGGAAATCATCCAGGACTAATTGGATCTAATGTGAATGATTAGGATGATACATCCAAATCCAAACATCGTCAGCACATCACAGACATCTATTCTTTTGGGACAAAAGTTTGTTTAACTGGAATATTAAATTGAGCAACACATACAGACTACATATTGACTATTGGTAGTCAACTAGTGGGGCCTATAGGGGGTCTCAAGAAACTCGTAAGTGGGCCTGAAGATAACTAAAATAATTTAAAATAGGATAAAATAAGCACTAAAATAAAAATGTATCACTTAAATGTTATATATTTTTTATAGGGCAAACATTTTTTTTTAAAAGAAATCCTTATTATACTTATCTAGTAAAATTAATTGGTTAAAAAGAGTGGGAACCTTGAAGACTCTCAGCCCTAAAAACTTCTGAAATCCTAAAAATTGAATTTACCGAAACTAAGAATAACCATAGATTAAAATACGTTTTGAAAACAAAATATTGCCTTAGAATATTGTTGTGGACAATGAAGGACAATGGATTCAAAAAGGTTGAGAACCACTTAGAACCACTACGTTGTTGAAGTTTAGATCTTCAACAAAGGATAATTATTTATCATAATATAATTTTATTTTTACATAATTATTTTAAAGGTACAATATCTGAGAAATTTTGTATCAAAACATCAAAAAACCACTTGCACAGTGTTATACAGTATATTCCTTTCAATATGTACTTACTTAATCCTAAATGTTTCCAAGAATTTGTATATTCAGAGAAATTCACAATTTTAAATAGTGCCCGTCCCTTGTCGTCTGTCAATGACGTAATATCCGCGTTATCCCTGGTTTCCACTTGTACTGCCATAGTAACCATGGCGATAGATGTGGACAACTGCGTAATGTTTAGCAGCACGCTATTGTTGTTTTGTTCAAACAATATGGACCATGGCAAGCAGACTTTGGGACAAAAGGAGAAATAAAACGAGGATCAATATCAGTGGGGCGTTTTCGAGATGCCGAGAGCTCGGCGGCAAACTTCGACTTGACAGAGCTTAATGACTTGACGAGACGCCGCTCTTGCATGTACTTTATTAGACAGGTGTGCAAATGTACATAAAACAAATCAATGTTATATTGCTCAACATGATGAAATGTTAGAATATGACCAGTATGTTATTCTGATGTTGATCTAGTTTACTGCTAGTCTCATACAGCCAACAAACTAACACACAGAATAACATTATAACTTTCAACACACTCAAATGCAGTTTAGTGCGATAGTGTGTAACGTTAGACCAAGTAAAACACATCGCTGCGTTACCTCAAGTTTATTTCGTCAAATAAACTGACCTGTGTGAGTAGTAATTCTGCACTTGCGGGTAGTTCGGTAGAATGAAATGTCCTCATTCCTTTATATCCACGGGACTCACGTATGGCACTGATATCTCTGTCTCTATGATAAAAAACATGAATGTTTCCACTCATCCATAAGCATTATTAGATCCATCGGCTTGACAAGTTCCATGATTCCGCTTATCACTGCGTCATCAACCTATGCCTTTTGTTATTGTAAGAGTTTAGCGAACCCCTAGCGGCGAAACAAATTACATATTGTAGCTTTAACTTTAGCTTTCTAGTATATAAAATACACTAACATATATTTTTGCTATTCCAAGACAATTAAAAAATTAAATATACAAAATAATTTTTACAAGTAAAATATATTTTAAAATGGATTGTTATTATTTCAAACAAAAGCCATTTTATAATTATATCTTCAGTGTTTGTTCGAGTGTGTCCATAATTTTCATTCCAGAAACTGCTTGCAAAATACGGCACTATGGCTAAACAAGTCCTTGATACTGAACAAGTATAGCAAACACTTACTGCATCCTGAAACTCACTAGAGAGACTACATACAACAAATATCACACAGTCCAGAACACATAATAAAGTACTATTCTCCAACACGACAGAATGAAGAGAAGAGCAGGTGTGCACAATAAACAAGGGGAAAACACTTCCTGGAGTGCCGCCCATTCGGTAGTGGTCATCGTTATGACCTACTCACTGGAAAGAGAAAACTCCTATAAGGACTCAGGGAATAGGCATCACGAATTGCTGTGGTTTGGCATCATCATCCAGATTTCCACGGAAGGAGTGAGATGAAATTTCACAATGTTTTTATTAGTATCCATTCACTTTTTTTTGCTTCATTGTTGTATAATTTATGTAAACAGTTCCTAGACCATAGTCTGTGAAGACAATCACGGTGTTTCTTTGACTTTGGAAAAGTTTCCAGTGCCTTTACCATGCGGTAAATTCAAATTTGTCATTCAAATTAAAGTCAGGCACTACAAAAACATCTGCATCTTTATTTCAAGGAACTCAAAAGGTGTCAAATTGAATGGCCGATTGAGCTCTACAGGAAGGTCTATGAGAAGGTGATGCCATGGGATGCAAGAATGGGTATGTGTGAGGGTTTAACCGGGTCGCTATCTGTATGGCCAGATGCCAGTGCGTGAGGTGACTGGCAGCAGGAGGAAGTTGGCAAATCTCCAGCCTATAACATGAACAGCTGGCTGTGCTCCAATACAGCTGGGAAGAAAAGTGAGTCAAATGGTACCGTAACCAGGGTCACCACTTGCCAACCTTCAGAAAGATTTATCAAAACTGCTTCCTGTTTGATACACATCACTTCCTTCTCTTAAATTCATGCCACTAAGCTCAAGTTTGCAAATCTTCTTTCCACAATATAGAGTGCTGCTGTGATGATGTATTTTTTGTGTTTTTGATACCCTGGATCCCTCAACAAAAACCCAATAGGATTTTTCTATTGGCTTTTGGATTATTGCAGAAAATAAGCTCTGTGACCAACAAAAGTTTATGATTTTTACACGTTTTGTTAATCATGAGGAGAGAGCGATTATAAACACAATGAGGCTGTAGAAACGGTCTAGTGAGTAGAAAAGTTTCCCTGTTCGCTGATGACCGTTTACTGTCCTCGGCAACCTATGTAGTTCCATTTAGTCACTTGATAGCAAACAACTTTTTTCAAGACAAATATATATTTTATTTTTTTTAAATAAAATCACAAGTAACTGTACATATTACTATTTAGAACTGTTTAGAACTACAGTGTAACCATGCCTTGATCATTTTAATAAGATTTGTTTAAACCATGTTTATTTCTTAAATTGTTTTGAATATATTTTGTTGCAGTAAAATGATGGTTGTAGGGAAACAAGCCATGAATACATAAATATTGGGAAATATATCAAATATTTAGTGATAACTGTACTATTCTACCTGCAATAAAATTCACAATTTAAAAATAAATCTATAGATCCTTTTCACAGACTATGATGATGTGTTTGCACAGTTATTAACATTGTCAATTTAAAGTTTATAATGTTTTCATAAAAAAAATGCAATGAACATTTATAACGCTATTCTTAGTGTTCTATTGCCTTGGCATTAAATTTCAGAAAGTTAACGGTGCTGTGTGAGTGTTTCTCATACAACATCTCAACAAAATCTAACACAATACACTGCCATCTTTCTCTCCTCTGACTAAAGTAATCAATTTTAAAAAATAAATCCTTGTTTGGAAAGTCATAGAAACGCGATCATGGATTGTTTTTCTTTTGCTATTGGAGCAAATGGGGAAACAAAAAAATATATTTTGTTTTAGTTTCCATTCACCACTAAGTTTACCCAACTATGATGACTTCTGCTTCTGAGATCCCTGGAAATGTGAAAACGGACCTTTATTTTCACGTTAAAACAATAATAAAACCATGTTTGCGATTGCAACTGGGTGGGCAAGCTCTGCCTTTGCGCAAACGGCCTTGTCTCACTGTGGAAAAAGAAACCAAACTGGTTTCGCTCCACAAGCCAGAGCACTTCTCCAATAATTTGAGATGTTTCCCCTCATTTTGAGTCTGCTCTGTGTACCTTTCAAAAGCAATAACTCCAAAGCAACTTAGCATATGCTAGGCAGCCACCACAAGACATAACCAACCAATTATGCAACATCTCACATAGCCCGATCATCTACAGCACCGTGATTACTCCACAGGAAATATACACACGACTCAATGACACAGATGTCAACCGACTCACTGGAATGGAAAGAATGGAAGCATGGTATCATGTTAATAGTAGTATGCACTGTAACAAATCCAGATGCATAATCAAACCAATTTGTCGTCATAAATCAAAAGGGGTGGCCAGGGCTTCAGAGTGAAAGCACTTCACTCCATTTACGACTGCAAATGCGAAAAATTATTTCATCACACCAGTGACACTAAATTCTGATCAAAGCTCAAGAAGTTTTATAATACTATCAGGCGCCTTTGTTGCTTTCTGAGTCTACATGTGTTTGCTCAGCCTGAAATTAACGCTAAAATGAATTAAAGGGGTAAATCACTCATTTCAATAAATGTTGGCTGCCTATACATTAGAAAGGTGTTTTAATTTTATTTTATCGGTGCTACCTTAATAGAGAAAACACAGTTGTCAACTATTGTCTTCCCTTTTGCCCATGGGTAAGAAAACGTCAACACCCACAATGCACTGGGCATGTTGCTGTCCAAGGAGAGAACGTTGCTGCAGAAAATCAGAAAAACCTCCATGTTTGTTTTCAACGTTTCTAACTGGATGATCACAAACACTGTTTTAGACCAAACAGAGGGGAGAAACGGATAGAAACTGCTGTTCTGTCAGTTCCGCCTGAAGCAAAACGCTGCTGTTTAAAGAGTGGACAGAGTACGGTACAATTTTCAGTGATAAACCTAACCTTACAATAACTGTTCTGTTGATAACCATCTGTCGATCCGACTGTCAATGGGCGGGGAAACAAAAATGCGGAGGAATAATCTGTAGTTTTCACGAGTTGTCAAAAACGCATCATGTGAATTTCTCTGTCCAGGTTACACAAAAAAATAGCAAACATCGTCCATTTTTTATGTACTACCGACATTGTAACAATTCAAACTGGGCTGGAAATCTGCAAAGTTACACTAAGTTATGCAGACATTGGACATCTTTGGTCAAGTAAAGGCCTGTTTACACCAACACAAATAATTGGCATGAAAACTTCATACAACAATTAACAGATCATCAGTCAAAATGCATTAAATAGTTATGACTGTCACGAAATGTTGATTCACATATTTGCATACAGTACATATTCACATTTGAATATTCATAAACTACTGATCTGTTAAGCATTATTGACTGATAGGGTTATTATAAAGTGTTGGCAATATATTTGTGTTAGTCAGATGTTCATTGAAAATGTTAAACATTTAAAATAAGACATCATTTCCTGAGTATATCATTTATTCAATAGCCTGCTCATGACTGTATGTGTTGTATTGCGACACATTGCATTTCATATTTATCCATAACACATACTGGTTTTATAGACACTGATTTATTCCTGGTTTTACTGCAAATAGCACACTGGTTACTACGCCAGAACTACGGTACATTCTCAAGGGTATTTCTTTGCATGCATTGAGAAACTCTGAGAGTTATGTTAAATGAGGCCTGAGACGAGACGAGATAAAGCAAACGAGAGACACGGAGGCAGGAGCGCTGGCGTGTACCATTAGGCTCTGTGAGGGTGAACAGTGCACCTGTCCTGCTGTCTTACAAAGTCCTCATTGTTCCTCGTCGCTCACCTGTCCGTGGGTAAAGGGGCCAAGCGACAGACCTGATTTACCCTGGATTCCAGCACCCCGCCTTGGCTGACCCTCCCTCTCCGGCCCCGTAACCTCTCCCATAATCCCACCAGAACAACATCTCAGTGCTAATGCTTGTGTTCCTCACTGCAAAAAGAAAAGTTGCTGCCTTACATTTTTAAGTACAATCAACTTGGATGTTTAAGTCATTTCAACTTAAATTACATTTAACTGATTTAAAAAATGTGTTGAATCTTTGAATTGCTTTAACATCAAAATAAGTAAAGCAATTTTCAACTGTTTTGTGTTATACAATGTAAAAACATATGTTGTCATCTGTGTTGGGCAGTCACGCGTTACTAGAAACGCCTTACTGTAACGCAGTTACTTTTGACAGTAACTCATACTGTAACGCATAACTTTTTAAACAAATTAACTCCGTTACCGTTACCATATGGTGCGCTTGTCCGTTACTTTTTTAAATTAATTAATTTTGGCTGAAGTGTAGCCTACAGCCTAACCTGTTTACAACAGCGACACATTGTTGGTGGTAGGGTTGCCACCCGTCCCTTAAAATACGGAATTGTCCCGTATTTACAAGTAAAATGACACGTCCGTATCAAATCAATAAGGGACGCGATTTGTCCCGTATTTTACATAAGGCCCACACATAGCCTAGTTGGATAAAAACATAGGCTTTACTATACTAATAGCAAATAGCCTATAAATAAATCAATTTCACAATAATGTTACATTATGATTAGACTCAAATGAATTTTTTCCATTTTCTAAGCTTAGAAAATGCACATTTATACGGGCTGAATTTTATAGGCCTAAAATAAATATTGTTTAGTAATTATGTGAATTACACTGCGCA
Organism: Tiaroga cobitis; assembly: GCA_030578255.1. Taxonomy (NCBI): domain Eukaryota; kingdom Metazoa; phylum Chordata; class Actinopteri; order Cypriniformes; family Leuciscidae; genus Tiaroga; species Tiaroga cobitis. Next base: position 27,242,760 of record CM060615.1, on the reverse strand, counting down.
AACTACTACCCACTGAATGAAGAAGGGTTGGCTCTCAGTCTCTACAGAACAAAATATTCATTTTATTTTATTTTTAGTGTTCGCATTTATGAGGAAAAAACAATGTTACGGACGTGACAGTTCTCCGATACGGACGCGACACGCTCTGAAAGCGGCACTAAAAGATGCTTTAATACTTGCAGAGACATCAAACAGAAAGCACAAAACCTTTCTTTAAAGTGAATTTCGTTTTGTATTAATTGTATCTTAATTTTAATCAATGTTTCATCAACCAATTGCCTGGATTTAATAAATAAGAAGTAAATATAGCAGACGATAGATAATCACGAAATGGAGGCGCCGGCACGTGAACTGGAGCTCGTCTCATAAATGAACCGAAACTCGGCGTGTAAGGTAGCCTACTTGCCTCACAGATATGTCTACTTTTAAACAGAACAATTCAAAACGAAAGAAAACAGACTACAGACTGCTCTCTGCTTATGTAATCCGTATGAAATGTGCATTTCTCTCTGGCGCGTCTACTGCGAAGATCGCGAGTCAGCATAGTGAGTCACCTCAGAAATTCTTGTGATATATTCAGTTTGTGCTGGTCTGACTCAAATAAAATAGTGTTTAAAAATAACTTTAAGTCAGTTTTGTGTTTGTATAGACCATAACGCATAAAAGGGCATTAATGGGAACATTAAAGAATGTTTTTTTTAAGTAACTAAAAAGTTACATTTAACAGTAACGCATTACTTTTTGGTGTAAGTAATCAACAAAGTAATGGAGTTACTTTTTGAACGAAGTAACTAGTAACTGTAACTAGTTACTATTTCTTAGTAACTAGCACAACACTGGTTGTCATAAATAAATGATCATATCATTGTCTCCTCAAATCAATGGCTTCTTATTATTACTAATGCTTTGGGGTAACACTTTAGTTTAGGGTCCAATTCTCACTATTAACTAGTTGCTAATTATCATACATATTACTAGGATATTGGCTGTTTGTTAGTACTTAAAGCACATATTAATGTCTTATTAACTATTAATCTTACTAACTATTAATAAGCATTAATTAGGAGTTTATTGAGGCAAAACAGTGAGAATTGGACCCTAATCTAAAGTTTGATCAATGATTTTATCATTTTAATTTGATGTATTTACACTGCAGGTCAAACAGTATTTGATCTAATGAAAGTGTTTATGGGGAAATCTGACAAAATATTCCCTGAAAGCATTTTACATTTCACCCCCTATTCCAAAAAATAAAATAAACGAAATGTCTAGCAGAAAATAAAATAAAATAATTTAATAATTTTTCTGACAATTAAGTAATTTTCATATTTGAGTCATAATTTCAACACATAATAAAAAGAAATAATAAATGATATTTTGCTTTAAGAAAATAAAACTTATTTATAGCAGTTCTCATTACTGACATAAAAATCATGTTTTCATTGTAATGCTATATATTTATGTTTAGTATAGCTAGAAAGACCCTCTTTAACTTGAGCAGAGGTGTGTACTACTGTTAACCATCTACTATCTTGACAGACATGTGAAAATGCATTCATGCCAGGACCCGTGAGTTCATACAAGCGCACACCTCATGTCCACCCAACCACAACACCCTCCCCTACTCCCTCCTGCATCCGTACCCAGCGCCAAGCTCCACATCCTGGGGTTCCCAAGATCCCCTCAGACCCATAATACCGTGCTCCAGGCAACGAGCCAGCAGCGATCCATCAGCTTTAACTACTGCTTGAGCACGGTGCCAGGCTTAGTGCTGTTTTATTTTTACCGTGAACTACTGGGGACCTGAAGATACAGGAAAGGAAAGGGGGAGAGATCGAGAATAGGACAGGATTCCGGCTCAGTTCTCAACATCAGCCAAAGTTAACAAAAGCACCCTCCTTTTATCCACTTCTCCTGAGCGGAGTCAAGAGCCCAGCCCCCAACTGACGGTGGAGGGGGGGACGACAATCAGGACCCTGGATAGTGAAGTTTCAGGGTATATGGAAAAGGCTTGGAATAACGCCCGTACCTTACAATTAATATGTCAGCTGACAGCTAAACTTAATATTTCTGTAGATATTTCAATTTGTGGAGATACAGTGGAGTGAGAAAGACATTCAAAGGCACTGAATGATTTAGAGAATCAAATAAGTTAATACACAGCAAACTCTGAAGCTACCTTCATTCAGCTTATTTTGTTAAAAAGAACATGAAATCTAGTTTATATTTCAGAGTAGGCCTATATAAATATACAACAGGTAATTATGAGAAAGTTAAAAGAAGAAGATGCAATTACGAGAAAGTCGCAATAATGGAAAATATTCGCAATTGTGAGATATTGGCGCAATTACGAGAAATAGTCACAGAGTGAGAACATTCCAATTATGAAAAATCTTTGCCAGAAATAGTTGCAAATGTGAGAAAGTCACAATTCTGAAAAATACTTGCAATTACGAGAAATAGTTAGTTTCCAGAAATAGTTGCAAATGTGAGATATAAAGTCACAATTGCGAGAAATAGTTGCAAATGTGAGATATAAAAACACAACGAGAACGTTTCAATTATAAAAAATACTTGCAATTGTGAAATATTGACGTAATTACGAGAAAGTCACAATAGCAACAGTTGCTAAGGTTGGATTTGTCCATATTGTTTTTGAGGTGCTACTTTGAATGCACTAGCATCAATCTGGTGGCCTTGAGACTATAGAAACACTTGTAGTTGAATTTTTTCACATTCACTCAACTTAGTGATTGTTTTATGGGTCAAACTCAACCACGATCCATCATAAAGTTTTTCAATAGCATGTGCTTCTGCACATATTGGCAAGAGAACAAAAAATTACACACTTATGACCCATTGACATTTGTCAGAAAAGATCTGTCACGATTTTCCAGCGGTATTGTTAAAAACCGACTTAAAAAAAAAAAAAAAAAAAAAAAATCACCAGCTGTGCCCCTGAACGCCATCCAGCGTTTTTAAAAGGGTCCCACTGTCCTTGTTTAATTTTAAACCAATGCACCACCTTAAAATTATACAGACCCACAATAACTTATCGCATATAGGGGGAAAAAAACTATATGAGGCTGGAAAAAATAAATGCTGGAGCCAGATGGAGAGATGGAGAAAACAATTCTTTCCCACAGGATGGTGATACAAACTCTGGCTCTATTCGAACAGTTGGGAACGAAAATAACAAAGCGTGTTATTTTAGTGCTCTGCGTGTCTGCCACGTTTTTGGATACAAAATATAGTATATGCGTCTCAAATAAATACATGATTAATGAGAAACAGTCATATCTCACTGATGTGGTGAAAGCTTGCCACACTTACGGGAAGTTACCACCCATATGTGACTTCTTTAATGGTGCCAAATCATGTGTGGCATTAGTTTGGCTAAAGACACTGTGGCTCATGTGACACTTCTGAAACAGAAGTGAAACTTTATCATTTCAATTTGGATTTACAAGCAGTTGAGCCTATACCGTCACACTCAACTACTCTCTCCAAAAACTGCATGTGAAACAGTATGTGGTGCGCAGTTACATTACTGGCATGTGACCTCACTCGGCTCACTGCATGGCATGCTTAATTCAGCAGAAGCAAGCACTGATATTTCGTTTTTGATCAACATCTGGGTTATTTAAAAATGCACTATTTTTTTTTAATGATCACTCTGTTTCATTAAGTACATTCGTTTTTTGTGCGTTTAAAACCTGAAAGCCATGGCAGTGGAATGGAAAATGAATGCAAATACATATTTTTTAAAAAGTAGAACTCACTTGAACGCCACATTTTTAGAGCACTGTGTCATGTGAGATGCTTGACACCAGACTTGAGCAAAACGGTCAATGACGTTCATCTAGTGCAGGCTTACATAGAAAACAATGGAAAAGCAGCACAGTGGAAAGAAAAAACGCATTATGACAACAATCGTTTTGCTGTAATTAGGCATGTGCCGGTATCAAATTTTCGTGCTGCGATTAATTGAATGAGCTTTTATCACGGTATACGGTATTATCACGATATTTTAATTGCTCAAGAGAAACAGATGGATTGCGGGTATCTAAAAAAACAACTTGCATCACAATGTGTAATTGTGATTTTCAAAACATGGTAACTAAACAGAATTTTATTAAGTTTAGTGACAACGTGTTACAATGTTTACATGGTACAATGACTGGTAGGTTACTGTTTGTATTATTCAAATAAATTATTGTATTTGATTTTAATCTTAATTCAATATTGACTCATTTGGATAAATATTAGGTAGGCTACATTCTGCATGTTAATTTTTCTCAAGAAAAAAATATATCTCACATAATGCTGTAAACAGAGAGAAATTAAATATAATGCGGTTTTCATTATAATAACAATTATGTAGGCTAATGACAAGTAAACATATAATTAATATGTAATAAAGTGCACATATTTAGCAAAATGACAATTTTTTCTAGTCAACTAAAGTGCTGGTCATTAAATGGCTTTCCTGAGGTAAATGTAACGTTCTGTGACATAACTGTTCTCCTGCAGTTTTATTGACCTCTTTCTGTGAAAAACACTGATTGATCGACATTTTGTATGAGGCATAAACCTTAAGGTAAGTTGTACTGTATCTTTAAATAAAAAGTAACAGATGATCGGTTTACTTGAACTGAGGCGCAGCGATCTGTCACAATGGACAGAACCTTTTTTTTTCATATCAAAAGTAACCTGCTCTGTCTAGTCTGTCGGTGTCAGTGTCCTCTTTGCTCCGCGATTTTTCTCTGCGTGAGAGCGTGTGAAAAGTGTCAATTCCGTAAAGCGGCTTTCAGACAGAACGCGATTTGCTATTTTGCAAATGAAAATTCTGCGTCCTGTCTGAAAGGCGCTTGAGTCTCAAGTTGAATGCGTGAGAGTTGGCAGCCCTGCGGGGGGTAAATCGTCGGCAGCGTTCCTCCTTCCGCCATGCTTCTACTCCATGTGATGATTGTTTACATTAGACTAGTCGAGTGCGCACTGCGCCGCGTGCACACAGTGCTTATACATGTGGGGATTGTTTACATCAGAGTGCGCACGTGTTTTGCGGAGCATATACGCAGTGTTTAAGCGGTTGATGGAAAATGAGCTAATGCGCGTTCTAAAAGTCTAAATTCAAATCTATTATTTTTCACGGTATTTTGAAGTGGCCGCGATAACAATATCGTGCATATTCATTACCGCGATTTATCGCATTACCGAATACCGGCACATGTCTAGCTGTAATGTACGAGTCCCGGAAATGGGAGAGAGGAAAAGGGACCAAAAGGAGTCTTTGGTCATGTCACACTTCGTTGTTAGCTTGTCTTGTTTTTTCCCCGTTTTTTTTTTTTTTTTTTGGATTCGTTGGAAACAAAGATTCCAATTAAATAAACAGTGCTTTATGTTTTTCAGGTAAATTTAACGGTATTCAGGTACAGAAATTGAATAATCAAATGTAAAATAACACTAACATTATTAATACTATTAATCTTTATAAAAGTGATGTTCTCTTTCTCCTTTGTAGTTTTTTAGCTTTAAGGTTATGAATAAGCTGTGTTCCAAAACAATGACAAAATTTGCATTTAGGAGATATAAGCTGTCTCGGTTGGTGTATGCAGAGGAAGAAGGAGGCTGAGTCAAAAAGATCCAATTCCAACATTTACTAATTACCTCCAAAATCAAACTGGTACAGGCGGGCAGAGAACACAAACACCAAGTAACATTTACAAGAACCGACCAAGACAGACTGAACACAAGCAAACTAAATACAAGTCCAAATGAACACTAACGAGGTGAAGACAGGTGACACAGATGATGATGACGAGGGACAGGTGGATAATGAGGGAGTGAATTCAGGTGTGAAGACAAAAAGGATTCTGGGTAGTGTAGTGCAGACTAAGACAGACAGGTGCAGACAAAGACTGTGGCTGTGTCCGAAATCTCCACTCAAACCACTACTCCCTAACCCCTATGTAGGGGGTAGGGAGTAGAGCACTATGTAGTGAGCTCACCAGCATAATAGAAACACCACTTTCGGACACTACTCGATCGTCTCTCGGCGCCGTTGATTACGGCATTACTGTCGCATTATTTAAACGCGCCATCATCTGTCAGCTGGTGCCGAGCCAGCTCTGGGCTAATAGATTTTTTTTTTTATAAATACATTACATTATATTGAGCTTATTTCTCCATAATTGTAAAATTAAAAGTCATTTCTGGCCGTTTCTGTTATAATGCGTTACTCCACACATGATTATAACTTATAAACATAAATAAAATTAATACACTTTTATATATTTTCATTTTCGCATCACACCGTTTTCTCTCGACATTAGGAAAAAAAAAACAGATCTACATTATCAAATATCTTGCTCATAATACTCTTAATAAAACAGCTTTTAGACTCTGTGGAGATCCCACTCAATCTTTCTCTTTTTGTTTTGTTTTTGTTCTCGTGATTCAGAAGATTTCGCGGATTAGCAAAAGAAACAGGATTTCTAGACAGAAAACGAACATAACTTACATTTGTATGACAAATTCGTATTGTCGCGCTGCTCTCCTTGACGTCCATCCACCATTTTTGCGACCAGCGTAATGCATGATGGTATGTAGGGCTTGGGTTAGTGACCATCGGTTGTACACTACTTTTCAAAATGCATTCTGGGATACATTGAGTGGACTATATAGGGTATAATAATCATCACTATACATTCGGACAGCACTACAAATTGGCGAGCTCACTATATAGTCCACTATATAGTGAGTAATGGGAGATTTCGGACACAGCATGTGACATAAGCATTCACAACGTACAGTCTCTCACTTCCGCTTAAAAGGATCACAGATTTTTATGACATCACTTTTCACATCGAAAAAACTTTACAACAAAGTTAACATTAGTTAACTACCTTAGTTAACATGAACTAAGAATGAACAATACTTCTACAGCATTAATTCATTTAGTTAATATTAATTTCAACATTTACTAAAACATTATTAAAATCAAAGGTTGCATTTGTTATCATTAGTTAATGCACTGTGAACTAACATGACCAATCAATGAACAGCTGTATTTTTTATTAACTAACATAAACAAAGATTAATAAATACTGTAACAAATGTTTTGCTCATTGTTAGATCATTTTAGTTATAAATTAACTAATGTTATCTAATGAACCTTATTTGTAAAGTGTTACCATTACATCTTCTGTCCAATCAAACGCTCTCTAGAATCAAAAGCGTCCCGCCCACTATGCTATAGGCTAAATACCACCTGGCCAAAGTGACACTGAGCAATATGGGTTTGAGATGTGTGTTCGGTTGCTCAAACGCTCGAGTTTTATTCCGGTTTCCAACTGTACGTTGGTTAAGAATTTATTCACACCTCTACTATTGAATCCGACGTATCATCAACACTCGGATTCGCTTCCATGGTGCTGTCAAGTACGACTTGCAGTCTGTGAGGTAAACTAAACGCTATTGGCTGTTTGAAAAGGGGGAGGAGCCATTCAATATGTTCCTGTTTCAGTGGAAATTACGTCAATGCATCAAACAAAGCTGCGCGTTCCAAGGCACTTCAGTGGGCCTTTAAGACGAATGCACGGATCCAATGCAATGATACGCATCTGTTTTTCAATTTACACAAATATGCATCACTCTCAATTGTTTATAACACACAACCGACGTTGTTTACGAGGATATTCACAGAGATGGGCATTTTGATTTCATTTTGTGTGCTTGTGTCCGTTCAAGCTCAAAAAGAGGAGAAAGAGAACTGAATTCAGAGGTCACGTGTTGTCTGCACGACATCCTGCGATATGGCATATCTTTTCTGATAAAGCAATAAACTAGGATGAAGTCCTAGTTTTGTTTTATTACTTTCTTTGATGTGACGTGTTTTATAGACTCAAAATTGTTTCTTATTCAAATGTGGTGAATCATCCCTCCCAAGGACAGCCTAATTTTTACTTGTAATTATTTTTTTTATTTTTTTTAAATAAGAAATTTAATGTTAATGCTGCCAAGCAAGCTCATTAAAAACAAGTAGTATTGCAGTTTGCCATTGTGAGCAATGCATGCCCACATCTCTTTCTTTTCTTCTAAGTGAAGAATATGCATCTGGCTTTTAAAGGCTTTGGCACTAGCATTGCTGGTCACAGTCAGACTCAGAGAAACAAACCTGACTTCAGATGCATATCAGTTCTCTGCTAATAAATCTCTTTAAATGACCTTTGAGGATTTAGTGCTTACGTGAACGTTCACCGCAAAGCCTCCGTCACTCATAAAGTCCCACAGACTCTTATGTCACCAAAGGCACTAACAACTGTTGCAGAGGGCGGGCCATCCATCATAACATGACAGTAAACTGTGCTCCTGTACACTTTCATGAGGACTTTCCCACATTTATTCAAGCACAAGGGTTTATGCTAAGACCTGGTCCGACAGCGGTGCTCTCTTACCAGGTATGAACTGCAGACGCAAAGATGAATTACGTCAGAAGGCTTTTCAGAATTTCAGAGAGGGATACATTGGTCACTTAAAGAGGCTTTGACTGTACTAAAGCATAACAATACCATAATATGTTTGCAGATATTTAGGAAACATGTGGAGTTCACATACGTGTTTTATCTTGTATTAGTTTTGGTCTGTGTGATGTCGCACGTTCGTTGCCAATTTACCCAATAGTGTTTCGCCACCACAGGTTGCCAGTTGGCGGAAAACACAGCATATTGCAGCTGGAAGCCAGTAAACAAACTGGGTCAGCGATCGCAGAATCTATCCGACCTAAAAGGCCTCCGCACCCATCTAAAAATTTCTATGAACAGGAGCATATTAAAAACCAATATCAACTCATCATAAATCAATAAATTAACTCATCAACTTACAGTGTGTAATACTCCTCACATTCAATTGTCAATTGCGCTTGTTCCTGTTGCGTGTCCTCAATCTGGCAACCCGTGTGAGAGTCGAATCTGGTGAGGAGGGGCGGAGGAAACAACTCACTCCAATATTTTGAATTTGGACTGCATTACTCACGCTATAGCTGTCAATCTCACATACTGCATATTTAACTCTATTGTCACCATCTATACATAACCATAAGAATATATATATATATATATATATATATTTTTTTTTTTAAACAGAACATTAAAAAAAGTATTCTACTTGCCTAAACCTCAAAATGTACCATTAAAATTAAATATTTACTCTTACATACTTTGCTCCAATAATAATAATAAAATATATAAAAATACATTTTGTGTCTGTACAGCAGGGGTCTCCAACCATTTTTCAATTGAGAGCTACTTTTTAAAAATGAAAGTGGCCGAGAGCTACTCATGTAATACAATACTTAAATCTCTTAAATAATGTCTCATAACTCTCATATTAACAGCTATCCAAACTGTTTTAGACCTAAAAGAGTTTTTGTAGGCCTATATATGTCACCCTTAAATGTCAGAGAAAAGAACAGAATCAGAGATTATTTTTTTATAGAAAATTGTACTTTGCATATTATACTGTAAACATAATTATAGTTGATTTTATAGTGGATCATAACTAGAGATGAAATGGCACGAAAATTTCATTTAATGATTATAGTGACCAAAATGATCACGGTTATCACAGAATCCTGTTCAAAAAGTACTAATACTACTAAATAAAATCAATTCACCAAGTTTTGTCGAAAACCAGCAAATAACAAAAAAATAGTATCAATATGCACTTTTTGTTTGCATAAATATTAAAATAATAACATTAAAAATGATGGCCAGATTTTAAAGGAGTGTCTTGCAACATGTTATCTACTAACATGTACAAGTTCAAATAAAGTTTTGACAAAAAAGGTTTTATAAAAAGATAAACCTCACATATTTTAGCCTTTAAATCAGTTTTATACAAAGAATGAGTCAAAAAAGATAAATTACTGACATTTACAATGCACATTAGCTTATCTTTTATTATTAATAGTAAAATTCGGTCCGATTTTCCCGTGGCGTCTGTCGTTGCACTGCGCTCTCCACAAAGACAAAGAAGTTTTAGTAGCTAATGGATTTCCACGACCGAAAAACGCTTGCTGTAAGATTTATTTACGGAGAAGAGAAAAACACCCGTAGTGTTTGGGTGCACCCCCATCCTTCATGTTGACTGAGCTTTCAATGTTGTTACGGAAAGGGTGAAGCTGATTGGTTGGTTCTTGTCACATGACCTGCGGTGTGCTTGCGGCATTCTGAAAAGTTGAGATTTTCACATCTCGCTGCGCCTGGAAAAAATGAGCGTGTCGCTTCAATTATGAGCGCGCTTGCCCACGCGCCTACATTTGAAATAACGAACAGTTAATGTGAACGGACCCTTGGCGAGCTACCTCCAATCAGGCCACGAGCTACTGGTAGCTCGCGAGCGACATGTTGGAGACCTCTGCTGTACAGTATATATATATATATATATATATGCTGCAGGACCCCCTTGAAAATGAGATGATACACCTCAAGGGGTTATCCTGAAATAAATCCAATTCAATTTAAAAGTGAATTTTGCATCCGATGACCCCTTTAAGCCAGGCTCAGACTACAGGAGTTTCAGGCCGATTAATGCCCGATTTAACGCTTCCGACATTCGGAGAGAAAAAAAATCGCGTCCAGAGCATCGGTCGGCCCAGTGCATAAATGTGAGGCATTTACACGGTAGGGGTTGAACGACTTCAGATTTTTTAAAGTCGACGTTTATGTGATAAAAGTTGTCGCTGATGATGTCATTGATGAACAAATAAGCCTGAACCTCGAGCTGAGACTCGGGTTGCCTTTGTGCACGATAAATCACAGAACAGAGTTTACAATACATTTCTGCGCTACTGAATGATTCTGTGTACGCGTGATCTTCACGTGATATGCGCGCTACTGTCAGTGTGTGTGTGCGTATAATGCAGCAGCAGTTTAGAACAGCGAATAATGGCGCTTTTCCACTACACAGTACCAGCTCGACTCGGCTCGGCTCGCCTTTGTTTGGTTTTCCACTGTGTAAAAGTTGTACCTGTACTTGCTTTCGGGTACTTTTTTTTTGTATCACCTCCGGCGAGGTTCTGAGCGAGCTAAGGTGATACTAAAATGTCACGTGAAAACAATGCTGACTGCTGATTGGTCAGAGTGAATCGTCACCATTCACTGCGTCATCATTACATGCGCCAGATGGAGTATCCAGAATAACCCCGCCATTTTTAAATAGTTTGGCCAGATATAGTTACTAAACTTACTACTATTATTATGGCAACTCGGAAGAATACGCCGTGGTCAAACGAGGAGGTGCAGACTTTCCTTTGTTTGGTTGCCGGAGAGAGCATCCAGCGAGAGCTTGATAGGGCAACGAGGAACGAAAGGCGTCGCTATGACGACCGGGTACTATTTGTCGCGGTACTGTCTGCAATGGAAAACGGAGCGAAAAGCGAGCTGAGTCGAGCCGACCTGAGGCGAGCCGAGTCGAGTCGAGCTGGTACTGGTAATGGAAAAGCGCCATTACTAGTGTGCACAATAAGCTGTGTAAAATGCGCATTCAGCCGATCCATTTTGAGCATCCAGATGGTATAATCAAACATATCTTGAGGAACGCTCTCTGAATATTTTAACTGTTTGGCTCTTAAAAAAGGACTTCAAAGATGTCTTATCCTCTTGCGCCCTCTATACGCCATAAATGATTAGCGACTAGTCAACGTCAAGCTTAAAGCGTCATGGAAGAGCATTAAAGTCTAGAGTAGTTTAAAGACTAGTCATTCGACCCCTATTACACAGCTGTTTTTTCTGGCTACAAAGAATACTAAGCATTGATACAGCAAGTTGCCACGGCACAGTATCCATGTTATTTACATCAGCTTTCCTGTGAGAACATCTGAGTTGCTAATCTGGCATGATAATCTTTAGAATAACTTGTAGTGTATGATGCACAAGAATTTACAAATCTTGTAGTGTGTGCAGGTTTGAGATTTGAAAGAAAATCTGTGAAGTTAAGTCACAGTCAGTTAAGATTTAAAATCTCCTGTAGTCTAAGGACTTTTTAAAATCGCACAGTGTGCACCCGGCTTAAGACCGTTGCTTAAGAAGTTGAGGTAGTAGTTGACGATAGCCGTTGACTTGACTTCCAAAGTAGGAAACAAAAATACTTTGGAAGTCAATGGCTATCGTCAACTGTCTGGTTACCAACATTCTTTAAAATACCTTAAAAAACTCATACAGGTTTGAAACAACCTGAGGGTGAGTAAAAGACTATTTTCATTTTGGGTGAACTATCCCTTTAAATAAGATGTATTTAATTCATACAGTAATGCAGTAGGATTCCATAATTGCTTATACAGTAAAAACATATGGGAAATATATAACAGTTTGGTCAAATTTAACAATTTGGTAAAGGGAACACAGTGGTCAGGCAGACGCGGCCTAATATGAAACAAAGTTAATAATGAGAGAACAATCTGTGCCACAGACAAGAGTGTTGAGTGAGTGCAGGTGATTCAGCTAAAGATGCAGCCCAGAATCAGTCACACTGTGATCCGCTGGCCTGCTGCGAATGCTATTAACACCTTGAGGAACAAACACGGGACACCAAACCATCAACCCCCCTGCCAGTCATTTACACCCCAGAGACCGGGGCGGAGAGGAACGACTCATTTTAACCTGAAGGCTTGTCAGTGTGTGCTCACACATGGATGAAAATTAGGTGGAGCTCAATTCTCACCTCATATCCAAGCACAACACTCCACTAAACAGTCCCACTTAAAGCTCACCGTGGAAAAGCTGAAATAGAGGTTCTAAAAACCCCAAAGCCCATTTGCATGTGTTTGGTGCACACAGGGCAGGCTCTAACCCTTTGGTTGCCCTAGGCGATATTGAGTTTTGGGTTTCGGGGGTATTTCCCCCGTAAGAAAATGTTGTGCATTTTAATGTTAAATTCATCAATCTGGTGCACTTTGAGAGTTCAAAACTAAAAGCTCCAACCCATATTCAGTGTGCAAATTTAACAAAGAAAAAAATCTCAAACCTCTTTTAATTACAGTGTCTGTCTATATTGCACTACTACATAATAATAGATATAATATTAATCCCATGACAGTAATAGCCATGGGCTATATTTTAAAACAAATGCACTGAAAAATAAAGGAAACTTTCATAAGTATTGTACAAATCTCTATACTTGAAAGTAAGTTATATATCTGGAAGTAACCCAGCGCCGCCAATTAAGCAAAACAAAACAAAACGAAACGAATGGGCCACAGATGTACGAGTTTTATGGGCCGTTAAGACAAAAATAGAAAAATAAAAGTATGAGATAGGCCTATGTATCGGCCCAAAAAGCACGTCGGGCCGCGGAAATCTCCCGGTAGTCCCGATGGCCAGAACATTTGACACCTTAATGGCTGAGATGAGAAGACTTACCTCTATACTGGGCTTTCTTTTTATCTTGTTGCTTTCTCTGTTTTCGTCCCTGTGCACCAGAGGGTTTAGACCGCTTCATTTTCAATCAGCACGCGCAGCAGCCGAGCACTTGCCTAACGTAACCATAGAACGTAACGTAACGCAACTAACCCCCGCCCCCCCCTTTAGGAAATGATCGACAATAATCATCCATTCAATCTAATAATCAGGACAAGTTATTAAACGTATGGCTGAGGGCCGCCTTAGGATGATCATGTAATAAACATGTTTTTGTTCGCTTGTCATTCTAATTATGTGATTAATGGGAAGTAGGCCAGGGGCGACACTAGAGGGTGCCCGCGCCCCCAACACATTTGTCGCCCTAGGCAACCGCCTAGTTCGCCTATAGCAATCGCCGGCCCTGGGTGCACAGCTGCTTTGTGTGCGTATGTTGGCTATTTCGGTTAAAAAGAGCTTGGGCAATATATAAATCCATTGTCCTGAAAAGAACTTGGCTGTGGGTAAAAAAAAGAACGATTATGGCCAAAATTATGGTCAAAAATCACATAACGTAAAGTTGACTGCCAATTCATACAGAAAACAGAGAAAGAAACAACGAGATGTAGTTCTGGACAAAAGATGGGTGTTTAAACCGGTTCTGCATTGGCTGACGTGCTCCACGATTAAGATCAGAAAAAGTCTGATTCATTTCCGCAAATTGGTTCTTTTGAACAGTTCGTTTTGAATGCACTGATTCAGTGGTTCTTTTACATCATCACATGGTCTCTGACATCCCGGTGTGGGATATTACATGTTTTAGTCTCTTTTAAAAATAATTATTACCGTATATAATATTTAATACATTTGGAAGTTTTAAAGAATTTATTTTTAACATTTTAGCCAATCACATATTAGGGATTTTTCATTCTATCAGCCAAATCCACAGATCACTTCAAATACTCTTGATATATTGAAATATCAGCTTGGTTCTTTGATTCACTAATACCATAATATCATTGGTTTGTTGCTAAATAGGAGTCAGACATGTCTTAAAGGGACACTCCACCCATTTGCATTAAGCGTTCCATTGTTAGAAACCTAGTCATACTATTGAATGGTCGTGCAACACTCTCTCATTTTCCCCTGAGACGAGAGAAATCTGCTATTTACCTTTTTCACTTCCTCCTACAATGACGCAAAAATCGTCATTTTACGTCATTGTAGGAGGAAGTGTAAGAAGGGGGGATTTCTCTAAAGACTACAAGCACTAGATCCCACCCTTTCAAACCCGCCCATAGGTTGGACCTAATGCGCTAACAGAGCTATCACAGATCAGTGGGTGGGACTTCACTTGTAGATACTGAAATCAATATCAGCCATCTTGTTTATAAGCTAAGCTAACAAGCGCTGTGAAGATAGGAAGTTATGACAATGACGGAAGAAACTAAACACGATATGGAAGGAACTAAACTTGATATGGAAGTAGAGGATTCTGAAATTCAGCTGCTCGAATCCGCTGGTCGTGGGTATCTTTACGAGCCGCAATATAGTGAAGAGCAGCTGAGGCTGCTGGAGGAACAGGAGGCGGCTGCCTGTCGTGGACGAGGAGCCCGGACGGGTTCGAGCTGGGCGGACTGCTGGTGCCTGTGCTCTCGCTGTGCGCTACGGACACAGATAGAGTCCGTCTGCTGCAGAGAATTTCAACGATAGCAATTTCTCCTGGACGAAATCTCTGAATCAGACGAGCACACGGACGTTTGTGTTGTGATGTGAACCATCCTAGTGTCGCACCGCATATGTTCTGACTGAACATCCAGGTATCAAGCAATAATTCACCATAGAAACGAAATACAAACGAGGAGTAATTCGCTAATGAGTTTGCCAATGTAACGGAGTTCGTTGTTGTGGGAAGAAGGAGGCGGGAACCGGCGAACATTTAAACATTTTAATAGTAAAATAAACAAATACAAAATAAAAGTATAAGCCAGCTGGCCACACACAACAGAAACAAAACATAAAATCAGGCCTGTTCCTTTTGTGCTTCCGCTCCTCCGTGAGAGATATGAGACCGCTGCGTCTCACAGGTGTCATTCATTATCACTCGCGCCGTCCTCTCACCCTCGTCCTGCTCGCCACAGCCAACTAACTAGACATTTTGTGTGAAATTAATTTCAAACTCTTTTGGCAGCTAGCCTTGTAGACGGAAGAGGGATTTCTCTGATGTTTGCGCGCTGTTCTGGATTAGTGGGAGTGGCTTGCGGAGCTGTGCAATGTGGTGCATTGTGGGAGTTGTTGTCTTACATACAAATGCGCCCTAAAGTTATTTTCTGTCTTTTCTCGGTCAAGAGGGCACCAAATTCAAAATTTCTTTTACATTTCGACTACATATATAACCCACTTTCAAAAAAGATTAATGTTGAAATGGGTGGAGTGACCCTTTAAAGAGCTATTGGTTCAGTGAGTCAGTGTGTTACTAAAGCCCCGTTCACACAGTGCGTGATCCCGGGAAATTGCCGTAAAATTGCCTTCTGTGTGAACGCAAACACATCCCGGGATTGATGCCGGGATCGATGCCGGGATGGGGACCTATTAACATTGCCGGGATTGTTCCCGGAACGTGCCCTGTAGTGATGACGCACGTGCCATTGCAATGACGTAGTTATCGTGCGACTCTGTTGCTCTTAGAAGAAAGTTTGTGTTCGTCATCAACAAAGAAAGAACGAACAAAGGTCTGCAAACTGGAATGAAGCAGAGACCAGGGAGCTCCTTACTATCCGCAGTGAAGCTGAGATCGTTCGACACGTACGTTACACGTCACATCCTGACGTCACGTGTCTTTACGGGATGTGTGTGAACGCACTCACAGATTCCGGAAAATCACTGGCAGTGTGAATGAACCAAAATCAAACAACATTATCCGTGATAATGTCAAAATCAAACGATCCCGGGACACAGACCCAGACCCTCTGTGTGAAAGGGGCTTAACTCGAGAATTCTTCGGACTGAGTCCAATTAGTGAACATATCTTTCAGACCAGTTCTGTAAAACTGTTCAAATAGCTCACTGAAAAAATCCAACTCAAAATAATAATTAGTTGTTTTTTTTTACAAAAAAAAAAGGTAATTCAACAAAAGTTGTCGCAGAACCAGACTAAATAACAGCTTAACTTGATATACGCTAACTAACCACAGCTATAATGTTTTGCTGTATCCACATTGTATCCAAGATGCTGGAAGTATTTTTTGTCACGGCAAAGGGTAAATGTGAAGTCTCATTTCAACCAATGTCCTTAATGTTCAAATTTAAAACCATTCAGGGCAAAGTCCAAAAGACCTGAATGAGCTTATTACTCAAGAAACCTTTTAGGAAAAATCATTTGGCTAAGGGTCTCGCATCATTACAATTCATCAAATAAAATAAAAATCCCATGGAGTAATAGAAATTATTTCTGGACGCATTCAAACTTCTTGAAACTGTAGCAGCAGAAAGCTAAGAGTCTACTTCACCCTTCAGCGTTTCCAACTCTTGAACACATGGAGCGTGTTCTCACGACCGGAGTCATCAGATACAAGCCAACTACAGTTTTTTGAAGCCATGTGTTTTGTTTGTGATATGAAAGATCTGAAAACAAAGATGATGGCAGGCTGTCTCCATCTGAAGGCCTTGTCGACTTGATCTAAGTGCTCTTGAAGCATGTGAAAATAAACGCAGACAGCAAGGAGCACATTCATTAAAGGGATAGTTCACCCAAAAAAGAAAATTCTGTCATAATTTACTCACCCTCATGTCGTTCTAAACCCATAAGACTTTTGTTCATCTTAGAAACACAAATGAAGGTTTTTTAGATGAAATCTGAAAGATTTCTGTCCCTCCATTGACAGCTACGCAACTACCACTTTGACGCTTCAAAAAGTTCATAAAGAGATCATAAAACTAATCCATATGATTTGAGCGATTTAGTCCAAATTTTTTAAAGAGAAACAATCGATTTAAATGATGAACAGATTGAATTTAGTCTTTTATTCACCTATTTAAACATTCATCAACGCACACATAAGATATGATAAAGGAAGGGTCAATGTTTATATGTGAATAAAGAACAAATTCAATCTGTTCATCATATAAAGCGATCAAGTCTCTCCAGAAAAATTTGACTAAACCGCTCAATTCATGTGGATTAGTTTTACGAATCCATATGAAGCGTCAAAAAGGGTCATTAAAATATCTTCATTTGAAATATTAGAGGCCTGTTAAAAACCCAATGATAATAGATGGAATAAACAGTGGGAGGATCATTAGATATCCATCACATCATTGGAGTTGCTGCTCATGTGGGGAAACCTACTCAAGGATGAAAGTGACAACTTTTCAAATCCTCTCCCTTAAGTTGTAGCCAATTGTCTCCAGGATAGACGCTATGAAGACTTTACAAGCGGATCCACATGTCCAAGCGTGTGTACGCATAATCGTACTGTGAGTGCACTTCAGGACCTTCGCTTTCATTATCTGACGTCATGTTTCACAGGTGTATGTATTGATGAAGATTTCAAAAGTAATTTTATAATAAAATTCAGGTTTTCCATTGGAATTGTAAAAGGTATGTCGTGAGAGCTAGAAAGCGATGTCATGCTGTTTCCACTCATTCGTACATGTAATTCATACAACTAATGTAACATTTCAGTATTTATAAACATAGTATTGTCACGATTCATGAATTCGCTGTTTCCTTCATGTCTCGTGTTATTGTTGTTCTGTGAGTATGAGCGCGTTTGAGTGGGCGTTACCGCTCGTTCAGCTGATCAGTCACCGGCTGATCTCATTATCAGCGCCAGCTGCTGCCAATTCACCTCACTATAAAGACTCATCACTATCTTCTCTCATTGTCAGATCGTTGGTTTGGTGTCCTCTGTGTCGTGCTTCGTGTCCCTGTTGCAGTCTGTTCCAGTTTGAGTTCCTGTTTGGTGTCTTCGTGTCCTGTCTCGTCTGGAGTTCCACCTGCACTGGATTCACCCTCACCTGCACGCTTACCACTGAGTCCCTGCGCCACCATCTGCTGAGATTCCTTGAGATTGTCTTTGTGTCTTCTGACTATAAATATAAGAGTTAACTTGCACTTGCTTCCGCCCTGTTCTTGTGACAAGTATTTATTTGTCCATTTTAAAGTTATCATGGTAAGGGAAGTTGCAATAATATTTTCTTCTCTACTGTGTTTGAGAAGCTGATTCACAAGACAAAATGTATGGCGGGACTTGATTTGGTCCGTGGGGAAATGATTGGCTGGTTAAATGGATGTGGTTTGCTATTGGTGGATTTCTTGTGTGACAGGTTGTCCCGCCCTCGCCCCAGTAAACATCATCAGAGAAGAGAAGTCGCTGACAGATGGAGGGGAAGGTATTTTGATTATAGATAACGAGGAAAGATTCATTTTTAAAGAAATAATGATATAAACAACAGATAAGTTTATAATAAACACTGCAATATTTCATAAAAAATAAGAATTGTCCATTTTGATTTCATGGCGACTAAGTGGATTATTATTGACCACAACAAACGATTCACGATTCAAAAATATCTCAAGATGGATGCATAAGAATTGGCAAGATTTCGTGAAGATTTCTTTAAAGGGATGCGTAAACAAGTGAATCATTACAACCTTACATCCAACAGTAACTGCCTATTTTTGTAAGAATACAGTGGTTTTTATCACACAAGAGGCGTTCCGATGGCAGTGGTATAAGTGAAATTAAAGATGCAACATTTCCGAGAGGGTTTAACCCACATTAAAGCACAACATACTAAAGCATAACACACTAAAACTCTGAGATAAGTAACAGCACCAAAAATGCCAGTTCTTGAACAACTCGTTGACCATTCAGCCAATTTCTATCTGCGAACATGACTATTATATGAGCACACCAGGTGACACTGTCCTGGGGCAGCAGAACGGTGGCTGTTTGCGATCCATGGTCCAATTTGAATACGGTTCCAAGAAACCGCTGCTCCATCCATGAGGTCGCACAAGTCCATACCTGTCTTCTCTTTGACACACGACTATCTCTTGCGCTACAAATCTTTAGTCCGATCCAGGACTTGAGGCTAAGGGGTGGGAGATGCGTTGTGTTCGGTTGCAGTGGGATATTTAGATTCGTACAGCTTCAGAACAGCATTCCAACTGTTCCAGGTGAGCCGTTCGCCTTCAAAACGCTGTGGCCAGTGGCTATATCAGTTGTGCGTGACTGTCGGAGTGCGTCAAGCTGAAAGAATGTAGACAGGGATACAGGTGAGGAGAGGCTAGGCCATGTGTGTTGGTGATACAGCATCTCAGCCGTACTTCAATCTAGCTTTCTTCGTAGATGACAATGGCCCTTTCATGACATCTGTCACCCCTGGCCAGACTGAAATTGCTATTGCGGTTCCATTCTTCAAAGAGCTTGTTATTAGCTTGCCCTAGGAGCACGAACCAGTTAGCCAACAGCCCTGAGAGCAGAAGGATATTAAAGAAGCTAAACGCTGGGATACTCGACGAGATGCCCCGTGGGACTAACGCCAAAAACCTTCGGAATGATGCTCAAATTAACAGGATGTGGAAACCAAGAACAAGTCGGACACAATAAAAAACATGGAGGTGTGACAATGGACAGTGAGGACATTTTTTTTATAAAGCTTTCAAAAGTGTTTGGAATGGAACACTGGCTTAATATGTACTGGAAACTGTGCACTACATACTGTACAATGCATACTAAACTACTTTAGTCGTTAACACCTAGGGAAACGGGATGAGGCGGAGGGTTAGCTCTTATTTTTTAAAAATAACCTTTTATGCCGGACTCGACCCACGAATGCCTTCCACTGCTTTGAACTGCAATTATATCAGTTTAATTCCTCTAATCCACTGGTGGTGGCTTTGATCTACCGTCCTACTAAACCTTCCCAGGATTTTATTGAGGAATTTGCAGTGTAAGTGAACTTTTTATTAAATATGACCGACTGATAATTCTTGGGGATTTAAATATTCACATTTGTTGTGGATCTGACTCTGTCTAAGGACTTTTTAAACCTGCTCGAATCATTTGATCTCATGCAATGGATGAAAGGCCCTACTCACATTCAGGGCCATATAATAGAGCTGGATTTGTAACATAATCTGCTCGTCTCTGATATGATCTCTGATCTTAACTTCTCTGATCATAAGCCTCTTCTCTTTACTGTCCCTTTACATGTTCAGAATGTAAAACCACATGGCACAACCAGATGGTCGCACGTGTTTAATTTGAATACTATCAATAATTGTTCACAGTTATATAGAGAAAGCTGGATGATCATCTTGCGCTTTTTAATTCTGCCCCATTGAAATCTAAACCTACTATAGTTAAAACAATGCCCTGGTTAAATGAAAATACTCTTTCTCTTCTGCAGAAATGCCGACTGGAGAATGGAGAAAGTTCAAGCTTCAAGTTAACTATGAAGCCCTGTAGGTTGCATTGTCTAATTTCCAAAAAGCAGCAAAGATTGCTAAAATGGATTATTACTCAGACATTATTAATCAAAATTGCCATAAGCCAAAGGCTCTTTTTTCTATTATTGCTTCGGTTCTCAATCCGCATGCAAAAGGTCAAATGGTGTCATCTTTAACACCTGAATACTTTCTCAAATTTTTCCTTAATAAGATTGCTGATCAGAGTCCTCAGACTGTCAAAATCGACATTAACACTCCCGAATCTCTTCCCTGCACTCTCACCTGGACCGGTTTTGAACCCATCTCACTGCCTGCCCTACAAGAGATCAGTGCTCGACTAAAACCTACCTTTTGCTCGTTTGATATCATTCCCTCTCGTATTTCTAAAAATCAGTTTGATACCTTGGGGCCTAGTCTTCTGGAGATTGTCAACAAATCACTTAGTTTGGGTACA
This sequence comes from Tiaroga cobitis, assembly GCA_030578255.1. Lineage (NCBI taxonomy): Eukaryota > Metazoa > Chordata > Actinopteri > Cypriniformes > Leuciscidae > Tiaroga > Tiaroga cobitis. The sequence goes on along the minus strand of CM060615.1, from coordinate 27,221,450 downwards.
ATACCAGCAGATCTTAAACATGCTTCGGTGGTTCCATCTCTAAAGAAGCCAAATCTTGACCCTGCTCTTTCAAATTATAGGCCCATTTCTAATCTGCCAAAAGTTGTTCAACTCCAATTACACTCTTTTCTGCTTCAAAATTCTATCTATGAAACATTTCAGTCAGGTTTTAGAACATTTCACAGTACTAAGTCGGCTTAATTAAAGGTTTTAAACGATATCTATATGGTAACTGACCAGGGTGATAGTGTCATTTTGGTGATGTTAGATCTTACTGCTGCATTTGACATAATCGCTAATGAGATTCTCATTGCCCGTCTCGAGACCTATGTGGGCATGACGGGAACCGTTTTAAGGTGGTTCAGTTCCTATTTAAAGGACAGGAGATTCTCTGTTCGTCTTGGCACTCTCATGTCATCAGCGGCCAATCTCCCATGGGGGGTCCCACAGGGATCTATACTAGCTCCTACCCTTTTTTCTCTATATACGCTCCCTCTGGGCTCTATTTTCCGAAAGCATGGTGTGTCTTTTCATTGCTACGCTGATGACACCCAGATTTATTTGCCCCTTAAATGCTCAGGCAACATCATCCTGGACCCTCTGATGGAGTGTTTGGAGGATGTAAAAATCTGGATGTCATCAAATTCTCTCAATCTTAACGAAAAGAAAACTCGAACGAAATGATATTCTTTGGTCCCCCTAGCGGCATTCCCACAAAGTTTGTTAATGATCATCATGTCAGATCAAGCCAAAACTCTTGTTAAAAACTTAGGCGTTTGGCTTGACAGCGAGTTGAAACTTGACAAACAAGTGAACTGAGTGGTTAGATCTAGTTTCTTTCATCGCTGTCTTCTTTTCAAAAATAAGCCTTTTCTCTCTTTTCAAGACTTTGAAAGAGTAACTCATGTTTTTATATCATCACGTTTAGACTACTGTAACTCACTGTATTGTGGAATGAACGCTACTTTGGCCCGTCTCCAGTTGGTCCAAAATGCGTCAGCAAGACTTTTATTGGGCCTCTGTAAATTGGGCCCTCACATTACTCCTTTGTTAGCATCATTGCATTGGCTGCCTGTGCGGTTTAGAGTGGAGTTTAAAACCCTAGTTTGTGTCTTTAAGTCCCTAAACAATTTAGCCCCCTCATATTTATCTCAAGTTCTATCTCTACATAACCCTTCTGTTTAAAACTCATCCATTGCTTTTAATGTCCCTTGATGATTCGTTTTGTATTTGACTTCTGTTAGTATTTTGATTTTCTTTTGCTATTTAGTTTGAAAATTGTCTCTGATTTTATTTGTGAAATAAGTTGTCTACTGCTTTTGCTTGTATTTATTTTATCCGATGTTGTAAAGCACATTGGTCAGCTGCTGCTGTTTTAATGGTGCTATATAAATTAACCAAACTTGAAACTTTAGTAATAATCATAAAAAATTATGTATTTTTTATATCAAAATGTAACAACAATTATTATTATACAATATTATTACATTTAAATAAATAAACAATTTGTTATTTAGTAATAATAATAATAGAATAATTATTTATAATATTGAAATGTAAAATATTATTATTATTATTAGTATCCTTATCAAAACATAGACGGCAATATAAACATAAAAAATTTGGTAGTTCCATGTTACAAATGTACCACAATAATGTTCTTGTCAAAAGAAGTTAACTATTCAATTCAAAGGTTTTACTTTTCTGCAGTCTGTTTGAATAACCATTAAAAAAGATATCTAAACATGATAAATCTAAATAAAAAGATCAAAAAGTAAAATAAAAAAAACAATTAGGGAATAAATATATATGTCCTATATATCCTAAATAAAAAAATAAATTAAATAGATCCTAAAATAAAATATAAATAGAAAATATCCTAATACATCATTGGCCAAATATTTTACTTCCATAATATGACATTTCCAAAATAATTGCATATGTAATGATAAAAATGTAGGGTTAGACTTAATTTATTAACCAATAGGTCAGAAGTGCCGAGGCGATGTCAGTCGAAAAGTAATTTCAGCAATTGTCAATAGATCTGAGAGCAATCGTTCATAAGCGATCATAGCAGCTTATAAATAAAACTCCATGTGCTGATCTACTGTCATAACTCTCCGACCCTTTGTATCAAATAACAGTAACATGAAGGCGGACTCCTTTATGGCCTATTTTTAAAACCTCAGATGTGTGACTAACTTTCATGCCATCACGGCAGACTCGCGCCACAGATTCTGAGCTCATCCTTCAGTGTGGAGATCTAAACAGTGGAAAAGGAAAGCGGATCGGCCAGTTATAACATAGATCCTGTAGGCACTAATTCAGGAAAAGCCACACTCCAAACAGGCTCCAGTTTCAGCATAATAAACAGAAGGATTGTTGGTAACTCCACACAGATGGGACAGTTTTCCACACCTAGTGCTGGATTTGGTGTTTGCTCACCACACCCCGTCCCACCATAAAATGGACACAGTTCCCATACTGAGAGCTTTAAAGGGCACAAGTTAAGCTTTCCATTTTTGAAACATACTGCACTTTATGACCTTGGCCTAGAGGCAGAGTGCATACGCTAGGACAAAACTGTGTGTGTGTGTGTGTGTGTGTGCGTGTGTGTGTGTGTGTAAGCCATACCTCTACACACATTGACATTGTGACAGACATCACATGAACATGCAGTGGTATATAATCTCATATACAAATATTCACAAATACATGCACAAAAACACACAAATAAACCAATAATCTTTGAAATAACACTGCAGCCCATCCTAGGTAAAAATCTCATACATAAACCTTAACCAAACACAGTGTATGTATTGAAACACGCTAGATGTTTAATAGAATACATGTATTTATGTATGCTAACTATATTTCTTCAGTTTCCAAAACTGTAGATGTGTCCACACCAAAACTTTCTATTCTAATTCTATTTTAACTATACATTTCACTATTATAAATAATAGTCAAATAATTATATATACTAATTAAACGCCAAATACCTCATTTTAAGATTATCCCTTTTGTACTGATGTTGAAGTGAAATGTAATAAGTAATTTATGATTCTACTACTACTACTAATAATAATAATAATAATATTTTTTTATTAATGTATTTTAAGATAATTAGTATATTGCAATAATAATGATAAAAAAATGATTATACATGATTTAATAAGAAGGATTTTACGTTTAAATATGAACAAAAATAAATAAGTTTATTACTACGACTACTACTACTAATACAATTTTTTACAATACGATTTTTTCATCTTCAATGGAAACGGTGTCTTTTGTTAATGAAATTATGAATATTTGTGGATATTTGCTTCTACCTGTACCACAGGTGTCAGGCACGTTAGACAAAGTTTGTTATACAACCCTAACACAACATTTCCAGCAGAGAGCACAGCCCAGAGGATCTGTTCAATGGCTCCCCCGAGGCCCGAACATTCATACGGTACATCTGAAGTGGCAGATTCGAGGCTGTAATGATGTGTAAATGAGTGCAGGAATGATGCACTGAAGGCTGCCTTGCATCTTCTGTTGCTTTCTATGGATGTCAGGGGGGTCATAAGATGGGAGAAACTCATTGACCCTCCTCTAGCTTCAATACAAGTGATATACTAGCTGAAGTATACAAATAAAAAAGTCAAAATATACAATATTAAAATATTTACACACAAACACACGCTGGGTTGTCAAGTTTTATGTGGACATTCCATAGAATTAGTCATATTTATAGAGTAAAAACTTTATATTTTTTCCCCTAACGCCAACCCTACCCCTAAACCTACCAGTCACAGAAAACTTTCTGCATTTTTACACTTTAAAAAAACATCACAGTGTGATTTATAAGCTTTCCTTCATGGGGACCCAAAAATTTGCACAGACGGTCAAGGATTCTAGATATTGTCATCTTTGTGGAGACATTTTGTCCCATTAACATAAGGTTTACCTGAACCACACACACACACACACACACACACACACACACACACACTCGTTTACTTATCTAAACGGGGACATTGCATAGACTTCTAGTTTTTATATGCAGCTAGTTACAAATGTTATAACCTAACCCACACCCAAACCCTACGTGAGTTTGGAATCGTTTTTCATGCTTTTGAAAGAAGTATTTTATGCTCACCAAGGCTGCATTTATTTGATTAAAAACCCAGATAAACAGTAATATTGTGAAATATTATTATAATTTAAAACAAAGTTTTCTATTTGAATACATGTTAAATTGTAATTTATTCCTGTAAATTGTAAAGCTGAATTTCCATCAAGTCAAGTCATCTTCATTTATATAGCGCTTTTAACAATGGATTGTTTCAAAGCAGCTTTACAGAGATAAACATATAATTTAAGGTAACAGATTGTTTGGCATTATAGCGGTTCTTGAATAATGTTATTTCCAGCTAAAGTTAACTTTGATTGATTCACCTCCGTCGAAATGATCAGACTTTTAAACGCGAACCTGTGATTAACGCTGACGGCGTTCACATGCTCATTCAGAATTGATTCTATAGTTATGTGCTTTTAAAATATGTGCGCAGGTTTATAATTCATACAACCCAGCCTTAACAAACTACTTTTCTTGCCTATAAATTTTGATACAGAATTTGTTTTATTTTATCACTTCGGGGTACGCGAGCCAGAATTCACAACGCTTTATCTGTTCACCATTACGCATCTGTTCGCATCACCATTACTCCAGTCTTTAGTGTCACATGATCCTTCAGAAATCATTATAATATGATGCTTTGATGCTCAATTATCATCAATTATTATTGGTACTCCATTAACAATGACTCTTATTAAATGTTGAAAGTTTTAATGATTACATTTTTTTTTTCAGGATTCTTTGACGAATATAAAGTTTAAAAGAACAACATTTATCTTTTTAAATATAAATATTTACTGTTACTTTTTATCAATGCTTGCCGAATAAAAGCATTAATGGCCTTTTTCCCCTTTTTTTTTTTGTTAATCTTATTTACCCCAAATTTTGAATTGTAGTGCATTACTGTTTCCACAAAAATATTAAGCAACAAAAACTGTTTTTAACATTGATAATAATTTTTTCTTTTTCTTGAGTAGGCCTGTCACGATAACAAATTTTGCTGGACGATAAATTGTCGTCCAGAGAGCGCAGTTTCCAACAATAACAAAGGCGTAGGTTTATGACGCAGTGATGAGCTAAATGATGGGACTTGCTGTCAAGCTGATGCATCTAATAATGTTATTCGACTATTCCTTTTCTTCCTTGTAGGCCTGAAACGAGATTTCAAGAGATTTCCACGACGCACGCGTGAGAACTTAACTGGAGTAGTTGAAGGAGATCGCAATTCTCGCGCATGCGTCGCGGAAATCTCTTGAAGTCTCGTTTCAGGCCTACAAGGAAGAAAAGGAATAGTCGAATAAAGTCGTTATTTTTGTTTTATTTCCGCACAAAAAGTATTCTCGTTGCTTGATAAACTTATAGTTGAGCCACTGTTGTCACATGGAATATTTCAACATTTTCTTGATTGACTTTCTGGGCCGTCAAGTTTCATTCCTTCAGGGAGCCTATGGAGGAGTGATCAACCTCTCAGATTTAATTAAAAATATCTTCATTCAGTCTTACGGGGTTGGTACAGCATGGGGGTGAGTAATTAATGACTTAATTTTCATTTTTGGGTGAACTAACCCTTTAATTTAAAGGGGTCATGACATTTTTTTTTTTTTATTATGTTCCCTTATGTGCAATTATAGTATTACTATAGTTTTTTGTACAAAAAAAAAAAAAAATGTAGTGATTTATGACCTTGTCCCACCCTATTTCTCCACCTCTGATTCAAACAGTCTGTTTTGGAGGTGTTTCCCCTTTAAGAGTTCAGTGTTAACGCCCATTGTTATGATTGGCTAACGTCAGTGCTGCTTATGCATAAATTATTAACGTTAATCATTTTGTATCACATGTAGGCTACACAATGCTCCGCCACGTGAAACTTCGGTCTTCCGATCTTTTACCATCGTGTCAATTCTCAATTGATTTTGATTCATATGCGCGAGGGAGAGAGAGATAGAGAGCAAGACAGTTTGAAGGCGCGCGCGAAAAATTCTTCAAAATTCTCTCTCTCTCTCTCTCTCTCTCTCTCTCTCTCTCTCTCTCTCTCTCTCTCTCTCTCTCTCTCTCTCTTCATTCTTTCAGTAACATGCGCCCTTTCACACTCATCTACATCACTCACCGAACAAATAAGGCTTTGGCGGGCTGCATATGCTGCAAATAAACTGCATCCAACTGCTTTCCCTGACGTCTGGATCGTTCGACAGTATTCAAACATGTTGTTTGTCCACAGCAGGAACAGCACATCTGCATGGCATCGCAGTCATCTTGTAAACAGACCCCCTCGCTGCACTGGAGGCGGTCATATGCAAACGACTGGTACGTCACTTCGTACCTTGACGTCACTAAGAACAAAGGATCTAGAACGAGCTGTATTTAGAGCTTGATTAAATAAATGGTTCGTTTATAATGGGGAGGACGTCTTAAGCTATGAAACTTGCAGGATGTTTTAATGGTACAAAGACCTCTTAAATACCAAAAGATCAAGGCAAATTTGGTTTCTCATGTCATGACCCCTTTAACAAAAGCAAGCAGCTACTGCGTGCATGGTCTGGCATGACTGAATGCGTGCAAAGTGCGCTCCCTTAATAATTCCTAAAAAGCTGACAGTTCATCGCGATCTCACATCTCTGTTATTATCAATGAAGCTGACTGCACAATGAACCTTTCATAATATCCACACTTTGGATCGAGCTCATTTTTTTTATCGTGCGATTAATTGATTTATCGACTATCGCGACAGGCCTATTCTTGAGGACCTGATTATTTTTAATATACCATCAATGGACATCTTTTGGACCATTCCATCAATTAACAATAATTGCAGCAAAATCATGGAGTAACCACTTCGCTCTCACAACAGTGCCAGCCATTCTAACTTGTGACCAAAAAAAAAAACAAGAGGCTGTGACTCTTTAAGTGTGCGCAGAGGATACGAAGTGTGTGGCGGAGCTCCAGGAGTGAAATAGCTGTGGGGGAGCTGATATTGTGAGATTAAACGCATGGCCTGAGCTGCACATGAAGAGTTTGCCACATTCAGTGTGAAAGCTTGCAGTGCTGATGAGGTCATAGACGTGTTGGGGAAACATCAGAGATTTACTGCAAGTCATCAATCAACTCGCCGCCTGCCATGACCAGCCAAACTGAGTTTAAGAAGGCAAAAGTCACACATTCATTTGACTTAAATAGCATCTCAATTACAATCACACATAATAGGGCTTTTAAGCAAAATTGACAGTATAAGCTCTGTCAACCCTGTGGCGTCTTGCATCTTGGTGGTGTTAAAATCTTCAGATTTGGCTCCTGCTGCTCAGTTGATGTCTTTAATTAGCGTCTGTCCAGCCTCAGGAAAATGAGATCCTGCCGGCATGAATTTTATATGCCATGTTGCCAAACATAGGCTAAAGACCACTTTGTGGAGCCTCTCTGTGTCTTCTGAAGACAAAACAATTGTGTGAGGAACAGACTAAAATTCAGGCCATTGACTGGTGCACCGAGTCAGTATACCTCAGATTCATGAATGAATCAGGGGGCTTTCACACTGGCAGTTTAGTTCGGAACGGGGCATGGTTCGCATGAAAAATCGCTAATGTGAACGTTGTCATAGGACCCGGGTGCGCACTGGGGTACCGAGCCCGAGACTACCTGGAGGAGGTGGTCTGAGTTCGGTTCATCCCGAACCGTGCCGCGGTTCGCGTGAATGTGAAAGCAGCACGGACTCGGGTGCGCACTTGTTCAGGAAGTAAAGTGACCTGCGCATGCGTTTTAGCGTATTGTGATGTATTCAGTTAAATAAAACACTTGTAAGGGATGATAGTGTTGATGATTTACCTTGGATACGAGCGAGAGTGAGCCTGCAGTGTATTCGTGCATTGCGTGTGGAATCAGTGCACCAAATTTGGAAATCCACTGTCTCCTCAAAAGAGTCCGTTTGCAAGCAGCAGAAGGCCACCTTATGTGACACGCACAGTAAACCTGTATTGTTCACTCAACTGCACATAATAGCAGCGAATTAATAAAAAAAAAACACAATACTGACCCGCGTTCTGTTTTCTATCATGCGCCGTGCACGTTTGCGATGACGTAATATGCACGCAAACGCACCAAGGTTCGATAGAATCAAGTTGAGTGTGAAACCAAACCAATGCTGCGGGGGGCGCCGGGAACAAACGCGCTCGGGCTCGGACCACAGCAAACGGGCCCAGTGTAAAAGCCCCCTCAGTCTAATCCAGGGGTTCTCAATTCAGGTCCACTTTCCTGCAGATTTTTGCTCCAACCTTAATCAAACACACCTGAACAAGCTAATCAAGGTCTTCAGGATTTCTAGAAAGTTATAAGCATGTGTTTGATCAAGGTTGGAGCTAAACTTTGAAGGAAAGTGGACCTTGAAGGCCAGAGCTGAGAACCCCTGGTCGAATCTGTGAAAGAATCAGGTCTAAACCATGAACAGATCAGTCCAATCCGTAAATGAATCATTAAATCAGATTTGTGAACTGGACAAATCGGGTTTATTGAAAAGCACTGACTCAAAATAATGAATCATTCACTGATCCTGTTCACAAGTTTAACTCGGTTATTAAATGATCTGGTTATTATGTTAACAGCTCACTGGAGGTGAGAACTTAAAGGGGTCATGACATGAGAAACCAAATTTGCCTTGATCTTTTGGTATATAAGAGATCTATGTACTATTAAAACTTCCTGCAAGTTTCATAGCTGAAGACGTCCTCCCCATTATAAACGAAGCATTTATTTAATCAAGCTCTAAATACAGCTCGTTCTAGATCCTTTGTTCTTAGTGACGTCACGGTACGAAGTGACGTACCAGTCGTTTGCATATGACCGCCTCCAACGCAGGACAACTACGCCTCATTACGCATCATCGCGTGCGCTGTCGTGCAGCGAGTGGGTCTGTTTACAAGATGACTGCGATGCCACGCAGATGTGCTGTTCCTGCTGTGGACAAACAACATGTTTGAATGCTGTCGAACGATCCAGACGTCAGGGAAAGCAGTTGGATGCAGTTTATTTGCAGCATATGCAGCCCGCCAAAGCTTTATCTTATCGGTAAGTGATGTAGATGAGTGTGACAGCGCAGGTTACTGAAATAGCGAGCAGAGAGAGAGAGAGAGAGCCCCGGCCGCGTGCGCGCCTTTAAACTGTCCTGCTCTCTCTCTCTCCCTCTCTCCGTCTCTCTCTCTCTCTCTCTCTCTCTCTCTCTCTCTCTCTCTCTCTCGCGCATATGAATCAAAATCAATTGAGAATTGCCACGATGGCAAAAGATCGAAGACCGAAGTTTCATGTGATGGAGCATTGTGTAGCCTACATGTGATACAAAATGATTAACGTTAAAAATGTATGCATAAGCAGCACTGACGTTAGCCAATCATAACAGTGGTCGTTAACACTGAACTCTTAATGGGGAAACACCTCCAAAACAGTCTGTTTGAATCAGAGGTGGAGAAATAGGGTGGGAAAAGGTCATAAATCACTACATTTTTAAAGTTTTTTTGTACAAAAAACTATAGTAATACTATAATTGCACATAAGGGAAAATAATAAAACAAAACAAAAAACCATGTCATGACCCCTTTAAATTTCTGTCTTTTTCAAACAAAGCTATTGTGTGATTTCAGGAGATGTGAAATAAGTTGCACTAGACATGCCGCTTATGAAGTCATATGATAATGATTATGTGAGGGACATACTAATATTTAGGTCACTGACCGGTTCACTGAATCAGCTGACCTCAGATTCATGAATGAATCAGTCCAATGAATGAACCACTGTGTCAGATGTGTGAATCAGATAAAATTGGTTCTTCGAAATTCATTCACTGATATGATTCACAAGTTAAAAGCTCACTGGAGGGGAAGATTATCAGTAAATAATGACTTAATTTTCCATCTGTTTTTCAAGCAAATCTAACGTACGACTTCAGAATATGTTGTACGAGACATATAAACCACTTTTGTGTGGCTTTATGTGTCTTCTGAAGTCATTTGATGATTGTGTGAGGAACAGACTAAGGCTCTGTCTGAAATCGCCCCCTATACCCTAGGTCACACTTGGAGGGAACAGCCATTTGTAGTGGTGACCAAAAAACCATAGTTGACGTTACTCATTCAATCCCACAATGCACCGCAATATCGAGTGTACAACCGATGTACACTCAACTGCTAGTAGTTGAGTAGTTGTAGTTGAGTAGTTGTGTAGTTTTGGAGCTTAACATGCTGTAGTTGCAATGAACTGTTATTGTATGGAAAAGACCTGGTGAAGATGCTTTTTTTAAAAGTCCTACATTGTGTTCCACAGAAAAACAAGAGCATTTGGGTTTGGGACGACACAATAGTGACTCAACAATGAAAGAACGTTCATTTTTTAAACTATTCCTTTAAGTTTGAAGGGAAGCAGCAGCGCAGTGTTGACTGCTGTGTCGTAGTTTGGCTTGGATGCAGATCTGTGGATGAATAACTGGCAGGAACAAGACTGATCTGTTAAGTACATGGAGAGAACTTCGGTGGCTACGGGCTTTCAAGAGCAGGGGAGACGGACGACGACTGGGTCTCTAAAGCTCTGAACATTACTCACGCTAAGCACGCTGTCAGACACCAGGACATTCCTGTTTGTTTGGGGCATTGTGGGAAAATGACAGTGGTTTTCAAATGCTATGTTCACAGCTCCTGAAAACTGAACTGTTTTCCAGCTTGTGTGAAAGTTTATCTCTCGTAAAGGTGTCAGAGAAGGCCATTAATGCTGTGAAAGAGCTTAAAGCTAAGTGCACACTTTATACACTGTAAAAACTGCCTGGATTTTACAAGGTTTTAAAGTAATGCCTTACAATAAAATGTTGTGTACTGTGAATACTGTGAATTTTACTGTGAAATCAATGCAGGCCAGGTCATTTTCAGTCACTATTCAGCTCATAACTCAAAGCTACACATCCATGTCTGCAGGCATCTTGACACCTGCGGTGTTACTGACGGTTTATTCACCACCAAGAAGAAAAAAACAGCTTTAGCAGAGTTGGTAGCTGCCTTCATTAAAACTGCTCTATATTAAAGTGATAGTACACTCTAAAATTAAACGTCTGTCATCATTTACTCACCCTCGTTTCATTCCAAACCTGTATGGCATTTCATTTTCAATGAAATATAAAAGGAGAAGTTCTGAAGAATGCTCACGCTGTTCTCTTCCACAATGAAACTGGGCTGCCAATCTCCAATTAGGACAAAAAGCACATCAAAGTATCATAAAAGTGGTTCATACATCTTAAGATAGCTTTGTGTTAGGAACAGACTCTAATTTAAAATAATAGTTCACACAAAAAAACAAAAACAAAAATCGGTCATCATGTAACATGAAGGTTCATGTCTTTGAAAAGCTTTAGACCCCATTGACTTTCAATGTATGGTTCAGCATTCTTTAAAACATCAATATCAGTTGGGAACAACATGAGGATGAGTAATAATTGATGACAGCTTTAATATTGGGGTCATAATTCAGAAAAAATCTTGCTTGTCATTCATTGGTCACCATTCACTTACATCTTTTGTGTGCGTTCCACTGGAGAAAGAAACTTATGTAGGGTTTAAAAGACATGAGAATGTTTAAACAATGCCTGAATTTCACATTTAGGGTGTCTTTAAAATAAGAGAAAACAAAAAAAAAATGTTTGCATTTTCTGTGCTATGAAATATAGCAGCAACTCACAGTCAGCACAGCAACAGCCACCATTACAGATAGAAAGCATTTTTTTTGTTCTTGCACAGCCAGATTAGTTTATAAAGTCTGAGATGGAAAAGTCAAAGTAGATTTTAGTGCGGTAAATGGGTGCTAACAACGTCTCTTTGCAGGCAGTTAATTTCCAGCACATTAACCCCTCTAATAAACGTCAGCGTCAAATACGGCTGGCACATACACACACACACAACCATTTCCACCAGATATATTATACTTTTAGGCCAGCTAATATGAGGGGAAAGAAAAAATAAAAGCAAGCTGACTGACAGTGACACAACAAAACCACCAGAACTCAAAAGTTTCCATCAACAGAACTCCACAGGATGGATGGTCAAAATGAATATGTTAAATAGGGGCTTTTTTATGTGGTATGCTGAACCAAATAAAGTGTCTTCCACAACAAATATGTGAAAATTTTAAGTAAACACACAATGCATGTTCTTTAAGAAAGCAATCTAGAGGAAAAACAAGCAGGCCAAATATGATATGAATGAATACATTTACCATAATTCACTGCAGAGATAAAGAAAGACAGGGTTAATGCCCCTTTCTGTCAAGTCTAAGAAAGTCTTCATTACAATGAAGTGGGAAAATAGCCTGGACCACCATGAAACAAAAATCATATGTACTGTAGACATGGCAGACAAACTGAATGGCCTGGAATAACAGAGTTCATAAAACTCGCAAACTAATTGAAACCCTATAAAGAATGAAACAATCACACACACACACACACTCACACTAATACACACACACACACATACTGTGAGCTGATGAGAGTAAAGCATTTCTGTATGGACACTTATGTCTTTGCATATCTATTTTTATGTGTTGTTGACAGGGCAGTCTGTCTCGGGGGGTTTGTTGTCGAATCTGGTTTGGTTTATGACTCACTTTAAAGATTAGCCTCATTATAAAACTGCCCTCGCAAGCTTGATTTGACTGCTTCCAATTGTCGCATGGAACAGTGGAATATTATATAATTCAACATAATATTGGGGCTCACAGAGAAAAATGGAAAGTCCAAAATAAAATACAAATTAATCGAAGCAAGGAGCAAAAGGAATGCCAGGCCAGCAAAGCGAGCCGTAGGGTATAATTGTAAGCCACAAACAGCTGACAGCAAAGACAGATAAAGAAAATAAGAGTTAGAAGCCCATTCATTCATTAATGATGGCAATTATTATGTTACTGAATAATACGGACACTCGTTATGTCATGAAATAAGTATGCAAACATCTACAACCGCTAAAAGACGAAGGTCTGAACCACTCGTCTTGATTTGGCTGAAGTATTTGGCGTAACTAGGGCATTGACCAATATGGAAATAATCAGCGAATTTACGAAAACAAATTAAAAAAAAAAAAAATTAGTCCTCGGTTTCTCCCACTGGTACAGATGTGAGGTTCATAAAATTGCAGACGGGTGCTCTGCCCTGGGCAAAGAGACAGACAGCGAGATGGATTGAGAGAAACAAGGTAACCACAATGAAAACAGGAACAGCAGGGCCATCAGTGTGACAGTTCGGCTGATATATCAACACCTTCTTTTTTACGATTTCGCATTGCTGACTCTGGATATTTCATATGCAATTATGCATCATTTCAAGGAGATATAAACTCAGAAACAATGGACTAACTCAACAAAACCAAACTCGGCTGGAGAAAGCAACACCTGAGGCAACATCTACTTTATCAAACAATTAGCCATGAGCCAAACATTCTCAGTTGCCACATTTACTAGACACTGAGGTGTGTTTACATGCATAACCTGAAAGTGATTATGCTCAAGTAAACAATACACTTTGTTGACATGTTATATAATTTTTTTTCAATTTTGCTTTGCATGCAATTACATAAGACAACAATGCAACAGACAATGTTTACATTTTATATGCATGTTGGATTACATTTTGGCACCAAATGCAGGAACATGTTTGGTAGAAGTACTGTACTTACTAATTCAAGAACAAACTAACACAAATAATAGTGGAGTATGGAGTGCCACAAGGCTCTGTGCTGGTCCCTTTGTTGTTATTCTTGTTGATGCTTGCTTTAGGTCAGGGGTTTCAAAGTCATGACTCAAAGACAAAAAAAATATTCAAAGAAACTTAAAAGTAAAATATACTAAGAACTTGAGAATCCGTGTGATATATGCATAATGTTCTTTTTCCGCTACAATAGGAAAGATGGAATTGTTCATTTGTTTTGTTAAATCAGTAAATATTTTCTTATTCACAGCATTCGGCACGCATGCATACCTGCAAATTCTTGCTTTTCATGTGAAATTTGATCTCTTAATGATACAACTGTTCCAGAGCAACCCTAATTTAATTTTCCCTCTGTGGGGTTTTCATGAGACTTTCATGCCAATAATGAATACATGGACAGGTACATGGAATAATATTAGAAGTAAACTGAATTTCCACTGAATTATTAAAAAATTTACTTAAACTAATCCAAGTTTATTTGTATATGACTGAGAAGCAGGTCTGTAAAATAAAATGAGCTGTTCAGTTTGCTTATGTTAAGTTTTATTAAAGCTATTAAAGTTATCCAGCAAAGAGCAGTGAGTGGTTTTCTCTAGTCAATATTCTAGTTAATAAATTTACTAATAAATCATTTTAATTTAAAGTAATCAATCAATACAAATTTACATTATTAAGAATATCAATACATTTCATGTTTTAATAGAGGCATGAGATTCCTTCTGAACTTTATAAACTCAAGAAGTGCATGTGTTGTGCATTCACACTCCATGGATACACCAAGGTTTAAAAAGAAAAAATAAATAAAAATTGGCCCATTTATCGTAATGCTGTTTCCAAACCAGGACTCAACCTAAATGAGTTTGACAACCCTGCTTTAGGCAATATTAATAGGAAGCATAAAGAAAATCAGTGATATGCTGATTTGTTTCTTCTCCAGACCAGATGTTGTTATTTTTCCGTCTTCTTAATCGTTAAAGGGATACTCCACCGTTTTTTCATATTAAACTATGTTATTCACTTAACTAAGACGAGTTGATACATACCTCGGCTCTGTCGTCTCAGTGCGTGCACTCAATCGCTTTGGCGTGCGAGACACTTTGATAGCACTTAACTAGCCCAGTTCATTCAATATGGGCCAAGCAGAGAAGCGACCAAACACGTCCTAGATCGAGTTACACTACTCGTGTAACTGTATTTAAATAGGGAAAACGTGGAGGTGTTTGGTCGCTTCTCTGCTTGGCCCTCTGCTTGGCACCATAAGTGCTATAAAAGTGTCTCGCACGCCAAAGCGATTGAGTGCACGCACTGAGACGACAGAGGTATGTATCAACTCGTCTTAGTTAAGTGAAAAACATAGTTTAATATGAAAAAACGGTGGAGTATCCCTTTAAGAGTTTTCCTTGACATCATCATCTTGCTAACTGTTTTTTTTTTAAAGCAATTAAAGTGTAACATGTTTTAAATTATGTTTTCTAAAAAGTGCAACACAAATTGACCAATCAATAATTGGAAGCCATGCTTTACTATAACCTCCGAACACTTCTTGCGCAAGCAGTAGGAACTGTTGAACAAAACCCTGTGCTGATAGATGATTTCAACTCCTATTCTGTGGTTAAAATAATTTACTAACCCATCTCCACAACTGGACGAGGTGTGAGGTTGATGATTAAAAGTCCATGGGCTGAGGAGAGTTTAACGACAGACTACCAAACCGATGAAATGTGGTGTGTGAAAGACCAGTGTTATTATGGCAATAATTCAGCATAGACTGAAATTCTAATGGATTGGAGGCCCCTGTGAAATATGTGAACACACACACACACACACACTCATTCCCCGTTACACAAATAGAACAACTAATCATCGCTTCAAAATTTCATCCATATTTTTGGGATGGAAAAATACTGCAAATAAAAAATAAATGTTTTCGAACGCAGCACAATCTGGCCTGGTTGGACTGATTCCATCCTCAAATAGGCAGCTCGGGTTGATTTCTAAACTTTTCCTTTGCCCTGATCTTGCCTGAAGTCAGACTCTGTGGTCACTTGGACTATTGTTCACACAGTTACGATGTTATCACACATCGTTCCATTCTGTATAAACAGACACATAAGCTAATTGGGACGAAAGAGTAACATTACAAGCAGATAGAGGAGTAAGTTATAAATAAAATTACAAAAAAAAGTCCATCAAACCAACAAAAAAAGTCATATATTATCATTTAGCAGTTGACATTTGGCTTACTCTACTGGCTTTGAGAACCAAAGCAAACTGTAGACTGTTTAGCTCTTTTTTAATGACTTGATCAACCAAAACAACTGGCAGAAGATGTTGTCTCAGCAGGGACGTTCTGCTGTGTCCCTACACTGACACAAAACAACCATAAAATACAGAGCCATAAAACTTCCACAAGACACGTAAAACTTGATATCAGCACTAAAAGGTTGTTGTTATTATTATTCAGAAAACAGGAGTTCTGAATGTTTGGTGGAGAATTTTAACACCGCAAAAGACGGTAGTTGTGAGAATGACGTGTTTCAAATAGAAAAATTAAATATACTGTGACCACACCCACGCACGCAAGAGCTGTTCATATGCAAATGATCCACGCGGAGGAACGCAGAGCTGTTAACGCCCTCTTCACCTCAAAACAAAGAATCGGAGACTTAAGTAACTTACTCCTCTCTGCTTTTCATCGAGTTTGGATGTGTTTGGGCTGTGTTGTTTCACTTGGATTTACCTCAGAATTAAAAGAACGCGATTTGAAGATGAGAAGATTTTTAAGGTAAGACATGTTAAAGTGGTGCCAGACTAAAATGTACGTTATGAAATGAAATGAAATTGGAGGAAAAAGCTTAATGTCGTACATGTATGTGTATCTATATGTAGACAGAAACATGTTGAAATGTGAACTAGACTGGTAGGCAACCTTTCAATGCTAAATGTATGCACATGTACCACACGCGGATATTTTTATGTTCGATAATAAAACAGAATGATAAAAGTAGGCTCGCAAGTGTTTACTCTAACGTGGTGAATATTATAATGTTTAGATCCATGTTTACTGTTAAATACTGTGTTTGTGGATATCTGCTCAAACCCCAGATGTATAAAATGGTAACAATAATGTTTAATAGTTTGGAGCGGGTCGATAAATGTTCAGTAAATGTTCTCTGCACGCGCTGTGAGTTTGAGTCAGTTTGAAAGCAAAACGTGACAAACATTAGGCTTTATGTTTTTACTCCAAATGTTTCCATTCGTTATGATGTTATGAAATGAGATGTGTATGTATGTGTGTGTGCATTTTGTACATTTTAAAAAGCAATTTTAACCAGAAATATCACAAATGTATTCCCAAAATCGTGCAGCCCTATAGTTTCTCTGGAAATCATCATGTTCACAGCTGGTGTTTTTTATTTTTATTTTTTTTTTATACAGGGACCAGATGCCCCACTGATGAGTCCTGCTGACTTCAACATTCACATGAGTCTCTGTACATGAACATGGTAAAGTGAAAAATCAAACACCTTGGAAATGGCAGGTATGTACTATGTTTCAATGGCACAAAGGTGTGTGACTATTAAAAGTCACTGTCTTTAGATCTGTCTCTGTTCAATAATGTGCTTTTTTTGTCATTTGTTGTGTATCTTTGGATTATGCTGTGTTGTAAATAAATCCAAACAATCAAAAAGCCATTCTTTTTTAAGTCTCTCCTCATTCTTCGTGCAAGGCTCCTCATGATGATAGCACCGTATAGGTCCATTAGGGGAGGGTCTTTGTCTTTCTCGGGTGTGAAACACTATATATTAATGGGTGGTTAACGCCTCCCCGCATAAAGCTTTCTTACACAAAACATGTCTTTCAAATTTTAAATCATTATAATGTTTTATCTGAATGAGTAGGCAGGATGATTTTCACATAGTTTTGGAGCAAATATTCTAGGCTACGTGATACAATTTTCAAAGGTCTTGTGAAGAAATAATTAGTATGGGTTTCATGACCTTATTTCAGTGACATTTTTTTTCACAAACCACACATAAACGTCATTATCTCAAAACTACAAACTTTTACATACATGCTGCTGACATATTATTGTAGCAGAGTTTGTGCTGAATACAGTGTAATCAGACTTTAGGCATGAAAATGTCACAAGTATCAGAAATAAACACAAATGTCAGAGCATGTCAGAACACCTCCAGGACCCCGAAAACACCTCAGACCCAAGAGGGTTAAAAGGCTATACCCACAAACACGATTTGCTATTCGCTATTTGAGCTTCATGATTAATCAAAATAAAGGAAAGACATCATGAAAGTAATCCATGTGACTCCAGAGGTTTAACCTCAATATTATGAAGCGACGTGAGTGCTTATTTACATATGTGTATAGAGTAATATACACTACTTATTACTGTATATTAGGGATGGGCATTTTTCTCAATTTCTCATTTTGATCATTGACAGATCTCAAATCTAGTACACAGTAGTACACAATATTCGGGGGCGGGGTATGTCCAGGGGGGCTTGTCAGTCATGAAAATATTTTAAGACTGTTATGAAAATGTATGTTGACAATAGGCATGTGCCGGTATCAAATTTTCGTGCTGCGATTAATTGAATGAGCTTTTATCACGGTATACGGTATTATCACGATATTTTAATTGCTCAAGAGAAACAGATGGATTGCGGGTATCTAAAAAAACAACTTGCATCACAATGTGTAATTGTGATTTTCAAAACATGGTAACTAAACAGAATTTTATTAAGTTTAGTGACAACGTGTTACTGTTTGTATTATTCAAATAAATGATTGTATTTGATTTTAATCTTAATTCAATATTGACTCATTTGGATAAATATTAGGTAGGCTACAGTCTGCATGTTAATTTTTCTCAAGAAAAAAATATATCTCACATAATGCTGTAAACAGAGAGAAATTAAATATAATGCGGTTTTCATTATAATAACAATTATGTAATGACAAGTAAACATATAATTAATATGTAATAAAGTGCACATATTTAGCAAAATGACAATTTTTTCTAGTCAACTAAAGTGCTGGTCATTAAATGGCTTTCCTGAGGTAAATGTAACGTTCTGTGACATAACTGTTCTCCTGCAGTTTTATTGACCTCTTTCCGTGAAAAACACTGATTGATCGACATTTTGTATGAGGCATAAACCTTAAGGTAAGTTGTACTGTATCTTTAAATAAAAAGTAACAGATGATCGGTTTACTTGAACTGAGGCGCAGCGATCTGTCACAATGGACAGAACCTTTTTTTTTCATATCAAAAGTAACCTGCTCTGTCTAGTCTGTCGGTGTCAGTGTCCTCTTTGCTCCGCGATTTTTCTCTGCGTGAGAGCGTGTGAAAAGTGTCAATTCCGTAAAGCGGCTTTCAGACAGAACGCGGAACGCGATTTGCTATTTTGCAAATAAAAAGTTGAACTATTTTTAACTTTGACCCTGGCGTGCTTTGGTCGACGCAGCAACAAAACGTCCCCGCGAGTATTCTGCGTCCTGTCTGAAAGGCTCTTGAGTCTCAAGTTGAATGCGTGAGAGTTGGCAGCCCTGCGGGGGGTAAATCGTCGGCAGCGTTCCTCCTTCCGCCATGCTTCTACTCCATGTGATGATTGTTTACATTAGACTAGTCGAGTGCGCACTGCGCCGCGTGCACACAGTGCTTATACATGTGGGGATTGTTTACATCAGAGTGCGCACGTGTTTTGCGGAGCATATACGCAGTGTTTAAGCGGTTGATAGAAAATTAGCTAATGCGTGTTCTAAAAGTCTAAATTCAAATCTATTATTTTTCACGGTATTTTGAAGTGGCCGCGATAACAATATCGTGCATATTCATTACCGCGATTTATCGCATTACCGAATACCGGCACATGTCTAGTTGACAAATAAAAATATGACATGAAAACATGTCTTTGAAAACATGAATGTATGAAAAAAAAACTGTTAGATTATGATGCATCAATGTTGTCAAAAAAGAAACATCTAAAAAGGAATCTCTGCTTGAGGTAAAGCTGAAGAGTAAATGATCTCCAGTAATCTGAAGCCCGTTCTATGACACTTCCTATGAGATTATTAATCAATAGGGTTGGGTACCGTTCACATTTTAACCGATACCACTACCTGAAATTCGGTGCCGGTCCCCAACGGTACTTTTTCCGGTACTTTAGGCATGTTTACCTCAATAACTAAAGAAACTAAGTCATTTGTAGAAGTGTCATTGACATTATGCCAGAGCTGGCTTGGTCGCTGTCTGCCATTGTCTGTGATGCTTGAATATTAATAAAAACAACCATTTTAGTAATAAAAAAAATTTAATTTCTATGAAATGTTTTGTTTTCCACAAATTCTGTGTTGTGAATTTTCTATTAATCAATGAACATTAATTTAAAGGCACACTGTGTAACTTTTGGCCACTAGTGGCGCTCGACCTGTAATTTCCCCCTAGAGGCCACAAGCGCCACAGCACTGTCGCAAAAGTCAACAAACAGTCAACCGGTCAGCCTCCCGTGTCTTTAGATTATGTGTGTGCAGACTAGGGGTTGAACCGACTAGTCGACTAGTCGACCTTAATGTAAAGTCGTGACGCTTTAACCTAGACGTTAACTAGTCGCGTTGATCATGTGACATATGATTGCGCTAATTTTTATACTATCAACATGGCCGCGTTGCAGTCGACAACAAATGAAGAGCCCAGAGGGTCATTGCAGCAAGAAAGCAGAAGTAGGCCTAACGTTACATCAAGTGTGTGGAAATATTTCACTAAAGATGAAGCTTGCAAAAATGTCACCTGCAAAATATGTAAGTCTGTCCTGAAGTACAACAAAAGTACAAGTGCAATGCACACGCATCTGAAAAGGCATCCGCTAACTACATTGAGTGAGGAATGCAAACCATCTCAACAACAGTCAATTAGAAACTTCAAGTCAAGTCAAGTCATCTTCATTTATATAGTGCTTTTAACAATGGATTGTTTCAAAGCAGCTTTACAGAGATAAACATATAATTTAAGGTAACAGATTGTTTTGGCATTATAGCGGTTCTTGAATAATGTTATTTCCAGCTAAAGTTAACTTTGATTGATTCACCTCCGTCGAAATGATCAGACTTTTAAACGCGAACCTGTGATTAACGCTGACGGCGTTCACATGCTCATTCAGAATTGATTCTATAGTTATGTGCTTTTTAAAATATGTGCGCAGGTTTATAATTCATACAACCCAGCCTAAACAAACTACTTTTCTTGCCTATAAATTTTGATACAGAATTTGTTTTATTTTATCACTTCGGGGTACGCGAGCCAGAATTCACAACGCTTCATCTGTAGAGTGGGAAAGGGATCCTCCATAGGGAGAGGATAGTGGATACTTCAGCACTGCATTGTCATCGGGTCCAGGCGGATCTCCTTCGTCAGATCTGGACACGGCCTGGATCCGGCAGGCTGCGGGAAAACCTCGGGATAAACAAAGACACTAATATTAGCGTAGATGCCATTCTTCTTATGATGTAGCGAGTACATCAAGATTTAAGGGAAGTGTTCCCAGTTCCGGCTGACCTAATCTATGCAGCCTAACATTGAATTTATAGAAGTCTATAGTGTGTTATGTGTATGCTAGGTCAAAGAGATGTGTTTTTAGTCTAGCTTTGAACTGATAGAGTGTGTCTGCTTCCCGGACAATGGTAGGAAGACTGTTCCAAAGTTTTGATGCTAAATAGGAAAAGGATCTACTGCCTGCAGTCGATTTAGATATTCTAGGTATTATCAACTGGCCGGAATTTTGAGATCGCAATAGACGTGAAGGACTATAATGCGTTAAGAGCTCGCTCAAGTACTGCGGAGCTAAACCATTTAGTGCTTTGTAGGTAATCAACAATATTTTAAAATTTATACGATGTTTAATAGGGAGCCAATGCAGTGTTGACAGAACCGGGCTAATATGGTCATATTTCCTGGTTCTGGTAAGAACTCGAGCTGCGGCGTTTTGAACTAGTTGTAGTTTATTTATTAAGCGTGCAGGGCAACCACCCAGTAGAGCATTACAATAATCTAGCCTTGAGGTCATGAACGCATGAACTAATTGTTCCGCATTTCCCAATGAGAGCATATGGCGTATTTTAGATATATTTTTAAGATGGAAAAATGCAGTTTTACAGATACTAGACACGTGGCTTTCAAAAGAAAGGTTGGTATCAAAGAGCACACCCAGGTTCCTAACCGACGACGAAGACTTGACAGAGCAGCCATCAACCTGTGTTCACTAAGCAACCTGCTGTGACAGAGAAAAGACGGCAGCAAATTACCAATTTACTGGTGAATTTTATCGTCAAAGACATTCGACCTTTAGCTGCAGTGCACAAAGAAGGTTTTAGAGAACTACTGCACTTTTTTGAACCTGGCTACGATATTCCATCGTACAAGACATTGTGGAACACTATCAAACACCAGTACGACAGCATGCGTGAAAACATTGTGGAGGAGATGAGAAACCAGACTGTGTCGCTAACAACTGATTTGTGGACATCCTCCACTATGGAGCCGTACATCACAGTAACTGCTCACTATATCACCGACACATGGAAGCTGACGGCCCGAGTGCTGTGTACATCAATGATGCCAGAGAGACATACTGCAGCCAACATTGCTGACCCTCTTTCTGAAATAATTAAGGAATGGGGTATACAGGTGTTTTGCACAGTCCACGATAATGCCAGTAACATGAATTTAGCCATGGAGTTATGTGAAATGTTTCCTAAAGATCTGGTGTGCACAGGACACACCCTACAGCTAGCCATAAAAGCTGGCTTAGTCTTACCTGACGTTTCTAAAACTATTGATGCAGCAAGGAGAGTTGTCAGTCACTTTCGCCACTCATCGGTAGCCACTTGTGCCCTAAGGAAACGACAGGAACAACTTGGCATAAGACCCAACAAACTTCAGACTGATTGTGCGGTCCGATGGAATTCCACATACGTAATGATCCAGCGGCTGTTCGAGCAAAGAATCGCGGTGCAATCTGTGCTCGCAGATGAAACCGTCACCAAACCAGCCATCCAAAAGTCACTCGCCCTGAGAGCATCTCATTGGGAGATGCTGGAACAGCTTATTCCAGTGCTGCAACCTTTGGCCAAGGCCACCGAAATAATGTGTGCTGAGTTGCATGTGGGGCTGTCTTTCATCTTTCCAGTCATTTTCAACCTGATCCGCACCACTCTGCACGTCGAAGCATCTGACATGACAGCTGTACGTGCCTTTAAGAACACTGTTCGACGGCAGTTGGAAACACGGTTTAAACTGGAGTCCGACGATCTGACAGAATCCATCCCCACTGTGGCCTGTATGCTCGATCCTCGGTTTAAACATCTTCATTTCATCCCAGAGGATAAAAGAGTTGAAGCATGTTTTCCATGGTTGATTTTCACTGAAGAGATATTGTTTTAAAAACGGAAGTAAAAGCATGACGCTCTTTGCATTTTACTGGGAAATGAGTCTCTTTATTAAAATCTTTAAAACATATTTATTTAAACATAGCCTAATAATGATTTATCTCGAATTCACCCTCAAATAATTGGAATATTATTTTATATTATCCTACTTGGATCTGCGCGTAAATAACGTAAACATGCAGACGTGAATTTATAGCTTTTTTTCTTTTCTTGTTTTCATTCTAGCTCACGATGTAAACAGCGAGGATGCAGTTGAGGGTGAGCCAGTAACTGGAAAAAAGGCTCGACTTGAACAAGATTTTGAGCAGCTTTTTGGGCCACACTACAGTGGGAGGAAAACGGGACAATCCACAGCAGCCGAAGAAATACGTGAATATTTTTAGCACCACATATTCCCACGATGGAGAACCCCTTGCAGTGGTGGGCCCGCAACCACGACAATTTTCCCCGTTTGGCCAAGCTTTGCAAAAGATACTTGGCTGTTCCAGCTACCAGCACCCCAAGCGAGAGGATTTTTTCACTGGCTGGGAATACCATCAGCCGACTGCGGGCAAGCCTCCATCCAGCTCACGTTGATGCCCTCGTGTTCTTGCATGCAAACCATAATCGAAAATTACAAACTGTGAATGAGCAGGACTGTGACAGTGAGTAGGCGTGTTATCGTAGTAGTAAAGTGTTCTTGATTATAGCATTGTTATGGCGAAAGAAAAAAATGCATTCAAACGGGAGTTATATTGTTGCATTTTACCCGTTAGTTGCAACACATGAGATTTATAATTTTAGCATTGTTATGCCGACATGCATCGATAAATAAATGAACTAAACCGGGAGTTATATTGTTGTATTTTTACCGTTAGTTGCAACATATGAGCTGTATAATTTTAGCATTGTTATGCCGACATGCATCGATAAAAAATTTAACTAAAACGGAGAGTTGTTTCATTTTAACTGTTAAGTTGCAAAATATGATCTGTATTATTTTAGCATTGTTATGCCGACATGCATCAATAGAAAAATTGAACTAAAACGGGAGTTTACTGTTTCATTTTATCCGTTAAGTTGCAACATATGAGCTGTATAATTTTAGCATTGTTAAGCCGAGATGCATCGAATAAATTTTTTTGCATTAAAACATGAGTTATTGTTGCATTGTTAACATTAAGTTGCAACATTATGAGCAGTATACTTTTTAAAATTTAAGTTGCAACATAAGCTGTATAATCAGCATCTGTATATTCTGCTAATAAATTGTGGCATGTTGCAAAGCAGTCCCATCTCTTGTGTTTGGATATGACATCAACGACTAGTCGACGTCGACTCGACTTTTATGTCATAACAGTCGACTTTAAATAATTTGAGGTCGTTCAACCCCTAGTGCAGACAGTAGTTGACTTGTTGGTTGAAGATAATCGATTCACTATTAAACAAAATAATTATATAAATATAAGATTAATAATATAAATGATATAAAGAAAATAAATTGAACAAAAGTACACAGAAAACAATGTGTGATCAGGTAAGTAGCATAGACAAGGGTTGCCCAATCCTGCTCCTGCCGATCGTCTGTCCTGCACAGTTCATCTCCAACCCTAATCACACACACCTGAAGCAAACAATTAACGTCTTTAGGATCTCTTTAAAATTAAAGTCAGGTGTGTTTGATCAGGGTTGGAGATGAAATCGTGTAGTCGAGAAATCGTGTAATAAAACTGATGTAACTCACAACATACTGCCGTTATTTGTAGGCTTCAGTTTGTTTGTCCTTTTACACACATGCAAATATGAGCTGAAGGCAAAAAATAACGGCAGTATGTTGTGACTTATATCACTTATAGCATCCTACTAGCTACCAGATTGATAATTCGCTACTCTACTAGCATTCCTTGATACGTGAAGTTAAATGGAGGACAAGATAGATTCCGTAACATGGCCAGACAGACAACAAATTCGAAAAAATAGAGATATTGTGCAAGCAATATATTTAACTTACTAAGTTAGTCCAAAAGCATGACGGCCAGGTCAGCATCGGTCAGGCACCCCTCCTCCTCCTTCAGCCAGCGAGCGAACGCTGGACCAATGTTGATCCTCGTCCTGGCTTTTAGTTTATCACTCTCCCTTTTTCTTTTTTTTTGTGTCCTCTTACAAAATCTTTGCCTTCTTCCGAGTAGCTGTTGGTTCAGCCATGACGACAACATGCAGATGGCAATCAAATGCGAGTTGAGCTCTCACGTTAGAATTTGGGGAAGTGACGTATGCCGTAAAGCGGTCGAATTTTGTAGTTCTTTTTGTGCTCGGGTTCCTACCCGCAACCCGAAGTTACATAGTGCTAGTAAAAGCGATACAGACACCTTCAGGCTACAGCAGATGTGTCATTCAACCTATTGCAAGTCGATGTACCATCTCAATGGGTTTTGGTAATATATTATAAAGGTTGAAAAGTTCCATAGTGTGCCTTTAATTGATCTTTTAAATGAAATTAAACTTCTTTTTTTTTTTGTCAAACAACATGCGGCACAACTGAGCTTTATACTGTTAAAATAACAACATAGAAGAAAAAGTGATTATTCCTTCAATTTATTTTTGATAATAATTTTGTATTATTAGTGTTAGTATTATAATTAAATTGAGATATCTAAATTATACTGTACAACGTTATATTATCAAGTTAAACCGAATTGTTAAACTGAGAACGCCCATATGCATTCTCAGGTACCGAAATTTGGCAGCGATCGATTTAATGTGAATCGGTACTCGGTCGGTGCCATTAAAAGAACAGAGTTCGGTACCCAACCCTAATAATCAGATATCCTAGATACATAACATAAACATAACATTACATCTTGCATCTGCACAAAAGGATGCGAATGCGCATGTGAACTTGAGCGTGCCAGCTTTTTACAGTCTATGGGTTGAAAGGGAAACTCTGTGCTCTTCCCTTAACTGATACACGAGCAACTAAAGCACAGAGAATTTACAACATTCTATCACAATCCTGTTCTCATTATAATGCTGAATATGGCGTGTATATTAGCGCTGTAATATATTAGCGCTGTAATTCTTGCACATAATTTTATTTTTCATGATAGAAAGTGATTAGTCATCACTGCGTGTTTTCGAAGCCTTAACAAGAAACAACTTTAAATATAACATAGGTTTACTGTTAAAAAATAAAAACAAAATAACACTGCTGCATTATTAATATCATCAATGATTTTGAAAAAGAAATAGCCTATCTGAAAGGAATATGACCATCTCAAATAACCCAATTATAGTAAATGTCTGTCAGGGTCCTTCCCTGTCACTGTTCAATGTTTCCTTGTTTGTCTTGTGCCTGAGAAGTGGCTCTGTCTGTGTTTGTGTTGGCCATGTGCTCCTCTTGTTTAGTCCTTGTCTAGTCCTGGTTTGCATGAGTGTGGCCACCTGTTCCTCATGTGCTCTGTTTCCTTTATATTGTGCCTCTTTCCCTCATGTCTTTGCTGATTTGTTGTGTGCTTTGTGGTGTGTTCCTGTTTGCTTGCGGTTAAACATTGTTCTTAGTTGTGTATTTGATCTTGTTTCTAGCTCTAGTGAATCATTTTTGCTTTTTTCCTTCCAGTCTCGTTCTAGTTAGGTTTTGCCCTTGTGCATCTAAGTCTTTTTCTTTTTTTCTTGATTGTATTTCTACTCTAGACTTTCATCTCCAGTATCTAGTCTCTAGTTAACTGTGTTCTGGTGATGGCCATTACCAACAGAATAATGTGCCTTGCCACACTGCCAGAATTGTCAAGGAGTGGTTCGAGGAACCACTGACTACGTTTACATGCAGCCAATAACCCGTTCAAAACCAGGATATTAGCAATAACCCGGTCGCGCACGGTCATGTAAACACTGGCAAAAACCCGAATATGCTCATATCCCGGATTTAAAGAACTGGGATATTATACCTGGGGTACCCCTTTTCTAACCCCAAGTTTTGGTCATGTAAACGTGCATCGGCATATCCCCATAGTGATTTGTGTTCTGCGCATGTTCTATTCGCAAGGAATCTTGGTCTTTTGAGTAGAGAAACTTCTCGGCACATACAAAAACCCGCGTGCTGTATACCGGAAGTAAACATGGCGAGACGCAGCACAGCATACTTTTGGAGCGAGGTCAGTAACGTTACCAGCATCAAAGCGCAAACAAAGGCGATCGCTATCTGCCCTGAACCAAAGCCCGTCTATTCATTATCCGCATGCTGCTGTTGTTGTTGTCTTTGGATACAGGAAGAAGAATCGGAAATGACGCATATTGCGTCTTAAGGTTGTCCGTACGTCTAGACCTAACCGCGTCGCCGTTTACATTGGAATATTGCAATTCCATGTATACAGGAGAAACTCTCTCTGCTCACGCATGTAAACGGGTTATTCCTAATGTTTCAGAAACCCGAATAGTGACCTTAACCCGACCATAACCCGAAAATTGGCTGCATGTAAACGTAGTCACTGTTAATGCCTTGGCCTCCAAATTCACCTGACATGAACCCAATCCAACTTTTGTGGTACACCTTGGAAAAATGCGGGTTTGTGCTACATCACCACCACCAAGCAATGTACGGGAACTGGAGGACCTGCTGTTGACATTATGGCACCAGATACCCCAGGAGACCTACAGGTTATTAGGCAGGTGGTCATAATGTAAAGGCTCATCGGTATGTGTGTGTATATATATATATATATATATATATATATATATATATATATATATATATATATATATATATATATATATATATATATATATATATATATACACACTTACCTAAAGGATTATTATTATTAATATTTATTATTATTTTTTATAATTATTATTACATCGGTTCAATTTTTCATTAATGCAATTATCTAATCAACCAATCACATGGCAGTTGCTTCAATGCATTTAGGGGTGTGGTCCTGGTCAAGACAATCTCCTGAACTCCAAACTGAATGTCAGAATGGGAA
This sequence comes from Tiaroga cobitis, assembly GCA_030578255.1. Taxonomy (NCBI): domain Eukaryota; kingdom Metazoa; phylum Chordata; class Actinopteri; order Cypriniformes; family Leuciscidae; genus Tiaroga; species Tiaroga cobitis. The sequence continues at coordinate 27,193,177 of CM060615.1, read as the reverse complement.
AGAAAGGTGATTTAAGCAATTTTGAGCGAGGCATGGTTGTTGGTGCCAGACGGGCCGGTCTGAGTATTTCACAATCTGCTCAGTTACTGGGATTTTCACGCACAACCATTTCTAGGGTTTACAAAGAATGGTGTGAAAAGAGAAAAACATCCAGTATGCGGCAGTCCTGTGGGCGAAAATGCCGTGTTGATGCTAGAGGTCAGAGGAGAATGGCCCGACTGATTCAAGCTGATAGAAGAGCAACTTTGACTGAAATAACCACTCGTTACAACCGAGGTATGCAGCAAAGCCTTTGTGAAGCCACAACACGCACAACCTTGAGGCGGATGGGCTACAACAGCAGAAGACCCCACCGGGTACCACTCATCTCCACTACAAATAGGAAAAAGAGGCTACAATTTGCAAGACCTCACCACAATTGGACAGTTGAAGACTAGAAAAATGTGGCCTGGTCTGATGAGTCTCGATTTCCGTTGAGACATTCAGATGGTAGAGTCAGAATTTGGCGTAAACAGAATGAGAACATGGATCCATCATGCCTTGTTACCACTGTGCAGGCTGGTGGTGGTGGTGTAATGGTGTGGGGGATGTTTTCTTGGCACACTTTAGGCCCCTTAGTGCCAATTGGGCATAGTTTAAATGCCACGGCCTACCTGAGCATTGTTTCTTACCATGTCCATCCCTTTATGGCCACCATGTATCCATCCTCTGATGGCTACTTCCAGCAGGATAATGCACCATGTCATATATTGTCCAATCATTTCAAATTGGTTTCTTGAACATGACAATGAGTTCACTGTACTAAAATGGCCCCCACAGTCACCAGATCTCAACCCAATAGAGCATCTTTGGGATGTGGTGGAATGGGAGCTTCGTGCCCTGGATGTGCATCCCACAAATCTCCATCAACTACAAGATGCTATCCTATCAATATGGGCCAATATTTCTAAAGAATGCTTTCAGCACCTTGTTGAATCAATGCCACGTAGAATTAAGGCAGTTCTGAAGGCGAAAGGGGGTCAAACACAGTATTATGGTGTTCCTAATAATCCTTTAGGTGAGTATATATATATATATATATATATATATATATATACACACACACGTACTCTGTCTACCAAAGTATTCTAGAGTCAAATGTGAGGCCATCTGTCCGACATCTAAAGCTTGGCCAAAATCGGGTTATGCAACAGGACAATGATCCCAAGAGCAATAGCAAATCTACAACAGAATGGCAGAAAAAGAAAATTAATCCAGGTGTTGCAAAGGCCCAGTTAAAATCCAGACCTCAACCCAACAGAAATGTTGCGGTGGGACCTTAAGAAAGCTATGCATAAACAAATGCCCGCAAACCTCAATGAGCTGAAGCAACGTTGTAAAGAGCAGGCCAAAATTCCTCCCAAACGATCCGAGAGACTGATACTGTCCTACAGAAAACAATTCCTTCAACTTATTGCTGATAAAAGTGGCTCTACACACTGTGGAAAGTGTTATAAAGGGTGTCCTTATGTGATTGCTGCTAATATCGTGTTGTTTCACTCATCATATTTTATAAATATATAGAAAATGTGATGAATGACAGGTTGTTTCGGTTAAAGAATGATGCCCAATAAGACCAGGAACATGTATTAAGAAACATACCGTAAAACTTCAAATAGTAGCCCGGGCTTTTATTTTCCCAAATCGTCGAACTGCACCGGCTTGTATTTGAGACAGGCGTCTATATGAGACAGGCCTTTATAATTTAGTGTTGAGATGTTGTTCATTGAGTGTATAGGCCTGTCTCTAATCTCTAAAAATCTCCAAATGCTCCACGTGAAACTGCGGTCTTCCAACCTTTTACTATCGCGTCAATAGATTTTGATTAATATGCGCGAGGGAGAGAGAGCAACAGCGCTCGTGTTGTTTGAAGCTAGACGTGAGAGAGTGCGCGCGCGCGGCCGGGCTCTCGCTCGCTCTCTCTCTCTCTCTCTCTCTCTCTCTCCCTCTCCCTCTCTCTCTCTCTCTCTCTCTCTCTCTCTCTCTCTCTCTCTCTCTCTCTCTCTCTCTCTCTCTCTCTCAGCAGTCATTCTATTCTACATCACTCATCGATCAAAAAAGGCTTTGCAGGGACAAAAATTTGCTTTGGCGGCCGCCAAAAAGCGGACGATCTGACGGTTTTAGATGATTAAATACAACCCGAAACTAAAAAACATACCCGGCCTCTATTTGAGACCGGCCTTTATTTACCCAAACCTGCAGCCACACAAGGCGTGTAAACGAGACAGGCGTCTATTTGGGACTCGGCTATTATTTGAAGTTTTACGGTAAACATGGTCAACTTTGATTGATAAATCAATTCCGTATTGGCTTGAAAACTGTCCTGTAAGGAGATATCTATCTTCATATTCTTAAAATAGCTAATTTCATTTATAACTCCTCAACCCTGTAGTTCTTTTATAACCTGTCCAACTTTATATAAAATGATATTTACAGTAGTCATGTCTATCATACTAACAGACACGACCTAGGGAGGCCTTTCTCGGGCATGTGAGTCATCGCGAGCGTATGTGCTTGACTCTGTAAGGGAAAGACTGCATGTCTTTTCTGAAAGAAGAGGGGAAAAGGTCATTGAGCAAGTACTTGTCCGCACTTCTTTGATCGCTCCGTGACTACTTTGATTGACAGAAGACGCTGTCAGAGGCCTCTCTCTATATTGAACACAGCATTCCTTTAGCAGAGAGACAGAGTCCCTCTGTCAAGGACCATTACTGTCCGTGAGACTACCTACATATTAGTTGAAGTAGGGTGTGCACATCTTTCTGGGTCCTAGTCGATGATGGATGCCCAGACAATTACAGCAGACAGCAGTCTTGTTCTTCATACTTATTTAAGTAATAAAAGATGTGTGTTTGCCATTGGTTTATAGAGAGGATAATCCGAGTCTAATTAGACTGGCTAGGCTGGTGAAAAAGAGGTTTCATTACAGATGTCTCTTTAACAGGTTCATTTGTGCAATTAATTATAAAATTTAAAAAACAATTCAATTAAAAATGTATTAATCATGCCTTTGTCCCGTACATCAATACTGGAACTTGTCTACAATCATGCAGATTCATTAAAGTTAAGCACCAACCGATACTACAAGAAACGTGTCAGCTCAGAATTACTAAAAAGCTGCCTGAAGAAAGGGCAGACAAACGGATGGACAGATAGGAGAAATGGATGGACAGAGAGACCACATGGACGGATACATTGGACAGACACATCAGTAGAATTCAAAAAAGCAATTTCACAGATGGATAAATAGGATGGGACATGCAGAAAGATTGACAGTCAGATAGATAGACTGACTGACTGAAGAGAGGAACAGACAGACGGACCCTAGATAGATAGATGGATAGATAAACAGACAGACAGACGGACCCTAGGTAGATAGATGGATAGATAAACAGACAGTCAGACGGACCCTAGATAGATAGATGGATAGATAAACAGACAGACAGACGGACAAAAAAATCAATATTGATCAACAGACAGACAGACAGGCCGACCCCTACTGATCATAATCGTGTAGAGATTCAAGAGTTTCTTCAGGCCCAGAAAGCGGGAAGGGAAAGAAAAATCATGAAAACTTGGGTTTTGGAACTGTCAGCAAAAGAGGTACCAATGGCAGTGATTTAAAACTGTATTTATAAATAATTTACATTATAAAAAAATGTTCTCTAATTTACATCACAGAACACTATTAAACGTGGAAGGGATATATTTTCAGCTCAATAAGCCTTTTCAAAGTTATTTGTTTTTAAATGATGCTGCAGACAGAAACTCACCAATGCCACAGAATGTACCATCAGAGTGGAAACTATTTCTCTCTTTCAATAACATAACAGACGAGCTTATGCAATAAGAGACAAAAACAACAAGAAAATTCAGAAATTTGTTATCACAAATTGTGCATGGTAAAAAACAGTGCTCTCAGAGGTACTTACAGACTACTTTTGGGGGGGGTAGCATAAGACAGAGACCAAATTCATAACATATTCTTTTTGAATATAGATGAAACGGTCACATTCACTAATAATTGCATATGCATGTTCTTTTACTGTCTGTGCACAAAAGGTTCTAATGCTCAATTTCAGAGGGATTCACATACATACATTTTATATTTCAATTAATATTAATATTATTAATAATAATATTATACAATTCTATTACATCTAATATATATATATATATATATATTGAAATAATACTAGTAGATTATTAAAATGATTATTCTAATAATATGTTTATTATCATCATAATTATTACTTTAGGTTGCATTTTTAGAATAATAACATTTTAATATTAAAATTAAAGTTATTATTACTTTTATTATTCTATGAACTACTTAAACTATTGAGATTTAATATAAAATATAATATTCTTAGCATATTATAATTACAATAATAAGGTTTTTTATTATTAATATTATTAACTATTTAATAATAAATAAATAAATAAATAAATAAATAAATAAATAAATAAAAACTTTAAAAAAACATTCTTTACAATAAAGATTATGGTACACCATAATGGGGCGAAAAATCATTTAAAAAAAACTATTCACCTTTGTTACACAGGAAAGTGTCTAGCCAAGCACACTGCTGGTCTCCACAAACAAACACACACACACAGAGTCACACACACACACGCTTCTTATCCAGCCTACAGGTCCAGCATATCTATAAATATACAGGAAATCCCAATAAATACATAAATAATAAGCAGTCGTTGCCCTTGGCACACGGGTTTGTTTGAGAATATCTCTGTATATTTAAACTGCCACTCGAAGCTCTTGGACGGCTGGTTATTTGAGGAGAACTCTATACTCTCCATTCATGGACGCAGACCTCAGACACACAAGCGGGAATGAATCGGGGTCTTTGACAGGGTAAATCAAATCAGCTGTAATATTGATTTATGTATCGCCATGTTTCAGACTCTTTTTCGCAATGACATACACAAAACCCAAGCTCCAGAAGTAATTATCTTAAGATTTCTTTGGAACATTAAAGAAACATTACAACCTATAGTGGGGTCAGCGGTCACCTCAGTTTGCTTTGGGCCTGTACGGCAGCCAATCAAAAAGCAGCTCAACGATCGTGCAATGAGTGTTGGTGCTTTATGAGAGAAAAAAATCCCAATCCAACGACAAAGTCCAAGGACATGTTTTGAATTAGATTGGTGCGTTTTTGGAGAGCGAGAATTAAAATGGGATCGTATTTATGGAGTCGAGAAGCTGACGGTGACATCACACTGAAGCCAAAGCTAGATGAGTTCCCTCAAACCCTCTTGTAGTAGTTAGTAAGCAAAATAAATTCTCGATGTTGGAACCTTGAAAAGAATATTAATTCCTCGGCAGCATTTAGATTGTATTTGAAATTTAATACAATGGATTTATTATGTTAAGCTTAAAGCATAAAGATAGACCATTTTATTCATGCTGTACGTTTTTTTTTTTCCAGTAGTGCAATAGCACTTTATGTGAGAAACAGACTAAGATCTCAGTCGTTATCTACTGAAAATCTTCCCCTATACATGAAGCTCTGAAAAACCAGCACATCAGCAAAAGCCATTGGTTTTCTCCAACGTTATTATATTACCTAAAGCTAATATAAAACTAATATAAAACATTTTTAAGTTGAAGTAAAATAACTCAAATTAAATAAACTAAAACTTTATAAAAAACTATATGGTCAAAAAAAAAAAAAAAAAATCTATATAGACAAAAAACTAACTGAAATATATAAATAAACAGAAACGTCTCTGGTTACGTATGTAACCCTAGGGAACGAGACGCTGCGTGACAACGCATTGGGAACGCCCCTGCGTGAGTCGTCATGAAGCACGTATGAAATCAGTCCAATGGCGAGACGGAACGTCATAGGCGGGTGACGTCATCGACCAGGAAACTATATAAGCACCCCAAAACACAAGCGCGTCAGCTTCTGATAAGACTGAAGCAAGTGCTCACGGGCATGCTGGGAGTATGGCATAGACACGCAGCGTCTCGTTCCCTTCAGGGAACTAGGGTTACATACGTAACCAGAGATGTTCCCTATCAGGGAACTCGAGCTGCGTGACAACGCATTAGGAACGCTAATACCAACGTCGCCATACGAGCAAGTGTCCGTCGTGTGAAGTCAGAGCGCACATTCGGACGAAAGCACCTGCGCCCCTGGAGTGGAGCTGAAGTCAAGATGATAAAACTTCACGAATGTGTGCGGTGAGGACCAGCCTGCCGCATCACAAACATCCTGGATAGATACTCCTGACAGGATAGCCTTAGAGGCAGCCATACTCCTGGTTGAATGAGCCCGGACAGCCAAAGGAGAAGGCTGACCGGCAGACTCATAGGCAAGTGAGATGGCCTCGACCACCCACTTGCTCAACCTCTGCTTAGATACTGGACAGCCCTTCTTAGGGGGTCCAAAGCAAACGAAGAGCTGTTCGCTCTTCCTCCACAGGGTAGCTCTGTGGACATAAGCATCTAGGGCCCTAACAGGGCAGAGCAGATTTAGTTTCTCTTGGTCCGACGTCAGAAATGGAGGAGGACAGAAAGCCTGCAGTACAAGGCCTGACCACATTGGTTGGTACTTTGGGAACGTATCCCGGCCTAGGGAGGAGGAAAGCCTTCACCATGCCTGGTGCAAATTCCAAGCACGAGGGAGAGACCGACAGAGCTTGAATATCTCCTATTCTTTTTAGTGAAGATATAGCCAGAAGAAAGATAGTTTTGAGAGTGAGGAATTTCTCCGAAACTTCTTCGGTGCTAGAGAGACCTTCTAGAACAACCGCCAGGTCCCAGGTCGGCACCCTCATGCGAACTGCTGGCCTCAGCCTCAGAATGCCACGAAGGAAACGGGTTACAAGTGGGTGTCTCCCGAGAGAAGCTCCACTCGAAGGGAAGTGGTAAGCAGATAAGGCCGCCACATACACCTTCAGTGTGGAGTGGGATAACCCTGTGGAGAAACGCTCCTGAAGGAATTCCAGTACTGCACTGACCGGGCAGTTGACTGGGTCCAACTGTTCTCCACACCAAGAGGTGAACATTTTCCACCTCAAGGCATATAATTTCCTAGTGGCCGGAGCTCTGGAGTGGAGGATGGTCTCCACGACCTCAGTCGAGAGACCAGAATCTATGAGCTGGGCCCCCTCAGAGGCCAAGCCCACAACCTCCATAGATCTGGGCGGGGGTGAAGTATCGACCCGCTCGCCTGAGAGAGAAGGTCCCTCCTCAACGGAATCTCCAGAGGAGAGCCGTCGAGGAGAGAAATTAGGTCCGAAAACCAAACTCGGGCCGGCCAGTACGGGGCTACCAACAGTAGATTGACCCCGTCCCGGCGAACCCTCTCCAGAACTCCTGGGAGCAGAGCAATCGGGGGAAATGCGTACAGGCGTGACCTCGGCAACTCCTGTACCATCGCGTCCAACCCCAGAGGGGCTGGAGGACTTAGGGAAAACCACAGTTGGCAGTGTGATGTTTCCCTGGATGCAAATAGGTCTACCTCGGCACGACCGAAATGTTTCCATAGGAGCTCCACCACCTCGGGGTGGAGTCTCCACTCCCCGGGCCTCAGCCCCTGCCTCGATAGGATGTCTGCCCCCTGATTCAAATATCCAGGGATATAAATTGCCCTCAATGAAAGAAGCTTCCCCTGGGACCATAGAAGGATCTGGCGAGCCAGCTTGTATAACGGGCGCGAACGCAGACCCCCTGATGGTTTATATAAGAGACCACCGATGTGTTGTCTGACCGGACAAGAACATGGTGACCTCTCAGGTCTGTTAGGAAGTGTTTCAGAGCCTGAAACACCGCCATCATTTCTAGACAATTTATATGTCAATGAAGATGATGGTCCTGCCACAGACCCTGGGCTGAGCGACCACTCATGATCGCCCCCCAGCCTGTGAGAGAGGCGTCCGTCGTTAGTGTTACACGACGATACGGAGCACCCAACACAGGACCTAGGGACAGGAACCAGGGTTCTTTCCACATAGCCAGAGCACGGAGACACCGTCGCGTGACTCTGATCTTGCGGAGCGGGTTTCCCCTCGGGGAGAACCCCTTGGTCCTGAGCCACCACTGCAGTGGTCTCATGTACAGCAGGCCGCAAGGTATAACGTTGGACGCTGCTGCCATCAGACCCAGAATCCTCAGATATTCTTTCACAGTGAGTGACTGGCCTAGCTTTGCCTGTTTGACGGCTGAGAGAATCGAAGCTATACGAGCAGGAGACAGATGTGCCTGCATCGTCGTCGAATTCCAAACCACGCCCAGAAAAGTGGTCCTCTGTACTGGAGAAAGCACACTCTTTTTGGCGTTGAGCCTCAACCCCAACTTTTTGATATGGGCGAGAACGACATCTCGATGCCGAATCGCCTGATGCTCCGATTGAGCCAGAATCAACCAATCGTCGATATAGTTTAAAATGCGGACGCCCTGGAGTCGCAGCGGAGCCAGAGCTGCATCCAAACATTTCGTGAAAGTTCGGGGAGACAGTGCTAGGCCGAACGGAAGAACCCGATACTGGTACGCTTCGCCCCCGAAAGCGAACCTCAGGAACTTCCTGTGTTGTGGAAGGATGGAAATGTGGAAGTATGCGTCTTTTAGATCTATCGTGACAAACCAGTCCTCGGACCTGATCTGTGACACGATCTGCTTGAGAGTAAGCATTTTGAATTTGAGCTTCGCTACTGAGCGATTTAATAGGCGCAGATCTAAAATCGGACGCAACCCCCCATCCTTCTTTGGAACGATGAAATATCGGCTGTAATAGCCCAGCTCTCTGCTGGGAGGAAGAACTCGCTCTATAGCCTCCTTCAGCAGGAGAGTTTTCACCTCCTGTTCCATAACCAGAGCCTGCTCGGGGCCCACCACTGTGGGCAGAACCCCTCTGAAGCGAGGTGGGCGTGATCTGAACTGAATCGCGTACCCCTTCTCGATAGTCTGCAGGACCCAATGAGATACATTTGGGAGGCTTTTCCACTCTGCCAAAAATTCTACTAAGGGTACCAGTCTCTCGAGACTGGCCTCTGGAGTATTTTGAGTGGCAGACACAGTGCCCTGTAACGGCGCACCGGCAGGGAACAACTGGTCTGACCGCTCTAAACCGCTCCTCAGAGCGGGCGAGCGTCCCTCGGGAAAGCGCTCGCTGGGACCGTCTACGCCCCGGCACGCAGGCGGGGTTGGCAGAACGGGCCCCTGAGGGCACCGAGACAGAACGGGCGCCGTGTACCAGTGTTAATTTCGTTTACGAAAATAATGACGAAAATTATTCGTCAACGCCATTTTTTCACAGACGAAAACGGGACGATAACTAAATAAAAAATTGTTTTGAATGACAAAAACTATGACGAAAATCTATTGACATTTTCGTCAACGAATAAAAACTAGACGAAAATGTTAGTGACGATTTGGGAAGCGATCCGTCAGAACTGATGTCCTGCGTGTGTGTGGTAGATGCGCACATTTGTAGGCTGTAATGTGATCTACCCCGTGGTCTCATAAAACGTTAAAAAATGTGAACGTCTGGGAGAATGAGTAGAGCAGACATATAGATCTGAATAAGAGTGACGATGCAAAAAAGAGCTCTATTCGGTACGGTTTTCTGTGCGCACACACCCGACCCGTAGCGAAGCGTGCAGCCATTCACATTGACACAAGCACGCGAGGACTGAATTAAGCTCTCTTTCGTGTCTGAATGGACAAATACACACACCAGTATGTCTAAATGTCCGTTTTGGAGAGTATTCATGTAAACTATGCTGGTTATGTCTTAAACAGTTGTGAGTGTATCATCAGTGCAATTGTATCCGCATGTCATTGGACATGATCTGACGTCTTAAAGTAACAGTGGCAATAAACATAATGCGGTCTTTGTCCTTAATATTGATCAAGCAACAAAAGAAAAAGAGAAAAGCATTCACTGTTTGTTAATAGCTTTAATAAGGATTAATTATATTTAATTCGTACAAATAAATATGTCTGCTTGAAAGAATAAAGAATGATGTTTGCAAGTAGTTATAAAGAATGCATATTCATTGAAAAGAAGACTGTTCTACTTTAGGAAAAGTGGTTTTATTTAATTTTAAGATATTTTTAAGTCACAGTAGTTAAATCTGTGTCTGTATTGCATGTTCAAACTTAAAAATCATTCATATTAATAGGTTAATAGATGTTTTCTCCGGGAGTATATGGGTTTGGAAATTTTAGAGAAATTCTAAATTAACGCATTACAATTTACCTAAACCCATTATATTTTAGTCGACTAAATCTACTGTAGATTTAGTCGACTAAAATGTTATTGTATTTCGTCGACTAAAACTAGACTAAAACTAAAACAATTCAGATGACTAAAATATGACTAAAACTAAATGGCATTTTAGTCAAAAGACTAAGACTAAAACTAAATCAAAATTTGCTGTAAAAATTAACACTGCCGTGTACAGCGGCGAACACCTTTCTCTCTCGGTGGGGACCACCCTCAGCACCCTGACACCCTTGGCGTCAGGGCTTCTTCGACGAAGCCTTCCTGGCGACAATAACCGTCCTCAGATCGGCTTTGCCCCTGGAAGACCTCGTCTGAGAGCGCCGCGCCTCGGCCCAGTTTTGCTGGGGAGGAGCGCGAGATGCGACATTCTTCTTCTGTTGCGCCCTGTGTGAGGAGCTGGTGAACGTGATTTCACCAAGTACCACATGTTCCTGGATCAACATCTTTGTTGATCCTGGATCAACTTTCCAATCAACCAATCAGATTTGATGGACAAGTTTACAGTTTATGTCAATTTTAGGCTTAGAATCAGGGTAAAGTACTTGAACATCAGTGTTTTTCACCTATCATTACCCTATGATTTTAGGGAAAAATTATGGGTACGGTTAGGTTTAGGGGTAGGGATTGGGTAATGACTAAATTTGGGACAGGAATGTTAATCCAGGATCAACAAAATATGTTGATCCAGGACCATGTCTTACTTGGCAAAATCACGGTGACCGTGAGGAGCTACTCGACGGCCGGGGCTGCTCCAGGAACTTCTGGAGCGCCGCTGCCTGCTTCTTTTCCTCCTGAAGCCTCTCGATGACCGAATTCACTGAGTCACCGAAGAGGCCAGCAGTTGACAACGGCGCGTCCAGAAGAAAAGATTTTCTCTCTCTTTCATGTTTGTCAAATTTAACCATAAGTGCCTCTCCGTGGCCACCAGGGCTGCCATAGAACGGCCGACTGATCTGGCCGTCTCCTTGGTGGCACGGAGAGAGAGATCGGCTGCCTGACGCAATTCTCTTATAACATCAGCACTTATCTCCTCCCCCTCACTAATGTCTTTTAATAAATCTGCTTGATATGCTTGCAGGATTGACATTGTGTGAAGACATGATGCTGCTTGTCCCGCCCCATAACCATAAAACATTGATCCAGAAATATTAGAATAAACAGATGTTTGCTGAGAAAATATTCTGGCTGACACCGGTCTATTCCATGATCTCGACACCTCAGTGTGGAGATCAGGAAAGAACGGAAGACACCGGCGTGGAGGTGCAGCGCGAGATGGCAAAAATCTCTCATCCAACTTGCTTTTTATTCTAGACTCCTGTCTATCAGCTGGCCACTCAATGCTTAATTTTTCAACTGCACGAGTCAACACCTCCATAAGCTCCTCACTAGCAGGAGACTGAAGTGACGAGTCCCCAGTCTCTGCTGTATCAACACTTTCAACATCCAATTCCTCAGAACTGGATAGTTGAAGTGTTGGTGCCTCAGCCCGGGGGGAAGAAACCGCAGCGCGTGCTTCCACACCGGGATCTGAGGCACTGGATCTATCAGGTAAGGGCTGAGATAAGGCAGAGCCCGTCTCAATCCCCGCTGATAGATCCATTTGCGATCCCCACGATTGAAGCCTCCGCTGTGCCTCGGCAGCAGCGGGACCCGAACCGCGGGGAGCGAGCACCGAACCACTCTCCTCGAAGAGGGCTCGGCGGGAGCGGAGCGTTTTTAATGACATACGCTCGCAATGCTCGCAATCAGCTCCCTCGAGAGCTGACTGGGCATGCTGCACTCCCATACAAACAACACACAGATCGTGAGTATCTCCACCCATGATATAACGTGGGCAGGGATGAACACACTTTCTGAACTGCTGTTTGCTCGCCATATTATATATATATCGTCTCTTATAGTTTTTTATATATGTGAAAAACTCCTGCCTAGCAATTTCTAAGGACAGACAAAAACACTTTGAGACACAGACTGATATATTCACACATAGAGCGCTGAAGACTCAGAAGCTGACGCGCTTGTGTTTTGGGGTGCTTATATAGTTTCCTGGTCGATGACGTCACCCGCCTATGACGTTCCGTCTCGCCATTGGACTGATTTCATACGTGCTTCATGACGACTCACGCAGGGGCGTTCCCAATGCGTTGTCACGCAGCTCGAGTTCCCTGATAGGGAAGTCTAATTCAAAATATTGACAAAAACCTCAATAGTACATCAATGATACTAAAATAAAACTGCTCATCTGTAACTCTTGTGACTGACATCTAAATTAGTTATGCACCGATATGAAAAATCTGGTAGATATCAAATAAGTCAATAATTACTGTCATGTGGCCGATAGCCAATAAATGGCCAAAACTAAAATTCTATACTATTTTGTCTACACTACACTAAAATTTAAGCTCAATGATTTTAGGCATCAAAACATCAGTGTCATGGAAATGAAATGGATGAAATTTAATAATGAAATTAAATGTTGAAATGTGAAATGAAATGAAATAATGAAATGATTAAATGAAATGTGAAAATAAAATGAAATAAAAGCAAAGAAATGTCCATTTTTGAATACAAGCGCACATCTTATTTATGTGAACATCTCCCCTAAACGCGGTCCAGAGTGGCTCCCCGAGTCGCCAACATTTAAAAGCTTTTCTTTCATTTGGAAAATAACATCTGCACGAAATTACATAATCGTCACTATTTGCCAGTTGCATCTTTTATCATCAGTGTTTTCATCATCACAGATGCATTAAAGTGATTTTAATGACGGCCGTAAATAAAGCTCAACCTCTCGTATTGAAGCCACCACTCATAAAGAGCCTGAAATTCACAGGCCGATCTGAAACCGGCTCCAGCTTTGACTCTGATACAACATGAAGTATCTGCCAAGGGATATGCTTCAACTGGAGTCTGGATAATACCACAGTGAAGCAAAACCTGTAAGGATTCCTGAAGTGTGAGAAGGTCCTGGATTAATATCGAACACATGTCCGGAGGAGAGCGGCTTCTTCCAGCGGCTGCGCTTCAGGATTAGGAGAAGCGCTCTCATGGAAACAGTTCTGTTCTTCTTTCCACTCGCACTTAAGCCCCTTCCACTTGCCTCAAATCAGCCGTCACATATTTCAACGGCTATTTTTCTTTCAGCGGGAACCATTGAGACTGGATGATAAACAAGGCGTAATGTACGAAGTGGGAGAAGACGTCGGTTTTCTGGCTCTGCTGTTCAGAACAAACTTTCCAAAACAATCCCTGACGCACCGCTGCCGTCTCCACCGAATGGTGTCTGGGGTGCACAAATGTGTCTGAACACACACGGGTGGCCCTGAAGAGATGTGCAGTCGCATTCGTAATGTTTTCAGGTGCTTGTTGCGCTGCGGTCGATCTGTTGAAGTGATCACAGTATGCACACGTTTCTCTCTCAATCTATCTGAGCTTCTGAACACTGTGTTTCCATTCCAAGGTGTGTCTGGAGACTGAGACTGGGACTGCATGTATTTGTATTGAAAAAATCATTACATAATACACTAACTTCTGAGAAATCGATACGTACACAGTCTTGTCCAAGACACGTCAGGGAAACAAGAACACAACAAAAGATCTGGTATTTCTTCTGGAGTGATGAGGGACCTGAAGATTGAGGCCATGATCTTTTTTGTGGTATTCCATTACATGATGTCTTAAACAGCACAGACCATGACAACTCTGGTCCACTTGGTATCCATTTCTGATTTGTTGGGTAGTCCCGCCCACACTGCAATTTCATTGGACCGTTCCTCATAGATATTAATGAAAAACATGGACGAGGAGAGACTCATCGTGGAAGTTGGATAAGAAATGCCGGATATTTTATCACTAGGAATGCACAATATATCTGTACTATTTCGGCCGATATTAGAGTTCGTTTTTTACCAATAACGATTAATATTGGATAAATAATTGTTGAAGCTCGTTTCCTCTATTTACACATTTAGACTACATTTCCAGACATCCACGCTTAAGTCTTTAAAAACATTTTATTTCTTTGTTAAATGTATCTTCAGCAAATCTCAAAATGAATATCCATTTTCATACTGTACATTAAAATGTTTGGGTGTCTAAATTAACATGTAGCATTTAAATGACTAATTTTATATTTTAGTGTTTTAAACAATTAGTATTGAACTTTAATATCGGCCATAACATAATAAATAAAATAATTATCGGCTTATGCAAAAGTGCCCATCCATTTTCAGCAAGGTTGGTTGCAGAACAATTTTTTAACCTCCTGTTTTCCTATGGGGAAAGTTATCAGTTATTAAGTTATCAAGCGTCCATGAATTAAGTCAGTCTCTCAACAGTGTTCGGCAGCAGCGTCTCTACTAAACTAGCGAAACTGTACGTTTATCTGCTCCAAGAACAGAGCAGTTATTACACCGCTAGTGAGAAATGTCATATAGCTTTTCAGTTGTTAAACTATTTTACTGATAAAATCGGCAGAGCGGGAGAAAAAGAGTGTGTGCTTTCCATACATAATAAAACATAATTTTGTGGCAAAAAACATCGTTTTTGTCCTGTTGTTCACTATATTTGGTCAGTGTCGTTGAGGGTTTTGGTTATTTTGCTGTTGTAAGCTGTAAGGACCTTTGAAATAACTGAAATCATTTGGCGAAGTGATATAGAATTGTAATGCGGTCAAAACCTGGAACTACTTTCACCGTGTGTTTCCCTTAAAATAATTGCACACGTTAGAACGTCCGTCAAACCAATCAGATTCAAGCATTCAACATACCCGTAGAATAATATCAATTAAGCTCACAGCATGTCTGTCTTTATGGTTAAAATTATGGTTAAAATGCAATTCCCCTATGGAGAAAATGAATGACATTTTTACTTCAGGAATCCGACTGTTGCACTATTATCCAGATAAAAAATATCTGTGCATTACTATACACACCAATTCTCTTAAGTTCCAGTTGCCAGCCGAGGAAGCATCACGAAAGGGGGCCATTTGGGATTTTAAAGGCATAATCAATACAGGATTTGTTTTCCCTTTATGGTGTGTTTTCCATTGAGGTGAAGGAGGGAAGAAACGCTTAATTTCCATCCATCCACGGCACATCTTTGCTCAGCAGGCCTTCCTGTCCACAGAAGTCAGAGCCGAGGGATGAGTGCATCTATTGCTTGCCCTCAACATCTCCAGCTCCAGAAAACACTGCTTTCTTTTCTCTTTCCACAGCTGCTGGCACCTCTTTGTGTCTCATTGAGATGGGAATAGGATATATGACCTGTTTCCCAGCCTTGACATTTGTTTGCCATTTGAATGACATTCAGGATTCATCAAAAGCCAAGGATACCTTACGTACGATTAGCAGAGAAAAAGACACAGCTGGAGGCAAGACTTCAAATGGAAGTTTTCTTTGTGTTCTTCTCGCTCTCGAACTCATATTTATCTTGGTCTGCATTAAATGAAAATGTACCCAATATGGATGTATCTCGAGCATGTCCAATATCACTTCCATTAATTCACTATAGAACCCACAAATCCAGGAGCCAAAATGCTGCAAAAACTTTCCACACGATCTTTTTTTATTTACTGAATCCCCAGTCTGACTAGTAGTTACTGTCTCAAACATTATTCCGTTTTTTTTTTATTTTATTTTATTGCAAACAATCTCCCAATTTTCCCCTTGCGTAATATCCCTCAATAATATGTTCTCTTCCCACAGTACTCCCCGAATATCCCACAACACACTTAATTCCAGAGACGGTTCCAAATACTCCTTAGTATTTACATGACTCGACTGCGGAGATTTCGGTTTGCTTCTCTTACCCCAATTTTATGTCCCGAGGCGAGTCAGTCATTTCAAATACCAAAACATCGGCCCAACACATCTGATGTCATTACATGTCAGCACTTCTTGCAATATAAAAAATTGAGTTTTTCCACATCCCCAGAGCTCCATTAATAAACACAGTTGTAGTTTTAAAGCGCATTGAACCCGCAGCAGGGCACCATTATGGACCAGAAGGGTAATGGGAAAAAATCGACATTCTCTTCTCCTACAAAAAACAACGGTCATATCAGAAATATTCCACACTTCAATAGCTCCATATGTTCTACATAAAATCCCATTCCAGAGACGTGCTAACCAAGCACCACCTCCCGACATAAGCGCTCGTCTCAAAAGTGCTGTTTTTCATCTGACATCCCATGTAGGTTATTAACGTTTAATGGCTGCAGGCTAGCCAGTGATGTATTATTTCAGATGACACATCCGTAGCTCCATTCGCACCTGTGGGAGGTTTCGAGAACACGAGCAGTCGTGGTATTCCTGTGCACATCTGTGTAGGTTCTCGAATATGTGGAGATGTCCGGTCAAACACTGGAGATGGTGTGATTCATCATTAATTGGATGTTGGAGATTCCTCTGCTTTAAAACCTCACCAAACCACAACATCCAGAGATGTGCGAACCGCTGTTGGAATTCCTTCCCTGACGATGTGAATCGCGGCTCTTGGGATGAGCTGAGCAGACATGGACACCAGCTGCAACCTCAGCTGGAGCAACCAGTGAATTGGGGAGGGAAAACCATATGGCAGAGAAAGAGAGATAACCAGACGAGTGCAAAACAAAGCAACTAGCAAAATACAATATACACTCTCACAGATCATGAAAAAATTTCATTCCTAACACACTAAACCTTTAGAAATTTAGATTCGCACTAGACACGGCCTCTTTGGATCCCATTACGTCCGAAGAGACTGTGGCGTTCTCATGTACCACAGTTAGGATTTTTTGGGGGGTTATTGATTACAAGTACCCATTCCCTATGAGATAATTAGTAAAGAATACATTTACATGTGTCTCAAACCTATCCGATATGGATTGCAGTGTGCCCTCCCAGATATTGGTGACCAGGAAAACTCTTAACACATTGAATACATAAAAAGCTTGTAAAAACAGGATATACAAGTATCTAATCGTTTTAACTTCAAACATTTCTCCAATTATACAGTAAAACAAACTCTCAATGATCAACACCACCAGGCCAAAATGAGCACAGCAAATCCTCCGATTAATCTATCGTGTTTCTATTATGGATGCAATATAACCATTATTCTATTAAAAAGACTTTGTGAGGAGAGAAACAGAGCGAGAGACTGAAGGCAGCCCTCCTGCCTGATATACAGCAGCTTTACTGCTCTTGGCTTGTGTTCTACTTAACGTTCTTTACTTTTACACACACAGTATATCAGGCATACACCTCAGCCCTTAGGCACTTCTGAAGTCACAGAGCTCCAGACTGCGACCAAATGGTTGCATTTTGCGAACTTTTTTCCTGCCGACGCGACTACATTTAGTTAGAGGTCGCACTGGTGTCACCACTACGTTGACCAACTGACAAGAGCTGCCATTTCTGTTGCGCATAAGAAAGTGGAAAGAAATCGTGGTACTCGTTTGAGCTGTGTGGACCGTTTTTCAGGCTTTTCAATCCACAACATTAACCATGGATTTAATGTAGCAACGCTAACTGTAACCATGGTATTGTGGCAGAAATAGTTGAATGTTTTTTTTACATTCATCATCTCAGGGTTCGTACAACCCTTTGAGAGTGAATTTCAAGCACTTTTCAAAGGGCTTTCAAGTGCTTCACACTTTTTCCAGCACTTCGAAGCTCCAAATATCATACAATTTTTATGTGATGATTTGTAAAATTAACCCTTTGTGGCAAACAATCACTTTTATAAACAAAATACATGAAATTACTACTATAACAAGTAGATGGCGACAGAGGAGTACTTGTTGACAACTTAGCCATTTCAGCCAGTCAGTATAACTTTCAGGGACACTGCAAACATTCCACAATGAAGAGATGCTAACAACTTTCAAGCTTAGTACTCAATTGGCTGCAAAAACTAAACTTAAGTAAACTGCCCATTTAGCCTTAATCCAAATTAATTCATACTTATTTGGATTCCTTAATTGCCTAATGGATAGTCCTATGTATATGGATATATATTTCATATCTACACCATCATAAATAGCCTAACCACTAGCTAGCCAGTTAGCATAAGTGAATAGTATTATGATATAGTATTATCTCAGTTTAATATACAGAGACAACTATAAGTATTCATAATTTCTGTTATTGTGTTTGATGCCACTTTAGCAAACCATAAACCCCCCAGATGTCATCCATTAAACTGTGTAATCCACATTTAAAGATGTTTACTCCGAGATGCAGTTTTCCCAGAGGGTTCGAGCATACATTAGGCCCAATTTGCAGCTTCAGTGGCGACGTCTGTCCCTAACCAAATAAGACCGTTCAAACCGGATACACATGCAAAGCAGCTGAACAAACAGACGATACATTACAGTGCAGTTCTATGAAGCTGCCTGCTCTACACAATGAGAGCTGAATAAGGGATAATGTACATCCCACCGGTTATCTCAGAATAAACATAATCAGGACCCCGACTCGAAACAAAGATTTAATATTTGCCACATAAGTTAATAATTAGACACGAAATATTGATCGGAGTCGAAATTTTATTAGGTCTTTAAATGCAAAGCTTCCACGGAGAGAGCAGTTGCTATAGCGCGGCAAGTTCAAACGAGACGGACATTTAAGGGAAAATGTACAGTCATATTACTTGCACAGCATTTCGCCACATAATTATGGGGATCAGAGATAGATTTGAGAAACTGTGTTGTATATTATAATCCAACAGTGTACAAAACAAGAGTTGCAAAATGGCAGCACCTGCGTTTGTATGAAAAAAGAGAGAGCAAGTCCATGATACTTGATGACATAATTAAATAACTGTACACAAAATATTGATTTGACTGTTTTAATATTTTATTAGCTCACCAAACGCAAAACTTCCACAAAGAAAAAACGTTCTGACTTCTGCTGCTGAATTTAGTATCCCAGATGAGCCTGTTTTATCTGTTTTCAGCGGTTGTTATCGGGGAATAACATACCGCTGAATGGCGTGAGAATCAAGTATTCCACAGAGCCATGTAATTATGTAATTTAATGCAACCGCATAATATGCACAACGAAAAACAAGTTCTCCCCTGATGAATAAAAACGTGGGACTATAGAAACAGGGGCATTCCTTTTTCCACAGCCTCTGAGATTTGCCAGAGTTCCATTCGCTTTCTTGGCTTTTCCACTGACTGGACTGTAGTTTCTCGATTTTTAGTGTGGACGTATCAGGTTTTGACCCAAACCGAAGTCATGGCCCAATAGGGAATATTAACAACATCGCACCTTACAATCCTGTGATAATCCCAGGCAACTTTATACAATGCAAACTCAGCGTATAGCCCCCAATAACCCTTCCGCACAAGCTAGCAGCCTGCATCTGTTACTCAAACTCGAGCAGGCCGCAATTGCACCCCAGTTGCCAATAGATGTACATGTGCCCCATATGTCAGCCTGCAGACGTGCACACCAGAGAGATCCCACCACACAGCTTGTATTTTTAGTTTTGGGCTGAGGGAATTGAGTATTGCTAAAAATTAATGTGCATGTCTATACAGCACACCGTTTCAGCAAATGTGTTTGTTTACCCATTGTAAATCTGCTTAGCATATCGTATAACTTGTTGAAATGGGCCCAGCTCTGTGTCAACATGAGCCACTATTTGATGCAGTGCGCGCTAAGTGACCCTTTTACACACTTCTAGAATAAGCATACCTGGTCCGAACTCTAACATTTTCTGTGCGAGACCATAAAACAACTCAAATTGAGAAACATCAGCATCCCATTTGACTTCCATAATCTGACATATTTCTGAGTAAAACAGGATTTGATTTTTTCCATCTGGAATTTTCTTTGGGGTACATACCAAAATGAAGCCATTGTTTGGAATGGAGGTGTTGAAAATGGGGCCAAGGGGTCAACGTTTCCCTGGTCAACGGTCCTCTTACTCGGATTCATACAGATCACTGACGTTAAAGGGATAGTTCACCCAAAAATGAAAATTCTTTCATCATTTACTCACCCTCAAGTTGTTCCAAACCTCTTTGTGTTTATTTGTTCTGCTGTACACAAAGGAAGATATTTGGAAGAATGTTTTAAACAAACAGATCTCAATCCCCATTGACTACCATAGTATGTATTTTTTCCTACTATGGAAGTCAATGGGGATTGAGATCTGTTTGATTAAAACATTCTTCCAAATATCTTCCTTTGTGTACAGCAGAACAAATAAACACATAGAGGTTTGGAACAACTTGAGGGTGAGTAAATGATGAAAGAATTTTCATTTTTGGGTGAACTATCCCTTTAAGCGATATGTACTATAAACCAAATCTTAAGTTCGAGCGTGCTCTAGTTTATGCTCTAGTTTCATGTTTTTGTTTGTTTTGTATCTGGTTCATGTTTGTCAAGAAAACTGCACATGGGTTCTCAACTTCGACTAGCCTTCAATGGACTTGGTAACATATATTTTGCCAGCATACTTATTTCTAAGTCCTCTTAAATGCATTTTACCTCTGTCTGGTGCCTTTCACAGAAGAACGTAAATTGAAGTAAAGGCCACTGTATCTCCATCTTGCTTAAGACACGGTAAAGTCTGGTATGTGAAGAAAGTTTAAAAAAAAATATGCGCGGGACAAGTTACGTCCCTGTTTGCTTCTCGGATGGGTGTGAAGGATGGAGAAAACAAAAGAACAAAAGGGTCATCTAGTCTTGAACTCTTTTACGTAACTCCTTAAAAACAACTTCAGAACACTGGAAATCAGCCTAGATCACAGTACTTGATTAGCATGATGCTAAAGAATTGGGCTAGAAACTTAAGTAGCATCCCAAATGACTACACTATGTACTTAAACTACACACTATGTAGTCTAATGTTTAATGTATGACATTTAGAAAGCTAGTTTGTCATCCAGAATTGAGTCTAATAGCCAGCCTACCTCCGCTACATATGGAAAGCAGCAACAGTTAAGTCCATGAAGTGTCAACATTCTACACTTCGTTTTTTTTTCAGTTAATTAAGTGAATCAGTTGGATATTTGAAGTGCACTTGTGTAACGGACGTAGGCCAGTAAGAGCTGTGCATGTAAACCTAACTCCCCCGCCCTCAAGTGGCACGCTGGCGACTGCGGTCTTTAGCGTCCTTGTTGTTAGCGCGTCCGCCTCCCAAACGAGTTGAGTAGGTCTGGTTACACTTGTTTGAATCTTATACTACAAAACGGCCTAGAATAGTGCATAAGTATGTGATTTGGGAAGCAGACATATAATAGTCACATTTTTCTCAACTCCATCTGCCAATTTTAATTTATTGTGTTCATTGCATTCATTCTGGGATTGGTTTCTTCACAAAAGATATGTGAGATGTTGCCTTGAATTTGACCATAAGAGGCGTCTCAAAGAGCAGCATAATTTAGCTGTCTAGCTTTTGGAAAGTCTTCGATTCAGCAGTGTACTTAGGATGCCTTGAAATGCTTTCTAGATAGGCAGCTCACTAGGTTTTGAGACAGAGCTAATATCTCTTATGTAAATGTCTAGACCTCTGGCCAGTAATAGAGGAACCACGAGTTGGGAAATGATTAGAATATCAGGTCCAATACATCAATGTGACAACTAGTAAGCTAATAAACGAATTCAAAATACCCATCAATAGGGCAAATGCATAATAAACAGATGTACATACACATTACCCAGCAGGAACAGAAGTTTAAGAGATATATCAAGTTTCCACACAAGAATCAGATGAAATAAGGATCCACAGAAGCTGGGTGAATGTCATTTGGGGGAAAGGGTTAGGACGAGTGCAGCAGTCCACAATTGACTAGAAAAAAATCCTCAATGTCCGTCGCTGTGGCTGACCACTAAGGAGTCTCTTCTTTCTTCTGGAAACATAAACAATGAAGCTTTAAAGCCTAAATGGTTTTACCAGCTCTGCTACCGACTACGCCAAGCCTGGGGGTGTTTTCCTGCCTGCACCGTAGACACAAAACAAACAATGTTCAACTCAAAGAGTTTGTGAGAAAATGTGACTAGCTGGTTTAACTCTCATCTGAGATTAAAAGGATAATGCAGTGATATGCATAACTTACACGGGCCTTAATTTTCAAATTCTGGCAGGAGAATCGTAAGGGGAATGCAGTTCAAAAATGGTCAGACTGTAGTGGTGTACCTACAGCAGGATGTCAGCCTGTAGACATCTAGATATATGAGGCAAGCATTTAAGTTATAAGAGGAAATAATATTCAAGTCAAATTTAGAGAGGAAAAATAAGTTTGTTAAACTAAGGAGTTAGTTAAAAAATAATGACTTAATGCATATTTTATGCATTATGTTCATTTATTTGTATTATTTTGGTTGACGTCACGGCAGAATGCGTCCCGCGTAATTTCCGCCTAAACGAGTTAAAGGGTGCGCGCCGCGATTCTGTGGGAGACATGGTTGTTTGGCGTGGCACTGGTGTGAGCATGGAGAGCTGCTGCACGCTGTGTGTACCGCTTGTATCGTCCGCTTACCTGTTTGTGTTGCCGATAATACCCGGGTAGGTCGTTTGATTTATTATGTGCAAAAAGCAGAATATTGTTTGTGCTTAGGCATGTATGTTTGTTTTTTGTTGTAGAAACAAATCTGGCATCGCGGTCATTCATTTGGAGCTGTACGTCTCGCATCGTTCGCTTTCTCCCTGTTCATGTTGCTAATAATCCCAGGGTAGGTCTATTATATTTGATTTATTATGTGCACTAAACACTGTGTTGTTTGTTCTTGAGCCTTTGTTTCGATGTAGCAACAAGCTTGGCATCGCGATCGTGACTTGTGATGTGACATGTTCAGTATAATTTAGTACATATTGTGAAGGTAAAATGTTTTATGCGTTTTATATTTTATAGAAAGATGTATAACTGAAATGTATGGACTAAAGGTCATTTGTATATTTTAATGGTGTATAGGTGTACTGAATGTGTATATGTTTTGGCAGATTCATCTGGGACTTGATTGTGTACTAGATTTGATTGTGTTAATACAATTGTGTATTTGTTTTGTTTCGTTTTGTCATGTGAATATTGTATAGTTTGTTTTTGCTTTCTTTTCCATTTGGCTGATTTTTGTTAGGTACATATTGTATAGGTCATTTGTTTAGATTTTCCTTTCTTTCCTTTATTTTAGTTTTGACTGCTTTAGGGGGCCTTGTACTGGACAATACCATATCACAGCTACTAGGGGGTGGTGAGATGCAGTGATAACACTATCATTTGATTTGTTTGATGGTTACATGTTACATTGCACGTGTGTTACAAGTTTTCAGGGTTGTACTAGAAATAGCTTAGACTGTTACTTCCAGTCCAAGACTTTGTCTAACTAAATGAATCTGGTCCCCCTTACTGCTGCCATTTTTCTAGTTAATTCTGTGTAGGGTTATTTTATTTTGTTTTGTATTGTCAATATTTTGACTGTTTATTTATTTGTGTAGTTTTCATAAAGAGACCGTGTACTGCACCAGTGCCCATACATTCATTTAATTGAACAACTTGAGCGGGTCTACTCCCCCTATTGATTATAGACGGGCGGGTGTATGCCCCGTTACATATATTATGTCTACATATGCATTTTATATACACGCATAGGCCACTTTATTAGGTACACCTTGCTAGTAACTGGGTTGGACCCCCTTTTGCATTCAGAATTGCCTTAATTCTTCGTGGCACAGATTCAACAAGGTGTTGGACACATTCCTCAAAGACTTTGTTTCATACTGACAGGATATCATCAGGCAATTGCAGCAGATTTGTCAGCTGCACATCATGATGTGAATCCGTTCCACCACATCCAAAGATGCTCTACTGGATGGAGATCTGGTGACTGGAGTCAGTTTCATTACAGTGAACTCATTTTCATGTTCAATAATCCAGTTTTAGATGTGACGTGACGTATTATCCTGCTGCAAGTAGCCATCAGAAGATGCACTATGGTCATAATGGGATGGACACGGTCAGCAACAATACTCAGGTAGGCTGTGGCTTTTAAATGTTGCTCAATTGGTACTTAGAGGCCCAAAGTGTGCCAAGAACATATCCAACACACCATTACACCAGCATCAGCCTGAACCTCTGATACAAGGCAGGATGGATCCATGCTTTCATGTTGTTTATATCAAATTCTGAGCCTACCATCTGAATGTCGCAGCAGGAATCGAGACCCATCAGGACAGGCAACCCGTGTGGTCTTCTGCTGCTGTAGCTCATCTGCTTCAAGGTTGGACGTGCTGATCTTCTGCAGACTCCGGTTGTCTTTCTATCAGCTGAACCAGTCTGGTCATTATCCTCTGACCTCTGTCATCAACAAAGCATTTTAACCAACAGAACTGCCACTCACTGGATATTTTCTTTTTTTTTCCAAGACCATTCTCCGTAAACTCTAGAGATGGTTCTGCGTGAAAATCCCAGTAGATTAGCAGTTTCTAAAATACTCAGTAAATCAAAACTAGCAATTTGACCAAAAAAAAAGAAAGAAAAAGTAATCTAATAAGTAATCCAAGTTATTCATGAGATGACAAAGGCAAGTCTTGCTCAATTTGATACTCATTGTTTTCAACATCACTCCATGTTAAAGAAAATGAACTGTGATTTCATTGTTGGAAAGGATGCATTCCATTTCCCTGTGAGAGAAACCTTAGGTTTCAAAAGTATCGGAAACGTGCGTTTGAATCGGCATGCATCCCAACAATGTCCTTCCCTGGAGTCGATACTGGTAGAAGCTAATGCGATTTGCTTCATATGGCATTACTTTCCCTGTAAGCTCTTACCGAAACACAATATCTGGCAACTGCTCCCGAAAACAAGGGGACTTATTTCCCTTGATTTTTCAGGATTCTGGCTCAAAGCGCAGGCCGAATCTGTGCGAATCCCCGTCTGTTGAGCGCACAAGGGGAATGTAGCACTTTGGTGCGAGCTCTGATACCTGATTGCTCTGGCAGGGATCATGTGGATCTGCACAATGGACGCTATCCCAGTTTCCACACAAATCCCGAGCTTCCAGCCTCGAAAGAGCTCTCAGACAGACATGCTCTTCAGTCCTGAGCTTAGGACACATCCTGCAGTGCTTACGCTCTTAATCTCTTGTTCTTTCACGCATTTCTCCACTTCACTGTGTAATTGGTTCTGGTTTAAACCTGGGTTGTCAACCTAAAGATTGCAGATAATGAGATGATCTGGGGGAATCTCATGAAGAAAAAAAAATCTAAAATACCACACACAACAATTCTCAGTAGCTAACTGCCAGGATATCTAAATTTTCTTGACTCATAATCAGGGTTAGGAACTGAACTGAAACTGTTTCCATAAAAAACAGAACCAAATGAAGTTCAATTCCTGTATGACTCATCTTTTCAGCCAGTTCTTTTTAGTGAATCAAAGACATACAGCTGCAGCCATTGTAGTCAGGTCGCGGAACAAACCAATTTTAAGAGCAGGTTCTTTTAGTGAATCAAAAACATACAGTGTGACCATTGTAGTCCAACTTCCGAAAAAGTGAATCTTGTGAATTGTGAAATGAAAGTTAATTGAACACATACAGCACAACCAGAGTAGTCCAATTCTCAAAGGAATTAATCTTTTGAGTTAATCAGAAACACACAGTGCAATTGTAGTCAGAATCTTGAACAAATGAATCTTATGAGCAGGTTCTTAGTGAATCAAAACACATACAGCATAACCAGCGTAGTACAAATCCCAACAAAGAAATGTTTTGAGTGGGTTATTTTTGAGAGAAACAAACATATATAGCACAAGTAGAGTAGTGCAAATCCCCAACGAATGAGTCTTATGAACTGGATCATTTTAGTGAATCAAACACATCCAACACAACCAGTGTAGTTCAATTTCTGAATGAGTGAATCTTATGAGGCAGTTCTTTTTTAGTGAATCAAAAACATATCATACAATTTACTGTATTACGCTGTACTTGCAGAATAAAGAATCCTCAATGAAAGGTTAAGGAAGCAAAATCTTCAAGAGTCGTCAGAACCAGAATCAGTAACTTACGATTCCCATCCCTGGCAAATTCTCCATAAAAATATAATTTTTAAGACATAAGATATTTTTAAGATAATATTTATGACTAAAATTGTGAATATTTAAACATGTATTCTGTCCCAACAGGGCTGTCAGTCAATTAAAAAGTTTGTATCAAATTCATTAAATGCTATGCAGATTAACTTAACAAAAAAAATATATATATATATATATAACAAATCACATTTTTAATATCATACGAATCACATCCATATTTCAAAAAAAATTCCCTTGTTTTAGGGGGGAAACATACACATTAGAGCTGAGTGTTTAACCTGAGGTTCCCCCAGTACGTTTTCTTAGATAAAAGCTTCTGCTGAAAGACAAATAACTCAAACTAATCCTTTTGCTTTCTTTGTCTCCTGGTGCTGAAATCGTACATCATTCACACAAGAGTATATTTGGATGTTCTAACATGCTTACACTTTGTAAGAACACTCATTTATTTGTCTTTTCTCTGTGTATTTGGGGAAAGATGTATGTTTCTTTTGTGCTGACACTGGGTAGTCAAATTTGTTTTTCTGTCTTCTCATCTTCTCTCTTTTGGTTTATTTTGTCTTAACTAATTTGTACATCACTCTGTCTCTCTTGAATTTCTCTTTCTCTGTATTTGTCTAACTGGTCGTTCACACAGGACGCTGATTTTTTTCTTTCATCAAAAATCTTCCATCTTTCCACTAGTGATCGACCGATATTGATTTTTTTAACCGATACCGATACCGATTATTTGCATATTTATGTGCCCGATAACCGATATGCAGAACCGATATTTATTTACTGTTATACTTCTTTT
The DNA here is from genome assembly GCA_030578255.1 of Tiaroga cobitis. Classification (NCBI taxonomy): domain Eukaryota; kingdom Metazoa; phylum Chordata; class Actinopteri; order Cypriniformes; family Leuciscidae; genus Tiaroga; species Tiaroga cobitis. The sequence goes on along the minus strand of CM060615.1, from coordinate 27,166,056 downwards.
TTTGAAACAATTATTACAACACAAATGAACTGAACAAACCATTTTATTTATAACAATCACTCCCTCCTCTTGCATACAAAAGAAATAAACTTTATATTTATACACAAATAAATAGAAGGGTCTGATTCCAAAAAATAAAGTGCACTGTTACTAAGTGTCTTTGTTTAAAAATAAAAGCTCTGATGAGGTAAAAAATAAAGCACAAAAATTATTCAAACATATTGGGCGGAAAAAATTTAAATTACCTGAGGTTATTTTTGCAAAATGTAACTTAATACTCCCAGTTAAGCAGAACTAGGTTGTAATGTAGAAAACAGAGTCTTTCAGCATTCTGCCCTGTAAGCCTGCTTCGTTTGTTTTCATAAATGGCTCCCACTTCGCTGAAGACTCGCTCACTGGGCACCGAAGACGGTGGGGGGCAAAGGAACTTTCTTGACAGACGAGCAAGAATGGGGAACCTTTTCTCATTTTGTTTCCACCATTCAAGTGGCTTGCCCATCCTCCTATCAATCACTGGTTCTGAAACGTACTGCTGAAGCTCTCCTTCAAGGCTAGACCCACCAACTTCAGAACTAGTAGCACCAAGCAGAGTGTCATACATCTCATCAATAAGTTTCTTCTGGGTTTCTTCTGTCCGGGGCCTTTTTGAAACTGTGCTGGAATCATCTGACTGTGTTTCTTCACCTTGTGTGTTGTCTTGCTCTAAGGTTTTTGTCTCCTCCTTAAGCCAATCTTTTGCATGCAACAGTGTGGTGTCAGATGAAAAGGCATGTGCCTTGTACCTTGGATCCAGAAGACAGGCAAGGACTGCACATTTCACCTCCTCCACTTTTGCAAACCGTCGGGTGAGACTCTCCAGCATCTCCTGTCTCATTGTTTTAATCCCACGAGAGGAGGGACCTTGACTGCTAAGCAACATCTTCAGAACTTTGACAGATGGGATGATGCATGACGCTGAACTCTCATAGTGGCTCATCTCAAGAGTGACCTCCTCCACTGGAGAAAGTGTCTCAATAAGATTGGTGACAATACTCCACTGATCAGCACTCAGGCTAGTGAACCCACTATGCTCACTGGCATACATGTTCAGAGCCCTTCTCTGCTCTTGCATCCTGACCAGCATGTGCAGGGTGGAATTCCATCGGGTCGGGACAGCCTGAATGATGGTATGTGCAGGTAGCCCAAGATCCTGCTGGATCACTGCTAAACGCTGTTTAGCTAGTACTGAATGATTAAAATGTGTAGCACAGCTTTTCAGCACTGACAGAATATTTTGGACAGCTCTTTGTGAGTTGAGGCCGTCATTGACAACAAGCTGTAATATGTGGGCACTGCAGCTCATGTCAGGCAGTTCAGCAATTCTCATACCTTTAACAATGTTGGCACCACTGTCCCTGAGAACAAGAACCACTCTATCTTTGTCAATGTCCCATTCTTCCAGCATGCCCAAAAACATCTCGCTAATGTACTCTCCAGTGTGTGATCCAATCATTGCTTTTGTGTTTAGAATGACTTGTCTGCGAATCCACTGATCATCAATGAAATGGCATGTTAAGCTCATTAGGGATTCAGTTGTGCCGGACCAGCAGTCTGTGGTAAAAGCCAAGTTATAACCTGCGTTTTCAGGCTTTAGCAGTGCTTTAACCTTCTCAACGATACGGTTGTGAATACTGGGGAACATCTCTGTGCGGTAGAACTTCTCACTCTTCAGAGTATATCTGGGTTCTGCAGTTGCCATGAGTCTCTGGAAGCCTTTATTTTGAACCATGGTGAAAGGCTGATTGTCTGTAGCTATCATTTCTGTAATCATCCTGTCCAGTGTTTTTGAGCGGACATCGGGCGTCTTCCACTTTGTCTGCTTTTCAAACATCATAGGAAGAGAAGCTTGAATGTGGCTTGATGTCTTTGCCTCTTCAGCATCTCTTTTTTTCTTTGCATCTTCAGCATCTTTTTTTTTCTTTGCCTCTTCAAATATAGTTGAGTGATGTATCTTTAAGTGATTCCACATGTTGGAGGTATTTTTTGTTGTAGTAGATTTTGACCCCATGCTTACGTTCATTTGGCATTCTTTGCAAACTGCCACCCCTGCTATTATTGACTGAGTGAAGTAAGTCCATACTTCACTTTGATTTTTCCTCCTTTCAGTCATCTTAAAAAACAAAACAAAAAGTGTGGAAAGTTAGCAGTCTTTCATGTTAAATTAAATCTTCAAATTACAATAAAAACATTTATATTACTACATTATATAATTTATATCTAAATTATACATATAATTTATAAGCATCAGCAGCAACAATGTTAACAATAGGCTAAATAAATGTTAAGTCTAATGTTTTCATATGGAGAAAATAATTGACAGGGGAGTCATATCACCTTTGCAGAAATGTAATTCATTTTAAACAGTTTTAGAAAGTTTATGTGCCGTTTAATAGGTTTAAAGAGTGAGGAACAATTCCCTGGGTAATATTATTTCACTGAATAATATTAGCTGGAATATAACATTGTCAGGAAAGTAACAAACAAAACAGCATATACATCATTGCATTTTCCAACTAGTATGTTATTAATTATTAATTATATTTTTGTCGGTCTAGATCATGAAATGCTTTCTGACAAAGTGCTGTTTATCTATGTATTTACACAGAACTATAACTTAGGCTAATGTATGTTACTAAACCGCGATCGCGCGTGCAGATAATAAATAATTAATTTCCACAAAGCGGTATATTTAGATGTGTATTAGCGAAATAATTGCTATGTAGTAAATGATAATATAATCTAGGGTGTTTAAACAAGATAATCTTGTCAAAAGTTTCATTCAGTGGACGGGTTGAGCATTCCTGATCATCAACCCAGTGAGTGCTCAGCAATATGAACGAACTTTTTTTCCGAGACTAATGGTGAGCAAATACAACAGATAGAGAATTAAATTCAGCGCTTTTATTTTCAACATATACTCATTCATGTCTGTTTTATTTAATTCATGTAAAGTTATGTCTTTATTGGGGCAGGACACGACGATTAAGCTAATTTACGTGACTCCATGAGACGAGTTCGTCTCAATTTTTTAGAACCAAGCTGTATAAATAAACTAGGCCTATATCAGGCATTTATGTCTCAAATCTCATTTCTGCATGTCTGTTATGTTAAATAAAGTTTAATAATTAAAGGAAAGCAAGTAGAACATATACTTTACCTTTGCACAGAGTTGCTGTTGACTGATCTCCTCAGACGCGGGCTGCAATGGCGTAATTCTCGAAACGGCCACAAGATGGCGCCGTATATCGGCGAATCCGATATTACAAAACCGATACCCGATTATGGGAAAATGCTTAAATATCGGGGAAAATATCGGTAAACCGATACATCGGTCGATCTCTACTTTCCACCTTTAGCTCCGTTATTAATTGGAAATCAGTCTGATGGCAACAACATGGTATATATTACAGGTTCTCTTTTATTTTACTGTATGCTATTCAGTCACGTTTAACTTGAGCTCTGGCTTTCAAATGGTTTAAATAAATATAATTAAATATTAGAATTACTATAATTGTCAACAAATTTGTATAGTACTACAAAAAGCTTTTAGCAGAAGAAGTTAAATTGCAGATGTTTTTATACAGATGTGACTTTGTTGATTGTAAATATGATAATCTCTTAACCCAGGATCGTTAGAAAAACGTGCACGTGGCAACATTTCTGCAAAATTAAATTACTTAGCGTCTTGCACGTTTTGCGACACTTTCAAAGTGAAACGTCCCGCATGTTCAGTTTTATGAGAAACAGAAGAACGTGAATCTGGCAACGTTTTATTATGTTTACAGCAGTTCTGGATTGAAATACCCGCTAAGTGGTGCTAAAATGTTAATGCTCCATCATGTTTTAAATCAAGTACCACCTAAATTAAACCCTAAACCTAAAGTCTTTGAGCTCTTTTTTCGTGACTCGTGTTGTTTCATGGTGCAATGCTACACGGTACACGCTGAGCTACCGAGCAACTTTAGCATGTCAGAAAAGCAAATGTGATGCAAACTTCAAAATGTTTTCGCTTACAAATCATGCACTATGGTAAAAAAATAAAAAAATAATAATAATCTACCCCTGTAATCATAATTCTGTATGTAAATGATTAACGATTAAAAAGTGCTTGCCGTTTTACTGCCTCAACCAGACAAATGGACAAGTAATGTCCTAATAAGGCAGCATCCATATATGATTTTAATTAAAATAATTGGAGAGGCCACACTTTATATGTTATTATTGCATACTGTTTTATAATATACTACAATATGCTGAGGTGCAAATACTATCTGCACCAAGTATAAATATAATCTAATTACTATTTACACTTAGTGCAAAGAAAATACTGCTATTTTCAAATAGCAGAAATAGCAACTGCCAATAAAAAAATGTCAAAGAGATGTGGCACAGACGTCCTTAAAGTCATCCTCTGACCTCTAGTCAATAATTGTATCCCTTAAAACTCATCATTGATCACCAAAATGACGTTTGAATTTTCCATATCAACAAAACATATACCAGGATAACCTGGCTTCTCTCACGACTCCCTGCTAGTTTCCCTGTTAATGATATGCTAAAGCCAGCCGGCACGTTGACCTGATTGGTTACAATATAGTTTGTGACGTCAGAAACACCAGCGGTTTCAAAACGCGTTTTTTTCACTGCAGTTTTAAGGAGAAAATACTCAGCAATGGTGTTGACTTATGACTTTGCACATTTTTTGTCTTAAAGCACATTACAAACACCACATAGACATATAAACAACAATAAAACCTTGATTTCACCACAGGGGGACTTTAGGTCTCATTATTTGCTCCTCGTTCTCTTTTCCTTTGTAATCAGTCTAACTATTGTTACTTTTTAAATGCACATCCCTTTAACTTGGACAACTCCTTCCTAAACCGTGAGCTCTCCGTGACCCCAGCGTCACACTGCCGCCAAAACAAAACTGAGAAGTTGTGCGACCCAGACCATAACTGCCAACATTACGCCATTGTGGCCTCTGTGCGTCGGGGTTTAACTGGACTAAGAGGAGAGTAAATTGATTGGGACTGACTGGCTCATAAGCTTATAGCAGCTTACAGCCAAATCTTTACATCATCAGCACTGAGGTTTTACTGAAGATGACGCCAACCGCTCTGGAACACATTTGCCAATCAGCATTACAAGCAACTGAGGGGCTCAGGAAATTAGCCCAAACTTACATAGGCACAGTTGAAAAGCATGTGAGGCTGAAAGTCAATGGTCTTCAAGGACAGGTAAGGAATGATCAGAATGCAACTTTTGTTTCCAATTCATTTTTGTTAACTAATTTCTTCCACCTAATTTGCAGCTTTTTCATGATTCAATATCAAACAGCTTAAAAATGACCACAAACAAGCCAAAAGAATAAAAGATCTGTACTCAAACTGAAGTTTAAAACCACACAACTTTGGAAAGGATAGATGAATTCAAATATACAAATTGTGTCCAATTGTAGAGGCTTGAAATTTAATTAAAAATATGATATCATAGCTTTCTTCTAGAATCACAGAATCACTTCCTTCACGTTTAAGTGACGTCAAATGTTTACTGAGTGGTTTATAAATCCAACCCACAGTGATAACTGACAGTAGATTAGCTGTAGCCCACCAGATATAGACTTTCTACAGACATCTAGACAGATGATCAGACAATGGGAGAAAAAGAGAAATGCAAATAGGACACAGGGGGTAACCTTGCTTACAAAGAGTTACAAAAGAAAAAAAGCAAAGCCTACCTATTGATGTATCTTTAATTTAAGGATCCCACACCAGAAAAATCCACGAACCTGGAGATAGACAGAACAAAACAAGGTAAGTGATGCACTGATTACTAATTCTTCACTCTGTATAGATATAGCTATTTGACATTTAGCCTAGTTGTTTAGATGCATTAGACTTCGTGAGAACAGGCATTAGCATGTTTGGGGTTTTTTTGGGAGATTTTTAGACATTAGCATTTTCACCATATATCATACTTCATACTTTATCAAACTATCCAAAAAAATAATAATGAAATCAAATTATTACATTAATGAATTTTAAAAATACTATTTAATTTAATGAGTTCACCTAAAAGATCTGTTCACTTACATTATACGTTTACCTACAAGATACGTCGTTCACCTAAGTCTACGTTCAGATTTTCAGTCCCAATCAGATTCTTGGGCATATCCAATTGAAATCCGATCAGATTTAGCTAGTGTGAATGGTAAAAAAAATAAATAAAAAAAATACATAAAATGCTCAGATCGGATTTCACGTGGTTTATGTGACTTTGACTGTGACAAAAAAGTTGTATCACAACTTTTTTGTTTGACGCCACGTAAAACATAGAACGCCAGACGTTGTTATAGGAAACATAATAATAATAATAATTCGTTACATTTATATAGCGCTTTTTTCTGGGACCTCAAAGCGCTTCACATATGGTAGGGGGGAATCTCCTCAACCACCACCAATGTGCAGCATCCACCTGGATGATGTGACGGCAGCCATATTGCGCCAGAACGCCCACCACACACCAGCTTACTGGTGGAGAAAACATGCTGAAAGACGCTGCAAAAACCGGTTGAGCAGAAAATGAAAATATAATGGAGACATGTTTTGAGACCAACGGAGACGACCGCACGGAATAAAGTCGCTCATACCAGCCTCCTACGGTTCTGCCACTGCCTCAGAAGACGCAGTAGTTTACACACCGTCATGTTGTAAATAAGACAGCATTCTCTATTGAAAACCTGTCCATGTTGTGGATTTTGTTGCTGTTTTTGCCGTATATGCCTATCCAACACCATTGCCATAGAAACCAATGCAGATATTCCGGAAAACTAAAGAGCACCATGGACACACAAATCGGACATCAATAATTTTAGATCAGATTCCAATCGGATCAACAATATTTGGATTTGGACTGACAGTGTGATACAGGCTAAAAGATACGTTCACTAACAAGATTCGTTCTTTTACAAGATTTCTTCAATTTGCTCAAAAACAATGATTCCTTCATAACCAAAACCGTCCATCTGAACATTTAAAACACTTCAGCGTTGCTCTTTAAAACCATTTCTTTGGCTTTTACAAACCATATGTGCTGGACTCACACTGAAACACCTGCTGATATGCTCTACACACATCCATCAATGTCTCATTGTTATTACTGATTACCATATGGCAGTGCGTCAGAAGGTTACTCCATTGTGCGTTCTTGGCGTAATCGGCAGGATTGGGAGAATAAAGTGCTGTGATAAGTTTCAGCTGAACCTAAGCATGAGACACCACAAATGGCAAAATTTGGGGTTATTATGACATACACGTACATCCCTTACCTCTAACCGCTCTTCCTTATGCAAACGTCTGATACACACACTCAGCTGGACTTGGAAGCCAAGCCAGCATGACCCTTGGAAAGCACAAGTGGAACACATAGGCTAATTGAATGAGCAACAGCTTCTCCTCAGACCAAGACACTTTTTTGGCGGGAAAATAGAAACTCAAATTGGACAAGGGTTCTGCTTTTTCTGGGGCCTTTTATTCCTGTTGCGCTCTTGTTCGGTGAGGCTCTCACCGTTCTTCAAGTATTCCCCCAACGCCACGGCACGTGTACTGTCATGAACCTTAATTATTCACCGCTCAGAGGAAAACAACTTTCAGATATAATAGAAATGGAAAGATTTGCTCCACTAAGCCCCTGCTGGCTTCGGCAAGACTCTATGCTTCCACTCTTAACTTCTGCCAAATTCTGGAGAGCTGTTGACTTGTCTGGTATCGCTCCCAAGCCAACGTGAACATGTAAAATCTCTAGAACCAGAATGAGAACCACTGATATGAATACTAATGTGGTTTGTACATGCCCTAGCATTTTGAAGATGAATGTTGGTTGCCTGCAGATGCCAACGTATGGTGCGTTTCATTTGCAGTACGTCAATCCAAACAGCCTGGTCTATCAAAGTAGAAAAACAGGATTAATCTGTGTGTAAACTGGCCATATTTTTTACAAGCGAGTTATTTGCAAACGCAAACTAAAACACTGTTGTTCAGTTTTCAGAAAGAATTTACATTAGTGGAATTGGCTAGGCTAACTAAAACAGAAGGCAAAATGTCAGTTATTGGCAACTTATCAAACAATGTTGCAATCAAGTTCAACAAGTGTACTTTGATAAGAGCAAACAAGTCATGAAATAAAAGTTCATTTAAAGCAACGAAATGCAAAACAAAAAATGACAAACCACAAAAAAAAAAAAAAAAAAAAAAAAACACCACAAAAAACACAACAAAGCAAAACAAAAAAACTAAATCACGAAAGCCACAAAACAAAAAAAATAAAAAAATAAATAAAAAACCTAAATTGTATTTTAATTGTATTTTAACCCTCCTAGTTTTTCCTTCTTGATGTTCAATGGATAGCCAATTATAAAACATTAACCAACGGAAGGCAAACATATAAAATGCACTGTGTTGTTTCTATACACAAACTTTTTTAAACTGGAAATTAGGGGTGTGCGATATGACGATATTTAATCGTGGACGATTAAAATGTCTCCACGATTCACTTTTTCGGATATATCGTAGAATCGGCGCTCCAGTGCGCGTTCTATCAGATGCAGGTCTATGGCTTTTTTTTCAGCTACATATACAACATGCGATGCGTGGCGTGCTAGATGTCAGCGTTTTAACAGGATCATAAACTACTTGCTCGTGAGATTAAACAACGCAAGGACGATGGATGAAAACACAGAGGAGTTGATGATCCCTAAAAAAAATTCAACATCGATAATATGTAAATGGTTTGGATTTTCTATAACAGACACGGCGCAAACGACCTTTATTCGTTGCCGTTAAAGGCTAAAGGCTATTCGTTGACCTTTAGCCTGCAATGATAAGATTCACACATCAGACGGCAACACAACTAACCACCTCAAGAGAAAACACCATAAAGAATATGCTGACAGTCAAATTATGAAGGGACCCCACGCGAGTCCATCAGGTACATCCACGCAGCAGCCAGAGGCTAACGTTACACGCCTTAAACAAACAACTCTAGCAAAGGAGGTATTCGAGAAGGGAACTCCGTATGACAGGACAAGTAAGCGCTGGAAAGATGTAACTGATGCAGTGACATTTTACCTGGCCAAGGATATGATCCCCATAAAAACTGTGGAAAACGAGGGCTTCAAAAGACTGCTCAAAGTTGTAGATCCGCGCTACGAGATTCCCAGCCGCAAATATTATTCTGCCACGGCCATTCCACGGCTGTATTCCGAATGCCGCAACAAGATGGAACACAAAGTTAAAAATGTAATTTTTTTTTGCCACAACAGCTCATTTATGGTCTAGCCGCACTTCAGAACCATATTTAAGTCTGACAATTCATTTCATTGATGATTGGAAGTTGTGCAGTGCATGTCTAGAAACAACATACTTCCCACAAGAACACACGGGAGAGCTCATAGCACAAGGCCTAAAGGAAGCACTTGAATGTTGGGGACTGAAAGAAGCGAACATGACCTGCATGACCACTGACAGTGGGGCTAACATGGTGAGGGCTTTGGAGCTCAACAGTTGGACACATCTGCAGTCCTTTAGGCACAGACTTCACCTAGCTATTGGTGAGTGAAACTAAAAATAAAATATTGTCAATGGCATTTAGAAGTTTGTTTGTATATTTACTAGGGATGGTAAGATTCACCGATTTGCTCGGTGCATCGGCATAAAAGCTAACGATGCGATGCATCGATTTAAAAATGTGTGCATCGGATACAAGTTGGCATTTGTATCGCGATGCATCGTTTCTAACATCTGCATCGGTAAAAAACGATTTATTCATATATAATTTTTAGTAGATGCTAATACTTTTGCTATTTAGAAAGTGACCAATCATTTGTGACCAATATTTTATTATGTAACTGCTGCGTTCACACCGAACGCAAATTGAGCGTCTGTAGCTAGTGATTTCCATGTTAAGTCAATGTAAAGACGCGTTGACACGGGTCTGGAGGTCCTGCGCCGCGAGACACGTTTAGCGCGGTGCGATGGACATGATTTCGCCTCATTCGCGCGTCCAGGTCGACTAGAATGATTTCTCGTTTCTGAATTGTTGCTCAAGCGCGTTCTCTCATCACGACTGCTGCAGCACGTATCACAACACTATGGAGTGTGAGGCGTGTCCTGAGAGTCACCTACCTTTAAACCTTAAAGTAGGACATTTGAGTTAATCTGGTTTACAGCAGACTGTGACTGCCAATAATAGTTTTTCTTTTTTTTTTTTTACATTTGAATACAGCTATATAAGACCTGTTTGTGAAAGGTTTTTTTTATTTTTGTAATTGTTTATGTTAAAACAGCACCTGCTTTTATTTAATCTTTTGGTTTTGTGAAAAAAGATGAAAGAACCATGCGTTATAAGTCAGATGGCACTTAAGCTACTTTATGATTTGCTGTATGTCTGAATAAAAGAAATAAAAGTGAACTATCTATACCATATTGAATTGCATTATATTTTTCTCCATTGCATCATATTACATTGAATCGCATCGCGTTGAATCGAATCGAAATCGGATCGCACCGAATCGTAATAGTAGTGAATCGTATTTCATCGCATCGGTAGCTGCTTATATGTATCTTTAATGTATCGTATCGTCGGCTATGCATCGAGATGCGTATCGCATCGGCCTCAGCTATGGAGATGCACATCCCTAATATTTACTAATGAGGGTAGATTAGGAACACTGAACAGAGTAAAATGATAAGACTAGTTTACTATATAAATTGGATTATAATATTTAAATGTTTCGTTTATGAAAAACATATGGTATTGTAGCACAATTTGTTTGGTTTCAATAAAATATTACAATTGAAAAATATAAACCTTTTTTTAGAAAAAAGTGCTAAGACCCTCGTGTTGAACGCATAACATCTATCTGCAAGAAAGTCGTCAGTACATTCTCTTTCAGTTGGAAGAAAAAGAGGGAAGTAATTAAAGCTCAAACAGCGCTGAAACTAGCTCAACATAAACTCATCACTGAATCCCCTACACGATGGGGTTCCAGACCAGTGTTTCCCCTACAATGTATTTAGCAGCGGCGCAGCGCCGCCACTGGATTTTCAGCGCCGCTGCAAAATCTTCACATGATCAGTAAATCACATCCACTTACACACCTAAAAACCATAGACAGTAAAAGAAATGGACAGAGCGATCTCATTGGAACTCAGTTGAGACAGTTGAAGCCCACTTTTAGCGATTTTTGAGCACTTCCGTTCCTGACGCGCAGACTCAGACCGACTCAAACTAAGCTTGATGACGTGAGCAACCTGTCTGACAGATGTAAATCTTCTAGTAGCTGTGCGTGAAAACTGCCAACGTTAATCTTGCAGAGACGGTGAGCTTGAGCAAAGAGTTCTTTGGCGTGAGTGAGCAGGAGTAAGTATTCCGTTGCTTTTATGGACTCATTATCTATGGGCTTCTCCCTTGACGGGACGTCCCCCCGATTGCCTGCGAGCTTCTCCTCCTGTCTGTACGGTAATTTCTGTACAGCGCGACAGAGAGTCGAGTGCTTATGACGCAATCGTTAGCCTATTTTTACCAAAACTGTTTCTACGGGGCCATAATGTAACATAGAAGGTAATGGAGCCCTTTATACATTGTCGTGTTTCTTTAGAAATAAATAATGGACAAATGGAGTCTTTAAACGCCTCAGATGTAAAGTTATTCGCTGTCAAAGTGACGCCAAAATGAATGGGAGTCAATGGAAATGCTAACGCAAGTGAAGTTCTGCTACAAGATGGCGGCACCCGGCCGACTTCAACTTCCGGTCGATGGATTACCCCCTTGCTAAAAACACTTGAGACGTGGCGTGCGCCGGTGCTGCTAATGCGGTGGCTCTGAATCCACTGTTGACAAGAAAGGAGGAAAGAGCCACATATGGAAATATTTTCGATTAGGCTAATGTCACGTTGCCATAAGGGGCCGTTCACATAGCGCGTTTTTCTGCGCGTGCAAATTCGTTATTTCAAATGTAGGCGCGCGGGAAGCACGCTCGTTTCTCCAGGCAGCCTCTATTCATGGTTGCATAGCAACGACAGACGCCACGGGAGAGAGCAAGCGCTTTTAGAAAGGAGAAAACGGCGCTCTCCATGAGGACGAGGAAGTAGCAGCAAAGAATTAATTGATTTCTAGCCCTTGCATTAGCTTTACTACTAGATATATTTATGGAGATGAGAAATAAAAAGCCGCCCTGTACAGCTATGATCAGCTGTTCGGCTGAGCTGTCGATGTTGTTAAGGAAAGGCCGAAGCTGATCGGTTGGTTTTTGTCACATCGCGTGTTGAGATGAGATGTTACGATGTTTTCATCTCGCCACGCGCGCCTACAATTGAAATAACGCATTTGCGCGCAAAAAACGCGATATGTGAACGGCCCCTAAAGTGGACTCGGGTGCGGTTGTATCCGGGTAGTTTTACGAGCAGGAGTACATGAGCACAGTCTCGGACCGACACCCGAGTGCTGTTATTAGTCCGCTAGAAAAGCAGTTCTAGGCTTATTCCTGGCTTTAAAAAGTCTTTTAAAATGAAATACGAACACAGTTTTGGATTAAATAAAGGCACAGTCAAGTCAAATAAAACACTTGATTGTTCATGTTTGTTCACTTCATTCATTGTGCATTAAATAATGTTAACTTAAAACTTTTGATTTTAAAAATGTTAAAATTAAAAATTAAAAAAATTAAGTGCTCGCCAGGTTAACTTGCCAGAAGTTAATTAGTTAACTTGCCAGAAGTCATGGTTTAACCCTTTAGGCGCCAGAGATTTTTTCCATAAACGTTCGATTTTGACATTTTTATTTCACAAGGCTATATCTTAAAAGTGAAAAAAGATAGAGACTGTCTGTAAATTAGAGAAATATTAAGGATGACCCAAAGTTTATGTAGGGATTACATTTTTCCATCTAATTTGCATATTATGACGTCATATGGTGGCAGAAATCTTGGATTATAGAAGTTTCATGAAAAGTCACATGTTTAAATGATAAAATTAAGCATATCTTTCCCCCCAAAATGTCCATCACCTTCTGTATGCTATATTGCACAATACTGAATGCTCAGGTATATAGGAAGTAGTAAACAAACTGTGTAAATAATTACTAATAAATGGTAGAACAAACCGTATGCATGTACTGCCAGTGGTTGGCCTTTTGCTGTAAAGATTTTCCATTTACTACGTACAGTAAGCACTCTGATTCCATGTATGGGGCACATATATATTATTCATATGACACACAAACACAAGTAGACAAGACCTGTTTAGTTCAAAAGATCACTCGCGACGGCAAGGCACATATCATGAGTGAGATGATACGAGCAGCGCGAGCGCGGCCAGATCTGCCTCGCGCGCGCGCCGAGTATGCACATTCATTGCGACTCCCCACCCTGCCTTCAGGTTGCCCCCTAACTGTACTATGAAAACTTCGACCTCGTCTAACATACCCAGTGATAATAGACAAAGTCTCCACCACAATACTGCCGCCGCGATTACGGAGAGGCTCTGATAAAATGGCTCACTCTCACACTAGCTCCGCTTTTGATCGCACTGATTCAATGCGCTCTAACTCGAACATTTTGTACAGAAGCATGACGTTTTTTGAGTCTGAGATGAAGTATGACATGTCTGCCATCCAGTAGAGGGGAGGTCGAACGAAATTTGACACCCAATTTGACAAAATCGGCCGTTTTATTCAGTGCCGCATCTTGTCGAGTAAACTCGACCGTGGCGCCTAGAGGGTTAAGGATTTATTTTTAAAAAAAAGTTCTTCCGGATGTACATGTAGCCTGTACATGTAGCGGAGCATGTTACCAAGTGTTACCAAGTGCCCACCACACACCAGCTTACTGGTGGAGAGGAGACAGAGTGATGAAGCCAATTAGTATATAGGGATGATTAGGAGGCCATGATGGACAGCGGCCAAGGGGCAAATTTGGCCAGGATGCCGGGGTTACACCCCTACTCTTTTTCGAAGGACATCATGGGATTTTTAATGACCACAGAGAGTCAGGACCTCGGTTTAACGTCTCATCCGAAGGACGGTGCTCTTTGACAGTATAGTGTCCCCGTCACTACACTGGGGTGTTAGGACCCACACAGACCACAGGGTGAGCGCCCCCTGCTGGCCTCACTAACACCTCTTCCAGCAGCAACCTGGTTTTCTCAGAAGGTCTCCCATCCAGGTACTAACTAGGCTCAGCCCTGCTTAGCTTCAGTGGGCAACCAGTCTTGGGCTACAGGGTGATATGGCTGCTGGCCAAGCCAGGAATACAAGCCAGAGCTGTATCTGAGCTGGAGTGAAAAAAGGTTGCTTTTGATTCGCACTTCATAACACAGCGTCTTGTCGACATGATGTTTTCAAGTTTACCCTGGTGTCTGCACGCGCAATGAGTGAGCGTATGTTATTCAAATAACTTGTCAAGTTGACGTCATCTAGATAAAGAAAAAGCATCGTTTGTCTATCGATTCATATCAGCGACTCAGAGTCGACTCTTACTTTTGAGAGACAATAACTTTGTATAAGGTTAACTTTCATATTTAAAACTTTGCAGGATGTTTTCGTTCACTTAGATCTATGTTACACACTACATGAAAGGTAATTTTCAAAATTCCATAATAGGTGCCCTTTAAACATACACTTGATTAAAATATGCTACTTTGTCTTTTTTTCCCTTTTATGTTTTGTTACCTTGTATGGCTATATTTTTTAAATGGGGATATAAGTTTGCTTGTATTGCGGCTCAGTAATTTGCAAAATAGTCTTAAAAAGCAACATGAAAAAAGAATCGTGATAAAATCATTAATCATGATTTTTCCTGAAAAAATCGTGATATGATATTTTTTTCCATATCGCCCACCCCTACTGGAAATACAACCCATATCATTTATTGCTCACTGAACCCTTGATTTTGTGCACTTGAAAAGGAGATGACCACCAGTAAGAAAAGCAATGGTGCAGCTTAAGACGGATCAGGCTCAAAATGAGCACAGCCTTTTATATGTGAGATTAAACTGTTTACACAACCTCAGATTTTCCTCTCTGTCCTCTATAGTTACTCAAAGGTTTGTGTTTCAGTCATGTCCCTTGTAAATCACTGTCGTGTGTTCAAAGTGCAGAGAGTCTGAATTAAAATCAATCTCCTTTAAAATAACTACCTATACATGTATTGGTCAGTTGAACTCTGCTTTTGTGATCATAGCCCTTTGCCTAACCTGTTTCATATATATATATATATATATATATATACTTGACTAGTTAATTTTCCATTTAAAAGATTTTTAAAAACAAAAAAGAAAACATGTATTTCCTATATTAGGATGCATTCATGCGAGAAAGACTTATATATAATCGAGTACAGTGCAATTTATTCAAAAAAAAAAATTAAATGCATTTACATTTCTGAAGGATCATGTGACACTGAACACTAGATTAATGGCTGCTGACAATTCACCTTTCATCACAGGAATAAATTACAATTTCTGACACCTGTCACCAAATTAATCTGCAAAATAATAACACAATTTTAAAAGGAAAATACTCCCCCACATCTTACATTGGTCGGGCAAACAGCTCTTAACATCTCTGCATATTAACTTCAGCATCAAATGAAGTTCTAAACATTATCCAACAAAACAAAGGACATGACCCATGGAGTATCATCTCAATAATTTGGCACACATCTCCGCGCCAAATCATCATATCTTTACAATTTTCAAACATGCGTCTTTCTGAATCACTTTGACAAACTAACTCTATACATCTGTTATTTCATACCACTATAGACATCTAAAAAGATCTTCATCTGTGAGAAAGCACTTTTGCTTCAAGCAACATTTCTTAGAATAATACAGATGAAGAAGAGTTTGACAGCTTCCAAACAGCTTCTCCAATGCAAACAAGCAGCATGAATCAGCTCTGGCCAATGACATATTAATCTCACGGACAAAAGCAGAATCCCCCAAAAACCAAAATGTGGAGCTTTCTGCGGTAAACCCAACATATCTCCAAGAAGCCAGCAGACCAAGCTAAAATCCAGACGCAAATGACACCACACTTTCCAAACCTGAGGGCCGGACCAAGACACATGCAAAATTAATCATAAATAATCAAAGTAAACAGACTGAAACAATAAACTCCCCTTTCTTGCTGCTTTTAATGCAGTCGTAAAGAAAAAACAATTAGCAAAAAGATTTCAAACTGCAGCGTATTAACAGGGGTAGCTGTGAAAAGGTGAAAGTGTTTTATCCTGCTGGCTTTTACCTTCCAAACGCATTTCTTATACGAATGGCTGAATAAGTAGACTGCCAAACAGCCAGGCCTAAAAACAGAAAGAGGAAAAGGAAACTAATGAAAGAGTAGCCACAGAGGGTGTCTTTTTTTTAACAACTTACTCGACTGAATCCAAAAGCAGCAATACCTATGGAAGACTACAACTACAATAACACATAAAAACAGAACTGCCCTCCAGTGAACCGATCACAAAGTCACAGGAAAGGGTTCAGTGGTTCTGGTTTTGAACAATGATGTAAGACGACTGGCTTCAGCACGAAGCTTAAAGCCGAGTCCAAACAGAGCTCATAAGTCTGGACGGTTAGAAACAAGGAGCATGAACCTAGGTCAGGGGTTCTTAAACTGTGGGCCGCATACTGACAGGCCAAGAAGGATTCTAAGTGGTCTGCGACTGAAATATTTTACTAACATAAATGATTAGGATGAAGGTGGACTTTTTTTTTTTTTTACAGTACGTGCACTTACCTAAGAAAGTACTGGGTAATATAAGGTGACTACTACATGGGTTAAGGTTAGGTTTAGGTGTAGGTTCAGGCCAGGGTTAGTACCTAGTTATTACCCAGTTATTGTACTTACTATAAGTATAAAATAAACTGCTACCAGGATGAATTTATAAAATTTATTAGCTAGTACTAAAAGTCTAGTTAATTTTAATTAAAAAAAGAACAAAATAGCCGTCTGGCAAAATTATGCTTTGGTATCAGGTGGCTTTGCCAATTTTTGTTTAAGTGGTTTGTCACTAAAAAAAAATTGAGAACTGCTGACTTTGGTCAACCAAACAATGTTAATGAATACATTAGACCAACAGGTCAGGTTACTGAAAAAAGGTCTGCAATGACGACCCGACAAACTGTTGGATCTTTGCATCAGGCTCTTCTTGCAATTTCATGTTATGTATTATGTCTGGTGAAATTTGGGTGCCAGATTTGGGCTTCAACTTAATGCAGACCTCTGTCTGATAATGTCTATGAGAAATGTTAAAGGTAAGTTCACACAAGAGGTTTATAGAGCCAGCATTAAAAAGGAAGATGAACTACCAAATGAATGTTCACAAAAATATTTGTAGATGTAGTCAACGTCAATTAAAAGATAGTAAGTGTTACAGAACGGCTGCCTCCCCCTTATTATTAGCGCCACCTTGTCCCTTAAATCAGTGGTTCTCAAACCTGTCCTGGGGACCCACCAAAGCATCACCTTTTGTATCTCTCCCTCATCAGGCACACCAAATTCAAGTCATGCAGTCTCTACTAATGAGCTAATAAGTTCCAGGTTTCCGACAGGAGTGGGGTATGCAAGAGAGCAGGGGTGGAGTAACAACCAGGACTGGCGGCGCGTGATGAGGGACACCTGAACTGAATGAAGCCTCGTCACTGCTGCTGTTAAATGCCATGCGCACCTCTCCTGGAGAGACCGGACTCTATTCCTCGGTCATGCACTCAGGAGGCGAGCAGGGAGGGATTCCCGTGCCGGCAAGTTGCAGAGTTGCCGGACCCGTTGCCCTGAGCAGGATGCACGCGTTGCTGTCGTCGGGCTGGGATTGTCGGACCGCCTTGCCCCTTTACTTCCACTGTTCCAGGGAATCAGAGCTGCTATGAAGAAGTTGCCGTCCCTTGAGTCCCAGACAGAAGAGGGGAGAGCGTGCCTCCGCCTCCTCTTACCCGGGCTGAAACTCCTCTACACTCCCTGCCTTCAATTACCCCCAGTCACAGTGAGGACACTAGATAAGCTGTAAATTTGGAAACTTGCATGTCCATGGACACTGTATTCCCCTTTTTGGACATTGTTATGCTTTATTTTATGTTAAATAAAAGCCTCTCAAACAAACACAAATAAATAAATGCCTGTTAACTTAGTAAACACAACTGTACTTTCATTCTTCAAGTTTAAATTCAACTTTTAACAATATGGCAAATCTTTACGTATCCTCTAGAAGAATTCCCTGCGTTTTACATTTTTGAAGTTTCTCGAGGAAACTGACAAGTAGACGGCTGGGAGGAAATAAAGGTTTTGCTTCCAAGTTTATTTTTTGTCAAAAGCACCCAATAAATCTGTCTAGGATTGAGGCAAGTGTTCAGAGAAGTAACAACAGCTCTATGAGGACTTGAACACAACATCACACACCAGGAGTTGAACGGCCAAGCCCTGCGTGTGGACCTCTCAGCCATAAACCGCATCCTTAACCCCTGACTCAAAAGCCTGCAAGAACATCTGCCCCCGTGGCAGGAAGATGCTGCGATCTTCTACTCCAATGTCCACTGGTGAATGAGAACAAGAGAGTTGAATACAGCAAGTGTGTGATTTCCACTTCAACCAAGTGTTTGCCTTGGAATACTGGAAACCACAAAAATCCTTAGCCCTATTATTGTGTGAAGTGTGGATCAAAGTTATGGATCCCTGTTGGAGCCATTAATAATAAAAGAAACGTAATAGGCCAGCACATCCTTTGGAGTTTAACATGGATCTCCTACACACGGATCTACTGTTTTCAGAGTCTCCTACAGAAGCCCTTCATGATTCATGTTCTGTAATGTGCATGCGTGTCTTGCTGCCATTTTGTGTTTGTAAAGTGTAAGGCCCTATGATATCCGTTTTAGTTTTTCCAAAATTAAGTTTTATTTTTGGCCCAAATTCTGTTTAAATCTAACCAAACCAAACTTTTGTTGAGGAGTTGTCGCAAAGACCTTTGAGTTTCTGCATATGATATAATGGTAGTTTTTAATCAAATAAAATAATGAAATGTTCATGAAGTGACTCTAGAGAGATAAAGTCTGGCATCATAGGGCCCTAAAAGTGGCTTGAAGGTTACAAGTTGAGGTAGACGAAGCCTTTGAGGTCTCAGTCTGCTAGGAGCCGGTTCTTTCAGGTGGTTGTCACTAAGAGCGGGTGTAAGAGCGGGGCCAGGGGGCTCAGCCCATCAGCTGGAGGACAAAGAGGGCCACTGTCTCTGTAGGGATGGCCTACCCCTAGTAGGATTGATGGGGTGGTGTTGAAGGATGGAGATAGCAACCAAACAGACCATCTTTCACAGCCTGACCAGTGCCAGGGGCTTGTTTGGGGGCCGTGGCCCCCGTCAACACCTCTAAGCCCTGGCGTGGACAGTAGGGCTCTCCAAACCGGCACAACCGTGGCCTTTATAAGACAGACAGGGATAATCCACTCTTTAACTCTTTAAACTCTTTAAATGCCTAATTGTGGTATTTAAGAGCCAATGATGAATAAGGGTGTCCAAAGTAAAGATAATGAAAAATCCTTTAAAAAATATATAGTTTAAATCCTTGTGCCAAGCTGTCGGTTTCATATGTATTCGAAAAACATTCAAGTCAAGTCAAGTCATCTTCATTTATATAGTGCTTTTAACAATGGATTGTTTCAAAGCAGCTTTACAGAGATAAACATATAATTTAAGGTAACAGATTGTTTTGGCATTATAGCGGTTCTTGAATAATGTTATTTCCAGCTAAAGTTAACTTTGATTGATTCACCTCCGTCGAAATGATCAGACTTTTAAACGCGAACCTGTGATTAACGCTGACGGCGTTCACATGCTCATTCAGAATTGATTCTATAGTTATGTGCTTTTGAAAATATGTGCGCAGGTTTATAATTCATACAACCCAGCCTAAACAAACTACTTTTCTTGCCTATAAATTTTGATACAGAATTTTGTTTTATTTTATCACTTCGGGGTACGCGAGCCAGAATTCACAACGCTTCATCTGTAGAGTGGGAAAGGGATCCTCCATAGGGAGAGGATAGTGGACACTTCAGCACTGCATTATCATCGGGTTCAGGCGGATCTCCTTCGTCAGATCTGGACACGGCCTAGATCCGGCAGGCAGCGGGAAAACCTCGGGATAAACAAAGACACTAATATTAGCGTAGATGCCATTCTTCTTATGATGTAGCGAGTACATCAAGATTTAAGGGAAGTGTTCCCAGTTCCGGCTGACCTAATCTATGCAGCCTAACATTGAATTTATAGAAGTCTATAGTGTGTTATGTGTATGCTAGGTCAAAGAGCACTAAGATCGAGTAACACTAATAGAGAGATACAACCACGATCGGATGATAAGAGCAAATCATTTGTGACTCTAATGAGAGCGGTCTCAGTACTATGGTACGGTCTAAATCCGGACTGAAAATCCTTGCAGATATCATTTCTTTCTAGAAAGGAACACAGTTGTGAAGATACTGCTTTTTCTAATATCTTTGACAGAAAAGGTAGATTCGAGATCGGCCTGTAATTGACTAATTCTGTAGGATCAAGTTGTGGTTTTTTAACAAGCGGTTTTATCATAGCCAGTTTAAAGGTTTTTGGTACGTATCCTAGAGACAAAGATGAATTAATGATATTAAGAAGAGGATATATGACCTCTGGAAACATCTCTTTCAGTAGCTTAGTCGGTATAGGATCTAACATACAAGTTGTCGATTTAGATGAATTAACGAGTTTGCAGAATTCTTCCTCTCCTATAGCAACAAATGAATAAAATTTTTCCTCAGGGAGACTACAATGCACTTCCTGATGCGATACTGTGGTAGACGGTTGCATAGTTATAATTTTGTCCCTGATATTATCAATCTTATAAGTGAAGAAGTTCATAAAGTCATCACTGCTGTGTTGCTTGGACACTTCTGAGCTTGAAGCTTTCTTTTTCGTTAGTTTAGCCACTGTTTCAAATAAATACCTTGGATTATGTTTATTTTCTTCTAATAGGTTTGAAAAATAAGCAGATCTAGCAGCTTTTAAAGCCTCTCTGTAAGCAATCGAGCTCTCTTTCCACGAAATCCGAAATACCTCTAGTTTAGTTTTCTTCCAGTTGCGCTCCATTTTTCTGGCTGCTCTCTTAAAGGGTCATGAAACCCTAAACCAAATTTTCTAAGATTTTATCAGAGGTATGTGTGTTGAACACCATTGAAGACAATGTTAGCATCTGTTAGATTTAATAGTAGGGTAAAATGGTTAAATTTTAGTTTCTTTCCGCTATTTTCGTCTTCCGGGTTTAAAATCTTCATCGCAGGCTGTGACGTGGCAGAGCACAGTATAGTGCGTTGATGACTCATCGGTGTCTCATAATTATTAATGAGACTGAGTTTTCATATCCTATGAGAAGACACTGTCTCTTAATTATTCATGACACCATGTGGATCTTTCCAGTGACAGACATGTCAAACTGTGATATCGCGTAGTAGATGAGAGAGGCAATCATGGGACGCACGCAAGTGTTTGTTTTCGTGGTGCAAAAGTCCAATTGGGTTGAATATGTTTCTCCACGATGCTGCCCGGGCTAGACTCTGGCTCCGGGCGGTTGGTTTTCCATCAACCACGGACACATCTAAACGTGTGTGCCGCAAACATTTTTGAGCTTCGAGAATTGGAGAATGGTGGACTTCGCCTTGTTCACAACCAATGCAGGTTGCGTCTTGCGAGTGATGCGGTACCAAGTCCCGAGGACTTTTCTATCCCTTCAGAGGTGTGTGTGTGTGTGTGTGTGTGTGTGTCTAAAATGAGAAGTCATCCACCTCCACAGAGCCCTCTTTATTATGGGGGTTCAGGGGGCGCGTAGATCTAGGCTATGCACGGAACGTTTTTTTTAAGCGGAAATGTAATAATTTTCAAATATATGTATAGTGTCTATAAACAACTATATATTTTATAATGACATTATAGTTATACATGTAGCCTACATTAATATGTTCTCAATAGAATTACGATTACTGTAGGCTTACTAGGCTAATATAGCAGGGCATTCAGTTACTTTTGAAAGGACAATAACAAAGTGTCGTATTTCATAAGACTTTAACTTTGCCAGCTATAAAAAAAATCTAGCATTTCCTCACGTTTTACCACTGCTTTTAGTGACAGTCGATATGCATGGCATACTGGCGATGACAGTGATGGCCTTACCACACCCCTTCTCACAGCCATCCACGCCCATTTAAGTTGCATTTTTCAAAAAGATTGTGAGCTAGACTTGAGCTGAAAGAGGGGGGTTTCATGACCCTTTAAGGGCCCGGGTGTGCTCGCTGTACCACGGCGTTGGGCTATTTTCTTTAATCTTCTTTAAGCGCAACGGAGCAACTGCATCTAAAGTGCTGGAAAAGAGAGAGTTAAACGTTTCTGTTGCAGTATCAAGTTCTTCTAAGCTATCCGGGATGCTGAGATGATGAAACTGATTAGGAAGATTATTGATAAAGCAATCTTTAGTGACAGAAGTTATAGGTCTAACGTATTTATAACACGGAGTCGGCTTTGCAGCCTTGGCTAAATGTAATTTACATGAGACTAGATAATGATCTGAGATATCATCGCTCTGCTTCAGAATTTCAACGGCATCAACATCTATTCCATGTGATAATATTAGATCTAGAGTATGATTACGACAATGAGTAGGTCCTGACACGTGTTGTCTAACTCCAATTGAGTTTACAATGTCTTTAAATGCCAATCCCAATGCATCTTTTTCATTATCTACATGTATATTAAAATCACCAACAATTAGTACTTTATCTGCAGCCAATACTAATTCTGATAGAAAGTCCGCAAATTCTTTGATAAAATCTTTATGGTGCCCCGGTGGCCTGTATACAGTAGCCAGCATAATTCTCAAATGTGATTTATCGTTTACACTATATATTTTTACATTAAGCACCAATACTTCAAAAGAAGTATATTTAAAGCTAGATTTCTTAGTGGTTTTGAAAATATTACTATAAATTACAGCAACACCTCCCCCTTTGCCTTTCAGACGAGGTTCATGTTTATAACTGTAATCTTGTGGGGTTGACTCATTTAAAATAATGTAATCGTTTGGTTTTAGCCAGGTTTCTGTCAAACACAGCATATCAAGATTATAATCTGAAATCATATCATTAACTATGAGAGATTTTGAAGTAAGGGATCGAATATTCAGCAACTAGGCATGTGCCGGTATCAAATTTTCATGCTGCGGTTAATTGATTGAGCTTTTATCACGGTATACGGTATTATTACGATATTTTAATTGCTCGAGAGAAACAGATGGATTGTGGGTTTCTAAAAAAACAACAACTTGGATCACAATGCGAGTTTTGACTTGCATCAGTAATTGTGATTTTCAAAACATATGGTAACTAAACAGAATTTTATTAATAATAATAATTAAATAATAATTCGTTACATTTATATAGCGCTTTTTCTGGGACCTCAAAGCGCTTCACATATGGAAGGGGGTATCTCCTCAACCACCACCAATGTTCAGCATCCACCTGGATGATGCGACGGCAGCCATATTGCGCCAGAACGCCCACCACACACCAGCTTACTGGTGGAGAGGAGACAGAGTGATGAAGCCAATTAGTATATAGGGATGATTAGGAGGCCATGATGGACAGAGGCCAAGGGGGAAATTTGGCCAGGATGCCGGGGTTACACCCCTACTCTTTTTCGAAGAACATCCTGGGATTTTTAATGACCACAGCGAGTCAGGACCTCGGTTTAACGTCTCATCCGAAGGACGGTGCTCTACGGTGCTTATTAAGTTTAGTGACAACATGTTACAATGTTTACATGGTACAATGACTGGTAGGCTACTGTTTGTATTATTCAATTAAATTCTTGGATTTGATTTCAATCTTAATTCAATATTGACTCATTTGGATAAATATTAGGTAGGCTACAGTCTGCATGTTAATATTTAATTAAATGCGGTTTTCATTATAATAACAATTATGTAATGACAAGTAAACAATAAATATGTAATATAGTGCACATATTGAGCAAAATACTCCTCGCTATTTTTTCTAGTCAACTAATGTGGTGGTCATTAAATGGCTTTCCTGAGGTAAATGTAACGTTCTGTGACACAACTGTTCTCCTGCAGTTTTATTGACCTCTTTCCGTGTTTGAAAAACACTGATTGATCGATATTATGTATGAGGCAAATACCTTTCGGTAAGTTGTACTGTATCTTTAAATAAAAAGTAAAAGATGATCGGTTTACTTGAACTGAGGCGCAGCGATCTGTCACAATGGACAGAATTTAAGAGCTGATTTTTTTTTTTTTCATATCAAAAGTAACCTGCTCTGTCTAGTCTTTCGGTGTCAGTGTCTTCTTTGCTCCGCGATTTTTCTCTGAGTGAGAGCGTGTGAAAAGTGTCAATTGCGTAAAGCGCCTTAGACAGGACGCGGAATGCGCGGCGCTGGCCGCTAAGTTCAACGTTGCCCTTCAGATACAACGCAATTTGCTATTTTGCAAATAAAAAGTTGAACTATTTTGAACTTTGACTCCGGCGTGCTTTGGTCGACGCAGCAACAAAACGTCCTAGCACGTATTCTGTGTCGTGTCTGAAAGGCGCTTGAGTCTCAAGCTGAATGCGGGAGAGTTGGCAGCCCTGCGGGGGTTAAATCGTCGGCAGGCAGCGTTCCTCCTTCCGCCATGCTTCTACTCCATGTGAGGATTGTTTGCTTTAGACTAGAGTGCACACAATGCTTATACATGTGGGGATTGTTTACATCAGAGTGCGCACGTGTTTTGTGCAGCATATACGCAGTGTTTAAGCGGTTGATGGAAAATAAGCTAATGCGCGTTCGAAAAGTCTAAATTCGAATCTATTATTTTTCATGGTATTTTGAAGTGCCCGCGATAACAATATCGTGCATATTCATTATCGCGATTTATTGCATTACCGAATACCGGCACATGTCTATCAGCAACCCAAGCTTTATCATTTGCTCATCTGTATTATATCTGTTTTTTATTTGTTGAACATCAATTACATTTTTAACCTGACGTTTTTTGGATTTCCAAATTCGGGGAACAGACACAGTCTCTATATGATGACATCTAGGTGAAAGAGGCTCTATGTGATGGGATTTATCTGACCTTGGTGACGTGAGGCCGCTAGCAGACGGTCGGTTTAGCCAGTCTGTCTGCTTCCTGACCTGAGCCCCAGATTGTCATGTTTTATCTCTAAGACTATGAGCCAAATTACTAGAGAGAAGAGCAGCACCAGCCCAGGAGGGATGGATACCATCTCTTTTCAACAGATCAGGCTTGCCCCAAAAACTTTTCCAATTGTCTATGAATTTTATATTATTCTGCGGACACCACTTCGACAGCCAACCGTTCAGTGAGGCCAATCGGCTAACTATCTCATCACTCCTGCGTACAGGAAGGGGGCCAGAGTAAATTACAGTGCCTGACATCGTACTTGCGAGTTCACACACCTCTTTAATATTAATTTTGGTGATCTCCGACTGGCGGAGTCGAACATCATTAGTGCCGACATAAATAATGATCTTAGAGAATTTACTATTATTAGCCAGCACTTTTAAATTTGCTTTGATGTCAGGCGCTCTGGCTCCCGGCAAACATGTGACTATGGTGGCTGGTGTCTCTATTTTCACGTTCCGTGTGATCGAATCACCAATTACCAGGGCACAATCAACAGAATTCTCAGTGGGTGTTTCACTGAGTGGGGCAAATCGGTTTGTTATGGGAATCGGAACGGAAGAGTGGTTCTTTGATCCGCGACTAGAACGATCTCTCACGGTCACCCATCTGCCCTGCTGCACGGGCTCTACTTCAGCCGGAACCGAATCATGTAAAGAGTTCACTATGCTAGGCGGATCCAAAACACGATCTAAAGATCTAGCATTCTTACCATCCTCAATTAAAGTTTGGATGCGTGTCTCTAGTTCTGAAATCTTCTCCGTCAGCCTGACTGTCTCCTTGCATTTATCACATATAAATCCTATATTGCCATCGGAGAAGGCTATACTAAACATATGACATGTGACACAGGTGACAATAACAGGACAAGAAGACATTACTCACCGTGTTTGTTGACTGATTTCTTACTTACCTGGACTTTATGAAATCAAAGGCGCGGGCGCGCGAGAGAAAATAAATATATAAATGAGCGCACGGGTGGTGCGTTAGCAGGCTAACGTTAGCGAGTTACTAGCGTGCTGTGTTAACAATAACGGAAGCTAGAGATGTAAGGTTAATCTGAGATGTTGGGTAAGCTGTATTTAGTAGTATAAACAACTATTTATAAAATCACATACACATTCATACAATTTTCAAGAAAGGTTTCAGTCTGTCGGAGTCAATAGCCTCTTGGGCAGCACTTCGAGACATGGTCATGGTACTTTCGGATCCCGCATCCCTGTCGATCTCCCATATTGTCTCCCGCTTTCTGTCAAAGGTCTACAACCATTTATGAAAAATCCCCTGTATAAAATGTTAATATTTGTTTGATTAGACATCATTTTTAAAGTAATAAAAAAAAAAAAAAATATATATATATATATATATATATATATATATATATATATATATATATATATATATATATATATATATATATATATATATACATATATACACAAACATTTAATTAATTTATATATTTATATATATATATATATATATATATAATATATATATATATATATATATATATATATATATTTATATATAATATTATATAGTATATATTATATTTAAAAGTTAATTTATAATTTTTTTTATTAACTTATAACTTGAGTATATTATACACTTGAATACACGTGTGTACACATCTTAATCGCAACTTTCAAAAATATTTTTTAAATATATATTTGGTGTTATATATATGCTGGTGTTTCTGACGTCACAAACTACCTTGTAACCAATCAGGTCAACGTGTGATCGTCAACGAGTGAATCTCTGAGCTAGTGTGAGTGAGTGGAGGCGGGGCTCATTTGCATATTTATAAAATCACATACACTAAATGAGGCAAGGTGTAGAGTTATATTCAAGCTCTTTTCAGGCAAGGAGAAATTTGTTTTCAAATTTTTTTTTTATATATGTCATTTTGGTGATCAAATATGAGTTTAAGGGATAAAAGAGTTGACAACAGGGGGACTTTAAAGATAATTTAAAGATTTTTTCCTCATTATGGTATCAAGCAATTCATCTATACAGTCTTGTGTAAATTGATTTATGTATTTTTAAATGAATAAAGAAATGAATGGATCTGATCAATCAAAATGAGCATCGGACGAAAAGTTTAGTACCGTAAACGTTGTGTAACAACTTTCTGACTGTTCGCTTTGCTCTGGTTTATTTCACACTACCACCCAAATTTTAAAAGTGTGGAAAGATGAGGTAGAAGATAAATTGCTCATTGTTTCGGAAGCATTTGGCAAATAGGTCAGGGAACGGAGACACCGCATTCCCCCCAGGGAAACTCAAAAAGCAAAGCACATAAAGCCCCCCTTTTCCATCTTCCAGCTTTCAGAAACAAGTTTCCCTTTCATAGGAATTTATCTGCAATGCAAAGCAAAGAAATGAACACCACAGTGTCAAACATAAGCAAATATGTCATGAATTATATGATGGTAGATAGATATTATGCAGGACAAAATTGTAGGTCTGTATCATTATGATTTCAAATGATCTCTGGATGATTGACGGCGACGTCATGAGGTTTTGATAAAAGCTTTGAGAAATTCTGAGAAGCTCTGGTTTGTGGACAGGAAACGAACCCTGAGGTTGGGTACAGTCTTAAATGTTTTTTTTTCTGCTGAACATTACCAATTATATGCTTTAATTTGAGCCCTTAGGCAACCCTAACGCTAACCTTTACCCTACAAACCTAAGCAGCCGATCATCTCATTAACTCTCATTACCAGTGGAAATATGACGCAGGAGTCACAGACAGCCAAGACATTTGCTCCAGATAAAAAAAATGTCAATAAGCAGTGATATCCTCCAGACCAGAACGCATATGGAAAAAAAAACACTATAGATCAACTGCTATCTAAATCCCTGTCGGCTTTGAAGATCTCAGGCTGACGGAATAAAGCGACCAGAGGGCAAGAACTCGCTTTTAATGAAGAGTTGTTTTTTTGACATATTAACGGTGAAGTAATTTCTAAATGTAAAAAAAAAACTGCACAGACAACCATAAATCAGTCGAGTAGATTAATTTCCATGATTAGTGCACACTATACACAAATATTCATTTGTTTTTTTGAGCAGCCCAACATGTCAACTTCTGGCTAAACCAATGGTATGTGTGGGACGGGATGGATCGTACTAGAACAATAATTTATAATAAATGCAACAAATTTGACAATGTGCAAAACATTATTTCCACAAGTGATATGTACCTTAACTTTTTTTCATATTCTTCACACAGGTCTCATTTCACAATATTCGCAAAATATACACATAAATGTAATTAAGCAAAGTAGCCAAATTAAATGAAAATAACCCTAACCCTAACGTTTTCATGACAGTTTTAATGTGACCTACATTTGACAAAAAGTTCAAACCTGCTAGTTAAAAGAAATTAAATAAAAATCAACCTCTGAGATGTAAAAGCTTAAACTGCCAATCATACACTTTTTCCCTACGCCCCATTACAATTGCAGGAATTATGGGAGTAACTTCTATTAAACTCTAAACAATCAGTGAAATGTTCGCTCTATAAATGATAGCAATAAGCCTTTTCAAAACCCGGATACAATGAGATTCTACTCACCCTTCAACCATGAAACATTAAAAGGACATTTACAAGTGTAAAAGCATTAACAAATTACTAAAACAAAAAAGTTGTGAGTTATTTCCGAAGCAATATTACGGACGGGTTAAATATCGCTGTATAATATTAATATATGTCTGTATTGTAACATATAACATAACTTCAATCAAAATTGTTAATTAACTGGAACACTAGGTGATTTTTCAAAGTGATTTCTGTAATTTTGACAGACAATAAATATTGAATTCACCTGCTTTAGAAACACTGGGATTGGGTTGATAGGGATTAGAAGTGACAATTACATTTTAAAGCGTCCATATGAAAACTAATTTGTGAAGAGGCGTGAGGATTTTGGGGAAGAAAACAAGCGATTCTTAGCTATTGCCATATATTCTTGTAACACCACATTACGTTACATTTACCTCACATCTGAAAATGGAACAGAAATTTTACAGCTCATTTACAGCTCATTCAACTGATGGATGATTATTTGTAGCGCAGCCTTACGATTGGAAATTATTTGACGGTCTTTTTTGAGCAGAACTCCCTCAAACTGGAAGTGTCTCCCATAATATAAATCACAGTAAGCTTGTTAGGAAAAAGGTGAATACAATATTGTACAAATTATATATTATGTATTATATTTATATAGACCTGCAGTTCAATGCGGGAATCAGTTGTGACATTAGCAATTGCTCTGAATGATTAATTTACTGATTCAAACGATTTATTCATTCATGAGTCTGATTCAAGCCACTGACACACAGGCTAGATTCAGAACTTAAAACAAACCATTCATTCATTCGTTTGCAAATTGGCCATGACGCAGATTTTATTCAAACTGTTTTTTTTTTATTTTGGGTAGCATTTTACTCACTATGTGGAGTTCAGAAAGGCCCAATGAGGTGCCTTGAAATGTGCAGCATTATTCAATGCGTTGACGTACTTTCCACTGAAATAGGAAGACACGGTGGGACATATTGAACAGCCTTTTAAAAATAGCCAATAGCATTTTGTTTATATCACAGCTCGGCCAGAGCTGTTGAGCTCAGTAAAGCCGCATTTGACAGCTTATGACAGCCACTGTCTAATAGATTCCCTTTTAGATTTAATATGGAACTGTTACTAAAGCACAACAGTTAACATATTCATATGTTATTCATATTCATGCAGAGAATGTGTAGTTTAAAAACTAATTTATGTTGGCGCATGGCATCAGTATTATCTCTTCTACTTGTCAGTGCCGTTTCTAATGCGGAGTCTAACCATTTCTCTTTCTAATCTCCTCCATATCACTTAAAAATATAGCATTCTGTGCAGAATTCAAATGGGTCCGATATGTTTTGTGATCTGCAGAGACATATCTGTGCTTTCGTGTCTCTGGACCGGAGCAAGCTGTGTGCGCAGATTCTAGAGCATTTGATTGGACAGAAAATCTGATCAAAAGCTGAGGTGCAGAGTGATGTCATCAAAATCATTGATTCCTATTGGCAGAAGTGAGAGACTAAATTTTGAACGCTTAAATCTTCTAAATGCGAATTTTGTCATTGTTTTGGAACACACTAGCTTATAGATAACCTAAAGGTTAACATATTCATACTAAAAGCCTAAAACCTTCCATTTTGATTTCATGGGGACTTTCAGAAGAAGCAGGAGAAGTTTGTGGGCCAATATTACTACTATTGCTTATGTGGTTGATTTGAACAAAATCGTATCAATAAATATTAAACTTCGCCGTCTAACTCATCCCAAATCATTCCAAAACATGAATACCGTCTCAAATCATCTGGCTTGTATAATTTACAGCTGAACGATTCATTCACTGAGTGAGTCTGATTCAAACCACTAAGACACAGGCCAGATCGAGATCGCTTTGTGAATCTTTTTAACTGGCTACTTAAAAAAGAACGGTTACACTTTATTTCGATAGTCCACTTTAGACATTCTACTAACTATAAGTAACTTGTCAACTACATGGTCAACTAACTATCATTAGAGTATTAGTAGACTGTTAGGTTATTTTTAGGTGTTAGGGTTCGGGTTAAGAGAATAAGTTGACTTGTAGTTGCCAAGTTACTTATTGTCAGCAGAATATCTGTTGGGGAGCATCAAAATAAAGTGTTAACAGATATTAAGCAGACAGTCCACTAATCCTCTAATGACAGTTAGTTGACATGTAGCTGCAAAGTTACTTATAGTTAGTAGAATGTCTAAAGTGGACTATCGAAATAAAGTGTTACCAAAAGGACCATTCATAAGAGTCATTTGTTGGCAAACTGGCAACGGTAGAAAGGTTTTATACAAAAATTTTATTTTTGGTTGGAATTTGGAGACCTGAACGAGAATGAGGAGTGTTTGGGGCAAGAATATTATTACTATTGCTACTGTTTATAATTGTGGTTAATTTGAACAAACTCTTTTCACTAAATATTAAACTTTGCTGTCCAACTCATCCCAAATAATTCATGCTAGGAACATAAATACCACCTCAAATCATCTGGCTTGTTTAATTTACAGCTGAACGATTCATTAGTGAGTCTAATTCAAACCACTAAGACGCAGGCCATGGAGAATGCTTCGTGAATCTTTTTAACTGGCTTCTTAAAAAGAACCTTTCATAAGAGTCATTGTTTGCAAATTGGCAGATTCTGTTCATATTTATTTGTCCAACTCATCCTAAATCATTTGTGCTAGGAACATGAATACCAACTCAAATCACGTGGCTCGGAGAAGCTCTGGGTCAGGATCAGATTTAAAAAGTGCCTTTAAAATGCCTTTATTTAAAAAGACATATCTTCCCGCAAACCTCTGATCCACCGAACATGCATATTGCAAGTCAGTTCTGATCTAGTCTGCTCTGGTCTTCGACTGTAGTGGCGTGGGGCTCTTCCCCCTACAAAAGCTCTCTAGAGCTGTTCTTCTCAAAGTAATGAAGTCAAAGTGTTCAAAGAGTGCGTGACAGCTAAAAGATTGCTCCGTCCCGTCCAAATCTCCTATGGCTCTTAACCGAACACTGAGCTGCTTTGCAGATAGGAGCACTGTAAAATGTACCCATTTGAAGAAGGCTGTTGTCCAAACGTCCACGTGTATAAAAGAAAAACGCAATCATTATTACTCTCACATTTCCATATGTAAAATGACCGGGCCGTGACCGCTCAGCTGACGATTGGTCCCATAAATCTTTGACTAAAAAAGGGACTGAAAGCAGTTTACGACTTTATGGCCTTATTTTCCATTCCAAAATCCTCAGGCGAAATGCAAACATTGCAAATGATGAAACACTCAAATTTAGGATACTTAATATCCTCTGTTTCTGTTCTGAAGGACAGAAATACCTTTCGATTGATCAAATGGGAAATAATGAAAACCATGAGCCAAAGGAAACCACTAGACTGATGCAGAGCTGCTGTTCGGGGTCACGCTATTGGACTGGACAAGATCTTTAAAGACCTGGAATAAGATGTTGGATTGAGCCGAGCCGATTTATTGGAGCAGGCAAGGACAGGTCTAAAGCTGCAGTGCCGAAGGAGCAAACGTGTTGTTTTTGAGACTCCAGCTCAGTTGATGGATGTTGAAGCAGGTAGGAACTTGCTTTGAGGAGATAAGAATCAAATTCTCAACCCAAAACAACCCATAGCAGCATCTGAAGCAGGACCGAAGAGCTTCAGATGAGCATCCAAGCTCTCAGTTAAAGATAAAAAGTAGTAAAAAGCATGCTTTTATGTCATTTAAATAGTTCATTAGTAAAGATATTAGTACATTTCTATCAAAACATTAAACTGCACACCTGGTGTGACATCTTTCTCTGCTTGTGTACGCTCTAAAAAATGATGTGTTGGATTTACTTAAAATATATATGCACCATTTTTGCATCATACTTTTTAAGTAATCCCAACTTGGAATAATTTTACTTAAAATTAACGAGAAAACCTGTGTTATATGTACTTAAATATTTGAGTTCACGCAACATTCTTTACTTAAAAATGTATGCATCACATTACATATATTTTTAAGTAAAGAATGTTACGTGAACTCAAATATTTAAGTACATATAACAAAGGTTTTCTTGTTTATTTTATGTAAAATTATTCCAAGTTGGGATTACTTAAAAAGTATGATGCAAAAATGGTGCATATATATTTTAAGTAAATCCAACACAGTGCAGGCCATGTGAGATCAAAACAAATCTTAGTTCTGTTAACTTAACATTTAAGCTCATTTATATATAAAAATAAGACAATTAAATGAGTTAAACCAACCATTTTAACTTATTTTAGATCTTCAGCTATTGGTCTGCTTACTGCACTGCTCCATACAAAATCAATCAAAAATAAAAATTATTTAGTTTATGCAAATGCAGTTTTATATTATTTATTTATATTATATTTTATAATCATTAGAGACTGCTGACTCCGCCTATTGCACTTAAACATTTTAAATTGTTTAAAAATAATAATAATAGTTGTGACTCAGCTAACAGGAAAGGTTCTCAGAACATTGCGTAACGTTCTGGCAATGTTCTCTCAAAGTCATGAACAAACGTTCTTCCAATAACGTTAATCGAATGTCCTCAATGTTAGCACAAAAACACTATTTATATATCATTCATAGAGCGATTTTTTTTTTCTGAAATGTTTTAGTTTGGACGTTTATCTAACATTTGAAATGTTACTTGCTTCGGAACATTCAAAAGTAACGTACCCTTAATGTTTGAAGAGTGATGAAATTGAATGTTTCCTTAACGTTTGCATAAACCAAGAAAAAAATGCTTTTAAAACATAAAAAACTGGACGTTTTGAATGTTCAGACAACATTCAGAAATAACATTTTCATAACTTAATGGGAACATTAGCAAAACGTTCTTAGAACATATTTTTGTTTGTTGAAAAGCAGACTTTTGACAAGCAAACAAAAAGTTGAGAGCAAATCTTTTTGATACTGAAAAAAAGTCCTCCATTTTGTTTGCTAAACAACCTTCATGCCTCCAAAGATACCTTCTTATGGCCAAATTCTAAAGCATCCTTCATTACATTCTGGTATTGCCTTTTTAATGTATTGCGCCAAACACTGTGAACAATACATACAAGATGGCAGACGAAATGGCCATTTTAAATATAATTTAATATTTTTTTTAAAACTGTGGTAAAAATGACAATTAGACTCATTATCTATGCTTAAAGCATCATGATGATTCCTGAAAGATGCCTCACTTTGTGCTTGATCAGCTGATCGTTAGCGTAGCAATGTGCTAATTCTAAACTCTATTGGAATTTATTGTGAATCAAGCTATTTGTGTTATTACAGAGTTGAAGCGTTTCAGTTAACTACCTACTTAGTTATCCGTGTACCTTTTTACTGGTCTTGTTTCTACAACAACTAAAAGTGCTAACAATAATGCCAATCATACAATAATATGATCCTAGGTGGCAGGAAACTAATAAAGGCTAAACGTGACACCTGCATTTGCCTTTGAACATTGAAACTGCAGACGTGTGAGAGCTTTCAAAAATATCTGTCAATCACACAGACACTCGACTCTCAAAGTAATATGAGAGAAATCTTATATAGGGAGAGAAACAGAGTGTTTTTACACTTTAATAAGATGGTGACACTTTACAATAAGGTCTCATTTGTAAACATTAGTTAATGTGTTAACTAACATGAACTAGCAATAAGCTTTACATTTGTTTCAGGATTTATTAATCTTCGTTAGTTAAATCCAGCTGTTCATTGTTTGTTCACAGTGCTTTAATGATAACAAATACAACATTTGATTTTAATAATGTTGAAACTAACATTAGCTAAGATTAATAAATGCTGTAGAAGTATTGTTCATTCTTAGTTCATGTTAACCCTCTGAGGTCGGCTATCGCGCCGGCGCGATAGTCTCGCTTTTTTCTTATCAGTGCAAAAGAAACTCAAAATACTCTGTTGATTTTGATCTAACATATTAAGTGTTGTACATCATTAGATCCTGATAAGTGTCTATTTTTTTGTGGATACTCACAATAAAAACAAAGTGTTGTGCTTTTCGCCAAATAAAGAAAAACTTTCTTTTAAAACTTTCTTTTAAAAACATTCTTTTAAATGAATTAATTTATATTAAAAAAAACAAATATTCTCAGTGTATGTAATCTGTATGAAAAGAGAGAGATGTCAGTATTTTTCTTTCCAGCTCATTATACCTAATTACGCGTTAATGTGCCACGCCCACGGAGAGCGCGCGCTATTCAAACGCAAATGCTCTAAGGCAAGCCATTCAAACATGCCAACGCCCACCAGCTGGATTATAAAACACATCGTGTTTAATAAGTATCTTGTACAGCTGTGGACACAGCGTATCCTTTCGCTGTGAGGAATAATACTATCTAACCCTGGAAAATGTACCAGAAGTGCTAGTAGTTTCATTTCGAGGAGCAACAGATCCAGCTGATGTAGTAAGTCATTTATTCTTAAGTGCTTTGTTCTAATCGTGATATTGAATAGTGTCTGACTGTAAACCGCAAAAAGACTGTTTAAATATGAATTGCGTGTCTGTGTGTAGGCTAAATGATGAGTGAACGGCATAGGCGCGCGTGCTTTGTTTACTACAGTTATACAGCGCGTGTCTGTGCCTTGTTCATTCACTCTCGCACCTACATTAGTAAACATTATGTTTACATGAACACATACAAACTATATTGCTATAGCCTACTAAGATGAGTAAAAATAGACTGAAATATGTTGAAATAAAATGTCTGTATAAGCAACAAGCTGCAAATTCACATGTATATACTAATATATCATACACAATATATTACAGACTAAATATGAATGTTTAGACAAGATTTTGTGATTAGTTTTGGATAGATTATAAAGTTTTGACTAAAAAAAGACTACTGTCACATTAAATAGGTACGCTTGTGTTCACCAATTTCTGCTGTTAAATATACTATAGTATGATGTTTTGTCAAAAATAAAGTAGGTATATTGAATTATCAACTAAGATGTTATTATAGTGTTTGTTCCAATATTCAAACTAATGAATCCTTACCTTTTTTTAATACATATGATTTTTACAAAGAAATACACTTGAAATATTGTTAAAATTGTAATTGTTGTTGTAATTGTAACCTATTTGTAATTGGTTACAATTTCTAATTGTAAAATATGTATAGGCTATATAGATAATTTCTTTTGTCCTTGCATTCTTTGGGATCCTGTGACACACCTGTGTGAAAGGGCTAATTAATATGCAGCTCATTATGCGGCACATTATCCGGCCTTTGTCTTCTCAGGTGTGAACACGCCTCCACGCATATTGCCTTTCCAAACAAAAGGTGTCTAATAAAATTTAAATCAGTGTATGTGTTTGTGTAAATGATTAGGCAGGATGATTTTCAGATCATTTTGAAGCAAAAATTCTAGGCAACAACACTCATTAGTCAAAAGTCTTGTGGACACATATTTAGTATGTGTTTTGTGGCCTTATTTCAGACACTTTAAGTTTTAGTTTTTTCAATAACCATGCATAAGCAATATTCTCTCAAAAATACAAACATGTACATAATTGTTGCTAAGATATTACGGTAGCCCAGTTTGTGCTATATTGAGTGAATTTACACCTTTGCCATTAACATGTTTATAAATAGCTGAAAAAACCACAAATGTCAGAGCATGTCAGAACACCTCAAGGACCCCAAAAACCGTTAGACCTCAGAGGGTTAACTAAAGTTAGCTAATGTTAACTTCTGAAACCTTATTGTAAAGTGTTACTTATCAAATATTGTCAGGAACCACCACTCACGGTTAACTGCACATGCCATTTTAAACAGGAATATGTTGCTGGGCACCTAATTAGTTCTGCTTCTGTTACTTGCAAAGTCGAATATACAGTGGGGAGAACAAGTATTTGATACACTGCCGATTTTGCAGGTTTTCCCACTTACAAAGCATGTAGAAGTCTGTAATTTTTATCATAGGTACTCTTCAACTGAGTGACGGAATCTAAAACAAAAATTCAGAAAATCACATTGTATGATTTTTAAGCAATTCATTTGCATTTTATTGCATGACATAAGTATTTGATACATCAGAAAAGCAGACCTTAATATTTGGTACAGAAACCTTTGTTTGCAATTACAGAGATCATACGTTTCCTGTAGTTCTTGAACAGGTTTGCACACACTGCAGCCAGGATTTTGGCCCACTCCTCCATACAGACCTTCTCCAGATCCCTTCAGGTTTCGGGTCTGTCGCTGGGCAATACGGACTTTCAGCTCTCTCCAAAGATTCTCTATTGGGTTCAGGTCTGGAGATTGGCTAGGCCACTCCAGGACCTTGAGATGCTTCTTACGGAGCCACTCCTTAGTTTCCCTGGCTGTGTGTTTCGGGCCGCTGTCATGCTGGAGGACCCAGCCACGACCCATCTTTAATGCTCTTACTGAGGGAAGGGGGTTGTTGGCCAAGATCGCGCGATACATGGCCTCATCCATCCTCCCCTCAATACGGTGCAGTCGTCCTGTTCCCTTTGCAGAAAAGCACCCCCAAAGAATGATGTTTCCACCTCCACGCTTCACAGTTGGGATGGTGTTCTTGGGATACTCATCCTTCTTCTTCCTCCAAACACGGCGAGTGGAGTTTAGACCAAAAAGCTCTATTTTTGTCTCATCAGACCACATGACCTTCTCCCATTCCTCCTCTGGATCACCCAGATGGTCATGGGCAAACTTCAGACAGGCCTGGACATGCGCTGGCTTGACCAGGGGGACCTTGCGTGCGCTGCAGGATTTTAATCCATGACGGTGTAGTGTGTTACTAATGGTTTTCTTTGAGACTGTGGTCCCAGCTCTCTTCAGGTCATTGACCAGGTGCTGCCATGTAGTTCTGGGCTGATCCCTCACCTTCCTCATGATCATTGATGCCCCACAAGGTGACATCTTGCATGGAGCATCTTGCGAGGGAGATCATCTTGAACTTATTCCATTTTCTAATGATTGCGCCAACTGTTGTTGCCTTCTCACCAAGCTGCTTGCCTATTGTCCTGTAGCCCATCCCAGCCTTGTGCAGGTCTACAATTTTATCCCTGATATCCTTACACAGCTCTCTGGTCTTGGCCATTGTGGAGAGGTTGGAGTCTGTTTGATTGAGTGTGTGGACAGGTGTATTTTATACAGGTAACAGGTTCAAAACGGGTGCAGTTAATACAGGTAATGAGTGGAGAACAGGAGGGCTTCTTAAAGAGAAACTAACAGGTCTGTGAGAGCCGGAATTTTGCTGGTTGGTAGGTGATCAAATACTTATGTCATGCAATAAAAGGCAAACGAATTACTGAAAAATCATACAATGTAATTTTCTGGATTTTTGTTTTAGATTCCGTCACTCACAGTTGAAGAGTACCTATGATAAAAATTACAGACTTCTACATGCTTTGTAAGTGGGAAAACTTGCAAAATCGGCAGTGTATCAAATACTTGTTCTCCCCACTGTACAACAAAATGGTAAGCCATAGGCTACAGTATGACGACGATATGGAGTGTATTGTTTGTTTGTTATTTTTATATGTAATAACATTAATTATGATTCAAAGAAGTCTCTACTAGGGATTGCACAGACTCGACAAGTCAACTTTAATGCTCTTCCATGACGCTTTAAGCTTGACATTGACTAGTCGCTGATCATGGCCTATAGAGGGCGCAACAGGATATGAAAAGTCAAATTTTACGCTCCTTTTCCAACAGTTAAAGTGACAAATAAATACTCACTGAGCGCTAATCAAGATATGTTTGATTGTACCATCTGGATGCTCAAAATTGATTGGGTGAATGCACATTTTAAACAAACTATTGAACACGTAAGTTAATCGCCGTTCTAA
The DNA here is from genome assembly GCA_030578255.1 of Tiaroga cobitis. Lineage (NCBI taxonomy): Eukaryota > Metazoa > Chordata > Actinopteri > Cypriniformes > Leuciscidae > Tiaroga > Tiaroga cobitis. Next base: position 27,127,319 of record CM060615.1, on the reverse strand, counting down.
ACTAATGCGCAGCTGCATTGTAACACACACACAAACAAACAGTAGCTCGCAGATTGCGCACACAGAAAAATTCAGTAGTGCAGAAATGTATTGTCAACACTGTTCTGTGATTTATCAATAAAATAGCTTAGAAACGGAAAAGTGCTAGCATATATTTCTTAGTAACTAAAAGCCACAGCTTCATTGTTAGAAGAGAGACGCTGCCAGGTAGAATTACACACGCAATCGCTTTCTGACTAATGCATTCATATATATGTAATCTTTACTGCGCTACTTTATCTATATCTGATTTAGAACGAGCAGAAATCTGTGAGAGATATAACGACCCAAAGACAAAAGAACTGATAGAAATAAGCTGTTGTGTAGAAGTGCCGTGTCGTATGCCATAGCTGTGCACAAGGCAACCCGCGTTCGAGTTTCAGCTCGAGGTTCAGGCTTATTTGTTCACTAATGACGTCATTAGTGACTAGTTGACGTCGACTTGACTTTAAAATCACATAAATGTTGACTCAAAAAAAAAAATCTGTAGTCGTTTAACCCCTAGTCCCTACTTGTTTTTCCATGTGCCATTAAACAATGCAGTATTTTCCTACAAAGTGAAATGTTTGGTTATTACCTTACAGTACTGCCGCTATATTGCAGCGATATCTATTCTGAAGTGATCAGGGGAGGATCGGAGCAATGGGACGAAAAAGTTTGAAAAGGAACAAAACTTTTCAATATTTAAAGTGCTGAACCAACTCTTTATGAATTAAAACCGTTCATCATCATCCGATCAGATGATAGGGGAATTTCAGTGCCGCCCACATGTGCGAATGACAAATTACTATATATATATAAACCGATTCACAAACCACAAACAAAAAAGGAGATCCAAAATCTCATTGTTCGTCTGTTACATAAAAGTTATTCCTTTTCAAATAGAAAATAAGACTTTAGATTTTTTCAAAGACCAGCATACAGAAATATTGACTCTTTTCATTTGCTAGATTGAATAGATAATTGAATGACTAGTTTTGATACACCACCTAATTTTTCATGCTTTCATTGTTCACATTGTATAATAAAAAGTAAACAAAACTCAGACCCAAATGGAAGTATGGAAATTATGTATGACCATAAATATGAAACGAATCGAAACTCGAAAACTAGCACTTTCCGAATCTAAATTACTAATATGATTGTGCATTCAAAATTATGACTGGTGGTGTTTGTAAAGGAGAAAAGATACCAGGCTTGACTGGACGGTAGAAGAAAAAACCTTTGAGATCTGATTGGCTGATGAATGAAATCCAAGGAAAAATTTGCAAAACGAGAGCGTTGTAAACCAAGGAGCCGCAGAAGGACTCAGCAAGGTAATGAGCGTTCCTCAAGGGCAGTTTGAAATCGACGCTCTCAAAGACAAACACAAGGACAGCGTGTATAATCACAGCAATCAGCTGACGGCAAGTGCTCGGAAATCGGCCACACGGCGTACTTTGCAATCAGCACATCCCCCAAAGCAGTAGCTCCAGATGCTTCTGGTCAGCTGGGTGCTGTAGACTCGTGACCTGGCCCCCTTCAGATCATGCCGGGGGGGATGGGGCGACATCACGGTTTGGTAATGTAGCCATGAATCCCCGGCCTCAGAGGAAGCACGGGGTGTTTGGGAAAGTACTTGGGTAAGGAAGCCAGAGTCTATCTTTTTTTTCTTCAAAACACACCTCCCCTCTGTGCATAATCACTTCCATCTGCAGGGGCCAGATGGAAAAAAAAAAACAATAGTCCGGGAAAAATGATACATGTCATTATGATACGTATCGTAATTTCGAAAGCATTCACAGTCTCGATAAAGGGGCAAAACAGTTATGTGTATGGGAAATCGTTTGAGAGATCGGTAATGCAACTGGTGTCATCCCTGGGACGTCCCCGATCCCGCGCTCAAGAGACCAGATCACGACTCTCTAAAAACAACCCAGCAAAAGGCCAAACCTCAAATACTGTGGAGTGATAAGTAGTATGCTATTTTATCAACACCTGGAGGATGATAAAAGAGGGGAGGGCATAAAGTTTCCAAAAGGGAGTATTCGCAGCATTGCCGTAGAAACATTTTTGGTTCCTCAAAGAATCTTTCAGCAAACAGTTCCTAAAATAATCATTTATTCTTAGTGTGAAGAACATTTAAATAAACTTCTAAATCTAAATAACTTTTTTTCACTATAAAAAGAACCTTTTGTGGAATGGAAACATTCTATGGGTGTGAAACATTCTTTATGGAACCACTGATGCAAAGAACCTTTATTTTTAAGAGTGAAGAACCATTTTTGGTACCCCAAAGAACCTTTCAGTGAACTGTTCTTAAAATATAATAAATAATCTCTTTTAAAACTGGAACTTCATGGTTATAAATGTTCATGTCATAGTTACTGATTGATCAGTGGCTTGTTAAGAGTAAACATGTTCATGGTCACCTCTGAACAATTGAGACAGACTTCTGGGAATGAATATTGAGTGCACAATGTATGCTTTGGAGGTCTACAAAGTTAGCTGTGAACTCAGTAAAATCCCCAAAACTCACTACTATTATGCTTTAGATAGCCTGAGTCTGTTCCCACAGATCAATCATTCAACAATAACTCTACAATCCTGGCCAATCTGATATTATAAGGTAATTTTTTTTAAACACAGTTGTATATTTTCTTTGATGTGTTGATGGCTTAAAAGGGAAGAAGGTGAGGATGTTTCGAAATAGGCCTGCGTGCTAAAGTCAAATTAAAATGATGATAAAAGAGCAGGACTCATTGTGAGTCACTTGCAAATTGGTGTCAAACAGTAAAAGCATCATTTGCGAACAGCTGGACAATGAGTTCAAACATTTTTCAGAAAAACTGCAATGAATGGATCATTTTTTTACTAGCAGGGAACATTAAGGTATGGGAAACAGATTGCTAAAAACCTCTATTTTGATAAGGAAAGCATGTCAACTGCATAAGACAAGACAATACAATACAATCTTATGCCAATGTATCATAATTATTGACATGAATATTTTTTAACAAAGATGTGCATTTAAATTGAACTGCAGTTCAATGAGTAAAGGAAAAAGTCGTCTAAATAAGCTCAAACTCAAACTGTGAGAGCAGATTTTCAGAGCTACTTTTATGAGGCGCAAAAGGACAAAAATAAAACCAAACCAAGGAAGGTCATCTCAATGGCTGCTGTTCGGCTGGCAAAGGACCACCCAGACGTATGCAATTCAAAACCACAAAAGAATTATTCAGAATTAATAAACAATTAACCGAGAATTAAATGCCATGTGACAAATCAATCTAGCAATAGAGAATAATATTTAAAGTGCCCCTATTATGCTATTTTAAAGTTTCCTAATTTTGTTTTTAAATGTCTTCTACAATACACAGGTTAACCTGCACCAAAGGTCAAAAACACTTTACTTTTCTCATAGATTGCAGCATCACCTCTTTTTTCAAAATGTCTGAAACGGATCAAATAAAGTATCCTCTCTAAACTCATCCTTTCCAAGAGCCTAGTCTGCTCTGATTGGTCAGTTGGAACAGTCTGTTGTGATTGGTCTACTCTGCTTTGATTGGTCAGATGGAACAGTCTGTTGTGATTGGTCTACTCTGCTTTGATTGGTCAGATGGAACAGTCTGTTGTGATTGGTCTACTCTGCTTTGATTGGTCAGATGGAACAGTCTGCACGTGTCAAACCAAATACCCATTTCCATATCTGAATTTCAGCTCTGGGTCTTTCTCAGCACTTGATACACAGTGATAAGAACAGCAACCATGGCATCGTTTTTACTGTATCAATCAAGCTCAAGTCTTCATCTTTTTGAAATGCATGCAAAGGGGATTTGCTTTCACAGTGCAGAAAACAGCATTTTCTCGACATGTCGACAACTTGAACCAAACTCTTCCAGTCTCAGCAACAACTCCAGTGTTTGAGGGTCACAGCAGGCGTTGTTCGAGGGCAGCCCATGAAGACCATAGACCAATGGCAATATACAAAATTTTGTTAGAAACCTACATAGGTTCAAGCTGTAAGACTGGAATTACTGACGAATAGTTTCAGGCAGTTCAGAATCGGTTCTTTCTTTTATATAATAACTCCATTTATCCTGCACTTTGATCTTTGAAACTTTGCAGACCTTTTACATTCACAAACAGCTATTTCGCACGCACACTGCATGAAAGGTAATATCCGAAAAAGCATAATAGGGGCATTTTAATTACTTATTTAGCTTAAAGCAGCACTAGGTAACTTTTCAACCTTCATAATATATTTCCAAGTCTCTTGTGATGGTACATCGATTTACAATAGGTTGAATGACACGTCTGCCATAGCCTGACGGGGTCTGTAGCGTTTTTAATCGTACTTTTAAACTTCGGGTTTCAGGTAGTAACCGGCGAACAAAGAGAACTACAAAATTCGATTGCTTTACGGCATATACGTCACTTCCACCACCACCCCCACTTCCTTAAAATCGGACGTGCGAGCCAAATGTAATAGTCATGGCCGAAGAAGCACAGAAAAACAAGAAAGCAAAGGTTTTATCGGAGCAAAGCAAACAGAGAAAAAGAGAAAGTGATCACGTTAAAGGCAGAACGAGGATCAACATTTGGCCAGCATTCTCTCGCTGGCGTGAGCTGAAGGAGGAGGAGGGGTGCCCGACCGATGCGGACTTGGCTGTCATGCTTGCATACTATCTCTTTGTTTTTGTTTTTGTCTGCCTGACTATGTTACGGAAGCTATCTTATCCTCCGTTTATCTTCATGAATCAAGTAATGATAGTAGAGTAGCGAATTATCAATCTGGTAGCTAGTAAACGATATTCTAGTTCCCTTTCGTCCTGGGAACTCCGACGTGTCGTCGGGGGAGTTCCCTGACGAATTGGGATCACGCTAGGGAGCCTATTGCCTTTGAGAGAATTAAAACGAGCCAATGGAATTGGCATGCAAAATTTGCATTCCGCAGCCCGCCTACCAGCGCGGGTATAAAAAGCGGAAGTAAATATTGCGTAATGCTTTTAGCTTCGGAGCCTCCAGTGTGTCTCTTTGAGCTGCTGTGTCCTCTGAGAAAGCTTTTTTGAGAAGAAAGAAGAACGAGCGTCTTTCGGAGAAGAGAAGAATCCTCTGCTGCTGGCGTGACGGCACTCGAGCGACCATCGCTTCCCGCGGCTGGCTTAAAAAAAAAAAAAAAAAAAGCTGTTTTAACGGCTGGTATTGGGTGGTGAGTGCAGCACTCGGGCTTGCAGTTTCCCCGTTTGTCTGCCGCGGTGGTCCCTCTGTGCCTCGGCACATTTAAAGAGTTTTCTTTCTTTTCTCTAAAAGAGCAACACGGGTGTTTCGCGTCCTTTTCAGGATGACGTTTCACCCGTGCGTTTCTGGATGCGGTCGATCTCTCCCTCAGGATGATGGCCACAAATACTGCCTCTCGTGCTTGGGCTTAGCGCACGCTGAGGCAGCGTTTGTGGATGAGTCATGCTCTCACTGTGGGAAAATGACTCTCGCGACGCTGCGTTCGAGACTGAGAACCCTGAAACATGGGGGAGTCCCTTCAGAAAATCCCAGATCTAGTTCGTCTGTCGATTCAGTTCGGCAGGCGGCTACTTCTGTGATTCCTGTTGGTGAGCGTATGAGGATTACTGTGAGCAATGTTTCGACTGGTGAAAGATCCTATCGGCATCCTCACACCTCTAGTAGCTCGCGGCCATCGGTGCTTCCGTTGGAGCGGCCGGAGCCCCCTCGGGCGGTTCCGGTTGTCTCCTTCGGAGCACCACCTGAGGATCAGATGTCGATCGCGGCATCAGAGGAGGAGCGGTCATCTTCTGGTGATGACTCGGCAGGACTGCCCCCTTCGGGTGTGGTGGTTCAGTCTGAGCCGGATCCAGAAATGGCTGCTATGCTCGAACGGGCGGCTGCGAATGTCGGGCTTGTGTGGAACCCTCCGCCGGGTCCCGAACCTTCGCGGCTGGATGATTGGTGTATTGGGGCGGGCCGTTCTGTTGCCCCACGGCCTGCTCCAGTCCCATTCTTCCCTGAAGTGCATGAGGAGTTGAGGAAGTCTTGGCTGGCACCTTTTGCGTCCAGGCGTGGACATCCTCGCTCCTCCCTCCTCACCACCCTGGACAGTGGAGCGGTGCACGGGTACGAGGGAATCCCCCCAGTGGAGCGGTCGGTAGCGATGCTATTGTGTCCTAAGACCGCTTCCGCTTGGCGGGGTGCCCCTTCACTCCCCTCCCGCGCCTGTAGGTTTTCCTCCGGTCTGACCAAGGATGCCTATGTGGCGTGTGGAGACACCGCTTCCACCCTGCATGCCATGGCGCTTTTGCAAGTACATCAAGCAAAGGCGCTCCATGACTTGCAGGCGGGTGGTTCTGACCCGGCTCTGCTGCAGGAGCTGCGTGTGGCGACGGACTTCGCCCTCCGGGCGACGAAAGTCGCCGCACGTTCGCTGGGTCGGGCGATGTCCACTCTAGTGGTCCAGGAACGCCACCTATGGCTGACCCTGGCTGAGATGCGGGAAGCGGAGAAGAACAGACTTCTCAACTTCCCCATTTCCCAGGGCGGCCTCTTCGGCGACGCGGTGGAGACCTTAGCCCAAGAGTTCTCCGCCGCCCAGAAGCAGTCGGAGGCGATACGGCACGTCCTGCACAGGAGACGGGCTGCTGCGGGTCCGTCTTCTGCTCCTGTTGAACCTCCAGCTGCTTCCCGTCGCCGAGGCCGTCCTCCTGCGCCAGCTCCCCCTCCAGCGCAGCCTTCCAACCCTGGAGTGAGGAAGTCTGGTCGTAAGAGGTCGGCCAAACCCGCTCAGACGCCCCCGGCCCCTTCCCGTAAAAGGAAGGGAGGGAAGCGCTCCTGAGACGGGCGACCTGAAGGAGGACCAGATGACTGCTCTTCAGGAGGGTGCCCCTGCACGCCTCCTTCCCCCGGGGGAGGGCCGGGCGGAGAATTTTTTGTTTTGTATGAAAAAACTTTCTGTTCCGCCGCTGGCCACTCGGTCAGCGGTACCCAAAAATTCATTAAAAGAGCAGTTTCTCCTTCCTCCTTCAGGTCATCCTCGGTCGAGACTGGTGGGCACACAGTCTCCTCCGTCCAAGAGGGTCAGAATGGCAGTGGGTGCTGTCACCGAGCAGCGTCGCTCCCGTTCCCCTCTTCCCAGTCTGCAGAGAGCAGCGACGCTTCCTCGGTTGCGTCGCTCCTCTCAGCGGCTGGGCCCAGAGGGGCAGAGACCAGCTCACGAGGAGGCAGGGCCTCGTACCTCGTCTCTTCCCCTCCTCTCGCCAAGGGGCAGCCCGCAGCAGAAAGCCCACGCGCTCTCTCTGCCGTCTGCCCCTCGGTGGAAGCAGGTCTCTGGCAAACTCCACGCCCAGACCCCGCTTCCAGTGGCCACATCGCCACTGCAGCCGGGTCCCTGCCTTCCACCTCGCTGCCCCTCCGCGGGTACGCCGGTGGTCCGGGTGGGCTTGTTGGCTCGGTACCTGGAAGCCTGGCTAGAGCTTCCGGGTCCGTCTCGATGGCTCATCCGCACCATCCGGTTCGGCTATGCAATTCAGTTTGCACGCCGGCCTCCCAGGTTCAGGGGCGTCCACTTCACCCGTGTGCGGTCAGTGGATGCCCCTATCCTGCGGAAAGAGATCGATGTCCTGCTGGCGAAGGACGCGATCGAGCCGGTCCCTCCTGCCGAGATGAGGTCCGGGTTCTACAGCCCCTACTTCATTGTACCCAAGAAAGGCGGTGGGTTACGGCCAATCCTGGACCTGCGAGTTTTGAATCGGGCCCTGCACAAACTCCCGTTCAAGATGCTCACGCAGAAGCGCATTTTCGAGTGCATCCGTCCCCAGGATTGGTTTGCAGCGATCGACCTGAAGGACGCGTACTTTCACGTCTCGATTCTTCCTCGTCACAGACCGTTTCTTCGGTTTGCTTTCGAGGGTCGAGCGTATCAGTACAAAGTCCTACCCTTCGGGCTGGCCCTGTCACCCCGCGTCTTCACGAAAGTCGCGGAGGCGGCCATTGTTCCCATGAGAGAACAAGGCGTTCGCATTCTCAACTATCTCGACGACTGGCTCATTCTGGCTCACTCGCGAGATGTGTTGTGCGAGCACAGGGACATGGTGCTACGGCATCTCAGCCGGTTGGGGCTTCAGGTCAACTGGGACAAGAGCAAACTCTGCCCCGTGCAGAGGATCTCTTATCTCGGTATGGAGTTGGACTCGGTCGCCAAGACAGCGCGCCTCACGGAGGAGCGCGTCCAGTCAGTGCTCACCTGCCTCAGGTCTTTTCGAGGCAGGACAGCGGTCCCACTGAAACAATTTCAGAGGCTCCTGGGGCATATGGCAGCCGCAGCCGCAGTAACGCCGCTCGGCCTGTTACATATGAGACCGCTCCAGCACTGGCTTCACGATCGAGTCCCGAGGTGGGCGTGGCAGAGCGGCACGTTCCGGGTCAAAGTAACCCCGCACTGTCGCCAAACCTTCTCCCCGTGGTCGGATCCTGCGTTTCTACGGGCCGGAGTGCCCCTAGTCCAGGTTTCCAGGCATGCTGTGGTTTTCACAGATGCCTCTGCCATGGGGTGGGGGGCCACGTACAAAGGGCATGCAGTCTCGGGTCTGTGGACGGGGCCCCAGCTGCATTGGCATATCAACTGCCTAGAGTTGCAAGCAGTACGCTTGGCTTTGTGCCGCCTCAAGGGGCTCCTCAAAGACAAGCACGTACTGGTCCGTACGGACAGCACTGCGACCGTTGCGTACATCAACCGACAAGGTGGTCTACGCTCCCGCCGCATGTCGCGACTCGCCTCCCACCTCCTCCTATGGAGTCAGAAGCATCTGAGGTCGCTTCGCGCCACTCATGTTCCAGGGGAGCTCAACCGTGTGGCAGACGAGCTTTCACGGTTGCCTCCCCTGCCAGGAGAATGGCGACTCCATCCCCAGGCGGTTCAGCTGATCTGGAGTGTTTTCGGACTCGCACAGGTAGACCTGTTTGCCTCTCCGGACACGACCCATTGCCAGTGGTTTTACTCCCTGTCCGAGGGGACCCTCGGCACGGACGCCCTGGCTCACAGCTGGCCCCGGGACCTGCGCAAGTATGCGTTTCCCCCAGTGAGCCTTCTTGCACAGACTCTGTGCAAGGTCAGGGAGGACGAGGAGCAGGTCTTGTTAGTGGCGCCTTATTGGCCCACCAGGACTTGGTTCACGGAACTCATGCTCCTCACGACAGCCCCTCCTTGGCCGATTCCTCTGAGGAAGGACCTCCTTTCTCAGAGACGGAGCACTCTATGGCACCCGCGTCCAGACCTCTGGAAACTCCATGTCTGGTCCCTGGACGGGACGCGGAGGTTCTAGGTGGTCTACCACAGGCAGTGGTAAGCACCATCACTTCTGCTAGAGCCCCCTCTACGAGGCGCCTCTATGCATTGAAATGGAACCTATTCGTCGAATGGTGTTCCTCCCACCGGGAGGACCCCCGAACTTGCCCGGTCAGAGTCGTGCTTTCCTTCCTACAAGATGGGTTGGAGCGAAGGCTGTCTCCCTCCACCCTCAAAGTGTATGTTGCCGCAATAGCCGCACATCACGATGTAGTAGAAGGTAAGTCCGTGGGGAAGCACGACCTGATCATCAGATTCCTCAAGGGTGCTAGGAGGTTAAATCCACCTCGTGTTTTACACTCTGTACCCTCTTGGGACCTAGCTCTGGTACTTAGAGCTCTTCAAAGTCCTCCCTTTGAGCCTTTGCTGACAGTCGAGCTGAATATCCTGTCCATTAAGACAGCGCTCCTGTTGGCATTGGCCTCTTTTAAGAGGGTCGGGGATCTGCAAGCTTTTTCGGTCGACGAATCGTGCCTAGAGTTCGGGCCGGGCCTTTCTCGCGTTATATTGAGACCCCGGCCCGGATATGTGCCCAAGGTTCCTACCACTCCCTTCGTGGATCAGGTAGTGAACCTGCAAGCGCTGCCCCAGGAGGAGGCAGACCCAGCCCTAGCTTTTCTCTGTCCAGTCCGTGCCCTGCGGGTTTACACTGACAGAACGCAAAGCTTCAGGACCTCAGACCAGCTCTTTGTCTGTTACGGAGGCCGGCAGAAGGGGAAGGCCGTCTCCAAGCAGAGGTTAGCTCACTGGTTAGTGGATGCTATCACCCAAGCGTATGAAGCTTCGGGTGAGCCTTGTCCTCCCAGGTTGCGTGCTCACTCTACAAGAGGTGTTGCCGCCTCCTGGGCGTTGGCTCAAGGCGCCTCTCTGACAGACATTTGTAGAGCTGCGGGCTGGGCGACACCGAACACGTTCGCTAGATTCTATAGCCTACGTGTGGAACCTATTTCCTCCCGAGTACTCGCTACGGCCAGTGGTGCGAGGGAATAGGTTGTGTCGGCTTGCTACGCCACTCCGTGCCTCAGCCGGATACGTGCGTCTTTCGCTCCGTTGGCGCCATACGTTGGTTAGCCTCGTGAGTTCCTCCATCACCCCTTCGGTGCCAGGCGTGGCGGACCGCCGGCGCCAGGTCTACTACCTCTATGGAGTTGTTGTGTAGACTGGGTGTTATGTCCAGTGGTCTCTTCGGTGACCCATTATGCCACGTGCAGTCTAGCCGTGTCTTCCCCTTGACAGACTCGTTCTGTCGTCCCTGTTGAGTACGCTCCCACTCTCCTTGGAGGGGACTACCTCAGGGACTGCCATATGTTTCACTATCCCCCTGGGCTAGTACATATGTGTATTCCAGGCCTTCTTCAGGCATCTGGCTTCCGCAGCGTTCCCTTCCCCCGTTTACGGGTTGGGCACGCTTTCCCAGTGTTATCCTATCCACTGTGCGGGTCTTGCGGAACAGCAGTGCGATTCCCTTGCTAGCTCCCGTAATTTGTAAAACTGCTTGGGTAGCTTAGCTGGGCGCTGGAAGGGGCCAGCACCATGGCGTTTTGTTAGGGATCCCAATTCGTCAGGGAACTCCCCCGACGACACGTCGGAGTTCCCAGGACGAAAGGGAACGTCTCGGTTACGTATGTAACCCTCGTTCCCTGAGTACAGGGAACGGAGACGTGTCGTCCCTTCGCCATGTTGCTGTACCTTCGCGGAGGACTGGACACTGTTCGGCTCCTCAGCGAAAAGCATTACGCAATATTTACTTCCGCTTTTTATACCCGCGCTGGTAGGCGGGCTGCGGAATGCAAATTTTGCATGCCAATTCCATTGGCTCGTTTTAATTCTCTCAAAGGCAATAGGCTCCCTAGCGTGATCCCAATTCGTCAGGGAACTCCCCCGACGACACGTCTCCGTTCCCTGTACTCAGGGAACGAGGGTTACATACGTAACCGAGACGTTTTTGATGGTTAGCTATCGCTAGCATTCTCGTTCTGATTTGAACTTTGCAATCGATGAAATGCAAATAGCAAATGTTTGACCTAAAAGTGTACTCTACTCAACATGTACAAAGAAAGGAGGAAGATTATTAATATTATCATTGTGTTCATAGCTTCTCATTTGTTACATGTGTAAAGTTACTTGATTGTGTAATTTCCGATTATTGATAGCTACAGAGGCAAACGGGATTCTTGTCGCAATTTTTTCGGATGACAAATTTCCACCCTCATGTTGTTCTTGTGCAATACTAAATAAAATAAAAAAAAATCAAATGAAAGCCTATGTCTAAACGGCGTGTACAAGTTTGGTAGGGGCTACATTCTTGTAACTAAATATAGATGTACAAAATCATATTTTAGGATACCTAACATGTTTGTGATATTTGTTTATTTGTCTTGCCTCAAGCTATAATGCAAATCGATTTGTAAAATTTGCAGATTCATTTATGGTAGCTTGATATTATAATATTGACGATATATGGTTATTATCTACCACTCAAACATTGCATTGAAGTATCATATAGATTCAGTAAAACGGTAACCAATAGACTAGGCTACTATAATTACGCTGGCTTGTAAACGTGATCATCGCAATCATTTGTCGTTAGAAAAAAAATAATTCCCATGAAATTATATTCATATGACATGCTGAAATATATGCCACTGTACCAGGGATGAAGACATTTCACACGGGACGCAAGCAGAACACCTGCATGTGACCTCCTCCTACAGTGTTCAGGGCTATCATGATTGTCAACAAATGCACGTGCATGTAGGATGGCAAAGTTTACGACAGTAGTAGAAGACAATACTGTTTCCCAACTGTAGGGGGACCCCGAGAGCAAAAGTTATCTGGTGTTACTTTAATATGAAATTATTTAGCCGTTTTCTCCTTGCATATTTACAGCAAACATCAGGTCAAACGCATCACTCACAGTATGAAATGCTACCTCTCGTAAAAACATTTAAAAGTAAAAACATTCATTGAAAAGTGGACATCCTTTCCTACAGCCGCCATACTGAGAGTTGTTATTCCTCCAACTCCTTTGACATATTTCCAACTAAATAATCCATCCTTGTGAGAGTGATCTGTCCATTGGGTACCAGTGGACCAATCAAATTGAAACAGCAGACTGAACTTCAAGAGGTTCATTAAATGGCTGCCTTTGGGGCACATAATTCGTCTCTCAAGCATGCTGAGGACTCTTTCTGGACAATGTAATATCCTCCAAACATGCTCTAATAGCATCTGTTCACTATAAAAACACAATGCCACACTCCATTCTAAGCAAATGATGCAGGAATACACAACAAACAGTGGATTATTTCATATGGTTAATGACTCAAACCAACAGGCGAGGTGCAAACGAAAAAAGGCGCATATGTCGAAAATAAAAGTAAAGACCTTATGCAAGAGGGAAAATCCAACAAAATACATTATGTAGAGCTATATTTATGAACAAAAAGGCCTTTTATGGTTCTGGAAGCATATTAATAAGACCATGCATCTCTTGCAAGGTCAGTCTGTCAGTAGTTTTCAAGGTATCTCAAAACATAAAAATTGCCTGTTAAAGACAACACAGAAGTACAGAAATAATCCACGCTGAGTGAAAATGGCATATGTTCGAGCACATGAGTTTCATTTGAAGCGATGCCTTGGAATCGTCACAATCCATCTCTTGCGCTGTCACAACGGAAAAAAAAAACACCTCAATCCTTCTGTCTGGTTGAACCTAGAGCAAACGCAGAGGCGCACTATACGCACATGCATGCTAGGACGTGAAGTCTGAGCGTCGTCCAGGACCAGAGGAGGGAACACAACTTACAACGCTGAAAATCAAAAAGCATGGCATACTTTAATGAGGCAAACGAACATTTATGGGAGACTGCTTTTCCAGCCAGCTGGATCATGGAACTCAGAGGCGCCGCGCTAAAGTGACACATTCATGAGAGGAGAGAGTTACTCAACACCCATGCATCTGCACGTGTATGGTCCTTTAATAGCAAATCCCGCTAGACCAGGGGTGGGCAACAGTTTTAGTCTGAGGGCCACAGTTACTTTGGCAAAGTAAACGGAGGGCCACACTTTGGACAATTGCAATTAAACAGTTACATGATTAAATGGTACAAATTAATTAAATGCAAATATGTATAAGGCTACTCTACAGTTACTTTGACTTTGCCAGCCTATTTCAAGGCCTGATATTTATTTTTGCTATAGGCCAGTCTGACCTAGGCCACTCTAAGGTTACAATAACTTGATTTACTTTCCTACACTACCCTGCACATTGTTCATGTCATTCATACCAGCTGTAGCTATTCAAGATGGAAAGCTATTAACAAAACTGCAAATGTATGTGTGCAGGTTACATTAACATTAGGGATGTGCACGAATATTCGAATTTTCGATCTGTAATTATTATTAGTAAAATAAAATACTATTTGAATTTTAGTACATTGCTTTGCTGGCCGTAAATGCAGTGAATCCATGATAAATCCCAAGCACTAACTCGCAATTATAATTAAATGCACTGGGTGGCGCTGTGGAGTGTGTTAACAAGTTGTGTGTATTTGATCACATAATGTTGTCGTCTGCCTCGCGAAGTTTGGAATTACTTGAAAATGATCTTACTAAATGGAATTACTTTTGATCTAATTAATTAATTAATCTGAGTTATAATATCATCATCACCACAATGAGAAATCACATGAAATCCAAACAGTCGACTGAGGAAAGACAGCTGACCAACACTGAATTCACGACTGCAGGTAAGCGCAGCTGGACCCCTTGTGATCTGAAATGATAACTTAACTTATAGCAAAATGATTTTGAGACATATACTTCCTTTAAGTTTCGTTGAGGGAGACCGGTTTAAGAACAGAAAACGCAAAGTGCTGTTAGAAACTTAGAACACCGTTATCTTTGTGTCTCTGAAACGTCTGTCAGCGCAGCGCCTTTTCTCACTCGATCATAAATTGCTGGCGGCGCCCCTGCATGTGGATATTGTTTTTCTCTATATAAACGTGAAACAATATAAACACAATAATCATATGCTGACTCGAGTGTGTGTACGTTCTGTACGATATCTGGCGCAATCTGCTTAATTCGACGTTTTTTTCCCGTTCGCACTGCTTGAGTATTCTTTTATTAATGCTTTTGTTTTTTATATTTTTTGTTTACACATAGGCCTAATATTTAATGTTTTCAACTAAAAGAAATGGTGACAAAAAAAAAAAAACTTAAAAAATAACATCTTTTTCGTTAAATGTCATTTAAATAAACGAATATTCGAATATTCGATTTTTATGAGCCCAAATATTCGAATGCAATATTTTTGAAAAATGCCCATCCCTAATTAACATACAGACTTCCAGTGTTGGGAAGGATACTTTCAAAACGTATTTCGTTGCAGAATACATGACTGGCAAAACCAGCAAAAGTAATGATTATGAATATGTAAAATATAGCAAGGAGATAATTTAATTGTTTATTAATAAATAAGTGTTTTCTTTGTCATTGTCGGCTAAGATGAAGATGACGATGCTGACTCGCGATCTTCAGTAGCCTAGTGAACGCGCCAGAGAGAAATGCACATTTCATACGGGATTACATAAGCAGAGAGCAGTCTGTAGTCTGTTTTCTTTCGTTTTGAATTGTTCTGTTTAAAAGTAGACATGTGAGGCAAGTAGCTACTTTATGCTGAGTTTCGGTTCATTTATGAGACGAGCTCCAGTTCACGCGCCGGCGTGATTATCTCGTGATTAATGTTTCGTGATTATCTCTATATTGTCTGCTATATTTACTTCTTATTTATTAAATACAGGCAATTGGTTGATGAAACATTGATTAAAATTAAGATACAATTAATACAAAACGAAATTCACTTTAAAGAAAGGTTTTGTGCTTTCTGTTTGATGTCTTTGTGAAAGTTTTAAAGCATCTTTTAGTGCCGCTTTCAGAGCGCTCACGTCCATAACGGAGAACACGTCCGTAACATTGTTTTTCCTCATAAATGCGAACACGAAAAATAAAATAAAATGAATATTTTATGTTATGTGGAGACCGAGACAACCCTTCATCCGGTGGGTAGTATTAATTTTGGTTTGCGCAGTGTAATTCACAGAATTACTAAAACATATTTGCCACCTAAGTTAAAGATTGTTTTGTGTCACGCATGTTTATTTCGGCGTGTGTTTCATCCAAATTGCGATCGCATCGCGGGGGCTGGATTGAAGCACTATGCGGGCCGGATCCGGCCCCCGGGCCGTATATTGCCCATGTATGTGCTAGACACTGTCAGCGCTCCCTGGTGACCAGTCTCTGTCAGAAAGTAAGGGATACTAATGTAATTAAATTTAAACTTTCACCTCATTTTCGTTTGGGACCATATTCTACATTGGCTTGTACTAAAACTTTAAGACTTTCTTTATGTAAATTACCTCTGTTATGACTGGCTAACCATTATGCCATTCAACAGCACACACCAAGTCGCTGAATACACATTGATATGTAACATGAACTTTAAAGCTGCACGATTCTGGATAAATTGAGAATCATGAATTTATTTAATTTTCAATCAGAGATCACGATTCTACCTTAATTATGAATAGACAACTAAACAGAATAACAATTCAGAAGAGGTTCTGAAAAAAAATTATTTGCTGCAGTCTATTTAAAAACACAGACTTTTTTTTAAATCGGTTTGAGTGAATAATTCAATGACTCATTCATCAAGAATGATTAAACGACAAATACATATTTTAATTCACTTGTCACCACCTACTGGTGTAACGATGTAATTAATTCAATCTTTATTTGAAGCGTCAAGTTTTTGATCATATTTTGATCATAACCGTAGACATCAGTGTTTATCCGAACTATAAACGTTTATTCCAATACTTCTGTGATGATTTGAATGATTGTAAGACAGAAATAATGATACTGTGTTGTTGAAAAGATAAGTTCCACTAGGTTCTGTTGTTCTGGTGCCCTTGCCACTGATAATTTACCCAATAATAGTATTTTCACACCCCAGGTTGCCAGTTGGCAGAAAAAACAGTACATTGCAACCATGGAACAAACTGGGTCAGAGATCACAGTTACATGTCTTCAATCTGGCAAAACGCATGAGGGTTGAGTCTGAGGTGAAGGGGGAAGGGGAAACAACTCTCTCCAATAATTTTAATTTGGACTGCAGTACCCATTTCAACCGCTAGCAGTCAATATTGCATACTGCACCTTAAAAACAGCTTGTGTTTTCTTTTTCATGGCTTACTGCACCTAAACTGTTACAGTCAAAATGCCAGTCAGGGTGCGCATACAACAGTCTATTAGGTCTTAAGTGAACATAAACCACTAGGAGAAAATCAGTTTAAACTCCAAATTGCACAATTACTGAATAAAAAAAAAGTGGAAATCCACTGTCCTGTCCTTTCTTTCTTTAATTCTCTCTCGATTTCTCACCTCATTGAACGGTTTGTTTCTCGTTCTCCCGTGCCGCCACCTCTCATTTCTCCAACCAAAACAGCACAACATCTGTGAATGGTTTAATGCACCCCAGTCAAGGGCAAACAGCATCCACCATGTGTCCCTGACCCCAGCTACCGTGGCATATGTGAGCAGTTTAACACACGGCTGGGGTCACACCTCCACTGACCGCTCCACCCGAGACCCCCGGCCACACACACAAACACAACCCGACGACAGCAAAGATGAGCCTGTGTGAGGAAGGCAAGAATAAGATGGATGAACTTCCCTCAAATACATACACACACACTCCGTGTCAACCTGTCAAGGCTGGATACATGAACTGGGTGCTCGGTAAGATATAAAAACATGGAGTGTTTTCTTATCTAACTCAGATCACATTAAAACAGCAGCTTTGCTTTAGATGAGGGCTGCGAGTGGAAACATTGAGTGATGTGGAGATGGAAACGGTCCAGCACCCTTTGACGTGAACCGTCAGACACCTCAGCAGGAACTCAACAAAGCTGTACGAACAAGAAAACGGATTAACTTCCTAACTCAATAATCGTCATGTGCTTTTATGACCGCATACATGGTCGTATTATGTGAAATCCATATTCAAAAGCATTATGCTACATCTGTAGACAGCTACACTGATATACTTTGTAAGGAGGCCCGAAAAATAAAATTGTTTGGAGGCCCATATTGATTTTTTTTTTTTTTTTCGCATTTTCCAGAATAAAAAAAAAAATTCATGGAACTTCAGTCTTTAATCTCTTTAAAATATTTTAACTTAACTTTCATAAAGTGGCCTTTTTTAAAACTCTATTGCAAACAAACGTCACACCGGAAAACATTTATATCCAATCATATGCAAAATTTTGGGATCAGATTTTTGTGGCTAGACTTTACGCGACAGGATATGATGCATTTTAATCAAAACTATGAGCGTGAGGTGAGAATTACCAACATTTATGCACTAAAATGTTCATCTTTAAACACTATTTCTGTCAAATGGGTGGTTAAAGCTGCAGTCCGCAGTTTTTCGTCTTTGTCGCCATCTCAGTTCGAAATCTGCAATTGCAGTCATTCGTGGAATTATCAACTTTACGTGGGTTGTGCCTCGACATGGCACAGCGCGGATGAACACAATGTTTGAGGAGAGTGTGCAGCTGTCAGTCACCGCGCCGGTGTGGATACTGGCATTCAGAATCACAGATTCTTCTTTTTGGAAGTATGACCAACATAATAATTTTTACCGGAAAATGTCATCTGAACTAGTAAGTAACATCCACTTTTTTTCTGACCAACTAAGTGAAAAAAAGCATTGCAGTAAATCACACTGATTAAATCTAACAATCGCTTATCATATCACATCAAACAGAGCAAATTATACTTTGTTCTCAAATTGTTAAAGGGTTAGTTCACCCAAAAATGAAAATTAAGTCAAGAGATTTCCACGACGCGCACACGCGAGAACTTAACTGGAGTAGTTGAAGGAGATCGCAATTCTCGCTCGTGCGTCGTGGAAATCTCTTGAAGTCTCGTTTCAGGCCTACAAGGAAGAAAAGGAATAGTCGAATAAAGTCGTTATTTTTGTTTGTTTTTTCGCACAAAAAGTATTCTCGTCGCTTGATAAACTTATAGTGAGCCACTGTTGTGACATGGAATATTTAAACATTTTCTTTAATGACTCTCTGGGCCGTCCGGTGTCATTCCCTTAGGGAGCCTATGTAGCAGTCATGAACCTCTCAGATTTAATCATAAATATCTTCATTTGTGTTCCAAAGACGAACGAAGGTATTACGGGGTTGGTACAGCATGGGGGTGAGTAATTAATGACTTAATTTTCATTTTTGGGTGAACTAACCCTTTAATGTTAATAACATCAGCATTGCGTGACTACATGTATTGTCCTTCCGATATGTATCCCTTGTTTTCGCATGGGCCGGTTGCAGTCTCTTTTTTTTCTGTAGCCACTCCGAAGTCCAAAATCTTTTGCATTTTACAATGAGTGAATCTCCAGTTGTCACTGGTGATTGTCGTTTGAACCTTTCTGGATCTGCCATCAAATTGATAAGTTTAATTATATCAAGTGCTGTGAGAAAAGGCTATAAATCTCCACCTACAGCATCCTCACACGCAATATAGCCTACTAACTGAGACTCCTTTATGTGTACAGCTGTGACGGAATGACGCAAACACATGCTCGAATCACTGGAATTAAAAACATTATTACAAGCTTACTGTTTTGAATCGAGCTAAGGCAAGCAGATACCAGTTTTGAACACTGGCTGGTTATGTATTTTCTCAATTTATTTTGGATGATTTTTAACCCCAAAAGTTACGGACTGGAGCTTTAAGAATAATCGTTTGAAATAACCATTTTATAATTATTTAATACATAATTATTTACGTTAACCCTAGACTATCTACTATGCTTTTCTTTCAAATGTATTGCCGCTTATTTGGTGTATGTGAATATATTCATGCATTCGATTAGTCATTCACTTCATGACCCTTTTGAAAGTTCTGTGAACTCCCACTAGGGGCGAAATGCTAAGCAAATGGAAAGACAGCTTAACAGGATATTCAAACAGAAGAAGAAAAAATGTATAGCAGGACTTATCCATAAAGTAATTAAATAAATACATTTATAACATTTACTTGTAAACAAAGTTCTTAAATATTAATAAAAAATTGAAAAGACAATTTCTTTCATTTGGAATAATGTGAATGTTTACGAAAAACAGGAATGTGAATTAGGAAAGGAAATGGTGTCAATTTTGATTTGAAGTTGACAAACGCAAAAGGGGTGTGGGATATATATATATACTATTTTGCAAATGATTTTTTTCAAATTCAAATTTCAAATTTTTTCTAAAAATGATTGTTATCTGCCAGTGTACATTCAATGCAAGCTACTTTTATAAACACTAGGGGTGTAGCGGTACACAAAACTGACAGTTCGGTACGTACCTCAATTTTTATGCCACGGTTTGGTACGTTTCGGTACAGCAGGGGGGGGAGGAAACTAGACAAAATTTACAAAAAAACAGTGGTTTACTGAACAAATTGTCTGTCTTTAAAAGAATTCAGTTATAATTAAAAGTTACTATACACAGTACTATAATAAAGGTCAACAACAGAGCACAAACTATTAGCCTAAATTCAGTTGCCATTTATTTTTAGATATAATAATCAACACTCAAATAACAAATTGTATGTAAACTGCACATAAGGCAGGGGCGTGTTCGGTACGCCAAGTTTTTCGGTTCGGTTTGAATATCGTTACACCCCTAATAAACACTTTCGTGGAGAGAGCATTGAAAAGACAAAAGGAGGCGATTTGGGATCGGTAAAAGTTCCGAGCTCGATTCAAACCCATATTTCCCACATGAGCATTGTAGCTACAAAATGAACGGACACTCTTGATTCCTCCCTTAGATCATGTTCAAGACCATAAACAATAACCCAAGAAACCTGGCAAAGAAACCTCGGACGGCAATGGAAAGTCTGCAGAAATGAGCAGGATTTGTCCACAGGTCGATAAGGAGGGGATTCCATTGTGTCATTATGCCGAACGTCTGCGAGGGGGAAAAAGGCACATGGTCTAAGATTATTAGAAGGACGGTCGGAGCACGAGGACTAACTGCAGGGTCTCGTAAATCATCTGCCACATCCTGAAAACATCAGACGGGCCCTCGCACTCCACACATCTCCAAAACACACAGGATATTGGAAATCACGTTCACAGAGCTTTATTTGGCAAAATCGGCAGAGGGAGAAAATAATGAAAATTTACAGACATCTGCCTTATTCTCCATTTTTTCATCCTAAATGCATGCAGCACATGACAGTTTCAGGACGTTCGGAAACTTTGATGTAATATTGCCAGGACTGAATTATGGACCAGGCCAGTGGGGCCAATGCCCCGGGACCTGTGACCTCCAAGCCTCAACGCGTGCAGTTCGAGATTGCCAGAAGTAGGAAGACCACTAGGGCCCCCAGTTATGTAATGCATGTCCGGTTATCATGAACTCCAATCCTATCCAATCAATTTCAATTCGCAAATATCATTCAAAGATTTAGAGCAAAGAAATAAATATACATATACACAGACACACACACACACACACACAAATATACATGCACAGATATAATGAAGTTTCTCCACATATGGTTTGAGCTTTCTCAACTCAATAACTCAACTTGAATTTTATCACTCCCTAGCTGGGGAGAAACATCTAAGAATGCTAATATAATAATCTACATATTTGAACTACTGATTCAAATGTCTAACAACAACATCCAAGACTCTGTTTTTCCTTGCCTTGAAAAATGTTCTGAAAATTAAGTGAAATAATTACTTTGGCTTCGGCTCGTGATAGCTTCATGAAATGTTACGTCTGGCACAGAGTTTGGCACTGACTTATGGACACTGGAAAAAGGGCAAAACACTGCTAAAAAACGTATTTATGTCTAGAAAGACAAAGATGGAAAACTGACAAGAGTAGATTGAAGACGATGCAGTGATATATTAAGAGAACCTTTGGGTGTTTGCAGTTGACTACATTGATGTTTCCCAACCTTTTTGGTCTTGTGTAACAACAAAGCCCCATCTGTAGGACTCAAAATACACCTTTACCAACACCAAATCAGGCATGGGTTCCAATTTAAGACTCGATTGAAATTGACCAGCTGTCTGTTATGCTAGAAATTAAACGAAACAGAACAAAAAACAGGGAAAATGGTGGAAAAGTTGACAACCTGGACTATGCAGATTTTTATCCAATCAAATACTTGATTAAGAATGAGAAAAATAATGAGAATGTCCCTCCCCTAATACCACACATACACTGTATAAATAAATGTACAAAAAAAAATATTACAGTCTGGTGAAAACAGAGCAAGCTGTTGACTCATCCTGCACTATGAGGATTTTTGTCCAATCAAATGCTTTCTAGAATGATAATGTTTAACTTCCTAATGCCACATGTACACTGATAAAAAAAATTATTACTATTATTTTTAGATTTATATATTCAATTCTCATTTAGAATGTTTGAAAAGAAAAATATTAACTGAAATTTGATTAATCGCGATTATTTATCATGTTAAAAAATGGGAAAATAAAACAAAATCATGATTAGTCATGTATATATTATAATTAGCCTACAATATATATATACAATTATTAACATAATATAATAACTGCTATACATTTTCAAAAATATTTCAACAAATGTAAATATTTAATTTTTATGTGCTTTTGTTTTAACCCTATAATGCAGGAACCAAAAAAACTACATGAATGCATATAGGGGGTCAAAATTATGGTTTTATTGGTTTTCGTCATAAAATCCAGATGTGCTACATGTTGGCATTTTCATGTGACCTACAGTATCTGGGTGCTTTGTGCCTACTGAACACTGAATTCAGATGGATATTAGGGGTGTAATGGTTCTCAGTAAAAAAAACTAAAAAAAAAAAAAAAACGAACCGTGAACCGTACCTTTCTCCACACACGGTTCGGCAGGCACTTGCACCGCGGTTCATCTCAAATCTAACCACGTATACGCATCTATAATATGGTTTGTTGAAAACAACATAAAACAGACAGAGTTAGGCTAATGTACGTTTCTGTCAATGGATGCATTCTGGCTTCCTCTAAACTTTGTT
The DNA here is from genome assembly GCA_030578255.1 of Tiaroga cobitis. Classification (NCBI taxonomy): domain Eukaryota; kingdom Metazoa; phylum Chordata; class Actinopteri; order Cypriniformes; family Leuciscidae; genus Tiaroga; species Tiaroga cobitis. Next base: position 27,104,818 of record CM060615.1, on the reverse strand, counting down.
CAATAGGAGTGCCGACCAGTAATTTACGTCGTCATCACCCAAGCACAAGATGACGCGAAAGAAAACTCTGGTGCGCCGTAAGAAGATATGTGTGAACTTATCCGAAGTTATCCGAAAATTATGTCAACATGTCCGTCTTGGACCGTATCCTAGCAAATATAGTTGGTTATGTCTTAAGTGAATGCAAACAGAGAAAAACAATGCACGTGTATCAGTATCAGTATACAGGATATGTGCATTTTGTCTTAAAGTGACAGCAGCCTAATATTCCTGCTGTCTGTTTTTAATGTAAATCAAACAACAAAAGACAAGGAAATCACTCAATGCTCTTGACAGAATAGCCTTTATATCTTGAATAATAATTCATCTTTATTTAATTTACAGTGTTGATTATATGCAATGTTTTACATTTGCTTAGTTAGATACATGAAAAACCTGAAAAGCACTAATTTTATTTGTATTTATTGCATCTATTGTATTTATTTGTGGTGTTGCTTATAGTTTGAGTATTTGTTCTTATTTTCTTTATTTTTATTTGACAGTAGTCCTTTTTACCCTGAAAAACATAGCACATACCGAACCGTACCGAAACCATGATAAAAACCGAACAGTGAGTAATGTGAACCGTCTCACCCCTAATAGAAATATAGAAGGGAAGTAGGCATATTAGGACATGTGGCTTGTGTCTGAGGCATTTTTTTTTATTGTGACCAAGAAAGATAAAACAAAACTTTGATGGGGGTCAGAAACAAGTTTTTTGAGGAATTCATTGAATCTCAAATAAATATTTTTATTGATAAATCACACCCTGTCGGGTCACCCTGACCCCCTTTATGCATTCTAGGGTTAAGTAACCCTGCTGTACACATACCCACGGTTGGGAATCACTAGCTTAGATGATTTATGACAAAAACAAGGCCATGTATTTAAATCACAGAGATAAAAGGCTCACATAAACATCTCTTTTATAAGCAGAGGGTTCTCAACTGCTCGCTCTCATGGATTTGACAGCAAAATTCATCAGCGTTTCATCTCTGTAATGTCTGTGATGTCATCTTCAATCACAGCAAGAACGGTTATTCTTTAGGCCCCTATCTGTGGCGCCAAAAAGTGATCCTTTCTTTAGCCCATTTATTATTTCCAGCTTTCAGGTCATATTTCTGTCATATCTGATATCACTTGATACTACATAATGAGATGCCTTGATCAGCACATGCACTAAATACTAAACTTTTTCAAGCACCGAGTGCAAATCAACAAAGTATTATGACTGCATGATTTCAGTGAGCATGAATTCCCCAAGAAACTCCACAAACATTAAACGCTGTCTGCTACTTTCCAGTGTGTAAATAACCTAGTTCAAGCTCCAGAAACTGCATCCATCCAGCAAAATGCCCTTTCAGTCGCTTCAACCGTGCTTATGGCCTCCCCCCTAGTGGCAGCAAGCAGTATTAGTTGAAGGAAAAAGGGATAAAAACAGTTCCCATGGCTGGCGATTCTATAAACACACACACAAACTGCATCAAGATCAAACCGATCGGTAGTAAACACGAAAACACACGACCCAGTAAATGTCAACAATTTGAATGTCTCGCATCAGGCCACCTTACAATCTCCTGTCAGGGTGAAATACTTTCCTTCAGGAGATAAATCAGCTCAGATTTAGGTGTTGGAGCATGTTCAAGGTTCAGAAGATGCATTATTATCAGACGGCTCATCTTGGAACATGTTTTTGCACTGGAAGAGCGGAGAAAGACGGGGGAAAGGAGGTCGTAGTGGAAACTAAACTGACGCTAAACTGTAATTTTCTTTGACTTTGTCATTGAGCAGCTTCAATGCTTTGAAGCAGGTGTTGAAACGGTTTCCATCACAGACTGTCTGAAGATCCGGAAATATGGATTCAGACTCAATCAAGCTCATGAATCGGTCATAAATCGTACACAAACTAATCCTCCTCCAAGCTGCCACTCATTTCATGACGCTTACCTACTGGTGTTTATTATTGTAACAAGGTGAAACGCCATGATGGAAAACCTTCACTGGCATTTTAACCCGGGAAAACATTCATTTAGGTGTCACAGTGTGCTATTTCTCTGAAAAAAATAGCTATTTGTCATTTAAACAGCCTTGTTTTTCTGATGGGGGTTTTTGATGGTGATCACAGGGGTAGAATTTGGGATTAGACAGGCCGACAAGCCAACGCAAGAAGGACGTGAAAATACATCAATAATAGATGTTTTGACCATCATCAACGTAATAATAAGGATCATTCTGTCTACCTCAACGGCATATATTTAAGACAGGGGGTGGGATGGGGGGACAGGAGCGCTCTGTTTTTACATTCACTGCCTGAACACTCAATTGAAAGACAAACTACAGCACGTTAAGCACAGTCTGTTTAATAAGTAGGGTTGGGTTTCGGTTGAATTTTAATGATTACGATTCTTATCGATTCCTAATTTCGATTCCAATAAGGTAAAAAGAAAAAACATTGATATTATTCACATTTATTGTGTACAAGTCTCATTGCAAAACATTTCATTGTAGCCGAATACCATGAGCAAAAATCAACTGGCTAAAGAACACTTACACAAGGAACGGTTTAAAAGTGGTTTAAATGGTTTAAAAATAACATAGCAAAAACAACGAGCCTAACTAATGTAAATGTATTTATAATCAAGCATTATTATTTACAAAGACAACACTCAGTGATTAAAAAAAGAACAAATAAATGTTTTTCCAATCGCACAAATAAATACAACTGAACAAAGATGCAATTGAAAAACAGTGTTTTATGATTTTCAGGTATTCAGGTACAGAATCGAATGTAAAATAACGGTGCACTTTATAAATAAAATGTACATTACAAAAATAGTTACAAAAGTTATTCAGTCAAGAACAACAACTGAATTTTCTCTTTGTCTTCTGTTGTTTGATTAACGTTAGAGCGGCAGCAGGAATTTTAAACTGCTGTCACTTTAAGAGCTGGACGGATCCTATATACTGTTATGCGTTCTCTTTGTCAACTGCGATAGTTTGCAGGTTGGCTTGATGAATAGATGCTCAGCTGCTCATCTGAGGTGATGTGTGTCGCAGTAGCGTCGTCATATCTGACTATAGCATGACATATAGCCTATAACACGCTCTCACATGTTTATTTTTTAGCATTTTTGGGAGGAGTAAAATGTACATATGTGGTTTCAACACCCAGGTGCATTTACACTTGTTTCGTCTGGAATGCGGCCCAGACCTCCTCCTGAAGTGGTTTGAGCGATCGGATTCAAATCCGTCTTGAATGCGTTTCGGAGGGCATTTACACTAGAGATGCTCCGATTCCCTTCCCGATACCGATTCCGATACCTGGACTCAGGGTATCGGCGGATACCGAGTACTGATCCGATACCTGGGTGTGTACAGTATTTATACAGCTGCAATTCATACTTGCACTGTATGAATTGATAGAATTATTTTATGGCTTGTTTCAGACGTATCCCTTAATTAAACATGAACAAATACATACCAGTCCCTCCAGAAAAACGCGATTATGCGATCGCTGAATTCAATGCATAATCAGCCAAAGTCCGCATATGTATGCGGGGGTCGCATTTTTTCAAATACTCCGCAATTTCGCCGCATAAATTGCTGATTTCCGCGCAAAATATGCGGGGCTTGCATGATTTCATAATCCCCGCATTTTTCGTCGCAAAAAAGTCACATATATCTTAGCAGAAAGTTGGAAAATGTTGCGTTTGCTTCACACAAGAGCAGCCATTTCCCCCTGTTGCCATGGGAACGTTATGAAGTGACGTAATTACACGACGCGAACATCATCGAAAAGCTGTAAAACAGGAGCACACTTTATTTTTAAATATTTCATTTATTAATTTTTACTGAAGTTGTAGCATATTCCTCTAGTAAAGCTACAGAACTTGTTTGATTCATCAATGTTTTGTAAGTTTGATGCGTTTATTAAGGTCTTAACGCATTTTGTCGAGAAGAAAAATAGGCATAGCTCACAGATGAAGTTATTGCAGAGGCCAGACAGACTCACGGAGGCGATTGGCATCTCACAACTAGCACTTTATTCCCAAAACGAACTTGTAACTGTCTGTCACACGTACTACCGTCCACATCGTTACTTAATAAACAAAATAAGATAAAAGAAGTAGCATCAAACAGAAATTACCCGCACACATGGGGTGTTCGAGGCGCACATACAATATAATACTGCAGACAGTTCAACAGGGAGCGTGCAGCTCTTAAAGGGGCCACACCTTATTTCCACCCGTTACAGTCTGAAATAAAACAAGATGAGAAATTAAATATTCCCAGCACTTTCTGTGATGTAGTACGCTTGCTTATCATAGGAAGTAATAAGAAAGGACTATTTACATTAAGGTAGTAGCCTAGTGAGAACAGGGTGTTGGGGCAATCACTTTTTTTTCTCTTTTTCATCAAACCGCAGTTTTTGCAAGTTCCCGCAATTTCATCGCAAAAAATTGCATAAATATCCCGCATATTCCATCGCATTTTTTAAGAAAACGGGCCGCGTAATCAAGGATTTTTGCCCGCAACAATCACAAAAAAACTCCGCGTTTTTCTGGAAGGACTGACATACAGTGAACTAGAGTATTTTTATAATCTGACATACATTTCACAACAATATATTATTTATCTTTGTTAAGTGAAAAAGAACTTAAAATGCAACCACACATCTAATACTGTAAACTGAAAAAGGTATTTTAGTTTTACAATATAACTGCATAAAAAAGTGCAACAAATAAATCTAGGAATCTAAAAAATTATATATATGAATAATATAAGAAAATAATCTCTTTATAATTTAAAGTCCATAAACAATTTTGTTGAATAAACGGCATTTCAGTTTTGACCGCGGCTGGTCATCCAGAACAATAAACTCAATACATGTTGTCGGTTATATTTATCGCTCGTTGGCTGTCTTTTGAAAACTTTTCTCTTTGTTTGAATGAAGCTTTCAGAGATTGTTGATTCTGGCGCGGCTCATCCTTCTCTGCACTTGCCTTTTGTGTAATCGTGTTCTGCGGGGTGACGCGTCTTCAAATGCTTTAAGTTACTCGTGTTGAAGTTGCTAATCTTGTTCCACCCCTCGAAATTTCAGTATGGCATACGAGACATGTCGCCGTTTCACTGGCTGGTTGGTCCAGTCTGAAATACTGCTAACGTTAAACAGCGGACATACTGCTGTTGCTCGCGCGCGCTTTCTTCTTCGCTGCTCTAAACAGTGGTTGCTTGTGGCAACAGCACAACTTCCTGTGTCGCCACAAGCAACCACTGTTTAGAGCAGCAAAGAAGAAGAATTGATCTCCGATTTGCTGTGTTATGCAAAGCTAGCGTGCATTACTAGATATTGTTTAAGAAAATGGTATCGGATCGGTACATGGGTAGAAGAACTCGCCGATACCGATGCCAGCATTTATACTGGTATCGGCGGCATTTCCGATACTAGTATCGGAATCGGAGCAACTCTTATTTGGTCTTTTCACGATCGGATAGCTATCCGATCACAGAAAACGCATGAAGTGGCCAGGTGTAAACAGCCCCTTTGTCAACTGGTTACGTTCACTTAAGACATAACCAATGCATTTGAGAACATTTACATTTTTGTGTGCATTTATCCGTTCAAGTGCGAAAAAGACACGGAATACAACTATCACGCACTATTCTGTATTACAGGCGGCTTTCTGTGTGCGCAGCACAAAACAAAAAACAGCACACAGGTGGTGCTTGAATGGTTTAAAGTCATATTAAAATACACACGAAGGAATCGATAAGAGGAATCTATTTTTTTTATTTTATAACAAGTATCCGATTCCAGAATTGGAGTCAATTTTTGATTCCAAACCCATTTACAAGTTCTGAATCACAAATGACTTCATTTTCTTTTTAGTGAATCAAAAAACAAACAAACGCAGTCAAGTTCAAATTACTCTTACGGAGAGGTTCTTTTAATTAATTATTCACAAATACACTAGATACTAATTTGTCACTGAACAAACACACTTAATCGACAAAGATTGCTCAGTTATATGCAAAAATAATGAAAACATGGATTGCCTGAAAAGTCATCAATGGAAGGGAAGCGCTGTCATAAATGAAGGAAAATCTCATCAATGGCAAGGAAAGAGTTAAAGACAAGTAAACAGTCATAATAAAATAAGAACGAATAAACAAATGACAATAGCTCAAAGAAATACAATAGAACAAAGATCCAAATCAAATAAATAGTGCGATTAGACAGAAAGAGAACTCAATTCACTAACAACAGTGCACAAGTAACGAAATGAATTCTCCTTCGTGTCTTGCGCTCAAATTATTTAGAATCGCTTAAACGTAAAATTGCCAAGACCTAAAAACACGTGCAAACGATAAACTTTCATGACGACACGGCTCTGGCCTGATCTAATCACTGACCATTCCGTCAGCTGTCCCAAGTCTTTCACGCTGGCCTCGGGCCATCAGACAGTCTTTATTGTGAGGCCCTGAAAGGAAAACTTTTTTACCCCTTGACGTGCAGATGATCACCTCTTAACCTCTCAAGCTGACACTCACCTCATCCAGAAAATGACTGCAATACCAGACTGTCAATCAGATGCCTTTGAGTTCATCTCTGCACTGCTGACAATTAACATTTATCATCAAACACTGCGTCTAGACAAAATGGGGTAAAAGAGTTGGCGGAGGCTTCCACGGTGTAAAACAGTGTGCTATCGCTCTCAAGCAAACCACAAAGGAAAACACAACTATCATTAAGCGCAATAAATCTTTCATAAGTAGCACGCTAACAAAATTGTTAACAGAGTGCAACGTCGGGTATACCTTGAGCTATATTCTCATGTGTGAAGGTTCAACCGTGGGGATTTTCCACCATTCTAATGGCTTTTTCTCTCACCAGCAGTGATGATTGTTGTGTAATCTTGCATACATGTCAAACTGCACTACAGCCTGGAGCCAGTACACAACTATAAATTAGACTAGACCGACAAAAAAAATTGAATGCTTAATGTCTCCGGATACCATCTAAATGTATGTATACCCTTGGGATGTTTTGACATGCACTGACATTTGTGCTTTTTTCAGTTATTTATAAACATGTTAATGGCAAAGGTGTAAATTCACTCTATATAGCACACACGGGGCTACCATAATATGTTAGCAACATGCATGTACATGTTTGTATTTTTGAGAGAATATTATTTATGCGTGGTTATTGAAAAAACTAAAAATAAAAGTTTCTGAAATAAGGCCACAAAACACATATTGATTATTTCTTCACAAGACTATTGAAAATTGTATCACATAGTCTAGAATATTTGCTCCAAACTATGTGAGAAACATCCTGACTACTCATTCAGATAAGTCAATAAAGTCTTTTAGAATGTGTATGACGTGTTTTGTTTGAGAAAGCTTTATGCAGGAGGCTTGATCTCTCATTAGTATGTATCCATTTCACACCTGAGAAAGACAAAGACCCTCCCATAATGGCCCTATTAGGTGCTATCAGGCCATATCATTATGAAGAGCCTTGCAGAAAGAATGAGGAGATTTAAAAAAAAATGGCTTTTAGATTGTTTGGATTTATTTACAACACACACACACACTGCTTAGAATAAGTGAACACACCCATGCTAAAGTTGACTAAAAAGAGGAATAAAAAATCGTAATGCCTTAATTAAAAAAATGAGGAAAACTCCAACCTTTAGGGACATGAATAATGTCCTTGAATTCTTTGTGAATGAAAAATTTATCACAAATAATTAAATGTTCTTCTTTAAAATACAGGGTGCATACGTCTGGACACATCTATCACACACCCTTCACCATATAGACAAGGTTTTATTTCAGTTCAAAGTTAGAGTTGGAAAAATCTTGAAAAGAAAATTGTCTTTTCCATAAATGTCTTAGTTTGATCATACATATTTCAAAGTTGAGGATTCATTATTTTGATTTAGCTTGGATTGGAACAAACACTAGACTATAACATCTTAGTTGATTAGTTTATTGACAAAACATACTATATATTTAACATATGAGCAGAAACTCCTAACAAAGCTTATTTGATGTCTATTTTAGAGTAAAAGCTTTATACTCTATCCAAAACTAGTCAACAAAATGTCTTTTATTTCGTCTATAACAGTGCGTATCTGTGCGTTCATTCATTCATTCATTCACACACACACACACACACACACACGCACACACACACACACACACACACACACACACACACACACAGAAACATGATTCACATTTAAACAGTATGCTATTTTTCCGTTTACAGACACTAACGTTATTCTATATCGCGATTAGAACAAAGCACAAGCATAAAACACTTACACACTTCTCAGCTGAATCTGTTCCTCCTCGTGGTGAAAATAAACCAGCACTTGTTCTGAGGTAGGTAAATGTCCCAGGATTGTTCCTCATAGCCGCTCAAGATGACAGTAGATTAATCTGACTAAAAAATATAGTGTGTTTTCAGAGTTTATGGGCAGAGTTTATTGTTCTGCTATGTGAAAAAAACGAGCAAAACGCGCCGGCGCGTTTCTGGTCCCCAGAGGGTTAACTGATCACCTGACAAACAGAATCGGTCTGGTTTCAACAACAAAAATAAAATCCAAAGGCTTTATCACTGGATATATATTTTCAATTTTCAGATACACTGAAAAAAGGCAATTCAAAAATGGTAACATTTAAATTCGTCAAGTCAAAAAAAAAATGTATTTAAAAGGGTCATTTAATGCCATTTTCATACAAGTTAGCCTAATTTGATTCTTTAGGGTCTAAATGAAAAGTTTGTAATACTTTAATTAAAAAATCTCATTAGTTTTGTAAGAAAACACTAATTTTACCTGGTCAAAAACAGCTCTGTTTTCGGAACGCCGTTTCAGTGCATATGCCTTTAAATGATAATGAGCTTCGCTGACTCCGCCCCTCTGTTGTGTGGGGCGTTTTGAACATGCACGTGGAGTGTTGCCTTGACAACAGTTGAGGGTATATTTTGGAGAGAGAATGGCAGCGGGAGTCTCTGAGGACACATCTGTGCAACCGTATCAGTTTGAACCGGAGTCAGACCCGGAACAATATGACAGCCGCAAAGAAGTTCGACAATTAAGGCTCGAACAGGACGTTTCTGAATGGTTGGTTAACGTAATGTCACTTTGATCTATCTTTGTATGTACTGGCAGGGTAGATTAGTGAGATACGAACGCTATGTGTACTGATGTATACGTACACAGTTTGTAATAACACAATAACCATAACGCGTTGTTCATTATAAAGTGGGATTATGAATTATATTGAGAACGTCGTACATAGAAAACGCCGTAATGAACCCTGTGTAAACCTTAGCCGCATTCATCGTGAAGCGTGCAAGCGATTTGCAAAGATTAATATAAAGGTTAATACAACTTTACACTCACTTCTTCTGGAGGTGCAGCGGGGACACGAATAGTTGGTACCAATTCTTTTTTCATGAGCAGCTTCTTAGCAAAACCAGCTTATACTGACCCTCGTTTATAAAGCAGTCTGGTGTGAGAAATGATTCGCGCAAACATGAGAGCACTGACGTTGCTCGTGGGGAATATTCCCTTCGAAAACAAAACTCAGCCACTGCGTCTTCAGCGGTTCGGATTTAGGAACATCAAAATGACTGCTGTGTTCGTTATTACACCCAAGAACCGAACACCACAATCGCTTAGACGCCCTTCTGCTCCAGCGTATCAACAATGGCGGACTATGACAGCTAGCTCAGGGCGGGGATGTGTTGAAACGCTACTGTCAATTATCAATTGTGGGAGGGACGTCCGACCGTGTGACGTCACACGGTCAGACGGCACGATTTGAGGCAGGGGAAAACATATAAGGAGATTAAAAAAACACACACATTTCAGTACCTGTACTGAAAACAGCGCGAGTTCCGAATTGAGTTCCCTTTCGCGTCGTCTTGCACTCAAATGGTTTAAAATCGCTTGTCTAAACTGACAGGTCCTAAAACACGTGCAAATTATAAAATTTCGCTCTATGATAGTTAAACTTTGAAATGAATCTGAGCGTCTTGTGCGCTTCGAATCGTGGCGCCTGGTCAGTACGGATCAACTACAAAACGATCCATATCGCACATCCTGCGCACATAGCGATATCAATGCTAAAACGATACATCGTGCTTATTTATTTATTTACACCAACAAAAACATGTTATGGGTTAAATCAGGTAAACCTAGCTCTTTAAGGAAACAATTAGGCTACAGGTTACCACTTTTTACACTGTATGTTTTATGAATTCTTTGTAAATATTGTGTTCATGAAATCAATGTGTTCATGAAAGCAATATTTTAATATTTCATTCAAATTTGATCTTTTTTTATACTCAATATTATCATATTTTATTGTATCTTGTTTGCCATAATTAATTTAAGTACATGCATTAACAGATATTAGTCAAAAGAAAACTTTTATCAGTTGACCACTAGTAGTTGTTTCCCTTAATTTTGCCAAGTATGACATGTTTTGGGATCAAAGCCCTTATTGGTTTGTGAATAATGATCCTATTGTAGCAATACAGATATTTTGAATATCCCATCATCCCCATCAAATTTTAAAGATATGAAAAAATGAGTACGGTTAAGGGCTTATACAACAACAACCATTCATTTCACTTTAGCATATGGAAAATTAAAATGTAATTTTTAAAAAGAGAAACCAAGAGAAAGTAACTGGCAAAAAAATGTATTGATGAAGAGTTTGTCAATAATAATTAATAAGACAAAAATATTTAATTCAATAGATAAAGAAATACTGATAACGATTACTTGATTAACAATTAAATGTTAAATGGAAAATGGCAATGCAATAGGGAAAATTTTTTAAAATATAGAAGTAACAAGACGTAAACTAATTCAATTAATCCAATATTCAAAAGATCTCTTCTTTTATTCAGATTTATTGATCAACCGACATTTATAATGTTACAAAAGTTTTCTATTTCAAATAAATGCTGTTCTTTTGAACTTTCTATTGATCAACGAATCAAAGAAAAATAAATTGTCGACGTTCCCACCAAAATAGTAACTGTTCTCAACATTGATAATAAGAAATGTTTGTTGACCAACTTGATGCATTTAAACTAATTTAAAAGACATTCCCAAGGCTCAACACTGTCCACCAACACGTCTTGTACTACTTGGCAAAGTCACTTTAAGCGATATCCATAATAAGCTCTAGATAGGCAGAAAACGATGTATACATTTAGAGCATTAACACTGTAGCAAACGTTGTTATAATGACAGTTTAGAGCCAGATAAGTGTGTTTAGGTTACACGAGCGAGGAGGAAGTTTTTGACATGTAGGCTTGACTAGTTGTTTCCTAAACAGGGGGGTCTGTTTCTCTGACATGGGGCGAGTTGACTGATACAGTCTGTCCTGCCGATTCCCTCAGCCGTAACCGTGGCGTTATCAGAGATGGGAAGTGGAAGTGTTATTGTTATGAACCGGCGTCTGGGTGGTCGGCCGACACATGAGTACATCACGCTCGTTCAAACAAAAGAGACTTGTAGAGATACAGTACACTGCAGACGAACACCAACAAAGCTACCGAGGGTTTATATCGTGTTGTTGAACATAAAGACGACATTCAAAGCTTTGCATGGCCGTTTGTAAGCAAAAGAGGCCAAAACAAACAATACATGCCTTATTAAGTGTAAACGCAATAGTGTAGATCTTCACGATTTGCTATAGTATCCACACTTTAGACGCACCCAACGGGACGAGAACATGTGCACTGACACATATGTACACGCTTCAGGCCTGATACTATGGCACAAGGCCAGAACAGACCTGTCCAAACTGCAGGAATGCTTCCCTCCACCCAAGAAAAGCAGGTAGCGGCTAAAAATTACCTGAAAACACAGCGCTAGCCAGAAAGGATGAGCCCAGTCTGTAGGGTTGTGTTTTTGGAAATCCAGGACGTCTCTGCCCAGACCCACTTGTTGATTCTTCTCTGCATTTCTGAAATTATTCGTCTAGCCATTTGTTTTAGTCACACAAGATCTGTTTTAGGTTGTTCATCCAACAGATTTTAAAGGGCAAGTCATCATTCAACTATAATGAATGGGGACTGGAGCTTTCAAGCTTTAAACAAAACATTAAAGCACTATAATAGTGATTCATGAGACTCGTGTGCTATATTTGAAGTCTTCTATAATCATATGACAATTATTATGTGACAAACCATCCAAAATGTAACCAGTTATTCACTGAAACTTTGATTTCTGCTTTAGCTCTGCTTGGCAAGTTCATATGAAAAGTAACAATGTCAGACTTTCAGTGAATCAGTTGCTCCCGTTCATAAAACCTGAATGATTCAATGATTTGGTCAGATTGATTCTAATGTCAGATTTGTGAAAAAAAAAACATTCTTTAGAAATGAATCTTTTCAATGAATCAATTGCTTCCGATCATAAAACCCGTCAGATTTCAGTCATTGACTTATCTATCATTCACTTTTAATGTTAATCACTCAAAAATCACTCACTGCTTATGACTGAATAACTTTTGTAACTTTAATAAGGTATATTTTGAATTTACACAGTGAAGACTATGCAGTGTTATTTTAAATTTGATTACTTTATTCAATTTCTAATCTACCAAATCTGTATCTAGCTACTGTTGGATCTACCTGAAAAACAGTTTATTAACTTAGCACAAATAAATACAATAGAACAAAGATGCAGTTGCTTGTAGTTTCATTATTTGTTCTTATTTTATTATTGATGGGAGATATTGTGAACAGACTGTGTGTTGTTCACAATTATGAATATGGGACTACTGATATCAACTTTTTGTTTTATATGTACAATAAGCAGAATAACTGCAACAAAAAGAATGAAAAGTGAGATACGGTTAGAAAGCATGAAGCACTCAGTCCGAAAGCAACATGTTATGGCTACAACGTCTCATGACAGAAGATAAAACAGTAAATAAATTACTGATTTGTGAGTGATTTGTTACAAAAGTGGCCATCAAATATGCAAAACACGGAAGCTCGGACATGTGTGTGTAGCGATACAACAGAACTCATTGGTTCTCGAGCATCACGCACGTACACAAGCTTCTTCTTTTCCTTTTAATTCAGGTTAGCAAACTCACTTGAAAGTGCATACTGCCACCTACTGCACGACACTTGCAATGACAGCTGACGTTTAATAAAGGATTGGGCTTGGAATAGGCAAAAATTGCTTAATCGGCCACAGTACCTTTTCTTGAGATCGGCTCGGGACATCCCTAATCCTGATCATAACAACTGAATGATTATTAATGATTCTGAATGATTCAATGATTGTGTCTGAAAGTCTCCAATATCAGATCTGTGAATGAACCGTTCTTTACAGATGGACCTTTTCAAGTAATCAATTGTTCATAAAACCCAAATAACTATGAATGATTAAAAATGATTCAGTCCGAATGATTCACTTTTTGATTAAAAAAAAAAAGTACTTGAGAAGCTGTTTTTTTACTTACTGAAAGAGCTTTGTATTTGAAATATATTTGGTTTTATCTTTAATACTGAATAAAAAAAACACTGCGCAAATAAGCAGCGCAGACATTTTCCCATGGAGTCGTCAGATAATTGTATCAAATTTATTGCTCAGTTATCATTTTGGATAAGAGCTAGAAGTCTGGATTTGCTCTGGTCTCAAAACACAAATGAAACCAAATCCATCCACATCAGACTGGATCTGATAGCAGCCTGCGTTCACCTCTCGTTCTCAGGAGGCCCGTCCCAATGAAGGAAGACAAGACTACAGCCAGACATGAATAAACAGATGCAAACAAACATGACTAACCAGAAAGGCAGTCGATGACACAATAAAACGGGGAGCTTGACTGTTTGCCGTGAGATTATCAGTCTACTTAAGAGGAACATTTCGGTTTCTAATAAGTTTTTAAGAACAGTCAATAAATCATGATTCAGTTAATATTCGTTTTATTGCTCAGAGGTTGCCCTTTTAAAGCTGAACAGCCTTGGTGTTTCAATAATCATCAACTTCGTCAATTATGACATCAATTTCATCTCGGGTGTTTCCCCTAATAATCCTTATGCTATAGTGTGAATGGCACAGCTTAAATCATTTGTTTGTTTTTTTGGAATTTAAAGGGAATTAAGTTGAAAAACTTTAGCACAGTTTGAAACCTGTTCAGAAACTCAAGAGGAGATGAATGTGGGATTACTGGAGTGTTTATCTCAGAAGAAAAAGTCTCCATTTGCTCTCATTCATCTCTTTGCTGCTGTATATGAGAGGAAATTGAGTCATAAAAGAGGTCTTATTTGTGATTTTACTATGAGGAAAAATAAAATAAAATTTTTAAAAATCATTATAAAAACTAAAATAATTTCATTGATTTTTTTTTTTTCAATGAGTAAATATTTGGGAAAAAAAAAATGAATTCTGTTGCCAATCGATGACAATTTCAGATTTCAACAGATTTAAGTTTAAAACAATTCTTGTGAAACTTTATATATTTATAAATATTATTATTATTATCATCATTATTTACATGCATACATACAATAACGTCTTTATACGATATTGTGTTACTTATCTTACCCAATTTTGCTCCTCAAAAAAAATCTTGATTTAAGAATGTTTACTGTATTTTTACTGCAAAACCAAGCAAAAGTACTCATTAAGACGACGATTTCTTGCATTTTAGATTTCAATCCCAGTTCAAGCCAGTGTTATTCTTAAAGATACAATATGTAATTTTGTTTCGCCGCTAGTGGTCGCTAACCTCTTACAACAACAAAGGCGTAGGTTGATGATGCAAAATTTCCTGCGGAATCATGGAACTTGTCGTCAAGCCGATGGATCTAATAATGTTTATGGATGAGTGAAAACATTGATGTTTTTATCATGACTTTGGTATGAAGCAGGGCGTGATTGCTAATAAGAGACAGATATCAGCGCACACACGAATCCCGCGAGCCTCGCGGATGTAAAGAATAAGGACATTTCATTCTACCGAACTACACGCAAGTGCTGAATTACTACTCACACAGGTCAGTTTATTAGACGAATTAAACGTGATGTAACTCAGCGCTGTTTCACTTGGTCTAACGTTACATACTAAACTGCATTTGAGTGTGTTGAAAGTTACAATGTTATTCTGTGTGTTAGTTTGTTGGCTGTATGAGACTAGCAGTAAACTAGATCAACATCAGAATAACATTCTGATCATATTCTAACATTTCATCATGTTAAAGGTAGCGTATGGGATTTGCAAAATGCCCGGCAGATTTTGAAAATACACAACTCAAAAGGTCCTACCTTCTTTCCTCCAACGCTGGCCCTGACTCCACCCATTCGAAGAACATGGACGCGCAATCATGCATCTGCAAAACTCAGATGCACAAGGTTGCACTTACTCTCTCTCTCTCTCTGTACCGGGGCGACTTGCACTTACTGTGACTGGGTTACGAGCTTTGAGTATGCGCACGAAGGGGACACGCGCGCGAGGAGGATGGGAGGAGGGGGTATAGTAAGCCCGTTTGATTGACGCACTTACTGTCCAATGATTCTAGGTGGTCTTGGAAATGATTGGCTGGAGTTTTTCGAGTCCTGCCCGTTCCACAGATGATTAAATTGCTTAATTTTCATTTCAGTGCTTCTAACTCAGTGGCTGTAAGTGGGTTAGGAATAGGTTCTCTTACGAGAGGTTTTCTCGTATTGCGTAAGCTAGCTTACGCTACGGGAAAGATTCATCTTTGCTGAGATTTTGAAGCCAAAAAATTATTTCATAATTTGTATCCATGCACAACGCAGTTCCTCTGCGGCAGACCTAGAGCAGGCTAGCTAGCCGCTCATTGGTTCGCTCAGAGAGAACTGCTTAAGCCTATGGGAGAGCGGGGCTGAACCCGCTGCCAATGAGAGGCGCCCGCGCGCTCATTGCGTCATGGCCAGCCAGAATGGGCGTGGCCATGGTGTATATAACAGTCTCTCCCAGGTTTATATGTTGATTCATTTCATCTTCAGCGAGCTACACGCTTCTGCTGTCCTGAGAGAAAGCCGTCGCCGTCGAGAAGGCATCACTCTAGCGAGCTCCCGGACCCTGAAGAAGCCGGCCGTCTTCGCCACCTTCAGCCGCCCTGCAAGCTAGCGCCATCCGACGACAGTATCCTTTCTTTGCATTTCTAAAAGAGCCGAGCGTCTTTTTAAAGATGCCTCGCCTTTTCTGCGGCTCTTGCCGCGCTCCTCTCGAGGATGGAGACCGCCATGTCATTTGCGCTCTCTGCCTGGGACTCGAGCACGCAGAACTCGCCCTCGCGGATGGAGGATGCGACTTCTGTGAGAGCCTGCCGTTGTCGTCCCTGCGGGCACGACTTCGGGCAGCACAATCCAATCCCGCGCCGCCTCCTTCGTCGCCACGGAAAAAGAAACGCCGCGACCAGAGGCCGCCGGAGCCTCCTGCGGAACCATGCGGGCCGCCGCCGCCTCCCGCTTCCCGCTCTCCCTCCCCGCCCCTGCCGGACATACAGTTGCCGCCGAGTGGCCGCTCTGTCGTCTCCGATGACGCCGCGGAGGAGAAGGACTCATGTTCACTGCTGGCATCAGACAGTGAGGAGTGGTCATCTCTCGGATCCACGAGAGAGTCGGCGGGGATCCGCGCTGGAATAGAGGAGGAACTAATGCGCCTCCTCTCACAGGCCGCCGAACGCCTCGGTCTCGAGTGGTCTCCTCCACCCGAGCAGCCCCCGAACCGGATGGACGGCAGCTTTTTCCATCGGCGCTCGACCCCCGCGTGCAACCGGGCCGCCCCATTCCTGCCTGAACTGCACGCTGAATTGACGAAGTCCTGGAACGCCCCGCTCTCGGCGAGAAACCGTTCGGATATATCCGCCTCGCTGCGCACAGTGGACGGAGCAGCCGAAAAGGGTTATTCAGCCATGCCGCCTGTTGAGGACTTGGTCGCCACACACCTCTGCCCGCCCTCTGCTAGATGGCGTTCTTCCCCCACGCTTCCCTCGAAAGCGTGCAGAGCGACCTCAAGTTTCCATGCTCGCGCCTATGCCGCCGCCGGTCAGGCCGCCGCAGCGCTGCATTCCATGTCCGTCCTCCAGGTATTACAGAGCGATATTCTCCGTGAGTGGGCTGAGAGCGGTAGACGCTCACGCTCGCCGACATGGGAGATGCTGAACGTGCCGCGTTTCTAAACGCACCCCTCTCCCCGACGGGCCTTTTTGGATCTGCTGTCACGGGAATCGTCGATCGCTTTTCCGAGGTCCAGAAAGCCACCCAGGCCATGAATTTGTTTCTGCCCCGCCGCGCTAGCTCTGCCACAGGCCGCTCTCACGAGCCTGCTGCCAGAGCTCCACCACAGCGCCCTCCTCCGCAGACTCAAACAGCCCAACGCAGACAGGGTGGCCGCCCTCGCTCTCGTTCTGACAGCCGCCGCAGACCGCCGCCCCCACGGGGCCCGCGACCCAAAATCACGCTGAAGCCTGATCATCAGAAGTCTGCCTAGCAAAGTTAAGAAAACGACGGCGCTCTCCCGCTGCGGCCGGACCGCCGTCAAAGCTTCGCCCTCTGCCAGTCCCCGTTGTTTCGCCGACTGCTGTAGTGTTGACCGCCACAAACAAGCCGGTGTCCCTGCCCGCTTGCGAGCGTCAAAAAGCCGTTTTTACGGCTACCCAGAGAAATCTCAAAAAGAGAAAATATGCCAGTTGTGTAGAAAATGTGCCCACAATCATGTGTTCACCCATACACACAAGCATAACATATCCCGTGTCTCTCTCAGAGCCCCATCACATGAAACGGGCACAGCCCGCTCTAATATCAGAGAACATAAACACGCCCACGAGCCCGTGCGCGTGTCCCCTCTCTGCTCGCTCTGTTTCACGGCCCATAGACTCCTCTCTGAGTGCAAGTCCCGTTGCCACACACATTCAAAGCGCGCCCACACACTGTGTCCAGATGTGTCATGTCCGATATAGCCATTCGGCCACTAGCCGCATGCTCCAAAGCGTGGGAAGCCATTCCAGGCATTTCCCCGTGGGTGTTAAGCATTATAAAGAACGGCTATCTGCTACAGTTTTGCCGCCGCCCGCCTCGTGCGCGCACTCGGCTCGAATCTACTGTCAGCCCGCTGGCCGCCGGCACGCTCCGCTCAGAAATTGCGACGCTGTTGCAAAAGGGCGCCATAGAGAGAGTCCCGCCATCTATGACCGTGTCGGGGTTTTACGGCCGTTATTTTCTGGTTCCCAAGAAAGACGGCGGCCTCAGACCGATTTTAGATCTCAGGTCTTTGAACAAAGCGCTCATGAAGAGACCGTTCAACATGCTCACTACCAGGAAACTCCTCGCGCAGGTTTGCCAGGGGGACTGGTTCATCTCTCTAGACCTGAAAGACGCCTATTTTCAGATCCAGATAAATCCCCGTCACAGGCCATTCTTACGTTTCGCCTTCGAGGGTCATGTCTATCAATACGCCGTTCTCCCGTTCGGCTTATCCCTAGCGCCCCGTACATTCACGAAGTGCATGGATACGGCGCTCGCCCCCCTGCGGAGTCAGGGGCTGCGCATATTGAATTATCTGGACGACTGGCTGATTTTGGCCCAATCACGGACGGAGCTTCTGTCGCACCGCGCAGTTCTCCTCGACCATCTGAAAACGCTGGGTCTCTCTGTCAACTGGACAAAGAGCTCCCTTCAACCCAGTCAATCGATTTCCTTTCTAGGAATGGATTTGAACTCGGTCACGATGACGGCTCGCCTGTCCACACAGCGCGCGCGCAGTGTGCAGCGTCTAGCCACCTCGTTTCAGATGAGCACCCGCACGCCTCTGAAAACTTTTCAGAAGATGCTGGGTTACACGGCCTCAGCCTCCGCTGTGCTTCAGCTGGGCCTTCTGCACATGCGCCCGCTTCAGCTGTGGTTAAACAGCCGTGTACCCCACCGCGCGTGGAACACTGGCCGCCAGCTGATCAGGGTTACGCAGACATGTCTCACGGCGCTGCAGCCGTGGACAGTAGCAGAATGGTTTCAACAAGGCGTCACGATGGGGACCTTTTCCCGCCGAAAAGTCATCTCTACAGATGCATCCAACACGGGTTGGGGTGCAGTCTGCGAGGGCTCACCGCCCTTCGGCCATTGGTCGACTCAGGAAAGCCCCTTACACATAAACTGTCTGGAAATGCTTGCGGTCGAGAACGCGCTCTCGCGCTTCCTCCCGCTCATTCGGGGACACCACGTCTTGATCCGTTCGGACAACATGGCTGTGGTCTCCTATCTCAACCGTCAGGGCGGTGTCAGATCCAAGAATCTCTTTATACTGACACGCCGCATTTTAGTTTGGTCTCAGAGCCACCTGCTCTCGCTCAGAGCGACGCATGTGCCAGGCCATCTGAACGACGGTCCAGACATACTGTCCAGGAACCTCATCTCCACAGGAGAATGGTCCCTGAACACACAAACGGTCCAAATACTGTGGCGACTATTCGGCAGAGCAGAGGTGGACCTCTTCACGTCAGAAGAGAACGCTCACTGCCCAATATTTTTTTCAAAGAGCGAGGACGCGCTAGCCCAGGAATGGCCTCACCGCCCGCTCTATGCATTCCCTCCGATCGCTCTGTTACCGCAGGTAGTTCAGAGGATCAGGGACACACGCCACTCGGTGCTCCTCATAGCTCCGCTTTGGGAGAGTCAGAATTGGGTTCCGGAGCTCACTCAGCTGTCACAGACAGCCCCGTGGCCCATCCCAGTCAGAGCAGATCTCCTCTCTCAGGCTCGCGGCACGATCTGGCACCCCCATCCACAGCGCTGGGCGCTACATGCATGGGTGATTAACGACTATTCAGCGATTTGCCAGAGGGAGTAAGAAACACTATCATACAGGCTAGAGCACCTTCCACGAGAAGGCTCTATGCGTCTAAATGGTCTGTGTTCTCAAAATGGTGCACCGACAAACATCTGGACCCACGGTCATGCGAGGTGCCGTCTTTGCTAATGTTCCTTCAAGAGATGCTGGACAAGGGCAGGTCCCCCTCCACTCTCAAGGTTTACGTGGCAGCCGTCGCAGCGTTCTCTGAACCCCGACGCGCTCAGCCCCTGGGCAAAGACGAGTTAGTCATCCGCTTCCTCAGAGGAGCTAAGAGGATGAACCCTCCGCGGCCCCCTTCGGTTCCTATCTGGGATCTTTCTATAGTCCTCGAAGCTATGAAAGCACCCCCGTTCGAACCGCTCGAGTCTGTGGACCTGAAATACCTCTCGCTCAAAACCGTTTTTCTGACGGCTCTGTCTTCAGTAAAACGCGTGGGGGATCTTCACGTGCTCTCATCCAGCGCCGCGTGTCTTGAGTTTGGACCGAATGATTCTGTTGTCATTCTCAAACCTAGGCATGGCTATGTCCCGAAGGCGATTGGTACCCCGTTCAGGGCTCAGGTTATTTCCCTATCGGCTCTGCCGTCATCCGATAGTGAGCGCGACAACAATCTCCTCTGCCCGGTGCGGGCTCTGAGGTTGTACACCACGCGCGCTGCCGCGTTCAGACGCGCCGAGCAGCTTTTCGTGTCGTTTGGGGGGCGCACCAGAGGTCTGGCCGCCTCCAAACAGACACTGTCTAGATGGATAGTGGACGCTATCGCCTCTGCTTACGCATCTAAATGCCTGCCCTGCCCTCTGGGCATCAGGGCGCACTCCACCAGAGGCATGGCCTCGTCGTGGGCATGGTCTTGTGGAATTTCCATTCATGACATTTGTGTGGCCGCGGGATGGGCCTCCCCGTCCACTTTTGTCAGATTTTACAACTTGGAAGTTCCCGCCTTGCAGGCAAAATTACTAGCTGTCTAAAAGACCAGCTCCCTAGAAGCTGCATTACTGGGAGTCCCTCACACAACCGGTTCGCCCCTTGTGCTCTCCTAAAATGCTTATGTATACACTTCATGTGCCCGCTCTGCTGGCCTCATATTACATTCACTCCACGTTAAAAATCCCCCGGTATCACCCAGGGATTTATGTGTGGATTCATAGCGCGCACGGCGTTGACCAGGTGTTCCCGTAGCGTAAGCTAGCTTACGCAATACGAGAGAACCTCTCGTAAGAGAACGAACCGGTTACCTAACGTAACCTCGGTTCTCTCTAGAAGAGGGAACGAGTATTGCGTTCCCGGCCGTGCTTGCGCTACTAGCGTTTCGCTTCACGCTGAAATAAATCAACATATAAGCCTGGGAGAGACTGTTATATACACCATGGCCACGCCCATTCTGGCTGGCCATGACGCAATGAGCGCGCGGGCGCCTCTCATTGGCAGCGGGTTCAGCCCCGCTCTCCCATAGGCTTAAGCAGTTCTCTCTGAGCGAACCAATGAGCGGCTAGCTAGCCTGCTCTAGGTCTGCCGCAGAGGAACTGCGTTGTGCATGGATACAAATTATGAAATAATTTTTTGGCTTCAAAATCTCAGCAAAGATGAATCTTTCCCGTAGCGTAAGCTAGCTTACGCAATACTCGTTCCCTCTTCTAGAGAGAACCGAGGTTACGTTAGGTAACCGATTCGATTTCAAGTGATTTTGAAAAAATGAAAATCACATACCCCATGTTTAAGCTATATAACTATTGATTCGTTTTATGTACATTTACTCACCTGTCTAAAGTACATGCAAGAGTGGCGTCTTGTCAAGTCGAAGTTAGTCGCGGACGTGGAGCTCCTGGCTAGGCCCGTCACGATAACAAATTTTGCTGGACGATAAATTGTCCAAGAAATTATTGCGATAAACGATAATATTGTCGTTCTGAGACCATTTACATCTAAAATAATGATAATGGAATAATAATGCAGGTACACCTTTTCAAAGAACAATAAACTTTTATTTCTAAAGACTATTTAAAGCTGCAGTCCGTAGCTTTTTTTGGGTTAAAAATTATCCAAAATACATATTTGAGAAAATACATAACCAGCCAGTGTTCAAAACTATCTGCTTGCCTTAGCTCGATTCAAAGCGGTAAGCTTGTAATAATGTTTTTAATTCCAGTGGTACTGGTGGATTTCCGCAGGAGATTCGAGCATGTCTTTGCGTCATTACGTCACATCTGTACATATAAAGAAGGAGTCTCGGCTAGTAGGCTATATTGCGTGTGAGGATGCTGGAGGTGGAGATTTATAGCCTTTTCTCACAGCACTTGATATAATTAAACATCAATTTGATAGCGGATCCAGAAAGGTTCAAACGACAATCAATCACCAGTGACAACAGATTCACCCGTTGTAAAATGCAAAAGACTTCGTTCGGACTTCGGAGTGGCTACAGAGAGAAAGAGACTGCAACCGGACCCATGCGAAAACAAGGATACATATCGGAAGGACAATACATGTAGTCACGCAATGCTGACGTTGTTAACATTAACAATTTGAGAACAAAGTATAATTTGCAAATGATAACTTATAAGCGATCGTTAGATTTAATCAGCGCGATTTACTGCAATGTCAGAACCAGAACAAAAGTGGATGTTTCTTACTAGTTCAGATGACATTTTCCGGTGAAAATTCTTATGTTGGTCATACTTCCAAAAAAGAATAATCTGTGATTCTGAATGCCAGTATCGACACCGGCGCGGCGACTGACAGCCTCACAGTCTCCTCAAACATTGTTCTTCCGCGCTGTGCCGTGTCGAGGGTGTTGAAGTACAACTCACGTTAAGTTGATAATTCCGCGAATGACTGCAATTGCAGATTTCAAACAGAGATGGCGACAAAGAGTAAAAATGCCGGACTGCAACTTTAACACTGAAAATGAAAAACATTTTAAATATCCACATAAATGAACAAAACAACCAAAAACAATAAAAGCAATGGACTCTCAGTCTCTGTTAACAAAAAATGCAATTGAATAAATACCAAAAACAATAAATAAAATGGATGTAAACAAAACCCGACCCTACCCTATGATAAATAATTTTTTATTAAAGCATTAACACACAAACTGTTAATTTAACATAAAAGCAAGCAGCTACTGCATGCATGGTCTGGCATGACTGAATGCGTGCAATGTGCGCTCCCTTAATAATTCCTAAAAAGCTGACAGTTCATCGCGATCTCACACATCTCTGTTATTATCAATGAAGCTGACTGCACAATGAACCTTTCATAATATCCACACTTTGTTTGTTATAATTAAAGGATTTGCTAGCATACAGAATTCAGCACTGAACAAAAAGTCAGTTTTGAGCGGTGAGGGGAGTCTATCTTAAATGCTTCTGATTGGCCATTGCGCTCAAGAAATCAACACATGTCTGTGATTGGCTACATCGCTCAATGCTGCAAACATGTTATGAATAGAAACTCTGGCCTGTATATCGTTTCTATTTTGTTTTAGTTGTTCTTGTTGCTTTTCTGCAACAGATGAATAAAAATCTATTAGTTTTTTTATGTTTTATTCATAGATATTTCTAGTTTGCTGGAGTCCCGCGAATCGTTTTATTCTCCCGCAACCCGCACACACAGAGTGAGTGCATTACCGCCCGCGCTCGCATTAGGCCGTCAAATCTAGTCCCGCGCCGCACTCTATTGCGTTGGGAGTGCACGTCTCTAGATCAAGGGCCCGGCCCGAGGATAGTGTCGGAAAATATTATGCTCGGGCAGAGAATCTAAGCTCTAGTTCGATTAATTGATTTATTGACTATCGCGAGAGGCCTACACTTGGCATCTCGAAAACGCCACGCTGATAAATAAAAATACAAATACAAGTTGAAAAATACAAATGTTAGATGTAAAATACTAAAACTGAAATCAAATATGTATAAAAAAAATGGTTTGTAGAAACTGCTATTTCAGTCTTTCTACTTCAAAATTTCACATTTAATTCAATGTGCTACTTGCCGATTCGTTGTAATTTTGCATTTACCATCAACTTTTAAGTGACAGACAGTAACTCTTTTTCAGTGCTGGTTAAGCAGTTAAATGAAACCTTAGAATAAATAAGAAATGGCCATTTATTATGGTATTTTATGGGACCACACTAATGGACGGCCTTATCTGGAAATGTTACCTGCTTCACTATAGACAGCAGATCCTACTGTATATCAACACAGATTACAGATGACACTCAGCGTGCCTGTGGGTGATAGAAGACAGAAGAACAGCACATGAGCGAAGTTGAGTCCTTGACAGCGCATTAACGCACCTGCAGCTCCATGCCAAAAACAGCATTTGTAATCCTATTTTCGAATGTTAAGGTACTTTTCCCACGAGTGACTCACAACACTTTCCCCTTGTCACTAGCCCACATAGTGAAGACAGGTACACAAAGAGCAGAAAATACCACATTTCATCTCCAATGCACTATGCCTATACGATGAATCACTGATTCAACATCAGCTCTGCCTTGGCTTGTGTCGAACCAACAAGGACGTGAATGTGTGACTGTTGAATTCTGGTACCGTTTACAAGTACCTTTCACTGCAGCGCTGGCAGCTATTTCTCCATTCGGCAGACAGTTGCATCTAAATTCACCTCAGCTCTACGTTTTCGGACTGGTTAATTGACTCCAGAAGTCCTGAGAAAGCGAGTTTAATCTCCAAGCGGAGCAGGTGGACTGCACAGCTGTACTAGGCCAAGAAACCAGGAAGTCCAGGAAATGCCTGATGAACTATCACGAACACAACAAGCCAGAGGAAAGGAAAATCATAAATGAGA
Organism: Tiaroga cobitis; assembly: GCA_030578255.1. Lineage (NCBI taxonomy): Eukaryota > Metazoa > Chordata > Actinopteri > Cypriniformes > Leuciscidae > Tiaroga > Tiaroga cobitis. The sequence goes on along the minus strand of CM060615.1, from coordinate 27,080,098 downwards.
ACTCAATTTTATGTCTCAATTGGGTCTCCTAGAGAGTCATGTGATTATAAGGAGAAGAAATGGAGACTTGGGATCTAAATAGACTATTTCTTTCCTTGATTGACTGAGGCCTGATTTATGAAAGTTACGTACAAGATTTCCCAGAAGCACACATTGGGATTTACAGAAAATAAACTTTCCGTAGAAAGCAATGAAGATGGTGAGGAATTTTGGTCCCGATTCCTTGTAATTGTTTTTTTAATTAATGATTTTAGTACTTTTGAGGAGTAAATATTTGGAAAAAACTAATGAATTTTGTTGCCAATTGATGACAATTTCAGATTTCAACAAATCTAGGTTTAAAACAATCCTTGTGAAAGATGTTTACAAAGACTTGATGACTTTTCCCATTCTTTTATAAGCGCCATAAATGTAATCCAATAACTGATTCTAACTATATATTAAATAAAACTACTAGCCTAAATGATTCATGTGGTATCATATGTCATTAATTCATTGAACCAGCTTATAAGAACCATTTGTTTGAGAATCGGACTACACTAGTCATGCTGTGTGTTTTTGATTCACTAAAAACAAACCAGCTCACTAAGAGTCATTTGTTCAGGATTTGTACTAGGCCTATACTGGTACATTTGTCAGCATCTGTCCCAACATTGCAAAGAACCAATAGGAAAAGAAATGTGTGCCTGCAGAATACTTGTAGTAAATGAATACAAACTTCCACATATTCTGAATTTCTAACATAAAATAATAGGCTTCAAACCAACATCCTCCTGTTATGTGCAATGAGCAATATAATCCTTCAGAAAAAAAAAATATAATAAATGCAATAATAAAACCAGTAGCCTACCAGTCATTGTACCATGTAAACATTGTGACATATTGTCACACTAAACTTAAAAAAAAATTCTGTTTAGTTACCAAATGTTTTGACAATCACAATACACATCCTACTTAAAGGGTTAGTTCACCCAAAAATGAAAATTAAGTCATTAATTACTCACCCCCATGCTGTACCAACCCCGCAAGGCCTTCGTTTGTCTTCGGAACACAAATGAAGATATTTATGATTAAATGTAAGAGGTTGATCACTGCTACATAGGCTCCCTAAGGGAATGAAACTTGACGGCCCAGAAAGTCAATGAAGAAAATGTTTAAATATTCCATGTCGCAACAGTGGCTCAACTATAAGTTTATCAAGCGACGAGAATACTTTTGTGCGAAAAAACAAACAAAAATAACGACTTAATTCGACTATTCCTTTTCTTCCTTGTAGGTCTGAAACGAGACTTCAAGAGATTTCCACGACGCATGCGCGAGAATTGCGATCTCCTTCAACTACTTCAGTTAAGTTCTCGCGCGTGCGCGTCGTGGAAATCTCTTGAAGTCTCGTTTCAGACCTACAAGGAAGAAAAGGAATAGTCGAATTAAGTCGTTATTTTTGTTTGTTTTTTCGCACAAAAAGTATTCTCGTCGCTTGATAAACTTATAGTTGAGCCACTGTTGCGACATGGAATATTTAAACATTTTCTTTCATGACTTTCTGGGCCATCAAGTTTCATTCCCTTAGGGAGCCTATGGAGGAGTGATCCACCTCTCAGATTTAATCATAAATATCTTCATTTGTGTTCCGAAGACGAACGAAGGCCTTACGGGGTTGGTACAGCATGGGGGTGAGTAAATAACCCTCTGGGGTCGGCAATCGCGTGATTGCCGACCCCAGAGGGTTATTTACTCACCCCCATGCTGTACCAACCCCGTAAGGCCTTCGTGATTTGCTCGATTTTTTTCACATAGCAGCAACATAGACTTAAAATACTCCGTCATTTATGGTCATACAGAAAAAAAAAACATGAAAAAAGAATCTGTGAGATGTCTATTTTGTATGTGTCCACTTACAATAAAAACAAACCATTGTGCTTTTGTAAAATAAAGAAAATAAACGGGGTATGCGTTCTGTCTCTCCATCTCGGTGAACTTTTTTTTTCTTGAGCACGTCTATAAACTGAAACAACTCAGCGAATACACGTCTCACATTTATGAGCCATGTATCTTTATAAACATGTAAGTGTGTACTTTTAAATTATCTGATTCAAAACAAATACAAATATTCTCTGTTTAAGTCATTTGTATAAAACCAACAAGATTTCCAGTTTCTCAAACGCTTGCTCATTATTTTTAATTCGACCACGCCCACAAAAGAGATTGATATGCAAATATCCATGTGAAGGAACGCGAACGCCCTCATTACCTCAAAAACAACGCACCAAACTTCAGTCCAATGCTTTTCGCCGAGGTTGGAAAACACGCTGTGATTTTACATTGGATTTAACTTACCTCAGAAGAAGAAGAAGATCGCGATTTGAAGACAAGAAAGATGTAAGGTAAGAAATGTATTATGAATAATATTAGTTAGTGTTATTGTTGAATTGCAGTTAAGCTGTTGCTAGACTAAAATGTATGAAATCGACAGAAACATGTTGAAATATAGACAGGCAGGCATACCTTTCAATGCGAAATTTATATTCATGTACGACACAAGGTTGTTCTTATGTTTGATAATAAAACACAGCATGATATAGTAGGCTAGTAGCCTAGTGTTTACTCTACTATGGTGAATATTATAATGTTTAGATCCGGGTTTACTGTTAAATACAGTGTTTGTGGATATCTGCTCAAACGTAACATTAGATATGTATAATATGTTAACAATAATGTTTCATAGTTGCTCGATCCAGTAAATTTTCTCTGCGCGCGCTCTGAGTTTGAAAAGCAAAACGCACCAAACATTAAGGTTTCATGGTTTACGTCAGAACGTCATAACGATTGTAAACATTTGAAGTAACATATCAATAAATTTTTCTCTAGTGTAGTGTTACTAGGCCGCCTGCTATAGGCTATTGTTATTATTTTATGCAGCCATACACGTTGGCTATATGCATTGCACAACACACCTGGTGTTCATTATATATGTGTGTGTGTGTATTTTATAAATTGTAAAAAGATATTTTAACCAGAAAAATCTCAAATGTATTCCCAAAATTGTGCAGCCTTTCTCTTGATATCAGCATTCACAGTTGTTTTTTTGTTTGCTGTTGTTTTTGTTTTTTTACAGGGACCACTGAGCCCTGCTGACATTCACATGAGTCTCTGTAGTCTGTACATGAACATGGACAGGTATGTACTATGTTTCAGGAATGTCACAAAGGTCTCTGTTGAACAGAGTGTGTGTGATCTAAAGATCAGTGTGTTCAATAATGTGCTTTTTTGTCATTTGTTGTGTATCTTTGGAATATGTTGTGTTGCAAATAAATCTAAACAATCAAAAAGCCATTCCTTTTTAAGGCTCTCCTCATTCTTTGTGCAAGGCTCCTAATGATAGGGCCTGGTAGCACCTTAATAGGGCCATTATGGGAGGGGTCTTTGTCTTCCTCAGGTGTGAAAAGCATACATAATAATTAGGGCTGGGACAACGCGTCGACGTCATCGATTAAGTCGACGCAAAAAATACGTCGACGCAAAATATGCGCGTCGATTCGTCAGACCCAAAACAAAGATGGCGGCGCCGGAGAGTAGTAGCAACACGAGTGGTTCCTCAGACTTTCAAAGTGCAAGGTGCAAAGTGCACTCGTTCCTCTAAAGTAGAGATGCACCGATTGATCGGCTGGTGACCGGAATTGGCCAAATTTCACGTGATCGGCCATGACCGGCCGGTCAGTCTGACATATTCCGATTTTATGCCGGTCAAATGCACTCGGACGCCGCATGATTAACATCGCGCAACATCAGCATCACACGTGCACATGGAACGCACATGTAGGGAACCTCGTGAATTACGGCCGTTTCACACGGCAAGCATGAGCAGTGCCGGGGGTTTTTTCCGGCGTGCATGTTAATCAATGAGTGTATTCACACCGGGAGCAGGAGCAGCGCGTGAGCAGCAGTGAAGCGCGGGTCTCGGCGCAGAGTATTTTTTTTTGCAGCAGTGCTCTCAATTAAAGTGAAAGCACACTTTTGATGGACAAGATAAATATGATTTCACTCAAAAAGTGCCCAAAATGCACAGAATTTGCATGTCTGGTGTGTTTTAACAAGAACTGGAGTAGGCTATGTCAGAAAAGAAAATGAAGACTCAAAAATATTTATAGAATTTTTTTTTTATTGAATGCTAGACATCAAGTTGTTATTTTCATCTGAAAGAAGAATTACAAGATGCACTATTTTTTAGTAAGCTAGGCCTATGTGTTTTCAAGGCTTCAAAGTTTTATTGAATGCTACCTCTGACTAAGAATGCATTACTTTGCACTTGTATATTTTTTTATTTTGGAATTTTAAGAGCAATACACATATATTGCAATGTTAAGGAATTCATGTTTTTTTCATTCAGATATATAAATCAACATGTATAAATTGGTATTAGTCAATTAATGGGGAGATAATCGATAACAGAATCGAATCGAAATCGAATCGGACAGAAAAATGAATCGTTAGATTAATCGATGCATCGAAAAAATAATCGCTAAATTAATCGTTTAAAAAATAATCGTTTATCCCAGCCCTAATAATAATGAGAGATTCACAGTGGTTTACGCCTTCTCGCATAAAGCTTTCTTACCCAAAACACGTCATACACATTCTAAAAGACTTTATTGACTTATCTGAATGAGTAGTCAGGATGATTTTCACATAGTTTTGAAGCAAATATTCTAGGCTACGTGATACAATTTTCAAAAGTCTTGTGAAGAAATAATTAGTAAGGGTTTTATGATCTTATTTCAGTGATATTTGTTTTTTGTTTTTTCACAAACCACGCATAAACGTCATTATCTCAAAACTAAAAACTTTTACATACATGCTGCTGACATATTACTGTAGTAGAGTTTGTGCTGAATACAGTGTAATCAGACTTTAGCCATGAAAATGTCACAAGTATCAGAAATAAACACAAATGTCAGAGCATGTCAGAACACCTCCAGGACCCAGAAAACACATCAGGTTTTGGGTGAACTAACCCTTTAAATGCCCGTTTATCTGGACAAAATGTTCAAAATATCTTTTTTTCATGAGAATACTTGTTCTTATTTACTGTTCTATTTTTTATACTATTGTACTATTGAGACAATAACAAGTTTGCAGTAATGCAAAGATTATTTAATTTTGTAAAAAAAAAAAATTATTTTAATGAGTTGAGAAATACACATTTCAGGATTATCACTAATCTGTGTATTTTCCTTGAGAACCAAGCAAGTTGACTCAAACCATTTGTTTATTATATCGCAATTGCAATATTGACCTCAATAATCGCAATATGACATTTTCACCAAATCGTGCAGCCCGGATGGATGGATGGATGGATGGACGGACGGACAGACAGATGGATGGATGGATGGATCGGCATCGCCCATCAAAAAAACAATATTGGTCAACCCCTATTAAAAAGAACCAGCTAATAATGGTCATTTGATCAGAATTCAGACTACACTGGTCATGCTGTATGTTTCTGCTTCCCTTAAAAAGAACCAGCTCATAGGAGCCATTTGTTCACTTAGCATTTGATGGGTAGCAGTTCAACATGGACAGAGGAATGCACGTTTGAAAACCCCTAATGAAACCGAAAGTCATGAAAATCATACAGTTTGGAAGATGAAAAAGTTCTGAATCTCAGTTTGCATCAGTAAATACGTTCACACACCACCTGCACTGTTGACTATGCAAATGCACTCTTCTAGGAGTGTGAGCACAAGTGGCCAAGCAATGAACTGAGGAGAATGATTCAAAGCTCTGCTTTTTTTTTTTTTTTTTTTTTTTTTTAACAGTCAGACATACATACAGACCAACATAGTGCAGTCGTGAGCAATCTTGTAAATCCATAATTCCAGAAGTGACATAAAAGTGATTTAAGTGTTTGATCTAAGTGTGTATGTGAGCGGGTGCGAGTGTGGGTATGTGCATGTGTATGTGTGTGTATGCGTAAACAAAGTAACCATTTATTATCGATTACCATTGTCACTACCATCACCACCCCACTCCCCACTACCACCATACTGCCAATATTGTGTTGGTCGATTTTTATTTCCATCCTTCCTCCTATGTAGCAATTGCCATTGTCAATCCTGTACAAAATAAAAGATAATATAATAAGATAATATAAGATAACCTTCCCCCATATCCCATCAGTCCCTATCTTTTCCTAATTTTATTAATTTTTTTATTTTTTATTTTTTGTGTGTTATGTGCAATGTCTAAGGTGCATTAAAAGAGGGAGTACAGTGCGAGAGTGTCTCAAATTGGGACAGAGATGCTGTCCCGTTGAAACCACTTCTCGCCTGTCTTGCCTGCCTTGGTGTTTGTTAGGTTTTCCATACATATTCCCCTTTTTTTTTTTTTTTTTTTTTTTTATATTCTATGTTGTGGTGCATTAAAAGCCCATGAAGGGATAAGGGGGGGGGGGGGGGGGGGGTATTGCAGTAGTGATGACAATGACACTTAATTCCAATACAGCATTGACAATGGCAATATTAATGATAATAATAATGATAATAATAATATTAATAATAAATGACAATGATGATGGCAGTGGCGACCGCAATGGCGAAAGCAAAAGACAGCAACAACAGCAATTACAACAATGAAAAAATAAAAGTGAAAATAGTAACCATAACAATAACAGTAAAGATAGTAATAACAATGATGACAAACAAGTTCAAATAACTAAAATGTATTAATATTCGTGGGTTGATTAAGAAGGTGGGAGGAGTCGGAGTTGAAAACAGAGAATGGATTCATAGCTGTAAGAGGTCAGAAAGTGTTGGATGGCAGAGGTCAGTTTCAGATGCGTAATTATGAAGGGGAGATGTGTATTCCACTAGCTGTAATGAAGTCTGTAATAAGATTTTTCCAAATGTTAATGTGTAATTTATTTCTAGTTTTCCAGTCAAAGCTCTGCTTTTATTTAATTCACCACATTTAGGGAAAAAAAATTCCCCCTTAGAGCTAATCACTCAAATCAGACATAATCATCATCCAAAGTTTATAGAATTCCCTGTGAATGTAAGCAATAGCTCACTTGTCTGTGGAAACATCTTTTTACAGCTGTCTGTACGAGAGTGTAAAGCATATGCTGTAGCACTGCACAACATTACACAGAAATGGGCCGTCTGTCCCACTTAACCCTGACCCCCATCGAAATGATAACCCCGTCTCTGGCCTTCCCAAGTCTGTGTTTAGACAAAGTAAGTTGGATACGATCTGAACAAGGCTATGGAGAAGCAAGAGCAACAGTACTGAGAAGTTTTCTTTATAAAACTGCCCTCTGAACAGTCGTGGGACTGTGTAAAAAGTAGGGCTGGGTATTGACACAAATTTCACAATTCAATTTGATTTGGATTCACAAGCTTCCAAATCGATTCGATTCAATTCAAAATTGATTATTTTGGATATCAGGTACAATACATGGCAAAGGAAAACAAATCTCTTGACTAATGCTGTAAACTATGGGAGTCCGTTGAAGCCTACTAGGCTTCATTAGCCTACTATAATATTGAAGGTACAAAATTAACTCATTTGTTTACAAACACTTAAATTACACTTATTTATTTTTATAATAATAAAGTAAAGTTATATGAAATATAAACATTTAAATGGTGGCTGTCATAAAAACTCGCATTAAATATTGAAGAACATTAAAAAATTATAATGAATATGTAATATAGTGCATATATTTAGCAAAATGCTCCTCTCAAGAGTTAATTTTTCTAGCTGACTAACGAGTTTATGGTCACTGGATATGGTTTTTCTGAGTTAATGTGACGTTACATGACATTGTTTACAAACTGTTTTACTGACGTCTTTCCACGCTTGAAACACTGATTGAGCGATTCCATGTGACATGAAATGGATTTCGATAAGCTGTACTCTATCTTTTAACACACTTTCAGATGCTCAATCATTCATGTTTATTTCGTGCTGTAACTGGTATTATTAAGGCGGAAGAGAAGATCATGTGCTGCTTCTCTTGAGCTGCGCCAGAGCGATCTCACGCCACAGTGCCAAAACGGTATTTATGCTTTTGAATTTGGTAAGAAAATGGATATAATTTGAAATCTGAGACTTTGTTTCATATCATTGAAATAAAGCATAAAGATTATTGCGATTTATTGGATGGGATGCGCGCTACAATGTTCCAATTCATTCATCAACTGAAAACAGGATGACTAGCCTAATCGATTCTTGTCGATTAAAATCTTAAAAGAAAATTACCAAGCCGTTGTAAAAAGCTGGGCCACTGGGAAACAATTGAAGAATAGCTACAAGTAAGCAGTCTGTGGGACTTCCAATAATGAATAAAGAGCACAAAGCTTAAAAATAGACACATCTGTCCCATTATAGGACCCAGAACTGAGCAGATCCTTGGGTTGCTCTAGGTCAGAGTATGGAAGTGTGTTTTTATTTATTCACTCATTTATAAACACCATACACCCAAAGGGATGTGATATCAGATGCCAAAATTTTACTGCCCTCGATAAACAGCAACACATTTGCAGCATCCAGCTGGGAATACGGCACAACACTTGTAGAGGATCGGGGCACGTATGTGGGCGCTCGACCCACAGGGGGAAAAACTGTTTTTGCAATTCCACTTTGTGCCACTACAAGTATTCTGAGCTATGAAAGATCAACCCATATGAGCAACAAAACTTTCCAGTGGTAAGCTGGACGACCAGGTGATGAAGAGAGTGTTGAGGGGGAAAGGAGACAACCTGAGATATAGGCAGCGGCAGACAGTCAAGCGCATGTTTTGAGGTCAGTTCTGGCCAGAAGGGTTTTGTCAGAGGCTTGTATCTGGGCACCAGTGTATCATCAGTCAGGGCAGACATTACTCCTAAAAGTCATTATTAGGCCTACAGCCAGGCTGCAAATCCCATGTTCCTCAGCTGTTTGATTCCATCTGGAAAGAAACCACTGGACAGTCCACATCATTTATCAATCGTCTAGTCTGCTGAAGAGGAAGTTCTGCTGTGCATTTTGGACTGGCTCTAGAGCATGCAACAGTGTTATATCAAAGAAAAACAGTCAGAAAAGAGACGGAGATACAACAAGAAGAGGGGCAAAAGAGGACAAACTAAAGCAAGACAGAGTAAGAAACCCATAGTTACAATAGAGGGGCTAGAGTCATGTTTTGAGAGTATAGACCTGAATATCTTGATAGTGATTAATAATAATAATATCAATCACCTAGCAACAATCCCAAACACCCTAGCAGCAACCACATAACATGATAAAAAGCACTTAAAACATCTTTAGTCAATAATTGCATCCCCTAAAATCACCCAAATTAAATATTTAAACGTGTTTTCCTTGATAAAGTCCCACTGAAGTGCCTTGGAACGCGCAGCTTTGTATGATGCGTTGACGTAATTTCCACTGAAACGGTAAGCTAAGGCGGGACATATTGAATGGCTCCCTCCCCCTTTTTTAAATAGCCAATAGCGTTTAGTTTACCTCACAGACTGCAAATCGCTCTTGACAGCACAAAGGAAGCGAATCCGAGCGCTGATAATACGTTGGATTCAATAGTAGAGGTGTGAATAAATTCGAGCCATTTCATTCCTAACCAACGTACAGTTGGAAAACTGAATAAAACTTGAGAGTTTGAGAAACCGAACGCACATCTCCAACCAGTGGCGTAATTTTCTTTTAAAAAGTGGGTAGGACAGGTGTGTGGGGGGAGGAGGTTGCTATACAATGCTAAGATGTACAATATATGCGTACAATAACTATTTTCGGAAAACGAACTGATCTATAAATGAACATGCATCCCAGGACATTGTGTGTGTGATAATTTTATGTCTTGTATACTGTCTCTTGCATTTATCTTTATTTTATGCATGCTTTATGATAGAACTACTAGTTAACAGTGTTGCCAACTTAGCGCCTTTGTCACTATTTTTAGCGACTTTTCAGACCCCTTTAGCGACATTTTTTCAAAAAAGCGACTAGCGACAATTTTAGCAACTTTTTGGACAAACCTCAGTAACCTCCAAATATTGCCAGTACTGTCCTGCGAGCGCGAGGTCTTGCTTTCTCCCTGTCGTCACTCTCTCTAGCTGCGTCTCCCCTGTTCAGTGAATGGCTGAGAGAAGCAGTACATTCATCTCTTGAGCGCACGGCCGCTGACAGACGCGAACGAGCAGTGTTTTTCCACGGACTCACTATCACAGAGCTTAGTTCATCTGGTTCGCTAACTCTCTCAATTCAGATAATGTTCCACATAGGCCTATAAAAAATGTAATTATTCACTATATTATAGCTATTCGTTCTATTGTCTGAGTCTGACAAAAAAAAATAGGAAATGAAAACAGCTTTATTTGACATTCGGCTATATTATATTAAATAGAGTATTAATTTAGAGAGAAAACGCACTAGGCAGACAGAAAGAAAGTACGACGCGATGACGTCATTAATATGCTAATTGAGGTATGACGTCATCAGCGACATTTAGCGACTTTTAGGGAAGGCCTTAGCTACTTTCCTTTGAAAATAGTTGTCAACACTGCTAGTTAATGTATCCCCACCTATATCGTGTCTCCTGTCTAATTAATCCTCATTTAATGACTCGCACTTTATTGTACATCACCTTCTCATAGAATGCAGTGCGTGTTTGTTATATCTCTATGATTATAAATGGACACAGCGGCAAGCCCCATGTCTAACCACACTTGAGACCCAGTCATAAATCCTCCCAACAGAGGAATTTACCGCTTGGATATTCCACCTTTCTTATTGGTCGAGCCCAGTGTTAATTTTGGCAGCCATTTTTTATTTAGTCTTATTCTTCATCTTCAGATGAAAATGCGTATTGGTCTTAGTCTTAGTCTAGTTTTAGTTGACGAAAAGTCATTGCATTTTTTGTCAACTTTTAGTCAAACTGCAGTTACCAACATTAATTTTGGTCGCTATTTTATATGTAATATAATATAATATAATATATAGGGGTGTAACGATTCATTGATGTAGTCGATGAATCGATTTATATTCCTATGATCCAACTACATCGATCTGTGCTCAGCAAGTTGGCCTTCCGGACGACATATATCGATCTAACATCGTTTTAAAAGGTAATCAATCGATTTTATCGATACTAGGAAATAACGCATTGGATTTAAGCAGGTCAGACTTTATATGGATGTTTTTTCTTAGCACGTTTAATGACACGGGCGTTAAACGTTACGTTACTCGATTCAGTCATTAATTCGTGACAAGACAAAAAAGATCGCGTTGACTCACTGTGACACACACCATAGTCTCTGCACACACACACAGAGAAAGACTCGCGCCAGTATCGTGCGTGCGCACAAGACAGCACGCCAGAATACAGTTCTCTTTCGCGCTTGAACGAACAATAACACACAATTATGGCCAAAATGTCTTTTTGTCACGTATCTTAACACAAGAGCAGTCTTACGACGGCCGTAAAGAGTTGTGACTCGTGAGAGAATGAGGCGCGTGTGTGATCCACGTCTCTGTCAGACTCAGGAGCAGCTGGTCTTAAAGGGACAGTACACAGTAGCCACTAATTATCTCTGTCGTTAAAGTTAATCAAAGAACAAAAGGAACAGAGAAAAACACTCAATGCTCTTGACTAAATAACTTTTGTAACTTTAATAAGGATTATTCTATCATTTATAATGTTTGCAGTGCAGACTGTTGATCTTAATTCAATGTCTGTATGTCCTACCTGTTAGACAGGAATGTCCAGACATTTTTATCCAGACATCAATGGCTTATTGATCATTATAGGTGTTATTAATCATTTAGTTGTTGTTGCAAGTTTGAGTTGAGAAATAGCCTACACATTTCAGCATTATCACTAATTGTGTGCATTTTCCTTGAGAACCAAGCAAGTTCACTCATGAAATCATTTGTGTATTATATCGCAATTGCATATCGCAATATTGACCTCAATAATCGCAATATGACAATTTTCCCAAATGCAGCCCTAGTTTATATCTATATTTAATTGATACCTGATTGATTCCCTTACAAGAAACAACATGAATCTAGGAAACTTTACCCGCACTGTCCAGTATCCAGGTATTTATTTCAGTCACACTGGTTAAATTTTTGGCTAAAAAGTTACTGAATCGATTTCAAGTCACTGAATCGTTTCGGATTGTATCGTTCTAAATGAACCAATATCGTCCTTGAATCGTATCGACAACCACGAATCGTGATACGAATCGAATCGTTGTTAAAACAAATCGTTACACCCCTAATAATATAATATAATATATGTTAAATATGACAAAAAATGTCATTATAATTTTTCTCTCTAGGCACCATTCAATTAAGCTTATTAGAAATTTGAATCAAGGTAACAGGCTGTATTGACATTGCACTCTTTAGCAGTAGCACTTGTGCAATTCTACATATTCCTTTTCCTTAGTTCAGTGGTTCTCCAATTTTTTAGAGTACCATACCCCTCTTCCACTTTGCTTTAAATAAAACAATGTTCAATAAATATGCAATGATGGTAAAAACGAAGTGATACTTTTAAATATTAAATTAAAATCACTAGTAGGTGGCGGTAAGTTACTGTCTTTATGAGTGAGTCATCGAGTCGTTCATTCATTCAGTAACAAAGCAAGTGGCTGTGTCGTTCTCGAATTACCGCTGTGTGCAGCAGTTCTGCTCCGGCCTCCGGCCCAGGGCCAGCAGGCCACAATCTGCACTCCAGCCATGTGCCCATGGAGAGAGAGAGAACTTTCAACTAGGGCTGAGCAATTTTATCGATTCTGCGATATAAATCGATATTTTTTTCCCCAAGAAAGTATCGATTTTTAAGCTGCGAGTATCGATACACAAGTCCCATTCAAATCCCCCCGTGTTTAACTTAGCTCGTCAAGTTAAACACGTATAGTTCACATATAGTGTCTTTTGCACGCTCAAGTTCGTTATTTCAAATGTAGGCGCGCGACAAGCGCGCTCATAATTGAAGCGACGCGCTCATTTTTCCCAGGCGCAGCGAGATGAAACACCTCAACTTTTCAGAATGCCGCAAGCGCACCGCAGTTCATCATGTGACAAGAACCAACCATCAGCTTCACCCTTTCCGTAACAACATTGAAAGCTCGGTCAACATGAAGGATGGGGGTGCACCCAAACACTACAGGTGTTTTTCTCTTCTACGTAGATAAATCTTGTAGCAGAGCTACAGCAAGCGTTTTTCGGTGGTGGAAATCATTAGCTACTAAAAATGTGTCGCTGTGGAGAGTGCAGTTCATGGTTGCTTAGCAACGACAGACGCCACGGAAAAATCGGACCTAATTTTACTTCTAATAATAAAAGATAAGCTAATGTGCATTGTAAATGTCCCTAATTTATCTTTTTTGACTCATTCTTTTTATAAAAATGATTTAAAGTCTGAAATCTGTCTGAAGGCTTATCTTTTTATAAAACCTTTTTTCTCAACTTTATTTGCACTTTTTAACTCTCCATTGTTAATTGCAATACTCCACTTTATTTACTTTTCAAAGGCTTGTAAGGTACAGTTACAGGTACACATCTTTGATTAATTTTGTCCAGCATTTGCAAGCTGTAGCTCTGTCCAGTCAGAGACATATATTGTGTAATTAATGTTTTTAGTTTTTAGTTCTATTAATTCAATCCAAGTAAATGGAACACTCACAATATGTCACCAAAATCACCCTGTCCCCTTTAAATCTTTCCGAAAATGATGTAAGCGTATCGAATTACATCGAATCGTATCGTTGGCTGAATATTGTGATATATATCGTATCGTGAGCTGAATATCGTGTATCGTATCGTGAGATTAGTGTATCGCTACAGCCCTACTTTCAACCAAAACGGAGTCAAACAAACTATGCAAGTTCATCACCATTTCTTCAATGCAGAAGAAATCGTTTGAAACTCATGGAACCATCAAAATCCTTCTTCAGGAACTGTGAGTGAGATTAGAGTGACTAGAGTGAGATTGCACACTTTCACAGTGTGATGTAGCCTGGCAGAATGCAGTTAGAATGACCCACAAATTGAATTAATGAAAGCAAAAATGCCCCTGTATGAGTTTTTGTCCAATATTTATGATATAATTAAGCAATATTAGACAAGCAAGCACTGTATGATAGCACGATTACCGAATATCAGCACAATTGCAAATGTGATATTTATTGAACTGCAATTAAACTGTTTAAATTAAGATGCTAATAGTGTTACATTTTAGTCAGACTGGTCCTTTTTTTGCTCCAATTCGCCAATGAAAATAGTTCCAAACAAAGCTGCAACAGAACTGCTGTGCATCTCGAAGCAACAATTATTTATGCATTTGTAATTGCAGTGCAAACACATCTGAATGGTGCTTCTGTGCCACTTCTGCAGTGCAAAAATTGATTTTGTTGATATTGATTCCATTTGATTATCAACAGCCTATAAATGTCTTATTCTAAATTAATTTATTAATTAAACGTAAGAATTTGACAAAAGATGATGCATACATCTAATAAGGGTAGAAAACCTCCACTGGAAATCAGTTTAAGAGGGAAAATTTTGCCTCATAATAGGATGCACCAAATTTTTAGCTACCAAAAATTGTTAGTTGCGTCCCTAAAGATTCTACAGGTGCATAGCTGTACCTTGGGAAAAAAAGGAACCGTCAAGCCCAGTTAAAGCAAAAATAACTATATTGTGATATATATTGCATGAAATAAAACTACTCATATATCATGATATAAGATGCCATTGCTGTAAACTAACCACCGTACAGATTATGAAGAATATGAAAAGCTTTGGAAGTCCAGCCAAGTTACCAGCACAAAAACACACTCAGCAAAATATTGTCTAATTATCGTGATTGACAAAATCCCAGAAAATATCTTAAACGCTATTTTTTGTCAATATCACACACCCCTACGTCTATATATTATGGTTTTGAAAAGTGATGAAATGTATTCCCACTTCCCGGGATGAAAATAAACGAGTAGGGGTTGAGCTGCGGGTTTGTGTATGACAGAGTTTTGCGGGGAATCCGTCATAATGCTGTCACGTTGCATACTTTGATGTGGCTGTATGGGGATGTATTTAAAGCTGTAAAA
This sequence comes from Tiaroga cobitis, assembly GCA_030578255.1. Classification (NCBI taxonomy): domain Eukaryota; kingdom Metazoa; phylum Chordata; class Actinopteri; order Cypriniformes; family Leuciscidae; genus Tiaroga; species Tiaroga cobitis. Next base: position 27,064,988 of record CM060615.1, on the reverse strand, counting down.
CAAACCAGAGGCCAGATCTACAACAGCGTAGTAGTAAAGCGTCGAGAGGAAAATGCTGGGAACAATTACAGTACGGTAGTTATATGCCAGCATGTATACAGAGGACAATCGTGCACAGGTGGAATCTATAAAGCCAGAAATGCTAACCATTTATATGAATGGAGGATTCATCTAAAAATGAATACACTGTAATTTAAATCACCCTCGTGTTGTTTCAAAACCATTTGACTTTTCATGGAGCATAAAAGGTGTGTTCTGAACAATACTTCATTTCAATATAATGAAAGCCAATGGGGACCAGAGCTGTCAAACTTCAAAATGACGCAAAAACAGCATAAAAGAGTGATAAAAGAGGTCAGTGTGATTCATGAACTATAAATATATGACTGTGACTGAAGTAAACGTGAGATTCATGAATGAATCATTGGAATGACACACGAACATTATGCATTGGTGAATCAGACATCATTACTTTTCTCATGAAGTCCAACGGAAAGTGGCACGGCGAATACGATTTTCATTAAACAATAGTTTTTTTGTAACATAAAACTTCTAAAGATGTTTAATATAGTGCACAACTCATTTGGAGCCATTTTATGATGCTTTTAGTGTAATTCTTTAGGCTTGAGAGATCCAGTACCCTTTCATTGTAATCATATTGAAAAATGTGGCCAATATAATCTTTTGTATTTCACAGAAGAGTAGTTTGGATAAATTATGACAATTTACATTTTTGGGGTGAACTATTCCTTTAAGGTCACATTTTTTCTGTTAACGGTTTAGAAGTTTAATGAATTTTAGCAAGCACATAAACAACCCCCATTCACTTTGATTTGCACTTTTCCACCATTTTCCTTTTTGCCATTCCCGTTTGTTTGAAATCAATATGCAATAGCAGCAAAAAGGCTGTTTGCATTAGAAGTGTTGTTTAGATTTTCAGACGAGCCACTGACATCACCGGAACGAGGGTCTTGTGACCACATTTTGGACTCTTTCAAACAATAGGAAACAGCCCATTCTGTCGGTCATTTACTGTGAAAGGGGATTTTGCGGCTTGCTTCAGTGTGTTTGATGAAATGTTGACATGCTCATTTGCACTTGAAGCTGTTCCTGATTTTGAAGACTTGCTCTGAGTCATATGAACATGGTGGATTGATTACTAAAATGCTGCAGACAATGATGTTTAAATTTTATTCTCTAGCTCAATGACACTGCTTTTGTCTAGTCTAGCAACGCCTATTAACAAAGCCTGATGTAACGGTTAACTGTCCTAGAGGCAGCTGTACAGACTCCAATTTTTTTGCTCTTGCTTGCACAATGAGATATGTTGTAGAATTCAAAAACACAACGCAGTGGTTAATTTGTTGGTTCATCTCATCTTTACTGACCCGATCTAGCACTTTCACAGTGTCTGCACTGTAATTGCTGAAGAGTGTCATGTTTTTGAGGATCTTGGGGCCTAACCTTAGCACACATTAGTTTTACGATCTCTTTTCTAACTTTTTGAAGCGTCAAAGTGTCAGTTGCGTAGACTGTCAATGAAGGAACAGAAATCACTCAGATTTTATCAAAAAGATTTGTGTTCCGAAGATGAACGAAAGACATCCGGGTTCGGGACGACATAAGGGCGAGTAATTAACGACCGAATTTTCATTTTTTGAGTGAACTATCCCTTCAAAGTGGCAGACGACAAAAGACGTTAATGTGGACGCTAATATAGTTATCGTTCTTGGTGTGAACGGGCCTTAAAGGGTCATGAAACCCTAAACCAAATTTTCTGAGATTTTATCAGAGGTATGCGTGTTGAACACCATTGAAGACAATGTAAGCATCTGTTAGATTTAATAGTAGGGAATTTTAGTTTCTTTCCGCTATTTTCGTCTTCCGGGTTTAAAATCTTCATCGCAGGCTGTGACGTGGCAGAGCACAGTATAGTGCGTTGATGACTCATCTGTGTCTCATAATTATTAATGAGACTGAGTTTTCAAATCCTATGAAAAGACACTGTCTCTTAATTATTCATGACACCATGTGGATCTTTCCAGTGACAGACATGTCAAACTGTGATATCGCGTAGTAGATGAGAGAGGCAATCATGGGATGCACGCAAGTGTTTGTTTTCGTGGTGCAAAAGTCCAATTGGGTTGAATATGTTTCTCCGCGATGCTGCCCGGGCTAGACTCTGGCTCCGGGCGGTTGGTTTTCCATCAACCACGGACACATCTAAACGTGTGTGCCGCAAACATTTTTGAGCTTCGAGAATTGGAGAATGGTGGACTTCGCCTTGTTCACAACCAATGCAGGTTGCGTCTTGCGAGTGATGCGGTACCAAGTCCCGAGGACTTTTCTATCCCTTCAGAGGTGTGTGTGTGTGTGTCTAAAATGAGAAGTCATCCACCTCCACAGAGCCCTCTTTATTATGGGGGTTCAGGGGGCGCGTAGATCTAGGCTATGCACGGAACATTTTTTTAAGCGGAAATTTAATAATTTTCAAATATATGTATAGTGTCTATAAACAACTATATATTTTATAATGACATTATAATTATACATGTAGCCTACATTAATATGTTCTCAATAGAATTACGATTACTGTAGGCTTACTAGGCTAATATAGCAGGGCATTCAGTTACTTTTGAAAGGACAATAATAAAGTGTCTTATTTCATAAGACTTTAACTTTGCCAGCTATACATTTTTTTTTAGCATTTCCTCACGTTTTACCACTGCTTTTAGTGACAGTCGATATGCATGGCATACTGGCAATGACAGTGATGGCCTTACCACACCCCTTCTCACAGCCTTCCACGCCCATTTAAGTTGCATTTTTCAAAAAGATTGTGAGCTAGACTTGAGCTAAAAGAGGGGGGTTTCGTGACCCTTTAAGACAAACTAGGGGTGTAACGATTCATTCGTTTTCTCGATGCATCGATTACAAATCCTGACGATGCATATGCATCGATCTTGAAACATGTATTTTGAATCGTGAATCGTTTATTTTGGTCAATATTCGATTTAAAATGCTAAGAATCGATTAATTTGCGATTCTATAGCGATTCAGTGCTTTAAAACATATAGACATTAAATGACTACATGCGCGAATTAATGAGGCGTTGTGCGGCGTCATTTCGCGTCCTCACAGCTCTCCACATACTGGCTGCACTCCTTACCATCTTTCACTGGATTTCGCTTGCGCTCGGTCCCATATAGCTCTCATCTACTGATTTTTGAGCAGTCCATGTTTGAGCTCTCCTCAGGACAGCCACTGGTGTTCACATGAGCAGATGACAGATCTCTATCGAGAAAGCAAGCCATTGATAAAGCTGCCATATCATTGCGTGGGCACTGCTAAACGCGTTCGTTGCGTGAAAACGTCTAAGATAAGCTATTGAAGTTTTACGGAAATGGGTCATACCCGTCCTGAGCAGTTAAAGTAAAACCCCACTTATTCAAGGGTGCGCATTTATTACATGGAAAGAGAAAGCGTATAATAGGTGTCTAAAATGCACACGCTTCCGATTAATCATGAATGATGAATGAAATGTAACTTAATGTCGTTAAACTGAATGTACGAAGAAAACTGATGAAATAACTACAACATTAATTACACTGAAATAACAGCGTGTGGTTTATCCATCAATCAAATGCACATTAAAGTTGCATTCGTAAGTAGACACCCGGCGCGTTTTCTTTCAGAATCACAAGGAAAATGTTCAGTATAAAGAGAACAAAGAGTAGCTATTCCATGAGGAAAAGTTAGTTAAGGTTTAGTTGGGAAAGTTCATGGTATTTTTAGTTGTTTACATTGTTTAATGTACCAGGAACACTTTAAGGTTGTGTCTCCATTAACACTATCCTACAAAATAGTTAGCATAATGAACTAACAATACTTTTAAAGCCTTTTTAAATCTTGGTTTACATTTCTACAAATGCTAATTTATAGGCTTTGTAAATATTTTTTATAACAATAGATTCATTAAAAAACTATCATGAACTAACGTTAACAATAAACAAAATGCCGTTGGTTTTTTGTTTTTGTTCCAACTCTCTGACCAGCTGTATAATTCACACCCTGACTAAGACCCATTGGTGTAGGGCTGCAACTAACGATTATTTTGATAATCGATTAATCGGACGATTATTTTTTCGATTAATCGATTAATCGGATAGAAATTAAATTAGATTATTATTTTTTTTATAACTAAATAAAACCGTAAATCAGGGTATTTATGTGTAAAAGTGTACTTTAAAAAGTGCAAAAGCCACACATTGAGTTTTACTAATATCAATATTTGCATTGTTTTTAATGATAATTGCTGATGGCAAGTTGACAAACATGATTATTGTTAAAAAAATGATATCCAACATATTATGTTTTAACACAATTTTTGTTAAAACAAATTTACACAGACATGTTGTTCAGATGTGAATATCTGAACTAAAAACAAACTAAAAACATCTAAAATATATAATTCATTTAATTTTTATTTAAAATTAATTATATATAAGGAATATAAGGATAAAGAATATAATATATATTATATATAATATATAAAAGAATATAATATATGGATAAATTGATTAAATAAATATAGAAAGACTGAAAACAATTGTGTAAACGTAGAGCCGCAGTAGATCGCGTTTGACAAACAATTAAAACTTAGTAGACTAATGCTATAAAAAGAGAACGGAATGGAGGTAACGTTACCCAGCAAGCTAACAGGCTTGAGTAAAGGACAGGAGAAATGATGCATTAGTGCACAAGCATTCGCTGAAAACCACTGAGTACAGTGACTAAAAAACAATATTTTACTGCTGCTGTTATTAACTGCCTTTGTATTTAGTGCTTCACTTTGTAAACACCATTTTAATTTAACCTATTTCTGCGGTAGCGCTATTTTAATCCATCACTTACGTTGCGAGCGAACTGATTGCGCAACCTGATGCTCGAGACAAAATACAGACATCCCAAGATCCCGGAAGTCCCGGGAGTCTCCCTCATATTGATTGCGGCTCCCTGATGCCCGCGAATTAGTTCAAACTCCCGAAATCTAGAGCGCGCAAGCAAGAGCGCGCATGCGAGACAGAAGAGACTGCTCCAAACCGTGTAGCGCGCGCGCTCGGCAGAGAGAGACCTTGCGTGTGTGTGCGTACCAGTAAACGCTCCCCGTGACGTAAGCAGACCAACTAATCGATAATGACATTCGTTGACAACGATTTTCATAATCGATTATAATCGATTTTATCGATTAGTTGTTGCAGCCCTACATTGGTGGAAGCATTTAAAGGGTTAGTTCACCCAAAAATGAAAATTAAGTCATTAATTACTCACTCCCATGCTGTACCAACCCCGTAAGACCTTCGTTCGTCTTCGGAACACAAATGAAGATATTTATGATTAAATCTGAGAGGTGGATCACTGCTACATAGGCTCCCTAAGGGAATGAAACTTGACGGCCCAGAAAGTCATTAAAGAAAATGTTTAAATATTCCATGTCACAACAGTGGCTCAACTATAAGTTTATCAAGCGACGAGAATACTTTTTGTGCGAAAAAACAAACAAAAATAACGACTTTATTCGACTATTCCTTTTCTTCCTTGTAGGTCTGAAACGAGACTTCAAGAGATTTCCACGACGCAAGCGCGAGAATTGCGATCTCCTTCAACTACTTCAGTTAAGTTCTCGCGCGTGCGTCGTGGAAATCTCTTGAAGTCTCTTGAAATATCTTCATTTGTGTTCCGAAGACGAACGAAGGCCTTACGGGGTTGGTACAGCATGGGGGTGAGTAATTAATGACTTAATTTTCATTTTTGGGTGAACTAACCCTTTAAATAATCCTATGAATGCGTATAAAAAAATTAAGAATCGAATCGAATTAATCGAATCGAATCGAATTTGAATGTGAATCACATTGAATCGAATCTTTCTGAATTTGCAAAAATCGTTCTTGAATCGAAAACCGATGAATCGTGAATCGAATCGATTCGCTGCCTACCCAAAGATTCACAACCCTAAGACAAACTAATAGTTTGAATCATTCTTAAAATCATTTATTAAATGAACTCACTGAATGAGTCAGAGCATTCCTGAATCAACATCTGACTCACACCACAAGATTTCACTACTTTCAGTCAAAGTAGTAAAGATTCATGAAACTTAAACCGATACATTACTGGCTGTTCAAATGACTATGTCTAAGATATGCTTTTGCAACAAATGGTTTGGTGATAAATCAAGATTTTTTTCTTTTTTAAACAGATGCATGATTAATGGCACTTTTGATACTGCATAGGCAGCCCTATTTTCACATATGTAAGCAAGCAGTGCATCTGTGCATTTATCACATAATGGTCCCCTGGCTAAAAGCATCCTTTAAATGCGTCTGTCTTGCATCAGCACACATTAGCGGATATGCCAAGACGCAGGCAGAAATGCTGTATTCAATATTCTCTCCCTGAAGTCGAGCTGACAGAGCTTCAGTCTCACAGACTCTTTCGTCATCCCACCAAGAGAACAACATCCAGAGCTCAACAACAATGAAATCAAACTAGGACAAACAAGAACATTGAACTTTTAGATCACTGATCACCATCTGTGCATTCATATAGAGGTTTGCAGGACACAAACCATGCATGAAGCATGCTCGCATATTTTGGGAATTTGTTCATGACAGAATGCAGTATGAAGACAAATGCACTCCTTATCGAGGTACAAATAGGTCATTAGATTGGATTGTGGATTTCCCATTTGGGAAGGAATGTGCGCGATGTAAAATTGGGATTCTGCACTTTAAATGAGAAGGCAATCTGTAGCAATGGGAATCACAATGAGAGATCACTTTCCTTTACAGAAACAATCTGCATCCTTGAGAAATTCTCTCTTGTAAATATTTTGCTTTCCAAAAAAACAACCCTTTGAGAGAAAAAATGCTTGATATCAAGGGACTTTCCAACCCTGCAAGAACGCCGAATGCTTTTTTTTTCGTAACACACAAATCAGGAAAAATATGAATACACTACCATTCAAAAGTTTGTAATAATTCAGATTTTGTTTTGTTTTTGAAGTCTGAAAAAGTAGGTAATATTGTGAAATATTAATTACACTTTAAAATAACAGATTTTTTTAAATACATTTTAAAATGTAATTTACCCCTGTGCAGCAAAGCTGAATTTTCAGCATCATTACAGTCTTCAGTGTCACATGATCCTTCAAAAATAATAATAATAATAATAATAATAATAATATGCTGATTTGAAGCTCAAGAAACAATAACAACTTATTCATATCAATTTTGAAAAAAGTATTTGCTGCTTAATATTTTTGTGGAAACCGTGATACACTACTAGGCTATCCATCTGGGATAGGATTGAAAATTATATATTATATTATTAAAAAAAAAATTTTTAATCCTATCCCAGATGGATAGTAGTGTATAGTGTATATGTATAGTTTAAAAGTAAACATTTTATAATGTTAAAAAAGATTTCTATTTGAAAACAAAATGAATTTCAAAAGAATTTTGAATGAAATTCAAAAGAATCCTGAAATTTATCTAATTTTTAAATCAAAGAATCCTAAAAAAAAATAAAACAATTCCACAGAAATATTAAATAGCAAAAACTGTTTTCGACATTGTTAATAATAAGAACTATTAATGATAATTTCATGCTATAGCTAGTAGGAAGAGATGACCGGTTCACTTGCTGCTTGAAGCGATATGTCACAACACGTCAAAGAGCCACAAAACTGTATTTTATTGAATTTCTTTTTTTTTTTAAAGATGAAATTTGAAAGCTGTCGGCAAGTTGTCAGCATCCTCTTTTGCGCCGCAATGTATTTTCCACTGCGAGAATGTCAATATATTAAAATAGAAAACACTTACTTTAAATTGTAACATTTCACAATATTCGAGGCATTTTTGACCGGTAGTGTATGTGCAAAAGCAAACCTCTTGTGATGACATCACATAAGAGGGAAAAATTGTCACGCACAACTTCTCTCTATTGATGATGATTACATCATGTGATGTTTTCATCAAGATAGACTGAAAGTGGCCTTTGTGGAGTGACATGAGAGGACTGGTCCAACTTCAAGCATCTACTTAACTGCTTACAGAACTGCAGACGTTTCCCACAAACATCCTCAGGTGTTAACGCTACCTCATATAGGCCTTCAAACAGCTTAATACCCTTCCACTTAGACCTAGTTACAAACAGCTTTCTACAACCTCGGCAACTACTGCAGATCTAAAATGTGGATTACGACCCAAATTGTTGTGTAAATTCAGTACTAGCAAAGCTATTTGCACAGCTTATTTGATTGCATATTGAGTGAGCTGGAGTGAACCTGTCACTGTCTATTTTGTTATTAATATTAAAGGGTTAGTTCACCCAAAAATGAAAAATCTGTCATCATTTACTCGCTTTCATGTTGTTCTTCGGAACACAACTGAAGATATTTTTAATGAAATCTGAGAGCTTTCTATCCCTCCATTGACAGCTACGCAACTTTAACACTTCAAAAAGTTCATATAAAGATCATATCCATATGAATTAGTCCAAATTTTCTGAAGAGACGCAATAACTTTTTGATGAACAGATTAAACATTTAATCTAATAAACTTTTAAAACGTTTAGCTTTTATTCACATAAACATTCATCAACGCACACATCAGTTGTGATAAATGGAAGCTCAAGCATGTTCACTTGACGTGCGAGAACCAATGAGGTTCAATCTCGTGTTACGCAGCACGTTTGAGCTTCTGTAAGAACCAATGAGGTTCAATCTCGTGTTACGCAGCACGTTTGAGCTTCTGTAAGAACCAATGAGGTTCAATCTCGTGTTACGCAGCACGTTTGAACTTCTGCAAGAACCAATGAGGTTCATTCTCGTGTTACGCAGCACGTTTGAGCTTCTGCAAGAACCAATGAGGTTCATTCTCGTGTTACGCTGCACAACAACCGCCTGGATTGAGCCAAGTAGGGGACATCTCTAGGGTCTTCAAGTGGGCACCTTCCGTCCTCAATGTTTCGTCGACTAGCCCACGACACCTCAAGAGGGCTCGAAAGTGACTCTGGCGTCCCAGAGCCACCCCCCTCCGTCCCCCACTCAACTCAGCCCAGCTTACTGACCTCTACGTCCCTCCTGCTGCTGAGACCTAACCACAATATCACAATCTCTCCGCAACCCAACCATACACGCCAACCCGTTTGACTAAGGCTGTCGAGCCCCACTGGTGCGTTAATATGCAGTTTCAGTGGCAACGGTTCCGTATGGCATACCACCTACCACAAAACACAATATCTGCCCAACCACCCGTCATTCACGCAATATACACAGGAACGTAATGACTGTAAATACTATACAACCTTTACAAATAAACCAACAGACTCTTCAAGTTTTCAAGAATTCTACAAAACCGTAGCATGGCGGCCTGTACACAGCCAGCTAGAATCTTTCACAGCCTGTTGCTGCTCCTTTCTGCTGCTTCAGATAAGTTCTTTACTGTGCGACACAACTCTTGGCCACTGAATCCGACGTCTCTGAGGAACCGGGTTGTAGAGTGTGCCACAAAACCTCGACAACCCACTTCCACTGGATAAACCTGGACTCTCCATCCTCGCTGTTCTGCTTCAGTGGCCAGATGAGCATACCGCAGTTTCTTCCTCTCATATGCCTCATCTGACTACCGCATCCTCCCATGCCACTGTTAACTCTATCAGTTGAACAATGAGTGCTGATCCAGACCACAAAACAATATCTGGTCGGAGGTTAGTGGTGGCAATCTCAGGTGGAAAAATAAGCCATGTGGCGCGGCCTAAGCTTTTGCCATTTTTTTCCTTACATTACTTTTACTTTTATACTTTAAGTAGTTTTGAAACCAGTACTTTTACACCTTTACTTGAGTAACAAGCTTGAGTTGATACTTCAACTTTTACATAAGTCTTTTAAACCCTAATATCTATACTTCTACCTGAGTAATGAATGTGAATACTTTTGACACCTCTGGAACTATCCCTTAAAGGCAGTGCATGTGCTTTCAAATCAGCCCACAATTATTCAAACTAAATACCTTTACAAATACAAGTAGTATATCACTTTTATTTACAGTTTATTTTAAGGCCTTTATCACTATTTACTCAGTGTAAATGTAAACAATGACCCTGTTTGTTGATATTTACGTACACTTTGTTCAAACAGCCACTAAACCCATTTACATTATGTGTAAAGTACAAATAATGGATTAGAAGCGAAATGTTTTCAATTCGGGTTATTTTTAAGCCTAGCTTAGTCAGACCTTTTCACCTGAAAGATCATGCCGTTTATTAACGTAACGTTACAGAACATAACGTTAGCCTTTAGGCCTACTTTTTTTTAATGAGAGACGAACATGTGCTATCGTGCACGACGTCATTAATCTCAGCACTTAAGAATGTTTTGAAAAGAATAAGGATAATGTATAATGCATTTTAAAAAATTACCTCAGTGAGTGTAACGTTAGCCTCCACATACTGCGTCGGTGGCGTCATGCATGTTCATCACCGCGTCCGTTAACAGGTGCGCTTGGATGAACTGGCGGGTCATTTGATTCACCCAAGTGACTCGAATCTTCTTTAGGATTCGTAAACTGATTCGTTCAGCGATAATTATTTTCATGAGCATGCGAGCAATAAAATAATTTTAATTAATTTAAACCATTATCCCTAATAGCCACTGCGTTATATGTCAAACAATAATATTGACAAGAGACAAAGAAAAACACTAATTGTTTATTTCTTTGTTTCTATTTATACTTGAACAAAATTGCAACGGCTACTTATTGAGAAATACTTCAAGGCTATATACATGCCATTCTTTTAATTTGATGTGTAAATATATATTTGTTTAATGATGGAGTGTGTTCAATAATATTTTATGTTTTTTTTTTTTTCTGTGTAGAGAATAGTGAAATTTAACTGGTAGAGGCAACTGAAATTTTGGTACTGTGACAATCCCTGAAGTAAAAATAAAGATTACATTATTTTTACATCAACAATCCTTTTGATGAGCAACAGCTATAATTCTGAAGTGTGGACATACCAGCACGAATGAAATATCCTTTGGCCAAAATGCCTGGTGGTCAGGTTGACCACCCTGGCATCTACCGCTCCACAGTATTTCTTTTTGAAATGTACCAGTGTGTAAAATGATCAGCTTTTTTCTGCGTACCTTCCTGCGTAATAGACGACAGAAGCGCATGACATTGAAAGTAGAACTAGGCCTACATGCTCTTTGCAAAAAAAAAGGATAGAACTCTCAAAACCAACTGTGGCGACCAACCACAGTCCATTTTGTTGTTTATTTAGGATTGAGTTTTTCTAGTTTATATGTTTGCCTGAAAACAAATTGAATATCTTTAAAGATGAGATTCAAAATTCAATGACTTCATCCTCAAAGGCTCTTGTTGTATCAACATCATAAACACGACCGTTTCCAAGCAGACTGATAAAAACGGTATGCCCTTACTCCCAGAAGATGCGTAAAGTCAGCCAATCAGATTAAGACTTGCCAGATTGATAAATTTTGTGAGAAATATGCATCAGAATGTCATTGAGCTGTGTGCGGTCTGTGAATGTGCCTTCTGATGTTGTAGTTACGGCATCAACCATGGGCAAACTAGCGTTTTCAAGTGTTTTTCAGAAAGTTTCTCATCCACACTGAAACATCAGAAAAATGCTAAAATCAGTTGAAACGTAATAAAAGCTCATTACAGGGTTGAGGGATAGGGTTGTGGGGTCACGCCCCCCTTTAAACCTTTAAACCTAAAAATCTGGCTTCTTGTAGCTTCACCCATTAGGCCCAAATTACATTTGCTCCTCCTTACTGGACGTCTACGTCATACATCATGGCGCATCAAATTTGAATATGCGCTTATTCAGATTTCCCAAATGAGATTTCCAATGCATTCTTCCAGTTTATTTTTATTTTTTTGTGATTCGTAGATGAAAGAAAGGGGTTTGGAATGACATGAGGGTTGGCAGATTTGAATTTTTTTGGCCAATCTTAATAGCGGGCTGCACATCAGTATAATAAAGTACAAGTAATCTTTTTGTTTGGGCTTGATTGCTTGAGGGATTATTGACGCTTCAGACTGTCTTCCCAGATTAGACTTCTGGCTCCGGTTCCTTCGCTCTCTTACATAAGCATACATCCTAATTAGACCTGATTGGACTTTTAAAGGTTTGAGCCAAGAAACGGCATAATCTGTCATACAAAAAGAACAAAAATTCAGTTCTTAGTCGATTGACAGTATTACATATGATTTATAGCTTTGCATTAGAGATAATCCCTTTCACAACATCCCTTGAGGTGCATTATGCTCAGGATAAATGAATTGACAGGCCACGGTGGTTCCATGAGGATAGATTAGATCAGATTTCGTACTTGGATCTTACCCAAGGGCACTGGAGAGTGCATTTGCAAGTTAGCAACTGGTATGGAGTGTATTAAAGGCGTTTTAGACAGGGTTTCGAGGGCTAAACTGTGTTTCCGGCTAATCCATAAAACTGGATGCAAAGACTTCCTTGAAAATAAGTCTTTTGTATGACATTAATATACTTCCAAAACAAATAGAAGACATAAATCAGAGTTAGCATCACAGTTATTTTAGGTCATGGGACAAAAGCCCTAAGACTAGATTCTGGCAAAACTCTACAAAAATAAAATGGCACAAATTTTGGTGGAAATCTCATAAATTTCTTTGAAAAACAACAAGATGTGCCATCGCTGCTGCCAATGAAGCTGTTTGCTTTAATTTACAGCTTTTTGAGATTCTGAACAGTTTTTGTAACTATAGTTCATTGAAAGAGGAGAAGACCTCACACATGATGAGAAACATGAGACTGGTCTGGCAGTGCTTCATGAGCTCCATTTGACAAAATATAGCCAGACTGAGAAAAATTAGGTCAGGACTCCCAAGTGGGAACTCGATTTGGCTCGGTTAATGCATAAAATTCACACTTTTTCTGTCTTTTCTTCTTTCACCAGCCCTTATCAATACTGTCAAGAGCAGAAGACACATTTAGGTTATCATCAACTTAATCGTCTTGGTACGAGGAACGAATACAGCCCAAAGAGAAAGCTGCCAGTTTCTGCACATTTCCCCGTTTTGCTAGGGAAAATATATATTTAGTTGAGGATTCATGAGAGCTGATTTTTAAAGGTATAGTTCACCCGAAAATTAAAATTCTGAATCATTCGCTTACCCTCATGTCATTCCAAAACTGAATGACTTGTGCAGAACACAAAAGAAGTTATTTTCATAAACGTCTCATTGTATTGGCCATATAATGAAAGTCAAAGGAACCAGTGTTGTTGAGTGTTGTTGAGTTTCTTTCTTATGCTGAACACAAAAGAAGATAGTTTGAAGAATGTCAGCAACCAAACAGTTTCTGGTCCCCACTGACTTCCATAGTATTTTTTTTTATACAATGGAAGTCAATGTGGACCAACAATGGTTAGGTTACCAACATTCTTCGAAATATCTTCTTTTGTGTTCAAACACGCCCTGCTTAGAAATTTTTTTTTTTTTTTTTAAACGCATCGCTTCGCTTCAGGATGCCTTTATTAACCCCCTGAAGCCGTATGTATTACTTTTATGATGGATGGATGGCCTTTTTGGAGATTCAAAAACTCAGGATCTATTCACTCCCGTTATAAAGCTTGGAAGAGCCAGGATATTTTTTAACATAACTCTTATTGTGTGTATTGATTGTGTTTGGCTGAAAGAACAAAGTCATATACACCTAGGGTGGCTTGAGGGTGAGTAAATTATCATTTTCATTTTTGAGTGAACTAACCCTTTAAATGTCTTGCATCACATGAGAGTTGGCGATGCAAATGCAACCAGGAAATTGTCTCTAGAGGACAACTCAGTTCTTGGGGGAACAATTTAGTTCTTTAGTTCTTTGGAAGCATCTGCCAAATGCATAAATGTAACTCAAAATATTCTTCAGAAAATGTGAAGAATATCTTGAAGCACCAACCTGTTAAAGCAACACTAAGTAAGAATTTTGACCTTAAAATAATGTTTCCAAAATCGTTTCAGTGGTTCATTAAGTCGTAACAGGGTGAAAGGCACTTCTGGATTCGCTTTGCGGTCCTATATCTGCAATGACCACGCTATGTAAGATTGCCAGATCGGGTCGCGTTTCTGTAGTTCTAATGAGACATAAGAAAACTACAAATTTGACTTTGGCTTTACGTCAAGCGTTACAATAGTCATTATTTTGTTTTTCTTCGTTTCTGATGTCGCAATACGTCATACTTTCATGAAATCATGCAACAGACTCTACCTTGTCTGTGGACATCGTTCATTCCAAAGGATAAACAGCGAGCGTGCGTGCGACAGTAGGCTGCGGTAGAATAAATTATTTGCGACAGCGGTAATGGACAATTCTGCTTCCAACCTATAGGGCGACCGCAGAGGAAAAGTTACGTGGTGTTGCTTTAACTCTCTTACAGCCAGCAGAAGTGAAACGAGGCTGGGAAAGGCGGCGTGGAGAGATCAGGAATAACTGATCTGACCCAGATCAACACCCCCGGGGATCGACCCTGCGTATCTGTCTGGCTATAACAAATGAGAGCGTGTAAGAAGCGCCCAAAAGCCAGTCAGGGAAATCACAAATATTTGGCCTACAAGACATTCCATTAATAATAATTAAATCACATCAGCATACGGCTGGCAGCACACCGGCCACAACAAGACACTCTCAAAGGAACTGTTGAACTTTTGGCAGTTGCGCAAATTGGCGTAACAGAGAGTCAAAATTATGAAATGTTTTAAGTGAAGCATGTCTCCTCTGCCACATCTGGCATGATCATATTTGTAACTATAACACAGATAGGGGGAAAGAAAATTAAACACAGCTTTGCCAAGCTCAGTTGAATTTTTAGTTCAAAGAAATGTTGTTCTTCCTGCATTCAACAAACAAGAGAAGTTTTCCCATGGAATAGGAACATGATTCCAAACAGACATGATGCTCCAAGACCCACTCTGACAAAAAAAAAAGAAAGAAAAAAAAGCATTTAGCAACTGATATATAATCAAAATGTTCGTTTTTGGCATTATAGTATTCTCAGAAGAAAAGACTTTACCTAATACTGACACATTACCGTTGCATAAACCATGGCAGAATAAAAGTGTGGATGAAAGTTGAGTCACAGTTTCCAAAACGTCCATTTCGCAGGTGTTTGTTTTGCCGTTCTTAAACTGATTGATTACATTAAAACAAGTCAGAAACATGATGCAGATTTTTTGGTCTGGACCGATTAATCTGTTCAAAGATGTAATAAAAAACGTCATTTATACATACAATGGCTTTTAAATACAACTTTTCTGTGATGAGCATGTTCTTAATTTCTGAATTAATTTTGTTTGTTTTTTTGTAAATAAAAAATTGATACAAATAAAAAAACATGTCATGGTGTTTCAACGATTCTGATGTCTTAATGAAGGAAAAAAAAACCATTAAAGAATTTCTTAGAACTTGTGTCTGCCAATCAAAGTCATGTGGTGCAACCGACAAGCAGAAATATGCAGGAAAATTAAATAATCAGGAAGTGATATCATAAAGATGACCTCAGCTGACCCTCATGTGCCAAGGTCAATTAGTCTCAGAAAAGTAAAATAATTAATTAGACCTTTTTTAATGTCAAAGTTAGTTCAGGATGTAAAATGTCATGTGGTGTGACTCCCCAAAAGTGTAATTATATTTATGAATTAATAAATTGCGTAAAAATGTTTTTTTTTTTTTTTTTTTCATTAGTGATGGTTGCTAGACATAGGCCTACTAAAGGCTGGTTAGAACAGACAGGTTCACAAATATGACAATAACATACTGTCTAATATTTCATATTTCTTGTCCTTTTGTGTTTATAGTGTTTTTGGCTTTGTTGAATCCCAGTGATTTCATGTTTTCTTTTCCATTGGTTTGGCTCTCACATCTGTTATTCAGTCCCGTTTTGCTTTTTATCGATATTGTAACATTGACAATCAAACAACAATAGAGCTGTTAAGAGCACGATTGAATCTGTTCTTCAGAAACGTCTCCCAAGACTATCAAGAATGATTTAGCAGAATTCTTCCATAAGTAACCCTGATGACTTGACCAGTGCCATATCAATAAACCGCAGTAGGTTGGCGACTGATCTCATCCCAACTTTTCTTCTGTTTCAGAAGTAGCAGAGAGCCAAAAAAGTTCTTCAATGTTTTCTGCAAATGAAGCATATAAGTGCAGTTTTATACAGTGATCTGAAGGTACAACTGCTGTACTTCTATCAAACTTTAACCCGAAGCATTTACATTGCATTCACTTTTGCAGTGTATGTGTTTCCTGGGACTCAAACCCATGACCTTGGCGTTGCTAGCACCATATTGTACCAGTTCAGCTCTTTGAAATTCTTTGATTTGAACTAATTAGCTATGGGCGCCTTGCTGAGACAAAACAGACACTGTTCACGCTCACCTTGGCCGGATATGGTGACTATTTGTTTTGAAATTAATCTTATTAATGTTGGCTTGAGTTTTATCTCTTTCTTTTCTGTTGCGGAAAGGCCATTACAAGTTCAGGGAATGGGGCTATTTTTTAAATTTGGATGTGAATGTGTCTGCCATATGTTGTTTTCATGAATTTATGAATCAAAACATTAGTGGGACCAATAAGAGTGTCTGCGAAATGTTGTCTGCAACTCTGCTCAAATGTACTCTTTGTATTCGGGCCCAATCATACACCCGACGCAATGCAGCTCCAGGCGCGACACAAGTGTTTTTGGCTAGTTTCAGCCTGACGCAGTTATCATTTTCACGTCCAGCGCCACGTTTTTTAAATAGCAAATGCATTTGTGACCATTTGTTCGCCCATGGCCGGCTGGTCTGAAAACGAGGTGTGATCAGGCGCATTGTTGGCGCGTTGCTATTTTGAGGCAACTGAAATAGACTCCGCCATTGACTTTAGACCAGGTTTCAGTTGGTCAATGGCGCAGTCTATTTAAAAAAAAGTGTTGTTTAAAGAGGGCGTTAGTAATGTGCGCCTATAGGCGGGTCCACAACACGCGCACACTTTGTCCGGTAGATGGTCTGCGCTTTAACCTCGCGCACGAGCAGATCCGTTTGTTCTCTGGAGAAGCGTTCAGTTTTTCTGCTTGCTAATTCTGCCGTGTAAACAGTGAATCCGCCATGGCGCGCGCGCAACTGGCGTTGAAACGGAAAGGGAGATGAAACTTTTTTGCACGTTACGCCCAAAACACACCCATTACTCATTAAGACATAGGTCGGCAACCCGCGGCTCTAGAGCCGCATGCGGCTCTTAAGCGCCGCCCTAGTGGCTCCCTGGAGCTTTTTCAAAAATTTGAAAATGGAAAAAATATTTTTTGTTTTAATATAATTTCTGTAGGAGGAAAAACATGACAAACATTCTTAAAGTTTTTCAACGTTGTAAAAATGTGTATAATAAATATTTAATTTCAACATTTCTCTCAACGAAGAATTTACGTCATAGACTGTGACACACGTGTCTGTCAAATCTGCGTGATGCCAGACCGGTGGCTGACAAACAAACAAACAAACCGACGGGTGTGTCATGGGCCATGGATCCCAAGGGGAAAAGGAGAAAGATAGCTGAGCACTCCCAACGCAATAGAGTGCGCGGGCGCGTGCGGTAATGCACTCACTCTACTAAAACAAAATAGAAACGATTTACAGGCCAGAATTTCTATTCATAACATGTTTGCAGGGTTGAGCGATATAGCCAATCACAGACATATGTGTTGATTTCTTGAACGCAATGTCCAATCAGAAGCATTTAAGATAGACTCCCCTCACCGCTCAAAACTGACTTTTTTGTTCAGTGCTGAATTCTGTATGCTGGCAAATCCTCTAATTATAACGAACAAAGTGTGGATATTATGAAAGATTCATTGTGCAGTCAGCTTCATTGATAATAACAGAGATGTGTGAGATCGCGATGATGTCAGCTTTTTAGGAATTATTAAGAGAGCGCACTTTGCGCGCATTCAGTCATGCCAAACCATGCACGCAGTAAACTGCTTGCTTTTATGTTAAATTAACAGTGGTTTGTCTTGTAATGCTTTAATAACAAATAATTTATAAGGAGGATACGGTGGCGACACGTAGGCTAACTTGAAAATATTTGGAGGTAGGCTACAGAAAAAAGTCTATTTGCGGGCGGGAGCGGGACAAAACATAAATGTTGCGAGCGGGAGAAAGAAAGTTGAGAACGTCAGTTATAACGACCCACGCATTAAAAAATGGTCGGGTTAAAATCGGGCTCGGGCTCATAATTACGTTTAATGGGCCGGGCCGGGCCTGGTTTGATTTTTTGGGCCCGATCTAAGCTCTAATTTGTAGCCTACTTATCATTTTGATACTAGGGGGCTAATAAAGCTAATTTAACACTTAGCCTACAGCATGTGTTGCCTTCATTATAAGGCTTATATAAAGCTTTTAATTTTTTGCGGCTCCAGACAGATTTTTTTTTTTTTTTTTGGTCCAATATGGCTCTTTCAACATTTTGGGTTGCCGATCCCTGCATTAAGAGAATAGGGACAACCCTTTTAGACCTTTTTTCCCGTCGTTAAATTAGCAAAAGTGGATTCTAACTGCACTTGCGCCGTGCGCTTTAGACCATGCGCTTAGATCGTAAAATAGGGCCCTTCATGTTGAATTTGATCAACTTTGATGCTATCCAAACGATTACATTTAATAACTCTAAAAATGTCAGGTGGTGTGACCATCAAGTAAAAAGTCAAATATTTTCCTTACATTTCTTATTGTGTACACAACTTCTCCAAAAAGATTTTTAAATATTAGGGATGTCAAGCAATTCAAATTTTTAATCTAATTAATTACATGATGTGGTGATTATTCTAATTAATCGCAAATCAAATTTGGCCCCCAAAAGATCATTTAAAGTCATTATTGTGTTAAATGAGAAAAGCATCAAATAGACATTACAAAAAGTAGCTTTAGAACGAAATATTTGATTTAATTGAACATAGAATTTATTACACATCAACTTTTAGGCTACAACGGCCATGATATTTTTCAGAAGCTGCGTATGTATTTAGATATATTTGCAGACAAAAATATTCTTCAAAATATCTTTTATGACATTCTTTTATGTTCCCGCAAAAGAAAGAAGGTCAGATAGGTTTGAAACGACACAAGGGAATCGTGAGATAAAAGGCACAATTACTTTTTTGTTCTGTGACAGAAAACAAGCTTCCATATACAAGAGTAAGCAAAACTACTCAAAAAGGTTTTCTTTTCAAGAATGTCATCCTTGTTTTTGTTTTTTCTTCTTCATTATGAAATCAGAACAAATGTATCACTTTTTTAATTTATGTCCCCAAATAGTTCAGAAGTCAAAAAACATGCATAGCAACTCCATGACAACCATATACACTACCAAGTTTGGGGTCAGTAAGATTTTGAAGTTTTTGAAAGAAGTCTCTTATGCTCACAAAGGCTGCGTTTATTTATTATTGGTATCAAAAATACAGTAAAAACAGAAAAAGAAATTGAAATATTATTACAATTTAAAAGAACTGTTTTCTATTTGCACATTATTTTCCAATGTAATTTATTCCTGTGATCAAAGCTGAATTTTCAGCATCATTACTCCAGTCTTCAGTGTCACATGATCCACATTCTAATATGATGATTTGATGCTCAAGAAACATTTCTGATTATTATCAATGTTGAAAAAGGTAGTGCATCTTAATATTTTTGTGGGAACAGTAATACTTTTGTTTTTCAGGATTATTTGATGAATAAAAAATTCAACAGTTATTTGAAACAGATCCTTTGAAACATTCAAATGTCTTTAATGTCAGCTTTTCATCAATTTAAAATATCCTTGCTGAATAAAAGTATCATTTTTTATGAATGACCCCAAACGTTTGAACAGTAGTGTAACAATGGATTGTATTATGTCTTCAGAAATAGACTTACATTAGCAGCCCATTATTGTGCTCATCTTTCATCTGTCGGCTGCAAATACGATCATTGCTCAATATTACACGCTTTCAGATTAATTCCATTTTTAAGGAAGGTAAATTAGGTTGTTGTTTTTTCAGTTCTGTTGATGATCTGCACAATTCGTACCCAGACTATTTTGTTAATGAGTAGGGTGAGTCATTAAACATCGCACATGCTTTTGGTTAGAAAACAAGTGTTAACTACGGGACATGCTGAGAGTTCTGAGGTTCAGGGCAGGTCTGGGAAAATCTTGAGACCAGCTGCTCAAGCCGGATTACAAAAATGCCAAGAAAGGGTCTGGGAGAAGCTCTATCATCTCTTTCTTCTCTTTTTTCATATATTCATATATATATAAGAAGAAAAAAAGTTACATCTTGAACCTCAACCTGATTTCACCAAGGGGAACAACATTCCAATCAACCAATCATATTTGAGGGACAAGTTTACAGTTTAGACAGTTTTTACACTTCTACATCAGTGTTATTCATCATTTCCCTTTTATTTAGAGATAATATGGGTAGGGTTCGCTTTAGGGGTAGGGATAGGACTACATTTTCAGACAGGAATGTTGTTCCAGGATCAACAAGAACGGGTCTAGCTCTGCAAAATCAGGAAGTGCATAGTGCATTTGGTTAATTGTTGATCTGTTCTGGTAAAAAGGTTAGCAACAGGACATTGTGTTCAGCGAAGGTTTGGGAAAGTCCCAGTCACTAAGCAATTATGTAGGTCTGGTAAAGTTTCTCAATATCCCATGGATCTCCATCACTCCAGCTTTCATCCACCCACACAAACCAGTTCTGATGTTTTGGCTGCACTTTTAAGACATTAAATGATGCTTATTAAAAGGATGCTAATTAATTGTTGATTCTGCATACTTTGTCAGGAGAACAATTTTCTGAATGCCACATGTGCAAAAGCAATAAAACACTTTCAGAATGAATCCAGCCACTTCCCGCATAACCATAATACTGGAAGTAAAAAAAACATCCCATTTATTTGTCCACAAGAGGATTGTTTACTAATAATAAATTATATTATAAATATATTATAAACCTTTAAAGACAAACCGTCCGTGAGCTCAGAGGTTATCAATATATGATATATGCTTCTGTTCAAGCCATCGGCGTTACTTCAACTTCATTTTTTTAAATTGATCCAATCAATTCCTGGTGCAGAACTACATGATTCCTGAAGAGAAATATCAACCAATCAGGAACTGCAAGAAAGAAAAAATATATATGTCTACAGTGACAGCCCACTCCCAAAAACACAGCAAATGTCTCTCAATCTCACTACACTCTCAAACAACTATATTTGAATATGATTTTTTTTTATAAACTTAAAATATATTGGTTCTGTACATTGAACTTTAAATCAGTGGTTTTATATTTTCCATTTTTATTTGATTAGTTCATTTGCAATGCAACAAACCCTTGTAGTTCATGCCCGCATTAAACAATGATAAAATGCTAATTGTGATATATTTATTATTATTATTACATCTGTACAATACAAATAATAATAATTATTATTATTAATATCATAATAATTCCATCAGGAATTATTCATACATTATTATTAATAATAGCAACAATACACAATAATATGTATCATTATAACCATCATATAATCTATATTATAATAAAAGATAATATGACATCGTTATTATAAATAATTATTTCTTCATGATCTTATATGAAGGGGGAGGGGTAAAAGTGGGCGTGCACATGGAAATAAAGTGATTTCAAAGCGATTTCATGGAGTCTTTACAGTGATGATAAAAAGACCAAACACTCATTACGCTTTTCAAAAGAAGTTTGACTTCCTTTGCAAACATTTACCATGGTAACCGTTCAAAAAGTCATTAGGTGACCAGTTATTAGGTATTGTTACTACTGTAAAATCAATAATTAATAGCTAGTCTACTGGATTACGATTTCATAACATTTCTGCCATTTTAATTTGCTGATTCCAAAAACCAACTGCAGTAAATTACGGTTGGCTCGACATGCAGCAACATCAGTAGGCCCTATGTTGACAAAATAATCAATCACTGAGTGTTTCAAAATCAATTTGAACTTAATCATCTTCACACTTGCATTATAACTTGCTTAACTTGTGTAGGACTACACTTAAACTGTCAGAGTTATTCACGCGCTGGACGCTGTTCAATGAACCTGTCATGTTATCATATAGACTGCGCATGACGCTCGCACGCGCTTTACGTTACTGTGACGTCTCATTGGATGCGTCACGCGCTGAATATGTCTGCGGAAGGAGCAGGACTCACCCGTGGTTTAAAGTCTCGGCGCAGAAGAGCGGAGAAAGCCGGAGGAGGTTCAGCCGCGGGATCCTCTGGAGCAGAAGCGCATCTCTGAGCTCTCCATCCCCGCGTCAGAGCTCAGCCCAAACAGCTCGAACCAGTTAACCTCTACCTGACCACAACTTCACCATCGCTTTCAGTCCTAACAAACGCTTGAGTAGCCTATGCAGACATAATATATTATTAGGCAATAATAAAATAGTGGCCTCAAAATGTACTAAAAGTGTATGAATGTCGCAGCACGTGATAACAGCACATCAGATGAGTGGGATTTATTGTAAATAGCACTTGTATCATGATACAAAACACTAATATCCTCAGATTATGAAGCTTCTGGGTTTAGTATTGAAATCAGACTATATGCGTTGGCAAGACAAACCATTTTAATGGAAATACATATTTTAATATCCCGTATTAACCCCAAAATACACTTTTTTAAAAGCAAAACAAATCTGCTAACATTAATTTAATAGGCCTACAACATAAGTTTAAAATATATGCCTTTCTTTTTTATGGTCAAGAAAGTACTCGGTTGCATTTTCTTTCATTTTTGGAAATATTGCTAAATCAGGGCCAAATAAAGCACAACAAAAACATTTGTAAGTTTAGAAGAGATAACTGTTAAAAATGACAATAATAATATTTTTTTAAGTAAAACAGTCACTTAACTCGCTCAAACTGCAAAAGAGTCGAGATCCATGATTTATCACCTTTGCATCTTAAAAAAAAAAAGGCTCATACCTGCACTGTTAAAAAATAAATCATGATTTGTTATCACAGCATTTTTTCTTTTGTCAAATCAACTTAGATTGTTTATGTGGTTCAGATAACATCATATTTGGAGTTTCTGTCGATTAAACCAATCTCCTTAGTTGTATTAACTCAATGTTTTAATTCCAATGAACTTAAAATTAAGGCAACCAGGTTACTTACTTTAAGTTTTTAATATAAAGTGTCATGTTAAATTGAAAATTAGTAATACAATTAGCTATCTACAGCCCCCACAAACAGGTTACAAGAAATGGAGATGTTATTGTAGCTAAAAATGAAAGATGTTGGAAAGGGTTTTCCATCATATGTAACCGAGATACAGATCAAATGTCCTCTTCCTCACAAAATTAAGCAGTAGAATTTGATGTCGTTTCTTTGAAAAGGATAAGCATCAGCGGCTTCTTTTGGGAGATTTGGGAGTGTTGCTTTGTGTCTTAAATGATGTAATGATCGTTTTTAATCAGTTTTCAACTCAAGGTCTAATTCTATATTAAAAGATAATGCAATACAGTAAATGGGTTGAGAAATCAATCACTCATAGGTCATCGTCATATCACGTAAATTTGCGTTGGAAGATCCTGAAAATAAAAGAAACCTATTCACATCAAGCATGAGCCCACACACACAAACATGAGCTCACTTGAATGATCATACACAGAACTTGAACCCATGGAGTCAAAAACATAAAATACGCCACTGAGGAACATTAGGGTCATAAAAAGTCTGACCCTGTCTCCTGTTTGCTGTGCTCGGGCCAGACTGCTCCACGTCCAGCACTTGGTTATCAGATCAACAAGTGTTGAATAATTTTCTTGGAGACTGACCACTTTCATGTTTTGGCTTGTAAAAAACCATAAACAAAAATTTCAGAGTGGACATGTAGGTCAAGCCAACAAAGATAGAGTACAGTACATGTCGTCTTTTCATGGTTTACTTCTGTTATAACTGGGACTTGAACTTTTTAACATTTTTAAAAATGTGTAGTTTAGAAATAAAAGGGTACACCAGAGTTTCAGAAAGATGTTCTGGTCGAGCTCAAACCCAAACTTTGTCATTTGATTGTTTCCATAAAATAATAATAATCCAGGATGCATCAAAGGGTGGAAATATAAAAATTAACAGAATTATTAGCAATGATAGAAATGAAGAAATCTTCATAATTCCCAACAGGATGGAATGTAACAGGATGGAAAAAAAAAAAAAAAAGATTCCTATCAGGATGGAAATAAAATGTTGTAATGATCATACCAATTCTACAATTTACTCAAACAAGTTGGAAGGTTTTCGAGTAAAACAAAATAATTCCACAATACCGTGTACCATACATCAATTGTGAATACTTACACACTGAAGGATGATGTCCCTGAGGACCCGGCTTTTGTTATTTAACCCTGTCATGCATGAATTATGATTACCTCAGTCAGGATTTTTTTTCCCTATGTGTTTTTATTGCTATTAGGGCATGAAAAACAAGATTTGAAATGTTGTTGTTTTTTACACATTTTTCAAAGAGATTTTCAGATGTCCACTTGGACATCATGTGTTTATGCTTTAAACTGAAGACATACTGTATTGAACATAGTACAGTAATGACTGCAGCAATATTGTGTGTATTTAACAAACCAATCAATAAAATGATATAAAATCATGTGAAAACTATCAAATATTTACAAAATAAATGCAAAATATTGCAAAGGCAATTTAACTTCATACAAGTCGAACTTTGTGTATCTTTGATGTCAGAACATGATGACGTGATTCGATCAGAGATCTCTAAGACGGACACATTTCTAACATTGCTCTCCTCTGAGAAAACCAATCAGGTGTTCTCAATCTCATCTGAAATGAGCAGTGTTGGGTAACGCATTATAAGTAATGTGCATTACGCAATCAGATTACTTTTTTGATGTTACGAGTAGAGTAACACATTACAAGTAACGTGCATTACTCGTTAGATCAAAAAGTAATCTGATTATATAACGCATGTTACTTGTAATGCATTACTTTACTCGTTAGATCAAAAAGTAATCTGATTATGTAAAGTAATGCATTATAAGTAATGTGTATTACGTAATCAGATTACTTTTTGATGTTACGAGTAAAGTAACGCATAACAAGTAACGTGTATTACTCGTTAGATCAAAAAGTAATCTGATTATGTAAAGTAATCCATTACAAGTAACGTGCATTATGTAATCAGATTACTTTTTTTAAGTAATGAGTAAAGTAATGCATTACAAGTCACATTATGTAATCACATTACTTTTTTGATGTTGGTGCAAGTTACATTCTAATAACACAAATACATTTATTTACAGTAATTTTTTTTTTTACTGCAGATTAAGTATTTTGAAAAAGTAATAGTATGAATTGTAGTTGAAATATAGTCTCCTAGGATATAAGGAATGGGTGGATATTCCGGAGCAACTTGGCATTTCTGACTGGCCATTGGCCATCTTGGTTTGGAGGGGGAAAAAATCGACACACAACAGCTTGCCACCAAGGGGGTAATCCATCATCCGGAAGTTGAAGCCTCGCGGGAGCCGCCATTGTAGCAGAACTTCACCTGCTGTTAGCATCCCATTGACTCCCATTCATTTTGGCGTCACTTTGACAGCGAATAACTTTACATCTGAGGCGTCCAAAGGCTTAATTTCTCGATTATTTATTTCTAAAGAAACACGAAAATGTATAAAATGCTCCATTACTTTGTATCTTACGTTACGGCCCCGTAGAAGCCGTTTTTGTAAAAATAGGCTAAAGATTGCGTCATAACCACGGGACTTTCTGTCGCACAATAGAGACATTACCGTATAGACAGGAGGAGAAGCACGCGGCAATCTTTTACTGTCTATGAGGCAATCGGGGGGACATGAAGGCACAAAGTCAAGGTAGAAGCCCATAAATAGAGTTTCAAGTCTTCTCCATTGAAATCAATGGGGTCGCTGTGTCCATTTCTTTTACTGTCTATGCTTGCCACTTGGTGGCAATGTATAGGATGACGCACTTGTGTCCACTGTAGAGACTGATGTGCAACTATGCCATCAAACCCATGCAAATGCCAGAAAATGCTTTTTGAATAGATGTCCACTGTAGTGACCACTATGCATGAAAGGGTTAAAGAATAATTGGAATAACAGGGTGGAAAGTGATGTTGAGGACATTGGGGAAAGGATTACTAATTAGTATTAAAAAAGAAAGCAACAATTAGAGAAGACAATTTCATCCAGAGCCTGATAAAAATGGCAACTTTGTGAAAATCGAAGTGAAATGATTTACAATTCACCCCACATCCTCCACTGATAATGGCATTTGTATTGTGATAAAAGAAAACTGATATGATTTCATCATTAAAAACTGTGAGTTTGACATTTTATCCAATATATAAAGGCTAATATGACATGAAAACTGCCTAGTGGGAATTATCCCATGTACAAATAGAGGTTATCGGCACCCCAGAGAGTGGCAACCAAATCTGTGTTTTCGCAGATTGTCGACAGTCCCGGGGACCCCTGACCCTTAGTGTGGGTTCGAAAAAGCCTCCAGACTATTAAGTTATTCTGGGGTATTTCATCCCTCTTCTGGAATGGGGGAGACGCCAACTAGGTCCTATTAGAGAAAAGGGAGTCACAGTGTTGGATTTTAGGGGGGCTACGGCGACACAGTAGTCCGAGTTCTGACAAGACCAATACAGAATGGTAGCGAAGAAGGAGGGAAGCTAAAAAAACACCAGACACAAACCGAAAAAAGAGTGGAAGGATGAGAACAATCGGAAATCGGAGGGGAAAAGAAAGCGATAGATTCCTTCAGGGAGACGGATGGATGGCGTACAGAAGACGGGTAATAGGAGACTTTGAGACTGAAAGAAAACAAAAGGAAATAGAGAGATGTTTTTATCAGCGTTAATACGGGCTGTTTCTGCACGCGATCCAAAATACACCATTATATAGTAATATAATATATATATCCATATAGTAAGCGTGGGAAAACTCAACAAGAGGTTTTTTTATTGTCCCCGCCCCTGCCCCAAAGACACAAATAATCTGATGAAAACCCACAACAGTGGGAAAGGATGAGTAAGAAACTCACAAGTGAGCCGTGTACCTTGCCATGACAACGGCCTTAAAATTCAAGACTTTTACAATCTGGGATATTCCATCCGAATGGGGGAGAGGTTGACTCGGTCCCATTAGAGACGAGGGAGTCAGAGTAGGAGTTTTTTTTTTTTGGGGGGGGGGGGGGGGGGGGGGGTGTCTCTAGAGAGAATATGGTGATCTAACAAACCCAAACATTTCACACACTGTGGTGTTCTGAAGCAAATCACATAAATATAAAATAAACATAGCAACCCAAATCCTCTCCGCTTGCTTCTAATCACTCCCACTCATTAGCTTGCAATCATTAAACCACAATGCATGCAATGACTGTTCAGTGGCGAAACACAAAATCAACACCGACACTTAATTTGCAATTATGTTAGTGCTTAATGGCTTTGCTTGGAACGGATCTGTTTTGAATACTGTGCAGTATATGGGCTGTTGTCAGGAAACTATACTTGTGGGCAAAGCGTGTCCTCATGACTTAGTTACCAGACAACGTAATCATTATTTGATATGTTTAGTGTAATGCAAAATATCTTTAAAAAAACTTTTTTTTTATTAGTTTTCCCCCCCTAAGAATTTCAGCCAATTTGCAGTCACGTTAATCAATATAAAAAAAAAACGTAAAATTAAACTTTGTTTCTAGCTATATTTCACTTTCATTTCAAAAAAATATTTTTTATGAATATTAACTTTTTAAATATTTTGCAACCCCAAAATATTTTGAATGTAACAGGGTTGACACAAAACATGTTTTGAAAGAGAAACATATTAGCATTTTTTCAAAAATATAAAATTACATGGAACACGCAGGATTTACTCGGTTATCTAGTCATTTTATAAGTCTATGAATTCCAATCTTCCCGTCACAGGGTTGCAATAATGACTTTAATGTTAATAACAATAAATAACTAATGATAGTTTGTAACACTAATACCACATATTTCATAATTTGGGGTAATAATTTAAAAATCAACTATTGATAAACCCACTAATCTGATTTTTATTTTTTTTAATTAAACTTTTAAAAAAGTGTTCAATAAAATGAGTGATTGCTTCCAGTTTCATTTATCCCAATGAAAGTGGGGCACATTGCATCGTGGGATAAAGTCTACTTATGTGGTACTCTAGGTCATTCCGGTATTTTATGGAACATTTGCATACTGTCCCCGGTTTATTTAAATAATAGTTGACATAGTGTGACATTTCACAGGTGAAATCCAGTCATTTCAATAGGTATCCACAAAATCGGGAGTTTTGAATGAGGGCGCATTCAGATTTTGCCCGTCATGCTCGAGATTCGTCACGAATCGTTGACCGACGGAAATCTGTTTGGTTTGAAAGTGACTTCTGTGTGAGCGGTGCTTCTTCATACTACCGTTCTTACAACCGAAATTTCACTAAGTCGGCTTAGAGTTTGTCTGGCAGACTCGGGTAAAGCTGCTATTATTTGTAACTCGGGACACTGTATGTGGAAACAACGGTCATTTATTCATTTTGAACAAATCCTTCATACACAAATATATATATATATATATATATATATATATATATATATATATGAAAAAGTACATATTTCATATACTACATAAACACAGTTCACCGTCGTCATATTACTGTGTATTAGTAAACTGCCCTACAAAAGCTCCACAAAACTTTCAGTAGTTTTTTTTTCTCTGTACAATAAAGCTATTTGAAACTAAAAATATTTAGACTAACCATTCTGAACACAAATCGGTTATTGATGAATGAAGAAGGGGCGGACCTCAAAACATACCCCAGTCTCTCACCAATACAAACACACACATACACACCAAAAAACATCACAAAAGGATGGCAAAACGGAAAAATATTGGATTATGAAATATGAACTGAAGCTTACTTTACATAGCTGCTGATTCATAATATATATGACAGTCAAAGTTTACAAAGTGTGATGCCGAAATGACACATGGGTAGTTTAAGTGACCGCTTTAAGCCCAGTAACTCAACCGTCTGCTTGAATCTTTAGTTGACCATGCTTGTTCCTTGCATATGAGGTACTTCCGAGAGACCGAGGAGGAAAAGCCTTCTGTTCTTTTCTGTTTAGTTCAGTGCCAGAGAGATTGGATGAGCTGGAGATGAAGCCAGCATTGTTTATATGTTACTAAGCACACTGCGACTGTTATTGGTGGGAAACGGCCAGTAGTTTCCAAACCAGCTGACGTTACAACAAATTGCATTTGTTTTACTTGGATTTAGTCAATAATTGTTGACTGACAGCGGTGGTTTCGGTTGAGAATTTGAGCTTGAGTCGCCACGCTTCTTGGTTTCGCCCTCTCCTCGACGCTCTAGCCGAAGATCATTGTTTATGAACATGCGAGAAGGTTTTTCAAGTGCCTGGCACCTGGATCTGAACCACCTCTCCGTTCTCGGCTTGTTGAAGCTGAATGGCCTCCTTTACGTCCATCTCCGTCTGCAGACCTGGGGTCAGAGCTTCAGCCTGAGGACAAAAAACAGTCCATGAGTTTTACAGTGTTAAACAGTGTTGTGCTACTATGAAATGCCACTGCAAAAATAATGATTGTTTTAAACTGGTTTCCTGAACGTTCTATTGGGTTTGGTTCATACAGGGATAAAAAAGCACCCCATGTGTAAAATGAAATACTCTAATGTATCTTTAAAGCTGCAGTAGGGAGTCTTGAGAAAACGTTGACTTAGCCTGAAAATTTGAACAAGCACAACTTCCAGGTCCCAGGTCCCACCCCCTTGCTCTATTCTGCACTACAGCCCTCCCTCCACAGCTCGTCCTCCACAGCGGAGCCTGTCGTGAACGCGCAGGCTAGTAAACAGGGCCACCGATGACGGCGGATAAAAGTTATATGGCACATTCACTAATAGGGACTAAACGTCAATAATATGCTTTACATTGACTGTGGCCTGCCCATACTTTGACTACAAACTTGGTCCTCAAATCATTATGTATTTTCCAATAGCCTACATGTAACTTTATAACGTTGCACTCTTTCTATAAGTTATAAATAGCTAGTAAGATAACGTTAATATAACGGTAACTAACGTTACAGTATGTAAGTAATTATTCTAGCGATATATAATGCTAGATAAGGTGTGCTAGTACATTATTTCAGCAACATGACAAGCCAGTGAATTAGCAGGTTTCAATTGTTGCTTAGCAGAGTGCGTGACATTTTATCTACATGTTATGCGGCTAGAGTTTTGACACCGAGTCAATGGGCTCTGTCAAATTCTTTCTTTTTCGGTTGTTTATCGTCATCAGTCTTTTTCCTTTTACCTCTTTGTTTTATGAGCAGGTGTCACTCGAGAATTGGCCGTTTAGGTTGTTTCTCCGTCATAAGCACAGCTGCAGCACGCCGGCAATCTCGAGTTTGAACGACGGCTCGCGCTCCGGCGCTCGCGCTGTGCAAGAGAGGGGTGTGATCAGCGCGTACACGAGCGTGACTGACACTGCTAAGACACTCCTCTCGGATTGGTTGTTTCTGACCGGGAGCGTGTATTTCTTGCAAATGGCAATAGGACCACTGGGAGGAGCCAGAGAAGCTTGATTTTTACACAGATTATCTGTCTCATATTCTACTGTGAGGACATAATGACAGTTTTAGCAAATACATGTTTTCAAAAGTTACCTACTGGAGCTTTAATGCTGTGGGCCAAATTTTCATCTTGGACATCTTGTTCAGATGCATGGCATTATGGATTCGATCAAATATCAACAGATAAAAAAATCAAAACCTGACAGCCTGTGCTAGAAATCTTATGACGGACCATGTTTGGATCTTCCAACAGGACAGTGATCCAAAAACAAACATCAAAATCATAACAAAAATGGGTCACTGAGCACAAAACCAAGCATCTGCAATGGCCGCCCAGTCCCAGACCTGAACCCTATAGAACAGTGGTTCCCAACCTTTTTTTGTCTGAGACCCCCTTTTTCCCAAGAAAATATTTTAGGGCCCCCCTTCACATTTAACGATATTATCGCTCTTGTAAGCTTGCAGCAAGGATGACGAAATATGTTGTTTTCAAACAAATGGTATGTTTACTAGGGCTGCAACAACTAATCGATAAAATCGATTATAATCGATTATGAAAATCGTTGTCAACGAATGTCATTATCGATTAGTTGGTCTGCTTACGTCACGGGGAGCGTTTACTGGTACGCACACACACGCAAGGTCTCTCTCTGCCGAGCGCGCGCGCTACACGGTTTGGAGCAGTCTCTTCTGTCTCGCATGCGCGCTCTTGCTTGCGCGCTCTAGATTTCGGGAGTTTGAACTAATTCGCGGGCATCAGGGAGCCGCAATCAATATGAGGGAGACTCCCGGGACTTCCGGGATCTTGGGATGTCTGTATTTTGTCTCGAGCATCAGGTTGCGCAATCAGTTCGCTCGCAACGTAAGTGATGGATTAAAATAGCGCTACCGCAGAAATAGGTTAAATTAAAATGGTGTTTACAAAGTGAAGCACTAAATACAAAGGCAGTTAATAACAGCAGCAGTAAAATATTGTTTTTTAGTCACTGTACTCAGTGGTTTTCAGCGAATGATTGTGCACTAATGCATCATTTCTCCTGTCCTTTACTCAAGCCTGTTAGCTTGCTGGGTAACGTTACCTCCATTCCGTTCTCTTTTTATAGCATTAGTCTACTAAGTTTTAATTGTTTGTCAAACGCGATCTACTGCGGCTCTACGTTTACACAATTGTTTTCAGTCTTTCTATATTTATTTAATCAATTTATCCTTATATTATATTCTTTTATATATTATATATAATCTATATTATATTCTTTATCCTTATATTCCTTATATATAATTAATTTTAAATAAAAATTAAATGAATTATATATTTTAGATGTTTTTAGTTTGTTTTTAGTTCAGATATTCACATCTGAACAACATGTCTGTGTAAATTTGTTTTAACAAAAATTGTGTTAAAACATAATATGTTGGATATCATTTTTTTAACAATAATCATGTTTGTCAACTTGCCATCAGCAATTATCATTAAAAACAATGCAAATATTGATATTAGTAAAACTCAATGTGTGGCTTTTGCACTTTTTAAAGTACACTTTTACACATAAATACCCTGATTTACGGTTTTATTTAGTTGTAAAAAAAAAAAAAAATCTAATTTAATTTCTATCCGATTAATCGATTAATCGAAAAAATAATCGTCCGATTAATCGATTATCAAAATAATCGTTAGTTGCAGCCCTAATGTTTACTATAACCAGATATGTTTATGCACAAATAATAGCCTATAATATTGAAAATACAATGACAAAAACATCAGTAGGCCCTTTGTAATTTAAAAACGTAAGCCTACGAGAAGCCTATATATTGGCCCTATTTGAAATCCAAAAACATAAATATTCACAGTGGTGTGTGAATAAAAAAAGAAAGAAAGAATATAGATTATTACTAAATGACTGCTGTCTGGGGCCTCAATACTTGCAAGTTATTTGTGCGGCTTTATTTTTTTACGCTTTTGGCGCTATAGCGAGCGATAATAAACTTGCGTTTATTAACAGAATAATGCGTCTTTCGGAAGTTAATTGTAGCCGGAACTACTTCTCTCTGTGTACGTCTATGACGAGTCACGCAGGTACCGGGCTACTCCGCAGCGGCAGCGATCCGAACCAGTGTGAAATAGTCCCAATGTAAACACTTATTATAGGTGTACCATAGAGGTTCAGGATAAGACAAAAACACGGATTGAAAAATGGATTCATGATGAACTCGCTCATTATATAAATTTTGAACAGAAAAAAGTTACGGACTTTTATTTCATACTCATTGCTCAAAGCTTTTCAAAATATGACGCGACCCCCCTGTTGGGAACCGATGCTATAGAAGATGAGTGGCTGAACTGAAGAGAAGCGCCGCCAACATGGATCTGGGAATCTGAAGGATCTGGAGAGATTCTGTATGGAGGAATGATCTCTGATCTCTTGTCAGGTGTTCTCTCTTGGAAAAAGGAGGTTGGAAAAAGTATTTAATAGAAGGGGGCAAATAATTGTTCCCAACTTGTTTTGGAGAAAAACATTTATTTTATAATGTGATTTTACCCCACACTTTCAAGGTTAGATTTTTTTTAATTCTTTTAATAAAATACCAAAAGGATTACCAAGGCAGATTTGTTTTTTACAGCCATCTTTGATCATATTTACCAAGGGGGCAAATAATTTTGACCAGAACTGTGTGTTTGTGTGTGTGTATATATATATTGTATATATACTGTATATGAATGATTTCTGAAGGATCATGTGACACTGAAGACTGGAGTAATGGCTGATGAAAATTCAGCTTTGCATCACAGAAATAAATTATATTTTAAAGTATATTTAAATAGAAAACCATTATTTTAAATTGTAATAATATTTCACAATATTACAGTTTTTTATGTATTTTTGATCAAATAAATGCAGGGTTGATGAGCATAAGAGATTTCTTTCAAAAACATTAAAAATAGTAATGTTTCCAAACTTTTGACTGATAGTGTGTGCGATGTGTGTGTCAAATACTTCCAAAATGATTTTATTTATTTTTTTTGGATAATTTGATTGACTTCAGGGCAATTCAATTAAACCAAGTCTGGCATAATTACAAAAAGCTTCACATTATGTAAACCTTGACAAGACTCTCAAGTGTAAAGCAATATAAATATGAAGCCAGTACAGTATAGTGACATTTGTGCACAGCTGACCGCACACCATCTGAATCCCACATTAATGCACCATATCAATAGTGTCATCAACACTGAACTGATGCACCCATCATGTCAAAAAGGAATCCACTGCATTAAAAACAAATCCACAACAGAAGAATCTGTCTGCGATAGGGATGTTCTATTAGAATACCTTGTGTATACATATCAATCGCCACACTGTACATCCCCGCCATTCGCCCAGGCTTAACATGTCCCCTTTTACCATATTGATGAAGGCAGTGAAAGCAGACGAATACAATGCTGACAGGTCTACAGATTGATACAACAAAAACAAAGACCAATACAACAACAAGAGATGGAAAAAGAGGGAAAAAGTAAAGGGTCAGAAAAAGGCTACACTTTATCTCAGTCGTCGAAATAAAAACACTCCCTCGAAAAAAAGAAACAGAAAGATGGAGGGAGTGATGCAGGGGGAGACAACGCAGGATGAGTCACTTCAGAGTATGTGGAGTGAGTCATTCCTTCCTCAACACATGCCAGGGGAACAGACTGCACACCTGCACGGTGCAAAGGCTCAAACTGTACTCAAGGGCACGGCCCAGAAGTGCCAAGACTCTTAAAACACAGCCCGTCTAATGCGAGACACTCGCGGGCTGTGCTTTTCATCTGAGGTGTTAAGTGCAAAGTCCTCAGGGGCCGCTTTCCCGCAGCTCCACAAGAGGGCACTCATTAGGGCCAATGAGGGAGTTCACGACTGAATCGTTTAACAGAGTAAGTGAACTGACACTTCTATCAGACTCTACAGAGAACAGACCTTCCTGGCCGGAAACCTCTCTTTATTTTCAGCTTTTTTTTTGTTTTGTATGTGTGGTGATCAAATGTGTGATATGGAAACTATTAAATTAAGTAAAAAAACAAGAAGAAAACGAAGGGGTGTGTACATAAAACAATTTCCGTAAACACTACCACCTGTTTTGGTGCAGCAGATGAGAGCGATTTCAATAATCCTGAAATTCACATCGAGGGAAGCGCGGTGACTTCAGGATGGAGGTTGATGCCAGCAGAGCATCATCTATGTGAGGACAGCTGTCTGAAATCATTTCAGCGGGAAATTAAATGATTGAACTGACTACAAGTTGCCCAATTATTAAGCTTTTCTAGAGTTTAAAAATCAACCTACAAAACGACCTAGTATTGATGTCATTTCCTGGCTTCTTAGCGTTGAAAACCCTGTATCGCTACTTGTTTTCTTTTAATTAGGACACAACAAGTGTAACAAGGTGTAAAAAAATCCTGAAAATACTCCCAAAAATTTGGCGTTTTGAAGTAGTTATACCCAGGGAGAGTAAAGTCAGTACATTTGAGTCCAATGCGATTAAGTTAACTAGCATTTTCGGGAAAAAGAAAAACTTCTCGGGGTCAAAATGACTGAACACAACCTAAGAGCTCATCAAGTAGGTTTTAATGGGTCAGCAAATTAAAAATAAATAGCTAAAATCCTTTTACTTTAATTTTGCCCTGGGGTCCAATAAGTGTTTATTTATTTTTTGTAATCATTATATATATATATATATATTTTTTTTTTTTTTTTCAGATACCCACATAAAATTAACTTATAAAGTACATTTAAATTTACTTTAATTTTTTCTTGAGGGCCACTAACGTTCTTAAGTTTTATTCATTTTTTTGTAATCACTTTTTCTCCCTAATATCCACAAATACAGTATTTCTTTATTATTTTAAATATTTCATTAAGCAATTTCTTTCCAATTCAACTCTGTGAAGCAGGAATTTGGACCAATGAGATCTCACTGTGGGCGTGGCTAAGATAAAAGAAATGGATGAAAAAATCTAAATAACATTTGCTACTGGTTAGGACACATTTTAATTAAAATTTGAATACATTATTTTCCACTCTACCTTAAGTTTTGATGTAAATTTTAAAGCATATGAAATAAACAAGGATGTTAAATAGTGATTTTTTTTTTTTTTACTTATTTAAGAGTTAAGAGCAAGCAATTTTGATTTTAAATATTACAATTAAAAAAACTAGAGAGCAAGATAAAAAGCATGAAGAAATGTATGGTTTATTTTCATGGTCTCCTTGAGACATTGACAAGACTAAGTAACGTTGCACCTACATGTCAACTAACTCTCATTAGAGGATTAGGACTGTTAGGTTAGGGTTGGTAGAATAAGTATGTAGTTGCAAAGTTACTTATAGTCAGTAGTAGATTGTCTGTTGGCGGAGCATCAAAATAAAGAGTAAGCAGATATTAACAGTCTACTAATACTCCAAAAAGAGTTAGTTGACATGTAGTTACAGTTACTTATAGTCAACAGAATGTCTAAAGGGGACCATCAAAATAAAGTGTTACAGAATGGATTTACATGTAAACAAATGTCCCACCGAATCATCTTCCCAAAAACAGCAGGTAGTTTTTCCACGAGCTCATGCCATAAACATTAATAATTTCCTCTGGCAGCTGTTTATATTTGCTCCCCGTCACAATAACGTTGTGGGCAGTAATCTATAATCGATTCGCAAAGATTTACTCGGTTGATTGCGACAAATGCTGCGCATGCGGTGTTCTGCACAAGCATCAAAGTCTATTAACAACTTTCCAACAGCTTTGATGTGTACAGTATAATTGCAGAGACAATTTGGAAGGCGTCCAGACCACCAAGGCAAGCAACAAGTGAGGCAAGAGAGCCTCTGATGGGGTCTGGGTACAGGGGCGGTTCCCACAAACTGCATGTTTTCCGGGGTTTGGCACAGCGTGCTCAGACGAAGATGAGACACTACATATTTGAAGGTCGGACAAAACGCAAGTGTGTAATGTCCGTGAGACGGAGAAAGAGGAAAAGAACGATGCAGGTCACTCAGATAACAAGGCATCGAGACCACTAATAAGCTGTATAAAAAAATTTGGCCCAGTTACAGCACATCTGATGAAAGAATGTCCTTCAAAGAAAGGAAGGGGAACATTTGATTTTGTATGGGTTTTGTTTACAGCACATTACAGAAAGGGGAAGGGGCTGAACAAGAAGAGGTCTTGGTGATGTCATCTGTAGAGTCGTTTCAGAGGCGGAGCAAGGTGTTACATTTTAATGAAAGGTTTCATTTCTTTTGAAATAACGGGCGCTGATGAATCATTCACAACAAGACCAGGAAAGTGAATTAGCAAAGCAAAATAGAAAAAAAGTACTGACTTTATGCAGGAAATGCCCTTTAAGAATATTTAAACCATAAGCGCCCAAAGGTCTCCGTCTAAAGAGGTTTTAGTTGTACCAGTCGAACCACTTTAAAGGGCAACTGTGGTAAAAGCCTTGTCCTCATTCCTGTTACCAAATAGCTCACATTCTCTCACTCACAAAAGCCATACTGGGGGTGCGTGCCAGTGGCTTAAGTGTCTGAGGAGTGTTTGAGAGTTATTCTTTTTTATGTAAGGGGGATGCTCCACAACAAAGGCCTACTGAAACATTGATCTCAGTGTTAATTTTTACATCGTTTTGTTTTGTTTTAGACATACATTTTGTCTCTTTGCCGTGTCTGTCCACCAAAGCTTTTTTTCCCCAAAGCAAGCGTATTTTTCCAAGTGTTTTCAATGGAGATCTTGCATTTTTAAAACGGCAGCAGCGTGACAAGGTTTTTACCGGTTGCCGAGAGTTTTATAATGTAAAAAAAAAAAAACGCAGCGCTCATCACTGTCACTTTTTACCTGGTCGTCCAATCACAGTGCAAGAGGGGCGGGACAGATACCACAACGACCAATCGCCACAATCTGCTTGTATGACGATAACAAATGACAATAACAAGCACGTCTCTTTATCCAGAACTAGTGCCAGAGCAAGTACGTTACATTGTGTCGAGACTTTTATATATTCTGAAACAAACTATTTGCAAAATCAAATACTAGTAACAGTTCCGCGGATATTCCGTATCATTGCAAGCAAAGCGTCTACACTGAAAAATACGCTGAAAATATTTTTTTTTGCCAACTGTATACATTAATCTAAATCATTTTATTGTCATAGTTCTTTTATCTGACCAAGCAAAAAGTCTTGACCAACAAAAATTTGTGTCACTAATTTCGAATTGTTCACCGATTTTTCTCTTTGTTTTAGATTTAAAACAGTGTTTGCTTCTATAAAGACAGATAAAAGCATATGTGCAAGTATGCAAGTCAAATTGTGCCTGTGCTCCTCAACCCGAGCTTGAAGCCTCACATGAACCAAACACGTGAGAGCAGCTGGGGATATGTGGTGACCTGTAATGACTGTCAAACCTCTAAATGTGTTTGAATATGTGCGCACCCCATATAGCGGCTCTGAAACGCGGTAAAGGCATCATAGGGAAGTGATTAGAGTAAAAACACATCAAGGAGGGGTGCTTGAGCATGTCGAAAGCTTGATGCAGAGCGTAAGATGGAAACGGGGATAAAAATGAGAAAATAGACAGGGAGGAAAAGGACAACTTGAGGCTATTTATTATTCCGAGCAAAAACAAACTGATGCGGGTCGCTGATTAGCCGAAAGTGAGAGCGGGGAGCAGGTTAAGATCACTTCTTCAAAGAACACATTGTGAGAGAGCGAGTGAGTTAAAGACTTGAAATATATAGATCACACATATTGGCCACTACGCCACCCTGCGGTGTTTGAACAGAATTGCCGCGCACCACAGATCAGAATGGTGGACATGACATTCATCGCAACAGCCGTACAACATTGGTGGTCGTTTTGTGACAGAAAACATTTCTCCCTGAAATGATATGGTTATACGTCACAGATGAAGTTGTTGATGAAAACGTTACTATGGTAAGTCGTGTTTGTGTGTGTTTTGGCTTATCTCACTTGACATGCGCCAGTGTGGTCGGTCACCGTTCCCAGCTGGACGTATTGCACCTGAATATCGTTACCCTGGAGAGGCGATGCGTCAACCCCGCCGGCCCCGTCGGTCGACGCCACAGCGATGAGCTGCGGTCCTCTTAGCACCTGGAGAAAGAAATAGACGGGGAAAAGAGAAAAATAAGCACAATGTTGAATGTTTATTATCAGTTGATAGATCACCGTTATTTGTTTAAGTGTGTTGTTGTGTCTGGCCCACAGTGCTTTAGACAAAACACACTGCGTAAAGTTCCCAACATGGTGGGAATGTGACTATGTGACTAGTTTTAGTGACTAATGTTGTCTAACGTGAATGTTGCAGAATAGTGTTTAAATTTCATGGAGCTAATCACAGTTACTTTTTAAATGCTTTTCATTTATCTAAAAGATGCATCAGTGTTGTTAACCAAAAACATTTCCGGTAACTGAAACAAAGCTGAAGTAAAATAAAAGTATTAGATGAGGAACAAACTTAAAAAAAAAAAATAAAAAAAAAACTTTTTTTTTTTTATCAAAATGTTGGGAGAAAAAGTTAATAAGAACTGAAGTATTAAAATAAAACTTATTTTAAGTATATATTAGAAGTAAGATTCTTATATATATAATTTTTATAATAATCAAATGTTTGGCCTGCGCAGTGTTTTTAAAACTATATATCCAAAAAACGACTTAGTCATAATGGAAATTAGTCAAGATTCTAAAAAAGTAGTTCGTTAATAGCCTAACTAAATAAATAAAATAAATAATAAATAAATAAAATAATAATTTTTTTTTTTTTTTTACTCAAAAACGGATAAAATGCTTTTTTAAACATGCATTTCAAAAGCATAGGTTATGTAAGACGTGAAGTGCTACAGGTGATGACTTGCATTATTTTTGGTTTTTGTGAAAAATATCTATTTCATTATAGAAATTTCCATGACCAAATTTATTCTTAATTACATTCTTCCTGTCTATAACATTTTAAAACATACATGTACAAATATTAAATTAAACATTTATCAAGAATTTCTAAAATATATGTCTGTATTATGATGCTTTGTCTAACTGCTTAACTGGCCTTTTGACTTTCAAAGCTGGCCTTTTTTTTGTTAAAAAATATCTAGTTACAGTATTACTATTACTATTAGCTACACAATACTGAAATATTTTGCAGAGTTTTCTGATAGTAAGTCAAAGTTTTGGAATAGAGTGGGTGAATTATGACATAATTAATTTTTAAGCTAACTATCCATTTAACTAAGTAGCTCTTCTAGTTAGTTATTCTCTTCTTCTTGGAAGCGGAAGGTGAGACTCAAATGATATTCTGGTTTTTATATGGAAATTAAATGAAGTATGCTGCAATCCGTTATGTAAATGAATCATTGTGCTTTCCTTTCTAAAACTATTACCAATGTGTTCCTTTCAGTCCTTGTTGATTGTTCTTTTCTAACTTAATTTAGCATATCCATCACCTCATTGTTTAAAGAAAATTTTAATTCTCACAGTTTACTTTTTAATCTGCTAACGATTCCACTTATTCTATAGTTTATGCAACTGCCTGCCAGTAAACCACAATAACGTGCACCTGTTTTAAGCTTTGCTTTTCACACTGTCAGGAAGTTCAAATGTCCAAACTTGCATACAGTATGCAAACAGCACGTCTAAGTATTTACAATAAGCCAACAACATCCGGCTAAAGTGCTACATTTGCTGAGATTCTGAAGTGATTGGTCTGCCGCTTACAGAACGTGTCGGAAATGAAACACTCATTACCATATCCAGTGCTCGAATTGAGTCAAGTCTTATGGGGGGTCCCCAAGTTTTTTTGTTATGTAGGTTTAGTCTTGCAATATACACTTTATACAAAATATACAATATATTTGATCATAATATGCATAATATGCATAAATATATCTTATTTATTAAAAACGCTTGATAAAGCATATATATATAATTACTCTTTTAAATTACTTACTAAAGTAATACTGGATTTAGAGGGCAGCAGACCCAAAACAGCAACTATGGCAAATATACCAGGGCACTACATATAAGGCTCTTGAAGACCCGTAAAAGCAAGTAACTTCAAAATACATTGAAATGTCTCAAAAACAGTAGAAAATAATCAGGTGGCTTCCAGACTTCCACAAGCTTTTAAATGGTAGTGTATAATGCTACAAAAGTTTATATTTCAGATAGTGTTGTCAAAAAACTCGGTACTTCGGTACTAAAAAAATTAAACGGTTACAGTCCCAGCTTTTCTAGGTACCGAGTACCGGGTTAATCCGGTTCTTGATGCGCTGTCGGAAAGATGCAGAGGTGCGTACTCTTCATAAAAACACTCTGAGACACGGCGACCGGCGCTGCTAATGCGGTGGCCGTGGCTCTGAATCCACTTGTTGACAAGAAAGGAGGGAAGAGCCACATATGGAAATATTTTGAATTAGGCTAATGTCACGTTGCCATAAAGGACCGTTCACACGTTTATATAGCGCGTTTTTTGCGCGTGCAAATTTCAAATGTAGGCGCGCGGCAAGCGCGCTCATAATAGAAGAGACGTGCGAGCTCGTCTTTCCAGGCTCGCCGCTGTTCATGGTTGCATAGCGGAGACACGGGAAAGCAAGCGCTTGTGGAAAGGAGAAACCGGTGCGATGCGCTCTCCATGATGACGAGGAAGTATCAGAATTAATTGATTTCTTGCCCTTGCATTAGAAATCAGCTACAGGGTTCTCAAGCTTTGAAGACAGGCAAGAGTGACATTTTTGGATTAAATAAAAGTACAGTTAAGTCAAATAAAACATGTTTTATCTCCTGTATAGTTTGGTAACATTACAACAAGACACCATTCATTAATATTACTTAATGCAACATCAACACATTGAGTGAACAATATATTCTTACATTAATTAATGTTTGTGAATGTTATTTAATACAAACACTTGATTGTTCATGTTTGTTCATTTCATTCATTGTGCATTGAATAATGTTAACAGATAAAACTTTTGATTTTAAAAATATATTAGTACATTTTTAAGTTAACCCCATGGAGAATAATTGCTACAGTATATAACTGTTGTTTATTGTTAGGTAATTTTATCTAATGTTATCTAACAAATAGAATCTTATTGTAAATTGTTTTTAATACTACAGTTTCCATCTTTGTAACCGTGATATACACTTTAATAATGTGTAAATTTAATCTAAATTAAGCTTTGGTACCGAAATTGGTACCGAGAACCGTGGATTTTCACTGGTATTGATACCGAATACTGATATTTTGGTACCGTGACAACACAAATTTCAGATCTGAAGGATCATGTGATGAAGACTGGAGAAACGATGGTCAAAATTCAGCTTTGATCACAGAAATAAATGATATTTTATTGTATTATTATTTTAAATTGTAATAATATTTCATACAATTACTGTTTTTACTGTATTTTGCATCAAATCAATGCAGGCTTGGTGAGCAGAAGAGACTCTTGAACTTTTGAACAGTAGTGTACATCCAACTGAATGATTCTAGCTTTTTTTTACCAATGTAGTTTTTACCCTAAAAACAACTGGATGATTAATGTGGATTATGTGACACTGTGATAATGATGTTTGTTCCAAAAGACTTGATTAAATGGATGAAACTTGTTTATTAGATATTAAACATATAGATTGTGGCAAAACAGGCTGTCAGTCTGTGTGTTGGTGGGGATTTTTCAACTATTTCAGCACATGCGATTTTTACATAGTTACGTCCAGTAGGTGGCGGGAAAGCACTGTTATGAGTGAGTAAGTCAGCAACTATTCAACGACCATTTCAGTGAAAAA
The DNA here is from genome assembly GCA_030578255.1 of Tiaroga cobitis. Taxonomy (NCBI): domain Eukaryota; kingdom Metazoa; phylum Chordata; class Actinopteri; order Cypriniformes; family Leuciscidae; genus Tiaroga; species Tiaroga cobitis. Next base: position 27,022,377 of record CM060615.1, on the reverse strand, counting down.
GGCTGCTTTATTCAGAAACAAACAATGCCATGGCAATCAATGTCAATTATTGCTATTTCAAGAGTGAATCCCGCATAAATGCGTATGTAATACCCGAAACTTTGTGTTTACATGGCCATTGGTCCTGGCTGGCAGCATGAAAAACAAGTTTTATACAAATTCTGAATGGAAATTAGAAAGCACACAACGATCGCTCCCTTTACTAAAAAGATGTTATCCATCTCCGTCGAGATCTCTAGCACTCCCGTAGAACCAGGACTATTAATAATGAAAAAAATAGTAACTTAAGCCTAAATGTTTCCAATTTACGCAAGGAATACAAAAGCCCCGATAGTGTGGGTAGATATAAAGTAGAAATATATATAGAGAGAGACAATTACCCCTCAAAAAAGTCGGTAAGAAGCTTTCTCTTCCCGACCTCGAGTGGAGGTTTATTTTTCTCCATTTTTTAAAAGTTAAAATTAGCTTCAACGGAGCGGCGCCAATCAAACAGTCCTGTCAGTCAACGATGTCATGCGCACAGCACTCTTTAGATGTGGGGCGGGGCGTTTACATTTTAAAGAGACATGGCAACTAGCCAACTTTAAAATAAATTATTGTAAATAATCAATTCACGAAATTTACCGTATCCATTGCATGAATTTAATCAGATTTGTTATAATTATTTTTTACTAAAATAAAAATATCTGAGGGACCCCCCCTAATTCTATTTTTTACTTCTTATGGGGGGTCCCTAATACCTTATGGGGGGTCCCGGATCCCCCCAGCCCCCCCTCAATTCGAGCACTGACCATATCTGAATTTTAGCATTTAATACACAGTGATACGAACAGTAATGATGGTGTCGGTTTTACCGAATAAATTCCAGCACGAGTCCTCATTCTTTGGAAGTTCATACAAAGTGGATTTGTTTTCAAAGCACAGAACGCAGCGTCTTCTCGACAACACGAACCAATCTCTTCAGGTCTCTGCTACAACTCTGATGGTGGGTCAAAGTAGACGTTGTTCGTGGCAGTGAATACCAATGAAGATCATATCTGGCATTATGCAAATTTGTAACAAACATTTGTAGACAAGTTACGGAAGTGAGACTGAAATCGCTGACGACTTGTTTCGGCAGTTCAGAATCGATTTCTTCTTTTAGGAGACAATACCTTTATTTGTCGTTCACTTCGATCTTTAAAACTTTGCAGACCTTTCTTAAAAAAGCATAATAGGAGCACTTTAAGAAGACTAGAAGTACTTTTTTTTATATACAACACAATTCAACGCACTATAATAGTACAGCAATTCGGACAGAATCCAAGGGAGGAAATTTTCTTAATCGGGCCAATCAAATCAAAGGATTGTCAGCATGCAATTTGTTTCTTTGCAAGTCTTTAAACAATTGTCTACTTGCTGTTTCAGGATTAAAAAGTGCAAAACCATGTAACTACTACAATATAAAACTGACAGCTTGAATGCTTTTTGCTTGATTGCCAAGTCTGAAGTTTCAAGGCTCTTAGGATCTGGCATTTAAGTAAGTGGTGGTGCAAACCAAATTCAAATCAGGCCAGGGATTTACCCCCCCCCCCCCCCCCCCCAAAAAAAAACATTTCCTTATGCATGAGAAACTGATTCTGCCATGTGTAACACATTCAAGCACTCATCATAAGGCCCAGTCTCCAGCTGTGCTCTCACAAACACATCTCCATCCGGTGCCAAGGTCCCACTCATCATTGCAAAACAGGCACATGCAAGCAAAAACACTTGTATGATCGCACATTGTGTTTGATTGCCACAAAGCAAGCTCGAACACATCGTTGACTACACATCATCTGACCACTAAATGCGCTTTGATGTGGTCACCATGGTTTTGGATCCTCTGACTTCTTTTCAATTACTGGTGCTAGTCTTCAACCTGAACTGTGAGTCAGTAATTTCTCCATTGCAGCAGTTGACCGTTTCCACATGCACAACGTTCATTCAAAAACAGCCATTCGGGATAGAATTTAAATGAAACGTGAACTTCAGACTAAACACTAATCGTTAATCATTACAGTTCTTCTGCGACTCCACACGGCGACACCTCTACGGTTCATCTTGTCGACATCAGCGCCAGTGTGGGCATAAACAATCAAATCTGAGTCTCTCCAAGTGGGAACAGAACTGCCATGCGCTCTCAATTAGGAGAGAGAAAATCTGCTCCACTGCACAAAAATCCCACAACAACCCCGATTTCAGATCCAGTTCGTCTCTGCCCCTAGTTTCAAGTGCAGACGTTAACTTTGAAGTCATGAGTCAGTGGCATACTTTGAGTTCATAGAAAACCCATGCGGTGCCCAGCCTGTCTCCAATGGCATGGAGAAAGGATGCCAGGTTTGCCACAATGACTCCTTTTTTGATGTTGCCAGTCAAATCATGTGGAAATAATTAAGAGCGGACGATGTCAGGTTGGTTCAAGCAGGATAAAATATAATTCAAAAATACATTAAAAACGCATTTCATACATAAATTGACTTGAAATACAATTCTTCTATGTTGAGCATGTTTTTAATTTCTAAATGAACCCTCTGATTATCTTCAGGGTCTTTTTAACCCGCAAATGACTTTTACTCAAATTAAAAAAAAAATGTCTCTTTGTCCAAATGGTATGAACCTTTCCACGGCTCTAAACACTTTCTAGATCTACAAAAAAAAAGAAAAGAAATTGGAATGATATCTGTTTTTATGTTAGCGTGAAAAAAATAGTGACACTAGTTGTCGTCGGGGTCCCTGGAGACCCCGCATAGTAAATATACAAAATTCATCATCAAAATCAGAAACAACGCAGATCACATAGACAGAAATAAAGTGGCACACTTCCAACAATGCAAAAAACATCCACAATGCGCGCACACACACACACACACACACACACACAGACACACTGGAATACATTTGTAAGGCTATACTATGCATACTGCCTGCAGTGCACTGATGCATAAACACCTGCAGTATGAGATGAGACCACCAATTATTGTTCCTAGTTGTTCGATTTTTTTTCCCCCATTCACTGTTTTTTTTTACTACATTTTATTTTACTACATTTTATTTACTGCTCTGTTTGATCATTTGTTATTGCTGTTTAGTTCATTGCATTTTGATGTTCATGTCATGTATTTTTTACTCGATATGTAATATAACTGTTCATTTCTGTTCCGTTACATTTAGTAACTGAAATGTTGATTAAAATTGTAGAATTACATTAACAACAGATGAATGAAATAAATGATAAAATCTAAAGATTTTAAAGCTGCAGTAGGGAGTTTTGAGAAAACGTAGACTTAGCCTGAAAATTTGAACAAGCACAAGTAAAGTTTAGTAAAGTTTATTTCTAGAGCGCTTTTCACAGATAAAATCACAAAGTGCTGTACACAAGAAAGGTAAAAACAAAATATTATATAAACAATATAAAATGTATATACAGTACATATGTAAAATCAAAGTGACACTAGTTAAAACCCATCAACCAAAAGCTTTCCTAAATAAACAAGTCTTCAGATCTTTTTTAAAAGAGTCAACAGAGTCAGCCAGACGCAGAGACAGGGGCAGCGCGTTCCACAGTCTGGGGGCAACAGACTGAAAAGACAGGTCCCCTCGGGTCTTATAACGAGTCTTGGGGACCATAAGAAGGTTCTGGCCAGAAGACCGAAGAGTGCGGCTAGAGGAGTGCGGACGCAAAAGGTCCTTGATGTACTGTGGGGCCTGACTGTTTAAGGCCCTGAAAGTCAGCACTAAAATCTTAAAATCAATCCTATATTTTACAGGGAGCCAGTGGAGAGTCAACAAAACGGGAGTGATATGAGACCTTCTGGGGGCACCAGTTAAAAGTCTAGCAGCACAATTTTGGACCATTTGCAGTTTGTTAAGAGCAGACTTATTTAAAAAGGTAAAGACAGAGTTGCAATAATCAAGTCTTGTTGATATGAAAGCATGAATAATAATTTCCAGATCCTTCTTTGACAACAATTTACGTATTTTAGAGATATTCCTGAGGTGATAGAAGCAGTTTCGGACAAGCTGTTTTGAGTGTATCTCCAAAGACATGGCCTGGTCTAACACAACCCCCAGGTTTCTGAGGCTGGATTTAACAGAGGAGCCAAGAGAGCCAAGGTGCTGTTTGATCACCGGGATCTTATGGTCTGGAGCAAAGATCAATGTTTCATTCTTACTTGCATTTATCTGCAAAAAGTGCACAACTTCCAGGTCCCACCCCCTTGCTCTCTGCTGCGCTACAGCCCTCCCTCCACAGCTCGTCCTCCACAGCGGAGCCTGTCGTGAACGCGCAGGCTAGTAAACAGGGCCACCGATGACGGCGGATAAAAAGTTATATGGCACATTCACTAATAGGGACTAAACGTCAATAATATGCTTTACATTGACTATGGCCTGCCCATACTTTGACTACAAACTTGGTCCTCAAATCATTATGTATTTTGCAATAGGCTACATGTAACTTTATAACGTTGCACTCTTTCTATAAGTTATAAATAGCTAGTAAGATAACGTTAATATAACGGTAACTAACGTTACAGTATGTAAGTAATTATTCTAGCGATATATAATGCTAGATTAATGTTAGACACCTAGCTATATAATGCTAGGTGTGCTAGTACATTATTTCAGCAACATGACAAGCCAGTGAATTAGCAGGTTTCAATTGTTGCTTAGCAGAGTGCGTGACATTTTATCTACATGTTATGTGGCTAGAGCTTTGACACCGAGTCAATGGGCTCTGTGTAATTCTTTCTTTTTCGCTTGTTTATCGTCATCTGTCTTTTTCCTTTTACCTCTTTGTTTTATGAGCAGGTGTCACTCGAGAATTGGCCGTTTAGGTTGTTTCTCCGTCATAAGCACAGCTGCAGCACACCGGCAATCTTGAGTTTGAATGACGGCACGCGCAACGCGCTGTGCAAGAGAGGGGTGTGATCAGCGCGTACACGAGCGTGATTGACACTGCTAAGACATGCCTCCTGGCTCTGATTGGTTGTTTCTGACCGGGAGCATGTATTTCTTGCAAATGGCAATAGGACCACTGGGAGGAGCCAGAAGAGCTTGATTTTTACACAGATTATCTGTCTCATATTCTACTGTCAGGACATAATGACAGTTTTAGCAAATACATTTTTTCAAAAGTTACCTACAGCAGCTTTAACATTTCTCTTTGTAACATCTTGCTCAGGTTTGATTTTAATCATAATGTAACATTATTGAAAAACTTTTGTCAGTACAGAAAATGTTAAACTTTGAAAAAAGTTTTTTTTTGTTTAGGTATGAATCCAACTGGAAAAACTTGTGAAAAGATATATTTTGATTTGTCAAATAGCATAATAGTGGAGCTCTATAGCCATCTAGTGGTTAAAGTGATTTTTATTTTATTTTTTTAACTGCATTTTCCAAAAAATGGCCAAAAAACTTACATTAAACCATGTAAAATTATCCATGTAGAAATCTGGGTCTTTTATAAAGTGAATTTTACATAAAATGCTGTTTTTTGTAAAAAGTCTATTTGAATATATACATATATATATATATATATATATATATATATATATATATTTATTCATAGAAATTTAAAAGATATCATAAATCCTCCAAAAACTGCACAAATGTTGAGTGAGTAAAAACATTAATAAACAGAGTAAAATTACATTTGTCAAAAAAACTTTTATTCTGTTACAAAATGAAATGTTCTTGTCCTGGAGACCCCAAAGATAACTAGTGTAGACACAAATGAAGATAATCAGAGGGTTAAAATTCATTTAGATATTTTTGGTGAAAAAGGACAAAACTTCATGGTGACTTCAGAACTCTCTTATCATAATTAAGAAAAGCCTCATTAAAAGAATGAAATTCTTGAGAAGAATAAGTAGTTTGTTATTATTATTTCTTTGGAGAGAAAAAAACGGTGTCACTACTTGTGTCTGCAAAATCACAGTCAAGTAGTATGGGAAAAATATAAAAATTAAAAAATATATTTTTTTTATTAAAATACCAGGTTAGGTCAGGTTGTAAATGTGGTACGGCTTCCAAAAACCGTAATGGTATTTGTGAATTAACAATTTATGCTGTTTAAAAAAAAAAAAAAATATATATATATATATATATATATATATATATATATATATATATATATATATATATATATATATATATATATATATATATACTTTTAGCTTGAAAATACGTTTGGAAACGTTCTGGCATATAATGATGTGTACACTCACATGTATTCAAGATGGTTTTTTTTGCTTTTTTGAAAATGGTATAAAGTGTTTCAAAACCACATTAAACCAACATGAAAACAAAAGTTAATTTAAAAGAAATTAGACTCATTTTTTCTTTCCTTTTTGCATGCGTTTTAAAGATTTTCTTTTTCTTTATCGTGGATATTCTTGCATGTCATTAACCCATATACTCTGGTAAACAAAGAATAGCATGAGAACAACTGAAGGATGGCCCAGCAGCTCTTAAACACAAACACATGCACAAGTACAGAAATATGCACATAAAGTTAGTGGGAACAAGTGTAATTCACAGCTGAGGGACATCTTTTTAAACTTCCTATTTTTCATTCCATCACTTATCTGAACCAGAAAACTGCAAAGATACACACAGGAGGCACCAACTTGGATACTTTCTCATGCAGACAATCATAAAAACAATCAAAGTAAAGTTCACCGCTCTCTGAGAATTCATTTGCCATTTTGAAACCATCCGTCAGGCCTCATAAAAGAAGGAAATGCACTTTTTCCACATTAAAAAGTGCGTTTGGGGGATTTATCAATTGAATAATACTTGTCAAAGCAAACACGACTACAACAGCAGGAATTTTAAAACTGCAAGTGAGGATTGTTTGTATGCTCAGCTGTGCGACTTAACACAATGAGAATTTTATGATGCTGGGAGAACGTCTGCAATCGTGTAGCAATGAAAGCTCGTTCTCATCGGTTGACTTCCTGTTCTCAAGACGACTCTCCACTCAACCGCTGATCGGGAGAGCATGAGAACGTGGTTCCAAAACAATTAAATAAAGTAACGCTAATTCAAAACACACATCACATTGCAGACGCACACTTTGGCTCTTGAAGTCATCCAACAGTTCCTACAGCTCTTGCCGAATTATTTATTAGGCTTTTGTGGCACTAATCTTGGGCAGAAAAAGGTAAAATCCCAAGGAAAAAACAGTCATGATGTCACAGCGTGTATTCAGAGCTAAACCGGTGTGCTCGCATGAGGTCTGCTGACTTTGACAGAAATGAAAGGGCTCATTTGAGACATTAGTTATCTGTTTTCTGTTTGTCATTAGTGAGTAAATCAAACTCTCAGAGGAAACAGAGTAAATAACCAAGCCAGTTCAAGGCTCGACATTAAGCCTTGTTATGTGCTTGTAAATCGGTCATTCGCTTGTCCAAATAAATATTTCCTTTTTTGTGTGAAAATGTATGCAATTTATTCTGAAGCAATATTCTCATCTGTGTTCTATCAGCTCTTACTTACTTAAAGCAGCATATTTGTGATATTTCCCCCCTTAAAGTGATTTCCAGGGCATTTTTTCTTATTAATTATGTGTCATCTTTCATGTCAAATTCTTAAATTTGTTCAATAAATTCAATTAGAATAATAAGACACAATAAGGCTGTTACCAATCAAATGAAATCCATCTTTCCACAGTAGAAGCAACACTGAACCTGCATCTAAAGTGGCATTGAGATGTATTTACACAGACTGTTTAATACAGCTCAGAGATGGCATGAATGTATTTAAACTGAAAAATGACAACTGCATAAATAATGTTATGAGATTAATGTTTTACATAATTCTTAAATAAACAAATATGAAATGGTGGCCAATATACAACGATACCTCTAAATAGGAAACTAAACTGCCAGTAGGTTTAATTATTGAGTTATTCCCTTTATAGCAATCCGACGGCTGACTCATTCAAGAATGAAGCAAATTACTGTCTTTATGAATGTGTCATTGAATCATTGACTCACCCGATTCGTTCAAAAACACTGAATCACTTAGTAAGTAAACACCACAGTGTGTTGCTCAGAGATGGAAGCTGTTCTGCTATGGCTTTGTTTGGAATCATTTTTGTTGGCTAAATAGAGCAAAAACAGTCAGTTGTGTTAGTCACTATTGTGTAAGTCAGTATTGTGTACACTTAAAGGGATACTTCACCTCTGGAAAGATGAATGTGTATTTAAAATGGGTCATTTATGTAGAAGAAATGTGAAATTATTTTTGAATTTGGAGCTTTCTAGACTGAGAAAAGCCAGAAAATGTATTTTTGGCTTATGTGGATGAAAGACAACAACTCCCAGAATGACTTGCTTCGCTGCCCTAGGAGGCCACGCCTACCGGTAACAGAGCGCAGTAGTTAAACAACAAATCTAGGCTACTAGTGAGTCTCCGTGATGAGTCTGCCCGGGATTTCGAGATCGCCAAAAATGTCCGGGATTCGGCTTTTGCGTTCTACAGTCGCCATTCATTATGTTTACTGTGGCGAGCAGGACGAGACTGAGGGCCGCGGGAGAGGCCGGTGGCGTGATTACCGATGAGCGACACCTGTGAACCGCACCGCGCAGGGACGTATCTCTCACGGAGGAGCGGGAATTTTCTTAGCGCACATCAACCGATCACTTGTTTAGCGTTCATGTAAACACTACATTCAGATTCACCAATCGGAATGAATTCAGTTAGATTGAAACAAAAGGTGTGCATGTAAACAATGAATGGCGACTGCAGAAAGCAAAAGCTGAATCCCGGACATGAATCTCGACGGCCGGACATGTCCGGGAAAAAGAGGATGAATGGTAACCCCTACTACTCAGCTTCCTCCCACTAAGTTACTCAGCTTTCTCCACAGAACAAGAGCCTGCTAGCTTAGCTTCCAAAAAAAGATGTCTGACACTGTGTGTACATTCTGCGAGTGAGATCCCACCCTCTATGGGCGGGTTGAGAACATGCGGTACAGCCCCCACTACTGGCTGTAGTCTTTAGCCTCTGGCCAAAAAATCCCCCGATGATGCAAAATGATGATTTTTGCGTCATCGGAGTATTTTTTCCAGACAAAAAATACATAAATCTCTCGTCTCAGGGGGATATGAGGGTGGAAAGCACGGAAATTTGAAAACACTACAGGTTTTCTACTAATACAAAGCTTAACCCTCTGAGGTCGGCTATCGCGCCGGCGCGACGAGCTCGATTTTTTCCTTATCAGTGCAAAAGAGAATCAAATTACTCTGTTGATTTTGATCGTACATATAAGTGTTGTACATCATTATATCATGTTAAGTCTCTATTATTTTTGTGGGTACTCACAACAAAAACAAAGTGTTGTGCTTTTCGTCAAATAAAGAAAAATAAACATGATGCGCGTTTTGCCTTCTCTCTGTCAGTGAGGTCCATTCTGAAACGCATCAGTAAAATTAACTGTAATTCAGTCAATACTAGTCACAGAGATACGAGAGATTTCTCTTTATGAAGCTTGCATTCTCTTCTTTTAAATGAAGTAATTTATGAAAAAAAAAAAAAAAATTTCAGTTCATGTAATCCGTTTGAAACCAAGGAGAGGTACAGGTTTTCGTTCTCCCTTCATTATTTTTAATGAGCTGAGGCTGCCACGCCCCCGTGCTTTTCACATGCTAAATACTAGGGCTGGGTAAAAAATATCGATTTCTCGATATTAATCGATTCTCATTTTTACGAACCGATATCGATTCTTAAATCTCAAGAATCGATTAGTCATCCTGTTTTCATTTAATGATCGCGTAGAACATTGTATCGTGCATCCCATCCAATAAATCGAAATAATCTTTGTGCTTTGTGACTATTATTATGAAATAAAGTCTCAAATTTCGAATTACGTCCATTTTCTTACGAAATTCAAAAACATAAATACCGTTTTGGCGCTGTGGCGTGAGATCGCTCTGGCTCAGCTCAAGAGAAGCAGCAGCACGGAGCGCACATGATCTCATTCTCCTCTTCCGCCTTAATAATACCAGTTACCCCGCCTTAATAATACCAGTTACAGCGCCAAATAAACATCAATGAGCATCTGAAAGTGTGTTAAAAGATAGAGTACAACTTCGAAATCCGTATCATGTAACGTGGTATCGCTCATTAAACAGCAAGTAAACAATGGCATGTAACGTCACATTTACCTCAGAAACAACATTAAACTTAGTAACTTAGTCAGTAAGCTAGAAAAAATAACTCTAGAGAGGAGAATTTTGCTAAATATATGCACCATATTACATATTCATTATAATTTTTAATGTTCTTCAATATGTAATGCATGTTTGAATAAATCTGGCAAGTTTTTATGACAGCCACCATTTAAATGTTTATATTTCATATAACTTTCTTATTATAAAAATAAATAAGTGTAATTTAAGTGTTTGTATAGCTTCAAATCAGTTCATTTTTACCTTCAAAATTATAGTAGGCTAATGAAGCCTAGTAGGGTACAACTGACTCCCATAGTATACAGCATTAGTTAAGAGATTTGTTTTCCTTGAAAAAATTTGCCATGTTTGTACCTGATATCCAAAATAATCAATATTGAATCGAATCGAATCGTAATCGAAATCTAATCGAATTGCAAGCTTGTGAATAGAAATCGAATCGAATTGTGAAATTTGTGTCAATACCCAGCCCTTGTAAATACGTAGGTGATATATGCATCGCACACACGGACACGCCCCCCGATCAATGCCACAAAAACACGAAGTTTCTTCATCAGATTCACTGATAGTTCATCATGTTTTGAGGATGGCACGCTACTCCGGTAAAGATGCCCTTCAGATGATTCTGGAAAGCGTGGAAGAATTCACCTTTTCCTCAGAGGAAGATTGTAACTCAGACGACGAACGGCTGCATTTTCAAGAACGGATTGATCCCGCCGAGGATACAAGTTCGGAGTAAGTTGTTTAGTGTTATTTATATATATATATATATATATATATATATATATATATATATATATATATATAACACCATATATTTTTATATATAAATGTTCTGTTTTGGTTAGCCTATGATACTACATATCATGCGTAAATACTACTGTCTTATCCGTAATATATCTTGTTTGCGAATATCTGCTTAGGTTATACAATGTGATTTAGTGCAAATATATTTCAGCCTCCGGTAAAATATGCAATACTGTCTAAATACAATATATTTTTATATATAAATGTTCAGTTTTGGTTAGCCTATGATATTACTTATCATGCGTAAATAATTTTGAAATTTAGTGATGTCTCGTTCGCGAACGATCCGCGTACATCTGCGTGTATCACTAAATACGTGCGGTCTATATGGCCCATCAACAGATACTCGCGGCATCAACAGATACTCGCGGTGACGCGGTCAACGGCCCATCAATAGATATTTCTCCGTCCCATGGCCCATCAACAGATATATACATACATTGTGCATCCATACCCATTAAATGTCCATCAGTTTACTTTGGATAATGTATGCTAACAGTTTTTTTGTTTGTTTTTTAGGAATGCGGCTGCATCACACTCTCCTTCTCCAGCACCGCCGAGGGGCACGCAGGTGTCGTTCAGTTCTCAGTGCGATCGAGAATCATACTGAGTAAGTGCACAGATGTAATATTTTACTGATGAAATGTAATTGTGTTAACAACGTCATAATATACAAGTACCTATTCTTGTGTGAAATGTTGTATTTTTTTATCCATGGCCATTATTGATTGATAATGATAATAATTTCTTTGATTGTTTTATCAGCATGCTCACACTTTTTATTTATTTAATTTTTTTACAGATGTGACAATGACCATGTACAAGCACCTGTTCTGAAGAGAGCTAAGGCAAACAAGCAGGCGAGCAACAGGCAGTCCACTCTGTCATGGAAAACAGAGACTGATGTTGACATTGATCCACAGACACTGCGATTCCAGACACTGATCCACAGTATTCCTGCGATACTGAGATATTTTGCTCACATTTGATTTGCTTAGAGCCCGCATCAACGGGGCATAAGCATTTACTGTGAGATACCTGACTTTACTTTTGTTTATTTATCGCTCACAATTGCTTTGTTTATAGCCGACTGATTTTTTTTTTATTTTGCTCACATTTGATTTGTTTAGAGCAAATTTAGAACATTGAGTTCCTCCACATAGAGGAATTACAATAAAACAGATTGAAAAACAAAACCTTTGAATCTCCTCTCATTCAGTATTCAGGCTGCCACACTTGATGGGCCATTAACCATTGGGGGAGTGTCTGTCACACCCCTGGTCTGAATCTCATTCATATTGATCGGCCATTACCACTCCCACGCATAAACCTCTTCTGACAAAAAAAACTGATTTTCAAAGTTTGAATCAATATTTTGTTTTATGTGAACGATTAGGCAGGATGATTTTCACATCATTTTGAAGCCAGAACTCGAAGCGACAACATCCATTAGTCAAAAGTCTTGTGGACACAAATTTAGTATGTGTTTTGTGGTCTTATTTCAGCAACTTTCATTTTTATTTTTTTCAATAACCACGCATAAACATTATTCTCTTAAAAATACAAACATGTACATACATGTTGTTTACATATTACAGTAGCCCCGTTTGTGCTATATAGAGTGAATTTACACCTTTGCCATTAACATGTTTATAAATAACTGAAAAAAACACAAATGTCAGAGCATGTCAGAACACCTCCAGGACCCAGAAAACACCTCAGACCTCAGAGGGTTATATGCTAAATCCTGAAGTATCCCTTTAATATTAACTATGTGGTTTATTGAACAGCTGTATAAAATTTATATCACATTTGCAAATGTGCTGGTATAAATCCACTTATCTTGAACAAGAGTTAATGTTGAGCACCGCATTTGTTTGCCTTCTGGTTAATGACTGGATTAAATTCACATTAAAAGGTATTTGAAAGTGAAATAGATAATGCCCTTTTCTCAAGGGTCTTCATAAGCTAACCTACCCTTGTGCCCAGCCTTGTTTCTTTTGACAACAGCCAAACTTTAAATCTCCTATCTCTATACAGGCGATCTGCCAAACAAAGGGTTTAAAAATTGGCAGAGCAAGTCAGGATCTGCTGTCAGCTGGGTTGATGGGACTAAAAGCAAAAAGGGAAAAAAAAGGACCCGGAATAAATCTCTCTAATGTAGTAATGCTTTCAGCAGCAGAGTAGGACAGCAAACACATTGAGGAACTGGAGCAAAGACAACGAGGAACAAAACAACAGCAGCCTAATGGAAAAAACATTTAGTTTGGGACCTTCTTCGATACATAACAACCAACTGTGCAAACATATCCATTGCTCCCAAGCTCCATTTTTCTTTATTGGCTTTCCAGTGTCATCTTCTGTGCATTTGAATCCCAACTAGCTATAAATGATAAAGACATTCAAAATCATGAAATCCCCTGAAAAGAGTATGAAATTGGTTAAGCTCTAACATTAAGCTTGACGAAAACTGGATGCTTCTTTACGACTGGATATGCAGATCGGAAACAATTTTGGAAGAAGAAATTTGATTTCTTTTTTTTGCACAGTTCAATAAACTGTGTTGTGAAAAAGGTGAGCTTCCCAGCAACATGTACAGTTCCCTCATACCCTCAAGAGTTGTCAGTATGACGAGAATAAAGTGTCTCTCTGGAAAGGTGAACACTTCCGCCCAATTTCTACATGATTCCAACAAATTGCATCTGGAGCAGGCTAGACCTAAGCCAGGACAGATGTGACGGCCTAACTGTTCTGAGAGAGAGAGAGACAGACAGAAAGAAAGACGGCCGACAGGACGTTGGACAAACTGAGTGAACTCCTAAAACCATCTGAGAGTCCTTCATCACTTCTGCTGCAAAACCTCCCACAGACCGACAAACGAACTTAATAATAAAAAAAAAAACAGGTGTACATTAAAGATAGGTCTAAATTTGTATCCAAAATTTGTTTATTTTACCCCAACAATGAACACTATCTAATGAGGACATCTGCAGTCATCCGAGCTCAAAGACTAATCCCGGTTACATGAGTCCGTATTTGCTACATAATGAAAAAGTCTCCACACAAACAAGACAGTCTTATAAGATACAGCATTAGGCTTGTATGGATGGTGCCATAACTAATGCCTTCTTAAACATTAAATTGTCTTGTTACTTCATAAATTGAAAAATTTAAATTTGGAGGAATGCCATCATCAACCGTATTGTATCCACACATATTTAACATAGCCTTGAGCCTGGAAGCAGATATAATTTCTAATGGACATGCAGTTCCAAATAATTAAACATTGCATTACATCACTAAGGTTGAAACAGTGCAGGGTTTAGCTCAAGTCAACATCAAATGTTCATAATGCTATTCCATCTGCTTCATTTGAAAATCAATGGTTGTGGCCAATCTAGACCTCTGCACGTGTTGTATTAATAATGTTGAAGAAATGTAGTGTTTAGCTTAGTAATCACCAAATTAGTTTGAAGGGAAGCTCAAAAGGAAAGATATTTGGAATGAAACTCAGGGCAAGGAAGCTTGGGGCAGGAGGAAGATTCAGGGGCAGGAACAAAGTTTAGAAGGAAGATTAGGAAGTTTGAAAGGAAAGTAACAATGTTTGGAAGGAAGCTCAAAAAGAAGGATGCTTGGAAGGAAACAAAGGAGGCAAAAAAGAAGCTCAGAGGGAAGAAAGCTTCATGGGCAAGTAGGGAGATCAGCTTAGAAGGTAAAAAGGAAGGAAGTTTCAAAGGAAGCTTGAAAGAAATGAAGGAAGCTCAGAAGGCAGAAAAGTAACTCAGAGGGAGGGAATCTTGGAGGGCAGAAAGGAAGATCAGTAGAAAGGTGAGGAAGCTTAGAGGGAAGGAAGGTTAGGGAGCTTGGAAGATAGCTTAAAATGCAGGTAAGGAAATTTGGAAGGAAGAAGTAAAGCTAGGACGAAACAAGACTTGGAAGAAACAAAGGATGCTCAGATAGAAGCTTGAAAGTCAGGAAGCAAGCTCAAAAAAAGGATGATGAAACAGAAGCATTGAAGGAAAGCTAGGAAAGAAGGTATTGTTTTACAGATTCTCTCCTGTTACTAATGGTTCAAATTAGAGATTCAAAATGAGCCTCATTGTATAACATTGTACAAGTATGACTTCCATGGCCGGATTGGTTGACAACCACCTTAAACTGCAATTTTAGTTAGCTTCAAATCCTAATACTCACTAAATCATTAACAACAACATTAAATATGACCCCTGTGGCAGATTGAGATACTACTCCTCTTGCCAAAGCAATCTTTTACAGTGTATCCAAAGAAAGGGATTAAACAGACCCTGCACAATTCAATATGACAGACACACATCTATAAGATTCCTGATTCAAAGAGGAGACGGAATCACATAAATAACAATTTTACAACAAATTTAATGACATGCAGATAAGCCGAGTTGCAAAGCTTGTTCTTGGGAACAAAGAAATAAAGCTTTCTTTAGTGTTGGTGTCAAAGTGTCTCGTCTCTTTTTTGTGTCGTCTTCATTATGTTTCTAATTATACTGCTGAATTGACAGGCTATGGCGAATCCCTCCATGTGTTGTAAACTTGTGAAATATCTGACCTTGGAACAACCTCAGTGAGGAGACGCACAGTCCAGCCCCGCCTCCAAAACTTGTGTTTTTCCTCAACGTTTTCAATGTTTCCAATGGAAAGCATCTCAGAGCAACATAAATTATGATGACTTGATGATTTTATTGCCTCTTGTTCATCAGACATTTTCATTGCATCCAACTAGCGGTAAAACAAAAGGTGAAATGCTCACAAAGATGATTCCATGTGTCACAAGTGTTAATGAGGAAAGTCAAGCAATGTGACTTGTGTACATAGCGGTGTCCACCGACAACAAATCTTGCATCAGCTCCATGAGAACTTCTCTCCATTAGATTACCAAGGGATTTTCTTGTGAATATTTGCGAGAAGATCTTTGTATCCCAGCCATGACCACATTAGCTTCGAGAAATCCACTATCACGACCCAAGACAGGCAAGCGCATCAACAATGCTTTGAAATACAATCCCCTCCATTAGGACACAAAGATCACTGGGATCGCAAAAAGCCGTGGACCATTTTATTCGAACATTTTTTGTTTTATATCTTGGGGGAAAACATTGTTCCAATGGAGGTAAAAAGGGTAAATTCATTTAGGAGTTTGATTTGGGATTTAAGCCCCAAGGTTGTGACAACAACCTTGAATCCTAGAGAATTTAGATCCTACAGCAGGTACTTAATGGTTGTGAGCTCTGCACACATCTGGTTTCAATACTGAGATAGAGGAAACTTGAAGTTCTGAATTGCAAATGGGCATAATTGCATTCATACCAATATAAATATACACACATTTACAGAGGGAAAAAGTTACATTAATTGAACACACAGATGCAGCTTGTGAATGATATTTAAACTCCTGAGCTCATTTTTCTTGTCCAAATTCAATAAAACAACAAATCCAAAAAAGCAGATTAGAAACAGATCACAGTAGTTTTTCCTTACTCTTTTTACATTTGTTTGAATTTGCAGACTTAAAATAAGTCTTTACTGGGTCTGTTTCTGGTGCAGTCTGAATTTGCAGTGCACACTTTCAGATGTGCAAATAGTGTTAAAAGTCTATAGGTAAATGAAGCAGGTTTCTTTCAAAACATAGCTCTGTTTGCTTGAGAGGCCAGAGATGTCAACTTCAGACTCTTTCAGGCCTGACTTTCATTTGGTGTAGCATTTGGTGCAACATTTTTATCAGCTAGCAGGGACACAAAATTGCTTCAAGGTACCAAGATACATATTTCAAAATCTTATTTGGAGTCAAAATCTTAAACTATGCGTAGCTATGCCTAAACTATGCGGTTTAATAGCTATTTATGTGCATTTTATAGGATATAATGCCAGCCGAACTTAGCACCGCCCACAACATTTGAGGATGGGAAGATCAGTCTGGACTTGATCGGTTGAGAAGCAAGTATGCCCGAACCAAAGCTATAGGGACCAATCAAATTGTCAGGGCGGGCATTATAAGAAGATGGACAGATGATCAACAGCAACGTTATCATCCACGTCACCAAAGAGCGCTTGGGTTGAATTCGTTTACAACAAAGAATGGCTGCCACTGGAGAATTTAGATGTGTAGATTCCGCCATCGCGTCTGTTATAGAAGATGTAGACAGCGCATTCATTTTAAAAGAGGAACAGAGAACCGCGATAAAGCCATTTGTCGATCGGAAAGATGTTTTTGCCGTCCTTCCTACGGGATTCTGTCCATCCAACTGAGTGAAGAGGCATTTTTTTTCCTGGTTCGGTTGAAACACGCCCCATAATCACAGCCCAATGGAGCAGTATCAGACTCGCATTCTGACTAGAATCTTAGTATGACAACTTCAAGCTATGCATTTTATGTTTAAAAATGTAAATTTTTTATGAAAACAAGCATTTTTAATCAATTAGCCTTTATTCCATAGGGGCCATACAAATATAAAAGTGCTCGGTGCATACCAAAAAAAAGTGCACAGTGCAAAACTGAAAAATTGCTTGTATAAAACGGTTAAAATTATCAATGCATTAAACTTGAATGAGGACAAATTCCGAGTATGGGTTGCCATACTTGGCCTTCACATCACTTTTTTTTGGTTGCTCACTTTACATGTCAGTCAGACAGACCGCTGAAGGGATTTTGATTGCAAATAGCCTCTGTGAAACTATAGACTCACAAGCTACTGAGATACAATCACACTGCTACAGCGCTGTGCATATATCTATCGTGCTTGCAGAAAGCTCCTGAATAATTCAGCACCGAAGGAGCTTCACAATCTGAACATAAAGTAATGCACCAAAAGGAGCTAAATCTCTCCCTTCTTACTTCTAAACTGGTCAAGGTAGTGTCTTGCAGCACCGTACAGAACCCCACCTATGTACACAACTGTGCACCATCTCACTGTGGAAGTAGAAGTAAATAAAGAACTCTTGTTGATAGAAAACACAAGGACCGAGGAAGTTTCAGTAATAAACATCTGCAATGTCTGGTCTGAAGAATTTGCGAGCACAATGTGGAACTAACCAATTGTACCAAGTAAAAACAAAACCTCCTCAGACTTCAGTCTTCTCAACCTCTTTTCGCTCTCTTTCCTTAGCTTTCGATCTGTACCAGATCAGATCAGAGGGCAGGAGAGGGGGCATCAGATAAGAGCATCCCAAGAGGTCGCTGACTGATTTAACACACCGTTAACACTCCTTCACTTTCTCTCATGACTTTCATGTGCCGACTGTGTGTGTTTGTTTTAGATAGTGGAAGGGGGCTAAATGATAAGGCATGCTGTTATAGACCGACAGCCTGTAAATCATGGGCTCTTCCCCTTTACGGCAAAGAGAACATGGCGGGCAGATGGGGTTGTAAAAACTTCAGATACTCTTCTTAACCAGGCGAATCCCTTAGTAAGTAAGGAACTTCACACTGCTCTTTTTACGAGAAGGTCGGCACAGACTGCCTTTAAAGCTAAAAATACAAAAGAAAAACACCATGAAAGCACCTTCTAAGAGTGTAAATGATATGTGGATTATGTTCCAAGTTTCTGTGTGACAAACAGTAAATATTCTGTAATATTTACTGTTAGACCTGATGGATCAGGTTCGATGTCAATGATATCCAAACTTTAAAAAAAAATAAAAAATATATACAGAAGAAAGTCATACGGATTTGGAAAGACATCAGGCTGTATAAACAATGTCAGAATTTTCCTTTTTGGGTGAACAATTCCAAGACATTCTTAAATATTGCCTAAAAAGATAAATTACCTTGCCAAAAAGTGATCCATTTGCACAACAGACACTGTCCTGTATGCTTAACTGTACTCTTTTTGTCCTGATTCAAATCCTTCTTCTGAACTGTGACCCGAATCCAAATTGGAGTCATGGTACACCATTATGATTACTATATAACAAACCCTAGTCCATGAAACCATCTCAGGAGCAATGACAGTGAAGGATGAGAAAGGACCAGGCCTGTCTTAGGGTTAATGACATTTTCTTTCGCTCTTTTTTTTCTTGAAGAAAGCACAGATAGACATTGTCTTACCCATATTAGTAAGTATGTTGTCCACACATACATTGTCTATGTGCAAACTTTGGCACTGGGGACTGAATGCCCCCTTATATATGTGATCATCTGGGCTCCTTTTACACTATGGGCGATATGCCAGGAATAATTGAAAAAAAAAAGGAAAACAATGCAAACATTTTCTCAATCCTACTGTATAGATGAAAACTATCATCATAACGAGGTATGTTATGGGTGCATGAGTGTGTGTAAAAAGATAGAGCTGAGAAACAGGCTAGAAAAAAACTGCTGTTAAAACAGCAACTAGATCACAATTTCATTTTCTGAAGAAAAAGTGTGCAGATTTTGCAGATGTTCATCCACAATGCTTAATGTTGTTATATGGTTGCTAAGATTGGGGTTATTATAGTTAACTAAAACTAAATGTTCACTAAAATAAAACAAAAATACTAATAAAATTTACTAAAATAACTAAAACTGAAATAAAAAGAACTATACAGACATAAAAAAATATAACAACAATGACAAAAACACAACAGAATTACTGAAAGGAAAATGAAAAAAAATGTATTCGAAGAGGACTCATGGACGCACCAGTCTCTCAATACAAGGTGGTGTCACGTGTTAGTAAGGGAGATAACAAACCATCTTCCGGGGACCTTCTTGCTATGAGGCGACAGTGTTACCCATTGAGACACTTGCCACCCCAAGGAAGATAACAAACATGGATCCAAAATTTTGAAGTTGAGTTTGTTTGTGAGTGTGAAATGAGCTCAATTCAACTCGAGTCTCTGTTGCTTTTTAGCCCTGTTTGATCTAAAGACCCTCTTTGATGTGATGGAACTGAGCTGAAAAAACAGGAAGTGCACACTGTCCCAAACATTATATTCTCAGAACAAACCAAAGAACGAGAGAGGACACAAAAAGACACTGTCACATGGACACGGACCAATAAATGGAAAAGGCTACCTACATTTACCTGGCCATCTTGCCCAACATGCACTTGGTGGATCTGTAGGTTGCCCTGCAAGAGAGGAAAAACATAACATATTCAAATTTCAGCAATTGAATGAGCTACAAATTAGTGTCCCATGTTTGTTTGTTTTTTCAAAAGGATTAAGGGTCTTTTCCGCACACATGGAACACTGTAAAACATGCGAGCACAACGGAGTAAGTGTGGTGCGTATTTGCATAGAAAAACAATGTAAAAACGTGTTCTGGGTGAACAAATAACAACTTTTTGTTGTGATAATTATTAAATACAGTTTATCTAACATAAAATTAACTAGCATTAAAGTAGCATCAAATGTGTGATCCTCATGCTTAAAATGGTAATTTTGGTCTATCCTTCTCAACTGTGCCCAACAACTCAATAGGCCATGCCATATTTTTTGACAAAATCAGTTGAATTTATATGCAACTAATTTGTAATTAAACATTTTTTTTAACTTAAAACTAATTTTAAGTATCAAAATTGTAGTATTTAGCTGTTCAGTACAATACAATACAATACAATTTTATTTGTATAGCACATTTAAAAACAACTGACGTTGACCAAAGTGCTTAACAAGGCCAAGAGACATAGAATACAAGTACAATGTAAAGACACACACATCAAGATATATTAAAAGCTATTGAAAAGAAATAAGTTTTCAAGGAAGATTTAAAAATTGACAGAGTTTGGGCAGATCTGATGTGAGCCGGTAAGCTATTCCATAGCTTAGGTCCGAAGGCTGCAAAGGCGCGGTCACCCCTATTTTTTAGTCTGGTTCGAGGAACAGATAGTAAGTTAGAGTACCCCGATCTGAGTGATCTTGACTGTGTGATTGGGCGAAGTAATTCAGATAGGTACTGTGGAGACTGGTTCTGTAATGACTTAAAAACAAATAAGAGAACTTTAAAATCAATTCTGAATTTAACCGGTAGCCAGTGAAGCGAGATCAGCACTGGTGTAATGTGTTCAAATTTACGCTTCCCTTTGAGAAGGTGTGCAGCTGCATTTTGGACTAATTGTAAGCGAGTGATGCATTTGTGAGAGGTACCAATATATAAAGAATTACAATAGTCCAATCTGGATGTTACGAATGCATGTATGGCAATCTCAAAGTGCTTAACAGACAAGAAGGGCTTAACCTTGGCTAAAAGACAGAAAGGTGAAAGGTTTCACAGAGGTGAAAGAAACAGGACTTAACCAAAGAAACTTATCTGCTTATCAAATTTAAGGTTGTTATCAAACCAGACCCCCAAATTCCGAACACAGGTGGTGCTATATGGTAACAACGTTTGTAGATCAAAATCATGAGTACTACGATCATTGGGGCCAAACAAGATAATTTCAGTTTTGCTCTCATTGAGACTCAAGAAGTTACTAGAAAGCCAGAGTTTCAGTTCATCCAGACAGTCCAATATTGGCTTTAAAGCAAGCTTGTCATCACGCTTCAAAGGCAAGTACATTTGTGTGTCATCAGCATACAGATGGAAAGAAACCCCATGTCTAGATAAAATAGAACCCAAGGGGAGCATGTATAGATTAAACAATTCCGGGCCAAGAATAGAACCCTGGGGAACGCCAGACCCCAGTTTCATTTCTGAAGAACACTGTTGCCCAATACGAACAGAGTAAGTCCTATTAGATAAGTACGAGCAGAACCATTGTAGCACCGTACCCCGAAAACCCATGCACGCTTCAAGACGAGAAATTAAAATATTGTGATCGACCAGGTCAAAAGCAGAGCTAAGATCTAACAAGACCAAAGCCACAGATTGCCCGGTATCAGTGGTCAGCAATATATCATTCACGACTCTTAAAAGTGCAGTCTCCGTACTGTGACGAGATTTAAAACCAGACTGAAATTTCTCATAAATCTGACTATCATTCAAGAAAGACTGGAGTTGACTCAAAACCACTTTTTCAAGAATTTTTGAGATAAAGGGTAAATTTGAAATTGGGCGGAAGTTACTCAGAATTGTCGAATCCAAATGGTTTTTTTTAAGCTTAGGCAAAACTGAAGCATGTTTCAGGCTGTTACCAGGCTGTTTCGGGCTGGTAGAGTAACCCTGTTACCACATGATTTTCCATCATTACAAAAATTAAAAGCATTTAAACCCTTTCCACAGCCGGAAGATGACAATAATCTTTTAATTTTTCCCAGTTTTTGCAAAGTGTTGCAGTGTTGTGAATTCGTCAAGCTCACCCATTTAGCCCTGTTACCTTAGATATTGTAGGAAAAAAATTAACAAATGAAATGAAATTAATTGAAAACCAACATTTGGCCCCAGTTTAGCTAGCCCCAACTGTGAGCTAATTTTTACACGATTTTTTCATATTGATTAATTATTCCTTTTTTATTATTTCATTTCGTTTAATATTTATTTTTCTAGAAAATAAGGAACCAAAGTAACAGGGTTGAAAATATTGCAAACTGAAACAGCTCATGAATATTTCGTTTCACAACCAGAGGCTGATGAATCAGTGATAAAATTACTACACCACAGCAAAGTTTCAATCGTGTTCTCCATCTGACTCTAAAACACACACACATATCTGGATAAAGGGAAATGGTCTTACGACGGCACATTTCCTTTACAAGCTTTCTCAGATAAATGGTTTTGATGAGGCGGGCCAAATGTATTACAAAGACGGTCTTTGTGAGTGGAGGTTGGATGAAGTGGCACGCTGTTGCTAAGCTCTGGACTCAAAAACAAACAATATCACTGGGAATTTACCAAAAACATGAGCACTGAAGTCTATGGTCATCATCAATATTTTGTAAACGAGGACAGGAAACGCTCTACTAATTTTTTTCTCTTCCTCTCAGGATGATGGATGGATTTGATCAAAATATTGTTTACATATTTGCGGATACATTTAAATAATCCTGTTCAAATCTAGGACACTGAGAACAAATCAAGAGCCTTCGAAATCAGGGCTTAGGGAGATTTCTCAGACAAAGATCCTCCTGAAATTGGTAGCTCAGAAATAATTATGGATCGGTGCTGAGGTTTGATGGCTCAACCCCCTGCGACCTTAATTTAGTAAGCACAAATGAGGGGTGGAGTGACTCAGAGGAAGAAGAACGAAGAAACCTAAAGGAAATGATGTGTACCTCGCTGTCCTGTGTGATCTGCACCTGTTCCCCCTGTGGCACCTGAGCGATGTGGAGGTGTCCCTGCGGTATCTGTGAACGGAAAAAAGACATTGAAACAAATGTCATTTCCAATCAAGCTGTTGTCAAATAATTATATTTGACAATTAAAAGTGTGACAATATTATTCAACTGTGTGTGTATATATACACACTATATGGGCTTGGGACACTTGACCATTAATATGGGGTTGTTCCCACTCTTTGCAGCTGAGCTATTATAGCTTCCACTCTTCAGGGAAGGCTTTTCACAAGATTTTGGAGTGTTCCTGTTGGAATTTATTCCCATTCATCCAGTAGAGCATTTTTGAGGTCAGGCCTTGATGTTGGACGAGAAGGCCTGGCTTTGCAATCTCTGTTCCAGTGCATCCCAAATAGGGCTGTGTATCGATACAGATGTCCCGATTCGATTCAGATTCGCAAGATCTCAATTCGATTCGATCCTTAATTTGAAACGATTCTCGATTTTCTATTCGAATCAGTGAATAATTTTCACTGGCCCCACCACAAAAAGTAATAAATGAATAATATAGTTTTTGTTTTTGACTTATGTATCCTTGGGATGAAATTTCCCGAACTGACTTATTGCAAAGGTGGCGTCCAATCACAGTACCATGCTTGAATTCATTAATCTCTTCAGAACCACCCATTTTTTTCGCAAATGTTTGTAAATGCAGACTTTGGATTTTATACAACTGTGGCAAACACCAAATTTCCCAACAATCCCAACAATGTAATTATGTTTTCTAATAATAATCATGAGTGCCGTCTTTCAGTAAAATTTTTACTGAAGTTATTGTAACACTAACTGTATCATGGGTAACCCTGGATGACTTTTGTCTCATGTTGCTTGCTAGTTCATCATTGTGGTATATGGAAACGATGCATTTTTCCACAATTAACATGATGTGTTTCCAAACATTTGACATTATTGGTTTTGTTAATCAGTTTTTTTCTGCCACTGCTTTCCCAAAAGGTACATTAAAAAGTCTAATTTAATAAAGTTTATAACAAGCAACACTGGGCGATCATTCAAAACCTAAATAGAGCGTGTTTGTTTGCCATATCTGACAGGCTTAAATTATCGATTATGTGCGAGTGACGAAAACTGAACATTTGAGAAGCCAAAGGGCTTGACAAAAACTGACCATTGAGTGGTTGCCTCTGAGAGTACAACTATTATGATTCGGTTCAGGGAGATGTTACACAAACAACAGATGACAGATCCGTTTCTGAGTCCGCAGAAGCCAAGAACTCCTCCGCAGATTTAACTCTCTTGATTGTACATTGTGTATTCAGAGTTTTGATTGTGCTGTCACAATGCATGCAGATTATACAGATGGTGTGTAGGGGTGGAGATGACCTCATGCAGCTGTGAAAGTCAGAGATCATGTTTAGGTTCTCAAAAGAGGCCGCATGATCGGGCACAGCGGAAATTCTGTTGCTAAAGCTCCATTAAATGCTTGCAGGGGATTGGCTTTTCCACGGAGTATTTGCACTCAAGCACACAGAGTTCAGGGAGACCCAGACCTTCTTTAAAAAAGATGTTTGAGTGTGTTTATATGTTTGTCTGCGCAGCTGACACAGGTTTGAAATGAACGAGTATATATGTATTATGTTACAAGATGTGTGGTCTTGCAAATGCGTGAATTAAGCCAGATATTTGTGTTTTGTGAAGAAAAGTGGTGGTTGAACATACAAAATTTTGTAACCTTGGCAGTGGTTGCAAGGTTGCTAAAGTGATCTGGCTGGCTAAGTACCTTAAAGGGTTAGTTCACCCAAAGATTACATTTCTGTCATTACTCACCCTCATGTCGTTCCAAACCTATAAGACCTTTGTTCATCTTCGTAACAGAAATTAAGATATTTTTGATAAAATCAGAGACGTTAGAACGAAGATGAACAAAGGTCTTACGGGTTTGGAATGACATGAGGGTGAGTAATTATGACAGACATTTCCTTTTGGCTGAACTAACCCTTTATACTCTGTGCTCACATTGAACTTCAGCTTTGGGTTAACTTTACAAAAGTAAAAAAAGTCGGTTAAAGGGATAGTTCACCCAAAAATGAAAATTCTTTCATCATTTACTCACCCTCAAGTTGTTCCAAACCTCTATGTGTTTGTTTGTTCTGCTGTACACAAAGGAAGATATTTGGAAGAATGTTTTAATCAAACAGATCTCAATCCCCATTGACTTCCATAGTAGGAAAAAATACATACTATGGTAGTCAATGGGGATTGAGATCTGTTTGTTTAAAACATTCTTCCAAATATCTTCCTTTGTGTACAGCAGAACAAATAAACACATAGAGGTTTGGAACAACTTGAGGGTGAGTAAATGATGAAAGAATTTTCATTTTTGGGTGAACTATCCCTTTAATGAAGATTTGACGAATGACCTTGATAGATAGATAGATAGATAGATAGATAGATAGATAGATAGATAGATAGATAGATAGATAGATAGATAGATAGATAGATAGATAGATAGATAGATAGATAGATAGATAGATAGATAGATAGATAGATAGATAGATAGATAGATAGATAGATAGATAGATAGATAGATAGGTAGGTAGGTAGGTAGGTAGGTAGGTAGGTAGGTAGGTAGGTAGGTAGGTAGACAGACAGACAGACAGACAGACAGACAGACAGACAGATAGATATTTTCGTGTGGGTTGGCCTTTTGGATTACGACATAACTATACTCACAACCTGCACCTGTCCGTCTTCTCCAATACGGTGGATCTGGACTTGTTGTGTGGCTCCAGCCAGAGCGTAGTGCAAGGCCTGCTGGGTAGAGGTCTCAAGAGCCGACGTCTCTGTGGCCGAGACTCCATCTGTTCGAGGACACATAAACAAGTTTATAACACAGTCCAACTATGTGGGTCAAACCAGAAAGTAGAGAGACTGGGTCAAATCGTGTCAAGCAACTGGTTTCAATAACAGAAGATGCTCAACTGTAACTGCCAAACATACACACACACACGCTTATGTGAGAAGAAGATAGAGATAGAGAAAGAGAGAGAGAGAGAGAGAGAGAGAGAGAGAGAGAGAGAGAGAGAGAGAGAGAGAGAGAGAGAGAGAGAGAGAGAGAGAGAGAGAGAGAGAGAGAGAGAGAGAGAGAGACCACAGTCTGTTCCCCGTCATGGCGAATCTTGTATTTCGGTGTTATCGGACAAACGCCCTTTGGCATACACATGCTCTGCAGAATTTGTACGAATGTGCAATGTGCAAATCCAAACAATGTAGAAGAGAACACACGATAAACAAGGTTCTCACAGACGGAGAGAAGCGAAAGAATTCACATACACACACCCTGAACTTGAGGAAAATCCCTTCCGACTGCTCTTGGATGTGATCCAGTGCATCTGCCAGATTAGAGCATGTTTATACAGCGTAAATGATCTCAAAATACACAACAAGGGCTCTCGACCTAGCCGCCCAAACACACTCGTGCCCTAAAACTGTACGTAAACCCAACCCCTTAGTCTAAACAACGAGTATTGCAGACATGCTACAACAGGCTAGGCGCTTAAAACACACGCTCACCGCATTTCTGATTAAAGGTGGTCAAGTTGTCTCTGGAAAAATGGTGCGGGTATTCATTTACAAAGTGTAAGTGATTTTAAATCATAGCGAAGGGCATATTAGCAGGCTAACGTTACTTAGAGGAAAAAGCACAAAATGTGAACCTGCCCCTCTGTTAGTTTCCCCAGACAAAATGTGATCAGAGACTCTGTTAGGTCTTTCCTAGGTTGCGGATGAAAAGTAAACCGGATTCAATTTTATGCATCTGCAAGATCTCCAGACCAATTTGTCGGTTAGGTTGCCAGTTTTTACTTCTTGGCTGCTATCGGTTTAGCAATGCCCAAATAAAACAAAAACAACTGTGTTTGATGATTATTTTTTGGCAATTAAACAAACGGTATGATTATGCATCTGAAGATGGTTGTTTGATGAAAATGCTGCAGTTTATTAAACATACAGAATTTTGTTGGATTTGTCAATATGTATAGATGCCTCATTAGTGTTTGCTTCCAATATGTAAGACATCCGCCATATTGAAAAGGTCAAATCGGGTTCATAAACACTTGAGAGCGAGTTGACTGTTCATCTGCAACCTAGTTATTCGCATGTACGAATATCTATATCTGCAATAGACATTAGCAGATGATTTTCACAGCTTTTAGTTGATCATTTATGTGATAATTCTGCATATGGATATTGCATCTTGAGTTATACATAAAAACACAAACCCGCACATTCTCACCTCTGAAAGGTTATCCCATTTTAACTGGAATTTATAGCTTGGTGGTTTTTACAGCAATGGGCTGCACAATGCTGTGACATTTTCTTTGAAAATTCATTGATTTGCTTGTGTGAGTGATGAACAGCATCATGTTAGCCGTTCCAAGATGGCGGACGCATCGACATGTCTGGAGCGGTCGAATGTGGCATCTATGAATACATTTCTATGGAATTTGAGGCCTGGCAGTTAGCAAACATGCTAACAAAAATGGTATGGTAATGTTAGCAAATGTTTATTTAAAAAACCGCCAAAAAACATAATTCTACAACAACAATTATCGTACAGTGTGGGAATATTGTTGTTTGACAGTTTAAATAAAATAAATACAGAATTTTGTCAGATCCATGGCTTAGCGGTTAGCATACATGCTTAGAAATTAATCGTAATGAAACCGCAGACGATTTGGCAAGGACTGCGATTATAATATGTGCAGCTTGTCAGTGCAGCACGGCTCTGTGATCAGTAGTAAAAGCTGCTTCATCTGAAAGCCAGAAACTCCATATATGCCCCACAGAAGGAGGATAACGCACGTCATTCCAGGAAATCCCTAAAGGCATCATACTATTGCTATAGCTAAATAAACAGAAGATTGAACAGCTTTGATTGATTTATTAAATGTTGTCTTTTGTTGGACAAGAGGTTCATAAATGTTTCTCGAGAACAAAGCTCATTGGTTCTTGCAGAAGCTCAAACGGTCTGTGTAATGCGAGAATGAACCTCATTGGTTCTTGAACTTCAAGCGAACATGCTTGAGCTTCCGTTTACCATATCATATTATGTGTGCGTTGATGAATGTTTATATGTGAATAAAAGCCTAAATTAAATCTCTTCGTCATATAAAGTGATTGCGTCTCTTCAGAAGATTTTTTGACTAAACCGCTCAATTAATATGGATTAATCTTATGATCTCCTTTTGAAGCATCAAAGTAGTAGTTGCGTAGCAGTCATTTCATTAAAAAGATCTTCATTTGTGTTTAACAACACGGAACAAAAGGCTTATGGGATCAAAACGACATGAGGATGAGTAGATGATGACAGAATTTCCATTTTTGGGTGAACTATCCCTTTAAAAATGCAAAAAGCAAAAGCATTTTTCAAAATATATACAGAATTTTGAGAGCTACAGCAGGGTTTGCATCTTATTTTCTCCATTCCTGCACATTAACAAAAATTGATATTTTTGCTGTCTGGCGGAAACACTTTGTTCCTTTTATAGTCCACATGTTCCTAACACTTCGATTTTGGTTTGAAAGAAGGCTGAGCACCAGTTGGCTTGTTCATAAGATAAAAGTTTAATCAAACGCATGGAGGCCTATTCCAGCTGGACATGGACAACAGAAGGAGGTGAAGCAATCGTAAGTGTACGGACCATTGTGGAGAACCAATACAGGATATTTGTGTTAGTCCAAAATGGGTCAAAGGTGAAGACCTGTGAATCTCTGAGAGGAAAGGACAGGACGTGAGGCGTTGTCCTGAGAATAGAACCATCTGTTAGTTGAGGAAACATCAGTCACAGAGTTTTTCTCTCGCACACAAACATGAGTGTGCAAATAAACACATGGGGGTGCATGTGCGCGTAATGTACACGACGTTTGCACAAATGGACACGAGGTTATACACATAGCTAATTCGATGGCCAACTAGCACATGGCACGACAACTGCGTATTTTCTCTCGCGCACACACTCACTCGCTCTCAGCATATGTTTATGCTCAATTGAACAAAAACCAGCTGGGCCTAGACACTTAGCATCAAAATCAAAGAGAAACAGGGCTTGTAGGTTTCGCAAGAGACAGAATTGGCGGGAAAGGGTGCAGGGGTCCATACCTGTGCTGTTCTGCGAGGCGGGGGTCCGTCGTGAGAAACTCTTAACGGCCAAACTCTGTCCTCGCTGCTTCCGACGCCAAGCGGTTCGACACTTGGAATCAATGCTCTGCTTTATACGGTACCAGTCGGACTCGGTAATGGTGAACTTGTAGAACAGGTGACCTGGTTGCACAGAGACATTCACAACATTGATACCATGACAAAATCAGTCATGAAATAACGGGCAAAACACTAGCTATGTTTCCATCCAAAGTTGTGAATTTAACTTATGTGCAAAAAAGGAATATCGCATAAAACATGTGTGAATAAAGCAGCGTTTCCATACCATGTGTTCATGTGGGGGCGCAAAATTGGCACGGAAATTGGCGCAAAGTATCTAATATAAATGGAAGTTGCTGCAATCGGGGAAGTCACTGTGGCTCTTTTGTTGCACATCATAAATATCTTGCATTTGTAAATGAATATGGTCATTCGACCAAAACGTTGCTCCTTATTAAATACAGGGAAGTTTTTCGAATTCATGTTCTAGCGGTTCATGCACATGCACTTAGCATGGTATTGTAAAGTGTGCAAACAAAGACGAAACATTGCTGCATGACAAATAAAAAAAAATTCACATTCATATTCTGTTCAATTGTGTTTAAAAATGCTGTAATGTGTTGTGATTGAACAAAGGTTGTTTGACGAAAACACAAATTTTTTTTTTGAATTCTTGTTTTTAACAGTTAACACGTAATTAAGGTCCTAAGATCAGGTCCTTGATTCTGATTGGTTGAGCCGTGTTCGAAGCCATTGTAAATTACTCAACAAACATACACCGCATTACAGTGTTACTGCGCAACTGCCGTTAGTGATTCTTTGTTGCTGCATGTGTTGCTTGGCAACCTCTTTGGAACTACATTGCTTGGCGGAGGAATAAATGTGTCATAACGTTATATTTTTGTTGCTGGTGTTTATTTTATGAATAAAATAAATATTAGGGCCGGGACTCGATTAAAAAAATTAATCTAATTAATTAGAGGCTTTGTAATTAATTAATCGAAATTAATCGCATTTTAATTGCATAAATATTTGACCTGAGAACAGTGAGAAGTAATTTTTTTCACATGGATTTTTAGTATACCATTGAATAATGACTGAATACATAAGCTTAAGCAACAAAATATTGTTTATTTTTGTTCAACCAAGTCCAGCAGACCAGTGTTTTTTGCCATTAAGTGTAGCAATAGCATATTGCTACACTACACTAATAGCAATAGCGAATTCCTTGTTGCATAGCTTGCACACAACTCTTATCGACGCTTCCATCCGTTCGTTTTTGTAACAAAATTTCCCATCCACCGGCCAACCAAAGCGATCTCGTCAGCTTCTTCGTCATGAACGCTAGTTGATGCGCCAGTATAATCGGTCCGCCGAAACTCATCCAGTGAGAAACGTTCCGCGGTGCAAAAATAAGTGCGATTAAAAATATTTTTTTGTGTAATTAATTAACGCGTTTAAGTCTGTAGTTAATTAATCTTAATTAACGCGTTAAAGTCCCGGCCCTAATAAATATTAAAATGAATATTTTTATGGAGTAACCGTTTTATAAAAGCAATAAGCCCCTTGAAGCCGTGTTTTACAGAGACTTTAGAACTGCTAAGGGGGTTTTAGGCACTAACAACATGCCTAACAACGCCCCTTAGCTGTTCTAATTTCACTGTAAACACGGCTTCGTGGGGCTTATTGCTTTAATATATGATATAGCAATGTTTGCAAATGAAAATGGCCATGATCAAAACATTGATATTCAGAACATTGCAATCATGATAAAATGTGTCAGGAAATAATGAACGAAACACTGACGTAATTTTAAAATTCATGTTCTAGCAGTTTGCGCACATGTACTTAGCATGGTATTGTAAAGTATGCAAACAAACAAAAAATGAAACAATATTTTAACAATATTAACAAATATTTAAAAAATTCTTCATATTCTCCATGTTTGGTTGGTATTGCTGATAAAATACACAGAATTTTGTCAAGATCTTGTTCTTAGCAGTTAACACACATGCTTAAAAATAATGTTTGCTATTAAAAATGGCCAATTGACCAAAACATTGAGAACAGTAGTTTTTTGGATTCCTGTTCTTCTAACGTTAGTCCATATGTGGCTAGCATAACATAGCATAGTAGCATAGCAGTTAGCAACCATGTTTGAAAAGCTTGTAATGTGTTGCGGTGAACAAAGCTGCTTATTAAATATACAGGATTTTGTCTAATTCTTGTTTTTAGCAATTAGCGCACATGCTCAAAAATAAGGTATTGATGTTTGCAAAACAAAATGGGCAATTGAATTGTCCAAAACACTGACATACAGAACATTGCAGCCGTGATATAATCTGTGAGGAAATAAGGGAGGAAACACGGGTGTAATATTTAGCCATGCAATTATGCTGCAAACAAACTCTTTGCACTTTGAAGCAGAAATAAACATGCAAACAAACAGCTCTAAGCTAATTCACGTTAGCCGCTGTCAAATAGGGTTTGTTAGTGCAAAACTGCACGTAACATTCCTCGTATACATCATTTTACGATGTTACGATGTTATGGCTTGTTGCTGGAATTGACCAACATATTGACGTGACGGAAGATTTGTTGTGAATGAGAGGAGCGGTTAGAGACCTTACTAATTATCTCATGTGGGGAAAATAAGTCTGGTGTCGAGGATGAGGCAGAACCGCAGATAAGCTACTTGAGTACTGAAATGATTTGAATTAGACAGGACAAAACTGAATTAAACTGACTCACATAATGATCAAAGACCAGATTTGTCACAGACAGGGTTTGTGATAGGCTTCAAAACTGGTTAATTACAACTACAACAAAAAAACATTATGATTTTCTTTTCATTGAATTTAAAATATTCTGCAAAACCAGGGTGGTCCAAATCCAAAAGAACTAAATCTTATGAGCCTTTAAAGTTATGATTAAAGTTTGATTTAATGAATCAAAACCATACAGTGCTATCGGTGTTATCAAATTCCCAAAAAATGACTCTTATAAACTGGCTCTTTTTAGTGAATCAAAACCACACAGTGTAATCATTTTGCAACCAGTGTTGTCTGATTCCTAAACAAATGAGTCTTATTAGCCAGGAATCAAAACCTTAGAGCATTGACAAGTATTGTCCGATACCCGGCCGCACTATTAATGACTCTTATGAAGTGGTTCTTTTGAGTGAATCGAAACCATGCAGTGCAATCAGTGTAATCAGATTCCCAAATAAATTACTCTTATGAACTGGTTCTTTTCAGTGATTCAAAAGCATACATTGCAATGTCTGCATTCGAAATCGCATACTTCCCTACTATATAGTAGGCGAAAAACAGTACATGACAAGTACGTCTGAATTCACAGTACTCGTAAAAATAGTAGGCAAAAAGTCGCCGGATGTCCTACTACTGATTCTGAAGTGTGCATATGATATACACTTTACTGTCCCATGAGGCCACTAGAGAGGATTCGTGAATGGCAGTGAAGCAACATAACTGACACTGGTAGGTTACATGATAAAGACAACATGGCGAATGTAGTGCGTCCAGATTACATTCATACTATACAGAACATCCTTTTTTAGTGGTCGTGGAGTAATTACTTATTCAAAATAGGGCTGTCACGATGTTAGATTTTTCACACCACGGTTATTGTGGCCAAAATAATTCACGATATCGATATAGGGGTTACTTTGTTTATATAGTTTTTCTTCTTTACACAACAAACATAAGGGTACAAACAAAAAAATCAAGTGGAAATACAAAAATAAGATGGTTCTTAATAATCACCCTTTATTAAATGTATGAACACAGAAACCCCCTGTTAACAGGTTAATGTCACGTTTCCCATTCCATGACTAGTAAAATAATCACAATGTATTCTCTGTAAAATTCTCTGTAAAATCCGCAGGGTGATGGACACGGAGATGGGTAAAAAGGTTGGTGGCTACACATTCTGCAGCGCCGCGTCGCGTGTAGGACAACTCGAGGTATCGCACACCGGACGCGCACTTTCTCAGTTTATGGCCAGCAGTATTCTTATGTTTAAGGACATTATGAAATTAAGATAATGTCTGTGTTATGTTATGATTGTACTGTACAGTTAAATACAATAGTTGCGGAGTCTGTGATCTGAACACTTTACCTCAGAGCATCCATTAACTGAATGAATTGAGAATATCACCTGAAAATCCGATAACATCAGCAATTTTCATTCAAGCAGCTGATTTCTGTAAATTTATGTAAAACTAAATGTACATTGCAGCACAGGGTGAAGTCATTTACGATGATTTGCGACAAATATAATGTAGATTTAATATAAAACTATGTAGGAATGGCGCTCTGTGTTGCGGCAGGATTTTGAACAAGAGCCGTTGCTGGGCGCCGCGGACAGACGCCGAATGGCACAATCGGTGTGTGTACACTCGAAGAGAAAATGTGTTCGAATTTTAAAGACGTGGCACTGCGCTTATCGTCCGGTGTGCGACCCCCTTTAAAGTGCTGTTTTCTTTTGAGCCGAAGAACTCCCATGCAGGCGAGCTTAACTTTTTTCGGGTGTGGACATTCACTCTCTCGCTCAGACGACGTTCTTCTCAGAGTAGCTGCGCGGCCCGGGCTGCGTCTTCTTTGATATAGTGTCAGCGGTTGCAATACAGCACAACCAGGTACTCGAGCCGGAGTATTTACGTGTCATGTTATCATAATAGTCCTATTCATTTTAAACATCGTGGTTATCGCCAATACCGGTATATCGCCACACTCTAAATTAACACGATGTCGATATTTTATGCTTTGAATATCACGATCATCGTCAACACCGGTATATTGCGACAATTCAAAATAAGCACCAACTCAAGAGAGTATGTGATTTCAGACACAGCCAATGAGTGTAATTTGAATCTCAAACAAACGACTCTTATGAACTGGTTCTTTTTAGTGAATCAAAACCAATCTGATTGTCAAGTTAATGACACTTACGAGTCAATTCTTTCTACCGGATCAAACACATATATAGCTTATAACTTGACATAGTGTGTAACACCTAAATTAGTGTGTTTACTGACTGGTTGCTCATTCGACAACATAAAGAATCGTTAATCAGTCGATCAAGACTGTAAATCATACTCATGTTGTTCTTTTATTGGACTTA
Source organism: Tiaroga cobitis (assembly GCA_030578255.1). Lineage (NCBI taxonomy): Eukaryota > Metazoa > Chordata > Actinopteri > Cypriniformes > Leuciscidae > Tiaroga > Tiaroga cobitis. Next base: position 26,987,823 of record CM060615.1, on the reverse strand, counting down.
CACCGAATGCCGTAGATCATGAGAGGGTCCAGCTGTTTCTTGCCGTGCTTGCCCTGGCCGGACAGGTTGGAGACGGCCTGCACCTCGCGGTGGAACAGGTAGTCCAGCAGCGTCAGGGCCATTTTCTCTGCTGTGCGACAGTTGGTGCTGATGTGCAACATGTCTGCCGGAGACACCGGGCAGCGCACACGCATCTCAGGGTTGTTCTCGTCACCGAGCCACGTTCCTGTTGGATAGTCCTCTGAGGAGGAAAAACAAAGATGTACGTTGCAATTACAAAAATGTTTTCCCAAACGTACACAGTATTGCCTTGGTAACAGGTAGCTTTCCACTGTGATTCATAAGAGTTATGTAACGATGAAGCTTTTTGACTAAATGAGAGGATGCTGAATATGAATAATTCTATGTATACTAATCAGACTATGTTTTCAATGTGGGCCAACAGCTCACTTGGGGCCTTAAATAGGATAAAACATGACTAAAGAACAACAACAAAAACATAGAAGGGCTTAAATTTGATTTATCTGGGCATGATGCGTCTGAAGGATTGTAGATCAGGGCTATTGCAGATCAGGGCTATTGAAACAGGGGTCCGGGGACCAACATGGGCCACAAGGGGGTGCCAGAAGGCCCATACAATATTTGAGAATTGATTTGAGAATTGAATTGATAAACACTTATTTTATTCAATTGATTAAAATGTATTTTTTTGTGTGTTTTTGTGTCTAGTTTTTGTGCCTTTTAAGGTACAATTTTTGTGAAATGTTACCTTGCCTTCATCTCGCTAACTGAGGGTTTTATGGCATTATAGACTATTAATGCTTATTATTTAAGCATTTTAACTGAAAATGTTTTTTTAATTATCTAACTATAATCTAATAATCATTGTTGATAAAGTTAACTAAAATAATTTAAAATCTTTTTTTTTTACTTAAAGGGACACTAAGTAACTTTTTAGTTAATTTATAATCTAAAATCAATATTTTTATTCATAAATATGTCCTCAATGGTGCACAAATACCTCTGCCAATTATCTGATTTATCCTCGTAAACAAAGAATTTATTATATTTATATACATGGGACGGGTAAGTCCACGGAGGCTTCCATGTAGTTCCGCCATCTTGAAAAACTATAATAGCAGAGAGGGACAAAAAGTACTAGGCCAACGCGTTTCCACAACACGTTTTTATTCAGAGCCGGCGTGACGTGACTGAACGCAGCAGAAGCGGAGGAGCAGAGCAGTGAGAGGCGCTTGTCACTGCCCCAGCAAGTTTAAAAGGCTGCATTGCAAATCCTCGTCGCCAGAAAAGTCCAAAATAGATCGTAAAAGGAAACGTGACCGGAGATTACAAAAAACACAAGTTAATGTCGGGATAGCTTTTTCCAGGTGGATAGAGCTACTGCAGGAGAAAGATTTCAAAAGAGACGCTGAAGTCCTGCTTTCTTCTCGACAGGCAAGTCAGTGTTGCAGTCTTAATTACAAGCTTTTTTCATTGTTTGCTTGTGTACTTTATTTTATAGACAGATGAACATGTATAGTTAAAAGTTGATGATGATATCTAACAATGCACGTAGGCTACTTCAAAAAATATAACGAATAAAGAAGGCATAACTACTAATTACAATAGTTCATGTTTTTGACACTCATTATTTCATACTGTAACATTCATTTGTTCGTTGTGTCAATTTGAAGTTTGTTTGAAATAACAAGCCTGTTCACCCGAAGGAAAACTCGACGAAGTGCTATTAGAAGACATCCTGTCATAGCTTTTTGGTACATAACGGCTACCGTAGATGCAACACGCATTTGAAAACGCGAGGCGCTGGAGAGCACAATTCGTTTGAATGCAAAATACAATTTCACCGCTAGATGGGAGTAATTCTTACTTAGTGTCCCTTTAAACGACTGTTGGAATTGTTGTAACTGAAATACAAGTGTTGAAGTACTAATATTACTAAGACTAAAACAAAAATAAATTAAAGCTAAAAATAAATATTTAAAAAAACAATACAAAAGCACATAAAATACTAAAAACTAAAATAAAACTGGAAAAAAGCAGAGAATTTAAAAGCAGATATATTAATAAAAGTAAAATTACACTGCTAATAATGGGTAAAAAGGATACACAAAATTATAGAATTTTTCTAGATTATATTTTTTATTTTGTTAATTATATATTAATTTGCATTATTTTTTGTGCAGTTAGAATATAATTTCCAATGATTTAACTCTGGAAACATGTTGTCTTCATAATATTACTCTTAACAATATTTCTCACACAGTATACATGTCTTAATAAATAAAAATATGTAGCTGCCTTTATATTTTAGGAAGGTGCACCCTTGCAAATGGGTCAGAATATTATTAAATAACATAGTATATTATATGACAATATTTGATATTTGGCAACACAAGTTTGATCTAGCCTGTTGATCACTGGGGGTAGATACAGTGAGGAAAATAAGTATTTGAACACCCTGCTATTTTGCAAGTTCTCCCACTTAGAAATCATGGAGGGGTCTGAAATTGTCATCGTAGGTGCATGTCCACTCTGAGAGACATAATCTAAAAAAAAAAATCCAGAAATCACAATGTATGATTTTTTAACTATTTATTTGTATGATACAGCTGCAAATAAGTATTTGAACACCTGTCTATCAGCTAGAATTCTGACCCTCAGGGTGTGTTCACACCAGGAAAGTCCGATAGTTCACTTGCTTTGGTCCGGACCAAATACATTTTTTTTTTTTTTTTGGTACGGTTCGCTTTCACACTGCTCTTTTTGCAAGTGAACCAAAATTTGTAAACAAAACCACACGTGTGCTAAGGTCGTCCATTCATTAGACAAGGATTTTCAAGTAGGGAAATCAGGAAGTGCAAAAAAGGCTCAGCATGGAGATATTTCGTACTGCAATATTTGTTCTTTTACTAATTTTGTGTTATTCTGTACAAACGCAATATGAAGAAACTAACGAGTATCATATGATCCAGTGTCATCTATACGATGTTGCAATTCGGATTTTGAGAAGACGACGATGTTCTGCAAGACGGTTCCGGCGGAGAGAACATGCTCTCATGTGCGCCTACCATGGCATGCTGACAGTGGCACTGCGCAGAAGACGGATAAGGTATAAAGTTTTCATTCATAGGGAGGGGTTATGTTCATTCATAGAGAGAGGCTATGCCTCTCATATCCCCTCTCCTTCATCCGTTCAGTAAACATGTTGAACACATCAGTATTTTTATGTGTCCTCTCCAGCAGCTGTGCGACATGGGCATCTGCCCAAATGTTAATAAGGCAGCTCGTCTCTTCGAAGCTCCAGGTCAAACCACAACTCATTTTATCAAATGTTGTAGGCTACAACAGATCACTTTCCCATAACGCAACTCCGACAACGGAAGCCTGTTAACTCAAAGGCGCAGTGCTTTCTTGCAATTGGGTCGGTTCATGTTCACACCATAAACGAACCGAACCGAGACCACCTCTTCAGCTGGGTCTCGGTTCGGTTGTTTGGTCCGCACCCGAGTTCGATTGCTGTATGCACACCTGCCCAAAAGGTCCGCACCAAGGGGGGAAACGAACTAGAGTTCGATTCAATCGAACCAAACAAGGCAGGTGTGAATACACCCTCAAAGACCTGTTGGTCTGCCTTTAAAATGTCCACCTCCACTCCATTTATTATCCTAAATTAAATGCACCTGTTTGAGGTCGTTAGCTGCATAAAGACACCTGTCCACCCCATACAATCAGTAAGAATCCAACTACTAACATGGCCAAGACCAAAGAGCTATCCAAAGACACTAGAGACAAAATTGTACACCTCCACAAGGCTGGAAAGGGCTACGGGGAAATTGCCAAGCAGCTTGGTGAAAAAAGGTCCACTGTTGGAGCAATCATTAGAAAATGGAAGAAGCTAAACATGACTGTCAATCTCCCTTGGACTGGGGCTCCATGCAAGATCTCACCTCGTGGGGTCTCAATGATCGTAAGAAAGGTGAGAAATCAGCCCAGAACTACACGGGAGGAGCTGGTCAATGACCTGAAAAGAGCTGGGACCACCGTTTCCAAGCTTACTGTTGGTAATACACTAAGACGTCATGGTTTGAAATCATGCATGGCACGGAAGGTTCCCCTGCTTAAACCAGCACATGTCAAGTCCCGTCTTAAGTTTGCCAATGACCATTTGGATGATCCAGAGGAGTCATGGGAGAAAGTCATGTCGTCAGATGAGACCAAAATAGAACTTTTTGGTCATAATTCCACTCGCCGTGTTTGGAGGACGAAGAATGATGAGTACCATCCCAAGAACACCATCCCTACTGTGAAGCATGGGGGTGGTAGCATCATGCTTTGGGGGTGTTTTTCTGCACATGGGACAGGGCAACTGCACTGTATTAAGGAGAGGATGACCGGGCCATGTATTGCGAGATTTTGGGGAACAACCTCCTTCCCTCAGTTAGAGCATTGAAGATGGGTCGAGGCTGGGTCTTCCAACATGACAATGACCCGAAGCACACAGCCAGGATAACCAAGGAGTGGCTCTGTAAGAAGCATATCAAGGTTCTGGCGTGGCCTAGCCAGTCTCCAGACCTAAACCCAATAGAGAATCTTTGGAGGGAGCTCTAACTCCGTGTTTCTCAGCGACAGCCCAGAAAAATGGGCCAAAATCCCTCCTGCAGTGTGTGCAAACCTGGTGAAAAACTACAGGAAACGATTGACCTCTGTAATTGCAAACAAAGGCTACTGTACCAAATATTAGCATCGATTTTCTCAGGTGTTCAAATACTTATTTGCAGCTGTATCATCCAAATAAATAGTTAAAAAATCATACATTGTGATTTCTGGATTTTTTTTATTTAGATGTCTCTCAGAGTGGACATGCACCTACGATGACAATTTCAGAGCCCTCCATGATTTCTAAGTGGGAGAACTTGCAAAATAGCAGGGTGTTCAAATACTTATTTTCCTCACTTGTATAATGAAACATCTATGTCAAAATACATGATTAGTCGACCACTAATCCCAAATATCTGTGGAGGGTGTGAGAACATGCCCCTCGACGCCTCTGGATTCTCAACACACTCCAAACGCTCAGAGCAAATGCAAGAGTGTCCCCTGCTGGCTCTCCAAACAAACACTTCACAACAGCATTACTGGTTTACTCCCTTTAAGAAAGAGACACTGTCTTTATATGGACATGAATTTGGCATGGTTAAAAATGTTGATTGAAGTTTAACAGTAAGACCATGAAATTTCTTCTTCACACTAAGAATTGAAATATTACATGAATGCGTTCTCATCGTGAGTGTTTCAAGAAAAAATATTGTGGCATATTTTATCTCAGAAACTATTTTATTTGACATTTCTGTTCAATATTTGTTTGTGTAGTACATGCCAAACATTGCTTCGGCTATAGCTGGCAGGGTTTATGGCGGGTCGGTTAAAGTTTATCATGGATTGTCAAAGCGTGAGTGTAAAAACCATGTTAGGGAGTAAATTGATTCAGGTCAAGAGGTAAGTTAAGGAATGCGTGGACGATTTACATTTATTTTATTTACGATTAACAAAATAAAAATATGAATGTAGAATCATATATTTGCATTATAATGTTAATAATATATTTACATTTCCATAAACCCAAGATGGATGTAGTGAAACAATAATCAACTTTTTGTAATTTGCAATCTGGAATTTTTTATATTAATTTAATTATTAATATATAATTTAATTATTATACATTTTCAAGCAAATACACATTTCTACCTTAACAAAATATTGTTTCCCATGTAAATCTTTCCATCACAGGCAGCTGTATAAGATGGCCACTTATATTTCTAATATTATTTTATATTATATTATATTATATATGTATTTAGTGCTGTCCAATCAATTACTGGTAATCGCATCTAACATAAACATTTTTGCTTGCATAATACATACATATATATGTGCAAATATATTTTTATATTTTATATATGTATAAATGTGTGCGTGTGTATAGAGTATACACAAATTATATATATATATATATATATATATATATATATATATATATATACACACATCTATTATGAAAACAAAAACTTTTTCTTAGAAGCGATTCATCGATTCGACAGCACTAATTAAATTATATTACATTATATTATATTATAATAAATTGTAGAGAAACATAGAACAGGACATAATTGAAAATAATAATCTACATAATTTCTTTTACCCCATGCAACAAAAAAAAACATGTTTCCCCCATGTGAATCTCTCAATCACAGGCAGCTGTAAAAAATATCCACTTTTTTAAACAGATGGTCACATGACAAAAACGATGCACAGTTTGCTAGTTTAAAGGGACACATTTTACCCCACTCCCCTACATCAAAACCATGGATGAGGTTAAAGCAAGAGGAAAACAACACAACACAAACAAAAGCAAAGCCTTTTAAGAACCAAATGTGCCATTCGTTGACTAAATATCATCACAAACAGCTGAGAACGAGTGAATATTTGCAGAGGAACGACTTTGAACTAACCAAGCTAACCCAGACTCCACTCCAAAACAACCCAGTCAAATAATAAGAAAAGCAAAAGCAGAAGTTAAGCAATCAAAACAAACCCTTTAATCCCAGACCTTCTCCAGACCAGAGATACATCCCTGAATCACTTACGGCCAGACGGCTTACACAAGACACACTGTTGATGTAACACGCTTTTTTAATGTGTCAAGGGAGTACTAGTGGATAGTCAAAACACGTTTATATTATTAATCATCAAATGTTGCTTTGGTTGAGGACACTTTGATATCACTAACTAAGCCTGAAGTTGTTTTACGCTACATTTCCATGCTTAAAAGTCACCCCACCACACACAGACAAAACACATGAAAACACACGCGATCATCTTATTTGTGCAGATGCATTTCAAAGATTTCCACATCTTCAAACCTTTTCAATAATTATTCAAATTGGTTGCTCTTCTTGTGAGGCCATGTTTGTGCTGTATTCAGAGCAAATGGTTCCCATTGGCTTGTAAAAATTATATCCTTTAAAAGATGCCATAAAATCAAAATTGGAATTTTTGGTGGCTTTTAGATCATGTGTTATGCTAGAGCACTTCTTAAAGTTGACAAAATTAGCTTTCGGTAGATTTCACATTTACAGTCTTTCTCTTCTGGAAAACAGACTAATAAGATCGATGACTCATCCTGCACCACACCGGTTTAAGTCCAATCAAATTCTCTATAAAATGCAGGGCTCCAGACTACCATTTGAAAGGCGTAGCACCGGTGCAACTAAGTTCAACAGATGGTGGCGCCAGCACCTGATTTAGTAGCGCTGGGGGGATTTTTCATCGTAAAGGCTTTTATTAATGTTTTACATTATTAAGTGCAGTTAGTAATAATATTACGTTTATTTCTAGGGAAATTAACATTTGAGAGTAAAGCACTGCTTGAGTTGAGATACAGATTAAACGAACTTTTAACAACAGTATTGAGTAAACACCTAATTGTTCTAAGAACATTTTTTAATATTCTACTCTTGTTAAAGGGATAGTTCACCAAACATTCTTTCATTAATTACTCACACTCATGTCATTCCAAACCCGTAAGACCCCCCATAGACTGCAATGTTATCACCACTTTCAAGGCCCAGAAAGGTAATAAAGACATCGTTAAAATAGTCCATGTGACTAATAGGGCAGTCAAGAAAAAATGCGAATCTCGAATATTCGAAAAATCGTGCAACGACACACTTGACCACACCTGGCACCAATGATGTTTTCGTCATTCATGACGATAACGAAATGATTTCGTTGACGCACCGTTTTTTTATGACGATAACGCGACGATGACTAGCTAAAAATAGCTCTAAGGTGACTAAAACATGACGAGACGTTTTTGAGTTTTCTTTGACGAGACGAGACGGAACGAAAATTATTATAAGTCTGACGTTCACAATGCATGTAATTTCTGCCTGCTTTGCTTGAAATCTGTCTGTATTGAGCTAAAAAAAAAAAAAGTATCAGCAATGCTGCTGTTTCCTATCGGGTACGCCCAGCACCGGCCGCCGCGCACCCACCAGATTCCACACAACAACAACACAGGTTTTAACGTTGGCTAGTCAAGTCAATGGAGTCGGACAAACACTAGGATAAAACCTGTTGGAAAGCATATTTTGCAGCGATTTTTGTGTGAGCATATCAGTGAACACCCCTGACCACTCGGTGAGTTTGACGTCTATGTAAACTTTAATGCGCTTTGTGAATGATTGTGTGGGTGCTAACACACAAACCTAAAATTCTCGGGACAACAGCATTTGTCCTAATTTCAATCTTAACCGTTCTATTTCATCAGAAACGATCTTAAAACAGGGCTTTAAGTGTAACATACTGAACTAACCAAGACCAAATACAGTGTTTACAGTATTCAGGGATTGTCTTATTCATTTTTAAGTTCAACACACTCCAAGTGTCATGTTTGTTTCATACTTTATATTCAAGTATGCATTCCTAACAACCTATGTTCAATGCACCTCAGTATTAGATATTTATTTTATTATTTCGTTTCAGAATGTTTGCAACTTTGCAGTTTGCACAAGTTAAAGATAGACAGGGTTGTATAATGTTTGTGTTTACAAATAATATGGATCTTATTGTCGCATACTACGTTGTTCATTGCACTTTAGCAATTTCTCAAATAAAGCCACAATTTCCAAAGTAAGAATGTTTTTATTCCTGGCTTTTTTGGAGTAAAACATTCCACTGATACCACTTTATCTGTGTGTAATGTTCTAGTAGCTCAAAGTTTTTGCTGTTTAAACTTTAAACCATTCCTTTATTAGGCTACTGTGATAACTGGTGAAAATAGCATTTAATATTCAGGGGTAAAACTATAACTTGAAATATGGGGATAAAAGGTTTCTGCCCAATGTGACAATGAAGTACAGCTTGGCAATGCAACACTGCATCTCCATCAACGAGAAAGTCTAGTTTATTATGCAAAGGTTTTAAGGTTAGCTTGTTTTATGAATTGCAACACTTGCTAAACCTGTCAAACCTAAGCCTATTTCCAGTACTTTTAAACCTAAATTAATTTGTTAAAAACTACTTTTTTTCTTTTACTAAAATTGACTAAACTTGACTAAAACCTTTTGTGTTTTCGTCGACTAAAACTTGACTAAAACTATTAAGTTTTTAAGTGACTAAAATGTGACTAAAACTTAAAAGCATTTTCGTCCAAAAGACTAAGACTAAAACTAAAAGGGCTGCCAAAAACAACACTGCCTGGCACATCGGTCAGAGCTGAGCGTGTGTTTTCATCAGCTGGAAACATTGTCAAAAAAAAAAAGCGCTCGGCACTTGCTGCAGATCAAGTTGACCGTCTGGTGTCTTTGATGCCTTCTTGTGGGCATAGGAGACAATACAGTACTCTTTTCCACTAACATTAAGTATTGCCTTAAGAATTTGAATAAAATTCGAATTTTGCTCATATTTAAGAAATGTGAATTTAGCTTTTCAGCCGTTTTGACAGCCCTGGTGACTACAGTGGATCAACCTTAATGTTAAGAAGTGACGGGAATACTTTTTGTGCGCAAAAATAAACTAAAATAACGACTTTATTCAACAATTTCTTCTCTTCCATGTCAGTCTCTGACGCTGTTCACATGAGCACCGCAACACATGCGTCGGCCAATAATGAAAATCTGCAAACTTAACCTTCAATATGTCTTGCATATTGCATAACCTTCAAAAAAACATCTTGTACAAACCAATCTCAAAACACAAGCCATTTGTGAATCTTACCCTCTGAGTTGAGAGTGATGAGCGTTACGTTGTTGGTATTCTGATTCTGGCCCCTGTTGGACACCGAATCGCTCGTTTCAGAACCGCTTTCCTGATCATCCTGGATCTCTTCATGGACTGGAACCTTCAGCACTATGGTTTTCTGTCTTCCTCGCCCAACGGTACTGCAACAAAAAAATAAAGCACCATTACATATAGAGCTTGTCCTCACTGTGAGAAGCTGTGCGACAGATCAAGAAATCGTCTTCTCAGTGTATTTGCATGCATAATGCATAGATTTGCAAACACAGGAGACATTTCTATTTCATTTATGCAAAAAACATAACTGTTCTCACTTGCTGAGTAGGTTCTCTAAAGAGTCCGATGTACGCGGTGACGTTTCCTCCCGAGTCTTCGGCCTGTCTCCACTCACTATAACGTTTGTCTGGGGAACAACACTGAGAGCAAAGACTCACTGTTACCATCTTCATAAATCCTGAAAACTTCATATCAGTGGTTCTCAACTAGTGGGTTGCGACACAAAAAAGTCTGTTCCAATAATTATAAATATCATAATATATATGCTCAATAAACATCAATATCATAATGCTTTTAGGCAAATTTTTCAACATAAAATATCCATTTTTCATACAGTATATTATAATGTTAAAATTCTTAAATTCATTTGCAGCATTTAAAATGACTGATTTTAGTTTTTATTTATTTATAAGAAAAATAGTGCAGAATTTTTATATTTAATCGAGAATCTGGCATAACATGAAAAAAAGGAAAGCTTTTCAGTATTGGACAGAATACTAATGTATGTGTATCCCCAATAATAAATAATCAAATAAAACATAATGAAATGCATAAAATTGTATGTAGTTAGGAAAGAAATAAAACTGTGCTCATTAACTTTTAATAGGGAGTAGAAAAAGCGTCCCATATCCTTTGCTGATGAGGCTTTTGTTACATTATTTTGGCATTCATTTCTAGTGTTCTCATTTGATGTGAATTATTCTGAACTGGATTCAACAACATGTTTTGATATCAATACTTAAAAAACTACACTACTGTTCTAATTTGCCATGATTATTATTAGGGAGATACGAAATGTTATAAAAAATCTGTCCATTTTCAAGGAAAGTTTATAAGTGTTTATTTTAAGCCATCACAGGATAAAATGCATGACTGAAAAAAGTATCTAATAATTATATTTAATAATAAATGTTTAATTAAAATGGTAAAATCAAATGTACAAAATACAACTTATTTATGAATATATTTTTTTGGTATATGGAGTACATATTCATTTTAATAAATATGTATAGATTCATATTTATGTAGTTTACTTCAGCATTTTTTCAAAGTACAGTCATGAAGAAAATCTGATGATAATTTTAGCTAACAAGTATATTTGAAGGTTTTCAGTCACGCGGATCTTCATATAATCCCAAATAAAGAGCAACTGTACTTGATTTCACACTTTTTCTATGACATTTCACCACTAACTGTTTTCATCGGTTTATTAAATCAGTCTCAAGATGTTGCTCTATGTGAACAGGTTTGAACAAACCACCCAAATGAAAGGCCAAACATCTTCAATAAATGGGAATCAAACAGTCCAGGTGCTCTTGTATAAAACACCCCAGCATCATCTACGGTCCACTTACCAGCGTACTTTGTCGCAAGTCTGAGTGGCTCCAAAAGGGGACCCTGACACCATGGGTACCTGGATGTTCAACTGGTTTTTCCCCATCACTATGTCCAGCTTCTCCACTAAACCTCGACAGGTGGCCTCGAGAACCTGCAGCTTTGCCTCCATACTGTCCAGCCGCTGGCAGATCGCCTGACTGATGGATATCAGCATCGACTGGGAGCGGACGCATAGACGAATACAGGGGAAAAAACACAATTTTTGCAAAGTCCATGCTTATAGAAGCTATTTATATTCTGTACCAGATGAATTGATCATCTCTATTGACAATGTTAAGATGCTACCTTAATAGTTGTTTCTTGACTAATGTCAATCCTTGCTCGTTTCCTTCCTGGTTGATCAGCGTATTCATTATTCTCCAGGACATCTAGTGTCGTCAAAAAAGCACAGCAGAAAATCACAAAACTTGACCGATTTTGGTCAATACCGATAACCGAGAATTCTTTATATATGAAAGCCGATAACCGATATATTGGCCGATAAATCTAAATCCAAATTTGATATGACTTTTGAGCGCCTGATTCCAAAAACAAAAGTCTCACCATTAAAAGCCATGTCCCAAGCACACAATTATAATGTTCTTATAATAATTTGATGTATCTTATATAACAGACTTGCGCTGCACATGCCGCATTTAAATGTATTTTCCTTTTTTTTTTAAAGTGATTCCAATCATATTTCAAGCAAATCAAAACCATCATGGTGCATCTGAAGTGTCTCAGCTGAAGGAAATAATACAATGTTTACCAGCTTTAAGATATCAGCCAAATTTTCTTATCGGGGCGATGACGATAACATTAAAAATGAACATATATCGGCCGATAACGATATGGTGGGCGATATACAGCATGACCCGTGCATCCCTAGCAGCATGACCCATTACGCAGATGTTTCTTTGATTTCGAGGGGGACCGACCTGTTTGGTGTCCTTCGTGATTCAAGTCCGCCACTGCGATCTGGACTATCTCCACCAAATCCTGCTCTGACATCATTCAAACCTGCATTTCAGAAACATGTCATTGGTAAACTTGGGGTGGCTTGTGTTATATTAATTAGGGTTATTATAGTCAACTGAAACCATAAAAAAAAAGTCACCTGAAATAAAATAAACATTGATTCTCAAATATATAAAAACCTTTCTTTCTTTTTTTTTCAGATAGTCTCCCAAGCAACATTTCTTTTTTTTCTTTTATTACGTTTAACTTGATGTATTAAAACAACTTAAACTAAAACTGAAACTATACAAACTATACAGACGTAACTAATAGAAATGATAAAAACACACAACAAAATTACTAAAACTTGATCTAAAATTAAAATGAATGATCTCGATACTAAAATACCGCTGATATTAATTATTTGCTAATTCATTATTATTTTGGGAGGGAATATACATTTTTAAAGAAACTCTGCATTTCCAAAGACAGTGTTTTTAATAACATTTTATATTCAAGCCACCACGAGATCAAATATTGTATTTTTGCAGGCACCTGTCCTTGCAAAATAAAAAAATAAAAAACTGACAGCTGAGACCCCCTTAGGGGGCATGTGGTACTGAAGTTGACCTCACTTGTTTTTTCCATTTTATTTTGTTACTTAGGCCTATTTCATTTCACAAAAGATGAATTGCAATTTTGTTGGAGACACTAAAAAAAATGCAATTAAAAAATATTTTTTATAATTCAAATATTGAATAATTAGCAAATAAATATTTAAATACATTTTAAAAAATTACATTATTAAAGAAATAATTGAACTATATAATATTTAATATATAATATATAATATTTAACTAAAAATGTAAATGAATACAATAAAAAAAAAAATGTAATAATAAATACTTAATACACATTTTAATAATAATAATTGTTATATAACAACAACAACAACAACCACATTAATAATAATATGATAAATTAGTGCCTGGTACACATTCTCTTTCAGATCTATTACTACTAGAAGTATCTTTAAGATATGCTTTTCATTTGTAAATAGTTCAGGGTCCCTACACTATGAATTTCTATTACTCCAATTTTTAGGTGATAAAATAGGCAATTTTGAGCAAAACTCCAAAAATGTATATTCACTATATAGTTTATATTGATAGAAATGTAGACTTTTGTTTATATATATATATATATATATATATATATATATATACATAGGCTATGTGTGTGTGTGTGTGTGTAAGTGTATACTACATATTAGTATTGTAGTAAATAAAACAAATCTGTACGTGTGTCCCTTTATATATTAAAATTAACTTAATAACTATTCTGAAAAGTCATTGCTGTAGTAAAAAAGTACTGTGGCACCATTGTACAGTCGTGTTGATATCGTAGCATTATAGTAGCGTTAGTAATACCATGGTACTTTTACTGAAATTCATGCCCCAGGGTATTTGATATTCATATGTCCAAAATACAAGGTAATGCCATTTTTATAAGCATGGATTAGCACATTTACTTGCAATATTTGTTCAATACACCAAAGCATGAAGTCATGTCCATATCGTGGTACTTTTACGATGTAACGTTACATGCATGATTCTCAATTAATATGAAACTGCTGCTGAGATTATAACTAGGTTAATTTAGTTCAACTCTAGTTAAGCACCGAGTGTTTGGACAAACAAAAAATAAGGACGCTCCGGGATTAAAAAAAAATCATAAAACACTCATTTTAAAGATACAAATCGTTGAACAGTTTAATAATAGGGCCAGTGCTTTAATCCAGTTAGCACACTGCAGCTAACCTGCTCATGTAGCCTCGGCTAGCTAACGAACAGCTCAAAACAACAGCAGCGAAACGCATCTAGGCCTCATTTGTGCTCTTCATAGCACGCAAGACACAGTTGACAAGAAAACAGCAGGAAAATGGTTATTTCTTTAATGCACAGCGCCATATTTTGGACGCGCGCGGAGAGCTGGACGTGTCGCGTGTCAGAATGGTTTATATTACCGTGTGAATGATGAATTCTCGTGTTGTTTGTGAGGATTCCGATAATGGCGTCCTTCCTCGCGAGAGAAAAACCCGAGCATTGAGCGCCGCTCGCTGTTCTCACTGCGCATGCGCACAGAATCCGGCAGTGTTCAGTACTCCAGCCGTTACAGGCAGGACGAACCAACACACAGCATTTTGAAAGTTCATGATTTATTTTTTTGAGCTCACATCTAAAGGTTTTCTGCCTCTGCATAAGTATTTGCGTCCAAATTATGTATATCTTGTATTTATGTAATTTATGTAAAAACGACATTATTTTACATGTGCCATGACTTTTTGCACAAATACAGAAAAAAAGCAAACATTGACTGCACCATTATCAGTTAAAATGTTGTTGGTTTTCTCTTGTTTTTGCATGTTCATAATTTCTTTAACAGCCCAGCCAAAAATTATGTCCACACAATTTGGCATATTTCATTGTGTTATTATTACAAATAAAACAATGGACTCCAACAGTAGTGTAGTGGTGCCTGGAGAAGTGGGTATATTCTTAATTCATGCCAATTTCTTTTTTAAAGCGACCAAACTGATACAGGTGGAGCTGGGAAAGGTGGAGGGTATCTGAAAGCGTTCTGCAACTACAGAAAATGCTAACAAAGTATTTGAAGGTTGAGCATGCCAGCTCATTGGGTACTGATACAGCAGAAACCAATGAATGATGTGATTGCAAGCAGATTGAGTTAAAGGTGCAGTAAGTGATTTCTGAGAATCGCTGTTGATATTTGAAATCGCCAAAATAAACACGCCCCTACCCAAAAGGATCACACCCTGATCTTGATAGCTCCACCCCCAAATTCAGGTACACGCTATGCGTGAGTGTCGCATAGTGGACCTCCCCCCTCATGAGTGGACACGCCCCTTACTGCTGATTGGCTAAAAGTGTGTTTTGGTGCTCGGTCTGATCCACGTTTCTCAGGATACGCTTAGTGGACCTTTAAGGATCAGGCTTTGCCATCTAGAGTTTCATGACATATTTTTTTATTTGTTTTTGGGTACTATTCCTATAAGCTTCAAGATTAAAGTCCCTGTAAAGTCAAAATTAAGTATGTGTTCTGAGGTTGTCACACCACAGAAAAATATGTTATTAGCCACCCAGCCAAATTTGAATGAAAAAAAAAAGCCGGCAAGTACATAAAATAAGCTATCAAAATCTTGAAAAAATTAGCAGTATTCTCTGCTTACAAATGCTGGGGGCGTGTCCGCTGGCTCGCGGGAAAGCTGCCGACGGTGATATTAGCTGATACTGCTTTCGGGACGGGGAGATGAAGGCCGAGGCGGGAGATAGTCGGTTCGGCCCTATTCACCAGTAACAGCAGATTATCAGTGAGTCCCAGTTGTCTCCGACGAAAGTTTAAAAAACTATCCCGTGTAAAATGATCACTACAGAGGCGGGTGTTGGCGGTGATCCTCAGCTCTCCATCAAGGTTGGCTCTTCACTAAATTAATCCACCTCTTCTTGATGTGATCGTTTTTAGGAAATTTAAATAAAGACACCAATCTGTTTTGTACATGATCGCATCCAGGTAGTAGCCTATGCATTTCCGTGTCGAAGGCATAGCTAGCTCGCAAACTGTAAAGGCTGTAACTAGTACTGACAGTAAATCGCGATTGAGCGGCGAACTATTGCGAATGTGCTCTATTGTTAGGGGAGGGGCCAGCCTCAGTGGCCTCAGTGCGTCATCGAGTAGGGGCGTGTCCACGAGCTCAGGGGCTCCAGTGCGTCATCGAGCCCCGTTTTAGCCCCGCCCAAAAAATCCGGAAAATAGCAATGGTGAAAAACTGTCTAAAACGGTCTAATTCCGCAATTCAGTACTTCACAGGTCACAGTCTTTGTAATATGTTTTAGCAATACATTTCTAACATTTATAATGGGTTTAGAATTTTTTTTTTAGAATTGCCTTTACAGGGACTTTAAATCTAAATCTTTCTAAAGGCCAAAGTATACTTCACTTTTTACGCATACGCGAGGGTCAGCGTACTACGTCATCAGAAGAGTACTTTGTATGCGCAGGTTGCACACATAGACAGTAAAAGAAATGGACACAGCGACCCCATTGATTTCAACGGAGAAGACTTGAAGCCCGATTTTTGCACTTCCTGTCTGATGTCTGAGCGACTGCGCAGGCTCAAACTGAGCGTGACGACAGTCTGACAGTTGAAAATCTTCTAGTAGCTGTGCCAAGACAAATCTGAATCACCTAATTCCTCAAAAACGTTGTTGAAATATTTTGTCCCGTTGCTTTTATGGACTCTCTATTTATGGGCTTCTACCTTGACTTTGTGCCTTCATGTCCCCCCGATTGCCTCATAGACAGTAAAAGATTGCCGCGAGCTTCTCCTCCTGTCTATACGGTAATGTCTCTATTGTGCGACAGAAAGTCCCGTGGTTATGACGCAATCTTTAGCCTATTTTTACAAAAACGGCATCTACGGGGTCGTAACGTAAGATACAAAGTAATGGAGCATTTTATACATTGTCGTGTTTCTTTAGAAATAAATAATCGACAAATTAAGCCTTTGGACGCCTCAGATGTAAAGTTATTCGCTGTCAAAGTGACGCCAAAATGAATGGGAGTCAATGGGATGCTAACAGCAGGTGAAGTTCTGCTACAATGGCGGCTCCCGCGAGGCTTCAACTTCCGGCTGATGGATTACCCCCTTGGTTGCACATGCCCATTTAATTTATCCACAAGGTGGCAACCGTGTCCTGGGGGCGACGATTTACAAGGTAGTCGAAGAAAAACTGCATTAACAAATCAGACTGGAACGCATGCAGGCCTACATAGACCAGAGATTGTGCAAAGAGGTTCAGAAAGTCACCTTATTTGTACAACTCTAGCATGAAAGAATACAAAGATATTTACATGGGTTGTAACTCGTGGCGAGAGATTGCTCAAAACTGCGCATGCATTGAATGCCTGTGTGTACATGTACGAGTCAAAAGAAGTATATTTTGCAAGGTTGTCAATCGACTGTGCGCTAAAAATCGAAGTTTACTTTAAGCTTAATAATACAATAAGATCTTCTTTAACCTAATTAACCTATAGGGGTGTCACGCACCAAATTATATTATTATCTATTTTTTCTAGTCTTATTTATTGTAGTGTTATGTTTAATATAGGCTTTACAATGAACTGAAGTTTGCAACAAAGACATACATTTTAAACGTATATTACATTTTTATTTCAGGAAGCACAAAATGAGACTGTTTAAAAGCATTTCTTCTTTTGTATTCATTGAAAGCATTTATTCAAAGTAGTCATATATACAGACTGGTCATATATAAAGCACTATATAAATAAAGATGACTTGTCTTGACTTTTAAAAACAAAACAACAATTACTTTTCAGACAAAACAAATGTGGCTGTGATAATAATAATAATAAACTATTTTATAAAACACCTTTAAAAGCAGCTTCTCAAAGCACTGTACACAATATAAGCCATACAGTTGAATAAATAACAAAATAAACATCAACAAAATAATTAAATAAACATCAACAAGCAAATGCAAGTTTAAAACAATATGTCTTGAGTTGACCTTTAAAAATGGCATATGTCTGGAGTTCAAGAGGCAAAGAAATCCAAAGATCTGGAGCATCGGAAGAGAAAGCCTCAGAAAGTGTCAGCCAATGTTCTTAAGCGTGTTTGAGGAACAACTAGCAAGTTCGATTGTGAAGAGTGCAATCTGCGATTAGGATAACAGTTCTGTTAAACAATGTGGTGCCAGGACGTGCAATGCTTTACATCTGAGCATAATAATCTTAAAATCAATATGGAACTTGACTGGGAGCCAACGCAAGGATTCCAGAACGGGAGTAATATGATCGCATATCCTGGACCCAGTTAAGATCCTTGCGGACAGATTTTGTACATAGCGGAGTTTGTTTAGTGTAGCTTTAGAAACTCCGGCTAACAGTTTAATTTGATCAGCTTTTCTGCTACAGGAAAATTTTACATAGGACGCAATCTTGCAATGTTTGGGCCCACAGCGGCTAAACACGCTCAGTAGCCACGCCCCCAAACGCACGCTATAGGTTGAGCTGGAAAGACATTGATTGGAAGGCTCAATATTTACACTTTTGGGGGAGATAAACCCATGAATGGCATACTAATAGCAATCGATGAACAATAAACTGGGAGAAGAGAATGTATTTGAACACAAATCTTACGTACTTCACCTTTAACTCTTTCTGTACGGAGTCTCTGCTTTATGTGTGTGTTTATCAATGTTCTCAATATTATTCACTCACCTTTGGATAAGTTAGAGTTCTGAAAAGTAACTTTGGCTTCTGTGATTTCCATTGCATTGTGAAAAGGACGACGTGCGTTCACCATCTCGTACAACATCACACCTAGAGCCCAGACATTTGTTGGGACGGCGTGGAATCGAGGTTCAGTGTGGACTTCAGGTGGGCAGTGATCCAGTAATCCTGTAAGCAAGACATTCGCACATTGTTGAGCAATTTTTTCAAAGCATCAAATAATCAGTAAGTCGCTACATTCAGGTTTCCACACTCCAAAAATGCTCACCAACGTATATGTCACTCTCGTAGCCGTCAGCACTAAGTAGGTGACCGCTCCCAAAGTCTATCAGCTTGAGCTCTAACATGTTTTTCCTCAACAGGAAATTCTGCGCATGAACATCATTATGAAAAACGCCGCGCTCAATGCAGTGTTGTACTGCCAGCACAGCCTGTCGCATGAAGACCCGTGCTGTTGTTTCATCCAGTTGAGGATTACGAGTGATGAAGTCCAGCAAGCTCTCGCACGGTTCAGGGAACTCCATTATGAGAGTGAATTTTCGAGGGTGTTCGAACCAATCGTACAGCTGTATGACGTAGGGGCTTATGGGTTCTTGCCTCATCATTAGCAGCAGCGCCACTTCTGTAATGAGAGGTTCGGGATGCCCAGGCTAGAGAAAAGTAGAAGACAGAAGGTTAGCTGGGTAAAAATCTGAAGAAAACATATCATTTTTAAATGTACTTTGCTTTGATCTTTGTAGATATGATCATCAGAGCGTTTCCAGGCTTATTTGTCTATTACATTTACAGCGAATGCTTCCTACAGGTGTATTGACTACAGTAATCATCACTTAAACAACAAATACACATTCAGCTTTTGACCAACTTACAATAGCAAGATAAAGATCGTTGTAAGTCTTGCGCATCCGCTTGATGGCAACCTGCAAAAACACACACAAAAAAACTGTATTCAATAACAGTAACAGTATTTAAGCGCCTGACTTTGCACATAACATTTACGATTTGAGCATCTAAGTATTAGGCCTAAACCAAATACAAAATACAGTTCAGCAAGATTGCTTTACCTTTTTAGCATCAAATCTCCGTGTTCCCTCGAACACTCTTCCGAATCCTCCGGATCCAATCATCTCTCCCACGTCATAGAGAGTCTCAAAGGACTCTGAAAAACAAACAGAAAAATATGAGAAATATATATGAGCTTGCTAGATCCTTTGTTTTATATTAAAAATATCACTGCTGGTTGTGTCGAGAAAATAATTTTTGAAAACAAGTCTATCTTTAGTGGAAAACAACACGATAATAATACTGTTTAAAACAATGTTGGGAAATAATGTCTGCAGATTTACCATTATTTGGCTTGACAGCGGAGTGATCGGGATCAGGTGATGAAGGATCAGGATCCAGATCCGCTGGAGGAACAAAAGGCTCCACATCATCCACAGCACAACAGCAGAGGAACGAACACATAGCCTTCCGTAGCCTGTTGAGGAAAGAACCAGTTCCTTTCCTCTTCTTACATTCTGTAGGTTTTCCTGAAATGAAGAAAAACAATTGAATTATTAGAAACATCTCTGACGTCAAATTAAGCAAAGATATAATGACATAACTTACATTTTACTGTTAAATTCAAATCTGTAATGTTACAAATCCAAAGAGAATTTCAGCAAAATTTTGCCGAGCAACATTAAATGTGACCGGACATAAACATGATAAAAACTTGAGGCATGAAACAGCTCTGTACACTTTACACTCTCCAGCCTTATTTCAGTCTCACCTGTCGAGCTCTTGTTCACCGGTGAAGCCTCCATAAGGACATTTGAAGTCTCCGTTGGCTCGATGGGAACTTGACCTGGCAGCGGAGGGCACATAAACTCTTCAAAGCTGTTGGTCCCGGACAAACTCCTGTTGCCGCAACTGCCCTGTTCATATTGGCTTTTCGATCTATCGCCACTCCGCTTCCACTGGATGATGTACGAGCCTTTGCTGCTGAAGCTCTTCAACCCACATAACCACCTCTTCACATTTCCCACAGAGGGGGACAGAGATGATGTGGAGCTGATGCCCGGTGAAGACTCTGGGGAAACATTTTTAATAATATTAATAATCAATGTTAGTGGTCACATCAAATTGTGTTATTTTTTTACCTTTCTATTTTCAATGATAAATTATGTATCAACTGAGCCATAACTTCTTCAATAAAAGCCTATTCTGACCTCCGCGAGAGCGTTTCGATGAAGTTGACGGACGTCCATCATTTGGGCTCTGCAACTCCCTCTTCCTGTCAGCCGGACCTGTGGACACAGAAACAGAAAACTCAGAAGACTGAGGGGTGAAATATCCTGGAAGCTCCTGGATCAGTGTCTGGGTCGGGTCTGGCAGCGGATCCTTATCACGACGATCATCAGAACCGGGTCTCCAAACCTCCTGACCAACCGTCTGGGAGAAAGCAGCTCTGCTGGAGCGGCCTGAGCCGGGGATATTTCAGACATCACATAGTTAAGAAATGTTTGAATAATAATCAATAATGTCAGTGGTCAACTACAAATTGTTACTATAGTTACGCAAGGAATCAAATGCATGTGATATAGCTGGTAAAATTTGGGGATCAAATGGGTTACCTTCACATTAATTTAGTCAATCATTGTACAACATCATACCATAACATACTATAAACAAATGAAAAACTAAAGCACTCACCTCCTCTTTCACCCATGTGAGCCTGAGACATATTCCTGCAACCTGCAATAAAAACAATACAAAAATACAATACAAAATACAATACAATAAAATACTACCCTTCTCCCCACAAAAATAAAACAAAAAATTAAACAAAAAAATTTAAAACAACTCCAAACAATTTCTAAGAAAATAACAACAAATAAAAGTATCCCCGGAAATAATCTAAACTTTCAAAAAATATATGGATAAAAATATAAAGGATATATCCTGCGATGTCCTTCTAGAAAGTCTCCTCTCAGAAATCCTCCAAACAGTTTTAAAATCTCAAGATCGATCGCACAGAAACTCTGCAAAAGTTTGTCAATTCGCCTCGTCTCTCAACCAACAGACAGCGATCGGTTCGAGTGTGTATATGAATTCATAACATCACTATAGCAACAACAATTTGAATCACTCATTTGCAGTCAGAATTCATAAGACGCGGCGTCACTATAGCAACTAAAATGCGAATCACTCAAATGCAAGATCGCGTGAGCGCACATCGAATCTGAACACATAATTGAATAGTTACAAACTTAATTTGGACGTTTTCTTTAATAATACATATGAGATTTATTCTTTCTGAACAGTTCTTCTTCTTATTATTATAATTCCTGGAATTATTCGTGTCCAAATTAAATCTTAATTATTCACAATTTTGAGTCTACTTTGCTTCTGTCCAAAACGCGTGCAAAAAGGCACAAGGGAGGATAAAACTTACATTAGCTGATAATAAAGTCTAGATCAAGTGTGTTAAAACTGAATATCGGTTGTCGCTCTTTATAAAGCGGCATCGAACGCAAGTTCCACTTATTGTGGCTTACTGAAAAGTAGCCAACTAAACCAGAAGACAAAACTGTGTTTACATTTACTGAAACAAGTTATAACCACTTTAATTGAATTTGGTTAAAAAAATAGCAATGTGCAAAAGTGTAGAATAACCAACTACAAATAAAAAATATATAGAGTAAAAATTAGAGTCTCTAGGCCAACGCAAAATATAGGGCTGAGGGCCTGACACTGTAAAATAGCCATGATGCAGAATACGCTAAAACGATTTGTTATTGTACGTCTCCGACCCCATAGCTTCTTTCCCCCCTATACTATCTTTTTTGGAACAGTTTGGCTGCCTATCAGGGTACAAGTTAAACTTTCAAAAAAAGCGAGTTATTTTTTGTTAACCAATTGGCTAAATCTCTTCCTCATTCTTCATTCCCCTTTAAGTTAGCCTTGGATGGGTTTAAATATCTGGGGATGTTTATCACCGGTTCGCTTAAAGACTTGTTTTTTAAGAACTTTACACCACTTTTCGAAAAAATGCATGTCAGATATGGCTAAGTGGAGTTCCCTTTCCCTTTGTGAAATAGGTCGTGCGAACCTTCTAAAATGGTTATCCTGCCGAAGTTCCCTATCAGGGAACACGAGCTGCGTGACAACGCATTGGGAACGCCCCTGTGTGAGTCGTCATGAAGCACGTATGAAATCAGTCCAATGGCGAGACGGAACGTCATAGGCGGGTGACGTCATCGACCAGGAAACTATATAAGCACCCCAAAACACAAGCGCGTCAGCTTCTGAGTCTTCAGCAAGCGCTCTATGTGTGAATATATCAGTCTGTGTCTCAAAGTGTTTTTGTCTGTCCTTAGAAATTGCTAGGCAGGAGTTTTTCACATATATAAAAAAACTATAAGAGACGATATATATAATATGGCGAGCAAACAGCAGTTCAGAAAGTGTGTTCATCCTTGCCCACGTTATATCACGGGTGGAGATACTCACGATCTGTGTATTGTTTGTATGGGAGTGCAGCATGCCCAGTCAGCTCTCGAGGGAGCTGATTGCGAGCATTGCGAGCGTATGTCATTAAAAACGCTCCGCTCCCGCCGAGCCCTCTTCGAGGAGAGTGGTTCGGTGCGCGCTCCCCGCGGTTCGGGTCCCGCTGCTGCCGAGGCACAGCGGAGGCTTCAATCGTGGGGATCGCAAATGGATCTATCAGCGGGGATTGAGACGGGGTCTGCCTTATCTCAGCCCTTACCTGGTAGATCCAGTGCCTCAGATCCCGGTGTGGAAGCACGCGCTGCGGTTTCTTCCCCCCGGGCTGAGGCACCAACACTTCAACTATCCAGTTCTGAGGAATTGGATGTTGAAAGTGTTGATACAGCAGAGACTGGGGACTCGTCACTTCAGTCTCCTGCTAGTGAGGAGCTTATGGAGGTGTTGACTCGTGCAGTTGAAAAATTAAGCATTGAGTGGCCAGCTGATAGACAGGAGTCTAGATTAAAAAGCAAGTTGGACGAGAGATTTTTGCCATCTCGCGCTGCACCTCCACGCCGGTGTCTTCCGTTCTTTCCTGATCTCCACACCGAGGTGTCGAGATCATGGAATAGACCGGTGTCAGCCAGAATATTTTCTCAGCAAACATCTGTTTATTCTAATATTTCTGGATCAATGCTTTATGGTTATGGGGCGATGCCTAAGGCGGAGGAAGTTTTGGCGAGCCATCTTTCTCCTAATACGGCATCGTCCTTTAAGACACCGGCGTTGGCCACCAAGCCATTAAGAAATACATCGGCTTTGGTGGGCAAAGCCTATTCGGCGGCGGGACAAGCAGCATCATGTCTTCACACTATGTCAATCTTGCAAGCATATCAAGCAGATTTATTAAAAGACATTAGTGAGGGGGAGGAGATAAGTGCTGATGTTATAAGAGAATTGCATCAGGCAGCCGATCTCTCTCTCCGTGCCACCAAGGAGACGGCCAGATCAGTCGGCCGTTCTATGGCAGCCCTGGTGGCCACGGAGAGGCACTTATGGTTAAATTTAACAAATATGAAAGAGAGAGAAAAATCTTTTCTTCTGGACGCGCCGTTGTCGACTGCTGGCCTCTTTGGTGACTCAGTGAATTCGGTCATTGAGAGGTTTCAGGAGGAAAAGAAGCAGGCAGCGGCGCTCCAGAAGTTCCTCCCCCTCCGTGTGCATGTCCCCGGGGCTGCTGGGCGGGAGCAGCCCCGGCCGTCGAGTAGCTCCTCACACAGGGCGCAACAAAAGAAGAGTGTCACGTCTCGCTCTCCTCCCCAGCAAAACTGGGCCGAGGCGCGGCGCTCTCAGACGAGGTCTTCCAAGGGCAAAGCCGATCTGAGGACGGTTATTGTCGCCAGGAAGGCTTCGTCAAAGAAGTCCTGACGCCAAGGGTGTCAGGGTGCTGAGGGTGGTCCCCACCGAGAGAGAAAGGTGTTCGCCGCTGTACACGGCGCCCGTTCTGTCTCGGTGCCCTCAGGGGCCCGTTCTGCCAACCCCGCCTGCGTGCCGGGGCGTAGACGTCCCAGCGAGCGCTTTCCCGAGGGACGCTCGCCCGCTCTGAGGAGCGGTTTAGAGCGGTCAGACCAGTTGTTCCCTGCAGGTGTGCCGTTTCAGGGCACTCTGTCTGCCGCTCAAAATACTCCAGAGGCCAGTCTCGAGAGACTGGTACCCTTAGTAGAATTTTTGGCAGAGTGGAAAAGCCTTCCAAATGTATCTCATTGGGTCCTGCAGACTATCGAGAAGGGGTACGCGATTCAGTTCAGATCACGCCCACCTCGCTTCAGAGGGGTTCTGCCCACAGTGGTGGGCCCCGAGCAGGCTCTGGTTATGGAACAGGAGGTGAAAACTCTCCTGCTGAAGGAGGCTATAGAGCGAGTTCTTCCTCCCAGCAGAGAGCTGGGCTATTACAGCCGATATTTCATCGTTCCAAAGAAGGATGGGGGGTTGCGTCCGATTTTAGATCTGCGCCTATTAAATCGCTCAGTAGCGAAGCTCAAATTCAAAATGCTTACTCTCAAGCAGATCGTGTCACAGATCAGGTCCGAGGACTGGTTTGTCACGATAGATCTAAAAGACGCATACTTCCACATTTCCATCCTTCCACAACACAGGAAGTTCCTGAGGTTCACTTTCGGGGGCGAAGCGTACCAGTATCGGGTTCATCCGTTCGGCCTAGCACTGTCTCCCCGAACTTTCACGAAATGTATGGATGCAGCTCTGGCTCCGCTGCGACTCCAGGGCATCCGCATTTTAAATTATATCGACGATTGGTTGATTCTGGCTCAATCGGAGCATCAGGCGATTCGGCATCGAGATGTCGTTCTCGCCCATATCAAAAAGTTGGGGTTGAGGCTCAACGCCAAAAAGAGTGTGCTTTCTCCAGTACAGAGGACCACTTTTCTGGGCGTGGTTTGGGATTCGACGACGATGCAGGCACATCTGTCTCCTGCTCGTATAGCTTCGATTCTCTCAGCCGTCAAACAGGCAAAGCTAGGCCAGTCACTCACTGTGAAAGAATATCTGAGGATTCTGGGTCTGATGGCAGCAGCGTCCAACGTTATACCTTGCGGCCTGCTGTACATGAGACCACTGCAGTGGTGGCTCAGGACCAAGGGGTTCTCCCCGAGGGGAAACCCGCTCCGCAAGATCAGAGTCACGCGACGGTATCTCCGTGCTCTGGCTATGTGGAAAGAACCTTGGTTCCTGTCCCTAGGTCCTGTGTTGGGGGCTCCGTGTCGTCGTGTAACACTAACGACGGACGCCTCTCTCACAGGCTGGGGGGCGATCATGAGTGGTCGCTCAGCCCAGGGTCTGTGGCAGGACCATCATCTTCATTGGCATATAAATTGTCTAGAAATGATGGCGGTGTTTCAGGCTCTGAAACACTTCCTAACAGACCTGAGAGGTCACCATGTTCTTGTCCGGTCAGACAACACATCGGTGGTCTCTTATATAAACCATCAGGGGGGTCTGCGTTCGCGCCCGTTATACAAGCTGGCTCGCCAGATCCTTCTATGGTCCCAGGGGAAGCTTCTTTCATTGAGGGCAATTTATATCCCTGGATATTTGAATCAGGGGGCAGACGTCCTGTCGAGGCAGGGGCTGAGGCCCGGGGAGTGGAGACTCCACCCCGAGGTGGTGGAGCTCCTATGGAAACATTTCGGTCGTGCCGAGGTAGACCTATTTGCATCCAGGGAAACATCACACTGCCAACTGTGGTTTTCCCTAAGTCCTCCAGCCCCTCTGGGGTTGGACGCGATGGTACAGGAGTGGCCGAGGTCACGCCTGTACGCATTTCCCCCGATTGCTCTGCTCCCAGGAGTTCTGGAGAGGGTTCGCCGGGACGGGGTCAGTCTACTGTTGGTAGCCCCATACTGGCCGGCCCGAGTTTGGTTTTCGGACCTAATTTCTCTCCTCGACGGCTCTCCTCTGGAGATTCCGTTGAGGACGGACCTTCTCTCTCAGGCGAGCGGGTCGATACTTCACCCCCGCCCAGATCTATGGAGGTTGTGGGCTTGGCCTCTGAGGGGGCCCAGCTCATAGATTCTGGTCTCTCGACTGAGGTCGTGGAGACCATCCTCCACTCCAGAGCTCCGGCCACTAGGAAATTATATGCCTTGAGGTGGAAAATGTTCATCTCTTGGTGTGGAGAACACCAGTTGGACACAGTCAACTGCCCGGTCAGTGCAGTACTGGAATTCCTTCAGGAGCGTTTCTCCACAGGGTTATCCCACTCCACACTGAAGGTGTATGTGGCGGCCTTATCTGCTTACCACTTCCCTTAGAGTGGAGCTTCTTTCGGGAGACACCCACTTGTAACCCGTTTCCTTCGTGGCATTCTGAGGCTGAGGCCAGCAGTTCGCACGAGGGTGCCGACCTGGGACCTGGCGGTTGTTCTAGAAGGTCTCTCTCTAGCACCGTTCGAGCCCATTGAAGAAGTTTCGGAGAAATTCCTCACTCTCAAAACTATCTTTCTTCTGGCTATATCTTCACTAAAAAGAATAGGAGATATTCAAGCTCTGTCGGTCTCTCCCTCGTGCTTGGAATTTGCACCAGGCATGGTGAAGGCTTTCCTCCTCCCTAGGCCGGGATACGTTCCCAAAGTACCAACCAATGTGGTCAGGCCTATTGTACTGCAGGCTTTCTGTCCTCCTCCATTTCTGACGTCGGACCAAGAGAAACTAAATCTGCTCTGCCCTGTTAGGGCCCTAGATGCTTATGTCCAAAGAGCTGCCCTGTGGAGGAAGAGCGAACAGCTATTCGTTTGCTTTAAACCCCCTAAGAAGGGCTGTCCAGTATCTAAGCAGAGGTTAAGCAAGTGGGTGGTCGAGGCCATCTCACTTGCCTATGAGTCTGCCGGTCAGCCTTCTCCTTTGGCTGTCCGGGCTCATTCAACCAGGAGTATGGCTGCCTCTAAGGCTATCCTGTCAGGAGTATCTATCCAGGATGTTTGTGATGCGGCAGGCTGGTCCTCACCGCACACATTCGTGAAGTTTTATCATCTTGACTTCAGCTCCACTCCAGGGGCGCAGGTGCTTTCGTCCGAATGTGCGCTCTGACTTCACACGACGGACACTCGTATGGCGACGTTGGTATTAGCGTTCCCAATGCGTTGTCACGCAGCTCGAGTTCCCTGATAGGGAACGTCTCTGGTTACGTATGTAACCCTAGTTCCCTGAAGGGAACGAGACGCTGCGTGTCTATGCCATACTCCCAGCATGCCCGTGAGCACTTGCTTCAGTCTTATCAGAAGCTGACGCGCTTGTGTTTTGGGGTGCTTATATAGTTTCCTGGTCGATGACGTCACCCGCCTATGACGTTCCGTCTCGCCATTGGACTGATTTCATACGTGCTTCATGACGACTCACACAGGGGCGTTCCCAATGCGTTGTCACGCAGCGTCTCGTTCCCTTCAGGGAACTAGGGTTACATACTTAACCAGAGACGTTTTTGTACCTTTTCCAGCATCTTCCTGTTTGCATTAATAAATCCTTTTTCGCTAATTTAGATCAGCAATTGAATGGATTCCTTTGGAATAACAAACCAGCTCGCATCAGGAAGTCAGTTCTTCAGCTTCCCAAATCTAAATGGGGTTTAGCTCTGCCAAATTTTCGATACTACTTTTGGGCATGTAACATCCATAAATTACTATATTGCCTTAAAAGTTGTGCCTCTAGTCCGCCCTGGGTGCATTTAGAGATATCTTCCTTACGTTATTTACTTTCTAATATCTGCTCCCAGCTTCCCCTTGGGGTACACAAAATCTCGAGCAATCCAATAGTTATTAATACTATTAAGATTTGGCATCAATTCAGAAAACAATTTGGTCTACATAGAACATCGATTCATATGCCAATTTCAAATAATCACTTATTTTCCCTGTCCCTTGCAGACAGCTTCTTTGGTATTTGGGCAGCTAAGGGTCTCTCTACTCTAAACGACCCGTATGAAAACGAAGTCTTCTCCTCTTTCTCTTCTTTATCAGCTAAATTTAACCTTCCTAATAGTCATCTTTTTCGGGGGTTATTTTCAAGCGAGGCAGTTTATTCAAAAGTTATTTCCCCATTTTCCCAATCGTCCACCGGAATCAGAAATTGATTCAATTCTCACCTTCGACTCTGGTCAAAGACGACTGATTTCAACCATTTATGGTAAAATAATCTCCGTAACCCCTTCTCCGATTGACTCCCTTAAGCGAACCTGGAAGCAAGATTTGGGCATTGACATTTCCGATGACCAAGTCAAGTCAAGTCAAGTCATCTTCATTTATATAGCGCTTTTAACAATGGATTGTTTCAAAGCAGCTTTACAGAGATAAACATATAATTTAAGGTAACAGATTGTTTTGGCATTATAGCGGTTCTTGAATAATGTTATTTCCAGCTAAAGTTAACTTTGATTGATTCACCTCCGTCGAAAAGATCAGACTTTTAAACGCTAACCTGTGATTAACGCTGACGGCGTTCACATGCTCATTCAGAATTGATTCTATAGTTATGTGTTTTTTAAAATATGTGCGCAGGTTTATAATTCATACAACCCAGCCTAAACAAACTACTTTTCTTGCCTATAAATTTTGATACAGAATTTGTTTTATTTTATCACTTCGGGGTACGCGAGCCGGAATTCACAACGCTTTATCTGTAGAGTGGGGAAGGGATCCTCCATAGGGAGAGGACAGTGGACACTTCAGCACTGCATTGTCATCGGGTCCAGGTGGATCTCCTTCGTCAGATCTGGACATGGCCTGGATCTGGCAGGCTGCGGGAAAACCTCGGGATAAACAAAGACACTAATATTAGCGTAGATGCCATTCTTCTTATGATGTAGCGAGTACATCAAGATTTAAGGGAAGTGTTCCCAGTTCCGGCTGACCTAATCTATGCAGCCTAACATTGAATTTATAGAAGTCTATAGTGTGTTATGTGTATGCTAGGTCAAAGAGATGTGTTTTTAGTCTAGCTTTGAACTGACAGAGTGTGTCTGCTTCCCGGACAATGGTAGGAAGACTGTTCCAAAGTTTTGGTGCTAAATAGGAAAAGGATCTACCGCCTGCAGTTGATTTAGATATTCCAGGTATTATCAACTGGCCGGAATTTTGAGATCACAATAGACGTGAAGGACTATAATGCGTTAAGAGCTCGCTCAAGTACTGCGGAGCTAAACCATTTAGTGCTTTGTAGGTAATCAACAATATTTTAAAAATTATACGATGTTTAATAGGGAGCCAATGCAGTGTTGACAGAACCGGGCTAATATGGTCATATTTCCTGGTTCTGGTAAGAACTCGAGCTGCGGCGTTTTGAACTAGCTGTAGTTTATTTATTAAGCGTGCAGGGCAACCACCCAGTAGAGCATTACAATGATCTAGCCTTGAGGTCATGAACGCATGGACTAATTGTTCCGCATTTCCCAATGAGAGCATATGGCGTATTTTAGTTATATTTTTAAGATGGAAAAATGCAGTTTTACAGATACTAGACACGTGGCTTTCAAAAGAAAGGTTGGTATCAAAGAGCACACCCAGGTTCCTAACCGACGACGAAGACTTGACAGAGCAGCCATCAAGTGTTAGACAGTATTCTGGGTTATTACGTGTGGAAGTTTTTTGTCCAATAATTAGAATCTCTGTCTTTTCAGAATTTAGTAGTAGGAAATTACTAGTCATCCAATTTTTTATATCAGCTATGCATTCCGTTAATTTTGTGAATTGGTAAGTTTCGTTGGGTTTTGAAGAAATATACAGCTGAGTATCATCGGCATAACAGTGAAAGCTAACTCCATGTTTCCTAATGATATCTCCTAATGGTAGCATGTACAGAGTGAACAGCAGCGGTCCTAGTACTGAGCCTTGTGGTACGCCATAATGAACTTGTGATCGATAAGACATCTCTTCATTTACTGCTACAAACTGATAACGGTCAGTTAAGTATGATTTAAACCATGCTAGTGCAATTCCACTAATGCCAACATAGTTTTCTAGTCTATTTAAAAGAATGTTGTGGTCAATTGTGTCAAATGCAGCACTAAGATCGAGTAACACTAATAGAGAGATACAACCACGATCGGATGATAAGAGCAAATCATTTGTGACTCTAATGAGAGCGGTCTCAGTACTATGGTACGGTCTAAATCCGGACTGAAAATCCTCGCAGATATCATTTCTTTCTAGAAAGGAACACAGTTGTGAAGATACTGCTTTTTCTAATATCTTTGACAGAAAAGGCAGATTCGAGATCGGCCTGTAATTGACTAATTCTGTAGGATCAAGTTGTGGTTTTTTAACAAGCGGTTTTATCATAGCCAGTTTAAAGGTTTTTGGTACGTATCCTAGAGACAAAGATGAATTAATGATATTAAGAAGAGGATATATGACCTCTGGAAACATCTCTTTCAGTAGCTTAGTCGGTATAGGATCTAACATACAAGTTGTCGATTTAGATGAATTAACGAGTTTGCAGAATTCTTCCTCTCCTATAGCAACAAATGAATCAAATTTTTCCTCAGGGAGACTACAATGCACTCCCTGATGCGATACTGTAGTAGACGGTTGCATAGTTATAATTTTGTCCCTGATATTATCAATCTTATAAGTGAAGAAGTTCATAAAGTCATCACTGCTGTGTTGCTTGGACACTTCTGAGCTTGAAGCTTTCTTTTTCGTTAATTTAGCCACTGTTTCAAATAAATACCTTGGATTATATTTATTTTCTTCTAATAGGTTTGAAAAATAAGCAGATCTGGCAGCTTTTAAAGCCTCTCTGTAAGCAATCGAGCTCTCTTTCCACGAAATCCGAAATACCTCTAGTTTAGTTTTCTTCCAGTTGCGCTCCATTTTTCTGGCTGCTCTCTTAAGGGCCCGGGTGTGCTCGCTGTACCACGGCGTTGGGCTATTTTCTTTAATCTTCTTTAAGCGCAACGGAGCAAAAAAGTGTCTAAAGTGCTGGAAAAGAGAGAGTTAAACGTTTCTGTTGCAATATCAAGTTCTTCTAAGCTATCCGGGATGCTGAGATGATGAAACTGATTAGGAAGATTATTGATAAAGCAATCTTTAGCGGCAGAAGTTATAGGTCTAACATATTTATAACACGGAGTCGGATTTGCAGCCTTGGCTAAATGTAATTTACATGAGACTAGATAATGATCTGAGATGTCATCGCTCTGCTGCAGAATTTCAACGGCATCAACATCTATTCCATGTGATAATATTAGACCAGTGGAAAAACATTCTCCGTTTAGTTCACTCTTCATCTATTTGTGCTAGGCATGCCCTAATGCAATGTAAAGTGCTTCACAGAGCCTATTTCACTAATGCCAGACTGGCTAAATTGTTTCCTAACAGAAATGATGCCTGTAAAAGATCCAGACAATCCCCAGCCGATCATCTTTAGATGTTTTGGTCATGCCCGGTCCTATCAGACTATTGGTCCGACATTTTCAGAACTCTCTCACAGGCCCTTAATTACACTTTTTTCCCTAATTCCTTGACTCTCCTATTCGGCCTTTCCCCAATCACATGTATACCAGCTACAGGCACTGTGTCATTGCCTTTACTTTGCTGGCCAGGCGTGCCATCCTCCTTAAATGGAAGCATGCTTCTCCTCCATCACATGACGACTGGATAAGAGAGGTATTGCAATGCATCCACCTTGAAAAAATGAGACATTCTCTTAAAGGTTCGCTGAGATCATTTCATAAAACTTGGAGCCCTCTACTGACTAATATTGAAGGCCTTATCGAGATGTCAGGACCTCCTAATTAGACTTCTGTGGGGATGGGGGAGACTTTTCTTCTTTTGTTTGCTGTCTTATAATAACAACTTTTGTATGCGTATAATTTTATTTATTTATTTTAATTTTATGTTTTTATTTTTATTATCTACTTTAGCTACGAGTGGCCTTAGGGGCGGGGTGGGGGTGGGGGTGGGGGGTTGACTGTTGGGGGTCTATATTGATGTGTGGAACTGTTCTGTTGATTTTATTTTTCTTTCAGACACCCTGTTTCATTTTACATCTGTTGTAACACCCTTTTAATGTATGTAGAAAACTTAATTAATAATAAAAAAAGAAAAATAAATAAAGGTGCTAAACACCTGCGTGTAGAAGCACACAACCTTAAAAAAAAATCTATATTGCCAGTGCACCATAATTGTATAAAAAAATAATAATAATGGTTTTAAGCATTTGTTTATCAGCCAATGCTGGATAATGATAAAGATTAGATTAAACAGATTTCTTATCCTGCTGTAGTATTATTACAGCCTTCATCTTCAGTTGAAATGATTGATAGTTTAGAATTTACTGTGAGTGTCACGGTTGGTAAATCCTATGTCTGCTCCTTGTCTCGTGGTTCTGTTATTGTATGTGTGTGTGTGCTGATTAGAGGGGCGTGGCCGCTCATCAGTGCTCGTCAGCAATCACCCATCACCAGCTGCAGTCTATCATTCATGTGTATATATTCTCATCAACTTCTCATCTCCTTTGTCAGATCGTTGTATGTGGTTTCTCGGTGTGTCTGTGTTCCTGTCGTGTTCCAGTCTCTTGCCTTCCTTGTTCTGGTTCTCGTTCTGTTGAATTTCTGGACATTATCACTCTTTGGACACCGTTCACCGCACCTCTGCATCACCATCCATCTGACCATTGGAGTTCCTGCACCACTTACCTGTTTGCCTATGTTGGACTCTCTCACTGTTACTACCTTTAAATAAAAGAGTTTAACTGCACTTGCTTCCGTCAGTCTGTCGTGACAGAACG
The DNA here is from genome assembly GCA_030578255.1 of Tiaroga cobitis. Classification (NCBI taxonomy): domain Eukaryota; kingdom Metazoa; phylum Chordata; class Actinopteri; order Cypriniformes; family Leuciscidae; genus Tiaroga; species Tiaroga cobitis. Next base: position 26,954,290 of record CM060615.1, on the reverse strand, counting down.
ATCTGACCATCAAACATGGAAGCAGCAGGAGACCCTTCCTCATCACTAGAGGCGTTTCTGAGTAACAGCAGTCAAAGAATGGACATCCAAGAAAGGAATATCAATGATACGGCTCGTGCGGTTCAGGCTTTAGTGGCGCAGGTGTCCGGGCTCACCCAACAGATTCAACAGCTTCGTGTGCCCGCTGCGCCACCCGCACCACCAATTCCCCCACCACCAGCGGACCCATCTCCGTCAGAGCCTCGTCTACCAGTCCCTGAGTCCTATGCAGGTGAACCCAATTACTGTCGTGCGTTCTTAACCAGATGTGATATGCACTTCTCTCTCCAACCTAGTACCTTTCAGGAGGAGCAGACCAAGGTCGCATTTGTTTTGACGCTTCTGACGGGGAAAGCGGCGCTATGGGGAACGGCGGTGTGGGCTAACCAAGACGACTGCTGTTCCTCGTTCCAGCGGCTCTCCGAAGAAATGCGGCGGGTTTTCGACCGGGCCGCGACGGGGAGAGAAGCTGCCAGGGTGCTGGCCGAATTACGACAAGGAGAAAGATCCGTATCGGAATTTTCGATCGAATTTCGCACCCTGGCAGCTGAGAGCCAATGGAACGAGGCGCAGTGGGACATGTTCCTGCATGGGCTGGCTGACCGCGTCCAAAGGGAGATTTACGCCATGGACCTGCCTACCGGACTTAATGATCTGATCGCGCTGGCACTAAGAGTGGACAATCGTCTATCACGAGGCACCAGACGTTTTCAACCGGACCGTCCCTCTGGAGGTGCCGAGGGAATGCGTTCGGGAGGCGGGGGCGCGGTCAGCCAAGTCTACGATCACGAGCCCATGCAGGTGGGTCGAGCCCGGCTTTCCCGGGAGGAGAAGGAGAGGCGGAGATCCCTGGGCCTTTGCCTTTACTGCGGTGGAGCTGGACATTTTGCGCGCAATTGTCCGTTAAAAGGCCCAGCCCGACAGTAAGTATGAGGCTACTGTCGGGTGGGATCTCTGCCGAGAAGCCCTCATCTACATCTACCTTCCTCCCGGTAAGACTCCGATGGTCAACTCACCTCCACGACTGTCGGGCACTACTGGACTCAGGGGCAGAAGGTAATTTCATGGATCACTCATTTGCACTCAGATATCAAGTTCCCCTCAAACCCCTTTCACCCCAAATCGACGTTCACGCCCTCAATGGACAAAGACTCCCCACGATTTCACTCATCACCGAAGACCTCACACTCATCACATCCGGCAATCACTCTGAGACTATTTCCTTCTACATTCTGGACACTCCACTAGCACCCATCGTTCTTGGTCACCCATGGCTCATCCGTCACAATCCCAAGATAGACTGGCAGATCAAATCGGTGGCATCATGGAGCAGTTTTTGTCATAAGTCTTGTCTTGTGTCTGCCTGTCCGTCTGTTCCTGTTCATGTGTTACAGGAGAATACAGTGGATTTATCAAACGTGCCCACGGAGTATCGGGATCTGAAGGAGGTGTTCAGTAAGTCTCGGGCTGATTCTCTTCCTCCGCATCGTCCCTATGACTGTGCTATAGACTTACTGCCAGGTACGTCTCCGCCTAAGGGCAAGTTATATTCACTCTCTGTCCCAGAGAGAGAGGTCATGGAGAAATACATTTCTGATTCTCTAGCAACGGGATTCATCCGGCCTTCCTCCTCTCCGGCGGGGGTGGGGTTCTATTTTGTGGGGAAGAAAGATGGATCGTTGCGACCTTGTATTGATTACCGGGGGTTGAACAACATCACGGTAAAGAATACTTATCCTTTGCCGTTGATGTCTTCAGCTTTCGAGAGGTTGCAAGGAGCATCTATCTTCACAAAACTGGATTTAAGGAATGCTTGTCATTTGGTCCGCATCAGGGAGGGGGATGAATGGAAGACCGCTTTTAACACCCCTAGGGGGCACTTTGAATATTTGGTTATGCCGTTCGGCCTTTCCAACTCCCCAGCGGTCTTCCAAGCACTTGTCAATGACGTGTTGCGAGACATGATCGACCAGTTCATATATGTCTACCTGGATGACATATTGATTTTTTTCTTCAACTCTCCAGGAACACGTGCAACACGTTCGACAAGTGCTTCAGAGGTTGCTAGAGAATGGGCTTTTTGTCAAGGCGGAGAAATGCGTTTTTCATGCACAGTCTGTTCCTTTTGTAGGTCACATCTTCTCGGTTGAGGGAATGCGCGTGGATCCTGACAAGGTTAAGGCTGTGGTGAATTGGCCAAGTCCAGATTCCCGTAAGGCCCTACTAAGGTTTCTGGGGTTCGCCAATTTTTACCGGCGTTTTATTCGCAATTTCAGCCGACTAGCCGCGCCTCTGACCGCCTTGACCTCCTCCAGAACGACGTTCAGGTGGTCAGACGCAGCAGAAGCTGCGTTTGCTAAACTCAAGGGTTGCTTTGTTTCAGCCCCCATCCTGATAACCCCTGATCCATCACGTCAGTTCATGGTGGAGGTCGATGCGTCAGAGGTGGGGGTAGGTGCAGTGTTATCCCAGCGCTCTCCTTCAGACGACAAGATGCACCCTTGCGCGTTTTTTTCGCATCGTTTATCCCCTGCCGAAAGCAATTATGATATTGGCAACAGAGAGTTGTTGGCGGTCAAGTTAGCTTTGGAGGAGTGGCGCCACTGGTTAGAAGGGTCAGGGGTACCTTTTATCGTCTGGACCGACCACAAGACTCTGGAATACATTCGTACTGCTAAAAGACTTAATTCCAGGCAGGCTCGGTGGGCTCTTTTTTTCGGACGTTTTGACTTTACTCTCTCGTACCGCCCGGGTTCCAAAAACAAACCCGATTCTTTATTGCGCATTTTTGACCGTTCCGATCGCCCGTCTACTCCCGAGTGCATTTTACCAGAGAATCTATTCATCTCTACACTTACATGGGAGGTCGAATCGAAGGTCAAGAAGGCCTTAGAAGGGGTAACGCCTCCGACTCGTTGCCCACCGAACCGTTTGTTTGTGCCGGAGGGTTTACGGTCCAGCGTCATTCAGTGGGGTCATTGCTCCAATGTGGCTTGTCATCCAGGAGTCAGTCGTACCATGTTTTTGGTTAAGCAATGATTTTGGTGGCCTCTCATGGCTCGTGACATTCGCAGTTTTGTATTGGCTTGCTCAGTTTGTGCCATGGGTAAGACTTCCAATCAACCTCCAGATGGGTTACTCCAACCGCTGCCGGTGCCTTCGAGACCCTGGTCCCATATCGCACTAGATTTTATCACCGCCCTCCCACCCTCCCAGGGTCACACGGTAGTTTTGACCGTGGTGGACCGGTTCTCGAAGGCGGCCCATTTCATTCCCTTGCCCAAATTACCTTCAGCCAAGGAGACAGCGCTGGTTGTCGTTGACCACGTCTTTCGGCTTCATGGCCTCCCGACAGACGTGGTTTCTGACAGAGGACCCCAATTTGTGTCAAAATTTTGGCGAGAGTTTTGTAAACTTCTGGGGGCAACTGTCAGTCTGTCCTCTGGGTTCCATCCCCAGAGCAATGGTCAAACTGAGCGAGCCAACCAAGATTTGGAGAGAACGTTGCGATGTTTAGTGTCCAAGAATCCTTCCTCCTGGAGTCAGCAATTGTCTATGGTGGAGTACGCCCACAACACGTTGCCAGTGTCATCCACGGGCCTATCACCATTTGAGTGTAGCGTAGGTTACCAGCCACCAATTTTTCCTAGTCTGGAATCCGAAGTTGCGGTCCCCTCCACCCACGCCTTCGTCCAGAGGTGTCACCGCACTTGGACTAGAGCCCGCGAGACTCTACTCCAAGTGGGGGCACGCACCAAGGCCAAAGCCGATCGCCACCGGCGGAGGCCTCCCGTATACGTCGTCGGTTCCAAAGTGTGGCTTTCTACCAAGGACATTCCTCTCCGCTCCGTCTCGAATAAGCTCGCACCTAAATTAATTTGCCCGTTCTCTGTCACTAAAATCATTAGTCCAGTGACAGTCCGTCTCAACCTTCCTCCAGTGTACAGGAGGATTCATCCCATATTTCATGTTTCCAAAATTAAGCCCGTATTTTTTGCCCGCATTAATCCGCCAGTCCCGGTTCCCCCCCCCCCCCCCGCCGCGTCTCGTAGACGGGGAACCTACTTATTCGGTCAATCGTGTTCTGGACTCAAGATGGAGGGGACGCGGATTCCAGTACTTGGTGGACTGGGAAGGTTACGGTCCGGAGGAGAGAAGTTGGGTACCGGCTAGAGACATCCTGGATCACTCCCTTATCGATGATTACAATCGGCAGGTAAGGGAGTCTGGGAACGCCAGGAGGCGTTCCTAGGGAAGGGGGTACTGTCACGGTTGGTAAATCCTATGTCTGCTCCTTGTCTCGTGGTTCTGTTATTGTGTGTGTGTGCTGATTAGAGGGGCGTGGCCGCTCATCAGCGCTCGTCAGCAATCACCCATCACCAGCTGCAGTCTATCATTCATGTGTATATATTCTCATCAACTTCTCATCTCCTTTGTCAGATCGTTGTATGTGGTTTCCCGGTGTGTCTGTGTTCCTGTCGTGTTCCAGTCTCTTGCCTTCCTTGTTCCGGTTCTCGTTCTGTTGGATTTCTGGACATTATCACTTTGGACACCGTTCACCGCACCTCTGCATCACCATCCATCTGACCATCGGAGTTCCTGCGCCACTTACCTGTTTGGCTATGTTGGACTCTCTCACTGTTACTACCTTTAAATAAAAGAGTTTAACTGCACTTGCTTCCGTCAGTCTGTCGTGACAGTGAGCCTCCAAGCATCAGAAATTCATGAAAACTGGCATGTTTCTTCAAAATGACTTGTAAACACTATATTGTTCACACAATATATAGACATGTTATGGGCCATACCAGATATATCTAACAAATTGTATCTGCTAATTGGTTTAATTGATGGAAACTCTTTTGACTTTTGCCATTAGGGTCGGGTACGAGTCAAAAGAATTATACTTTGCAAGGCTGTGCGTGTAAAAGAACAACGTATACTTTCAGCTTAATAATACAATAATAGCTTCTTTATCCTAAATAACCAATGGGGGTGTCATGCACCAAATTATATTATTGTTCTAAATTTTCTAGTCTCATTTATTGTAGTGTTATGTTTTAGACAGGCTCTACAATCAATGCACTGAAGTAACCATGTAGATTGAGATTTGAAACAGTTTTATTTCAGGAAACACAAAATAGGCCTTTGCCTGAATACTGTACAGGTAATATATACAGATTGGTCATTTATAAAGCACTATATAAATAAAGAACTTGTCTTGACTTAAAAACAAAGCAAAAAAGACTTTTCAAACAAAGCAAATGTGGCTGTGATAATAATAATAAACTTTCTTTTATAAAGCACCTTTAAAAGCAGCTTCTCAAAGCACTGTACACAAAATAAGCAATACAATTGAATAAATAACAAAATAAACATCAACAAAATAATTAAATAAACATCAACAAGCAAATGCAAGTTTAAAACAATATTTCTTGAGTTGACCTTTAAAAATGGCATATGTCTGGAGTTCAAGAGGCAAAGAAATCAAAGATCTGGAGCATCGGAAGAGAAAGCCTCAGAAAGTGTCAGCCAATGTTCTTAAGCGTGTTTAAGGAACAACTAGCAAGTTTGTGAATTGTGAAGAGTGTAATCTTCGATTAGGACAACAGTTCTGTTAAACAATGTGGTGCCAGGACGTGCAATGCTTTACATCTGAGCATCATAATCTTAACACCAATATGGAACTTGACTGGGAGCCAACGCAAGGATTCCAGAACGGGAGTAATATAATCGCATATCCTGGACCCAGTTAAGATCCTTGCGGACAGATTTTGTACATAGCAGAGTTTGTTTAGTGTGGCTTTAGAAACTCCGGCTAACAGTTTATTTTGATCAGCTTTTCTGCTACAGGAAAATTTTACATAGGACGCAATCTTGCAATGTTTCTGAGAAGGGAAAAATAGTTTGAACTGGACTCTGAACGAAAGAATCAAATGAAAGATTAGCATTGAAAATAACTGCAAGGTTCCTCACTTTGCTCTGGGTTTCCAAAACAGAGCCATCTAAAGTCTGAAAGAGAACCAGCTTTGGAAATTTGATGACGGGAACCAATGAGCATTTACCACTGTTCAGACACAGGAAATTATTACTCATCCATGTTTTTATCTCAGAAGATCAGCGTCAGGGCGCTCATCTGGTTTAGAATGTATATAAATCTGCGTATCGTCAGCATCCAAATGATAATGGAGGCCGAGCAATATCTAGAAGTGGCCAAGTGGTAACAGATACATATTAAAAATGAAAGGGCCCAAGACTGACCCCTGAGGAACACCAGTGAAAACAGAGCTAATCTCAGACCTATGGCCACCCATAGAAATGTACTGGGAACGGTCAGTTAAAGAGGATCTAAACCACTTCTAAACTGTCCCGACACACCAGCCACTGTTTCAAGACGTGTGAGTAATAGACTGAGATCAACAGTATCAAAAGCGCCACTTAGAGCAAGAAGGATGAGAATGGATGTTGCGCCAGAGTCAGAAGCCATCAATAAATCATTGGTGACTTTAACCAAAGCCGTCTCAGTACTGTAAAGTTGACAGTAAAACCGGACTGAAGGGGTTCAAAAAGGTTATTAATCATGAGATGGTTACACAAATGAGAGTCAAAAATACGCCCAAGTATTTTTGCCAGAAATTGAAGATTTGATATAGGACGATAATTATTAAAATCGACAAGGGGAACATTCCTTTTTGTTTTTTATTGTTCATTTAATTCTGCAAACATAATCCCAAACAATAATGTGGAGAAGGTTTGATGGGCAGATTAAGTCACACAAACAGGACAAGTGGCTTGTGAAGAAACAGACTGGCTGTATGACAGTTTCATGTAAGCAGAATATCGCTGGGAAATCACTAAACTCCAGCGCATGTTTGTTTTCAGATCATCAGTGCTTTTTCCGCAGTGTAGACCGAGCGTGTGAGGGTTGCCAGATTGCACTAGGCAGAAAATGTAAGAGAAAAGCTCTGTTTGGGGAATTTAAGTTATTTACATCTGGCAACCACAAACATCAACGCTAGTGGGGACTTGTTACCAATGCAAGATAACACAAATGTCAAAAAAAAAAAGAAGCATTTTCAGGAAAAGTAACGAGCGGGCAAATATCGTGACGATTATTTAAAATGAAACGAGAGAGGCAGATATCGTTATCACGATTAAAATACGATTAATCGTGCAGCCTTACTTCTTAGTCCGCAGATTGTCATTATTTCATCATGGAGCAGAGAGAGCAAAAGTAACCTTGCGTGACCTCAGAGGAGCAAAAGAGTCTAGATTAGCAGCAAGAGCGTTATTTGAAGGGAGAATGTGTACTTTTTCAGGTATTTTATCTAAAATCAATATTTTTATCCATAAAAATGTCCTCAATGGTGTACAAATACCTCTGCCAATTATCTGACTTATCCTCGTAAACGAAGAATTTATTATCTTTATATAGATGGGACGGGTAGGCCCAAGGAGGCTTCCATGTAGTACCGCCATCTTGAAAAACTATAATAGCAGAGAGGGACAAAAAGTACTAGGCCAACGCGTTTCCACAGCGCGTTTTCGTTCAGAGCCAGCGTCACGTAACTGAAAGCAGCAGAAACAGAGGAGCAGAGCAGTGAGAGGCGCTTGTCACTGCCCCGGCAAGTTTAAAAGGCTGTATTGCACTGTTATTTTTAATGGCGGACCATACATATGCTGAGCCACAGGAGAAGAAATCCTCGTCGCTAAAAAATTCACTTAAAAGGAAACGTGACCAGCAAATTCAAAAAACGAGGGTAAATACCAGGACAGCTTTTCCCAGGTGGAAAGAGCTAATGAAGGAGAAAGACTTTAAGGGACGCTGAGGTTGCTTTCTTCACGACAGGTAAGTCAATGTTGTGGTCTAAATTACAAGCTTTTTTTCATTGCTTGGTTGTGTAATTCATTACATAGGCAGCATAACAGTAGAACATGTAGGCTATAGGTAAACTTGACGAAGTGCTATTAGAAGACATCCTGTCATAGTTTTTTGGTACATAACGGCTACCGTAGATGCAACGCGCATTTGAAAAAGCGAGGCGCTGGAGAGCACAATTCGTTTAAATGCAAAATAGGAGAATGCGATGGCATATTGTTGTTTAATGTAAAAATGAGTTATTCTAAAAATGTACATACATTTCTTTCATATTTTAGACTATATACAGTGAAATTTATTTATAAATAAAATATTTTTTTAATATATAATTCAGAACGTAAAAAAGAAGCAGGAACGAACTACCGTAAAACTTCAAACAATAGCCGAGTCCCAAATAGACGCCTGTCTCTTTTACACTCCTGGTGTGGCTGCAGGTTTGGGTAAATAAAGGCCGGTCTCAAATAGAGGCCGGGTATGTTTTTTAGTTTCGGGTTGTATTTAATCTTCTAAAACTCGTCAGATCGTCCGCTTTTTGGCGGTCGCCAAAGCAAATTTGTGTCCCGCCAAACTAAAGCCTTTTTTGATCGGTGAGTGATGTCAAATGACTGCGCTTAACAGGGCGCAAACGAGCGAGCGCCCCTGCGCCCCTGCGCCCCGGCCGCGCGCGCGCACTCTCACGTCTTCAAACAACACGAGCGCGTCTTCTGCTCTCTCTCCCTCGCGCATATTAATCAAAATCAATTGACACCATAGTAAAAGGCCGGAAGACCGCAGTTTCACTTGGAGCATTTGGAGATTAGAGACTCTAGGAACAACATCTCAACACTAAATTATAAAGGCCTGTCTCGTATAGACATGTGAAAACTATAGAGTTATAAGTGAAGTTAGTGCCACTTAATGTGTGTCAAGTGTTGTAAGCACACTTGAAAAGGGATCCTTACTTTTGAATATTGGCTTTATGCACAGCTTCACTACTTCCTGAACTTTAGCCAGCTCCCTTGTTTCCTGTCTGCCATTATTGGACAAACTGATTAATCCAGGTGTGCCTGATTATTACTGAGGCCAGGCAATTGAATTGAATGGCTTTAAATATACATGCATGTGTGTGTATTTATATATATACAAAATAATTATACACAGTGCACCCACATATATTATGTAAAAAAAACTTTTATTTTGGATGTGATTAATCGTGATTAATCATTTGACAGCCCTAATATATTTATATTCGTTATTTATTTGTACATTCCACTTTTTCCTCTCTCACTAATACAAATGTATTAAAATTAAGTACCTTAATCCATGCTGTTCTAGTCTTCTACGTATAGTTCGCTCAGATACCCCAAGCAGGCGCGCAAGCTGGACACATGAGTAACCACATATCACGTAGTACTCGATCATCTCTTGTGGTATGTCCAGTAAAGGGCGTCCTGGTCCTTTAGTTGTCCTGTCCTTCACAAAAAGCCTGTAAGCTACTTCATTGAGGTTGGCGAAGACAACATTACTGATGTTGCTGTTGGTCAAGGCCACAAACTCATTTAATTTATCCAAAACTAAATGGCTTCTGAGTAAGAGGAAATCAGTAGAGGATGTACTATCTTCAACTTGCTGCGCGAGCATCATAAGGTCCTCCACAATTTCACCAACTACCTCCATTGTTTAAAATAAATCGGAGTCCGTTCAGCGCATCACCTCTTGACCGTCGACTGTGAGTGACGTCACTTCCCAACACAAACACGCCCCATAGCATATAACCCCACCCTCGACACTGATTGACAGGTTTCAGTGTAGGCATCGGAAATGCAAACGCTAAGGGAATTGCGATTCCATTTGAGTTTTGGCTGGTTACATACGCGACACTGAGAAAGTGAAAGAGCAGACGTGGTAATTGAAATTACTATTTAAATAGGAATGGAGACAAACCTCGTAAGACATGGGAAACACAGTTGCAAACGGACTTTGCATTTTCATTTGAAATTTGGCAGTCGGTGTGCGTTCGCTTAAACGAAAATGCAAACGGTAATGCGCGATTTGCAATTGCGTTTGGATTATGTCACATTTTATGCGTCCACAAATTGAAAACGCAATTGCAAATACAATTTGCAATTCCTTTTGAATAATGTCCGGAATATCATTCCATATTAATGCTCTCATGTTTGCGCGAATCATTTCACACACCAGACTGCTTTATAAACGAGGATCAGTATAAAGCTGGTTTTGCTAAGAAGCTGCTCATGAAAAAAGGATCGGTACCAGATATTCGTGTTCCTGCTGAACCTCCAGAAGAACTGAAGTGAGTGTAACGTTTTATTAAACTTTATATTAATATTTATATTAATCTTTGCAAATCGCTAGCTGCACGCTTCACACTGAATGCGCCTAAGGTTTACACTCAGGGTACATTACGGCATGTTTTCTATGTATGACGTTCTCAATATAATTCATAATCCCACGTTTATACTGAACAACGTGTTATGGTTATTGTGTTATTGTGTTCAAACGGTGTACGCACAGAACAGAGGTGTGAGCAAAGCTCATTATCATTTAAAGTCATATGCACTGAAACGGCGTGCTGAAAACAGCTGTTTTTGACCAGGTAAAATAAGTGTTTTCTTACAATACTAATGAGCATTTTTTATTAAAGTATATTACAAACTTTTAATTTAGACCCTAAAGAATCATATTAGCGTGTTAAAAATGGCATTAAATGACCCCTTTAAAGGGATAGTTCACCCAAAAATGAAATTTCTGTCATAATTTATTCACCCTCAAGTTGTTTTAAACCTGAATGAGTTTCTTTCTTCTGTTGAACATAAAAGTCATTTTTGAAGAATGTGGAACTGGGTAACCAGACAGTTGCTGGTCCCCAGTGACGTCTTCCATATATTTTGCTACTATGGAAGTCAATGTGGATCAGCAACTGTTTAACCACATTCTTCTAAATATCTTCTTTTGTGTTTAGCACGAGAAAGAAATTAATAGAGGTTTGGAACAACATGAGAGTGAGTAAATAATGACAGCATTTGGGAGGCGGTATTAACATTAACATGGCATCTGACGCAACATAAGCTGACATAATTGTGACACAAAATCTTAAATAAATAGCCTAATTTGGTGATATTTTAAATGTAAATTAAGCTCATTAAAGTCTGTAATATTTATTTGAGTTGCATGTGCCACTGAATGTTTTGTAATACCAGTGCTATTGTATGTTGATTATCACGCAAAGTCGCAAACTGCCCATTCCAGGAAAGACACTAAATAAATCTTGGGTCACTATGAATAACGCATTAACAGTCGCATCCTTTAAGCACAACTACGTAAAATGCTTATGAAATCTTTAACATTTTTTTATTCATAATATTTGAATAGAGGGTAAAGATGTCAATTTACCTTTAAGCCACTACTGTATATATTAAATAATAAACCACAATGCAGGTCTATTAATAAATGATCTTTATTGGTGATAAATGATATCATTTGAAGAGCTTTTGGTCTGGATCGGGCTGGACAAAAATAAATTCTTCCACTGGAACTGTTGATCCAGATTTCCAACAACTATTTCTGCAAGTGTACACCAGTACTGTCCCGAACTCCAATGGAGTGTCTGAGAAGACAAAAACAATCACATCTTACACTACATACACCAACAAGTAAGATGTAATGTACAGTAAGCCATTCATTATCACATAATACAGCCTGAAAGGATGATGATCAGTCTTGCAGCATTCCTATTTTTATATATATATTTTAAAAACATTTGATTTACCAGAATTTGTGCCTGCACTACTGAGCAAACTGACCAATGCAGGCATGAGCTGAAATTCGAAAACCCTCGGGCTACCGCAGTGACCACAGAACGGCACCATCTCATTAATGTTGACAGGCGGCTCTGTTATAAATAGAGGTGATCCGGCCCAACTGTACCTATAAGGTGAGATGTAACACATTTGATTAAAACATGAGTAAATAACAAAAATATTGGCTGTATAATACAACGAATTATCACATTTTGTTATGCAGAAAACACTGGATGCAGTTTTTGCGTTCCACTGAGTTTTCTATTGTTTCTCTATGTAAACATGCGCTACGTGGACGTTTTTGACCGTTGAAATCACGTCTGCCGTTTTTCGCAAACGTCTCGCAGGTTTGCAGGTTTGCATAACAAAACCAGCTGCTATTCAAAACTCGCCCAATCAAGACCAAACTAGCCCAATCTTGTTACTAAGGGTCCCAGGGGTTGGGGGCTTCAACCCACAACCCGAGGCAACAATCGTAACAGTTTCGTTCATTTCAAGTTGAAGTGTTAAAATAACTAGAACTAAAACTGAAATGAAAATTTGAAAAACTATGGGTTTTTTTAAGAAAAAAAAAAAGAAAGAAAACAAAATGACTGAAACTTTAACAAACATTTGTATAAATGGCCCCTTACAAGGCTCCAGGGCTCCAGATTAAAAAATTAAGAAACACTTATGGACACACAAAGCTTTCCTGAATGGGGATTTTAAATTATTGTGGCACATTTGTAATTTTTTTGCCCTATTTGCAACCATTTTAGTCACAGTTTGGGGCGTTTTTTTTAAACACTTTTTTTGAAAATCAATACTAAAATATTCAATCACCGTAACACTTGTTCAGGACAAAGAGATATTTTCTTCATGAAACCGTTGAACACTTCATCTCCATGCTTGACTGTGGCTTTCTCATATTCCTCCTGAGCTTCCCCACTTCCACAACTAAAAAAAAAAGATAGAAAATGAGTTGTTGCATGATTAATATACAATTTAAGGAGATGTTCATATACATTTAGTCATGTAGTGCAACATACATCACACATACATTCAGATTTTATGTCAGAAATTCACTGAAAAGATAGTTGTAGACATTGCAGTGTTGGGGCATTACAAGTAACATGCAATATGTAATCAGATTACTTTTGATGTAACGAGTAAAGTAATGCATTACTTTATACATTCACTTTAATTACATTTTTTTTGTATAATATTTGTATTGTACGGAGCCCCCCTAGTCCCACTTTGTCAAAAAAATTAATTATAACTATCTCGTGGCCTCAAGATAGTAACTCGTGGCCTCAAGATAGTATCTCGTGGCCTCAAGATAGTAACTCGTGGCCTCAAGATAGTAACCTCAAGATAGTATCTCGTGGCCTCAAGATAGTATCTCGTGCCTCAAGATAGTATCTCGTGGCCTCAAGATAGTATCTCGTGCCTCAAGATAGTATCTCGTGGCCTCAAGATAGTATCTCGTGGCCTCAAGATAGTAACTCGTGGCCTCAAGATAGTAACTCGTGGCCTCAAGATAGTAACTCGTGGCCTCAAGATAGTAACTCGTGGCCTCAAGATAGTATCTCGTGGCCTCAAGATAGTAACTCGTGGCCTCAAGATAGAATCTCGTGCCTCAAGATAGTATCTCGTGGCCTCAAGATAGAGATACTATCTTGAGGCCACGAGATAGTATCTTGAGGCCACGGGATAGTATCTTGAGGCCACGGGATAGTATCTTGAGGCCACGAGATACTATCTTGAGGCCACGAGTTACTATCTTGAGGCCACGAGATAGTATCTTGAGGCCACGAGTTACTATCTTGAGGCCACGAGATACTATCTTGAGGCCACGAGATACTATCTTGAGGCCACGGGATAGTATCTTGAGGCCACGGGATAGTATCTTGAGGCCACGAGATAGTTATAATACATTTTTTTGACAAAGTGGGACTAGGGGGGCTCCGTAGTATTGTACAATAAAAGTTCATATTTAAAATATCGGATTCAAATTCTCGGTTACACTTTATTTTAACGTGTCTTTGTTACAATGTAATTATATATTTAAGTACTGAGTAATATTAATTAACAATATGAACTGACTATAGGGTTATGGTTAGGATTAAGGGTTGGTTGAGGAGGGTTAGTTGCATGTAATTGTGCATAATTTAGTGTTTTACTATGGTACATGTAACATAAGTAACAAGGACAGTGTAAAATAAAGTGTTAACTTTTTCAAAACGTTGTCACTTAGACATGATCTCGTGTGCGCGGGAAAAGTCAAGTATAAAAAGTGACAAAACACAACTTTAAACTTTCAATTACAAAGAGTTCTACATTAGAAGATATAACTCGTAATGTTAAGAGATCTTTTGTATGGCATACATAGTCCTATGGCTCGTGAATTATTCTAAGAGGTCAGAATATAGTATTCTAAATGTGTTTTTAAAAGAAAATGAAGATTATGAATAAGAAGTATGTTATATAGAACACGTTACTGCGTTAAACACTTGCAAAAAAGAAGACAGCGAGCCTCAGCAAGGTGAGAAAAAGTAACGTAACACTACTTTCCATAAAAAGTAGCTAAGTAATGCAATTAGTTACTTTTTCAGGGAGCAATGCAATACTTTTAAAAGTAACTTTCCTCAACACTGTTGTAGAATCAATCCTCCTCACCTTCGAATCTCCCCGACAATCACTCCTTCCCTTTCCTCATACTCTCTAAGCAGTTCGTTTTCATGATCCGTATCATGAAATCCATCCAAGTCTGTTTCCTCCATAACGCTTATGTAGAACGACTGGAAAACGTGCACATGTGTGGGTTGGAGGGCACTTTGCTGATCCACAACTCCATCAATGCGCAGGGCCTGAAGCTTGCTGCTGACATCATTTCCTTCATAAACACTGTCATTTTGCACTTGTACGCTGCTTTCAGCCACATTCTCTTGGTCTTCTTCGTCCATCCCCCAATCATCTGCTTCATCACACCAGTCTGTTCTGGACATTGCAGATTCTGTACATGTCGTGGTTTTGTTGTCTTGTCTTCCTTTGATGTCGTCATCCAGGCACTGAGAGCGCAGGACAATCCAACTAGGCATATATAGAGGCGACATGGCCAGAATGCCAGAAAATAAAACGTTTCAAGGAATAGTTAAAGAAACACATCTCTGATATGAAAATAATGGCCTAATCTAAATTGACAAGATGTTACCTTTCTGATTTGCCAGAGCACTGTGGATTGGTGCAGGCAAATACATTGATGCTTCTGTGGTACGGAGACGCCGCAAGGGGGCAGTAGACTTGCACAACATGAGACAGGCCTCTCTGACACAGACTGCATATGGGAGACTGGAGAGTGATTATTGGAAGCAGGTCCTGTTCAAATGAAAATTCAATTAATACAATGTGTGTGTTTATTATTTCTTGAATATTTTTGTGTGTGTGTATATATATATTTGCTAACAACATGAACAAGAGCAGCAGAAGAAGAGACGGCCTATGCACCAAACCAAATCAAATGTTCAGATGGCACGCAGGAGCTTGCTAACAGCCTATACGCTGAGTTTCGATTCATTTTTGTGACGCGCTCCACAAAATTCACGGAAAGGAAAACGGGACAGCAGAAAGCGGCATCCTGATTGTTTTCTTTATTTTCCAAAAGCACAATGTTTTGTTTTTATTGTGAGTGTACACAAATAAAACAGACCCTTTACAGTTTCGAATGATGTAAATGAATGTTGTGATGTCATTTCCATCAAGAGGTGCATCAATTGTTGGTCAAGATCTTGTATTGTCAATGCAAGAGTCCAGCACTCTGTAAAGTATCCTCCAGCACATCCCAAAGACTTTCAATGAATTTAAGGTCTGGACTCAGAGGTGCCAATTCATGAGTGAAAATGATTCTTCATGCTCCTCCCAACCATTCTTTCTCAATTTGAGACCTTGTTATCCTGGCATATGGCCATGATGTGTCTACCTACATGGTTGTCTGAGAAAGCCACACACTCCATCAATTAGGTTTAGAAGAACTGCTGCCAAACATAGGCTATAATATGCAGAAATATAATCACTGCAACAATGATCCAAATCATATGGCGCTTTTCCACTGCATGGTACGGTACGGCACGGTTCAGTACGGCACGCTTTGGCGCTTTTCCACTGCATGGTACGGTACGGCTCAGCTCGCTTCGGCTCGCTTTAAATGGTACCACCTCTGTTGAGGTTCCAAGCGTACCGTACCAATACTAAAATGTGACGTGAACACACTACAGATCACTGATTGGTCAGACAGAATCGTCACTACCAGCGTCATTGTTTTTACGAGACATCAAACCCGCTAGATTTAAATAATAACAGTCCGTCAGCCACCGCTGTTGCACCTGTTTTAAAACGACTTGCTTGAAGAAAAAAGAAAGAAAGAAAACTTCCAAAAAAGTAATGGCTGAATCGTGGTCAGTGGACGAAGTGCAGATGTTCCTCTAGTTGGTTGCCGAGGAGCGGATAAACTATAACGATCAGACTATTATCCCACCCACTTTGAAGCGGTACTAACTGCAGTGGAAAAGCAAACCGAGCTAAAGCAAACCGAGCTGTGCCGTGCTGAGCCGAGTCATACCACGCAGTGGAAAAGCATAGTGAGCCGAACCGAGCCGAACCGTACTGAGCCGTACCAGCAGTGGAAAATCGCCATAAGCATAAGACTCTTAGCATCTGCCTATTTAAATCCAAACAGCAATTATTTTCGGCTTGATAGTGTATATTAATTCTTTTTAAGGAATGCATGCTATAAAACTTTAATTATTTGTAGTTATTTATCAATATAGACCTTATTCACAGCAGCGCGGCCGCCATCTATGATATTTTTAACGGGAATCAAAGCGAGGCTGTAAGGGATAGATATACATCTCTTCAGTGGGTTGTACTGTTGTTTAATGTGTTTTTTTGGGGGGGGGGGGGGGGAGTTATTCTGCAGACGAGACACTAAAAATCTCGCTTGACATTAAACTCCAGACAACATGAGTTGTGGAAAATTATAAGTGATCTAGAAGATTTATACAGATTTTTACTAAGGATACCAGGGCTCTCAAGTTTTAAAGACAGGCAAGAGTGAAAAAACAGGAGATCGTGACTTATCTTGAATCTTACCCAGATACAATAGTGCTATTTTCTGATTGGCTATTGTGTAACCCCTGTCTATTTTTTGATTGGCTGATAAGTGGCAGGCTCGACTAAGAACTCCGGGGCAGACGCGCTTTATTCCTGCTGGTTCCAGTGAGAGCGACGCGGCCAGAGACATTTTGGGCGCTGCGGCATATTAAAGATATTATAAATAGTTTGTCAGCGTGTGGCGGGAGTGTGTGACAAAAGACCGATATGCGTGACACTTGAGAGCCCTGGGATACCATTGAAAACACGGCAAGTTCATCCCTCGCTTTCGTACCTGTCATGGCGCTGCTTTGAAAAAGGTCTATTTATTGACCATGTACCAATGATTTGATACATTGTTTATATTTATAATTAATATCTGTATTAAATATTGACTTATTGGCTTAAAACATTAAATCAGTTGAATCGCGCCCATTTATTAACCTGCATAATGGAATATACAGTCAAGAGAATCGGTTCAAAAGAAGTTCAAAAGAACCGAGCCAGCCAGGAGTCGAACCTAGAATCTTCTGATCCGTAGTCAGACGCGTTATCCATTGCGCCACTGGCCCGATACGTGTACCATACGAACATACGGGGACTCTCACGATAACTGTTACCAGTCAACTGATTCAAAAACACCATTAAACTGATTTAACGACAGCTGTGTGAGAAATGTCAAATTACGTCGTAGTAAAACAAACATCGAATACCTCAATTAAAGTAATTTGAAATAACCGAGATAAATCTTGAATGTGCGACTTAGTATGTTTAGCCCCATAGTTAGCTAACTGGCTAGCTAGCAATTGTCTACTTTTAAGCACTTTTATAAAGCTAAGCATTTAATGTTTACTTAAACTAAAGAAACCTGACTTAATTTCCCGTAGATCTCAAAGATATTGACTGTCTACATGAGAAATGTTATTAACTACGAGATAACCAAGTAGCTGTCAAGCAGTGTCTTTAGCCTTTAGTTAGCATGACATAATCCCCGAGTAAAGTACGTTTCTTTTACCGGTCTATTTCCGATTTTGTTCGTGCAATAAGATGTGTTTTTCTTCTTGCCAATAGCTCCATCACATGTTCCTACGAGAACTGTCTCGTGTATCGATGTTGCCATGACTATTGAGCAGAAATCCTCAGTCCATGTGGTTCTCTGAACATGTGAAGACTAAAGTTGACACTCGACGCCTATATTACCTAATTGTTTTGATATTATTATAGTCTTGAACGTGTTTGATCAAATCGATACTGGTCAATAATTGATATTCAATCAGAAATTACCTGTTTAATTTAAAACTTTTTTTTTTAGCAATGCATGTTATGTCTGTAATATTTATTTAAATGATTGCAAACGACATTTGATTCCGTTAAGAGAGCTGCATAGTGCATACATTGTTTTTTTTTGTTTTTTTACAGGTTGCACATGTGAATACATTTTTTTTTTTTTTTTTACAGGTTGTACATGTGAATTTATTTCATTTATATGTGAAATAGGACTGTTGGTGTTTGTATAGATTCATTTTGAGTCTATTTCAGCGCTAATGTCGTATCGGGCCAGTGGCGCAATGGATAACGCGTCTGACTACGGATCAGAAGATTCTAGGTTCGACTCCTGGCTGGCTCGAATCTTTTGAACTTCGGTTCTTTTGAACTTCAATTCTCGAACCTGCATTGTGACGGTGGTAATCGAGTCTGGCATGGATGCTCGCATAAATATGTACGTGAAATAGGCCCATTAATTCAATATCATATAAAATTAAGTCTTTACAACTCATGTGATGATTCAATGCCTGAATACGTTTTGCTTCGTTTTAGTTATATATTCAATAAAAAAACATATAGGCCTACTTGAATCCTTTGCTAACCTGACACTGCTACACTGAAGAAAGAGGTAAAAGGTGACCTAAACCAATGTTTTTAACCTAAGCGGTTTATGGCATTTAAGCGTTAAAAGAGTGGAAGTCTACTGCCCTCTCGCGGCATCTCCTCATAGATTAAAATCAAAATAATATCTGTTAAATGCCTCTGTTTCATAGAATATCTCCCCTGCTGTAATGATATGCACTATTGACGCCTGAATAACGCGATTATAACATATTAACATGGGAAACTTCATGTAAAACAAAATATTTCCTTTGTATTAGTTCCGGTAAATGATTATGTAGTTGCAAGGACATGCCGCGAGAGGGCAGTGCGGTTCACTGTCTTGAACAACACGAGAGAGACTTTCCATTTACGTTGTAAAAACGCTGGGTGCACAAACTTGGAATATTTGTGAATAATTATCTGAAGCTGGTCCAGTAAAGAAAGCGAATTAAACCTTGTGCGTCGATTTAAAAAAGTTACTCTGAGGTCTTTAGACGACAAAAAAAGTCTGTGTTTAAAAACTGTCATAAAAATGTGAAGCTTGGGAGCGCAGACTTAAGTTTGGTCTCATTTTAAAGAAGACCCTTAAAGCTAATTGTTGAATTAAAAAAAAATATTGGAAAAAAAGTGAAACTAAAAAAGTAGCCTATATCAAGTATAATGAAAATGATTTATGAACTATAAAACATGTTGAATTCAAAAACTGCTAGAAAATCAAAGCCATAAATCTAAACAAGTTAGATGCCAGCAAAGCTCCACTGATACACACAGTGGTTGGATTTCTGATTTGAAGTAAAGTAGTCTCTCTAATATTACACGCGCACACACAATTTTTTTTGAGTACACATACAAACCACACTCTGACATCCACACAAATGTCAAAAGACAAACATGTCCTTAATGACGCACAAGGGATAACTGTAATTTTTACTCTTGGTACTGGCTGTTAAATCATAATTTTGTCTTTTTTAAACTTAAAACTTTGACGGTTTTTATTATTTTTATTTTCTTGAAGATAAACAAAACAATGGCGAATTCGACGAAACGTATTAAAGGAGTAATTTCAGTCGAGTTGTTAAAGATTGTGTTTATGACAAACTGCAGTGACCCAGATTAATCTGAACCTTCGGTGCGTCCTGTATCCATTCACTACACTGTTTGTTGCAATGTCATGTTCAAAACCGACTTAAACGAACTCGAGAATCAGTTCAAAAGAACCGAGCCAGCCAGGAGTCGAACCTGGAATCTTCTGATCCGTAGTCAGACGCGTTATCCATTGCGCCACTGGCCCGATGCATACCCCCAACACATAGAACTCTCAGAAAATTTCAAGGTATTCAAAACATTCAAACCTGAAATGTTTCAAAACATCAAAATGTTGTGATTCATGTACTTGAACCGCGGCGAGTGAAGCTAATCATTGCTAAGTTTTAAAGCACATTAGAACGGACATTGTTCTGTTTGTAGGTTGAAATACACATATATCCATATATTTGATCTGTACTTATAGGTCCATGTAAGGCCATTGTCTCATTGACAAAACCCTTATCATTTCGTCATTATGAGGCACTGGGGTAAAGGGAATCTTTGATGAATTACAGCCACTATTTGATAAAGGTCAATGTGTTGCCAGATTGAAAGAAAACACACCACTTATCACTTTTGTGTGATCATTTTTTACTTTTAATGTAATGTTTAACTTTGTTGTACTATTTATTATAAATTATTTATCCGTGCACATAATTATTTTTTTATACATGTGCCATTGCAATCTTTAATCAAAATAACTTGTAAAAAAACCTCCCTCAATCAATTCCTTATGGACAAAATCAAGTCCCGCCATACATTTTTTTCTTGTTTGAAAAGAGTTTCATTTGGATATAATAACCACCATAGGCATTGAGGGGGACAAGCCAAACTCTGTTTGCACGCTTTAACCTCGTGCACGAGCAGACTCCCGCTTGCAAATTCCGTCTTGTAACGTTAACCTTAAATAGCGAATCTGCCATGGCGCAAGAGCAACTGGCTTTTAAAGGGAATAGGAGATGAGGCTGGTTGTTTTTTTTTTTTTTGCACGTTACGGCCAAAACACACCCATTACTCATTAAGAGAATGGGGACAAGCCGACCATATCCCCCGTTGTTAAACTAGCAAAAGTGGATTTCGGATACGTGCACTTGCGCCGTGCGCTTTATGCGTTTAGATCGTCAAATAGGGCCCTAGACCAGGTTTGAGTTGGTCAATAGTGCAGTCTATTTTTTCAGTTGCCTCAAAATAGCAATGCGTCAACATTGCGCCTGAACACACCTTGTTTTCAGACCAGAGCACAAATGCGCGCAAATGCATTTGCTATTTAAACAACATGCAGACATTCAGTCTTTACATTTGTGACATACAAACAAAAGGGAATGTGTGCATTTAAAAATAATAATATATTGTTTGCAAAAAGTTTAAATGGATTACTTCACAACTAGGCTATGATTAGACCTAGAACTGCTTTTACCTTCTTATTTCTTCTTTATTCCATAAAATCCCTTAGATAAAAAGACCACCACCAACTCAATTTAAAATAGTTGTTTATTTTTAGAAAGAACCTGGCAACCACAGTTCATAAAACAAAGTTCAAAGTTTGGCCAGATCCCGCAGTTGTGTATAACCTTGCAGAGCTTGTGAACTCATTCTGCTGCAGGACTGACTGATCACGGCATGGCGATGAGGGAGTCTGTCGTGCTCTCACTCATGCTGGTCGCACTGACTCTTCAAAACACCGTGAATGCAGAGGATGGTAAGTCAGATGAATATGTCATGAGTGCGTTTACTTGCACAACAGTACGCTAACTCTTTTCTTGTCAAGATACGAAATCGACATTTACACAAGTTTTGAAGCAATCGCATTTTCACGCGTTTGTCTATGTTTTGTGACGTCAAAAAGTAATCGGACATGCATGCACACATTGACGACGCCGCTAGAAAGCAATGTATGCTGTTGCTTTAGTAAAATGGGTTTACTAAACGGGATATTTCGTCGAAAGTGCATTTACAGAAGTAGGTGTGTCGATCGGGGTTTGCTTTAATAAAACATTATATGGAGTACAGCATATTAAATAAATATAAATGAACAATGACAACAGTATAGGCTACAGATGTATAAAATAGTTTAGCACATACATTCAATTAAAATAAAGTAGTTTCAGATGAAGTATAGCAAGTGTAGCATATGCAATTTAAAATAAAATAAATGATACCAGTAAATAAATACAAATTATAAAATAATTAGTATAAAATATTATAAATGATTTTAGATGAAGTTTAGCAGGAATAGTAAATGTCAATTAAAATAAAGTAAATCAATCAATATAAGATAATTGGTGTAAAATGTATAAAATAGTTTCAGATGAAGGATAGCATAATAACATAAATATAAAATCAATATAAATTTAAAAAGATGAGCAAATTATAGGCTAGTAGAATAGTATTTTAATTATGGTAATTAACAGTAAAAAGTAAATTAAGGCTAGTGTTTTAATTAACCATGTGAATTGTAATAAAATCCAAAAAGTATCCAAAGTCTTCTTTTGAAAATTTCAGGACATCCAGCGGTTACTTTTTAGTATCACTAAGTCACATGTGGGAGAAAAAGCTAGAGCTAGAGAGCTTTAAAGCTTGAGAGAAATGCATCTTTCATACGGATTACATAATCAGACGGTATTTGCTTTCGATTCGAATTTGTTTGTTTAACAGTGGACATTTCAAGCTTTATATAGGTATATTTAAGTACCATCTTAAGTTTAAATGTTAGAAAAAGAAATCAATTTTAAGGCGTCTTGCCATACCAAAAGTGGACGTTTCTGAAGAATGACCCATCTTCTCTTATAAAGATGAAAATTGGCATTCTTAATTAAAAAAAATAAGCACATATTGTTGTAAAAAATTAACAACTTATGTTCTGTTAGATGTGTTTTGACTACTTTTTTGTATAATTATATCTCTAGGCAAGGTATATTAACAAAAAAATCTTATATATTATATATAAAAAATTTTTTTTTAAAAAGGGCCTCATTGATTAATTTTGCCTGGGGCACCCACTCAGTGTAGGTTCACTCAGTGACCATACCCGCAACAATTTTTTAAAATGAATTACACAGGACCTGTCTTGCAAACCAAATCTGGGGTCCTGAAAGGATCACACATGAAAGCAAAAGGAAAGGACACAGTCGTCCATTCTTACCTGGGCATACCGTTCGCCAAGCCACCCATGGGTTCATTGAGACTCGCTCCACCCCAACCTGCAGAGAAATGGGCCGGAGTGAGAGATGCTACAAAACAGCCACTCATGTGAGAATAAATCAAAGCTAATCCACCTGTAGATCAATGCCTTTGCTTCAGGTCCTAGATTTTACGCTGGAGATCAAGGGGTGACACTTGCGTTACTCTGTGTCTGTCCCAGGTGTCTGCAGGATAAGCAGATACTTGAAGACTTGGTGGGCAATGTATCTATGAATATAGAGATTCCTGATTCAGCAGAGGACTGTCTTTACCTCAACGTCTACACACCTTCTAAACCTGGAGCTAATGACAAGTTGCCTGTACGTTTGAATGATTTGGTTGATGTTTATGTATTTTAATATTATATGTATTTTATGCATTTTAATAGTATTTTAATGTTGGAAAAGGTTATGGTTTGGATCCATGGTGGAGGTTTGTCGATGGCCTCTGCGTCCATTTTTGACGGACATGTTTTGGCTGCCTATCAAGATGTAGTTGTGGTCCTGATTCAATACAGGCTTGGCCTACTTGGATTTTTCAGGTAAAAACTCATTGTTACCAACATAAAGATCTAATAAAATCCAAAATAGTTTCAACTAAATCTAAAACATGCTTGAAATGTGCTAACAACCTTTAACTACATGATAGAAAATTAACATGCTAAAACATGAATGTAACTTCCATGAATGCAAAGACTTTATATATATATAAAGACTGTACACTCATATTACTATGAATGGGAGAAAATGGAATGCGCAGTATGTTGGAATAAGTCCCGCCTTCTAAATAAAAGACTGATAGATTGATAAATTGATAAAGTTATTGTGTCACAGTTGCTGTAGAAACAGTCTGTGTTTTTGAGATGCACACTTAGGACGGCACATGTGGATTGGCTGGTCCTGCCTGAAAAATAAGCTTTTTAAGTGCTATTTGAGCACAAGAAACGGCATTTATGGGACAGGTCCTGTCAGATTTTATTGCTGATTTGAAATCTTTAAAATACTTTCATTTAAAAAAATATTTAAGACCTTCAAACTTCAAGATTTTTTCTATTTCAACTATTTCAGTTTTACAACTTGCAACTTGTTAAACCATTTTAAACATTCAGACTCAAGACAAGACTTCTCAAGCATACATCAAAGTTTATCAACAAACTTTACTGTCTAGTTCTAAATAATATCACTGCCAATATATTGAAGCACTTTTTCTCGTTTTACCTGTCCAGGTGTTGGAGTAACATTAAAAGATGACGCATCAAACATTATTAAGGTCTAGGTTTGGTTTGCATTCAGCGGGCCATGTGTTTTTGGACTTCAGACTTGCATGTAATCTGTTTGAATGGCTATAAAGTCATACTAGTTCATGATTGTGATGCTTTAGAGTCTCTGATTGATTAGTTTAAATGATTCAGTGCAATTGAGGTTTAAGGTCTCTGATGGAGTTGTATGATTATATTCTGCCCTTTAGCACAGGAGATGAACATGCGCCAGGAAACTATGGTCTTCTGGACCAGGTGGCTGCACTTCATTGGGTCCAGGAGAACATCCACAGCTTTGGGGGCGACCCTGGATTAGTGACCATCTTTGGAGAGTCTGCTGGAGGAGTCAGTGTGTCTTTACATGTAAGAATTTATAATTAAAATATAAATATATATATTCTGTAATATTGGCTTCTTTGAAAAGATAAATTTCGAAATTAGGCGATATTCTGCCCTTTTACAAACTGTTGATTTTGTTTTGGGGGTCTAATAGAATAAGTTTTCATATTTTCTTACATATTTCACACAATTGCAGCACCTCTCTTCCCAGTCTGTCAGTAACGCTCTGTTTAGTTCCTGTCTCTATGAAGCTCCTCCTTTTAAAAAAGCAAAATGTGCTATGATTGGTTGGCTGGACCAGTGTGTTGTGATTGGTCAACCTCTTCGAGCATGTTTGGGAAATGTCTCACCCCTTACCATAACCGTGAGTTCCCTTTCGAAAGGAACTCCTCGCTGTGTCAGTTGCTGAGACTACAGAGACATGTCCTGCGAAACCCTGTGTCTGAAGCATGTGAGAGTGCCCAGGCATACAAAAGGGTGCCTGCATTACACGTCATCAGCTTTTTTGTCTTCAGGAAGCCGCTTTGTTTGAATGCGGGTGTGAAGATAAGAGTGATGGAGCGCATTCAACTCTCGAGGGCGCTAGATATGCTCATTGCAATGCATTTGAGGTAAGAAGATCTGTTCTTGCTTGATTCTTTTTAGAGCGATGAGAATCAAGTGTTTGCACAGAACACGTTCGGCTTTTGAGGGAGCTGAATGCATTCATCCTGAAGCATTTCCTGTGAGAAGCTCCACCCTTGCTTGACTCTCTCTTGAGGGATGAGAGTTGAGAGTCTGCACTTCGTCGTTCGGATCCCATTGCTGCCGAGGGTGGGATTGATCATGGGGAATGTAGGTGGAGCATGGGAAGGAATCTGACAGGAGTTTTTTTTCTTTTTGGGCTTCTCCTGCTAGCTCTGTTGTTCTCATGTCGGTTCAGGAAGCCCCTCTGCGGGCGCTTCTGACCTGGCTGAGAGCATTTTAATGTGGGGTGTCTAGTTATGAGGAATTAGATGCGGAGAGAGAGTTGAGGCAGGTGTTATTAATAATACGGCTCCTCCGCTGCCCCACATATAACTGGCAATTTTCACCAACTGCGGAATGGCTGCGGATCCGCTCCGGAACGGCGGCGGAGTCAATAGGTTTCCATTAAAGTCAATGTGTGTATTTTCACTGACTGTGAAACGGCTGCGCTCCGACTCCGTCCCAGCTCCGGTGATCCGCAGCCCTCCGGAGCAGATACGCATAGCTTCTATTTTAGCCGGATGCCGGAGAGATCCACAGCAATTCAGCACTGGGCAGATTGTTATATCGCGCGATCATGCGTGAATTTGCGCGATCTGGTGGGTCCTCGTGACTTCAGCTGTCAGTCACGGCCGTTGCGGAACAAATCCTGTCCTTGTAGGTATTGAAGGACGGCGGAGCACGGAGCTGATCTGCTTTCTTATCTGGTCCAGAGCAATGCCGTTGTTCAGCATACTCCTCTGTAATGTATACTGAGGGCAGCTGAAGGTGTTGGTCATGGTGAGATGATGCAACCCCTTCACTTTTAAAGGATGCCCTCCCTCCAGCTGGGGGTGTTATGCAGAATGTGGCCACAAGGAAGAGCAGGTTTGATGGGTTTAAAAGCCAGTGTTTTTATAACACTTCCATCAGTTCCTCCTCCTGTGTATTCAGCTGGGAGGTGTTTGTGTAAGTCTGTATCAATCTGTTCATGGGCAGATTGGTACAATGTAGTGGATTTTTTGGGAAAAAACCCACCTATCATTACTAGCCCCCTCTAGAGTAGGAGGTGATGTTGCCGTATAGCACGCTCAGCTGTGGCTCAGACTGGTTTAATACAAGAGTTCACATTTCAGAAACAGCTGAGCATGGAGGCTTTGGGTTTTTTCCTGGAGTCTATAACACCGAGCTTCTAGGTAGCATAGCTGTGTTGTCACAGGATGTGTCTTATTTGGTTGCTGATGCATTTAGGTTTCTCTGGGTCGAGGCCCATCAAGTACTTCGGTGCTTAAGCCTGACAAGGTTGTGCTTGGTCACCTTCACAGTGCATAGGCAGGTATTGGTCAGCATGGTGTAGTGCAGTGGTCACCAACCTGACACAGGGGCACCACAGTGGTCACCAACCAACACATTGAGAAGCCAATGCAGTTACAAGTTTTAGTCGCAAGCTCTTTCTAACACTTTTCATTGGTTACATATTTGCAAACCCTATAAGGCTGATATTCCAATAAGACTTTCAAGTATTTTTCAGTCAAAAAATGTAGCATTATGTCATTGAACCAAAACATAAAAAAAAAATATCACAGGTTCTATCACCATTATCTGCAAACCTCTTCCATCATGCTATCGCAGAGAGCGGTACAGCAGCAATGGATGCTATAATGAGTCCCAACCCTCTTGGATTAGCTCAGGTCAGTTACATCTGTTCAAATTCTAAACAAATTCATTTAGAACTTTATGTAGTAAAAATTCAATAAATTTAATGTAAATATCACTTGTTTATATCTAGGCTGTAGGAAATCTATCTGGCTGTGATATTTCCAGCACAAAGACGATTGTTGACTGTGTGATGCAGCTGACAGAAGAAGACATCTTAACTATCGCTAAGGTCTGTCTGTCCAAATACTGGAATTTCTCATAGAATCTATGTGAACACTCATACATTTATGCAAACAGTCCACCTGTGCACTAAACGTGTACGTGTTGTGTTGTCTTTTGAAACAGGAGCATCCAATGCTTCTTTTTGGAGTGACAGTGGATGGCCAGTTTCTTCCAAATCCTGCAGCAGATCTTCTTCAATCCCACCAGTTTAATAAAGTGCCTCTGATCACTGGAATCACTAATGATGAGTGTGGATATATGCTGCCAAGTGTAATGACAGACTTCTTCACTTTTAAAATGTGTAAAAATAGAAACATGAGATTTGATTTTACAAAAATTAGAACTTCAGTCAGTATATTCACATTTAGCAAATGATTTTCCGTAGTTCTTTTCACCTCCAGGATGGACAGATGGGATGGACATAGAGCAGATCGTGCCGTCTTTGACCGTGTTAAATCATGCTGTAAGAGAGTTTTATCTTTAATTATACATATATATAGTCCACCAAAGCCTAACTATTTCAAAAGTTGTTATAAATAAATTAAATCACGACAACTTTCATAATAATTGAATAACAACTTTTGAAATAGTTTGGTTTGGTGGACTAGATCTGTGACACTGCTGCTTTTGAGTATTGGTGCTGCAGAGCAATTGTGGACTTGCTACTGTCAATAGATGTTGGCAGGTGGAGCTGGTGGAGGGTTTTAGAGGAACTCCGATAGTAAGCTGCAAGACTAGCATATGGTTTTTAATTTAATAATACTTATATATTTTTTTTAAATAATATTTGTGGTCTATTTTTATCCCCTTTAGCTTCAAGATCAGTCAATTCTTGAGCTTGTTTTAAATGAGTATCTGGGCACATCCACTGACCGGATCAAAATCCGAGATGGTTTTCGAGAGATGTTAGGAGACTTTATGTTCAACATCCCAGCTCGCAAAGTAGCGAATTTCCACAGAGGTGAGTTTATTTATTTATTTATTTATTTATTTTTATCAATGTGAACTGTAGAAGTATGACTGTGTGCAATTTGTAGAATTCTGTTTCAGTGATACACACCAATAATGATCAATTTCGTCTATTTCTAGATGCTGGTGCACCAGTATACGTGTATGAATTCCAGCATCCTCCCAGTATACTTCAAAAGAAAAGACCTAGTTTTGTTGGAAGTGACCATGGAGATGAAATTGTATTTGTTTTTGGTTTTTGCTTTGCAGATGGACATATAAAGCTGGAAGGTACACCCTGAATAATATTAGGAAATATAACAAGCAGATTTAGTGTTTTAGAAGTATGGTCACATTAGCGAACTTTAACAAAATTTCACAGAAAAATGGTCCATTGTATCTTGTCAGCAGTGTAGCGATGTATGAAGCACAGCTCACAGAGAAGTAACTTTCAGACCAAGCAGCTTAAAGTTGGTCAACACAGTGAATTTGCTTTAACATGTTGTGAAATCTGCTTGGGCAAATCTTTCGGTCACACGAAATATCCAGTCATGTGTATTACTATTTAAATGACTGGATTTCGACTGTGAAAATATGCAGAAAAACGATAAATGTGACCATACCTTAAAATCTCAAACTTTAGTCTCATTGATATCATTAACCACAACAGTTGTCAAAGTAAGGATTTTATAGGTAGTGACAATCAATACAGTGTCTCTCTTTTGTTTTTTTTCTATTTGACATCTTTCTTCCTGTTTTAATTCAGATAAACTCTCAAAAGAAGAAAATGAACTTTGTAGATCTGTCATGGATTACTGGGGGAACTTTGCTCGCACTGGGTGAGTGAGACAAATCTCATGTCCTAAATTTTGCAGAGTTAGACGTGTTCCTGGGTCAACATATTTTGTTGATACTGGAACAAGATTCCTGTCTGAAAATGTAATCTAACCCTACCCATAACTTATCCCTAAAATCAGAGGGAAATGATACGTGAATAACACTGATGTAGAAGCACCTAACCCTGGTTGTAATCATAAACTTAACATAAACTGTAAACTTGTCCCTCAAATCTGATTAGTTGATTGGAATGTTGTTCCAGGATCAAAAAGATGTTGCACTTGGTAAAATCAGGTTCTGCAGACAAGTCCAGTTGAAAATTTTCAGGCTGGTAGATGGATATCAAAAATAAAAAGGTTTGTTTAAAGGATGAAATTCTTGAAAACATTACCAAGTAGTTTGAGGAAGGATGTCTTTGAGGAAGTTTGTTCAAATGTTATAAACATGCAGAAACATACACTTAAAACAGGAAGTGATATCATAGTGAAGACCCCTGCCGTCCTCTTGAGTCAATCAGTTAAGGTTGTAAAAAGTCATGTTAAAAAGTCGGCTCCCAAAAAAACATGATATTTATGAATTAAAACTGTTTATGTTATAATTTATCATTATAACATCATTTGTTAACATCAGTTAATACATTAGTTAATACGATACAATATATCATGATATATTGCGATACGATATTGCGATATATTGCAATACTTCAAAAAATCAAAAATGTAAAAAAAATTATACAGCTGAATATACAACTTGCTGTGTACCAGCTGAGGTATTCTGTTATGTGTATCACATTATATTGATAACTCAGCAGAAAAATAAAAACTTCCATTCCAATTTATTAGCAAAGTTATTTGCATTGCAGTGTCACTGAACAGTGAACACACTGAAATGTTTGAAGTGCATATTGTGTCACTGAACACTTAACTAAAAATGAAGATGTCACAAAATTGATAAAACTGAATTTTCTTCTGTTGAAAATAAGTTATTGTGACAAATGTGGGTAACCAAACAGTTGCTGGTCCCCATGGCCATGACTTCCATAGTATATATTTTCAGCAACTGTCTGGTTAGCCACATTCTTCAAAATATCTTCTTTTGTGTTCCACACAAGAAAGAAATTAATACAGGTTTGGAATTACATTAGAGGGTAAATAAGAACAGATTTTCATTTTTGGTTGAACTATCCCTTTAAGGACAAGCGGCAGCATGTTTACTGTGATTTTAAGACCGGCACGCATCTAATATACATGCATATGACACGCACCCGATTTTCTCTCAAATGTTTGCTTTCACTTTAGACATAACCAACTGTGTTTATGTAAACCTTGTGAGTGATAGATTATTAGCGCAATAAGACTCGAAAGATAACTTAGTCCAGTAACCAGGCGCTGTTTGGGTTTTAGTGCCAGTGCGCTTCGGGTGTTTGTGCTCAGGAAAGCGCATGTTAGAACAGCACGCGAATGAAACATTTAACCGGCAAGGCTTTGAAGCACATGCAAATAATGGACTTTTGTCAATTGCAGTGTCCCGTGAGTGTAACTCCTCTTCCTTAACATGTGATATGTGAATGTACATCGCGTCGTTGAGACGGAGGGGCAAGAACTGCAACTGATAGAATGCACTGTAACACGATACTACGATAATTCGTGGAGGCATTTTAATCTTCCATGATCAAAAATGGTGATATAGCACACCAGTGGCGGCTGCTGGTCTTTCAAAGAGGGGAAGCTCTTTTTTTTTTTTTTAAGCGACTGAGTTGATGGGCTTTATTTTAATAATAAAATAAAAAATACAAACAAAAACTACGAACCAGCACAGGACAAGGAGAATAAATAGGGAGCAAAAAGGCAGGTAATGAGGGAGGACAGGTGGGGCAAAATAACTAATAATCAGGAAACAAGATGGGAGTCGACAGGAGAGCACATGGCACAAGGAAAACACATGACAAGCCATGTGCTCACACCAAACATGACAAAAACACAAACACATGGCCAGTAAAACAAATTACAAGCAATTGTGCTCACACAAAATGAGACTTGAAGAACAATGAGAAGAACACTCATAAGCCACGTGTTCACACAGAACATGACAACATGAAAGCACACAGCTAGTGTAAAACACAAGCTGTGTGCTACAAAGCACAAGACAAAACATGACATGAAAGCACCACCGATGTAAACACGAACCGCGTGCTAGACACAAAAAACAACACACTAAACAGAGCGAACACGAAACCGCACGTGAACATGACAAAACAGAACGTTATGCACGAGAACGAGTGAAAGCTCATCCTGTGCATTCACAACAGAAAACAAACACGCAGAGAATGCATGACCGAATCCCGACACAAAACCGAAACCAAACTAGACAGATGTGCCGTGACTCAGAGACCACGTCCGCACATGTAACAAGGCAGTGGCACCTGACATCGACGGAGGAAATGTGGGAATTAGGTTAAACAGTGAAATGTATGATGAAAATTGCAAATAACAAAAAATATTACAGGAGTTGGTCTTTCGAGTACATTTTAAAATCCGCGATGAGACTGAGCTCGAAATCTCGAATAGCTTCCTATTGACTTTCAGTGACTTCTTATTGTGCGACATCGCTGTCAATCAAAAGGAGATGCAGTCCTCCAATCAGCACGCAGACGCCCGGACTCCAGGCCAGCCCACTTCCCTATACACCCCAGAGACGCTGAGCGTCCGTGGGCGGGACATAATCGCAGCATTTATCCAATGACCGTCTAGTTTCGAAGCACATGAAAAAACTGTTCAAAGCAGCTCCTTTGAAGTCAATGGACGCTGAGCTTCAACGGGGAAATGCCATAGGGAAATGCACTGTGACGCTATGGGAATGTGAGATCGAGTCAGCCGACCTGCTATATGGAGCTGATTCTGAACGAACTCGTCTTCGAGATGAACGTGTTCTAACGCATTTTTAGTCAATAAAATGTTAACACAATAGTACACATTTTACCATTAATTTTTTGACATTATAGGGGAAGCTGAGCTTCCCTTGCAGTCTTAAAGAAATCGCCACTGTAGCACACCCCTAAACCAAAGTGCACTGGCACCCACTATATTAAACAAATATGTATAAAAAGAATGCGTTTCTAAGAGTTTGGCACATGCATTTTAAAAACCTTTTTCAGGTCACCGAATGGTCCGGGCCTCACAACGTGGCCTGCATTTGGAGCTGAGGCTGAGTATCTCAGCATTGGACTGGAACAGAAACCTGGAAAGGACCTGAAGGGAAAACACTTTAATTTCATGACTCAAACCCTTCCACGATTAATAAATAAGCGAAAGGAAGGCAAGTTATCAGAGTCAGCATTGTTTCGAAATTGGCTAAGGCTCACTGTATAATATTAAGAATGGTTGCACAATTGTTTTTGACAGGACCTGTAGCACATACAAAATTAGGATCTCTAAGAGGCTCCTTCATGACTGCGAAGGGCAAGGAAACTGTTGTCAATAGCTATCTAGGTGTACCGTTTGCAAAGCCACCATTGGGCCCCCTGAGACTGGCTCCACCACTACCTGCAGAACCATGGCAAGGAGTGAGAGATGCAACCAAACAGCCACCAATGTGAGATTAAAGCAAAACTACTGAAACTAAATTGTCAGGCATTTTCATTTGGAAACAATGACACTTTGCTTTTTCCTTTATCCCAGGTGTTTACAGCCAAAGGAGATGCTAATAGACCTGATGGCTAATGTGTCTATGAGTTTGGAGATCCCTGAAGTATCAGAGGACTGTCTTTACCTCAACATTTACACTCCCTCTAAACCTGGAGACAACACCAAGTTACCTGTAAGTGTTTGGTCTGAATTTAATTGAGCTTTGCTCTATTTGTATGCATAAAAATGTATATTGATTAATGTTTTTTTCTTTTTTAATACATGATGTGCAATAGGTCATGGTTTGGATTCACGGCGGTGGTTTTTCTGCGGCCTCTGCTTCCATT
Source organism: Tiaroga cobitis (assembly GCA_030578255.1). Classification (NCBI taxonomy): domain Eukaryota; kingdom Metazoa; phylum Chordata; class Actinopteri; order Cypriniformes; family Leuciscidae; genus Tiaroga; species Tiaroga cobitis. The sequence continues at coordinate 26,921,375 of CM060615.1, read as the reverse complement.
TTTGATGGACATGTTTTGGCTGCTTATCAAGATGTAGTTGTAGTCTTGATCCAGTACAGACTTGGCCTACTTGGATTTTTCAGGTAAAAACATCTACAGATTCTAAACATTCTAAGTTATTTGCTAAAAAAATATTCTTTCACTTGTTCCATTGTTTCTTCAACTGTGAGCACTTTTGGCTCTGTGGACTTTTAGAAAATAAAGTCACACATCAAATACTCTCATGTTCACTAAGATTGTCCAACAGTGAATATGCATGCATTACAGCAGTAATGTTGTTTCTGTCACATCTCAAATTATTATTTGTGTTTAATAGCGTTCTGAGGTGGACAATTCATTTTAAAACGACCAACTCATTTGTCTTAAGAGACTAATTTCACTGCTGTCTGTTGCTGTGATCTGTGGCCGCATAGCTCCTGTTCCAATTGGGCTATAAGCAGCCAATCATCAAGGTAGTTGAGTATGCGGATTCCCATCTGTCTTAGAGGGGAGAGAGCCGTGTCTACACACTTTGTAAAAGTACCCGGAGCTAGAGAGAGTCAGAATGGAAGGACTGTTTATTGGTAACCCACCCCCTTGAACACGAATCTCAAGAACGGTCTGTGGTGGGGGGGCAATCTGGATATGAAAGTAGGCGTCTTTCAGATCCACTGATTTTAACCAATTCCCCGGGTGAATTTGCGCTAATGGACCGCGATGTAGCGCTCCACAAAGCCGTCTACCGTGGACCCAAACAGGCCCAACGGGAGAGTCGAAAAGAGTTGTCCTGTCAGCGTCTTTAATCTCTGTGAGATTAAGCCACAAGTGACGATCCAGAAGTAGCAGTGGCTTTTGTAGTGCGTAGTGTCAAGTCCGGTGCGTTGTGCAGCTTCTTAAACAGTGCGGAGTTGCCGTGGCCATCAGCGGCGAATACTCTGGAGGTGAGCGCTGACGTGGTTCTGCAGGGCTTGGAGGTGACTAGCTTTAGTCTTCCAGCTGATAGCCTTAGGCGGGCAGAGGTGCGCAGTGACAGCTTCTTCTACAGGGGGAAGCTTTGTGCTCCGAGTAGGGGGCGGTCCACGTCTTGGTGAGCTCTTGGTGGACCTCTGGGAAGAATGGGGCTGGACAGTGGCGAGGGGCCTGCTGGCAGCGCCCTGGCTGCTGGAACCATTCATCAAGTTGGCTGAGGGCGGGCTCTTCTGGGGCCAACCAGTCCAAGCCGAGCTCTTCTAGGCGGCAGAGGGGCAGAGTCATCGCTGGAGTTTGCCCACTCTTCGCACTCAGAGGTGGCCAGAGACATTGAGTTTAACTCTTTATCAAACCTGCCGAACGAGACCATGCCACTCGCACCAGATGAGGGGCATTGATCCTCTTGGGTGAAGAGTAAAGGGGACACGTCGCTTTGGGGGGATGAGTGAGGCACGCTGGGCCGACGTGAGCTCGCTTCTGTCTCTCTGCTCAACTCTTTCGCCTTGGCTTGAGAGGGGAAGGAGATGAGGTTCGCTCAAGAGCGGGATCCCAGGCAGGAGACGCAAGCCGCATTCGTGGTGCGACATTTGCATCAACGTCGCTGTGAAATTTGCTCTTAAACCTTCTCTTTTATCAATCGCCGGATGGCCACAGGAGAGATCGCTGAATCAGCTTGCATGCAGAGCGTCATTGTTCCACTGCACGGCTCGTTCAACGGCGAGATGAAGCGAGGAGAGCAAGAAGAGGCTTCAGTCTTCTTCGGAGCAGCGAGAGATTATCTTCGCACTGAAGGATTCTGACAAATGGGCATTTCTGCATGGCTTATATAGGCAACCATCCCTGCCCCTTTCGGAGGGCTAGATTGCCATTTGTCTATGCAGTTGCACAGACGTGAACCAATCAGGCTTTAGGATTCTGAGAAAATGTAGTTTTCCCCATCAGCGTCAGCGAACTGACAGGTGAACCGTATCGAAAGGGAACTTAATTTTTGCACAATAATATTGAAAGTGTTTACAATTTCACTATCATAACTTATGGTTATAAACATATAACAGTTTATATTTTATGATGTATATGATGTCATAGTTTAAGACTGAAAGTCCAGGTTTGGGGAAACAGTAAAATCTGTATGTAAAAGGTATTTGAAAAGTAGTAAAAATACAACATGGCATGATAAAAATAGCCCAATATAGTTGTAATGGGATCCTCATTACAACAAAAAAATGATAAAATTCTTCAAATCTGTTAAATATAAATATAAAATAAATATTTATATTTAGATATAAAAGTGCCTGAAATAGAAGAAACTCTGACATATAAAAACAATATTTGCATTGTAAGAATTAGGGAAACCTTTCGCCCTTGTGTGAAATTCCAGATGTGTGAATTCCTATTGAAATGACTAGATTTTGCCTTGAAAATTCATGAACAACAGTAAATGTGACTTCACCTTTAGTTGTAGACTATTTTCCATGTTTTGAACATTATCTCTACGTCCTTGTATTTGATAAATGACCATTTAGCACAGGAGATGAACATGCGCCAGGAAACTATGGTCTTCTGGACCAGGTGGCTGCACTTCATTGGGTCCAGGAGAACATCCACAGCTTTGGGGGCGACCCTGGATTAGTGACCATCTTTGGAGAGTCTGCTGGAGGAGTCAGTGTGTCTTTACATGTAAGAATTTAGTTGTTGGGGTCATGCAATGATTTGGGACTTGTATAGATCCTCTGAAATATGACTTTACATATTATATGTATATGACTATACATGTGTTTAAAAAGTTTTCTCTACATTTTCTATAGGTTCTTTCTCCATTATCTGCAAATCTGTTTCGCTATGCTATCGCAGAGAGCGGTACGGCAGCAATGGATGCTATCATGAGTCCCAACCCTCTGCCAACAGCCCAAGTACATTTCACAAATTCATTACAAATTCAAAGTTACGATTTTAATTTTCTTTCACTGGAACATACATATATTTTTATTAAAAATGTATCAACATCTTTCTGTAGTATGTGGGAAGTGCATCTGGCTGTGATATTTCCAGCACAAAGAAGATCCTTGACTGTGTTATGCAGATGTCAGAAGAGGACATATTAAAGATGGCTAGGGTTTGCATTGCAACCATACATTAATCTATCCATTCTTACACATGACATGTTTATATTTAATAGAATTTGATCAATTGTTTTCATCTTTTACTTTCTATAAAAAAATTAAAAAAAACTTGTAAGGTCACGCCATTAAGTGATTAATATCAGTATTAATAATAATATTAATACAGATCATTTCTGTGCTAAATGTGTATTTGCATATGTTGGGCTTATAATACAGGAACAATTTATGCTTCGTTTTGGAGTGACAGTGGATGGCCAGTTCCTTCCAAAATCTGTAGAGGAGGTTCTTCAATCCCACCAGTTTAATAAAGTGCCTCTGATCACTGGAGTTACTGATGATGATGGTGGCTATACAATACCTAATGTAATGGAAATGTTTCTTTTTACATAATTTTACTGAAAAACATTGATTTAAAGCCGTAGATTATTTCCAAAATATGAAATCTCTGAATGTGTGTAAGAGAACTTAATTTTCAAAAACTATTTTCTGTAGATTCTTGGACCCCCAGGGTGGATAGATGGAATGGACAGAGAGCAGATCATGACATTTTTGCCTTTATTTTATTCTGATGTAAGACATCAATTTTTTTTGCTGATAGCTTCATAATTTGTTTCAAAATTAAAAAGTTTAAAGTTTGAAAAGTAGCAGTAATAAGTGTATATACAAAGTGCATGGTAGTCATTCATTCACTCTATTAATCTACCAACTTATTTGTTTACCACACACACACACACACACACACACACACACACACACACCGACACACACACAAAAAGGAATATTATTTTAGTTAATTTTATTTAGTTTCATTTGCCCCTATCAATAGTTTCTGAAATCAATTGTAGCATCCCCCAGGGTTTTATTTTAGGTCCACTCCTGTTTTAGTTGAGTGTTAATTTTAGGTAATGCAATCATAAAGCATTGTTTTTTTTATTATTATTACAGTTATGCAAATGTACATCCCACTGTATATTCCTATTACTTCTAAAGATCAAAACTTTGTAAACAGACTGATCTGTTATATTACACAATGGAAATACCAAGTTTCAGGACATGACTGAAATACTGGCTACAAAAATACATATAAATCATGGAGGATAAATTATGCTGTGTTGCTTAAAATGTTAAACGGAAAACAAAAAATACTCTACTAATTTAAATATCACTTCCCTTAGCTTCAGAATCAGGCGATTGCTGAGTTTGTTTTAAATGAGTATCTGGGCACATCTACTGACAGGATCAAAATCCGAGATGGCTTTCGAGAGATGATGAGTGACTTTTTATTCAACATCCCAGCTCGCAAAGTAGCGAATTACCACAGAGGTGAGAGTTTACTCTATTTATGCATCACTGTGCCACTGTGCACCAGTTATGCCAGTTTATTTTAAGTCCTTTTCCCTTAATAGATGCTGGTGCACCAGTGTACATGTATGAATTCCAGCATCCTCCCAGTATACTTCAAAAGAAAAGACCCAGTTTTGTTGGAAGTGACCATGCTGATGAAATTTTTTTTGTTTTTGGTTACTGCTTTGGAAATGGACATATAAATATGAAAGGTACAGCCTAATTTATATAAAAGAATAGGTTTGTTAGTATTCAAGTTCTAACTGCAGTCTCATTGTTTTGTTTTGTTTTTTGCAAAGATTTAACTGGAACTATACTGTCAAAGTAATGAGATATTGGCTACTTTTTAAGTCTCTTAAATATTCTTTCTTCTTCATAATTCAGATAAACACACAGAAGAAGAAAATGAACTTTGTAAAACTGCCATGGCTTATTGGGGAAACTTTGCCCACACTGGGTAAGTGATTACATCAGTGATAAAACACTCCCTTCTAGGTTAAAGGTCTAATATGCTATTTTTCTAAATTGTTGTTAAACACTGTTGATATTTGAAATTAACCCAAACACACCCCTCCCTTCATTGTTCCGCCCATAAACATGTAATGCAAGAGTGTCTCTTCAAAATAATGTTTTGCGATGACGAACGAACGATAAGGGAGCACAAAAAAAATGAACATGCAGTATACAAGCAAGAGTTGGTTGTAAGTCGCCAGCAGCACACCAGCTCCAGACAAACAATGACACTCAAAACGAATGTTACTCGCAGATATAGAGCAGAAACAACCTCGACTTCCGTTTTCAGGCCTTCCCGCTTATGTCTCTCCAGTGCTGGAAAGCTTTTCTAATATAAACGCGGGTCCGAAAACTGTTGCCTGATGATATCCCCTTCTTTTTCCAGTGATATTCCTCTGAACCTTTCTCTTTCATAATGGCTCTCTTTTCTTCAATCTTCCAAATCTTCCAGTGACAAAATGTCACTGAACGTCACTATTAATTAATGTCACTTAATTAATAAATGAGTTCTTTATGGACATTTACAAATAAAGGAGTATGTAGAAATGCACCATAACAACAGTGGTCTTGATAATGACCATATTAAGTGTTTTTCATTTGTGTTTTTATACTGTGGTAAAACCACTGACTTATAAAAGAGCAATTGTTTTCATACACATTTTTTAATCCAATTTTGATTTATTTTTTTCTTTACACTTTTATCAATTTCTCAATGTTTTACAATTTTTTTTTTTGTTGTTGCAAGGATTATTTTTTCAATGCATATCTTCTATGGTCTAAGTCAGAGACACTAAAATAATTAACATTAGTTATAATACAGAATTGACAGTTTTGCATTAGAAAGCCTGTTTTTTGTGTGTTTGTCATTGACGTCAGGTCTCCGAATGGCCCGGGCCTCACAAAGTGGCCTGAATATGGAGCTGAGGCGGAGTATCTCGGCATTGGACTGGAACAGAAACCTGGCAAAAACATTAAGGGGCAACACTTTACTTTCATGACACAAAAACTTCCACAGATTATAAAAGAGTGGAATGAAGGCAAGTTATCAATTTCAGAATTAATTTTTTTTCTTTGTCATAAAACCATAATTTATTTGCTAAATGCTTGTCAAATTGGATCTTTTTTGCCTTATGCAAACTATATTAAATCTTTATATTATATTATTATTGGTTTTCTTGACAGGACCTCTAGTGCAAACAAAATTAGGATCTTTAAGAGGTGCCTTTCTGACTGTGAAGGGCAAGGAAACTGTCATCAATAGCTATCTCGGTGTACCGTTTGCCAGGCCCCCAGTGGGGTCCCTGAGACTGGCTCGGCCCCAGCCTGCAGACAAATGGCAAGGAGTGAGAGATGCAACCAAACAGCCACCAATGTGAGATGCCACACAACCGTATTTCAATTCAAATGTGTTTAGACATTTCCAGTATCTAATGTACCGTGGATTCTTTAGGTGCATTCAGGACAGGCAAGCGAGTGTCGTTGAGCTGGAGTTTCTCTCTATGGATGTGGAGATTCCTGAGGTCTCGGAGGACTGCTTGTATCTCAACATCTACACTCCAGTCAAACCTGGTAAAGAAGACGCCAAGTTGCCAGTAAGTTCATTAAACGGTTAGTTCACCCAAAAATTAAAATTAAGTCATTAATTACTCACCCCCATGCTGTACCAACCCCGTAAGACCTTCGTTCGTCTTCGGAACACAAATGAAGATATTTATGATTAAATCTGAGAGGTTGATCACTGCTACATAGGCTCCCTAAGGGAATGAAACTTGACGGCCCAGAAAGTCATTAAAGAAAATGTTTAAATATTCCATGTCACAACAGTGGCTCAACTATAAGTTTATCAAGCGACGAGAATACTTTTTGTGCGAAAAAACAAACAAAAATAACGACTTTATTCGACTATTCTTTTTCTTCCTTGTAGGCCTGAAACGAGACTTCAAGAGATTTCCACGACGCGCACGCGCGAGAACTTAACTGAAGTAGTTGAAGGAGATCGCAATTCTCGCGCATGCGTCGTGGAAATCTCTTGAAGTCTCGTTTCAGGCCTACAAGGAAGAAAAGGAATAGTCGAATAAAGTCGTTATTTTTGTTTGTTTTTTCGCACAAAAAGTATTCTCGTCGCTTGATAAACTTATAGTTGAGCCACTGTTGTGACATGAAATATTTAAACATTTTCTTTAATGACTTTCTGGGCTGTCCGGTGTCATTCCCTTAGGCAGCCTATGTAGGAATGATCAACCTCTCAGATTTAATCATAAATATCTTCATTTGTGTTCCGAAGACGAACGAAGGTCTTACGGGGTTGGTACAGCATGGGGGTGAGTAATTAATGACTTAATTTTCATTTTTGGGTGAACTAACCCTTTAACAGCTTTTTAGGACTGAACGTCCTCGTAGAAATTGGGTCGAGAATGTTTCCACGTGTTTTCTAGGTCATGGTTTGGATTCATGGTGGAGGACTTTCTCTTGGTTCAGCTTCAGTGTACGATGGCTCCGTTCTGTCAGCGTATCAGGATGTGGTCGTGGTGCTGATTCAGTACAGATTGGGACTGCTGGGATTCTTAAGGTTGGTGCCATAAATTATTTCACAGCTGCAGTTTCCCTGGATCATATATGAAATGCTTAATGAATGCGGAAAGATCACCAATATGAATTTATGAATATGAGGTGCGAATATTTGCTCTGACAGCAATTTGATTCAAGTGCCATTCTTAAATAAATGATGCAGTGCATAATGAAATCTGATACAATTCAGAATATTTTCATGAACTTTTTATTATTATTATGGCATTTCAAGCATAAAACCTCTCACTCATAAGTCTCATGTTACACACAGTTACATTGTTATTACATCAGATGCTTTATAATTATTCAAATAAATAATCAGAAAATTAATCTGTATTAATTAATTATTTTAAAAACTATTAAAAATAAGATGCCAATATAACTGGATTAAAAATCCACAGTAGAAGACTGGAATTTTGATTTAAGGGAATGTTTACTACAAGTAGGTACACATTTAGTCTGTAATTGATAAATGAATCAAATCTGGATTAAATTTCCATTGTCGAATAGATTCTTTTAATGCTTTTTTTAATTTAAATAGCCGTAAAATTTCTTTTTGTAAAGAATTTGTCATTTTCAAATGTGTAGGTTGACTACAAAACAAAGAAACTTCTTTTTTGTAAAGAAACAAAAGTTATAGGTATTAGTAATTCAAATCAAATAAAAAAATCAACTAATAATCACATCAATACAATAGGACTACCAAAGTTAATTTGTTAAATTTAAGGATGAATTAAATGTTTAATGGCATTAAACTATTGCAATTAATGCTTGTAACTTGGCATTGAAATTTATTTATGCTTTTGTACAATGTACGTATTAGTGATGCTCCGAAATTTCTGAAACTGAAAAGATTTGGCCAAAATCATTGACAATTGCCCTATTATGTGAATACATTTTTCTGTATTTAATTCTTTTTGCAGCACAGGAGATGAACATGCGCCAGGAAACTATGGTCTTCTGGACCAGGTGGCTGCACTTCAGTGGGTCCAGGAGAACATCCAAAGTTTCGGGGGAGATCCTGGATCAGTGACCATCTTTGGAGAGTCTGCTGGAGGAGTCAGTGTGTCCATGCTGGTGTGCATCTTTATTTAGTTACTGTAGAAACCATAATTCTGCTGTAATGATTGTATAGAATGATGGAGTCACTTTGTGTCATTACGTCTTTAAGATTCTTTCACCATTGGCTTCTGGTCTGTTTCATCGAGCCATTGCAGAAAGCGGGACTGCCTTTTGGCATGGTTTAGTGATGGGTAATCCTTTGCTGATAGCCCAGGTATAATTTCCTTTCATAACCTTCTTATATATTCATCATTTTGTTATTTAAAAGTCTTCTTAAGTCCTCATGTTGATGACCATTGCAGAATGCAGCCAAATCATGCAACTGTGACAGTAGCAGTTCATCAAAGATCGTTGACTGCATCATGGGCTGGTCTGATGAGGAAGTTCTGGAATATTCCAAAAAGGTGTGAGATTTTTCATAAATTTTCATAATAATTACCCCATGATTTCCTCACCCTCAAGCCATCCTAGGTGTGTATGATATTCTTCTTTCAGACTAATACAATCAGAGTTATATTAAAGGGCCCCTATTATGATAGTTTAAAGTTTCCTAATGTTGTTTTGGAGTCTCCTACAACAGGTTTACATGCATCAGAGGTAAAAAAACTGTTTCATTTTCTCATAATATACACTCACCTAAAGGATTATTAGGAACACCTGTTCAATTTCTCATTAATGCAATTATCTAATCAACCAATCACATGGCAGTTGCTTCAATGCATTTAGGGGTGTGGTCCTGGTCAAGACAGTCTCCTGAACTCCAAACTGAATGTCAGAATGGGAAAGAAAGGTGATTTAAGCAATTTTGAGCGTGGCATGGTTGTTGATGCCAGACGGGCCGGTCTGAGTATTTCACAATCTGCTCAGTTACTGGGATTTTCACGCACAACCATTTCTAGGGTTTACAAAGAATGGTGTGAAAAGGGAAAAACTTGGTTTCTTGAACATGACCATGAGTTCACTGTACTAAAATGGCCCCCACAGTCACCAGATCTCAACCCAATAGAGCATCTTTGGGATGTGGTGGAATGGGAGCTTCGTGCCCTGGATGTGCATCCCACAAATCTCCATCAACTGCAAGATGCTATCCTATCAATATGGGCCAACATTTCTAAAGAATGCTTTCAGCATCTTGTTGAATCAATGCCACATAGAATTAATGCAGTTCTGAAGGCGAAAGGGGGTTAAACACAGTATTAGTATGGTGTTCCTAATAATCCTTTAGGTGAGTGTACATTTGCACATCACCACATTTTTCAATGATTCTCAAACGACTCGTCAGATGAACCAGTCTCTCTAAATCCCTCTTTCCTCGAGCTACTCTGCTCTGATTGGCCAGACAGCTCAGTCTGTTGTGATTGGTCTACCACATACAGTCTGTGTGTCGAAAACCCATTGCCATAACAATTCACTGCCATTATAAAGCTTGGAAGAGCCAGGACATTTTTTAATATAACTCTGATTGTATTCAGAAGAATGTCAAATACACCTAGGGTGGCTTGAGGGTGAGTAAATCATGGGCTAATTTTCATTTTTCGGTGAACTATCCCTTTTAGCAAAAAAGCAGAAAGATCCCTTGTTACAAAGTTTGTCATTTATGACAATTCATTTATGTTTTCAGACACTTAATTGCACGTTATTTACCATTAAATAAATAAAAAAGTATTATAGTTTAAATTTATATTTAATGCAGTTTGTTGAACTAAAGAGTGCTTTAGTTTAAATACATCTTTATATTTAATTTCATAATTCTATTGACTTTGAAATATGGTTTGAAGTGTACTGCCAAATGTACTGACAAGCAATTATGATGAACTGAAATATATACTCAAACTATAAACTGAAATTGTGTTCATAGTTCGAGATGATGCACTTCAGTGTTGCTGTGGATTCTCTTTTCCTTCCCGAGCCCGTAGAGGAGATCATTCAGAAACAAGAGTTCAGTAAAATTCCTCTCATCACTGGTATTACTGATGATGAGTTTGGCTATTTACTGCCCACAGTGAGTAAATATTACATTTATTATTATATTCAATGTCACACTCCAAAAAGCTATTATTTCAATAAAGAAAGCAACAGAACATGCATTCGTATAGTAGTTTGTTTTTTTTGTATGCAGGTGTATCTTTCACCTGGTGTGATTTGACTTTTTTACAACAAAAAGTGTTAGTCAAAGGCTGAAATTCTTAAGTAGTTTTAGACATGGATAGTTCAGGTTACATCAATTGGAATAAATTAATAAATGCCTTTTTTAAACCATAAAGTTCCCCTATTATGCTACTGTATTTTTGTTTTAAATATCTTTAAAAAATAGACATTCACAAATTCAAGCTAATCAAAACGCTTGTTGAAAATAAAAGGTATCAACTGTATGAAGTCAACAACACACAAACAAAGATCTCAGATGCATTTATAATATATTCATATTTTAGGTTTTATTTTCTGATGCATAAATTTAAATGTTATTTCATCTTAGTATTTTTTCGGTCCTGGATGGATTGATGGGATGGATAAAGAGCAAGCCGCAAAAGCCTTGACCCTGACTTATCCTGATGTAAGATACACATTTACATTATGTAATATGCTTTCAGTTAATAGTTCAAATCTTTCTTCACTTTTTTTTCTTTGAATTCTGTGCTTTGAACTCAATTCCCTTTAGCCCAGGGATCGATGGATCATTGACCTGGTGGCGAATGAGTACGTGGGCGACACAAACCATCCCATTCAAATCAGAGACATTTATAGAGAGATGATGGGGGATGTGATTTTTAATATCCCCACCCTTCAACTGGCAAAATACCACAGCGGTGAGAAGCAATAATTTACTAATTCATTCATATTTAAACACTGCAAATATGATGAAACCCTTTGATGATGATGATACACCGAGTCATTTAACTCTTTTCCTGCCAGCATTGTTTTTTTTTTTTTTTTTTTTTTAGTTGCCAGCCACCGCCAGCATTTTTGATAATTTTCACAAAATTTTCATGGCCCCCAGAATATTTAGTTGTATGAATATTTGACATGAAATATGTCCAAAAAAAAAGAACAAAACCGTGCTTTAAAAAACTTAATTCTAGCTTTATGGATTGTTTTTATCATCACTTGAATGTGGTTAAATTTCATACAAAAAGCAACATTTTGAACAAACAGCTGAAAAAAAAAAAATCACATTTTCGTCAAAGTCTACGTCCAGATCAGATTCAGAACGATGATCAAAACATCAACATTTCATTCAGTACCTTTAGGCAGTTTTGATTTATATGCTGTTTAATGTTTGAGGATTGCATTATTTTCACATGTGCATAAGACATTTTCTGTCACTTGTTTCTGCTTCTTCTTCATCTGTTTTGATCAGGAGATTCTGTACTCTTTCAGAAGAAATGTCATAGCGCCCCCGACTGTATAACAGTGAAAACACAGAAAGCCGGAAATTTCTGTCAATGGTTGGAAAGTGTTTTCATAAATGACGGAAAATTCCGTCAGGGAACTGAGCTGAAGGAGTAAAAGAAACCTTTTCTCTTTTTCCTATTATAACAACTAAAATGTGTTTGCAAGCAATGATTTTTGTTATTCAAATATGAATATTCAAAAAATGTCATTCAGACCGTGTATACTTGTCTGATTGTTTATTGAAACTGCATTTCATTTTGAGAAATTAAATGACATATTTGTCTGACTTTATATGCCTGTATCAGAATACTATGAGGGCACGCGCCGAGTGCTTCGTGCCCTTTCTAAAATAACGTTCCTTAGATCCGTTTTACCATAAGTAGGCCAAGCAGCCCTGACGCCATTGGGGTCAGGCTTCTTAGGGTACACCTTTCCGAGGGAAGACGTTTCCCACCTCATACACGGTGCCCGTCTCCCCTCGGTGCCCTCAGGGGGCTGTTCTGTTAACCCCGCCACCTCGTGTGCTTTGGGGCGCAGTGGTCTCCGGCATAGCGGCACTGGGATGCTCAACCCCTCTGAGGAGAGTCTCAGAGCAATCAGTTTGGATGTTCCTTGCCGGTGCGCCACTTCAGGGCACCGAATTGGTCGCTTGAGTAATACCAGAGAGGCGGGTTCTCTTAGCCTCTGAGGAAAGTGGTTAACACCTCACTATACGGTGCCCATTCCCCTTCGGTGCCCTCAGGGGGTCGTTCTGCCAACCCCGCCACCTCAGGTGCTTCGGGGCGCAGCGGTCCCCAGCAATCCTCTGGGGAGGATCGAAGAACTGCCAGTTCGCCGCTTCAGGGCACCGAAGTGGCTGTTCGACCAATACCAGAGGCCAGTCTCGAGAGGCTGGTTCCCTTAGTAGATTTTCTGGCAGCGTGGAAGCTACTGCCAAATATCTCATTGGGTCCTGCTCACGATAGAAAAGGGTTACAGAATTCAGTTCGGTTCTCGTCCACCCATATTTCTAGGGGTCCTCCCTACAGTGGTGGACCCCGAGAAGGCTCTGGTTATGGAGCAAGAAGTTCAGACTCTTCTACAAAAGGAGGCTATAGAACGGGTTCCTCCTCCCAGCATGGAGTCTGGGTTTTACAGGAAGGATGGAGGGGTTACGTCCAATTTTTAGATTTGCACTGCAGGGAAGCTCAAATTCAAGATGCTTAAGCAAATCTCAAGCAAATCGTGTCACAAATCAGGTCCGAGGACTGGTTTGTTACGATAGATCTAAAGGACGCATACTTCCACATATCCATCCTTCCACAACTCAGGAAGTTCCTGAGGTTCGCTTTCGGGGGCGAAGCGTACCAATCATCGGAAATGGGGTAAAACTAGGCCAGTCACTCATTGTCAAACAGTTTCAGAGACTGTTGGGTCTTATGGCAGCTGTGTCCAACATAATAACTTCTGGCATGGAAATGATGACGGTGTTCTGGCATGGAAATGATGATGGAGCACTCAAACACTTCCTCCCAGACCTGAGGGGCCATCATGTGCTTGTCCGTTTTAAATCAAGTAAAATGAATTTGTTGTTTATTAAATTTAAATTTTAACAAAATTATAAACACTACCGCTCAAAAGTTTAGAATGATTTCTGAAGGATCATGTGACACTGAAGACTAGAGTAAAAAAAAAAAAAAAAATCAGCATTGATCACAGGAATAAATTACATTTAAAATATATTAAACTAGAAAATAGTTATTTTAAATTGTAATACTATTTCACAATATTACTGTAATTTACTCAAATAAATGCAGTCTTGGTGATTTAAGACTTTTTTAAAAATACATTAAAAAATCTTCAAAACTTTTGACATTTAGTGTGTGAATGTGTGTGCCATTAAAACCTCTATCTTTTCTTTTCATATAATTTTCCCCTATATTTAGTTAATTGTTAAATTATGCAAATATATTAAAATACATTTCTTAGTATTATTAATTTGTTTACATTTTTAATTTAATATAATTAAAAAACTTAAGCTGTAATGTTAAACATTTCAGAATGCATTGAAAATATTATTTAAGTTAAAATAAATTAACATTTTAGTTATACTCATCCATCAAGTTATATTTTATAAAAACATAATTTTGTTAAATTAATATTAAAGTATTTTAATAATTAAATATTAAAACAAATGAAAATATTTTTTGTTATTTATATTAAAATATTTGAATATACATTTTAAGCCCTCATGTTAATCATTTCAGAATGCAGACACCATTGAACTGAATCAGCGAGAGAGAGAGAGAGAAAACTTGTCTATTGTGCATGTTTACATGATCCTTTTGCTCCACAAAATCAGTGAACTACTCGTTGAGTAAAAATGTGTGTAAAACCAAGGAACCCTGTTGTGATTTTAGCCTCAGGAGCGCCGGTTTACCTGTACGAGTTCCAGCATACTCCCAGTATGACCCAGAAGAAAAGACCCAGCTTTGTTGGAGTCGACCATGCGGATGAACTTTTCTTTATTCAGGGAACCTGCTTTGCTAAAGCTCATCTCAAAGCAACCGGTAAGACTCGTGATTACAAAAACAAATGAACTCTTTACTCTGACATTTGATCTAACGGTTCAATCCCTTTAGCTCCTTTCACAAAGGAGGAGGAAGAGCTATGCAGGACTGTGATGGCCTACTGGGGGAACTTTGCTCACACTGGGTAAAACATCCATCCTGAATTTCGGTCTCTGTGTGTGTAGAAGAACGAAGTATATTGTTTCTGCACTCTAATACGTCTATTTTTCGGCAGGTCTCCGAATGGTCCGGGTCTGACACACTGGCCTGAATATGAGGATGAAGCCGAGTATCTCGGCATTGGACTGGAACAGAAACCCGGCAAGAACCTGAAGGGAAAACACTCTGCGTTCATGACCAAGACGCTTCCGGATCTGATACGACAAGGCCGAGAGAAAAGAGAGCACTTAGAACTATAAAAAAAAAAAAAAAAAAAATCTATCTTGTCAAATGAACACAAAGCACTTAAATGTATGAATAACACAAATTACTGTGATTTTTAAGAATTTAAATGTTAACCTGAGAAAAATCAAATAAGCACTGAGTATATTTTGATACTAAAGTTTGAATTGGAAAGAAATCGTTTGATAAATAACTGTATAACTGACCAAGTAATTTTAACTTTAATCTGTTTTGGACTATAAAATAAAAGTTGGACAACATTTAAGATTTTCCTCCATTTTATTGAGAACAAACGAAGACTAAAGCTGCAAACCTCCCTGAATTTGAATGCAACGAGGTGCAAACTAGTCATGAATTTGCGCTTCGAGACTTAGTTACTGGCAAATTTACATAGACGACAATAATCCAACTATTGACAATATTGGCAAAGTTAAAAAAAAAAGAAAAAAGAAAATCCATATTACCAGATTAACATCACCAGTACCGGACGATTGACTCGCTAATGAAGCCGTTTTGACGCATAAAATGATCACACTAAAAAAATAAGGAAATTAAAGAACAGCACAAAATTATAAATTACAGTTTTAGGCACAGAGCTTTGCTCAATTATCATTATATATAAATAACAGAGGGAAACCCGGAATTGAAGTCAAAATGAAACCCCATTCACAAACCATTTGTGAATCAGGACATTGAACAAGGAAAAAAATGGGAGCAGAACTTGATTTTATCCATTGGGAATTGAGAAATTAAAGTAAATAGGGTGAATTTTGACATATAAATGAGCATATTTCCACAAATGCTTTGGAAATGTGATTCAAATAGTTAGCAGCCAACATAAGCAGCTTAAATTACATTTTATTGAAAATAAAATCAATAGTTGCAACAGCACAAATGTATAAAATGCACTTTTAGGCAATGCTTTGTTAAATTGTCATTAAAATTGGAGAAACTGAATTGAAGTCAACATTGCATTCGTATCCAATCTGTGAATCAAACTAATTCAAATTTTAAAAATGAAATTTTGGCTGATTTGTCTGTGAGTTCTATTCTTTCATTAAACAACAAAACCATTTTTTTCTCTATTAATTCCCATTAATTCCAATGGAACTTTGAAAGTTCCTGGAATTTTGCAACCCTAATTGATTTTATGCATTTAAACAAGGCAATTTTTTATATATTAATCTGGATGTGTTTCCACAAATCCATTTGAAATATAATTTGAATACTTAGCAGCCAACATAAGCAGCTAAAAATCACACATTTAGAACAAAATCAATTTGTGAATCAATGAATCAGGAAACTTGATGTTATCTATTGAGAAACTGAGGTACATAGGATCAATTTTGATTGATTAAATTAGCATGTTTCCACAAATACTTTGAAACATGATTCAAATAGTTATGAGCCGATGCAAACAGCTAAAATTTCATCTTATTTAGAGTAAAATCAATAGTTGTATGATATCAGTCCACGTAAATGGCCAATTCTAGGAGAATATTCCACTTTTATCACAATTATCACAACTTGTAAACACAGGCGATAATACTTAAATTAGTTTGTCGATCATATATACAATCATCCTTAAAACAAAGCTGAAATATATCGATAAATGTTTAAATATTTCCAATGCATTTACATATATATTCACTTTACATTATAGTGATTTTTTTTTTCATTTTCAATTGCTAGTAATGCTGCAGTCAAATACAAAAGTATAGTCAGAGGAATTGTGCCTCTGATAATCATCTGTGTAGGGAAGAGCACTTGGAAGAGAGCTGCACAGCTAGATGAACAGAAGCACTATCATGAGAAAATGATCGTTAAATTTGGCGGATAACCAATCAGCTACTCGCTAGGAACTTCAACAGTGTGATGAGTATAAAGTAAAGAGATTCTGGGTGTTTTCTTGAATGCTATACACACATGGGGTGAAAACATTGACGAAGCGTCTGGAAGTAATTCGTTTTCAATGAAAGTTGGCGAGAAAATGGAAGCAGTTGTAAATGTTATGGATAAAGAAAAACAAAAGAAGTAAACTGGATAAAATTGGTTAAAATCTGATGTCGCCACACTGAAGACAAGCGCTTAAAGTATTTTTCTAAAGCACAAAACCACAGGATTTCGAGTCTGAATAAAGGTGTCAGAGGCACGCTCAGCGGAGTATACGGGTGAGTTTCCACATTGTCGTCATCTTCGCCGCCATTTCCAGGTTAAAAAAATAACTTAATTAAAAAGCTGATAAGAAAGGCCTAATATAATACAACCGTATGGGCGTGTGGCTGTGAATACAGCTGTGCGGATGCAAGCGGGAGTGTGCGTGTGTGTGTGTGTGTGTCCCGGTGGTGTCTGTCTGGCGGAGAGCGCAATACCAGAGTGTGTGCCTGATGGCTACAGTAGTGTGAGGTCGGCTATCAGGATGTCCACGACTGCATGTTGCGGAGCATGGCCTCGAAGCGCTGCATGCTGGGGGCCTGAGCGTGGGGCAGCTGGTCGCTCAGACGGCTGTACAGGCTGAAGGACTTGAGCTCCAGCCAAATGAAGCCAAAGCGGTCGCCATCGAACAGGACGAACAGACCCGGCGTGCGCTCCGGACTCGTGAAGCCGTGGCCGGCGATCAAGCCTGTCCCGTAAAAACTGAAGAAAAGAAAGAAAATACAGATTAGAATTAAACTAAGTAAAATGATTGCCTCGATTGAATTAATACAAATTATATGTATTATTTATATTGATCAAATTAATTATAATTATTACATTTTAATGATAATTTTCAAGAGTACTTTATATGAATGTTTATATATATATATATATATATATATATATATATATATATATATATATATATATATATATACACACACACATTATATTTATCATAACATACATTTAATATAAAATCAATTCAATTTTTTTTAAAGTATAGTGTATATATCAGTATAATGTAATATAATATAAAATACATTAAATACATTTCATATGTAATATATTAATTCATATAATTATCTAAAAATGATTTAATAGAATATACTAATTCATATAATATTTTCATTTAATTACACCTGAAATAATTTTCTTTTATATTTTATATAATTTTTACATTTCATATAATAAATAACTATTTACAATTTACATTTATTTGAATTGTTTAATTAATTTAGGTAGTTCATTTTAAGGGTAATATTTCTGTATAGAAATATATAATAATAATATACTGATGTCATATAAATAAAATTGTATATTGTATTTACATAAAATAACAATATAGAATTATTCAGTTGAACAAATTATTAAAATATTACTTATAGATTATAATAATATATTATCTAAAAATAAATATAATAATATACTAAGTAACATAAAATTTTAATTTAATCATTTTCATTTCTATTTTATATTATTTTTATATGGACTATAATAATTCCCATTAACAATTCAAATTTATTTTTAATTGTTTAATTAAAAAAAATTGGTATAGAAGTATATATAATAAATTGTCATGTATACTTCATATTGTGTAGACATAAAATATAAATATAAAGTTATTCACTCTAACAAATTAAAATTGTAAATTCATTTGAATAGTTTAATTCACCTTTTTTATAATTTATATTTACAATATATAAATATATTAAAATGAATAATAAATGAATCAATATTATTAAAATACAAAATGAACATTAACTTTAAAATGTAAATTAAATTCATACATTGGTGCATGCTTGATTTAATAATCCTTATATAATGTTTGGAATATTTAATGTTTAAGATTAAATGAAATTAGAGGCTCTTTGACTCTTCCATTTAGATGGGGTACCACGAACTTAGTCGTTTTACTATTTAGATGTTATCACTGTAAAGCTGCTTTGAAACAGTCTATATTGTTAAAAGCGCTATATAAATGAAGGTGACTTTCTCTTCAGTAAACACTGTTTTAAATGGTGCTATATAAATAAATCTTTACTTACTTACTCACGGTACGGCACTCACCACTTCTTGCAGGTGCGAGGGTACACTTCATTACGGGCCATGACCCCCAGAGGCAGCACGAAAGGTTGAGGTTCAGGTTCTCCCGGCTCGACCCCCTCCGCTCCAGCAGGGGGCGCTGAATCTGAGCTCTCCGCCCCCTCTGCTGGGGCGTCCCGGCCCTGTGAGGCGCTCTGGGCCTCCTCGTGCACCCCCCGCACCAGACGGGACAGCTCTTCCATGTTGCGCTGGGTCTCCAGGTCTGGTAGACGCACCGGCCGGTTCAGGTCGACTTCTAACGTCAGCTGTCCTGCCGGGACATTGGGGTCCCCCTAGAAAACAAACATGTGAGGTGATCAACAAGCAAAATAAGACATGATATAGATGTTGTTCGAGCCTTAGCTTGAACCTTTGTAAAGTTTTAGAGCTGGACACTTTGGGGAAAATATGGCATTTATGTTATTTATTCATTTATTATGTATTATTCGGTTTGGAGACAATATGGAAACATAAAAGTGAACATTGCAAATACAGTGCTTGTATTGGAGGCCTTAATTTCACACATTTAAGCATTGAGTTGAAAATATTTCAGACACCATTTTCTCATTAACATTAAACTGAGTGTTCACGAGAGAGAGAGAGAGAGAGAGAGAGAGAGAGAGAGAGAGAGAGAGAGAGAGAGACGGCTGATTGTACTGCCTACTGGTAAGATCTAGTAGCACTGGCACTCAACTCTTTCTCCTGATATTCCTGAACTATTCAAATAATTTCAACCACTAATATTGTGGAAAAATAATTATAAATCTAATTCTTATAATTATGTTTGTATTATTACTTATGAATAATAATACAAATAATGTTTAAATCAATTTATTTATTTTGTATATGTGAGTATTAAATTTAACAAATAATTTATTAAATGTATTTAAATGTTTTATTTCTTATGTCTAATATATATAACAACAACATAATAATAACAATAATGATTCATTATTAACTATTAAACTTATAAACTATGATAATGTATACAAATATATTATTTAAATGTTAAAATGTCTTAAAATGCTTAATTTCGTTTTTATAATAAATTATAAAACATTTTAAATAAATTATTCAGAACTGAATACATTATTATTTATATAAAATTACTGTTAATTATTATTTAAATAAACCATTCATAATAACTTTTTAAAAATAATATTACTTAAGATAAGTAGATAAGTATGAAAAACAGTATTTTAAAAGATTAATATTGATTATTGCATTTTTAAGAATGAAATTATGCATCAAACATTTGCAATTTAAATATTATTATTAAATACATAAAAGTTCAATTGTAGACCCAAAGATGCAAGTAGTCAATGCTTGTTCTTATTAAATTAAACATGCTTTTTCATATATATAACAAAATGCCATTAAAACCAAAATAACATCCCTACAATATTATAGGTGAAAAATAGTATGTGACAAAAGAACATACGCATGTCTGAACTCACAGTACTCATAAAAGAGCGAGGGAGAGGTTTTATAAATGTAAGGTGAAGCGGCGTAACTGGCGCTGGTGGGTCACATGAGAGTGACAACATGCCAAATATAGTACGTCCAGATTACATTCGTCCAACACACATTCATACCATACAGAACTAACCTTCTTAGCGGTGGTGCAGTAATTACCCATTCAAAAAAAGTGAATATGCGATTTCAGACGCAGCCTTAGTGTGTCAGCAGCTTGTGCTAATTCAAACTTTATGCCCAGAAACTTGAATCTTCATTATGTTTCCATGCTTAGAGTCAACAATAAATGAACAACAAATACAATTTACTCCTGTGACGATTGCCCGGCATCATGACAGCTATACCTATGGATATCAAACTCACAGTAAGTTTGGTGGCTTTGGCGTTGGAGCCATGGAAGCTCAGCATAATAATCTCCAGGCCGTGACTGCCGTACGTCCCTTTGAAGAGGCCCGGCTGCAGGAGGTCTGACGGGAGGCACGGGGGCAGATAGATCCGCCGGTACGTCAGGCAATTACTGAAACCAACAAACACGCATTTAGTTAGTAACACACGAAACGCAAATGTAACTGGGGAGATAAATGTGTTAGGGTGAGAAGAGGTCATGAAGAAGACTTGCTCGTATTGGCTGGTGTAAATGAACTTCATGAGGATCAACTCCTGCATGTGCTCGTGGAAAATGTCCTCCAGCGTTCGTCCCCATTCCTCCTCCAACCATGTTCTGAATTCCTGCACACGTATTTACATACATATTGTGTGATATGAAGAAATAAAGGAGAGTATGCATAATTACTAACCCTAAACCAAACCATAACAGTAATTACATGCAGTTAATTCATATTACGCAGTACTTATTTGAGTAAGAACAATGTAACCGTCACCTTAAAATAAAGTGTGACCGATTATTATTGTAAAAATATGAATATTGTAACTCATACTGTAAAATAAGAAATCAAGTACAACTGAAAAATTACATTACTAATGTTTAGTATTTAGTACTTTTCATCATAAAGGTGATTTAACTCTTCCCCTCCATTGGCGAGTTCTCGTCTTTTATGAGAAAACGCTTCCCTGCCAATTGACGAGTTTTACCGGTTATCCGTGTTTTCACTGTTATACGGTAGGAGGCGCTGTGATACATCTTCTGAACGAGTACAGTATCTCCAGATCAAAACACAGGCGAAGAAGAAGCAGAAACGAGCGATTTTATATGTAAGCAGCTGCATATGTAAAATAATGCGATCTTCAACATTAAACAGCATATAAATCAAAACTGCCTTATGTTTCTTGCTTTGTGCTTCGGCGTGGTTGAAAAGGTGTGAAGCACTTATAAGCCCTTTGAAAAGTGCTTGAATTTCACTCTCAAAAGAGTAAAAAAAATAAATAAACTACAGTTTTCAGCCACAATAGATACCATGGTTACCATTTAGCATTGCTACATAAATCCATGGTGAATGTTGGTGATTTGTGGATTGAAAAGCCTTCTATGACTTGTTCGTTCATGGCACAATGTTTCTCCTGGTTTCTCCTGGTTTCAAGGTCAGCGCTTTTTGATCTGATATCTGTGGTTTATAACAGAATTCTGTGCCGAATTTGAATGCTTCTCGCTGGATCTCGCTGCAATGTTATTAATAGGGTTTTTCACTGGATCTCCCAGCACTGTGTAGTAACCGTGTCACATGATCGAGATCGGCCTGCAAGTACCAGCTCTGAGCTTGCGCTGGATTCTTTTCACTTTTGTTTAGTTTGCCGTTTAATCATATGCAACAGAAATGGATGTACCGGCAAGAAAAAAGGTAGCATAATGTGACCAATTGGTCACAGTCTGGAGCCCTGGAATATGCAATCTGGTGCATATATTTAGCAAAATGCTGCCTTTTTCTAGCTGACTAACATGTTTTTGGACATTAATTGATTTTCATTGAGGTAACATTGTTACATTGATGTCTTTCTGTGGTTGAAACACTGCTTGAGCGATCACATGTGATATGATACGGATTTTGGTAAGTTGTACTTGATCTTTAACATACCTTCTGATGTTCATTCATATTCGTTTTGTGCAGTAGTAAAACGGAAGATATCAGTTCACGTGTGCTCCAGAAAATGTTCTGTTCATTCGTCAACTGAAAACAGCATAAACTATAAGATCGATTCTTGGGATTTATGAGAATAGATTAAATTCAAAAATCAATATTTTTTACCCAGCCCTACTAATGTTTACGTCTTAATTTCTTCATTTTCAAGTGTTAAACCGTAAAACTTTTATTTTGACAGGTTTCCAGCAAATGGATGTGCGTTTGCATGCGGGCAGCACATGGTCCTGTGAAGCATTTGCTGTGTTCACACCATGTTGTATTTACCGTAATTGAAAAAGGACAACCCGTGACATTCTACCTTCTAGCCTTCCTGTAACAGTAGAGCGTTGACGCTTGCAACGCCAACGTCATGGGTTCGATTCCCAGGGAAAGCAAGTACTGATAAGAATGTAAATGTGTACCTTGAAATGCAATGTAAGTTGCTTTGGATAAAAGCGTCTGCCAAATGCATAAATGTAAATGTACTTGGAGCTGCTCACATCCTCGGAATTATGCATTTCTAATTCAAAATGGTCAACAAAGCTACATTCCCATCATAAATCTGTTGGTGTTCCTACTGTACCTCTTGCCTTCCTCCAGGCATCCGATGGTGATCGGTCTGGTTGCATTTGGTGGAAAATTCATCTTTCTTCACAGTCTGGAAAAAAAGGTCAAAATTTTGTAAAAACTGTGGCACAATTTAACCATCATGGTTGATTATGGTACATTTTACCTGAATGTCTCCTTTATGAGGGCCCTTATGTCCGTACATACATTCTACTGTGGCTTTGTTTTTCTCCCACATATGTATACGGAAAAGGGGCCGTCTACGCATGGGGTCCTCCACACGGGGATCATGGGGTGGTAAATACATCCAGCCTATGATGAATAGACCATCAACCTAAAATGATCAAAGCAAGAAAGAGTTACACATCTAAAATATGGTACACTTGTACATTTAATGTGTGTGGTCATCATATATATATTGTACTATAATTGTATTTGATTCAGAGGGTTTTTTATATAACATTTACAGTTTTACATTTGACAATCAATTGGGTGATATATACTATGCAGTATGTCCCAAATCATACATTAAAAATAGTATCCTACTCCAAGTGGATTTTCAAAATATGCATCCATACATGATTTTTGGACTGAAATGGACCAAAGCCGCCTCAACAGGGCAAGTATGAAATACACAGACCAAAACAAATGTGGCGAGGATGAAATGTAATAAATTAGTTTCATTTGTCCGACAGTCCCTTGTAAAAAGTATTACACTTATGGCATACTTTTTTTTTTTTAAAGTACTTTTTATAGAAATAATATACTTTCAAAAAATATACTTAAGTGTGAAATAATTGTAATGTTTTCAGACAATTAGACGATGTTAAATTTAGAGTGCTGTTTTTACCAACTTATTTGGGACTTAAGTACATCTTTATTTACAATTCCATAGTTGTATTGTCTATGGTTAAAGTGTAGATCAATAAAACAATTATTTAAAAGTATTTTAAAGTAAAACTTTTAACTTGACTGTCAAGACAACTGTTTAAAAGTGTACTTGAGTGTGTTAAGAAACAAAGTCATGAAAGTCTACTCTCTTTAAGGGCACTTAAGTGGCCTTTACTTCATTAATATTAAATTATCTGCAAGTATAATTACAAATTTTAATCTTTTTTGTGTGTGATCTTAGTCTTACCACCACATTCAGCAGTCCTCCATAGGGGCCGATATCAGGCTGCCAGAGACCCAGGATGTGTCTATAGGGATGTAACACTAGAAAACAAATAGAAATCATGACATTTGTGTGTCACAAATATGCATACAACACAGAACAAACCCAGAAGAACGTTAGATGGGGTGATATCACCGCAAGGGCATTTCTGCATGAACTCATGAATGCATGTTGAGTGTGTGAGTGTATCCAACTTTTTTTTGCCATGCAACAACTTGGAAACCAAATAAAAAAAATTCCTGGAGTTAGAGGGCTAAAAACGTATCCAAGTTTGGTCGCTTTTAATTCATCTGCATCTCACACAGTCAGCTGATGTTAGCACAGCCCTTGCCATCCTGTGTCTATCACACACGCATGCAGGACACACACGTGCACGGCGCCCGGCAGAAGCTGCCCTTGTGTTGCTATCAGATCAATTTGTCCCAAAATAGGCTGTGTCCCAATACGCATACTATCCATAATAAATAATCGGTGAAATTAGTGCGTTCTAAATCGGTACATTGCAAAAAATAGCCAAAGATACAAGAAGTATTATTTCCAGTGGAATAATATATGCTTGTAGATATATGTAGATAATGAAAAAGATGCATTTGGATTGGCATTTAAAGACATTGTAAACTCAATTGGAGTTAGACAACACGTGTCAGGACCTACTCATCGTCGTAATCATACTCTAGATCTAATATTATCACATGGAATAGATGTTGATACCGTTGAAATTCTGCAGCAGAGCGATGACATCTCAGATCATTATCTAGTCTCATGTAAATTACATTTAGCCAAGGCTGCAAAGCCGACTCCGTGTTATAAATACGTTAGACCTATAACTTCTGCCACTAAAGATTGCTTTATCAATAATCTTCCTAATCAGTTTCATCATCTCAGCATCCCGGATAGCTTAGAAGAACTTGATATTGCAACAGAAACGTTTAACTCTCTCTTTTCCAGCACTTTAGACGCAGTTGCTCCGTTGCGCTTAAAGAAGATTAAAGAAAATAGCCCAACGCCGTGGTACAGCGAGCACACCCGGGCCCTTAAGAGAGCAGCCAGAAAAATGGAGCGCAACTGGAAGAAAACTAAACTAGAGGTATTTCGGATTTCATGGAAAGAGAGCTCGATTGCTTACAGAGAGGCTTTAAAAGCTGCTAGATCTGCTTATTTTTCAAACCTATTAGAAGAAAATAAACATAATCCAAGGTATTTATTTGAAACAGTGGCTAAACTAACGAAAAAGAAAGCTTCAAGCTCAGAAGTGTCCAAGCAACACAGCAGTGATGACTTTATGAACTTCTTCACTTATAAGATTGATAATATCAGGGACAAAATTATAACTATGCAACCGTCTACCACAGTATCGCATCAGGAAGTGCATTGTAGTCTCCCTGAGGAAAAATTTGATTCATTTGTTGCTATAGGAGAGGAAGAATTCTGCAAACTCGTTAATTCATCTAAATCGACAACTTGTATGTTAGATCCTATACCGACTAAGCTACTGAAAGAGATGTTTCCAGAGGTCATATATCCTCTTCTTAATATCATTAATTCATCTTTGTCTCTAGGATACGTACCAAAAACCTTTAAACTGGCTATGATAAAACCGCTTGTTAAAAAAACACAACTTGATCCTACAGAATTAGTCAATTACAGGCCGATCTCGAATCTGCCTTTTCTGTCAAAGATATTAGAA
The DNA here is from genome assembly GCA_030578255.1 of Tiaroga cobitis. NCBI lineage: Eukaryota > Metazoa > Chordata > Actinopteri > Cypriniformes > Leuciscidae > Tiaroga > Tiaroga cobitis. The sequence continues at coordinate 26,895,495 of CM060615.1, read as the reverse complement.
AAAGCAGTATCTTCACAACTGTGTTCCTTTCTAGAAAGAAATGATATCTGCGAGGATTTTCAGTCCGGATTTAGACCGTACCATAGCACTGAGACCGCTCTCATTAGAGTCACAAATGATTTGCTCTTATCATCCGATCGTGGTTGTATCTCTCTATTAGTGTTACTCGATCTTAGTGCTGCATTTGACACAATTGACCACAACATTCTTTTAAATAGACTAGAAAACTATGTGGGCATTAGTGGAATTGCACTAGCATGGTTTAAATCATACTTATCTGACCGTTATCAGTTTGTAGCAGTAAATGAAGAGATGTCTTATCGATCACAAGTTCAGTATGGCGTACCACAAGGCTCAGTACTAGGACCGCTGCTGTTCACTCTGTACATGCTACCATTAGGAGATATCATTAGGAAACATGGAGTTAGCTTTCACTGTTATGCCGATGATACTCAGCTGTATATTTCTTCAAAACCCAACGAAACTTACCAATTCACAAAATTAACGGAATGCATAGCTGATATAAAAAATTGGATGACTAGTAATTTCCTACTACTAAATTCTGAAAAGACAGAGATTCTAATTATTGGACAAAAAACTTCCACACGTAATAACCCAGAATACTGTCTAACACTTGATGGCTGCTCTGTCAAGTCTTCGTCGTCGGTTAGGAACCTGGGTGTGCTCTTTGATACCAACCTTTCTTTTGAAAGCCACGTGTCTAGTATCTGTAAAACTGCATTTTTCCATCTTAAAAATATATCTAAAATACGCCATATGCTCTCATTGGGAAATGCGGAACAATTAGTCCATGCGTTCATGACCTCAAGGCTAGATTATTGTAATGCTCTACTGGGTGGTTGCCCTGCACGCTTAATAAATAAACTACAGCTAGTTCAAAACGCCGCAGCTCGAGTTCTTACCAGAACCAGGAAATATGACCATATTAGCCCGGTTCTGTCAACACTGCATTGGCTCCCTATTAAACATCGTATAAATTTTAAAATATTGTTGATTACCTACAAAGCGCTAAATGGTTTAGCTCCGCAGTACTTGAGCGAGCTCTTAACGTATTATAGTCCTTCACGTCCATTGCGATCTCAAAATTCCGGTCAGTTGATAATACCTAGAATATCTAAATCGACTGCAGGCGGTAGATCCTTTTCCTATTTAGCACCAAAACTTTGGAACAGTCTTCCTACCATTGTCCGGGAAGCAGACACACTCTGTCAGTTCAAAGCTAGACTAAAAACACATCTCTTTGACCTAGCATACACATAACGCACTATAGACTTCTATAAATTCAATGTTAGGCTGCATAGATTAGGTCAGCCGGAACTGGGAACACTTCCGTTAAATCTTGATGTACTCGCTACATCATAAGAAGAATGGCATCTACGCTAATATTAGTGTCTTTGTTTATCCCGAGGTTTTCCCGCAGCCTGCCGGATCCAGGCCGTGTCCAGATCTGACGAAGGAGATCCGCCTGGACCCGATGACAATGCAGTGCTGAAGTATCCACTATCCTCTCCCTATGGAGGATCCCTTTCCCACTCTACAGATAAAGCGTTGTGAATTCCGGCTCGCGTACCCCGAAGTGATAAAATAAAACAAAATTCTGTATCAAAATTTATAGGCAAGAAAAGTAGTTTGTTTAGGCTGGGTTGTATGAATTATAAACCTGCGCACATATTTTAAAAAGCACATAACTATAGAATCAATTCTGAATGAGCATGTGAACGCCGTCAGCGTTAATCACAGGTTCGCGTTTAAAAGTCTGATCATTTCGACGGAGGTGAATCAATCAAAGTTAACTTTAGCTGGAAATAACATTATTCAAGAACCGCTATAATGCCAAAACAATCTGTTACCTTAAATTATATGTTTATCTCTGTAAAGCTGCTTTGAGACAATCCATTGTTAAAAGCGCTATATAAATGAAGATGACTAGATAATATTAACCACAAATCCATGTGCTACAGAAAACTTTTACGGTTGTAAAAAAAAAAGATTTTGGCAGGAAATGTAATGCTAAAACAGAATTTAAATGCATATAAAAAGTAATAATGTGTCTAGAGATGCACCGATTGATCGGCTGGTGACCGGAATCGGCCGGTTTTCACGTGATCGGCCATGATCGGCGACCGGCCGGTCAGTCTGACATAATCCGATTTTATGCCGGTCAAATGCACTTGGGCGCCGCATGATTAACATAGCGCAACATCAGCATCACACGTGCACACGGAACGCGCACATGTAGGAAACCTCGTGAATTACGGCCGTTTCACACCACAAGGTGCAGCGCGTTTTTTTGTTTTGTTAGGCGTGCATGTTAATCAATGAGTGCATTCACACCGCGAGCCAGAGCAGCGCGTGAGCGTCGAGCAGGAGCGTCGCGGGAGCAACAGTGAAGCGCGGGTTTCGGCGATCTATTTTTGCTGCGCTCAATTTAAGTGAAAGCACACTTTTGATGGACAAAATAATATAATTTCATCCAAAAAGTGCCCAAAATGCAAAGAATTTGCATGTCTGGTGTGTTTTAACAAGAACTGAAGTAGGCTAGGCTATGTCAGAAAGAAAATGAAGACTCAAAAATATTTATAGAAAATGTACCCATTTAAACTTGTTTTTATTATTATTTAATTGTTTCCCTGCACATGCTCCACTTGTCCTGTTTAACTTGGCTGGACATGTGTCAGATGAGAGAAGAACTGCTTGAGAAATATAACTTGCCATTGATATACAACAAGGGATTGCAATAGGCCTGTGTGTGTGTGTGTGTGAGAGAGAGATAAATATCTTTATACTGCAAGGCTATATTTATTGAATTTTTATTTGTTATTTATATATTATTTTATTGCCATTACCTGTTTTCATACAGAAGTTTAGTTTCCTAAATATATCAATTTTTTTTTTTTATTGGATATTGGATGTGAAAAGGAAATGGTTCTTCCATAACACTGCACTTTAGATGTGTGAGAATTTTTCACACTAGGAGTCATTTATATAGTTCTATTTTATAGCGATTATCTGTTAAAAAAATGTTCTATGCAAAATGTTCTATTAAAGAGAAGATAGAAAATAAATATTTGTGTGTGCTGTAAGGTGGTTTGAAAAAATAAAATCGGAATCGGCTAAAATCGGTATCGGCAGGTCAAACTCAAGGAAAAATCGGAATCGGGATCGGCCTAGAAAATTGTAATCGGTGCATCTCTAAATGTGTCTTAATGCAATGAATTTAGTGCGCAGAAGAACTATGCAAACTGGGATTCAGCCTTAAAGGAATGTTCCATGTTCAAAATAAGTTAAGAATCTGTGACACACTGTTGAATAACAACAACTAAAACTATTAAAAATAATTTTTGGTTATTGAAATACTGTAATTAATTCAAAATATTGCCTTGGCAACTAACTAAAATTAATATTTTGAAGTTGAAGTACAAAAATTATGATTCCGAACTGCCCGAAACGAGTCTTCAGTAATTCCGGTCTCATTTTCCAGCCCAAACCTATGTAGGTTTGTAGCAAATTTGGAAAAGGTCCTCACTGCAGAACACGAAATCCAGGGGGAGGAGTTGGATCCAGATCCAACTCCTCCCACCTTACATATACCTAAACCTACCCATCTCCGCCCCCTGATCCCTAACCCCACCCCTAATCCTACCCATCTCCACCCCCTGATCCCTAACCCACCCCTAATCCTACCCATCTCCACCCCCTGATCCCTAACCCCACCCCTAATCCTACCCATCTCCACCCCCTGATCCCTAACCCCACCCCTAAACCTACCCATCTCCACCCCCTGATCCCTAACCCCACCCATCTCCGCCCCCTGATCCCTAACCCTACCCCTAAACCTACCCATCTCCACCCCCTGATCCCTAACCCCACCCCTAATCCTACCCATCTCCGCCCCCTGATCCCTAACCCCACCCCTAAACCTACCCATCTCCGCCCCCTGATCCCTAAATCCACCCCTAAACCTACCCATCTCCGCCCCCTGATCCCTAACTCCACCCCTAATCCTACCCATCTCCACCCCCTGATCCCTAACTCCACCCCTAATCCTACCCATCTCCACCCTTTAGATCTGGATCCAACTCCGCCCCCTGGATCTCGTGTACTGAAATGAGGTGCTACTGCAAATTTGCATAATGCTAGCCTGTGGTCTCCATTGGCTGCCCATGAACAACATCTGCTTTCACCAAGCCTTAAATCTCATTTAATATGTATGACAAACTAAATAAAAACATACTACTTAGAAACCTCCTGCTCAAGTCAGGGGCCATCTGATCCAGTCACTGGGTCATCTGACCAATCAGAACAGATAAGAGAAAAAAGAGGTGATGCTGCAATGTATGGTATGAGAAAATTAAAGCATTTTTTTTTTACCTGGGATACATTTAAACCTATTGAAGGAGACCTTTAAAACTAAATTATGAACCTTTAGAATAACATTATTTTTATATTTTGTTGATGGATATCATGTTCCGACAGTTTAACTTGCAATGAACCTGGAACAAAACATCATTAGCAAAGAGCATCTTCAACCAGCACCTTCACAGGCAGTGATTTAGCCTTCTCACACGAACAGTACATACAGTGTGTGTACACGTCCCGATAGTCCATGTGCTCATAATCAGGGAGGAGCTTCATAAAGCGTCCCGACTTCACCTGCGGGTTCACACCTGGAGAGGTACGCAGGTGAGTGTGCCACAGGAAGAGAGGAGAGGCAAAGGAGGACAATAGCTGACACTCAAGGAGGTGTGAGAATGAATGTTTATACGGCCAAGAGAGTGATAAGAGTTCTTTAGTACCTTCGTCTGCCATCTTGGAGGATATTATTTATTTTATTTTAATACACCTGGCATTTTTACAATTTTAAATCAACTGAATTATATACAAACGTCAAACTAAGGAATCTTTCCCTATAAGCACTAAACATGCATGTTTTCACCTGCCGAAATATTTTTGGTTTAAACCAACATTGTTACTAAAGTTAAACAAACCACCCAAACAAAGTTGGTTTAACTGACCGTAAATCTGTCTTTTGTGAACTCAAGTAAACATAAAATGCATTGAGAAAAATGACATGACAAATGACATGGAATGGGGTGGAGCAACAACATTACATTAACATTACATCTGTTTTTTGTTGAAAAGTCCAAATGGCGTTTAGAAAGACATTAGGCTCTAGACGCTGCAGGATTTGTCAGGAATCAGGATTTTTGCAGATCACTAGGCTGATTATAGTTGATTACCTGTTTGACAAACCAATGGCAGACGGGAGTTCCAGTGTTTACTAAAACTATTAAAAATCGTTAATTGAAATAAAGATGATATAGTATGAAACATAGGTAGTACTACAGGAAAAACTTAAAACAAAAAAAAACTTGAAACAAAATTTAGAAATGTTGCTTTGGCAACGAACTGTAATAAAATACGTTGAAGTACTAAAATAAAAGAAACTGAAATAAGACTAAATGAAAGCTATATAGACGAAAATCACAACAGACTGTCCATCTGTTAAAGAAAATGATAAAAGCACAAAAATAAAAGACAAAAATTTAAACCATAATAAAACATGTAAACAGAAAATATAAAAATGTAATCTTATTCAAAATATTGCTACCATTATTAATGTTTAAAACAGTTGTGCTGGTTAATATTTTAGTGGAAAAGTGATAGATTTTTTTCAGGATTCTTTGATGAATAGAAAGTTCAAAAGAACAGCATTATTTATTTGAAATTTAAATCTTTTGTAACATTATATTGTTTTTACTGTCACTTTTGCTAAATAAAAATGTTTACTTAAAAAAATAAAATAAAATAAAAATCTTACTGACCCCAAACTTGTGTATTTAAAGATTTATTCACCCAAAAATGAAAATTTACTCGCCCTCATGTCATTCTAAACCTATAAAACTTTCGTTTCTCTTCGGAACACAAATGAACATGTTTAATGAAATCCGAGATACTTTTGTCCCTCCATTGACAGCTACACAACACTTTCACGCTTAAAGTTAATAACGAGATCGTAAAACGAACTAATCAATATGAATGGAGCGGTTTAGTCCACATTTTCTATAGAGACTCGATTGCTATAGAGAACAGATTGAATTTAGGGTTTTATTCACATTTAAACATTGATCAGCGAACATAAACAGAAGCTCAACTGAACCTGCTACACACGCAAGAACAAACCTCTTGCAGAAGCTCAAACGGTCTGCGTAACACGAGAATGAACCTCATTGGTTCTTGCAGAAGCTCAAACGTGCTGCGCAACACGATAATGAACCTCATTGGTTCTTGCTGAAGCTCAAACGTTCTGCGTAACACGAGAATGAACCTCATTGGTTCTTGCTGAAGCTCAAACGTTCTGCGTAACACGAGAATGAACCTCATTGGTTCTTGCTGAAGCTCAAAGGTGCTGCGTAACACGAGAATGAACCTCATTGGTTCTTGCTGAAGCTCAAACGTGCTGCATAACACGAGAATGAACCTCATTGGTTCTTGCTGAAGCTCAAACGTTCTGCGTAACACGAGAATGAACCTCATTGGTTCTTGCTGAAGCTCAAACGTTCTGCGTAACACGAGAATGAACCTCATTGGTTCTTGCTGAAGCTCAAAGGTGCTGCGTAACACGAGAATGAACCTCATTGGTTCTTGCTGAAGCTCAAACGTCCTGCGTAACACGATAATGAACCTCATTGGTTCTTGCTGAAGCTCAAAGGTGCTGCGTAACACGAGAATGAACCTCATTGGTTCTTGCTGAAGCTCAAACGTCCTGCGTAACACGATAATGAACCTCATTGGTTCTTGCTGAAGCTCAAACGTGCTGCATAACACGAGAATGAACCTCATTGGTTCTTGCTGAAGCTCAAGCGTTCTGCGTAACATGATAATGAACCTCATTGGTTCTTGCTGAAGCTCAAAGGTGCTGCGTAACACGAGAATGAACCTCATTGGTTCTTGCTGAAGCTCAAACGTGCTGCATAACACGAGAATGAACCTCATTGGTTCTTGCTGAAGCTCAAACGTGCTGCGTAACACGAGAATGAACCTCATTGGTTCTTGCTGAAGCTCAAACGTCCTGCGTAACACGATAATGAACCTCATTGGTTCTTGCTGAAGCTCAAAGGTGCTGCGTAACACGAGAATGAACCTCATTGGTTCTTGCTGAAGCTCAAACGTTCTGCGTAACATGATAATGAACCTCATTGGTTCTTGCTGAAGCTCAAAGGTGCTGCGTAACACGAGAATGAACCTCATTGGTTCTTGCTGAAGCTCAAACGTGCTGCATAACACGAGAATGAACCTCATTGGTTCTTGCTGAAGCTCAAACGTGCTGCGTAACACGAGAATGAACCTCATTGGTTCTTGCTGAAGCTCAAACGTTCTGCGTAACACGAGAATGAACCTCATTGGTTCATGCTGAAGCTCAAAGGTGCTGCGTAACACGATAATGAACCTCATTGGTTCTTGCTGAAGCTCAAAGGTGCTGCGTAACACGAGAATGAACCTCATTGGTTCTTGCTGAAGGTCAAACGTTCTGCGTAACACGATAATGAACCTCATTGGTTCTTGCTGAAGCTCAAAGGTGCTGCGTAACACGAGAATGAACCTCATTGGTTCTTGCAGAAGCTCAAACGTGCTGCATAACATGAGAATGAACCTCATTGGTTCTTGCAGAAGCTCAAACGTGCTGCGTAACACGAGAATTAACCTCATTGGTTCTTGCAGAAGCTCAAACGTGCTGCGTAACACGAGAATTAACCTCATTGGTTCTTGCAGAAGCTCAAACGTGCTGCGTAACACGATAATGAACCTCATTGGTTCTCACAGAAGCTCAAACGTGCTGCGTAACACGAGAATGAACCTCATTGGTTCTCGCAGAAGCTCAAACGTGCTGCGTAACACGAGAATGAACCTCACTGGTTCTTGCTGAAGCTCAAACGTAATGCGTAACACGAGAATGAACCTCATTGGATCTTGCAGAAGCTCAAACGTGCTGCGTAACACGAGAATGAACCTCATTGGTTCTTGCAGAAGCTCAAACGTGCTGCTTAACACGAGAATGAACCTCATTGGCTCTCACAGAAGCTCAAACGTGCTGCGTAACACGAGAATGAACCTCATTGGTTCTTGCAGAAGCTCAAACGTGCTGCGTAACACGAGAATTAACCTCATTGGTTCTTGCTGAAGCTCAAACGTAATGCGTAACACGAGAATGAACCTCATTGGTTCTTGCAGAAGCTCAAACGTGCTGCGTAACACGAGAATGAACCTCATTGGTTCTTGCAGAAGCTCAAACGTGCTGCTTAACACGAGAATGAACCTCATTGGTTCTCACAGAAGCTCAAACGTGCTGCGTAACACGAGAATGAACCTCATTGGTTCTTGCAGAAGCTCAAACGTGCTGCGTAACACGAGAATGAACCTCATTGGTTCTTGCAGAAGCTCAAACGTGCTGCGTAACACGAGAATTAACCTCATTGGTTCTTGCAGAAGCTCAAACGTGCTGCGTAACACGAGAATGAACCTCATTGGCTCTCACAGAAGCTCAAACGTGCTGCGTAACCTGATAATGAACCTCATTGGTTCTCACAGAAGCTCAAACGTGCTGCGTAACACGAGAATGAACCTCATTGGTTCTTGCAGAAGCTCAAACGTGCTGCGTAACACGAGAATGAACCTCATTGGTTCTCGCAGAAGCTCAAACGTGCTACGTAACACGAGAATGAACCTCATGGGTTCTTGCAGAAGCTCAAACGTGCTGCGTAACACGAGAATGAACCTCATTGGTTCTTGCAGAATCTCAAACGTGCTGCGTAACACGAGAATGAACCTCATTGGTTCTTGCAGAAGCTCAAATGTGCTGCGTAACACGAGAATGAACCTCATTGGTTCTTGCAGAAGCTTAAACGTGCTGCGTAACACGAGAATGAACCTCACTGGTTCTCACACATCAATTGAACATGCATGAGATTACATTTACTGATGTGTGCGTTTATGAATGTTTATATGTAAATAAAAGCCTAAATTAAATCTCTTCATCATATAAAGCAACCGTGTCTCTTCAGAAAATTTGGACATTTCAGAAAACTGCTCAAATCACATGGACTAGTTTTATGATCTCTTTATGAAATGTTTGAAGCATAAAATTAGTATTTGCGTAGATGTCAATGGAGGGACAGAAATCGCTCAGATTTCATTAAAAGGTCTTCTTTTGTATTCCGAAGATGAACGAAAGTCTAGCGGGTTTGGAACGACATGAGGTTGAGTAAATGATGACAGAATTTAGATTTTTGGGTGAACTATCCCATTAATTACTTAAAATTCATAGGGACTGGCAGAATAGGAGGCTTTTGTGGTTACAATAGATTTACTTACGTTTCACATACAGATCTCGGCTCGACATTCCCACCGTCTCCATCTTCCGCAGGTCATCTCTCATACCGAATTCTGAAAGAAGAGGAAAAACAAATAAACAATCATGTAGACCAAAAACACATCAACTAACTTACTGGTTTATTTAGTATCTTACAATTTGAATGCACATAGATAGTACCTGTGCAAACTTTTAAGCTGATGATCAACATAATACGCAAGTATTGTGTCCTGTACTCTATTCGACTTTATTATATTATTGCAGTGGTGTTAGGTCCTGTTAAACAGATGGTTATGTAATAACTGTAAGAACTGAGATAAGACAAGTGACACCCTCACAGGGTCACTTATCAGCACACAGACGAGGCTTAAGCCAAGTCCCAGACTAAAAAGCATGTTTGAGCTGTTTTAACTGAAAGCAACTTGCACTGACACATCTTAAAATATGTCAGTGCCATTGTTTTGTTTCAAGATGCACACCAGCAATGTTTTTTTTTCTCTAAGGCACGTTTATAAATCTACTTAAATGTCCTAATTGAACTAGAGCCTAATCCTGGCTTAATCTAAGCCATGTCTGTGAATCCAGACCCTGACTATTTTATCAGGATTTTGGCCAATCGCTTGACTTATGCACCAGTCCAGGATGTACATAATGCATTTCATTCCATAGCAACACACTGACAGGCAAACATATTAAACTAAAATTAGAATTTTTACTATGTGTGCATATGAAATATCTCAAAAAGCAGCCTATCTAGACAGCAAAGGGGTCTTTAAAGGGGTCCTTCATTATGATTTCACTTTTTTAACTTTAGTTAGTGTGTAATGTTGCTGTTTGAGCATAAACAGGCTGCTAGAGATGAGGAAGAGTTGTCGTCTCTGTTTTTTACACCCCGGAAAAAGTTTGTCCTAAGGCTGACGAAGTTAAGAGGTTAAAATATATATTTTTAACACGTTTTCTGAACATTAAACATGAAAACATTAAACGTCCTGTGAAATCCGTGCAGCACAATCCTCTTGTTCATTAACACTGTCAGGGTCTGAATCGGGCTCAATTTTTTAATTGTATTAATGTTGGTGTTATACTTAAAAAAATGTTTAATAATATTTTCTAAAAAAAAAACCGTTTATTTGAATGACTCTATAACTGATTACATGCGAGTGTACACAACTCAATCATTATGTGAGAAGGTCAAAATATATAAAAAAAAAAATTATGACCTTTTAGTCACAAGGTTCAAAAAAGGTAATTTCTGTTTTTTGTTATATGGTTTTCTGATCATACGAAATGAAAGGAAAATGGTTTTCAAATATTGTATAAATAATAAATAATTACAAATAAGAAATAATAATTAATTATATATTTAAAAAAAATCTAATAATATGATTAAAAATAATAATAATAAAAGATTATGAAAAACTCCTTACAATATCTCTTTTTTCAGGAATGTCCGGTTTAATACACATGTACTCGCATACAAATATGAGTGTTATTCGAGTATCAACAAAATACGTTGACCCAGGATCATGTCTCACTTAACAAATTTGACCATTTCTGGTTGATTACACCACCTAAACATTTCTGACTTTAGGTCCCACAAAAAAAAAAAAAAAATCCGAATCAATGTTTTGATTGATACAATTAACAATTGTTTTGAATAACATAATAAATCCAGGCAAAACAATGACGGACACATATATGTGTGTGTGTGTGTGTTTGAGTCGGTGTCATAATCTATATGTATGTGTGTTTATGAGTCAGTGTCATAATATACGTGTGTGTGTGTGTGTGTTTGAGTCGGTGTCATGATCTATATGTATGTCTGTGTTTATGAGTCGGCGGTGTCATAATATACGTGTGTGTGTGTGTTTATGAGTCGATCGATGCCACTAGATATATGTCGATGCCACTACATATACATAAAGAAGAAAGCCACTATATAAAACCCAAATGGTTTTACACATCATTACCCTCTGTGCATCTTCTCCTCCAGATTGTTTCCGTGTTGAGAATCTGCCTGAATTTCTTGCACACCAGCGCCAGGTTGGGAAGCGCAGTGCCGGGCAGAGAAGAAAAGATCTGCACCAGAAGCTCCGGCGGAAGATCCAGCAGTGACTGGGGGTGTGGAGGCCCAGCAGAGTCCGCAGAACCGCAGAGTCCCCCGGCCCCGCTAGGCCCCGGGCCGCGCCTGTTCTGACAGCTGCTGCCATTGGGCTCGTCTTTCATTTTGCCCACGACCCTCTCCTCTTCCTCCTCCTCGTCCATGTCCACCTCGGAGTCGCTGTTCTGATCCTGGCTGTGCCTCTGCCGCCTCCGGCACCGCCGCGACTGACCCACTCCACAGAGCCTGGCACACACCGCCATCTGTAGCAACATTACATCATCATACCGCACAACCACTGCTGTCAGTCAGTCACCTGTTCTGCAGAGCTCCTCCGGGGCGTGCGTGTGCGTGCGCGTGCGCGTGCCTGGGCGTCTTCACGTGACGCCTTCGCGCCGCACGCTGCACTGTTGACGTCATTGGTTACAGAAGGTTAGCAAGAATATTTACACTAAACAACACAAAAATGATTTAAATATTTAAAGCTAGGTTTAAAAGCAATGACAAATATATATATATATATATATATATATATAAATATATAAATATATATATATATATATATATATATATATATATTAAATAGAAAGAATATTTTTCTCGTGATATTTTGTTTTGAAAAACTGCATGCTAGCGATATCTGCTGGTCAAATGTGCGCAACTGTGATTAGCAGAAATGTAAACGTTGGGGAGGAAAGCAAGATGTATTATAATTATAATTGACATATGTATGTATGTATGTAGAACCAGTCAAAAGTTTGGAAACATAATTATTTTTTATGTTTTTGAAAAAGTATCTTATCCTTATCAAGCGTGCATTTATTTGATCAAAAATACAGAAAAAAAACTGTAATATTGTGAAATCTTATTACAATTTAAAATAATGGTTTTCTATTTTAATACATTTTAAAATGTAATTTATTCCTTTAATGTAAAGCTGAATATTCAGCATCGCTACTCCAGTCTTTGTCACTTGATCCTTCAGAAATCAGACGATTTTTTTTTTTTTTTTTGCAAATTAACAAAGGAGTAATACATACAAGGTAGTGAGACACATATACAATACATAAGAGAGAAAAAGCACAAAAACAAAACAAAAACAACGAAATACAAAACAGCCCAGTACAGTCATCGATAAAGTGGTGTATGTAGGGACATGAGATCCTTTCTGTGATGCAAGTATGGATAGGGACAGTCCGGTAGTATCAGTATAGTTTTAGTGAAGTATTAATTATCCCAACAATCACAACAACAACAGCAATATATTAATATTAGTGGTTATAGTAGTAATGATAATATTTATAATGATAATTCATGACAATAATAGGAGCATTAGCTCTAGAAATCTATAATAATAGTAACAATAGTACTAATAACAATACATTCAGGTCAGTCAAAAAAAAATGTCACCATACCTGCTCTAAACTCTAGGTCAGGGGGCTGATCCACCGCTGCTAGTGAGCACAACCAACAGACATCCCCAACCCCCTACCCACACAAACACCGACACCTCTCCTCTGTTCAATAATCCGATTCCCCCTCACCGCCGCCAGCGACACCCAACCCCCGTAGTTATGTTTTAAGGCTCCATTAAGGTTTTCTCTAAAAAGGGTGCCGGGGCACCATAACAGGCACCTCCAAACCAAGCTCCCTTAGTTTGTTTGTGACCTGACATAACCAAATGTTATGGGTGGTTGGCCCTCTTGCCCCCCCCTTTTTTTTTTTTTTTTCTCCATGGCTTTGAGCAAGGTGTACACTGGTTAGCTCCCCAGCCAGAGACACCACATCCAACCCAGGTATCAAATCAATATAATTCTTTAACATGAGGGAGGGATCTGGCCAGAGGCAGTGAAAGGGAGGGGCCAATCAGTCCAATCACTAAGTCTGTAATGATTATGCCAACAGGATATGCCAGTTGTACCCACCACCAGCACCTAGAACAGACGCCCGACCCAGACCATTTATGTATTGAACAAAATTTTATACATATTTATACGTAATATTTTCTGAATTGTCATTTATATAGAAAGAGAGAGGAAGGGAAGACTAATCATTCTATAATAATAATAATAATAATAATGTCAATATCATCATCCCTACTACCACCATCTTTAATAAAAATAAAAATAGCAATAGTATGCAGAAATAAAATAAAAGTACAACTTATCGAACATATACATGTATACATACATACACACACACATACATATACACACGCATGCATACATCTACACATATATACAAATATACATACACACACATACATACAAATAGATACATGTACATACACACACACACATTATATATATATATATATAAAGGACATCTATATTGAATAATTATATTACTTGTACAGTAATAGATTATTCATTACTTGTTTGTGAACGTGTAGTTGGGAGAATGCGTTGGTCCGGTTCCAAGTTATTGATTTATATGAAGATAAGTTAGGAATGGTTTCCAGATATCAAGAAATGTAGATATAATATTATTGTTAGTGTATGTTATTTTTTCTAATGTGATGTATTCTATTAGAAGGTTAGTCTAGTGTTTGATATGTATACAGTTCCCTTTCGAAAGCTACAATCGATGCTGCGCTGCTCAGCGCATTGGGAACGTCTTTAGTCGTGACCAGCTGTGAATATTGTTTGTAACACGTCGATAGAATTGACCCGGAGGTAATATAGCCTCGGTCGATGACGTCATCGGCGCGCACCCGCAACGCGAGGCTATAAATAGATGAGCCGCAGGTGCATCGTCAGGTCTTTTGTCTTCAGACCATTCTGTGCATGTGTGAACGCAAACACTCTCTCTATCTCTCATCTGTTCTCAGATCTTTGCTAGGAGTTAGTTTTGTCAGGCAGTGTGCAGAAAATTTCTCATTTCTCAAATCTTTTCTCTCTCACGCTACATCAAAGAGTTTTTTGAAAGTAAAAAAAGAGGAGAAATGAGCCAGCAAAATAGTAAGCGTTGTGTTCCTCCATGCTCCCGTCCCATCTCTGAGCTGGATACACACGATTACTGTTTTGTTTGTTTGGGGGAAGAGCACGCGGTTCTGGCTATAGAGAAGGGCGGGTGCGAGCATTGTGACCAGCTCACGGTTAAGATGCTTCGCTCCCGTCTGTCCTATTTCCAGACCGCACCCGCATTATCATCGTGGGGCTCTCGTATGGATCTGCATGACGAGCAAGAGACGGGTCCGTCCCTTTCGCTTGCTGCGTCACCAGATCCACGCATCTCTTCTCGTGATTTCGAAGCGCGCTCCGGTGCTTCTTCGACTCACGAGGGGGATGATGTATCTCTTGGGTCTTCGGACCGTGAGCAGCCAGCCTCTGAGCGTTCTTCTCGTGAAAAGAAATCTGTCGAGGAATTGCTCGAGGTGGTTACTCGCGCTGTGGCCAGATTACAGCTTGACTGGCCACGCGAACAAGAGACCCCCAAACAGTCTAAGTTAGGGGATAGGTTTCTGTCCGGTGGCAGAGGGGAGGGACCAAAACATCAGTCTCTTCCCTTTTTCGAGGACCTCCATGACGAACTATCTAAGTCATGGAGTAAACCATATACTTCTCGCGTGTTTGTGCCCTCGACGTCGACTTTTTCGACTATCGTGGGTGCAGAGGCGCGGGGGTATACGGAGATGCCTCGGGTTGAAGAGACGCTCGCGAGCTATCTCTCTCCCGACTCGGCATCTTCGATAAAGAAACCTACCCTCCCCACTAAACCCTGTCGTATAACATCATCTTTAGTGGGGAAAGCTTATCAAGCTGCAGGTCAGGCTGGTGCTGCGCTGCACACTATGGCAGTGTTACAGGCATACCAGGCTGACCTGTTGAAGGATTTGAGTGCGGGCAGTACGATCGACGAAAAGTCATTCTCTGAGCTTCGTCGTGCCACAGATCTGTCTCTCCGTGCGACCAAGCAGACGGCCCGTGCCATCGGCCGTTCGATGTCTGCTTTGGTCAGCACGGAGAGGCATCTGTGGCTTAATCTGACAGGGATTAAAGAAAAAGATCGTTTGTTTTTGATTGACTCTCCTATTTCTCCATCTGGGCTGTTTGGTGACTCAGTGAACACCGTGGTCACCCGTTTTAAGGAAGTTAAAAAACACGAGGAAGCGTTTGTTCAGTTTCTTCCTCGCCGCACTCAAGGGGAGGGGCCGTCTGCCACCCAGCCCCGCCCCGGTCCTTCAAAACCTAGGGAGGTAAAGAGGCAGAGTGTAGCGGACCGTGCTCCCCCTCGCAGGGATTGGGGACAGGTTCGCCGTGCTCAGCAACCTCCCAAGCCAGACCTCAGGACTATTATTAACAGGAAGAAGAAGTCCTGATGGTCTGGCGCCCAATCTGGTGGGGGTAGCCCCCCACGGGATGGGGCGCATGCAAGATCTTTTCGCCCCTTCCCGTTACCCTCACAAAACCTCTCCATCCCCGCCACCTCTCGTGCTTCGGGGGGCAGCGGTTTCCAGCGAAATGTTGGATGTTCCGTTGTTTCCTGCCGTTATACAGGGCACGGAACATCCAACATCCCCTCAAAAGGAAGTATTAAAATTGATACCACTCTCAGGAAGTCTGGCAGCGTGGAAACTTCTGCCAGGCATTTCTGCGTGGGTATTAAGCACAGTACAGATAGGATACAGAATCCAATTTATTCGTCGTCCTCCACGTTTCAACGGCGTGGTCTTCACTTCCGTGAAACCGGAGCTGATGCATGTACTGTCGCAAGAGCTGCAAACCCTTCTGAGCAAAGAGGCCATAGAACATGTTCCTCTTCCAGAGAGAGAGTCAGGCTATTACAGCAGATACTTCCTGGTTCCCAAAAAGGATGGGGGGGTGCGTCCAATCTTAGATCTTCGAGGCTTAAACCGTACAGTCAAAGCGCTCAAGTTCAAGATGTTAACCGTCAAGACGGTCGTGACGCAAATTCAACATCACGATTGGTTCGTCACGATCGATTTGAAGGACGCTTATTTTCACATAGAAATATTGCCACAACACAGGAAATTCCTGAGGTTCGCTTTCGGGGGCGAAGCGTACCAGTTTCGGGTTCTTCCATTCGGCCTGGCCTTGTCACCCCGCACATACACGAAATGCATGGATGCAGCACTGGCTCCGTTACGACTCCAGGGCATTCGCATTTTGAATTACATCGACGATTGGTTGATACTAGCTCAATCGCGAGAGATGGCGCTCCAACACAGAGACATCGTGTTAGCTCATCTAGTTGCTCTAGGGTTGAGACTCAACACCAAGAAAAGTGTTCTTTCTCCTGCCCAGAGAACGACTTATCTCGGGATTGTTTGGGATTCGGTTACGATGCGGGCACAAATGTCTCCCGCTCGAATCGAGACCATTCGGCAGACCATGAGCAAAGTCAGGCTAGGCCAAGAACTCACTGTTCGTCAGTACCAAAAAATGTTGGGTTTCATGGCATCAGCATCCACGGTGATTCCTCTGGGGCTGTTGCACATGAGACCATTTCAGTTGTGGCTAAAAGCCAGAGGATTTCATCCAAGAGCCAATCCTCAAAGGCACATAAAAGTGACGCGCCGCGGGCTTCGTACACTATCTCTGTGGATCAGACCCCGGTTCCTTGCCTTGGGTCCCACTCTAGGGGCGCCGTGTCGTCGCAGACTGCTAACGACGGACGCCTCCCTGATGGGCTGGGGAGCGGTCTTAGATGGCCGTCCAGCTCAAGGGGAATGGGAAGGTCATCAGCTCGATTGGCACATCAATTGCCTCGAGTTGATGGCCGTATTTCTGGCTCTGAAATATTTTCTCCATCAATTGGGGGGCTGTCATGTCCTAGTGCGGGTGGACAACACAGCAGCAGTCTCTTATATAAATCATCAGGGGGGTCTGCGCTCACGCAATCTGAACAGAATAGCGAGGCAGATTTTTCTCTGGGCCCAGGACAAGTTCCTGTCACTCAGGGCAGTATACATTCCAGGGCATTTGAATGTGGGAGCAGATTTACTGTCCAGACAGACACTACCGACAGGGGAATGGAAACTCCACCCGGAAGTAGTGAAACAGATTTGGACCAAATTTTACAAAGCAGAGGTGGACCTCTTCGCCTCCCAGCAGACAGCGCAATGTCCCCTCTACTTCTCTCTGAGTCACCCAGCTCCATTGGGTCTGGATGCGATGGCGCACTCATGGCCCAAGATGCGCCTGTATGCGTTTCCTCCAGTTTCTTTGCTCCCGGGAGTTCTAGCCAGAGTTCGCCAACAAGGGTCTTGCCTCTTGCTGATAGCGCCACGTTGGCCGAACAGAGTGTGGTTCTCGGAGATAATATCTCTCCTCGACGGCTCGCCTTGGGCGATTCCGGAGAGGAGGGACCTTCTGTCTCAGGCGGAGGGCACGATATTCCATCCCAGGCCCGACCTGTGGAATCTTCACGTTTGGCCCCTGATGGGAACCAACTGAGGGACACTGGGCTTTCGCCTGCTGTTATTGAGACTATTCTGAGTGCTAGGGCTTCCTCCACTAGACAAAGTTATGCCGGTAAATGGGGTGTTTTTGAAAGGTGGTGTGTTGTACACAATGTAGATCCAGTCAACTGCCAGGTTGCTTCAGTTCTGGACTTCATGCAAGAGAAATTATCAACAGGCACATGCCCTGCTACTCTTAAGGTTTATGTGGCCGCTCTTTCGGCTTGCCACGCCTTAGTTGACGGGGCGCCGCTCGGGAGACATCCTCTGCTCTCTCGCTTCCTTCGTGGGGCCAGGAGACTGAGGCCTCCAGTAAAAACCAAGATCCCTTCGTGGGATTTAGCTATAGTCCTCGAGGGTCTGGTTGAAACCCCCTTTGAACCTATAGAGTCAGCGTCTGATAAACTTCTGACTCTAAAGATGGTTTTTCTAATGGCAATAACTTCCTTGAAGAGGATTGGGGATATGCAGGCTTTGTCTATCTCTCCATCCTGCTTAGACTTTGCCCCAGGAATGGTGAAAGTAATTTTGCATCCTCATCCTGATTACCTGCCTAAGGTTCCATTTTCGTCTGTACATCCGGTCATTCTAGAAGCATTCTGTCCTCCACCGTTTACAACGCCGGAGCAGGAGAAATCGTATAGACTGTGTCCAGTCCGTGCTCTTCAGGCTTACATCCACCGCACTAGCCAGTGGCGTAAGTCAGAGCAATTATTCGTCTGTTATGGTGGTAGTAACAGAGGAGGAGCTGCCACCAAGCAGACCATGTCTCATTGGGTCAGGGATGCAATTGCTTTGGCTTATGAGGCGCGCGGTCAAGCTTCGCCTATAGGTCTCAGAGCTCACTCTACCAGAGGGGTCGCTTCTTCTAGTGCTTTGGCGAG
Source organism: Tiaroga cobitis (assembly GCA_030578255.1). NCBI lineage: Eukaryota > Metazoa > Chordata > Actinopteri > Cypriniformes > Leuciscidae > Tiaroga > Tiaroga cobitis. The sequence goes on along the minus strand of CM060615.1, from coordinate 26,876,695 downwards.
GGGTGCCCCTTTACAACAGATTTGTGATGCGGCAGGTTGGTCCTCTCCGCACACATTCATAAGGTTTTATAGTTTGGATGTTCATGCCACTCCGGGCTCTCATGTCCTTGAGTCAACATCACAGGCTAGTGTCTGAGGCCTTCTTGCGTTCTTGTGAGCACATGCACAACCGTTGGGGTCCAGACATGTTCAAGCACGGCGGCGTGGGTATTCTCGTTCCCAATGCGCTGAGCAGCGCAGCATCGATTGTAGCTTTCGAAAGGGAACGATCTCGGTTACTTCACTGTAACCTTGTTCCCTGAGAAAGCGGAACGAGATGCTGCGCTGCTTTGCCGTGCTGAAGATGTCCCAGGACTGCTCTTCAGACAAAATATCCTGACGATGCACCTGCGGCTCATCTATTTATAGCCTCGCGTTGCGGGTGCGCGCCGATGACGTCATCGACCGAGGCTATATTACCTCCGGGTCAATTCTATCGATGTGTTACACACAATATTCACAGCTGGTCACGACTAAAGACGTTCCCAATGCGCTGAGCAGCGCAGCATCTCGTTCCGCTTTCTCAGGGAACAAGGTTACAGTGAAGTAACCGAGATCGTTCTTGGACTTTTAGTTTTGCAAAATTACTTTCTTGGCGATAGTTAATAACACCTAATAACACCTGCTTTGTGGGGTGTGTTTCCTCATGACCTTGCAGATTTGTCCAGTAAGACATGGATAGTTGTAATCTCCTTAGATCTAAAGGCATTTCTCCTACTTCTACTTGTAATGATGGAATAGGTGTTGTCCTAAACGCACCACAACATATCCGAAGTGCCTTAGCCTGTACTCTATCTAGTTCTTGCATTAAGGTTTTAGTTGTTGAACTATAAACTATGCTTCCATAATCAAAAACAGACCGAATCAATGCAGTATAAATCCTTTTTAGGGACATTCCTGAAGCTCCCCATCTAAACCCTGCTAAACACTTCAATATATTTATACTTTTTTTGCACTTATCTATCATTTTTTGAATGTGCGTTTTAAAATTTAGCTTAACGTCAAACCATACCCCCAAATATCTTATACTATCAACATGCTTAAGATGCTTCCCATACAGTTTAAGATCTATAGTAGGATTCATTCTTTTTTTAGAAAAACATATAAATTGTGTCTTTTCAATAGATAGATGAAAGCCCCACTCACATGACCACTTTTCAACCTTAACAATTGCTGTTTGCATTTTAACCTTCAGGTTGTCAATATTCCTTCCTCTCACCCATAATGCCCCATCATCAGCATATAAAGCTCTACCTATCCTCTGATCTATTCCATCAAAAATGTCATTAATCATTATATTAAAAAGCATTGGGCTACATACGCTTCCTTGTGGGGTACCATTCTCTATTGGATATGTACTTGAAAATTCCATCCCTACTCTTACCTCTATGGTTCTGTTATTCAAAAAATCTTTAATCCAATTAAACATCCTGCCACCTATGGCCATCTTATTTAACTTAATTAAAAGCCCCTCCTTCCACAGCATGTCATATGCTTTTTCAATGTCAAATAATATAACCAAAACAGCTTCTTTACTTACTTGAGCTTTCCTGATTTCATTTTCTAAACAAATAATTGGGTCCATTGTTGTGCGCCCATTTCGAAATCCACTTTGGTGAGGGCAGAGCATTCCTCTTTTTTCAATTATATATCCTAATCTCATGGTAATCATTTTCTCCATAATTTTACATAAGTTGGATGTAAGAGCTATTGGTCTATAGCTTTTAACCTCTGTTTTATCCTTACCTATAGGGACTACCACAGAATGTTTCCACATGCTAGGCAGTTTCCCTTGCTCCCATATCTTATTATACAATATTAAAACAACACTCTTAGCCACATCTGATAGCTGCTCTATCATTTTGTAACACACTTCATCTTTCCCTGGCGAGGTACTCTTAACACCTATTAAAGCTCTTTTCAGTTCAAATAATGAGAAGTTTGTATCAATTACACATTCACTTGTGACTTTCCTCCCCAATACTCCTCTATTTTCCTCATTCACCTTTGCTCTCCACACTAACTCTTCACTAGATAAGTTCTGTGTACTATGTACCTTAACAAAAGCCCTAGCCAGTACCTCTGCCTTTTCTGCATTAGTTACTGCCTCAATGTCATTTCCTCTTATTACTGGTAATGCAAAGTCCCTTTTAATACCTCCCATTTTCCTTATCATTCCCCATACCTCACTAACCTTGATTTCAGACCCAATATTGCTACAAAAGTCTCTCCAGTACTTTGTTTTCTCCTCACGAATTACTCTTTTAGCTTTGGCCTGTGCTTTTTTATATTCAACTAAATTATTGAAAGTGTGATTTAATTTAATGACTTTAAAAGCCTTGTTCCTTGCCTTAACTGCTTCTTTGCACCCCTCTGACCACCATGGAACCATTTTCTTTTTCCTCATCCCGGTAGATTTACCTATAGTTTCCTCTGCTGACTCATACAATATACCAGTAATCATAGAGTTCAATTCTTCAACATCTTCACCTGAATATGACATAATCCCCATCAACTTTCCACTTGCTACCATACTATAATATGCTAACCTTTTTCATTTTCCATCTTGGGAACCAATTACCTTCTAATTGTATCCTTTGGTCCCTCATCTCTATCCAAATAGGGTAATGATCACTTCCCAAACTATTATCATTAAAAACCTCCCATTGACTCCTGCCTGCTATTTGTTCTGACACTAAAGTCAGATCTATAGCTGACTCTGTTCCTCTGCCCACATCAAATCTTGTACCTCTTCCATCATTCAAACATATTAGATTGTGTTCATCCATATACTCCTCAATGATCCTCCCATTTTCATCTGTTCTTGTACTGCCCCAGAGTGAGCTATGTGCATTAAAATCTCCACATATTATTACTTTACCATTTCCTCTTTCCCATAAACCTTCTAACATAACTTTTGTTAACTTTTGACATGGGTTGTAAAAATTAACCACTTTGATTTTAGTTCTATTAGCCCATATTTCAACATTGACCATTTCAGTCTGTACATCAGTGTTTATAGTCCTAAAATGAATACCTTGTTGGACAAATGTAACCACTCCACCCCCTTTTACATAACTTCTATCTTTGCGCACAGCCGTATACCCAAGAATTATAAAATCAAGAGATGGTTTTAACCAAGTTTCCTGAACACAAATAACGTTTGGTTTAAGTCAAGTCAAGTCAAGTCATCTTCATTTATATAGCGCTTTTAACAATGGATTGTTTCAAAGCAGCTTTACAGAGATAAACATATAATTTAAGGTAACAGATTGTTTTGGCATTATAGCGGTTCTTGAATAATGTTATTTCCAGCTAAAGTTAACTTTGATTGATTCACCTCCGTCGAAATGATCAGACTTTTTAAACGCGAACCTGTGATTAACGCTGACGGCGTTCACATGCTCATTCAGAATTGATTCTATAGTTATGTGCTTTTTAAAATATGTGCGCAGGTTTATAATTCATACAATCCAGCCTAAACAAACTACTTTTCTGGCCTATAAATTTTGATACAGAATTTTGTTTTATTTTATCACTTCGGGGTACGCGAGCCGGAATTCACAACGCTTTATCTGTAGAGTGGGAAAGGGATCCTCCATAGGGAGAGGATAGTGGATACTTCAGCACTGCATTGTCATCGGGTCCAGGCGGATCTCCTTCGTCAGATCTGGACACGGCCTGGATCCGGCAGGCTGCGGGAAAACCTCGGGATAAACAAAGACACTAATATTAGCGTAGATGCCATTCTTCTTATGATGTAGCGAGTACATCAAGATTTAAGGGAAGTGTTCCCAGTTCCGGCTGACCTAATCTATGCAGCCTAACATTGAATTTATAGAAGTCTATAGTGTGTTATGTGTATGCTAGGTCAAAGAGATGTGTTTTTAGTCTAGCTTTGAACTGACAGAGTGTGTCTGATTCCCGGACAATGGTAGGAAGACTGTTCCAAAGTTTTGGTGCTAAATAGGAAAAGGATCTACCGCCTGCAGTCGATTTAGATATTCTAGGTATTATCAACTGGCCGGAATTTTGAGATCGCAATAGACGTGAAGGACTATAATACGTTAAGAGCTCGCTCAAGTACTGCGGAGCTAAACCATTTAGTGCTTTGTAGGTAATCAACAATATTTTAAAATTTATACGATGTTTAATAGGGAGCCAATGCAGTGTTGACAGAACCGGGCTAATATGGTCATATTTCCTGGTTCTGGTAAGAACTCGAGCTGCGGCGTTTTGAACTAGCTGTAGTTTATTTATTAAGCGTGCAGGGCAACCACCCAGTAGAGCATTACAATAATCTAGCCTTGAGGTCATGAACGCATGGACTAATTGTTCCGCATTTCCCAATGAGAGCATATGGCGTATTTTAGATATATTTTTAAGATGGAAAAATGCAGTTTTACAGATACTAGACACGTGGCTTCCAAAAGAAAGGTTGGTATCAAAGAGCACACCCAGGTTCCTAACCGACGACGAAGACTTGACAGAGCAGCCATCAAGTGTTAGACAGTATTCTGGGTTATTACGTGTGGAAGTTTTTTGTCCAATAATTAGAATCTCTGTCTTTTCAGAATTTAGTAGTAGGAAATTACTAGTCATCCAATTTTTTATATCAGCTATGCATTCCGTTAATTTTGTGAATTGGTAAGTTTCGTTGGGTTTTGAAGAAATATACAGCTGAGTATCATCGGCATAACAGTGAAAGCTAACTCCATGTTTCCTAATGATATCTCCTAATGGTAGCATGTACAGAGTGAACAGCAGCGGTCCTAGTACTGAGCCTTGTGGTACGCCATACTGAACTTGTGATCGATAAGACATCTCTTCATTTACTGCTACAAACTGATAACGGTCAGATAAGTATGATTTAAACCATGCTAGTGCAATTCCACTAATGCCCACATAGTTTTCTAGTCTATTTAAAAGAATGTTGTGGTCAATTGTGTCAAATGCAGCACTAAGATCGAGTAACACTAATAGAGAGATACAACCACGATCGGATGATAAGAGCAAATCATTTGTGACTCTAATGAGAGCGGTCTCAGTACTATGGTACGGTCTAAATCCGGACTGAAAATCCTCGCAGATATCATTTCTTTCTAGAAAGGAACACAGTTGTGAAGATACTGCTTTTTCTAATATCTTTGACAGAAAAGGCAGATTCGAGATCGGCCTGTAATTGACTAATTCTGTAGGATCAAGTTGTGTTTTTTTAACAAGCGGTTTTATCATAGCCAGTTTAAAGGTTTTTGGTACGTATCCTAGAGACAAAGATGAATTAATGATATTAAGAAGAGGATATATGACCTCTGGAAACATCTCTTTCAGTAGCTTAGTCGGTATAGGATCTAACATAAAAGTTGTCGATTTAGATGAATTAACGAGTTTGCAGAATTCTTCCGCTCCTATAGCAACAAATGAATCAAATTTTTCCTCAGGGAGACTACAATGCACTTCCTGATGCGATACTGTGGTAGACGGTTGCATAGTTATAATTTTGTCCCTGATATTATCAATCTTATAAGTGAAGAAGTTCATAAAGTCATCACTGCTGTGTTGCTTGGACACTTCTGAGCTTGAAGCTTTCTTTTTCGTTAGTTTAGCCACTGTTTCAAATAAATACCTTGGATTATGTTTATTTTCTTCTAATAGGTTTGAAAAATAAGCAGATCTAGCAGCTTTTAAAACCTCTCTGTAAGCAATCGAGCTCTCTTTCCACGAAATCCGAAATACCTCTAGTTTAGTTTTCTTCCAGTTGCGCTCCATTTTTCTGGCTGCTCTCTTAAGGGCCCGGGTGTGCTCGCTGTACCACGGCGTTGGGCTATTTTCTTTAATCTTCTTTAAGCGCAACGGAGCAACTGCGTCTAAAGTGCTGGAAAAGAGGGAGTTAAACGTTTCTGTTGCAATATCAAGTTCTTCTAAGCTATCCGGGATGCTGAGATGATGAAACTGATTAGGAAGATTATTGATAAAGCAATCTTTAGTGGCAGAAGTTATAGGTCTAACGTATTTATAACACGGAGTCGGCTTTGCAGCCTTGGCTAAATGTAATTTACATGAGACTAGATAATGATCTGAGATATCATCGCTCTGCTGCAGAATTTCAACGGCATCAACATCTATTCCATGTGATAATATTAGATCTAGAGTATGATTACGACGATGAGTAGGTCCTGACACGTGTTGTCTAACTCCAATTGAGTTTACAATGTCTTTAAATGCCAATCCCAATGCATCTTTTTCATTATCTACATCACCAACAATTAGTACTTTATCTGCAGCCAATACTAATTCTGATAGAAAGTCCGCAAATTCTTTGATAAAATCTTTATGGTGCCCTGTATACAGTAGCCAGCATAATTCTCAAATGTGATTTATCGTTTACACTATATATTTTTACATTAAGCACCAATACTTCAAAAGAAGTATATTTAAAGCTAGATTTCTTAGTGGTTTTGAAAATATTACTATAAATTACAGCAACACCTCCCCCTTTGCCTTTCAGACGAGGTTCATGTTTATAACTGTAATCTTGTGGGGTTGATTCATTTAAAATAATGTAATCGTTTGGTTTTAGCCAGGTTTCTGTCAAACACAGCATATCAAGATTATAATCTGAAATCATATCATTAACTATGAGAGATTTTGAAGTAAGGGATCGAATATTCAGCAACCCAAGCTTTATCATTTGCTCATCTGTATTATATCTGTTTTTTATTTGTTGAACATCAATTAAATTTTTAACCTGACGTTTTTTGGATTTCCAAATTCGGGGAACAGACACAGTCTCTATATGATGACATCTAGGTGAAAGAGACTCTATGTGGTGGGATTTATCTGACCTTGGTGACGTGAGGCCGCTAGCAGACGGTCGGTTTAGCCAGTCTGTCTGCTTCCTGACCTGAGCCCCAGATTGTCATGTTTTATCTCTAAGACTATGAGCCAAATTACTAGAGAGAAGAGCAGCACCAGCCCAGGAGGGATGGATACCATCTCTTTTCAACAGACCAGGCTTGCCCCAAAAACTTTTCCAATTGTCTATGAATTTTATATTATTCTGCGGACACCACTTCGACAGCCAACCGTTCAGTGAGGCCAATCGGCTAACTATCTCATCACTCCTGCGTACAGGAAGGGGGCCAGAGTAAATTACAGTGCCTGACATCGTACTTGCGAGTTCACACACCTCTTTAATATTAATTTTGGTGATCTCCGACTGGCGGAGTCGAACATCATTAGTGCCGACATGAATAATGATCTTAGAGAATTTACGATTAGCATTAGCCAGCACTTTTAAATTTCCTTTGATGTCAGGCGCTCTGGCTCCCGGCAAACATGTGACTATGGTGGCTGGTGTCTCTATTTTCACGTTCCGTGTGATCGAATCACCAATTACCAGGGCACAATCAACAGAATTCTCAGTGGGTGTTTCACTGAGTGGGGCAAATCGGTTTGTTATGGGAATCGGAACGGAAGAGTGGTTCTTTGATCCGCGACTAGAACGATCTCTCACGGTCACCCATCTGCCCTGCTGCACGGGCTCTACTTCAGCCGGAACCGAATCATGTAAAGAGTTCACTATGCTAGGCGCATCCAAAACACTATCTAAAGAAATAGCATTCTTACCATCCTCAATTAAAATTTGGATGCGTGTCTCTAGTTCTGAAATCTTCTCCGTCAGCCTGACTGTCTCCTTGCATTTATCACATATAAATCCTATATTGCCATCGGAGAAGGCTATACTAAACATATGACATGTGACACAGGTGACAATAACAGGACAAGAAGACATTACTCACCGTGTTTGTTGACTGATTTCTTACTTACCTGGACTTTATGAACTCAAAGGCGCGGGCGCGCGAGAGAAAATAAATAAATAAATGAGCGCACGGGTGGCGCGTTAGCAGGCTAACGTTAGCGAGTTACTAGCGTGCTGTGTTAACAATAACGGAAGCTAGAGATGTAAGGTTAATCTGAGATGTTGGGTAAGCTGTATTTAGTAGTATAAACAACTATATAGTAAATGATGGCTCAAAACATAAAGAAATACGAGGCTCAGGCGAGGCTTACAGCCTCGAAGCAAACAAACACACAGCAGGCAGCGAGGCAGACAGGAGCAATCGATCAGCGATCAGACAGGAGCAGGGGCGATCAGATAACAGATAACAGATAACTCTTCGATAAAATACTTAAATTCTTGTCCATTAGAAATTAAACTCCTGGCGTTCCATTGCAAAATGGATATACCCATCAGCTTCCACCACCACTTGATGACTGACTTTCTACTACCTCTGTTCTAAGCATTTCATTAATAGAATCAGTTGTTAATCCTTCTTCACCTAGATACTTCTCTGCTGCTTTTAAGATGATCTTAATTCTCGCTGTTCTGCTATCTGTTTGTGCTGTGCAGTTAATGACTTCCACCATAAATGCAATAAATGTCTTCTTTTCTACAATCAGAGTATTTTCATTTACTTTACAGCATTTATGCACAACGTTTTGGACTGGATTTTGGATCACAGGTACTGGGTCTACCCTTGGACCTAAATTGTTCCTTGTTTTAAAGTCAACTTTTTTGATTGCTTCAGCATATGTAATTTTTTCTTCCATTCTTACATTTTGAACTTGAACTGCTCTTTTGTGTGCTTCACATCCCTTATACGCAGCACTGTGCTCTCCCCCACAATTACAACATTTAATTTTGATCCCTTCAGAACATTTACCATATTCATGATCCCCCCCACACTTAGCACAACGGGCCTTAGCCCTACATGCTGCAATATGACCAAAACGTTGGCATTTAAAACACCTTGTTGGTGGGGGAATGTAAGGTCTCACTAAATAACTAACATACCCAATTCTTATCCGTTCAGGTAGTTTATCCTCATCTAAGGCCAACATAACAGACATACTTGGTCTTTTAACACCGTCTCTAGTGTATTGCAGCCGCTTAACTTTGTTTACACGAACTCCTTTTACATTTACTTTAATTTCCTCTTCGGTCACATCAGTCGACACTCCATATATAACTCCCATAACTCTCCCTCTTTCTTCCCATATTTGCGGCTTCACAGCCTTCCCCAGCAATATATTACACTTCATTAAACCTTGCTGTTGATCTCTGTCTTTACAAACAATTAACAAATTCCCATCTCTTAGAGTTTTGACTGTATATACCTCTCCTACTATCTTGTATACGGCTTCGCTAATCTTTAAAGGATTCAATACACAACGAGGCTGAATCCAGCTACTTATTCGCAGCTACTTATTGATGCTATCCGTTCCACCTTAAATGACGCGAACTTCCGCGTTTGACGCTTTACTTAATGACGCTCGAGTTTAGGGACCGTGTGCTTTTCTCTCTTTTTTGCGTTTTTGAAAGGTTGTGTTAGGCCTACTTTTTTTGTCTATTTTTAGAATAAAATAATAATAAAAATGTTTAAATGCAAATAAAACTGATATATCAGCGAAAATGGACTGTAAAAATATAAAGGCACATAAGGCTACAGTATTTTTTAATTATTGTGCATGTCATTAGCTCAATTTAAGGACCATGTGGGTTTTCACTTATTCACACATTTTTTATATTTTCAGAAAAGAATAGCCTAATTAACATAATTTTAAGGTATTTAAATACATTCAATACATGTATTGTTTTGTATTATTATGACAAAATATAATTTGTATTAATAAAATTACAGCCTCTTATGAAGATTTCAGATGACCCAGCACCTTTGAAGATTAAACCTTCCCCTGCAAGGACTCCAGAATCAAACATGGATGATTGTAAAAACATTATCATTACGTTAAACTGCACACTAATCTTGGTAAAGTGCATGTTTGATATTTGTAAATATTTTTTTTTACTAACTTATATAAATGTACTTTCTGATATCTTATAAAATCCTAATGTGATTTTGTAACACAGAAACCTGCATTTTCTGTAAAGCTCCTTTTAAATGATGTATTGTGAAAAGCATTATACATATGTATGTATGAATTAAATTAATTGACTTGTAAGCATTCAGTTTTTACTGAACAATTATTTTTTAATGAATTTTTGAATTTTGCATTTCACAGTGCTCAATGAACCGCCTAATGCATTTTCTGGCCATTTCGCTGTGCTGTTTCTTGGCCAACTCAGAGGGTGCGTTAAATTGGACATTGTCCCTTTATAATAGATCTACTCTTCTAACGAAATCCAAATTTTGAGGAGTTTTTACTGTAGAATTATTTTTTTATGAATTTTTGAATTTTGCATTTTACACAGTGCTCAATTAGCCGCCTAATGCATTTTCTGGCCATTTCGTGGCGCTGTCTCTCGGCCGCCTCAGAGGGTGCGTTAAATTGGACATGGTCCTATTATAGGACAGCTGTTCCTCTAAAGAAATTCAAATTTTTAGCATTTTTTACTGTAGAATTTTTTTTAATGAATTTTTTAATTTTGCATTTTACACAGTGCTCAATTAACCGCCTAATGCATTTTCTGGCCATTTCGCGGCGCTGTTTCTCGACCACCTCAGAGGGTGCGTTAAATTGGACATTGTCCCTTTATAGTAGAGCTACTCCTCTAACGAAATCAACAATTTGAGCATTTTTTACTGTAGAATTTTTTTTTAATGAATTTTTGAATTTTGCATTTTACACAGTGCTCAATGAACCGCCTAATGCATTTTCTGGCCATTTCGCGGCGCTGTTTCTTGGCCAACTCAGAGGGTGCGTTAAATTTGACATTGTCCCTTTATAGTAGAGCTACTCTTCTAACGAAATTCAAATTTCTAGCATTTTTTACTGTAGAATTATTTTTTAATTAATTTTCGAATTCGCATTTTACACAGTGCTCAATGAGCCGCCTAATGCATTTTCTGGCTATTTCGTGGCGCTGTTTTTCGGCAGCCACAGAGGGTGCGTTAAATTGGACATCATCCTATTATAGGACAGCTTTTCCTCTAAAGAAATTAAAAATTTTAGCATTTTTTAGTGTAGAATTTATGTCCAGAATGTGTAGAATGTGTAGAATGTCCAATATAAAGCACCCTCTCAGGTGGCCGAGAGACAGCGCCGCAAAATGGCCAGAAAATGCATTAGGTGGCTCATTGTGCACTCTGTAAAATGCGAATTTCAAAAATTCATTAAAAATAAATTCTACAGTACAAAATGCAAAAAAATTGGAATTCTTTAGAGTAGTAGCTCTACTCTAATGGGACAATGTCAAATTTAACGCACCCTCTGAGGCGGCCGAGAAACAGCGCCGCGAAATGGCCAGAAAATGCATTAGGCGGCTCATTGAGCACTAAAATGCAAAATTAAAAAATTCATTAAAAAAAATTCTACAGTAAAAAATGCTAAAAATCTGGATTTCGTTAGAGGAGTAGCATTACTATAAAGGGACAATGTCCAATTTAACGCACCCTCTGAGGTGGCCAAGAAACAGCGCCGCGAAATGGCCAGAAAATGCATTAGGCGGCTCATTGAGCACTGAGTAAAATGCGAAATTAAAAAATTCATTAAAAAATTATTCTACAGTAAAAACTGCTCAAAATTTGGATTTCGTTAGAGGAGTAGCTCTACTATAAAGGGACAGTGTCCAATTTAACGCACCCTCTGAGGTGGCCAAGAAACAGCGCCGCGAAATGGCCAGAAAATGCATTAGGCGGCTCATTGAGCACTGTAAAATGCGAAATTCAAAAATTCATTAAAAAATAATTCTACAGTAAAAACTGCTCAAAATTTGGATTTCGTTAGAAGAGTAGCTCTACTATAAAGGGACAATGTCCAATTTAACGCACCCTCTGAGTTGGCCGAGAAACAGCGCCGCGAAATGGCCAGAAAATGCATTAGGCGGTTCATTGAGCACTAAAATGCAAAATTAAAAAATTCATTAAAAAAAATTCTACAGTAAAAAATGCTAAAAATTTGAATTTCTTTAGAGGAACAGCTCTACTATAAAGGGACAATGTCCAATTTAACGCACCCTCTGGAGTAGCTCTATTATAAAGGGACAATGTCCAATTTAACGCACCCTCTGAGTTGGCCGAGAAACATCGCCGCGAAATGGCCAGAAAATGCATTAGGCGGTTCATTGAGCACTAAAATGCAAAATTAAAAAATTAATTAAAAAAAATTCTACAGTAAAAAATGCTAAAAATTTGAATTTCTTTAGAGGAACAGTTGTCCTATAATAGGATGATGTCCAATTTAACGCACCCTCTGTGGCTGCCGAAAAACAGCACCGCGAAATTGCCAGAAAATGCATTAGGCGGCTCATTGTGCACTGTGTAAAATGCAAAATTAAAAAATTCATAAAAAAAAATTCTACAGTAAAAACTGCTAGAAATTTGAATTTCGTTAGAGGAGTAGCACTAGTATAATGGCACAATGTCCAATTTAACGCACCCTCTGAGGCGGCCGAGAGACAGCGCCACGAAATGGCCAGAAAATGCAATAGGCGGAATATTGAGCACTGTGTAAAATGCGAAATTCAAAAATTCATTAAAAAATTATTCTACAGTAAAAACTGCTCAAATTGTGGATTTCGTTAGAGGAGTAGCATTACTATAAAGGGACAATGTCCAATTTAACGCACCCTCTGAGGTGGCCAAGAAACAGCGCCGCGAAATGGCCAGAAAATGCATTAGGCGGCTCATTGAGCACTGTGTAAAATGCGAAATTCAAAAATTCATTAAAAAATAATTCTACAGTAAAAACTGTTCAAAAATTGGATTTCGTTAGAGGGGTAGCTCTACTATAAAGGGACAATGTCCAATTTAACGCACCCTCTGAGGCGGCTGAGAAACAGCGCAGCGAAATGGCCAGAAAATGCATTAAGCGGCTCATTGAGCACTGTGTAAAATGCGAATTCAAAAATTCATTAAAAAAACATTCTACAGTAAAAAATGCTAGAAATTTGAATTTCGTTAGAGGAGTAGCACTAGTATAATGGCACAATGTCCAATTTAACGCACCCTCTGAGGCGGCCGAGAAACTGCGCCGCGACATGGCCAGAAAATGCATTATGTAGCTCATTGTGCACTGTGTAAAATGCAAAATTCAGAATGATAAAAAATAATTCTACAGTAAAAACTGCATGCTTACAAGTCAATTAATTTAATTCATACATTCATATGTATAATGCTTTTCACAATACATCATTTAAAAGGAGCATTACAGAAAATGCAGGTTTCTGTGTTACAAAATCACATTAGGATTTTATAAGATATCAGAAAGTACATTTATATAAGTTAGTAAAAAAAATATTTACAAATATCAAACATGCATTTTACCAAGATTAGTGTGCAGTTTAACGTAATGATAATGTTTGTACAATCTTCCATGTTTGATTCTGGAGTCCTTGCAGGGGAAGGTTTCATCATCAAAGGTGCTGGGTCATCTGAAATATTCTTAAGAGGCTGTAATATTATTATTACAAATTATGTTTTGTAATAATAATACAAAACAATACATGTATTGAATGTATTTAAATACCTTACAATTATGTTAATTAGGCTATTCTTTTCTGAAAATATAAACAATACAAAAAGGGTCTAAAAAGTGTGAATAAGTGAAAACCCACATGATCCTTAAATTGAGCTAATGACATGCACAATAATTAAAAAATACTGTAGCCATATGTGCCTTTATATTTTTACAGTCCATTTTCGCTGATATATCAGTTTTATTTGCATTTAAACATTTTTATTATTAGTTTATTCTGAAAATAGACAAAAAAGTAGGCCTAACACAACCTTTCAAAAACGCAAAAAAGAAAGAAAAGCACACGGTCCCTAAACTCGAGCGTCAATAAGTAGAGCGTCAAACGCGGAATTTCGCGTCATTTAAGGTGGAACGGATAGCGTCAATAAGTAGCTGCGAATAAGTAGCTGGATTCAGCCTCGTCAATAACGAACAGGTTTTGAAATCGAATGATCACTTTAATGTCATTCTCTTTACTCTCGTCTCCTTTATTTCCAACGGCTTTCCTTTTTTTCCTCCCTTGTCTCACCTCCTGCCAAACTCCATCGTTTGAATTCGTTTCATTAGAAATTATTGAAGCTTCATCACCTTCCATCTCCTCTAAATTATTCTCATATTCTCTTCCCGCATTCCTCTCACTTCCTGTCCATCCCGGATCACTCCTCAGCCCTCCTGGCTCTCGCATCGGATCTGGGGCGTGCCTCTCCATTCCACCTCCTCCCCCACTCTACTCAGCCATCTCGCCATCTCCCCAGAAATCAGACGATTGGATTTCAACTAAGTTATAAAAAAAGTAAACACTAAAGCAGTTAACAGGTTATAACAATGTAGATATCAGTTTTAAATTGTTATAACGCATTCGTTGCTTTTGTGTGTTATTCGGCCATAGCGAAATAAGAAAAATGAGATTGAGACTGAATGAGAATAAAAGTACTGTAAAATTATTCTCCTGTAGGGGGCGGTGTCGGCTAAATAAAAGTCAAATTGAAAAACACGAATAACAATTCGTGAATTTGGATTTGTGTATATTTTTTTCCTTTCACTGGATAAGTTTGTTTATCAAAATTTGTTGTTACAATACAAAACACATTGCCGTTTAAATAATTACTGAAGTGATTACTGCACATTGATTCAAATTTCTTGCAACCACAAACGACTGTAATTGGTCTATCGTCATCAACTAACTCATGATGACTCATCAGCGCTGAGAAAAGTAACACTACTGTGTACACAAGTTTTAACAGCCTGCTTAAATCATTTTCTGCCTGTCGAGTGAGTCAGCAACATTAATAGAAACAATATAATAACGGAATAAAAAAGTTATTCTTGAAGACGTGATATAGTTCATCATGTGGATCATATTTCAACTTTATTTACTTCTGTTTCCGTAGCAACAAAGAACAAACGGAAGACTCACCTGTGCTGCGATATGGTAAACTACTTTATTTGAGCTATATTTTTGTTCAATTATTCGTACAGATTATATTTATGTCTTAGAGTCGTGTATTAATCTGCTAACTGTTTTGTTCATCTCTAAAGGCTGAAGTCGAAGACACTTTAAAGAGGATTCAAGGCTATAATGGTGTTATTGGCTCAATAGTCGTTAACGCAGAAGGTAACGTTAGGCCTAACGATCATGATTTAACATGGTTTTACTGTTGTTACATTAACTGTTATATTTATAATATAATATAATATAATATAATATGTTACAAAACTACATAGGATAAGCTGGTATAGAGAATGGATAATAATATAATATTTTACAAAACATAGGATAAGGTGGTATAGAGAATGGATATAATATAATATTTTACAAAGCTACATAGAATAAGCTGGTAAGTTATAGAGAATGTATATAATATATTATAATATGTTACAAAACTACATAGGATAAGCTGGTATAGAGAATGGATATAATATAATATTTTACAAAACTATATAGGATAAGCTGGTATAGAGAATGGATATAATATAATATCACATAGAGTTATATTAAATAATCAACAATAGTGATGAAGAAACTGATTTTGCATGAGGGTTTATTAGGATTAAACAGCTTCTAAATAGTTTTGAAGTGTAAAACTAGTTTTGTTTTATAGAAGCCGTAGTTCCATTGATCTTAACCTGGTCATTTTCAGGCATTCCCATCAGAACGACCCTAGACAACTCGACGACGGTGCAGTATGTAGGACTGCTGCATCAGCTGACTATAAAAGCCAGGAGTACGATCAGAGACATCGACCCCCAGAACGACCTGACGTTTCTGCGCATCAGGTCCAAGAAACACGAGATCATGGTGGTGCCAGGTGGGTCAGCGCATTATCAGCCCGTCTTACTTATCAGGCTGTTAAAGCACTTATACTGTAGCTCTCACCTTTTCCCCATTTTCCTCCAGATAAAGAATTCCTGATGATCGTCATCCAGAGCCCAACTGAATAGATGGCTAAATTATATTCTTTAAAACATGTAACTTTGTTTGTACACTGCCCTTAACAAGTATAACATTTCGTCTAGTGAATAGCTTTTTTGAATTAAAACTTTTGATTGTGCATTGTGATTGATTGGATGTCAAGTCGTCAATAAATAAGTGATTTGTTGTCTTTATTATGGAGTAAATGAGTGTTTAAGGTCCTCTGAAGTGACAGTTTTGTTATGGCTGATCTATATATATTAAGAGAGAGAGAGAGAGAGAGGCTATATATATATACTGTATGTATATATATATATATATATATATATATGTATATATATATATATATATATATATATATATATATATATATATATATATTATTTTATATAGTTCGACTACTAATAAAAATAATAATGAAAAATGGTATTTCATTAATATTATTTATAATATATATTGTATTTCATACAATAATTATTATATGACATATTATTTGATATAGTACTACTACTACTAATAATGACAAATTGTATTTTAACTACTATATATAAGCCTATTTAATAGTATTTAATTGAATTTAAAATAATGTTTAAATTAATTATTTAAAAAAATATATATTCATATATAATAATTTCTTTATAAAATTATATTATTATTATTATTATTATTATTATTATTTCAAAATGTAGTTCATATATTTTCCAGAAGATGGCAGGAGTTCAAGCTGATTCTTTGTATCGCTGCTCATTTGTTTCTCTGATAAATGGCTGGTTTAATGGGTTGTGACAGCGGTCTGGTTTATTGTGCTCTTCTCCAGTACTGAGCTAATTAGGTGTATATGCGCATCTTCTACATCACACCATCCGCGCTAAAAACAGAACGCACATTTAATAGAAATATATGATGGATAAAAATGGTTATTCAGTTTGGTCAGTGTGGTGGATTTACAGGTTTGGCTGGTTCGTGTGTTTAAGCTCCATTACGTGCAGCTGATTTGCTGTTGTGTTGTGTTTGTGTGTGTTTTTGCCTGAGGGTCAGTGTTCGTTGTCTTTTGAAAGGAACAGTGTAGCCAGAAAGTTTGTGCTAATTACTCTCTAACACAATCATTTCCTTTCCTTTTCTGCCTTTAGCTTTTTATGGTTGCAGTTCTAGGGCTCTTTACCCCATGCAATCTAAAAGGCACTTTCCATGAATAGGGTGGGCTACAAATTGGCATCCAATGACATAAATAAATAAATAATGCACAAATGGCATGTTCTCATGAGTAGTTGTCTAACATAAAATAAAAATGAGGTATGAAAAACAGCAAGTTAAATAGTGGTCTTGTGTTTTGTCCTTTTCATGGCATCCAACAATGAGTATAATAGAAAATATTAGTTGTAGAAAATCCTTCTATTTTTTGTAATAATAATGACAATAATAATAATTATTATTATTATTATTATATGGCAATATAATATATGGAGTCCTCAATGAGCGGTGACAGGTGTTGCTCGTGAGAGTGAACGAGTGGGTGGAGTTGTAGGGTCTAGTCCTGATGGCATGCTTGAATCTGTGACAGAATCCGATGGAGAAACAAGAGAATCATGGTGAGGTTTGAGGAGGGAAACATGGAAGGTAGGTCCAGTTCTTTATTGGGAAAGTAGGTTTAACCTGTAAGTAACTTTGTTGATTTGTCTCTGGATGGTGAATGGTCCAATGTAGCGGGGACTTGCGTCAGGGCAGCCGGAGGCGGATGTGTGTCTCTGGTTGAGAGCCAGACCTTCTGTCCTGGATGGATAGTAAGAGTGGAATTTCTGCGGATGTCGGCCTGGCTCTTTTTTCTCCGAACTGCCTTTTGTACATGGATGTGAGCCGAGTCCCAACCTTTTGCTCTTTTGCAACTTCTGAAGGCCCACCTGAGCAGGGAAACTGGGCCGAATGGTAACCCAGTGTGCACTGGAAGGGTGTGAGACCAGTTTCACAAAGATAGACTTTGACTATGGCTTAGATATAGTAGATAGTCAGACTTCAGATAGACATCTAAATCAGACCATTGCACAAAGCACTTAAGACACTGACTATCTTAAGTAGGACTACACTGCAATGCATTCTTGGTAAAATAAGACACTTTTCAAAACAAAAAACATGGCGGATCGAGTAAGCTGCTCAGTGCAGTTTACCCCAGTTTGTTGGAGGAGTATAACAGTTACAAGGACATTTTACTTGGGAAATTTAGCGGAGAATGTAGTAACAAGAAGAAATGTTTAATTTGGAAAAAGATTGCTACGACAGTAAACAGCGTTAATCCGACCGTTGAGCGGAGTGTTAAAGACGTACAGAAAAGATACAAAAACATAGCCTGGGAAAACCCAGACAACTTCCGGCAAATTTAGATTTGCTCTGAAAGTTAGTCTGGCAAAGAGCTCATTCAAGCCCATTTCCAATCCGTCGAAATCGAGGCACCAATCAGAAACATTGGGGCGGGCTTTACTCTTTGACGACAGCGCTGGGATTTTGAAGCAAATTGTAGCCTACATTACAAAGATGGATGCCACATCCGTCGAACATCACTCGTTCGAATCAGCTATCGTGTCTGTTTTAAGCGATTTAAACGTTTCCTTTTTGTTAAAAATCGAGCAAAGAACAACACTCGGAGATGTTTCTCCTCCGCTCTGCATACGTCATCTCCTTCATCGCTCTGATTGGGTTTAGGTCTATCCGCAATGTCCGTTGGTGTTAAAAAAAATTTGGTCTAAATGAAGTCAGTCTTTATTTTTGTGAAACAGTAACTTGCATTAGACTAGTCAATGAGCAAATTTTAGACTTGTCTAACACTATAGACCGGTCTAAAATAGCTTTGTGAAACCGGCCCCAGTGGTACAGTAGCTTGACGGAGTGAGATTTGTGCAGACTCTGCCCACGGTAGGAATTTGTTCCAGCTTTGCTAATGATTGTTGTTGTATAACCTCAGGTACCATCCAATCTCTTGAATTCTGCGCTCAGTTTGTCCATTCGATTGTGAATGGTACCCAGAAGATAAACTCAACTAGGAGTTGAAAGAATGCTTTCCACACTCTGGAAATGAACTGTGATCCTCGATCTGACACAATGTCCTCAGGTTGACCAAAGTTACGAAACACGTGGTGGAACAAGGCTTCAGCTGTTTCAGTAGCGGAGGGTAGTCCCCTGAGGGGAACGAGTCGACAAGCCTTTGAGAATCCGTCCACAGCTGCTAAGATGCAAGTGTATGAGTCTGAAGGAGGAAAGTCTGTGACAAAATCAACTCCTAGGTGGAACCAAGGTCTTTGAGGAATGGGCAATGGTAACAATTTGCCCTCAGGTAAGTGGTGTGCTGATTTGGAGATTGCGTCCTGGGTTATGCTGGGCCACCAGTAACGGTTGCGGATGAGCGAGAGGCTTTGATGGCTTCCTGGTTGCCCTGATCCCTGAACTGAGTCGATGAGGGGCAGACGTAACACAGATGGAAATCAGACGAGCCCCTCAGGACCTCCCGGCGGAGCTGGCTCAACCTGTGATCTGTTCATCGAGGGTCCACTGAATAGCCCAATGATATTGGCTGGAGGGAGTATTGGCTCAGGGTGGCCAGGAGGGAAGTCTGGAGCATATAAACGAGACAAAGCATCAGCCTAAATGTTCATGTGTCCTGGCCTGTAAGTGTGTGAAGACTAAAGCCTGTCGAGGAGTCTTCAGGCTTCTCGCAGGAACTCCAGATTACGATGGTCAGTGATTATCTCAAATGGGTGTTTAGCTCCAGCCAATGTCTCCACTCCCAGCCCATGCATCCACTTTGACGATGAATGGTAGGTCGGGATTGAGATGAGCGAGAGTGGGAGCGTGACTGAATGCTTCCCTCTGATGTTTGAAGGCCCGTGGCAGATGGACTCCAGGACAGAGACTTGGGCCGGTTACGAAGAAGGGAGAGGTTAGTGGAAAGGTAATCTTTCGGAAATTGGAAATGAACTTGCGGTAGAAATTGGCACACCCAAGGAATCGCTGTAGTTCCTTGATGGATGTGGGAAGTGGCCAATTTTTAACTGCTTGTACCTTCCCCTGGTCCATGGTAATGCAAAATTCTTCAATGCCATCCTAGGAATGATGAAATTCTAATTTCTCTAGTAGAGTTGGTGTTCCCGTAGTTTCTGAAAGACCCGCGTAACGTGATGGCGATGGTCGGCCCGGATCCGGGAGTATATCAGGATGCAGTCGATGTAGATTATGACGAAATTATGGAGAAACTCCCGGAACACCTCATTCATCAATCCCTGGAATATAGGGTGAGTTGGACAGCATGTTGGGCATAACCTGATATCCATACTGGCCTGATGGTGTAATAAAAACTTTTCAAAGTTACTGTAAGAAGTTTAAGTAACAAATTATGTTTTTAAGACCCAAATTTGGATAAAAAGATTGCAAAATTGACATCCTTTATCAAATAAAACAAAAATAAATAAAATGAGAAAAACAACAACAAATAATATATATAATATTTAGTTTCCTGAGTTTGTGATGATACTGTTTTAATGACTTTTGGCTATTTTGTAAGAGTTCCAGGCCCTATTTTGCATCCTATTCTACTGGAAACAATGTTAAACTCTGATATCTGTACATGTATCTGGTTCTTCTGAGCTGATGGAGTCAGCGAGAGCGACTCTGGAGATCCGCTGCTTGCGTTCCCCACTGCTGGAGTGCCTGACCTCCGCTCGGCCTCCATCTGTCTGCTTTACATGCCCAGCGCTGCCAATTGGCACTCTCAGCACGGGGCAGAAAGCCATCAGGTGGTTCTGGGACCAGCTCCTGTGCACAGCCCCGTGAAGAGTGTGTCCGGGTAAGATAATTAAGCAGAGGATTAATGATTGCGCTAATAACAGCATTAGAGAGAAAGCCTTGTCTGTTTGTGTGTCATATATCAGGACTAAAACGCAAGCCTGCTTTAGGCCCTGCATGGTTTTTCTATATGTATCTGGTGTTAGTGAGAACAATGGTGTGGTCGAAGGCTACCAGTGCTTTAGTTTCAGTGAGAGAAGAGAGCTTTGAGAAGACGCGGCTTCATTGAAAGACAACAAAGTTGTGGGGGTTTTTCTGTCTGGACTTGGTGTGAAGGTATAATATCATCCCACCAAAGGCTTTGTATTTTTATGTCCTTTCTCCAAAAAGAAACTGGAGTTTAGTGTACATATTATAATGAAGTTTCCATCCTCCTCTGGAAGTTCAGAGTCTTAAAAGCATCTTATCTATATCTTATTTGGTTTAAAGTTATTTTAAAGTGCAGTTGTTAGCTTAAGGATAAGCTAATTTGCACCTAATTTGACCACTAAAGTGACTATTGAATATTATCGAATAAAATATTTTATACTATTTATTTATTTTCTAAAATAAAATAATTAAATGAATTATAAATTAAACAATTTGACACGTAAAGTGACTTTCTTAACTATCTTAACTTAATGTCTAGATTTCCAATTTCCAATACTAAATATGATTCAGTCATATTAAATATATATTATTAATGTTGTCAGTCATGTTAAATATTTATTATTTTATATTATTTATATATTATATTAATTTGAATGTATTTCTAGAATAAAAATAATGTAATAAATTGTTAATTTTGTAAATAACATGAATTGACTTTTTAAGTTACTTATATTAGTGTAGTCACATTCAGTCGTTTATTTACTTATTATCTAAAATAATGTATATATAAATACAATTATTTGAC
Organism: Tiaroga cobitis; assembly: GCA_030578255.1. Lineage (NCBI taxonomy): Eukaryota > Metazoa > Chordata > Actinopteri > Cypriniformes > Leuciscidae > Tiaroga > Tiaroga cobitis. The sequence goes on along the minus strand of CM060615.1, from coordinate 26,855,045 downwards.
CCTTAAAGTGACTTTTTTGGGGTGACCTAATGTAGACATATTCAGTCAAATTAAAAAGGTATATTATATTATTTATGTATTAAATTACATTTAATTTGCCTGTTTATAATATAATGTATATTACATTTTTTATAATATTTTATAAAATAAAATTCATTGGTGTTGTCAGATTCTGTTCTATGTGTTGTATTATTTTATATTATTAAGTTGGCTTGGAGAGCCAACTTACTGAAATCCTATTTAAACTTATTAAGTTGGCTTGGAGAGCCAACTTACTGAAATCCTATTTAAACTTATTAAGTTGGCTTGGAGAGCCAACTTACTGAAATCCTATTTAAACTTATTATTAAGTTGGCTTGGAGAGCCAACTTACTGAAATCCTATTTAAACTTCTTATTAAGTTGGCTTGGAGAGCCAACTTACTGAAATCCTATTTAAACTTATTATTATTAAGTTGGCTTGGAGAGCCAACTTACTGAAATCCTATTTAAACTTATTAAGTTGGCTTGGAGAGCCAACTTACTGAAATCCTATTTAAACTTATTATTATTAAGTTGGCTTGGAGAGCCAACTTACTGAAATCCTATTTAAACTTATTATTAAGTTGGCTTGGAGAGCCAACTTACTGAAATCCTATTTAAACTTATTATTAAGTTGGCTCTCCAAGCCAACTTACTGAAATCCTATTTAAACTTATTAAGTTGGCTCTCCAAGCCAACTTACTGAAATCCTATTTAAACTTATTATTATTAAGTTGGCTTGGAGAGCCAACTTACTGAAATCCTATTTAAACTTATTCTAACTGATCGGACTTACAGTTTTCTTAAAAATTAATATTAAACATCATAAAATTCCCATAGACTTTCATTGCAGCATGTTCAAAATGAGCCAAGGCTACGGTGGCCCAGTAGTGCACAACATAAAAACTCAAATCTAAACTCCCTGAAGCCCTAAGCTGCATTCCAAACCGCATACTTCCCTACTATTTAGTATGGGAAAAAGAGTAGGCGAGTGAAAAAGTATGTATGAATCCAAAAGAGTAGGCGAGAATTACCTGGGTGACGTAGTAATTATCGCGAGATTCGGACTTAAGTGCGTTCGAATATGCCTACTTTCCTACTATATAGTAGGCGAAAACAGTACGTGAAGGAAGCAGTACGTTCGAAACATCAGTATTCATAAAAGAGTAGGCGAGAAGTTCTCGGATGGCTTACTGCTTGTGCCCAGATTTTTGAGTGCTCGTCCGATGGATACTCTTCTATCCCAGGAGGCCACGCGAGAGGATACGTCATTATCAAACATCACGGAGATCAGCGGCGCGAGGGTTTTCAAATGTGAGTAAACACGGTTCCTTGTGTCGTATGTGTTAAACTACTAAAGAGTAAACGTTTTAACTGTTCAAGGTGTAAAGGAGTTAGACAGTATAGTATAGTTGTGATTTAGCTGTGAAAACATGTTTTATTATGTATAGCTAACAGGGGAGCACCAGTAAGGACACGTAACGTTATAAGTTACGTCTCTAAACTGAATTTAAATAACCATATACATCTTAAACACGCTTATTTAAAATGTCTATTTACATCTGAAAGAAAAATATTGTATAAGTATTGCAGATGAGCACATCCCAATATGAATAAGACATCTGAGCGATGAATATGTGCTATTATGTAGGATAATTCACTGTTGTCAACACTGTTTACATTAGACAAATGTGCAATAAATAAGGTAAATAAACAAATCTATAAAGTAACTAAACATGTCATATATTTTATTTGTCCCTTATTACTGTTGATAAATTGAGGAACATTTAAGTTGGATAAAAAGTGAGTTAACACATCAGCTACAACCTCAGCATGTAAATGCAGTATTGAGCTTATAAATCACAGAGGTAACGTTAATGTGAATCTTGTCTGTATGTTACAGGGACGGAAGAACACGCGTGTGTTTATCCGGTGGAGAGAGGCTTATGATGCTGAATGCTGTCATCAAAGGCTTTGAGTGAGTATACTACAGAAATGGATAACAACATCTATTAAATCTTAAGTTGTAGTTTATTTGAATTATTGTAATTTCATGGAGAAATTGCAGCACTTTTCTGATTCTTGATTTCTGTGCATTTGCTGCAGAGCTTTTGTGGCGGAGCAGGACCTGCAAGGAAAGATGATGGCAGCATTTGTTGGGGAAAAAAGGTTTTAGGGATTTTACTCAAATATAAAGGTAATTTTTGTTATTTTGAATACATAAATCAAATGACATTGTGCTGTTAAAATGACTGCTTTTGTATAATGTTTGAGAATTTTTGTAGGATCTGAAGTCTCAAGACTTGTGTGAGCACTGAGGATGAGGAGCCCAGAGCTGAATCCTGGAAGTGGTGCCATGGATGAGACGCTCCATCTCTCCATCTGCCCTTACGAGCCCCTCCATCACTCCATCTGCCCTTACGAGACCCTCCATCACTCCATCTGCCCTTACGAGACCCTCCATCACTCCACCTGCCCTTACGAGACCCTCCATCACTCCATCTGCCCTTACGAGACCCTCCATCACTCCACCTGCCCTTACGAGACCCTCCATCACTCCATCTGCCCTTACGAGACCCTCCATCACTCCACCTGCCCTTACGAGACCCTCCATCTCTCCATCTGCCCTTACGAGACCCTCCATCACTCCATCTGCCCTTACGAGACCCTCCATCACTCCATCTGCCCTTACGAGACCCTCCATCTCTCCATCTGCCCTTACGAGACCCTCCATCACTCCACCTGCCCTTACGAGACCCTCCATCACTCCATCTGCCCTTACGAGCCCCTCCATCACTCCATCTGCCCTTACGAGACCCTCCATCACTCCACCTGCCCTTACGCTGTTAAAATGACTGCTTTTGTATAATGTTTGAGAATTTTTGTAGGATCTGAAGTCTCAAGACTGGTGTGAGCACTGAGGATGAGGAGCCCAGAGCTGAATCCTGGAAGTGGTGCCATGGATGAGACGCTCCATCTCTCCATCTGCCCTTACGAGCCCCTCCATCACTCCATCTGCCCTTACGAGACCCTCCATCACTCCATCTGCCCTTACGAGACCCTCCATCACTCCACCTGCCCTTACGAGACCCTCCATCTCTCCATCTGCCCTTACGAGACCCTCCATCACTCCATCTGCCCTTACGAGCCCCTCCATCACTCCATCTGCCCTTACGAGACCCTCCATCACTCCATCTGCCCTTACGAGACCCTCCATCACTCCACCTGCCCTTACGAGACCCTCCATCTCTCCACCTGCCCTTACGAGACCCTCCATCACTCCATCTGCCCTTACGAGACCCTCCATCACTCCACCTGCCCTTATGAGACCCTCCATCTCTCCATCTGCCCTTACGAGACCCTCCATCACTCCATCTGCCCTTATGAGACCCTCCATCTCTCCATCTGCCCTTACGAGACCCTCCATCACTCCATCTGCCCTTACGAGACCCTCCATCACTCCATCTGCCCTTACGAGACCCTCCATCACTCCATCTGCCCTTATGAGACCCTCCATCTCTCCATCTGCCCTTACGAGACCCTCCATCACTCCATCTGCCCTTACGAGCCCCTCCATCACTCCATCTGCCCTTACGAGACCCTCCATCACTCCATCTGCCCTTACGAGCCCCTCCATCACTCCACCTGCCCTTACGAGACCCTCCATCTCTCCACCTGCCCTTATGAGACCCTCCATCTCTCCACCTGCCCTTACGAGACCCTCCATCTCTCCACCTGCCCTTACGAGACCCTCCATCACTCCATCTGCCCTTACGAGACCCTCCATCACTCCACCTGCCCTTATGAGACCCTCCATCTCTCCATCTGCCCTTACGAGACCCTCCATCACTCCATCTGCCCTTATGAGACCCTCCATCTCTCCATCTGCCCTTACGAGACCCTCCATCACTCTATCTGCCCTTACGAGACCCTCCATCACTCCATCTGCCCTTACGAGACCCTCCATCACTCCATCTGCCCTTATGAGACCCTCCATCTCTCCATCTGCCCTTACGAGACCCTCCATCACTCCATCTGCCCTTACGAGCCCCTCCATCACTCCATCTGCCCTTACGAGACCCTCCATCACTCCATCTGCCCTTACGAGACCCTCCATCACTCCATCTGCCCTTACGAGACCCTCCATCACTCCATCTGCCCTTACGAGACCCTCCATCACTCCATATGCCCTTACGAGACCCTCCATCACTCCATCTGCCCTTACGAGACCCTCCATCACTCCATCTGCCCTTACGAGACCCTCCATCACTCCATCTGCCCTTATGAGACCCTCCATCTCTCCATCTGCCCTTACGAGACCCTCCATCACTCCATCTGCCCTTACGAGCCCCTCCATCACTCCATCTGCCCTTACGAGACCCTCCATCACTCCACCTGCCCTTACGCTGTTAAAATGACTGCTTTTGTATAATGTTTGAGAATTTTTGTAGGATCTGAAGTCTCAAGACTGGTGTGAGCACTGAGGATGAGGAGCCCAGAGCTGAATCCTGGAAGTGGTGCCATGGATGAGACGCTCCATCTCTCCATCTGCCCTTACGAGCCCCTCCATCACTCCATCTGCCCTTATGAGACCCTCCATCTCTCCATCTGCCCTTACGAGACCCTCCATCACTCTATCTGCCCTTACGAGACCCTCCATCACTCCATCTGCCCTTACGAGACCCTCCATCACTCCATCTGCCCTTATGAGACCCTCCATCTCTCCATCTGCCCTTACGAGACCCTCCATCACTCCATCTGCCCTTACGAGCCCCTCCATCACTCCATCTGCCCTTACGAGACCCTCCATCACTCCATCTGCCCTTACGAGACCCTCCATCACTCCATCTGCCCTTACGAGACCCTCCATCACTCCATCTGCCCTTACGAGACCCTCCATCACTCCATCTGCCCTTACGAGACCCTCCATCACTCCATCTGCCCTTACGAGACCCTCCATCACTCCATCTGCCCTTACGAGACCCTCCATCACTCCATCTGCCCTTACGAGACCCTCCATCACTCCATCTGGCCTTACGAGACCCTCCATCACTCCATCTGGCCTTACGAGACCCTCCATCACTCCATCTGCCCTTACGAGACCCTCCATCCCTCCAGCTGCCCTTACGAGACCCTCCATCACTCCATCTGGCCTTACGAGACCCTCCATCACTCCATCTGCCCTTATGAGACCCTCCATCCCTCCACCTGCCCTTACGAGCCCCTCCATCACTCCATCTGCCCTTACGAGACCCTTCATCACTCCATCTGCCCTTACGAGCCCCTCCATCACTCCATCTGCCCTTACGAGACCCTCCATCACTCCATCTGCCCTTACGAGACCCTCCATCACTCCATCTGCCCTTATGAGACCCTCCATCCCTCCACCTGCTCCGGCACAAAGGCACGGTCACCTCTGGTGAATTCATCAGAATAAAGCCCCAGAATGGGAACCGCTGTGTTGAGATGGCAGTAGGATTTGGGGTTCAGCGCCTGTAAATACATGCTTGTAGTTTGAATAAAGCTTTGTTCCATGTGTTGTTGACTTGTATATGCATTTGTTTATTGTGATGGTTACTTTTATTTGTTCTTTTACTCATTTATTCATGTTTTTTATTGTTGTCAGTATATAAAATATAATTATTTCATTGATGTATGCATTAATTCATTGTTTGACTGACAATTGAGATGTTTCACTGCATTTATCAATATAAATGTATTCATGCATAAGTATGTCAAATGACAAAACAAATAACATTTAGCTTGTTTTATTCAATTATATCATTTTTAGTATGTAAAAAAAGTAATGTAATTAAGTATTGGTCAGCATTTAATATTATTATTTTGTTTATGTTTTGAGGTGGGCTAACAATGCAATTCATTCTGAGGTAATATTAATTTTTAAGGAGTGATACTTAAATTTTTCGAGTAAAAAATCAACAGTTTTCTCCAAAGGAGAGATCTTCGAGCAGCGGCCCGTCTCCTTTGTGCAGACATTACAAACGCCGAGGAAAACTGTTCTAGGTTGTGCTGTCGAGTTACTGATGTTATGAAGTGTTAGTGCACCTGTCACTCATATAATTTAAAATTATTACATACAAGATCATGGAAAGATACCATAGTTGTATCTAACAATGAACAATCATGATGACAAAACAGAAAACATAAAGATCATTGGTTTGTATACATTATAATATGATATTTATACACAGGAAAAAAGAACAATAACAAGGCTAAATATCTTTAAATAGTTCTTCATAATACATTAAAACAAATTGTTGTTTTAAGTCTGAGGGATGAAACGAGAGGTTTCATCAAGAAAAAGGAAAACTTAAAGGAGAAACTTTTTGGGTATAAAATAAAGAAATTAACAACATATTCAAGAGATGACGATTTGGGGGTTTCTTAATAAATAAATATATCGTTATAGCCTAAGGATAAAACTGGGTCACATTAGTAGGGTTTAAAATATAACAACTTAAATCAACTATTCACCAAATAAATGGACAGCTGTTTCTTCAACAATACTACCACAAAATGAGCAAGTTTCATCAATATCAAGATATTTACAGATAGATCAGATGAATTAAACGTGTCGTTCATATATTTTAAGTTGTCGCGCTTGTGATAACGCGTCGTAGGTCACATGATAACGTCAACATGGCAGATGTCCGGATCGCATTCATACTCAACGAGATTTGGCTATAAAGTACCTACTCTTTTCGAGCTCGTTAAGTAAGTACTTATTGAAATTAAGTACCTACTCATTGAGTATGCGGTTTGGAACGCAGCCACAGACTCAATTAAACTACCATTCAATGTACTAATAATCTATCTATCTTTCTAAATAATCTATCTATCTATCTATCTATCTATCTATCTATCTATCTATCTATCTATCTATCTATCTATCTATCTATCTATCTATCTTTCTAACTAAACTATCTATCTATCTATCTTTCTAACTAATCTATCTATCTATCTTTCTAAATAATCTATCTATCTATCTATCTATCTATCTATCTATCTATCTATCTATCTATCTATCTATCTATCTATCTATCTAACTAATCTATCTATCTTTCTAACTAAACTATCTATCTTTCTTTCTACCTAATCTATCTATCTATCTATCTATCTATCTATCTATCTATCTATCTATCTATCTATCTAATATATCTATCTATCTATCTTTCTAACTAATCTATCTATCTATATCTATCTTTCTAACTAAACTATCTATCTATATCCATCTTTCTAACTAATCTATCTATCTATCTATCTATCTATCTTTCTAACTAATCTATCTATCTATCTATCTATCTATCTATCTATCTATCTATCTATCTATCTATCTATCTATCTATCTAACTAATATATCTATCTATCTAACTTATCTATCTATCTTTCTAACTAATTTTTCTTTCTGTCTTTCTAATCGTTCTTTCCAACTAATCGCTCTTTTCTTTTTTCTTTCTTTCTTTCTAACAAATATTTCTTTCTTTCTAACTAATCTTTCTTTCTAACTATTCTTTCTTTATAACTAATCGCTCTTTCTTTTTTCATTCTTTCTTTCTTACAAATCTTTCTTTCTTTCTTTCTAGCTAATCTTTCTTTCTTTCTAACTAATCTATCTTTTTTTCTTTCTAACTAAACTATGTTTCTTTCTAACTAATCTTTCTTTCTTTCTTTCTAACTAATATTTTTTATTTATTTCTTTCTAACTAATCTTTCTTTCTTTCTAACTTATCTATCTATATTTCTTTCTAACTAATCTATCTTTCTTTCTAACTAATCTATATTTCTTTCTAACTAATCTATCTTTCCCTATCAGGGAACTCGAGCTGCGTGACAACGCATTGGGAACGCCCCTGCGTGAGTCGTCATGAAGCACGTATGAAATCAGTCCAATGGCGAGACGGAACGTCATAGGCGGGTGACGTCATCGACCAGGAAACTATATAAGCACCCCAAAACACAAGCGCGTCAGCTTCTGAGTCTTCAGCAAGCGCTCTATGTGTGATCATATCAGTCTGTCTCAAAGTGTTTTTTGTCTGTCCTTAGAAAGTGCTAGGCAGGAGTTTTTCACATATAAAAAAAAAAATATATAAAAAGAGACGATATATATTATGGCGAGTGAACAGCAATTCAGAAAGTGTGTGCATCCCTGCCCACGTTACATCACGGGTGGGGACACTCACGATCTGTGTGTTGCTTGTTTGGGAGTGCAGCATGCCCAGTCAGCTCTCGAGGGAGCTGACTGCGAGCATTGCGAGCGTTTATCAATGAAGACGCTCCGCTCCCGCCGAGCCCTCTTCGAGGAGAGTGGTTCGGTGCGCGCTCCCCGCGGTTCGGGTCCCGCTGCTGCCGAGGCACAGCGGAGGCTTCAATCGTGGGGATCGCAAATGGATGTATCAGCGGGGATTGAGACGGGCTCTGCCTTATCTCAGCCTTTACCTGATAGATCCAGTGCCTCAGATCCCGGGGTGGAAGCACGCGCTGCGGTTTCTTCCCCCCGGGCTGAGGTACCAACACTTCAACTATCCAGTTCTGAGGAATTGGATGTTGAAAGTGTTGATACAGCAGAGACTGGGGACTCGTCACTTCAGTCTCCTGCTAGTGAGGAGCTTATGGAGGTGCTCACTCGAGCTGTGGAAAGATTAAGCATTGAGTGGCCAGCGGAAAGACATGAATCTCGTTCAAAAAGTAAATTAGATGAGAGATTTCTACCATCTAGGGCTGCACCTCCACGCCGGTGTCTTCCGTTCTTTCCTGATCTCCACACCGAGGTGTCGAGATCATGGAATAGACCGGTGTCAGCCAGAATATTTACGCAACAAACATCTTTGTATTCTAATATTTCTGGTGCTAAGAGTTATGGTTATGGGGCGATGCCTCAGGCTGAGGAGATTTTAGCGAGCCATCTGTCCCCAAATACAGCATCATCGTTCAAGACACCGGCGTTGCCCACCAAGCCATTAAGAAATACTTCGGCATTGGTGGGCAAGGCTTACTCGGCGGCAGGTCAAGCAGCAGCGTGTTTGCATACAATGTCCATCTTACAAGCATATCAGGCAGACCTGCTGCAAGACATTAGTGAGGGGGGTGAAATCGGTGCAGATGTGATCCGCGAACTACGTCAGGCAGCGGATCTTTCTCTCCGTGCCACCAAAGAGACGGCCAGGTCAGTCGGCCGCTCTATGTCAGCTATGGTGGCTACGGAGAGGCACCTATGGTTAAATTTATCCGATATGAAGGACAAGGATAAATCTTTTTTACTGGACGCCCCGCTATCGACCGTTGGCCTTTTCGGTGACTCGGTGAACTCGGTCATCGAAAGGTTTCAGGAAGAAAAAAAGCAGGCGGCGGCGCTCCAGAAATTTCTCCCCCTCCGTGTTCATGTCTCCGGGGCTGCTGGGCGGGAGCAGCCCCGGCCGTCGAGTAGCTCCTCACATAGGGCGCAGCAAAAGAAGAGTGTCGCGTCTCGTGCTCCTCCCCAGCAAAACTGGGCCGAGTCGCGGCGCTCTCAGTCGAGGTCTTCCAGGGGCAAAACCGATCTGAGGACGGTTATTGTCGCCAGGAAGGCTTCGTCGAAGAAGTCCTGACGCCAAGGGCGTCAGGGTGCTGAGGGTGGTCCCCACCGAGAGAGAAAGGTGTTCGCCGCTGTACACGGCGCCCGTTCTGTCTCGGTGCCCTCAGGGGCCCGTTCTGCCAACCCCGCCTGCGTGCCGGGGCGTAGACGGTCCCAGCGAGCGCTTTCCCGAGGGACGCTCGCCCGCTCTGAGGAGCGGTTTAGAGCAGTCAGACCAGTTGTTCCCTGCCGGTGCGCCGTTACAGGGCGCTGTGTCTGTCACTCAAAATATTCCAGAGGCCAGTCTCGAGAGACTGGTACCCTTAGTAGAATTTTTGGCAGAGTGGAAAAGCCTTCCAAATGTATCTCATTGGGTCCTGCAGACTATCGAGAAGGGGTACGCGATTCAATTCAGATCACGCCCGCCTCGCTTCAGAGGGGTTCTGCCCACAGTGGTGGGCCCCGAGCAGGCTCTGGTTATGGAACAGGAGGTGAAGACTCTCCTGCTGAAGGAGGCTATAGAACGAGTTCTTCCTCCCAGCAGAGAGCTGGGCTATTACAGCCGATATTTCATTGTTCCAAAGAAGGACGGGGGGTTGCGTCCAATTTTAGATCTGCGCCTATTAAATCGCTCAGTAGGGAAGCTCAAGTTCAAAATGCTTACTCTCAAGCAGATCGTGTCACAGATCAGGTCCGAGGACTGGTTTGTCACGATAGATCTAAAAGACGCATACTTCCACATTTCCATCCTTCCACAACACAGGAAGTTCCTGAGGTTCGCTTTCGGGGGCGAAGCGTACCAGTATCGGGTTCTTCCGTTCGGCCTAGCACTCTCTCCCCGAACTTTCACGAAATGTATGGATGCAGCTCTGGCTCCGCTGCGGCTCCAGGGCATCCGCATTTTGAATTATATCGACGATTGGTTGATTCTGGCTCAATGGGAGCATCAGGCGATTCGGCATCGAGATGTCGTTCTCGCCCATATCAAAAAGTTGGGGTTGAGGCTCAACGCCAAAAAGAGTGTGCTTTCTCCAGTACAGAGGACCACTTTTCTGGGCGTGGTTTGGGATTCGACGACGATGCAGGCACGTCTGTCCCCTGCTCGTATAGCTTCGATTCTCTCAGCCGTCAAACAGGCAAAGCTAGGCCAGTCACTCACTGTAAAAGAATATCAGAGGATTCTGGGTCTGATGGCAGCAGCGTCCAACGTTATACCTTGCGGCCTGCTGTACATGAGACCACTGCAGTGGTGGCTCAGGACCAAGGGGTTCTCCCCGAGGGGAAACCCGCTCCGCAAGATCAGGGTCACGCGACGGTGTCTCCGTGCTCTGGCTATGTGGAAAGAACCTTGGTTCCTGTCCCTGGGTCCTGTGTTGGGGGCTCCGTGTCGTCGTGTAACACTAACGACGGACGCCTCTCTCACAGGCTGGGGGGCGATCATGAGTGGTCGCTCGGCCCAGGGTCTGTGGCAGGACCATCATCTTCATTGGCACATAAATTGTCTAGAAATGATGGCAGTGTTTCAGGCCCTGAAACACTTCCTCCCAGGCCTGAGAGGTCACCATGTTCTTGTCCGGTCAGACAACACATCGGTGGTCTCTTATATAAACCATCAGGGGGGTCTGCGTTCGCGCCCGTTATACAAACTGGCTCGCCAGATCCTTCTATGGTCCCAGGGGAAGCTTCTTTCATTGAGGGCAATTTATATCCCGGGATATTTGAATCAGGGGGCAGACATCCTGTCGAGGCAGGGGCTGAGGCCCGGGGAGTGGAGACTCCATCCCGAGGTGGTGGAGCTCCTATGGAAACATTTCGGTCGTGCCGAGGTAGACCTATTTGCATCCAGGGAAACATCACACTGCCATCTGTGGTTTTCCCTGAGTCCTCCAGCCCCTCTGGGGTTGGACGCAATGGTACAGGAGTGGCCGAGGTCACGCCTGTACGCATTTCCCCCGATTGCTCTGCTCCCAGGAGTTCTGGAGAGGGTTCGCCGGGACGGGGTCAGTCTACTGTTGGTAGCCCCATACTGGCCGGCCCGAGTTTGGTTTTCGGACCTAATTTCTCTCCTCGACGGCTCTCCTCTGGAGATTCCGGTGAGGAGGGACCTTCTCTCTCAGGCGAGCGGGTCGATACTTCACCCCCGCCCAGATCTATGGAGGTTGTGGGCTTGGCCTCTGAGGGGGCCCAGCTCATAGATTCTGGTCTCTCGACTGAGGTCGTGGAGACCATCCTCCACTCCAGAGCTCCGGCCACTAGGAAATTATATGCCTTGAGGTGGAAAATGTTCACCTCTTGGTGTGGAGAACACCAGTTAGACCCAGTCAACTGCCCCGTCAGTGCAGTGCTGGAATTCCTTCAGGAGCGTTTCTCCACAGGGTTATCCCACTCCACACTGAAGGTGTATGTGGCGGCCTTATCTGCTTACCACATCCCTTTGAGTGGAGCTTCTCTCGGGAGACACCCACTTGTAACCCGTTTCCTTCGTGGCATTCTGAGGCTGAGGCCAGCAGTTCGCACGAGGGTGCCGACCTGGGACCTGGCGGTTGTTCTAGAAGGTCTCTCTCTAGCACCGTTCGAGCCCATTGAAGAAGTCTCGGAGAAATTCCTCACTCTCAAGACTGTCTTTCTTCTGGCTATATCTTCACTAAAAAGAATAGGAGATATTCAAGCTCTGTCGGTTTCTCCCTCGTGCTTGGAATTTGCACCAGGCATGGTGAAGGCTTTCCTCCTCCCTAGGCCGGGATACGTTCCCAAAGTACCAACCAATGTTATCAGGCCTATTGTACTGCAGGCTTTCTGTCCTCCTCCATTTCTTACATCGGACCAAGAGAAACTAAATCTGCTCTGCCCTGTTAGGGCCCTAGATGCTTACGTCCACAGAGCTGCCCTGTGGAGGAAGTGCGAACAGCTATTCGTTTGCTTTGGACCCCCTAAGAAGGGCTGTCCAGTATCTAAGCAGAGGTTGAGCAAGTGGGTGGTCGAGGCCATCTCACTTGCCTATGAGTCTGTCGGTCAGCCCTCTCCTTTGGCTGTCCGGGCTCATTCAACCAGGAGTATGGCTGCCTCTAAGGCTATCCTGTCAGGAGTTTCTATCCAGGATGTTTGTGATGCGGCAGGCTGGTCCTCACCGCACACATTCGTCAAGTTTTATCATCTTGACTTCAGCTCCACTCCAGGGGCGCAGGTGCTTTCGTCCGAATGTGCGCTCTGATTTCACACGACGGACACTTGCTCGTATGGCGACGTTGGTATTAGCGTTCCCAATGCGTTGTCACGCAGCTCGAGTTCCCTGATAGGGAACGTCTCTGGTTACGTATGTAACCCTAGTTCCCTGAAGGGAACGAGACGCTGCGTGTCTATGCCATACTCCCAGCATGCCCGAGAGCACTTGCTTCAGTCTTATCAGAAGCTGACGCGCTTGTGTTTTGGGGTGCTTATATAGTTTCCTGGTCGATGACGTCACCCGCCTATGACGTTCCGTCTCGCCATTGGACTGATTTCATACGTGCTTCATGACGACTCACGCAGGGGCGTTCCCAATGCGTTGTCACGCAGCGTCTCGTTCCCTTCAGGGAACTAGGGTTACATACGTAACCAGAGACGTTCTTTCTAACTAATCTATATTTCTTTCTAACTAATCTTTTTTTCTTCATTTCTAACTAATCTATCTTTCTTTCTTTCTAAATAATCTATCTATCTTTCTTTCTAACTATTCTTTCTTTCATTCTAACTAATCTATCTTTCTTTCTAACTAATCTATCTTTCTTTCTAACTAATCTATCTTTTTTTCTAACTAATCTATATTTCTTTCTAACTAATCTTTTATTCTTCATTTCTAACTAATCTATCTTTCTTTCTTTCTAACTAATCTATCTATCTTTCTTTCTAACTAATCTTTCTTTCTTTCTAACTAATCTTTTTTCTTCATTTCTAACTAATCTATCTTTCTTTCTTTCTAACTAATCTATCTATCTTTCTTTCTAACTAATCTTTCTTTCTTTCTAACTAATCTATCTATCTTTCTTTCTAACTAATCTATCTTTCTTTCTTTCTAACTAATCTATCTTTCTTTCTAACTAATCTTTTTTTCTTTATTTCTAACTAATCTATCTTTCTTTCTTTCTAACTAATCTTTCTTTCTAACTAATCTTTCTTTCTTTCTAACTAATCTATCTATCTTTCTTTCTAACTAATCTATCTTTTTTTCTTTCTAACTAATCTTTCTTTCTTTCTAACTAATCTATCCATCTTTCTTTCTAACTAATCTATCTTTCTTTCTTTCTAACTAATCTATCTTTCTTTCTTTCTAACTTTTCTTTCTTTCTAACTAATCTTTCTTTCTTTCTAACTAATCTATATTTCTTTCTAACTTTTCTTTCTTTCTAACTAATCTTTCTTTCTTTCTTTCTAACTAATCTTTCTTCTTTCTTTCTTTCTTTCTTTCTTTCTTTCTTTCTTTCTGTCTTTCTTTCTTTCTAACTAATCTTTCTTCTTTCTTTTTTTCTTTCTTTCTAACTAATCTTTCTAACTATCTTTCTTTCTTTCTAACTAATCTTTCTTCTTTCTTTCTTTCTTTCTTTCTTTCTTTCTTTCTTTCTTTCTTTCTTTCTTTCTTTTGTTTCTTTCTTTCTTTCTTTCTTTCTTTCTTTCTCTTTCTTTCTTTCTTTCTTTCTTTCTAACTAATCTTTCCTCTTTCTTTCTTTCTTTCTTTCTTTCTTTCTAACTAATCTTTCCTCTTTCTTTCTTTCTTTCCTCTTTCTTTCTTTCTTTCTTTCTTTCTTTCTTTCTTTCTAACTAATATTTCTTCTTTCTTTCTTTCTTTCTAACTAATATTTCTTCTTTCTTTCTTTCTTTCTTTCTTTCTTTCTTTCTTTCTTTCTTTCTTTCTTTCTAACTAATCTTTCTTTCTAACTAATCTTTCTTTCTTTCTAACTAATCTATCTATCTTTCTTTCTAACTAATCTATCTTTCTTTCTTTCTAACTAATCTATCTTTCTTTCTTTCTAACTAATCTTTCTTCTTTCTTTTTTTCTTTCTTTCTAACTAATCTTTCTAACTATCTTTCTTTCTTTCTAACTAATCTTTCTTCTTTCTTTCTTTTGTTTCTTTCTTTCTTTCTTTCTTTCTTTCTTTCTTTCTTTCTTTCTAACTAATCTTTCCTCTTTCTTTCTTTCTTTCTTTCTTTCTTTCTTTCTTTCTTTCTTTCTTTCTTTCTTTATTTCTTTCTAACTAATCTTTCCTCTTTCTTTCTTTCTTTCTTTCTTTCTTTCTTTCTTTCTTTCTTTCTAACTAATATTTCTTCTTTCTTTCTTTCTTTCTTTCTTTCTTTCTTTCTTTCTTTCTTTCTAACTAATATTTCTTCTTTCTTTCTTTCTTTCTTTCTTTCTTTCTTTCTAACTAATATTTCTTCTTTCTTTCTTTCTTTCTTTCTTTCTTTCTTTCTTTCTTTCTTTCTTTCTTTCTTTCTAACTAATCTTTCTTCTTTCTTTCATTCTTTCTTTCTAACTAATATTTCTTCTTTCTTTCTTTCTAACTAATATTTCTTCTTTCTTTCTTTCTTTCTTTCTTTCTTTCTTTCTTTCTTTCTTTCTTTTTTTTTCTTTCTAACTAATCTTTCTTCTTTCTTTCTTTCTAACTAATCTTTCTTCTTTCTTTCTTTCTTTCTTTCTAACTAATCTTCTTTCTTTCTTTCTTTCTTTCTAACTGATCTTTCTTTCTTTCTTTCTTTCTAACTAATCTATTTTTCTTTCTAACTAATCTATCTATCTTTATTTCTTTCTAACTAAACTTTCTTTCGTTCTTTCTAACTAATCTATCTATCTTTCTTTCTAACTAATCTATCTTTCTTTCTTTCTAACTAATCTTTCTTTCTTTCTAACTAATCTTTCTTTCTTTCAAACTAATCTTTCTTTCTTTCTAACTAATCTATATTTCTTTCTTTCTTTCTAACTTTCTAACTAATCTTTCTTTCTAACTAATCTATCTTTCTTTCTTTCTAATTAATCTTTCTTTCTTTCTTTCTGACTAATCTATCATTCTAGCTAATCTATCTTTCTTTTTTTTAACTAATCTATCTTTATTTCTTTCTAACTAATCTATCTTTCTTTTTAACTAATCTATCTTTCTTTCTTTCTAACTAATCTTTCTTACTAACAAATCTTTCTTTCTTTATTTCTACCTAATCCTTCTTTCTAACCTATATATCTTTCTTTTTTTCTAACTAATCTTTCTTTCTAACCTATCTTTCTTTTTTTCTAACTAATCTTTCTTTCTTTCTTTCTAACTTATCTTTCTTTTTTCTAACTTCTTTCTTTCTAAATAATCTATCTTTCTTTCTAACAAATCTTTGTTTCTTTCTTTCTAACAAATCCATCTTTCTTTCATTCTTTCTTTCTAACTTATCTTTCTTTCTTTCTAACTAATCTTTCTTTCTAACAAATATTTTTTTCTTTCTAACTATTCTATCTTTCTTTCTTTCTATTTAATCCTCCTTTCTTTCTTTCTTTCTAACTATTCTATCTTTCTTTCTAACTAATCTATCTATCTTTCTTTCTAATTAATCTATCTTTCTTTCTTTCTAACTAATCTTTTTTTTTCTTTCTGACTAATCTTTCTTTCTAACTAATCTATCTTTCCTTTCTTTCTTTCTAACTAATCTATCTTTTTTTCTAACTAATCTTTCTATTTTTTCTACCTCATCTTTCTTTCTTTTATCCTTTCTTTCTTACTAATCTTTCTAACTAGTCTTTCTTTCTATCTGTCTTTCTTTCTAACTAATCTTTCTTTCTTCTTTCTTTTCTTTCTTTCTTTCTTTCTTTCTTTCTTTCTAACAAATCTTTATTTTTTCTTTCTTTCTAACTAATCTTTCTTTCTTTCATTCTTTCTAACTAATCTTTCTTCTTTTTTCTAACTAAACTTTCTTCTTTCTTTCTAACTAATCTTTCTTTCTTTCTTTCTTTCTTTCTGTCTTTCAAACTAATCTTTCTTTTTTCTTTCTTTCTAACTAATCTTTCTTTCTTTCTAACTAATCTTTCTTTCATTCATTCTTTCTAACTAATCTTTCTTATTTTTTCCTAACTAAACTTTCTTCTTTCTTTCTAACTAATCTTTCATTCTTTTTAACTAATCTTTGTTTTTTCTTTCTAACTAACCTTTCTTTCTAACTAATCTTTCTTTTCTTTCTAACTTATCGTTTTCTTTCTTTCTAACTATTCTTTCTTTCTAACTAATCCATCTATCAAACTTCAAACTATTTTAAACTTCTTCAAACTCTCTGGTCTGGCTTTTTCAAGCCAACTTAAAGTTTGTCTCATCAAACTTTTTTCTAGTTCTTTCTAAAATCTAATAAATAAAATGATTTGACCCTCAAAGTGACTTTCATTGTGTAACTGTGTAATTATGTCGGTCAATCATATTAAATATTATATTATTTATTACATTGTTATTATATTTATTTTTTTAGTACCATATGAAGCACATTTAAAAAAGGAAAAACGAATTAAAAATGATTTTTTATAAGCAATGATTAAACTTCATTGTGCAACGCACTAAATGATACTCAAAGTCATGGAACCCTACTTAGTGATCTGACTTACAATTGTCCAAAGTCAGGCAAAAACTTGTCACAGAAAATGTAGACATGTGTTTTCAGTATTCAAATGGATAAAACAACAAGCAGAATATGAATAATGGCTCTAAGAATAGCAGCAATATGACCCTTGACCCTTCCGCTGACGGTGTAGGATTCTGTGTTGACTTTAGTGCTTTACCTGCTAATCTGACAGCTGTTATGAGGACAGGTGATACTGCAGTGCAGGACATTCGAGACCGGCTTCTCTGAACCTGCTCTGAACTGCAAGCTTGCAGTATTCTTACCATTCACTTTTAAAAACTTTTTGTTAACTGAAATAAAGCTAAAATACACTAAAATATAAGTATTAGATGAAAAACTTAAACTAAATAAAAATGTGTTATTTTGTTTGGAAAAATAATAAAAATGTGTTTATTTATTTTTTTATTAAAATGACTTACTGAAATAAAAAGGAATTAGAACTATTTGGAATTGTAAAAAAAAAAAAAAAAAACTACTAAAATTACAACAGACCATAACAAAATTACTAAAACTTAACCTAGAATTAAAATGAAAACTAATAATATAATAATAAAAATGAATTCAAAATATTACTAAAAGCTATTTAAGCTTATATAAAAGCTTTTGGTTTCTATATATATTTTTTTGTGGTAAATAAATTAATAATAATGAATGTTAAAAATTTCTTATAATGATTATTTATATATTTTACTAATTACTAATCAATTCTATTTGATTAGTACAAAAAATAAAAAAGTAGAAATAATAAGAAATCACGTTACTTAAATCAATAAATCACATTCCCATTCAAATCAATAAATCAATAATACACAAAACAAAACTCCTTATCATTTATGCTAAATAAAAATAATATATTATCAGAACTCTTAAGTATTTATTATTAATAATAATGATAATAATAATCAGTAATATAATAAACATTATATTATTGTTATAAATCTACATATATTAGTATATATTATCTGAACTGTTAGGTGTTTACACTATTATTAATAAAAATAAACATTAAAACCAATCTGACAAGAATCATCATTGAGGATTATAGGAATAACAAAGAAAACTCAAAAGTAAAACAAATGTTACTGTAATAAAATTTGAGGAAATGTTTTCTATTGTTATCAAAATAATTTCACATGATGTGAATTCTTAATGTTTCTGATAAGATTGGTTTTCTTTTTCCTTTTTCTTTTCTTTCTTTTGATTTAGGGGTGAATTATGTCTCAGAAATGTTCTTGTGTTTTTGTAAGATTCATCCATAATGCATAATACATATAAAGTCTCAGACCGTTCATCTACGCTAAAACTGGCTGAAAACTTCACGAGAACCTCCTTCCTGTCCATCAACGCATCTAACAAAAACGCAGGATCCACAAGGCCATCCGAATGATCTAAGACCACTCCAAGAGATCAAAGTCGCCATTTGAACCTGGATTTGACCTGTAGTTTTATCATTACAAACAGTGGCCATCACACTAATCACTTTATTACACCTACTGTACATTTTACCAGCTCGTACTCCAGCACTGTGTGACAGCTGTCATGTTTATGTTCTCATGGACTGTCTAGCAGCTGTCATGTTTACTCACACTAACTCAGACTAATGGTCACTGTGTGCGCTTGGAACTGTTGACAAGACAGTCGTGGACCATATGGACCTGTAAAAGAAAAGTTCTTCACACACTTTATGTACTGTCATATTGTGATGTGTGCACTTTGTGTATAGGCGTATACATATTGTGCAATCAGGTTGAATCTTATAATGACTCAAGTTTAATGTCATGCTGAATATTGTTCTGAATATTTCATGTTGCACGCCCTGTCCTGTCTCATGCTATGTTGTTGTGTCATTGCGTTCTTTGTTCTGTTTTGAATATCACAAAACCTGTCAACAACATATACAGGACATATTTCAACCTGAAATCTGAAGAAAACAAACAAGAAATTATATTTTGCTTATTGAAAATTAAGCATATTTTGTATTTTACAATGTGAGATAATTTTTGTTACAGTTAAAATATAGAATGTTTAATATAATATAATATAATTAATATAATATAATATAATATAATATAATATAATATAATAAGGAACTATTCCTACCTGATTTAACCCAAATACGTTTTGTTGGTTTAAATGAATATATTTAGGTTGATTCAGTGATGTTAAATAATATTTCTGACTCAGTAACCAAGGAAACTAACTAGTGAATCCAGATGCACAGGTAGACAGGGCAAACCAAACTAAAATGTAAACAAACTGAACATAAACCCGTCATTAGGACTGAGGCGGAGCGGGTGGGACTGAGGACCAAGGCGGAGCCAGAGGAAAAGAGGAGCCCGTCATAGCCGAACGGATGGAGGGACGAAGAGTAGATAAAGGCCTGGAAGTCCATGGCACAGGCAGAGCGGCGACTGACCAAGGCGGAGCCGGAGGGACGCGGGACCTGGTGGAGCCGTAAGGACAATGGCCCGGGTGGAGCCAAGGTAGGCTGGAGCCGGCTGGTCGACGGGGCGAGGTGGAGAGAGGGGATCCGCGCAACAGATTGAGCTGGCGACCGGAAGACTTGAGGTGGATCCGAGCAGCAGAGGGAAGTTAACAAAGGAGAAGACTAGGGACTGAAGGGAACCAGTGGAGGCGGGGCCAAGGAAATGGCTAGCATAGGCAGAGGAGGCGGGAGAGGGAGGCTGGGTGGGATCAGAGGAGACTTGGAGCTGGCCGGGACCAGTGGGGACGTGAGACTATGGGGTCTCTATGGGGACGTGAGACTATAAATCCCTCTTCTATTTCCTCATTATGTTGGGATCTAGGCAGCTCATCCTCACCAGTGGAAGTATGGGTGGGGCTCCAGTCCATGCCGTCAAACTTCACAAGGATGCCCTCCTCGATGGATGTTGTTGCCTGCTTACGCACCTGGTCTGACTCTTTGTTGGCCTTTTGCTCCGTTGGGCTCTGGCATAGGCTCTGGTGTCGGCACGGGCTCAGGCTCTGTGTCTACAGTGGGCTCTGGCTCTTGGTCCTAGGGGACGCGGCTAAAGTCTGGCTGAGCTCTGGGTCTGGAGTGGGGCTGGTGTTGGCCTCATCCGCGAAGCAGTGGTGACTCGCAGGTAACCAGCATCCACACCACAAACTCTGCAAATGCCCTTCGAGGACTATCACCAGGCAGATGTGCCTTAGCTTGTTCATTGAGGCTGGCCTGAAAAAACACAGAGAGAGAGAGAGAGTGATCAGGGAAGTACGTTAGGGACGCCAGTTCGAGAAAGACTCTCATATGGTCCTCGAGGGGACAATGCTCTAGACAGTAAAGGAGGATCAGATTTACTAACAGCTGGTGCCAGCGCAAACCCTCTTTTGGCATTAAAAAACTACTGTCAGGATTTACCAAAGACAAGCAATGAAAAATTAGCGCTGAAAATTAACGCTGAAGTTACCGTGGACAGGGTTATTTTTTTGGCTGACCTTATTGCATATGCCTTTGTAGAAGTTTACCTTTCAGACACAAAATTTAAGGAGAGGATTTAAATGAATCATGCAAGGTGATTTACTAAGGTTTGCGCTAGTCAATTTACTGGTATTTGCGGCTTTATTTACCGCTCAACAAAGCACGTCTTAAACCAGACGCTAATTTGCGCTGCTCTTGGTAGATTGTGTTGGTCATTATGGAAATAACCTGGCTGCGTCTGTGTTCCTTAAAGTGTACCTATTATGCCCCTTTTCACAAGATGTAAAATAAGTCTCTGATGTCCCCTGAGTGTGTATGTGAAGTTTTAGCTCAAAATACCCAACAGATCATTTTTTTACAGCATGTTTAAATTGTGACTTTTTGGGGCTCAGAAAAAAATGCACTGTTTTAGTGTGTATCCCTTTAAATGCAAATGCCTCGCGAGCTCGCACTCAGTGTCAAGAGAACCTCATCTCACAGAATAATAATATCAAACAGAAACTCTCAGAAGCGGTGTTCATTTCGGCCTGGGAGTCGGACAATAATGCCTACAGACCCAGAGAATATACGCTATATGGAGATAGAACAGGTATAGTCTAGTTTAATTACGGTTACAACTTATTTTTCATCTTGCTTTTATCCACTATTAGTACAAGCCTGTTGTAGCCGACCGTGTCCGAATGATGGCCAAAAATATACTGATGAGTTCAATGAAGTTTATTGTACATCACACAAAAGATGAAGCGTTAGTTTTACTCCAGAGAATCACTGTAAGAGCTGAATAAACGAATCGGTTACCTAACGTAACCTCGGTTCTCTCTAGAAGAGGGAACGAGTATTGCGTAAGCTAGCTTACGCTACGGGAAAGATTCATCTTTGCTGAGATTTTGAAGCCAAAAAATTATTTCATAATTTGTATCCATGCACAACGCAGTTCCTCTGCGGCAGACCTAGAGCAGGCTAGCTAGCCGCTCATTGGTTCGCTCAGAGAGAACTGCTTAAGCCTATGGGAGAGCGGGGCTGAACCCGCTGCCAATGAGAGGCGCCCGCGCGCTCATTGCGTCATGGCCAGCCAGAATGGGCGTGGCCATGGTGTATATAACAGTCTCTCCCAGGCTTATATGTTGATTTATTTCAGCGTGAAGCGAAACGCTAGTAGCGCAAGCACGGCCGGGAACGCAATACTCGTTCCCTCTTCTAGAGAGAACCGAGGTTACGTTAGGTAACCGATTCGTTCTCTTACGAGAGGTTCTCTCGTATTGCGTAAGCTAGCTTACGCTACGGGAACTCCTGGTCAACGCCGTGCGCGCTATGAACCCACACATGAATCCCAGGGTGATACCGGGGGATTTTTAACGTGGAGTGAATGTAATATGAGGCCAGCAGAGCGGGCACATGAAGTGTATACATAAGCATTTTAGGAGAGCACAAGGGGCGAACCGGTTGTGTGAGGGACTCCCAGTAATGCAGCTTCTAGGGAGCTGGTCTTTTAGACAGCTAGTAATTTTGCCTGCAAGGCGGGAACTTCCAAGTTGTAAAATCTGACAAAAGTGGACGGGGAGGCCCATCCCGCGGCCACACAAATGTCATGAATGGAAATTCCACAAGACCATGCCCACGACGAGGCCATGCCTCTGGTGGAGTGCGCCCTGATGCCCAGAGGGCAGGGCAGGCATTTAGATGCGTAAGCAGAGGCGATAGCGTCCCCTATCCATCTAGACAGTGTCTGTTTGGAGGCGGCCAGACCTCTGGTGCGCCCCCCAAACGACACGAAAAGCTGCTCAGCGCGTCTGAACGCGGCAGCGCGCGTGGTGTACAACCTCAGAGCCCGCACCGGGCAGAGGAGATCGTTGTCGCGCTCACTATCGGATGACGGCAGAGCCGATAGGGAAATAACCTGAGCCCTGAACGGGGTACCAATCGCCTTCGGGACATAGCCATGCCTAGGTTTGAGAATGACAACAGAATCATTCGGTCCAAACTCAAGACACGCGGCGCTGGATGAGAGCGCGTGAAGATCCCCCACGCGTTTTACTGAAGACAGAGCCGTCAGAAAGACGGTTTTGAGCGAGAGGTATTTCAGGTCCACAGACTCGAGCGGTTCGAACGGGGGTGCTTTCATAGCTTCGAGGACTATAGAAAGATCCCAGATAGGAACCGAAGGGGGCCGCGGAGGGTTCATCCTCTTAGCTCCTCTGAGGAAGCGGATGACTAACTCGTCTTTGCCCAGGGGCTGAGCGCGTCGGGGTTCAGAGAACGCTGCGACGGCTGCCACGTAAACCTTGAGAGTGGAGGGGGACCTGCCCTTGTCCAGCATCTCTTGAAGGAACATTAGCAAAGACGGCACCTCGCATGACCGTGGGTCCAGATGTTTGTCGGTGCACCATTTTGAGAACACAGACCATTTAGACGCATAGAGCCTTCTCGTGGAAGGTGCTCTAGCCTGTATGATAGTGTTTCTTACTCCCTCTGGCAAATCGCTGAATAGTCGTTGATCACCCATGCATGTAGCGCCCAGCGCTGTGGATGGGGTTGCCAGATCGTGCCGCGAGCCTGAGAGAGGAGATCTGCTCTGACTGGGATGGGCCACGGGGCTGTCTGTGACAGCTGAGTGAGCTCCGGAACCCAATTCTGACTCTCCCAACGCGGAGCTATGAGGAGCACCGAGTGGCGTGTGTCCCTGATCCTCTGAACTACCTGCGGTAACAGAGCGATCGGAGGGAATGCATAGAGCGGGCGGTGAGGCCATTCCTGGGCTAGCGCGTCCTCGCTCTTTGAAAAAAATATTGGGCAGTGAGCGTTCTCTTCTGACGCGAAGAGGTCCACCTCTGCTCTGCCGAATAGTCGCCACAGTATTTGGACCGTTTGTGTGTTCAGGGACCATTCTCCTGTGGAGATGAGGTTCCTGGACAGTATGTCTGGACCGTCGTTCAGATGGCCCGGCACATGCGTCGCTCTGAGCGAGAGCAGGTGGCTCTGAGACCAAACTAAAATGCGGCGTGTCAGTAGAAAGAGATTCTTGGATCAGCTGAAGCACAGCGGAGGCTGAGGCCATGTAACCCAGCATCTTCTGAAAAGTTTTCAGAGGCGTGCGGGTGCTCATCTGAAACGAGGTGGCTAGACGCTGCACACTGCGCGCGCGCTGTGTGGACAGGCGAGCCGTCAACGTGACCGAGTTCAAATCTATTCCTAGAAAGGAAATCGATTGACTGGGTTGAAGGGAGCTCTTTGTCCAGTTGACAGAGAGACCCAGCGTTTTCAGATGGTCGAGGAGAACTGCGCGGTGCGACAGAAGCTCCGTCCGTGATTGGGCCAAAATCAGCCAGTCGTCCAGATAATTCAATATGCGCAGCCCCTGACTCCGCAGGGGGGCGAGCGCCGTATCCATGCACTTCGTGAATGTACGGGGCGCTAGGGATAAGCCGAACGGGAGAACGGCGTATTGATAGACATGTCCCTCGAAGGCGAAACGTAAGAATGGCCTGTGACGGGGATTTATCTGGATCTGAAAATAGGCGTCTTTCAGGTCTAGAGAGATGAACCAGTCCCCCTGGCGAACCTGCGCGAGGAGTTTCCTGGTAGTGAGCATCTTGAACGGTCTCGTCATGAGCGCTTTGTTCAAAGACCTGAGATCTAAAATCGGTCTGAGGCCGCCGTCTTTCTTGGGAACCAGAAAATAACGGCCGTAAAACCCTGACTCGGTCATAGATGGCGGGACTCTCTCTATGGCGCCCTTTTGCAACAGCGTCGCAATTTCTGAGCGGAGCGTGCCGGCGGCCAGTGGGCTGACAGTAGATTCGAGCCGAGCGCGCGCACGAGGCGGGCGGCGGCGAAACTGTAGCAGATAGCCGTTCTTTATAATGCTTAACACCCACGGGGAAATGCCTGGAATGGCTTCCCACGCTTTGGAGCATGCGGCTAGTGGCCGAATGGCTATATTGCCCTGATTGCTGTACATAGCGGGCTGGACACAGTGTGTGGGCGCGCTTTGAATGTGTGTGGCAACGGGACTTGCACTCAGAGAGGAGTCTATGGGCCGTGAAACAGAGCGAGCAGAGAGGGGACACGCGTACGGGCTCGTGGGCGTGTTTATGTTCTCTGATATTAGAGCGGGCTGTGCCCGTTTCATGTGATGGGGCTCTGAGAGAGACACGGGATATGTTATGCTTGTGTGTATGGGTGAACACATGATTGTGGGCACATTTTCTACACAACTGGCATATTTTCTCTTTTTGAGATTTCTCTGGGTAGCCGTAAAAACGGCTTTTTGACGCTCGCAAGCGGGCAGGGACACCGGCTTGTTTGTGGCGGTCAACACTACAGCAGTCGGCGAAACAACGGGGACTGGCAGAGGGCGAAGCTTTGACGGCGGTCCGGCCGCAGCGGGAGAGCGCCGTCGTTTTCTTAACTTTGCTAGGCAGACTTCTGATGATCAGGCTTCAGCGTGATTTTGGGTCGCGGGCCCCGTGGGGGCGGCGGTCTGCGGCGGCTGTCAGAACAAGAGCGAGGGCGGCCGCCCTGTCTGCGTTGGGCTGTTTGAGTCTGCGGAGGAGGGCGCTGTGGTGGAGCTCTGGCAGGAGGCTCGTGAGAGCGGCCTGTGGCAGAGCTAGCGCGGCGGGGCAGAAACAAATTCATGGCCTGGGTGGCTTTCTGGACCTCGGAAAAGCGATCGACGATTCCCGTGACAGCAGATCCAAAAAGGCCCGTCGGGGAGAGGGGTGCGTTTAGAAACGCGGCACGTTCAGCATCTCCCATGTCGGCGAGCGTGAGCCACAAGTGTCTTTCAGACACACACAGGCTGGCCATGCATCTTCCCAGAGCTTGTGCGGCGGCTTTGGTGGCGCGCAGGGCGAGGTCCGTAGCACTTCTCATTTCCGTGACAGCGGAGGAGGGGTTTCTACCGCTCTCAGCCCACTCACGGAGAATATCGCTCTGTAATACCTGGAGGACGGACATGGAATGCAGCGCTGCGGCGGCCTGACCGGCGGCGGCATAGGCGCGAGCATGGAAACTTGAGGTCGCTCTGCACGCTTTCGAGGGAAGCGTGGGGGAAGAACGCCATCTAGCAGAGGGCGGGCAGAGGTGTGTGGCGACCAAGTCCTCAACAGGCGGCATGGCTGAATAACCCTTTTCGGCTGCTCCGTCCACTGTGCGCAGCGAGGCGGATATATCCGAACGGTTTCTCGCCGAGAGCGGGGCGTTCCAGGACTTCGTCAATTCAGCGTGCAGTTCAGGCAGGAATGGGGCGGCCCGGTTGCACGCGGGGGTCGAGCGCCGATGGAAAAAGCTGCCGTCCATCCGGTTCGGGGGCTGCTCGGGTGGAGGAGACCACTCGAGACCGAGGCGTTCGACGGCCTGTGAGAGGAGGCGCATTAGTTCCTCCTCTATTCCAGCGCGGATCCCCGCCGACTCTCTCGTGGATCCGAGAGATGACCACTCCTCACTGTCTGATGCCAGCAGTGAACATGAGTCCTTCTCCTCCGCGGCGTCATCGGAGACGACAGAGCGGCCACTCGGCGGCAACTGTATGTCCGGCAGGGGCGGGGAGGGAGAGCGGGAAGCGGGAGGCGGCGGCGGCGGCCCGCATGGTTCCGCAGGGGGTTCCGGCGGCCTCTGGTCGCGGCGTTTCTTTTTCCGCGGCGACGAAGGAGGCGGCGCGGGATTGGATTGTGCTGCCCGAAGTCGTGCCCGCAGGGACGACAACGGCAGGCTTTCGCAGAAGTCGCATCCTCCATCCGCGAGGGCGAGTTCTGCGTGCTCGAGTCCCAGGCAGAGAGCGCAAATGACATGGCGGTCTCCATCCTCGAGAGGAGCGCGGCAAGAGCCGCAGGAAAGGCGAGGCATCTTTAAAAAGACGCTCGGCTCTTTTAGAAATGCAAAGAAAGGATACTGTCGTCGGATGGCGCTAGCTTGCAGGGCGGCTGAAGGTGGCGAAGGCGGCCGGCTTCTTCAGGGTCCGGGAGCTCGCTAGAGTGATGCCTTCTCGACGGCGACGGCTTTCTCTCAGGACAGCAGAAGCGTGTAGCTCGCTGAAGATGAAATGAATCAACATATAAGCCTGGGAGAGACTGTTATATACACCATGGCCACGCCCATTCTGGCTGGCCATGACGCAATGAGCGCGCGGGCGCCTCTCATTGGCAGCGGGTTCAGCCCCGCTCTCCCATAGGCTTAAGCAGTTCTCTCTGAGCGAACCAATGAGCGGCTAGCTAGCCTGCTCTAGGTCTGCCGCAGAGGAACTGCGTTGTGCATGGATACAAATTATGAAATAATTTTTTGGCTTCAAAATCTCAGCAAAGATGAATCTTTCCCGTAGCGTAAGCTAGCTTACGCAATACGAGAGAACCTCTCGTAAGAGAACATAGTACAAGAAGTGCGGATTAAAGTCTTATCCATAAACTCTCTCTCTCTCTCCCTTTCATTATCATCAACATACACAGCGAAGTACACAAAACACTCATTACAACTAACAGTAAACAAATATATACACACCTTTTCAGTGGGTGCTTAATAAACTGGTAAACTTTATATCCGTAAAACGACTCGATGAGCTGTCATAAAGTGCGCCCTCTCCCTTTAATTTTTGCCGTGATCAGTAACGTTAGGCCTATCGATCCGGAGACTGTAAACTGGATCGCGAACAGTTCAGATCCATCCTCGAGAAACAACGAGAGTAAATTACGACTTCTGTTCATTCTTACATCCAACAACAAAACACCCCAATAGCTTAGGATACATTCTTGTCTACAGCTGCTCCAGCGTCGAAACAATGGTGGCCTCACTGTAAAAAAATTGCTGTAATTATGCAGCTGTTTGCCAGTAACTTACTGTAGATTTAAATTGATGTACATTTACTGGCAACAGTTTGTTCAAAGTTAAATGAACATTAAACATTAACAAGTCTTTGTCTTTACAGAATAAAATTATAAAATAACAATCTAATGCAAAGCATTCTGGGAACCAGAAATCTTCATCAACCTTTTTCTGTTTTTTTCCTTCAGATTTTGGTTCCCAGAATGCTTTGCATGAGGCTGTTATTTTAGTTTTATTCTGTAAAGATAAAGACTTGTTAATGTTTAATGTTCATTTAACTTTGAACAAACTGTTGCTAGTAAATAACATCAATTTAAAACTACAGTAAGTTACTGGCAAGCAGCTGCCAGTATTACTGTAATTTCTACAGATTTTTTTTACAGTGCTGTGTATAGCTCGCTCAGGGCGGGTCTACGCTAAAACTGCAGTGTCAATCAACAGTTGTGGGAGGGGCCTGTGCAAAACTACGTCACATTGCCCCGAACTTGAGAACGCCTTTTTCTGAGACAGTGCTTATGATTTATAGGGAAAGCACTGGGTGGATTTTTATCATTATAGGATGGTTGTGTACATACACTCCCCACACACATTTATGTTCAAACGCCATGTAAAAGTGAATTTTGCATAATAGGTGCCCTTTAATGTGCGCATTGTCAGTAGATCACGCGCAGAACTTTCCACTCCCACCTGCGCTTTTATGGGGATTGCGCTCTCATGCTAATTTGCCCTGTTTAGTAAATCTGGCCCTGTTAGGTGTCTTGGTTATAGTGAATCGCACGAACAGGAAAATACTAGAATAAGTCTTTAATATAAATCGCTGGAGATACAAACTCAGGAATGCAGGAGAATACGCATTCCACGTCTACATAAACAACACCGAACAAAGAACTGTGAGAACTCAAGGCTTAAATACACAAGGGAGGCTAATGAACAGAAACTGAAAAATGTGTGTAACATAATCAGTAACCAAGGAAGCTAACTAGTGAATACAGATGGGCAGGCAAACCAAACTAAAACACAAGATTAAAAAAAAAAGAAGTAATTTTTAACTGAACTTATTCAAATTAATTGTACTTAAAATTTATGTATTTAAGCTGATTAAGTAATGTTAGTTTTGACTCGAACAAAGCTAGTTAATTTAGATGTTACACACACAATATATATATATATATATATATATATATATATATATATATATATGTTTTTATTATTATTATGATTAATTTTTCCTGACCTCTTGAACCATGATGTTGATGTTGCCTCAGGCCAGAGAGCTTCTGCTTCGTTATTCAACAGATGGTGAATTAACACCAATTAGCCTCAAGTTCAGCCCATCTTCACTGCTACACTATGACACCTGGACAAGAGTACAAACCTGAGGCCACAAGAGCCAATTAGAAGAGGAAACACAGATGTTTGACTTGTGGCTGAAGACCGGACATAATTATCAGAGGCGAATATGTGTCAAAACATGGATCCAGAGTACCAAATACCTGTAAGCAACTTAGGTGCTATAAAAAAGATGTGAGTGACATGGACAATTGTATACTTTATTTTAATATTACACTCTAAGAAACGCCTGTAGAAATATGGGCCAATGTACTTTTTTAATATGAAGACATTTTCTGTATTAATTTTTTACAGGTATTTTACCTGTATTTTGAATTATGCATTGCAGTATATTTTAGGTTTGAAAGAAATGTCTGTAAAACTTAATGGAAAATTTTCTGCCAGGATATCAATTATCAATATCAATTATTTTCCCATACAGTGTGTGTTTTAAGCATTATATTTAAATATTATATAATATTAATACAATATAATCATAATATTATATTATCATTTTTAGCTAAGACTAAGAGTGTTGCAAAAACTAAGAGTGTTGCACATTTAAGAGTTGATATATTGATACTGCACATGAATGATTTTGAATGTTTCACAGAGTTCTGATTAATGATGAATCAATTCTTCTTGTGAATCGATTCTTTTTATTGTTTTGACAGAATAATTTGTGAATCGCTCGACTGTGAGAGTTTGGCAATAAAACTCTCCTATAAGGAGGACATGTTGAAATTACAAGCAACCAGTGTTGGTAAATATAGCCTTACAATTTTTTTGGCTTTTAGTATGAATATGTTAGCCTTACTGTTATCGATAAGCTAGTGTGCTCCAAAACAATGACAAATTCGCATTTAGAAGATATAAGCGTTCAAAACTTACAGTTTCTCACTCACTAACATGGATCAGTGATTTCGATGACATCACTCTGCACTTCAGCTTCTCATCAGATTTTCTGTCCAATCAAATGCTCTCTAGAATCTAAAGCTCCGCCCCCTACATCATTAATAGATGCTGAAGATGTGCCAGTCGGCGCGTACCAGAAAACGTATCGGACCCATTTGAATTCTGCACAAAATGCTATATTTTAAAGTGATATGGAGGAGAAAAGAAAGAGAAACGGTTAGAGATTAGGAGGAAACTGCAGTTTTACCGAGCTCAACGACTCTGGCCGAGCTGTGATATAAATGAAGTGCTATTGGCTATTTTAAAAAGGGGAGGAGCTGCTTGATATGTCTTCCTGTTTCAGTGGAAATTGACCCTTCGCAGGGAGTTTGATTGACAGGCGATCTGACCAATCAAAATATGTCATCCGCCGAATCCGCCATTTTTGTTCGACAAAGCAGTCAGGAGAGTTAGTAGATTAACGTCGGTGGATTTGAGCTTGAAAAACGAACTGTACTGACGCCTTTCCGAGGTTAAAACACCATTCCTTCTTATGTTCATTCATGTTTATTTGATGCTAGAAACTAGAAGGAAGAGATGATCGGTTCACGAGCAGCTTTAACTGAGGCTCTACAGTGATCTGTCAGACACATTAAAGAGCCACAAAACGGAATTTATTGTTTACATGAAAAAATTACCAAATTTGAAAGTTGAGACTTTGTTTCATATCAAAAGTAACCTGGTCTGTTCTGTCTGTCAGCGCGTTGTTGGCACTTAAGTTGGACTTTAAAGTCACAATTTTCTTTTGGAATATTGTAGTATTTATAATAGGCCCTAATGATTTATCTGTGCGTAATAAAAAAAAAATCAGTTGCCCTAATATAATCTTTAATCAAAATAACTTCCCCTCCCTCTTGCAACGGCATCTCTTATCTTATCTGATGATGTGTTTACTGGTGTGAGGGCGGGACCAACCTGTCACTCACATGAGATGCACCAATAGCAGACCATCCAACCAATCAATCAGACCATCCCCATGAATTGTCAATTTCGATTATATCACAACTTTAAGATCTGTTATACGGTTCATTTCAAATTAACTGATTGGTGAAATTAATCAGTTTTCCTTCTAGTTTGCACATATCCCAGCTGAATAATCCAGTACAAATCAGCATGAATTCCATGTTGGTCCTGGTTTATGCCATGCTCTCGAGCAAAACCACCAGCACTCCTGTTTCACATGCTGGGGACCAACAAACCAGTAACCAGTGTCCCATACTGGTCCCAGAATGCAAAGCATTATACTGGTTCCCATACTGGTCCTATAGCATGCAAAGCATACCTTATGCTGGTGACCAACAATGCTGGGGTTTTTTTTTAGCAGGGATAGACTAATAAAGTTTAGACTAGTTGTTTGAATTTTATATAGTTTATGTTATTAACGGCAAACATTGTTACACATTTTGTTTCATAGATCAAAATGTATGCAAAATTATGTGCAAATACCCCACACACTGTATTTCGGTGTAAAATAATGCTAAATAACCCCTTGGTGCTGCATTTGAGTTTTATGAATCCTGTAAAAGGCAGAGTGAATTGACCTGAAAATGTGGATACAATTGTAGTCTCTTTTCAAGAGGCTCTCTCATATCTTTTGTATTAATACTAACACAAACTAACAACAAAGTATTTCTGGAGGCTGTTGTGAGATTGGTTTTGACATGACATCTCACTAGCACTCACTTACTCCTGCAGTAAAAGGCTGAACTGAGAGGGCGAATGGTTACTCCTAATAGAAATCAGCTGGAGATGCTGACGGATGAGCTGTTAGCTGAGCTGGAGTCTTGCTTACGAGATCTGTGGGCCGTGATCTCATGATGGGATGTTAGGTCCTTTTTTTTTCTTTTCTTTTTTTTTTTACTTAACCACAAATATAGATCTTTTATAACATTCTTAAAATTATGAATGATAACATAAATCCAATACATGTTTACACCCTACATAGATATTAAGAGAGTTCTCAGGTTTCGCTGAGTCAGAAGCCTTACTGTAAAGCTTTGTTTCTTCCCACCAGCTTTTACATCTTGATGATAGTCAAGTGTTCTAGCCTTTCAAAGTGCACTACATTTATTAAGCCACCATGAATGTGTTTGACACATGCACACTAAAACTGCTTTCTGATACTGTTTCTGATACTGCTTTCTGGGGAACCCTGAACCTACCCCTAAACCTAACCTTAACCCATGTAGTTATCTTATATTGCCCAGTAATAGGTACACTGTAAGTACACGTAAGTGAACGCACTGTAAAATAAAGTGCAACCAGATTATTATTTATTTTTATTTTTGTCATCGTTTAAGATGCCCCAATTTAATTTGCTCAGTCCTCAGTGCGTTCCGATTTACAGGGTCCTTACGCAGTGTTGACTGCTCCCTACTCCCTGAGCATGGGATATCCATTCAAGTGGACTTCGCTGACAATAATCGGTCATTTGGAATGCCCTGAAGCGTCATCGAAAAAAGGCAATGACAGGGTCACACAGATTGTGATATAACATATATAAATATTGTGATTTACTTTACTTTCAAATTTAAAATACATACAGAATGTGTTCTTAATCCATGATCTTAATAATTGAATTGTAGCGTTCTTATCTCGTGCACTTTCTTTCCAACGCACAGCCACAGAGTAAACCCTCCTGAGATAAACGAAGTAAAATAAAAAATGACAGAGCCTCAGATGCTTCTTGCCTTTCTTTTTCTACCTGCTTCAATGGATTAATAAAGTTCAATCAAATGGAACTGTGTGTACAAATATATGTGCATATGGGGGACTCTTTCTTATTACTTTTGAACACATTGTAAAGAGATTTCTGATCTTAACTGGTTGACCTAAAAAAAACTAACAAGTTAAGGTAACTCAAACTATTTGAGTAAATTGATTTCCTTAAACCATTTAAAAACATCTTTGGGTTACGTATGAGACCCCAGTGCCATGAGAAGGGAACGAGAAGCTTTCCCTTTCAAGGGATGCTACATCAGTTGCTGGCGCTATAGGGACGTTAACACCCACAACACCATGCTGACCAATGCCTGCTTTGCTGAGAAAGACACTAAGCACAACCCTGTCAGGCCTAGGCATTGAAGGATTCAAGATCAGAGCTACAGGTGTTAAGAAAGAGCCCCAAGCTCCCATGCTCAATCGTTTCTGAAACAGGGACTCCTGCATTAGATCAGTCTGAGCCACAGCTGCAGGACAGCCCAGAGTCCCTAAGAGCAGAGCTAACAGTGGAAAATATAGGCATAGCCTCAGTTAAGTCCATAGAACCACATCCATCAGCCAAACCAGGCGATAGATAATACAGAGTGGCATGCAGCAACTTCACATATAATCCCAGACCTGAGTACAAGCCCAAGGTAGGAGTGTACCGAAGGGTGAATTCCCAACTTCCAGACTCTGGGGAGGCAACAGAGAATGAGTCCAACCTTCGAGTACCCTGTCAAGACAGGGCCAACCTGTATACTAAGAGCATAATCCTACTTATGGGAAGTCCCCTACTCGATCTCAACTGTCAAGCTGTCATGCCAGCCCCTGCCAGGGGAAGATGACAGATTTTATCTGTCAAGCTCAACCTAAGGGGGTTAAATACCCCTGGGGAAGGCTATATAAGATACCCCCAGGGAGCAAAAGCCCCTAACCCCTACTCCTTGGAATATTAGGAGGGCGACAGGTAACATGTCTGTCTATTTACCTGTCAGCTCCACCTACGGTAACTGGACACCCACCGGAGAGCACCAAGAACTGAAGCAGACTAAAGAAACCAGGAAGGGAAACAGAAGGGCGAGAGCCCAGGCGTTACTTAGTCGCCTATCTTTCCTTTCCTTCTTGCCAAAATCACGGTCCTCAGGTCTGATTCCGGCTTTCTCCCAGCGCAGCATCTCTTCCCCCTACTCCTCAGAGAAGGGGCTTGAGCAGCCATGCTCACCTTCTGCTGTTCTCTCCAAGAACTTGATCCAGGAGAGGGAGTGGGAGTGTCGAAAGCAACCTACTTAGTGGCGCGGAGGGCCAGGTCCATGGGAAATAGACCCTCACCATGGTCCAGATCTTTGAGTAGGTCAGCCTGGTAGGCCGGTAGCACCGCCATGGTGTGAAATGCACCACAAGCCTGAACTGCCGCCGCATATGATTTGCCCACCAGCCTAGATGCCTCAAAAATACCTCAGAAATCAGCTTTGTGAGGTAACTTCGTGCGCAAACATTGTCGGCAAAGTGATAAAGCAATGAGGCAACAATGAGGCAACAAGTGAGCTGCCTAAACTTTCGGACGTAGCCACAGTAAACGCATCTAGTCCTCTCGAGGGATGAACGTGCATGTTCGGCTCCCAAACAAATCACACACAACTCGTGTCCATCACCAGGCGTAATATAACCTGGGTAAGGAGGGACACATTTTTTACAATTGTTTGCTCACCATTTTTCTTTTTCGTTTTCTTCACACACACTGCTTTCTTTTTACATAATCACACTGCTGCTTTTTCCACAGCACACAGACACAAGCAGCTTCCTGAAGACAATGAAGCTGATGACGTGTTTGCAGGCACCCTTTTTATACACTTGTTGTGTCGTCATTGCACTGTGTCGGCCAATAGTATTGGCGTGAATTTACACGTGCCTCAGACAGCGGTGTCATAGAGTCAACATCTGACGCAGCGTTGAGTTCCCTCGAAAGGGAAC
This sequence comes from Tiaroga cobitis, assembly GCA_030578255.1. NCBI lineage: Eukaryota > Metazoa > Chordata > Actinopteri > Cypriniformes > Leuciscidae > Tiaroga > Tiaroga cobitis. The sequence continues at coordinate 26,820,633 of CM060615.1, read as the reverse complement.
TAATATTTATGTAGGTATTTTGTAATATTTATGTATTAGTAGGTAGTATGGCATATGGAACCGTTGCCACTGAACCTGCTTTAAAGACGACAGTGTGGCTTTGACAGCCTTAGTCAAACGGGTTGGCGCGTATGGTCGGGTTGCGGTGAGATTGTGGCGTTAGAGATTGTGGTTAGGTCACATCAAGGGTTTATGCCACTGAACTATGAGGAAGGAGTAACCTCAGCAGCAGGCGGGATCTCAAGCACAATAGAAAGAAAGAAACGCTGATGTACAGGTAAGTAAGCTGGGCTGAGTTGAGTGGGGGAAGGAGGGGTGTGACTCTGGGATGCCAGAATCACTGTCGAGCCCTCTTGAGGTGTCGTGGGCTAGTCGACGAAACACTGAGGACGGAAGGTACCCACTTGAAGACCCCAGAGATGTACTCTACTCAGCTCAATCCAGACGGTTGTCATGCTGATCCGCTGGGGAGACCACACTGTAGTTGATCCCCGGAGCCAGCATCACAGCCGTTGTGTGTGCTGACGCGCCAGGAAATATACTTCAGCCATTAACACCAGACAGAAGGATATTCACATCACCATATGGAAGGAAGCGTAAATGGATGGAGACGCATAGTTACTGTAAAGCTACGTCTTTGTTGGTGCTTATCTTGGCGAAAGCTGAGTCCAAATCAGCATGAAGTTTTAACATCTACTCTTGTGTAATGGAAATCATGCACTGTTTACTCAGAAGCCACTTCCAAACGTATCAGCTCTATAATAGTCAACGAGGTGAATTTGCATATTCAAAGTTTAACAAACTTTGAGGAATCTGTATGCGAAAAAGTTTCGTTTCTCTCCCTGGCGCGTAAGGTAAATATGACCTTAATGTTTAGACCTAATGACCTAAATGTACCTTAATGTTTAGCATTTTCATGATAAAGTTTTGAGAATGTTGGTAACCAGATGGTTGACGGTAGCCATTGACTTTGCATTTTTTCCTACTATGGAAGTCAATGGCTACCGTCAACTGTTTTATTACCAGCATTCTTCAAAATATCTTCTTTTGTGTTAGGAACAACTTGAGGGTGAGTAAGTGATGACAAAATTTGAATTTTGGGGTGAACAAACCCCTGAAGTACCTCCTAAAAGCAGCAGCCCAACTGTGAGGGTTGCCACCTAGTGGATACCAATTAGTGTAACGAATTCCAGGGACATTTGCAGACAAAAAAACTAAACTACTGTTTCATCATTTTTATTTTCCTGGACAGCTCAAGCCTAACATCAAATACATTTTAAAGGTCATCAGTATTTTTGAGGGGATATTCCATTTATGTCTGTATTTAAATCAAGTGGCTTACAAAATATTCAAGAATAAATTAAGCATATTAGAAGAATGTTTGTGTCAGTATTTTTTAAACAAATCAAAAAAGAGAGATACAAAATAGGCAAAGGCTTTAGGGAAAAGGATGAATCCTAACATCACTTATAACATACACCCTTAAAATGTGACTGAAATTAGATTCAAATGACATGTTATCAATCTCAAGGGAGATGATGGTGCTAAGAAATGAATAAAAATGGCATGCTATATCTGGAGTTTAATGTATATTCCCAGATATGATTTTGATATGCAATATTTTTTTAATGTTCAGCTGCTTTAGTTTAGGACAGTAAAATGTAGTTCTATAATAGTTCTGTATCTAATACACACCGACCAGTGTTGTTATATAAAACAACACCGTTTTTTAGCTTAATTTTTAGGGTTTTTTTTTTTCCAGTTTTTTAATTTTAGTTATTTTAGTACTTCAAAGTCAAAATTTAACATTACATTTACATACTTAAAAAACGCAGTATTCAGTGGATATGCCACAGTAAGCCGTACACTAGCGCTCCATTCCGAACGTAACCCGTGATTAATTCCCAACTGAAGGCAGATGTCAGCGTGGTCACAAAACCAGAGGTCACAGTTAAAGGGTCAGGTTGCACAAACTGCTGAGCGAAGTTCAATGCTCAATTACGGCCATTTGTTGACGTGAACAACTCACCTTGATACTGGAGAGTGATGTTCTGGAGGTGAAGGTTAATTAGCATAATTCAGGGGAGGACCATCACAGATCGGATTCCCTTCGAACACTTTACAGGCCACTGAGAGTCGACCCGAACACCTGTGCCTTCCACAGGGACGCAACATACACTCACACAGTCACGACACCACCGAGAACGCACACGTACCACACCGATTTAATCAAACTCCCCACCCTCAGTGTTTTTCACATACACACACACAGTACACAAACATGCTAATTTCACACTCGGTAAGTGTGAAGCCTGTCAGCCCGGGCTCAGATGCAGGCACAGATGGCTGGAGGGAAGGGGCGATGGATATTGTTGCTAAAGCCCCTCTCCACGAAGCAGTTCCTGAACCAGCCCACCCCAAAAACAGCTGACATTTACAATTAGACCAGATTCAAATTTCACTGGGAAAGTCTCCATATTCACCATATTTGATTAATATATAGGTTCATGAGTTCACCTGCCCATTCAGCCTTCAAGGTTAATAGTAAACTAACTTGACTTGCTGCCCTTGCAAGAGGCAAGAGCTCAGAGTTAAAAAAAACCCTAACAGTTACTGCGCATATAGAAGGAAAGAGAGAATTAGAGGAAGGGACAGGGAGGAGGAGGAGGGCTGCTGGAAGAATTTGTCAATGGGATGATGACACAGTGTCTGCTGCTTTTATTGTATGCTAGTAATGATGATTGACGGGACTGAATGTTGTGATTTATATAGACTTTGTGTTGTGATGTATTTTCAAGTGAAACAGAATATTGAATAGGGGGCGGGGTTTTACTTTAGCACACATACAGTATATACACTCACCTAAAGGATTATTAGGAACACCTGTTCAATTTCTCATTAATGCAATTATCTAATCAACCAATCACATGGCAGTTGCTTCAATGCATTTAGAGGTGTGGTCCTGGTCAAGACAGTCTCCTGAACTCCAAACTGAATGTCAGAATGGGAAAGAAAGGTGATTTAAGCAATTTTGAGCGTGGCATGGTTGTTGGTGCCAGACGGGCCGGTCTGAGTATTTCACAATCTGCTCAGTTACTTGGATTTTCACGCACAACCATTTCTAGGGTTTACAAAGAATGGTGTGAAAAGGGAAAAACATCCAGTATGCGGCAGTCCTGTGGGCGAAAATGCCTTGTTGATGCTAGATGTCAGAGGAGAATGGGCCGGCTGATTCATTCTGATAGAAGAGCAACTTTGACTGAAATAACCACTCGTTACAACCGAGGTATGCAGCAAAGCATTTGTGAAGCCACAACACGCAAAACCTTGAGGCAGATGGGCTACAGCAGCAGAAGACCCCACCGTGTACCACTCAATCTCCACTACAAATAGGAAAAAGAGGCTACAATTTGCAAGAGCTCACCAAAATTGGACAATTGAAGACTGGAAAAATGTTGCCTGGTCCGATGAGTCTCGATTTCTGTTGAGACATTCAGATGGTAGAGTCAGAATTTGGCTTAAACAGAATGAGAACATGGATTCATCATGCCTTGTTACCACTGTGCAGGCTGGTGGTGCTGGTGTAATGGTGTGGGGGATGTTTTCTTGGCACACTTTAGGCCCCTTAGTGCCAATTGGGAATCGTTTAAATGCCACGGCCTACCTGAGCATTGTTTCTGACCATGTCCATCCCTTTATGGCCACCATGTACCCATCCTCTGATGGCTACTTCCAGCAGGATAATGCACCATGTCACAAAGCTCGAATCATTTCAAATTGGTTTCTTGAACATGACAATGAGTTCACTGTACTAAAATGGCCCCCACAGTCACCAGATCTCAACCTAATAGAGCATCTTTGGGATGTGGTGGAACGGGAGCTTCGTGCCCTGGATGTGCATCCCACAAATCTCCATCAACTGCAAGACGCTATCCTATCAATATGGGCCAACATTTCTAAAGAATGCTTTCAGCACCTTGTTGAATCAATGCCACGTAGAATTAAGGCAGTTCTGAAGGCGAAAGGGGGTCAAACACAGTATTTGTAATGTGTTCCTAATAATCCTTCAGGTGAGTATATATATATATATATATATATATACACACACACACACACACACACACACATTTATTTAGAATACATTCAGTTTAAAATTATTTTACATTTTAATTTGAAACATATTTATTTTATACATTTTTATTTTATGAACGATTGATTAGGGTTTGAAATGATTTTATTATATAGATTGAACAGACATGAAACAAAGGGCAACAGTCCATTTTAGAATTACATTTTTAATATTTTTAATATATAATAATGTATAATATAATAATCTATTATGTTTAATTCCATTTTAGAATTTAGTGTTTTCATACAAAAATATGTGATGGCAGAATGCCATGACTGACCAATCAGAATTGAGTATTCCAGAGAGCTGTTTAATAACTGGAGGAAGATTTGCTATAGAAAAATCAGCCTCAGGTGTTTTTTTGCTTCACTAACACTCGCTTTATTAGCAACATGATTGACTTTATTAACAAAGAACAGGCGATCAAAGGTCTGAGGTGAAAGGACGAGCGTGTGTGGAAGGGTCTTGCAGACGGATCATGCGTGATCTGAGGGAATCGTGCTGGATGGAGCTTCTAATCCTCCGGACAGGATGCCAAGGCCTGAATCTGCTGTGAGACTCTGGCACACGAAACCCTTTTCCATCTATGTGTCCATTCAAACACATCTGAATGTGTTTACAAGCACATAGACCTTAGTTACACATCTACGCTCAAATGCTAATCATGGCTGACAGGCCAGAATGAGGTGGAGATGAGGGTCTCTAGCACCCTGATCTCAGTAATACCCGCACTAATGCCAGGCTTGTTAGGGTCTGGGCTGCAGCTGTGCCCATTGATGGGTTGTACCATCTGCCAAACAGGCCTCTGGGAGTGAGAAACATACAGCGAGCTTTAATTGGGTTCTGAGGGGAGAGAAATTGCCCTGGCGGCGTGTTCTCAGATAGACTAATGACAGTGCTGTAGGAGTCGCGCTGTGAGCGTTCTGCAGTAGTGCACGGAAAGCGCTCAGAGCTGCTCTTGTAGTATTGTAGGATTTTAGACCATTTTCCACTCTTTTGTAATGTGCCTTTAAAGTCGGGATGAAACGGTCGATGCGATATTCTTTTCTTCCCTATTGTGACGTATATCTGAAGGAAGCGAAGGTTCCACAAGGTTCGGTGTTAGGCCCCATTTTGTTTGTATTGTATATAGGCTATATGATATTTGTAAAGTGTCTAAAATATAAAAAATGGTATGGTTTGCTGATGAGAAATTTATATTGTCCGGGAAATGAATTGGAGGAGCTTCTAAATACAGTGGAAATTGAATTGATGGTCTTAAAAAGACGGATCAATGATAATCGACTTTCATTGAATTTGAGTAAAAGTAAGTAAACTAAGAGGAATGTATATGTGACCTTGGACCACAAACCAGTCACAAGTATATTTGTGGGGTCAAAATTATCGATTTTTCTTTTGTGCCAAAAATCATTAGGATATTATGTAAAGATTGTGTTTCAAAAAGATATTTTGTACATGTCCTACCGTAAATATATATATACTGTATATAAAAAAAAATTGTGAGTGGATGCAGCAATATCACAAACATAAATGGACAACTTTGAAGGTGATTTTCTCAATGTTTAAATTTTTTTGCACCCTCAGATTCCAGATTTTTAAATAGTATCTAGGCCATATATTGTCTTATCCTAACACACAATACATCAATGGAAAGCATATGTATTGTACCCTTGTGACTGGTTTTGTGGTCCAGGGTCACATATGTTTAAAAAAGTAAGGGCAAGAACTAATACAAAAAATAGATGTAGCCTATATCTGTTAAAGGGGTAATATGGAATAATTGTGATAAATAACTTCATTGAAAATTGAAAAATGTGTCAAGTAATGTTCTTAGACTTTCCTTCCTGTGACAGAGCATCCTAAACAGAAGGATTACTATTAATTAAATGGAAATTAAATTAGGCCTATCAGTAATGACCAGGAAAGAAAATTATACATAATGCGTGACTTTTAATTATTAAGACCGAAATACATTTAATTATTTATTTTAAATGTAATTGTTAAGACTCTTATTTTGAAACGTATGCCTTATTGTAGGCTGCTGCTAATTCGATTTCACGAGGGAGATAAAATGCGCGTAAGTTTGTAACGCTTTGACCAGGATAGCTCTCACGAAGTCAATAGAAGAAAGAGTTTAGAGGCGTAAAGGCTGTATCACGCACATTTAATGGCAGGTAGCACAGGCAACGCGATCCTCTCACACGTGAGAGATTACTCTTTCAGCGTCACAAAATAAAAACTAGTGAAACAAAAGTATATAAAGATGTAGAGCACGCTTAGCACCTACGGTGGATCTCACTCACACTCAACTCAACAGCGTTCTTACGCATAGCGCACGTCATGAATGACGTGATCAGTCTCTTAAAGGGGCACACCACACAATAATGTGATGCATGTAAATACACAGTTTCGTTCGTTACAGATTCCCCCCGGAAAGAAAAAGGCTGTCCCCAGCCGTACACAACATAAGGACAACATACACATCCAGCCCCATACATAGAAACATGGAAAACCCATTAACCAAACTGTGTTTCACATACAGAAGCCAATAACTGGCATACATGTCAGTATGAGCTACACATTACACTGTATGCACCACAAAGACATCTCAAAAACAAAAACCTGTGAAAACCAAGCCATGTGTACAAAATACAATTTCTTGTTTTTCTTTTTAACATAACGTATAAAAACTTAAGAACCAAAATTAAATATACAAGTTCTTATTCTCTTGTCAGAAAATAATATCTCAGAAGAACCTTTAAACACAGATGTTTAAACCAATAAACTCAACATCACTTTAGGTCTAATCTGTCGGTATGATACTCATTAGTCCATCCACTATCTGACCAACCTGACGTGATTCTAGGGGCCAACCTTGGTCTAAAATTGTAACGAGGGCCCTCAGGGACAAAGTCAAAGTCAGGGAGGTCTGTACTACCTGTAGACACGTCAATGTCAGCGTCAAAGATGTGAGTACAACTTGTATATTCTCTGGACATGTCATGAGCATTTTCAGTGAAACCGTCACAATCAACAATAGTCTCATCAGGCAGAGCAGCGCATGTCTCCTGAGATATATCTCCATTCAACTGTGTTGTTTCCAGACAGTCCTCAAATGCATCATAGGGCGTTTCAGACGCATCCTAAGGCACACTCATCATATTGCTGCCGCACGAGTTCCAAGTGTGAAAAGGCTGCATATTGACCACATGAAAGACTCCAGCATCCTCACCAATGTCCAACTTCGCAAGTCTATAGTTCACACTAGACAAGACTTGAGTGACACGATATGGGCCAGAGTACAGGGGCGCTAATTTAGCAGTAAAGTTGGCCAAAGCATCCGATTTAGGATGAGTCCTCACTCTGACAAGGAGTGCAGTATACTCACCAGCAGTGGCGGCTCCTGCAAAATCTCTCAGGGGGGGCAAATGTTTGGATGATTGATAAGGATAAGGTCCACCCATGCAATGGATAAATTAACAGCTTAAGCATGTAAAGGCAACTTCACTACTTTAAGATTGTGTCGCAGACCTGACAAAATAAATACATTTATTTTAGTTATAAAATAATTTATTTATTATAATATAAATATAGAGATACAAGGTTTTCATCCCGACAGCAACAATGTATCAGGCAGAATCCATATTGTATTATCTCCCTATTTTTTCAAAAATTAATGCTATTGGTCACCCTTTACATCTGTCAATGTGTTTTACAAATATTTTACCAATGGAAAGCATTAAAAGAGCTTGGAAATTATTTTGGGAAAAAAAAAGGTTTTCTTTCGTTTCCTGAAAAGTAACAGTTTTGGACATACAAGATTGTGTTGGTGTTCGAATGGAAATGTACAAATTTCAAAGTAAAATGCTAGGAGTAAAAAAGACTGCTACCATCCTTTCCTCAACTGATTGTAAAAACAAAGTGAGATTTTTCAACACTCGAGTATTAAAATGTTCAGCAATACCTCTTTAGACAGCCTCCGCTTGTCTTCTTCTCCCAAGGCCCGCCTAGATTTTGTTGTTCCTGTTGCTACTTGCTCCTGCTCAATGTATGCTGATTACTACGACGGGCTGACTGGTATTTATTTTAATGACACGATAAATGACTGCGTTATGACTGCGTTTGCCATGACGTTGTTCAAGTTCAGCTGGCCTCAACGCGCGAGTCGCGAGTTCCCTATCCCAACAGTTTCTCAAGCTCTCGCTCTCATTCTTTTTTATTTTTATTTTTTTTAATCACATTTGATAAATATATTATTGTAGTGTTTCATTTTTTCTTGTTATTCAAATTCAAATTGTTTTTAAATATTACTTGTCACTTAATCTTAAAGATATTTAATAGTGTATGTTTGTTCCCACCAATCGCTGCACAAGTTAAGGATACGTATGATGACGTAAGCACGTTAGTGCGAGCCCTCCCGGAACCCATAGAGAATGCATTGCAGTGCCTCCAGTTCGAAAAAAAACATCTTTGAATGGAAGTCTATGGGAACACTCGGGGCGATTCTCAGCCAGAGTGAAATCGCCCAAAAAGAGGCGGTACTCCACAGAACGTGACATGACGCTGATTGGACTATAGTGACGGCTAGCGTAAATCTGTTGTTGAATGAGATTGTGAATGTGATTGAAAAAAATCACTTTCACACTTTGGTGGTGCGTCGCCCAATCGCCCTAATGAAGAAACCGCCCCTGGTCACCAGTGTTATAAGTAGCCGATTGCCGTCTTTTATCATAGTGCAGATTTCTTTTGTCATGACTGGCTTCCAGAGCTGCCTTAGCATGATCGTGTGCTTCACGCAGTGACAACCTCAAACGCTCAAAGTATGGGACTTCAGTCTCCTCCATCCCATCCCAGACAGGCTGAGTGACCAGATCCAGAGAAGTGTCCAACTCTCTCCGTACAACATCATAGACGGTGTTTGACCCGTGCTTTCATGTGGCGCAGTCCGTAGTGCAAAGCAGATTTGTGGGATATATCGGTCCCATGAGGTGTGCTTTTCATCCACGTATGCTCGAATGTCCGTCTTGAGGGTACGGTTAACCCTCTCTGTTGCATTCGTCTGTGGGTGATACGCAGTTGTTAACCGATGTTCAGTTCCCAGGGCAGTAAGCATCTGTCCAAACAGGTCACTCACAAAAGGGGAACCTCTGTCTGAAATTAAGTAAGTGGGGGCCCCATGACGGGAAAAACTTCACTCAACAGTTTGGCGGCTGCCACATGAGCTGTGGCTTCTCTTACTGCCACGATCTCAACCCACTTAGAAAAGTAATCGACAAATACCAAGATGTGAGCATTTCCTCTGGAGGTACGAGGCAAAGGGCCCACAAAATCAACACCAACATACTTCCAAGGTTTCTGAGGCCGAATCGGGACCATTAGACCAGCAGGCTTCCTTTGGCTTGGTTTTGTCAGTTGGCAAACTGTGCAAGAGGTCACGTATTTCTTTATCTCAGATGCCATTTTAGGCCAGAAAAACCTGAGTTTCAGTCGGGCTAAGGTCTTAGTTATTCCCAGGTGACCCGCAGTTGGATGATCGTGATAACACCTCAGCAAGGTACCTTTGAGAGACTCAGGAGCATACAGCTTTAATCCTTTCAAAGGATGGATACCGCAAGCAGGTTTGGGGTCGTTGAAGTACAATAGACCATCTTGAACGCAAAACTGAGAGCATCCATCAACTTCATCCTCCTGTTGGAGCGCAGCCTCCATTTTACGGAGAAGGTCACCCGTAACTGGATCATCGAGCTGTAGTTGTCTGACATGAGAACGGTCCGTGAGAGTCACAGAAGAAAGCGTACGGAGGTCAAGACCACCAATCACAGCGTACTGAGGATGTATGTCCATTGGCGGTGACTCAACTGTTAGAGGATTCCTCGACAGCGCATCAGGCACCGTGTTTCGAACACCAGGCTTGTGGACAATGTCGAAATCGAAGTCCTGAAGGCGGAGAGACCATCGAGCGAGACGGCCAGTGGGATTCAGGCGGGACATCAACCACTTAAGTCCACTGTGGTCAGTGAAGATAGTGACGTGGAGACCCTCAACATAAGGCCTAAAGTACTCCAGGGCCCAGATGACAGCAAGGCACTCTTTCTCGGGCGTGGAATAAGGTTTCTCAGCTTTATGCAGGGCCCGACTAGCATATGCCACAGCCACATCTCTACCATTCTGATCTCTCTGCATCAATGCAGCTCCAAGACCTGCGTCACAGGCATCAGCATGAATGAAGAACGGGAGTGTAAAGTCGGGGAAACTCAACACAGGTGCCGAAGTTAACTTTCCTTTAAGCAGGTCCATAGCCTCCTGGCAAGCCGTGTCCCAGACAAAAGGAACGTCGTTTTTAGTAAGGTTGAAGAGTGGCTCAGCAAGGCGAGCATAGTCTTGCATAAAACGACGAGAATAGCCTGTCAAGCCCAGGAACTGCCTCACTTGCTTCACATTGACAGGGGGGTTAAAGTCCGTCACAGCCTTTACTTTATCTTGTTCCGGCAGGATTCCACTTGGACAAACCCGATACCCCAAGAAGGTAAGCTCTTTGCGACAGAACTGGCATTTGGCTAGTTTAATGGTCAACCCGGCGGACTGAAGACTTGAAAACACTTCCTTGAGATCATCAAGATGTTGTTTGAAGGTGGGCGAATCCACAACGATGTCGTCCATGTAGACCGCACAGGACTTATATATAAGCCCAGCCAAGACGCTGTTCATAAGTCTTTGAAAGGTCGCCGGTGCATTACACAGACCAAATGGAAGCACTCGGAACTGAAACAGCCCACAATGTGAAACAAAAGCAGTCTTCAGTTTGAGCTTTCTGCCATGGAGACTTACCAGTATCCCCGAGCAAGGTCAATTGTGGTTAAAAATTTTCCTCGGGAAAGAAAGTCAAGGGACTCATCGACTCTCGGCAATGGGTAAGAGTCCTTTGTGGTGAGCTGGTTTAACCCACGATAGTCCACGCAAAAACATGGTTCACCACAAGGTTTCTGCACAATCACAACCGGGGCCGCCCAAGGACCAGCCGCAGGTTCAATGATTCCTTCGTGCAACATTTTCCCTATTTGGTCCTCGATCAACGGTTTGTTAGCTGGAGAAGTTCGATAAGGAGGAAGGTGAACTGGTTTGCCATCTCCAGTGTCTATGGAGTGCTCGGCTAAAGTAGTACGGCCCAGGTGACCATCGAAGAGGTCCGGGAAGCTTTCAAGTAGTTCTGACAACTGTTCCTTTTCGGCAACACTCAGACATGCATCTTCAATTTTTTCTTGAAGCGCTGAAGATGGAATTTCCATGAACAACAAACTGCTATCCAACTCAAGCCCTGCTCCGCCATCCAATTCCTCCATGAATAAAGGATTTTCACCCATGACGACAGTTCTAGATGGGACGTGAATCGTAATGGACGCACGCAACATGAAGTCCATTCCCAAGACTACTGTTGAGGGAAGGCGTGGGACAATAGCAAAACGGTGGTAAAAACGCTGTCCCATAAAGCCAAAAGCCAGCCACGTAAGCCCCACGGGCAGGCATGCTCCACCGTCTGCCAGTTGTATAGGGGAAGAGGTCCATGGTTGAATCTTAGCCTTCAATCGGTCATGATTTTGAACGATGTCTGCCTGCACTGCAGAAAGTGATGCGCCAGGGTCAAGTGTAGCATCCACCACCTGGCCACATAGGTTAATTTTAAATCTTAATGGGGTGTTCCAACAGGACGGGGATGTGGGATCTTCCACATGACAAAGGACAGGTTGTGCAGGAATAGTCAGTTGAGGCGAATTCATCTTCTGGAGAGAGGATTGCCTCTGTGAATCATCCTCCCCCCTCTGTAGTTTCCCCTCTGTGCAACAAAAGGAATGTTTTCCCCTCCATTACTGCTTTTGCCGTTGTTTGTATCCTTTGCATCAGGATTCTGTCCTGAATGCACATCAGGGGACTTGCTTCGTTGTGAGCCCCTTCTAGGAATTGGGTTGCAATCTGGGCATGTGCGAGAAGTGAAGTCAGGACGTGAGCACTTGTAACAGTAAGTTCCTTTGTCAATTTTAGCTTTACTCTGCCCTGAAGTTGGGAAACAATTACTTGGTCCAAGAACCACATGGAGCTCATGAGCCCTCAGGAGGAGATCCATGACTGAGGAAACAGAGGTTCCATAGAGTGCAACTCTGTATTTCTCAAGAGCATGTTTAGAAATAAGGTTGATTTGTTCTTGCTCGGGTGGGGGGGTTTTCAGCTTCCTGAACTCACTTAGCATGTGGGCCACAAAATTAGGGAGGGGCTCTTCAGGATTCTGTATACGGTCTAGGATTCCCCTCATTATTTGTTCTTGACTATTGGAGGGAAGGAAGACTGTCCTGAAGAAATCACAGAACTGGGCCCATGTGCCGACATGAGAGTCAAGGACTGTGAACCACTTTTTCAGTTCCTTTGCCAAAAATCGAGGCAGCTCGAGGAGAATTTGGGCATCGGTTAAGTCAAGTGAGGTCCTGTAAACATTGACTGACTGGAGCCAGTCCTCTGGGCTTACACGTCCATCTCCTGCAAATACAGGTGGCTCAAGCCTTGACTGGTGCAGCACAGATGCAAGGATTCTACTAGTATTACTCACATCAGAAGAATTAGCCTGTGGTGAGAATGTCACATTTCTGAGGGAAACATTATCAGTAGATGTACCTTGTAGTGGCACCTGGCTTGGTGAAACACGGATGTGTGGCGTAGAACTGGCCATAGGAGCCAGCTGGTCGTGTGGCGCTGCAAGGGTGTCCAGATTCTGAGGTCCAAACCTTCTTAATATGCTCTGCTGCAACTGGAGAGAGTCATTGAGACATTGTTGTAGCACCAATACTTCAGCTTGTAGAAGTTCAACTTGAGTCTCACTGCAGCAGCTTGCGCTGACTTTTGTCTCCGCCTGGGAACAGAGTCTGGCAATGAGTAGGTCAAGTCAGTCTTAAAGTCTGGGGGGTAACCCATCACAGTAACTGTGCATTCACCAAAACAGCGGTACAACAACTGTCAAATTCACAATATAACCCAGAAAAATAAATTGACATTAAAATGCACACACCATCAGATGAAACTTTTTTTTTTTTTTTTTTTTTCAATAAGCCTACATTTAACCGTGAAATAGCAAATGTCACCAAAAACATACAGATTTACTCCCTTTTATGTGAGTTCAGTTCTTATATTGTCCATCAGTATACCCAGAGCAAAGGAACACGCTTTTTCAAAGTGAATAGAAAGTTCTCAAAGTCACCTGACCATGTAAATGAGTCCAAAAAGTTAGAAATCGCCCAGTTCACACAAGCAAGTTCAGTTCACAATGAATTTGGAGAAAAAAAGAAAACGTGAAAAAAGTTCAACAATTGTCTGTTTCATCCATGCTCACAAATACAGTTCAGACGAAAGCGAATAGGCCACACTGTCCGTTTGTGCACGAAACATAGTCCATGTCTCCACACCCCAAGCAAAAAGAGAGAAAAAAATATATATTTCTGCTGAAATTTCCACAAAAATTACTAGCAAAAATGTCAATCTTCGTTTGAGAACAGTTATGAAGAAAAAAGAAAAACGTAGCACGCGGTTATTTCGACGAAAAAGGCAAAACAATCAAACAGAAGTGGAAAATGTTCCGCTCACACAGCACAGCACACGGTCCACGCACGTGTCGTCCAGCCTTAGCAAGCTAATCACACCAGTCTCTGTCGTACCAGTCGGATCGTTCCAACGACCTTCACACTCAACCGGAGATGAAGAAATATCAGGTTCCACGTAGATGACGGATCCAGCTTCAAGTTGTTCGGGCGCCAATTGTAACGCTTTGACCAGGATAGCTCTCACGAAGTCAATAGAAGAAAGAGTTTAGAGGCGTAAAGGCTGTATCACGCACATTTAATGGCAGGTAATACAGGCAACGCGATCCTCTCACACATGAGAGATTACTCTTTCAGCGTCACAAAATAAAAACTAGTGAAACAAAAGTATATAAAGATGTAGAGCACGCTTAGCATCTACGGTGGATCTCACTCACACTCAACTCAACAGCGTTCTTACGCATAGCGCACATCATGAATGACGTGATCAGTCTCTTAAAGGGGCACACCACACAATAATGTGATGCATGTAAATACACAGTTTCGTTCGTTACAAGTTACAACATGCTGTGACTGACTAGCCGTTTCTCAATGTCAAGGAAGGATCCTCGGAAGCCGGAATTCCGAGGATGCTACGTCATCGACATCCGTCGAAGGACTGTTCCAATGTCGAGGATCCTCAGAATTTCAACCAAGGACGGAGTCCTTCGTTCGGAAAATATCCCATACACAGGAAAGGATGCATATGTGTAGACTTCGCGCTCTGCGCGCTCTCAAATCGCCCACAATCCTATGCTCGCAGCTTTGCTATCTTGTTAAAAAAAATATACAAAATGTCGGACGTTAGCGGAGTCGGAGCAATAATGGGGCAATATGCTTTCAAATGTAAGTATATTTACGTTACCATACATTTGTTATAACCGTCATATAAGTAAAGTTTAACGTTTAAATGCCTTTAAAAATTACTACCGTATTGATATTTCAAATTATACAAATATATACAAATTACGTTATTGATGGCTAACTGAACCGGACCTGTCATTTTAACAATTGTTAGTTTGTTTGCTGGGCGATTTCTAACTAACAATTGTTAAAATTGTTACAAACTAGCGGCATTTCTTTTATAAATAACTAACTTACTTAAGTTGTACAAAGTAATGTAACGTTAATATTATACCATTCACAGCGTTATTCATAGCTTTCTCGTCTTTTTTAACAGGGACCAAGGAACAAACGGAGGCGTTTATACGTCTCCGTCTAGAAACAATTCAGTTGTTTACCGGGGGGAGAGACACCGCGGCGAACGGATATCGGTGAGAAGCAAATTATTTAATGTTCAGAAGTGATAGCTGTGTAATCTTCTTTTTATTCCCCCCCCATCCACATAGGCTTATTTTGGAGAAGATGGGGCTCGAAGGGAGGGTTTCCCACGCCCAGGCAAAAAAAAAGTGGGACAATTTAAAAACCAAGTACAAGGTGGGAGACAAGTATGGAAATAATTGTTTATGCACATTTTAATGTAACTTGTGATTTTTGAAGTAAGCCTTGAATGTAAACCTGACAGACTTGGGCCAGCTTCCAGTAAGTATAGATGCAGTGTAATGTGCAATAGTACATTACACTATTACTAACTACCGTTCAAAAGTTCGGGGTCAGTGAGAATTTTATTTTTAGGAGGAAAGAAATCAATACTTTTATTTGCCAAGGAATAATTAATTTGATCGAAAGTGACAGTAAAGACATTTATAATGTTACAAACGATTCTATTTCAAACAGATGCTGTTCTTTTGAACTTTCTATTCATCAAAGAATCCTGAAAAAAAACCTGACAGACCAACAACTGTTTTCAACATTTATAATAATAATAAATGTTTCTTGAGCATCAAATCCTCATATTATACTGATTTGTGAAGGATCATGTGACACTGAAGACGGGTGATGCTGAAAATTCAGCTTTTGATCACAGGAACAAATTACACTTTACTATATATATATATTCACATAGAAAACAGCTGATTTACACTGGAATAATATTTATTACTATAACTGATATTTGTTGTATTTTTAATCAAATGCCATGGTTAGCAGAAGATAATTCTTTTAAAAGCATTTAAAATCGTACTGACCCCAAACTTTTGACCGGTACTGAGTACATCATCAGAACTTTTTGATCTTCACTTTTTAGGAATGTAAGTGTCCTGCCACAGGTCAAGGGACAGAGGATGGCAAGGCGATGGCAGCAAGTTGGCCCTGGTTTGCCCTCATGGACGAGGCATTGGGGCAGTCTGCAGCAGTCTCGCCCCCTTGCCTTATTGCCTCGATCCAAGGGGAAAAACCAGGGCCAAGCACTGCACAAGAGGTAGATGAAGGGAGAGACGAGGATGAGGAGGAGAGAGTGAGAGACAGCAGCAAAGAGATAGCAGGGCACAGAGGAGAGAAAAGGAGAAGGGAGCGAAAGGATCCAATCCTAGAGCTACTAAAGGAGGATATTAAATACCAGAGGGAGGCAGATGAGAAGAGGGAAGCAGAGGCCAGAGAGAGGTCAAACCGTTTTTTTTTTGTTTTTTTTGCTGTTGGAGAGGTTGGCGGAAAAATAAAGTCAATTAAATTGAACTGGTTTTGTCTTTGCCCCTTAATTATTTAATATAAACTGTATATCCATTTTTTTTAAATACCTTGTTCTTTAGACTGCAATAGAAAAAAAAAAACTTGGTAACAAATAACAATCATGTGAACCTAAAACAATGTATTGAACAATATCGTCACCCTTATTTACAACGTTTTGTGATTAGGTATTCCAAGCTCTACAAAAAACATTAATTTCATCTTTGTTACATAACATTTATTTATTTAAACATTTCTATATTGACAACTATATACATAAAACAGCAAATTCATTTAAACAACATTCCAATATCTACAACTATATACAACAACTTAAACATACAAGTTTTCTTATTGGCAAAAATAATCATGGTCAAGAGGTGCCTCGTGGAGTGCAGACACCTCGTTGGTCAGCGCAGCCCGCCAAGCAGCTCCACTCCGGCTCTCCCCTCCATCAAGCTCCACGGGTGGCTGGTTGTCCTCCTCCTCCACAACCTCTTCCAGCACATCCCGGACACCAACACAAATGTTGTGCAAAATAACACATGCCGTCACCACCTGTGCACAAGGCAGAGCAAAAGGATACTGACTGTTGAGATATGAACAGTGGTGGAAAGAGTACTGAAAAAGCATACTCAAGTAAAAGTACTGTTACTTGTCAAAAAATGTAGTGAGAGTAGAGTAAAAGTACCGGTCCTAAAAACTACTCAAAGTAGGAGTAAAAAGTAGCCCTTTTAAAAGTACTCAAGAGTAGTGAGTAGTGAGTATTATGCTATGAATGTTAGTCCACCTTATACCCTGCAAATTGAAAATGTAGCTTACTCTTTTATCACAGATTCATAGAAAAAAATAAACAGTATTTCAATATTTCTCCAACAGTTTTATTTTTGACTGCTAGCACTACACAGCGCCTACCATTGTTTTGGACGACCCCCGCCCCCCTAAAATGCTGACAAAATCCAGTCATAAAAAAGGAATTTATAACTCGGAATTTCACGGAATTTGTCAATTTTTTGATGAATAAATAGAAAGCAGTTCAGTACACTTGAAATCAAATCGCGATATAGTGTGCGTGTGCAGGGGCGTAGCACAAGATCCCGGGCCCTATGTATAGACAGTCCTGATGGGCCCCCATGTTCCAAATAAAATATATTCCAGACTTTTCAAGGGCCCTCTCTCCCCTTGGGGCCCTGGTAATCAGTACTGGTTTTACCCCCAGTCCGACGCCCCTGTGCGTGTGTGTGAATATTAAACCACAAAGACAATTTAAATACGAATCCTGCATGTTCTGTGTGAATGAATGGTGCAGCCGACGCGCAGTTTCATTTACCACACACACACACACACTGAAGCACGTGTGAGGTGTGACGCTTGCGCTGTTTTTTTGCCTATATGAAGACACAAATGCATGAACTTCCTCCAGGCTCAAGATCCACTCCGAAAGTCACTTCGTGAACAAAATAAATTGGCGCCAGGTGTCTCGAAGTCTGTTGATGCTGGTTTGATGCAAAGTTTTCCGCGCGCGATTTGACTTGACGGGAATCACGCATGGAGTCACATGATGACTTATTATAAAAATAAATATTAATATAAATGTAGCGACGGCAGGTTCAGGGAAAATAGCGCAGTAAAAGTACCGATACAGCACTTAAAATGTACTCAAGTAAAAGTAAAAGTACACCGTTTTTAAACTACTTAAAAAAGTACAATTCCTAAAAAAAACTACTCAATTACAGTAACGAGAGTATTTGTAATTCGTTACTTTACACCACTGGATATGAAAAAACATGAACACAGAAGATAGTGTGACTTTAGCAGTTGTTAAGCATTAACTGTTATTTTGAGCATACTATGATTTGATTAATAAATTCACAACAGAAATATTGCAATGATTTATTGCCTTAGGGACAAACAGTATGTACTTCAAGTGCTTCTAAAAAGATGGACCTGAAGTGGGTTTTCATCATTCCAAATGCACGCTCAATGATTGTGCAACCTCTGGAATGATGGTAGTTAAACCTTTGCTCTGCCATGCCTCTCACTGGCCTCTTATATGGTGTGATAAGGGCCAGGGGTTCCTGTAGACATGGGTAGCCACTGTCAGCTAGGAGAAAATACCCAGGCGGAGCGTAAGTCCCCCTAGTGTAGATGGGGCTGTTCTTAAGGATGCGTGTATCATGCACACTTCCTGGGTAACCCACAAAGATGTCAATAAAGCGACCCTGATGGTCATAGACTGCCTGGAGCACCACTGAAGGGAAGAGCTTTCTGTTATTATAATCGTGACCATCAGGGCCGCCGGGACATTTTATCCGTACATGGCAGCCGTCTACTGCCCCTGCTGCCTTGCCAAATGCTTGGTGGCTAGCCAAGCGAGCAAACCCATCCCCAACCACTTGGAGCTCCTCCTGTGTGCGGGGTAAGTACACAAATTGGGGGAGGACAGCCACCACCTCATCCACCATCCTGTGGACAACTCTGTGCACCGTGGGAAGAGGCATGCTGAAGACCCTGGAGACAACTCTGTAGGCTGAACCGGTTGCCAGCCAGAACAGGAACACGAGTGTCTCCAGGGTCGGGCCCCATCCGTGCTGCCTGTCCGTCTTCAGGGCCACCATCAGCTGCTGCATGGCCTCTCTGCCCAGCCTAAAGTCTGGCCGAGTGTCCTCCCCCCCATAGTACCGCTGCAGTACTGGCACTGTGGCATTGATGGCACAGTAGGGCCGAGCCTGTACAACATGAAGAAGAGAGGAAGGTTTAAGTATAATTTCAGTTTTGCCATTTATTTAATGTTTGTTAAACTATTAAACATATCGGCTCAACTGATTTGCAGGGGGGGGATTTAAAGCTGTTCCCTTTTTACTGGTGATTCACCTTGTAATTTTTACTTCATATAGCCTTTTTTTGTTGATCACATATTTTACCATTGCATGTGTTTTAACAGCTAGAATGTTGCTATGGACGCAGTTCTGTTCACTCAGGCAATATAATCATTTTTTAAATCAATAAACTCCTTTTTAAATCAATATTTTGTCTCAAATTATTGATTTATTATTATTGAATTATTTTGGTAGGTAGGCAGCCATGTAATAAGCGGGATAATGTATAGCGAGGCGTTTTTTACAGCGAATACAACCATTTCAGGTTGATTCAAGACCCCTCCGCTTCGCGTTAGAGTTCGCGGGGTTGTATTCACTATAATTTATTTATAAATTAATGGTAAGAGCGTACTTACCATCTCACGTCTTTGACGGCAGAGGTGGCGACAAATCAACATTCTCCTCCTGCGATCCTGACGCCGATCTTGCCTCACAATCTCCATCTCCATCTCCGCAAAAATGCTGAACAACAAAAAAGCCAGTAGCACTTCCATTTTTGCAATTTTTTGCCGCACCGAAACTTACCTTTTCACTCACGCAATGACGTGCACTTGCTAGAATGTTCCATTTACGTGTTCTCCGAAGGATCCTCACCTAGCCTCTGAAGGAAATGACTTGGAAGGACGCGTCCTGCCAAGGAAGTATCCTTGACATTGAGAAACACCTACTGTGAGCAGCGCCTGGACGGAAACCTTGGTATTCACTGCAAGATCACCTGGGACTGGGACGGCAGAGGAGGCGGTAAACTCTCTTAGGGCCAAAGCACCAGCTCCAGACATCCAGATAACCTCGGTGGGAACAGTTTATGTCGGGAGGGCCGCGACTGCCTGGATTTCCTTCGGGAAAAGACTGACCTGGCCAAAGTCTTCCAAATGTTTCCCAGAACCAGGCTCGTGTTTTCTGACGATCTGCCCCGTTTGAATTGGAGAGAGGTCAGACTGGCAGGACTGGCTATGGCATTAAACTGGTGGCTCAACGGGGCGCTGTCTGGAGTCCACCTGAGAGGAAAACGAGGTTAGCTGAGCAACCTCCGAGAGGCGCTGCAGGTAAAACCCCGAAGATGAAGCCACAAGATGTCCTTTTAAGGGCAGCAACAACGGCTCTTTTAAGAGCCACCCACTCATTCAAAAGAGCATTTTTCCAAGTGTGTGAAATTCTTTCAAGTCTCCTCACATTAGGGTCTGGAGTCGAATACTTGAGGTCAGGAATCGGATAACGTTACTTGTTATGAAATTAAAATGTCGATTCCGTTGTGAGCATTTCAATATGGTTTAAAACCTTTCTTTTACTGTCTGCTTAAAACCTTTCAAGCGCGAGATGAGTCGCGCGTTGTTTTATATGCTCACGCGCACACATCCGAAGCGCCCTCACAGAAAACGTGATTTTAAACCATTCAAGACTCGTGTTCACTGTGCTGTGCGTGCAGAAAATGTTATTTTAAAGGAGTCCTAACCTGTAATTTCCACTTATTTCCATCGATTGCCTAACGATTATACATTGGCCGGGAAGCCGATATTCAAAAGTGAAGCGTTTGTTTACCCCAGGGTTCGTAAACCAGCCCACGTCCACGCGCACTCAAATACGAGATTTTAATTTCTCCCTTTTTAAATGAATGGTATCGCGTCACTTGGTCGCGTGTAGTGTGAACGGGGCTTAAAGCTGCGTTCACACTACACGCGACCAAGCGACACGATACCATTCATTGTCAATGGTGAGCGGGCGACTTCCGGCGACAAGCGCGACAGCGACCATTGGCGACCGGTGGGGCGTGTCCAGCGGCGTGACAAAGTTGAGAAATTTTTAACTTTATGCAAATGAAGAGCGATTTTCGCGAGCGACAACCAATAGGAGTGAAGTCAGTGGAGTGCGTCACTCTTCATTGCTGAGTCTGACCGAGGCAAGTTGAACAAGAAGCTCATTTTAGCCGTCAGAAACTGTCCTATAACTTATGATATATCTCCGTGTACAAACAGTGGTGTTCACTGTACTGACTCCATGACAGAATGGTTTCGGGAACCCAGATAGACCGGTATTTGCCCGTTAAATAGCCGCGATGGCAAAGAGCACTCATTGTTTATCGTTCATCTTTAATATTATGCATTTTATGTACTGATTCCATTTATATTCAGACATTTCCTTCCAAAATATTTGTTTGTAGCGGCAGTAAAACGTGTTTGTTGTCTAAAATAGAGTAACATCCGTGAATGTCACTCACAAACATTACTAGGCAACCAGTTAGTGGGAACGCCCTCCAGCGCAGCCATTGGCGACCTGCAGCGACAAAGTCGCGTGTGGTGTGAACGCAGCTAATGCGGCTATTGTATGTAACGTTAGCTTCGAGGTAAACACGGGGAATGGACTCTACGAATGCTAGCCACATCTTTCCACTTTGTTTTACACTACAGTAGTGACGGTACAGGAGTCCATGCTCAGTGCCTAAAACTGTTTGCTAAATGTAATTATGAAAACAATATACCACAAAACATTATTAGCAAAACTCATGCAAAACATGCAGTCTGAAAAATAGCTTTCAGTTAGTTGGGCGTCTGTAAGAATGTATCGGTCGGGTTCATTCACAACTTGCGCCATGATGTCATTTTGGAATGATATGCTGAAGTTACCTGCGGTGTCAAACCCCCTCCTTCCTGCCACCAATCAACGCGCCCCTCATTTGCATTATTAAAATGACCGTCCACGACAGCCAAAATATCGCATCAGATCTCACGAGACAATAATGCATTCAGAAATAAGGGTCAGAGGACCTCTGTGTTTATTTTTTTTCCACTTTTCTTTTTTAGAAGGGCCTGAAAGACTATAATAGAGCGTGGGTATCCAAGGTAATACTAGGTTATGACTCCTTTAACCCATTGAGATGACTCAGATGCTGTTTTCAGTGCTGCAGGCAAACTATTTTGGATCTGTGCAAGTTTAAAATGACAGCCACGTTGTTTCTTACAAATAATTTGCTTTGCCAAATATCACAAACAATGATAGGAAATCTTGTTATGACTTTAATACATAAATTAAAATGGAACAGTTCAAATATATCAATATTAAATATCCGCATGGAACACAAATAAAATAGATTTGGGTAGGCCTATAAGGTTGCTAAAAATGTAGCTAAAAAAATAACCTTTTTTAAGCATCATGTTAGCAAAATGATAATTGTGTTAGCATCTGCCCAGTGTCACTGCAAGCACCACTCATTTTCTTCAGGAAATGTACATTGTAGTTTATTTCACTATACATAATGTAAATATATATATATATATATTCTTATTAAAACTATTTTACTAATATCACAATATGTTAAATGATTTCAGAATTTTAAACTTTTTAAAATTATTATTATTTTATGATGCATAGTATAAATGTATATTTTAATATTCTTATGTTATTATTTTAGTAATATAATAGGCTATATGAAATTATTTTAGTTTAATAGTGTTCATTACTAATAATATTATTATTAATTAATGAATCAATTTTATTAATTTTATGATACATACTATAAATGTATATTTATTTTTATTATTTAAGTAATATAATATATTAAAATATTATTTTATATTTTAAATGTTTTTTTTAACTATAATTCAATAATTTATTAATTGTTATTATTTTCTCACATATTATCTGTATTTATGTGGTCTTTTAATTTAAATCAGGAAAATACTTGTCTTTGTTAATAGACCATTGAGGGTTATCAGAGGTTTATCTTTCTCTCTGTAAGCCACCACTAATATTGACTATGGTATTTCATTGCACCTATTTCGATTCCTTACTCTGCTGATTTAAAACCAGGCTTTGTTGTCATTGTTAACACTGTTGACATGCTATGAAATCCCACACATAAACCACTGCAGTGAAGTGTGTATCCCACCGACAGTAACAGTGCTACAGGCATCAGTTTCAACAGTCTGTTGAAGGAAGAGAGAAGAACCGCACGGAGAGCAGCGCTTGCTCAGCCACCCAAAGGCTTTGGAGCTTTGAATGAGTTACAGTAAATTTCACCTTATCTCTCCTGGCAGGTGCTTCAGGTAAACAGACACCACCTTCGAAGCTTGGCGTTTGATGTGATGATGAGAAATGAGTCTGGCTATGAACAGGGTTTTGTGGATAGTGAAATCAGTATGTAACAGGGGAAAGTGGGTGATAGTTTTGAAGGATAGAATATCTGGATGTCTAGGAAGGCAGTCTGGTGTGGGAAAGGTCTGGAGATTTTGCATTAGTTTTGGCCTATACAATGTAATGTAATATAATAGCCAAAGCAGAGTCTGCAAAGCGGCACGAGAGACAGAGTTAAATTACCTTGTGTCTTAAAGCACATAACATGACAATGATAATGAACATAAACAACTTACAGAGCTCTTACTTGTGCTGACTGCTGCAGATTCACTTTGGCGTTGATAATGTTGACACAAATATCAAATCTGAGGATGTGAACAGCTCCAGGTAGAATGTCACGGGTTGAAATCTTGTAATTACGGTTACAGCATGGCGTGAATGCAGCATAAGCTCATTGTTTGAAGTTCAGGAGGAACTGCAAAAGGCGGACGATGTTTGTTTTGGCGCTCGGTGACTGACGTCTCTCTAATTCTGGATATATAGCCTTACGGAAAGCGCTGATGACGTGTGATGTCTGCGCGAGCAGGTGTGTGTAGTAATGAAAATACATATGTTGACAGGCAGGTAGGACATCCTATCAATGCATTCGGACCGCATGCAATGATTGGACGAACATGTTTTGGTCCTGAGACTTCCACAGAAGATAAATGTTTTTTTTTTTTTAAACAATTACACCACTTCTATTTTTGATTGCTATCAGGATATGATGAGAGTTTCAACCAGAATAACAAAAAGTGTTTATGAAAAAAAAAGCCTTCCTTTCATATTGATGCGTTTATAATTTTCAATCAGAATGCTGTGCTTTCCACAAATTAAATGAAACTGGCACATTACCTTTCATTTATTTTCCTCCTCTTGGGTTTATGTGCAGAACGCCCTAGTTCAGATATCTGACTCTCAGGACTATCAGCTTTTTGCTGGCAACACATTGTTTTCGCTGTCTTTCTCTATAGTCACTTGTGTGATTGTAGTTGAATGGCTTTTCAAAGAGTGGAGCCTCTGGAGAATAGGCTGCACTATTTGAGTTCATGACCCCTGGAGCATTGGGGTCGGACAGGAACAATAACAAACAGGACGATGTGGGGGAATGGTGGATTTAAAAAGCCTTCATTAAGCATCACGATTTACATGCATCCAAATGTATGTAGTTCATAATGGATGGTGACAACTTCTTATTGCCAAATGTTCTCTATCATCTCAGGATTGCCAATGAAGGAGCAAATGGGTTGTGTTTCTTTTCTTTTTGCCCTCTTCTGTAGATTGAGTTGTCCAACCGGTGTGCAGATATTTGTTTTGTGAGGTTAGCTCCCATTTCTTCTGAGCATTACAACTCTTCTCTAGCTGTTTATTGGCCTGGGTACGACCTTTGACCTGCAGGAGTTACACGGAGTCACTGACTTTTGACCACCCACCCATGAGAAAGTGGTCAGGGCGGCTCATTGTTGGGAACAGACCAGCTGATGTGCCGTAGTTTAATGGACTTCCTGTGACATTGTGGCGAACAAGATGGGGTTGAGTCTGGAATGAGACCGGGTTCCAGGACTTCAAAAACACTAGAACCGAATGATGTTTGTTACATCAACGGTTCATGCATGGTCATCCTTACACCGATGAGGACAAATCTAGAGACATGTAGTACGATTCACAAACAAATGACTCTTATTAGCTGTCACTTTTTAGTGAATCAAAAACATACAAGGCCCTAAACCTGGTATTAAATTGCATTTTGGTCGATC
The DNA here is from genome assembly GCA_030578255.1 of Tiaroga cobitis. Lineage (NCBI taxonomy): Eukaryota > Metazoa > Chordata > Actinopteri > Cypriniformes > Leuciscidae > Tiaroga > Tiaroga cobitis. The sequence continues at coordinate 26,795,579 of CM060615.1, read as the reverse complement.
GGATCACAAGTGGACGACGCTAAATACAGTTCTAAACGTGGTCTAAAACGTTTTGAGCTTGTCCACTTTCAACCACTTCCAGAGGTATTTGAAAACACATTCGACCGGATTGTTTCAGAGTGTGGTCAAATGCGTTCGAACCGCCACAAAACACGCCTACTCTCCACCTACTGACCTAATGTGTAAACATTATGGGAAGCGCGCTAGCCAGTCGGGATTTAAACTTTGTCGGCCGAAGACCAAAGTTTGGTTTGAAGACGAAAAACGTACCAAGCACAATGTTCTCTCACCATTCCTGACTTCTAACACACGCTCACAGCGTTCGTCGTGGTCTTGCCGTCATCAGAGTAGAAATGAAAGCTGCTGCTCTCCGTGTGTTTTTCAATCGTCTCCGAGTCTAATCGTGTTCATATGTAAATTGCGCAAGCTTATTTCGCCCGTTAGATCGAAAGATCTGAAAAAGCCCATACATTTATCCTCCCCTAGAAGAAATCAGGACAGAAGTGGTTGAAAGTGGACAAAAGAGAAGGATTAAAACGGGTATGTGTCTCCCTCATCTACTTACGTGATCCGATCAACCAAAACGCATCTTATGAGTCGGTTCTTTTCAGTACATCAAAAACATGCTGCAAGACTTGAATAGTTTGATTCCAGAATGAATGACACTTATGAACAGGTTCTTTTCAGCGAATTAAAAACATTTAGCAAAAACTAATATTGTCCAATTCCTGAATAAATGACTGTGTTAACCCTCTGGGGTCGACGAACGCGCTGGCACGTTTTGGTGGATTTTTTTATTTATTTTTTTCACCAAAATGAAACAAAGCTCCCTGGTTCTTTTTAGTGAATCAGAAACATGCATATGGCCAGTGTAGACCAGTAAACTGTGTAGTCACATTCCCAAACTTTTCTAAACTTGTTTTTAATTTTCAAACTTTTTCTTATCATTTCTAGTACTAAAAGAATCATTAATGAAGCCGTTAAGACACCAAAATCATTGAGGATTCAGAATTGGAATCATTACATTCCATATGTCTCCCATCTTGAATGGTCGGCCTTGTGTTTGAAGCCTTGAAATCCCCACTTGTAATTGAATGTCTTGGGTAGCTAGAAGCATCTTCCTGAATTTAGTCTTTAAAGTTCTCCGCTCAGCTAAGCATGTCTACCAACACCGCTAAGAGAGAGTGAAAGTGAGAGATAGACAGGAGGAGGGATGTGAGTGTGTGAGAGAGAGCTATCTCTGTCTAATGGAGTGATATCAGTGGTGTTCATGACTAAGCATTTGACATTTGAAAATCAGACATCAATAATCCCTCTGTGCTTTGCAAATGTCTGTGATTGATTCATTTGCCTGTACAAATGGATCCGCGTCTCCTCTCTTCCTGTTTTAAATGAAGGAAAAACGTCTCAGGTTACGTATTTAACCCTGGTTCCCTGATAGGGAACGAGACGCTGCGTTTGAGACGCGGTGGGAACGCTCTGCGTGATTGCGTCATGAAGCACGTGTAAAATCAGTCCAATGGAAGCCCGATACGTCATAGGTGACGTCATAGACCAGGAAACTATAAAGCACCCTTGCAAACAGACCGCGCCAGCTTCTGAAAAAGTCTGAAGCAAGTCGATCAGGGTGTGCAGGAAGTATGGCAGGCAAACGCAGCGTCTCGTTCCCTATCAGGGAACCAGGGTTACATACGTAACCTGAGACGTTCCCTTTCAAGGGAACTCGAGCTGCGTTTGAGACGCGGTGGAAACCCCATACCCACTACGCCATAGTGACAAATGCCCGTTCTGTGTGAAGTCCTTGCGCACACTAAGAAGCAAGCAACCTAGCCCCTGGAGTAGAGAGGTCAAGGTCATAAAACCTGACAAATGTATGCGGAGAGGACCATCCTGCCGCATTACAAATATCAGGAAGGGAAACCCCCGAAATTAAGGCCGTAGAGGCCGCCATACTCCTAGTAGAATGGGCCCGTACAGCCATAGGTGAAGGCTGACCGGCCGCTTCATAAGCTAGTGAAATAGCCTCGACTATCCACTTGCTCATAACCTGTTTAGATGCAGGGCACCCTCTTCTGAGTGACCCAAAACATACAAATAATTGCTCTGACTTACGCCACAGGGCAGCTCTGTGAACGTAGGCATCCAATGCCCGAACTGGACATAACAGGTTCAATTGTTCCTGATCTGGGGTATTAAAAGGTGGAGGATAAAAAGGCCTGCAGCACTATTGGGCCCCCAACATTGAATGGGACCTTAGGAATATAACCCGGTCTAGGGTATAGAAATGCTTTCACCATACCAGGTGCAAATTCTAAACATGACGGAGCAACCGACAGGGCGTGCAAATCTCCAATTCTCTTGATAGATGAAATAGCAAGGAGAAATAACGCTTTCAAAGTGAGGAATTTTTCTGAAACCTCTTCAATGGGCTCGAACGGAGCCAGAGCCAGACCCTCAAGTACAATGGCTAAATCCCAAGCCGGTGCTCTGGAGTGCAGTGCAGGTCTCAACCTCAATGTACCACGGAGAAAACGAGTAATCAGAGGATCTCTCCCAATAGAAGTACCCCCCAGAGGGGTATGGTAAGCCGATATAGCCGCCACATAAACTTTTAAGGTGGAAGGAGATAATCCAGCAGAGAAACGGTCTTGCAGAAAATCGAGAACTGAACCAACAGGGCAGTTAACAGGATCTAACTGACGCTCACCACACCAGGTGGAGAATAATTTCCATTTCAGCGCATACAGTCTTCTCGTGGAAGGGGCTCTGGAATGGAGAATGGTCTCAACGACCTCAGTCGAGAGACCGGATTCTATGAGCCTGGCCCCCTCAGAGGCCAGGCCCACAGTTTCCACAACTCCGGTCGAGGGTGAAATATCGTGCCCTCTACCTGGGACAGCAGTTCCCTCCTGATTGGAATCTCCATGGGAGAGCCGCTCAGAAGAGACACCAAGTTCGAGAACCAAGGTAAGGGGCCAGTAAGGGGCTATTAGTAGCAGACGGGCCCCTTCCCGGCGAACCCTCTCCAGAACCCCCGGGAGCAACGATATCGGGGGGAAAGCATACAGGTACAGCCTCGGCCAAACCTGCACCATCGCATCCAGTCCGAGAGGAGCTGGGTGCGTGAGAGAGAACCACATGGGACAATGGGTTGTATCTGAGGATGCGAAAAGGTCTATCTGAGCACGACCAAATTTCTCCCAAAGGAGCTCCACCACCTCGGGGTGAAGTCTCCACTCCCCGGGCCTCAGCCCCTGCCTTGACAGTATATCTGCTCCCACATTCTGACGCCCCGGAATGTAAACTGCTCTGAGAGATAGCAACTTTCCCTGGGCCCATAGGAGGATCTGATGGGCCTGCTTGCAAAGGTGACGTGACCTCAGACCCCCCTGATGGTTGATATATGATACCACCGACGTGTTGTCCGTACGGACCAACACATGATGGCCTCTCAGGTCTGGCAGGAAATATTTGAGAGCTCGAAATACCGCCATCATCTCCAAGCGATTTATGTGCCATGACAGATGATGGTCCTGCCAAAGACCTTGCGCCGAGCGGCCACTCATGACCGCCCCCCATCCCGTGAGGGAAGCATCCGTCGAAAGCGTGACGCGTCGACAAGAAGCCCCCAGCACTGGGCCCTGGGTGAGGAACCAAGGTTTCTTCCACATGACCAAGGCACGAAGGCATAGCCGCGTGACCTTGATCTTGCGGAACGGATTTCCCCTCGGAGAAAACCCCTTGGTTCTGAGCCACCACTGCAGGGGTCTCATGTACAGCAGGCCAAAAGTAATCACGTTGGACGCTGCTGCCATGAGCCCCAACAGTCTCTGAAACTGTTTCACAGTGAGTGACTGGCCTAGTTTTACATTTTTTACGGCTGTGAGAATCGCAGAAATCCGAGCAGGAGATAGACGTGCCTGCATTGTGGTCGAATCCCAAATTACACCTAAAAAAGTGGTCCTCTGAGCAGGGAGGAGAACACTCTTCTTGATGTTGAGCCGCAACCCCAACTCCTTTATGTGAGACAGAACGACATCTCGATGCCGAACTGCCAACTGCTCTGACTGAGCTAAAATCAACCAATCGTCGATATAATTTAATACGCGAATGCCCTGGAGTCTCAAAGGAGCCAGAGCTGCATCCACGCATTTTGTAAAGGTGCGGGTTGATAAACCTAGGCCAAACGGTAGAACCCGATACTGGTAAGCTTCGCCCCCGAAAGCGAACCTCAGGAACTTCCTGTGATGAGGATGGATGGATACATGAAAGTAAGCGTCTTTCAGGTCTATTGTGACAAACCAGTCCTTGTACTGAATCTGTGATACAATTTGCTTGAGTGTGAGCATCCTGAACATGAGTTTCTGAACTCTGCTGTTTAACTGGCGCAGATCTAGAATAGGACGCAACCCTCCATCCTTTTTCGGAACAATGAAGTAACGGCTGTAAAACCCTGACTCTCTGCTGGGAGGAGGCACCCCCTCTATCGCTCCTTTTTGAAGAAGTGTCAGAACTTCCTGCTCCATAACCAGAGCCTGCTGTGAGTCCACCACTGTGGGAAGGACCCCTTGAAATCTGGGCGGCCGAGAACCGAACTGAATTCTGTAACCCTTTTCTATTATATGCAGGACCCATAAAGAAATATTTGGCAGAAGTTTCCACGCTGCCAGAAATTCTGATAAGGGAACCAGTCTCTCGAGACAGGCCTCTGGATTTGATTGAACAATCATTTCGGCGCCCTGAAGCGGCGAACCGGCAGGGAACAACCGAACTGACCGTTCTACAATCCTCCTCAGAGGATTGCATGGGGACGCTGACACCTCGGTGCCCTGAAACGGCGAACCGGCAGGGAACAACCGATGTGGCAACGCTGCGACTCTCCTCGGAGAACCGCCCCCCGGAGGGCGCCAAAGAGAAACGGTTCCTCGGAATCGTTCCTCCCTGGAGGGGACCACCCTCAGAAGCCTGGCACACTAGGCGTCAGGACTTCTTCTTAGTCCAGGTTCTTTTAGACATGACAGTCCTCAGATCCTGTCTGCCCCCAGCAGGCCTGGACTGCGAACGCCACTCGGGGACCCCAGATTGTGGAGGAGCCCGAGCAGCAAAGCTCTGTTTCTGCTGGTATCTGTGTGAGGAGCTCGTAGACGGACGAGGCTGCTCAACCTTTATATTGCGTGCAGCCTCGGGGACATTAGACCGGCGAGGAAGAAACCTCTGAAACGCAGCCGCTTGTTTTTTATTTTCTTGAAACCTATCGACAACACAATTTATAGCATCGCCGAACAGACTTGTAGGAGAAACCGGTGCGTCCAGAAGAACAGATCTATCTTTGTCTTTTATCTCAGAAAGATTCAACCATAAATGACGTTCCGTGGCCACCAGGGCTGCCATGGAACGGCCCACAGATTTGGCCGTCTCCTTGGTGGCCCGGAGAGATAAATCTGTCGTGCGACGTAATTCTCGAATTGCATCAGCACTAACTTTCTCACATTCATCTATGTCCCTCAGCAGGTCAGCCTGATAAGCTTGTAATATCGACATTGTATGTAGGCATGCCGCCGCCTGACCTGCTGCCGAATACGCTTTACCCACCAGCACTGATGTATTTTTTAATGGTCTGGTGGGTAACGTCGGGGCTTTCAGTGATGACGCTGACTCGGGGGAGAGATAGCTCGCAAGCGTCTCTTCCGCACGAGGCATCGTCAAATAACCGTAATCATCAATACCTCTAACTTTACTGTAATTACTAGTTTGAGGATTATGAACTCTGAAAGACGCCGGTTTATTCCATGATCTGGACACCTCAGTGTGAAGATCAGGAAAAAACAGGAGTTCCCGACGAGGAGGTCGTGATCTAGATGGTAAATAACGATCATCTAGAAGACTCTTTTTTGATTCAACATCAATATCATCAGCTGGCCACTCAATATTTAATTTAGTAACAGCACGAGATAAAACTTCCATCAACTCCTCATCATCGGGGATATGAGCTGGCGAAAACTCAAAATCCCCCATATCAACGACATCCAGTTCCTCAGAACTGGATAGCTGCAACATTGGTGCCTCAACCTGGGGAGGAGAAACCGCAGAGCGGGCTCCATCCTGGGCTGGGACACTGGAACCAGCAGGTAAGGGCTGAGAAAGGGCTGGGCCCGTCTCAAACCCCGCTACTAGATCCATCTGTGAACCCCACGATGCACGCCGCCGCTGTGCCTCAGCAGCAGCGGGACCCGCACCACGGGGAACACGAACCGAACCATCCACCTCAAAGAATGCCCGGCGGGAGCGGAGAGTTTTCATGGACAAATTCATGCAATGCTCACAATCAGCCCCCTCGAGGACTGACTGGGCATGCTCTACTCCCAAACAAGCAACACACATCTGATGTGTGTCCCCACCCGTAATGAAACGAGGGCAGGGAACAACACAACGTTTGTAATCTTGCTTGCTCGCCATCATGAGATATATAGCAATATGATCGGACAGACAACAATAAATAGACAAGGACAGAATCACAGAGAGCGCTTGCTGAAGACAACAGAAGCTGGCGCGGTCTGTTTGCAAGGGTGCTTTATAGTTTCCTGGTCTATGACGTCACCTATGACGTATCGGGCTTCCATTGGACTGATTTTACACGTGCTTCATGACGCAATCACGCAGAGCGTTCCCACCGCGTCTCAAACGCAGCTCGAGTTCCCTTGAAAGGGAAGCATTGCTGTGTTGAGAGGCAATGTAACGAAGATGTAGCAGACCATCCATTCATTTACCTGATATGTCTATTTGTCCATCTATAAGTCTGTCTTTCCGTTTGTTCTGTGTGTCTGTTTGTCCATAAGTCCGTCTATCTATAATCTGGCCACCCATAATCTATTTCTTTATATAGTTTCTTCATTTGTCTGCTTTTGTGTGTCTTTTATCAGGGATCTGAAGAAGATCTCTTAATCTTTGGTCTCTTAATGGATGTTCTGTAAATTAATGATCACAAGCCTTTTATAGACAGAGCAAAGAGCATGACAGCCAACATACCAGACTTATAATAATAAGCCAGTTTGCTTTTTGTAAACTAACTTTATTGTTACACCTGTCTAAGGCTGAGTACACATGCATTTGTGCACTAGTAAACAAATTAATTTAGTAGTTTAAAGGAGACCTATTATCGGGGCCTGGCTCCGCCCTCCTACGTACTGCCGCTCAATTTTTATTTTCCTTCAGTACTACGTCTGGGATTGTGGTGTATTCTTTGGTTTTCTCCGGTCAATTTTGTACAGCGAACAGAGGGAGTGGCTGAGAACGATGACGTTGATGTCATGCGCTAGTTTGTGTGGTTTGAGTCATCATACGTCACAACCAAACGTCAGGGATTGATTATGGCAGATCCAATAGCATCGTACTATGGTAGTTAAGCAGCGAGTTACGTCGTTGTACGGAAAAAACACCCCTGCTTAATTCTTGTCTCTATGAAGCCATGCCTTCTGAAAAGCACAGTGTGTTCTGATTGGTCGGCTGGACCAGTGTATTGTGATTGGTGGAGCGTGTTTTGTAAATGCTGCCACACCACTTACCAGTGGCGGCTGCTGGTCTTTCAAAGAGGGGAAGCTCTTTTTTTTTTTTTTTTACTCGATTGTCAGGTGTGGGGATGGTGAAAAGAGCGAGGACTCAGGTGCAGAGTTGATGGGTTTTATTTTAATAATAAAATAAAAAATGCAAACAAAAACTACGAACCAGCACAGGACAAGGAGAATAAATAGGGAGAAAAAAGGCAGGTAACGAGGGAGGACAGGTGGGGCAAAATAACTAATAATCAGGAAACAAGATGGGAGTCGACACAATCGACAGGAGAGCACATGGCACAAGGAAAACACATGACAAGCCATGTGCTCACACTAAACATGACAAAAACACAAACACATGGCCAGTAAAACAAATTACAAGCAATTGTGCTCACACAAAATGAGACATGAAGAACAATGAGAACACTCATAAGCCACGTGTTCCCACAGAACATGAAAACATGAAAGCACACAGCTAGTGTAAAACACAATCTGTGTGCTACACAGCACAAGACAAAACATGACATGAAAGCAGGCGGCCGATGCAAACACGAACCACGTGCTACACAAAAAACAACACACCTGGACAGAGCGAACACGAAACCGCACGCGAACACGACAAGACAGAACGTTATGCTCGAGAACGACCATAAGCTCATCCTGTGCACTCACAACAGAAAACAAACACGCAGAGCATGCATGTCCGAATCCCGACACAAAATCGAAACCAAACTAGACAGATGTGCCGTGACTCAGAGACCACGCCCGCACATGTAGGCACCTGACATCGACGGAGGAAATGTGGGAATTAGGTTAAACTGTGAAATGTATGATAAAAATTGCAAATACCAAGAAATATGTTACAGCAGTTCGTCTTTCGAGTACACTTTCAAAATCCGCGATGAGACTGAGCTCAAAATCTCGTATAGCTTCCGCGTCAGAGACTTTTTATTGTGCGAAATCGCTGTCAATCAAAAGGAGATGCAGTCCTCCAATCATCACGCAGACGCCCGGACTCCAGGCCAGCCCACTTCCCTATACACCACAGAGACGCTGAGCGTCCGTGGGCGGGACATAATCGCAGCATTTATCCAATGACCGTCTAGTTTCGAAGCACTGAAAAAAAACTGTTCAAAGCAGCCCCATTGAAGTCAATGGACGCTCGGCTTCAACAGGGAAATGCCATAGGGAAATGCACTGTGACGCTACGGGAATGTATGAGAAGGAGATCGAGTCAGCCGACCTGCTATATGTAGATGATTCTGAACGAATTTGTATTCGAGATGACCGTGTTCTAACGCATTTTTAATCAATAAAATGTTAACACAATAGTACACATTTGACCATTAATTTTTTGACATTATAGGGGAAGCTGAGCTTCCCTTGCAGTCTTAAAGAAATCGCCACTGCCACTTACCATAACCACGAGTTTCAACACACTACTAACTAACTTACGCAACTAGCCCTCGCCACTTTATTTTGCATATGCCTTGGGCGGGAATTATTTAAATGAAGAATATTGTGACGTGTTCGTTCCCAGAAGAAAACTCAAGACTACAATCCAGGCGTTTCAGGGAATTCAGAAACAGTGATACAGAGAATAACTCCCATTGGAGTGACTGTGTTTTGTAACTTTGCAGACATTTTTCATGCTCAAACATCAACTTTACACACTAAAGCAAGTTGAAAATGTAAAAAAGCATATTAGGACCACCATCAAAAATATCCAACATATAAGAAGTTTGATATTTAAAATAAAAAAGGTAATTAAATAATTGCTTGCAAAAATAGTTCCAACATATACCAGCAGGGGCTAACAGGGCCATGCTAACCAGTCAAACAATTTTATTGTTTGGACCAAACAATAAAAGTGGTATAAAATAAATGAAAGTGATATAGAACGTGAGCCAAAAGCACGAAGTACAAACCATGGTGGTTAAAATTGCTTAAATCTCGCACCATCTGTTATTTATATGGTGAGAGTAAAAGATGTCATTTATCTTAGCCCACAGTGATGTATAAGCCATCAAGCCTGTCAGATTAAGTGAAATAGGCCTAGGCCTATATGACAAAATGAGAAAGTATCTATGCATCGAGCTAGCTGGGGTTTTGTTTTATAAAAATTCTGTTTCATGTGTGCATTAAAAATTTCTGCAAACAAGCGTTGGAAAACGACAGTGTTTTTAATGAGTTTTTACATGTCACTTCCTGTGGTTTAACACTTCCTCAGCTGTCAGCTAGCGGTTAGCGTGAATAGCTGTTCGCCCCCTTTTTGCGCTATGGCTAACTGGCCTGAAACCAGACTGTGGTTATCTCTTAACTGTTATAAAGTGTGACAGGGTAAAGATAGCCTTCTGTGGCTAGGTCTCTGCTTCTTGACACATTATCAATTCCAGTAAAAGAATGAGAAAAGGAAGATAAAGCAGAAAAAAGTCATAGAGGAAATTAGTGGTACATTGTAGTGAAAGATAAGCAAGAAAAATTACAAAAGATGGAAGAAAGGAAGATGAGTGAAATGCGCCGGCTGGCAATATCCTCAGCAGTGGATTGTATTTATTAATCACTCAGCACTTCAATGTAGATTCGTTGTTGCTTGCCGATAGTTGGCATATAGTTTAGTCCACTTTGTAGCTTATTCTGGCCAATAACTTCTTTGTCAGTCAGACATTAGTCCGTCTTCCTGTCTGTGTAACCAGCTAACATCTCTGAGCATTCAAAATGTCAAAACATTTTCTTGGTTATGTGAACATTAAGGAAACATTACTTTTTAACACTCTTCAAACATAATGGGAATGTTCCTTTTGAATGTTCTCTCAACATTCTGAAACAAGTAGTAGGTCTAATATTTAAAAATATTTAAAAATATTAGATGAACATCCAATTAAAACGTTTCAGATTTTTTTCCCCCATGAACATTGAATAAATAATGTTGTTGTGCTAAAATTTTTACATTATTAAAATGGGATAAAATCCATATAACTTTGAACGAGCACTCTAATAGTATTAACTCTTTTAACTCTATTAACTCAGAATTAAAAAACAAAATGGAAGCCAGCGCCAGCATTTTGGATCATTAAATATCTGAACATGCAATTTATCAAAAGAAATAACAGACCCTCTGCTTTAAATAAACAAAAACAAAAAAGTTTAATTCTACAGTAGCTTCATACATTATTTTTTATCAACACTTAAATGTGGGTAAGTTTAATAAATAAAGCAACCATTTGAGCAAAAAGCTGAGAAAAATGCATTTTTGTCAATGGCCCCAAAGCTTCACATGTAATGTAGCTCGTCCTGGGTCGACATTTCATTCAGTAACAGGCAGTTTCAATTTATATGCTTTTTAATGTTGATGATCGCGTTATTTTACATAATATCTGCGTATGCTACTGCTTCCCTGTGTTTTGATCAGCAGATTCGGTACTCTTTCAGGAGATGTGTCATAGCGCCCCCTACCATATAACAGTGGCGGGGAAGCGTTGTCTCATAAATTGCGGAAATTTATGTCAATAGCAACCCATGTTCCATGGTTTCAATGCTGTATATGCTTTAGTTGGTGTTCTTTGGTAAATCTTGTTAATGTCAAAATGTTTTGAAAATAATTTAAAACAAATGAAATAATGTATATAAATATAAAAACACATACAGTATACACTTCATGCTGCTGAAAAACGTCCACTTACACCTTAATTTATTCCAATAAGGGAAACAACTTGTACAAAAAACAAATAGTACAAAATGGTTCACAAGAGATATTTACAAGAATACACAGCCTGGCCAGTTGTTTCTTAAACAACCACGTAGGGACACATCATGGCATTCATTGAAAGTCTTTGGGATGTGCTAGAGGCGACATAACAGAGTGCTTGACTCTTGTTATCAATACAAGATCTTGACCAAACATTGATGCACCTCTTGATGGAAATATATGTTGTGATTGTTATTTGTGATGTTAAAAATGTAAAAACTAAATATACATGAAAAGCTCTACATAAATTATCATTACACATCCAATTTGTTCCCAGTGTACTGACAGAAACATGCGCAATAATGGTCCACCATAAACAGTCCATGGGCGTAACATATGAGGCTGGAAAACTTCAAACCCAATTGAGTCAGCTAGTGAACAACGGGGACATTTGTACAGCAAGTTATTTATAACAGTTCACTTTCCTCCCCATCCTCCACAAACATACAGGCTTAAGTAGGCCAGCTGGAACCCCGTATGCACACCTGTGTCTGCCACAAGTCCACAGACCACAGACAAACCCCTCAAGAACTCTAGAAAGACATCGCTCAGCTTTTTGACGGTACGGTTTCCACATAATCTCAGTTTAAGACGATGTTTTGAGGGGGTTGAAAGTTGAACAATGCATTTCTGCATTTTTCCATCTTAAAAATATATCTAAAATACGCCATATGCTCTCATTGGGAAATGCGGAACAGTTAGTTCATGCGTTCATGACCTCAAGGCTAGATTATTGTAATGCTCTACTGGGTGGTTGCCCTGCACGCTTAATAAATAAACTACAGCTAGTTCAAAACGCCGCAGCTCGAGTTCTTACCAGAACCAGGAAATATGACCATATTAGCCCGGTTCTGTCAACACTGCATTGGCTCCGTATTAAACACTGTATACATTTTAAAATATTGTTGATTACCTACAAAGCACTAAATGGTTTAGCTCCGCAGTACTTGAGCGAGCTCTTAACGCATTATAGTCCTTCACGTCTATTGCGATCTCAAAATTCCGGCCAGTTGATAATACCTAGAATATCTAAATCGACTGCTGGCGGTAGATCCTTTTCCTATTTAGCACCAAAACTTTGGAACAGTCTTCCTACCATTGTCCGGGAAGCAGACACACTCTGTCAGTTCAAAGCTAGACTAAAAACACATCTCTTTGACCTAGCATACACATAATACATTATAGACTTCTATAATTCAATGTTAGGCTGCATAGATTAGGTCAGCCGGAACTGGGAACACTTCCCTTAAATCTTGATGTACTCGTTACATCATCAGAAGAATGGCATATACGCTAATATTAGTGTCTTTGTTTATCCCAAGGTTTTCCCGCAGCCTGCCGGATCCAGGCCGTATCCAGATCTGACTAAGGAGATCCGCCTGGACCCGATGACAATGCAGTGCTGAAGTGTCAACTATCCTCTCCCTATGGAGGATCCCTTTCCCACTCTACAGAAAAAGCGTTGTGAATTTCGGTTCACGTACCCCGAAGTGATAAAATAAAACAAAATTCTGTACCAAATTTATAGGCAAGACAAGTAGTTTGTTTAGGCATGGGTTGTATGGAATTACAAACCTGCGCACATATTTTCAAAAGCACATAACTATAGAATCAATTCTGAATGAGCATGTGAATGCCGTCAGCGTTAATCACAGGTTCGCGTTTAAAGTCTGATCATTTCGACGGAGGTGAATCAATCAAAGTTAACTTTTGCCGGAAATAACATTATTCAAGAACCGCTATAATGCCAAAACAATCTGTTACCTTAAATTATATGTTTATCTCTGTAAAGCTGCTTTGAAACAATCCATTGTTAAAAGCGCTATATAAATGAAGATGACTTGACTTGACTTGAACATTCAGCAGAACCACTCATTGAATTTAAAATGAAGAAGCACTTCAATCCTATTAATTCTTCATGCCACCTGTGCTGACAACGGTAAGAAGAGACAATGGAACTGTTTCCTATGCAGATTTTTCCCATCCAGTTCAGGTCTTGGAGTAACAAGCTACTAATCAGCCAATGAGTTGAATCAGATCTGTTTGATTAGGAAGAATTCGAAAATGTGTACCATTGGTGCGCCTCTAGGGTCAGGATTGGGAAACACCATTTCACGGATTTCTGAATGAATTCTGAATTTCTGAACGGTTTTATAGTTACCTTATGACTTTGCCCAGGGCTTATCTTAGCTGAATAATACCTTGTAAAGATAACTTCATTTCTAGGAATGTGCGAAATCGGTTTTAAGGAGGTCCTGTGTAATTGGACTGGATTCAGGTTCATCTGACCCTGACTGGATGCGTTTCTTCAGGGTGTTTTTGAATCAGGGTGTTATTTGCTGTGCAGAACTTCACATTTGGATTATGGAGACCTTCCATTATCCCAGAGAACTTCTGAATGAGTTTCACAGTTACCTATTGACTCCACCTAAGGCTACAACAGAGATACCAATCTCTCAGTTCCCTGTAAGCTCTCTTTGCAGAAGCCCAATACCTTTGTAAACACAACTTTGTTTTGAGTCGTTCAAAAGCAGGTTTATCAAAGTCTTTCAACTTCGCCTGACCCCAAATGGACACATTTCTTAGTGGGTGTTTACAAGTGTGCAACTCGTTTCCAATATTTGCTATGCAGATTTTTCACAATTCAATGAACTCAAAAGATCGACTCGACTGCACTTTAAACTGCACCTTCCACAAACCCAGAGTTACCTCTTGACTCTACCTTGGGCTACAAAAGAGATACCAATCTTTCAGTTCCTCTCATTTGCTCATCTTAGCAGCACGGTACCTTTCTTAGATGCACTCGGAAGATCGACTCGACAGCACCTTCCACTATTCCAGCGACTCTCCGAATTTTATAGTTACCTCTTGACTCTACCTCGGGCTACAAAGGAGATTCCAGTGTCCCAGTTCCTCTCAGCACTGGACTAAACTAGGCCACCCGTAGGCCAACACACCTCTACCCCATCTGTGAACCCATCTGTCTCCCACGAACTCACAAAGGTCATAACGAACCCCTACATTTACAGTGCACACACCCCAACCTCACAATGTTTTTATCTGTGGGGACTGTCTTGTTTTGTACTAGCTTGCAACTTTTTTCTTGACAAGTTGCTGCTATCCCCCAAGCAAACATCTTACCTGTCAGAATTGGTGAAAATGATGAGTTAGTCCTGAGAGTAGAGATGTCTGAGTTTGTCAGACTCCTTTGTCCTTTTTTTTGTGTGTGTATGGTACTCTAGATTATGTATTCTCCCCATTTTTGTGCACTACAGTATACTTGCGGGCTTGACTAACTCTTGAAGAAATCTTCATGTAAACGATCACATAAACAAACAAAGTGATCTAATTTACTGAATAAATTACTGTTATTCCTTAATCACCTGTCCAACAAAATAAAGTGATTATCTGCTGTGGGAAAAAAATAAGTATGCCTGGATCTTTAATAGCTGGTGTGCCTTCCTTTGGGAGAAATCACTTCTTGGCAGATATGTTTCCTGTCAGTCTTTTCGGTGGACAATTTGCCGATTCCTCCTTTCAGAAACCTATGAAAAAGAGCAGTCCTCCGTGTACTGCCTACTTCGAATTTTAGCAAGTACAGCAATACCAGTGGGTTCATTTCTCAGCATTTGCTTGTCCTTGGTCAAATCTTCATTTTTACTTTTCAGATATTGTTCTGTAGATTTGCTGCAGGTTTGTGGGTCATTGCCCACATAAAAAAATGATGAATAGATTCACATTCATGAAGTCTGTGGTATGTGGATATTCATGGTGGCCAGCTTGCTTATGGCAAAACCAGACATTTGACAAATCAAGTTTTTTTTAAATCAAAGCAATTTTTATTTTTCTGTTTTTTTCTCCTTTTTTTTTCTTTTTTTTTTTTTACAACTATATCTGAGATTGTGCCAGAAATAAGTCTTGTCTTGTTCCAATAATCTAATATTCCGCTGTTTGGCAAATTTTCAGGGCAGGATCTTATTTCATACTCTCAAAGTGTAGTGTATGTTTAACTGCTTGACTCTTGGTGAGAATAAATACTTATTCTTGTGTTCTCGAAGAGGTCCTCAAGCAGTTGTTCGTCAATTTTGGGGCTGAGTGTAGTAAAATTACAGTACAACTTAATTACATTTTTTGTCCCTTGTTTTCTATACCTCTTTTACTTTCTTTACATTTGATAGAGTATTGGAGTACATAAAGCAGAACCTTGATCCCTAAATAATATTATTATGGATTATGATAGATATATAGTAAGTGAAAAAAAGAGAGCTAAAGCATCTAAAGGTTATCATGAATCCCAGGAGGATAAAAACATGCAATTGATTTATATACCGTCAGTAAATTTGGAGTAATGTCACGTTAACAGCGTGCCATCAGATGGATAGAGGACATTCTTAAAGACTTGTCAGAGGTATACGTTACCCAGAGGACACCTTGACTCTGTCAGATGCACCTAGTACAAAGGGACTTTCTGAGTATGAGAATTATCAGCACATGAACGACATACCTAGTTATTAAAATGTATACAAAAACTTTCAGTAATTCACATCACCTGCTGTAATGGCAGTAGACAGGGTTAGAGTCTTTTTGTCTCCGCTCAAGTGACTCATGGTACAGACTCATTGATTGTTTTTTTTTACGAGGTTAAGGCTCAGTGTTGCTCTGTAATAGGATGTGACAGTAAAGGAAGTGTGCGGTTACTTTCACCCGCCACACATTTCATGCCTCAACAAACCTTTTAAAGAGACAGAGAAATGTAAGCTCTCTTCCAAAACTGACTGAGCTCCCAACCTAGATAGAATTTAAGGGACCAAAAGTGCACTTCCAATGAAGGATGCTCTGGAAAAGTAGACATTATCATGAAACTTCGGTTTCATATATATCCATTATGATGAAATAATCCCAGAATGCATCACATTAAGGTCATAATAGAAACTCATCATGGATTTGTGAGAAATTGTGAGGTTGTAATGTGGTTTCAATTCTAATTGTAAATATCAATAATACATTGTTTTAATATAGTCCCTAATTATGTTTAATAAAATGGACCCTAATGGACCATACATTTAAAAAAGAGTACTTATTTTGGAAATAATACACTTAAAAAAAAACTGAATTGTTTTCAGACACTTAATTGCATGTTATTTGTAATGACATTTAAAACGTATGTTTATATTAGAAAAAAATTGTTATTTGACCTACATATTGTATATGTACCTACATATGTAATTTCATAATAGCATTTGAAATATTCTGTTAAATGTACTGAGTCTGACAAGCATTTGTGGTAAACTAAAATATAGTTTAATGTAATTTCTATTGAAATTGTACACTGGAAAAATTATATGATCAGTAAGTCATGACATGTTTTACATTGTTTTAACTCATCAAAATATGTTAAGCAATTTTCAGCTTTTTTTATAAGTTATACAAGATTCTACTCATTTTAAGTCAGTTTAATATAATTTTAGTTGAAATGATTTAAACATTAGAAGTTGATTGTATTTAAAAATGCAAGGCAGCAACTTTTTTTACAGTGTATATAACTATATTGTAATTACACATTTGTAATTACAAATATATTTACAATTATAGTTGCAATTTAGTATATTTAAAATATATTACGTTAAAAATTTAAATAACACACTACAGTTAAAATTATAATCAAGTACTTTACATGTGCTATAGTATGTTGTTCAACACATCAAAATAAGTGTATTTTAAAGGTTGATAAAATATTATTGGAACATAATGATTTAAAATGTACTTTAAGTACAACTTTTAATTTGATGTTATTACAAAGTGCTCTTGTTCAAGAAAATTAGCTAAAAACAGTCATGAAGGTGTAGCTAACATGTGAAACTGAATTCAACTGTGTTAGCAGGTGTTAGTATCTCTTTTGTTTCACACAAGGAATGCTATTTTTGTTATGTGTGGAGTTGCTGACAGCTCACTAGGTTTAGGACGAGCTAAACAACCTCCTAAGTGACTGATTTTGAACACACTGAAGACCTTATGCGTCAGAGAAACAAGCGTGCAGCATCTTTAGAATATTGTCTTTGAACTTCTGTTTGTGCGGTAGCTCTTTATAGGCTACATTTCTTTTGCATCGCTGTCGAAAAAAGTAATTAGCTTGTGAAGTGGATTTACTTGTAGAGTTGACAAAAGTTATCATGGCCATTGTAATGTTTGAAGCGGATGTCAATACAAATGTCAGTAGACCGGGATAATTATAAAATCAGCGGTTCATTCATAAATCTGTAAGATCTTACCTTCATGCTGTGGAAATACAAACCGGAAGACGAAAGACAGAACAACACGAGCGTAGTGCTAAAAAGGGGCGGGGCTACAGAAGGTCTACAGGCCTCAAACACTATTGTTTTCAAGAGATTGATGTTAGCATGTTGCTAAGCTAACGCTAGCTAGGTTTCATTCTATCGTGTACTATTAATAGAATGGATGGTTAACACCAGTATACCACTTTAACAGAACAAATCCAGCCTGTACTCTCAGGTATAAACCATAGACAGTAAAAGAAATGGACACCGCGACCCCATTGATTTCAACGGAGAAGACTGAAGCCCGATTATTGCACTTCCTGTCTGATGTCTGAGCGACTGCGCAGGCTCAAACTGAGCGTGACGACAGTCTGACAGTTTAAAATCTTCTAGTAGCTGTGCCAAGACAAATCTGAATCACCTAATTCCTCAAAAACGTAATTGAAATATGTTGTCCCGTTGCTTTTATGGACTCTCTATTTATGGGCTTCTACCTTGACTTTGTGCCTTCATGTCCCCCCGATTGCCTCATAGACAGTAAAAGATTGCCGCGTGCTTCTCCTCCTGTCTATACGGTAATGTCTCTATTGTGCGACAGAAAGTCCCGTGGTTATGACGCAATCTTTAGCCTATTTTTACAAAAACGGCTTCTACGAGGCCGTAACGTAAGATACAAAGTAATGGAGCATTTTATACATTGTCGTGTTTCTTTAGAAATAAATAATGAACAAATGAAGTCTTTGGACGCCTCAGATGTAAAGTTATTCGCTGTCAAAGTGACGCCAAAATGAATAGGACTCAATGGGATGCTAACAGCAGGTGAAGTTCTGCTACAATGGCGGCTCCCGCGAGGCTTCAACTTCCGGCTGATGGATTACCCCCTTGGTATAAACAAGGGGAAGTCAACTTGTGTTACACTGAATACAGTCCGTGCTACAACAACAACCATCCCAACACGTTATAAGCATAAAAAATACATAGCACATGCATGCAAATATTGGGTAAACCAGTCCTGAACTATTTTATTGATATGTTTTCAGTATTTAATTGATAAAATGTGTATGTATTTAAGCTTTTTTGCTGACACTTGCCTCATAAGATTCCTGGTCTATTTTTCCACTGAGCTCATAGCAAATGCAGTTCCCTTCTCAGTGAATGATAGCCTACATTTGATTCAAATTTGGCTACAACAAGGTTTCTTGGGAGGCAGCATAATTAAGTTGACCCTGTATTAAATAGTTTATTATTTATTTCAAAAATATAAATTATACATGAAATAAAATCTTGTTTTTAGGCACGGACTTGCTTCTGAGCATTAAATCCATCAGCCTTTAGAGTCAGAGAGGTTGTTTTACCGCAGGTCATGTAGACACTCTCTCCTCCTGTGTCTTGTGTTTGCGATACAGACATCCATTCTTTATTCAGACAGTTGCCTTGGAGCAATCTGAGGTTAAATGCCTCGCTTGATGGCACAATTTTTGATATGTCAGCACCACGACCCTCAGCAATTCTTTGCTTTTCATGTTGGTGGCCCAGATCTTCAACCATCATGCTATTACCACACAGTATAATTAGTGATGCAATTACAAAAACACAAATACATAAGCTATTTCACAATTTTTTGTGAGATAATGCCTCACTTTGGATCAAAAACTTCAACCCGCAACTAATAAATAATACATCACTATAAATGATTAAAATGGTGGCACTTTGCTGCAGTTTTAGTCCTGTAGATTTCCCAATAGCTGAATTTGCTCATAAAAATACACAATCCTGACATTTTTGAGGACGCAAAACCATGAAACTGCTCTGCCACCCGATGCAATCACAGCCAATCAGAAGAAATTTGATGTTTAATGAACAGTTAAAGGGTTAGTTCACCCAAAAATTACCCTCATGTTGTTCCAACCCTGTAAGACTTTCGTTCATCTTCGGAACACAAATTAAGATATTTTTGATTAAAGTAACAACAGGTAACTTTTGCTCTCGGGGTCCCCCTACAGTTGGGAAAAAGTATTGTCTTCTACTACTGTCTAAACTCATCCTACATGCACGTGCATTTGTTGACAATCATGATAGCCCTGAACACTGTAGGAGGAGGTCACATGCAGGTGTTCTGCTTGCGTCGCGTGTGTAATGTCTTCATCCCTGGTACAGTGGCATATATTTCAACATGTCATATGAATATAATTTCATGGGTTTTATTTTTTTTCTAACGTCAAATGATCGCGATGATCACGTTTACAAGCCAGCATCATTATAGTAGCCTAGTCTATTGGTTACCGTTTTACTGAATCAATATGATACTTCAATCCAATGTTTGAGTGGTAGATAATAACCATATATCGTCAATATTATAATATCAAGCTACCATAAATGAATCTGCAAATTTTACAAATTGATTTGCATTATAGCTTGAGGCAAGACAAATAAACAAATATCACAGATATGTTAGGTATCCTAAAAAATGATTTTGTACATCTATATTTAGTTGCAAGAATGTAGCCCCTACCAAACTTGTACACGCCGTTTAGACATAGGCTTTCATTTGATTTTTTTATTTTATTTAGTATTGCACAAGAACAACATGACGGAGGAAATTCGTCATCCGAAAAAATTGCGACAAGAATCCCGTTTGCCTCTGTAGCTATCAATAATCGGAAATTACACAGTCAAGTAACTTTACACGTGTAACAAATGAGAAGCTATGAACACAATGATAATATTACTAATCTTCTTTGTACATGTTGAGTAGAGTACACTTTTTAGGTCAAACATTTGCTATTTGCATTTCATCGATTGCAAAGTTCAAATCAGAACGAGAATGCTAGCGATAGCTATACCATCAAAAACTAGAATATCGTTTACTAGCTACCAGATTGATAATTCGCTACTCTACTATCATTACTTGATTCATGAAGATAAACGGAGGATAAGATAGCTTCCGTAACATAGTCAGGCAGACAAAAAAAAACAGATCGTATGCAAGCATGACAGCCAAGTCCATCGGTCGGGCACCCCTCCTCCTCCTTCAGCTCACGCCAGCGAGAAAACACTGGCCCAATGTTGATCCTCGTTCTGCCTTTAACGCGATCACTTTCTCTTTTTCTCTTTTTGCTTTGCTCCGATAAAACCTTTGCTTTTTTGTTTTTCTGTGCTTCTTCGGCCATGACTATTACATTTGGCTCGCACGTCCGATTTTAAGGAAGTGGGGGTGGTGGTGGAAGTGACGTATATGCCGTAAAGCAATCGAATTTTGTAGTTCTCTTTGTTCGCCGGTTACTACCCGAAACCCGAAGTTTAAAAGTACGATTAAAAACGTTACAGACCCTGTCAGGCTATGGCAGACGTGTCATTCAACCTATTGTAAGTCGATGTACCATCACAAGAGACTTGGACATATATTATGAAGGTTGAAAAGTTACCTAGTGCTGCTTTAAATCTGAGAGCTGGATAACTAGGCTTCTATGGGATTGAAACTTGCCGGCTCAGTTGCTGTTAAGTTGCTGCCTTAAATTTTTTTAAGTACAATCAACTTGGATGTTTAAGCCATTTCAACGTAAATTAGAATAAACTGGCTTTAAAAAATGAGTTGAATTTTGTATAACTTGTAAACAAAAAAAAAAAGTCGAAAATTGCTTAATTTATTTTGATGAGTTAAAGTAATGTAAAAACATGTTGACAGAACTCAGAACTTCTTGATCATATAATTTTTTACAGTGAGTAAACAAACTAGGGACCAACCTGATTCTGAAGCAAAAAAAGGGTGTGACAGTTAACATGTTAAACAAAACCAAATTAAATTCATTCATTTACTTATATATATATATATATATATATATATAAATAATATATAAAAATATATAGGCCTATATATATATATATATATATATAAAATTAAATGAATGAATTTAATTTAATTTATTTTTTTTTTACATTTTTTTTATGATAATAATCAAATAATGTTTGTCATTGTCACACCATATGGTCTCTGTTTGTGTTTTTGCCGTTCCCGCCTTAGTTAATTTGTTGGCTGTTAATTTGATTTCATCATTATGTTCAGGTGTGTGTGTGTGTTCGTGTATCACCTTTACTTAAATTTAGTTCTCTTTGTGTTTCATGCTCGTCAGTATTTGCGTTGTGTTGGACTGCTCGTGGATTAAAAGACTGTTAGGCCTATTCTTCATCTTCCTCGTCGTGCGTTCGACATTCAGTGTTATTCTAACAGAATTTTTTTTTTTTGCAGCATAGCTTGTTTATATTCACCAATAAATTATGCACTAGCCAAACAATAATGTCACAACAGAAGAACGTAATCATAAATATTGCATGTGTTTGCTGCAGCTGTATGCAATTTTTGTATGTGTTTGTGACTTGTGAGTGTGTTTATGTGTGTGAGAGAGGACTGGGGAAATACAGTGTCTGTATGTTTGCTGGTGCGCGCGTGTGTGTGTGTGTGTGTGTGTGTGAGAGAGAGAGAGATCTTCTCTCAGGGCGCAGTGGATAGCCTGACATCCTGCTGTTTTCTCTATTCCCCCTCTCTCACTCTCATTCACGCGCTGAATGGGCTCGCGACCGGGTTCCTGACCGCCGTTGCCACAGCGACCGTGTCAGACACATGCTACTTTCTCAATAATTACTCAACAAGGGAGAGGAGGTGAGTGGAGGGCTGGAGAAAGGAGGGGGAAAAAGGCAGAGGAGAGGATGAGAAGGAAGGCATTGCGGGCCATGAACCATTTGCACAGAATGGATGATTAAAAGAGAGATATGATTGGAAAGAAGAGAGATGATGGGAGGAGAGGAAATAGAAATGGTCATGTGCGTCTTGATCTATTAATGTGTGTATGTATATCATGTTGAATCATATCATATTACACACATTGCGGACAGGTGCAGGAGCAGTTTTTAAAAAAAATATATAATTTTTTTTTAAATAAATCTTATCAGAGATGTTTATGATATATGTCCAGATCGTTATGGACCAAGCCTGCAAAGTTAAAAATAAATATTGAAATATTTGACGCTTAGCCCTTTCAAACCCAAAATAGGGAATTTTGGATGGTAAAAAAAAAAACACCTTTTTTGTTTGCTTGTTGTATATATTTACATGCAATACCCAAGAATGCATATTAGCAGATGTTTTGGACAGGACGTTCATTTTAACGAGTCTGATTATGCCAAAACTTACTATGAAGCAAAATGCCACAGGCCAGTTTATAGATTTGAACAGGAAACATACTGTCAGAATTAAAACTTGACGTGGATGTGCAAACATGTCAAAAATACAACTACATATATTGTCAGAAATGAAAAGGAAGTTGTCTTAACTTGATGTTGTATGTGCTGAAAGAGAAACGGCACTAAAACGGCTGTAAACCGAAATAAAAAAAAATATGTCCAAAATCAATATCAAATGTCAAATTAAGTTCAATGAAGCTCAAATGAGAGACTGTCAAAATAAATTAAAGACTGACTCAAAAATTATTTAAGCACAAAACAATGTAAAAAATAAATAAATTAACTGTTGCAGTGACAGTGTATATCAAGGAGATTTAAAGATGGTGGATATATTTGGAACTTTTTGATATTATAAATATGAACTAAGATAGGAAGAACTTTGATGGTGGCTTGACAAAGCGTTGCCTGAAAGTTTAAAATAGTTTTGAAAGCATAAGCAAGTTTTTTTAACAGTAGACATATAGTCAGCATTAAGGGTTTAATGGATGGATGGGTGGATGGATGGGTGGATGGATGTATGGGTGGATGGGTGGATGGGTGAATGGATGGATGGATGGATGGATGGGTGGATGGATGGATGGATGGCTGAATGGGTGGGTGAATGGATGGCTGAGGGTGAATGGATGGCTGAATGGGTGGGTGAATGGATGGGTGGATGAGTGGATGAATGGATGGGTGGGTGGGTGGATGGATGGGTTGGTGTATGGATGGATGGGTGGGTGGGTGTATGGATGGATGGGTGGGTGGGTGGGTGGATGGATGGATGGGTGGGTGGGTGGGTGGATGGATGGATGGGTGAATGGATGGATGGGTGAATGGATGGATGGGTGAATGGGTGGGTGGGTGAATGGATGGATGGGTGGGTGAATGGATGGATGGGTGGGTGAATGGATGGATGGGTGAATGAATGAGTGGATGGGTGAATGGGTGGGTGAATGAGTGGATGGGTGGATGGGTGAATGGGTGGATGGGTGAAAGAATGAGTGGATGGGTGAATGAATGAGTGGATGGGTGAATGGGTGAATGAATGAGTAGATGGGTGAATGGGTAAATGGGTGGATGGGTGAATGAATGAGTGGATGGGTGAATGAATGAGTGGATGGGTGAATGAATGAGTAGATGGGTGAATGGGTAAATAAACTGAGTGGATGAGTGGATGGGTGGATGGGTGAATGAATGAGTGGATGGGTGGAAGGGTGAATGAATGGTGAATGAATGAGTGGATGGGTGAATGAATGGGTGGATGGGTGAATGGGTGGATGGTTGAATGAATGAGTGGATGGGTGGATGGGGGAATGAATGAGTGGATGGGTGGATGGGTGAATGAATGAGTGGATGGGTGAATGGGTGGATGGTTGAATGAATGAGTGGATGGGTGGATGGGTGAATGAATGGGTGGATGGGTGAATGGGTGGATGGTTGAATGAGTGAGTGGGGTGGATGGGGGAATGAATGACTGGATGGATGGGTGGGTGGGTGGATGGATGGATGGGTGGGTGGGTGGGTGGATGGATAGATGGGTGGATGGATGGGTTGGTGTATGGATGGATGGGTGGGTGGGTGTATGGATGGATGGGTGGGTGGGTGGATGGATGGATGGGTGAATGGATGGATGGGTGAATGGATGGATGGGTGAATGGGTGGGTGGGTGAATGGATGGATGGGTGGGTGAATGGATGGATGGGTGGGTGAATGGATGGATGGGTGAATGAATGAGTGGATGGGTGAATGGGTGGGTGAATGAGTGGATGGGTGGATGGGTGAATGGGTGGATGGGTGAAAGAATGAGTGGATGGGTGAATGAATGAGTGGATGGGTGGATGGGTGAATGGGTGAATGAATGAGTAGATGGGTGAATGGGTAAATGGGTGGATGGGTGAATGAATGAGTGGATCGGTGAATGAATGAGTGGATGGGTGAATGGGTGAATGAATGAGTAGATGGGTGAATGGGTAAATAAACTGAGTGGATGAGTGGATGGGTGGATGGGTGAATGAATGGTGAATGAATGAGTGGATGGGTGAATGAATGAATGAATGAATGAATGAATGGGTGGATGGGTGAATGGGTGGATGGTTGAATGAATGAGTGGATGGGTGGATGGGGGAATGAATGAGTGGATGGGTGGATGGGTGAATGAATGAGTGGATGGGTGGATGGGTGAATGAATGAGTGGATGGGTGAATGGGTGGATGGTTGAATGAATGAGTGGATGGGTGGATGGGTGAATGAATGGGTGGATGGGTGAATGGGTGGATGGTTGAATGAGTGAGTGGGGTGGATGGGGGAATGAATGACTGGATGGGTGGATGAATGAGTGGATGGGTGGATGGGTGGATGGGTGAATGAATGAGTGGATAGGTGAATGGGTGGATGGTTGAATGAATGAGTGGATGGGTGGGTGAATGGATGGATAGGTGGGTGAATGGATGGATGGGTGAATGAATGAGTGGATGGGTGAATGGGTGGGTGAATGAGTGGATGGGTGGATGGGTGAATGGGTGGATGGGTGAAAGAATGAGTGGATGGGTGAATGAATGAGTGGATGGGTGGATGGGTGAATGGGTGAATGAATGAGTAGATGGGTGAATGGGTAAATGGGTGGATGGGTGAATGAATGAGTGGATGGGTGAATGAATGAGTGGATGGGTGAATGGGTGAATGAATGAGTAGATGGGTGAATGGGTAAATAAACTGAGTGGATGAGTGGATGGGTGAATGAATGAGTGGATGGGTGGAAGGGTGAATGAATGGTGAATGAATGAGTGGATGGGTGAATGAATGGGTGAATGGGTGGATGGTTGAATGAATGAGTGGATGGGTGGATGGGGGAATGAATGAGTGGATGGGTGGATGGGTGAATGAATGAGTGGATGGGTGGATGGGTGAATGAATGAGTGGATGGGTGAATGAATGAGTGGATGGGTGAATGGGTGGATGGTTGAATGAATGAGTGGATGGTTGAATGAGTGAGTGGGGTGGATGGGGGAATGAATGAGTGGATGGGTGGATGAATGAGTGGATGGGTGGATGGGTGAATGAATGAGTGGATGGGTGAATGGGTGGATGGTTGAATGAATGAGTGGATGGGTGAATGAATGAGTGGATGGGTGGATGGGTGAATGAATGGTGAATGAATGAGTGGATGGGTGAATGAATGAGGGGATTGGTGGATGGGTGAATGAATGGTGAATGAATGAGTGGATGGGTGGATGGGTGAATGAATGGGTAAATGGGTGAATGGATGGATGGGTGAATGGGTGGGTGAATGAGTGGCTGGGTGGGTGAATGGATGGGTGAATGGGTGAATGAATGAGTGGATGGGTGAATGAATGGTGAATGAATGAGTGGATGGGTGGATGGATGAATGAATGAGTGGATGGGTGAATGGATGGATGGGTGAATGAGTGGATGGGTGAATGGGTGGATGAATGAGTGGATGGGTGAATGAATGAGTGGATGGGCGAATGGGTGAATGAATGAGTGGATGGGTGAATGGATGGATGGGTGAATGAACGGGTGGATGGGTGAATGAACGGGTGGATGGGTGAATGAATGAGTGGATGGGTGAATGAATGAGTGGATGGGTGGATGGATGGATGGGTGGGTGGATGGGTGAATAGGTGGATGAATGAGTGGATGGGTAAATGAATGAGTGGATGGGTGGATGGATGAATGGATGGATGGGTGAATGGGTGGATGAATGAGTGGATGGGTGAATGAATGAGTGGATGGGTGAATGAATGAGTGGATGGGTGGATGAATGAGTGGATGGGTGGGTGGATGGATGGATGGGTGGATGGATGGGTGAATGGATGTTCAAATAAATAAAATTTGATTAAATTAAGTCAAGTCAAGTCAAATATATTTATATAGCTCTTTTCACAATACAGATTGTATCAAAGCTGCTTCACAGTATCAATCAAAACAACTTAACAATGTTTGTTTATTACTGGAAAAAAAGACATCCAAGTTTGGTAGAGCTGATCAATGGTATGATTGGTTAATTAGTTTGAATATCCCCAACTGAGCAAGCCAAAGGCAACAGTGGCAAGGAACCGAAAAACTCCATCCAGTGACCTAAAGGTGTCCTAACACACCATCAGATGACCCAATGGAGAAAAAAAAAAACCTTGGGAGAACCCAGGCTCAGTCGGGGGCCAGTTCTCCTCTGGCGTTTATGAACTAGCAGCCGAATTTACAGTAACTGTAAGATAAAAAATTTATATGAATGCCTGGCTAAATAGATGCGTCTTCAGTCTAGTTTTAAACTGTGAGAGCGAGTCTGAGCAACGAACAATATCAGGAAGGCTATTCCAGAGCTTCGGAGCTAAATGTGAAAATGCTCTGCCTCCTTTGGTGGATCTGGATATCCTAGGAATGACCAGAAGCCTCGAATTTAGTGATCTTAAAGAGCGCGATGGATTGTAGGGCGATAGAAGATCCGTTAAATAAACTGGAGCTAAACCATTTAGAGCTTTATATGTCAAAAGCAATACCTTGTAATTAATACGGAACTTTATAGGTAACCAATGAAGTGATGATAAAATCGGTGTTATATGATCATATTTTCTTGATCTAGTAAGAACTCTAGCGGCTGCATTTTGGACTAACTGTAGCTTGTTTATTGAAGATGCAGGACAACCAGCTAATAAAGCATTACAGTAATCTAGTCTCGAGGTCATGAATGCATGAACTAACTTTTCTGCATCAGAGACTGATAGCATGTTACGTAGCTTAGCAATGTTTCTAAGGTGGAAAAAGGCTGTTTTTGTAACATATGAAATATGCTTTTCAAAAGACAGGTTCCCATCTAATGTAACACCCAGGTCTTTTACTGTAGCGGATAAAGTAACAGGGCATCCTACTATGTTAAAGTCGTGCTGTGAAAGGTTTTGTGGACGGTTTTTACAACCGATAAGTATTACCTCTGTCTTGTCTGGATTTAATAAAAGAAAATTACGCGTCATCCAATCTTTTATATCTTTAACACAATCTGTCAATTTGGATAATTTAGCGTATTCATCTGGCCGTGATGAAATATATATTTGAGTGTCATCAGCATAACAATGGAAACTAATTCCATGTTTCCTTAGAATATTACCAAGTGGCAGCATATATATTGAGAATAATAAAGGGCCTAACACAGATCCCTGCGGCACTCCATAGTTTGCCGAAGTTATGATCGATTTTTCTCCATTTAAGTAGACGAAATGGTAGCGGTCAGATAAGTATGACCTGAACCAGCTTAATGCTTGTCCTTGAACACCAGTGTAATTTTGTAGTCGATCTAAGAGTATTGTGTGATCTATAGTGTCGAACGCAGCACTAAGATCAAGTAAAACTAGTACTGAGATACAGCCTTGGTCCGAAGCTAAAAGTAAATCATTTGTGATTCTAACAAGCGCAGTTTCAGTGCTATGATGTGGCCTGAATCCAGACTGAAACTTTTCATAGATGTCGTTTTCTTGCAAGAAAGAGCCGAGTTGACTGGACACAACTTTTTCTAATATTTTTGACATAAATGGAAGATTCGAAATGGGTCTGTAATTTGCTAGGTTATTTGGATCTAAATGTGGTTTCTTAATAAGAGGTTTTATAACAGCCAGCTTGAACGTTCTTGGAACATGACCTAAAGATAAAGATGAGTTAATAATATTGAGAAGAGGCTCTTCCACTATAGGTAACACTTCTTTCAGTAGTTCAGTTGGTATAGGATCTAATAAACACGTTGTTGTTTTAGATGAAGTGATAAGTTTATTGAACTCTTTTTGTTCTATGGTTGTAAAGCATTGTAATTGTTCTTGCGGGGTGATAATTGCGGCTGAATTATAAGGCGCGAGTAAAGATTGAACGTTTACGATTTTGATTCTGATGCTTTCAATTTTCTCGGTGAAGAAGTTCATGAAATCATTACTACTAAACTGTAACGAGGTATTTTGTTCAGACGACGTCTGTTTATTTGTTAGTCTAGCCACGGTATTAAATAAAAACCTTGGATTATTTTGGTTGTTTACTATTAAATTAAATGTCATTTTATTTGTATAGCGCTTTTCACAATACATTCAAAGCAACCTAATAGAAAATACTTGTTTCGTTGGTACAAGAAGCAATATAGAATATTAGCAGATCAATTAAATAAACCAGTGAAAGTGTGTAATGTACAGAGCCCCTAAAAAGGGACATGGTGAAGGCAAAAAAAATAGATAGGATGACATTTTTGTTTTTGGGAATGTTTAGCGTCCCCTCGAGAAACATTGCGTTCTCTTGCAAAGAACACAAAAGTTTTGCGAGCAGACGCAAAGTTTCTCGGGGGAACGCTAAACATTTGCAAGAGAACGCAAAAACATTGCCAAATAATTTTTCCTCACATCTCATATTTTTTTCCACCACCATGTCCCCTAGGGACACTGTATAAACGTGTTTATTTTCTAAATTATTGTAGTAGTGCATATGTTCAATAATCTCTCTCTCTCTGTGTGTGTGTGTGTGTGTGTGTGTGTGTGGGGGGGGGGGGGGGTTGTAAGTAAGTATTTGATCTGAGCTTTTTGGTGAGCACCAAGGTCAAAGCAGTGAGGTGCATAAATGCATTGTGGGATGCTGAGAGATTGTGTTCCCGCTGAGTAGAGATAAATCATGTCAGTTCCACACACACTCTTAAAAGCACCAGGAGCACATGTGCCGCCCGCCACACCGTCATTCCTTCCTGTAGTCGCTCTTCGTCTTCCTCCACTGTGTGTGTGTGTTTCACAGCTGCAGGTGCCTCAGTAATCAGTTAACTACCATGCGCTCTCTCACACACACACACACACACGCGCGCGCACACACACACACACACACACACAGACAGATTAGGCTGCAGGTACAGTTTATATCACTTGCATAAAAGTATCCTTCTCTCCTCACCATTAGCACTGTGTGTGTCATTTGATCACGCATTAGACACACACATGCATACTAACTCAAGGATGCCCTGCAGGAGTATTCTCTCTCTGTGTGTGTGTGTGTGTGTGTGTGCATGCCCAGAATCAGTTGGAAACGGAGGCTTATAGATGTGCCAGGTTTTAAACACTTCCTTGTCTTTATGAGAGAGACTATGGCAAATGACTATCTTCATTTATTTTGCATAAGTAACTCTGCATTATTTAGAGAGAGCATGGTTTTTTCATATGTGTGATTCTATTGTTTAGTAACCATGAATCCAAAATTAAGTCCATGTTGTCCTTTTTTATTAGAATTATTCCTGTGATTTAAAGGAGGCATATATTTTATTTTATTATATATTATATTATATATGTATATACACAGGCAATATATTGGATGTGTCTTTTGCATTGGTAACTAGAAATGATTGTGGTAAACAAACTAGCAAACTATATTTCATTCTGCATTAGGTAATAATATATAGAGTATTTATAACATAAATTCAATATTTTTAAATTAACTGTTATATTTTTATTAAATGATATATTCACAGTTATTTTAATTATTATTTAATTAAATTAGGTATTTCTTAAAATTCTTGAAGTAACTTTATTTTAAATAAAATGATATAGTAAAATGTTATATCATATTTATATATCATTTATGATCTTATATCCTTAATGCGTGTGTGTATATAACATATTTAACATAAATTATATATTTTTAAATTATATCAATTAATTAAATATTTTTAATTAAATTATATGTATGTTTAATTACTTAAATGATTGTTATATTTAAATGTAGGCCCTATTACATTTAAATTAATTATAAATATTATAATACAATTAAGGTCACGGTTCTCTGGTATTGGTTAACGTCACATGACATGCAAGTTAACAAATAAAAGGTATTTTTTACATTTTTTTAGTAAGTGTTTTAATTTTTTAATTGATTGTATTTTTAAATTATTCATTTTTAATAACTCCAGTCTGGGAAACACTGAAGTAATGCAATAGCCTATGCACTTAATGAAACTTCTTTCTTCTCTTCGTAATTGTATACCAATATACACGATTTCCTATTCAAATCAATTTGTATTGTATTTCCTATTCAAATCAAAGTAGGCTAATCTAAAAGTAATCCAAAAGTAGTCAGATTATATTACCCTAAATAGCCTATGTAATGTAATAGATTACATCAACTCGATTTTTTGTCATGCAATTTGTAATCAGTGCTGATTACAATTTCCAAGTAATCTACCCAGCACTGATTATGATTATTTTGTTTGTAATATGTTTTTGAACCAAACAAACACTATATATATAGTGAGTAGTGACTAAAAGAAATCTAACAGGCAAAAGCTCTATTTTTGCTGGATTTTAGAAGCTAGTACAGACAACATTTACATATAGCATTCCTATATGAACACACACACACACCCACACACACTCACACTCTCTCCGTGTGGCATGACCCCCGTCAGTAGGAGGTCCGTCACCCTTGGCTGTGGCTCTGCCTCCGGGGCGGGTCAGTGGAGCAGGTGCTGCTGCGAGTCTCTAAGCGCCGCCTTCACTCACTCCACTGCGGCTTCACTCGGCGCTGGAGACCGCTGCCTGCTGCCTGCCGCCGGAGACACGACATGGATTTACCTCAGCACTAAAAACGTGGGAAATACGCTTTTCTTCCGTGTTAAGGTGAGTTCTCGCACGCGGGGCCGTGATAAAGAAGCTTCGGCTGAAGTGAGCTCTGCTTTTGGGTGCGTTTGTTACGGACTCCATCGCGTGCCGGATAGCTCCGTGATGTGGGGCGCTTTGTTTTCATTCATAGTCGTGCGTGGTCCATCCTGCAAGTGTACAATTAGCTTTATTTTAGTCATTTTTATTCAGTTAGTTTGCAATGGTTCTTTTTGAGCCTGGGATTCCGATCTTCCATTAGAGATATTGATTTTATTTTATTTTATTATAAAAAAAAAAAATATATATATGCTTGATGTGACCTTTGGCATTCTGTTGAGACTTATTAATATTCAAAACTGTTTAACAGTCTTCTCTTAGTGAAATGTTGGATTTTGAGGCTGTGCGTAAGAGAGTCGTGGTGAGTTATATGACCTTCTGCTTTTCTATCACCTCAAGGTTAATTCTCCATCCATCTCGGGCATCTCTTCTGGATCTTGTGCAAATTAGTTTAATAACCAACTAAATGGATTTGTCCAGGGAGAAAAAAAAAATGCTTAATGGATCAGCCTGATCTCATAAAGCACAGAGAGAACTCACTAAAACATTTTAATGTAATTTTTAGACAGATTTTAGTACAGAATAGGTCAATATGTATTGGATAGACTGATTAATCTGCTGTTTTTGGCCAATTTTAAATTTACAGGCAGTCTTGTTTATGAATAATACGCATTTTATGAATTTTGTGTAAAATAAGTGTTTCAGGAAGAAATTGTGTACATCTGATAATGGCATTTCATTGGCCATCCAATTTTGCAAATATCATTATCGTCCAATTAAACCAGTAACTGTTGGTTTGGTCACATCCTGTGTGTTTCACACATATAGATGTGAAGTTTTTGAAGTCTCTTGTTTCCTCTTCTGGCTTTTCATGTGGTCAAATAAATGTCAGTGTACCATGGAAAGTCTTATTTACCCAGCAACCTGTCTACCTATGTGTTTACAGACAGACTGTGAGCTGCATTATCCAGTCACACTGAAATATAATTTTTAAATAACGAATGGCTGAGGTTTTATTTGATTAGGTGCGAAGCTGAAATACGACTTGTAGTTTTTCGTTAAACTGGAAAGACTGGATGAGTTGGGTGTTATTATGAGAAGGAGTTGTTAAATGAGAAGTTACAGTAATTATACGCTCACAAACCACACATTAAGGCTTCATTAAGTCAGTAACAATTGCAATTGAAGTTCAAATAGAAAAAAAACTTCTAATGTCACTGCTTGAAAATATGCTAATGCAAAAGCACAATGTATAATATTGCAATAAGTACAAGATTGTTTTGTGGTACAATACTACACTAATAGTTCGATTGTTAGTGTATCATGGTAGAGGATCTGTGTGTGTGTGTGTGTGTGTGTGTGTGTGTGGTTGGAAGAAACTCCTCATTGACCATCTCACTCCACCAGACTCATATTTACTCATTTACCCACTTGAAAACAGATATTTTTATGTTCTTGAATGCTGATTTGACTGGTCGATCATTTGTTCTTTGACCTTTTTAAGCAGTTACATTTGCCTGAAAATGACTTTGTGTTGTAGGATGGGTAAACAAACAGGTGTAAATTATGTGCATTTAAAATTATATCATATTATATTATATTATATTATGTTATATTATATATTTAGCAATCACCTTTATCCGAGGAACATAAGCAAATTGTCATTATTTTCTGTTGGACAATTTTTCGAAAAATATTTTGTTTTTATTTAAAAAAATGCTAAATATCCAAATTTAAAGTATGTATTTTTGTTATTTAATGTACTATGACTTAAAATCTACACTTTATTGTGAGATGCAAGGCTACACGGCAACTTCAGTAGCTTGGTTTTGTGCTTCAATGGTGTGTTTTTGATAATCTCTGGTTTTCCGATTGATTAACAGGGTGTTGTGGATGGATTATAAAATGAAAAACCTTGTGCCAAGTGTGTGTGTGTGCGTGTGTGTGTGTGTGTGTGTGTGTGTGTGTGTAGTCAGCAGGGTTAAACCCTCAGAGACGGACTGTATTGGGATTAGCTCAGATTTCTGTTGCTCCTTTAACTGATGTTTGTCAGCTGCTATATGTATTTACACACACACACACACACACACACACACACACACACACACACACACACACACACACACACACACACACACACACACACACACACACACACACACACACACGTTGGGTGTTTGCACTACAGTGGTCCTCGTTTTGGACATGTCTGTTGGGCTGAAGTGACAGGAGAATGTTAATACTGTTAAAAACAATGTTGACGTCTTAAGACTTAAGAAAAAACCTACCTGAATTATTAAATGAAAATCACCTCATAATTTTATCACCTTTTAGGCATCCCAGGCGTATATGACTTTCTTCTTTCAGCCAAACATAATTAAGGGTATATTAAAAAAATATCCTGGCTCTTCCAAGCTTTATAATGGGAGTGAGTATAACTAAGATTTTGAAGCCCAAAAAAGTGTATCCATCCATCATAAAAGTAATCCATACTGCTCCATAAAGGGCTTCTGAATAATAAAGGGCTTCTGAAGTGATGTATCACTTTTTGTAAAGAAAATATCCAGTTATTGGGTGAACTAACCCTTTAAAAGAGTTGGAACAAAAAATGAATGTGGCCTTAAAAGAACCACATGAAATAAGATGCCATGACACAGATACGAGGGGGAGAGACAGTGGTCAAAAGCCTGACTTAATGACCGAAAACATGTGCCTCTAGTTGTCCAAGAAAGGAAAACAAGACATGAAAATACAAGAGGAACACCATCTTTTTTACCCTATATTTGACCTCAGAAACCCTATATATTCAAAATGACCAATCAGCACTGCATACATAGTGACAGTGGGTATATTCCCAAAGCATAAACACTTACCCAGCATACTTTGATGTCTGTCAGCAGTTTTAGGGGCTTACAGATGCCAAGCATCCCTTCAGATGGGACAGCGTGGGTTGTAACAAAAGCTTTCACTTTTTTGCTAGACATTTCCTGCTGCCCAATCACACACACAGCTGTGGGTCCAACTGCTAAGAGTATTTACTGTAAGCTCCAGTAAGTGTAAACTTAAAGCTTGACATTATAACTTCTTCATTCTTTTGAGCGTAATTTTTAAAAGTCACAAACGTCTGAGCTCATTGTTTGAAGCTGATTTGGATCTCTTGGAAATTAATGCATTAACTATGAAACTCTTTTGGCAATGCAAACCTTTGTTTGTCATATCAGTGAAGGGTCTATTCTAAACATCTTAGACATTAACTTCTGAACCATTAATGAACAAAATTAGGTGTATATGTATTTCTTTGAATAAAAGGTGTATTTTGCGCATTTGAGAAAACTAGAGTTCTGTACGGTATCTGCAGCATTTTGTAGTTTAATGTGGTAACTTTGAGGTACAGTACCTTACATGTTTGATGTGGTTCTGTGTGTAGAGAAGTCAAGTAAAACCTGCTAAGATTACTCACATTCTAATTTGCTTTTCCTTTCAAAACAAGGCTAAAGTGTACCACTGCCTGTAATACTTGATTTATGTTCATAACCCTTTCAAAATGACTAACAAGAAAGTACGCATGTAATCGGCAATTACCAGAACAGGAGGCTGAGGATATGGGTCAAGTGCTAAGGTTACCACAAGAGCCTTGATTATAAAGACCTGCAAATGCTACAACAGTTGTGTGTGTATATATATAGCTATGCTCAGGTGTCTAAAGATGAATGATCTTGAGTCTTCAAACGAGTCAACAAATTGCAGTGCCGATGGATAGGAACATAATGAGAAAAAAGGAATGTGAAGTATGCTAGTAGGAAGTCTGTGGTTTTGTTTGTTGTTCATATATTTAAAATATCTCGGGTGTGAGCTTAAGAAGTTTAAAAGGAGAAACCTGAAAAGGTGTGTCTCAAGTTTCTAGATTCAGTGTTTTATTAGGAAAGCATATAAAATGTGCAGTGGGGAAGGTACTCCATGAGCAAGGTTTGGAAACACTGAGCTAGGAGAGTAGAAGTAGCTTATCCATGGGGTGTGTGCCATGTTAAATAATTGACATCCAGGGGCCTCCATAACCTCATGCCACACTCCCCGAGACTACCAAAATTAGCTTAACATCGGGGCCCTCAGTGAATACAGTGCAAACTGACCGCTAGGGCCTGTGGGCCTCTTGGTGCATAGAGAGACAAAGGCCCCTCAGAGAGTCTGACCTGAACACCAGGTCCCCAAGTACAGTGCAAGCTTAACTCCAGGTCACCTCCGTAGACATGTGCCCAAGGTCCTCCTGTGATAGTCATTCTGACCAGCCAGAAATTGCATCTTAAATTTGATTGACTTTAGGGACCTAGAAAGAGGCGTAACATGATAGAAGTTCCGTAAATAACATAAAGTAACATGTTTGTCAACAACAGTCCTCTGGACCCATATTCCAGAATGTTTTTTATGTCCCCCTAATTAACACGTCAACAAGCTGATGAGTTAAATCAGGTGTTTTAATTAGTGAGACATCTAAAACATTCTGGGAGGTGGTGTCCTCAGGACTGGAGTTGACAAACCCTGGAGTATTGTTTGTTGGCTAAGTTGGCAAAAAAATCCCCCCTTGTACTTGTAAAGGAACCTAAAGCTTGGGAGAGCTTGTTGTCTAGGACAACTTCAAAGGATTTTTATTTTTTTGCACCTAGAGGGGACGACACTGAGACCGTCACCAGAGATAAAGATCATGACCGTGGGAAAGCTCTTGTCTGGGACGAAGAGTAACCTAGTCTTGAAGTCAATATTAGTGTGGTTTATTAGACATATTCAGACCAAATTATAAGACCAAAATGGGGATGAGAGATGAACTGTCAAGTGTGGTCAGAGAAGCAATGATTAGAGAAGCCACATGACTGGATGCTAGTACAGAGTGATCTGGCCTAAATGGAGAAGTTTAAGGGACTAATTACCGAACCTTGTGGGGCACCAGTTTGGGAGCGCGGAAAAGGTAGTGTGAGCCTTTCAAAGTACTGTAACTTGGGAAGCCCTGTTATCCCAAGACAATACAAATCCTAAATGTGCTAAATCAGCTTTGAGATCTACAGGTTGTGGATAAGTGTAAATTACTGCAGACAGATCCAGGAAAATCAATACAAAGTTAATCAAGGACATTCAAGGCTAGTGTAAGGGCTTCAGTGATGGCAAGTAGAGTTGTTTCGGGACTTACACATCAGTCTAATGTCTTCAACCTTCAAGCCCTTTGTGATCAGTAGCTTTGTGATCTCTAGTTATCAATCTCTATTGAAGTCTAAACCTATTAGTGAATTTCTCTCTGGAAGTATCAGTACTGTCTTCCTCATCCATCTTTAATATTGTCAGTGAAACGTGCACATACACACATGGGTTAATGAGCAGAAGGCAGGTGTGTGTGAGGTGCTTTATCTAGTCTTAATGAATGCCGAGGGTAGCAGATCTCTGTAGTCGCTCATGCATCAATGCTTGTCTGTCATCATTATGGACATGCATGTGTGTGAGTGTGCTCATTTGTGCCCAACAAAGCACTATGACACATCATCCATCACCCAGTCTTTTATCCCTCCTGTTTCTCCCATTGAATTTACATGAGCCGGTCATGTCGACAAGGGCTGGGTCAATTTGCATTGGCTGTACTGTTTAATGAACAAGCTTATTAGAGAGCCAGTGGGGAGCAGAAGACCGTGGGACTGTTTTTGCTGACTCTACCACAGCTAAAGCCTCTGGGAAAAACAGCACAGCAGGATTTCATCTTTGAGAGAGAGAGGAGATCTTCACATAACAAGCCTTGGGTGCTTTTAGAGAGCCATTTTAAAGGTTTGGCCATTCATTCTCGGCCAGCTAGAGATCTGATGATTTTAGTCAGTATCTGTGTTTGTATATGAGACTATACTCAAAGGGTGTGAGGTTAATAAGCCACAGGCCTACAGTAATCCTGCTTGATCAGGGATTAAAACACTTATGTGGTAGTTTGAGGTGTAGGTGTGTCTCTGTGTGAATGGATGTGCAATGGTGTGGAATATTTTGTTAAACATGCCAGTTGACTAATTAACTCCTTTAATAAGGTTGTAGGTCATGCTAAAAACTGCCATGAAGCAGCAATGTTTTGTGCAAAAATATAGTTTAGTGAGAGATTGAAATGCTTATCTCTATGGGTTCAGCTAAAATAATGTGGTGGAAAGATAATCTATATGAAAGTGGAATCATACCATATATACTTGCTATAGATACTTTGATATATATGTGCTGAAAACAAATAGAAAATCATGAAAAAACAAGGTGACTTTTTATTGAATGTTGTTTTTGGGGCTTAACATTTCTACAGTAATTCATATTTACTTAATGGTAAAACAGCAGTTTGGACATTTTTACAAAATATATCCTTTTTGTGTTCAAGTTTGAATATGTGAGTGATTAAATGATGACAGAATTAAATTTTTTGGGTGAGTGAATCCTTTAAGTACGGTGGCCGAGAGAGGTCAGTGCGTGGAAAAACCGCAAACAGAAAAAACGTCAGCAAATTAAGAAAACCTCTTCATCAGTTTGACAATACATGTGTTGCAACTAAAAACACAACCAAATATAGAAACACAATGCAAATACTCACACAGCACATGCGATCAGGATGTTAAAATAAACAAAAAAACTCACTTTTCAGGGCATCGACAACACCTGTCGCAGCCAGGTTTATCACTTGTTGGTGTCTGTGCTATTTACAGGTCATTTCTGTATGTGTTTGCATTGTGAGTATTT
This sequence comes from Tiaroga cobitis, assembly GCA_030578255.1. Lineage (NCBI taxonomy): Eukaryota > Metazoa > Chordata > Actinopteri > Cypriniformes > Leuciscidae > Tiaroga > Tiaroga cobitis. Next base: position 26,757,370 of record CM060615.1, on the reverse strand, counting down.
GCAGCGCGTTGTATTTGGTTGCATTGTGAGTATTTTCAGTGTGTTTGGTTGCGTTGTGAGTATTTTCAGTGTGTTTCTGTGTTTGGTTACGTTGTGAGTATTTTCAGTGTGTTTCTGTGTTTGGTTGCGTTGTGAGTATGTGCAGTGCGTTTCTGTATTTGGTTGCGTTGTGAGTATTTTCAGTGTGTTTCTGTGTTTGGTTGCATTGTGAGTATGTGCAGTGCGTTTCTGTATTTGGTTGCGTTGTGAGTATTTTCAGTGTGTTTCTGTGTTTGGTTAGGTTGTGAGTATTTTCAGTGTGTTTCTGTGTTTGGTTAGGTTGTGAGTATTTTCAGTGTGTTTCTGTGTTTGGTTGCGTTGTGAGTATGTGCAGTGCGTTTCTGTATTTGGTTGCGTTGTGAGTATTTTCAGTGTGTTTCTGTGTTTGGTTGCGTTGTGAGTATTTTCAGTGTGTTTCTGTATTTGGTTGCGTTGTAAGTATTTTCAGTGTGTTTCTGTGTTTGGTTGCGTTGTGAGTATTTTCGGTGTGTTTCTGTGTTTGGTTGCGTTGTGAGTATGTGCAGTGCGTTTCTGTATTTGGTTGCGTTGTGAGTATTTTCAGTGTGTTTCTGTGTTTGGTTGTGTTGTGAGTATTTTCAGTGTGTTTCTGTATTTGGTTGCATTGTGAGTATTTTCAGTGTGTTTCTGTGTTTGGTTGCGTTGTGAGTATTTTCAGTGTGTTTCTGTGTTTGGTTGAGTTGTGAGTATTTTCAGTGTGTTTCTGTGTTTGGTTAGGTTGTGAGTATTTTCAGTGTGTTTCTGTGTTTGGTTGCGTTGTGAGTATTTTCAGTGTGTTTCTGTGTTTGGTTACGTTGTGAGTATGTGCAGTGCGTTTCTGCATTTGGTTGCGTTGTGAGTATTTTTAGTGTGTTTCTGTGTTTGGTTGCGTTGTGAGTATTTTCAGTGTGTTTCTGTGTTTGGTTGCGTTGTGAGTATTTTCAGTGTGTTTCTGTGTTTGGTTACGTTGTGAGTATTTTCAGTGTGTTTCTGTGTTTGGTTGCGTTGTGAGTATTTTCAGTGTGTTTCTGTGTTTGGTTGCGTTGTGAGTATGTGCAGTGCGTTTCTGTATTTGGTTGCGTTGTGAGTATTTTCAGTGTGTTTCTGTGTTTGGTTAGGTTGTGAGTATTTTCAGTGTGTTTCTGTGTTTGATTGCGTTGTGAGCATTTTCAGTGTGTTTCTGTGTTTGGTTGCGTTGTGAGTATGTGCAGTGCGTTTCTGTATTTGGTTGCGTTGTGAGTATTTTCAGTGTGTTTCTGTGTTTGGTTGCGTTGTGAGTATTTTCAGTGTGTTTCTGTGTTTGGTTGCGTTGTGAGTATTTTCAGTGTGTTTCTGTGTTTGGTTACGTTGTGAGTATTTTCAGTGTGTTTCTGTGTTTGGTTGCGTTGTGAGTATGTGCAGTGCGTTTCTGTATTTGGTTGCGTTGTGAGTATTTTCAGTGTGTTTCTGTGTTTGGTTGCGTTGTGAGTATTTTCAGTGTGTTTCTGTATTTGGTTGCGTTGTGAGTATTTTCAGTGTGTTTCTGTGTTTGGTTGCGTTGTGAGTATTTTCAGTGTGTTTCTGTGTTTGGTTGTGTTGTGAGTATTTTCAGTGTGTTTCCGTATTTGGTTACGTTGTGAGTATTTTCAGTGTGTTTCTTTGTTTGGTTGCGTTTTATTTGTAGCGCGTTTCGGTATTTAGTTGCGTTGTGAGTATTTGCAGCACGCGTTGTCAAACTGATTAAGGTGTTTTCTTAAATTGCTGGTGTTTTTTCTATTTGCATGTGTTTTCTTCAGTTTTAGTGTGTTGAGCTCTCTTGGCCACCGTATTTAAGGCATCCCAGGGGAAATAAATGTTATCTCGCTCCCACTCCTTGAAATTACTGCTTATAAATCACTCTCTGCTCGTCTGTGTTGGGTGGGCTGTGTGTGTGTCGTAAAATACCTGTGGCTTTTCTCATTTCCACAGCGACCAGAGACTCTCTGTTATCTCTGACTGACACTATCCAGGAGGGAAAGTGTGAGCAGCAGAGAAGAGAGGAAGGGGGTGGGGTACGCATGTGGGTTCAGTAGCAGAATGATTGAGAATGTTTGTCAAGAGAAGGAGAATGAGGGAGATAAAGAGAAGAGGTCTGTTTGTAGCACGCAAATGAGTGGACGAGAGACAGCTGTGTTTCAAGAGCACATGATATGATGATTTGATTGATAAGCCCCTAGCAGGATTGGAGAGCGACTGAAATGGCGATTCTCCTAATGGCAGGGAGAATAGTGTCTCAGTTATAATGCTGCGCTTGATTATTATCCTATATATGAGGATTATAGCTAACCTTTGTATGAAGCCTCTTTGCATAATGTAGATAAAGATCCATTAGATGGATAGATTCTTAATTCATTTAACCATACCTGTTTTGGTTTTGGGATTTTATTTTATTTATTTATTTAATTTATTTTTTTTGTTCACTACGAAAGCTCGGCCATACATTTTTCTTAGTTTTTTTTTACTTGCTTGTAGTATTAGCTTTTACCTTTTTAGTAAAAAAAAAAAAAACAGTAATAGGCCATACAATTTTTTTTTCACTACGAGTTCACTGTTTTGTTTTGTTTTGTTTTCAAATTATGTTACATTGTGTCTGAATTATAGTGCTATTTTTTGTTGTTGTTAGGTCACTACGAAAACTGTTAAAGGGCCATATGTTTTTTTTTTTTACAGACAGATAGATAGATAGATAGATAGATAGATAGATAGATAGATAGATAGATAGATAGATAGATAGATAGATAGGTGGTTGGATAGATGGTAGATGGATGGATAGATAGATAGACAGACAGATAGATGGTAGATGGATGGATAGATGGATAGACAGACAGACAGATAGATAGATAGATAGATAGATAGATAGATAGATAGATAGATAGATAGATAGATAGATAGATAGATTCTTTATTGATTTAACCATTTACCTGTTTTGTTTTGCTTTTTTATTTTATTTTTTATTTCACTGCGAAAGCAGAAAGAGGCCATACTTTTTTTTTTTTTTTTTTTTTTTGATAGATAGATAGATAGATAGACAGGCGGTTGGATAGATGATAGATGGATGGATAGATAGATATAGACAGATAGATGGTAGATGGATGGATAGATAGATAGATAGATAGATAGATAGATAGATAGATAGATAGATAGATAGATAGATAGATAGATAGATAGATAGATAGATAGATAGATAGATGGTTGGATAGATGGTAGATGGATGGATAGATAGATAGACAGACAGATAGATGGTAGATGGATGGATAGATGGATAGACAGATAGATAGATAGATAGATAGATAGATAGATAGATAGATAGATAGGTGGTTGGATAGATGGTAGATGGATGGATAGATAGATATAGACAGATAGATGGTAGATGGATGGATAGATAGATAGATAGATAGATAGATAGATAGGTGGTTGGATAGATGGTAGATGGATGGATAGATAGATAGACAGACAGATAGATGGTAGATGGATGGATAGATGGATAGACAGACAGATGGATAGATAGATAGATTCTTTATCGATTTAACCATTTACCTGTTTTGTTTTGCTTTTTTATTTTATTTTTTATTTCACTGCGAAAGCAGAAAGAGGCCTTTTTTTTTTTTTTTGATAGATAGATAGATAGATAGATAGATAGATAGATAGATAGATAGATAGATAGATAGACAGGCGGTTGGATAGATGGTAGATGGATGGATAGATAGATAGACAGATAGATGGTAGATGGATGGATAGATAAATAGATTTTTGAAGTTTGATTTTATTTTGTTTTTGAATTATGTGTTACATTGTGCCTGAATTCCAGTGTTATTTAAGATTATCCAGATGAATCTGTTCAGTTCAACTACAGGACATATTATGTTCTGTTCCTCTGCGTGTTTGGATGCGTAAGGCTCCATTAAGTCGTAATGAAGTTGTGGCTGATGGCAGAGGATGCTACTGCCAGCTCTCCTAACTGCTCTAAGTTCATTATTAATTGTTTTGCTCGGTTCAGCAGAAGGGCAAGGGGTGAGGCACAGTTTATCACGATAAAGCACGCGTTTGTTTGTTTCTGCTAGAGACGCTGGCAGTGAGTGATAGCTGGAGGTGTGAGGGAGAGATACACAAAGGAAGGAAGCTGTAAAACCCTCACACTTTAGAGTTGGAACTTACGTAAAATTCACTTTCAAATGTGTTGGATTTAGTCCAAAAATGTAGTCAGATTGATTCAATAATATTAAATAATGTTTTTTGACACTCGTAAATGAAAATGTGTTGGGTAACCCGGCATTTGCTACATTTTTTATTACAGTGCACCCAATGGTAGTATTCTCAGGTATAAAAAAAAAAAAAAAAAAAAAACACACACACGCACGTTTCTCTTGTTTTTGTCAAACCTGCATTTCTGAAGTAGCTTGCTTGTACTTTTCTTGCCAATTTTGGAACTTTGTTTTCCAGGTCTTCTAATGTTACCGTCACTTTAGGAATGAGTCACTTCTGTTGTAGCATTTCACTTTGGATAAAATTGGGATACATCTGCTAAATGAATAACTATAAAATGTAAAACTATTTGCATACTGGTGGTTTGACCTCGTCATAGTTGAATTCTTCAGTTTTTTTTAGGCTGCATTTGGATCAGTTCCAAACCACTTAATGTATCAGGGTCTAAATCAATACAGGCAACGCATGCAAATTTATATCATCATCAGTTTGTGTAATTCATTGTTATTGAACTATTGAAATGTATTTTTATTTGAATAGAAAACCTGTTTCACACACACACACTGGTTCCACTTGCTTTGAGGGCAAATAAAACTAGAGTGATCGATTTAAATTCAATCTTAATTTCGAGGCTGTTTTGACTGGGTTCGGGCTTAACGCCAACCTCTTCTTTTCCTCTATGAATATTCATTCTGAATCTGTTTGTCTCTGTCCTTCTCTCCCTGCAGGTATGAGCCATGAGCTGAAGTCCCCAGCTTTAGGAATGATCTCGGCGGCACCATGCACCATGGCCACTGTAAGCCCCCTCGCTCCGTCCCCCATCAGCGGGAGCCCGGCGTCCCAGTCTGGACACTCCGGATTCGCTGCCGCCCTCCGCAAGCTCGCCAAACAGGCCGAAGAGCCACGAGGTGAGTGTGTCCTTTCCTCTCCTCTGAACAGTCCTCACGCTCTTCTCTTTATCATCTCACACATGATGTCTGGATGAAAAGGCAATATGTTGCTGTAGTCACGGAGCAGAGCTTTACTAGGCTGTTTCTACCAAGTAGGTCTTTTTAAAATCATGAGCAGTTTTTGTATTATTTAGAGATTAATCGTGGCAGATATTTGGTGTTTTTTTGTTTCTGTTTTGTTTTGCTTTTTTGTTTTGTTTTCTGATTTTTTTGTGAGCACCTTTTCATTTAGTTTGTTTATTTCTGTTTTGTCATTTGTCTTGTTTTGTTTGTATAATTTGTTTTGTAATTGATTTATTTTTCTTTTGTTTCTGTTTTGTTTTTTATATTGGTTTGTTTGTCTGATTTGTTTTGTGACTGCGTTTATTTATATTTGTTGTTTCTATTTTGCTTTTTTTGTCTGATTTGTTTTGTATTTTGTGTTTTCTTTTGTTTTTATTTTGCTATGTTTTGTTTTATTTGTTTTGCTTTTCATTTTGCTTTGTTTTGTGATTTTGCTTTTTATTTTTTGTTAATTTGTTTTTTTTTTTGTTTTTAGATTTAACAACAACATTAGCCACCACTTACATGGTCACTTATATATTATGCATTGTTGTGTAATTACCATTAGCGTAGTTGCAGTAAGTCGTTTAATGCAGAATGTAAACAAGCACACCGCCATATTTATGTGTGTAATATGGACATCCATTCTTTGCTCAGCGTGTGTATGAGTGTGGGTGGTGCTTTCTGTCAACAAATTGTGAATAGATTTGAATAATATTTGCATATGGGTTTGCAGCAATTCAGATGGCTGGCACAACATTCAGCTGCCCATCTGTCTGTGTAATTGTTGTAGTCAACGCCAAAAAAACCTGAACACACACACTCACACAAAAACTCTGATAATGCTCATTACATACAATATCAAGTTCTCAGACAATATTTTCTACTGTTGTCTTGGCGTGGCATGTAAGATCTACAAAATTGTTGCTGTCAATTTTTTCAACTTGCATTAAACAAACAAAAAAAAAAACATGGGTTGAAACTGAAAGTAGCTATTAAATTGCATTATGCTGTGAAGAAAAACAAGCTGTTCAACAAGCATCCTAAATGATCTAACACTGTCTAAAGCTTTCTCAAGAATACATGGTTTGGCCATGTGTTTATCGACATGATCCATTGTGAGTGATCATGATATTCTTCTCTTGAAAGCTTCGAGACGGAGAGAAAGGGATTATATTGATTGGTTAAGAGCTTGTATGCCAGTGATTTCTATAGACCTTCTCTAAGTGTCTTTTTACTGCTGTCTCTGTGAGTTTATCACACTGTGCATACTGCTCTGCCTTTGCTTACCACTTTATGCATTCATACACTCTTTGACTAGGGTAATTCAATGACAGTCAATGCTGTGTCTCAGATTGCTAAGCCTGTTTGGAAAAGCTGTCTTTTGTTTAAGGCTTTGGTGGCTTTGGGGCTTTTGGTGTGTGTGTGTGTGTGTGTGTGTGTGCTTCTCCGAATGCACACATGCTTTTGTGAATGTGTCCTTGTTGATGCTTGTAGTAGTACATAACTGAGTCCCCCCCCCCCCCCACCAACCCAAATACATATGTATTTTCTCAACTTTCTTTCTCTCACTTTCTTTGTTTCCTCAATGGTTTGACTGATAGCATGACTGTAAAACAATTAAAATATTGCCAGAGCGTTCAGATAAAGTGAAGTAAAGTAAAGTAAAACTAGATATTTAATTTTTTTTTAGCATCTAGGTTGTTGTGTTTTGAGTGGGTTTTGCCCATGGCTAGCTACCCTTGTGAAAAACAAGTACAATTTAGCATACCTTTAAAAAAAGAGCACTTATTATAAAAAATTATATACCAATATACTTAAGTGCAAAATGTGAATTGAATGTGTTGTTGCATGTTACGTATAATTAAATAAAATGTAAGTTTAAATTTATTTTAAATGCAATTAGTTGAACTTAAAAAGAGTGATTTTTGACCCATTTAAGTAGAACCTATATACATCTGAATGTGCAGTTTCTTAATTACCTCTATTGAAATATGGTTAAAGGCTTATGTTGAATGTTTTGACAAGAATTTATGGTAAACTTAAATGTAATTTTTATTGAAACTTGTTGTGTGCCATGTACTTAAATATATTTGTAATTCCCCATTTGCAGTGATGAATTTGCAGTTTAGTACATTTTAAAATATATTAACTTTAAATGTAATCTTTAATAACAGTTAATTATAATCATGTACTACACACTCCAAAAATGTAGCTTTTTTAAAGATTTACGCAATTTGATAAATAGTAAAATTCCATCAAATAAAATTGAATAACCCTTACGTAGTTTAATTGAATAATTGAACAATCCTTAATCAATTATTCAATTAAACTACGTAAGGATTATTCAATTTAATTTGATGGAGTTTTACTATTTATCAAATTGCGTAAATCTTAAAAAAAGGCTTAATTTTTTAATGTGCTTTAGTATTACATTGAAATAAGTGTACTTCTAAATGACTAAAACAATTATTTAAAATTCAAACTTTTAAGTGAGCTTAAAGTAAGTGTGTAAAGAAACAGTCATGAAACTGTACTTTAAGTATACTTAAGTGGTCTTTTATTTCATCAATATTATATTTGCTGCTAGGAAAACTTTTTGGAAAATTGGAAAGTTCACCCAAAAATGAAAATTAAGTCATTAATTACTCACCCCCATGCTGTACCAACCCCGTAAGACCTTCGTTCGTCTTCGGAACACAAATGAAGATATTTTTGATTAAATCTGAGAGGTTTATGACTGCTACATAGGCTCCCTAAGGGAATGACACCGGACGGCCCAGAAAGTCATTAAAGAAAATTTTTAAATATTCCATGTCACAACAGTGGCTCAACTATAAGTTTATCAAGCGACGAGAATACTTTTTGTGCGAAAAAAACAAACAAAAATAACGACTTTATTTGACTATTCCTTTTCTTCCTTGTAGGCCTTTCAGGCCTACAAGGAAGAAAAGGAATAGCCTTTCAGGCTTACAAGGAAGAAAAGGAATAGTCGAATAAAGTCGTTATTTTTGTTTGTTTTTTTCACACAAAAAGTATTCTCGTCGCTTGATAAACTTATAGTTGAGCCACTGTTGTGACATGGAATATTTAAACATTTTCTTTAATGACTTTCTGGCCCGTCCGGTGTCATTCCCTTAGGGAGCCTATGGAGGAGTGATCAACCTCTCAGATTTAATCATAAATATCTTCATTTGTGTTCCGAAGACGAACGAAGGTCTTACGGGGTTGGTACAGCATGGGGGTGAGTAATTAATGACTTAATTTTCATTTTTGGGTGAACTAACCCTTTAAGTTACTTTGTTTTTTACACTTTCAATGTAAGTTTTGGGTATTTTTCTACCTGTTTTATCGTTTACAAAGCAAAAAATGTAGATTTGAACTACAAGAAGTCCACAATGTGAGTTATCATATATGTCCGTAGCATAAACAGTGCAGGACGAGGGGTTTTTCTCTTCTGAAAAACCCCTAACTGTTAACCATAAGTTTTTGGCATTTAGTAATAGCGGTTATACACTTCCCTTTGTATAGTTTATACACTTCCCTTTGTATAAACCATTTTGTATTAGTTGTCAGGGTACAAATCTAGCAGGTATGTTAAAGAGTAAAGCAAAATTGAACACAAAAGGAGTGAAGAAGTACAAAACCCGGAGTATTGACTTCTTATCAGCTCTCTGGCAGACACAAGCGCTCCGAGGAGGGCTGACCTACTTTACTCTTTGTGTTGGGTGTCTTATATAGATACTGCTTTTAGCGGCAATATGCTTTTTTTCTGTGCTTGTGTGGTTTTCAAGCCTTGTGTAGGTTTCTGTCTTAATGAGGAAAAGTCATTTCTCACACACACACTCGCTGCAATCGAATCCACAAGAAGTGCATATTATGGAAGGGATCATGTACAGTCAGACGTTCATTATCGCAAGGGTGACCAGATCTTGTATCTCGCTGTACATTATACTGCTTTAGTTGCCATTGCCAAATAGATAAATGCATGGATGTGAACTAATGATTTGAGCTTAAATTATTGAATAATCTACCACCTCACTTTTAAAATCCCAATTTAACCAGAATTACGATGCAGGGAGTAATCTGCCTAGCAACTAGAACACTGTTACAATATTAAAAGATTAATTTATATTATATACATTTTTAATCTGCAATGAAAAAAAGTTATGATCAATAAGTTATGACAACATATTTTTACATTGCTTTAACTTATAAAAACTCATAAAAAAATGAGTGTGATGTTATGCAAGATTCAACTTTTTTTATTAAGTCAGTTTAATGTAATTTAAGTTGAAATGACTTAAACATCCAAGTTGATTGTACTTAACAAATTTAAGTTTTGTTTTTTTTGTTTTGTTTTTACAGTGATCAAGCTCACATATTTATGCCTTCCTCTCTCCTCAGGTCTTTAATTGTGACATTTTTGTTTTATTGCTTCCAGGCATCTAAAGTTCATAATCATAAAATAAATACCAAAGTCCTCCAGGGCTGTTTTTACTGCAGTAGATAGCTAATAGTTTTGATTCGTATGTTAGTAGCAATTAATTATATAATTTGATTTGATTTGAGAGACTGTAGAATGATATGAGAGATATTAAAGTAGACGTACCATGTTGCCGTTTAATCACGATGAACTAAATACTATTTAGTCGACATTTATACAAACATATTTGATTGTTCAGTGCTGATATTGACCAATTAGAATTAAACACTGTATTCCAGAGCGCTGTGTATTGAATATTCATATACATTTATTAATTTAGCAGCTGCTTTTATTAAATGTGACTTAGAAACGTTATTGTTTATGTAAAGTTTCTCTCTTTATACATTTTGTTGTGAGACACAAAGAATGTCTTTGTTTTAGATTTTAGAGTGTCTTAGACAACGCAGATATGTATGTGTGCATGTTACACACACACACACACACACACTCAAATGGTCTTTGATCACAGTAAAGCGCTGTATGGGGGTTTGGAGGAATGAGTGCGTGTTCATGTGTGTTTACCGCAGGGAGATGGCAGTGTTTGTTTCTTTATCTCTTTAAACTGGCATCTGATCTGACAGCCCAACGGGGCTTTGATAGCGGCGAGGTTGGCAGTCAGGGAAGTGATGATGTATGTTCACTTCATCTGACAAGTTGTTAGTTCTGTCTGGCATCCACACACGTACAAATACATCCCCCTTTCTTTGCCTCTTCTACTAGTCTAGATAGTCTGTTGTCGGCTCTGATGTTATTATACGTCCCTCTCAGATTGTGGAACGTCGCTCTTCTTTGTCAGAAACGTACGTTTGTAAGTCCGAAACATTAATATTCACCGCATGTACTAAAGGCTCGTTGAGCTGTGGACGATTCAGGATTGTTGAATCTAATTTTGAATGTAATTTATTTATTAAATTAATTATATGTGATAATGTATCAATATAATGTATGTATGCATGTATGTATGTATATATGTATGTATATTCATATAAATTTGTATTGTAAGCATTTCCGATTTTTCTGGATCCATGTATTTTTTTTGACAACACTACATTGCACTTAGTTTATTATTTCAGATGCCTTCTTAAAAGACTACAATTGAAAACTAAAATGATACAAAATTCAACTTTTTAAATTCATCCGTCTTCTCTTTTTCAGGTTCTATTAGTAGCGAGTCATCGCATGTTTCCTCCCCGGTGACCAATCACATTTCTCCGGTCAGTACGCCTAAGCGGGTTGCCATGGGTACCAGCCTGGTCCCGCCTACAGGCACCCCGCCTGTGGTCACCATCGCCCCAACTAAAACAGTCAATGGGTTTTGGAGGTCTGAAGCACGTCAGGTATGAAGATAAAATAAAATCTAATTTTAGTCCTTGTCTGTGAGCTCTTGTGTTCCTCTATATATGCTAGTGTGTTCCCAAAAGTTGACAAAACAAACAGTTATTGTGCATTATTTGATTTTCATTGTTACATGAGTTTCGTTGGGAAGTGCAAAAAAGTCAATTTTAGTCGACCATTTTATTATGAGGAAAAAAGGCAGTCATGCTTATTTAAATCTTCCGAGATGTTCAGGTGTCCTACAATCTTCGAATTTAAGTTTTGTGCTTCATTCATGTTTTTATTTCCTTTCAAATAAACTGTTATCTGACATGAGCACAAAAGAGTCGCGACTAGTCCGCCATGTGTGAGGTCATTCATTTGGTTGCGAAAATGAAAACCGTATGTTTATGACGGAGACTTTTATTTCCCTTTTCCTTCATCTTTGCCAATCAATACAAAGCGAAACATCCCTCCAGATCTCGGTCCTCAGGGCTGATATTATGTGTGTGTGGTCAGGAGGGCTTGACCGCAGGTCCCGCTCTGAAGAGGGATTGAGGTCCTGATGGGGTCGCAGGGTTTAAATTGGGCTGGATTAGTGCAAATGGGTTGATCTGTGGGTGTCCAGCATGTCCATTATTTCGGTGACTCTCAGGCGCGACCGCAAGATCATGCCAGAATGTGTGTGTGTGTGTGGGTTCGGATGGATGGTTTGTTCAGCTCTCGTTCTGTGTGGCTTTGAGTTTATTTAGCACTGCAGTCAGGGGACATCAGGAGAGAGACAATAGACACTTTCCCCTGATCAAACTACCCTCTCTCTGTTTACACAAAGAGTCTTCTGTAGCTCTGCCGAGGGAGAGAGAGAGAGAGAGAGAGAGAGAGAGAGAGAGGGAGAGAGAGAGGGAGAGAGAGTGAGAGAGACAGAGAGAGAGAGAGACAGAGAGAGAGAGAGGGAGAGAGGGAGAGAGAGAGAGAGAGAGAGAGAGGGAGAGAGGGAGAGAGGGAGAGAGTCAGCTTTAAGCCATGCTTGTCTCTCTTCTTTATGCCTGTCTCGACCACACACACACACACACACACACACACGCTCTTGCTGTTTCATCTATAGACTCTATATTTGGCACCTATTTGAAACTGAATTGAGTCAGATTGACTAAACAGGGCAAATTAGTGTGAGAGCACAATCCCAGAAAAAGATTTAATGGGAGTGTAAAGTTCTGCGTGTGATCTACTGGCGACGCACAAATGAAAGAACACAGACGCAGCCGGATTATTTCAATAATGAGAAGTGCAAATTAGCGTCTGGTTTAAGACATGCTTTTTTTGGGCGGTAAATAATGGCGCAAATACCAGTAAATTAACTAGCGCAAACCTTAGTAAATCACCTTGCGTGATTTATTTATCCCTCTGGTGCTCTTCACGTGTCGGTCAAAAATGACCAGAATTTGTCAATGAAATTAATGTATTATATTTTAGTTTGATAATGTTTTTTTATTTAATAATTTTTTTTTTTAGCGGATTCTTTTACACTAAACTATATTTACGCTGTATTTATAATCCATTTAGTCACTTTTTGAGCATAGACCTGAAAATGTAATTTCCAACTTAAACTGTGGTAAATCTTCAATGCTTTAGAGCACAGGCTTAAGTTTGATCTCTTTTCAAAGATGACACTTGGCAGATTATTGCTGAAGTGAATAAAGTTTTAAAAAGTAATAGAAAGTTACGTGTATTGTTATGAAAAATGCACAAAAATACTATTTAAAATTTTTATATGAAATATATATATATATTTTTAAAATCACATTTTACTCTGAAACTGCAAAAAAAATCAAAGCCACAAATCTAAACATGTTGTGTTCCAAATTTGGGCTTGATATCTCAAAAAATGAGCTTTCAGTCGGACTTTGTTTGGCTGCAGTACCAAAAGTTTTTACTAGATAAAATTCGTCTCCCATTCATTTCCAATGTGGTCATTTTTGCACAAGTGTGACTATTTTTTACAGGACCATTTGACCTTTTCGAATCATGTCCATGATTTAATTTTTTTTGTTCACATAACAAGTGCCAAAACCTTAACCAGGTTTCGTACCATTCCAATGAAGTAAAAAATAATAAATAAATAAAAAACGTAAAATCTTTCGGTCAAAAACGACTGAAGAGCACCAGATGCTCTCCTCTCATACATTTTGCGTCTGAAAGGGAAACTCCAACAAATGCATATATATTCAATAAGATCAGCCGCAAAAATAACCCTGTCCAAGCCATTTCAATGCTAATTTTTCACTGCGTGTTTAGTTTTGTAGTTTTTAAGGCCAAAAGAGGGTTTGCACTGGCGCCAGCTGTTAGTAAATCTGTCCCATAGTAGGTTTAGATGTTTATATACACACAGCAGCCAAATAGTTGTCAACGTAACTTTATGTAAACGTATAGCATGCAGCATTCGACCAATCAGTGACACTGACTCCGCAAATATGCAATAAGGACGTTAACCCAGAGTTTAGGAGTTTATTCATATATCCTTATGAATACTTAATTGTTAATCCCAGGTAATTATGAGCAGTGTGAAACGTGAAGCAAGATAACCCAGGATTGCTTTTGCCCTGGGTTTAGAATAACCCAGGGTTGAATATATTTAAAACGTGAAAAAACCCTACTGTCGCTTTTTTTCCGTATGTCATAAATTACTTCTGCCTCAGATCTCGCAGATGAAAAACAATAAATAACACAAAAAAATAATGCGCATCTTAGCGTTTTCATCCGAATTTTTTTTTATGCGACGTCCCAAAATTGGATTAAAAATAGGTGGATGGAAACATAACTAATGCAGCCTGTGTAATGGGAAAAAAATACTAGTTAAAATTACGAAATTCTTGAGAGAATCCTTATCAAGTGATTTAGCATAATATTTTATTATTATTTCTTAGAAAAAAAGCATTAAATATTTAAGAAGGGTTTGTCTTAGTCATGTGATGCAGCCAACATGCAGGGGGAAAACATGTTTCCCAAAATATCAGATAATGTTTTATGACAAGGAAAGGAAAAAAAGTTCAGGTTGAAAATTGTTTTTAAAACCTCTTTTGAAAATGATTATTGAGATGTGTATATTAACATGTTTATTACTATTCAAGGTGTAAGGAAAATGTTTTTCCTTTTTATTCGATCGTTACACCACATATAAAAGTTTTTTTTAAACCACATTAAACCAACATAAATACAAAAAGGTACATTTCTAAGGAATTTCAAAATATATTGTTTTCTTTATCTTCGACTCATTATTTCATTCTCCCAAATGCACAATTCAGCCCCAAACACTGACTGTGTGAATGCAGTCATATACTGTACATTTACATTAATTCTCACTTAGCCCAGCAATACATAGCACCTTATATATTAAATAATTATGGCTACAGCGTATGTGATGTGTGTTCAATATTTATTGATGCAGATCTGCTGTATACTGGCAGTTTTTTATACTTGCGAATTGAATTCATTGATGTATTATCTTCTGTTTTAAAAAATAATCAGGATTTTTCTATTTTGAAGTAAGTCAATAACACCAAAAAGTGTTGCAAAAAATAAGGAGTCTAATACTTTGTGTAGGCACAGAAAAAATATTTTCTCACTCACTTACTCACTTTCTCACTTACTCACTCACTACTCACACTCACCAACTTACTACTCACTGACTCACTTGTTCACTCACTCACTCACTCACTCACTCATACTCCCTCCCTCACTTACCTGTTCACTCTCTTACTACTCACTCACATTCACTCACTCACTCTCACTTACTTTCTCACTTACTTATTCACTCACTCACTTGCTCACTTATTCACTCACTCTCACTTACTCTCTTACTACTCACTCACTCACTCTCTTACTACTCACTCACACTCCCTCACACTCTCACTTACTCACTTTCTCAATTACTTATTCACTCACTCACTTGCTCACTTACTTATTCACTCACTCACTCACCCACTCACTCACTCACTCACTCACTCTCACTTACTCTCTTACTACTCACTCACTCTCACTTACTCACTCTCTTACTACTCACTCACACTCCCTCACTCTCTCACTTATTCACTCTCTTACTACTCACTCACTCACTCTCTTACTACTCACTCACTCACACACACACACTCACTTACTAACTCACTCACTTACTCACTCACTCACTATCACTCACTCTCTTACTACTCACTCACTCTTACTACTCTCACTCACATACTACTCACTCACTTACTAACTCACTCACTCACTCACTATCACTTACTCTCTTACTACTCACTCACTCACTCACTCACTCACTCACTCACACACACACACACACACTCACTAACTCACTCCCTTACTAACTCACTATCACTCACTCTCTTACTACTCACTCACTTACTACTCACTCACTTACTAACTCACTCACTCACTATCACTTACTCTCTTACTACTCACTCACTCACTCACTCACTCACTCACTCACTCACTCACTCACTCACTCACTCACTCACTCACTTACTAACTCACTCACTCACTATCACTCACTCTCTTACTACTCACTCACTCACTTACTACTCACTCACTTACTATCACTTACTCTCTTACTACTCAGTCACTCACTCACTCTCTTACTACTCACTCACTCACTTACTACTCACTCACACTTACTCTCTTACTACATACTCACTCACTCTCACTTACTCTCTCACTACTCACTCACTCACTCACTCACTCACTCTCACACTTCTCACTCACTTACTACTCACTCACTCTCACTTACTCTCTTCTCACTCACTTACTACTCACTCACACACTGTCACTTACTCTCTCACACACTCACTCACTCACTCACTCACTCACTCACTCACTCACTAACTCACCATAGGGAATTATATATTTAATAAAACGTACAGCAGCAGCAAAACCAGCCTATTTCATTCTTATGTTCAGTGAGAGGGTGTATAATGGTCCTATACCTTTACATTATGAAGCATAATTATGCATACATATGCATAAAAGTATATAATTAACATAATATGATATAATAATATATGATATAAACAAATATTTGTGTTCAGTGGTATTATTATATCTGCAAAACAATTCCCATGATGCCCTAACCATTAATGTTTTCCCCCTTTCAGGCGGATGCAGCATTGAGAGTGTCCGGCCAAGAGCGTTTGGCTCCAGATCGGCCTTTACCCGGCCAGGAGAAGACCTCCCTCTCTCTCCCTCCATACCTGGGTCCAGCTCACCCGTTCAGCATGACCCCCAGTGCTCTCATTCAAGACCCTCGTCTTCAAGCTCAGTCAGTACCTCACGCATTCTCACACGCCTGCTCATCTCACAGCGTATAGTCTTTTTTCCTCATTTGCTGCTGTTCTCTTTCTCTCTCAGCCTGTCCAGGCAGGTTCCTAACATGCTGCTAGCAGGAGCTCCGCAGGAGGAGTATCTTCGCGATGGCTTTCGCCCATACGCCTCCGCTGAAGAGTTGCGCATGCCTTTGCTCCCTCTAGGGCTCAGCTCAGGAACCGCAGCCGACACGCTCGCGTACTTTCACTCAGGATATTTGCCCCATCCCTCGCTTGCTTCATACAGGTATGTGGTGTAGTTTTGGTGGTTCTTTTGAATATATACTACCTTCCTGTATTAGACCTTCGAAAAACCTAAAAACATGTTGAGCACGTTTTTTTTTATTTGGTCTTAAAAGGATAGTTCAATTCCTTCACCGTTTACTCGCCCTCGTGTCGTTCCAAACCCGTAAGACTTTCGTTCAACGAAAGTCTGGGGGGTTTGGAACGACATGAAGGGTGAGTCAATTATGACAGAATTTTCATTTTGGTGAACTATCCCTTTAAGCCCAAAGTATTAGGGATGCACGATATAGGATTTTGGCCGATATTCGATGTGCCGATATTTTCAAACTAATTTTGCCCGATGCCGATACCGATATATTTGTATTTTTTTTTAAGTGCAAAAAAAGCTTATTAAAGTTCTCAGTCAAGAGCAGTGAGTGATTTCCTCTTTGTTTTGTTGTTTTATTAACATTAACGGGATAGTTCTCCCAAAAATTTAAATTGTCATCATTTACTCTCTCAAGTTTCTTTCTTCTGTTGAAAATAAAAGTTATTTGGAAGAATGTGGCTAACCAAACACTTGCTGTACTTCAGTGTTTTCCATAGTATATTTAAGCACAAGAAAGAAATTAATACAGGTTTGGAACAACATTAGAGTGAGTAAATAATGACAGAATTTTTATTTCTGGGTGCAGTATCTCTTTAAAGGGGTCATGACATGGTTTTTTGTTTTGTTTTATTATGTTCCCTTATGTGCAATTATAGTATTACTATAGTTTTTTGTACACATGTTTTTTTAAAAAGTAGTGATTTATGACCTTTTCCCACCCTGTTTCTCCCCCTCTGATTCAAACAGTCTGTTTTGGAGGTGTTTCCCCTTTAAGAGTTCAGTGTTAACGCCCATTGTTATGATTGGCTAACGTCAGTGCTGCTTATGCATAAATTATTAACGTTAATCATTTTGTATCACATGTAGGCTACACAATGCTCCGCCACGTGAAACTTCGGTCTTCCGATCTTTTACCATCGTGTCAATTCTCAATTGATTTTGATTCATATGCGCGAGGGAGAGAGAGAAGGGACAGTTGGAAGGCGCGCGCGCGCGGCCGGGGCTCTCTCTCTCTCTCTCTCTCTCTCTCTCTCTCTCTCTCGTGCGCATGCGTGGGTGTTTGCTGAGTGAGTGCGGAGTGTGAATCGGAGTGTGATTGTGGAGTCCCTTCATTTTCAAAGGTCTGTTTTACTTAAGTGTTGTTTCTCTCACTGTTTTTACTGTTTATGGTCACAAAGCACTGGGGATATTGTGGTGAGAAAGGGGAGGGTGGGTTAGCCAGTTTTTTAAACTGGCTGCCATGGCGAATGCGGAGACGACGAGTTATGAGCAACTCACCCGGCAGCATGGAATAAAAGTGCCGGTTGGAGTTGAGTGCTCGGTCGAAGAATGTGTGTTAGCGGTAGGAGCGGTTGTTGGTGTTGGTCACAGTAGTATTCGCTCGGCGTCGAGAATGAACGGTGCTGTGGTGATTTTTTTAGATAAAACTGAAAAAGTGAACGCGACGGTTGAAAACGGGATTGTCCTTAATGATAGTTTGATCAAGGTTTTCCCACTTGTTAACCCAGCGAGAAAGGTTTTGCTGTCCAATGTGCCTCCTTTCATTAGTGATGAAGCGCTGCAACGTGAATTATCTCGATATGGGCAGTTGGTTTCGGCGATTAAGAAAATTCCTTTAGGTTGCAAATCCCCGTTGTTGAAACACGTTGTGTCTTTTCGTAGACAAGTTTATATGATATTGAGGAGTGATATTGATGAGCTGAATATTGTTTTTAAATTCAAAGTTGATAGTTTTGATTATGTAATTTTTGCAACAACGGAGAGCATGAAATGCTTTGGATGCGGGAAAGTGGGGCACTTGGTTCGCGCTTGTCCAGACAAAAATGTGTCAAATGGTACTGAAGATGAAAGTGGGTCTCAAAATCATAATGAAGGTCAGAGGGTGGAAAAAGAAAGTGGAGTTGGTGAGGTTTCGGATTTGAGTGTGGACAATGAAGAACCAGGAAGTAGTGGAGTGAAGAGTAGTGAGAAACGAATTCAAAAAGATGATGAGACAATGGATATTGAGCTTAATGAGATGGTGGGTGAACTACTCAAAGAGGACGAAGCCGCATTTAAAGTGCCATTAGTGAAAAGGAAGTCTAATCTTGTTGAAAATGTAACTAAATCAAAGAAAAAGGCACAAGATGAGATCATTACCAAAAGTTCTGGGGAGGTGTTGAATGCAAGTGATTTGTCTGGCTCAGAAAGTGAGCAGGAATGCTCTGAAGGTCCAGTTGAGGAAGAGATGAGACTAGACTACAGTGGTTACAGCTTGGAGAGAATGAAAAATTTTCTCCAGCGTACAAAAGGAATGAGAAATGTTGAGGTTATAGATTATTTTCCTGATCTTTCTTTATTTATTGACTCAGTAAAGGTTTTAATGAAACAAAAAGGTGAAGGATGTCTATCAAATCCTGAGGTGTATCGTCTAAAAAAGATTGTGCAAAAAGTACGTCCTCAAGCATTAAGTAATGAATTGTCACAAGAATAGCGGAGTGATATGGACCTGGCTTTTTGTTCTTTTTTCATCCCCCATAATGAGTAATTTTAAAATCTCTTCCCTGAATGTAAATGGGGCGAGGGATGTAAGCAAAAGAGCGCAGATTTATGAGTTAATGAAGCTAAAAAATATTGATGTTATGTTTTTGCAAGAAACTCACAGTACTAAGGAAAATGAAGTCGAATGGATGAAAGAGTGGGAAGGAAATATTGTTCTGAGTCATAAGACTGCTCTGAGTGCTGGGGTGGCTGTTTTGTTTTCAAAGACTTGTCTACCAATATCGTATGATGTTACAGAAGTAATAGAAGGCAGATTAATTAAGGTAATAGCAATGTTTGAAAATGTTACTGTGGAATTAATAAATGTCTATGCTAGGGCTGTAACGATACACCAAACCCACGATTCGATTCGTATCACGATTTTTGACCCACGATTCGATTCGTATCGCGATTCTATCACGGGGGCGGGGCTTGAGGGGGCGGGGCTTGTGGTGAAAAAAAGAAATTTTGAGAGAAGAAAAAAAATACCGGTATTTTTATTAAATAACATTAGGAAAAACCTGTATAATCTAAACACCAAAGAACAATAATAACTATGCAAATTATGGGGGTTTGGGGTGGGGGAATCCCCCCGTAGATGATTCTCATGTGGGGGATTTTTTTTGTTTGGGGGGGAGAAAGTGTGGGGGGGGCATTTTTTCCAAACAAAATTATTACATTTATCTTGCCTAAATGTTTACGCTCATTGCATTTTTACAATGAGGTAATATTGTTGTTAAGAATTTACACATCACAAGGAAGCTTGATTTAAATTGTTTAATTAAATTGAAAAAAGTAGCACAAATAAATACAATAGAATAAAGATACCATTAAAGACAATTAAAGAGAAAAGTTTTTGAATAGGTCTAACACTAGTATTCACATACAGAAACTGAATAAAGTAATCAAATGGAAAATAACACTGGGTAGTATTTTAGTCCGGAATAAATTAAATACATAGGCTATTAATCCTGATTCCTTTAACTTAAAGCCGTCTTTTGTTGTTTTGACAACAAAATTAATGACAGACACATATGGCTTCCGTCACTTTAAGAGCTAGTGCACGGATCCTGTGTTCATTATACTGGCATGCGTTTTATGCCTATTAAAGACAAAACCGACTATGTTTAGAGTATAGCCTACTCACAAAGACCGAAATTGACAATTTTGCGTGTTAAAGCAATATAATCCGCGAAAAATAGTTACTGGCCAGCTATTTTTGAGGCGGATTTTCTATGAATGTGCGCATAGAAAATAATCTCTCAGAGAGCGCGCGAGCACTGATTAGTTTAAAATTGCTTGAATGTTTAAACTGGTAAGACTTAAAAAGACTTTTACAGTCTATGGTCCCGACTCCAAAACGCGAGTGTGTATTATCGCCGCATGCAGCGCCTGCCTTGCACAACACATTATGAGAGAAGAGATAGAAGACGCGCGCGGCACCGCTGAACACTCACGCTGTTTGTGAAATTGCGTCTGGAAGATAGTTGTTAAAAGAATGATTTGATTTTATCATCTGTGTGGATTACGATTGCAGGTATTTCCCGCATTATAAATGGGAGACCTGCGGGAATGATTAGAATTATGCGCAATACCCGCAATCCCGCGCCGAAATTCGAGCCCTGGTTCTGGACAGGAAGGAAATCTCTGGGAGTTGGAAGGGGTGTGATCGCGATTCTGCCTTCTCACATCGCGATACAGGATCGTGGACCTGAGTATCGCGATTTCGATTTTATATCGCGTATCGTTACAGCCCTAGTCTATGCGCCTGTAAAATCAATAGAAAGAATGTTGTTTCTTGAAACTTTATGTGAAAGTCTAAAACAATGTAACACAGACAATAATTTAGTACTGGGTGGAGATTTTAATTGTACAAGTAATGATTTAGATAGGAATCATATTGAGCCTCATATGGCTTCAAGAGGTAAATTACTAAATATAATTAAAAATTGTCAACTTTGTGATGTGTGGAGAATTTTTCATAGTAACGAAAGACAGTATACATGGGCTCATGTAAAAGAAAATTGTATCTCTTTAGCAAGATTGGATTCTTTCTATTGTTTTAATCATCAGAAACAATGTTTTAAATCTTGTGATATTTGTCCCGTTGGTTTCTCTGACCACTCAATGGTAGTAGCATGTGTTTTTATTAATTCTATTAAATATAAGAGTGCCTACTGGCATTTTAATAGTGCTTTAATTGAAGATGCTAATTTTTGTAAATGTTTTTCCTTTTTTTGGTTGGGGTGGAAATCTAAAAAGTCATCATTTACATCAATACAACAGTGGTGGGAGATTGGGAAGGTGCAAATACAAACACTCTGTAATCAGTACACTTTTAATGTTTCTAGAGACATGGTTCAATCCATAAGAAGTCTAGAGATGGATATTGTTGAACTTCAGGCTTTAAATGGAGCCTCTGCAAATCCCAACCAACTGCGGGCTCTTAAAGGAAAAAAAGTAGCCTTAGCAGATCTATTAGGTACAAGGTCTCAGGGGGCGTTGGTTAGATCTAGATTTCAGAGTCTTTCTGAAATGGATGCCCCGTCCAAGTTCTTCTTCAGTTTAGAAAGAAAAAATGGCCAAAGAAAAAGTATTCAGTGTTTACGGTCAGAAGATGGAAAAGTTCTGACTGAGGTTTCTGACATTCGAAAAAGAGCTGTCGGTTTTTATAAGGAGCTGTATTCCAACAGTGTTGTGGATGGCCAGTTGATGGCTGAATTTGTGTCCAATCTACCAAAAGTGAATGAAGATTCGTATGCAGACCTGATATGTCCCTTAACAATAGATGAACTTCTTAATGCTGTGCAGAGTATGAAGAATGGTAAAGCTCCAGGATTGGATGGGTTGCCTGTTGAGTTTTATAAGGCATATTGGCATTTGTTGGGAGAAGATCTACTTGCAGTTTTAAGTGATAGTTTGGACAAAGGACAACTGCCACTAAGCTGCAGAAGAGCTGTTTTAACTTTGCTCCCCAAGAAAGGTGATCTCAAAGAGATAAAAAACTGGAGGCCAGTTTCTTTATTATGCACTGATTATAAGATTTTATCAAAAGCTTTGGCGAACAGACTGAAGAAAGTAATTGGACAGGTTATACATTTAGATCAATCCTATTGTGTACCTAATAGATCAATCGTGGATAATATATCCTTAATTCGTGATATTTTGGACGTTTCTAGACTGTTTGGGAAAAAATGTGCCCTAATTTCCCTAGATCAAGAGAAGGCGTTTGATCGGGTGGATCATCAGTTTTTATGGTACACTTTTGACACTTTTGGTTTTCCACCTGCTTTCACTGCCTTGATTAAAGTGCTTTATGAAAATATTGAAAGTGTACTGAAAATCAATGGTGGTTTGAGTAGCCCTTTTAAAATACAAAGAGGGATTAGACAAGGATGTGCCTTGTCAGGTATGCTTTACTCAATAGCAATAGAACCCATGTTAAATAAAATTAGGACTCATTTAGATGGTTTTATATATGAGAGTACTTTTCCACCTATAAAGCTTTCAGCATATGCAGATGATGTTTTAGTTTTAACCATTGGACAGGATGATATTGATAAGCTGGTTGACATTGTTAACATTTATGGAAAAATTTCATCTGCAAAAGTAAACTGGGCCAAAAGTGCAGCATATTGTGTTGGAGAATGGAATGAAGGAGAACTGGTATTACCTGGTGAAATGGTTTGGTCCCAAAGAGGTCTGAAATATCTTGGAATTTTTTTGGGTGATGAAATAATAATGCAAAGAAACTGGGAAAGTAGGGGTGTAACGGTACACAAAAATCACGGTTCGGTACGTACCTCGGTTTTAAAGTCACGGTTCGGTACGTTTTCGATACAGCAAAAAGAAAGAAATGCCAGAGAAATGTCCTATTTGTTAAAAGAATTTTTTTTTTTTAAATAACTGAGTTTTCCTACATCTTGAACCTTTCAGATTTATAAATGGGGGTTATCTTTGAAGGATGAACAAATAATGTTTTGGTCATCACATTAAAAATAGCATTTAAATATATATTTATTTATTATTTGAGTTTTGAAGTGCTGGAAAAAGATGTGTGAAGTACTTGAAAGCATTTCACTATTCCAGCCAAACTGGTTACAGTGAGTGTTACTATATTAAATCCATGGTGAATGTTGCTGGTCTGTGGACGTAAAGTATTAAGTTCATTCACGGCACAAAGTTTCTCCTGGTTTCCACGTCAGCGCTGTTTGATCTAATAGAGATCTACGGTTAATAACGGAGAAATGTGAATGCTTCTCACTAGATCTCGCAGCGATGTCATTACTTCAGTGGCGAATTCAAATGTTTTCTTCACTGGATCTCTTAGCGCTGTGTTGTAACAGTGTGCCTTGATTGAGATCGGCTCGCGCTGCACAGATGTTGCTGGTCCGAGCTGATAAACGATCCGTGAAGCACATAATGAGTAGCGCAATTTCGTTCCGCTTTCATTACGCTTGCCATTTGATGTTGCGCAACGTTGTGGTGGTAGCGCCAGCGCGAATTTTGTCGGCAGGAAAAATGGTCCAAGGAATCGTTCGGTTTGTATGCGTACCGAACCGGAAGCCTCGAACCGAAACGGTTCAATACGAATACATGTACCGTTACACCCCTATGGGAAAGTATTGTTGAAAATGTAGAAGGTAGATTTGAAAGGTGGAAATGGCTTTTACCTAAAATGTCCTTTAGGGGGAGAGCATTGATTATTAATAATTTAGTAGCCTCCTCATTATGGCACAGATTAACAGTTTTAGAGCCTCCTGAAGGGGTTCTTGGTAAAATACAGGTCAAGATGATCAATTTCTTTTGGGATCGATTACATTGGTTACCAAGGAATGTTTTGTACCTTCCAAAGGAAGAGGGTGGTCAAGGGGTCGTGGACCTTATAAGCAGAAAAGTAGCCTTTAGGCTACAGTTTGTTCAAAAGTTTTTATACTGTCCCAATATTTCATGGTTTGGACCAGCCTGTTGCCTTTTAAGTAAAGTTGGAGGGTGGGGTTTCAGAAGAAATATCTTTTGGACAGATTGTAGGAGTTTTAATTTGAAGTTTATCTCACCTTTTTATGAAAGTTTAAGAAGATCATGGTGTATGGTACAGGTCAAAAGGTCAGTGTCATATCAGTCTCTGTATTGGTTTTTGGAAGAGCCTTTGATTAATGGTGCTCGACTCGATCTATGTGGAGAGACAACTTTGTGGTTGATGCAAACTTTAACAAAAGCCAAAGTTGTTAAAATGAAAGACTTAATAGAAGTGGCTGGTATCGCGTTGGACAATGTTGATGCCTTTGCACACAGACTTGGAATTAAATCAACAAGGACAGTTTATTTTTTCTTGAAGAAGTGGAGAGAAAATTTGAGTAAAGAAGACTGGAACTTTTTGTTAAATCAAGCTCTTCCTGATAAAACGGATAATTTTCCCTGTATGGTCATATCCAAAAGTGTAATAGAAAATGAAAATGTTTTGTTGACCTCAGAGCATGTGAGAGACATAATGTTTAATGCAATTGGAGGAAAGAGTTTATATAAAGTCTGTGTGAAGGTGATAAATAAAGAGAAGTTAAAACGTATGGATACACCATGGAGAGATCATTTAAGTGTTGATTCTGATGTCAAACCTTTTTGGGGCTCTTGTTACAAACCACCATTGACTAAAAATGTGGGTGATCTTCAATGGCGAATTTTACATGGAATTGTTGCTATAAATGCTTTTATCTAATTGTTGAATCCAAATGTGCAAGATAGTTGTCCGTTTTGTGGTGAAAGAGAAACCATATTTCATTGTTTTATGCATTGTGAGAGACTAAGACCCTTATTTGGTTTATTGGAAATTCTATTTACTAATGTTAATGAAGTGTTTACAATGATTGTGTTTATTTTTGGTTTTAAATATTGTAAAGGAAAAAAGAAGATAGGACGATTGCTAAATTTTATCTTAGGTCAAGCCAAAATGGCTGTGTATATTAGTAGGAAATATGAAATTGCTGGCAGTAGTAAAAATGTTGAATTGTTGTTTAAGGGGCTCATAAAAGTAAGGATAAAACGTGATTTTATTTTTTATTCTCATATGAAACAATTGGAAACCTTTGAAGATGTGTGGAGTGTACAAAGAATGTTGTGCTGGATTGAAAATGACACATTGCACTTTATTGAAGAATTTGAGTAAGCCTAATATTTTGAGTAGGCCAATGTGATTTCTTGTTATGTTGTGTAGTTAATAAAGGTGTGTTAAATCTCTCTCTCTCTCTCTCTCTCTCTCTCTCTCTCTCTCTCTCTCTCTCTCTCTCTCTCTCTCTCGTCGTTCTTTCAGTAACATGCGCCCCGTCACACTCATCTACATCACTCACCGAACAAATAAGGCTTTGGCGGGCTGCATATGCTGCAAATAAACTGCATCCAACTGCTTTCCCTGACGTCTGGATCGTTCGGCAGCATTCAAACATGTTTGTCCACAGCAGGAACAGCACATAGGCGTGGCATCGCAGTCATCTTGTAAACAGACCCACTCGCTGCACTTCAACGCATGCGATGATGTCAAATGAGGCGTAGTTGTCTTGCGCTGGAGGCGGTCATATGCAAACGACTGGTACGTCACTTCGTACCGTGACGTCACTAAGTTCAGAGGATCTAGAACGAGCTGTATTTAGAGTTTGATTAAATAAATGGTTCATTTATAATGGGGAGGACGTCTTCAGCTATGAAACTTGCAGGAGGTTTTAATGGTACAAAGACCTCTTAAATACCAAAGGATCCAGGCAAATTTGGATTCTCATGTCATGACCCCTTTAAGGACAAGCGGCAGCATATTATTACTGTCTTTAAGAACTGCACGGGACGCGTCTAATATACACGCATTTGACAAGCAGATTTTCTCTGTTTGCTTTCACTTTAGACATAACCAACTTTGTTTATGTAAACCTTGTTGTGTGTATTTGACAGTATCAGCGCAATAAGACTCGAAAGATTAGTCCAGTATGCAGGCGCTGTGACAGGCTTTTAGTTCCTGTGAGCAGCGCATCAGCACGTGAATGACATGTTTACCTAGCAAGACTTTGACGCACATGCAAATAATGAACTTTTGTGAATTGCGGTGTCCCGTGAGTGTAACTCTACCTCTGCGTTTACATGTGATGTGATGTGAATGTACGTCGCGTTGTACAGTATGTTGAGATGAAGGCGCCAGAATTGAACTGATAGAATGCACGATACTATGATTTTTCTTCAAAAGCAGATCGTGGAGACATTTTAATCGTCAACGATCAAAACCTGCATGAGACGCACACCCCTAGTTGGAAGTTTAAGTTGCTGGCGCTCATGCTTCGTTCGCGGTCGTCACGTGCGCATAGGAAACACGCCACCCTAACGGCAAGGCTCATCGGCAGAAATATTCATATCGACCGATGCCGATGATGGTCATTTTAAGCTTTTATCGGCCGATACAGATGTTGTCCCGATATCATCGTGCATCCCTACAAAGTATACTTCAGTTTCGATGCAAATGCATATGTGTGCCAACCAAATAGTCATACTATGCTGATGATGAAATTTACGTTACGTCCACTGTAAAACCAAATTAGAATATACTTTGGCCTTTAGTAGTATTGGTTGGGTCATGGGCCTAAATGTCACCTTGTACAGGCAATTTTTTTCTCCAGAATCCAGTTTATGCTGATTAATAACCAATATTACTATATATTTACTTAAAGAAATGTTTACACACAGAAATGCACCTCAAAAACATACAGTATTTGGCTGCTGTCAGTTCGCTAAGGTCATTCCCAGAGTTAAAACTCTGTACCTTGAATGCAATATAAGTCATAGGATCTCAATAACTATATTTGTATTTGTCCTCTGATCTGGCTTATATTACACCACAATTATCACATTGCTGATAGTTATTGATAGATGATTTGTTTTTTGCTGATGCTGAATGGTAAAAAATATTGTGGATATGGTGTTCTTTTTGTATGTTCTATTGTTCAGTCCTTTACCAAAAAATACTTTAAAAACGGAGTATTTCCCTATCGTAAAGTGTTGTTTCTGTTGCGTTTATACTATAATAAACATTTATTCAAATTGTATTGTAATGTAAACATCAATATAAAGTTATCCAATTATATTTAATAGTTTTTTAAATAATTATAAATATATTATAGTCATTATGTCAGGGTTGCTGGGTGCAGGTAGCTGAAGACGAGGACATGAGAACTTCAATATAGTTGATTTATTCACAAAACTCAACTTACAGAAATAAACAGGAACAAAAGAACAAATGCCAGGACTTCAGAGAACACACAACCATACATCAACGACGACCAACAAACACTGCGGGAAAACAGGGCTTAAATGAACAGGGACTAATGGGATAATTAACAGAACACAGGTGAAGGGAATTACTAATCAGACAGAGAGGGAAAACTAACAGGACTGAACCAAAATCACAAAAGACGGGGGAAACAAGATTACAAAACAGAACTAAACACACTGAAAACGTGACAGAACCTCCCCCTCCCCGAAGGCGCGTCCTCGCGCCGTATAACATCCAAAGGGGTGGGAGGGTGGGCACCCTGGAGGCTGACAAGGGCATGGTGATACAGGGACGGGAAGCCTCCAGGGGGGAGCTGGTAGCACGGGGAACCGGGGTGGAACGGGCTGTGGGCGTGGCCACGACGGAGCTGTCGGACCCTCGGGTGTCCAGGGCGGACCTGATGGACCCTCGGACGTCCAGGGCGGAGCTGACGGACCCTCGGACGTCCAGGGCGGAGCTGTCGGACCCTCGGGCGTCCAGGGCGGAGCTGTCGGACCCTCGGGCGTCCAGGGCGGAGCTGTCGGACCCTCGGGCGTCCAGGGCGGAGCAGGATGCACAGGCGGCCAATCCCCTTCGGGCGGCCATGGCGGAGAATCCCCTTCGGGCGGCCATGGCGGAGACGCACCTACAAGTGGCCTCGGTGGCGAAGACCCCTCAGGTGGCCACGGTGGCATATGCCTAGCAGAAGTTCCAGGGATCCCCAACTGAGCCGGAGAGACCCCAAGCCGAGGCGACACCACAGGTCTGGAGGGCCAAGGCGGATCTGCAGGCTCATGGGACCGAGGCGGAGCAGGGGCTATGGAAGCCCGTGGCGTAACCAGTGCGAAGGAGGACAACTGAGGAGCAGGAGGGAAGATGGAGCCCGGTGGAGCAGAAGGGATGCAGGGCAGAGGCGCAGCCGGCAGCACGGAGTCCCGAGGTGGAACCAGGGTGACAGCTGACCAATGCGAGGAAGAAAGGAGGAGTGAGCCTGGTGGAGCTATAGGGCTGACAAGACCCGGCGGAGGTGAGGGCACAATGAGCCGAAGAGAAGCTGCAGGGTCGGAGGACCAAGGTGGAGTCAGAGGTGAAGGGGATTGAGGCGAGGACAGGGGATCCACTGACCAGGGCGATGCTGAGGCCTGGAGTCCCGGAGGCGGCTCCACAGCAACACTGGCGGGTAGCTGTTGATGGGAAGCAGGGTCGAAAGGGCTCAGTAGAGGCAAAACAGTACAGCATGAAGACAGCAACAGCGGAGGTGGGAGAGGGAGGCTGGGTGGGATCAGCGATGAGGGCCCTGAGCTGGGCAGGACCAGCGGCAAAGGAAACTCTGGGCAGGACAGGACTGGCGCAGGATCATTGGGCTCTGGTGCATCTGGCGCAGGATCATTGGGCTCTGGTGGCTCTGGCGCAGGATCATTGGGCTCTGGTGGCTCTGGCGCAGGATCATTGGGCTCTGGTGGCTCTGGCGCAGGATCATTGGGCTCTGGTGGCTCTGGCGCAGGATCATTGGGCTCTGGTGGCTCTGGCGCAGGATCAGTGGGCTCTGGCGCAGGATCAGTGGGCTCTGGCGCAGGATCAGTGGGCTCTGGCGCAGGATCAGTGGGCTCTGGCGCAGGATCAGTGGGCTCTGGCGCAGGATCAGTGGGCTCTGGCGCAGGATCAGTGGGCTCTGGCGCAGGATCAGTGGGCTCTGGCGCAGGATCAGTGGGCTCTTTGCTGGACTGGACCAGCGGCGAAGGAAGCTCTGGGCTGGACGGGACCAGCGGCGAAGGAAGCTCTGGGCTGGACTCATTGGCCATACTCGATGAATGTGCTGCCCACACACACAGAAGAGCTGTAGACACCACAATTAGTACTGTGTCTTCATGAGTTGGCTCAAGTGCGGCGTGCTCAGTCTCTGGCGGGTAGGTGATGGGCTCAGGCTCTGGTGGGCAGGCGATGGCCTCAGGCTCTGGTGGGCAGGCGATGGGCTCAGGGCATTCCGGACTTGGAACTGGCTGGAGTGGGAGATCGTCTACGAGATAGTTGGATCCACACGCCCACAGTGTTTGATCCACAAATTCCAGGAAGGACATATTTAGGTCACTTACAAGTAATATCTGGGCTAGTGGGTCCTTTAATCCACCCCAGAAACTTTGCGTTAATTCTTCTTCCTCCAACGACATGTCATCATACAGCTCCAGGTAAAGCCCTGCATACTCAAGAGAGCGTTCATTTTGAAAGAGGATAGGTGTTTTAATGGGCTTCACCTCTTTCTTCTTTGGCCCATTTTCAGTTTTTAAGGTTGGTCGTTCTGTCAGGGTTGCTGGGTGCAGGTAGCCGAAGACGAGGACATGAGAACTTCAATATAGTTGATTTATTCACAAAACTCAACTTACAGAAATAAACAGGAACAAATGCCAGGACTTCAGAGAACACACAACCATACATCAACGACAACCAACAAACACTGAGGGAAAACACAGGGCTTAAATGAACAGGGACTAATGGGATAATTAACAGAACACAGGTGAAGGGAATTACTAATCAGACAGAGCGGGAAAACTAACAGGACTGAACCAAAATCACAAAAGACGGGGGAAACAAGATTACAAAACAGAACTAAACACACTGAAAACGTGACACATTATATATTTATACCAGTTTTATTTTGTAATATCTTTTATTAAATTATGATTCATTTTATGATTATTAATTATTGAATTCGTTTTAATATTTACTTAATATTATACTTAATTATACTAATATATTTATACTGTATAATATATACTATTTTCAACCCTCTCACTAAACCTAAGAATTAAATAGTCTATTTTTCTGATATACCTTTTATTAACTAAAATAAAATTAATATTTTTTTACTAATTAAATTATGTAATGTATTTTAATATTTGTATATAATTGTATAATAATTGTATAATAATTTAATGAAATTAATTGCATATAATTATTCAATATTTAATTAGTTACAATAATTGTTATGCATGTATTTATACTACATATATATGACCATTTTACACCAATTAAATGGGCTGTTTTTTCTTTTACAACTTTTATTTGATATAATATTATATAATATTATATATATTTATACCGCATTATATATATATATATATATAAATGTGACCATTTTCCACTGAACCTATTAAGTAGATGATTTTGGTGTAAATCTGAACACTAAATACTAAATAGACATTGATATGTAAAAGTAGGCAATGATTTGTTAATGTTCTCATGGTTCTGACGTCCCTAGATTAGATCTTCTTGTCCTCCGTTATAAATAACCCCCTCAGCACGTCTCTTTGCGGCACTGAGCGGAGGTGAGACAGAAATAGGCAGTGATGTTGATGTCAGAGGGCCAGAGAACAGAGGTTAATGAAGAAGCGAGTTATTTCTAGAGGCTGTAATTCTCTGCTCTCTCTGTGTGTGATCAGGATGGAGGACTACTACAGTCTGCCGGCCCTGCGCTCACATTACTACACGCTTCCAGAGGGGGGAGCCCTGCCGAGCCTACACCCATCTGCTGTCCACCTGCCCATGCAGGGCGTCTTTTACCCTCCTGACATCACACACCAGTCGCTGTCAGCGCTGCACTCTGAGAGGTACACACACACACACACACACACACACACCACATTTAATGGATGTCCAAGATGGAATTAATAATTAAAGTGGTTGCAAGGGAATCGGCGTTGTAGTGAAATCCCTTTGATTTGTAGTGAAAATGATTTGTTCTGTTTTTTCTAATTTCTCCAGATTTCATTCAGACTTTGTTTTGTTGGTAATTTTATTAGCCTTTTATGCATCTCTTTATTAAATAAAAAAATTGATGTAATGTGAATTTGTTTATATTTAATGTAATGCCTAATAATATATGCTGTATTATATATGCAAATCAAGTGAATGCACTCTCATTGGCAGTTGCCATGTCACAGGGATGCTCATTTGCGTAACGTTAAACTCTTTTGCAGGTGTTTGTGTGTAAACGCGATCTTTCCGTCATCAGCATAAGACATTCTCCCATATATATCACACGCACATGTCACCTTGACACACACAAACACGCTTTCGCCATCTTCTCCAAACATCATCAACACTCTCCTGTGTTCCTGCGGACTCTATTCTTCTTGTTCCTGTTGAGAGTGTTGCATCTCACACCATTTAAGTGTGTGTGTGTGTTTCGACCCTCCGCAGGCTGCAGATGGAAGAGGAACTTCGCCAGCAGGAGAGGGAAAGAGAACGAGAGAAAGAGAGAGCGCGTGAAATCGAACGAGAAAGGCATTGGGAACAGGAGGTGCGGAGAGAGAAGGACAGAGAACGAGAGAAGGAAAGAGAGGTGGAGATGAAGAAAGACCGAGGGAGAGAGATCCAGGCGGTCAAGGCCATGGAGAAACGCCACCTGAGCCACGAGCCGCTGGCGAACCAACACTTGATCTCTCATCCGTACGCACACCGGCAGCACATGAAGGAAAGAGCCAAGCTCGAGGACAGACTCGCTGCTAACAGAACGGGTATGATGAGGAGAACAGCCCTGATCCAACAACACACTATTAACAAAGCACTGAACGGGCACCTATTATGCTAAATTCACTTTTACATGGTGTTTGGACATAAATGTGTGACGGCAGTGTGTACACAACCACCCTACAATGCTAAAAATGCACCCACTCCTTTTTTAAACCCCCATAAATCATAAGTAGTGTCTCAGAATAAGCCGTTTGCAGTTTCACAAATGCTGACTGACTCTGGCCTATTAGCATAAACTCAGTCCGCTATGTTTATCCTCTCGCCAGAGCATTTAAAGGGGTCATGACATGTTTTTTTGTTTTGTTTTATTATGTTCCCTTATGTGCAATTATAGTATTACTATAGTTTTTTGTACAAAAAAAAATAAAAATGTAGTGATTTATGGCCTTTTCCCACCCTGTTTCTCCCCCTCTGATTCAAACAGACTGTTTTGGAGGTGTTTCCCCTTTAAGAGTTCAGTGTTAACGCCCATTGTTATGAGTGGCTAACGTCAGTGCTGCTTATGCATAAATTATTAACGTTAATCATTTTGTATCACATGTACACATTGCTCCGCCACGTGAAACTTCGGTCTTCCGATCTTTTACCATCGTGTCAATTCTCAATTGATTTTGATTCATATGCGCGAGGGAGAGAGAGATAGAGAGCAAGACAGTTTGAGGGCGCGTGCGCGGCCGGGGCTCTCTCTCTCTCTCTCTCTCTCTCTCTCTCTTGTCGTTCTTTCAGTAACATGCGCCCTGTCACACTCATCTACATCACTCACCGAACAAATAAGGCTTTGGCGGGCTGCATATGCTGCAAATAAACTCCATCCAACTGCTTTCCCTGACGTCTGGATCGTTCGGCAGTATTCAAACATGTTGTTTGTCCACAGCAGGAACAGCACATCTGCGTGCCGCGTAAACAGACCCCCTCGCTGCACCACAACGCATGCGATGATGCGAAATGAGGCGTAGTTGTCCTGCGCTGGAGGCGGTCATATGCAAACGACTGGTACGTCACTTCGTACCGTGACGTCACTAAGAACAAAGGATCTAGAACGAGCTGTATTTATAGCTTGATTAAATAAATGGTTCGTTTATAATGGGGAGGATGTCTTAAGCTATGAAACTTGCAGGAGGTTTTAATGCTACAAAGACCTCTTAAATACCAAAAGATCAAGGCAAATTTGGTTTCTCATGTCATGACCCCTTTAACAGCAGCATTCAAGTTTTAATAAGACATTTATTCTTATTAAAGTTATCCAGTCAAGAGGAGTGAGTGATTTTCTGTGTTTGTTCTGTTGTTTGATTCATATTAACAGCATAGCAGTAGGCACTGTATATTACGCTGCTTTCACTTTAATACACAGATCTAATAAACACATGTGATTTCTTTCCCCGCTGTATATGTGACATAACCGACTGCGTTTATGTGAACGTTGTGTGTTTTTGACAGTTTAAGCACAATAAGACACGAGCGAGAACTTAGTTTAATAGTTCAACCATAAATCAGACGTTTAGACTGATATGGCTTTAGAACGCATGCAGATAATAAACTTTCATGACGATGAAGAACTGCAATGTTACGTGAGCGTGATAGAGATGATAATCAAAACCAAACAGATGTAGTTTTTTGTAGATGTTGTATGTTGTAGATGTTGTGGTAGCATCTGAGGCGCTAGCCGTAAAGGTTCCGCCCTCTTCTGAAAAGCTCATTTGAATTTAAAGATACATGCACGAAAACAGCATGTTTTTCCTTCCACTCAAAAACGGTATAATAAATGATCTGTGTGATGTTTCAGCTCCAGCTCAAAATACCTCAGACACATTTTCATGCTCAAACAGAAACATTACACACTAAAGAAAGTAGGGGAAAGCATAATAGGTCCTCTTTAAAGGGACGTTCACCCAAAAATGTACATTTTGTCATCATTTGTCATGACTTTCTTTTGTAAAACACATTTTGAAGAATATTTCGGCTGTTTTTGTCCATACAATGAAAGTCAATTGGGTCCAAAATATGCAAGCTCCAAAAAGGACATAAAAGTAGTTCTTATGACCTGGGCACTATATTCCAAGTCATATGAATTTATGAGGAACAGATTCAAATTTTAGCCATTCACAAAATATGAATATGACCCGTGATGAACAAGAAATAGCGGAATGATGCGAAAGTGCCAAAGGTAATCGGTAATTAATATAGTCTGATGAATCTGGATAGGTCCATGTTGGATGCCTTGGACTCATTATTTTTGCTGCCAGCTGTTAAACATGCTTTGGCGGCAATCTCATGGAAGTCAGAAGGTTTTATGATTGCTCTCCATAATTGTATAATAGTAAATGAATGAGAGC
This sequence comes from Tiaroga cobitis, assembly GCA_030578255.1. NCBI lineage: Eukaryota > Metazoa > Chordata > Actinopteri > Cypriniformes > Leuciscidae > Tiaroga > Tiaroga cobitis. Next base: position 26,722,969 of record CM060615.1, on the reverse strand, counting down.
ATTCATGTGAATCCCATGATCCATGATGAAAACACCCTCATGCTCACAGCTAAAACACTTCAGGGTTTCAGGATCCATTAAGAGGGTCTCTTTCCAAAGCCTTCATCTCTGCTGCTTACAAACATGCTCAGTATCTCAGCACACAGTTCAGAGCTGTGCTTGAAGCATTTGAGGATCGTTGATGACTAAATTCTTTAATTGAACTAATAAATAAATAATTTTAAGTTGAGTACTAACGTGACTAAAAATGAAATAAAAATAGAAATAGAAATATTACAAAAAGAAACAAAAATGAAAAAAATGACAATTTTGTTACGTCTATTTACTTTTTCTAAATTAGAATAAGTTAGTTGTCTTGGAAACGTATTGAAATAAATGAAATAATAAATAAATTAAGTAATTTTAGTACTTTAATTTAAGCTTGTTTATTTCCAATTTTCAACTTATTTTATTAATAATATTTCTATTTAGCGTTAATTTATTTTAATTTCAGTTTTTTTTTTTAGGAAAGAAAATATTTTTAAAAAGAAACTAAAAAGTAAAAACTTAAAGAATGGAAATTAGAAATGTTGCCTTGGCAGCTAAATGAAATAAGTTGAAGTACTAAAATTACTACAAACTAAAACTGAAATAAAAATAAATTTAAGCTAAATAGAAATATTTAACTAATACAAATTACAAAAGTTGACAACTCTTAAAAATAAAATAAGTTGTTAAGTTGCCTTTAGTTTTTATCAGTTTTAGTTTTAGTAATTATAGTACTTCAACTTAAGCTTTTTAATTCAGTTAGTTGCCTTGTTTTAATTGAACACATTTTTTTTTATTTTAAAAATATTTCTATTTAGTTTTAATTTATTTTTCATTTCAGTTTTAGTTTTTGTAAAGCTAAATACAAATATTTTTAAAAAAGAAACACAAATAAATTAAATGGAAATTAGAAACAATTTTAAGTACTAAAATGACTAAAAACAATACATTTAAAAATACAAAAAACGTCTCGGTTACGTATGTAACCCTAGTTCCCTGATAGGGAACGAGACGCTGCGTCAAACGCTGCGGGAACGCCCCTGCGTTGTGCGTCATGAAGCACGTATGGAATCAGCCCAATGGAGAGACGGAACGTCATAGGCGGGTGACGTCATCGACCAGGAAACTATAAAGCACTCCAAAAACACAAGCGCATCAGCTTATGATAGGCCTGAAGGTAGCGCTAACGGGAGTGCCGGGAGTATGGCGGAGCGACGCAGCGTCCCGTTCGCTATCAGGGAACTAGGGTTACATGCCTAACCGAGACGTTCCCTTTCAAGGGAACTTCGAGCTGCGTCAAACGCTGCGGGAACGCGAATACCCACGTCGCCATAGAACCAAATGACCGTCATGTGAGAACTAGCGCACAGAGGACGAGAGCACCTGTGCCCCAGGGGTAGAGCTTAAGTCTAGGTCATAGAACTTAATAAAAGTATGCGGTGAAGACCATCCAGCCGCATCACAAACATCACTCAGGGAAACCCCCGACAAAAGAGCTTTTGAAGCAGCCATACTCCTGGTAGAGTGGGCTCGAACAGCCAAAGGTGAAGGCTGACCAGCCGACTCATAAGCAAGTGAGATAGCCTCGACCACCCACTTGCTCATTCTCTGTTTAGACGCAGGACACCCTTTCCTGGGTGGCCCGAAACATACAAAAAGTTGTTCTGATTTCCTCCACAGGGCAGCTCTGTCGACATAAGCGTCTAATGCCCTAACAGGGCAGAGTAAATTAAGTTTCTCCTGGTCCGATGACATAAATGGAGGAGGACAGAAAGCCTGCAGAACTGTAGGTCTAACGACATTAGTAGGGACCTTAGGAACGTAACCTGGTCTAGGATGCAGAAAAGCTTTAACCATGCCAGGCGAGACTCCAGGCACAAGGGTGAAACCGACAGAGCCTGCAAATCTCCGATTCTTTTTAGTGAGGAGATAGCAAGTAGAAAGATAGTTTTAAAAGTGAGAAACTTCTCGGGAACTTCTTCGATAGGTTCAAAAGGAGCTAGGGAAAGACCTTCTAATACAATGGCCAGATCCCAAGTCGGCACCCTCGTACGAACTGCTGGCCTCAGCCTCAAAGTGCCACGGAGGAAACGGGTTATAAGCGGGTGTCTCCCAAGAGAAACTCCACTGAAAGGGACGTGGTAAGCAGCTAGTGCCGCCACATACACCTTTAGTGTGGAGGGGGATAACCCTGTGGAGAAGCGCTCCTGCAGGAATTCCAGCACTGCACCCACTGGGCAGTTAACTGGGTCCTACAGGTGTTCTCCACGCCAAGAAGTGAAAAGTTTTCACTTCAAAGGCATATAGCTTCCTCGTGGATGGAGCTCTGGAGTGAAGGATGGTCTCAACAACCTCGGTTGAGAGACCGGAATCTAAGAGCTGGGCCCCCTCAGAGGCCAAGCCCACAGTTTACACAATTCTGGGCGGGGGTGAAGTATCGTGCCGCCCGCCTGGGAGAGTAGATCCCTCCTGACCAGGAGCTCCAAAGGAGAACCGTCCAGGAGAGAAATCAGGTCCGCAAACCATACTCAGGCTGCCAAGACCGGGGCTACTAGTAGAAGGCTGACCCCGTCCTGGCGGACCCTCTCCAGAACTCCTTGTAACAGAGCAATCGGGGGAAAGGCGTACAGACGTGACCTCGGCCACGGCTGCACCATAGCGTCCAACCCCAGGGGGGCTGGATGACTAATGGAGAACCACCGATGACAATGTGTGGTCTCCTTGGAAGCGAATAGGTCCACCTCGACGCGACCGAAACTCAACCAAAGGAGCTCCACCACCTCGGGGTGGAGTCTCCATTCCCCTGGCCTCGGCCCCTGCCTCGACAGGGAGTCTGCTATCACATTCAAATACCCAGGAAGATACATTGCTCTCAGAGATAGTAGCTTCCCTTGGGACCACAGGAGGATCTGACGGGCCAACTTGTAAAGCCGGCGAGACCGCAGGCCCCCCTGATGATTTATATAAGAGACCACCAACGTGTTGTCTGATTGAACTAACACATGATGGCCTCTCAGGTCTGTTAAGAAGGGTTTCAGAGCCTGAACGACTTATCTAGACAATTTATATGCCACGAGCGAGGACGACATCTCGATGCCGAACCGCCATCTGCTCCGTCTGAGCTAAAATCAACCAATCGTCGATGTAATTGAGAATACGAATGCCCTGAAGCCTCAGAGGCACTAGTGCTGCATCCATGCATTTCGTGAAAGTGCGGGGAGATAAAGCTAGGCCAAACGGAAGAACCCTGTACTGGTACGCCTCGCCCCCGAAGGCAAACCTCAGGAACTTCCTTTGTTGTGGAAGGATGGAAATGTGGAAGTATGCGTCCTTTAGATCTATCGTGACAAACCAGTCCTCAGATCTGATTTGAGACACGATCTGCTTGATAGTGAGCATCTTGAATTTTAGCTTCCCTACCGAGCGATTCAATAGGCGCAGGTCTAAAATTGGACGCAACCCCCCATCCTTCTTTGGAATGATGAAGTATCGGCTGTAATAACCTGACTCCAAACTGGGAGGAGGAACCCGTTCTATAGCCTCCTTTTGAAGGAGCGTTTTCACCTCTTGTTCCATTACCAGAGCCTGCTCGGGGCCCACACTATGGGCAGAACCCCTCTAAGGGTACCAGTCTCTCGAGACTAGGGCTGGGTATCGTAACAAAATGATCGATACCGATACCGATACCTTGACTTCGATACCGGTTCCTGAACGATACTTTTTTCGATACCAATTTTGTTTAACAATATAACATTACCTAATTTTTTATTTTTTTGTTCAGTTTGTTGACTTTTTTACACTCATATTTTGAGTATGTAAAAAAGCACCAATGCTGAAGTTTTCTATGTTTCCTAATCATTTAACAACATGTATTCTTTACTTCAATGAGCTCATTGTTTCTTCCTTAACTTAATGCATTGTTTAACAATGAAATTGAATGAAAATTAATAGAAATGCATTATACTGTCACCTCTGATAACAGATCACTCTAAATTGTAATTTAGACACATTCATTTTCTGTAAAGCTGCTTTGAAACGATATGTATTGTGAAAAATGCTATACAAATAAATGTGAATTAAATTAAATATAGGCTACTGGGGGGCGGGATATATGCCTCGCGCTCCGCACACATCAAGCTTGCCGCAAAGCACTGGCAAAAGTAGCCTAATGATTATGGATGTGTCGGGAAACAACAGCAAGGAGATATTTTAATTGTTTATTAATGAACAAGTGTTTACTAATGGTGTGTTCACTGTTCACACCGAACGCGAATTTAATTATTTGCGCTAGTAGATTAGATACAAAGTCAAAGACGGGGATAGACGCATCATTCGCGCCGGGCGTCGCGAATGATGCGAATTGGGCGACGCGTTTTGAACTCGAGCGGAAGATTGAAGCGTCTAACTAGACGCGATAGACGCCTATTTGACGCTCTATTCGCGTTCGGTGTGCTTTGTATGACACACCGCTTTGCCTTATCAGATTTACAGTGTTACCGGTCTTGGCAGCAATTATCTTGTCGAAAATATTGCATCGCGTGCTTCTGGCAAACACACACACACACACACTACAGCCTCACATGCGACAAGCCAAGTCTCTGGGCAGCCGCGTAAACTAGTGTTTTTCCTCCACAGCCAATCATGCTGCATGCATGTTTCACTGACGTTGACGAGATTAACCACTTAGGTACCGAAATTTGGTACCGAAAAACAAGACATGTTTCGATACTCGGTAGTACCGAGGCAATTCGGTCGGTACCTAAAAAGTACCGAACTCGGTACCCAGCCCTACTCGAGACTGGTCTCTGGTGTAATTTGAGCAGCAAACACAGCGCCCTGTAACGGCGCACCGGCAGGGAACAACTGATTTGACCGCTCTGAGACCCTCCTCAGAGGGAGCGAGCGTCCCTCGGGAAAGGACTCGCTGGGACCGTCTACGCCCCGGCATGAAGGCGGGGTTGGCAGAACGGGCCCCTGAGGGCACCGAGGAAGAATGGGCACTGTAAAAAGAGGTGAACACCTTTCTCCCTCGGTGGGGACCGCCCTCAGCATAGCCAATATAACTGTCCTCAAATCAGTTCTATTGCTTTTTTTTTTATATATATTATATTATATTTTTTCTCTTTTTTTTCAAAAAGCTTTGGCTGAGAGTGCCGCGTCTGGTCCCACTGTCCAGCAGGGGGAGCGCGAGACGCGATACTCTGCTTTGCTGCGCCTATGCGATGAGCTCGTGGACGGCCGGGGCTGCTCCCGCCCTGCAGCCCCGTGGACGTGAACTTTTAATGGAAGAAACCTTTTAAAAGCTGCTGCCTCCTTTTCTTCCTGAAATTATCAATGACCATATTAACTTAGTCACTGAATAACCCCGCAGGGGAGAGAGGATCATCTAGAAGAAAGCTTTCTCTTTCTGTTTCATGTTTGAATAAAAAAAATAAAATAATCATTTTACCATAAATCGGCAGCCTGACGCAGTTCTCGAACCACGTCAGTACTGCCTCCTCACTCACGCTCACGTCCTTTAGCAAATCAGCCTGATATGCATGCGATATAGACATTGTATGCAGACACGACGCAGCCTGACCTGCCGCCGAATACACTTTACAAAGCCGTAATATTTCATAATGGCTTGGAAGGTAATGCCGGTGCTTTAAATGACAATGCAGCCTCGGAAGAGAGATAGCTCGCAAGCGTCTCTTCTACCCGCGGCAAAGCGCCGTCTTTTCTTTTAAAAAACCTAGCCCCCGCTAAATCGGAATATGTGAATGATCGGGGGCTAAAAATTATATCAGAATCCGGCTTCTTCCATAATCTCGACACCTCAGTATGGAGATCATAAAAAAACGGCAAGCACCGGCGTGGAGGTTGCACACGGAAAGGGAGAAATCTTTCATTAGATTTAATAACTGACTCCTGCCTAGCCACTGGCCACTCAATGCTTAGTTTTGATACAGCTCGAGTGAGAACCTCCATGAGCTCTTCGCTTTCGGGAGTGTGAGGTGGCGAGTCCTCCACATCTCCCTTATCAATACTGCTATTTTTATCTCCTCAGTTTTTAAAACTAACGTTAGATAGTTGCAGTATACTGGTGCCTCAGCCCGGGCGGAAGAAAACCGCAGAGCGTGCTTCCAAACCGGGCTGAGACACTGGATCTAACAGGTAAAGGCAGAGATAAGGCAGAGCCCGTCTCTAACCCCGCTGAAAGATCCATTTGCAATCCCCACGATAAGCGTCGCCGCTCAGCCTCGGCAGAAGCGGGACTCGAACCGCGGGGAGCGCGCACCGAGCACTCTCCTCAAAGAGCGCTCGGCGGGAGCGGAGCGTCCATAAAGGCAGACGCTCGCAAAGCTCGCAGCCAGCCCCCTCGAGAGCTGACTGGGCATGCTGCACTCCCAAACAAACAACACAAAGAAAGTGTGTATCCCCGCCCGTTAGATAGCGCGAGCAGGGAGGAACACACTTCTTAAATGCTGTTCGCTCGCCATAGTCTCTCATACAAAATTGTTTGTGTGGTGTAAGTGTGATAACTCCTGCCTAGCAAATACTAAAGACAGACACAGTGTTTCCACTCACCCACTCCATTCACATATAGCGCGACTGAAGGCACAGAAGCTGATGCGCTTGTGTTTTTGGGGTGCTTTATAGTTTCCTGGTCGATGACGTCACCCGCCTATGACGTTCCGTCTCTCCATTGGGCTGATTCCATACGTGCTTCATGACGCACAACGCAGGGGCGTTCCCGCAGCGTTTGACGCAGCTCGAAGTTCCCTTGAAAGGGAATAGAAATATTTTGAAATGAAAAATAAGTTGTTGGTTGCCAAGGAAGCAAACTAAAATAAAGTTTAAGTTAAATGACTAAAACTGAAATAAAAATAAATTAAAACTGAATAGAAATAAAATAACTAAACAAAACTAATGAAAATGAACAACATAAAAAAGACAACAAAATACAAATAAAAAGCTCAAATCAAATATTCAAAATAAGATTGTCTCTGAAGACAAAGGCTGTTCCTTGCTATTACTATATAATGGATGATGTTCCCATTTTTGGTCCTTCTAGTATATTTAGTAGATATTAATGAAATATTTACAGTTGCTTCACTTTGAGAAGAACATGTTTATTCATCTACGCATATCTGGTCTCTCAATACAGACAAAACCAAAGAAGCGTCGCTGCTCATGCCACAGTCTGGCCCGTACTCATCCTCAGGAGGTCCTTCTGCCCTCTCCACCTCAGGCCTCGGCTTCTCCTTAAGCCTCCAGTTTGGGAAAAGCCACAGGCCCATGGGGACTCCCATGAAGCTCCAGCGGCAGGAGGAGGACGACCGATGGATTGCCAGACAGAGAGCAGCGCTGAAGGTGGAGAAAGCGGAGTTTCACCAGCAGGAGAAGCACCAGGATAGTGGTCGGACCGCAGAACCAGTGGAACCACAGAGAGAGACACACAGGTGGGTCACAGATGAAGGGGAACTCCTATAAAACACTGCAGGCATTGTGTGTTCTCACACTGCCCTCTTCTGGCACACTCTAGAAATGTTTTCTCCTGTTTCAGGTACAGTTCACACCGTAATGATGTGGGTGTCAGAGACTTATCTCAACCCTTGGGGGCGCCACCTCCTCTCATCACCCCTAAAGCTGTTCCTCGGGACCATCACCCCTCCTCATCCACTCCCAGCAGTCTCTGGAACCCCGTCTCCCTCCTCAACGCGCCCTCAGACCGACCTCTGCCCCACATCCATCCTTTCTCAGGCCACACCAGACCGAAAGCTCTGGAAGAGGACGTGAGGCCCTCTTCCATGCGGGGGAACAGCCTCCCGGAGTCTGTGAAATACCTGGCGGATCTGGAGAAATCCCCGCGGATCTTCCTGAACCAGCAGAGGGTCTTCAGCCAGTCTGGGGCTCCGGAGAGGACGGACCCCATGATGGTGTTCGATCAGGCTCTGCAGGAGCACAGGAGGCTCCTCAGCAAACTAGACCTGGAGGAGAAGAAACGCAGGGAAGCCAGAGAGAAAGGTAGGTCTGTCTGTCTGTCTGTCTGTCTGTCTGTCTGTCTATCTATCTATCTGTCTGTCTGTCTGTCTGTCTGTCTGTCTGTCTGTCTGTCTGTCTGTCTGTCTATCTATCTATCTATCTATCTATCTATCTATCTATCTATCTATCTATCTATCTATCTATCTATCTGTCTGTCTGTCTGTCTGTCTGTCTGTCTGTCTGTCTGTCTGTGTATCTGTCTGTCTGTCTATCTGTCTATCTGTCTTTCTGTCTGTCTGTCTGTCTGTCTATCTATCTATCTATCTATCTATCTATCTATCTACCGTAATTCCTCAAATAAAAACCGGTATTCAAATAAACGCCGGGCCTCTGATAGTGGCCGGGGGCGTGGTCAACGCGGACAAATAAAGGCCGGTCTCAAATTAAAGGAGAACTCCGGCGCAAAATGAACCTTTGGTCTAATTACACATTGTTACCTAGTCAACCGTTATCTGAGATTTGTTTTCATGATTATCGAATGTAAATAGTTTTATTGACTAGGTAACAATGTGTAATTAGACCAAAGGTTCATTTTGCGCCGGAGTTCTCCTTTAAGGCCGGGGAAAAATTAGTGTACACTCAAAGACGAACGCGCTCAGCGCTTGTCATATATCACAACTATTCAGTGTTTTTAACCACATGTTTATTTTAGGTTTCAGACATTTAAATAGATAAGATTTATAGCAAAACAATACATTTATAGTTTGTAAAATACACAATGGTGTCTATGGAAGCAGCAATAACAATCCATTCAAATATATTTGGCGCCGTGTTTTATTCATATCAGATACACAGTAAGTAACTATAAAAGTTACTCTATTCTTCTCCCAGTTCACCGGCCACTTACTTTCATGTGTTTCGGGAGAAACTGAAGAATTCACGCGCTGTGTAACGTAATAAATCCAACAGACAGCAATCTCTGAACTGCGGTGCCCATCTCACATTACAGATCAAGATCATTTATAAAGGGTTTTAAACGACAGAACAAACTCACTTACACGGATTTGAGAGTCAGAATAGAAGATAGTTGATGACATGGTAAGCAAGTTTGTTAATATTTAGAAATAAAAGCGAAACATCTTTCATACAGCGCTATTTTGGCTGTGGTGAACACGTGCCAAGCATGACGCGTCACCATGGAAACTTGGTTAGCGGGCGGGCGGGGATCGCGAATTAGAAATAAACGCCTGCCTCTAATAAAAGCCTGCTTCAAATAAAAGCCGGCTACCATCTGCAGTTCAGGTAAATAAAGGCCCCGGTCTTTATTTGAGGAATTACGGTATCTGTCTGTCTGTCTGTCTGTCTGTCTGTCTGTCTATCTATCTATCTATCTATCTATCTATCTATCTATCTATCTATCTATCTATCTATCTATCTATCTATCTATCTATCTGTCTGTCTGTCTGTCTGTCTATCTATCTATCTATCTATCTATCTATCTGTCTATCTTTCTGTCTATCTATCTATCTGTCTGTCTGTCTGTCTGTGTATCTATCTATCTATCTATCTATCTATCTATCTATCTATCTATCTATCTATCTATCTATGTCTGTCTGTCTGTCTGTCTGTGTATCTGTCTATCTGCCTGTCTATCTATCTATCTATCTATCTATCTATCTATCTATCTATCTATCTATCTATCTATCTATCTATCTATCTATGTCTATCTGTCTATATCTATCTGTCTGTCTGTCTGTCTGTCCGTCTATCTATCTATCTATCTATCTATCTATCTATCTATCTATCTATCTATCTATCTATCTATCTATCTATCTATCTATGTCTGTCTGTCTGTCTGTCTGTGTATCTGTCTATATATCTATCTATCTATCTATCTATCTATGTCTATCTATCTATCTATCTATCTATCTATCTATCTATCTATCTATCTATCTATCATCTGTCTGTCTGTCTGTCTGTAAAATGTATTATTTAAGTGAGCGTTAAGGCAAAGGTAATCTAAATGTAAATACAGGGGAAATGACTGCACAATAAACCAATGTATCGACCAATGTTTATATATATGCACTCAGGTTCTTCCATCCATATAGTGTCTTTCACTTCTGTTCTAATCTTCTGCCTGTTTCAGGTTATTACTATGAATTCGACGACTCTTATGATGAGAGCGATGAGGAGGAAGTGCGAGCACATCTGAGAAGAGTCACTCAGCAGCCTCCTCTCAAACTAGATGCATCTACAGAGGTACAGTGACACATTTCAGCAGCGGGACGAGAAATATCAGTGTCACACAACTAAAACAACAACTACAATCTATAAGCTACCACGAGTAAAATACTGCAACCACACTGGCATTCATGCTGGGAACACCAACACAAAGTCATTTATACTACTAAAACTGATCAAATCTCTCACAATAGCTATGTTTCCATCCAAAGTTGCGAATTTAACGTGTGCACAAAATTGGAATATATCATAAAACATTTGCGAATAAAGCAATGTTTCCATCCTATGTGCTCAAGAGAACAAAATCGTCACTTCATGTGCATCTATGCAAAACACTGTGGCTCTTTTTTTTTTGGACATCATTAATGACGTCTCAGAGCACACAGACGAAATGCTGGTGTTTGGGAACGTGAGAGACACTTCCGGGAGGTGATTAACCCAAATCATTCTGATGACAGACTTTGGCTCAGGCATTTCAGAATGACCAAACTAACATTCGAAATTCTGTGCGATACGATTGGCCCCCCTGCTAGTCCAGTTATCCAATCACAACCTCTTTTGAGGCAAGTTCACGTGAGTTTTCTGTTGTGCATCGAGAGATTTATTCAGTAAATGTGTTTCCATTGTAGTTTATGCCCATGTCTTCTTATCACTTGACTCAATTGAGGGCATACATTTTTTATGTGCATTTTTAGAATGAATGTGCATCTTGGCGTTTCCATCCAGCGTTTTTTTTTTTATGCGATATCCCGATATGCGCATACAGTACATATAGGTGTATGGAAACATAGCTTGTGACAGTGTTTGTTTTCTCTCTGCAGAAGACGCAGTTCCTGGGTTTGTTTGGACTGACGACTCTCTCTAAGCGAGATGAGCTCCTGGAGATGAAGAGGAGGAAGAGGAGGAGGATGATGCAGGAGAGAATGCCTTCACCCTCAGCGGTGCAGAGTAAACGAAAGAATCCCTCTCCTCCCCTCACCACACGCTTCACCCCGGAGGAGATGGACCGCACCGCTGAACTCGACGACAAGAAACACTTCCTCAGCATGTTCCACCTGAACCATGTCAGTCTGGACGAGAGAAGAAGTACGTGCAGGACACACACCAACACACTGAAAGTTTGGTCAGATCCTGTCACAGTCACACTTCCAGTGTTGAAGATGCTGGAGAACTTTACCTAATAATAATCTAATCATGTGTACATAAACATGAATAAATACAAATGAGTAAATATTATTTTTATGTATTGTAAAATTCTATACAATTATATTATGTCATACTATGTTACATAATAAAATGTAATTATATATATATATATATATATATATATATATATATATATATATATATATATATATACTGTGTATATATATATGAAAAATATTAAATCATATAAGATGCAAACTACTTTTTTTTGCTTATAATGTGTATATACTGTACATACATACATATAGATAGATAGATAGACAGACAGACAGACAGACAGACAGATAGACAGATAGATAGATAGATTTTAGTATTAGTATTAGTAGATAGATAGTATTTCACTTTAAAAAATATTTACACATTAAATACTATGTAAAAAATATTTCCAAATATTACTGTTCTTACTGTATATTTCTTAATTATCTAAATTATTTCAAACTTCTGAGTGTGTATTCTTTTTTTATTCTATTTATTCTTATGTAAATATTATAAAGTATTATATATATTATATTATATTGATTTATGGAACTATGCATAACATTCAGCATTGTACTAAATATTTTTTGCTAATTTAAATGTTATTTAAATGCCATGCAGGGATATTTGGGAACACAACTTAAGTAATTATTTAAATGAAATTAAATGATTTTTGTTTTTTTGTTAATTGAAATGAAACTCTCTGAACTGATTTGCTCAAGTGAATTGGAGAGAGAGAAGATATTTTACAAGAATGATTTTGATTTCAGATTTGTTTTAAAGGCTGAGTGCATCAAAAAGTAATTAGTTTTTTTCCCCCTTTTTTTACCTTAGAGAATAAGAAGATTGAGGACTTGCTGGAAGCCATCAAACAGAAAACTGTAACTTTGAACAGCCTCAGATACGCCTCAGACACACCCTTTTCTAGCCCGTCTGCTTCAGTGTCTGGTAAGATCTACACCGATACGGCTTTAACCAAACGATCAAGCTTTGCCATTAAAGTCCTGTTCTATTCTTTTCCCATCATACAGCCGTCTCACATCTCAATCAGCCCATCAGTAATGTTCACCCTGAACCCCTAAATCACTCACCCGAATACCCTCCGCCTCAAGACCCCCCGCCACTGGCTCCTCTCCAGGCTCCAGGCCAGCCCAAGATGACCTCCCCGAGCAGAAGAGGCCCGAGCCTGCAGGCCAGCGCTCGACAGACCCTCTGGCCGAAGGAACAGCCTCCTGCACTCAACGGAGTAAAACTCCAGGACTGGGAGCGAAGAAACTCCGAGGACTTCGCACAGCACTTCCATCAGTCTGTGCTGCAGTCTACTCAAATATCCCAGCAGAAACAGAAAGGTGACAGTGGCTACCCTATACTTATATTTAAGATAATGGGCCCTATTTTAACGATCTAAGCGCATGGTCTAAAGCGCACGTCGCAAGTGCACTGAGGGCGTGTCCGAATCCACTCTTGCTAGTTTAACGATGGGAAAAACGGTCGGCGCGCCCTGGGGAATGGTCTAAAAGGGTTGTCCCTATTCTCTTAATGAGTAACAGGTGTGTTTTGGGCGTAACGTGCAAAAAAAACAATCAATCTCATCTCCCATTCCCTTTAAAAGCCAGTTGTGCTCGCGCCATGGCGGATTCGCTATTTACATGGCGGAATTTGCAAGCGGAAAGACTGAACGCGTCTCCAGAGCGCAAACGGACGTTGCGGACCCGCCTATAGGCGCACAGTACCAACACGCTCTTTAAATAACAAAAAAATATTGCGCTATTGACTTTAGACCAGGTTTCAGGTGATCAATGGCGCAGTCTGTTTCAGTTTCCTCAAAATAGCAACAATTTGCCTGAACACACCAGACCAGCGCATGGCCATGGGAGCACAAATGGGCGCAAATCCATTTGCTTTTTAAACAATGTGGCACAGGAATGAAAATGAAAATCGCGTCAGGCTGAAACTAGCAGAAAACTCTTGCGTTGCACCTGGCGCCGCATTGCACCGGGTGTATGATGGAGCCGAATGTATGTAGATATATACATATTACTGATATAGCCTGCTTGATCTTTATTGCATGTGTATTCCAACAGGTGAACTCTCTATTGGAGCGAACGAGCAGTTTGACCCCCATGCACATCCACCTCCAGGCCTCCAGAGGGCACTCAACAAACTCCCTAATGGACAGACCAATGGCCACTCCTGCCATTTATCAGCCCTCCACAACTCCCCAGGGGTGAGGAATGACCTTTCAGCTGGCGAGGGCATCAGTTCAGATGAAGACGAGGAAGAGGAATCCTTCAGTCCTAGGTGGAAAGGGATTGAATCTATATTTGAGGCGTACAAGGAGTACATGGAGGGTAAGTTTACAGCATATTGAGATTTAAACTTATGTTATTTGGATAAATATGTGAACATGAGGAACTAATGCAACTGAGCAGATCATTGAATAGTTGTGTTAAAGGATTCGTTCACTTCAGATAATTTACTCACCCCCACGTCATTCAAGATATTCATGTCTTTCTTTCTTCAGTCGAAAAGAAATCCAGATATTTTAGGAAAACGTTCCAGGATTTTTCTCCAGATAGTGGAGTTCAACGTGAATAAGTGCCAGACGAGGAACAAGTGTCTTATCTAGCCAAACAATCGGCCATTTTTGTAAAAAAAAAACAAAAAAAAACATTTATATACTGTTTAACCACAAAAGCTCGTCTTGCACTAGCTCTGTGATGACGCATTACGTATGACGTTGAAAGATCAAGTGTGACATAGGCGGAAGTACCGACCTAGTGTTTACAAAGCGTTTACAAAGTCAAACGCCTTTTACAAAATAAATAAATAAAAGGTAAAACAACAATGTTGGATGATTTTGAAGTTAGAGGAGAAAATGAGATGACGTTTTTCGCCATACCCTACACTTTCCACCTACGTCAGGTCACCTGACCTTTCCAACGTGATTACGTAATGCGTAAAGTCGTGGACGTGCAAGACGAGCGTTTGTGGTTAAAAAGTATATAAATATATATTTTTTTTTTTTTTTTGAAAATGGTTGATCGTTGCACTAGATTAGACTTATTCCTCGGCTGGGATCGTGTAGAGTCCTTTGAAGCTGCATTGAAACTGCAATTTGGACCTTGTTGAAGTCCTCTATATGGAGAAAAATCCTAGAATGTTTTCCTAAAAAACCTTATTTGTTTTCGACTGAAGAAAGAAAGACATGACATGACATGACATGAGTAAATTAGTGGGTGAGTAAATTATCAGTTAACTGAAGTGAACTACTCCTTTAAGGTGTGGTCAAAATTGTGTCCATTTTCAATAGTGTAGCGATGTATGAAGCACAGAAGTCACTTTCAAATCAAGCATCTTTCTGTTGAATCTGCCATGAAGTTGCGTGACAAACTTAAACACACGGCAAAATCTGCATGGGGAAATCTTTCACCCAATCGTGTGGATTCCTATTGAAATGAATGACCGGATTTCGTCTCAAATTCGCCAAACAACAGTAAATGTGAGAGCGCCTTTAGACTGCATTGATTTGTCTGGACAGGATATAGTCTTTTCTGAGTGTTTTTGTCTGTATGATTATAGTGCATTGCTCAGCTGTCTGTCTCTTTCCGCGTCTGTCTCTCAGAGAGAAGTATAGAGCACCAGGTTCTCCAGAGCGAGTGTAGACGCCTAGAGACGCAGCATTACAACCTCAGTCTGACCGCCGAACAGCTTTCTCATAGCATGAGGGTAAGAATATATTATTTTGGTATCTATATTATATAGGTTTTTATATTTTTATGTGTTGTTATTTTTGCACAGAAAAGGTTACCAAATATTTTTCCACACTAAAATCATGCTAACACATTGTTTACACCTTGTGGCTATCCCTATTGAAACAGTAAGGGGGTTGGGGTGTGTGTGTGTTTGATTTCCATTAACCCTTAAATTCATAAATGTTTCGCCGACCATTATTACATATTCGGGTTTTTAGCGACCCAGATCTATATCTAACACGGATGGACCTGTCGCTGTGATAGAAAACTCTCTTGATATTAGAGAAACAAATACAGAAGAATAAAATAAAGCATATTTTGTTACCTTTTTGGAGCTTGGAAGGGTTCAGTTTGAACAGATGTTTTACACACTGTCCTCGTCAGAGCTCATTTCATTACATTCAACATCTGGCTAATAAATTCGCCATCTCAAACATATTCTCAAAACTATCATTTTCAACATCTTCAAAATCAATATTTTGATCGCTGGGCAGCTTCTTCACCAGATCAAGTGTCAGTGACTTGCTCTGCAGTAAATCTTTGAGCCATTTAAATTTTTTGCTTGCGGTAACTATGAGTGAAACTTCACTTTATTGTTTATCAGACACTGCCACCTTGTGGAATAAATGTCAATTGCACTTATTCAGTCATCAAAGATTCAATTATTGTTGTGCAGAAAAAAAAATACTAACACTGTTACACACCTCTGGTCGTTAGCTATGGAAGCTTGTTTCTGCCATTTTATAAAACGGGAACATTTGATAAAACGTTTTTAATAAAACATTTTAAAAGTTAATTGCGAGTTTACATCTCGCAATTCTGAGAAATTCTCAGAATATTAAGTCAGAATTGCGAGATATAAAGTCGCAATTATCTTTTAAAATGTTTCATTCTGTGGCGGAAACAAGCTTCCATTGCTAACAACAGCGAGAAATAAACTCGCAATTCTGACTTTTTTTCTCATAATAGCAAATTTATATCTCGCAATTCTGACTTTATAACATTTAATTGTGAGTTTATATCTCGCAATTCTAACGTCTTTTCTCAGAATTGTTAGATATAAACTCGCAATTGTGAGTTATAAAGTCCAATTCTTAGGAAAATACTTTTTTTCTCTCAGAATTTAGTTTATATCTCTCAATTCTGACTTTATAACACGCAATTGCGACTTTATATCGTGCAATTCAGATTTTATATCTCCCAATTGCGTGTTATAAAGTCAGAATTGCGAGTTTATATCTCACAATTCTGACTTTATAACACAATTTTGAATTTATATCACGCAATTGTGAGAAAAAAAGTCCGAATTGTGAGATAAAAAAAATCACAATTACCTTTTTTATTTTTTATTCTGTGGCGGAAACAAGCTTCCATAGTTAGCGACCCTATAAAGTTTTTACAAAAAAATCAATG
Source organism: Tiaroga cobitis (assembly GCA_030578255.1). Taxonomy (NCBI): domain Eukaryota; kingdom Metazoa; phylum Chordata; class Actinopteri; order Cypriniformes; family Leuciscidae; genus Tiaroga; species Tiaroga cobitis. The sequence continues at coordinate 26,706,380 of CM060615.1, read as the reverse complement.
GGAAAACAGACAATATTTTATAATGTTGTATGTATATATTTTCTTGTATTGTTCATAATGAATTGACAGAGGAATACTAAGAAGGTTGATGTTTAACTTTAAAAAAAAAAATCGAATGAGAAGGGTAGTTAAATGACGTCCCGGGTCACTAAAGACCCGAGTTATGCGTTTAAGGGTTAAATAGTCTCAAGTTAAATGTTGCTTGCAAAAACCTACACCAATTTTCCGTTACAAATAAGGTGGATAGTTTGAAAGTGGGCATATCCGGACGCAGGCAGTGACTTTTTCTCTCTTTCCCCCATATTTAGGAGCTGTTGGCACAGAAGCACAATCTGGCGCTGAAGAGAGAGCGCATGCAGGCCGAACTGGAGCACTTCAAGAAATGCTTGGGATTGCCGCTGCTACACTGGCACAGAGGATACTACAAGAGGCCTTCGCCGAGGTGACCTTCCTCGCATTTATGATGGACGTGCTGAGGAAGAGTGGCTGATCGGTGTAATGGCTGAGAACTTAAATTACTAAACGTGTGATTTCAGCTTTGGCACGAGAAGATAGACAAAGCTATCGGTCATTGTTTTGGTGCCAATGTCTGACTCCTCACTGTGACTCACTGCACTACAAGTCCAACCACTATATACAGGATCTAATCTCTGAACAAAACAGGCATTCAGCATATCCATTACTTGACGGATTAATCTGACGGGACGTTTGAAAGACCAATGCCAAGAGGTGCAGAAAATCAATCCAGAGCTGCTCACATGCAGATGGCTCCTGGAAATGAGCGATTCTGGAATCTAGTTCAAATGTTTTAATATTTATAAATTTTTTAAAGGAATATGATTATGTAAAATACTGTCAAATCACATTTTGTATGTTTTTATTATTAATGATGAATTCTAAAAAGGACTGTAGTTTGGAAAATAAATATTTTAAAGCTTTTTGCAGGGAAAAGTGTGTTAAGGTACTGCTGGTCAGAAATGTTGGTGAAAGACAGAAATGAAGTGGGTGGACTTGAGTTCTCAATTCAAAAGGGTTCAGTTTAATACGAAAGTGGTTGTCTAGATCAATTTGAACAGTGTTCCTGTAAATTTTGTAATTTTCTCTTCGTCACACATTAAACCAAAAGTTCTAGTACATGGCTGTTCGAAAATAAACCAATCAAATGTGGATATCACTTTATAATCGCTTTCATTAATGACACTGTAATAACAAACCGCAGACCAGCAGTTCATGCACATTCAAGTATGAATATACTGATAATACATGAATCAGGAGTACATTTGTGAATGTACATTAATTATTATTGGGGACCGTTTGTGCTAAAGTCAGTCAAGCAATCGATCATTATGTGGACGGTGGAAATTTTTTATTAATAAATATAACTAAAATGAGTAAAAACAGATATAATTGAGCATATATATAAATAATAATGAGATATTAAGAATAACCAATTCAATATAGTATTTTCTGTTAAATTCATAAAATAATTGATTTCCAAGATGATTATGAAATGACACAAATAGGGCCTTATAAATTAACATTCTGTTAAACGTTATATGATGGTCATTTAATACTGTTTGTTACAGACTTGTTAAAATCTTGAAAATAATTCTAAAGAGTCACCCAAATGTTTGTTTGTATAATTTATTTTTCAACCTAGCTGCCATGAGAACAGTCATTTAGGTTGTGCGTTTTATACAGTTTAGTGCCACGAAGTTTTGTTGAAAAAAAAAAAAACCTACATGAGCTGTCGCTGTGTTATTATTTATGACAGAAAACCACACCTCATGTGTTGGATTTGAAAGAAACGTCCAATGCTACAAGTCGAGAAGTGTCTGTCTTAAGATGTTTATTCTCCATTTTGTCTTTGACGCTTAAAGTGCAGACCTAAAGGCCTGTAGTTATTGTATATTGTTTTTAAACAAGAATGGCGAATGGAAATCTGTTTGTAAGAAATGGAAAGGAAATGGATCAGCCATTATGGGGGGATGGGTGGGGGGGCTGAAATGTTTTTAGTTGTAATTTTTAGTGGAATGAAATGTGAGTTAATATATTATTTGTTGAAGGTAGAAATACTTGGATATATAGGTGTATATGCTGATAAAAGAGTTTGAAAAAAAATATTTCTTGCCATATTTTGTTTACAAAAACTCTTAAGAAAGTAATGGACACGATTCATTCACATACGTAACATGATCTTTCAGTTGTTTCTTGGCTATGATTTACAATACAGCAAAATAAACAACTTGATATTTAAATGATCTCTGGTATTATTTAATATATATATATATATATATATATATATATATATATATCATATGTCTTATATCATATATTATGATATAAGATGTCTTATATCAAGTCAAGTCAAGTCAAATATATTTATATAGCGCTTTTCACAATACAGATTGTATCAAAGCTGCTTCACAGTATCAATCAAAACAACTTAACAATATGTGTTTATTACTGGAAAAAAAGACATCCAAGTTTGGTAGAGCTGATCAATGGTATGATTGGTTAATTATTTTGAATATCCCCAACTGAGCAAGCCAAAGGCAACAGTGGCAAGGAACCGAAAAACTCCATCCAGTGACCTAAAGGTGTCCTAACACACCATCAGATGACCCCATGGAGAAAAAAAAAAAAAAAAATCATATATGTCATATCATATATGTCAATTTTCTTGGCTGGACCACTACTGTGTATATACACTCACCTAAAGGATTATTAGGAACACCATACTAATACTGTGTTTGACCCCCTTTCGCCTTCAGAACTGCCTTAATTCTACGTGGCATTGATTCGACAAGGTGCTGAAAGCATTCTTTAGAAATGTTGGCCCATATTGATAGGATAGCATCTTGCAGTTGATGGAGATTTGTGGGATGCACATCCAGGGCACGAAGCTCCCGTTCCACCACATCCCAAAGATGCTCTATTGGGTTGAGATCTGGTGACTGTGGGGGCCATTTTAGTACAGTGAACTCATTGTCATGTTCAAGAAACCAATTTGAAATGATTCGAGCTTTGTGACATGGTGCATTATCCTGCTGGAAGTAGCCATGAGAGGATGGGTACATGGTGGCCATAAAGGGATGGACATGGTCAGACACAATGCTCAGGTAGGCCGTGGCATTTAAACGATGCCCAATTGTCACTAAGGGGCCTAAAGTGTGCCAAGAAAACATCCCCCACACCATTACACCACCACCAGCAGCCTGCACAGTGGTAACAAGGCATGATGGATCCATGTTCTCATTCTGTTTACGCCAAATTCTGACTCTACCATCTGAATGTCTCAACAGAAATCGAGACTCATCAGACCAGGCAACATTTTTCCAGTCTTCAACTGTCCAATTTTGGTGAGCTCTTGCAAATTGTAGCCTCTTTTTCCTATTTGTAGTGGAGATTGAGTGGTACCCGGTGGGGTCTTCTGCTGTTGTAGCCCATCCGCCTCAAGGTTGTGCGTGTTGTGGCTTCACAAATGCTTTGCTGCATACCTCGGTTGTAGCGAGTGGTTATTTCAGTCAAAGTTGCTCTTCTATCAGCTTGAATCAGTCGGCCCATTCTCCTCTGACCTCTAGCATCAACAAGGCATTTTCGCCCACAGGACTGCCGCATACTGGATGTTTTTCCCTTTTCACACCATTCTTTGTAAACCCTAGAAATGGTTGTGCGTGAAAATCCCAGTAACTGAGCAGATTGTGAAATGACCGGCCCGTCTGGCACCAACAACCATGCCATGCTCAAAATTGCTTAAATCACCTTTCTTTCCCATTCTGACATTCAGTTTGGAGTTCAGGAGATTGTCTTGACCAGGACCACACCCCTAAATGCATTGAAGCACCATGTGATTGGTTGATTAGATAATTGCATTAATGAGAAATTGAACAGGTGTTCCTAGTAATCCTTTAGGTGAGTGTATGTGTATATATATATAGGCCTACACGTATTCTTTGGACCATTTTTCCTGCCGACCAAAATATTCGTTATTTCAAATGTAGGCGCGTCGTGCGTGGCAAGCGCGCTCATAATGTAAGAGACGCTGACGTGACCACAACATTGCCCAACATCAAATGGCAAATGTAATGTAAGTGGAACGAAACTGAGCTACTCGTTATTGTGTGGTTGACGGACCGTTTATCAGACCAATGCAGCGCGAGCCGATCTTAATCAAGCAGCAGCTGTTACTACACAGCGAAATCCAGTAAAGAACAAATTTAAATTCGCCACTGAAGTAATAACATCGCTGCGAGATCTAGTGAGAAACATTCACATTTCTCCGTTATTAACGGATCAAACAGCGCTGACGTGGAAACCAGGAAGAAACATTGTGCCATGAATAAATAGTAATAATCTAGTGTCCACAGATCAGCAACATTCACCATGGATTTACTGTAGTAACACTACTAACTGTAACCATGGAAGTTTGGCAGGAATAGTAGGCTATAATGCTTTCAAGTAACATTACGTCGGTTTTATCAAATGTTAATCTGAACTAAAATAAACCTTTGTTTATAATTACTACAATATTACATTTAATTTTGTTCAAGGAGCTGTTTTGTTTTATATGCTCCTAAGAAAAGTCAAGTATAGCACCATCATTACTCAAAGTAAAAAAAATATTATTCTTTATGATGTTAGTTTTAATAAAAATATAATTAAAAAAATTAAATCAAGGAAATTTCTCTGCCATTTCTTTCTTTTTGCTGTATCGAAAATGTACCGAACCGTGACACAAGTGTATTGTATCTTATCGAACCGAACCGTGAATTTTGTGTGTATATATATATATATATATATATATGTATGTATGCACGTTTTTCACTTCCAGCTCTTGTTAACAATTATATATCACTAATAAATGATTAGATATACAAATGAATAGCAGTTACTAAGATTGAAGTGGTTTGGAATTGGTCAAATGTGCTTCATTTTAAAACCGTTCAGTTGGACTGCAGTCAGTTTGTGTGTGCTGTTAGTTAAAGCAGGTTACCAGGCTGTTGTTAGTTGGGTAGTAGTTAGCTGCAGTGTTTTTCATCACAATGCTTCTTCTTCAGCATTGCGTCTTAGACCTGAAGGCCACCTTGATCTTGTTTAGCAGGTCATTCAGGTCCTCTCTGATCCACAGCTTTGAAACTATACACCACCTGTGATGCAAATAATCAGTCTTTGTAGAGATGCTTACATAAAGTAATTTCATCAGTCTTATTTGCTAGAAGGTTTATTGACGTACGCTCCTAGCACATAACTGTTAAACCACAAGTTAAAGAGATAGACGGTTCACCCAGAAATGAATATTCTGTCATTTCCAAACCTGTATAGCTTTTTTAACCCCCATGAACCGAATTTATGAAAAGTTTATAAAAGTGAATGCGGACGAGCTGTCTCCATGACCAAAAAGTGTTATATGGTACAGACTAACTATTCTTCTGAAGTCAAGTGATTGTGTGAAAAACAGAACTGAATTTAAGTTATCATTCACTGAACATCGAGTCTAACCTGCTGTATTTCCAATGAACAGGGAATGGATCATTATTTTTAATTGGATCTTTTCAATAAATCCAGAAACGATTCATTCAGGAATTCATCCAGAACTGCAACAGCCCAGAATAATTGTTGTAAATAATAAATTGTATACATATTTAAAGTGTCCCTATTATGCTATTTTTAAGGCTCCTAAATTTGTCTCCTACAACAGGTTTACATGCATTAAAAGTAAAAAAAATTTTTTTTAAAAAACACTTTCATTTTCTCATAATATACATTGCACATCACCACATTTTTTTAATGATTCTTAAACGACTCCTCGGCCCAGTCTGTTGTGATTGGTCTATCGCTTACAGCGCATGTCGAAAGCTTCATGCCATTATCATATGACGTGTTTGTGGGCGTGTCAAGTTGTTTGCTGGCGGACAACATGATATGGTCCTCACTGCAGAAAACGAAATCCAGGGGGAGGAGTTGGAGCCAGAATCTAACCCCACCCCTAATCCTACCCATCTCCGCCCCCTGATGCCTAACCCCACCCCTAATCCTACCCATCTCCACCCCCTGATCCCTAATCCTACCCATCTCCGCCCCCCCTGATCGCTAACCCCACCCCTAATCCTACCCATCTCCGCCCCCTGATCTTTAACCCCACCCCTAATCCTACCCATCTCCGCCCCCTGATGCCTAACCCCACCCCTAATCCTACCCATCTCCACCCCCTGATCCCTAATCCTACCCATCTCCGCCCCCTGATCGCTAACCCCACCCCTAATCCTACAAATCTCCGCCCCCTGATCTCTAACCCCACCCCTAATCCTACCCATCTCCGCCCCCTGATCCCTAACCCCACCCCTAACCCTACCCATCTCCGCCCCCTGATCCCTAATCCTACCCATCTCCGCCCCCTGATCGCTAACCCCACCCCTACACCTACATATCTCCGCCCCCTGATCTCTAACCCCACCCCTAATCCTACCCATCTCCGCCCCCTGATCCCTAACCCCACCCCTAACCCTACCCATCTCCGCCCCCTGATCCCTAACTCCACCCCTAACCATACCCATCTCCGCCCCCTGAACCCCACCCCTAATCCTACCCATCTCCACCCCAGATCTGGATCCAACTCCGCCCCCTGGATCTCGTGTACTGCAATGAGGTGCTACTGGACAACATACAACATAGGCGGGCATTATGCAACTGTATCTTCTAGTGACTTAGAACCGTAAAGCAATAGGATTCGAAACAAAAACGACTCACATAGGTGGTTCAGAGTCATATTTATTTTGGGAGACAATAACTTTATTTATCGTGCACTTTCGACTTCACAACTTTGCAGAACGTTTACATTCACAAACAGCTATATTACACTGCGTGAAATGAAATATTCGAAAAAACATCATAGGGGCACTTTAAGATTTAAAACGTGATTTGCCCTGAAACCTATGAAAAATACCCATCCATTTAAATTACAATCTAGAGCGCTTATCTGGTCTAAAAAACAACAACATTTGGGTAAAAAAAAATCACATGGAATTGGCCATTTGCCGAACACGCTTCCCATCACATAACAGATTGGACAGGCATTTATTTCATTTCAATAAAAATTAAGAAAATATTCTAAAAGTGGAAATAAAGTGTCTATCGTGTGTTTAATAATAAAGTGTTTATCGGTTGGGTTAGGGGTAGGGAGAACTTTATTGTTCCATTAAGCTGCATCCATTTAAAAAAATTAATAAATATAATCATTTAGGCTACACTCAATTATTGCATAGGCAGGCCTACCGTTTAATGTACAACAACAATGAGGTGCAAATAGTAGGCCATCTGCCATTATTTAGTATAAATCTAATACAGTAGGCTACTTACACTTAGTGCAAATAGCCGCTGCCAATAGTTAAAACTTTAAAAACGCATCTCGAGACTCTTGTATTTTGCGTTCGGTTCCATTTCATTGCACCCCGTAGCGTCTAATTATATAAACGCCCGTTTACCTGTGCAAAGAGACGCTCAGGTGAACAGGATCACGTGACCCTGTATTTCCCACAGTGATTCTAGGCGACAGACTCCGTGTAACCGCTGCGCACCTTCCGCGTTTATATGACACGCACTGCTGGCAACATCTACAGCCTCTGTTTCACGGTTAAAGTGCGATAGTCAACTTCATGACAAACTATTTTACAAGTACACTCTTTCATGAAAGGATTTATCAGAGGACTGCGATGTGGCGTTGTCATTTCATTCTGTATCTGACATGTAAAGCGTTTACTCAGTCTGCGGGTAAGACTTCATTTGAATCTATCTATCTATCTATCTATCTATCTATCTATCTATCTATCTATCTATCTATCTATCTATCTATCTATCTATCTATCTATCTATCTATCTATCTATCTATCTATCTATCTATCTATCTATCATCTATCTATATATCTAATGGATTGTGTCTAATTGTTATTGAATAGCCTATGTGTTTTTCAATTTCTGTATAGTTTTTTTTTTTCTGCACAATTATATTTGTATTTTTACTGCTACTGCCCCTGTAAAAAGATTTGGTTATTTTTACACATTGACCTTTTGTGGGAAAGCAAGTTTTTTTTTTTATATTGGAATCTGTCATCAAACAACTTTAAGGCTTTTGTAGTAATACAATTGTGGGGGGAAATCCTATAGTAAAAATACAAAAGTACAAAAATGTCACAAAATAGTTTTGACCTGCAAATATTGCAAATAATCAATTAGCCTATGTAAATGTAGGCTATTACATTTAAAACACATGACAACTTGCCCTGACATGAAAATACTCTTCAACCTTTATATCACTGTGTGTTATTGGTTTCATTTGTTTACACAACAAAAATACGATGATGTCCTGATGACCCCTTACGTTTAAGTTGTTTTTCCGGTTAATAATGGTCATGCTGTACAATTATTCAGCACTTTGTTTGTCTACCAGAATAAAATAAAATAAAAACTCAACCTGCAAAGTGAACTTTGTATCTTTAACACTGCAGCTCCTGTTTAATGATTGAATGAAGTTACTGGCTGCAGTGCAGACCATTTATGACTATTCAATATTGACAGATCAATTCTTATAACCAAAGGCATTAGTACTCAACCTGAACGTAATGAATAATGAACCTGTTATAACAGGTTATTTATTGTTAAGTCCTATCGGGTGCATTCAAACAGCACAATGCTTTTGTCAAACCTGTTGTCAATATGATACACAAATCTCTCTTCCGCCTATATGAGCATACATAATGTTGACTTTTTGGTGTGTGTGTGTGTGTGTGTGTGTGTGTAAAGCACCTCAAATTACCATCTTACAATTCACCTGCACGGGTGAAAGTGGCCATAAAAAGAGCAATCCAGTGTAAATGTGTTCTGGAACAAGAGAAGGTTCTGGAACAGTCATTATTTGCTCTTATAACATTGTTGTTTCCCCCTCTGCCACTCTTATCCTCCCTAACTTTGAATCATTAGTATTTACATGTATTAGTTTTCTTCATTTTTTTGTGTAAAGCTATACTTACAGTATATTATAGACAGTTATTACTATATGAACTGCCTGTGAATTGAATGTTTGGCATTTAAAGCATCGAGCTCTACCAGTTGAGTTACAGGAACTAGTTATTCCTACTTGCTTTGAATACACAAATTTTGTCCTACTCTCTTATTTTCATACTTGTTTACTTTATATCTAGCTGCACATCAAATATATGAACTGTTGAATGTAACATATTTCCAATGGACGAACAGCTGATTTCATATTTTATTAGATTGTTGAACAGAGCAATTGGCACTAAGGGCTAAAACTCAAGAATGCAAATGCTGGGTTTGCACATTGCAAGAGCTGGTCCCATTCTACACACTTAACCTACTAAACCTGGTGCACTAAATAGGGATGCAACGATAATATAATTGTGGCCGACTGATACACTGTCAGAAAAAGGGGTACAGTAGGAGTCCATTTTTGTCCCCCAAGGTACAATCTACACTAATGTACCCCATAGGGCTTATTATTGGACCTCTAGGTACATATATGTACCTTTTTGAGGGTCAAAAAGGTACATATATGTTCCCAAGCATTAAAAGGTACATATATGTACCCTTTTTTTAAAGGTTAAGGTACAAAGCAAAAACTCCAGTGTTAAATTAACTCTCCTGTGTTCAAGTGTGTTAAAGTTAATAAGCTAATTAAGTGATTCATTGCGTGATGAATGACCATTATTGAGGGCACCTGATGTTAACAAGCAGAATCACTGAAGGAGAAAATCTATTTTTTTAAGACACCATTATGGTGATTGGTGTTTACTTTAGTTGGGCTCTTGACTCTTAAACTGTTAACATTAGATTTTGTTTGGCTGTTGTATCTGAGTTATAACTGCCAGATGAACAGAGAAAAGTTGCAAGAGAAAAGTTGACCAGATGATGTTGGTTATGTTTTGACATAATCATAATTTGATCTGATTCACAAATCTCATTTAGAGAGTTATGTCTACCTTGTTGATTACAGCAGACTGTGAAATTACAGTAAATGGTTTTCAACATATTCAATATAATCCAAAATATTTCTTAAAAGTTGTTCTGATCAGAAGACTTTGAAATTGTTTTTTATTTAGACACAGACATCAATAATCAGCCTGTGAATCTCAACAATGGTGACAATAATAAAGCATGTTGCAGTGCATTCTGCGTGCCACCAATCAAAACTCATTCATGGCTCCCATCATGCATTGAGGTATGAATAAATTATTATCTGAATTGTTTTAGTAATTTCCTTTCCATAATGGCATATTCTGTTTGTCACCATTGTTGAGATTCATACACTGATTCTTGATGTCTGTGTGTGCCTAAAAGAAAGATTTTGTTTTTCAGAACAACTTTTTAAAAATCTTTTAGATTATTTAGAAAATTCTGGATCTTATGTTGTGGAATCACAGTGATGCTGTGACCAACACTATACATTTAAGTCAGAGATCAGACTCTAAATTAGTTCAGTGATTCAGGACAAATTATGATTATGTCAAAACATAATCAACACCACCTGATCAACTTTTCTCTTTGTTCATCTGGCAGTTACAACAGCCAAACAAAATCTAATGTTAACAGTTTAAGGCCCAACTAAAGCAAACTTAACACTCATAGTTTACCACTTTAACACTCTTGAGTCTGGAGCCATATTTAACACTGGAGTTTTTGCTGTGTACAATATCAAGGGACAGACGCTGCAAAGCCATTTTTTTTTTTGTAAAAGTTGTTGTTTAAAGGTTTTAATGATACCTTAATTATTTAAGGTAGATTTGAACTTATCACTATATTTGAGTAGCCTTAAAATAACCTTTAAATAAAGGAAATAAAAGTTTTGGCACAAGGGTACAAATATGTACCCTATGCCAAGGGTATAAAATCTGTACCCTTGAGGGTACAGCCCCAGTGACAAACCATTGTACCCCTAAAGGTACAATTATGTACTTTATTTTCTGAGAGTGTATAGTCAGTGTTGTTTTCATCTTATAACCAATACATGGCTGATATTAGAATACTATTTTGTCTAAATAAATAATAAAACACTAAAAACTAAAATCATCACAACATTATAATTTGCAGAATGATTCATTTTGAGATTTTCTAAATATACATTTAAAGGTGCGGTCACATTTTTTGTTGTTTAGCCAATTTTTCGCAGGCTGAAACTTCAATCAGTAGGCCTAGATATCGAGAAAAGGTTTTCTAAGAATGTACAGATTGTGCAATTACATGCCCGATATTGATCGCTAAATTAAAAAATATCCTAAATCTGATGGTACCGATATATTTTAAATCCCCACTACTAATTCTGAGGCCTTACAGGGACAGTTCACCCAAAAATGTAAATTCTGTCATCATTTACTTGCCCTCATGTTGTTCCAAATCTGTATGAGTTTCTTTCAAAAGAAGATATTTTGAGTTGACGGTAGCCATTGACTTCCACAGTAGGGGAAAAAAAGAAATCTTGGAAAGATGTTTTCCATCACGTCACATAGAACTAAATAAACAACTGTCTTACCTCGAATCCTGAGATTATGTGTACAGAGAACTTCAGGAAAAGTGTTTGCTAAAGGTCAAACCAAATGACCCGATAGCTATCTTGCTTCTGACCACCACAGCATGTCCAAAGTTTGCTGGTTGAAGTGATAAAGGTCAAACCAAATGACCCGATAGCTATCTTGCTTCTGACCACCACAGCATGTCCAAAGTTTGTTGGTTGAAGGATTTATGGACCAAAACTGCCCACATTGGAGTTTTTCAACCATTTGCACGGAAATCTACGCATACAATATTTATGTAGGCAGTGATTTCTATTAAACATCAGTGTCATTAATGGACCTGTCACCAGCCGAGCTTTCAAATGAATCTTCATAATGAAGGCCCATTCAATAAATTTTTTATGAACCCTGATATGGCAAAAATCAATAATTAACAAACAAGCAGCACAGTAAGAGACATCAGATTCCAATTGTACTTTAAAAGAAAGTTTATTCTTTTAAAAGAGGTTGTTCACAAAAGATGCCATGGCAGCTACCCCACAGTAGGAACACAGACCTGCATCACTCAGAAACCAAGCAGCTTTTATACCCCCCTTTGACAGAGTCTCTTCTTTTGTACTTTTCTGCTTATTCGTGTAAAACCAGATCAGGCTGGTTGGTTAGAAATACAATGTTCTGAAACTCCTCTAAACGCCCCTTCTCTCTGGGCTTTTGCTATCCTCACACCTGTGAGGTCAAAAGGGCTGAATAACCTTTGTCTTTCCTGATTACCCATCCTAACAAATTCAGAGGCTCTGTCTGACTATTTGCTTAAGTGTGTGTGTCTCTGTTCCCACCATGCAAATATTCCAGGGGAGAAAATACATGATTGAAAGAAAAGAAAACCCACACAATAGCAACATGAAAAACTAAAATATTAATTTTTCCACAACAACCCTTTTCCATTTTATTGCATAAAATACCATATCCTTGAGGGCAGATGAAGAACATATTGCTCAAACATGTGAATATGAAGCAGTGCTGATGAGAAACAGCCTCACCTGTGCATTAGAATAGAGTTTCACTCATCTCTCTTGAGATTAGATCTCCTCCACAAGACTCAAGCAAGTTTACGCTAATAAAGAAGTCATTGTTTTTAGCTGAGCGCCTTTCAGGTGTGCTCATTCCATAAAGCTCATACTGGATTAAGAATCTGGCAGTTTATAAAAAGTCACATTTTCGTACATTCGTAAAGGCCCGTTCACACTAAGGACAATAACTATTACCGATAATGATAAAGATATACAGTAGTTTTCTTTTTTAGTTAATTTAAAATAACAGCGCAGTCCACACCACAACTATAACGTTAATGGCACAGAGAAATGATATCATTAGAATCTCTTTAACAACGTTTTTTTTTCTTCTAGCTGATGAACAATAAAAACATTGACAGCCAATCAGAATCCTTTCTGCTTTGATTGCATTTAAAGCGGCAAGCGACAAAACTGCAGAGCATGCTATAATAAATAAATAGATTAGTATTGTGCATTGGTGTGGATACAACTATTGTTATCATTATATCTTTATAGTTATTGTTCTTGGTATGAACAAGGCTTAACACACTGATGCTCATATATTTCTAATTTTTCTCTCTCGAAACAAAGATCCGCTTTGTAGCAGGGTTCCAGACTTCAAGCATGATCAAACTCAGTCGGTTTCTGGGACGCTCGGACACAGCGTGGTCCTCCAATGCAAAGCCTCCATGGGTTTGAACCGCACAGGTTCAGACTGTAAAGACCACCTGGAGTGGATGAAAGACGGCACACCGCTTACCAACCTCACTATCTACCCTCAAAATATACTAAACTGGTGGGTATATGATGCTATATAATGGCCAGCACTGGGTACATAGTGTATCAGTTATTAAAATTGAAATATTGTAATGTGGCCCATTAAACTGAAAATATATGAAAGAAATTTAGATACTTTATAATGAAATTAATCTCTTTGACTGTGTTCTAGCGTACTGCATGATGTGTAGTATACACTAAATGCTCTAGTGCATACTATTTTTTTTAAATAATGTGAAAGTTAAAAAAATATGTGCACTTGCTAAACATTCCAGTCAGTTGTTTTTGCACAAACTCTTTACGTTGTGCTTATTTCAACAAACGCCAGCCAGATATGTTTCTGAATTTTCTTCTTTTTCGTTTAATTGGATTTTTTAACCAAATTGTCTGTAAAAGAGTCTACTTTTCATCATTCAATTAAATAATCCGTTAAGAAGCAGATGTTACACAAGTAGTGTTAACATAGACCATGTGTCACTTTTAATGATTTATGACTTTGATTTATGGTTCTGAGGTTCCCCTGTCTCTGATTTATGATGGGTCGCTGACAGGCTCCGGTATGTCTAGGCTGCGCGACGCCATGTGACATCCTCCTGCGTTGACATCCTGGCCGTAGGTGTGAAAGAAAGGTGTCTGGCCCTTGGCCTTCCGGGTTTATTGACCGTCTACCTGCGCGAGATAGGTGTTATGTCGTTGTGTATTCTGTCTGCTGGGGAGGCCCGTTTTCACACTTCGCCAAAAGCTGCGTGTATAAATGTGTGTTGAACGCGAGCACAGTCACTGAAGCGTACTAGTGTCTCGTGTCACGCTCCTCTGCAGTTTTTTTCTCGTTCTCATAACGTTACTATTTTCCAAGCCATATTGTGTTGTTGGATACGTGAGTGATTTACGGTCTGTAGCTGACAGGCTCCGGTATGTCTAGGCTGAACGACGCCGTGTGACATCCTCCTGCGGTGACATCCTGGTCGGATGTCCGCAGATCCGCAGGTGTTAAGAGAAACGTGTTTAGCCGGAGTTCATAGCGCTTTTGATCCACAGCGTTTGGCGTTTACATGTGTTAATTATGTTGCGGGTGGTTAGCCACGAGTTTACACTTTTGACCAAAAGTTACCGAACAGATAAGCCTACGTGCATCTCTGGTGATTATCTTAGTTCTCAAACAAAAACGGCCACAAAGTTGCATTTTATATAGCCAGAGTTTGGATAGTTCACTTATAGCTACACGAACTAGTTCAAAGTGCAGTTCACAAATTTTAAAATGAACTAGTTCATACTTCTCAGTTTTGAACTAAGTTCACAAGTTCCAAAAATGAACTAGTTTTTTTCCAGATGTTGCTGCGAGCTATTTTTTTATTATTGCCACAGCCCATATACAACCACAGACAGCAATTATTTTAACGTCGGGCAAAGTTTGCACAGAAATGTAAGATTTTTTTCTCATCCTCACCAACCTTGTCATAAAACTCGTTTAAATAATCATACGACGCCTCCTCGATGCTTTGTCCACTACATGCATGCTGCTTTTTGTTTTGATGACTCAAGCTGCGGCCGCGGTGCATGGTCGCTTGTGTTGCCAGGTTGGGTGTTTTTTTCGCTACATATTAAGGACTGTTTACGTGTGTTTTAGGCGGGGGTTTCGCCTGGAAGGTTCTATAGAAATCTGGCACCCTATTGAACGAAGTTAAACTGAGAGAGCGTGCGTTCACAGACAACAGAATGAACGAGATCACAGTAACGTTCATCAGGCAGTAACACAGTACGTTTAGTTCAAGTCCGCCTAAATTATCAACGAGTTCATGAACTATCGTTCAACGAATGCGTTCAGGCACAACACTGTATATAGCCCCACTCTTATCCATCGATTGTTATGATAAGATAAATCGTCCTGACTTCCTGAGGGAGTTAAAAAAAAAACTGTTAAAATCAAGTAATGATGCAATCCTTTAAATCTTAACTTTGAGTGCAACATAATTAAATGGATGTAAAATTATTATCATGTGACATTAAGGTGTCGGAAAAGACTGTAGCACCAATGACACAATGAATCACCAATGCCACACATAAGACCATAATAATTAGAGGAGACTAAATTGTTACATTTTGCATACAATCTAAATGAATAGCTTTGAATAAAGTCCATCTTTAAATGCGTCACCGGGGTTATCCCCTAAGAAAAAGTGACATCAGTGACATTTTCATGAAATTTCCCTTACAAAATGAATGATACAGATGTCAGACCACATCTTGTCAATCGTAGTATAATAAACAAATTAAGTAGTTTAATCCATAAGTGTTCTAGTTTATTATTTTTAAATATTGTAGCATCCAGTCAATATTGAGAAGGCCAGAACTGATGGTTAAATTACTTTAATTGCTTTCCTTGTCATCAACCAACGTAAGAGCTGTGTGAAACACAAATAAACCATGCATTACCATCACATTTCGAACATTACACATCTCATTACATTAGTTTCAATACGATAGCATCACCAAATTATAGATTTTACGATAAACATTTCAAGTAGGCTAGCTCAAATATATTTCTCATTAACTCTACAAACCTTGTTCCCCAATTGACCGAAGCTAAACCTTGTAGTTTTAACTGTTTTTAACCGTGAACCTTTTCAGACTTTCCTTTCGTCCTTTCCGCCGTTTGCCAGATTCATTTACGTCACTACACTTCCGGTTCCTTTGGTCATCAAAATAAAAGCCCGATACCGGAATAATAAAACCTTATAGCGTAGCTATAATCAAAATAGTGCTTAACTACTCTGTTGGCCTTTACACTCCCACCAAATTATTTGCTGATACACACATAAAAACACAAATAATTTCTTCAAGTTACTTAACCAGAACACAGAAATAACCTTGTAAACATGTTACAAATGTAACTTCAACATTTCAATACACTTAAGCATTGTAAATTTACCTTTCACAATCTTCTAGTAGCAGAACTAACTTATGTACTGGGCGTTCTACTACAGACATTTTGTTCACACGTTGACCCCTTTTGGTAAGATTTCTGTCTGCAAAGCCTATTTTGACCTTTCTGACAAGTCCATCTGTGTCTTTCACAGTGTCCAAGATTCGCCCAAGTTTCCACTGGGATCGAGGTTGCATTTCATCTTTGTCCATTACTATGTCGCCTATTTGCATGTTTCTTTTAGGCTTGTGCCATTTTTGTCTGACCATTATGTTCTGCAGGTACTCCCTTTTCCATCTGCTCCAAAACTGTTCGAGCAAGTACTGTACTTGACGCCATCGTTTTTGTGCATACAAGTCCTCCTTGACGAACTGTCCTGGGGGAGGCAGAGGAATTGAGGTTTTCATTGTGACAAGATGATTTGGAGTTAGCGGCTCCAAACTGTTTGGATCGTTGAGACTGTCTGTTGAAAGGGGGCGGCTGTTTACTATAGCAGCTGCTTCATACAAGAAGGTTCTGAGGGAAGAGTCAGTGAGTCGACCTGGTGTGAGAGCCAATGTTGCATTAAGAACGTTTCTCACAGTCCGTATCTGTCGTTCCCATACTCCACCTGCGTGACTAGCATGAGGTGTGTTTAGGACAAAATCACATTGTTTTTCTGCAAGGAAGGTTGTCAGTTTGTCAGTGTCAATTTCACCTTGTGCTGCACTCAGTTCGTTTCTGGCACCTACAAAGTTAGTACCCTGATCGCATTTTATTTGTCTGACAGAGCCTCTTAGAGCGATAAAGCATCGGAGTCCATTTATAAAAGTGTCCGTTGATAGGTCTTCTAACATTTCAACATGAATTGCACGTGAATAAAGGCACGTGAAAAGGAGGCCATACCTTTTATATTCTTTCCTTGCTTGTTTGGTCAGGAACGGTCCAAAAACGTCCATACCACAGTATGTAAAAGGCGGAGAGTGTTCAATTCTTTCTGCGGGTAAGTCTCTCATTTTTTGTCCTTCCACAGGTCTCCTTTGTTTACGACAAAACACACACTGGCGAATGTAGGATGCAACCGTTTGACTCAACTTTGGGATCCAATAGCCATTGGATCGTATCTCATTCATTGTGAAGCCCTTTCCCTGATGATTGACCCTTTCGTGGCAGTGAGCAATTATCAGTTTCGTGACGTGATGTTCTCTGGGAATGATTGTTGGATGTTTAAATGAGCTGGGAAGAGATGAGCGATGGAGCCTTCCTCCCACCTTAAGAACATTGTCCTTGTCCAAGAGAACATCCAAGTTGTACATTTTGTTGTTCTTTGGAAGTTGTTTGCCTTTGTTTAATGTCTCTATTTCGTTTTGATATGCTTGTCTTTGTAAGTCTTTGATTATCACCATTTCTGTGTTTTGTCTTTCAGTTACAGTTGTGAGTGTATTTGATTTGTCTTTGAGCAGGTATCGTCTGAGACGTGCGACTGCGCTGACTGCACGGGACCAGGATGAGAACTTTGTGAGCCGGTCACTAAGGCTTGTATGTTCAACCGTTTCTGTGTTTAGTGTCTGTACCTTTCTCACCTCTGGGTCTCCTACTGTAAGTACAATGGTCTCTTTTGTTGGAAGCTCTATTTTCTTTTCCCACAGGAAGTGAGGGCCTGTGAACCAACTAGATGAAAGCAGTTCATTTACAGATGTGCCCCTGGATGCCATATCTGCTGGGTTTTCGCTGGTAGGCACATAAAACCATTGTTGCGGTGAGGTACTGTTGCGGATTTTCTGCACTCTATTAGCAACAAACGTGTGAAACCGTCTCGCATCGTTGTTTATGTATCCTAGAGTGACCTTTGAGTCTGTCCAGAAGAACTCCTCAACATTGTCATAGAGCAGTTCCTCCCTTAGCGTGTTACTTACAGCGACTGATACTGCGGCTGCGGTGAGCTCTAACCTTGGGATCGTGTTGACCTTTGTTGGAGAGACGCATGCTTTGCCCATGACGAAGGTGCAGTGGACATCTTCTCTTTTGTTTATAAGTCTGAGATAAGAACACTGTCCATATCCTGTGGTGCTTGCATCGGAAAAGTGGTGTATTTCTCTTTTTACCACTTCTCCAAAATCTGCAGGAACATAACATCTGCTGATTTGCATGTTTTTTAGGTTGTGTAGATCTCCTTTCCAGCACTCCCACCGTGGCTTAAGATGCTCAGGTAGCGGGTCGTCCCAGTCTGTTCCTTGACGACACATTTCTTGGAGAATCCCCTTTCCCTTGAGCACATAGGGAGCAATAAAGCCAAGGGGGTCGTATATTGCTGCGACTGTGGACAAGATGCCACGCCTCGTTGGTGGTTGGTCCTTTAGTGTGATGTTGAATGTAAAGCAATCCTTCTCCACATTCCAATAAATGCCAAGTGCTCTTTCTGTCTGTAATTCATTAAACGTCAAGTCCTTAGTTCTTGTATCTGTTGCATGCTCTGAAGCTGGAATGCTTTTTAAAACTTCAGAGTTGTTGGACACGAATTTGTGTAACCTTAGTCCACCCTTTGCACATAGTTCACATGCTTCCTTTGCCAGTCGTACAGCATCTTTTACTGTCTCTGCGCTGGTGACTCCGTCGTCTACATAGAAGTCTCTTGCTACGAACTGTGAGCCAACTGGATATGCAGAACTGTTCTCTTTGGCTAAATGTTTGAGTCCATAGTTCGCACAGCCGGGTGATGAAACGGCGCCAAAGAGGTGTACTGTCATCCTGTACGCTTGTGGTTGACTGTTCATATCTCCGTCTTTCCACCATACGAAGCGCAAGTAGTTTCGATCATTTTCTTTGACTTGGAACTGGTGGAACATTTTTTCAATGTCGCACATGAGAGCTACTTGGTGCTTTCTGAAGCGCACAAGCACACCAGTTAGGTTGTTGATCATGTCAGGACCGTTCAGCAAATGCTCATTAAGACATGTGCCCTTGTGTTTTGCAGAGCAGTCGAAGACCACGCGCAACCTCTCAGGTTTCTTTGGATGATAGATGCCGTGGTGCGGTATGTACCATGTCTCTCCAGGCGGTCCATTATCATCAATCTTTTCAGCATCACCCATTTTGATGATGTCGCTCATGTATTTCATGTATTCCTTTTTGTATTTTTCATCTTTCAGGAATTTGCGTTTGAGCTGGTTTAG
The DNA here is from genome assembly GCA_030578255.1 of Tiaroga cobitis. NCBI lineage: Eukaryota > Metazoa > Chordata > Actinopteri > Cypriniformes > Leuciscidae > Tiaroga > Tiaroga cobitis. The sequence continues at coordinate 26,686,954 of CM060615.1, read as the reverse complement.
CCTGGTTTCAGCGAGTTGTCTGTTCTCTGGCATTTGTGGTCTTTCTTTAAATGGTAATGGCATTTCAAAATGTCCATTTTCAGTTTGTGTTATGCCATGCTCAAGTTTCTGAAGGAATACTAAGTCCTCTTGCGACACAGTCTTTTCATTCCCGTCAGTCTCTTTGAAATCTCTCTCCAAAGCACGTATTGCATCTGCCGGAGTGGAGGGAGGGATTTCTTTAACAGTGATTCGGTGACAGAGACTGCTCGCCGAATCTGTTTCGTTGCATGGTGTCGAGTTGCCAACTATGCTCCATCCCAAATCAGTGTGAATGGCATAAGGCTCATTTTCTTTGCCTAAGATTACTTGTTTGGGTGCGAGAGCTCTAGGACAAGTATAACCTATGAGGAGACTTACTTCACAACTGAGGAGTGGAGGGACCTCGTCTACGATCGGTAGCAAGTGACTCCACTGTTTGGCTGTTTCACATGTAGGTATGTGTTCTCTGTTAGCAGGTATGTAATCCTTGGTGTATGCAGTGGGGAGCTTTATGACTGTGGCTGAGTTATAACCTCTCACTAAGAGATCAGACACCTTTCCACTGCTTACAACTGCATTTCTACCCATCATAGTAGTTAGTTTCAGCTTTACTGGACAAACATCTGCCTGCAGCTCATGTGTGACATCCTGATCAATGAATACAGTGTCGCTCTGTGTGTCTAATAACGCATAGACCAGTTTTTCCTTGAGTGGGTTAGTGGTAGTTGACAGCCACACTGGAACTATCATTGAGGTGCTGACTGACTGTTCAGATCTGGCAACATTAAGTGACATGGCTGTTGCTGTTTCCGGTGAGTTACCTTGAGCTGCATTGTTTGTGCTCACACGTGTTTCTCTTTGCAGACCGTTCCCGTAATTTTCATCGTGAAGACATGTCGGGTGTCGCTTTGTGCAAGTCTCACAAGTGAGGCGGCGTTTGCAGTCCTTAGCACTGTGTCCTTGTTTTAGACAGTCTATTGTCTTTCACATACTTCTTTCTGTTTTCTAGAGACAATTTCAAGAGGTTGGGGCACTTGTGAAGTTGATGGGTGCCTTGGCACATTGTGCATGGAGAGCTGTTAAGTGTTTTTGTTATTGTCCTTTTATCACTTTGTTCAGTTGTGTTTGTGTTAAATGCACTTGCCTTGTTTCTTTTGATTTCCTTTGTGTTCCTTCTGTCGCTGTTTGTTTCAGTGCAGCGAAGTGCATAAATGGAGGTGACTGGGTTGCAGGCGACTTCAGCTTCTACTGAGAGGAAGGAGGCAAAAGCAGTAAAACTTGGAAACTCACCGCCCTCCATTAAAGTCTTTGTTACCTGCCTGTTCCATCTCGCGTTTATCCAGTCTGGTAGTTTGTGCAACAGTTTTTGGTTTTCTTCGCTGTCATTGAGTATTTGTAGACCCTTTACATGAGGCATTGCAAGCATGCATGCATTTATGAAATCTGCAAATGCCCTTAGTCCATCAGCATCTCTAGACTGCACTTTAGGCCAGTTTGATAGCCTTTCTCTAAATGCCTTCTGAATCACGAATGGCTGGCCGTACCTTTGATTTAGTTTGTCCCAAGCGTCCTTGTAAGCCTCCTCATCATTTCTAAAGAAAGTCCCTTCAAGGCATTTTCGAGCTGGACCCGTTACATATCTTTTCAAATAGTACAACTTGTCTGCCGCTGAGATGCCCCTTTGTTCAATCAGTGATATGAACGTGGATTTCCATTCAATAAAGCTTATTGGTTCACCACTAAACACTGTTGGTTCTGGCGTGGGAAGTCTGTTCAGTTTAATGCTATCTTGCACTGCTTGAGCTAGTTGGGTGACACTAGGGGGAGCTGTTTGCACAGGAATGAAAGAGAGTGCTGGTGTGTGCCGTTCGGATGTGAAGTATGAGCTCACCTGTTCACCTTTAATTGACCGTACATCATCCACCTGTGATAACTCTCTGTCATATGCTTCAAACCTGGCGCGAGCTGCTTTCACGTCCTTCTGTGCTTTCAAGCGTTCCAACTCAGATGTTTGAGCTGCCATTTGTTTCTTGTGCTCCTCCTCTAAAGCTTTTATCATTTCCTGTTGTCTTTGTTCCTCTAGTACGATCTCATATTCAGCCTCTTTTGCAGCTAGCTCTGCTGCTGCGTCGGCTCGTTTTGCTGTGAGCTGTGAAGCTGAGGACCGTTGGCTGCGATTTGATGCTGCGGTTGAGCCGTATATGGACTGGGCGTAGTCGTGCTCTAAAAGTCCACGTAAACGAGTTCTTTCGCGCTCTGCATCAAAATCCTCATCAACACCACTTAATCTTTCCAGAATTATCCTTACGATGTCATGAGTTATTGCATCGCATGCATCAATCTTTCTCCTTATGTCAGATGACGGTGCCATTCGGCTTCTTATTTCTGAATATAACTTCAATACATCATCTCTCTTTTTCTCTATTATGTCTGCGAGTTCTGACATCTCTTTGTCTGTGATATCTAACTTTAACCTTTCTCTTGTGTCGCGTACCTGTGTTTTCCATTGTTCATAAAGAGTTATTAGTCTTTTTTCCTTTATACTCATTTCTTCCTTTTGGAATGTTATCATTCTTTCCGTTTGTACTTTGACTCTTTCAGAACGTCTTGGCAACTTTGACATGCTTTGAGCTTTGTCTTGAAGCTCTGTTAAGATTTGTTCTTTGCATGTGATTGAATCTTTAATGTTTTGTCTATCCTCATTTTCGTCTTTAAGCGAGTCTTTTAAATCTTGAATTTCTTGTTGTAAGTTTGTGATCTGTTCATTTATGTCCATTTGACTTACTGAAACAGCATGTGATTCTTCCATTTTGAGCACTTTTCATGGAACTTTTTTATTTATTTTCTGACCAACTTCTGCCATCTGCTGGACGTATTGGGTATTGCCGTTGAATCTTGTAGCCCCGTTGTGCAGCATGTGGCGGTGGTCAAGCTCTTACTGTAGCATCCAGTCAATATTGAGAAGGCCAGAACTGATGGTTAAATTACTTTAATTGCTTTCCTTGTCATCAACCAACGTAAGAGCTGTGTGAAACACAAATAAACCATGCATTACCATCACATTTCGAACATTACACATCTCATTACATTAGTTTCAATACGATAGCATCACCAAATTATAGATTTTACGATAAACATTTCAAGTAGGCTAGCTCAAATATATTTCTCATTAACTCTACAAACCTTGTTCCCCAATTGACCGAAGCTAAACCTTGTAGTTTTAACTGTTTTTAACCGTGAACCTTTTCAGACTTTCCTTTCGTCCTTTCCGCCGTTTGCCAGATTCATTTACGTCACTACACTTCCGGTTCCTTTGGTCATCAAAATAAAAGCCCGATACCGGAATAATAAAACCTTATAGCGTAGCTATAATCAAAATAGTGCTTAACTACTCTGTTGGCCTTTACAAATATCATTTACATAATATATTTGATAGTTTCCATAGAATGACCCATGATTTTGTATTAATTTTAACCTAAGGTATTATTTTACTTATCAACATGTGTTCAAAAACTTTAGAATTTTAAAGCAAAAACTGTGCTTAGTCGTCTTAGATCTAAAATGTACGGTGGCCCAGTAGTGCACAACACAACGACATTTAAAAAGCAAACATAAGTTCACAACACAACGGAATTAAGCCACAACACAACGGAAAATCTACAACACAACGGAAAATCTACAACACAACGAAATAAAGCCGCAACACAACGGAAATGGTCCAGACCACTAGAGGGCTCTCGGGCGCGATAAAGTTAGTTTTCCTTGCCATTGTTCAATAGAGTCAGTCAGCAGTCTAAATCAATACCACGGTTAGTTTTAAGTGTAACCATTGCATATCGATATCAAATATTACTTCAAAATAACCTATATGAATTATATCTGCGTATTTATACACGAGAATGATTGGACGCGCTACTACAGCGCATGGTAGCGCTGTGGTAGCGCGTCCAATCATTCTCGTGTATAAATACGCAGATATAATTCATGTAGGTTATTTTGAAATAATATTTGATATCGATATACCACAGCGTTTGCCAATTCCACCAAGTGGTTAAAACGTATAATTTATTATAATATTATTTGATAAATAAAAATAAAAACCATTTGGCGAATTGCAGAATTACAGGAAAGTAATGGCACAATTCCACCTGTAATAAGATAGTCTGGCCACAATAGGAACCACAGCTTTGTGACATTTAATTTTTTTATTTTTTATTTACAGCAGGCCTAATGTTTTTATATATATATAAATATTGTACTGTGCATACAGGGCGCTATTGGCACAATTTCACCTGTTGTAAGTCAGTCTGGTTAATAGGAACTACAACCGTTGAAACATGATAAAAGAAAAAAAAACTTTTACCGAAACCTCCTAAAAAATAATTGTTTACTGTAAATACATGAAGGGTATTGGTCATTTTAATTAATACAAATGATATGTTTTAACAACTTGGAGGAATTGACAGACGTTCCCTTAGGGATCATGCGCTGTGGTAGCGCGTCAAAGCGTTCTATAAATATAAAAAATATAAATATGCAGCTATAATGCACGTAGGTGATTTTGAGTGATGGTTAGCTATACATACTGTTAAAACTAATCGTGGTGTTGATATATTTTATAGACTGCTGACTCTATTGAACAATGGCAAGAAAAACTAACTTTATCGCGCCCGAGAGCCCTCTAGTGGTCGGGAGCATTTCCGTTGTGTTGTAGATTTTCCGTTGTGTTGTAGATTTTCCGTTGTGTTGTGGCTTTTCCGTTGTGTTGTGGATTCATTTCGTTGTGTTGTGGCTTAATTCCGTTGTGTTGTGGCTTAATTCCGTTGTGTTGTGAACTTATGTTTGCTTTTTAAATGTCGTTGTGTTGTGCACTACTGGGCCACCGTAGATATGCCTGCAGTATTTTGTCCACCGACACACAACAACAAGCAGTCTTCCTGTTACCGTAACCGTTTAACCTTTTGCACTATCAAAAACATTTCAAATAGCAGCATTCGACAATATACGGCTTATTACGGTAATTTCAGGCTTTCCTTCAGCAAATGACGACAGCTTTCTGGCAGAGCGGTGTCGCGGAAGGATTTGAATGTTGAACAGAGAGAGAGATACGGAGCGCAACAGGATAGGGTTTTTGGACAGCATAAATAATAAAAGATAAAACAAACAAAAACACTGCGATTCAAGCGGTAGACAACAGGTGATGCGTTTGGGGTGATTTTTTATGAAAGTTGGGAGGTGGATGGCGAATACTCTTTCACGTAGCCTATCTTAGCATGTGTGGTCGTGCGTAAACGTTACTGTATGTAAAGTTATGTATGTAGACTATTTGTATATGAGTGCGTGTATGAAAAAAGAAAAGAAAAAAAAGTATCCTAAATGAAAACTGTGCAACCCCATGTCACACACAGAAATACTTGTATATATGCATTACAGTTAATTTTCAACTTAAAAGTGTTAGCTTTTATTATTATTATTTTTTTATTTCTTTATTTAAAAAAAAAAAATCAGTAATTTATTAAAGTTTCTATTATTTGTCTATTTAAATAAAACATTTAAATACATTTACAAACACAACACACACACACACACACACACACACTAATGGGCAATAACTGTAATTTATTGAAAGTCATATTTTTCTGAAAAAATAATTCCTAGCGCTTGAAGATAGCGCAATGGTTTATAATTTTAAAGTCAAATCAAAATATGTGTAAATCACCCATTTTAGTTCTTCAGGTTCTAAAGGGGTAAGTTGTATCTTTCAGAAATAGCACACGTTTTCAGAGACAAGATATGTAGCCATTGGTTCTTTTTGAACAAGAGAATAATGATACCAAATACGTCTGACACGATGTTTTGAGAAAAGCAGTGTTTAAAATATAGATGATTTTTTCTTTTGACAAACATACATTTTTAAATTATATCCCGTGGTGTTTAACATCAATACGTGGGTTTTTTTTTATGCAAAGACGAATTAATTAAAAGACAACAACAATGCAAATAGTTTAAGTAGACATAACACGATAATAAACAAAACACTTCCAGATCCTTCCATAGACGTAGTACACATTTACAATATGTAAATAGATTCTGACAGATTTGTTAAGAGCGCCTCTAAATCCTCTAAATGTCCACGCTGGAACATGTAGTGTCCTGTTAGGGCAGCTCTGTCAGGAGGTCACCAGAGCTCTGTGTAGCTCTGTGAGATTATCAGGGTGGATAAATAACCCCCGCTGGAGGAGGTTGTCTTCAGGAAGCCATAAATAACTATGTCCTGCATCTCACCAGAGAGAATTCAGTCAAAATATTTTTTCATTGAACACCGTTGTATTAGCTTTCTCATTCAAACACAATACATTGCGTTAATCTGACTTGAAACAGTTGCGTATGACTTAACTCAATATTTTCATGTTTCAGTTAAGTATACCAAAAATAACATTTGATGCTTGTTCAATATAATTAAGTAAATGGAGTTAATCCAACACGATTCTTTTCAACCACTTTTCTTAATCCATTTGGTTGAGATTACATAAATGAATTTAGTTGTGTTAAAATAGCAATTTAGAAAACTAGGAACAGGATTTCCCCCTTCCCATCATTTTCATCAGGATAAAAATTGGTACTTGTCAATGTCTAATGTTCTTTTATGATTATATTTAAACGAGTTTCTGATGTGTTAGTGTTTTTTTGGGAGGTTACCATTGTGGTAAAGTGTAGACTGGTGTGAGGACGTGCTAACAATAATAAAAGTGGTTTTAATAATAATAAAAACAACTACATTTGGCATGCCTTGGATGTAACAGTTTAGGATAATTGAACTTAATAGTTTTGGACAAAATTAAGAATGTTAACCCGATTCACCTAAATGGCATTGAATTAACCGTATGTGAGAAACTTAAGTTTACTGAAATAAACAATGTGACATACGTAAAACCTGTTGACATAAAAAAGTTGAGTAAATCCTACATGTATTTTTGATTTTCCAACAAAATTTGATTAAACATAACAAGGTCAAAACATATGCACTGGTGAATTGTGCTCAATAGATCCATAACATGCATTTAGAAAGGATGGAATATCTCTTTTTTTTTGTGCAGACTTTAAGTTAACTTTACCAAAGATTAAAATGTTAAAGTTCAGCCCCTGAAGCATTCATTAAATTGTCTCTATAGTGAAATTAAAACACAATGTACCGATTGTATATACCCCTACACGTCGACTTTTTTTAACAGTAGTCTAAATTCTGGATAAACACATTCCGTCTGTAAGATTCTTTGAGATGTGAAAATTGGATCACGGTTAAACAAAAACAAATAAACATATGTCAAGAAACAATGAGATAATGTCGAGTAATGCAGACAGATGCAAAAACTCTATACATTACAATATCATTCCACCGATAGTGGTTTTGCTGTAACACAATGGTGTTTTCCATACATGTTGACACTTACCGATGCTTACGCTCAACATAAACAGCTTGTCTATTGTTGAAAAGATGTTGTGTAACACAGATATGGATATAACACCCAGCATTCGAAGTTATTAAATCAAGTAAATTCTTGTGAATACTGTCGTATATGACCAAATAGAAGACGAGAAGACCTAGAGTTCACTAACATGACATGGGAAACCGATATCCATGGGGAAAGTGTAAAGAAAACACCACACAAACATTACAATCACACCCGACATTACAATAAGAATGCTGCTGTTAAGAATGAAACCGTGGTAAACAGTTTCAAACAGTCTGTTTTAGAAAAATGAGAGCAAAATCAAAGAACATAACTCAATCTCCATACTGATACAACTAATTGCTGTTTTCTGTTTTTGACCTGCATGGCTTGATAGTCTAAACTTTGTGTTTATATGTGTACTCACTACGATGTGACGATACCAGGGCCACTATCACTAATAGCAAACTAATGTGACAGTGACATTCTATAGATAATCTCTTCGCTAGCATCTGATAACCATTGAGCTGTTGCTAATCAATATTTATAATTGTAGAAAATGAAGATATGTTAAACAATTCTGGTATTCTGTTGATGAGGGACAAAGACTGTTTTTTGTTTTTTTCTTAAAGAGAACACAAATTGTGAAGACAAGCATGACAGATTGTCTATCTATGACACTCGTAATGCGTAACTTAATTGCTTGTTTTAAGTGTAACAGTTGTATAAATGTAACAGAAAAGCATCAAGCCTCACTTTTCATGTTGGGCAAGTATTTGTTTTAAATGGCTCATGTTGTATTTACTGTGATTCATCAGAGATAGATGGGGAAGTTGACCTAAACAAAAGTATCAGCTTAGTCAAATATTCTCAAACAGAAAGACTATTCTTAAATGAATTGTCATTTATTCCTATAAAACGCAGAATGTTGACAGCTCTTTAAGAAAAATCTTCACCTAAAACACATACGGTCCAACATACATAATGTGAAAACAGTATCATCTGATGTCTGAACAAGATGACTAAACCTATCAGAGTAATAAACCCGTCATTTGCACACTTTTGTGTGTTTATTAAACAGAGCTTTTCAACCCTTTTTCTTATACCCCGTACACACTGTTGTAGTAAATTGTGCACGCGTGATTGTTGCATAAAGATTATGCTTGGATTGTATCCATAGCCTTTACAAGGGACGGGTAACGTTAGTCCTCATATGTGAATGCATTACAATAATGTGTTACAGGCGCTCTTAACAAATCTGTCAGAATTTATTTACATATTGTAAATGTGTACTACGTCTATGGAAGGATCTGGAAGTGTTTTGTTTATTATCGTGTTATGTCTACTTAAACTATTTGCATTGTTGTTGTCTTTTAATTAATTCGTCTTTGCATAAAAAAAACCCCACATATTGATGTTAAACACCACGGGATATAATTTAAAAATGTATGTTTGTCAAAAGAAAAAATCATCTATATTTTAAACACTGCTTTTCTCAAAACATCGTGTCAGACGTATTTGGTATCATTATTCTCTTGTTCAAAAAGAACCAATGGCTACATATCTTGTCTCTGAAAACGTGTGCAATTTCTGAAAGATACAACTTACCCCTTTAGAACCTGAAGAACTAAAATGGGTGATTTACACATATTTTGATTTGACTTTAAAATTATAAACCATTGCGCTATCTTCAAGCGCTAGGAATTATTTTTTCAGAAAAATATGACTTTCAATAAATTACAGTTATTGCCCATTAGTGTGTGTGTGTGTGTGTGTGTGTGTGTGTGTTGTGTTTGTAAATGTATTTAAATGTTTTATTTAAATAGACAAATAATAGAAACTTTAATAAATTACTGATTTTTTTTTTTTTAAATAAAGAAATAATAAAAAAATAATAATAAAAGCTAACACTTTTAAGTTGAAAATTAACTGTAATGCATATATACAAGTATTGCGTGTGACATGGGGTTGCACAGTTTTCATTTAGGATACTTTTTTTTCTTTTCTTTTTTCATACACGCACTCATATACAAATAGTCTACATACATAACTTTACATACAGTAACGTTTACGCACGACCACACATGCTAAGATAGGCTACGTGAAAGAGTATTCGCCATCCACCTCCCAACTTTCATAAAAAATCACCCCAAACGCATCACCTGTTGTCTACCGCTTGAATCGCAGTGTTTTTGTTTGTTTTATCTTTTATTATTTATGCTGTCCAAAAACCCTATCCTGTTGCGCTCCGTATCTCTCTCTCTGTTCAACATTCAAATCCTTCCGCGACACCGCTCTGCCAGAAAGCTGTCGTCATTTGCTGAAGGAAAGCCTGAAATTACCGTAATAAGCCGTATATTGTCGAATGCTGCTATTTGAAATGTTTTTGATAGTGCAAAAGGTTAAACGGTTACGGTAACAGGAAGACTGCTTGTTGTTGTGTGTCGGTGGACAAAATACTGCAGGCATATCAGATCTAAGACGACTAAGCACAGTTTTTGCTTTAAAATTATAAAGTTTTTGAACACATGTTGATAAGTAAAATAATACCTTAGGTTAAAATTAATACAAAATCATGGGTCATTCTATGGAAACTATCAAATATATTATGTAAATGATATTTAAAAATAATAAACTAGAACACTTATGGATTAAACTACTTAATTTGTTTATTATACTACGATTGACAAGATGTGGTCTGACATCTGTATCATTAATTTTGTAAGGGAAATTTCATGAAAATGTCACTGATGTCACTTTTTCTTAGGGGATAACCCCGGTGACCCATTTAAAGATAGACTTTATTCAAAGCTATTCATTTAGATTGTATGCAAAATGTAACAATTTAGTCTCCTCTAATTATTATGGTCTTATGTGTGGCATTGGTGATTCATTGTGTCATTGGTGCTACAGTCTTTTCCGACACCTTAATGTCACATGTGACATGATAATAATATTACATCCATTTAATTATGTTGCACTCAAAGTTAAGATTTAAAGGATTGCATCATTACTTGATTTTAACATTTTTTTTTTTTAACTCCCTCAGGAAGTCAGGACGATTTATCTTATCATAACAATCGATGGATAAGAGTGGGGCTATATACAGTGTTGTGCCTGAACGCATTCGTTGAACGATAGTTCATGAACTCGTTGATAATTTAGGCGGACTTGAACTAAACGTACTGTGTTACTGCCTGATGAACGTTACTGTGATCTCGTTCATTCTGTTGTCTGTGAACGCACGCTCTCTCAGTTTAACTTCGTTCAATAGGGTGCCAGATTTCTATAGAACCTTCCAGGCGAAACCCCCGCCTAAAACACACGTAAACAGTCCTTAATATGTAGCGAAAAAAACACCCAACCTGGCAACACAAGCGACCATGCACCGCGGCCTCAGCTTGAGTCATCAAAACAAAAAGCAGCATGCATGTAGTGGACAAAGCATCGAGGAGGCGTCGTATGATTATTTAAACGAGTTTTATGACAAGGTTGGTGAGGATGAGAAAAAAATCTTACATTTCTGTGCAAACTTTGCCCGACGTTAAAATAATTGCTGTCTGTGGTTGTATATGGGCTGTGGCAATAATAAAAAAATAGCTCGCAGCAACATCTGGAAAAAAACTAGTTCATTTTTGGAACTTGTGAACTTAGTTCAAAACTGAGAAGTATGAACAAGTTCATTTTAAAATTTGTGAACTGCACTTTGAACTAGTTCGTGTAGCTATAAGTGAACTATCCAAACTCTGGCTGTATAAAATGCAACTTTGTGGCCGTTTTTGTTTGAGAACTAAGATAATCACCAGAGATGCACGTAGGCTTATCTGTTCGGTAACTTTTGGTCAAAAGTGTAAACTCGTGGCTAACCACCCGCAACATAATTAACACATGTAAACGCCAAACGCTGTGGATCAAAAGCGCTATGAACTCCGGCTAAACACGTTTCTCTTAACACCTGCGGACCTGCGGACATCCGACCAGGATGTCACCGCAGGAGGATGTCACACGGCGTCGTTCAGCCTAGACATACTCCGGTCATACTCTGCCTGTCAGCTACAGACCGTAAATCACTCACGTATCCAACAACACAATATGGCTTGGAAAATAGTAACGTTATGAGAACGAGAAAAAAACTGCAGAGGAGCGTGACACGAGACACTAGTACGCTTCAGTGACTGTGCGCGCGTTCAACACACATTTATACACGCAGCTTTTGGCGAAGTGTGAAAACGGGCCTCCCCAGCAGACAGAATACACAACGACATAACACCTATCTCGCGCAGGTAGACGGTCAATAAACCCGGAAAGCCAAGGGCCAGACACCTTTCTTTCACACCTACGGCCAGGATGTCAACGCAGGAGGATGTCACATGGCGTCGCGCAGCCTAGACATACCGGAGCCTGTCAGCGACCCATCATAAATCAGAGACAGGGGAACCTCAGAACCATAAATCAAAGTCATAAATCATTAAAAGTGACACATGGTCTATGTTAACACTACTTACACATTTAGGCTAGGCTGAGGTGATTTATGGCTCATTTAAAGGGTTAGTTCACCCAAAACTGAAAATTATCCCATAAGACCCCTTAGGACATCCTAGGTGGACATGACTTTCTTCTTTCAGCCAAACCGGAGTTATATTAAAACATATCTTGGCTCTTCCAAGCTTTATAATGGAAATGAATAGTAACTGATATTTTGAAGCCCCAAAAAGCGCACCCATCCAACTAACCCTTGAAGTTGAGTGTATTGAATGTGGTATAATGCATGTTATACCTCACAGCGTGCTATTTTGTATATGCCGCATTTTGTCATTGTAATAGGAATAGGCATTACAAGGCATGTTAATGAATATGGCAATGTTAATGTATTTGGTCTTGGCGGACTAGATCTGCTACGCTGTTGCATGAAAAGACATGCATAAATCCCGTAGCAGGTCTAGGCAGGTGGAGCTGGGGGAGGTGGAGGTGTTCAGAGGAAATCTGACAGTGCGCAGCTGGACTATAGCCTACAGAAAACACTGAACCAGAGTATTTAAATGCCAGAAATCTCATTGGCTGCAGGACCAGCGGAGGCTTCAGCTTGTACCATGTGGTAATGGTGTGATTGCTTAGAGGTTGCATGTAAAAGACCTATCAGCTTGTGCCATCTAGAATTTCATGACTATCCAAATACTTGGCAGGGACACAGATGAGGGTCACATCATTAAGAGCACTGATCTAACACTGACTCTGAGAGATCGGGCTGATTTTGGGGTGTATTTCTGTGTGGTGAGGAACAGCACAGCGCAATTCAACGTAAAAGAATACAGTAAGAAAAAAATGCCTTATTTAAGTCTTTTAATATTACCTCCCGATTATACTTATTGTCATATTCGTTATTATCCACCATGTAAGAATTTGCATCTGACACATTTGTAAGAATTTACAAATGCCCTAAACATTATATAAAGTGTGAAATATATTCAGATTCTTCTCTGCGGTTCTGTGTATATGGTTGATGATAATTTTGATCCAATTTTTTTTATCACAGAATCCCCAAGTCACAGCGGAGCAGTGGTTGCGTCGGTGGTCCTGTTGGTTGTACTCGCTCTTGCAGCGGTGGTCTATTCTAAGTGTCGACTCAACTTTAAACTGTGGTATAAAAATATTTCTGAAGAGTATGAGCTCAATGGTAAGTCTGCATTCTGTTCATTAAAGCCTTTTATAATCTTTCATAACATTGCATTATCATTTCATAAAGATGTTTTTGCTGTTTCTCAGATGGCAAAATGTACGACGCCTACATCTCATATGTCAACAATGAGAATGACAGGAAGTTTGTCAATTTTATCCTGAAGCCTCATTTGGAGAACAAGTACAGTCATAAACTTCTACTCAACGACACAAACATCCTTCCTGGAGCCGGTAAATCCTACAACTATATTCAGATTTATGTGGGCATAAGGTTAAATCATTACTCCAGTCTTCAGTGTGATGAGCATTGTAGCTGATCACAGACATGTTGACCGAATGAATGCAGTGATCTCATCCCTGCAGAACGATTTCTGCACTCTCAAGAATGCTTTCATCATAACTAACAGTGCAAACATGATGTAAATAAGAGATTCGTTGATTATAACAGGAGTTTTGGCGAGAGTCCAGAACTCAGTCACTGATAAACTCGCGCTGTTTGGTTGACAGCTCCAGCGATTGCAAAGGGAGCGTTCTTTGATCGCTTTCTATATATAATTTAATCACAGTTTAAACAACAGATTATTTTCATCCCACTGGTTTGATTTACTGATGCATAGACAAAGAATATCTGACTGTAGCCTACATGAATCATTACATATCAGAAATCACTGGTCACAGATCATATTAGGCAACACAGTTACTTACATGTTGTCGCATTACTGTCAAGTCCATATCGTAAAAGTCTGTTTGCAACGCCTGCGCCGAAATTGCGACTGATTTACCAAAAAATCCACAGTGAAATGTACCATATACAAAATAAATCATGCTCAACTGAGACATTCACATGGTTGACATGCTAATTTTTGGACTAACAAGGAAATTGAGTTCTGAAACTTACAGAATATTTTTATTGTATGATGACCTCTTATATGTGACCCTTGACCACAAAACCAGTCACAAGGCGCACAGGTATATTTGTGGCAATAACCAACAATACATTGTATGGATCAAAATTATCGATTTTTCTTTTATGCCAAAAATCAGTAGGATATTATGTAAAGATCATGTTCCATGAAGATATTTTGTAAATTTCCTACCGTAAATATATAAGAAATGTATTTTTGTGAGTGGATGCAGCAAAACCACAAACATAAATGGACAACTTTAGAGGCGATTTTCTCAATGTTTCGATTTTTTTGCACCCTCTGTAACAGTTCGAAATAGACCCAAATGCGAAAGCAGGTTAATGATTTATTGAAAAGAAAGAAGATAAATGCAACAAAGGCTGTCTGCCGATCACAGGTCGTCTTGATGACCGCAGAACAGGAAAACGATCTCCAGACAGAAACCAGGCAGGATGATGAATGCAGGTAAGCGGTCAGGGAGAGCTCACAGGAATAGGCAAGCGCAGAGTCCACCAGGCAGTTACTGCAGCACAGAGAATCAGACTTGACACAGGATAGCCGGGCAGTAACTCATCTGACATATGCGTACACACAGGACAGGAAACAGTAGCAATACTAAACCGTCAGTAACAGACATGAACGAACAAACAATAAACCGACAAGAGGGAAAAAGAACATGAGGTCTAAATAGCCAGAAAATCAGGGCAAGGGAAAACAGGTGTGAGAAGAGCAGGAGTGAACGCTGATTGAGAATGGGTTCAGCTGTGCGAGAGCACACGTAAGAGAGAGAGAGAGAGAGAGAGAGAGAAACAAGCAGAGAAATAAAACTAGACTCCTGACAGTACCCCCTCCCTAGAGGGGAAAACCCAGGAGGTCAAGCCGGCTCTTCACGTGATGTGAGTGACGGCAGAGTCGGAGAACCAGGAAGTGGTGTGTGAGTAGCGGCTGCGTTGGAGTAACCGACAAACTCTTTCCTCGGCGCGGAGAGCAACTGTGTTTGCTGTGGAATTTATTTGGTCTGTTAGGGGGGTAACAGTATCAGACCCAGGACCAGAGATGATGAAAGAAGACCAGGAGTCGTGAAGTTCAATCAAAGAGTAAAATTTACTGAAGAATAGTTTGCAGCTTAATTGGCAGAGTCAGCGTCAAAGTCTCACGAGGAGGTCGCAAGCTAACTCTACCTTACATGAAAATCGTACACCAGTTATACTGTTTTCAAGGGCATACATTACATAAACATTCACTTCTGATTGGCTCAGAAGACATAAAGCCTAAACAATTACACATAGATAGAAGGGTACGTTGACATCAATCAAGATAGCTGTCATCCAAGTCACGAAGATCCAGTAATGACCTCGGAGGGCCCATCGAAAAGCGTCATGAGACCAGCCACCCTGTGTCTTGAGACCTGCAACATATTGATAAAACCTTCCATCCTACTGATAAAACCTTCCATCCTCAGAGAGAAGAAATAACAATTACTTTACTTCTTGAGAGATATATGTATGAAAGAAGTAAAACAAATCATAGAATCATACAGAAATTGACCCCTGTCCATTAACAGGGTCAGCAGAGAAACATGATCATATGATGAGGGTTTTCTTTAAGTTTAACACACTCATTAGTATACATCCGGACAAAAAGCCTGTATTTAATGTTCTCGCTCAGGGCCACAGAAGATTAGTCACAGACATCATAAGACATTCATGAAAGATATGCATTCAACCAACATTCATGAAAGAGATGCATGAATAAAAACCCATATGGGAATCACTTTATGGCATATAGGAATGATTATATAATTTGATTAGTACTTATTATAGTAATAATGTAATCATAAAAAAGGATATACATATAGTTAAATTGAAGAGGCAAGGGATTCTGACCCCAACCCTTCAGTCCCCCGTTTTAGACCGATGTGTGGTCCAATACCGCCACGTCTGGTCTATCAAGTGAGGCCACTACGGAGAGGGGGAGTGGTGACGCATGCTTCCCTGACGGGTCACACTTGTCTCTTCACCTCGTCACGGACATGCTGGATACTAAAAAGTCCAGTCCCCGTTAAGAGGCTCTCCCACCTTCCACTCACATCAGGGCTTCAATGTTGTTTTGATCCAATTTGTCCCTCAGGTGGGTCGTGAGCATCAGCAGTCTCTTTTCCTCCTCAGCAGGATTCAGATTTCTGCATGCAGTCCTGCACAGATAGGAGAAACAAAAACGAACACACAACCAAATGCACAAACAGAGGAACATCACCCCCACAAGGGCTCCAACAGCATACAGCGCGTAGTGCACAAATCCCATGACTAGATCCTCCGATGCTGTCACAAAATCCTCCCAAGCTTCTTCCACATATTCTTCTACAGTTTCTGCCATATCTGTGAATATAGCACCAACCAAAAAAGCCAAAACAAAAGCCACCGCAATAGCAGATGGTGCTTCAGAGTCCGACATAAGAGAAGTTCCCTTGGACTTAAACCAGGCAGAATTCAAATACTATTAGCCATATTCATCCGTTTGGAGCAGGCAGTGTGGTTTTCATGGGCTATGCTGTCTGGAATCCAACTCATGGCGCTAAAATGCGGTTCATAAACATAAACACCTCCATCTCTCACCCAACGACCTTTTTGCATAATGAGGGTATTACCGGGATAATTTGGGGAGTGACCAAGCCAATAGGTCACTGACTCATTTCCGTCCAACCGATAGCATCTATTGTTTACCTTCTGATACATAGTCGAAATCAAATTTAGACCCTCAGTTGAATTTAGGCATGGGTATTGTACCCAGGATGGACGGTTGTCAGTTTCTTCACAATCCCAATTAGTCGCAAAAGCATGGAATCGACCGGTCCAAATGGAAATCTGTATCCACAGTAGAAATGACAAAGCGATTAGGATTAAACATACAAAAGAGAGCGGGAGTACTAATCTAACAAAAGCCCGTCTCATTTTCCGTCGCTTCTCACTACGCACTTCTTCTTGCAGAATTAGCAGCTTCAATAAGTCGTCTGGCTCAGCCATCTGTAAATGATAAAACAGTAATGCCAGAATTTAGAAAAATCACATACGACAGATATTGAAGAGGTACGATTTATCATGTTATTATGTGGTGGTATTCTGGTTGCAACACCTCTCAAGTGGTTTCACCTGTGACCAATGTCTCCATACTGTACCCAACACACCTCTGTCGAGTAACACAGATGTATTAGTAGTCAACAGAACTTGGTAAGGTCCATCAAATTTCGGACCCAGAGGAGAGATTATCTCCCTTTGCAACATTACACTGTCACCTATCTCAGGCAACGCAGGCATGTGTTTTTGCTCAGTGTTATCTTTCTCTGCTTGTCGGATACTGACACTAACCCTGGTGTCTTTTAAACATTTATCCAAAGCCTTCAGATAATTTTGCAGAGCATCTTTCAAAGGCCCTGACGGTCCCTCATGTTGCAGAGGAGCGTCCCAGGGCAGTCGCATGTAGCGACCTGTCATTATCTCAAAGGGACTGATCTGAGTAGTTTTGTTCGGGCTGGCTCTCATACTTAAAAGAATGGTTGGGATAGCAGAGTGCCATCCCTTCCCCCACTCCAACAATCTCTTTCTCAATGAAGTTTTAATCGTCCGATTAGAACGCTCGACAGAACCACTAGACTGAGGACGAAACGGTATGTGGAAGTGTTGTTTCACTCCCATCAATTTCATCACATTCTTCATTACCTTCCCCGTGAAGTGTGTGCCCTGATCTGAGTCAATGTGCAATGGTAAACCCCATCTGGGGAAAACTTCATTCAACAGAATTTTTGCAGTTGCGTCTGCTGTGCAGTTTTTCAGAGGAAACGCCTCCACCCATCTGGAAAACAAATCAACAATCATCAGAATGTATGAAAAGCCTCCACTAGGGGGCAGGGGACCTATGAAATCAATTTGAAGGTGGGTCCATGGCCCCTGAGGTCGAGGGGCATGTCCTAAAGGAATCTTTAGCTTTGCTGGGGAATTCACTTTAAGACATACTAAGCATCTTTTACAAAAGTCATTGCAAGAAGCTCTCAGCTTTGGCCACCACCAGGTTTTTGACATCATTGCATGTAAATTCTCAGGACCAGCATGTGCCAAACCATGATACAGAGACATTAGTTCAGTTCGAGCAGAAACAGGACAAACAAAACGGTCATTGAATTTCCATAACCCTTCTGTATTTTTCTTTGCACCTAATTTTGTCCATTGCTCTATCTCTTCAGGGTCATCCTCTGAATAAAGTTAAAAAATGTCTCTAGAGGGTTCACTCTCCTGGGGAGCAAAAGCCAGCACACTCACGCATGTCTCAGTCAATTTTGCAGCCTCTTTAGCAGCAGTATCAGCCGCTTGATTCCCTTTGGCCTCTGGAGAACTGTCAGTGGAGTGTCCCGTGATTTTGATAACAGCTCCTGCTGCGGGGAGATCACATGCAGCCATCAATTCTTTTACCTGGTGCTGATGAGAGATGGGGAGACCAGCCGTGGTTAGAAATCCCCTGCGTGTCCAAACCGGGCCGAAGTCATGAACCGTACCGAAGGCATAACGACTGTCAGTGTAGATATTGACGCGTCTCCCTTTACTGTGCTGTAATGCTCGGGTTAAAGCAACCAGCTCTGCCACTTGAGCCCCTCCCCCTGAAAGAGAACCACAGTCAACAGTTTCACCATGTTCATTTACGACAGCCCAGCCTGTGAATCGTTTCCCCTGTTCATGAAAGCTGGAACCATCCACAAACAAACTCATGGCATCGGAAAGGGGCTCAGACTGGAGTGGGCTTTGGCTGTCTGTGTCAATCAGCCGTGCGCAGTTATGGACAGTTCCTTCGTCTGGAAGCAAGGAGGCAGGGTTTATAGCAGTCTCAATGTCAATTTGTATCTCCACATTTTTACTCAAAAGAGTGGCTTCCCATTTAGCCCTTCTTTGGTTAGAAATAGATCCTAAACGAGTGTTTGTTAGCAGTTTCAAAATCTGGTGTCTGGTGTGCAGAATCACCTTTTGATGTGTCACAATGTTCTCTGTGGTTTTCACTGCCCACTCGGCACAATCACATATCAGCAGACATGGATGTTGTCCTGCCATGGAAACAGGAATAGGAGTAGAATAGTAGCCTACCATTCCATACGAACTTCTTCCTGGAACCTTTTGACCCAGGGCAGCAGAGTAGGATCTGTTTCCCACCCAGGTCCACAGATGGAACGGTCTGGTTGCATCAGCATGTCGCAGTGCTGGGGAGGAAGCAAGAGTTTCTTTGATACTCACAAAAGCCTCCTCCATCTCCTCGGTCCACTCGATCAGATCTGCTCCAGGTTTTCCTCCTTTCAGTGCCTCTGTGAGTGGTTTAGAAAGTTCAGTGTATTCACAGACATACTGGCGGCAGTAATTCAAAAGACCCATTACTTGCCTTAGACCAGTGACAGTATGTGGCTTTGGAAGTTCAATGATAGCTTTAACTCGTTCAGGGGTGATGCGTCTGCCATGCACCCCAACAATCTGTCCAAGATAAGTCACTTCAGGCAAAGCTAGCTGTGCTTTCTTCAAATTCACTTTGAATCCCCCGTTTTGGAGGGCATTCAAAACAGTTTGGACAGCAGTCAAATGTTTGAACTTAGTTGGACTAGCAATCAGTATGTCATCCACATATTGCAGAACAACCGATCCGTCATTTTCAATTTGTTTTCTTACCGGATCGATGAAGGATGCTAGTACCTGATGAAACAAGGTGGGGCTGTTGCAGAAGCCTTGTGGAAGCCGACTCCAGGTCCATTGGCGACCCCTGCTGGTAAAAGCAAATTTCCCTTGGTCCTCCTTGGCTAAGGGACAAGTCCAAAAACCGTTAGAAATATCAAGAGCAGTAAAATAACAATGTTCAGCTCCTATTTCATGAAGGATAGTTGCGGGGTTGGCCACCAGAGGGTGTACTTTCTCAGAAATAGAATTCAAAGAAGTATAGTCAATCGTCAAACGCCAAGATCCGTCCGCTTTTCTGACAGGCCACATTGGAGAATTAGTGGGAGAGGAACATGGAATAATTATTCCCCGCTTACTTAACTCATCCACAACAATGTCAGCTCCTTCTCTAGCTTCATTTTTCAAAGGATATTGTCGTTTGGCTACATGCATGGGACCTGGGATGCTTAGTGGCTGGATCTGTGCAAGACCACAATCATATTTGTCTTTGGCCCATACCTTTGGGAATTTTGAAATTATGAACTTCCACTCAGGACGAGTTTCAGTTAAACCAACAGGTTCAGCCACTGCACATCTCTCATGGTGGGGGCCAGAGTGAGATAAGCGAATTGTTTCATTGCAGCCAAGCACGAGCTTATCCTTTGAAAGCAAAACATCAGCTTCGAGTTCTTTTAGAATGTCAACACCGATAATAGTCCCCACAGTATTCTTCCCCACCCAAAACTCAGTCCAAAACACTTTGTCAGAATCAGAAAGGGTTAGAGGAACAGAAACAGATTTGTGAAACACCTTTTTGCCATTTAGGCCTTCTATATACAAAGTTTCAGAAGTGATCTCAAGATCGAGATCAGTAATCGATACTGTAGCACCCGTGTCAATTAAAGCAATGCATTGCCGGCCTCCTAACAACGCGTTTATGAATGGACGGGTGTCAGCATAATTACTATTACCGGAGGCCGCTGACCCCTAGTCCCCACCTATCAGCTGTTTCAGCTTTGCAAGATCAGCTTGAGACAGAGTGACAGATGGGGAAGCTTCTTGTTTATCATTCGAAGCATTATTTTTGTTACCTCCCTTTTTCCCGTTTCCTTTATTCTTGGGTCTACGGCAATGTTTCGCAACGTGACCTTCCCTTCCACAATATCTACATTTAGCAACTGACTTGGAACAGGTTCGGGAAGTGTGGCCTAACTCATCACAGTTATAGCATGTCACATCATTGCGGGGAGGGGCCTCCCCTTCAACTGAAACAGCAGCCGCTTTCACAGTGCTCACAGTATCAGCATCACATGCCTGCATACGGCTCCAGCTCACAGAGCACCAACGGAGCAAATCTGCCCACATTTGGATATCAACAGCACTGTTCATCAACATATCTTTGTATTGCTTATTCAGACCGCCTGTGGCTGATTCGATTACTATAGCAGAATCAAAATCTTCATCATTGTTATTAGCAGCACAGTAGGTCTCATATGCAATACGGAACCGGTCCACATATTCTATCGGGCTTTCACCGGTTCTCTGTTTGATCTGGGTCACACTACTCCACGGAAAAGAACCCCGACCCAGCAATTCCTTCACAGCTGTTTTATAATCAGAATAAGCCACACAAAACTCACCCCAATTTGCAGGGACCCGAGGGAAAAAGGTCACACCCTGGACAGCCCTTAATTTGGAGGAAGGAACTAACCCTTCGACCAGCGACTGGATATCAGCAATGCCTAGATTTTGTTGCCTAGCAACAGCCTCTAGCTTGTCCCATAGACTTTTGTTTGGGTTATACAACTTAAAAGGTTCCAACCCTGCAAGCAAACTGTTTTTCTCAGTGGGTGTGAGTCTGACCCATTGACCATCCTCACATCCGGCACCCATTTCAATATTCAACCCGGCCCAGTTCGTGTGTCGAATCGGGGCGGCGGATGCAGTAACATTAGGTTTAATGGCTCCATGGGAGTCAGATTAAGATTTTTGACCCCAGAGTTATATTCAGTTTGTTTTGCTTGCACAGAAGGAATCTCTGAACTGTAGGGAGGGGGAGTTGCAACAGCCACATTCAACAGCTTGCGTACCTCAGCGTAGGGCCCGCTATTTTGGTTATCAGTCTGTCTGGCAGAGCCTGAAGCGGCAGCCGCCTGAACAGAGTGAGAAGGGAAAGAGGGGGCGGAGGGAGTAGGAACTTCCTCCTTTTTTACAGCCTTTTCTGCCATTTCACACAATGCCTCAAGCCCTTTGCTCAAACTACACAGATCACTGCCTATTTCATTCCC
Source organism: Tiaroga cobitis (assembly GCA_030578255.1). Lineage (NCBI taxonomy): Eukaryota > Metazoa > Chordata > Actinopteri > Cypriniformes > Leuciscidae > Tiaroga > Tiaroga cobitis. The sequence goes on along the minus strand of CM060615.1, from coordinate 26,664,932 downwards.
AAGGAGTTTAGCCATCCTGTCACGTTGGGCAATTAAACTCTTCCAACCATTAATCATGTTCGGGATTGCCTTTTCAGACCCCAACCCTTCAGGTCAAACATTTGAAAGGAGATACACCTGTTGTGTGTAAATCTGACATTGCAGTGTTTTTTTTTTTTTTTGAAAAGGCGTTGAGCACGACTGCTCCGTGAATGGATCAGAGGTAGGTGGCTGGAATAATATGGATTATGATGAAGGAGAAGATGAAGAAAGGGAAGAAAGTAGGGGACGGATGAGTGACAAAAGAACCAAAGGGAATAAAAGAGTCAGAAATGAGAAAGATAATGATACAGAAAGTGAAGAAGAGGGGCAAGGTATGGTTCAAAAAGAAAGAGAGGAAAAGTATATAGTCATAATAAGATTTAATGAAAAGAACCAGGGGAGTATGAAGAAAGTTAGCCCACTAGTGCTAACAACAACTCTGGCAAACAAGATAGGGGATATCGAATATGCAAAGGTTCTAAATGATGGCAATTTATTGGTGAGATGTGCTGATGCAGTGCAAATGGAAAAAGCGCTAAAAGTTAAAGAGATAGGAAAATGCAAGGTGGAAAATACGGGAAGGGTAGGAGCTCGGATGGGAGGTGGAAATATAGGAGTGATAACGGGGGTGCCAATAAGTGTTAGATAAATTAAAAAGGAATATTAAAGGAGGGAAAGTACTTAATGTACAAAGATTGAAATCAGCAAAGGAAGGAATGATGAGAGATAGTGAATCGGTGTCAGTAGAATTTGAAGGAGAACATGTTCCAAAGAAAGTATTCTTGGGTTTTATGAGTTATCCAGTCAGGATGTTTGTACCAAAGCCGATGAGGTGCTTTAACTGCCAGAGATTTGGGCACACAGCAAAGAATTGTAATAGGCAGAGAAGGTGTGCTAGATGTGGAGGAGATCATGAATATGGGAAGTGTGGTACAGGGATTCCACCAAAATGTTGCAGTTGTGGAGGTGCCCACAATGTGGCATATGGAGGGTGTGAAATTATGAGACGGGAGACTAATATTCAAAAGATAATAGTGGAGAAAAGGATATCCTATGCTGAAGCTGTAAGAGTGTCAAAAGAGAGGGTAGTTGTAATGAGAGAGCCAGAAGTTGTGGAAGAACAAGTACAACATCAAAGAACCAATGAAAGAATGTATGTGGGGAAAAAGAGATCTAGTTACATTCATAGCAGGGGTGATTAATAGCACTGCAGAAGTTAAATCAAAAAATGAAAAAATCCAGTTGATAGTGAAAGCTGCAGTTAATCATTTAGGACTGGTAGGACGGACGTGGGAAGAAGTAAGAGAGAACCTTACTATTCAGTCAAGTCAAGAAGCGTCATGGGTTGGTTAATCATTTTAATGGTAATTCTTTTACAATGGAATGCAAGAAGCTTAATGGCGAATGGTCAAGAATTTAAGCATTCCATAAATGAATTGGAAGAGAAACCAGATGTGATGTGTATACAGGAAATTTGGCTGAAACCAAGTCTTGATTTTGTAATTCATGGATACACTGTGTTAAGGAAAGATAGGATTGATGGAGGAGGAGGTGGGTGTGCAACATTTATAAAGCTTGGATTGACTTATAGGTTAATAGAAATGGGAGATGAGCAGGAATATATAGCGGTGGAGGTTTGGGGAAAGAGGGGAGGGAATAAGTGTTATTAACTACTATAACCCGTGTAAAAGGTTGATGATTGATAATTTATTAAGTATTCAAGGTCAGGATAGACAAAAAGTAATTTGGTGTGCAGACTTTAATGCTCATAGCCCTGTGGGGGGGGGGGGGGGGGGGGGAGAACAAACAGATGCTAATGGTAAGATAATTGAAGAATTGATGGATGAAAGAGAATTGGTCAGTCTGAATGATGGAAGGGGAACTAGGGTAAGTTTAGTAACCGGAATGGAATTTGCATTAGACTTAACATTAGTGTCTAATACTTTGGCTGGAAATACTAGATGGGAGGTATGGCTAACAACTACACTGGGTAGTGATCACTACCCAGTTTTATGCAGAGTAGGTGGGAGGCAAGAAATAAGGGTAGAAGAAAGGATCCCAAAGTGGATATTTGGAAAAGCAGACTGGGATCAATTCAAGAGTGTGAGTGAAGAAATAATGACTAGGATTGAAACAGCAGGAAGTATAGAGGAGATAAGTAACCAAGTTACGTCAGCAATCATTATGGCAGCGGAAGAAGCTATTCCTAAAGGGAAAAACAGAGGTAATCGGAAATTGGTGCCTTGGTGGAATGAAGAGTGTCAAAAGGCAGTGAGGAAAAGAAATAAAGCGTTTAAACTAGTAAAGAGGGATCACAACATGCAGTCATTAATTCAGTATAAAAAAGCGCAGGCAGAAGTGAGAAGAACTATTCGGCAGGCAAAGAGGGAAAGTTGGAGTAAATTTTGTGATGAAATTGGAGAGTCAACTCCGGTGGGTAAGGTATGGTCTATGATAAAGAGGATGGGTGGAGATAGGAGACAGTGGGAGTACCCAGTATTGACATTAGAGGAGGAGATAGGTGTCACCAATCTGGAAAAGGCAGAAATAATGGCAAAGTCGTTTACAAAGATACACAGTTCAGAAAATTTATCAGAAGAAGAGAGAAGGAGAGTAACTTCAAATCAAAATATGCATGCGTTAAATAGGAAGGAAGAGACTGGTAGTGTCATTGATGAGCCTTTTTCTCTGGCGGAATTGGTTAGAGCGATTTAAAAGAGCAAAGCCTACCTCTCCAGGAAAGGATCAGGTATGTTATGTAATGTTAAAATACCTTGGGGAAAGATCACTATTTAAGTTACTGGAACTTTTTAACAAGATATGGAAGGAGGGAAAACTGCCAGTTGCATGGAAAGAAGCAGTAGTGGTTCCAATTAGGAAACCTGGCAAAGATCCAAGTAACCCCATAAGTTATAGACCAATTGCCTTAACATCTAACTTGTGTAAGATAATGGAGAGGATGATAACAGAGAGATTGTCATATGAAATAGAGAAAAGAGGATTACTGATAAGTTGTCAGAGTGGTTTTAGGAAGGGAAGGAATACAATGGATTCAGTAGTGAGATTAGAGACTGAAATAAGAAGGGCACAAGCAATTAAAGAGACTGTAGTTGCAGTCTTTTTTGATATTGAAAAGGGTTATGATATGTTGTGGAAGGAGGGGCTATTGATCAAGTTGGATAAAATAGGGATAGGTGGGAATTTGTTTAACTGGATAAAAAATGTTCTGTTTGGTAGGAAAATTCAAGTGAGAATAGGGGCAGAAGTGTCAAGTCAATACGAGGTCGGGAATGGGACACCTCAAGGAAGTGTGATAAGTCCTTTGTTGTTTATTATAATGATAAATGATGTCTTTGCAAATGTTTCAGATGATATTGGAACATGATTGTTTGCAGATGATGGGGCAATATGGAAAAGAGGAAGGAATATAGAGTACACAATTAGTAAGGTACAGAAAGCAATTGATAAAGTGGTAGAATGGGCTTATGACTGGGGATTTAGGTTCTCAATAGAAAAGACTCAGTCTTTTTTACCAGGAAAATAATTCAGGAAGAAGTTAAGCTAATGATGTATGGGAGAGAGTTGGAGAGGGTAAGTTCCATTAAGTTTTTGGGAGTGATTTTAGATGCAAGTTTGACGTTTGCAGAACATATAAAGAAAATGGAAGACAAGTGCAAAAAAGTAATTAATGTGATGAGGTGTTTGACAGGAAGAGAGTGGGGAGCCAGTCGGTCATCGCTTAAGAGTATATATGTGGCTCTGATAAGATCAGTGTTGGATTATGGTAGTATAGTGGTTGGGGCTGCAGCTAAGTCTCTTTTAATGAGGCTGGAGGTTATTCGGAATCAAGCTTTAAGAATTTGCTGTGGTGCTTTTAAAACGTCTTCAGTACCTGCCATACAAGTGGAAATGGGAGAACTGCCACTGGAATTAAGAAGGATTCAATTGATGGCTAATTACTGGGCTGGATTGCAGGGCCATAATGACTCGCATCCCACAAAAGCAGTATTGCAGGATTGCTGGGAAAATAGAAGAAAGTTACAGGAAAACTTTGGTCGGATTGGAAATAATGTAGCAAAAGAGTTAGAAGTATTTAATCTTAGAATAAGCCCTACGGTAGTTTTTCCAGAGATTGCCCCTTGGAAGATGACATGGCCTGAAGTAGACTGGTATGTGCTTGAGGAAAAAAGGAAGGGAAAGGAAGAAGTTCATCTGAAAAGTATATTTAATAACAGAGTAGGTGGAAACTATAGTGAATTTATGCAGATTTCTGCGGATGGTGCTAAAAAACCTGAGACGGAAGAAACAGGGTTTGGAGTGGCAATTCCAGGGAAAGAAGTACAAATGAGTATAAAAACATCTAATAATTTAGGGGTTTATTCTGTAGAGATGTTGGCAATTTTAAGTGCTTTGCAATGGGTGGAAAAGGTAAGACAGGGAAAGGTTTTAATATGCTCTGATTCTTTATCAGTCTTGGCAAGTTTAAGGTCATTCCATTCAAAAGCTCGGCAAGATATCCTGTATGAAGTACTTCAATTATACACAAGATTAAGTCATATGGGATGTCAGGTTAAATTTATGTGGGTTCCAGCACATGTTGGTATTACAGGTAATGAGATGGCAGATAGGCTGGCTAAAAGGGCGCTAACAAAAGGGAATGTAGAAATGCAGGTTAATATTAGTAAAGCAGAGGTTAAAAGCATAATTTGGGAGAAAATAAATAAAAGGTGGCAAGAGAGGTGGGATAGAGAGAAGAAAGGGAGGCACTTATACCAAATTCAGAAAAATGTAAAAGAGGATAGGGTGGGAAGTGGGAATAGGAGAGAAGAGGCTGTGATGACGAGGTTAGGGTTGGGACACTGTTCGCTGAATAAAACACTAAAGATGATAGGGAAGCACCAGACAGGGTTGTGTGAGGGATGTCAAGAAGAGGAGACAGTGGAGCACATAATTATGAGGTGTAGGAGATATGAAATGCAGAGGCAGGTGATGAAGAATAAGTCGAGGCAGATTGGGGTGCAAGAGATTACATTAAAAGGGTTATTAAGAGCAGTAAATGGGACGCAGAATAGAATATTGATGTCTTTTTTAAGGGAGGCGGGAGTTTTCAATAGGATTTAATTGTTAAGGAAAGAAGAAAAAAAAAAAAAAGTTTGTGTATGTGAGTGTTTATTTGAAGGGAATTAAGGTTATGTAAGAGTAGGAAAGAGAATGGACAGTGATGTTTTGTAATTATAGTATCTGATCCACACTCCGGAGTAGAGGGGGCGGTAATGCACCAAAAAGCTGGATGCCAAACGCCGTAAAATTGGAAAGAAGAAGAAGACCCCCTCCCTAACGGGCGCCCCCTGGCGCCCTCGAGGACTGACGGGAGCGGAGGAAATCGTCGATAAGCGTCTGATAGCTGCATTGGCTCAGATTCAGGATGAGGTTCAGGTGACACAGTCTGAGTGAATGGGGCTCCCCGGAATCCCGTGACGTCAGAACGAGCACGTCGGCGTAAGTCGAAACGGTTGTCTAAACGAATGGCTAATTCAACCAGCTCATCCAGACTGGAGGGAAATTCTCGAGCAAAAATATCGTCCTTAAGCTCATCATTCAAGCCCTCCAGAAAGCGTGCCGTGAGCACAGCTTCATTCCATTCGCAGGTAGCAGATAAAGTCTTAAATTCAATGGCATAATCAGCTGCGGAGCGTCTTCCTTGACGAAGCGCAGCCAACTGACGAGAAGCCTCGCGCCCGAAGACAGAACGGTCGAAAACTTTCAACATCTCCTCCTTGAATGAATTAAACTGGTCGCAGCAATCAGCTCCAGGCTCCCAGACAGCCGTTCCCCATTCCCGGGCTCGAATAGTGAGAAGGGAAACCACATACGCAACCTTGGCGCGGTCGGAGGCATACGTGACAGGTTGAAGAGAAAATATCACTTCACACTGGGTGAGAAAAGCACGGCACTCAGTAGGCTCACCAGAGTATCAGGTAGGATTGTTAATACGAGGCTCGGAGGTGTGTCGCGACCCAGAAGAGAACTGGTCTTGACGCAGGTGATGAAGCTGACCAGTAAGATCCGACACCTGGGCTACGAGTGAATCCACGGCGTGCTCGGCTAATTCATCGGAATGTCTGCCCAGCAATGCTCCCTGCAGTTCAACGGCTGAGCAGATGGTTGTATCGTTCGCTGGGTCCGTCATGGTCGGTTTATTCTGTAACAGTTCGAAATAGACCCAAATGCGAAAGCAGGTTAATGATTTATTGAAAAGAAAGAAGATAAATGCAACAAAGGCTGTCTGCCGATCACAGGTCGTCTTGATGAACGCAGAACAGGAAAAACGATCTCCAGACAGAAACCAGGCAGGATGATGGATGCAGGTAAGCGGTCAGGGAGAGCTCACAGGAATAGGCAAGCGCAGAGTCCACCAGGCAGTTACCGCAGCACAGAGAATCAGACTTGACACAGGATAGCCGGGGCAGTAACTCATCTGACATATGCGTACACACAGGACAGGAAACAGTAGCAATACTAAACCGTCAGTAACAGACATGAACGAACAAACAATAAACCGACAAGAGGGAAAGAGAACATGAGGTCTAAATAGCCAGAAAATCAGGGCAAGGGGAAACAGGTGTGAGAAGAGCAGGAGTGAACGCTGATTGAGAATGGGTTCAGCTGTGCGAGAGCACACGTAAGAGAGAGAGAGAGAAACAAGCAGAGAAATAAAACTTGACTCCTGACACCCTCAGATTCCAGATATTCAAATAGTCGTATCTCGGCCAATTATTTTACTATACTTACAAACCGTACATCAATGGAAAGCTTATGTATTCAGCTTTTACGTAGTGTATTCATCTCAATATAAAAAAATTGACACATGTGACTGGTTTTGTGGTTCATGGTCACATATGTCAAAAGCTCAAAGAAAATTTGATTTCTCAGTTCATGACCCCTTTAATTAATTTATGGATTTGGCAGACCAAGTAACTTACACTCCATTTAAGTTTCTTTTTCTGCATTCACATTAGTTGCATTCCCAGGGAATCGAACCCATGACGTAGGTGTTACTAGTGCCATGCTCTACTGTTTGAGTTACAAGAATACTATTTATGTTAAATAAAACATATTTATTACCTATTTTAAAATATTAAAATAAATGACATATTTAACAGACAGCACCAGTTTTGTTTGTATCAAATTAAATATGGTCTCATCTTTGACTTAGGTTTATTGATAGTCTAGGAAAATGCACAATTTAAAGCACAACATATGTATTGTACCTTATTTCCTCAGAGCCGTCTGCAGAGCTGCTGATGAACATCAGTCGCTGTCGTCGGCTGATTGTGGTGCTTTCGCAGGCGTACCTGGAGCAGGAGTGGTGCACCACCAACTTTAGGTGTCATGTTACTTGTTTGGACTTATATGTTTAGTTTGAGTTAGTTTCCTGTTTTGTAGTCATTTCTCCCTGATTATTTGCATCTGTGTCTTGTTAATCTAGTCTTCCCTGTATATATTATGTATTCCCTGTATTAATGTTCAGACAGGGTCTGTGGCATCTGATGGAGCTGTCGAGGAAGCCCATTTTCATCACATTTCAGTCGCAGCAGAAGCAAATAAGCCAAGACATCAGTCAACAGCTGAGACAACACCAACCTCGAATCACAACAATCACCTGGGGCGCACACTCCATAGTGAGACCCTCACACTGCTCAATAAATCTCTGAAATTCAGGCTAAAAAGAAACCTAATCATACTCTTTCCTTTCTCACAGACCCCTTCTTCAGGGTTCTGGAAGGAGCTTGCGTTGGCAATGCCGCGTAAGGTGACGTTTCACAGGGAGTCGGCGGGCGATCCGCAGACTTTGTTGCAAGGTGATGAAGATCCGATGCTCACGCAGCAGCCTGATTACCTGGACTGCAGACCGGACCCAGATCCCGCAGGAGACCTGGGTACGAAACATGCTTCTTGAACTAAAAGAGTTTATCTTTTTTGAGTGTCATTACAACAATGATATATGATCTGGGTTAGTGCTGGATTAGGCTTCCTTTAAAGGCATAGTTCTGTGGAGCACAAAACAAGATATTTTGAAGAATGTTTGAAGAACGTTTCTTCAACTTATTTGTGATTACCATCAGTAATTAATTACTATCATTTGTGATAAACTATCCATTTAAGACAAGCTCTACTTTGCCATACAGTTTTTAACCTTACAAAGAAAGCCTACTGCATCATATTTGATGCGAATTTCTAAGGTCTAATTATCAACACATTTGTTTTACACAATCTACTACATTTCTTCTGTCGTCTTATACTGTATTTGCAAGTAAAAGATATTTTAGTATAATTCTAAAAATGTCCACCTTCAGTGTCTTTTTGCTATAAAAATGAAATAAAGTAAATCAGGCTTTTGAGGAGCGTTTATTTGTTCATCTCACGATCATTCTTGTATTGCATTGCATTATACGTTTCCCCCCCACAATAAAAACTACAGAGCTTTGATCATAAAACTAAGCATTTAAAGAGTTAATTCACTGAAAAATAAACATTTTCCCATAATTTACTGACCCTCAAGCCATACTAGGTGGATATTACTTTCTTCTTTTAGCCAAACACAATCGGAGTTATATTAAAAAAAGATCCTGGTTCTTCAAAGCTTTATAATGGGAGTGAATGGTAACTTCGATTTTGAAGCGCAAAAAAGTGCATTCATCCATCATTAAAGTAATCCATAGTGTAATCCATAAGTAATCCATAATCCATAGCTCCAGGGTGTTAATAAAGGCCCTCTGAAGCGAAGCGTTTTTGTAAGAAAAATATCCATATTTATAACTTTATAAACAGTAATGGCCGTACACGAGTCGAGTTCCGGCGGAACATTGACCTCTGACCCGCCACATGGCTCATAACGTATAACGCATTGCTTCGCTTAAGAAGGTCTTTATTAATCCCCATGAAGCCGTATGGATTTCTTTTATGTTGGATGTATGCGCTTTTGGGGCTTTAGAATCTCAGTTACTATTCATTGCCATTATGAAGCTTTGAAGAGCCAGGATATTTTTTTAATTTAACTCCGTTTGACTGTTAGAAGGCTGTTAGAAGAAAGTCATATAACACCTATGATGGCTTGAAGGTGAGTAAATCATGGGATAAATACAATTTTGGGTTGAACTAACCCTTTAAATATCATCTATATGTATATTGTCTAAAGAGTCAATCAAAATAAATGAGGTTCCATTACAAAATAAAGGATTTTTCTTACTATCATTTCATTTGTCAGGCTTTACAGGGTTTACATAAAGGGTTACAACATTTTATTGTACATATACAATGTGTTTACCTCACAGGTTTGCGTTTGCCCATCTACAAGACCTTTCCCTCCAAAGCTCCAGTGCTTCCTGCCGGTCCAGGTGAGACGGATGAACCCAAACCCCCAGAGATAGATGTATCTGACCTTGGCTCGAGGAACTACGCCGCCCGCACAGACTTTTACTGCCTGGTCTCCGAGGACGATATATGAGAAACACACTCCTGTTCCTTTTTGCACTTTTAAGTCACTTTTCCCCCAATGATTTCATGTTACTGTTTTTTTTTTGTTTTTTAATCTACACCTGTACAGTTTTGCATGCTAAATGTTTAATAACATTTCATGTATAGTCATAGGGATGTTGGTTGTGTATATGTTTGAATAAAGTTCTGGGGTCCATGTTTTATTTGGTTTTGACTTCATTGTAACACCCCTACGTCTGAATTTGCCTACTTGCCTACCATACAGTAGGCGAAATGTCATGATCCGAGTTCCTCCCTTCTCTGTCTCCCTCTTGTGGTCAGATTGCACACTCATTCACTACACTATCACTTTAGTCTCTTCAGGTTCAGCTGTTCCCGTTTACCTTAATCTCCGCTCACCTGTTCCTCTTCTCCCCTAATGCTTCCTACTATTTCTAACCCTCTCTTTGTCTGTCTCTTTGTCAGTTTATTGCAAGCTATTCATGCAGATTCCTCTTACCTCTTTCTGCGAGTTGAGTCGTGTCTTGTCTTGTCCTGTGTGGTTCGTGTGGAAGTCTCTCATCAAGCCAGTATATTTATCCGTGCTCCTACTCGCTCACTGATCTATGCCCTGCTAATTCAGACACTGAGTTCCTGACCAGACGCGTGTCCAGTCTGCAGTTGGCAGTCTACGGTTCCCTCGTTACAGTCTCCACTGGGACCTCATCTTCGCCTAGACGCGCTGCTGCGCATCAGGAGTTCCTGAGACAAACTACTTTCAGTTTTGTTCTACGAGTGAAGTTTTCTGTTTGACTGTTTCCTGAGAATCCTGTGAAGATTTATGTTTCTTATTGATTCAGCGATTCGCTTCTCATTTCCATTAAAGACTGTATTATTGTGAAACTCGCCTTTTGGTCCTCCATCTCTCTCACCGCATAACACGAAAAACAGTATGCTATTCATAAAACAGTATGCAAACATACTATGTACTATGCAACATGGCAGCTTATGCTATGTCTTGTTCCCTCCTCTCAGGGAACCGAGGTTACATGAGGTAACCAGAGACGTTCCCTTTCAAGTTCGGTTCTCTCGACATTGCGTCAGTAGCTGATTGGGATCTTATAAAATCCCGTCGTGTTAATAGCAAGGGTCCAGCTAAGCTGCAACCAAAACCGTTGACCTTAGCTTAAAGTGCTTCATGCAACGGAAGACTTCATAAGCTCACGATATATCTGCCATAAGCGCGAGTTGCACAAAAATTAGACTACTGCAAACACATCGCAAAGTAATAAGACGGGGGACTGGCCGTCGTCCTTGATTTAACCATACACTCGCTGCAAAAACAGCAGCCAAATCAGTGCCATAGACACTTTGCTGAATGAACAATGCAGGTAGGCTAAAGGCAGATTATGACATCCACAGTGCTGGCACCATCACACACCATCACTGAGATTAACAGTCCTCCGGCCAATGGATCTTTGGCATAGGATCTTTTTCAGCCCGACCAGTCTGAGTGAGCGTTCGCTAACGGCTGGGGCGTTTTAGAGCTTGCACGACTGACATAATAAACAGGGCATCCGGCGAAAGAACTGCATCTTGTATCCGTTCTTATTGTTTCCAGAACCCACTCTGAAGTCCCCATCAGAGCATGTCACGCCTCCGTATATTCCGACAGGGGCAGCAGCACTTTAATGTGGAACTCATCGCTTTAAGGTGGGAGGTTACTTATCATGAGAGAAAAGAATTCTTACATAGAAGCACCTTCTGTATTTCAGCTTTGTCACACCACACAGTGGAACAGTTATAGCTCAAAGACAACTGGTGATTTCAACGCCCGCAATAGGCAGGGAAACAAAATGCAGTTTCTTTGGGTCAGGGACGGGCGGCGTCTCGGCCGCATGTTCTTTGGTTACATAGCTAGGTCAGGCTCTATGCAGGGGGCTGAAGCAGGGCTGGACAACAGTCGCGGAGAGCTCTGTGCAGAGGAAGAGTGCTGAAAACAAGCGGCATAGCCAGTGCATTATCATATGTGGGCTATGACCGGTGGTAGCTGCAGTCTTTACAGTGGCTAGTGTAAGCAACACTACACTCCTAAATGAAAAACAGCTGCAGAGCCAGTGCTTATCATAGAAAAGGAAAAATTGCGGCAGCACTAGTGTATATAGCGGTTAGTGTAAGCAAGACCACACTCCCTTATGAAAGCAACAGCACAGCCAGTGCTTATAAAGTAATGAACGGCATATATAGTGGTTAGTGAATGAGTGATCGGCCGGAGCTTTTTGTGCTTTATTCAAGACAGACCGCTGTTCTGAGGTGGGGGGCTGCTTCTTCCCACCTATTTTGCGCTTCTTCCTCGCCTGCGAGATTTCATAGGGCTTCAGTATACTCACTGAAAAAGTGTTTCCCCCTTAGCGTCAGCTATTGACGCAATGTCGAGAGAACCGAACTCGAAAGAGAAATACTGCTGATGGCCTAATACGAAATTCTGAAGTGAACATTTTATTATCCCACTTCACTATCCCTTGAAGCCACGGGAGAGGAGTTGTGAATGGCAGTGTAGCAACACAACTGAAAGTGACAACATGGCGGATGTACGTCCTAATTTATTTCATACTACCCATATACATACCACAAAGAATAAATTTTTTTATGATTTTTTAAAGTCGGCAAGAAACGGAAATTGCGATAATCTTTTATTCCCTATTGTGATGTACACTCACCTAAAGGATTATAACAAACACCTGTTCAATTTCTCATTAATGCAATTATCTAATCAACCAATCACATGGCAGTTGCTTCAATGCATTTAGGGGTGTGGTCCTGGTCAAGACTATCTCCTGAACTCCAAACTGAATGTCAGAATGGGAAAGAAAGTGGATTTAAGCAATTTTGAGCGTGGCATGGTTGTCGGTGCCAGACGGGCCGGTCTAAGTATTTCACAATCTGCTCAGTTACTGGGATTTTCACGCACAACCATTTCTAGGGTTTACAAAGACTGGTGTGAAAAGGGAAAAACATCCAGTATGCGGCAGTCCTGTGGGCGAAAATGCCTTGTTGATGCTAGAGGTCAGAGGAGAATGGGCCGACTGATTCAAGCTGATAGAAGAGCAACTTTGACTGAAATAACCAATCGTTACAACCGAGGTATGCAGCAAAGCATTTGTGAAGCCACAACACGCACAACCTTGAGGCGGATGGGCTACAACAGCAGAAGACCCCACCGGGTACCTCTCATCTCCACTACAAATAGGAAAAAGAGGCTACAATTTGCAAGAGCTCACCAAAATTGGACAGTTGAAGACTGGAAAAATTTTGCCTGGTCTGATGAGTCTCGATTTCTGTTGAGACATTCAGATGGTAGACTCAGAATTTGGCGTAAACAGAATGAGAACATGGATCCATCATGCCTTGTTACCACTGTGCAGACTGGTGGTGGTGGTGTAATGGTGCGGGGGATGTTTTCTTGGCACACTTTAGGCCCCTTAGTGCCAATTGGGCATCGTTTAAATGCCACGGCCTACCTGAGCATTGTTTCTGACCATGTCCATCCCTTTATGGCCACCAAGTGCCCATCCTCTGATGGCTACTTCCAGCAGGATAATGCACCATGTCACAAAGTTCGAATCATTTCAAATTGGTTTCTTGAACATGACAATGAGTTCACTGTACTAAAATGGCCCCCACAGTCACCAGATCTCAACCCAATAGAGCATCTTTTGGATGTGGTGGAACGGGAGCTTCGTGCCCTGGATGTGCATCCCACAAATCTCCATCAACTGCAAGATCCTATCCTATCAATATGGGCCAACATTTCTAAAGAATGCTTTCAGCACCTTGTTGAATCAATGTCACGTAAAATTAAGGCCGTTCTGAAGGCGAAAGGGGGTCAAACACAGTATTAGTATGGTGTTCCTAATAATCCTTTAGATGAGTGTACATCAGAGATCTCATGTGAGTGACATGTTGTCCCACCCATAAAAACAAAACAAATTAAATAATCAAATTATGCAAATTTATCAATTTTATTGTTTAAAATACGTAGCTACTTAAGTGACTGATCCAATTTTGTCATGGAATACACTTGTTTGATCACATAGAGTTCACAGAGTTTGAGGCTAATGTTCAAGGCCTGAGCTGAATTATTCCTTGTCCCTATAATTATAGCTATGAAACTCACTCAAAATAATAGAAATCAAATACAATATTAATATTAAAATATTAAATTAAATTTAATACACCTACTGTACAAAACACATCAGTATCTGAGATACTGTAATTTGCTATGGCCCCCTTCCTGTTCGCAGGAGTGATGAGATAGTTAGTAGACTGTCCTCACTCAATGGCTGGCTGTCCAAGTGGTGTCCGCAACATAACATAGAATTTATAGACAATTGGAAAAGTTTTTGGGGCAGACCTGACCTGTTGAAAAGAGATGGTATTCATCCCTCCTGGGATGGTGCTGCTCTTCTCTCTAGTAATATGGCACATAGTCTTAGAGCTCAAACATGACAATCTGGGGCTCAGGTCAGGAAGCAGACAGACTGGCTAAACCGACCGTCTGCCAGCTGTCTCACGTCACTAAGGTCAGATAAATCCCATCACATAGAGACTCTTTCACCTAGATATCATCATATAGAGACTGTCTGTTCCCCGAATTAGGAAATACAAAAAACTTCCAAACCCAGTAAAGGTTAAAAATTTAATTGATGTTCAACAAGTAACAAACAGATATAATACAAATGAGCAACTGATAAAACTTGGGTTTGCTGAATATTCGATCCCTTACTTCAAAAGTACTTATTGTTAATGATATGATTACAGACTATAACCTAGATGTGCTGTGTTTGACAGAAACCTGGCTAAAACCAATCGATTACATTACTTTAAATGAGTCCACCCACCGAGATTACGGTTATAAACATGAACCTCATCTGAAAGGCAAAGGGGGAGGTGTTGCTGTCATTTATAGTAATACTTTCAAAATTACTAAGAAGTCTATAAATAGAAGTTTCAAATATAATTATTTTAAAGTGTTGGTGCTTTATGTAACAATATATAGTGTAAATGATAAATCACGTTTGAGATTTGTGCTGGCTACTGTATACAGGCCACCAGGGCACCATACAGACTTTATCAAAGAATTTGCTGACTTTCTATCAGTTAGTACTGGCTGCAGATAAAGTCCAAATTGTTGGTGATTTTAATATACATGTAACGAATCAATTCACTGGAGGCAAACTGGTGAGGACCCAAATGCAAACTTTAATATAAACACTACTCTATCTCACCATCTCTAAACACTATCTCTTTGACCTAGCATACACATAACACACTATAGACTCTTATAATTCAATTTAAGCTGCATAGATTAGGTCAGCCGGAACCGGGAACACTTCCCATAAATCCTGATGTACTCGTTACATCATAAGAAGAATGGCATCTACGCTAATATTAGTCTCTCTGTTTATCCTGAGGTTTACCGCAGTCCCCTGGATCCAGGCCGTATCCAGATCTGATGAAGGACCTGCGCCTGGACACGACGACAACGCAGTCCTGAAGTGTCAACTAGTCTCTCCCCTGTGAAGGCCTTCCTCACATCCCTTACCTCTCTACAGATAAAGCGTTGTCGGGATAGTTCCGGGTTGTGTGGCTACGGCGCACATATATTCAAACGCGTATACCTGTGGAGTGGGCTCTTAATACGCGTGTGCATGCCATCGGCGTTCTCACAGGTTCATGTTTTTGAAGTTTGCATAGAGGGAACTTAAGAGTTTTCTGTTAAAACGGTGAAACGGCCTATTAGAAAAGGCTTAACGTGGCTTACGTACAGTAAGACAGCGATATTAAAAGACAAAACTTAGTAAACATCATATTAATTAGCCATACTATGTAAAAAAAAACAGATGAACTCAGATGAACCCAGGGCCAGTTGCGTTTCCACTGTCACTTCCGGGGCTTGATCGGGACTTACTCGGGGCCAACGGCCAGGGTTTTCTATACAAACTATTTAATGAACTGTAAGGTTAAAGATTTTTTTAGGTCCATCCTGGATTAACTAATGACAGTCCCTCCAGTTTTTCGTGATTCTGCGATCGCTGAATACAACGCAAAATCAACAAAATGTCGCAATTTTTTGCGATCCTGCATAATTCCTAATTTAACCGCAAAATAATCACAAAAATAAAAAAAAAAGACCTCACAAAACATTAAATTATAATCACCCAATTGAAATATCTCTAGTTAATTAAAGTTTCAATGCATTTTTACGTGGATACAGATGTTGCGCACGCGTGATGTCTGTGAGCGGTCTGTCGGAAACATTGCGAAAGAAAAAGCGTCTCTCCTGCCCTCTCAGCGCCCAGGTTTTTATTGGGCAGTAGGGCAAACTTATTAACGCGTTTAACATGATTGAATGACATAACAAAAAGTATGATATGCTCGATGGTACTAAAAAGAATGATTAAAAGCGCAGTATACCGTGAAAGAGAACTAATTTCAGCCAGTCGAGTGACAGTCTGTCTCTGACTGCAAGTGTGTGTGTGTGTGTGTGTGTGTGTGTGACTGACTGACTCACTGCGTGTCACCGCCTGTCAGCCTAGTTAGAATATTGAATTCTCTTTATAGTGCTTGAACAAATACACATAGCTACAATTACTTCAAAATATTCATCTTGGCAAGTATTTACGTAAAACAATAACTGATTGGGACATTTGTCATTACTGTAGTAGGTCTTAAAGTGACAGTAACCTAATTTACCTGCTGTTGTCAGTGTTGTTAATGTTAATCAAGCAACAACAATAGGCTACAGCACAATTAAAAAAAAAGAATTAGATTAGACCAAATAAACAAGCTTTATGCATTTTGTTTGTGATTTGTGTCATGTATGACTATTGTGCATCTGACATAATACTATTATGGTAAATGTGATGTCCTAATTATAAAACATAAAAATCGCAATTTTTTTTACAAATTTCTGGAAATTACCACCACAAAATCAGTCATTTTGATCGCAAAAATCACACAAAAAAATCGTGAAATCCTGGAGGGACTGTAATGAGACACAAATAGAAGCTGAGTCTTTTGCTGTATGTAAAGTCAAATCTTTAGTTTGAAGTAAGTCATGTTGTCTGTGCAGTCAATTCTTTTGTGGAACCATTCTAAGGCAGTGGCGCCTCCTGCAAAATCTCTCAGGGGGGGCAAATGTTTGGATGATTGATAAGGATAAGGTCCACCCATGCAATGAATAAATTAACAGCTTAAGCATGTAAAGGCAACTTCACTACTTTAATATTAATGAAAAATAATGACTCTTACTGTAAATCTCATTGTTTGTTTCTATACTCACTATTATTACACTGCTTACATCACATTACTCGCTTAATACACTGCGTTCGCCATGACCTTGTTCATGTTCAACTGGCCTCCACTCGCGAGATGTCCCAACAGTCTCTCTCGCTCTCGTTCTCTTTTTATTTTAATTTTTTTAATCACATTTGATAAAGATATTAATGTAGTGTTTCATTTTTTCTTGTTCAAATTCAAAATTGTTTTCAAATATTATTTGTCACTTAATCTTAAAGATTTTTTAATAGTGTATGTTTGTTCCCACCAATCGCTGCACAAGTTAAAAATACGTATGATGACGTAAGCACGTTAGTGTGAGCCCCCCCTGAACCCATAGAGAATGCATTGCAGTGCCTCCAGTTCGAAAAAAAATATCTTTGAATGTAAGTCTATGGGAACACTGGGCGATTCTCAGTCAGTGTGAAATCGCCCAAAAAGAGGCGGTGCTCCACAGAACGTGACATGACGCTGATTGGACTATATCCAGGCAATGACGCCTAGCGTAACTCTGTGGTTGAATGATTGTGAATGTAATTGAAAAAGTCCCTTTCATTTACACTTGCGTGCATCATTTACACGGTGGTGCGTCGCCCTAATGAAGAAACCGCCCCTGTCCTAAGGCCTAGATTATGCAGTCAGCGGAGATGTGCCGAGACACCATTTCTATGGAGTCAAAATAGGGCCATATATAAAACAATGTTTCGCAAAAAAAAAAAAAATGTTTTGCAAAAAAAAAAATGTTTTGCAAATAAAAATAGAGTATTGAGAAAAAAAAATGCTTTTTTGCAAGTAAAAAAAATAATTGCAAAAGAAAAGTTAACCACTGGGGGAAAAAATAAAGTTTAGCAAAGTAAAACTTCAGCAGCATTGACTTTGCAACACATATTTCCCTTTGCGCCGCTCCTTTAAATCCGCGTTTCAGTCATCCGTGCCTCTGCGGCGCACGCTTTCCTTTGCGTTTCCTTTTTCTTTGCGCCTCGCTTTGTGTCCCTGATTTGACGTGGGGGTGGGGTCAAGAGGTTGGGGGGTGGGGTCAAGAGGTTGGGGTGTGTACAAGGAACGAAGGTGCGTCCCTCTTGTTTACGTCATCAGCGCGAGCCCCAGACCGAGTGGATCGATCGATATGGCGGGGCAGAGTGGTATACATTATTTATAGCTTTCTTCAAGTTCGCTATATAGACCGATAACTATATGTAACTAGTGATGGCGAGATGAAGCTTCATCAAGCATTGAAGCGTTCCATCCAATTGGTTCACTCATGTGCCGAAGCTTCATGGTAATTCATTTGCTCTATTGTGCCATCAAGTGGACAATAAATGTAAAACGTGCAGTGTGATTATAATGACACTATGGCTTTGGTGTCTGAAGCATTGAATAAATTAATCAATGATGTTTGTGATGCTTATACATAAAGTATAAACTTTTATATGGTGTCAGTCTTTATGATACAATGACAGGGTCAAAATGAAAAGTGTGAAGGGGGAATCCATTGCATTTTGCTGGTTCTTATTTTTCAAATAGACCGCCAAAACCGCGAACCACTTCCTGAAGCAGTCACATGGTACAGCCGGCTCGCGAGGCTTAAAACGTCACTACATACGTCACCGACACAAGCCTCGGTACGTGCTTCACAGAAATCATAGCGGATTACTCGACACACGCTTCGAAGCCTCGATACGGGAGGACACATCACTATATGTAACTATGTGTATCAACGCGTTTGCTCAAGTTAAGTAAGTTAGAGATCAATTAATGCGGTTAATGTGGCGATTAGCTAATCGTTGGCGGCTGTACATTTCTCTCAATATGCACACCTTTCACGTTGTTTTATAATTAATAAATAATTATTATTATTATCCACGCCCTAGTTGTATTATGGACTATAAACGATGCCAAAGGTGTCTCAAAATATACTGTAAATTGAAAACAAATAATACAAAACAAATGCCTTGTATGTGCAAACATAATTTGAAAATTAAAGCTGCAAGCAGCGATGAAAGGGCCCTCGCACCCGTTCCACCGCCACCTGGTGGCTTTAGGAAGACAGAGCACGGTAGGCAATGTGCATTTATGTAGGTAAATATAGGAGGAGTATGTCAATGTCAGTTACAAAAATGTCCTTTATTATGGGGATTATACAATGTGTTTTCACTCAGATAAGTGTTGCTAGCATGTTTTAGCATGTTTCTAGCATGCTTGGAACTCAATGGTATATCTAAATTTGTTGCTAGTACTGCATCACATTGTAAAACATGTCACTTCCTGATGACAGTAGGTAGCGCTATTATTTTAAGTAAAAACTGTCATGTGTTTAGGGCAGGCCTTTTATCAAACATGTGAAGTTTGGGGCAGATTGGACATTGCCTTCTTGAGTAACAACAACTTCCTTTTTCATTACATTAGCATGCTTTAGCACTTAGCTAAGAATCGCTAGCATGTTTTAACATGTTTCTAACATGTTTATAACTCAATGGCATATTTACTATGTTGCTAGTGCATCACACTGTTAAACATGTCACTTCCTGTTGCCAGTAGGTGGCGCTATTACTATAACTGAAAATTGTCGTGTAGATTTGTTTAGGGCAGGACTCTTATCAGACGTGTTAAATTTGGGGCAGATTGGACACTGCCTTCTTCAGTAACAACAACTTCCTGTTTGATTGCATTAGCATGCTTTAGCACTTAGCTAAGAATTGCTAGCATGTTTTAACATGTTTCTAACATGTGTATAACTCAATGGCATATTCACTATGTTGCTAGTACTGCATCACACTGTTAAACGTCACTTCCTGTTGCCAGTAGGTGGCGCTATTACTATAACTGAAAATTGTCACGTAGATGTTTTCAGGCCATGACTCTTATCAAATGTGTGAAGTTTGGGGCAGATTTGACATTCCATGCCTGAGTTACAGCAAATTCCTATTTAATTGCAGTACTAATAACATAATTTAACATTTAGCTAAGTGTTTGCTAGCATGTTTTAGCATGTTTCTAGTATGTTGCTAGCATGTTTAGCACTTGCTGGCACTTTTTTATATATTATTAGGAGTCCACAACAGTGTTAAAAATGTCACTCCCTGTTGCCAGCAGGTGGTGCTATGACTGTAACTGAATTTGAGCATGGACATGTGTTCAGGACAGAACTCTTATCAAACGTGTGAACGTTGGGGCAGATTGGACATTGTTTGCCTGAGTTACAGCAACTTCCTGTTTTATGGCGAAACATTGAAATTTGTCAGGCTGCCGAGGACACGCCCTTCGACGAAAACTCAAGATCTTCGCAATTTAATGTTGCAAAGGCCTTAAGATTAGACTCACCAAATTTGAAGATGATCAGATTTAAACTGTAGGACGAGTTCGTTGAAGTACGAGGCCTGAATATGGCAAAAACTGCACAAAAATCTGAGAGGAAGTTCAAAATGGCTGACTTCCTGTTGTGTTTAGGGCTACGCTCCAAGAGACCTTTTTGTTGGCATTGGGCCATTACATGTATGTACCGAATTTCGTACACGTACGTGAAACGTAGCGGGAGGCGCACTCCATTGAACCTTTATAGGTGGCGCTATCGAGCCATTTTGCCCTGCCCAATTCTGAAACGCTTATCAGATGTAAATTTCTGCCAATTCTGACGCGTGTGCAAATTTTCGTGAGTTTTCGTGCATGTTTAGGCCCTCAAAAATGTACTGCATCACAGTGTAAAACATGTCACTTTCTGTTGACAGTAGGTGGCGCTATTACTATAACTGAAAATTGTCATGTAGATGTGTTCAGGGCAGGACTTTTATCAAAAGTGTGACGTTTGGGGCAGATTGGACATTCCTTGCCTGAGTTAGAACAACTTCCTGTTTCATGGCATTAATAGCATGATTTAACACTTAACTAAGTATTGCTAGCATGCTTTAGCATGTTTCTAACATGTTTAACACTCAATGGCATATTTTACTATGTTGCTAGTACTGCATCACAGTGTAAAAGATGTCACTTCCTGTTGACAGTAGGTGGCGCTATTACTATAACTGAAAATTGTCATGTAGATTTGTTTAGGGCAGGACTCTTACCAGACGTGTGAAGTTTGGGGCAGATTGGACATTGCCTTCTTGAGTAATAACAACTTCCTCTTTCATTGCATTAGCATGCTTTAGCACTTAGCTAAGAATTGTTAGCATGTTTTAACATGTTTCTAACATGTTTAACACTCAATGGCATATTTTACTATGTTGCTAGTACTGCCTCACACTGTTAAACATGTCACTTCCTGTTGCCAGTAGGTGGCGCTATTACTATAACTGAAAATTGTCATGTAGATTTGTTTAGGGCAGGACTCTTACCAGACGTGTGAAGTTTGGGGCAGATTGGACATTGCCTTCTTCAGTAACAACAACTTCCTGTTTCATTGCATTAGCATGCTTTAGCACTTAGCTAAGAATTGCTAGCATGTTTTAACATGTTTCTAACATGTTTATAACTCAATGGCATATTTACTATGTTGCTACTACTGCATCACACTGTTAAACGTCACTTCCTGTTGCCAGTAGGTGGCGCTATTACTTTAACTGAAAATTGTCATGTAGATTTTTTCAGGGCAGGACTCTTAACAAACGTGTGAAGTTTGGGACAGATTGGACATTGCCTTCTTGAGTAACAAGAACTTCTTGTTTTATTGCATTAGCATGCTTTAGCACTTAGCTAAGAGTTGCTAGCATGTTTTACCATGTTTATAACATGTTTATAACTCAATGGCATATTTAATATGTTGCTAGTATTGCATCACAGTGTTAAACATGAAACTTCCTGTTGCTAGTAGGTGGCGCTATTACTATAACTGAAAATTGTCATGTAGATGTGTTCAGGCCATGACTCTTATCAAACGTGTGAAGTTTGGGGCAGATTTGACATTCCATGCCTGAGTTACAGCAAATTCCTATTTAATTGCAGTAATAACATAATTTAACATTTAGCTAAGTGTTTGCTAGCATGTTTTAGCATGTTTCTAGTATGTTGCTAGCATGTTTAACACTTGCTGGCATGTTTTAATATATTATTAGGAGTCCACAACAGTGTTAAAAATGTCACTCCCTGTTGCCAGCAGGTGGTGCTATGACTGTAACTGAATTTGAGCATGGACATGTGTTCAGGACAGAGCTCTTATCAAACGTGTGAAGTTTGGGACAGATTGGACATTGCCTTCTTGAGTAACAACAACTTCCTGTTTCATTGTATTAGCATGCTTTAGCACTTAGCTAAGAATTTCTAGCATGTTTTAGCATGTTTCTAACATGTTTATAACTCAATGGCATAATTAATATGTTGCTAGTACTGCATCACAGTGTTAAACATGTCACTTCCTGTTGCCAGTAGGTGGCGCTATTACTATAACTGAATATTCTAATGTAGATGTTTTCAGGCCATGACTCTTATCAAACGTGTGAAGTTTGGGGCAGATTTGATATTCCATGCTTGAGTTACAGCAAATTCCTATTTAATTGCAGTAATATCATGCTTTAGCACTTAGCTAAGTGTTTGCTAGCATGTTTTAACATGTTTCTAGTATGTTGCTAGCATGTTTAACACTTGCTGGCACTTTTTTATATATTATTAGGAGTCCACAACAGTGTTAAACATGCCACTTCCTGTTGCCAGCAGGTGGCGCTATGACTGTAACTGAATATGAGCATGGACGTGTTCAGGACAGAACTCTTATCAAACGTGTGAAGTTTGGGGCAGATTAGACATTGTTTGCCTGAGTTACAGCAACTTCCTGTTTCATGGCGAAACATCGAAATATGTCAGGCCGCTGAGGACACGCCCTTCGACGAAAACTCAAGATCTTCGCAATTTAACGTTGCAAAGGCCTTAAGATTACACTCACCAAATTTGAAGATGATCAGATTAAAACTGTAGGAGGAGTTCGTTAAAGTACGAGGCCTGAAAATGGCAAAAACTGCACAAAAATCTGAGAGGAAGTTCAAAATGGCTGACTTCCTGTTGTGTTTAGGGCTACGCTCCAAGAGACTTTTTTGTAGGTATTGGGCCATTACATGTATGAATTTCGTACACGTACGTGAAACGTAGCG
Source organism: Tiaroga cobitis (assembly GCA_030578255.1). NCBI lineage: Eukaryota > Metazoa > Chordata > Actinopteri > Cypriniformes > Leuciscidae > Tiaroga > Tiaroga cobitis. Next base: position 26,642,016 of record CM060615.1, on the reverse strand, counting down.
GGAGGCGCACTCCGTTGAACCTTTATAGGTGGCGCTATCGAGCCATTTTGCCCCGCCCAATTCTGAAACGCATATCAGATGTAAATTTCGCCAGTTCTGACGCGTGTGCAAATTTTGTGAGTTTTCGTGCATGTTTAGGCCCTCAAAAATGCGATTCATTGCGGAGAAGAATAATAAATATAGCTGCGAGCAGCGATTGCGGGCCCAAGCCGGTGGCACCGCAACCCCGGTGCCTTTAGTTACCTAAAGGCACCGGAGTGGCGGTTCCGCCGGCTTTGGCCCTTCATCGCTGCTCGCAGCTATATTTATATATATATATATATATATATATATATAAACAAGCTGGTGGCACTGCCACCCCGGTGCCTTTAGGGTTACTGTGCACGACGTGCAAAAACGTAACCCCGCTTTCACTGTCGCCCTACGGTACCATGGATTTAACGGACACATGAAATAAGTACACAAGACCGAAAATTCATATGAACTGTACCATTTTGGACAGGGCCAGCGCGTGAACTGGAGCTCGTCTCATAAATGAACAGAAACTCAGCATATAAGGTAGTCTACTTGCCTCACATGTCTACTTTTAAACTGAACAATTCAAAACGAAAGAAAACAGACTACAGACTGCTCTCTGCTTATGTAATCCTTATGAAATGTGCATTTCTCTCTGGCGCGTTCACTAGGCTACTGAAGATCGCGAGTCAGCATCGTCAACTTCATCTTAGCCGACAATGACAAAGAAAACACTTATTTATTAATAAACAATTAAAATATCTCCTTGCTATATTTTACATATTCATAATCATTACTTTTGCTGGTTTTGCCAGTCATGTATTCTGCAACGAAATATGTTTTGAAAGTATCCTTCCCAACACTGGAAGTCTGTATGTTAATTAGGGATGGGCATTTTTCAAAAATATTGCATTCGAATATTTGGGCTCATAAAAATCGAATATTCGAATATTCGTTTATTTAAATGACATTTAACGAAAAAGATGTTATTTTTTAAGTTTTTTTTTTTTAACGTTTTTGTCACCATTTCTTTTAGTTGAAAACATTAAACATTAGGCCTATGTGTAAACAAAAAATATAAAAAACAAAAGCATTAATAAAAGAATGCTCAAGCAGCGCGAACGGGAAAAAAACGCCTAATAAAGCGGTTGCGCCAGATATCGTACAGAACGTACACACACTCGAGTCAGCATATGATTATCGTGTTTATATTGTTTCACGTTTATATAGAGAAAAACAATATCCACATGCAGGGGCGCCGCATCGAGTGAGAAAAGGTGCTGCGCTGACAGACGTTTCAGAGACACAAAGATAAGGGTGTTCTAAGTTTCTAACAGCACTTTGCGTTTTCTGTTCTTAAACCGGTCTCCCTCAACGAAACTTAAAGGAAGTATAGGTCTCAAAATAATTTTGCTATAAGATAAGTTATCATCTAAGCTCGGATCACGCGGGGTCCAGCTGCGCTTACCTGCAGTCGTGAATGCAGTGTTGGTCAGCTGTCTTTCCTCAGTCGACTGTTTGGATTTCATGTGATTTCTCATTGTGGTGATGATGATATTATAACTCAGATTAATTAATTAATTTGATCAAAAGTAATTCCATTTAGTAAGATCATTTTCAAGTAATTCCAAACTTCGCGAGGCAGACGACAAGATTATGTGATCAAATACACACAACTTGTTAACACACTCCACAGCGCCACCCAGTGCATTTAATTATAATTGCGAGTTAGTGCTTGGGATTTATCATGGATTCACTGCATTTACGGCCAGCAAAGCAACGTAGTAAAATTCGAATAGTATTTTATTTTGCTAATAATAATTACAGATCGAAAATTCGAATATTCGTGCACATCCCTAATGTTAATGTAACCTGCACACATACATTTGCAGTTTTGTTAATAGCTTTCCATCTTGAATAGTTACAGCTGGTATGAATGACATGAACAATGTGCAGGGTAGTGTAGGAAAGTAAATCAAGTTATTGTAACCTTAGAGTGGCCTAGGTCAGACTGGCCTATAGCAAAAATAAATATCAGAACTTGAAATAGGCTGGCAAAGTCAAAGTAACTGTAGAGTAGCCTTATACATATTTGCATTGAATTAATTTGTACCATTTAATCATGTAACTGTTTAATTGCAATTGTCCAAAGTGTGGCCCTCCGTTTACTTTGCCAAAGTAACCGTGGCCCTCAGACTAAAACTGTTGCCCACCCCTGTCATAGGATGTCATAAGTCAATCTGTTTTGCAGCACTTAAATGTGTAAATCCAGAAGCCCAGTATTTATCTGGAGGTCTTTGCCCTTTGCCTGTCAACCTGGTTTGTCTCTGCCTTTTCTGTTCTGCCCTGTTTGCCATTGCTCACCCTGCCTGTCTTGACCTTTCTTAATAAAAAGCTGCAAATGGACCCCCCTGGCCTGACCCTGCCTCGTTACAACACATATGCTGCATCTGCTCGCTATCTGCCGAACGGCTCTGGTAGTTCCGCTTCAGCACTGATGATGTTGTAGGAATAGTGCGCTCTGGTTGGTCTGGATTATTCGAGATTTTTTATTTTATACAGAAATAAGTTATTTACAATTTAGATGAGAATAAAATGAGTGTTGATTAAAATGATGGAAAACAAATATATTGATCTGAAATATAGTGCATAAATTTTAAATTAATTTAGATTAAATTACCAAACATACAATCTTAATTTAATTTAAAGCAAACAATACATTTAAATACATTTAAATTATGACTAGTCAGAACGGCATTGTAGATATCTCAAACTGGAGTTAGGGATAGTCATAATTTTGATAATAGATATTAGATATCTATTATCAAGTGAAAGATATTTTGAAATTCATTTTGATTAGAGATATCTGAAATTTGATATCTGTAACTTTCATTTTATTGGGTTAGCTATGCGCACTGTGATTGACTCATCGCGTTTGGGGGCGTGGCTTAGCCATAGGCCAATTACGTTACAGATATCTTAAATGATAATACAAACAATCCAAAATATAATTACGACTTGTCAGAAAGACGTTGTTGATATCAACAATGTTAATTCCGGATAGTCAAACTTAGCTTTTAAATGTTAAAAGGGCTTGCCATACAGAGCTCAGAGAGAGGCTCACCATATTCAAACCAAATTATCTGACTTCCTGTTGGTCGTTGCTAATTACGGTAAATTAGAAAGTTGTCCGGCTCGAAGAGTACAATATACATCTCGAGTTTTGTTACTGTAGATAAAACTAACCCCCCCACTTTTGTCAAAAGCATTTAGAAAGTGACACACTTCCTGCTGCCAGTTGGTGGCGCTATAACTTTGACTCACAATAGTCACATCCATGTGATCGGCCTCTTACAGCGAACACACTGGTGAAGTTTCCTTAAGATCAGCTAATGTATGCTGAAGTTATAACACACTTCCTGTTTCACGTTTCTCGCCATAAATTGGTTTCCTCGCCACGGCCAAACCGTTCGAGATATCAAAAATCCCCTGGCAATTTTTCATCCTCAATGTCTTGACTTCATGCTGACCGAGTTTCGTGGCATTTCTTTGAATTCTCTAGGAGAAGTACTTTAAATTCCATTGCATGCGTTTAACAAACAACCCTAAATAGCCGACTTCCTGTTGGGCTGGGGTAAAAAGTAAGAGCATGAAGTATATATGAACCGATGAGATCTATATGTGTACCGAGTTTCATATTATTACATGCAAGTGTTTTTGATTTATGGACCAAATTTTCGGGACCCCCGTTCCAGGGGGCGCTGTCGAGCCCCCCTGCCACGCCCGGGTACCATCTTCAGCCCGGCCCTGATGGCCGCGGGTTCTGACCTGTGTGCAAAGTTTCAAGAGTTTTCGTGCACGTTAAGAGCCCCAAAAGTGCCCGGATAGTCGTTAGAATAATAATAATAATAATAAATATAGCTGCGAGCAGCGATTGCGGGTCCAAGCCGGTGGCACCGCAACCCCGGTGCCTTTAGTTACCTAAGGGCACCGGAGTGGCGGTTCCGCCGGCTTTGGCCCTTCATCGCTGCTCGCAGCTATATTTATATATATATATATATATATATATAAACAAGCCGGTGGCACTGCCACCCCGGTGCCTTTAGGGTTACTGTGCACGACGTGCAAAAACCTAACCCCGCTTTCACTGTCGCCCTACGGTCCCATGGATTTAACGGACACTTGAAATAAGTACACAAGACCGAAAATTCATATGAAGTGTACCATTTTGGACAGGGCCTATGATCGTGAATCACAATAGCCACATATATGAGATCATTTAAATTTAGAATCATTTTTAATGTCATAGGACATACATGGGCAATATACGGCCCGGGGGCCGGATCCGGCCCGCATAGTGCTTCAATCCGGCCCCCGCGATGCGATCGCAATTTGGATGAAACACACGCCGAAATAAACATGCGTGACACAAAACAATCTTTAACTTAGGTGGCAAATATGTTTTAGTAATTCTGTGAATTACACTGCGCAAACCAAAATTAATACTACCCACCGGATGAAGGGTTGTCTCTGTCTCCACATAACATAAAATATTCATTTTATTTTATTTTTCGTGTTCGCATTTTTGAGGAAAAACAATGTTACGGACGTGTTCTCCGTTACGGACGTGAGCGCTCTGAAAGCGGCACTAAAAGATGCTTTAAAACTTTCACAAAGACGTCAAACAGAAAGCACAAAACAAAGCACAAAACCTTTCTTTAAAGTGAATTTCGTTTTGTATTAATTGTATCTTAATTTTAATCAATGTTTCATCAACCAATTGCCTGTATTTAATCAATAAGAAGTAAATATAGCAGACAATATAGAGATAATCACGAAACATTAATAACGAGATAATCACGCCGGCGCGTGAACTGGGGCCCTGTTTACACGAAAACGATTCCGGGTGAAAACGTAATAATATTTTATCGGGTGTCCCTTTCGTTTACACGGCGACGGCGTTTTTGGGGCTTAAAAACGCAAAAGTGAAACCACCCTCCAAAGTGGAAATCTTAAAAACGCTCCACCGTCGCGTTTCCGTCTAAACGGGTAAAAACGCAAATCTACTAGGGAGAGAAGTAGAAGGAAGGTTGTACGCAGGCGCACGGACTTGTTGTTGTTGTGTGGCAGTGCTTCACATTGCCACCTAGCCGCCTGGAGTGCATACTACATCGCATTTCTAACACTTTTGCGTCTCCATATGCACGCAGATTTCCCCCCCATAACGCTCGTCTAAACGCAGAATAAAAAGTGAAAACGAAACGCCACTTTTGCGTTTTCTCTTCAGATCGTTTCCGTGTAAACATGGCCTGGAGCTCGTCTCATAAATGAACCGAAACTCAGCATATAAAGTAGCCTACTTGCCTCACATGTCTACTTTTAAACTGAACAATTCAAAACGAAAGAAAACAGACTACAGACTGCTCTCTGCTTATGTAATCCTTATGAAATGTGCATTTCTCTCTGGCGCGTTCACTAGACTACTGAAGATCGCGAGTCAGCATCGTCAACTTCATCTTAGCCGACAATGACAAAGAAAACACTTATTTATAATAAACAATTAAAATATCTCCTTGCTATATTTTACATATTCATAATCATTACTTTTGCTGGTTTTGCCAGTCATGTATTCTGCAACGAAATATGTTTTGAAAGTATCCTTCCCAACACTGGAAGTCTGTATGTTAATTAGGGATGGGCATTTTTAAAAAATATTGCATTCGAATATTTGGGCTCATAAAAATCGAATATTCGTTTATTTAAATGACATTTAACGAAAAAGATGTTATTTTTTAAGTTTTTTTTTTTTTTACGTTTTTGTCACCATTTCTTTTAGTTGAAAACATTAAACATTAGGCCTATGTGTAAACAAAAAATATAAAAAACAAAAGCATTAATAAAAGAATGCTCAAGCAGCGCGAACGGGAAAAAAACGCCTAATAAAGCGGTTGCGCCAGATATCGTACAGAACGTACACACACTCGAGTCAGCATATGATTATCGTGTTTATATTGTTTCATGTTTATATAGAGAAAAACAATATCCACATGCAGGGGCGCCTGCATGTGGATGAAAAAAAAAAATATGATTTACAATTACTGCTTTGGTTGCATTCTGGTGGAATTATTAATAGTACATTAGATATGACAAAATACCTTCATAGCGGTAAACAGAGTATCTTCAATTGGTACCGAGTGGCATAAGACTTGATAAACGCGCGTTCAAAATGATCACGATAAAACAGGTGCTCGCGCACATTCGGCCTGGGGACTGGTTTATAGTAGCCTATATTCGTGTTCGAAGGTGTCATCTCCTCATACGTTCACGAAAAGTACGAAGTACGAACGCACTGCTTTCCATCTTGAGATTCAGTGGGGGGCGCGCTCTGGACAGCTATATAGTGTCTTATTATTCTAAATAATTGAATTTATTGATCAAATTTACAAATTAAAAATGAAAGATGAAGCATACATTTAATAAGACTAGAATAGGGGTGCCTTACATTACAATATGCAGATTTAAATATACCACCGTCAATTTGATGTGTGTGTGTATAATAAAATCATTTAGTCACTACAATTATAACTTGAACGTGTTTGCTTACTAAATTGTGAGCAAAACGAAAGTTGCAGCAAAGATCAGCAACAGGAGTCAAAATTCATTAATCACGAGAGTGAAGAGTTGACTGAAAAAAATGATGACGGAATATTTTGTGTAAAAGTGCCTATTTAAGCGAATCTGTCATTTACTCTTTTGTTGTTGTGTTTTCCCTGAAAACAGGAAGCAATCGCCCCCGATATGGCGCTAATTTTAAAGTGACACTAAAAAATATGCGGCTACACTGACATTCATAACGGTGCGCGTCCATGGCGACGAGCAAGCAAAACAGAGCGAACGTTTTTTCATTTCTACTTCCATAGAAATTCATTCGAATTTCATTAATCACGAGTCGAGAGTAAGCGTCTCTCTATGCTGTGTTATGCTGCATCACACGGGCATTCATAACGCTGCGCGTCCACGACGATGAGCGAGCAGAACAGAGTGAACGTTTTTTAGTTCATTCCTACTTCCATAGGCATTCCCTCGAGCGCTCTGCACGCGCCACCATTATCAATGTCCGTGTGGACGTCCGCGATCGAACAGTGGAAAAATTGGCTACTCCGTCATTTTATTCAAGAAGATCATTCAAACTGCAAAGTGTTTACTTATTTTTGGATACTCGCAATCAAACACAACATTGTGATTTTGTAAAATACATTCAAGAAATCCGCCCCCGAAATGGGGCTTCTTTTAAAATGAAACGAAAATGCTCACAGCTGCACGTCTTGTGGAGACGTCCGTTACTTTCGCTTTCAAGTTAGCGATTTTAAAGCCCCCAGCGGAGTCACGGTGGGAAAATATTCCCATAGTAGCATCAATTGGCCAACCTGATTTTGAACACAAGAGGGCAGTAAAGCACTATGAATTATTTTTTTTTATTTTTTTTTTTTTGGCTAAACAACCATTCTGGCTGTTTTTAAACTTAAACATAAATCTTAAATTGAAAAAAAGGAATACAATGGGTTTAGTTCTAATATTAGTATAATTTTATAGAAAAATAAATGGTGTATAATTACATTTTATAAAGATATGAGACATTTCCTGATTCTTTTTTTGACATAATCCCTCGCCATAGCAAAACCGTTTGAGATATTCAATATCCGTTCACAATTTAGCATCTTTAATGTATTTTCATCAAGTTGAAAAAGTTTTGTAACTGTAGATGAAACTAACCCCCCCCCCCCACACACACACTTTTGTCACAAAAGGTGGCGCTACTGAGCCCCTGCACCACGCCCGTTTCTGAAACTTTGCACATGTCCACTGGCTAATAAATGTGATCTGTCTGTCAAGTTTCATGCAATTTTAAGCAATTTCAGGCATGCTAAGAGTCTCAAAAGCATCCAAAAAGAATATTAAAGTTTGATGCGTTGCCATGGCAACAGTATCTAAGATATCAATAATCCTTTCACAGGTCTACATCTGCCTTGTATTTACATTATACACATCAAGTTTGAAGCAAATCGGGTAAAAATAAGAGGGTGATTTCAAAGTATTTTGAAAGTGACACACTTCCTGCTGCCAGTAGGTGGCGCTATAACTTTGACTCACAATAGTCACATCCATGTGATCGGCCTCTTACAGCGAACACACTGTTGAAGTTTCATCAAGATCAGTTAATGTTTGCAGAAGTTATAACACACTTCCTGTTTCCATTATTCACCATAAATTCGTTTCCTCGTCACGGCCAAACCGTTCGAGATATCAGAAATCCCCTGGCAATTTTTCATCCTCAATGTCTTGACATCATGCTGACCGAGTTTCGTTGCGATTGGTTGAATTTTCTAGGAGGAGTATATCGAATTCCAGGGGCATACGCTTACAAACAAACCATAATAGCCGACTTCCTGTTGGGCTGGGGTAAAAAGTAAAAGTACAAAGGATATATAAACCGATGAGATCTATATGTGTACCGAGTTTCATATTATTACATGCAAGCGTGTTTGATTTATGGACCAAGTTTTCGGACCTCGTTCCAGGGGGCGCTGTCGAGCCCCCCTGCCACGCCCGGGTACCAGCTTCAGCCCGGCCCTGATGGCCGCGGGTTCTGACCTGTGTGCAAAGTTTCAAGAGTTTTCGTGCACGTTAAGAGCCCCAAAAGTGCCCGGATAGTCGTTAGAATAATAATAATAAATATAGCTGCGAGCAGCGATTACGGGCCCAAGCCGGTGGCACCGCAACCCAGGTGCCTTTAGGGTTATTGTGCACGTCGTGCAAAAACGTAACCCTATTTTGACTGTCGAAAAGAAGTGTGCTGTAGAGCTTGCATCAGTGTGGGCTCTGCAAAAGTGCGCATCGAGGGCACATATCAACCACAAAGTATGCATGAGCTACCTTCTGAAACCTAAAATGAAAAATGAGACACCCTACAGACGGTCTCATGGATTTAACGGACACATGAAATAAGCACACAAGACTGAAAATCTGCCGAACGGCTCTGGTAGTTCTGCTTCAGCACTGATGATGTTGTAGGAATATTGCACTCTGGTTGGTCTGGATTATTCGGGATTTTTTATTTTATACAGAAATAAGTTATTTATAATTCAGATGAGAATAAAGTTAGTGTTGATTAAAATTAAGGAAAACATTTATTTTATTGATCTGAAATATAGCACATTAATTTTAAATTCATTTAGGTTCAATTGCCAAACATACAATCTTAATTTAATTTAAAGCAAACAATACACTTAAAATATATGGGTTATATGAATATTTTGTAGAAAAAAATTAAATAATAATATATAATAATAAATATATATATATATATATATTAGGGGTGTAACGATACACGTATTCGTATTGAACCGTTCGGTACGAGGCTTTCGGTTCGGTTTTCGGTACGCATTTTTAAACCGAACGGTTCGTTGGACCATTTTTCCTGCCCACCAAAATGTCGTTATTTCAAATGTAAGCGCGTCGTGCGTGGGCAAGCGCGCTCATAATGTAAGAGACTCTGGCGTGACCACAACATTGCCCAACATCAAAACATTGTGCCATGAATGAACTATCCAGTGTCCACAGATCAGCAACATTCACCATGGATGTACTGTAGTAACACTACTAACTGTAACCATGGGAGTTTGGCAGGAATAGTAGGCTATTATGCTTTCAAGTAACATTACGTCGGTTTTATTTTGACATTATGAATACAATTGCTGCCCTCAAATGTTAATCAGTACTTATAAACAAAGGTTTATTTTAGTTCAATCACATTTAATTTTGTCCAAGGAGCTGTTTTGTTTTATATGCTCCTAAGAAAAGTCAAGTATAGCTCCATCATTGCTCAAAGTAAAAAAATATCATACTTTATGATGTTAGTTTTAATAAAAGTATAATTAAAAAAATTAAATCAACAAAATTTCTCTGGCATTTCTTTCTTTTTGCTGTATCGAAAACGTACCGAACCGTACCGAACTGTGACACAAGTGTATCGTATCGAACCGAACCGTGAATTTTGGGAACCGTTACACCCCTAATATATATATATATAATTAAATATAATATATATATATATATATAATCCAAAAATACAAGGCCTTAAACTTAAATTGAACAAGGGTTAAACTTTTGTCACGAACAGACACCAAGGCACAATCACACACACACACACACACACACACACACACACACACACACACACACACACACACACACGCACGCACACACACGCACAGTTTAAAAGCAAAACAATGTTTATCCAATCCCATTTAAAAACAGTCTGAGTGCCATCTTTTGGACATTCATCATATTGCATAGGTTTTCATTTCTTGTCCTCAAACAGAGCACTGATTTGTTTATTTTTAAGTTACACATTCTACATTGATTAAAATAGAAAATCAAATGTGTTTTTTTAATGGTAGTATAACTCTGATGAGAATAAAGTTAGTGTTGATTAAAATGAAGGAAAACATTGATTGTATTGATCTGAAATATAGCACATAAATTTTTAATTCATTTAGGTTCAATTACCAAATATACAATCTTAATTTAATTTAAAGCAAACAATACACTGTAAACCCGAATAAGTTGGCACAACTCAAAAAATTTAAGGCAATCAGTTGCCTCATTTTTTTTAAGTTAAGAAATTCAAAGTTTAAGTAAGCAGAACTGACATATTTTTATTTTGTATTTGTACATTTGAATTGTTCTTAACTTGAAATGTTTGAGTACACTAATTCATACATTTAACTTAAAATTTCATGTAATCTCAATGTGAACACTTTTATTAGTATAAACTTAGCTAGCTTTAACAAGCTAGTTTGCTAACATACTATTTTGTTAACATCTTAACAATAGTATGCTATACAGTAACACTTGCAGCAATACAGAGGTTTTATTTTCTCTCAAATCAAGCTCATGCACCACTTGTCACCATGATGGTAACTATCCTAAAACCAACATTAACAGAAATTCTTCTAAATTAGCATAACGAAACATTAATCATTACTAAATCACCCGCTTAACATTAATCTTGCACAAAAAAAACATTGTATTACACTTAATTTTAGCATTTACTCTCCCTTTCGAGTGCCATCGGCAAAGCATGCTGGGAAATATACATCCCAGCCGTTTCAGTTAAACTTAAGTTCGTCTAAATTAAAAGAAATAATTTCATAAAACTCAAAACAATGAAACAGTTCAGTTTACTTAAAATATATCCATTCTGTGAACTTGAAAGAAAAAGAAAGTGCTAAATACTCATAAAAGTTAATTTGACTGAACTAATTAGTTTAATTTAAGTTTTTCCTACTCAAACCAATTAAGTATTTTGAGCGTTAGGGTTTACAGTGTACATGTAAATACATATATGGATTATATGAATATTTTGGAGAAAAAATAATAATATAATATATATATATATATATATATATATATATATATATATATATATATATATATATATATATATATATCCAAAAAGACAAGGCCTTAAACTTAAGCTTGAACTCTTGTCACTAACAGACACCAAGGCACACACACACACACACACACACACACACACACACAGTTTAAAAGCAAAAAGATATTTATCCAACCCCATTTAAAAACAGTCTGTGAGTGCCATCTTTTGGACATCCACCATATTGCATAGGTTTTAAAATTATTTAAGGAAAACATATATATATTGATCTAATATATATATATATATATATATATATATATATATAGCACATATGTATAAATGAACAGGCTTGCAATATCAAGATTGCAATGCTGGAATGTGTGTGTGTGGGTGGCTCAGCGCGATTGAACAGTGTGTTACACGTAAAAACATACTCTGTCATATTCTTCAAACAGGACATCATTCAAACTGCAAAGTGTTTACTTATATTTGTGTACACTCGCAATAAAACACAACAGTGTGTTTTTGTTAAATAAATTAAAGTAATACGTCCCCCGAAATGGCACTAATTTTAAAATTAAACTAAAATGCTCACGGCTGCACGGGCATTCATAACTGTGCGCGCCCAAGGTGAGGGACGAGCAGAACAGAGTGAACGTTGTTTAGTTCATTCCTACTTCCATAGGAATTAATTTAAAAAGCTCGCTCTACTCTGCACCATTATTAATGTATTGTGCAGACGTCCTTATTTAACTTTCGCTTCCAAGTTAGCGATTTTAAAGCCCCCAGCGGTGTCACACGTTGATTGACCGGTGGGAAAATATTCCCATAGTAAAATCCATAATATTTATATATAAATTCAATAGGCCTACCTGATTTTGAACACAAGAGGGCAGTATAGCACTATGTATGTAAAATTTTTTGACTAAACAACCATTCTGGTTGTTTTTAAACTTACACATAATTCTTTAATTGAAAAAAGGGAATAAAATGGGTTTAGTTCTAATATTTGTATAATTTTATATAAAAATAAATGGTGTATAATTACATTTTAGAAAGATATGAGACATTTCCTGATTCTTTTTTTGACATAATCCCTCGCCATAGCAAAACCGTTTGAGATATTCAATATCCGTTCACAATTTAGCATCTTTAATGTATTTTCATCAAGTTGAAAAAGTTTTGTAACTGTAGATGAAACTAACCCCCCCCCCCCCCCCCCCCCACACACACTTTTGTCACAAAAGGTGGCGCTACTGAGCCCCTGCACCACGCCCGTTTCTAAAACTTTGCACATGTCTACTGGCTAATAAATGTGATCTGTCTGTCAAGTTTCATGCAATTTTAAGCAATTTCAGGCATGCTAAGAGTCTCAAAAGCATCCAAAAAGAATTTTAAAGTTTGATGCGTTGCCATGGCAACATTATCTAAGATATCAATAATCCTTTCACAGGTCTACATCTGCCGTGTATTTACATTATACACATCAAGTTTGAAGCAAATCGGGTAAAAATAAGAGGGTGATTTCAAAGTATTTTGAAAGTGACACATTTCCTGCTGCCAGTTGGTGGCGCTATAACTTTGACTCACAATAGTCACATCCATGTGATCGGCCTCTTACAGCGAACACACTGTTGAAGTTTCATCAAGATCAGTTAATGTATGCAGAAGTTATAACACACTTCCTGTTTCCATTATTCGCCATAAATTCGTTTCCTTGTCACGGCCAAACCGTTCGAGATATCAGAAATCCCCTGGCAATTTTTCATCCTCAATGTCTTGACATCATGCTGACCGAGTTTCGTTGCGATTGGTTGAATTCTCTAGGAGGAGTATATCGAATTCCAGGGGCATACGCTTCCAAACAAACCATAATAGCCGACTTCCTGTTGGGCTGGGGTAAAAAGTAAAAGTACAAAGGATATATAAACCGATGAGATCTATATGTGTACCGAGTTTCATATTATTATATGCAAGCGTGTTTGATTTATGGACCAAGTTTTTGGACCTCGTTC